>CM076947.1:3127500-5627500 GCA_039566865.1 Aurelia coerulea | reverse complement strand
TCGTAAATTGAATATTTTAGCCCCAGAATATGGCATTGCTGTTGCAATGGGAATGTATCTTGCCTGCTCTAGTGGAAGTCTGTAGCACCTACCACGGCCCTTCACTGTCCCTCATCATGTTTATGTCTGTAAGATCTTCCATAAGTCTCTGTATAATAATTATGCGATCTAAAATGCTCACAGTAATTTCTGGCCTGTTTCCCTTTTTGGTTTGGTCTTCTTCGGCTTCCTTTGTGCTGGCGTTGTTCTTCTGCTCAATTCTCTCTTGGGCCGTCCTTAATGGAAATACATCTAATATAAAGAGCAGTACGATGTATTTCGCTGTATAGGAATAGCAACGTTTGTTTTTATTTCTTTCAAACATATTTACCCTGAGATACAATTTACTTGAACTAAGCAACTGCTTTCCAATCGTACCAGCATTCGTCAAAAAATCGTCATAGAACGTCATTAAATATGATCACAACAAGACCAAATAAGGAATGAAATGATATTTGTTGTATTTCCCTGCAAACGTTTGGGTTGCAATCTCTTATCGAATTCATGTTTGCTCTTCATACCCCTTCAGCCTTGATACTGTTGGTTACTTTTGTGATTATGCAGTGATTACACAGTGCTTTCAAGCGCGACCAATGTGCCAAGATGCCTTTATTCATTTTGGTGAACATACTTTTGGACCATGAAGTCCGGATTTTTGGACCATGAGTACTCATGAAGTGTTCTTCCTAGTTGTTTGAAAGAGATTGTGAATATTACCGGGTGTGGCTTCTGTAAAATACGGGTCCGCAGGTCCGATAAAATGCGGATCTGCGGGTCTCTTTGAATGTAGGTCCCACAGCCACATACAAACGGCCGATGTATGCGGCAAGGAGCCATTTGTTCAGAAGGAAGCGAATAGCGATACAGCAATTCATCAAGTGAAATCCATATCGATGGGATTTCAATTCCAATGCAAATATGGGAGAACTTTGTTTTGTACTTTGGAGGGAATCCCTTCACATGGGGAAGTCCCAATGCATCGTTCGATACTTTTTACACGGCTAACAATTAATGTGAAATAATGGAAAAAAGGCCTTTAACCCTAATCCACATGGGGGGTGGATTCCACCCCCCCCCCTCAAGGTTTTATTTGCCGCGTTTTTAAACGACGTTTGCTATGCCCCCCAGCCTCCCTGACTTTTACTAATTATCTATTAGCCACATTTTGGCGAAAAAATTTTCGAACAATAGGACTCACAGGTCACGTGACATGCCCATATTTGGAAGGAGGTAGCAGCAAAATCATTGTTTACAATGATTTCAATGGAATTATTTGATTTAATTATGAAGTATTATACAGCAAATGAATCAGCAAACAAAGGGCTTCCATTTGATACCGCAATTTCTGGAATTTGATGATGTCAGCATTTTTGATAATGACGTCATTTTGGCCGCCATTTTGGACTAATTAGCAATTTTTTCAAGTTTTTTCGAACTTTTTTAATGAAAAACACTCTAATGATACATTTGTCATAGATAATCACTATTTTGCAGGATCTTTTGGTCTCTTTTTACATAGAATAGATTCATCGCACAAATTACGTCATAAGAATCGGCTAATTTCTGCCAAAATATCACTCCAAAATCGTTACTTTCAATAAAATAATACTTTATCATCCCATATGTTGACAAACTGAACCAAAAACTGCATAAAGTTCATGCAAAATCTTCATTAAATTTGAATTCAACTTGGAAGCCTGATTTTCAAAGATTTTCAACTTCGTGACGTCACTGTGACGTCACAAGGCGTGGCAGCCGCACCCAAATTAAGCTACGAGCTACAAATTACCTGTTCTATAACTGTGCCAAGTTGTATTGAATTCGGATGAGTCTAAGGCAGTTTTCAGAGGGGGGGTGGAAAGCACCCCCCCCCCATAAATGGTAGCTCGAAAAAAGCCCATATGGATTAGGGTTAAGGAATATTGCACAGACTTTCTGAAGCAGCACAATTTTGGTTGCCTTTGAAAAGTGGCTACCAGCCGTATTATTGATAGCCAATATCCATTAATGTTGATCTGCAGAGTCAAGTGCCAACTCCTGGAGACAATTAACCACGGCTTCCTTTTTGTTTGCACGTATTTGGGCTTTGAGGATGGCTGATGTGCTTTCATCAAGATGCTTCATAAAAGGAAGAATGCTCATATCTGCTTCGAACAGGAAAAGACCATTAATTCCTCGGACATCCTGTCAATGGAATTTATGATAGCTGGTTTCGCTTGAGTTTATTGCTTTCAAGATCCTGTCCTTGCTTTCAAGCAGGGGCGGCGCTCAATGGTATAAACTGTATGAGCTTCATACCACTTTCGAGCCGTGCCCTGTCTATACTTTATAACATGGATCGGGTTTTAGGAAGCGAGTACCATTGGGGTGTTTTCAATATTTTCACTATTTTGTCAACTCAAGGACGATTAACTCACGAACGACGACTTCGGCTAAAAAGAGATGGAAGACCTTGCCCAAAAGTTACCGTAAAAAATACGTAGCGAGTAACACTGCATACGCAAAATTTCTGTGCATTTGTGGAGACGTAGAAAATAATACCTACTTTTGTTGGCCATGTCTCGTTATGGGTGCTTTATCAAAGGTGAGTTTTTTCACCAGATTGAGTTTCCCAAACACCAAATTGGCCCGGAGGGGGGGGGGGGTACTTAGTATGTTTATCCTATTGGGATATGCTGTGAGGAATTTCACTCATTTCAGTGGTTTCCAAAGTGAACGTCTTCAGAGCGGGGAACCTAGTTGCACACCCGTGCCATGATTGCAATAATAATCACAACAATTATAACAATAACAATAATAATAGATGCAGTTTCTGATCATTGTCTATCTTATCTTACCAGATTGTAAAAAGTCATGCAATGAGGGACAAATGCATATGTGACCAGCAGTGCCCGTACGGCACACTTATAAAAAAGGCGAAGGTGCTGTACCAAGTGATGACTTGTGTCAGAACCCTGGAACATTGTGCCCCCTTGTGCCCTCCTAGACATGAGACTGGAAATGACTGTAAATATCAGGGAGCCAAGAAATCTCGTCTTTCTGGTGCGAATGGTGCTACCAAATACAAGAATAATTTCGGAAGTGGAACACGAGAAAGAAAGGCTGCACAAACTGTGCTCGGAATTCCTCGATGTTAGCAGAGGACAATTCTACGAGATACTCAATCTGGGGAAGGTGCAGGCATGAGCCAAGGGACTGACAGAAGTACTCCCAAAGAAAGTAACTGGCTTTTGGGATGCCTTTGGAACACTGTGAGGCAAAACAGGCCAAGTAACGGGAAGAATCGGCCAACCGTTGCTATTCTTATTGTGGAAAAGTGGAATCAAGGACTGTTTCAAGGAAAAGGATCATCAGGGCAACTGGGAGGAGTGGTAGGAATGCATGAAGTTGACAGGCATGAAAGACGTAGAGAAGGCACTCAAGGATGCTGGTGTAAAGGAAAATTACATCAAACTTTGGAAAATAGAAGGACTTCTCTGAACGCTACTTACGATTTATAGATCAACTCAAAGATGATATGAAGCGATATTTTTCATTGATGCAAGTTAATAGCACTGTTGACTTCACCGCAGTTATTTAAGTTGGTGTAATTTGGACACATGCTTCCCATACCTTTTTAAGCTCTACATTTAATATTTTGTACAGTTAAGTTAACTGTTTATTGACACTTTCTGCACAAAAACTGTTTATCTCTGACATCTCAATAAGTAATTGGAACGATATTATTTCTTTTCAGAGAGGAGGCTGAAGAGCTTGCACTGATTCCAATTGTTAGTTGTGTTTTTATCACTCAGACACCATTCCTGTCAAGCAAGCTGTTTGAGCATGGATGTAAGCAAATCATCAGCCCCAGTAGCAGACCTAGTAGCAGACCCAGTAGCAATTAATGAAAGCTGCACATTAAAATTAGAGGATTCACCAACATTTACGTTATATAGCGACAGTGAGCTCGCGGATGCTGCCAGCAGAAAATCAATTTCAAAGGAGCTTGTGAATCGTTTAGTAAGGTACACAATATCAAACATGAGAACGGCATGTCGCAATCTAAAGCGGCCAAGGGAGCCAACAATGGTAGAGAAAGAAGAAATGGCAGAGGCACTTTGTAGAAAATACCCTTCCTTGAAAACGAAAGAAGACAGTGGGCAGATCCAAACACCTGGCAGGGAGAGCAGTAAGCCCCATGTGAGCTTTAACATTATGATTCAAGAAACTGTGATATTTTATTCATTGATTTGTTTTTTACAGGCCTTCCACAGATACGGATTTTGGATTCTTCAAGGGAAGTTCCTGCCTCCAGATTTTGCAAGATTTATGCTTATTACCCTGAATCACAAACAGAGTTTGCATGTAAAATAAAAACAATCTGCAACCACTTGTGATTTTCCAGCAACAAAGTGGAATCTACTGCATTTCTACCATCAACAAAGTTATTCAACTTTTTCAAATATGTTTCTGCATTTCAAATTATTTTGTACACTCCACTGTAGTTTGACAAATTTTTATGGAGATCCTGAATGAATTTTTATCTATTTAGCAGGGGGAAGTCAAGGGTAGATTTCATATTCAGGAGTAAAGAACTGTCTAACAAGGATAAAATTCATTTCAATTCTATGAAAATTTTTTAAGTTGCTCAACTTATTTTTAAAGTGAGATATTCTTTCTAGCATTCAATCTTTAAAAAACTGAAGAAAAGGCACTCAAATGTGATGGGTGTTCTGAGTGTCATGTACCCTGAACATGTTATGTAGCCCCTCGCCGGGGCTTCTGCTACTAAGTCAAAACTGATAGCAACAAGATGGTCTACGATAAAGCATTATTATTTTCATCACTAGCCCTGTGAAATATTATAATTTCACTTCTCTTTATGTTTAATTTCAGAAGCTGAACGTTCCAGACATAGTCCCTTCTGAATATAGAATTGACGAAATAAACCCTGCCATTGGTAACCACTACATTTCATTGATGGCAAATGAACATCCAGCAACAAAATCAAAGAGAAGATTTGTTCTAGGGGACAGACTCCATTCAAGTTCAAACCCCCATAAATCTCTTATCTGCCTTTATCATGATTTGAACAACTGCGCCCACGTCAATTCATTGAAAACAAGCTACCAAGAGTCTGACAACAACAAGAAGAACAAGAAAAGGTTACAATCAGCTTGTGTGAAGAATTTTCATATGCACTACTTTTACAACTTCTTGGTGGACTTTTACCAGAATGAAGCAACAGTGGAAGACCAACAGAAAGCTGTGGAAGGAGACACTGGAAAGAGAATTGTTAGCAGGGAGATTAAGTAGGGAGAGGAAATGTGCATTGAATGCACAAGCGATGTGGTATGCAACCTCCTTGGCAGTGCACCGCACACTTTGTTGTGGAAAGGTGATGGAAGCCGATGCTCGGGAAGACAGGCACATCGCAGTTTTGGATTGGATTTTAACAACTGTGGTATGCATTTTGGTTGTTTTAGACATTCATTTATCTCTTTAATGTTTTATCTTTGATTTGAGAGATTCGCTCAGCCATTTTGAGGCAAGAAAATGATTCCAACGGCATATTTCATTCGGTAGGTAATTTAGGCCAGTTCATATTTTCATAACGCAGCGAGCACACACTTGTGAAAAATTTATCGTGCCCAAGTCTGCCCATGCTGGAAGTGATTTTGCATTTCTGTGGATTTCTATCAGCAAGAAATATGTGGAGAAATTGTGTATTTGATCGGTCTCCTTGAACATGAACAACCAAACTGAGCCTGCCTGCCTGCATAACCAAGAATCAAGTTTGTACTGCTAGTTTTTGTGAGCATTTTTTCTCTTTAGACCATTCAATTGTTGAAAGAACTTGAAATGTTCAAAGAATTGTTCCTACATTTAACATGACTGTACACTACAGTACACTGACTGACTGTGTATGTATGTATGTATGTATGTAAAATTTTGCCATACAAAGTAAAAATTGAAAATGTAATAAAGGAAAGAAAGGCTATTTACATGTATAAAATGGTAATAAAAACTAAAGATCTAGTATAAAAATACCCCTAGTTTAAAATGGCAGGGATAGCATTAAAAGGTCAGTGCAACCTTGTTTCCATAATGGCCCCTCCAGGGGTATTATAGAAAAGAAAAGTTTTCATGAAAAAAAAGAGACGTTCATAAGAAAGTGTAACAGCCTGTTGGGCTTGTTATTTATGCAGTTTTTAGAAATTTAATAATATATATATAGGGACTGTTTTCTTGATTTTGGAGGTCTTTAATGTCCTTTATCTTATGTTTGAAACTGTTAACGTTTTTAGCAGACTTTAGGTCAGAGTGTAGATTGTTCCAGATCTTAGGTCCTAGGTAAGATAGACCACTTTGCCCTATGTTGCTCTTTCGGAATGGTTGATTTAATTTGTTTTTAGACCTTCGAGTAATCCGACTCTGGCCAGCTGGTAAGAACATCTCCGACATATAGGATGGGGCTGAATTATCGAAAAATGTGTAAACGTTTGTAGCAGTACATTGTTTAAACCTCTCTTTAGTAGGGAGCCAATTTATATTTTTAAATTCTTTGATTCCTATGTGTGCTCTGTTATTCATATTTAAGCAAAACCTGATACATTTATTTTGAGCTGTTTGAATTTTTTTGGTTAGCCTTTTATTAATCAATGGAAACCAAGCACTGCATGCATAGTCAAAGTGGGGCTGGATTAGAGCATTTGCTAGTAACCTACGAAGAGAGAAGTCAAGAAAATTTTGCTTTCTATAGAGGAACCTTAGCCTGCCATTTATTTTGCCCAGGGTCCTGGTAGCCATTGATTCACCAGACAGGTCTCCATCAAGAATACAGCCCAGATAGGTCACTGAGGTGTGCTGTTTAATCCTGATGTCACCCCTTCTGATGTCCAGATTTTGATTGTCGGTTCTCATTTTTGCTCTGCCAAAAAGTATAGACTTTGTTTTGTCCTCTCCAAAATGAATGCTTAGTTTGTTATCAACGAACCAATCACAGAGGGAATTAAAATTCTTATTTAGTTGCTTTTCTATTTCATTGACGCTATTGTCACTGAATACAAGGCAGGAGTCATCTGCATATAAAAGAAGGTCACAGTCAACTGCCTGAGGCATATCATTGACATACAAGAGGAAAATTAGTGGGCCAAGAATAGAACCTTGCGGGACTCCACATGATAGTTCCCCAGGTGACGAGATCTCCTTCCCTATATTTACGAAAAAAGTTCGGTTTTTTAGATATGATCTAAACCAAAAAATAACTGAATCGGCAAAGCCTATGTGTTTCATTTTTTCAAGGAAAATTTCGTGGTCGATTGTGTCAAACGCTTTTTGTAAGTCAATTAATATCATGCCGGTAAACTTCCCGTTTTCAAACCCTTGTATGATTTTATCACTTAGATATGATAGGCATGTGTCTGTTGAGTGGAAAGGACGAAAACCAGACTGGTATTGATAGAGAATCTTATTTGTATCCAAGTATTGTTGTATCTGCTCGTGGACAATTTTTTCAATAACTTTGGAGATCTGAGGCAAGAGTGAGATTGGCCTGTAATTTTTTGGTTCATCTTTCTTGCCCTTTTTAAAAAGTGGTTTCAATTTAGCTTGCTTGCAATCGTCTGGGAAACGAGCTAGAGAGATGGAGAGATTGCATAGCTCCTTGACTGGTTTTGCCAGTATTGGTGCACCGTCCTTAAGGAATTTTCCTGCGAGATTATCAGGCCCGGCTGCTTTTGCGGGATTTATTTTCTCTAAGAATTTGAGAACATGTTCATCAGTTGTATGATGTAGTGTGAATTTGTTCTTCCCTGGGTTGAGGTGTTGGTAGTATTGTTTGACACTTTCTGACCCAAATATTTTGGGTGGATTTGGTAGCTTATTTACAAGTTCTTTAGCCAAATTTGAAAAGAAATTTTTGAAAATGTTTGAATTAATTTTATCATCAAAGCAATGCTCGCCATCATTTTTTAGGCATATTTTGGAGGGTTTGTCTTGTTTAGAAGGAAGTCCTAGTGATTTCAGGCTTTTCCATAGTTCTTTTGGCTTGCCAATGTCTTTTTGCTGTGTCTTTTTGCAGGCTTTGGACAGGGTAGATTGGAAACAAGACACAGTAAAAGATTCTGCTGAGATTAGCACTGATTGACTGTAATTTGATTTGAAAATGTTGTAATTCTTTGCTTTTAAATGCATGGAAATGAGCATGAATAACTCCATTTTATTAATTCTTATCCAACACAAAGTCTCAAATTAGGAGTCAGGTGAGATTTTCGGTAACACAAAATTACCCATGCAAACAATTCAATTGTTTTTATCTGTATACATTTTCAACTGCCACATGATTTGAGACAGACTTTAAACTGTGTTTCAAAGTAGTTGTTTGGCACAGTGCTGTAATCCTGTGACTTTGCAGCCTAAGAAGTCTGGCAGGGTTTGAGCCACACCATTTGAGCATCATAGCAGGGGGTCAAAAATTTCATCAGGCATAATCAACTTCTGTGATGCCTGCAATCAGCATTATTTTTCTAATTGGCACGAAAGTAGCTTTAGTTGGCGTTTTAGTACTTTGCATGCACTGGTAGACCTTGCTATCTTAAGTACGGTATGTACAAAAATCTGGTATTGACCTTAATCAGGATGTTCAGTACTTTTAATTCATACCAGATATATTTATCTATAGCCTCCAATTTTATGATACAAATTTCAAACACAATAATTGTAAGACTGAAAATGTGTACAGTTATATCCGTACTTCATCTTACTGGTATACCACAGTCACTCAAACCTTTTTCCCCTGAGTCAGGCTAAAAAGATTTGAAATCCTGACAAATTTTATGTCAGCCTTGAGAGGTACGGTACTGATTATACTGTAAATGATGTTTAATGTTTTCAACCCCGTTACAACCAGCACACTGACAAATTTGAAGTTAATTCTAACTATGTGAAGCATCATCCAAACTGCTAGCAGTACATGAAGAAAGACAACTTGTAGGAGACAAAATTGTAGTGAATATTATTCAGCCAAAAATTGTATGATGTTGACCTGGTTTTTCTTAACTTTCTACCACCTTAGCAACTTTGCAAGCCCTGGAATACACACTTTCGATAAGAAAGTCAGATGACCAACAAGTTCTAAAAGTTTCTAAATGTTTGATGAAAATGTCCACACTTACATGCCAAGAGTTCATTAATTTGTGTCTCATTTTTTGGTGCAAAGATTGTGATGTTTCTTTGAAAATTTTGACAATATCTGACTTACCTCCCCATATGTGCATGTGCTGAGTGCCCCTCTGGGCAAAAATAATAGTTTGAAAAAGTAAAGGCCACGATACCAACGTCGATTGCCGGATCTGAAGATGCTTGCGATGACGAAAAAATGAATAAATTTAAAGGCAGAAACACTGCAACACGACAAAAAACAACAGCAAATACGATTAATTTAATTTTTGCCAATATTTCGTCCTGCCATGCATAGTTGGGTCGAAATCTACGGTCCCGTGACAACTTTTAGGAGACCTTGTTTTGAAAGTTCCTTTTGGTATTTCAAAGTATGCTCTGCAAAATGGGCCTGGGTACATTTTGATTTTCGATGGGCGTTGGCCGGAAATGACGTCATAAGATTGGCACCTAGAAAATCCTTTTTACAGTCATAACTTGGGACAGATTAGTCGAATTCATCCCAGTAATGAACCATTCGACTCCTCGTGAGATAAGCTTTCGATTGATGTATACTAAATCCTATTTTGATGATATCAGCAATTTGTGTTATGACGTCACTGAGTGTTGATGACGTCACAAACAAGATCCAAAGCATGCAGTTCTGACATCACTGAGATCGAAAACATTTCAAATTTGATTATTGTTTTGCAATACTTCTGTCTTTTGATACGAACTTATCAACTTTCCATGTCTAAAATTGGAATTAACATATCATGTGCTGAAGTCACTGCCTGCACAGAAATAACTAAGTATCATTATAACAAATATTTGTGAACTGTCTGAAATATAAAGTGGGATGCTGATGTGAAGAAACATGCAGTTCTACACATCCTGTCAAGTAGTCAATCCATGATTAGTTATCAAAAATATCAATTGCACCATCTGGTTCTGAGTTGCTGTCTGAAAGCACCTCAGACTCTGGTTCGGATTCATAGTCAATGTTTTTAGCATCTTGTTCGTTGAAACGATTCACCCGAAGAACCATCACATAATCGGAAATTGCTTACAGCTTGGAGTGTTGACAGAATAGACCTTTTAGCTATCCTACAAAAGAGCCTGGATGGAGCGCTATTGTTATACATTTTTATACGCGAGGTTCGATCGAGTGGCGATAGAGCTTCAATTATTATTGTGCACATTCGAAAATTCTACAAAATTTAGTAAAATATTGATCGATTCTGATTTTTTTAGAACAGCTAAAAGGTCTATTGGTTATAAAATAACAGCCCTACTGAACTGAACTTTCATCAATGCGGTCACGGAGATGGATGTTACTCTGCTTCATGAAAACGTCTCCAAATGTTACATTGGTAATTTGTTCCTCGGTTATGCTGTGCCTATGAATCTTCGTTAGGAGGAAGCCTCTCTGTACTCTACCACTTCATTGAAAGCCATCTTAAGAATGGTAGAAGAATACACTAGAATTTTGAAAAAAATCATTTTTTGAGATTTCTTGTTTATAGCATCCTTAGACTGTGTATAATGTGGTACAATGTTGTTTTGGGTCATATTCAGTACCAATTCCAAGGAAAACCACGTTGTGTACACCCCACTCTAAACAAGAGTCTGCGTTGCCATGGTAACGAAACTCAAAACAGGGCAAAACATCTGATCTTGCCCCAAAATCCGGCTTCCCTACAATTCCTTGGCTCTTCTTGTCCCCTGTCCATTCCTTTTCCAGCAAAGGAGAGGCTGGGGCAGAAAGAGGCTGCTTCTTGTGGCCGAATTTTGCTTCGACAGAGTTTCTCAGAGTTTATTCGAATTGGAAATTAAAAATCAACGATTTATTGGAAGCAAATGAAGGAGATTTATTGGGAATCAGCTAGAGGAACAGGAAGAAAGACTAGTAGATGCTTAGGCAACGATTATGTTCAATGCAAACACAGAGCCTGATTCCATTAGCGAGAAGCGAGACTTGATTGGGCGTTTTAGTTAGGCCATAATAATAATGGCCTAAATCTATAAAGTGGTTGAAAACTAAAAGCTGAGGACAAGTGTGACCCTTCACAAGAAGCAATTATGTACCAGGAGACGACTAAAGCTCATTACCATAGTTTTGACAGGCTAAATTGTAATGATATGATTAGAGAAGGATGTGAGGAGATGTGGGTTGTGTGTGGTATTTTCCATCATCATGATGCATGCTCAAACAAAGAAACATTGAATGACTGAAGATGGAAAATGAATAAAGAGTTGCAATATCATTATTTATTTACTGCCCATAGGATTCTTGTGAATAATCAAGATCATTGTTTACTTCAAACCCTTACCATGCCATGTGCACAACCTTTGCACCGCTGGGACAGATTCTTGTTGCATGGTCTCTAGATAGAAGGACAACAGTAATGGGATACCACTGATGCGTCATTACAAGGATCCTTCAATAGTTGCTCCTGACAAGGTTGAGAGTGTTCTTTACAGGCCTGAGCAATGCCTGCCTGTGCGCTTTTCCCTGTTGTTGGTTGCAAAACAAAAATGAAGCCGACAATGGAACTATTTGGAAACATTTACCCAAATTTAGCCAAAAGCTCAAATGTTCCTTTGGTGAACAGTCTAGCATCACTCCAGCACATCAACAGTTGGTTCAAAACAATTTTGAATGAGTTCTGATTGCATCCTGACAAATATCAGATGTCAGCATATAGAAAAGGTTGCAAGAAAAGATGGTGCATGCATAATTGAGAAAGACAAAATGATTTGAGAAGACAAAAGAAATTTCAAGATCAACCAGGGACAGGAATAAAAGACATATATACTACTTTGAAGATAAGGAAGGACCCTAGTAACAATATGATGCAATTTAGCCTAAAATGAGCACATTATCATACACTGAATTGGTTGCTAAACTTTGATCGCAATTTCCTGAAAATGCAGTTTTTCGCCCTTTTCAAAATTTGTGGCAAGGATTGCAAGAAAACTATTAGAGGTATCACTGTCAGATTTGGACAGAGGTTTCAGCTATGCTTGAGCTGTGATATAAGGCTCAATCTGTAACCAAGGATACCTTACTCTGAAAGTTATTGATCTTTGTATGATGTGTATTTATGATAAATTTTGTCATGTTTTTCAAATGAGAGTAGCAACACCTCTGAATGCCCTAAACATGCCAAGATAGGTTCATATCACAGATCCATCATAGTTTGTTTGCTGTTCAAAGTTTCTCAGTCATACCTGTTTTGGTTCAGAAAATATCTTTGACACAATTTAGGAACTTTTTGGATATGCGGAAAAATGTGTGGTCCAAAATAGGGCGTATCCCGAAATTGGGACCTGATACAAAAAAATTTCTTTGACATTTTACTTTATCATATCCCAAGGCAACTGGAAATTGTTAGTTTGACCATTTGCAAAGTCCTATACCAGAGATACAAGCTTACAAAAAAAACCCCTCTTAAGTGTATTCTTCTACCTTAAGAATCTTAGTTGTGTTGCGTCTGCAAGGATTGGCTTGATACATCACGATAATCACGTTTGGTGGTTAATTTCGGTATCCTTTGCACAACCTCTGGAAATAGTTCAATTTGTTATCCAAGATCAGAAATCAAACTGCAAACTCTGGAGTTTTTTTCGCTTTCTCCAACGTAAAGACTAGTCCATGACCAAATAAACCGCTGATTGCATCTGCACCTGTGAAAGCAAGAACACGCGTGGCCAATCAAACAGATAGCCTTTCTGATACATAAAAGATCATTTGGCCAGGAAGCTCATGAGCAGCTTGCGCAGCAATTGCACCAAGATCCATATCTTCACTGTCACAAGATCCATATCTTCACCATTCTTTTGTGTTAGAGCCAGTTCTGTCAACACTGCAAACTGCGAGCAATTCCCGATGATGGGAGAACTCTACGAGTTAATAGTTTCAACAAACAAGAAGATGTTAAAGACATTGATAGTCCCTCGGGTGAATCGTTTCAACGAACGAGATGCTAAAAACATCGACTATGAATCCGAACCAGAGTCTGAGGTGCTTTCAGACAGCAACTCAGAACCAGATGGTGCAATTGATATTTTAGATAACTAATCATGGATGGACTACTTGGCAGGATGTGTAGAACTGCATGTTTCTTCCCATCATCATCCCACTTTATATTTCAGACAGTTCACAAATATTTGTTATAATGATACTTAGTTATTTCTGTTAAGGAAGTGACTTCAGCACATGATACATTAAGTACAAACATTTCCGGCGGATAAAATTTCGGACAATAAACTTCGGTGAAAATATTTTCGGACACATTTTTGGTATTTCGGACAAATAAATTTTCGGACAAAATTTTTGACTAGTCTTTGGATCATTTATGCAATATCACAGCAGCTTATAAATTTATTGAAACAAAACACCTTCATAAAGTTTGAATAGAGCCGTAGCATGTCATAAAGTCCCTTCTAACATAAAATTTTCTGAAATAGAATAGCAAAAAATTAACCGATTTTCTTGTTTCTATTCGTATTCGTCAATTTTTTGTATACTTGCTTTAAATTGTAGTTGGTTGTCATAGGCAGTTTAAATCTGCAAAAGGGTCTTCTTGTTCTATGTCGTTTTGATAGCATCATCAATTTTGGCCATTTTGATATGAATTCTTTTCGAATTACATCAGCAATACTGAGAGCATTTAAATGGTGATAGACGAAGAGGACTTTGTTGTTACTTGTTCTGACCATAAGTTCTCACTATGACAATAATATTTGATTGGAACAGTATTTTTCAAAAACTTTGCATGTTTACAATAACCTTTCGTGACGTGCTGGAGATTCGATTTCAGATTTCTTGTCTTGGTTCTTATTTTGGGCATTAAATTCATACTACGCATGCGCATATATGTGCAAAAATTTTTGGCGTGACAAATTTTCGGACAACTACATATTTCGTACAAATAAGTTTCCGGACAAGTCTTTGTCCGAAAGTTTGTCACGCCAAAAAATTTTTGCACTTAATGTATATTAATTCCAATTTTAGACATGGAAAGTTGATAAGTTTGTATCAAAAGACAGAAGTATTGCAAAACAATAATCAAATTTGAAATGTTTTCGATCTCAGTGATGTCAGAACTGCATGCTTTGTATCTTGTTTGTGACGTCATCAACACTCAGTGACGTCATAACATAAACTGCTGATATCATCAAAATAGGATTTAGTGTACATAAATCGAAAGCTTGTCTCACGAGGAGTCGAGTGGTACATTACTTGGATGAATTCGACTAATCTGTCCCAAGTTATGACCGTAAAAAGGATTTTCTAGGTGCCAGTCTTATGACGCCATTTCCTGCCAACGCCCATCAAAAATCAAAATGTACCCAGGCCCATTCTGTAGAGCATACTTTAAAATACCAAAAGGAACTTTCAAAACAAGGTCTCCTAAAAGTTGCCACGGGACCGTAGATTTTGACCCAACTAGCAGGACTTCTTCAGGGCTGTAATGTGACATACTGTCACATTACAGCCCTGAAGAAGTTCTGCATGGCAGGACGAAATATTGGCAAAAACTAAATTAATTGTATTTGCTGTTGTTTTTTGTCGTGTTGCGGTGTTTCTGCCTTTAAATTTATTCAAAAATAATAGTCCATTAAAAATAATCTTTATATTATCCATCCTCAATTTCTAGTCTCATGCTTTGGACAAAAAACAACGTCAGCACATGCGCAACATAACATATAAACGAGGCTACTAATGCCACACAGACAACATGAGAGAAAGAAGAATTTCCCATTTTTTGCAATGGATGATTTACTTTGGGTATACTTTTTACAACTGAAACTCTCCACTTTGCGTTGCAGGTACGGAAACAAATCATATCATGCCTGCCATTGCTGCCACGGTCGCAGTTTTGGTATTGCTACTAATCATTTCAATAACCTGTTGTCTCTACTACTTTAAAAAACAAAAGAAACAGAGTAAATACGTGGGAAACTACTTATCAAGGCAATAACGGTAAGAGCACTCAGCAATGTCTGAGCTGGGAAGCACCCTCAACGAAAACTTCCCTCTCTTGCAAGCGGACACACGGTTCCTGGACCAGCACAAAGTCCATGAATTTATTGCGGAAGCACGGTCATTCGGCGAATTGTTAAAGAAGTTCCATAGGGACTACGAGGGACCGAACACCTTCCAGGACAAACAAGCTGCTGCACTGGGCATCTTAAATCCCTCCCCTCAGCTGAAGGAGTCCATGTTGGCTGCCATTGAAGTTGGCGGTGCCCTGTTTTCCATGGGCATCAACTATATGGTGGCCAAGAGGCTTTTCAGCAATCGTGTAAAATTTGCAAATGGCATGACGTTTGCCCCTCTGCCTGATCCACTCTTTAAGACCACTAAAAACCTAGTGGATCTCTTACCCCTACTGCATGTACCAAAGAGTGAAGCAGGAGCAGATGCGCACGGAGGCTCAGTGCAGCTTCTCGTTGATGTCCTCACTGCTGCAGCTCCTGCACACCAGCAGCAACATCAACAAGTCATGCATCCACCACCATCACCCCGGCCAGCACAACGCAGATATCCACAACCAGTAACACCAGCCGCACCGTACCATCCATCAACAGCACCTATGCAATCTGCCTATGGAATAACACCACGCCAATACCCATCACCAGCACCAACAGCACCACCAGCACCACCAGCTCTAGGACACATAGCAACACCCACACCATATTATCCGTCACCAATGCCATCACCCTTTACACTGCATCAATATCACATACCACCATCAGCACAAATTTCAACAAGCTGTGTGGAGAGGTGACTTTAGAGCACTAAAAGCAGAGAAAATAGACAAGAAGGAAAGCATTCAAATTCATCTGAAGTTTATAAATAGCAATTTGGATACATTCTCCATGTCTAGGTAAGCATTCAGATGGGGGTCAAGGTAAAGCAAGAGGAGGCGTGGTAGCAACAACAACAACATCGTCAAAGGTGGGAAAACAACAAAAGGCGGGTGTTAAGACGTTGTTTCATTTTGTATGGAAGAAAATAATGGCGGAGCCTAAAATCATTTTTTTTGTATCCATTAAAAAGTTACAATTGTCCAGGTAAGCAGAAATTTTAGATTTTGACAACTAGATTAAAAGTTCCACAAGAATCTTCGTGTTCAATACCTCTTAACTTGTAAACATTTCAAAATATGGCTTTTTGAAGCCTTTACAATGTTTACATTTCTAAAATGTACCTTATGAGAAATTTGATCCCATCATATGATGCAGGAAATAAAGTGGAAATGAAATGAAAATATGTTAAGAATTTCAGTTCTTGAAATACATTTTTGGCAACCTGAGAGTGGAGTTTATGGGTAGTTTCTTACGAAATAGAATACGCGTAGAGGTGATGTGCAGCTAAGGAAGATTAGTAGAGAAAACACGTTGAATTTACAAACGAAGCAGGTGTTTTTTAAGTTAATTATTGGAGATGATCCGTGGACTAGTATTCTTACAACGCATACCCATCCTATTAGGAGTCACTCTCGTGGCTGTAAGGTTTTTTTTCTAGAGTGACTTGATTTCTGGTAACTTGTTTCGTTGTAGACCACATGAAGGGATAATCAAGGATCTGTTTGCAATAGCTCAGTCTTCAATGATGAAGGTCGACGATGCCTACCAAACTTATGCAGAGTCATTGAAGCATCGAAATATGAAGCCAGTTGCCAAGGCTGTGTTTGGAGAAGCCATCCATAATATTTTTGGAGGGCAGAGCGTAAAGAAAATGCGAAAAGTAACAGCAAAGGGCGAAGATCGTAAATGTAAGAGTACTGTGGTTAGGCAGTTAGTAAAGTTAGGCGTTTAGTAAAATGGGTCTAGATACAAGAAACTAAGAATTTGGGCCAGTACTGATGGTTTCTTAAAATTATCATATTTTGTATTTGAGCAGTGGCGGAAATCGTGGGGGGTTAAGGGGCAACTGCTCCCCCAATTCGACAAGAATCGGAAATTTTCCGTAGAAGTTGGAAACGTACGTGGGGTCGAAAGTTCAGCAAAGGAGCGAGTCACCATCAAGAAGTAGACGAGTTTTTATCTGTAAAGAGGAAAAATAATTCACAAGCTCAAAGGCATATTCTGAAGTTCTTATTCACTTTCATTTATTTCAAAAACAGAGAAGAAAGTTTTTGGATATAGGTCCAAGAGTAGCAATATTTCCGAGTGATGTTGGAATGTGATTGGGAGAGACATTCTAAGCCAATGTAATTGTTGGAGTTCTCAAATGATTCCTGGACAAAAACTTCAGACAAACTATCAGCGAATTTTCAAAGTTTCCATGTTGAGGACAGGCAAAAATTGTATTGCGAAAAGCGTTCTAAGACAGAATAGGGGTTCTTTGTGCAATTTTTTTCAGAAGTGGTTATTCAAGTCGTCAAACATTCAGATTTGGCACTGGCGCACAAGGGATCCAAGAGATCTCCTGAGTCAAATCAATTATTTTTATTCAAAAACGTTCCTGGGGGATGCTGCTCCATTAAAAAAGTTACAAATTGTCAAAATCCCAATTCAGGACTGGCAAACATAGGGTCGTGAAAGGCATTCTAAGCAAAAGTAGAGGGCGTGTCATCAAGAATTTTCCTGGGAGGCTCGCAGAATACATTCTTGGCTCTTTCTATCAACTGCTGAATATATATAGTTTTGAAATCTGATATACATATTCTCTTAGCACATTTAAGGAGCCTATTTTTTCAATGTTCTCCTTTGTTTCTTATTTCTGATTTGTTTCTTTTCCTTATCACCGATGTTTTTCATTTCTGACGCGCAGAGAATCAGAGGGCCAGCAGCCAACCAGTAGTAACAACAACAACAACCAACAACAAGCAGCAACAAAATGAAAGGAATAACCAGAGCACAAATAATATACAGGCCAGATGTGACGCAGGCGTGGTATACGTCACGCCAGCGGCACAGTCCAAAGCAAAACTAATAAACAATTGGGTGGACAGCACCATAATAATAGGGAAACTCTGCCTACTAAAATTAGAGTCGCAAGACGTTTCTGGCCCAAGCGGCCAGAGCACTGTATATGTGCCTTAGACTTATGACAATGAGTTTCTTGTTTCCCTGTGCTCTTTGATTTCAAAATGGCGCTTCGGTCAACAGAGACTCGTATAATTTCTCTGAAAAACCTGACCCTATTAGGCCTAATATACTGGTTTGATTACGAGTCCCTGTGAGCAAGGTAACGCAGGGATACGAGGGACCCATCGTCATAAGTCTATGTGCCTAGCACAAGGGCCTTGTTGGGGATACGTGCAATTGACGAGGACGTGGATATACTAGATGAGCTACCGTTGCCATATACTTCCGCAGTTTTGTGGTCTTGATCGCTTCAGGCCTTTCAAGGAAACAAGAATCGACTATCGACTTCAAGCATTTGCTTCCATTCAAGCTTCTCGTCGATCCTCTCGTTGGTACAGCAAAGACATATCCATTATCATCACAAATTCCAACATTGGACCGTGTCCTCACTAGGCAATCGATTGCCTCCACTGTATCCTCAAGCAGGATGATAGGAACTCTTTTCCCTCACTTTCCGCGAACATGTGTTAGCTGCAGTCTAAGTAAAAAGGAAATATGTTTTACCCATGCTAAATCAAAACATAACCACCCTATCAGAAATGAGTTGAGATTCAACAACAATGAGGAGAATTGGAGGGACTTGTGCAATGAATCCATTACTGTACTTCGCAATATAACAATTGGTCTTGCTGTCTCTCGATTGATGAAGCTCCCATGGGAGAAGAAGCCTCTACTTCAAATAAATCTTATGAATTTTCATTGTACCAAGATACATCTTCAGTTCTTTATTAAAATGATCATACGACAATATCACGTGTAATAGGTTTGCTCCCTGCAAAGACACTGTACTTGCTGATGCCCCCCCCCCCCACCCCATAGTACCCTTGAATCATGGATTCACGCGTCAATTTCTCGTTTTTAAAACCATCACGGAAAGTAAAACAGCATTTTCACGTACACGTGGCAGAAATTTAACCCTATTGCACTTGGGCTCTTTTGATTCACTCCTCACATGGCCCCCCCCTAATTATTTCCAAAACCGATAGAGTTATAAAGTTGCAAGTTGGTACACAGTATCATCAGTATATTGTGATCCTAATTAAGTAATTAAACTTTAATTAGTCACGTGACTCGTTGCTAGGCAACTAAATATGTTGCGACCAGTCTGCAATAAGGTTATGTATGCTAACTGCAATAATGTCATATATTTTAGCAAAAACAAACTTTATTCTTATAAACGGTTAATACTCTTATACAACATCATAATTACTCACAAAATAATACATTAACGTTTAATTTGTTATACACCTATTCATATACACCTAAGGATATGTAGCAACACCAGGGAGTACATACCTTTATCGCCAATTTGACGAAGTTTCTTCCCTGCTATCCCAGCACCTCAAAGGCAATCAAAGGCAATCAAGAGCTTTGCAACTTTGGCTAGCTCTATAACATGTTCTTGTTGTCTATAATAACTTTTGTGGACCACAACATCATGACCCAAATGGAGTGCAAGCCACTCCCATTCCGTTTCATTCAGGTCTGCAATTTGAGCTACCGTTGCCATATACTTCCGCAGTTTTGTGGTCTTGATCGCTTCAGGCCTTTCAAGGAAACAAGAATCGACTATCGACTTCAAGCATTTGCTTCCATTCAAGCTTCTCGTCGATCCTCTCGTTGGTACAGCAAAGACATATCCATTATCATCACAAATTCCAACATCGGACCGTGTCCTCACTAGGCAATCGATTGCCTCCACTGTATCCTCAAGCAGGATGATAGGAACTCTTTTCCCTCACTTTCCGCGAACATGTGTTAGCTGCAGTCTAAGTAAAAAGGAAATATGTTTTACCCATGCTAAATCAAAACATAACCACCTTATCAGAAATGAGTTGAGATTCAACAACAATGAGGAGAATTGGAGGGACTTGTGCAATGAAGCCATTACTGTACTTCGCAATATAACAATTGGTCTTGCTGTCTCTCGATTGATGAAGCTCCCATGGGAGAAGAAGCCTCTACTTCAGATAAATCTTATGAATTTTCATTGTACCAAGATACATCTTCAGTTCTTTATTAAAATGATCATACGACAATATCACGTGTAATAGGTTTGCTCCCTGCAAAGACACTGTACTTGCTGTTGTCCCCCCCACCCCATAGTACCCTTGAATCATGGATTCACGCATTGATTTCTCGTTTTTAAAACCATCACGGAAAGTAAAACAGCATTTTCACGTACACGTGGCAGAAATTTAACCCTATTGCACTTGGGCTCTTTTGATTCACTCCTCACATGGCCCCCCTAATTATTTCCAAAACCGATAGAGTTATAAAGTTGCAAGTTGGTACACAGTATCATCAGTATATTGTGATCCTAATTAAGTAATTAAACTTTAATTAGTCACGTGACTCGTTGCTAGGCAACTAAATATGTTGCGACCAGTCTGCAATAAGGTTATCTATGCTAACTGCAATAATGTCATATATTTTAGCAAAAACAAACTTTATTCTTATAAACGGTTAATACTCTTATACAACATCATAATTACTCACAAAATAATACATTAACGTTTAATTTGTTATACACCTATTCATATACACCTAAGGATATGTAGCAACACCAGGGAGTACATACCTTTATCGCCAATTTGACAAAGTTTCTTCCCTGCTATCCCAGCACCTCAAAGGCAATCAAAGGCAATCAAGAGCTTTGCAACTTTGGCTAGCTCTATAACATGTTCTTGTTGTCTATAATAACTTTTGTGGACCACAACATCATGACCCAAATGGAGTGCAAGCCACTCCCATTCCGTTTCATTCAGGTCTGCAATTTGAGCTACCGTTGCCATATACTTCCGCAGTTTTGTGGTCTTGATCGCTTCAGGCCTTTCAAGGAAACAAGAATCAACTATCGACTTCAAGCATTTGCTTCCATTCAAGCTTCTTGTCGATCCTCTCGTTGGTACAGCAAAGACATATCCATTATCATCACAAATTCCAACATCGGACCGTGTCCTCACTAGGCAATCGATTGCCTCCACTGTATCCTCAAGCAGGATGATAGGAACTCTTTTCCCTCACTTTCCGCGAACATGTGTTAGCTGCAGTCTAAGTAAAAAGGAAATATGTTTTACCCATGCTAAATCAAAACATAACCACCCTATCAGAAATGAGTTGAGATTCAACAACAATGAGGAGAATTGGAGGGACTTGTGCAATGAATCCATTACTGTACTTCGCAATATAACAATTGGTCTTGCTGTCTCTCGATTGATGAAGCTCCCATGGGAGAAGAAGCCTCTACTTCAGATAAATCTTATGAATTTTCATTGTACCAAGATACATCTTCAGTTCTTTATTAAAATGATCATACGACAATATCACGTGTAATAGGTTTGCTCCCTGCAAAGACACTGTACTTGCTGATGCCCCCCCCCACCCCATAGTACCCTTGAATCATGGATTCACGCGTTGATTTCTCGTTTTTAAAACCAGCACGGAAAGTAAAACAGCATTTTCACGTACACGTGGCAGAAATTTAACCCTATTGCACTTGGGCTCTTTTGATTCACTCCTCACATGGCCCCCCCTAATTATTTCCAAAACCGATAGAGTTATAAAGTTGCAAGTTGGTACACAGTATAATCAGTATATTGTGATACTAATTAATTAATTAAACTTTAATTAGTCACGTGACTCGTTGCTAGGCAACTAAATATGTTGCGACCAGTCTGGCGACCAGTCTTTGCCCCCAGAACCCCTTCTGCCTTTCCGCCCCAGCTTTTTGGGCTGGCAACGCCCGTGTCGAATATATGTTGAGCACAATAGCCTAAACTACGATTCCCGATTATTTTCAAAAGGAAATGCCCTCTCTGCAATTCCTGCACTCCGCCGCATCATGGAGCCTCCGGCGCCTCTGCTAAAATCAGTATAATGAGTTTACGTATAAAGTCAATACTCCATGATCTTTTTCTCCATTAGTTGGTCATAAAATCTGGCTATTTGGTTTTTTCATTAATTGCTTTTCTTGGATCAAAGTCAGAACCTCGCGATGACATGCACATTATGGGCGACACCACTCTAGTTGCTTTCCTAGAATGTGCATGCCCATCATTATTCAAACAAAGTTTGTTGCAAGGTTATGTTTTGCTGTTTTAAATAACAGGTCACTAGACAAGCAAGGGTGCAATGCTTTAAATTGTTTGCTTAATTGATAAAAGAATATCATATGAAAAGCTTGTGTTTCTCTTTTCAGCCCAATGGATGATGGACCTAGCAGTGTTGTCTTTCTTTCTCAACTTCTTCTTTTGTGTCGTGTTTGTCCTTTGTGTAAAGCTGATGGTCTCCTAACAGAACAGCGAGTCACTGGAACTGTGATTGAGATTGCTTCTTTCTGTGCTAACCCAAAATGCCAGAAAAAAGAAAGCATATGGAGAAGTCAACCAGAGATGCAACGGACAAGGATACTTGCAGGAAATTTTCTTCTCTCATTTTCAATCTTGGTCACAGGTGCATCAGCTACAAAGGCTTGCACAATTTTTAATCATATGGGCCTTGCTTGCATTTCTCTGCAGACATACTATAAGCATCAAATGGTAAGACAGTGACAGTTTTTCTTTGAAAAAAATGGAATGATCTGGTGAAATTCACAGCAATATAGTCCTGCCTTACATGCAATCAGCGCATCAGTCTAAGTAAGCCTACCAGACATGAATTACATTGTTGGGGATACGAATTGTTAAAGTTCAAAGCAACGGTTATCCCCCAAAAAGGAAACCTGTGATCATGCGCAGACAGCATGTTTGGTTTATGAAAAGAATGTGGGCGGAGAATCGAGCCACAATCCAAACAAGGATTAGCAAAGAAACAAAGAGATTCTCGCGCATGGTAATAGGTTTGCCAGCTGTGGATCTGCTTTGAACTTTACCAGCATAACAAAAGGCTTAGACAAAAGGGGCAATCCTCGGTATCCTCAACAATACAAGTGTATTCAAGTGTCCATTCCAATTTTTGTTTGAATTCAGCTATCCAACTTGCAGGGTTTAATGTGGGTAAAATAGGTACAGTATACTATTGGTGTAAAACAGACATCTTTCAAGGATCTTCATATACAGATCTCTCCAGCTACAAAGCTGTACACCTTTTGGATGAACCGTTCATTCATTCAGTGATCATTGAACAGTTCATGATTTCTCGTTTTTGACAATCAACACATGCCCATTTAACTCCCTGCATATCATTTACATATTGTAGACCTAATACTATTCAGCAACTATGGGATACTAGAGGAAAGCATGACAGGGATTAGCTTCTTATTGGACATACAAGAAATTCAGCCAGCTTCTTGTGAACATTTTCTTAAACATAAGAAATTAAACAATTCTAAACTAAACAATTCAACTGAGATTATAAATGGCGAGTTTCTTGTATACAGAGATGTACTGTACTCTATTGTTTATCTTTCTTATGAAATGTGTTTACATTGCTAGGAGAGACTTTTCCCACCCATACACGCACATTGGAAGAAATACCAGAAGCAGTTGCTGATGGATCTCAACAGCCTTGGAGAAAAGCGTGTCATAACTGGTGATGAACGTCATGACAGTATAGGACATAATGCAAAATATGGTGTATACAGTGTGTTCTGCTGCAATGAACCTTCAATTTCACACTTTGAATTAATGCAGGCGAGGATGTTTGCAATGATGTTAACATTTTCAAGACCACTGCTCCCCCCTATTTGAAAACAGCTGTTAATACGTCATTGGCTGCATTGCCTCTAAGTTCACATGTCATGCTAAATTTGCGTGTGCATGTGACCCATTTGCAATTTTTGAATTTTTTTCCATATTTGAAAAGTTTGAAACCTTTCACCATGGTCATTAGAAAATAAATGGTCTGGGGACTTCGCGTGCATCAAAGGATGCCGCACTTCATGTTGAGGCCTGACAATATGCAGAGTAATCAAAGCATGATGGTGCACACACGGAAAACAAGATGGCAGCCACAAACAACAGATATAAAGATTTTGTGGAAGGAGACGATCTGGATGCCATCTTAACCCTATTTTGGTTGGGGGAAAATTTGCCCCCCTGTTGAATAGTATGTGAAATCGTTGTCCGCGTTTTAGATTTTACCGGTGTGAAAGTCTAAAACGCGGACGAGAAAACCGCAAACTATTGTTCTCGTTTGGTCTGCGTGTCCGTGGCTTAGACCTGGCCGTTTACCAACAATAATTTCACCGTTGCTTCAGTGAATAATGAAACATTGGTCTTCAATCCTCAATATTTGTTAAGCCCATTCTCTGCTTCAGCGATTTGGGTAATGGAGGTGTCGCGCAAGATGGCTGCTGCGTGGAGGAGTCCAGATGAGGAATCCAGCTTGAGAATTAAGAAAGGGCATGCCTTCATTCCTTTTGACGTCATTCTTGTGAAATATCGGAAATGTACGCAAATCATGTTCAATACCAGAATGCCCAGACATGTGATGGTAGGATCTGACCAGTGGTGTAGAGCTGGGGGGGCTCAGGGGGGCTCAGCCCCCCTAGTTATTTTTTCCGTAATTTTGGGGGGGCTTTAGCCCCCCTAGTTATTCTGAAGAAATTTTGATTTTCTTAATTTGTTTCTTATGACCAAAATGACAGAACAAGGTAATGTTATATTCTTTTAAAGAAGAGATCCTGGTTTCTGGTTTGCACCAAGATGAGATCTTCAATGACTGTCAAGCTCTTATCTTCCTTGATGTTTATGAGCATAAATGGGTCTCCTGTACATCTATGGGGTGCCGTGCCACTAATGTTACATCAAAATGGCTTCAGAAACACAAAATTGCAAATGACAATAGAACAAGGAAGTGCAAACGGACATCAAAGTGGCAAGGCGATGGGGGCATGGGGTGCCCCCCACTTGTCTCAAAAATGGTCCTCGATATTCCTTTAACACGGAAGAGAAATGGCTGGGTATAGGTTCGGTGAGAATTATTCCGCAAAATGCCAAATGCTAAAAGGAGATTACATAATTGAACTGTTTTGTCAAAGCTTCGGCAACGCTTCGGAAATAGCACTGGTAAATACGGAGTCAGAGGATGCCTTCTGAGCCAAAGAAAAGGATGTTTGTTCAAAAATGTTCTTCGTGCTCTGATTTGTAGAATAAATTTCAGTTGTCACAAAACTACCAAGGTTTTCTTGTTGCTAATGGCAAGCATGATATTGGGAGATGCATTCTAAGCCAAAGTAAAGGATGTTTCTTCTAAAATTTTCTTTGAGCTCTGATTTGTAGGATAACTGTCAGTTGTCACATAACTATCAAGCCCTTCTTGTTGCTAATGGTAAGCATGATATTGGGAGATGCATTCTAAGCCAAAGTGAAGGATGTTTCTTCTAAAATTTTCTTTGTGCTCCGATTTATAGGATAACTGTAACAAAACTATCAAGGTTTCCTCGCTGCTAATAGCAAGCATGATATTGGGAGATGCATTCTACGCCAAAGTAAAAGGCGTGGCCCCAACAAATTTCCTGGTACCACATCTCTTTCTCTACCTGAGCCCCCCTAGTTATTAATCTAGCTCTACACCACTGGATCTGACTATCGGGGCAACAATGTGATGCTGCTTTGGAAGTATATTGGGATGTTTTGCTTCGTCTGATGATGCTGCATGCTTCAGATGGCCACCAACACAAAGCAATTCTCCAATCAGCACTGGATCCAGTCTTCACATAGAGCTAGATTTGGACACAACAACTCTGTTGATCTCAACTTGTTCATTTCGTCTTCATATACTTCTCTTTGCATGTGCCATTTGCATACACCTTTATGAATAGCTCCCTATTCGTAATCCGACTCGTAAAGAGGGTGAAGATAAGAATAGGTGACAAATTTAGATGGCGATCTTAGCCTCACTCACAATAGCCAAATGCCTCGTCATCTAATTAGTGACGCGCATGAATGGATTAACGAGATTCCCACTGTCCCTATCTACTATCTAGCGAAACCACAGCCAAAGGAATGGGCTTGGCAAAATCAGCGGGGAAAGAAGACCCTGTTGAGCTTGACTCTAGTCTGATTCTGTGAAAAGACATGAGAGGTGTAGGATAAGTGGGAGCAGCAATGCAACAGTGAAATACCACTACTCTTATCGTTTTTTTACTTATTCGGTTGAGCGGAAGCGGGCCTCACGGCTCACTTTCTGGCATTAAGGCCTCGTTGGCAGGTCGATCCGTGCCGAAGACACTATCAGGTCGGGAGTTTGGCTGGGGCGGCACATCTGTTAAATGATAACGCAGGTGTCCTAAGGTGAGCTCAATGAGAACGGAAATCTCATGTAGAACAAAAGGGTAAAAGCTCACTTGATTTTGATTTTCAGTATGAATACAAACTGTGAAAGCATGGCCTATCGATCCTTTAGTCTTTAGGAGTTTTAAGCTAGAGGTGTCAGAAAAGTTACCATAGGGATTATAAAAGTTTCTGTGGTCAACCTCCACTCCCTCCCTCCCTCCCAGATAATTATTGTGCTAGAAGTAGAGACACAGTCATACGAAAATGAAGCATATATAGAAGCATGGAAAAGTCAAAATAATCTCAGCAGCAATTTAAATGTCGTTCAAATGTTCTTGTCATCTCACTGATCTTCATGCGAGGGTTTCTTCGACTTCGGTTTCTTCCCTTTTTTGATTTTCTTTTCTGGCAGATGTTCATCAACGAAAAATGACTTCTTCATCGGGAAAGTTGGCAATGTGCTTAAGTAATCCTCTTCGCCAGTGGCAATTAAGCCACTGACACCAGCCATAAACATGTCGTCCGTTGAACTATCGGAAAGCTCACGTTTGCGTCTCTGATTCTTCTTCATCAATGGTGGTGGAGTTATGGTACCGTCGTTCTCGTTACTGCTAGCATAGTGCATTTGGTCCCACTCTCGGAGATTTCCTTCTGGTTGCTGAAGAACTCGCATTCTCCGATACGGTGGAATGGCATGTCTGTTCTGAAGAGGCTGACGACGATGTACCATCGGGGGTTGGTATTCATCCTCACTTTCCTCCTCAGGAGATACTGGCCTTTGAATGTGTTGTTGTCATGGAAGTGGAACATTTTCTCTTACTCGTGATGGTGTGCGAGTTACTGTTGCCTCCTGCTGATAATGACGTTGTTGGTCCATAGAAGCTCCTTGTGGCAAGTGCAGTGCCCTTGCTGCATGTGGATGATGCTCTGCAGCATGTGGTCGTCCGTAACGATCTTCTGCTGCTGGACGTCGGAGCAGTCGTTGTCGTAGTTGATCCATTTGTTGTGCATCTTCCCGTTCATGGGCGGGAGCAGCTCCTTTATTAATGTACAGGAGTGCAAATAAATCGTCATATTCTTTAGTGCGTTTGAACACTGGGTCGGGATTAGCTGCAAAAGTCATATTTGCGGCCAATCGCTCCGGATTGGTCAATTGGGCATGTGCCACGAGGTACTGGATCCCTGTTGTAAAGAGGGCTCCACCTACGTGAACACATGCCTTAAGGCTGGCCATTAGCTGCGGCGATGTGTCGATCATCTTGAGTTTCACCTCTCTGCTGTCCTTATCTGTTTTGTGCACAGTGCTGTCTTTATGGAACTTAGCCAGCATGTTTGTTATTGGCAACAGGTCAGCCAGCAGGACCTGCATTTTCTGGGGATCCAGTAATTCCTGGTCCTCGCTTAAGCAGGGCCTGTTTTCCATCAGTGTGGAGTATAACTCAGACATGGCGGTTTCTGGTCATCTATACCATTCACATACCTCTGGTCTTAAACGGCCAAAGATCGTTTCGACTGATGGTGCTGATTCGGCCGCAGCATAGGGTCACAGAAAATTCTTTGGAAAGTGGTTGAAAAAGGATACACCTTTTGTCTTTGAGGGCGTCCATTGGTGATTCATCTGCAAATAATTAACAACGTATGAATAAAAAATGTACACTGCAGATAAGTGCATAGAATTGAATTTTATAGAATTATCACAAATGCGTTTCAAGTACATTGATAAATAATGGTAACCATTCTTAGTTATATGCATTAAAATGTGCATAGTAAGCCTCCTTACTGCGACAAAGTGATGGTTAATAAAGGAGGTTTTTTGTATTTTTTATGAATTTTGTATGCTTTTTTTTAGTTGTTTTTGCGTGTTTTATTAGCTCTTGTTCCTTCAAGTCCTCATAGCCATATTGTGTGTAACAATTTTATACGTGTGTTGCTAGAAATTTGGATAGCCAACAGGTGTAAATTGTTCAGGAGAAAGTGATGTTAAAAAATAGAGGTCATTCAGGGCCTTCACCCGAGAGAATGCAACATATGCTGTTCCGTCAGGTGTAGAGTTCGTATCAATCCACAGAATGACCTCATTAAGCGTTTGTCCTTGAACTTTACATATTGTTGTGGCATATCCAGGAAGACACAGATAAACTGTAACTTGGTCATCATTTATTAGCGTTGTTATAGGATGGATATTGAGTAAATTACCATGTGGCATTTGAGCTAAGATGGTCTGGTTTTCCGCTCCAATCACAGTCACAAATTGCCCATTGACAAAGCCTATGTTTTTGTTACAATTTTGAGTGAGCATTGATTTCATGGATTTGTGTATGTGACATAATCGTTGATTGTCCATTACAATAAGCGCTAACGGTTGAAATTTGAATGTACATGTAATGACGGTTTCATTGATAAATGTAGCTGCACGTTTTGTCATAGTGAGGACAGTTGCCTGGAGATGCAGTTTCAATTGTGCATAGATGTTATGTTTGATATCACTGTTCTCACTTAGCACACGACCATGCATTATAGCAGAAAGCATTTTAATGGATGGTCGGTAGTAGCGAATATGCTGAAGAGAAGTAATTAATTGATCGCCATTACTGCGATGTTGAGTTGTTAAAGTAACTTTGTTAACATATGACATGCAATGAGAACAAGATGTTATATTTGGAATTTGTGTTGTAGGTGTGTTCACGGTTGCTATTGGCTGTTGTTGACCAAAATCACCGGACAGAAAGAAAATTGGGCGACAAATAAGTCTCTCAATATAACTTATGATATGATGAAACATTGATACACTGACTTGAGATACTTTGTCGATAAAAATGATATCAAACATGCAAATAGTCCATTTTATCTGTGACATTTAATTTTCATTGCAATAAAACTCAAAAAGACTATGCAATGTATCACATGTCACTGACTCGTCATATTGCTCACAATACATGCAAGCAAGCGTACCAGTACAAACTGCTACATCAACAGAAAGATGATTTTGAATAGAGTGCTGTATGCATTTGTGAAAGGTAAAAGTCTTTCCCATTTCTGGTTTCCCTGATATGAGCAGGAAACATCGCCAGTCAATGTGTGAGGAAGTGGATGTGTCTTGCCCATAAGAAGCAATGGATTTTCCCGCAAAGGGATCATTTATGTCACTAAAGTGTGTACAACGAGTTGATTGCCTTGTAAGGATGATGTGCAAGATAGTGCATTAGCAGCATCATTTACAGTGAGCGTAGTAGGTAGAAGTTGCCTACGATGCAGGCAGTAGCGGATATAGAGGGGGGCAAGGGGGGCGGCGGCCCCCCCCACAGCGACTCAAAAGACGTTTGTCAGAAATTTTGTCGGAAATTTTATTGCTTGGAAGTCATTGTCGGAAAACTATCAGAAGATTTTTAATAAAAATTTCATTGAAATTGGAGTCTGTTGAAAATATATAAAGCATTATGATTTGAGCATTATGATTTCAGCTATTTCAAAGAAACTGTTTTGTAATCGTGTGCGTAGATGTTATCGTAATAGTTTGCGATTGCCTCTCTATTGTTAGTTGTACAAAGCTGTTGAGACATTCATTCAAGCTAGTTTTGATGACGAGGATTGAAATCATGCCGGTGTCTTTACAGTGATGTAACGTATACCAATGAGGTCACACAAAACAGAGTCACGAAACGCATTGCGTTTCAAGTGGGTACACTTCCGTATAGGGGGCATTTTAGCATACTACACCGGCATGAAGTTGTAGCCTAAATGGGAAATATAGCTTTGTGACGTAAGAATGGCAAGTCACGAAATCAAATAAATTTCCTTTTGGTACGAGTGTTTGGCAATTGGCATACATTTGATTTTTGAATCGCAAGTTTCTCAGCTCATTTCATGAAATTGAAAGATGGTTGGTCAAAGTAAAATGAAACGACAGAAAGTCAAATGCTCGGTGTGTAACATGTCTTTTGATAGAGATTATAGAAAGAAGCATAATGAAAAGTATCATGGTGAGATGAAAGCCGCCCATCAATGTATACCGTTTAAAATAGTTGGTTCTCCTGAAAGTCCATTCACTTTTGCTCGAAAACGAGAAGAAAGTATCCCAGAGAAAACGTCTGAAGAAAATGTTCAGTCAACATCAACAGCACCATCGAGAAAACCCAAAGAAGATACGACTGAGGGACAATTTTCAGTTGAACCAACTGACGAGACCAGCGTTTCTATCAGTACACCAGTCATTGAAAGTGAGAAGGATACTGATATACCAATGGAAGACCAGCCGGCAGCGTCAAGTTCCAGGGTTCAAGCGACTGTATGGCTAGATACCTTTGCCCAATACCCAACAGATCCAGCTAACTTTAAAGGAACTAAGGTAACAGCGGAACAACGCGCATAAATTGTGCGACATGGACCATGCCAGCCGGAGGGTATCAAATTTACAAAAAACTCTGAAGGTAGATGTTTTCAACCGTCATGGTACAAAAGAAATGAGAGCAAGCGTGAGTGGCTGGTGTATTCTCTAAAAGATGAAAAGATGTATTGCTTTTGCTGCTGGCTTTCCATGCAGAATCGACAAAGACTTTGAGAGTAATTGGAGTGAAATAGGAGTTGACAACTTCAAAAAGGGCATCAAAAAGATTAGAGGACATGAACATTCAAGACTTCACTGTATCAGTCTGGCACAATGGAAATCATTCCAGTATCGACTTATCCGTGGACTAACACTTGATGCAGAATTTCAGAGGCAAATAGCAGATGATCAAGAAAAGACACTGCTTATCCTTGATTGACTCTTTTCGACAACTCTGTTCCTGGCTCTGCAAGGGATTTCTTTCAGAAGTCATCGCTTCGAAAGCCAAGAAGAAATGTCCTCCACAGAAAACAGTGGAAACTATTTAGAATTGCTCCAGCTTCTAGCCAAATATGATCCAGTTTTGGCTGCTCGCCTTTCAAGTAAGAAATCGAGGGGTAAATACACTTCTCCACAAATCCAGAATGAGATGATTAACTCAATAGCCACAGTCATACGTAATCAAATCATAGCAGAAATTCAGAATGCGAAGTTTTATTGTATTATTCTTGAAACAACCCCAGATATTTCTCACAAAGATCAACTTGCTTTTTTCTATCAGATACGTCAGAGATGGAAAGCCACTGGAATTTTTCCTTTGTTTTGAAGAAATGGAAGGCTCTAAGGCAGTAGATTTTCGAGATGAATTAATACATCTGCTCCAGGAATACAATCTAAACCCAGATTTCATAAGAGGACAAGCACTGGATGGGTGTTCTACAATGTCTAGTATTCGTGGTGGTTTGCAGGCTTTGCTCAAAGAAATAAGCCCATCTGCATTGTATGTCCATTGTATGGCGCATCAATTGAACCTTGTCCTTGTAAAGGCAGCAACAAACAGCGTGCCCGTTAAATCTTTCTTTGGAGTTCTGGAAGCTTTATATGGCTTTTTCGTTGCAAGTCCAAGACGAATAACTCAGTTGCACAAGGCACATGATAATGCTGGCATAAATCACGAAACCCCTAAAGCCCTTTCTGAAACGTGCTGGGCAGCTCGCACCAGTGCAGTCCAGCATGCAAGAGATAATTTTGAATGCTACGCAGAAGCACTTGAGGAGCTTATTGAGCAGAATCAGCTTGCCGCGAGTGGCCTCTCCGATGCACAAGGTCTTTTGGATAACCTCACAAAGTTTGAGTTTTTCTTTATGCTCTTATTTTGGTTTGATGTATTGGTCATCACGAAAGCTGCGACTGACAAGGTTCAAGGCCCCTTTTAGAATATCGGTGTTTCTTGTCATCTGATTCAAGCATGTGTTGACCAGTTTTCAATTATGCGTCGTGATGATGAGTATTTTGAAACAATCCTTGCCAAAGCAAGAGAGCGATGTAAATCACTTGGTATTGCAGCAATTTTACACCAAGAAGAATATCAAGGAGAAGAGCATTTCATGATGAAGCGGCACAAGATGATCCAATTATTGATCCAAAACAAAGGTTTAAGGTTGATGTCTACTATGCAGTTTTAGACATCATCATTAATGATATCAAGACCAGATTTAACGACACGACAGTTGGTGTGATAAATGCCCTCAGTTGTCTATCTCCAGTCGCTTTGATTGATACCAAAGGGAGTGTTCCATCCAAGGCAAGTCTAGCTCAGCTGAATGTTCTTTGGGAATTCTATGAGAAGGACCTTGGGTCAAATGAAATAGTGGTAAAATAATATCACAATATGCATGCACTCCTAAATGCCTGGTAGGTCGGAGATGGCGAAGCAGTTCCAAGGGATCATGAAGTTATGCAGGAAGGGGTTATGCAGCGAACGAGGAAAGAAGGATAAGAGAGCAAAGGAGAAGCCAACTGCTTCGAAAAAAGTGAAGGTATAATTATGAAATTAACTGATTTTGTTGAATTAAGTCTTTTTCTTGTTATAGGCCTCCCTTGGTGACAACTTTAGACTGGAGAGTTTATGAACAATAAATGGACTGGAAGGGTGCAGTACTTATTGATAAAGAGTTTATTGCAAATGGGATGTTTTTTGTTTGAAGTTTGCATGAACTAGACTGGGAGTTACAAGACTATAAATTCTACTAAATCTATATCTATTGGTGTTCCCAAAGATCGATTCTTGGACTGTAATGGGATTCTTGGAATGTAAATGATTTGCCTCCCAACTTCCCTGCTGAAGTTGCTATGTTTGCAGATGACACTACAGTATTATCACATGGAATGTCCCGTTTGTTAGTTTCATGTCAGATGTTCAAAGTAATCTTAACAAAATATGCAGTTTCGCATAAAAAAACCAGTCAGTGTCGGAAAAGTAATGTAAAGTAAAGTAAACTCTAATACTGGGAAAATATATCCTAGGTAACTATTTATTTTGACAAAAGGAATCCTTATGCCAATGTAATGCGTGTAATGCTGTTTGCTTAGGCCAGATTCTCGATCATCGATATCTTCCTTTTCCACTCCTTCAGCATTGTGTGTACTTGAGTTCTCGCCAGTTGAAAGTGGACTGTACCTGTTATAAAAGCCTGGTTTCCATATAGCCGTAAGGTGCCGTAAGATGCCGTAAGGTTGCCGCAGCCATTGCCTGAACCATTGCCGCCGGCATGCCGCAGCCATTTCAATTTAAATGGAAACCACTTCTCCCGGTACCGCCGGCAGCCGCAACCATGATGGTTGCGGTACCGTAACGACTTGGAAAAAGTTGAATCATTTCAACTTTTCTCGATCCTTACGGCATCGTTCCGGTACCGCAGCCATGAAATTTTATATGGAAACGGGTTGCCTGCGGCAGCCGCCGGCAAGCCATTGTCTTCCTTTGTTAACTTAGACCAATCAGAAAACATTTCATCTCAGCCTCATTCTGAACGCTGAATTTGGGCAAAGAGGCAAAGTAAAATGGCGACGGCAAACCAAGACGATGCTGCAAATCTCGAAAGAAAATATGTTGACAACGAAATTCTGATGAGCTGCGTACGTAAGTATCCAGCCGTGTACGATAAAAGTTGTAGGGACTACAAAATTCCACTGAAGAAGAAGAATGCCTGGAAGGCGATAGGCTTAGAACTAAGTATAGACTGGGCAGAGGCCCAAACCCGTTACAACAGTATCAGAACAAATTTTTCGAAGTACATCAAGCGACAAAGATCGATCAGGTCAGGGTCAGGAATTGGTGATGTTCCAGAAATAAAACCAGAATATGAGCATCTGCGATGGCTGCTAACACACATACAGCACAGAAGAAGTACAACCAATTTCAAGAGGAAACCGACAACGGAAATGCTTTCGTCAGGAGAAGAGTCAGGAAATGATGGTGATGTGGAGAGAGAAACAGTTCAAGTCTATGATGAAGTTGAAGTACAAGATGACATAGATATGCAGATTGGTGAGGACATTTATCAGACTGAAAACTTAGATGCCAGCAGCCCAGAGCAAGATTGCAAAGTATCAAGTGCAGAGAAAGTATGGGAATTGCAACCAACTGTTTCTCATGAAACTAGTGCTGAGGATGAAAGAGGCAGCTGATCCTTGCATGCGAGTCTTGATGAGGGACCTGATATTTCTACTACCTCTGCGACTGCCACCAAAAAGCGAGCTATTCCCATCCCAGCAAAGAGGAGCCTGGATCCCAATCATAGCAACGAGGGTCAATCTGTTAAAGAGGAAAGAAAAAAGAAGACGAGAAAAGGAGCTTGGTCAAAAGATGCCAAGCCAGTCTCTGCTATAGAAATAGACCGTGAGCTCGTAAAAACGATGAGCAGCTTAAAGAAAGCAATAGATTACGAGCCAACAAGGCAATCTAATCCTGTGGCGAATAATGATGGGTCTGATGATGACTACCATTTCTGTTTGAGTCTTGTGGGGTTATTGAAGCATCTGGAACCACACCATAAGGTCATGGCTAAGTTCCAGATTAAGAAGATCTTCAATGACATAGAATCTGCCAAAATCCGGGAGAAATGCCAAGAGACTCAACAACAGTTTGGTTATCCAGCGCAATCTTATAGTGATGCAAATATGAATCCCTACCGGCAGCATGCTTAAAACCCATACATGAATTTTCAAAGTCAACCAATGCAACAGTCAACTGGGAGGAGTGTACTCATTGAGCAACAACCTGGATATCAAGCAGAAATGCATCAAACTGATTTAACATCTTTGTGAGCCGAAAAGCAAATGTCAGTTTAACCAACTTTGAAAACAGCAACATTTTTCTGATTTAATACCTTTTACCTCAATAGTTAGGTCACTTAGAGGCAAAATTAGATGAACTTTAAATTTGCAAATGTAAAATGCAAATAAGGCTGCACCACACTATTTTGATTGTTGGACACAGAGTCAAGTTTGTGTATAGGCTGCTTAAAATGTTCAGTTCTCTCTCTCACTTGTTTGCACACACAATAACTGAAAATGTGTGCTTTGTGTATCAATTGAATTGGTCAAAACAAACCAAAATTTGATATTTGCTTTGAAAAGCAAAACTGTAATGAATTTCAGTATCTGCTGTTTTCAAAGCAATCTTTTTCATTTGTTCAAACCTTTGCAATGTTATTGAGATTGAGTGTGCATGCCAGGATCTTTCTGCTGTCAGGAATCTAATTTTGGCCTCAAGGGTTTCCAATTCTAGCATATCTGACAGAAAATTATCACATGTCAAAAGATATAGGCAGCAGTAAAGTACATCCCAATGTTATCCAGGAGTTTGGATATACCTGAGTGACCTGACTACGGGAAAACATAATTATTTTAAATGCATGTTCTTGTATGCTATGTTCAGTTATAACTTTTTGCCACAACTCGTTACATGTCTAAGCTGCCGTGGCACTGAGCCAGATTTGATGTTAAAATAATCTTTAAAAGTCTCTCTGACCAATTTAGCATTGTTTTTGTAGTTATTACTGCCAGTTCTAGGAATAGGTTTAAGTGCTGATTGATCTTTATCTACAAGTGATCTCCAGTTGCCAGGTATTACGTTGCCACTGTTATCCTCAGCATCTATGAAACCATGCGGCACATAACATGCATTATCAGTTTGCTTTAGATAGTTGTGTAAGCAAACACAAGCCTTTGTGATATTCTCAACAGTGGAAACATTTGCTCGGATAGGCCTTCTAAGAATGCGCCATCTTGCTGCTAGGATACCAAATGCATTTTCAATAGTTCTTCTGCACCTTGATAATCTGTAATTGAAGATCATCTTCTCCTGGTCAAGGTTATTTCCAGGAGATGGTTTCATTAACCAGGGCTCTAACTTGAATATTTCATCAGAAACAAGGACGTAAGGTAATGAAAACTTATCTATGATTTCTGGTTCAGGGATATCCATTTCCCCCTCTCTAAAGGAAATGCCCATTTCTGACCCCCCAAAAATAGAGGCATCATTATCTCCCCCATATCCTCCAATGTCCACAAGAGAAAAGCAATAATTAGCATCACAAACAGCCATTAACACGATGCTATGGAATCCTTTGTAATTATAAAAACTTGATCCTTGATTTTTTGGACACTCCATGGCTACATGCTTCCCATCTAGAGCACCGATACAATTTGAATAGTTCCATTCTTTCTCAAAGCCTCTAGCCACTTCCTTCCAGTCTTCCTTTGTTTCTGGTGCATTAAGATACCTGTTATTTAATGCAATCCAAAGTGCTTTACAAGTATCACGAATTATATGACACACTGTAGCCTTGCCAACACGAAAATTAAATGCATCAGATTGCTGTGAATCTCCAGTGGCTAAGTATCTGAGTGTGATTACAAGTCGTTCTGCTGGGGAAGTGGTTTCACGACTTCTGCACCTTTTTTTGGCCAAGAGAGGTCCAACAAGTGTCAGTAGATGTTCCAGTCGTTCAGGTGACATCTTCAAGTATCTAGAATATGCAGAATGGTAAATGTGATACAAAATGACGAACACTGGTAATTTTTGTCGACGTATTTTTTATAAGAAACTAAGAATTTGGGCCAGTGCTGAAAATCTCTTAAAATTATCATATTTTGAGTACTCAGAGTTTCTTACGAGTTTCTTAGAGGTTCCATACCAATCTTCTTGTTCACTATCTGTGCCCTTGCTTGCCCTCTTGGACATTTCAAAACAAGGTTTTCCAATATTTATACATTACCCAAGTACCTTGTAACGAGTAATATGATACAAGAAACAAGTGAAAGTAAAGAAAAAATATGTCAAGGATTTTCTTTCACAGTAAATAGTTCCTTAAGTTATATTTTCCCAGTACTGGAGTTCCTTGATTTTTTGGCGATCTGAGAGTTAAGTTTCTTATGGGCAGTTTCTTACATAAAAATATGTGTGTGTACTTCAATGGAGAATACACAGACAAGCTTGAGGATGAAGATATTTCCTATTAACACAAATAAAGGAGAATTCGTTGAACTTTTGGTTCCAATTTTGTCCAATAGTTGACATACATAGCCTTGTCTTCAATGTAATTTTTCACCCTCTTCATGTAAAACATGAATTAAAGAAATATCACCCTCAAATATGTCATATTTTTCATCATAGTCACTAGCTAGAATATTCTAAGTGACTATGTTTTCATGAAGAAGTTGAAACGTTACTGTTCGTACTTTCATTTCACGTTTCATATCGTGGGAGTATGAGAAAAAATAATGTGATTTGACTGCAAATTTAGAGGCCTTTGATTAAAAGAAGGAAAGAGACCAACCAAAATACCGTCAAAATTTATTTCTGTCTTGACTAGGCCAAAAAACTGCAACCTACCTGTAAAAAAACTCACGGTCGTGAAGTTTCAGTTCAAGAAACAGCATGTGAAATTGGCCATGATCATTCCGTTGCTTGAAAATTCTTCTCACCCAGCATTTGTGCTTCCTTTTTCTCCTTTGCTTAGAACGCCTCAATCGCATGTAGCTAAGAGCAAGAAAAAGAAGGCCTTTTAACAAGAAACGTCAATCTACAACGGCAGCAATTTTGCAGAAAAAGTTGGCGCCAATTTAAAAAGCGCGCCATTCGAGCTCCTAGTTACCGGCATAGTTACCGGTATCTTACGGTACTCCAGGCACGATGGTTGCGGCACTAGATTCAGACGTTTCCATTAAATCGTTTGGCTGCGGTACCGGGGGCATGGCAGATGGCAGAAGACTGCCGCCGGCAACCTTACGGCACCTTACGGTTATATGGAAACCAGGCTAAAGTGCAGGGTATTCCTTCATGCCAAGCAAGACAGGAGTGTCATCAACCTTCTTTGTTCCATCAGAAATGGCATGCTTTCCCTTTGTTGATTCTGCATATGTCAATTCCCCGGGGACGATGTTTCTTTGCCACTCTTGTAAATATTTGTTTCCCATGTCTGGAATTTGAGGCATCCGTCTCCTTGTAGTTACAGTGAAGTTATCGAGGGCTAGTCTCCTTCCCAAAGGAGTTGCTTTTTCAGCTTGGCTCTGGTCGCTGTGGGAGACGTTACGGCCTTCCTTGTCCGCATCGATTAAACTGTATCCATTACTAGAATCTCCATGAATTTTTTTGCATTTTGAGGAGTCTATAAGTGAAGAAATCTGTTTGTTTTTAACTAATATTTCTTGTTTCAAAAATTCAACTTCCTTTTCCAAGCGTGTTATCACTGGGTCGATAGGGTGGGATGATGTTTGTAAACTGCAGTGGAGTTGGGTCGTGCCATCAAGTTTCGATTCCAAAATTTGTATCCTTTGGCTGAGAGTTGCTATTTCAGGAATATTATGCTTTACATTGCACTCACCCATTACGTTTTCGTCATTATATTCCAACATTGGAGCTGCAGTTGCACCCTTGCATGCTGAGCCCAAGGAATACGTTTCCTCTTTGTTGATTAGGCCACGCCTGACCATCTCGTTCAACTGCAGCTCCAAGTCAATTGGTAAAGAACTCTCATCTTCGAGGTATTTCTTTAGTGCAGCCAGGTTGCATTTCTTTCTCTTCTTCTCTTTTATGTTTTTAATTGCTTCTCTTATACAGTTCTCAGTTGGTTTTGACATTTTATCGCAGCTGTTACAATTGACGTCCTATTCGTGTGAGCGTGTGAGCAAGCGAATTTGAGTGTGAGGACGCAAAGAAGTCTATTTGGGCGCAAAAGAAGGTATTTGTTTTAATGATAAAAATTGATAAAAAATCAACATTACTGTTTATACAGCTATTTATTAGGACTTTCTACATGTGTTACTGTTATGTATCCCAACTAAAAACAATGCGAGCAGTCCTCAGATTAACCAAACTTCTATCCAACCGCATGGATATTTCTATTTGGGCGCATACAAGTCTAATTGGGTGCAAAAGAAGGTATTCATCTTAATGATAAAAATTTGTTAAAAATTCAACATTGCTGTTTATATGGCTATTCATTAGGACTTACTACAGGTAGTACTGGTATGTATCCAGTTGAAACAATGCAAGCAGTCCTCAGATTACCGAAGGGGGTATTATATCTTGTACATATCCGTAGAGTAAGTATGTGTAAACATCAGAGATAAGGCAGGTTCAACCGAACAGAACATGCATAACTATCAACTGCCTCATGGCACGGATTACATAAGAATCCTAGAATAATAGTGTCCATAGGGAGTCCATAACATCTCTCCTCTTCTTCAGAATAAAATTTACTAACATTGATTATATACTCAGCAGTTTATTAATAAAGTGACTTTCAATGTGTTATAACTTGACCATAGTGCATAGGCATTGTGCGTAATCGGATTGTGCGCTAACATATGGAGAATAGATTTCTTAAAAGAAATTCGGGAAATTTTCAGCATTTTTTTGTCCTGGTTGCGTTTTATGAAGGTAGGTATAATTTAGAAAATTTTCACAGGTTTCCTTTGAATTCTTCGCTTATTTGTCGTGTGATTGGTCCGTGAAAACGAGATTTTGGGGTCTCGTCCATGGGCCACGAGCATGCGGCTATGTACAACGAATGATTCCTATGTTCTACTTCCATAGCTTCATAGCTTTTCTCAAGCATATCACGCAAGGGCATGGTCCCAGGGCAGTTTATGCAAGTCCCTAAATGGCAAGCGGGAAGAGATGGATTGCACATGATTTTTGGGGTTTTACCAATCAATGGCCCTGGCCCTATGGCCCTATGGCCCAATGGCACTATGGCCCTATGGCACTATGGTCTCGTATCTTTCATTACAAATACCCTAAGTATGAGTCTGACAGTGTATTCAACTAGAATTCGTATAAATATTGCTTCAAATGATGCCGAAACTGACATGCACAAAGTTCTCATTCACCGAGCGAAAATTCCCCCAAAGTACTAATGCAAGGAATCACCAGCTGTAACTTTCTTTGCTTATTTGTTGCTATGGGAAACACGGCAAAGGGCGCAGCATTGTTGTCAATAATGTGTTTCTTATCTCGCTTCTGTTGTGAGATAAAGTAGAGGAAGGGGTCCGACAAATCTCCACTACACGTTTTTTTATAAGAAACTGTTTTATAAGAAACTAGTACTACGATGACCAAAAAATTAAGAAACTCTAGTACTACGCTCAAAACAGTTAAGAAACTCTAAAACTTTATTCCTTTGTGTCTCTCTTATTCTATGTCTTTCTAACAAAGGTACATTCGTCTTTTCTTGACTTTTAACTGCAAAATTGGTAAATGTTTGCCTTGATGTGCAAGGCTTCTTCTTGATGACAATGTCAATGCAAAATGGAAGCCCTTTCTCGAGAAGAAGGCTCAACTTCGAACAATACCGCAATTTTAGGCCCAAAATATAAGAAACTGATTAAGAAACTTTTACTACTAAAACACCGAAATTTTCATAGGAAATTAAGAAATTTTTAGTACTAAGTGCTGATCCAAGTTTCTTATAAAAATAACATGTATTTTCCAACGCATTGCAACGGAGCTAATATCATATGTCTTAATTTTCAGAACTTTCAGCAGTGGCTCCTATTCTTAGTTCCTTATAAAAAAGATGCATGCATTACTGGGGCATTACTATAGATATTGCATGTAACAGATTTACAGCCTGTCATGCTAAAACCGCAAAAAACACTCTGAGGAGTGGGGCAAAATGTGCCAGAGCCAAAATGTGCTGCATTGTATTATATTATTGCATTGCATTGCCTGTTAACTTGTAAAGACCGGGTAAATACCAGTACAATCGCCAAACAATAATTGTTTGTTGCTTTGGAGGATGTGTGTGAAAGCTTCGTACAGTCCTTTCAAATTTGATGATTTCAAGGGGAATTCCCCACATCATTTTGGGGAATTCTTGCTCGGCGAACGAGAACTTTGTGCATCTCAGTTTGGGAATCATTTCAAGCAATATTTATACGAATTCTAGTCGAATACACTGTCAAACTCATACTTAGGGTATTCGTAATAAAAGATACAAGACCATAGTGCCATAGTGCAATAGGGCCATAGTGCCATTGGGCCATAGGGCCATTGATTGGTAAAACCCTGATTTTTGCGAGTGCATGGCTATAATGCTTCATAGGAATGTCTTCCTCTGATGTCGCTTTCTCCATCATAAAGCAATTTATCATTAGTGTAACATTGTTGTGGATTGTGCACACACAAACTGAATGTGTTCCACTAGAACCAGCCAGTACACAATGCTTTGGTCGCAGCATTGCAAATTTTGAGAAGCCGATCCTTTCATTGGGATGGTCATCTTAAAATTTCCTATAAATCTCTTTCAAATTTCCAAGTATGAGACATTTCCGCACCTTTATTTTCTTACCACCTTCTGAAACACTTACAATCTTTTTTCCCCTGGCATCAATCGGGTGATATCATCTCGATTGTAAAAATCAAGGACCATTGAAACCCTATCTGATGCCCAGCTTTTGCCAGGTTTTGGAATAGACTTCGAAAGGACACCTTTTTCAATAGCAAGGTGTTTTGCCTGGTTAGCCATCCGCTGAGAGCATTCAAATTTTTCCATCAACTTTCGGCGACTCCAGGTTTTAGCAAAAATTGTTAGAATGGTAATCCAATCTCTTCTGCTATCAGACTCTTTTCAAAAACCGTTGGAACGTTGATGTGCCCCGCTTTTATCCAATTCTTAACACGCAAAGAGCAGACCCTGTTTGAGCTTTTATTCATCCAATCTTCCAACGTTTCACTTGAGAGATGAGGCTTGATGTTCTTTATCCATTGTGCAAGAATTTTCTGATCTTTAGGGAAACTATGCAGGATTATGTTCTTTCTTTCAATTCTCTTGCCTCCACTTGAACACGACGGGATAATGCATCTAAACCTTGTCGGCATGACTTTTAATTTCCCAATCCAACAAACACAAACGACGTAGCGTAAAAAATTAGTAAAACATTATCATTAACAGTTTGCTATTGGCGTTAACTATTTGCTATAAACTTACAATGTTCATCATCAAAAGAAACCTAACGATAGACATATCCGACATTGAAATTTTCACTGGCCTAACTTTCTCCGATTGTTTTCGTTCTGCGTTTTACCATAGCTTCCGCTAGAAGTGCGTTGCTAGTTGCACGGGTTGTAACTATGAAACGTTTTCCCAGCATTACTTGCGTCAAAACAACATCCTCCATCTTTAGCATAATCGTGTATTATTCTCATGCTCAATATACTAGGCCTTATAGCGCTCTGAATCTTTTGGTCATAGACTATGCCCATGGCATTCAAAGCAAATTTTGCTTTTTACAACATAATCTAGGACTTCTCCAGTATCCATTGCCATAATGAATTTTCAACCATGCAAATTAAAACCCATATCTCTTTTGCCATGTTCCATCTACAGAGATTCTAATAGGAAATATATCTTTATCAACATCAAGGTCTTCAAAACATGGGTCTGTTTGCTTCAGATAGGGCTTAAATCTTTTGGCTGCTTTCTGAAGTGAAATTTGACACTGTTCATTACTCTTGTTCTCAATATCTTTCAACAGTTTGCTGTAAGCCTTGTTATGTATCACAAGGTTGTTGATAAATGCACTGCCTTTCCGTGTGGCAGTTCCATTCACAATATCTATCCTCTGTAACTGTTACATCAGCAGTAAGGATACGTCCGTCAGTTAGATGTTGCAACGTAGAAGGAGTGGGATGAAATTACCGGGCATACTGCACAAAAGTAAGCTAATTATGTTGGTCTCCCAGCTCGTCTCTTCTTAGATCTCTTGAATATTGATGAAATAGTCATTGAGCCTTTTCTTCATTTTAGTGAAAGTGCAAATTTTCATCATTTGCCGATTTTAATCAGCTGCAAATTTTTTTCATTTTGACCTTTGTAAAATCTGGTGCTTTTTAATTTGACAGATAAGCAAAGCTACCTTTACCATCCTTTGCGTAAAGAAAAAATTCCATCAATAAACTGAACCTTTTTTCTGTATCAATAAAATTGAAAATACGAGGAACGAAACTCAAATTTAATTATTGTTGAAGTGGAGGCAACAAAACCTATTGTATCGAGTTGATCACGAACATCACAAATTAACCAACTATTTACAGATAAAATTAACTTTACACTAATAGTGAGAGAGAAAGGCCGAATTTCGATGCGGCACATGCAACAAACCCAGATCAATCCAACTTCGCCGTTTTGCCGCACTTAATGGGTCCAAAGAGTGTCAAGAACGGGGCCTCAAGAGCAAGGGTAAGTTTTGTAACAATAGCAGTTTTGGTTTGTTTACATTTTGCACCACAGCCAATCAACGAGCTCATTTTTTGACCACATGATCAACAATTTCTAGCGTCGTGATGATCGCGAGTTGAAGCTGTGGGGAAAACCATAGGAAAACTACCCTCTTGAATTTTGCTCGCCGCGAAAATATATTTTTGAGGAACCTTTAGAAATTTTAATCTGGGTTGTCAAATAAATTCCCTAACCAGGGCTGCTTGCCCATTAGTCTACTCCACCTGGTTTTTGAGAAATAATTTTTTGAAACGTCATCCACGGACCTCTCGCGTCCTTCAAGGGGGTTTAGGCCCAGCGCATGGAAGTTAATATTTGCCTCCAGGAACGACAAAACAGCACTCACAACAGCCGAAAATCAATTCCGGACTGTAAATCAATGTTCCAATGCCTTTAATTTTGATTTACACCAACTGAAGTGTTGCAGCAACTTATCCTACTTGACCGCCAATTGGCCCTGTCAACAAATTTGCATAACAAGGAAACTTGGCATGTAAGGGTTTCTCTTCTGGGTGTTTTGGGAGGAGTTTTTGTGCGTCTTCTTATTATTCAAAACTGGAATGAAACATTGTTTGGTTGCTTCGATGAAATGATGAAAAGTTTAGGTCTTTTAGGACAAAATTGAATACGATTTTAGCACTGTTTGCCAGCATAACGGGAGAAACAGAACATACGATGACGAAGAATTGATACAATTTATCAGCAGAAAGTTTGAAAGCTTGATTTTGCAAACTTTGCCACAATATAAGTTTTTCCCAAATAATTTAAAAAAAGAAGGAGGAAAAACATGAAAGAAATCAGTCTTTTAAGGTAAGTTGATATGTTGCAGAAGTGGACATCACATAAATAAGTGATCTTGGAAAACACTAAACTAGATTTTGTTTCACCTTCAAGGAGAATTGGAGAATAAATTGATAAGTTTTTTTTAAGTGTCTCCGAATTTATGAATTTGTATTTAAACAACTGGTCGGAAGCATTCTAGCTCGAAAGATTTGTGTGGATGATCAAATTGAAATTCAAAGTATTCTTACCTTGGAATGGTTTCCCTATTTTTCCTTTTGTGTTTACACACAGACGCACACAGCTGCTTAAAATAAACTCAACTCTCAGAAGATTGCTAAATAGGCTAAATATGTATATCAAGAAACTCCAGAACTGGGAAAAAGTCTTGATGTATATTAATGTTTTCTTTTTTATTTAAAGTGAATCAACGAAGCTAAGTAGAGGCAATCTATAAATAGGACCAAGAAAAATCCTACCCTCGTCATTGTTCCCCTTGCTAAACAATACCCACAAACGTCTCAAAATCATCAAATGCCATAGGCTAATAATAGAATACCCAGACTCCTTCCGCGCGGGGCTTTTATCTCCGTTGATTCTCTTTAATTTGATATATTTCGACAGGTCCTTGATTGATAACAGCAAATTGTTTGCTGAACAAGTTTAAGCTGTATAAATATCATATTATAATAATTATTATTATTATTATTAAACTCTTGGCATTGGAATTTTTCAAACTTGTATACAGCTTTTTGGGACACTCCGTATTATAATTTTCTTATCAAGCACGATTGTTTCTAAGTTTTAATAATCTTAGCCGCCCTATTTATTGCAGAGGGCATCTGCATGGGTGCACTATCGTCTGTTGTTCTAGAAAACCCAATTAAATGATTGGTCACTAATAGCAGGCCCCTTGCCTCTAGCCACAGCCCTTTGGCCTGAAACCTGCGTTTTACCAAGCTGCAAGCCTGCGTTTTACCAACCTGCAAACCTGCATTTTACACATGCCGTCATTATAGGCCATCTGACCACTCTCTACTAGCTCCCATCGCCTATTGCATTCTTAGATAGTTTTTGTAATTTGCATACCTTCTGGGCCTGCTGCTGTTACGAATTCGAGGCTACTAGCATCATCTTTTGATATATCACAGTAATGGCAAAATGCTCCTGAATCTCCTTGCACAAGGTCAACCATTTTACTGTTGACCTAAAATATGCAAGTGCACTTTTATCTAGAATTAATAAGAAGTACTTGTGATTGGGGGCTGGTCAATATCTCAGAAATTTTCGATGGGACACCAAAAGGAAAAAGAATAGGCACGCAGAAAAAAGGTTCTCATTAAGCAAGAGGTTAAGGCAACAAAAACTGACAAAGTTACCATTGATGGTGTAAGAGAGGATGACAGTGCATACAAATCAAGATCACACAATCTACTATCTGTATTATTTGTATAATGTTGTAACAAGGGCCTAAGGACGATATTCTAGTTGTTCCCACTGCAGTTAAGTTCTAACGTGTGTAAAACTTACCTTTCCACATCCTGTTCGTGAAGAATTTTCTTGGTTTTGCTTTTCAAACGACATATTATATCTCATCTTTTCTCAAGTTGAAATAAACCGCATGCTCCATCATCTTCCATTTTGAATTTGGAGAACTGACCTGAACGAAAGCACGGAAATGAGGTTAATCTCACGCCAGCGTTGGAAGGGAGGAGAGGGAGGATGGGTGTGACATGCGCCGTCTCTTATTTTTTCCTCATATACCAAGGCTTGTAACCCAGCCACTACTATATATAGAACTGTGTCCTGACACCTCGCAAAATGTGATTGGGGGTGGTGTGGTTACGCGCGCTTTTAAAAAATTTAATAAGAGTGTGCCAGTTAAAAAAAGGATTGCTCATATGATTGATGGAAGATGGCAACTGTTGGAGCGTACAGCTTCTGTGGTAAATGGACCTTCTGGTAAGAATTTGATTTCTTCTCACTTAGGGCCTGTTTATATGAGGCGAGCCAGCCCGCCTGGCCGGGCTGGCTCGCCTAGGCGGGATGATTTTAGTTTGTGTTTATATGAGTGAAAACTATCCCGGCCAGGCAGGCTGGCCTCGTAATGCTGTATGTTATGACGTATCAAGGGATTTTGAAAGACAATGGCCAGACAAAGACTTTCAAATTAAACAATGCAGTCTCGCCTACGCAAATCAATTACGCAAATCAATCAATCAATTATACCGGGCCAGCCCGCCTGACGCTGTTTATATGAGCTCGCTTCACCGGGATCCCGCCTACCCAACTCACAGATCTCGGCTGACCGGGCTGGCCCGCTGCTCATACAAACACAACTTTATTTAACAAAGGATGTCTTTGTTCACTCAGATCTCACATAGGCAAGCCAGCCCGGTTAGGCGGGCTGGCCCGCCTCATATAAACAGGCCCTTAGTTGTTCATACCAAGCGAGCTGCTGATATTTTCAAACGGACAAACTTTTTTCCAGGTTTCGGGTTCAGGTCTCGGGTTCAAGGTTTTGGGTTTATGGTTTTGGGTTTAAGGTTTCAGGTTTAACCCTATTTGAACCGGCTTGAAATTTTGATGTTTTTGAGCAGGGGGGGGGGGGTGGCGTTTTTGAGAGATACTACAAGAGATATAACAATAAACTCATGCCAATTGTTCTTTTGACAATTAGCTTGAGTGAATTATTTTACATTTTTAGACTATGGTTAGTAATAAGGAGCCTTGCAAGCTCCGTCTGTACTTTTAAGACCTCGGGTTTTATATTTTCCTGTGCAACACAAAACCGGTTACACTTTTTTTTATAAGAAACTTGGATCAGCACTTAGTACTAAAAGTTTCTTAATTTCGCATGAAAATTTTGGTGTTTTAGTAGTAAAAGTTTCTTAATTAGTTTCTTATTTTTTGGGCCTAAAATTGCGGTATTGTTCGAAGTTGTGCCTTCTTCTCGACAAATGGCTTCCATTTTGCATCGACATTGTCATCAAGAAGAAGCCATGCACATCAAGACAAAAATTTACCAATTTTGCAGCTAAAAGTCAAGAAAAGATAAAGGTACCTTTGTTGGAGAGATATAGAATAGGAGAGACATACAGAAATAAAATTTTAGAGTTTCTTATCTGTTCTTGAGCGTAGTACTAGAGTTTCTTAAATTTTTGGTCATCGTAGTACTAGTTTCTTATAAACCAGTTTCTTATAAAAAACGGGTAGTATGCACATAGTACAATATGTAGAAGAGGGGCTTATTTGAGAGTGGGCGCCAGCAACGAGAAATCAGTTTACTCGAGTTTACCAACCTCTCTAGTAGTAATGATAACTTTATTTAAAGGTTTGTTGAAGAAATTTGAAAAGTAGATTCGTTGACTACAAAATAACAATGTCACTTTACAAGTTACATGGACAGAAAAATTGATTTGAGATTACTATTAAGGATATTGTTGCTGCCTATTGCAGTTTGCTGCTTCGTTTTGTTACGTTAATGCCGGGGGGGGGGCTCCACTATCCGGTCACACAGGGATTTGCATCAGTAATTTATTTTATGGAAAAGGTGTTTTGCGTTAACTGTAAAATCTTCAATCATAAATCCTTATCATTCTGGCGCATACACACCAGTGTGATCCGATAGTGAAGTCTCCCGTATTATTATCATTTCAGTTTACGTTCGATTGCAAAGAAGATTATTTTCTGTTTCTTTCTTATAGTTTATTACTTGATGTTAAATGGTAAGAAAACAAGGTGGGTGTACATTTGTCACTTTTCTAGAGCTGCCGATTCCAAATGATTACAAATTCCAAGTAATTCCAATTCCAAGCAATTCCAAGTAATTACAAGTTGAAACCTTGAACCCGAAACTTTAAACCCGAAACCTTAACCCTATCTCACCTGGGGGGGGGGGTGGATTCCACCCCCCCCCCCCCAACCAAACTTTTATTCGCCAATGCTAGAATATGCAATGCAGGATGCCAAGACTCCGCTACGTTGACTTTATATCTATACTGTATCGAATGATAAAAATTTCAAGATGCTAAATATAGCCTTGTAACCATGGCAACCAATGTTTTACTGTGTAGTCTACAAAATTTGTACACTTTTTTTTTAATTGTTGCAAATTTTAATCTCAAATATATGCAAAATTATACTTACACATGTATTTGATGATATTCAACTCAATTTTGAAACAAAAAATTTCAATTTAGTGCCTCATTTCATTGTTTCAATCATGTTGGTAACAATCATGATAATCATAACTTAAAATCTTCTTATTGTCATAGCAACGAGAACAATAGAGATAATTTGATTTAATCATGTGATTTTGATTGTTTGCATCAAAGTATATATATTTACCAATTCTAAAGATTGTAGCTACTACAACAGCGAAGAAAAAGAGGGGGGGTGGAATCCACCCCCCCCCCCCCCTCAGGTATTGACCGCATCAAAACGCCCAGGTGAGAAAGGGTTAAACCCGAAACCTTGAACCCGAGACCTGAACCCGAAACCCGGAAAAAAGTTTGTCCGATTTTCAAACGAAGCAAGGCTATGATAACTTATATGTGAAGTAGTTGCTTCTTGAAATCGCCGCACGTCCATATTAGGCCCATTTGCTGGGAGGAAAACCACTACCAGTAGCAATCTAAATGTTCACATTATGATTCTATTTATTTATAGCTGCCACAAGGAAATTGTACAAGGACTATTCACCATCAGCAACAATGAGAAAACATAAGATCCTTTTGGATGATTACAAAGTACGACCTGAGCTAAGCAAGCATAAGAAAACTGAATATTGATTTCTCCATAAGCCCAAATGATCATTGATGCTGCTACAGTCAGAGAGATGAGTGTTGCTGCTAAAGTTGCCTTCAATAGAAAATCAAGCGCCTTGTATAATGACAAGAATCGTTTGAAAGCAATATTTTGATCTTTATGTCAAACGAGGATGATACGCAAAAAATCAAAAGTCATTACCCCCAGTTTGCTTATTTCGTGCATGAAACTATTGGTGCATCTGTCTCAAATTAGATGTCATGTGAGATTTACGATAACGCAAAATTGCTTCTGCGGAACCCTGCAGAATGTTTCTATTCGCGGGCTTCTAATTTCAGGCAAGCAGTCACAAAGATAACCTCTGTGCAGAATCATATGCATGGAGATCTTTTGGTTCAGTGTGACCACGTGCCTTCCCCCAGTCAATGCGCCATCGTTTGCTGTAATTCTGCGCATCTGTAGCTGTGTAGGAGGGGGGTCCTTCTACCTTCGGTGATGCTGCGAATGCTAGCCTCTGTGCAGGCCGCCGGTTACATCATCCTCTAAACTTGACTTATTTGCATAATGAATACTATCAATAAGTGGCTAATGATGCGTTCGTTCTAGAAAACGATTGTTTCAACATAATTAAGCTGCTAATGAAGTCAAGAACGTGCCAATTCTGGGTAAATTTGTTGTTGTGCCAGGGTAAACATCGTGGTGATTTATCCATCTTATGGTGTCAAATCTGTCTAAGATGAAATAAGCCGACGTCAAATGTTGCTATAAGATCGCGGGACAGTTCTGTCTTGTGTGCGTTTTCCGTGCGCTTTCTTTATTTCAGTGTCAATTAGCAAAGATAAAACGTTAATCAATTGCTTTAACGAGCGTGACGGACTTACTTTCTTTCTGACCTACTTTCTTTCTTTCTTTCTTTCTGACTGACCTGGAGCCCCCTCTTAGATTACAAAGTACTTTGTAATCAAAAATCACAATTGATGACGCATACCAAAAATATTTGAGAAAAGCCACGGATTCGGGGATGAGGCTTTTATATAAGAACTATTTCCGAGTGGTGATGAAATCAGTCTTCAATGTTGAGTTCAAGGAAATAACTGTCCGGGACTTAAATGGCAATGTAAAAAGACATAGTAAGTATCTCTTTAGTTTTACGCATTTGTAGAGTATACAAATTCCTTATTTGCTCTGAACTTTCTTCTTGTTGCACTTGCATGTGTTACTATTGTAGTTTCTTAACTTCTTTTTGATGTGAATCCACACTTTACACATACATACAAAGGCAAAGGCCTATTGGCGTGGTGTTAAAATTTGTGAGATTCTGGTAAAAGGGGAAAGATTGAAAAATTTAAATGAATTTGACAAAATCTTCATCAGATAAATTAGGTTTTCTCTAGAGTAGCGTCGCCCATTATGGCCGGCCGCCCATTATGGCCGGCTAGCAAGAGAAATTAAATTTCAAGGGACTGACGACTAGTAATAAAATTGCAATTGCGCGGAAAATCTTCGCTGACATCTGTTTTATCATGATTTGACCTTCACTGAAGTTTCAGTTCATTTGCATTGAAACCCGACGAGATGGTTTGTGCATATCTCTAATTGATTCTTTCAAGTATTGCAAATTTCATGATTCTATTTACATTCCTTCCTTCTTTTTCGTTCGCTCGGCACCTTGCGGTTTGAAATTTTTCAAATATGCTTTGATTTTTCAGAAGTCCTGTCTCTTGAGAGGAAATCTACAATGAAACCAAAGCAAAGGGACTTCTGATTCAGTTTTGAGGTTATGAAGTCTGAGTGCTGCTAACTGCTATTTTCGTCGCCCATTATGCCCATCAGTTTACCAGAGAAGTTTCTAATCGCTTCAAAATATTAAAATGCAACATTTATTAAAAAAACACCAGTTTGGGCTAAAATTTTACTTACTGGCTTGGAAAATCATCGAAACCCAAAAAAACACAGCATTATATTAAGTCTATTTTCATTTTAGAAACTATGCCAAAGCTCATCCATTCATGCACAAGAGATAGGGCAGGATTAAGAACAACTCGAAGCATGTATTTCAATTGCCAAAACTCGAAGTTTAGGTTAATTCAAATTGATATTTTTGGATTTAAAGTACCAAATGATAAACAAAGAACGGCAATTAAAGCAGTTTGTCTTATTAAAACTTTTTACCAGAGAGTAGTATTTATTGTTTCTCCTGCGGCCATAATGGGCGACGCTGGAAGAATATGACGTTTTTACTCCCTTCTTTAAAATCTTCTAAAATCAGTATAAAGAGTTTACGTAAAAAATCAATACTCTGTGATCTATTTCTCCATTAGTTGGTGACATAATCTGGCTATTTGGTTTTTTCATTAATTGCTTTTTTTGGATCTAACTCAGAACTTTGCGACGACATGGGCATAATGGGCGACACCACTCTAGCTACTTCTGGTGTAGATGCTGCTGTTATAGTTACCCTTCTATGGTTAATGAATGTTGGCAGTTCACCACTTACCATTCTTTCTGACCAACATTACTTATTTACCCCTGTACATCCCATACTGTACCTCATACTGTCATTTGGCTTTGTACTGCATATGCGACTATTACCACAAACTGAGGAAAATTTCTTAACTGCTAATCAACCTATAAGTTAATTGCTCTAGCTGGTCTTCTTAATTTTTGGTAAGAGGCTGGGATTTCATATGAAATGATAAAATTGCATAAAATGGATGTGAAAGATATTTTGTATCATTGAGAATTACATGCATGACTACCAAAGTCACATAACTCTTAGACATATTAAATGAATAATTTGAACCATAGGTTTATTGCTTTTTCCAGGAGCATCTTTTGGCATAGACAGGAAGCAACCAGAAGCAATCTGCCCGCCCAAGACACCCTTGTCAGTGATTAACCAAAATATGGGTTTGTGTTCTTTCCAAGATAAATCTGAGACATTCTCAATTTATGATTTACTAAAATCATGGAGAGCACCCAAGTGTGGCCAATTTCCAGCTGACCCAAAATGACGTTCAATTTCATTTGACAACGCCTTGACTGAAGGATGGGTATTTTATTACCAGATCAATAACAGTCAACAAGAATTTAAGCTGGAAATTTAGAGTTGGGAATATCCCAGGAACTGTTTCACAGTTCCAGGAGAACAATCCATTAACCCTGTCTTCGATAGATGATCTTATTCCTTTGTTGACAAGTGCACAATTTGGAAAATCGTGTTATTTAGGTATTTAGAGCTGTCAATTGTCATCGATTTCTGAGTCCTGGCAGCATGGCATTTACGTGCAGTAATTGTGGCATCTTAAATAAGGTTCTGAAGGTCCAATTGAATAGGTATTGTGTATCAGATGGATATGATAGATGTAGGAACTGACATACAGGGTGTCCCAGAATAATGTATTATTGTTTGATTGCTTTCATGTCCATAACCAATGAACCAATTTTAAAAAAACTTTGTTTTATTTGATTGCCTAAAGAACGGCTTGTGTAAAACGCAGGTCATGCAGGTTAAGAAAACGCGGGGTAAATCATGCGGGTCAAAAATGGTGGCCATGGGCATACTGGCTTTAGGCTCTCCGCCGTTTGCACAGAAAGCGTTCGTTCAGTTGTTCGTTGGATCTGAAAGGACCCCTTGAGTTTTTGATAACAAGTTGCTGGGTGTTTCAAATAAGAATGTGTTACCAAAATAATGAAAATTATGTAACTATCTTATATTTTGTCTGAGATGGTAATGCGCATATTTCCGCTGTGTTGTGGTATGGTAAAACTAACAAAATGCTTACGAAAAAGAAAAAGGAACCTATCACTAAATACAACAAAAATTCGAGAAGGCTGAGAAACAGTACAGACTGCAGAAACCATTGGTACCCATGACCAGCTATTTTTAACATTTCGCTAAGAGCAGCTGAAAGCTGACTGATCCAATGCCTAAGATTTCTTAGAAAACTAACAATGATCTTGACAAATTTAGTTCTTACATACAGCGTTTTGAAATAATTTTGATGGGATCCTCATTTTGACTAAGTGCAGCACTCAGAGATTTTATTACGTTGGAGAGGTTTCCCCTAGCAACAAATCTCATTATGTTCACAAATGATAATTTGCATTCAAAATTGCCCCACTCAAATGATCGCTGGGACTTGGAAGGTTTCTTATCACAATGTAACCAGGTAACCTTTGGACTATCTTACTTACAATATCGGTGGGCTGTAAGCCGAAAGCCAGTATGCCCATGGCCTCTAGTTTAGACCCGCCGGATTTAACCCCCGCTTTCTTAACCTGCATGACCTGCGTTTTACACAAGCCGCTTTGTTTAACTAGGATAATACTGTATTCTTCCATTTGAGTAGGGAAAACCCATGTTTCATGATTGATGAGAACCAACATTCGAAGAAGAAAATTTAGATAAAAAGAGAAACAGATGGGAGATAAGACAGAAGGAGTTAACCAAAATGAGTTAAGGTGTCTTGGAAATGGCATTAAATTTGTTGCGAAACCTCTACTAGGGAATAAGCGTACAAAATCCAGAATGTTATCTGGTAATTTTTGGGTGGTGCGTTGGGTTTGCGTGAATGACACAGTTTGTCCCCAACTACCCCAGGTTGGAAGTTCAGGCTATAAGATTGGTTTGAGGTGGTGTCATAGAGAGAATATTGCGAGTGTTTTCAAATCAATGTATTCTTTTGCTTCCATAGATTTTATCAACTTTGGGGAGAGTGGAAGCAATGAGCTGAGAGTTGAAATGAACAAAGAATCAATTTTACCTTGGTGTAATGAGGCAACTGCGGCAGCTGTTGTAGTTGTTGGAGGCTCTGGTATGGCAGCTGGGGTGGTTGTGGCTGGGTGGCTTGCTGGGGGGGGGGCATCTGTTGTTGGTGGTGGAGAAATGGCGGAGGTAGATGAGAGTTGGAAGATGCCAGAGTAGGAAGGATTCTTGGCAGGTTGCTAGTTGGGCTTCAGATACTTCTTGCATTAATTTCCTTAAATGTTCCAAGGAGGCTGGATTGTCATTCAAAGGAGAATTGACAGGAGCACAACCATAGTTTTGGAAATTTAAGCCATAACCAAAATTAACCAAAGAAGTCCACGCCTCCGAAATTGGGCAAGAGAACATCTCGTTTTCCAATTGATGAGGTTCCTGGTGTTAGGTCTGTTTCAGAGGCGCTTGATTTATTGTCAAATGCCAGCACATTGAATAGGATGTACAGTCGCAAAGCGATTTGTTCCTTCTTCTCTGTCTCCTCAACACCATACAAGGCCGGCTTGTGTAAAACGCGGGTTAAATCATGCGGGTCAAAAATGGTGGCCATGGGCACACTGGCTTTAGGCCCTGCGCCGTTAGCAGAAGGGGTTCGTGGAAAGCGTTCGTTTTGTCGTTGGTTGGATTGAAAGACAGGATCTTGAGTTTTTGGTAACAAGATGCTGGGTGTTTCAAACAAAAATGCGTTGCCAAAATAATGAAAAATTTATGCCTATCTTACATTTTGTCTGAGATGGCAATGCGCATATTTCCGCTGTGTTGTGGTATGGTAAAACAAAACTCACGAAATGCTTAAAGGGGCAGTCAGACGTGACGTTGCGCGGGACATTTTCATTGTATTTGTATGAAAAGTGCTTAGGCTTAGCATCGACGTTGCTATTGACAATCTCAAGGATTTAATTGACAGATATTGTTCGTCTATGCTGATTTCATGTATTTGCAAAGTTATTTTGTCTATCCCAAATTCCTGAAAGTCGTAAACAGCGATCTTCCTGAAGCAACTTTGAAGCTGCGAAGAGATCATCTATAAGTCGAAATGGGCAAGAAACTCACCAAAGAATATGGTTTTTGAGTCAGATTTTTTATGCTTGGTGAAACCGAAAAGTGAATAGAACCTTCTCAAACACTACTGGATTCATTGCTCAATTAATTTCATCAGAATTGCAGCGAACAAAGAGGTACAGTAGACATGTTTTGGTATTTAGGCCTATACAAATTGGATTGTGACACGCAGAATCTGCTACCCGCGTTTCGCGTCTGACTGCCCCTTTAAGGAACCTTTCACTAAATACAACGAAAATTTGAGAAGGCTGTGAAACTGCAGAAACCTTTGATATCCATGACATGGTATTTTTAACATTTTGCAAAAAGCAGCTACAAGCAGCTAAACGCTTAAAAAGAGTCTGCCTGCATGAGGTATTGGTTTCCCAAAACCCTCTTTGATAGATAGGTGTTCTGGGTCATTCCAAATAAGAACAACAGATGCCTGTCAGGTGATGTCTTCAAATTCCTTCTAATTTTCATCAAAGGCATCCAAGCATCAGAGAACCTCAGAAACAAAATTTCAGCAAGATGTCTCATTTGGTTTAGGTTTTATGATCAATTGAATATTTTGCCAATTGATGCAAATGTGTGTTTTTTCACGAGGTAGCAAATTCAACTTCAAATATATGAAAATCAAAATTTCCTATCCTAACTATTTCTGCACTTAGTTATAGCACACTGTAAATGCTTTTGAAAATTTGAAGTTTTGGGAAATTGAAGGCCAACATATTTGTAGAATATGGCTTCAAAGTTTGAACCAAGTGTGATTTTGACCCTAAAATGTGACTGTGGAAGGGGTTTCAGTGTTGGTTTTCTGATCGATAAATGTCATGGCGCTTTTCAGATTCATGGAATAGAATTTTGATCTACCCCCAATGCTATATTGCAAACGACCAAATGCTTTTCACAAAATTCCTCAATCCAGGGGGTTGCTAAGTCTCTCAATTTTTGCCTAAAAGCCAATTTCTCCATATTTCCAAAGGGCACGTTGCAAAAATCTTGCAACACTGAAAATAGCTATTCATGTCACCCAAATGTGCACCTGCAAAAGTTCTGAAAAATTGTAGAAACCAAAAAAATTTTGTTCTGACATGATGACAATAGCTCTATCAATATGGGTGCACGCTCAAAATGGCTAAATTTGGCCAACTTCAACGGACTAATCGGAAATCTCGTGTCCCAAGGAGGTACAGTGCTGCAATTTTTTACATGGACTCCTGCACCTTAGAACTAATACTCTTGCAAATTTGAAAGCCAAACGGGGTCTGGAAGGGTGTCAAATACCAACATTTGTCAACATGGGGGTTGTGACATGGTGAATGACAATTTTTGCGTCGGACTTTTTTTATGGTGCAATTATTTACGCTTTTCTTTCAGAAGAAATCCTTTTACGATAGTTGTGTAATAAATTGATTTCATTCAAATATAGATACATTTTGTGGTTGTGCTATAGTTGTTCAAAACAGGGGGTATCCTCATACGCGTATCTTTCCAAGACCGAACTGGCGTCTATTGGCATAGGATTTTTCGAAAGATCAAATATCATGTGAAAATACAAGATTGGAAACAAAATGGTTTACTGTACCTTTACTATATTGATTCATCTGAGAAGCCTTCGAAAGTTAATATCCACCTCATCGAGTTCAGTTTTTGAGTACATGTAGGAGCGGCCTGTGGACGTTGTTCCTGGGAAAGACATGAGTTTGAGAAGGTGCCAAACAGGGATCCAATTGCAATCATCTATCGCTGGCCAAATGAATTTCTTTGCTGGACCTTTCGGGTTCAGTTCAGTTCAGTTTTTCATTTTAAAATTCCACAACATACAAAATTCAATAATAAACAACATTAACTAAAGTTATTACAAGTTACAATGACTACAAAACATCTAATATAAACTATGAATAAATTAATACAGTAATACAATAAACTAGAATATAATAGACAGGAAACCTCCCACAACCACCCAGCAACCCACCCAACCCCCGTCCCATGCCCAGCATGCACCAAACCGACCACAGGGACCAAAATCAGACCCAGATGCACCCCAGACCCCAACCGGAGGCACCACCCCCGATGACGCAAACAACGGCCATCCCCAGAACCAATCCCGCCACAACTCCACCCGCCCCATCCAACGCGCCCGAAAACACTGCAGCCAGACAGCATCCGCTGTCAAACCCCAGTACCCCCGAACACGCCAGACCCAAACACGAAGAGCCACGACGAGACCAACCCCAAAAACGACAGTCATCGACGCCACCCAAAATGGCACCCCCAGCCAAAGCCCAAAACGCACCCACGCCCAACCCAATCCCCATGGCCGACAAAGCGCAAACCAAGCACAAAACGAAAGGCCAGGCAGGCCACCTGACAGCCACAGGAGACTCCCTGTCAATAATAATAAAGATCATAAATGATAAATTTTACAACATAATTACATAGAATTTTGTATGGGGAGGAATTTCTTAAGGAGGAGCTCTCTCAGTAGATAGACTAATCGAGGAGAGAGCACCCCCTATCCTAAAAACCTATTTTTCACTTTGCAACATTTTTACTAGATTTGATCAATCAAAGTGAAAGAAAGTTGTACTATCAAGATATTTAGGAATGGTAATTTGTGGAGAAAAGATGTAGTTTCATTTCGCGACGGAAAATCATTACTGAAGGAGACTGTTTGATCATGAACGGAATGTCGTTCCAGGATTTAGCACCCGCATATCTGATAGATCTTAAGCCATACTGCAGAGTATTCTTACGCATCATAAAAATATCACCCCTGCGAGCCTGCCTCGTATCATACTGATGAACAGATGACAAAGTGTCAAAGAAGTTGTGAAAGAAGGTAGGAGAAATCAAGTTAACAGATTCATACACGAAGATAAGCAGCTTGAGATGAAATAAATCATATAGCTTAAGAATTTTTAATTCAGAGAAAATTGGTGTAGATGAAGATGTGAAAGTCTTGAAGGCAATAGCTCTGACAACTTTCTTTTGTAGAAGGTAGATTGGTTTAGTATAGGTGTCATAGGTAAGACCCCAGACAATGATTCCATATTGAAGAAAAGAGGCAAATAAAGAGTAATATAAAGAAACTAAAACATTAGCTGGCAGAAGATGCCTTATCTTAAAGAAGATACCACAAGTTCTTGCTAACTTCTTTGAGAGTTCACTTAAGTGATACCTCCAGTTGAGATTTTCATCCAAGAGAAGACCAAGAAACTTAACATATTTAGCCTGATTAACATGCTCCTTACCTATCTTAATGTTGACAGTTTTATCTAAAGAGTTTTGTGGAGAATGGAAAATGATGAAGTTTGTTTTGACTACATTTAATGCAAGTTTATTAGCATCAAGCCACTTTTTAACATACTTAAGTTCTCTGTTTACCACTTTTTCTAGATTATTAAGATTGTCAGATTCAAAGTAAATGTTGGTGTCATCAGCAAAAAGATAAAAAGATAGCTTGTTAGATGACTTTGGAAGATCATTTATGTAGATGAGGAAGAGAAGTGGACCAAGGACAGAGCCCTGGGGAACACCACAAGTAACATTAAGATAACTAGAGTTGTGGCCATTTACACATACATATTGACTTCTATTGCTAAGATAGGAGCTAAACCATGATAGGGCTGTACCTCTAATGCCGTAATGTTCAAGTTTTTTGAGGAGAATCTGGTGGTTGACTGTATCAAAAGCTTTTTGAAGATCAATAAAAATTCCACACCCAAAATGTTTGTTATCTAGAGTGTTTTTGATAGATTCTGTTAAACTAATTAATGCATGATTTATTGAGTGAGAAGCACGAAAACCAAACTGAAGATTATACAGTATCTTATGCACTTCCAAAAAATTGTATAAGCGTTTGTACATCAATTTCTCTGTAATTTTACTGAAGACAGACAAAAGGGATATTGGTCTATAGTTGGAAACAGTCACAGGACAGCCTTTTTTAAATAATGGTATGACTTTTGCATGCTTCATTTTTTCAGGAAAAACACCAGAAAGGAAAGACTCATTTATGATTCGGGATAGTGGAGAAGAAATGTGTGGAGATAGAATTTTTAATAACTTTATGGGTATACTATTGGGACCTAAAGATTTACCAGTTTTTAGCACACCTATGATATCTACTATTTCATGCGGGGCTGTGGGAGTTACAAATAATGAGTTGGGATTTTCATTATCGAGATAATCTAAGGGGGATTTTGGTGACCTGGGTATTCTCTTTGTAACACCATCTGCTACATTGACAAAAAAATCATTAAAAACAGTAGCCATAGTTGCTGGATCAGTTGTTAGATTGCCATTTTTATCTTTGAGTTTATTTATGACATTAACCTGAGAATTTTTGATACTAATGATTGATTTTATGCCAGTCCACAAAAGCTTCATGTTTTTACTGTTTTCGTTGAAATAATTGTGAAAATAATTAGCTTTGCTTTTTTTCAGTTCTATAGGAACCCTGTTTCTAAACTTTTTGTACAGGAGGCTCTTTGTAGCATCGGGTTTTTGCCTGAGCTTTTTCAGAATATTATCCCGGAGGCGCATCATTTTTTGAATTCTACTGTTTATCCATGGTTTATTTCTTAATTTCAGATCTCTTTTAGTTAGTTTCTTTAATGGTGCATGTTTACTAACAATTTCATTGAGATTAGCAAGAAATCTATTGTATTTTGCATTCACATCAGTTGGATTGGCATTTAAGTACTCAAAATTAAGGTTGTTAAAATCTGCAAGGAACCTTTCCTCGTCGAATTTTGAGTAATCATTCTTGTAGTATGACAAAGTTTTGTTTGCAAAACCTGCTCTTTTAACAGTCAAAAACTGGGGAAAGTGATCTGCGATTTGAGTTAGAATGTTACCACTTTTGGTGTCTAAATTGCAAACATTAGAGAAGATATTATCAATTATGGTAGATGAATGGTCAGATACTCGTGTAGGATGGATTATAAATGGAAGAAAGTGTTGAGAGAGTAGAAGACTGACAAAGTCATTGGTAGGAGTATGAGAATCATAATTTAGCAGGTTGATGTTAAAGTCACCTAAAATGAATACCTGTTTATTTGCAACAGCAGGGTTGGATAAAGTCCTTTGAATATACTCAGTGAAGTGTTCAATTTCAGTACTAGGGTGACGATAAGCACAACAAATCAGAATATTTTTTTCCTTAGAAGTTTCCACTTCAGCCCATATTGACTCATACTCATCACTGGCACTGTCTAAGTCAGGCCTAGGAATTGGACCTAAACAAGTTTTAATATAAAGACCAACACCACCATTTTGACTTTGAGATTTTGAAGAGAGAAAAGTGTATCCAGGAATTGTAACATTCATAGTTAATGGTCTTTCAAATGAATCCCAGGTTTCGGAGACAGCAACAACATCAAACCTAACATTTAAATTAGATAGCAGAGATAAAAGCTCATCAAAATGACAAGAAAGACTTCGTATATTCATATGCAGGAAAGAAAGGTCAGTGGGAGAAATTTCAGAAGTAGATAATTCTTGAATTGAGTGATAACTAGAATCAATATTAGAAGGCAAGTGTTCATCAATATCATAGTCTTGCAGGTTAGGCAAGTTGGTAAGACGTGAGGTGATTTCAAATGACGGTAACGAATCAACAACAGATGGTTTGTCAAAATCAAAAAGGTTTGATAAAGCTTCATTTTCAATTGCGCCGAAAGGAAAAATAGATTCATGATATGTTATTGTGCAGTTGATACAAAACCATGGAACATCATCAGGTTCATTAGAAAGTGCCTCATATTCTGCAACAGATATGTCATTACATTTTATATGGTGCCAAAAATTGCATTTATCACAAAAAATTCCATTTTTACTAACATTTTTGTGACAAATGCCACAAGGATATTTAGGGGGTACCATGATTAAGTTTCATGAAATGAAAAACTGAAAACCTTTGCAATTGGGGAACTGAAAAGAAAAATATATAATTTATCAACAACAAACCTACACATTAGGCTGTAGAAAGAAAAATGTAATGCAACGAACACAAATTTCTGTACCAGACAGTTTTGAGTTATTCAGTTGAGAAAGATATCTCACTATCATCATGGGTATGATTGGCTTGGTTGGTAGGCGATTGGCTACTACTGGGTACACCACCACCTTTCCCAAATGACTTCTTTTCTTTGACAACCAATTTGTCAACAACAAAATATGCTATCTTTCCTCTTCTTCGTGCAGCCATCAGATCTGGCACTTGAGCTGCCCTTCTGTCCAGTGTCCTTGCTGAGAAATCCTCTAAGAACATAACACCATCCGGTTTCAATTTCCTTGCTGCTTGGATAACTTCGCTCTTCTGCTTCCATGACAAGCATTTTGCAACGATTGTACGAGGTTCATTCTCCTTCCTGCTGTTACTGAACATCTGTCGCCTGCCACGCCCCTCAGCACGCCTTCCGCCACCACGTTGGCCTACTCTGTGAGCACGCTCGATTTGAATTTCAGTGGTGATCTTCAACTTGTCTTTAATAGCTTCTTTCACAAGTTGTTCAGTCTCTTCCCAGGTTTCAAATCCATTTTCTTTCTCTGGTATGCCGGATATTTTCAAGTTGTTGCGTCTACTTTGATTTTCTAAGTAGTCAGTTTGATCCTCGAGGTCGACAATGGCGGCGTGCGTGTCCTCGAAAGTGGCTTGATTACGGACATTATCTTTCTCAAGTTTATCGCACTTCGCTTTGAGGTCATCAATTTCTCTTCTCGGGTGCATGAATTTAACCCTAACTTCACTGTGCTCAGCGGAGACATCCAATATAGCACCAACAAACCAATCTCTATCGTATACGCAGGCTACGTACGCTCCAACTTTTATCGATTCAATTGATATCTCTCCTGATTGATCACCGATAGAACTCTGAGTCTCATTTTCATTGTCACCAGATACCCTGGACATTCGAAATTTTCCTTTTCCTACCGGAACAAATGAATGATAGGACCTTGTCCCAGGTATTCTTTTACTCTCCGAAAATCTCTTCTCTAGAAACAACCTGTTAGTTGGGTCAGAATCTGCAGATCCGTGACAAAAAAGGGTGTAACTAAGTTTGACAACTGATTCCTATGGATTGAAGGGTGCTCTTCAAAATGGGCTGAGTCCAACCTCTGGGAATGGTGGGGAAAAGGCAGGAGGGGGGCTGGTCCGAAATCTTGCCCTTTTTTTCTATATTTTGTATTTGACGGTGAATTACAATGAAACCATACCACCTGATACTTTGAAAGTGATCCTAATAACTCCTATTAGACAGCCTTTTCATTTAAAGTATCAACAATTACTAGAATTGATGTTTTCATTAAATTGTTTTTATGATTTGCGCATGCGCAACACAAAAAGTGCACATTCTTGCATGGAATTTTGGGACCGAGGGCTCCGTGTGATAACAAGATCAGGAAAAGGGACAACAGATATGTTAGAAGATGAATTTTCTTGAATTCTGTTTTAAATATTGTTTATAGTTGTCCATAGAGCAAGTTGTATGTTTCCAGAAAGAGAACTCTTTCACAGAGTTATATCATAGAAATGAAGTTTTTGGGGAACAAACAAATTTAGCGTAACTAACAAACTTCAAAGCAATGCCGTAAAAGCTCTATTAAGCCCCCGGGGGGCTTATTTAAATGTGGACACTTTTTAGTTCTTTTACACCACATTTTGCGGTTTAAACATACAACTTTTAGAGTTATATACACAAATTCGACATGGTTTTATCTCAAACCATATCAAAATTAAGATGCAAACTTCTTTTGCTCAATAAATGGACTTTGGTAACCTCTGGAATTTGATATAAGTGGGGATGATGCTTAATAGAACTTTTACGGTATGCTTAAAGCTTCTGAAAAAACATGCCTTCAGAATCTTGACAAAATCTGTTATCAATTCTATTCAGTGTCACTCTCATCTACCTATTCCTGCATCTGACTCTCGATCTGACTCATTGCTGCTAATGCGATCAGAGCTATTCTCGGGACGTTTTGCTGCAGTAATTAACAGTTTCGATTTCTTGGTAACGGAGCTAGATCAAACTTCATAGAGGATACTCTGCCATGAATTACAATGAATAAGAGCCCAAAATTGAAAGGAAACTAGATTGGCATCGTAAAGAATGAGGCTATGTTAAACGTTGAACATTTGCAAAAAAGACTGTGATCAAAGTCATAAAAATGCATGGCTCTCTCAAGTCATCTGCATCCGTGACGAGAAAGAAGAGTGATCATATTGCAAATCACGTTAGTTAAGTGATGAGTAGGCTTCTTGAATGAAAGGGAATGTCCACTGTGCACTGTACAGTTTGGATTTCTAGCGTCTGAGAAGTTGATATGTGATTAGCAAAATAAAATGGTGGAATTTTCATTTCATTTCATTTTCATTTCATTTATTTATAGGAGGGTAACCCTTCAGCAAAGGCTGATTTACAAGGGGCCCTCCGTCAAAAATCTTACAATTTATGGAATATACCTACTATTAAAATAATTACAATACCGGGTGAGTCAAAAAAAACGTGGGGTGTTTGGCGCACTGTGACGTTGCTTGTAGCCACCCGATCGTCTTGAAATAAATTTGTCCATGCAGCAAAAGGTCTAACTTAGATTATAAGCCTAACCTCATTAAAATCGGTCACTTTGTGCATTAGTTAAAACGTATTTTCTTTGTAAGGCCTTGTATGGGAGTCTTGCAAACTGATGGAATCTTTAGCCAAGGCCCTTCAGCATTTTAGCCTTACCAAAGTTACAGATACATGTGGTATTATCAGGAGAGAAAACACTATTTCCTAACTATTTCATTCTCCTCTGATAATACTACTTGTATCTGTAACTTTGGCAAGGCTAAAATGCTGAATGGCCTTGCTGGCTAAAGATTCCATCAGTTTGCAAGACTCCCATACAAGGCCTTACGAAGAAAATACGTTTTAACTAATGCACCAAGTGACCGATTTTAATGGGGTAAGACTTATTATCTAAGTTAGACCTTTGCTGCACGGACACATTTATTTCACGACGATCGGGTGGCTACAAGCGACGTCACAGTCCGCCAAACACCCCACGTTTTTTTTGACTCACCCGGTATATGATTTCAAAATGAAAATCTAAAATACAAAATTGTTCTAATTTACAGAAGAAGAAAAAAACAAAAAGTGCAAAAAAGAAACATATCCTAAATTGTTGTTTTAAAACTATTGAGTTTTAGGGCTTGCTTCGACTCAGCTGAGAGGCTGTTCCAATATTTTACTCCTCTGAACGAAAAACACCTTTGACCATTTCCACTTTTCATTAATGGTATCTTTAGGTCAGTAGAAGTATTTCGGAGGGTGTGAAGGGAGCCCTGCGACTTTTTCAAGAAAAGTTCGGTCAAATATTGAGGAGCAAGACCATTTAATGCCTTAAACACCATGACTTTGGTCTCGGAACCAATCAATTCCTCAATCGTTTGCCAACCAAGACTTTTTATAAGGGGCATGGCAGAGGCATCAAAACGACTACCAGTGATTATTCTAGCAGCTCTGTTTTGTAGCTTCTGCAAGCGGCTTTTTTCTGTGGAACTACAGCAGCCCCAAACAGAGCAACAATACCGAAAATGTGGTTCCACAATACTTCTGTACAAACTAATCAAGGAGTTAGAAGGGACGAGGCTCCTCGCATGTTTCAGAAAACCAATAGCCCTCGAAACTTTTGACGCGACATATTTAATGTGTTCCTTCCAATGCAGGCTTTGATCAATTTGTACACCAAGGTACTTTGTCTTGTCCACTACCTCTAAACTGTCTTCCTGAATTTTAAGATCCAATTTTCCATTGGATCTTTTCAGGAAATTCTGTTTAGATTTGGAGCAAATGATCATGGAATGAGTTTTCGCGACATTTAGCGATATTTTGTTTACCTTCAACCAAGATTCAAGACTCATGAGATCATTATTCATGGCCTCATTCAGCTGAGTCAAATCCTTAGATTGATAAGAAAGGCTGGTATCGTCAGCATACATGGACACAGTTGAGCTTTGAATACCACATGGTAGGTCATTGATGTAGACAAGGAAGAGAAGGGGACCAAGGCATGAGCCTTGCGGTACACCAACTTCGATATTGTCAATTTCTGAGTCAATTCCACCAACCCGACAGAACTGTTTTCTGTTCGTAAGATATGATTCAAACCATTTTATTTCTCTGTGACGAACGCCGTAATGCATTAGTTTTTCACAAAGGATCTTATGGTCCACTGTATCAAAAGCTTTTTTGAGGTCGATAAAAACTGATCCTACGTGGTGTCCTGTGTCAAATCCCTTGTACCAATCATCCGTATTTTTAAGTAAACAGGAAACCGTGGAAAAGAGTTCTCTAAAGCCAGACTGGCCCTTGTAAAGAAGGCGATTCTTATTTAGATATTGGTACAATTGATTGAAAACTAGCTTTTCAAAGAGCTTCGATATGACGGGAAGGACGGAAATTGGGCGATAGTTTGATTTTGTAGCCTTTTCGCCATCTTTGTAAATCGGTGTAACCCTGGCAGTCTTCCAACTATCCGGAAATACGCCGGTTTCCAAAGAGGTATTAAACATGAGAACAAGAGAATTCTCAATGAATGGCAAGGCAAGTTTCAGAAAATAGCTTGAGATACCGTCAACTCCGGAGCCCTTTGAGATTTTAATCTTGCCAATTGCTTCTCTAATATCCTGGAGCCCTATTGGTTTAAATTCAAACCTTAAGTTCTTTGGGTTCAGTTGGTACTCGCCTGACAGGAGAGGGTTAGGTGTATCCTCAATCTTCTCTGCTAGAGCTTTCCCAACCGAACAAATGTACTGGTTCATGGTATCGGAAATTTCTTTTCTGTTACTAATATCTTTTCCATCTTGTTTCAAGAGGTCAATATTAGTGGATTTGGATCGTTTATTCATCAGCTGGTTTAGGGTTTTCCATGTCTCCTTCATGTTACCTTCAGAATTTTTAATCTTTTGCGTGAAGTGTTGCCGTTTTAAATCAATATTTAGCCTATTGACTTTATTCCTTACATGCTTATAGGAGTCCAACAGGAGAGAAGACCTTGACTTGACAGCTGCTTTCCGGAGCTTATCTCTACTCCTAATCAACCCCTTGAGATCATTGTTTATCCAAGGGCAATATTTTTCAGAAACACGAATGGTTTTCATAGGGGCATGCTTCTCAATGATGCATGAAAGGATATTAGACCAATTTTGCACGAGCAAATCTATTTCATCTGATTCACGAACAATTTGCTCCCAACCGATGCTAGCAACATCAACCAGGAATGCCTCTTCATTGAAACTTTTCATTGAGCGAGTTTTTATCACTTTATGGTCCTTTTTCTGAGCTCCACAGTATTTTCGCACACAGAATACCATAAAGTGATCACTCATTGAAATCTCAAAGACACCTGACTGTACAATGTTGCCAGCAGCTGTTGTTGCAATATGATCGATGATAGTGGAGCTACTAAGAGTCACTCTGGTTGGCTCATTGATAAGCTGTTTAAAACTAAACAGCTCATATAAATTACACATATGTTTAGTGTCATTGTCCATTTGTTGACCAACTGCATGCTTGGAAAGATCACAGTTTGTGTCACCAAGAAGAATTATTTCCTTGCCTTCTCTATCAAGAAAAGCAAGAATTTGCTCCAATTTATCAAAGGAGGCAACGGGTTCACTATGAGGTCTGTACCAGGCAACAACAAGAAAGGACCTGCATTTTGGTGGTTCAATTTCGATGCAGATTAACTCGAGCTGATTCTCTGGGAGATCATAGCGTCGTGTGTACTTGATAGAGTCTCTAATATAGATAGAAACACCACCACCCCTGCAGGTTCTCTCCCTATGTTCTTGCTGGTAACCTGAAATCATAGTTAATTCTTTTGGATATTCAGGATCTAGCTTGGTCTCATTTAAGGCCATTACATGGATTCCAAAAGTTTTTAGAAGAAGTTGGATCTCATCAAAATGGCAACGAAGACTGTTAACATTTAGAGAAGCAATCGACATCCCCTTCCGGAACCCTAGATGCTGACAAGACCCACCCTTCAAACCAATGTCAAGTTTCTCAATAGATATTTTTTCAAAGATACCGTTATTTATTAAGAATATTTTGCACAAACCTGGCATTACCATATTGATTCAGATGAAGCCCTCTACGACCGAGCTGCAGGTAGATCAGTTATTCAAGGAAAAGATCCTCAACCGAAAAGCTGATCTGTAACAGAATCAAGCCAAAAAAAACGGGCGTCATCAAAGAGCAAATGAGCATCAGTATATATTAGGTGACTGACGAGATGGAGAATAGGGCCATGATCAGTCTACTGAATATTGCTCTGCTTAAAATCAACAATAAATCTTGAGGAAGTTATGAAACATTGAGTGACAGGAGGAAGTTATGAAAGATTTCGGACCAGCCCCCCTCCTGCCTTTTCCCCACCATTCCCAGAGGTTGGACCTAGCCCATTTTGAAGAGCACCCTTCAATCCACAGGAATCAGTTGTCAAACTTAGTTACACCCTTTTTTGTCACGGATTTGCAGATTCTGACCCAACTATGTTTCTTTCGATGTCACGGGAACAGACATAGAAGCATTTGATCCCTTCGATCTTACTGGTGCAAAAATCAAACAGCTGCCTTGGCGTTAAAATTTGTTGATCTATTGGCCGTTGGAGACTGTGATATGCCGCCGTTCTTTTGATCGTCCCCCCCACTCCATCACATGCATTTTTACCATGTGAGGTAGCAAAGAAATGCCATTCAGCTTCTAAACCGAAATCATCCTTATGAAAGTACAGGTTGGCAAGGTTTTTATAGTTTTTATATTGTCCCCCACATCCATCACTGAAATAAACAACCTTGCCAATTAAATCAGGCCAGTCAACATCAATTCTTGTTTACACTGATATAATTCCAAAGGAAATTGATGACAATGATTCTAATAGTTCATAGGTTTGATAGCCCTCTTTGACTTGGTTTAATCCCGAAAACAGGAATCTTTACAAGTTCCTCACTGATGTCATTGAAATCTTTTATGATCCGAGACACCAATATGACAAGGATGTGACAGAATTCTTCAACAGCATTAGACATCTTGGAGGAAGGTGTACTGTAAACTTCATTAGAGGGCCCATGAACATTGGTCAAGGAAAGAAAGGATCCAAACAGCCCAAGGAAACATGCACGCTGAACTTTGGAGGACCATCATAGACTGTATGCAACAAACATCAAGCTGGCTACACAATAAAATCAGGAGTTATAAAGCCATCGAGCCTGGCCTATTTGAAGCTATGTGATAGGAGTGATGCACCAATTGAAAATCTTGTTCGGTCAGATGTAGTTTATGTCTTTCCTTGTGTCTTGAGCAACATTCTGCTGCAGAATGTTGGTCTCACCGTTGATGTAGATGCTGAATTTGTAAAGAGAAACAAATATGTGACGCCAAAATTTATACAGGAAACATTGTCACGGGAGTGGTGATATTAGCTGTCACTGCAATCGGCAATGAGGTCAGTCTGTCTTGCCTTGTTGAATACAATAGTAAATCGGGTAAAATGGGAGATGCAATAGTTAAATCATGGTCAGACACAATAAAGGTTTTGCAAATGGGTGAATCATGTCAGGAGAACACAACTGCTGAAGAGCATATCTTAAAGGATTTATCTACATGTCTCAAAAGTCTGTGTGCGAGGAATGTGATTTTGCTGGCCAAGTGAGCTATTTGCCAAGTCTCCGAGCTTGCAAAAACTGTCTTAACCAAAATAGACTTTGCAGAAGGAGAACTTTCTTAGCTGTAACAGCTGATTGTGAAGAAGGCAACCCGCCAATTCTGCAAAATTTTCGAAACCGATCCCTGCTTGGAGTGAGTAAGCAAGTTAAAAGCCTCATTCTGAAGAATAAATTTGTTAGAAATAGAGACTGTCAAGACCCATCAGCTGTTCTTGCACTTACAGACGAATCTTTGCTGGAATTTCTCTCAGATACTGGATCTGTCACTTCAACCACCATCATTCCTGAAACCGGTAAATTTGCTGCAGACAATGCAGACAATCGACCAGGATGAAACCACTGTACCAAAAGCCAGTTGAATGATAAAGAATGTCGTTTAAATTTTTTTGATACCTTATTTCATTTTAGAGTTATCCACTGTTCTGTACGATTTGCTGATGACATCATTTTGTTTGCAAAATGTAAAGAAAGTATACAAGGTTGGCCATGTTTCCAAAGAGAAATCTAATTAAAAAACTTTGTACAATCAACATGCCTTTCTAAACATCATATTAAGTCATGAGGCAATTTATATAACATCTATTCAGCTCAGCTGAAATATCTCTTACAACTGTAACCTTTCAAAAATCGGATACAGTTATATTTCCATATGTTATCCTAGTAATTTGCAAACAAAATGACGTCATCAGCTGCAACTTAATATCAGTGGATAACTTGAAAACGAAATGAGATATCAAAAAAATTTAAACAACATTCTTTATCTTTCAACTGCGCTATTCATTTGCATCAATAAAAATGTTCGCTTCACACCACCTTTAAAGGCTAGGTTGCATTCACCAATTGATAGCTTTAGTGTTCGGATAAAAAACATTCCTGCATCTGAGGTTCAGTTCAATGAAGGAATTTTGTTTCTTTGCGGAAAGGATAGTAAAGTAAGCTTTGTTGACCTGTCAAATGAAATAGCACGAAGCGTTACCAAGATCAAAATCCAAAAGTTGCAACTGATTTGTTGTCATCACATGACCTTTCTGTAGCAGGAACCCTCGCAGAGATGAAGAAAAGGCTCAATGAATATTTTGTCAACATTCAGGAGATTTACAAAGAGAAGGGCTTGGAGACCAACATGATTAATTTCTGGGACATAGATGATCTACAGCCAACTTTCTTGGCCATATGCAATGAGTTTGACCGTGTTTGCAGGCAATGGAAAAGAAACAAGTGCTGATGGGCCAAACTTGCAATCTAGTTTCCGCCAGCCTTGTGGGATTGATGTTGAATTTGACAATGTTGTTTACGTCACAGATATAATGACGCACAGTATCATCCTGATCACACCATTGTCTGAGACTGTTCGATTTTTGCGTTCGATCGGCTGCTTGTACAAAGCATTTTCAGTCCACAAGAAGGGGGAAAGCTACGATACCTGTGATTTAAAGGATGCGATCGATTATGTCAACACTTGTCTTGAGTCTCTCCAAAGAAACAAGCGAGCAATCAGTGCTGATGTCACTTGCAGAAAGTTACCAAAAACTTTGAATGGGCCAGAAGGTAATGTCGCAAACAAGACCATAGGATCAGTGCAAATGATATTATCGGAGCTAAAGCACTTACAAGAGATATTAGAAGCCAGATGCTACACGCAATACAGCCTCAAAAGCTGCATGACATTGGATGTAGAACATTTCCATGCAACAACTCACGTCAAAAACACTACCATGTCAATGCTACAATACTGTCGAAGTTTTGGTAACTGTGTGAAGGAGAGCATCAAACGACTCACATCATGGAGCGCGCATTATTTTACAAGCTCAAAAAGCTGGTACCCATTGCCAGAAGGCGCCTTGAAGCTAAACGATATCCCCATGCTCGATCCACTGCCTGCACGCATTTGTAGGCTAGAAGATGCTCAGCGTCTAATAGACTTTGCAAATGTGTATGGGCGTGCTGTTCGACAAAGAACCACAAGACAGGAAACCACGATGGCAAAAGCGGGAAGTCTTCCTGAGTACTGCTATGCTGATGGGGATCAACACGGAGATCGTCTGAAACTGTCGGAAGAGAGCATCGTATCCGAAGAAAATCAAGCAGTCGAATCACAAGGCCCAGAATGTGACAGTGACTCATCAGGGAGCGAAGCTAGCAATTATTCGAGTGAAGAAGAGGATAGCGGTACAATGACAGGCCAAGTAATGAGAGAGGCTATGTTCCTTGTTGGCTCAAAGTCACGATTTGGTCGTGCTGTGAGGTTCAACAACCGATTTGTACAATAGAGCTAAGTTGTGAGTTTTACTTTTTTCGAAGTTTTATCCATTCATCCATTCATAAATGAAAAGTTCCGCATCGTCAAAATGATTCAGGGTATGTGAAAAATACTTGGGTTACAGAAACGTTGTCATTACAGAATCCTGCACGCCTTTCTACGAAAATATGCTGTCATTGAATTTTGAATAGGGTTCAGATCAACAACTTGCTCTGTGAAACTGAGTGAAAACCTTGATAACTGCCATACAGTTACTTCTAGCAATGTTTCCTTTCTCTAAAAACCGGGTAGTCGGCTTTGTTTTGTGCCACACCACTTTGACAAGCGCGGCCGCGGCTTTGTGCATTATTTTATCACGGATTGCGGCTTTTGGCTGATTTTTGCACGGTTTTGCGGCTTCAGGACCCCCTATAATAGGCCCCCCTTCTGTCTATCCACGTTGACAGTCTTAGTGGTGTCTCTGGTGTCTGTAGTCTCGGAAACTGTGAGGCAAACGTCGAAGTGGCACCACAAAATTGTCCTGTCCTCATGACTATCAAATCAATCAGAGCAATAACCATTTGTTCTCGTTCTGAAGAAAGTACGGCCAAAATCAGTCAACTACAACTATGACATTAAAGTTCAAGAGGAAGCATTAGGTCTAGTCTGACAGTGATAAGAAAGAACGTTGTGCTTGGGAATTGAATTTGACATGAGTAGAGTTCCTGGTTCTTCAGTCCACTATACGTTACTTTATTTTGATTTTTAGTTTCTTCAATTCATCCTAGTTTCAAGAATTCAGCTGAATGACTTGTCTTTAATTTGAAATGAGTTTAGGGCATTATCTAAAATATCAATTCAGTTAATGTAAAACAACACTGGTTTCAGTAACGACCACATGTCATTTTCAAGAAATGACCACACATTCTAAAACGGTCATAGAACTTTTTGCAGAAGGTTCCCAAAGATAAACTTTGGCACACGCACTCGAAATATGTTCTAGTTAATGGTAATATTTTTTGCTAAGACACCGTTTAACCCCGTCTTTTAGATTTTTAACTGTTTATACCTAAATACCGGTTTTTATCCTCAAATATGGTAATTGTAGTAATTCGCAAAATCCGCTAACATTTTCCAATCGTTTTTGATGAAATGAAAGACACATAATGCTGAGATGTATACAATCAAAATAAAAAAATAATTTCAAGAATCGGAGCTGTTTGAGCAGAGAAATCAAACTTTGAAGTTAGCCTAAATCAGGTATTAATTGTATTCTCAATATGAAATTTGTAAACTTGTGATTTCTGGAAACTTTAAAAATCTGTTTCTTGGCTCTCATACGTCCGATTGTAATAAGTCCTTTTTTATTTTGATTGCCAATCATTGCTCTTTCAAATGAGCTACAGTGTGATTGATTTTGAGAATTTTCATTTTTCGGCATTTATTACACTTGCTGGATCACTGTGCGCTGGTGCATCTTGTCAAACAATTTATTTTCTTTTCATTACTGACCATGAGATAATTATTAAATGAGATAACTATTTGCATTGCATCATGAGATAATTACACAAAAACTGTATTTATTTAAAGCATTTCCTCTTTGTATTCATCATCAGAATATTAAAAAATTTACCGATCAAATGTCAACAATGTGAAGTAAAGTACAATTTTCATGTGCTATGTGTAAGTACTGTACAGTTGAACCATAATCATAATATTGAAGTGGTTCATTAGAAGCCTAAAGAGAGAATGCCTTGATTTCATCGCTTTCTGGATTGCGCACCTTTAAATCAGCAGTCACACTTGGCTTTGTATTCATTCTAGAAACCATTTTCATATGCAGAACATCAGTGTCCACAGGTTCCTTAATGGCAATGGTTTTCGCAAATGTCTTTGGATGGTTTTCTGGGAGGTTCCCCTTTCTGGTAACAGATTGTTGATCTGTATTTCTCAGCTGAAAGCATTTACCCAGAAGAACGTTTTTGTATGGATAATTCTTTGCCACTTTGGTTGGTACCAAACGCCAAGTTTTTGAGCGTTTAACATAGTTCTTTGAGTAACAGAGCCTGCCATCTTTTGATAATTTGAAGGGTCTGTGGACATGGAAATTGTGATCAATTGCTGCAAGCTGGCATCTTGCCTTGTAATTTTCATACTCAAACCCATGGCGTTTAGAGGCATACTTGAGGAGCATAGCATTAAAGCTCTCTACCATACTTGTGTGCCTAAAAGATAACAGGATTTAATAGTACCTGGAGACTGAACAAGGTTTGAATTGGCCACTGGAAGGAGCTAAAGTAGAACATTTTATGTCAAAATTTTGAAAAAATTAAGTCCTCTCCATGCAACCAAAAAATAACCACTAATGTGCTAGTGTATGCTTAATGTGATTTCAATTCCCTTCAATTCCCAATTTATGTAAAATACAGAATAACTGCACTTTGGCAGACCAGCTTTATGTCATATTTCTCAGGACTGTATTGAACCAAATACTCTTACTAACCATAACTTTGGACCAACTTTACTCCAACTTACCATGAACCCCCTTTTTGAAACCTTGCCCTTGCCCCACGACACATAACATGCCATATTGAGAGCTGGTCCGCCAAGGTGCAGACTAGCCTAACACTCTTCTAAGAGTTTGTAGCCTCTTTTTTCAGCAATGTTTTATAATATTACCACATTTTTAGGTAAAACTACCCTTTTCCATGCATGTCTGGTTACCCCCATTTTTCACACAATCAATAGTCTCCTTTGTCAAATCTCTATCAATTACTTTTCAAATTTTGATAAAATATATACCATTCATTTTTATCTTTTGTGAAATTTTTGCTTGCACTCAATTGGTTCATACCACTGTGCACAGTCCAACTGAGCAGATAAAATAAAATGTGAAATTTGGTATTGGAATCCTTTTCAATACCTGAAATTGACATAATATTCCATTGATTCCAGCCATCTTGGGTCAAAAAATTTTTTTTTCAATGCTTCATGTGCTGGAGTATCCTCAGGTATAAGGGGCTTTGTATGATCATCTTCTGAGAGTTGGCCATGAGAGCATTCACCATCAATCCATTTATGTTCTCCTTGAATATGGTGTGTTATGCCAAGCCACATATCTTTCAGCTTATGTACATCCCCACAACACTCCTCGCAACAGTGCCAAAAATGATTCCTGATGGAAGTAATCCATTCTGATAATGCTTGACATCCTTTTTGCTTAGCTGCTTCACTTAGTGATTTAGTGAGCTTTGCAGACTTATGCCAGATATCCAATGAATGTTTTATATCATTCCAATTTTCAGGATACAAGGCTATAGGGAAAGAAAAGACAACATTATAAGCAAAAATTGTGATCACATAAAGCTGAAATCACATCAGAAAGGTGGGGTTTTCAAGCAAAAAAACAATTTTGTTCTTTACCAGACCAAAAAGCAAACGGTTTGGTTAAAGTCTGATGTTTTGAATAAAGATTCATGCACAAGGAACATAGGCAAGAATACACTGAAATTATTGAATTGAATACCAAACAAAGGAGATACACATAGTTGCTTTCAGTTCTTTGTCCTATTTACCAATATATGCAATCATAGGGTCATTCATGGGTAATTTTGGCAAAAAATGTTATAAGTTTTCCTAAATTTTTGTTCACAGTTACAACTGCTTGAACTACCCTCCTTGGCATACTGAATGTTAATTTATCAGTTTTGGGCACATACAGTATACTGCTTTCCAGCAATCAACACTACCCATTTAAGACCCTGCTGTGTAAATATCTACAATTCAGCCATGCAACAGCTGGAAAGTTGGACAATGCAATCAGTAGGCTAATCAAATCAGTCAATCAGTGAAATTAAAGGAAATTTGTTTGCATTTCCTTTCAAATTTAGACAATGCAGTGGATACAGTAGGTGGCACTTGTGAATACGCTGGTGATTGTTGCATTGTAGACTATGTTTTAATGCACCAGATATTTTTGAACAAAATTCTATTTTAGAAAATTGTATGTCAGTAAAAAATTTGGCAAATGTTTTGATTACTCTTTCCTTGATTGAATGGTAATGAAATCAAGAAGAACCAAAAATACAGTAGGAATGTAGTGGTTATTCTTTGAACAATTAAAAATATATTGGGTTGCTGCTCTACCTTTAAGGTATTTTACAAGCTTCTTAATTGATGGTGATGCATCGGTCACAATTTCTGTTACATTTAGCTTTCCTCGCATACGTTCCATAATTCGTTTCAGTCCAGTAATTTCCATGACTGCAGAATTACCACCAGTTTCTCGTATATCAGCAACTTCCATTTCTAATATTATTTCAAGAGACTGATGCATGCAAACATAGGTACAATACTTGGCGCAATGGCCTGGAGAATCATTTCTCCCATCACCACAAACACACAACTCATGATCTGACAATGCAGACTTCATACTTGTGCACAACTCATCAAACAACCACTGAATTGATGGAATTAAATAATGGGTTTGAAAGCGGTGAAAAGATCTTTCACTTAATATGTCCAAATGAAGAAACTCTGCTATTAAAGCAACCTTTTCATAATTATTCCCACTGAACAGAATGCTGGCTGCCAGCTGAAGTGGAACAGCAAACATTTTTTGACCCTCTTTCTCACCAATGACACTGGATGATTCCCATTTCCCACTATGATCATTGCAGCCTGTCCATTGCAGCCTTCTTTGAGGCAACCATGACTAAATAGATCTACCATTTTCTTCTGTTCAACTATGTATTTTTGTTCCATATAATGATTGGCATATTCTCCACCTGCTCCTTGGTCTACAATATCTTTGAGACTTTTCTCAATGGCTGGCTTCAAAGAAGACATATGATCTGATTCACAAATATTTACAGCCTTATCTGACAATTTAGATCCACTACCATGTTTCCTCAATTCAATATCTTTCACTAAAGGGAGGTCTAGAGTCACATCATCACTATTTAAGATACTGTCTTGTGGGATGTCACAGGCAGCTAAAATTGACCCTCCATATGTGTTTGCATTACTCTCTTTGAAGCTTACATTTGGGATGTCAAAAACTGCCAAGACAGTTTCTTCAGGATCAAATGGGAGCTTGCTGCAGTTTTCTGGCCCCGCTTCCTTTTGCTCTGAATTTGCCTGCAATGAATATAGCCCACAATCATCATCATCCATAAAATCATCATCATTCAAACTACAATGGTCACTGTTTGTATCATCATCAGTACTTGTGTCCTCTTCATTGGAATAATATGTGTCACTCACTGACTCCAAGTCTGTATCTGTTTCACTATCAGTGCATTCTATTGTTGGATCACCAGGTAATTGTCCATAATTGATATTAAGCGCTGTAATTCTTTCTAACAAGCTTTGATGTATAACATGGCCCAGACTGGATTTAGGCAAAATTATGGCCGTTTTTTGATGAAAATCGCTATTTCAAACTATTTTGAGTTTATTTTGTTGAAAGAGATCCATGAATAAAAGATTCTCTACCCGCAGATAATTTTGGTAAAACCATAGGTAACTAAGATGCAACCATAGGTAAGAACCATAGGAGTAGAATTTGAACTCTCCCTGCTGCGATCGTTTGAAGGCAAAATTATGGCATTTTTTGATGAAAATCGTAATTTCAAGCTATTCTGAGTTTATTTTATTGAAAGAAACTTCGAAAAAAATATTCTCCACCCCCAGACAATTTTGGTAAATCCATAGGTAACCATATTTAAGGTGGGAGTTAGATTCATAGTTTGAACTTCGAACAGCAGTTGGCTGACGGTTGGGAACAATGGCGCCAAGAAAGAAAGATGTGGAGAATGTATTTCAGTGATGGCTGGATTAAAAGCAAGTGTAAAAGCATATCTGCGCTTAGTCCTAACGAGCATGAACAACAAGTCTAAGTTTGAGGATGAAGTGTGTTGAAGAACCTTGCAAAGATGAGTATTTTTACTATCTACCTACGTGTTGCCCATCTGAAAAATGATATAGGCCTGTTAACTGTACCTAGAGGGCCTAGGCCTAGAAGAGAAGACGTAGATGTACATATACATCAGCCTCCGACCCGAGTCTCTCTCCGATCTGATCGATGTTTTAGGACTGGCTAATGATGAGATATCATTTTTATATTGAGGTAGATAGACCTATTTCTAATCAACAGCAATTGTTTTCTCCGGAGCAGATGTCTCAAAAAAACATACCCCATTGGCCTTTTGATTGGAAATATAAACAAACAAAACAATAAGATATTATTACTCTCCGAGTTCACAGCTAAATTTATCAATCTTCAACTTAGATCCACATACCTTGCATTTAAAAATCGTACACCACATTAAACAACGCAGATACAAATTCGCTAAGTCAAAATTTACTGTGAATCCAAAAATAGTAGAGAGAGGTTTTGAAAAAGGGCCTACATAGCCATAATTTTTAGTTGCATATCAGCAGACTGTATTTGAATAGGGGTAATGAATAAAATGTTCAGTGATGCATATTGTAGTTATGTTATGGCGTTTAGCTTGATAATACCAGCCTTATAGTTGTTGCTCTTGTTGCCAGGTTGGAAAACATGCGTGATTTGGCCCATGCGTAGTAAGTAGCGAGTGAAATAAATTTGAAGGTGCGGGCTGCGAGTGGACTTTAAAAAGCTGTGAGAGAAGCAAAATTAACAATAGATCTTTTGTTCTCGCATGCGAGAACCAGTTATTGTAGCTGCAAGCAGCAAGTTTGACAGAGTTTCATAGCTGCGAGTGAATGCAAGTTTTCCAAGCTGGTCTGGTTGCAGTACTTCTTCAGCCTGATTTTTCTTCATTTGAATTTGTTTTGATTTTCAATGTTTCCATTTCAGTATTTATTTAGAAGAAAATAAAGCCATGTCAAATTTTATAGCAGACTTCAACCGCTACTACTGCTGTTGTCATTGATGGTGAGTTTTTATTTGAAAGTTGTCCGAGAAGGCAGATTGCAACAGGACTAGCAAGGGGAATTTAGCTGCAAACTCTCATGATGATTCTCTAAGAATATTAATTATTCAATTGTTCAAGAATTATTGTATCTTTTCTTGATAGTAAGCCCAAATAAGAACACCTTGTTTGTTAATATTTAAGCTGTGATGGTTAAAAGTAATATTGAAAGTTCAAAATTACCTTCACCAGCAATTGAATCCTTTGGGTTTTGGCCTAAACTGCTAATATATACATACAGAGACATTAAAATTGAATTACACAATAAAGATACAGAGAGCAGGGAAAGATTAATTATAAAGTGTTTGCTTCCTTTCAAGTCTTCCACTTCAGCTTCACTTATGGGATGGATCTTAAATACGATCATGTATAGTAACTTATGTTTTATTATTTTTAGTCAGTGTTGTTAACTTTCAGTTGGTAATGTTGTAATGTATTTAGTTGTAGAGTCTATTTATTGAGAATTGTATTTAGGATTGATTGATAATAAATGAAAACTGAAAACTGACTCGTTTTAGATTCAAATTTTGAAATATTTTGATATGGTGATTCTCCTTTCAGCTGCTTTAAAAAGATACTTCCAGACAAAGAGGGAAACAGCATCAAGGCAGCGATCAGGTGGAAGGCATGCAGACAATGTTCAACAATATGAAAGAAAGAACCAGGTATGTAGCTAAGTTTGAGGCTTCTATAGATATTATATACAAGAAAAATTCATCTATTGTTATTGATATACTTGCTTCCCAAATAGGTGACTGTGATTGCTAGAATGTCCTCTCTGCTCCATATTAAACTTTACAAAAAAGTTTTTATCAAATTTCAGACGTGGATCACGATCAGTAGTATCATATTTGTAGTCAAATCATTTCAAGGAGCTGCTTCTTCTCAAAAATTTTGCAAAGTAATGATTTCAAAATTTGATTTTGATCTTTGCAAATATTCTTCCTAATTGCTCTGTAAGCTAGCCTGCGTGCAGACAATACCTAACTGAGGAAAAGGTATAGTCTGCGCAACCCCGCTCAATTCCGTGTATTGTATGTGTCAGCTGTTTATTTCAATGGCATTTGAATGACCCTTTCTCCTTGGCGTCTGTTTATTGTCTGCAGTAGGGTAGTTAAAATTCCAGAGTATTGTGTTGCTAATGAAGTTTGCCCAGAGAACAAAGTGAAACCTGAGATTTAATCACATGATGGCCGTTCTCAAATCTGATTGCTTCCTTTTTTCACGGGAAAGTCATTTTTTTGGCTGCTACAATAATAAGCTTTCTTTGTTATCACCATTGTGAAATAAATGCTGAAGCACGCACTACACAACAGTGAGCGGCCCTGCGCAGACTATACCTTTTCCTTGGGTATAGTCTGCACGCAGGCTATCTGTAAGCATGCAATCATATAAAGCAATATGCACACAATGCCAATTTTAAAAATCATCAATATGTATATACGGATGTTTTCATATGATCATGCACATGCATTAAAGAGTAAGCTTGAAAGAAAACCCATTTCCTAAACAAAGCTGCTTAAAAATGCAAACACCTTACTATTTCACTTTTTTTTCCAGAAAAAGGGTCCGTTTAAGAGCCCTGAAAGCCAAGAAATGTTTACCCCAGAGAAGAAGCAGCAGAAGGCAGCTAAAGCCATCATCAGCGACTTGATGTCATCTGAAGAGGAAGCAGAGGTTGATGGCGAAGAAGTCTTTGTCATTCGTCCATTGCCTTGGGAGAGTGCCGAAGTTGGACAAATGAAAGAGGCATTGGATCAAAAATGGGAGTCCATGCAGAGCAGCAGGAGTAGAAGGCTCACTTTGCCAAGAGTCAAAGGTGAAATGTCGAAGCCAAGCAACTTTCCTTCTGGACTTGCATATATGGACTTTATCATAGCGCTTTGATTTAACGTCCTCTTTTACCGAAAAGTCTTTGATCGTTCTTCATAATGAACATATTAGATCCACAAAAGATAGATATGAAGCCAGAAGTTGTTTGGTTGGTGTTGGTGTACATATGTTTTACAAGAACTTGGTACTGTAGTATATACTAGTGCATATGTTTTACAAGCATGGTAGTTGCCTTCTTCTCAAATTTCTTCAATTATTGTTTCTGTAATCATGAGATGTGAACCCAACTTTGTGTCCCCTAGGAGTCTCTCTACTATTCATATGTCTCATTGATCCTATGTCTCATTGTATGTGAATGCAGCCTGATTGATCAAGAGTTTAAATGAAGCCACTGTATTGCAGGGAAGCTATGCTATATTCCTGATTTGTCTATGCCGCTAGTAGCAGGAGTTACATGCAATGCTCTTACTACATCACCATAGATGAATATTGTCTTGCTTGAAAATTGCTTGGATGGAACCCTCAGGCAAGGCCCCCTCAGATGTATGCTGTCTGCCGAGTTTCAGAAACTTGATTTTTTACAAGATGTATTTTATCTATTTGTATGGTAGTCCCATTTATCAAATGTATTTTAATAAATGTAACTGCAATTTTGATATTCATAGTTGTTATCCTAAGACGGGACTTCAAGCAAGCTTTGTTTTTTCTCTCAGTTCTCAGTTGGTACTTTTTATACAATCAATGAACAAGATCCGGTCTATTTTGAACATTGAGTGCAATGTGCGAATGAATAATCATATCATGTAGAATTAATACAATCCGGAAAATTTCCACTCTGACAATTTTTCAACGACAGGTATTTGCGGTGCAATCAAAACATTGGGCTCTCCTCCCCTTGAACTTCCAGAGCTTGGTGAAATAGCATGTTTGGTAAAATATCAAAAAAAAGACGAAAAATCTTGATATTCCATACATGCCTCCGACCTACATCGTTCATGTTCAGTTGAATAATGTGCAGTTATTGTATTGTAATAATGCATTTTATTGGAGATGAACGATATATGTCTGAAACATGTATCGAAAATCAAAGCAATTTTTGCTGCATGTATGAATTGGCAGAAAATATCAAGTCGAACTGAATTTGCATGCATTGAAAATGCATTGTAAAAGTTTACTTTCATCGAGTCTAGAACCTTGAAAATATGTTGTAAAATTTTACTTTAACCAAATTTACAAACATTGAAAATACGTCGTAAAAGTTGACTTTCTTTGACGGTCCAAACCTTGAAAAGATCTTGTAAAAGTTTACTTTTACCGAATTTACAAACAGTGAAAATACATTGTAAAGGTTGACTTTCTTTGACTTTACATACATTGAAAACATGTGTAAATGTCATCATTGATGATGTTTCCAAACACTTGAAAACGAATGTAAATATGATATTTTCAATAACTTTACATGGTCTTGTAAAGTTGTTCTAAATATTGCTCTTTACAATCTTGAATGAACCATGTAAAGTTGATGTAAATCTATATATTTACACAAAAATTAAAGTCAAGAAAATATGCTTGAAAGATGCTCTTTACAATACATTTACATCAACTTTATTGCACATGTAAAGTCATTTTTCCATGCAGTGATATCCTGTAACAGCTGCGGGTATAAGTACATTGGAGAATCAGGTGACACTTTGAGACATAGAGCAGCACTCCACAGAAACCAAATCTCCCTTCCACAATATCGGAATATTTTTGTTAGCAAACATATTTCGGAATGTGCAAAATCAAAATCACCCATGTTTACCATTTGTCCATTCTTTAAATTACACAGTCAAGACAACACACTCCGAAAAGAGAAAGAAAACTACTTCATAATTAAATACAAACCGGCATTAAATTGATAAGATTAGCAAAACTGCAATCTTGATCTAGCCTCTCTAACAATCAGTACGAGGTTGATGTGATGTATTGATGATATATCAGATTATGTAAAATTCAGTTGTTTAAATTCAAGGTAAAGTTGATGTACGAGTAAATAAGCCTGAGGAGTCTGCGTGAACATCATATTAGTCATATTAGTCTCAAAGCATATCATATTAGTGTTACATCTCAATGAGTTTGTGGTCATTTCTGTGTTTCAACATAAAAATACGGTATATATATACGGTATATATTTTGACAAAAAATTAGGGGACTTAGGTAGGGCAGTGCGAGCGGAGCGAGCAAACAAATCACGCATATGTAACGGTTAGACTACCCTACATCTTAAATTATGGTCTAAAATTATCGTAGTATCAGTGCTCCGTAGCTGAATCAGGGCTTACCACCTTTGGATGAAAGTTTATCAGCAAATGCTGGCGTCAGGATCGAGCTTGATTTGCCGACAGCCACTTTTCCAGGGGGTGTCACACCCCCCACACCCCCTATGGTGACAGCCCTGAGTGGACACCCTGGTGCAACGGGCGATCCAGAGTAGTTTGGCAGAAGTTGCGACGCACGCTGCTCAGACTGCCCTTGTCCTACAAGCTCAAGCTCTCTCTGCAAATCTAGCACCAGTAGTACCAGCAGCACAAGCGCAATGTATGCAGCAACAACCGGAGAGGCCAGTCAGTGCAGAGAGTTTCGTTCGACTTAGCAGCACAATTCTGCCCCAAGAACAGCTCTTTTTCCAAAGTGCAGATCTGGGCCCATCTTTGGATATTCCAAAGCAGTTCGTCAAGGCTGTGCAATCCGGTGAGTTCTGCCGCACAACTTACATCTAGTAGCCTCCGAAGCACCCAGCAATCCTTCACGTTGGATAAAAACAATGAACTTTAAATTGTTCGAAATAAGATGAAAAAACACATAACAACGATTTCTGAGTGGACAGATGCATTTATTTTCTATTTGAAGATTTTAATTCAGAAGTTTCCAGCTCGGTCTTCAGAGCTTATCGATTATTTGGAAATCACCCGATATGCCGCAACATATCACAAAAACCTTGGATGGCTGTTATATGACAGAAAGTTTTGTGCCAATGCAGCTAACCACAGAGCGTTAAATTGGGGAGTACTCGACCAGCAGTTGTGGCTGAGAATTTTCACTGCTAGCCCAGGTCAGCTAAAACAGGATTTGATTCTTTTCATCCTTGGACCCCCAATATCCAATGAAGTAGTTGCCCCAAGGGGGGCACGAATATGTGTCAACTTCAACCAAGGTGCAGAATGTTTATCCTCCCCTTGTCCTTTCTGTCACGTATGTAATAGACCCTTCTGCAATGCAGTCCACCCAGCTATCCGTTGTCCCACCTCCGGGGGCAACTCAGCCTCACACTAGGCCAAAAGTAGTGTACGATCAGGACTAGGAGCATCCATAACCCCAGTTAATGCTGATTTATTAGAGCAGAATCTTTCTAATCACCCAGATAGACCTTCTGTCACAAAACTTTGCACAGATCTGCGAGAAGGGGCCAAAAAAGTTTACCAGAACTGCTAGATTTTCGAGGAATTTGCTCATTGGTTCAGCCCCTCCTGGCAAATTTCAGGAGAATTTCAGGGTTCTCCTATGCACTGGATGTTGACTCATCTTTAGCTTGTTTCTTCTGCACCAAATTCAAGTGATAAAATGGTGCCAATACACGCAAACCTTGATTTTCAATCCCAGTGTTCTCTTCCAATTCATCAACTCGTCCCTTGTTGAAAACAATTTGCTTTTTCATGCGATTTTCACCCCTGGGTGAAATTTCCACTCGGGTTGGAAAAGCGACTTGAACTCGCCCCGGGTTGAAATTTTCTCATGTATACAATTTTACAAATAAAGGTTTTTGCAGCGGCCGAGTTGAAACTCTACCCGGGGTGAAACTCCACCCAGGTTGACTTTTCTCATGTAAAGGGCCTCTTAGATGCCACAATATAGCTTAAGATATAGATGATTTGCAGTTGTGGGCAGTACAATTTCTGTGGATTCTTTTCGTTGTTGGCAGCATGCTTCCATGCTTCTCATGTCCATGGGCAATGATGGAGGGCTGGTAATGTGTGCACTTTGCTCCCTGGCAACAGCGTGGGAAATTTGTTTGAATTTGTGCCACACTTTATAAAATGAAAATTATCTCAGCTTTTTTGTTTACATAAAACAAAATAAGTTACCAGAATTAAGTTTAGAAGAAGTTGGAAGAGCAAGCACCAAGCAGTTTGCTGCTAAATACCTAGGGGTTCTCTAATATACAGCAATAAACCTAAATACGCCATATTCAGCAAAGGCGAGTAAATGGACAAATACTCTGTAGACAGCTAAATACAGCTAAATACATAAGGATTCTCTAATATACAGCAATATACCTAAATACGCCATATACAGCAAAGGAGAGAAAATTGACAAATACTCTGTAGACAGCTAAATACAACTAAATACCTAGGGGTTCTCTAATATACAGCAATATACCTATATATGCCATATTCAGCAAAGGGGAGTGAATGGATAAATACTCTGTAGACAGCTAAATACAGCTAAATACCTAGGGGTTCTCGAATATAAAGCAATATACCTAAATACGCCACATTCAGCAAAGGAGAGTCAATTGACAAATACTCTGTAGACAGTTATATACTGCTAAATACCTAGGGGTTCTCTAATATACAGCAATATACCTAAATACGCCACATTCAGCAAAGGGGCGTAAAATGACAAATACTCTGTAGACAGCTAAATACTGCTAAATACCTAGGGGTTCACTGATTACAGCAATATACCTAAATACGCCATATTCAGCAAAGGCGAGTAAATTAACAAATACTCTGTAGACAGCTAAATACAGCTAAATACAGCTAAATACCTAGGGGTTCTCTAATATACAGCAATATATCTATATACGCCACATTCAGCAAGGGGGAGTAAATGGACAAATACTCTGTAGACAGCTAAATACAGCTAAATACCTAGGGGTTCTCTAATATACAGCAATATACCTATATACGCCACATTCAGCAAAGGGGAGTAAATTGACAAAAACTCTGTAGACAGCTAAATACTGCTAAATACGTAGGGGTTCTCTAATATACAGCAATATACCTAAATACGTCACATTCAGCAAAGGGGAGTAAATGGACAAATACTCTGTAGACAGCTCAATACTGCTAAATACGTAGGGGTTCTCTAATATACAGCAATATACCTAAATACGCCACATTCAGCAAAGGGGAGTAAATGGACAAATACTCTGTAGACAGCTCAATACTGCTACATACCTAGGGGTTCTCTAATATACAGCAATATACATAAATACGCCACATTCAGCAAAGGAGAGTAAATTGACAGATACTCTGTAGACAGCTAAATTCTGCTAAATACCTAGGAGTTCTCTAATATACAGCAATATTCCTAAATACGCCACATTCAGCAAAGGGGAGTAAATGGACAAATACTCTGTAGACAGGTCAATACTGCTAAATACCTAGAGGTTCTCTAACATACAGCAATATACCTAAATACGCCATATTCAACAAAGGAGAGAAAATTGACAAATACTATGTACACAGCTAAACACAGCTAAATACCTAGAGTTACTCTAGTATACAGCAATATACCTATATACGCTATATCTACAGAAGATAAAATAATCAATGATAGATATCTTATATGCGACCATGGGTTCTATGAAGATACAATGTTAGCCTTTTTGGCCTAGTTTGGCCTAAAATGCCCAAAAATCAACAATATTCACAACAAACCTTCTTTCCTTTGTTAATTAAAGTATGCTTAGCATCAATAAGATGATAAAACCACCATGTTTGCTCTTCTTCTGTGTTCATCTGCTATCTTATAATCGAAAATATTCAAAGACGCTGCAAAAGCAGCCACCATGCGACAGCTTTCACAGTTAGGCCTATCACGTGTAAAATGCTCCTCCAGGAGAGAAACCGTTTGGAGGAGCAACTAAGAGGAAGGAACAGGGTAAGACACCACAGCTTTCAACAATAAAGCTCCGCAGTAGAGAGCTCGTAATGCTGCCTATTGTTTTTTTATACCTCTTGCTTCCCTGTATTGAAAGTCAGGACGGGGGTAAAGTATTGATGAAAATGTTTCACAAAGAAAAGAAAGGTCCTGAAATATAGATAAATGTCAGGTAAAGGCATTGCTTTGAATCTTGTTCAAATGAGAAGAATGCGTCGTTGCGTTACCTCCGGATATGTTTGGGAAACAAAATATGGGCTGGTAGCCGTTGAATCTATCAGCCTTCTCTTTTTCATCGGCCTTCTCGCCATGGGTTCAGCCGCAGTCAACGGTGGGCTTTCTATGTCAGGACGAGGGGCGTTTCTCCCGCTAAAAAAGGAGCGCCAAGCCGAGTCTTTATCGTGGAAGGGAGGGGGGGGGGTAGTTGCTCGCACATGCCCCTTAAATCTACCATTTATCATGATTTATAAACCCTTCCAGAAATGAATATATGCTCCTTAATAACAATCTGAACAAAGAATCTGATGCAGTACAGAGAGTTTTGTAAATTATCAGATTTTGGATTCAGAGAGTTTCTTGTGAGTTTGTTTAAGGTTCCATAGCAATCGTCATGTTTACAACCTAGAACACGTATTTTTTGTAAGAAACTGCCTATAAGAAACTCAACTCTCAGATCTCCAAAAGATTAAGAAACCCCAGTATTGGGAAAATGTAAGTTAAGAAACTATTTATTTTGATAAAGGAAATCCTCAACATATTTTTAATTTATTTTCAATTTTTTCCTGTACCGTCCTTGCGTAGCATCTAAACATGGGAAAGTAAAAAGCATTGTTTCGAAACATTCACGAGGGCACAGGTAGAGTACATGAAAATTGTTATGGAGCCTTAAAGAAACTCGTAAGAAACTCTGAGTACTGGAAATTTAATAATTTTAAGGAGTTGTCGGTAATGTCCCAATTCTTAGTTTCTTATTAAAAATACACGGATAAGACACAGGAAACGAATGAAAACACGTATTTTTGTTATAAGAAACTGCCCATAAGAAACTCAACTCTTGGATCGTCAAAAATTAAGAAACTCCAGTACTAGGAGTGTATAAGTTAAGAACCTATTTATTGTGATAAAGGAAATCATAGTTTTATTATATTTTCCGATATTTCTTGTATCATATTACTCAGAAGGAACTTGAGTAATGTCTAAACATTAGAAATGCTTAAAAACCTTGTTTTGAAATGTTCACGAGGGTAGTGAACATGAAGATTGTTATGGGAACCTCTAAGAAACTCGTAAGAAACTCTGAGTACTCAAAATCTGATGATTTTAAGAAATTTTCGTCACTGGCCCAAATTCTTACAGTAATTTTTTACAGAAAAAATACGTGTATGCTGAAGTTGTTGTGGTCATGGGGCAAACCTAACATTAAGCATAATATGAAACCTGTTCCGACAGAGTACCATAATATTTCAAGTGGCACAATAGAGATATTGTGAAAGGACAATTGCAAGTTATGAAAAACAAATCATAAACATTTCTTTAGCAAAAACGTAAAAGTAAAATGATGCTTCCGTTTAACATATCCACTGCTATGGACTTATGGCTGGTACGCTGTTCAGCCAAGAACAGCAGAGAATAATTGACCTTTGTTTGGAAGAGAAAAGTTTCTTTTTTACTGGAAACGCCGGTACCGGAAAGTTGACAATTTTAAAAGAAGTTGTAGAAAAGTTAAGGAGCAGGTTTGGAGATAAAAAGGTAGCAGCTACTGCATCTAGCAGGACCGCAGCCAATCTGATTGGGGGACAGACTCTCCATTCATGGGCCGGCATTGGTCTTGGTAAAGAGTCAACATACCAGTTACTGCAGAAGGTGCAGGCAGACAAGGAGAAATACGAGAGATGGAAGACTGCCCAAATACTGTTAATTGATGAAATCTCTCTTTTAAGCGCTGAAATATTTGATAGTCTTGAATACATTGGTTGTTGCATGAAAGTCGGTGATAAACCATTTGGTGGCATTCAGCTCATTCTGAGCGGAGATTTTCATCAGCTGTAACTGGAGATTTTCATCACCAGTTGTAAATGGGAAAGTTCTGACCGCAGATAGTTACTGTTTCCGAGCACGATCATGGAAAAATTGTATCCCTGTGCAAGGTTCCATAACAATTATCATGTTCATTACCTGTGCCCTCCGGAAAATTTCAAAATAATGTTTTTCTACTTAAGTGCCTTACGAGTAACATGATACGGGAAACAAGTGAAAATAAACTAAAAATATGTGAAGGATTTCCTTTATCAAAAACGTTTCTTAGCTTTTATTCTCCCAGTACTATTGGAGTTGCGATCAGAAAGTTCAGTTTCTTACGGGCAGTTTCTTATAAAAAAATACGTGTATTACTTTAAACAAAGTTTTATCTGCGTACTAACCACATCTTCTCGTTGTTCCAGTTGAATCCCGTACTGTAACTTTTTAAACTTGCATTTTCGTGAAGATTGCAACAAGATGCCAAAGTGATTTTTATTGAGAGGTATTTTCCCACATTGGATGGAATTCTCGTGATATGCCTGGTAGGCTGCGCTGATCGTTTCTGAAAACGATTCTCCTTCAACAAACAAGGACCGAATAATCTCCTTGTGATTGCTGTCAGAAAAAAGAGATAGTACTCACTTGGAGTTTCATTTGCGTGCATGTATCAGGCAAATGAATTGTAACTGTAACCTCGTCGTAATTAGGAAATCTCCATACATATTGTCGTGCCAGAGTTGGCTTATAGGCCTATTCACTTTCAGAGTCAACAACACGAAATGTAATTGGAAAATATCGAATCGACAATAATTTCTAATTTTTAGTCTCTAGTTTCTTTCTTTATCATCAATCTATTGATCAACAACCGAAAAGCAGTATCTTACCTGCACAAAGCTCCATTTCTTCCTCCTGAGTTCTCCTTGTTGTTGTTGGACGCCATTATAGTTTGTAGATGATACAGTTCTTGAATTTGGCGCGCAATCCCCCTATTCGACAACGAGAACTGTCCGGACCGATTTCTAAATATGGTCATGGCAGCGTTACGAGCTCTCTACTGCGGAGCTTTATTGTTGAAAGCTGTGGTGTCTTACCCTGTTCCTTCCTCTTAGTTGCTCCTCCAAACGGTTTCTCTCCTGGAGGAGCATTTTACATGTGATAGGCCTAACTGTGTAAGCTGTCGCATGGTGGCTGCTTTTGAAGCGTGTTTGAATATTTTCGATTATAAGATAGCAGATGAACACCAAAGAAGAGCAAACATGGTGGTTTTATCATCTTATTGATGCTAAGCATACTTTAATTAACAAAGGAAAGAAGGTTTGTTGTGAATATTGTTGATTTTTGGGCATTTTAGGCCAAACTAGGCCAAAGAGCATTGTATCCGAGCATTGTATCTTCATAGAACCCATGATGCGACTGTGCATCATTTCAGGACATTTCGTTTGACGTTAGTTGGTCAGGTGCAGAGGTCTTACTGGATACTTTATTACATACAATCGAGCATGGTTTCGGGACATTTCGTTTGGTCTTATACCAAGTACTAGCCTTTAATGGCCATTACTCACAAATTGAAGAGAGGCCTTGAAATCGTCAAACTCCTTCTTTAGGCCCCCTCACTTCTGATTTCAAGTCATCCATGATCCAATAAGCACGATGTGCATCCAGAAGCCCTTTCACAACTTCTAGAGGAACTGTGGGTGTACATGGCTTAAGTCCGAGGAGAATGAGGAGGGGAGGAGGCTACTTTTTAAGCCCGAGGATCTGAGGATTGGCATTTTTCGTGCGAGGGAGGAATCCCAAAAAATTGCTCAAACCAATGAGGTGCGAGGAAAAAATAAGTTTATAGATTGAAAATCGAGGAGCTCAGGTTCCTTTCCATTAAAAAGCGAGGAGGAACAATGATTTGAAGGCATGTGGTCAGACTTTCTTGCCCGAAATCTGACCCAATTACGCTACATTGCGCATAGCGCTGCAAAGTATCATTTGTATGGAAACCGAGCCTTCAAAAGTTCAGTGATGAGTTGCACAGATTACTCTTGGTACTGTTGTCGAAAGATGGTCCTCAAGATTCCACGAAAACCGAAGAGAAAAAAGCTGGGTATAATAACCCATCCAGTATAAGATCATAACCCACCTAGTATAAGATCAAAGCCCACCCAGTATAGGATCATCCACCCATTTAGGCGCATATGTTCCATAGCGTGTATAGGTTGGGTAAGAATGTCAAATCTTTCACTGGCAAATATGGAATCAGGGAATGCATTCTAAGCCAAAGTAGAGGATGTTTTTTCAAAAATGTTCCTCATTCTCCAATTGATAGGATAACTGTCACAAAACTATCAAATTTTCATTGTCGCCAATCGCAATCATAATATTGGGAGATGCATTGTAAGCCAAAGTAAAGGATGTTTCTTCAAAAATGTTACTCGTACATAGGATAACTGTCACAAAACTATCAAAGTTACTTGTCGCTAAAAGCAAGCATGATATTGGGAGATGCATTCTAAGCCAAAGCAAAGGGCGTGGCCCTAAAGATTTTCATGGGGGCCCTGCCCCCAGTCCCCCTCATTTCGATGTATTCCAACTTAAAATTTACACTAATCACCGCTGCTCACGAGAATTCACGATGAGTTTTGTAAATCAAATGAGTCAAATATTAAGTCAATCTTACACAACAGGCTTGACAAAGTATCCTTATCCTGTCGTAGTTTGATTTTAGCTAGCCTGGTTGATATATATTTGAATTCGTAAGTTTCCTATATTTTCTCCAGGACCTCTGAGCATGAAATGCCCTTTCAGCAATGCACAGAAGGGCGTTGCCAAAAAAAAGACGGCAGCGGCCAAGAAGATTTTCCGGGCCCCCGGACCTCCGTAGCCTTCAGCGCGAATTATTGCCCCCCCCCCCTTTAATCTGAAAAACGCTCCTATGGGTCTGTGGAGTTAAAAGATAAACCAAGTAGAGAACAAGAGAAAAAAAGGAAACAAAAGGGTGATGATTGTTATCTGCCAAAGAAGAAAAAGAGGGAAACATAAAATGTATTTATTTGTATCCGACGGATATTTCTTTCCAAAAATGTTCCAGTATGAAAAGTTCTGTTTACATAAGATTTACATGTTGGTTACAAATTTATTTTGGATCTAGTTAAAGGCACATCCAAAAGTCTCATTTTCAAATCTTTTGATTTTACGCCGGAATTTAGCGTGTCCTTGATTTTGTTAGATTTGTTTTGTTGTGACATCGAGGAGCGAGGAGTCAACTTACTAACTTTTGTGATACGAGGAGGAAACAATTGGACAAAAACGTATTTGCGAGGAGAGCTGATAGCGTTAAATGCGAGGTAGGGAGGAGGGGTTAATATTTTAACCCCATGTACACCCACGGAACTGCCATATCAGAACCTTTTATTTATTCTAAAAAATATTTTGAATGACTAAGTAAATACTTAATAGAAAAGCCAGAAAGTAGCCGAATTATGGAGAGCAAAAATTTGCGTGACATCATAATTGAAATAAGTAATGCAAAAGTGTCAAAATAAATCACCTTTGAGAAAGCAATGAAACATAAATCAGCTTGTGTTAGAAGGCTACACACCATTTCGATTCAGAAAAGACACTGAAGAATCATTGCTAGATTGCATGCGTTCATTAGTGACAACATGCTAGTACAGACAGAGCATCGAAGATCTAAAAGAAGAGGGGCTGGATTTTTCAACTTACATGTATGTGCCAGAAATAGATCCAGTTACAGGGATGGAAAGGCATGAAAGAGGTGATCACAATCATCTTGAGACGAATTGCTACCAACACCCAAGAAGGCAAGGATGTTAAACTTTATTATGAAAGCTTTGACCTGGCTTTGAGAGACAAAGACAGTGGATTAACTCATGCCGCATTAACATTAGAAGGAATCTTCCTTTAATTTGACTCATAACAAGTGTCAACCTATTTCTTAAAAAAAGCTTGAGCATAAAATATCTTTTTACCAGTGCTGTGTCAGTCGTTACAGCCCACTTTTCTGCACTACTCATTGTTAATAGGCATTCACCAATGAGCCCAGCTGATATGTTACAATAATGAACACCCCTCTGTTCCATATATTTTTAGAAAGTGCAGTCTCCAGGGGGTGAAGGGGTTGAAACGTATGTCTGTCAATCAATGTGTCAATCGCGAAACCTTACACCAGAAGGCTCATTGCGTGTACAGTGAGAAGTTACGACATTAAATGCATCATTTAACTCATAAACAATTGTTCATAAACAAAAGATTGCTACACATAAAGAGAAAATTAATATTATATAAATATCTCCCCTTGCAAAATGTTCATTTAAAATTCAATACTTTGTTCTGTAACCTTTGTTTTGAACTATGGCTTTCAATTGTATGTCCATATTCTCAATTGTTCTGTCAATTGCTTGAGGACTGAAATTATGCAGGGTCGCAACAACAAGTTTCTTGAATGCTGCAAAATCTTTGTGGACAAGTGTCTGTTCCAGGGCCTGTTTCCGTAACTTACGGCGAACATTGTGGAAAGCATTTTTGATTGGGTTGAGGTCAGGGGATTGTGGGGTGATTTCTACAACATTTGCAGCTATTTCTTTCAATGCAGACTTAGCAGCAGCACTTTTCTAACAGTGGTTGTTGTTCGTTACAAAATACTTCATGCCCCTAGCTTTTCTGTCTTTCACCTTGCCTCTCTTCAGAGCCTTTTCAAGGTCATTTTTTACAAACTCTGCAAAGTATTTCCCAGTCATGTGCTTGTAAGTTTTCACCAATGTTGCCCCTGCTCCAAATTTAATTCCAACCAGCACATATACACAACGCCTCACAGGCAAGTCCTTGCTTCCTTTTGTCGTCCATTGTAACCCTTCTCATGCTTTTCTCCACACCCTGCCACTTGGTGTCTTTGCCTCACGAAAGGGGTTAAATTTCTGAACAAAAGACACCCCATGTAAATATATGGCAACATTCTCGGTCCAGAAACTACTGCTGTGTTTTCTCAACATCTTACGGGCATATTGCAGTCTTGCCCGCTTATCTCTGTACGACAGGATACTTTTTTTTCTGGGCTGCAAATGTTTAAATCTTGCTCAGTTCAACAGAGGGGAATTTGGTTTTAAGCCAATCGACGAATTTGTTTATATCAGAAAGAACCAATCATATTGCTTTCTTGAACAATAGGAACAATAGAGGTCTTGACGTCACAGATGACCAAGAAAATTTTAAACAAACCTCCTCGCAGCTTCTCGCTTCAAAACCACCGACACTAAAATCGATGCGATGCACTACATTTTAGCGCCCTACCAAGAGTATCATGACTTTTTCACATTATTTATGAGTTAATCTAAGTTCTTACCAAGAACATTTTTATTATCTGCCCCATGACAAAAAAAAGCCAATGAAAAAGTAGGCCTTTTCAACGCTTTTTGCTTAGGCCCATAGTCGCGCCTCAGGTGGCGATGGTCATTTCGAAACGTACATTCATGGTTTCAGACAGACGCCGTGACATAGAAATAAAGAAATGGTAAAACTTTGCACGATTAACATGGCAAGCGAAATTTGATATCTTATTTGTATTGTTCTATTTTGGGATTGATGGATTTTTGCGCATGCGAACGAAGAAGAGAAGGATATTAAGTGACGTGACATCGACGAAAAGGGCGGGAACTGGCCTTTGATCATTCACTCATCTGCAGTCAAACAACATCGAAACATGAAACGAAACGAAGTTAGTAAAGAAACAACAAGTTGCAAACAGACATCAAACAGTTGGACATGCTGCTGGTCTCCACGAAAAGATTCTTTTTCGTATTTCTTCTACTTGGCGATCATCAGAATTGCGGTCGTCATCTGTTAGGCCCAGTGTCAGTGATTCCAGCTCTTCATTTTCAATGTTAGGAAACTCGTCATCTTCTTCATTCTTCTCGTCATCATCTGAAGGGCCCATGACTTCATCGTGATCAATTGAGAAAACGGCATCATTGCAACTCTTCGATAGTTTCTCAATCTTGGCAGCAAGGTTCACTTTGCAAATCTTGCAAACGCTGATGTCGGGGAGCAGACATTCAATGTGGAAAGAGTGCCCACATCCTCTGAAAAGGCGCCACATCGGACTTTGAAGGCAACAGCCACCAGGTTTGTCACATTTCCTGTTGAAGGAATCACATTTCAAAGCATACGAAGAATGAAAGGCTTCTATATCCAGTTTTGCAGTAGAAAATGAAACCAAAAACAATGCTTGTGACTTGTAAAATTGAATTTAATTCCATAATGAATACAAAAACTTTGTCATTTCACTTCATGAACAAATAAGCCCCCCTCTCTAACAAGCCCCCTCTCCCTTAAAGCCACTTCTTCTGGAGTCACCAAAATTAATAAGCCCCCTGGGTGCTAGAGCTTATACGAAAAGGTCTGTTTCCTGTGTGCTGTCTCCTGTACATGTACTATCATTTTGTTAGGAATGCTTACAAGAAACTCGACTGTCAGATTCCCAAAAATTTAGCAACTTCAGTGCTAGAGAAAATATAACTAAAGAAACTATTTATTTCAACGAAGGAAATCCTTAACATATTTTAACTTTATTTCCACTTATTCCCTGTATCATATTACTCAAGAGGTACTTGAGGAATGTCTAAACATCAAAATTGCTTCTAAAACTACATTTTGAAATGTTCAGGACAGCACACAGGTAGTAAACATGAGGACTCATCAAACCAAATCATCCAAAATTGGGTCTTATTTCTTATTTTCATTAAACCCATAAAACAGGGTATTACAAACCTAGAAGTCATATCAACATTGGTTTTGAATTCATCTGCCATTTAGATTATTGGTCTAGGTAAAAACTCACGCTTTTTAGAGGGTACACTCAGTCCCCCACACCTTCGCTGACTGGTATCAACTTCAAGTATTGCAAAATCTGGAGACCAGAGAAGGGTTTTTTTGGATTTTGAGATGTATCCATCCTCACACTGAACCATATATGCAATAATTATTAAATTTCTTGTCATTGCTACTATTAGGTGACAAAAATAAGTAGTGCTACTTTTGTTATCCCTATGCATAAAACTACAGAAGTACTGTATAGTGCTTCTCACATTTGAAACATTCAAAAAATATGAGATACATTGTTCCCTTAAAATACCAAAACTACTACTGAATACATTTTTGTCTGAATATATTCTTTTACTCAGTATCTAGTTGTATAAAGAGTCTCTGACTCTAACTGTTTCATTTTCAAACCTGAATTATACTAATTATAACTGAATTACTAAGCTTTTCTTTGGCTCATTTATCTGAAAACACACATATTTGGATTAGGCTATTGTGCCAGATGTTACTCAATATTGCGCCATATTCGTTTTGCTAAGTAAATGATATGAAGATGAAGTAAATATAAAATTCTGTTGAAAATGGAACATTTTTTGTGAAAATAGAACAAGGCTTAGATTGTTGCATGACTTCTGTATTGTGTATGGGAAATTTTTATGGGCTAAAAAGATTTGAAATTTACTTGTTTGGGTCAGGTTGTGTGTCTTCTCCAGGGAAAAAACCAACTGGAAGAACATTGCACTTTTGTGGCTCATCTCCAAACAATGTTGGCAGCTTCCATTTCTCCACTGCTCTTTTCTTCTTCCCCTTCGTTTCTTGCATTCTAACAGCCAGATTGGGATACTGTAGAATCTTTTGGAATTTACTGACCAGCCACTCTGAAGCTTTACGTTTCAAAAATTGAATTTTCCTTGGGCTGTAACTGAAGTTTCTCTTTGGTTCGCACCAAATTTTGAAAGAATCAAGCTCATGCTTGCAGGCATCCAATTCCCGAGCTTTTAGTTGCACTTGATTTGCAGCATCACAGTTCCTTGTCCTTGCCCTTAATCGTGAATGATAATTTTCCACTGGGTACTCATCAAATGCGTTTAGTGCTTTTGTCATTCTGTCATACATTGGATGGCTGCCTTCTTTTAAGTTTTGATGCATTGAAACTGCAACCAGGAGAGCTTTGTCATAGTGCCGTCTTTCAAACTTCATCATCATCACCCAACATCTAAACACAGACTCATAGAATTGCTCACAAAAGTTGCTTTTGAAAACAACAGAATATATGCTCAACACAAGAGGGCAGTAGTTGTCAAGCAGATCCAGGAGGCAGAGATACTCTACACTCTTACATTGTGTAAACACAGGCATAATCAAATCTCTAATCAAACTCCATCCACCATACATTACTCCAAGAAGGAGAGAAATTCCCCAAGGTTGAGGTTTATTGGGCAGCTTTGCCCTCTTACCAAACAAGAAAGAATACAGCTCACTAAAGACATTCAGAAAACTTCGAACAACGCATTCCCTGGCATTGAGAGAAACATGCAGGGGTCCTATGAATGGAACAATATTCTGAACAACTGGCCAATCAACAGGTGGAGAATACACTATCTGCCTCACATAAAATTGGGCAGGCCAGTCACCAATAAAAGGGACATCAAATTCACTTAAGTAAGAAGCAAGACCATTTTCAAGCATATATTTCAATGCTTTCAGGAAATCAGAATATCACTTTAACGGGAGCTCAATACAATCCACCAGCTTGCAATGTTTCATAGATCTCATATCTTGTATTTCAGAGTGCTGATAGTCATGTATGAGAAGCCTTCTCCTTTCAGACTCTGGATTGAAATACTTGGCTGTAATCCAGTCAGGCATTTGTTCTGCATAAGTTTTTGATAATGCTGGTAGTGACTTTGAGAGGACTTCTTTTAGCTTTGCTGGATTTGCTCGAATTATGTCATTTGCATTGGTGTTAGCTTTATGGTCAATTGCTTCAACATTCGAGAAAACTTTCAGTAACAAAGTTGCCATGTGTACTGTTTGTGTCTGCTGCTGTTTACTTGCACGGTGCATTGTATGTATGTTGTGGTAGTCATCTATAAAGAGTGCTACCAACTGCCTTTTGTTTTGTGCATCATTTAGAAAGTTCACAACTGTTTCAAGGTGAGAATCTGATGATGCTTTTGAAGCAGACTTCACTGTTCTTGGATGGGCAGCTATTCCAAGGTCCAGCTATTCAGTGAGGTAAGACCATGCTCTGAAATTCCATGTTCAGTTAATGTTCTTGCTAAGGCAATCTGGAACCAGTTATTTTTCTGTGATAACCCATACAATAGCATGTAAATAATAACTACAGTTCTACTCCTTTTAACTTTTTTCTATCACTGGACTGCCTTTCAGTAACCATTGATTCATAAATAGAGCTGAACAAGTTGATTGCACCAGCCTCAAGGCAAATTTTTTCCATCTTGTCAGGATTCATTTCTGGCTGAGCTGAATTGCCAAAAAGTTGGTAGCATTTCTGACTCAATTTTGTTACCTCACTTCTCATATCAAATGGTACATTTGCTGCTTTTACAAGCAAATCTTGATATTCCACCCTGCCAAGAACAATAATATCATGATCTGTTTGTGATGCAGATTCTACCTTGTCATTATGCATTGGCATTAACTGTTCTTGGGATAATGATTCACTTTGAGAACTGCACCAATACTTCTGGCTTGGGGAGCTAAATGTGATTGTGCTTTCTGTGGATTGACTATATATATTGGGCTCTGATAATGATGCACTTTCTGTTGACTGACTAGCTGACTTAATGCTACTTCCCTGACTTAACTGACTGTCTGATGTTAATGTGGGCAATGTATGTTGATCGGTATCAGGTTGCTTATCTTCAATATATTTGGCCAGCACATTGTCAAGCTAAGGAAAGGGAGAATTCACAGGTAATTGAAATGTTGTGACATTGTAGGTTATGATGAATGATGAGAAAATAATGCAAAGAATTTTGTGATGTGAATTTTACAATTTTCAGGAATATATGAAACAAAATGTTCAAGCTCTGATTAATTTGTATTTAATAGCAAAAGCATTGGGTATGGAAGTACTGTGTCTCTTCTCCCCATGAGTAAACTGCAAAATGTCACAACATTGGGATAAGCTTCTTTAATTCTACTGTAGGTACCCTTTTTGAAGCTCATCCCAGAAATTTGGGGCTAAGAGTTTTCAGCTCTTGCCTGTTTGGTGTGTATGTTTTGGCCTGTTTTTGCTATTTTCATTCGTAGTGTTCCCAGATTAAGTCTTCCTGTCTTATACTGTATTTCACACTTTTGTAGATTTCTATTCATGATGTTCATACTTTCTCTTGGATTTTTGGCTTCCTTTTTTGTGTCCCTTCAGGAGCATATAGTAGCTACTACAGTAGGGGTGTAGGGTGCAAACATTTTCCAAATTTGAAAAAACTGGAGCACAGTGTGGGAGAAATTCAGGCAAAGCTTAAGTGTAACTCTTTGAAAAACAAAACACTTCTAGTACATGATTTTGTATTCATTTTTGATACATTAAAAATTCACAACACGTTGTCTCCAAAAGTGCTCTGCTCTTTGCCATTCCAGTAATGAAATTTTTAAAATAAAATACTCTAAAGTTGCACCAAAAGTTAGATGTGATACAGTAAGGCCCCACATTTAAGAAACCAATTTTTCACACCTTAGCCTAAAATGTTTCTTATATCTATGATATTTTTCATTTTTTAGGCTGACAGTTTCTTAAGTTTCCTAATTTATTTTCTGGAAAGTCCTGGAAAATAGGTTATAACAGAGTATGGTTATTTATCAATTTATTGGCCCTATTTGTATGTCATCAATGATTTTCCTGAAAATCAGTCAAAATTTAGGTAAAAATATGTTAAATTTAAGATATCTTAATAGCAATGTCTTATGAACTCTGCATGAATTGCAATGCCCCCAGACCATCAGACCAGGACCTAGTATCATTCAAAATACAAGAAACTTTTTTTGGGTTTGAGCCTCAAGAGTTTCTTATAAGGGGTCTAATTATTTTTCAGTAGCCTAAAAGTTTCTTTCAGGTAGTTTCTTAAATGCGGGGCCTTACTGTACTACAGTAAATGAACAATAGGATGCTACCCATGCATGTTCCTTATCTTATGGCAAATAAAGTGAAAGCTTGGTTACCTTGTCAAGTGACTCTATATTGTCAAGTTTCCTGGCGAAGTCTCGTCTTCTTCTGCATGTCTTCAGACAGTTGACACAAATTGGCGGATTAATTTGCTTTCTATTGCTGACATTTTTCAATTTATTAAAAGCACTCAGAATGGCTCCTAATCGTTGTGTTTTCAAATTTATTGAGCGAGGGTCAGCGTTGTCGAGTGACCAGACTTTGTGCAGGGGATTTCCACAACCTTTGTATCTTGGCATTTTCGACATTTTTGGTGACGTTAGGCATCTTCCTTCATCTCAGTCAAAAATTAATTTTGGCAACAACGAAGCAAACTACGATGGCGTCACACTGATGTGATGCGATGAAATTTCGCGCCAAATTTTCGTACAGGGGACGAAGGAAGATGGGCCTATTCCGGCTACCAATCTCATCATGATGAAAATAGTAAATTCTTCGAGAGCAAAATAGTAGTGCATCGCATCGATTTTAGTGTCGGTGGTTTTGCAGCGAGAAGCTGCGAGGAGGTTTGTTTACAATTTTCTTGGTCATCTGTGACGTCAAGACCTCTATTGTTCCTATTGTTCAAGGAAGCAATTTGATTGGCTCTTTCTGATATAAGCAAAGTCGTTGATTGGCTTAAAACCAAATTCCCCTCTGTTGCTCAGTTCAAAATACGAGCAAATGTAGGGTAGCTTGCTAGCCCTTGAAGTTCTGCTTCCTAAACCACAACCATCACTTTTACATTCACATTTACATTCACATTCTGTTGCTTGTCAAAATTGTCGCATGAACTGTGCCTTTGTTCTTGCAGATAGTTTCTTTGGCGTAACACATTTACAGATCTTCTGCCGCTTTGCACCCTTGCAAGACAGCTCACCATCTTTCCAACACCGATACATGGATGCCATGGAGATGTGCAATTTGTTCGCAATTGTTGCCATTTTTGTGCCATTTCTCCGCAGAACATAGGCCATGGCTCAAATATTTGGATCTATCACTTTCGTTTTCCTTACCGTAATTTTAGCCATCTTTCTTAACCCTATAGTGGTTGGGCTATATTGACTACCCTATTTTGGTTGGGGGGGGCAAAAAACCCCCCCTGTCTAACTGCAGATTGGCAACAGATATGAATACCTAAATTGGCATGTATGTAGCTCATAACAAGTACTTTCTAAAAATGTATACATAATGCTGAAAATAGAAGCAACAAATTGCTGACATCAGCAAATATTGACTGTGGTCATCAAAAATTGTCAAATTTGGCATGTTTCAAAAAAATTAGCCAGAAAATTATAATTTCTTATCGGAAATAGAAAATTTCGTCCCGATTTTGAGGAAGGATGCCGTTGGAGCTTAACGCCAAAAATTTAGCAAAATCTGAGTTTTTTTTGGATTTTTTTTGGTGACGACTAATTTGACAATTTTGCAAGGATTTTGAAAAATCAAAAAATTTACCGAAATTCGCCTATTCTAAATATTCACCCTATAATGACAATTTGGAGTGCTTTTGTACCCAGTAACGAAAGAATAAACTTCTAGAGATGAATCTTGCAAATTATTTTTTGCTGATGTCAGCACTTTTCATAGAAATCACATTTTCACAGAAATTTGAAGGGAATGGCAAATAAATGACAATAAACTTGTTAGTCTTATCAGGTGATGTAAACTATGAGCACGGGTAAGTGCAAACTTTTTCATACAATTAAGTGTTACTTATGGTTCTTCATTCAATTGTTTCACAAATGCGTTGCAGACCATTTTGGAATGCGTTTTACAGATGGTCAGCTGACAAGATTCTCATGTCCACTTTGTTTTAGCAAGGCGCTGCTTCTTTTGCTTGTAATCGGCTGTGCCTCTGATCCCTCCTAAACAGATATGACATCTCTTCCGATCTGTAGGTGCAGCTGGGGGTCTTTGCTGAACAACAGGCTCAAATCCCAACACTCTGCTAATCCGATTCAACACACCACTTTGCAATCCTACGGGGCTTTGATGACGCTCAAGAAGATGTGCTTTGACCAAGGCCTCTCCTAGGTCCCAGCAGAATTCAAAAGAACTCCTCTTGTCATTTGCATTGTTGTCTTTGAGAATGGTTTGGGCATTAGTTCTTGAAGTATCCAATGCATATGCTAGTGCATTCACAGGCCATCTCCTTGACTTGATTCTCGTAGAAAGGCTTCCGGATATCATGTCCATGACATCAACCCCACCTTTTGTACAGTCGTAAAATGTTATGACATTTGGTTTCCTTCTCAAATCGCGTGTAACCTTGACAGAATTGTGCATTGTACTCAATACAAGCACATTTCTCTTTCCGGACTTCTTCTGGACCACATATGACACTAGCAGCTTGTCACCACCATCTGCAAATGCGTACTTCACAGAGAGATCATCTCTGCCAGCATTTTGAACAAGCTCCTTTGGAAGCCCAACACGATTTGCTTTTATTGTTCCGACCAGTGTCATGTTATTTTCAAGGAGATACTCTGCTATTGTCAGGCTCGTGAAGTATCTATCCATGGATATGTTTCTGCCGGTAAGTTTGACATATTTCTTCAGAGAATCAACGAGAAACCTTGTGTACCCATCTGTGCTTGAGATGTAATATTTGTTTGGTACCCCTTCTGGTTTACCTGCATAGCCGATACTGTAGTAGGTATACGGTACCCTTGCATCTGAAATACTTCGATAGACAGTGACGCATTTACCCATGGGCCCACTGGGCCCGGGCCCAGGGGCCCCCTAGAATTCTTAAATCTAGGGGGCCCCGAGCAAAATTTGAAAAAGCCTGTTGAAGTTGTTGCCTTTTGCCTAATGAATGGCATGAAGTGCTGTTGATTTCACTCTTGTGTTTGAAATGATTGTTAAAAAAGCCCCTCGAAAAGTTCATCGATAAAAGGAGGAATCTCCTTGATAGTCTTGATACCGAAGCTGAAGCTCATGAAAAGAAAGAAATGGAAGAGGCGACAACCCCATGAAACACAAAAGCCTATTTTGGATGATCTACGTATTAGAGCGAATTGTGAAAAGAGGTGAGGCTGCAACTTCCCAAATGCAACAACCGCACTTAGATTGCTGCTCAATGCAACGACCGCACTTAGCCATGCAGAGTTTCCTAAGGTCCACAATGTCACAAGAGCGCGTTGTTGCCTTTTGCCTAATGAATGGCAGCAAATTTTGATGTCCCGAGGCACGAGGGAGGGGGATTGCCCCCACTTTTGTCCAAAGTTGGGTAAAGGTTGGGAAAGACCTTTCTGAGAAATGTCAAAACTTCCACTTTAGCACTGGCATTTTGTAGGATAACCGTTACAAAATATCAAACTTTCCTTGTCGCTAATGGTAAGCATGATATTAGGAGATGCATTCTAAGCCAAAGTAAAGGGCATAACCCCAAAAATTTTCCGGGGGCTTCGCCCCCAGGCGGCCCCTCCTTTCATTCCCCTCATTTAATTTACCCTGGCCATGCCACTGTCGTGAGGTTTTTATACTCCAAGAATATCATCCGAAATTTTGCAGCAGTGAAGGCAAGACGAAAATCATGAAAAGCCATTGGACAAAGAGAAGTTTTCTTGGGATTGTACCAACATGTATATATTTGTACAAGTTTACTCATTTCTTCGAATTTTCACCTTTCAAAATGTTTAGTTAATATATTAACTTGTTTGGCTACGGCTGAATCTGGTGGCCTTACCCATACATGGCATACATGCTAACAGGGTATTGCAAGTACTATGATACAAATTTTTTAGGTATATTCTAAGGGGCCCCAACCAGTTTTTGGGCCCAGGGCCCCAACAGACTTAAATGCGGCCCTGTCGATAGAGTAGCCCATATCGTGCAGGCTTACTTGGATTGTATTGCCAAATTCGAACATTGCCTCTATATGGATAGAGTGTTTCGTCAATACTGAGATATTCAGAAGGTACACGCATCTTGGCACAATTCTTGTTTAGTTCTTCAAGGAAATCTCTGAATGCAGCAAACTTATCTGACTGCCATCGCACTTGTCTGGTTGTGAAATCATCAAATTCAATGAAACGTCCTAGGAACTTGAATCTCATGGCGTTCATTGTTGCAGAAAAAATATCATTGGAAGATCTGTGGTAGAAAATTTCATCTGTTTTCCTCAAATTTAGTTTCAATGCTCCGCGGAGATAGAGAATGCCAAAGAAAGCTCGAATCTTATTCTTGGTTGTTTTCTTGTAGTGAGAATACTTGTTGTTGCTTTGAAGTAGATCTTGAAACTTTTTGAGAAACTCCTCAATTTTCATGTTGGTAAAATGTGTGATGGCCTCAATCATGTCATCAGTTATGAACAGTTCCCAGGCTTTCAACGGATCATTCGCATGCCCCGCCAAACGACTGGCCCCAGGAGTCCCTCTTGCAATGTTTCTTTGAGGTACTAGCCCCACATTTGTTTGAGCGGTCTTCCAAGAGATCGTTGTCTTTTGGTCTCGGCTTGTGTAGACAAATGTGTAATCTGCTTGAGGAGGCAAGTCGTCAAAATTGCCTTCATCCAATCTTTCATCTAAATTCTTGAAAGTTTGCTTTCGTACTTCTCTTGGTTGAACTTCGGCAACTGGCTCTTCATCATCTACATTCTCTTCATCATTTCCTTGATCCCCATCGCCCCTATCGTCATCTGCTATGTCTGCTATCCAATTTCCAGCATCTTCATAATTTTCATTGTCTGAATCTTCAAACCCTTCAACTTCTGAATCCGACAAGAGCCCATCATCTTCAATAAGCTGTGATACAAAATTTTCAAGATCTCTTTCTGAAACAGGTCTTCTTGTCTGCCTCGCTGGTGCCATGACTCATCTGAGCCGCGCTTCTTTGGAACTGAATTTTTCAAAACAAACCAACTATTTCATATTTCAAATGTCTGCTATACATAGAAAATATTGCAAGGCAATGGTTTCAAAATCGTGTTTATGCTTTTTCATTGAAAGATCATTTCCTACTTAGGAAATAGCACGAAGATGGAAACAGAAGAACATCCTCCTGCATGCAGAGGTTTCTTCCTGTGATCCATGTTATGACGCTGGTCCTATGTAAAGTCACACGCATTTGTAAAGGGACGAAACCTTGCTCCCCTGAGAGGTTTTTCCTGTGATTTATTTTTCACGTTAATCATAAGATCATGGTATAGATATGACAAAGAAAGAGTATTTTACTGCATGCAGTGATCCTCCTTGAAATTTACACCATCACACTGTTGATCAATTGCATGGAAAGAAGACCGATCAAAGTTGCAATATGGCTCTTTCCGGAAAAGTTCTTTTTACTTCGCCTTGTGATTTATACAAAACTTCAATTCAGCAATATTTTTTACAAAAAGACAAGTAAATAAACTAAGATATGAAAATAGGAGACCAATTTCACTGTATGGCAAATATAATTTGATCATATGGGCAGTAACAACGAAAATGTATGCGATGGAGAAATGCATCTGAATACTTTGGTAAAATAATCACTGCCAAAGAGTAGTATGAACCACATTGTGCAAATAAACATATACTGTAATGTCAATAAATTCAATTAGAAATATACTTTCATTCTATCACAGACATTTTTTGTGAAAAACAACCATACAGCTCTTTGAAAAACAAAAAATTCCTATCAGTCGTAATTTTTCAGATTTCAAATTTTCAAACACCCCCCTCAAAAATATGGTCCCTACCCACCCCTGATTACATTTTTACCAAAATAATTTTATCAGTAGGCGTCTGAGAAGTTTTTAGGAAAAGTCAGAAAGTTTGAAGAAGATATTTGTATTCAATTTGGAGTTATGAAGCAAAAACCAACAGGGGGGTAAATTTGCCCCCCCCCCCCAACCAAAATAGCGTTAAAACTGATAGCTCTCCTTCATATAACGTATTATTAGCTAACTTTTCTTCACACACTAATCTGCCATCACAAACTAATTGTGATGCAGCCCGTTGCAGTCCCACCATGGAAGAATTTTGCATAAATGCTCGAATTTTTACCTACATCTTTCACCCATTTCCTATGAATTGCAGAGGACCCATTATTTTATGGAAGTTGTACACGCCATAAGACCTATGTTTCAGGTTTACTTTGCCACTTTCCACGAGAACACATGTAAAACCCTTTTTCCCATGCATTGCAAGTATTTCCAGTCATGTGACAAGTCTCTTGCAGTAATAACTCTATCATTTCTGCAAGAGCCCTGAAATTCCTTCATTTCTCATATAGATGACATCATAAATTTCATTATAAACGTTTTGAGATAATTTTTAAACCTGCATGTTGATAAGTACACAAAATTGTACACTTGTGCCAATTCTGCTCAGCTCTCCCCATTCCCCTTACAATATTGGTTCCTCGTGCGATTACGCATTTGTCACAGGCACAACAACGCAGCCAAAGCGATTTTGGTGATATCTGGCGATCAGTGCTTTGGACCAACATTGTTCAGGGGGGTTTGGGGAAAAGAGTAGTGTGAAGTTTCCTGCATTGTATTTTGGATGCCTGGTCGCAGAAGGAAAGAGAGAATTGAAAGGTTTTCAAGTTACTTTGGCAAGGATTGTAGACCACACGAACATATAAACCTAGAAATTAAATACCCACAAGCTTCTGGGCCTCCATTTCCAGTTCAGCTCCTTGTGTGTCTCTTTCCCTTCTTTTTTCTAGCTCTGATAGCTTTCGAATGAGAAGACAAAACATATTCAACAACGGGTTGTCAAGAGGATTTAATATTCAAACTCTGTGAATAACTAGCTCATAATACACTTTTAACTTCTAACCAAAAATTCAGTATATTTTCCATCCTTGCACACTGTTCAATCGGGATCTTATCATAAATGGTGTTATGCAAATGGAAAGGATATGAATCAAGTAATTAAAATATGTAGTGAGTAGTTTTTGACAGGCAATCAAAATCTTAGTATGAACAAAAACATTTTCGTAACTGCATTAAAAAAGATATTAGTTGGACCCTAACAAATAGTGCTAATAATTTAGATGGGTTGAAATTCTGATTATTCAATTTCCTTTTGTATTTACCTTGGGCAATCACAACTGATCCTTGGCAATAAGCTAGGTTTTACTGAATGCAGCTGACAAGAACTGTGATAATTACAGTGTATTAACCGTCTGGAAAGGAAAATTTACTTGCAACATCAGATGACAGACTGAAACCTTTCATCAAAATGGCTGAGCTCCTTCAGTGAATCATCCTGAGATGGAACATACTATCATTCAAAAAAAATATTAATTTCACCCAAAGACTCCAAGTGATTTTGGGAGAAACTCATTGTACAATCAAGTTACCATGATGTTTTTTATTATATTGTACTTCATACAGCATATAAAATGGAACAGTAAGCAATTTGTCTTCTCATTCTTAGCTTTCATCTTCCAATTTCTTTCGGATTTGGAATGTTTAGGAGTTTACCTCTTTGAAGACACTTTAGGTATTTATATCTATTTTGCTTGCCTGTCCCACCTTTGATATTGAGAAAAGTTTATTCATCTTGTTTCTGGTAAGAAATGCCTTGTTTGTTCACAAATGAACCGGGAGAGTTAAATTTCACAAGAAAAAAGCATTATATGCTCAAATAATCATATTGTATAACTTTTACTTGAAGCGATTATAAACAAATTATAATGTCAGGACAACTAAAATTTCATCATCAGTTACATTTTAGAGTTTTAAACTATTTCAATTCATGCAATGTGGTTCATGAGAGTTTCCGCTTGTTTACTTTATTGGTATCATGCCCGTGATGTCTATGGAATGATATTTTTCAGTTATCTAATGAGCTATCAACAGCATTTTTCAGTTCTAAATGTGTTTGCAGGAGAGTCCATCTTAACTTTCCATCTGGTAGTTTCATGCTATGAGAAATTGGAATCAAACATTTTGTTTCAGATAGCATGCCTTCTTTCTGGCAGGTGTAAAACAGCTTGACAGGTTGGAGAAAAATGCAGGTTCACAGGTTAGAGCACAATAGTCAACTTCAGAAAATGTCTGTGCAATGAAAAATATTTCTTGAGAAATCAGATCATTTTGCCGGCCATTTGTATTCACCAGCATTGGAATATTGGCATTGGAACTGGCATTGTAATTGGCATTGATATTGCATAAGTACTATACCACATGCAAAACTAGCCAGGGGGTCCGTGACAGTAATGTGTACGAGTCTAAATCAATGCTGTGAAAAATTCTGTCAATTCAATAACTGCTTAAGTAACAAACCGGAAAATGATGTTAAAGATAATTCTCCTCATACTGTGAAAGGTCTTTGGGCTTTGATGGGTTTTGGGTTTGGCCAAATTTTGCCCCCAGGGCTGAGGGCTTGATGCTTTTATGTTATTTTTCGGGTTTTAAGATTTTAAGGTTTTAAGATTTTCGCATTACAAGTCATTTGAGAGTGTGTTTTAGATTTTAAAATATGCTGCCATCAATTTCATGTCTCAGCAATGATGATTCTTGAAATGAACCAAACTTCTGAAGTTTATACATAACTTCACGATCAAACTAACAACTTTCGCTCTCAAATTTAGTTAAGTTCACGAGATTCAAAGATATTCAATGTTCAAAGCTTCAAGTTCTGATGAACTTTTAATTATGAAGAAATCTGTTCTGTCTTTAACGTAAAATGCACTGGGAGCGGGGTGCATAACATGTTCAGGGTAATGGTATGTGCCGCCCATATATGGGTGGGTTCCTGGGCCCAACTTTCTTTAAACAATATTCTCTAAACAAGGGGCATTTTCGGCAGATTTTCCATTTATTAGTGGGGTTTCGCTGAAAGTGGCAAAAATAGTTACAAATGTGGATTTTTGTTAAAAAATACTTCATAAATCTGGGTATCAAGGCAAATTTCAGTAATTAGAAGAAAGTACATTTCTGAGAACAAGTTGTGTACCGCTCCAGCCGGGGTAAAGTCAGAAATCTAATCTAATGTTAGCTCAGTTCAAAGTGTTCCTATAAAAGCGTAATTAAGCATTTCAGGTATGCTCTTATGGCATTTAAAACTCTCCGTATAACACTGCAACAAATGTAAAAATGTTCCTTCAGTTTCTGCATGGAAATTTAGGGAAAGTGGACAACTTTATCTGGGAAATTGACAGGGAAACGGACATTTCCATTTCCTTCTTGGGAAGTTGTGGGGAAAGTGTCTGTTTCCCCTAAATTTCCCTATGTAAAAACGTAGTGAAATTTGGTCATTTTTTGCAATGTAATATCAGTAATCGTCATTCATAATGCTCAAATCCATTACCGTTAGATAATTGGGAATAAATTAACAGAGACTCGCGCAAATTGCTGTTGCGCACCCCCCTGGTTAGCTTTAAATGCGCCATAGTACTTGTGGACTTTCAGATAAGTTACCCAATCTCGTCAATTGTCTTCAATTTCTCTGTAGTAACTATGAAACTTTTCTATCAATAAGCAGAAAGATACACGAGCTGAACCAGTCTTTATACCTGAATTTGAAAGAAACAAAAGAACGCAAATTTGATGATCTTATTGGAAACATCAAATCCAATTCCACAACAACTACTCTAAGTGAATCAAGAAATATTGTCCAAACCATACCAGAAGATTTACCATTATCCTCTGCGGAAAGGAATGTACTCAACAAAGGCCTTAAATTTGTTGCACAAAGACAGCATGTGGATGAATTCCAAGCAAAGCATGATACCAAAGCAGTCTTCCGACATCTTTGTCTCAAAGCTCACTTTCATGAAAGGAATTCAGAAGGATCTTCACAACAAGACAACAATTAAATTTCCTCTTCTCCTGAAGAAGACGACATAACTACTATTAATACCCTTTTCCATATCAAATCAGCATGGACCCCAAAACCTGGAAAACATTCAGCACTTGACCTCTACATTGAAAAACCTGGACCAGACACCATCGATGATTCTCTTGTGCATGCATTAACTTCATCCATTGTGTTGCCAACTTAATGTCGAATTTAGGTCAACGAGGGCCTGCACGTGCAGCTCTGTTTTGTAGAAAAAAGGCTCTGACACTTCCAAAATGTTAATCAAATATTAGTAAATTTCAAATCAAAATCTGCAGTGTAAATTTGAAAGCAATGTAAGCAACCAAAATCAGTAAGATTGACAAGGAATTGCCAGCTACATTTTCCACTGCCACATTCCACAACCAACAACAATGACTTGTGGGGAGATGAGTGGGCTGTTGACTATCGGTTGGCTTTGCCTGAAAGGAAATTAGATGAACTGTCCATACGCTTTGATTCGGGACAGCCTGCCACAACAGCTATTGAAATGAGACAAGAACTGTAAGGTTAGCCTATGTTGGTGTCAGCTTCTTCATGAGCTGTTGCTAATCCAATTTCCTGAAAGCTTCCCTCTTTGAAGATATTAAAGCAGCAGTACAGTGTTTCCTAGAAAAATAAACAACACAATCTCTTTGAGATGAATGCATTTCTTCTTTCCAGACCTCTTCCTTTAAAGACTAGCCACACTGCTGAGCAATGTGGTTGCCTTGATTTGTCGACACGGCCCATGTCTAGGCCGTGTCACTTCGCATAATGAAATTATATATGCAGTTACGGGATGCAATCCAGCAATCATGAACGAAGTTGCCGGATAGGGAACTGTAAAGTCTCCACTTTGTCCCTTGGAGCTGTTGTACATTATCAGTGTGCCAACAGGTTCCCCATTCCAATCATCCCACGATACATGTTGCCACTCGACATTTACGGCCAATTCTGAACATTTGTACTGGGATACGTGGAATTGGTTATAGGGATTATATATCATTGCAAATAATCAGAACTATCAGGCCTACCTTTGTGTACTTTTTCTGTCTCCATATTCAACGTTGTCCAGTTCATTTTACATCTTTATGTCGTTGCGAGCTCGCTTGCCCCCAGTCGGCCATGTTAGAATGTTTAAATCTAATGAATGTTGTTGTACGTTGTACCATGCTACTTCTCAGGGAGGCGCGCAGCGCCGACCTGTGGCCAACGGAAGAAGCAAAGCAAATGGGAGTGCAATGATTTCAGTTCTTTTGAGCGCGAGGCGCGCTACATTCCATGGTCTCAAAAACAATAGGTGGCATGGTAGTGACGTAAGAACCATGGCAAATCTTGCGCATGACAGCACTTGAACTGGCTTGAACTCAGCTCGAGGACGGGGGGTACCTTCCTAATTTTGTGAGTAGCTCAGCCTCACTTGGGAGTCACTAATTCAAGATTCAAGATCCAAGATTCAAGATCCAAGATTCAAGATCCGGAATTCAAGATTCACACTAATTCTAGATCCGGAATTCAAGATTCACACTAATTCTAGATCCGGAATTCAAGATTCACACTAATTCTAGATCCGGAATTTAAGATTCATACTGAATTGGGCTTTTTAAGAATTCCTTGGAGAATCTGTGTGGTTTGATCTTTTTCGCTGTTTTCAGGCTTGTGAATAAATGGTTCATCTACCCAATTCCTCAATTAAAAACACACATATTCTTCGTTTTCTGTATCACATTACTTAATGGTACTCGAGCTAAATGTCTAAACGTTGCCAAGACTTTTAAAAACACCTCCTTTGGAGGGCACAAGTAGTGAACACGAAGACTGTCAATGGAAACATTTAATTAAAGCTGCAAACTACAAAAGTTTCTTTGCATTTTCAATCCAGGTAGGATGGTTCATCAACTTCAAAAATCGCCTTACATCTCTTATAAGCTGTTTCTTATGAAAAAAGCAAGTGTAAGTCAAGATCTGCAATTCTATCCTAAATTAAGATTATCTTACAGGTTATTTGGACCATTCGGACAGAATTTGAAATAATACACGTATTTTGTCTTATAAGAAATTGCTTATAAGAAACTCAACTCTCAGATCGCCAAAAAATTAAAAAAATCCAGTGCTGGGAAAATATAAGCTAAGAAACTATTTATTTTGATAAAGGAAATCCTTGACATGTTTTACTTTACTTTCACTTGTTTCCTGTATCATATTACTCGTAAGGTACTTGAGTGATGTCTAAACATTGGAAATGCTTAAAAAACCTTGTTTTGAAATGTTCATGAGGGCACATGTAGTGAATATGAAGATTGTTATGGAACCTCCTCTAACAAAATCGTAAGAAACTCTTGAGTACTCAAAATCTGATAATTTTAAGAAACTTCCAGTACTGGCCCAAATTCTTAGTTTCTTATAAAAAAAATACGTGTAGCCCATGTCACTTTTACCGAGTGGTATGAATGATTCTGTCATAGCCTTTGCTGTGATGAGAATCTTAATTAAAGCCCTTTCTGTCTTTACGCGCTCTGCAGATATTGAAGGAAATAATTGACATGTTAGCACAAAACATAAATCTTTAACAAACGAAAGACTGTTTGTCAACAAAGCAACGTAAAAGTTATGATACATATACTGTATCCTGATGCCCTTTGTGCAATGTGAAATAGTTTCAAGCACATATTTTTAATAAGAAACTATAGAAACTCGACTCTTCGATAACAATAATGAACAAACTTCAATACTTGGCCAAATTATTCAAGAAACTCTTTTCCTTTTATCAAGGAAATCAATGGGATTTCTCTTTTATTTTCACTCATTTTTTGCAGACATTTTTTCAAAAAACTAAGAATTCGGGCCAGCACTGAAAGTTTCTGGTCAGATTTTCAATGGTGAGAGTTTTTTATGAGTTTCTTAAAGCTCCATTAACAGTCTTCATGCTCACTACTTGCGCCCTCAAAGGAAGGTTTTTTGAAGTCTTTGCAGCATTTAGACATTTACAGAAGCTCAAGTACCTGTAAGTAAGAATGCGTGTGTTGTAAATTGAGGAATTGGTGGGGGAATTGGGTAGATCAACCATCTATTCGCAAGCCTGATACAAAGAAAATACAGCGAAAAAGATGAAACCACGCAGATTCTCCAAGGAATTCTAAAAAAAGCCCAATTCAGTATGAATCTTGATTTTGGGATCTAGAATTAGTGCGAATCTTGATTTTGGGATCTTGAATTAGCGTGAATCTTGAATTCCGGATCTAAAATTAGTGTGAATCTTGATTTCGGGATCTAGAATTAGTGTGAATCTTGATTTCGGGATCTAGAATTAGTGTGAATCTTGAATTCTGGATCTAGAATTAGTGTCAATCTTGAATTCCGGATCTAGAATTAGTGTGAATCTTGAATTCCGGATCTAGAATTAGTGTGAATCTTGATTTCGGGATCTAGAATTAGTGTGAATCTTGATTTCGGGATCTAGAATTAGTGTGAATCTTGAATTCCGGATCTTGAATCTTGGATCTTGAATCTTGAATCTTGAATTAGTGACTCCCGCCTCACTTTGGTTACTCAGGGAATTTCAAGTGTTTTTGATCATTGGTCCCATTTGGTCAATGTATTCTAGGACTTTTTACAAGCTTTTCCGTTTAAGTTGTTAGAGCTAGAAGCGAGTTGCTTAAAATGTTCATTTTCGAAAACATTGAAAACGATAAAAAAATGTCGATCAAATCTTAAAAGATTCAACATGAATGAACAAAGAGAAAACGTTTTTGGGGGGTTTTGGGGGTTTAGTACAAACTTTCGTAAAGCAGATTACAATTGGTCGATTTCTAAATCGCAAATCACCACAAACTCTCTTTGTCCATTTATGTTGATCATTTAGAAAACTTGATTGATGTTTTTGATCGTTTTCAGTGTTTTCGAAAACTAACATTTTAGGAAACTCGCTTTTAGTTCTAAAAACCGAAAATGAAAAAAAATTACAAAAATCCCGGTATCTAATTCAGGCTTTCTGCTAACGAATAAGTCATAAATCTTCAAAATAGGTCCAGTGTACGATTTATTGTGGCCTGGGAAACGTGCATAGTTTATTTTGGCGCATCCGGTATGCTACTAGTTGTGTCTGTTGACGCAGACTTATTTACTCATACATCAACTTTACTTTGAATTTAAACAAATGAATTTTACATAATCTAACGTATCATCAATACATCACATCAACGTCGTAGTGATTTTTAGAGAGGCTAGATAAAGATTGCAGTTTTGCTAATCTTATCAATTTAATGCCGGTTTGTATTTAATTATGAAGTAGTTTTCTTTCTCTTTTAGGAGTGCGTTGTCTTGACTGTGTAATTTAAAGAATGGACAAATGGTAAACATGGGTGATTTTGATTTGGCACATTCCGAAATATGTTTGCTAACAAAAAGTTTCCGATATTTTGAAAGGGAGATTTGGTTTCTGTGAAGTGCTGCTCTACCGGGTGAGCCAGAAAAAGGTTCCCACTTACGACAGACCAGGATAAATGACCCACTAGGCCAATTTTAGTTGTCTTTGATTTAATCTTTTGTCAATATCCTATATTATTCTGGGTTATTTTTTGTGGATTTTTTGGATGCCATTTTATCAATATATTTCGATGCGATTTTGGAAATGATTGCACAAGTTTAATGTCATTTTTATTAGAACAAAGACTCTCAGTTGTTTTATTATTTCTTTGAAATTAAACTTGCACAATCATTGAACGCCCGCACTTTCGTGGGACAGATTGTACCTAATCTATTTCCAAATTCTCTGGTCATTTCGAAAAGCACTCCCTTTGTTCTGCCAAGCTCAATCTTTAGGAAATTTGATCACTGTTCTTCGATCCTTTTGGGCAGTCTGCAGGCCAAACAATTTCAAGAAATTGTTAATATATCGGCGTACGAAAAATCTACAAAAATAACCCAGAATTATATATAGGATGTTGGCAAAAGATTAAATCAAAAACAATTATGATTGGCTTAGCGTGTGGTTTATCCTGGCCTGTCGAAAGTGGGAACTTTTTTCTAGCTCACCCGGTATGTCTCAAAGTGACTGACTCCTATGTCATATGCCTATTGTTAAAGCGGCCAATGAAGTTTGCCTTTATCAGCAGTCTCCGTCCAACTGGCAGTTCTCTCAAATCTTTATTATAATCGTTCTTTCCACTGAAAAGATTAAAGTCGTTCATTTTACACAATTTTGAATAGCAAATACCGCAAACTACAGCTCTACAACTGTTTGTAGCATCTGCCATGATCCGCCATTAGGGGCCAGTCATTTATAACTCTGGGTACCGGGGCGTGTTAGAATTGGTGGGGGTATGAAAACTATTCAAAGGAAAATGGGGGGGTATGAATTTTTTTGGGAATTTTTGAGGGGGTATGACATTTTTCCAAGTTAAATTCTGAAGAAAACTAATTCAATGAGATGCAAAGTTCTAGTGACCACTATATCTTAGTAGATGTCACATCTGCCTTTATACCATAAATTTTATCATTCCATGACATCGTTATATCACAAATGCAGTAATTTTTCTCTGTTTCAAGTTTTCAATTGTGCGTTGTTTCTTTTCTGTACTCTTATCAGCATTCATTGAAGATGTTGTTGCAAGGGAAGTTTCAAGTTTTTTGGCTGTGTCTGTGACCTTCTTGGAGCTTCCATCATGGTCTGCAAATAAACCCTTTTCAAGAAGAAACTTAATCCCACGAAGATGAAATTTTGGCAACAGCTTGTCGAAACTCTGAAGATCGAGCATATCCATTTCAAGGAAAAATTTGTGTTTTCCATTCCAGATGCGATGTGCATATGACCCACCATCTTTGCATATAATGTGCAGAACATCACATGCACTTTTTAGAACCCTCTGTTTCTTCTCTTTCTCTGATTTGGCAGCATTTGCTTTCTTTCTCTTAATTGTACTTTTTCCATCACAAGAGAAAGAAGTACCTTTCAGCTTTAAATTAATTTCACCCGCAATGCTAGCAAGTTTATTGATGACAGGCATCAAATCTTCTATTATGCGGGTATAAAACTCCAACTCGTTGGCCTTCCATGGCAGTACTTCATTGTGATGAAATAAGTTTGCTCTTCTTTCTTTCACCTCTTTCAGAAGAACAGAATTTGTTTGTTATGTTATTTTTATTCGATTTTTTACACCTAGCTATACATATATATATACAAATATATACACATACAACTAATCTAAATCGAATCTACTAACAGATGGAAAAATAACTTTAAGGAAATGAATACGTATATACAGAAGATAAATATCAAACTACATGGACATAAATGGACAAAATCTACATGATATCATTATATTTACAAACGTTGCATTTACAGGTGGGGCCATTCCATTGTTTTATCATAACCTTGAAACTGTTTAGATTTTCAGCTGATTTTAGTTCATTTGGCAAACAGTTCCAAATCTGAGGTCCCATGGCTTGAAGGCTCTTGGAGCCAAAAGTTACCTGATTTGGTCGAAAATGATTCAAATTGTTGGGATTCCGAGATGGATGATTTGAAGTTCTTGAACTAAAAATATTACGCATAAAAGATGGATTCAAGTTTGTTATTGTCTTAAAGATTTCGACACAGAGAGTTCTCTGACGAGCAACTTGCATTGTGCATCTTTTTGACCTAATAAGAAGATCATCATAGGAGCTTTTATGATCATTGTACATAAATCTTAGCGCGCGTTCCTGTATTCTTTCAATTTTCTGGACTGATTTTGAAGATGAAAAATACCAAACTAAAGGACAGTAGTTAAAATTTGAGTATATGAAACTTTGAACCAAAACTTCTTTTTCAGCAAAACCAATAAATGACTTAAGTCGTTTAAGAACGTTTAGTTGTGCCGCGGCTTTTTTGCAAAGGTTTGATATGTGTGGGTCAAAGTTCAATTTGTAATCTAGTGTTACACCTAAGAGTCTAACAGTCTCCTCAGATTCGATAGAATGTCCTTGGAAATCAAGATTTATGCCACAAGTGTTTGTCTGGTCTTTTTTAACAATAAGTGCATGGAATTTGTTAGGGTTAGCAATCATTTCATTTTGTTCAAGCCAAGAGAGAGCGCTGCTTGCTTCACTTTCCAAAACCTTGACAAGATCTGGCAAGGATTTGGAAAAGAAAGCCAGCGTGTTATCATCAGCATAATTGTACATGGTTGCTTGCTTTATGAAATAGAAAAGATCATTTATATAGAAATTGAAAAGACTAACACTGATCCTTGGGGGACTCCTGATACTATTTCTTGAAAAGAACTGCAGACATTATTTATCCGGACACTCTGCTTCCGTTTTTTTTTCAGATAGGAATAGACAAGAACCAATGCATTTTCATCAAAGCCATATGCATGAAGTTTGGCTATTATTAAATCATGCGGGATGCAATCAAAAGCCTTTGACAGATCCATCAATAACTACAATGAAGTTATTGTAAAGTTTATATTTCCATTCTTCTACAAGTTCAATCAAAACATGCTGTGTACTGTATGCTCTTCTGTACGCTGCAATAAAGATCGAAAGGGTCTTGTCAAGGAAGGGGCTAAGCTGCTCCTTTAGAATTTTTTCAAAAATTTTGGAAAAAGTGTTAACCCTATAGTGGTTGGGCTATCTGACACGTCCTATTTTGGTTGGGGGGGCAAAATAGCCCCCCCCCCCTACCTAACTCTTGACTGGAAATAGATAGAGCAACCAAATTTGGTGTACTAATAGCCCTAGGCATGTACTTTATGATAATATGAAAATTAGCCTAAAATTAGCCGTCAATATTGCTTGCGTCAGCATTTTTCTTTGTGTGGTCAAGAAAATTGGCAAAATCGGGAAAAATCGGGAAAAATGTGATAAAATTTAATTTGGAACTCAATGTCCATCTAAACATGAAAATTATGATAGAATACATCAAATAGCACTACCCTGCAAAATATCTTTGCAAAATTTTGCAATTTTGCTACTTTTTCCGCGAAAATTAATATTTGAGTATTGGCGATTTTGACAGAGTCAGTTCCCAAAAATTGTCTCCCTCCCCCTCATTTGTCAAAATATTTTTATGAAACTTCTTGAGTCATTGCACAAGAAGTATTAGCAAAAAGTCAGAAAGTTTTTCGGACCGTAATTGTTATCCTGATAGAGTTATAACAAAAAGTCTACTAGGGGGGCAAATTTGCCCCCCCCCCAACCAAAATAGGGTTAAGTATACCGACTGGACGATAATTTCTCTCCACAGTACGAACGGGTTCACCTTTGTCTAAAGGGCAGACTGCTACAGTTTTTGCATTCTGGGGAAATATGAAATTGCGAATGCTGCAATTGATAGCGTTAGTAAGAGGGACAGCTAAATCATCGCTAGCCAGAGAAACAAGCTTTGGTGGAATTTGATCAACACCTGTTGATTTACTGCCATCGAGCATTTTCAATTGGAGCCATACATCTCTAGCAGTAACCCCATTGAAAGAAAAGGATTCAAAAGTATGTTCAGGGTCTGCAAATATAGCCAGAATACTCGGATGATCTTTGTATTTATCAAGAATTAACTTGACAATGTCTCGATCATTATCAATCGAAGTCTTATCTGCAATGCTGGAAGGTTTCTTACCGGAAGTATTTTCGACGATATTAATGTAATAGTCGTTAAAGATTTCACATAAATCATGATTATTAGTAACTATTTTGTCATCTTTAACCAATGAGATATCAGTACCAGCTAGGACACCCTTATTTCAGTTAAAAAGCATTGTTTATTTCTATTGTTTTCGAATAAAAGATCTTAAACAGAATCTTATTGTTTGACAGAAAATCATGGCAGTATGACAGGACTAGAGGATGAATGGAGCAAGCTAGACGAAGCTGCTCTAAGCACATTTAAAGAAAAAGCAGCAATAAGAAATGCTGAAAAAGTGGTATTGACCAACACAGAGAAAGAGGAGATGGGGGCACTAGAGCCCAATCCCTAAAAGTGAAAAACTGGTTTAACTAATGACACAAGTAATGAATGAATACATCACTTAGTAGACTAAGCAAGTTTGAATTATTTTCATTTTCATAGAGACATAACGAACAATAACTTCATTTAGATGCAATAGTTCTAGATTCTATAGATTAATTGTGATTTGGGCAACAAGAAGCATGAAGAAGTTGTTCTAATTATGCAGCTTTAGAAGAATTCACAAAAGACAGCACATTCTTTATGTGATTAAACCAAAAATCTTATATCATATGAAGATGATAGGACCCTCTTTGCCCTGATCTTTCCAATAACATGCAATTGTGAAAAAGAATTTTTTGTAATATACCTTCATTTCAAACAAAACTTAATGCTCAAGAATCCTTTAAGGCATACATAACTACACAATACTAATTTATACTACCTTCTTTTTATTTCATTTACACCCTTATATGGAATAGACATATATCTATATCTCATAGCCACTATAAATAGGCTAAAGAAATGCCCACACATCCATTGTCTCTTTAGCTACACAATGATACCACAGGTAAGTTGTCAAATACAATACAATACTGTAGATTGTATTCTATTTCTAACTTGGAGATCTTCTACTTCTAACAGAATAATCTGCATCTGCATATGTGATCCCCTTTTCTCTGTTTTTCTAATGAGAATTGTTTCAAACAGTGAATCTCACCTAAAACGACCACTTCTTTCTTAGTTTTCTCATCAGTGTTGTCTTGTTGCTAATAATAAAACATGATTTAGGCCTAGCTATGCTTGTTCTTGTTGGGCTATCTATCTATTATTGTAGATCAGGCTCAGAAACACCATGCTGCAACTGCAGTAGAATAATAGAGTAATAAATGTTTGCTAAACCCACCAAGTCATGTCAAATCTTTGATTGCTACTTTGCTTTACAGGCAGACATCTTTCTTTCCTTTTCCCGCCATTTATTTTCGATATTTTTTCGATCATCGATTTTATTCAATTTGTCTACTACAGCCTCGATTTGGCTATGAATTAGAGGCTTTCATTTCACAGCAAAACAAACTAGGTGTGAAGTGTCAAATGGCCTAAGTGGTAGAATTCAAGCACAAAGATCACAAAAAACTGAATTCAGATTTGGTCTCCATGATCATGAAGTTGGATCGCATTGAAGTTGATGTATGTTTGATGCATAAGTAAAATATCAGGCCCAAAAATTCAAACATGGCATGATGTGAGACTAAATATATTGTATTATAGACTAGTGCTTTTTATCTCATCAGGACCAGGTATTATCAGCATCATCTACCACTTGCCTTTACTTAGCTCTACTTTAGGTTTAGCAGGCCAACATAATAATACTCATCTGCACCAAAGTGAATATTTGTAATAGCAAGAAATATACTTTACTGTAAGCAGTATTATTAGCTGAATGTATAGCTAGAAGGAGTGTGTAGAATTTTCTGGCCTACTTGTTTCAACAAGCACATATCTAATGTTGTGTGGAACCCTTATCCTGCCTCATCATTAGTAGTCATGGTACTTTGAGTCTCAGTCTTATAAACATCTATCCTTTTTCAAAAAATGAAGTTATTTTTCACGCTTTTGTCTGATCAATGAAATACTTTGATGAAATTAAGCAATTCACTTCTACTCTTTCTGCTTGTAGCATTTTGAAAACCAAAAACCAATCCTTTTTTTTTAATTCCCAGACAGATTTCTGTAAAAGTACCCCTTTTTCTTAAATTCTAGGTCCTTGGATTCCATTGATTTTGTACCCCTTTCTCAGTGATTTTGTGGACATGCATGATATACATTTTTCCATAACAGTGCACCCGCCGGGGCCTAAACATGTAAACAACTCTGGACGGACGTCCCCACAACTGATTTATTAAAAAAAAATGCAAATAACTGAAGTATTTTAGCATCCATTTCAGTTTTAGTCAGGGTACTAGAAAATTTACCTCAAACGACTGATTTTGTCTTCAGGGGCTAAAAAGCGGTGATCTCATTGGCTGACAAGCATGAAATTGGATGATTTCCGCATGCTCTGACAACCAGTAAGGATTTGAGCCTTATCTTCACACCAATAAGGAGACTGCCAGTTCCACACCAAACCATGCTATGGGTCTAACCTTTTATATTGTAGACTTCTATCATCCCTGTACCATCACATAGCTACTGGACGGTACAATGACGAGGGAAGTCAAGCACTATGGGAAAATTTGGGTGGTTTGGTGCTGAACTGTCTGGAAGAAAGGAGGGAGAGCTGCTAGATCATTGCGTTATTTCAAATTGATTTCATATTGATCCACGGATACCAACGTGCCCCCCAAGGGAAAGGACGAAAAGACCTCACCCTCTCGCCCAGGCAGCACTCTAGCACCCACGGTCAATTCAACCTGTTTGTTTTTTCAATGTATTCAATTGTTGCTTCAATAATTATCCTGTTGTCAATAATATTCATATTAGAACTGCCGTAAAGAAGCAAGTTGCACAAGGTTTTTGAATCCAGGTTTGCGATATCAATACCCGACACTTCTGTGACATCCATTCGCTTCTGTGGCATCCATCCAAGAGATCCATTCGCAGTTGATTAAAGCGGGAGCAGTGCAGGAGATAATGCTTGTTGTCCTCGTTAGCTGTACCACAATTACATATATGCCTAAGACACTCAAAATTATGATGAAATTTGTGTGCATTCAGATCGCTGAATTGTACGCGAAGCTTGGTTATATTTCTGATACCCTTTAAGTCGAATACCCCATAAATAGTCTTTTTGACCGGTCTAATTAATGCAATCAGTTTCCGCTTAAATTCAGCAAGGCATTTAGAAGCGCGGATTTCAGTTGGTAATTTGTTCCATTCGTGTAACGTGTTATAAAAATAGGAATTGGAGAAACGATCAGTTTGCATAGGCTTGAGGGTTTCGCAGATCATATGATATCTGCCGTTCAGAAGGAATTAGAGAAAAAAGATATGCTGGATACTGTGTCAGCTTTAGCTTGAAGAAATGACATAGTCTCCTGTACCATCGTCTATCGTACAAGGATTCCCACCCAAGTTCTTCATAAAGCTTTTGCCTACTTGTACCTCTCCATGCCCCAGTCACAGCCAAAGATGCTGCATACTGCGTTCGTTCAAGACGCTTTGTAATAACTGATGACAAGTCAGGATCATATATGTGGTAAACTATATCACCGTAATCTAGGTGGGGGCGCACATACAGTTTGTACATTTGATCAAGTACATCCCTTGATATGTATTGTGACAGGTGTCTTATCAACCCAATCCCCCTTCTGGCTTTCAGAATAGCTTCACTCACATGACTTTTAAAGTTAAGTTTGGTGTCAAGAATCATTCCAAGATGTTTATGCTCAGTGTTGGAACACCAGAGTCCATTTCACCATCCTCTTTGCTACTTTCCCCTCTCCCATTGAAAACAATGTTGTTTTATTCCATCACTATCGCGTGTTTGAGTGTCATCTTGAACTGGCTGCTATGGCCATTTTGCACTTAACAACATTGTTTGAGAGGGGAGGGAAAGCCTCTCCTAGTGCCATTGTGGTCGTTATGATAGCTAAACAAAGTTCCTGTGCTTTTTCATTAATTTTGTGAGGTGTTCCAAGGACTTTTGGCAGGCATTGTTTGAATTTTTTTTAAACAGCATTGTCAAACGAAATCAATCGTACCTAGTAAGGGGTTTTTGATGATGATGAACTCATTGGTGATGTTTTTAATTTCATATTTTGAGTTGATGCCGTCACAATGCCTGTTTTGTGTTAATTCTATTGGATTTTGGTCCATATTCTCGCATAACTACTCTGTAGAATTAAAACAAGGCAAATTTTAGGCAAAGCTAAGGTAAAACATGTTTAGAAAATAAATGCAATGGAAGGATTGTCATGATAATGATGCTCAACGACTGTTAGTCTACTTCAAAACTAGAACGAGGCCAGAAAATAGGTGGTCAAAAAGCTGGGATGGCACTTTAATGAATATAATGACGGTCCCAGAGTACTCAAGGTAGCGGACGTCAGGAAGGTCTACTTGATAACATACAGCGATGCTGACATAAAGGTCTTTGACAGAAGAATGTTTGCAAATGCTGTTCTCTAATCTTTTGAGGCAGTAGCATCGCCAAAAGTCACGCAATGGGCTTGCTGTATGGAGAGGCACAGAGCGGGAAACAAGCACTTTCATATGTGTGTTCTTCTAGACAAGCTTCACAGATGGCTCAAAGTAAAGAAGTATTTGAAGGATAACTTTGGCATAATCGTCAATTTCTCTGGCCACGAAGGCTACTACAAGGCCTTCAATTACGTCATCGAGGAAGACAGTGAGTTTGTCACTAGCGAGAATCACCCGGATGCTATAGCACGTCCAAAAACAGCGAATGCATTGAAAGCTTGGTGCAGAAGAAAGAAATCTAAATCTGCGAAAAAGTACAACAAGCATATTAACAACCTTGAGGTTGCAGAGCTCATTTTGAAACAGAAAGCGAAGCAGGCACTTGCAAGAGCATACAAAATACAGGGAGAAACCAGGCTGTATGAGTTGTTCTCAACAGGGGGGATAAAAAGATCAATTAATTGATCGAAGCAGTATGGCAAATGGAATCAGCCAAGGAAATGATTGACATGGCTGCAAAGACCAGGCTTCAGATTTTGAGAGATGAGCTTGTGAAGGAGTGCATTTGCAAAGGTGCGTGGCTAAGTTGTGACCAAAATGCAAATGTTGTCGAAATTGACGCTTCCTGGAGAAAGCTACCAATAAAAACTTCTTGTGGCGGAAAACGTTGTCTTGGAGGAGAATGGACTACTTTCTTCAACAACATCATCAATAAGTATAACCCACACTGTGTGTTTGCCTTCAAGAAAAATAATATTAAACAACAAGGTTCCTGAAAGCAAAAAAGTCCCTTTTTAAAGCTAATGCTATTTGCACCATTAGTCCTTGCCAGTGCAAGGCACTGCTGCAGAATCAAAATGAAACGTCAAACCAAATGATTTTGCAGTTTGTTGGAAATACTGAGCATGACTCATCGATATTGAAAGCACGAAGAATAACTGGAAGTGAAAGGCCGAACATAGCTAAAGTCGCCTTCAATGGAAAATCAAGCGCCTTGTATAAGGACAAGAATCGCCTCAAAGGCAATATTTTGGTCCTTATGTCAAACGAGAATGATACGCAAAAATCTAAAGTCATTACCCCTAGTTTGCTTAGTTCGTGCACGAATCTATTGGTGCATCTGTGACAAATGTGATGTCATGTGAGATTTATGATAACGCAAAATTACTTATGCAGAACCATGCAGAACGTTTCAATTGTTGCTATTCGCGGGCATCCAATTTGAGACAAGCAGTCACGAAGATAACCTCTGTGCAGAATGATATGCATGAAGATATTTTGGTTCAGTGTGATCTCGTGCCTTCCCCCAGTCAATGGCGCCATTGTTTGCTGGGATTCTGCACCTTTCTGTAGCTGTGTAGGAGGGGGATCCTTCTACCTTCGGTGATGCTGCGAATGCTAGCCTCTGTGCAGGCCGCCGGTTACATCATCCTCTACAGTTGACTTATTTGCATAATGAGTACCATCACTAGCAATAAGTGGCTAATGATTCGTTCGTTCTAGAAAACGATTGTTTTGACATAATTACGCTGCTAATGAAGTCAAGAACGTGCCAATTCTGGGTAAATTTGTTGTTGTGCCCGGGTAAACATCATGGTAATTTATCCATCTTATGGTGTCAAATCTGTCTAACATGAAATAAGCCGACGTCAAATGTTGCTATAGGATCGCGGGAAACTTCTGTCTTGTGTGCGCTTTATGTGCGCTTTCTTTATTTCAGTGCCAATTAGCAGAGATAAAACGTTAATCAATCGCTTTAACGAGCGTGACGGAAGTGGGTTACTTACTTTCTTTCTTTCTTCCTGACAGCCTGACATCGAAGCCCCTTCTTAGATTACAAAGTTGGACTTTGTAATCAAAAATGTGATGAAAAAATTTGTGAGGAAAATCAGCAGCTACACGAATCCGTAATGAATTTAATTCCTGGCTAGCTCTATCAAGTCCCTGGGGGGCTAATCTCAGATACTCTAGAAGGGGCTCGAAATAGGGGGCTCATTCACAAAATTAAATTACAAGGATTTATGATTGCTTTTTAGTTCTTTCACATCATACGTACGAGTCACACACATTAGATGTTGACACAGTTTTATCTCCAACCATACATGAGCTACTTATTTACTGTAGGTAGCTCAATAAATGGAAAATTTTTGGTAACCTCTTGGAATTTGATATAGTGGGGGGGGGCTTATTCAAATTTGGTTCAGAGGGGAGGGACTTATAAGAGCGAGTGCTTTAGAGAGGGGCTTAATAGAGCTTTTACGGTATTTGGACAGCCAGTATGGCAGTCATTTGTTACTTTTGTAATGCTTTCTTGTTGTGTTTTGAAGGCTACCTTTTACTTTCAGAAAATAAAAGGAGGATTACCGTTTTGTTTTAGATTGAGAATCATAAAGAGATGAAATTGTATGTCAATTTTAATTTTTGTGTTATGATTCGAAATGCAATTTTCATAAAGGGTCTCCCAGAAAAATGATACAGATTTGGCTGGGTCCAGCATTCAGAATGTAGCATTATCCATTTCAAAAGGTTCCTTGATAGTTAACTTACTCTCAAGTACCAAATAAACGGGGATGAGAATAATTGGGGGGTTGGAAATAGTTCAATATAATAATAATCAGGGGGGTTGGAACAATTGGGGGGGGGGGTTGGAAAAATTGAGAATAGTTGTTTTTCGATTTCTTAGTAAAACACGTATCTTTTTTATATTAGTCATGTTACTAATACATTGTACTTAGTGATGTTACTGATACAGACAAACAAAGGAGAATAAAATTAATAAATACAGTAAGTACATTTGCTTAGCAGGAATTATTAAAAAACATTATGTTCACAATCTTTTCTATTTTTCAAGAATTAATAAAAGGGGGGTTGGAATAAAAGTGGGTAGGGTTGGAAAATTTTCAAAAATTAATAAGCGGGAGGGGACGACTATTCGGTACTTGAGAGTAAACAAAGATACCTCATCATTTGTTTTGAGAGCTAAAAAAGTATTTTGAAAATTTAATTTCTCTCCATGTCCAAACCAAGATGTTTAATTTGCTTTTTTTGCCCAAGCAATTCCCAAATCACATCAAAACTAAATTTAAAGAAAATGAAAAATGGCACAACGGGCAACTTATAGATGACAGAATATAATGTGATATAAATTTTTCATCATTTTGTCAAGGATATTTGTTGATTCATTTGCTGTGCTTGGAGGATTTACTAGGCCAAACATCAATGCTCTGGTTTGCAGGTGACAGCAAATATAAGTTTTAAAGATTAATATTTCTACTCCCAAAGCACCAAATATCAACAAACAAAAGTTTGTCTATGTCCAAATTGACTATTGAGGAACATTGATTAGCCATGGATTAGATCTAAATTCTCATCACTGAACGAAACCAAATATGATAATTTTTTCTGGGATATCTGGCATTGAATATGGCAAAACTCTCATCTTGAAAAATCATTAATTACAAAGAAATGTTCATTTCTTCAAAGCAATCTTTCAGGTGTATATATGCATCAGCTGCATCTTTAGGTTCTGTGTCAAGAGCATTTGGCAAAATGTGATCACAATGGTCACGTAATTCTTGATCCAGGTAGTCATCATTTTCCTCAAATACTGCAGACAAATCAGAGACTTCTTGAAGCTGTGTATCTGTGACATAATAGGCACAATTTTCAGCTCCATAGCTACCAGGGAAGTTATATATATGCTCAGGCACTCCGCAAGGTAATTCTTTTGCTCTTTGTTTGCGACCACGGTGATTATTCCAGATGGTTTCCTGGAATATATCCAGTTGTTTTTGTACGATTGGCACATAAACAAATGCCAGAAGAGACCTAAGAAAGACAAAGAGAGTTTTTCAGTGACATTCATTTCACTGCTTCTTGGTTAGTTTGTATTGTTGGTTATTTTGTAAACTTCATACATTGCTTCAACTGCAGGTTCAATACAAAATGAGGGTAAAAAATAATGAACAACAGGGTAAAGTCTGCTTATTTGAGAGCACCTGTAAGAAAGGAATAATCCTTTAAGTTACAAATAAAGGGTCTCTGATGTATTATCATAGGAGAGGGTACCTTGCATTAAATGAAAATAACATTTTATCACATCCTGGAAGCAAAGAAAATCAATGCTTAAAAATTCTACAGCACAGGGTTTGTGCATGTTAACATAGTTTTCCTGCCTAAGAATTCATAAGAATGTGTCTAGGTTCTTAAGCATTCTTGTTCAGAAAATGTATAATATATTACTGTACATGACTCAAGAATTCATAACACAATGAGAAAAATTCTTTAAAATCCTTGAAATTTCTAATCATTATTTTATCATATTGAATGCCTGTGTGCTACTGTATATGGCTTTACAATGCATAACTTTCAAGGCATAACTTTTACCTGTGAAGCTGATTATCCCTGTCATAATGACCATCTTCTAAAAGCCTCTTTAGTTGGTCTTTGAAGTATTGTTCCAAGCGCTCATGCAGTTCTTTCCAAAACCGCTCAATTCACTACCCTCACTTCTTCACACAATCGGAGTGAGGGTAGGATATTCTTCACAATCAATCTGCCACGCATGACATGGGTATTCTGATGTTAGCAATAACATTAGAGTTTCTAAACTACAATATTTTGATTAGAATTCAAATAAGACTAAAAGAAGAAGGGAAGCTGCCATGGATTGCTTTTTAAAATGGCATCGAAAGTTTAATGAACCTATTTCATCTGCTTGTTTTGTTCAGGTATATTCTTGTTTTTGTCCTGGGAGTAGGCAACTCCAAGTACGTACATTTTCATCTGCAACTTTAATGAACTTAGCCCTTTTATTCTTCGATTCTGGGTGACTTTGTCTAAAAGAGGGTGTTTCCGGCATTCTAAAGGGCGTGGCCCCGAACATTTTCCGGGGGCAAGCCCCCGCACCCCGGTTTTTGCTCGCTGCGCTCGCGTCTTGCCCCCCCAAAGACAGGACCCTGGCTACGCCACTGTTGGGAACCCCACCTCCTAACAGCGAGATAGATTGCAAATGCCTCTTTAACATTTATATGGAGAGGGGCTACAAGGGGGGCATCTGCAGGCAGGAAAGAATAAGCCCAATCCCCCCGAAAATAGGAGCCGATAGCGTCCTGAGAGGCATCTGTTTCAACATCAGCTATTGGAACTTTGTTGTGAAGTAAACGTTTGCCGTTGAAAGCAGCTAAGAAACTCTGCCACCAGAACCCGACCCAAGAACCCGAGAACCAAAGCATCTTCACAATTTCTACATTTTCATTTCTTTCCATTGAACTAAGTAGCGCAGGTACTATAACAGTCCATAATCATTGTTTAGGCATTTTATGTTGTCAACCCAAGAACCCGAGAACCCAAGCATCTTCACAGTTTCTGCATTTTTATTTCTTTCCATTGAACTAAGTTGCGTAGATACTACCTGGTGTCTCAGAAAAAAGTACCCCCTTTTGACTGAAAATAGGAACCAAGCAAAAAGATATCATTGCTCCTCGACTTCACAACTGAATTTATCAATGTTCAACTTAGATGCACGTACCTTGCATTTAGAAATCCTTCACCAAACACCGGAGATACAGGTTCGCCAAGTCAAAATTTACGGTGCACCCAAAACCAGAGGTTTTGAAAAAGGGCCTAGTCATGATTTGTATCATGGACATTTTCCAAAGTACCTGTAGACTTTAAGTTTCCGTGTTTTGCTTTTGAAAAGAATAAAAGATGCATGGACATGGCGCTGATTAAAAAAATATAGTAAAAATGTGGTAAGAGTGATAAAGTCGTGCCACATCTCCAAAATAATCGCCCATGTGCTCCTTTCCTCTTCTTTATACAAAACTACATTGTATAGGCATTTTATGTTCTCAACCCAAGAACCCGAGAACCCAAGCATCTTCACAATTTCTACATTTTTATTTCGTTCCATTGAACTAAGTAGCGTAGGTACTATAACAGTCCATAATCATTGTATAGGCATTTTATACTGTCAACCCAAGAACCCGAGAACCCAAGCATCTTCACAATTTCTACATTTTTATTTCTTTCCATTGAACTAAGTAGCGTAGGTACTATAACAGTCCATAATCATTGTATAGGCATTTTATGTTGTCAACCCAAGAACCCAAGAACCCAAGCATCTTCACAATTTCTACATTTTTATTTCTTTCCATTGAACTAAGTAGGGTAGGTACTATAACAGTCAATAATCATTGTATAGGCATTTTATGTTGAGAACCCGAGAACCCAAGCATCTTCACAATTTCTGCATTTTTATTTTTTTCCATTGAACTAAGTAGCGTAGGTACTATAACAGTCCATAATCATTGTATAGGCATTTTATGTTGTCAACCCAAGAACCCAAGAACCCAAGCATCTTCACACTTTCTGCATTTTTATTTATTTCCATTGAACTAAGTAGCATAGGTACTATAACAGTCCATAATCTTTGTATAGGCATTTTATGTTGTCAACCCAAGAACCCGAGAACCCAAGCATCTTCACAATTTCTGCATTTTTATTTATCTCCATTGAACTAAGTAGCGTAGGTACTATAACAGTCCATAATCATTGTATAGGCATTTTATACTGTCAACCCAAGAACCCAAGAACCCAAGCATCTTCACAATTTCTACATTTTTATTTCTTTCCATTGAACTAAGTAGCGTAGGTACTATAACAGTCCATAATCATTGTATAGGCATTTTATGTTGTCAACCCAAGAACCCGAGAACCAAAGCATCTTCACAATTTCTACATTTTTATTTCTTTCCATTGAACTAAGTAGGGTAGGTACTATAACAGTCAATAATCATTGTATAGGCATTTTATACTGTCAACCCAAGAACCCGAGAACCCAAGCATCTCCACAATTTCTGCACTTTGATTTCTTTCCATTGAACTAAGTAGCGTAGGTACTTTAACAGTCAATAATCATTGTATAGGCATTTTATACTGTCAACCCGAGAACCCAAGCATCTGCACAATTTCTGCATTTTTATTTCTTTCCATTGAACTAAGTAGCGTAGGTACTTTAAAAGTCAATAATCATTGTATAGGCATTTTATACTGTCAACCCAAGAACCCGAGAACCCAAGCATCTTCACAATTTCTACATTTTGATTTCTTTCCATTGAACTAAGTAGCGAAGGTACTTTAACAGTCAATAATCATTGTATAGGCATTTTATACTGTCAACCCAAGAACCCAAGAACCCAAGCATCTTCACACTTTCTGCATTTTTATTTATTTCCATTGAACTAAGTAGCGTAGGTACTATAACAGTCCATAATCTTTGTATAGGCATTTTATGTTGTCAACCCAAGAACCCGAGAACCCAAGCATCTTCACAATTTCTGCATTTTTATTTATCTCCATTGAACTAAGTAGCGTAGGTACTATAACAGTCCATAATCATTGTATAGGCATTTTATACTGTCAACCCAAGAACCCAAGAACCCAAGCATCTTCACAATTTCTACATTTTTATTTCTTTCCATTGAACTAAGTAGCGTAGGTACTACACTCCCGTCACGAAAGTATACGGACAGCTGAAACAAAATGGCGTCAAATTTGACCGTTAGCCCTTCGACCCCAAAACAGTTCAGCCGTTATGCGGCCATTTCAGGGACTGGAAACCAATTATTTTACCGCCAAAACTTTGTTTATCGATCACTCAATCAAGGAAGAAATGAAAAAATGAAAAACAAAGCAAAATGAAGTGTTTCGATAGCAAAATATGAATTTAGCTGTGAGAAGGAAAAGCAATCGAAAACAAGACAATATGCTCAACAAATTTCCAGTCTTGGCGGCTGCTACATGACAGGAGAAGATTGTATTTATGTCAAATGAAGCAGAAAAGATCGCCGTTTTAGGAATCATGTGAATGATAGCAAAAAGACACTTGGCTATAAAATGGCAAAATTAAATTTGAGTCTCCCATGGCTGTAGGGTTGCGATATCATCTTTGCCAAGGTAAGTTTAAATTTGTATCAAAGCCTCAAAAATATAATTAATGCCTAAGGTTGGCCTAAAGTTGGTATCATTTTGTACATCTTACATAGGGGGATCAATCTGAGCAAAATTATACAGTCCCTAACGAATTTTCTTTGCAACAATTTGGTATTGAGTTTGATTGCAATAATTCTGTTGTTACAAAACCTTACCTCGATCGCAGCAACTCTTTCTTTTTTCATTTATAACTTCATTATATCTGGATTTTACTTGAATTTTCTTTCATATTTGCAAATTTCAGACTTTTCTGCACCAAGTGATGCTATTCCAGTGAACGAATTATTTGGAAGAGTATCTTAAATATCAGTTATAAGTTGGGAGGCTCCTTTGTTATCGATTACATTTTCTCCTCGCAGCTAATTTCATGTTTTATTATCAAAACACTTTTATCTTGCATTGTTTTACAATTTTTTATTTCTTCCTTGATTGCGTGATTGATAAACACAATTTTGGCGGTAAATCGTTTATTTCCACTCCCTGAAATGCCGCATAACGGCTGAACCGATTGGGGGTCGAAGGACCAACGGTCAAATTCGACGCCATTTTGTTTCGGCTGTCCGGATACTTTCGTGACGGGAGTGTATAACAGTCCATAATCATTGTATAGGCATTTTATGTTGTCAACCGAAGAACCCGAGAACCCAAGCATCTTCACAATTTCTACATTTTTATTTCTTTCCATTGAACTAAGTAGGGTAGGTACTATAACAGTCAATAATCATTGTATAGGCATTTTATACTGTCAACCCAAGAACCCGAGAACCCAAGCATCTTCACAATTTCTGCACTTTGATTTCTTTCCATTGAACTAAGTAGCGTAGGTACTTTAACAGTCAATAATCATTGTATAGGCATTTTATACTGTCAACCCGAGAACCCAAGCATCTGCACAATTTCTGCATTTTTATTTCTTTCCATTGAACTAAGTAGCGTAGGTACTTTAACAGTCAATAATCATTGTATAGGCATTTTATACTGTCAACCCAAGAACCCGAGAACCCAAGCATCTTCACAATTTCTACATTTTGATTTCTTTCCATTGAACTAAGTAGCGAAGGTACTTTAACAGTCAATAATCATTGTATAGGCATTTTATACTGTCAACCCGAGAACCCGAGAACCCAAGCATCTTCACAATTTCTACATTTTTATTTCTTTCCATTGAACTAAGTAGGGTAGGTACTATAACAGTCAATAATCATTGTATAGGCATTTTATACTGTCAACCCAAGAACCCGAGAACCCAAGCATCTCCACAATTTCTGCACTTTGATTTCTTTCCATTGAACTAAGTAGCGTAGGTACTTTAACAGTCAATAATCATTGTATAGGCATTTTATACTGTCAACCCGAGAACCCAAGCATCTGCACAATTTCTGCATTTTTATTTCTTTCCATTGAACTAAGTAGCGTAGGTACTTTAAAAGTCAATAATCATTGTATAGTCATTTTATACTGTCAACCCAAGAACCCTTGAACCCAATCATCTTCACAATTTCTACATTTTGATTTCTTTCCATTGAACTAAGTAGCGAAGGTACTTTAACAGTCAATAATCATTGTATAGGCATTTTATGTTGTCAACCGAAGAACCCGAGAACCCAAGCATCTTCACACTTTCTGCATTTTTATTTATTTCCATTGAACTAAGTAGCGTAGGTACTATAACAGTCCATAATCTTTGTATAGGCATTTTATGTTGTCAACCCAAGAACCCGAGAACCCAAGCATCTTCACAATTTCTGCATTTTTATTTATCTCCATTGAACTAAGTAGCGTAGGTACTATAACAGTCCATAATCATTGTATAGGCATTTTATACTGTCAACCCAAGAACCCAAGAACCCAAGCATCTTCACAATTTCTACATTTTTATTTCTTTCCATTGAACTAAGTAGCGTAGGTACTACACTCCCGTCACGAAAGTATACGGACAGCTGAAACAAAATGGCGTCAAATTTGACCGTTAGCCCTTCGACCCCAAAACAGTTCAGCCGTTATGCGGCCATTTCAGGGACTGGAAACCAATTATTTTACCGCCAAAACTTTGTTTATCGATCACTCAATCAAGGAAGAAATGAAAAAATGAAAAACAAAGCAAAATGAAGTGTTTTGATAGCAAAATATGAATTTAGCTGTGAGAAGGAAAAGCAATCGAAAACAAGACAATATGCTCAACAAATTTCCAGTCTTGGAGGCTGCTACATGACAGGAGAAGATTGTATTTATGTCAAATGAAGCAGAAAAGATCGCCGTTTTAGGAATCATGTGAATGATAGCAAAAAGACACTTGGCTATAAAATGGCAAAATTAAATTTGAGTCTCCCATGGCTGTAGGGTTGCGATATCATCTTTGCCAAGGTAAGTTTAAATTTGTATCAAAGCCTCAAAAATATAATTAATGCCTAAGGTTGGCCTAAAGTTGGTATCATTTTGTACATCTTACATAGGGGGATCAATCTGAGCAAAATTATACAGTCCCTAACGAATTTTCTTTGCAACAATTTGGTATTGAGTTTGATTGCAATAATTCTGTTGTTACAAAACCTTACCTCGATCGCAGCAACTCTTTCTTTTTTCATTTATAACTTCATTATATCTGGATTTTACTTGAATTTTCTTTCATATTTGCAAATTTCAGACTTTTCTGCACCAAGTGATGCTATTCCAGTGAACGAATTATTTGGAAGAGTATCTTAAATATCAGTTATAAGTTGGGAGGCTCCTTTGTTATCGATTACATTTTCTCCTCGCAGCTAATTTCATGTTTTATTATCAAAACACTTTTATCTTGCATTGTTTTACAATTTTTTATTTCTTCCTTGATTGCGTGATTGATAAACACAATTTTGGCGGTAAATCGTTTATTTCCACTCCCTGAAATGCCGCATAACGGCTGAACCGATTGGGGGTCGAAGGACCAACGGTCAAATTCGACGCCATTTTGTTTCGGCTGTCCGGATACTTTCGTGACGGGAGTGTATAACAGTCCATAATCATTGTATAGGCATTTTATGTTGTCAACCGAAGAACCCGAGAACCCAAGCATCTTCACAATTTCTACATTTTTATTTCTTTCCATTGAACTAAGTAGGGTAGGTACTATAACAGTCAATAATCATTGTATAGGCATTTTATACTGTCAACCCAAGAACCCGAGAACCCAAGCATCTTCACAATTTCTGCACTTTGATTTATTTCCATTGAACTAAGTAGCGTAGGTACTTTAACAGTCAATAATCATTGTATAGGCATTTTATACTGTCAACCCGAGAACCCAAGCATCTGCACAATTTCTGCATTTTTATTTCTTTCCATTGAACTAAGTAGCGTAGGTACTTTAACAGTCAATAATCATTGTATAGGCATTTTATACTGTCAACCCAAGAACCCGAGAACCCAAGCATCTTCACAATTTCTACATTTTGATTTCTTTCCATTGAACTAAGTAGCGAAGGTACTTTAACAGTCAATAATCATTGTATAGGCATTTTATACTGTCAACCCGAGAACCCGAGAACCCAAGCATCTTCACAATTTCTACATTTTTATTTCTTTCCATTGAACTAAGTAGCGTAGGTACTATAACAGTCCATAATCATTGTATAGGCATTTTATGTTGTCAACCCAAGAACCCGAGAACCCAAGCATCTCCACAATTTCTGCACTTTTATTTCTTTCCATTGAACTAAGTAGCGTAGGTACTATAACAGTCCATAATCTTTGTATAGGCATTTTATGTTGTCAACCCAAGAACCCGAGAACCCAAGCATCTTCACAATTTCTACATTTTTATTTCTTTCCATTGAACTAAGTAGGGTAGGTACTATAACAGTCAATAATCATTGTATAGGCATTTTATACTGTCAACCCAAGAACCCGAGAACCCAAGCATCTCCACAATTTCTGCACTTTGATTTCTTTCCATTGAACTAAGTAGCGTAGGTACTTTAACAGTCAATAATCATTGTATAGGCATTTTATACTGTCAACCCGAGAACCCAAGCATCTGCACAATTTCTGCATTTTTATTTCTTTCCATTGAACTAAGTAGCGTAGGTACTTTAAAAGTCAATAATCATTGTATAGGCATTTTATACTGTCAACCCAAGAACCCGAGAACCCAAGCATCTTCACAATTTCTACATTTTGATTTCTTTCCATTGAACTAAGTAGCGAAGGTACTTTAACAGTCAATAATCATTGTATAGGCATTTTATACTGTCAACCCGAGAACCCAAGCATCTGCACAATTTCTACATTTTTATTTCTTTCCATTGAACTAAGTAGCGTAGGTACTATAACAGTCCATAATCATTGTATAGGCATTTTATGTTGTCAACCCAAGAACCCGAGAACCCAAGCATCTTCACAATTTCTACATTTTTATTTCTTTCCATTGAACTAAGTAGGGTAGGTACTATAACAGTCAATAATCATTGTATAGGCATTTTATACTGTCAACCCAAGAACCCGAGAACCCAAGCATCTCCACAATTTCTGCACTTTGATTTCTTTCCATTGAACTAAGTAGCGTAGGTACTTTAACAGTCAATAATCATTGTATAGGCCTTTTATACTGTCAACCCGAGAACCCAAGCATCTGCACAATTTCTGCATTTTTATTTCTTTCCATTGAACTAAGTAGCGTAGGTACTTTAAAAGTCAATAATCATTGTATAGGCATTTTATACTGTCAACCCAAGAACCCGAGAACCCAAGCATCTTCACAATTTCTACATTTTGATTTCTTTCCATTGAACTAAGTAGCGAAGGTACTTTAACAGTCAATAATCATTGTATAGGCATTTTATACTGTCAACCCAAGAACCCAAGAACCCAAGCATCTTCACACTTTCTGCATTTTTATTTATTTCCATTGAACTAAGTAGCGTAGGTACTATAACAGTCCATAATCTTTGTATAGGCATTTTATGTTGTCAACCCAAGAACCCGAGAACCCAAGCATCTTCACAATTTCTGCATTTTTATTTATCTCCATTGAACTAAGTAGCGTAGGTACTATAACAGTCCATAATCATTGTATAGGCATTTTATACTGTCAACCCAAGAACCCAAGAACCCAAGCATCTTCACAATTTCTACATTTTTATTTCTTTCCATTGAACTAAGTAGCGTAGGTACTATAACAGTCCATAATCATTGTATAGGCATTTTATGTTGTCAACCCAAGAACCCAAGAACCCAAGCATCTTCACAATTTCTGCATTTTTATTTCTTTCCATTGAACTAAGTAGGGTAGGTACTATAACAGTCAATAATCATTGTATAGGCATTTTATGTTGAGAACCCGAGAACCCAAGCATCTTCACAATTTCTGCATTTTTATTTTTTTCCATTGAACTAAGTAGCGTAGGTACTATAACAGTCCATAATCATTGTATAGGCATTTTATGTTGTCAACCCAAGAACCCAAGAACCCAAGCATCTTCACACTTTCTGCATTTTTATTTATTTCCATTGAACTAAGTAGCGTAGGTACTAGAATAATAGTTCGTGCAAATGTTACATAGAGTCGACTTTTCAATAGGAAATATCAATTTGGAGTACAAATTTCACAGATTAGGTTACTGCATCTTTGTGGGAGATTTTACTTGGTCTTGTCTACGTTATAGCATTGCCCCCATTCTGGGGTTAAGGTTGGGATGTGATAGTCAATAAAGATTGTATGTAGTGTCATAACATCTATATGGAAAGTCAAAAGTAACTCGTATATAAGTTGGGTCATTCCATATAATTTGAACAAAGGCATGTCAAGTCATGTTCGAGAAACGCCCTCAAATTTTTTTCATGTAATTGTTACCTAAAGACAAGGTTGAATTTCAAATTTCAGCTTCATAACTTGAACGGTTAATTTTCTATGGCTGGTTGAAGTTTTTGATGACAGCTCGATCAAAGCTGAAGTGACACTTTCAATGATTTTTAATTTCAATTACAGGACTCTGTAACAAATTCTGTTGAGTGAAAATCATTTCGGATGCAGCATATCATCGGCAAAAATAAAAAAAAGGGAAGTCGCAGCTCACAACCTTGTGCAGGTGCTTGTCAAAATCCTGCCATGATAATGAAAAATTCTGAATTAAGCCACTTTGGAAGGAACTTGCATGAATTTTCCTGTTAAAACGGCAAAAACAAATTAACTATAAATGATACTCTTGTGCTATCATACTGTTAGAAGTCAGAATAAAATAAACAAAAAATTCCATGAGCTTCCACTTGAAAAAAAATTAGGTATCAAAATGGCACAAACTGGTATGTTTGTGCAATTTTAGCAGATTTGAAAAATATTTTACAAATTTTGGTATGAATAATTCCAAATTGCTTTGTCACTTCTTAATGCATACCAGTTGAAGTTTGCATAGACGGAATATTTTTAATTGAATCCACTTGCTAGTCAGTGATTTTGCCTTTTGAATGTAGCCCATACACCAAAATGGCCGATATGGGGCATGTTCAGTGGCTGCAAAATGTACCGGTCAGTAATGTCAGAGTCTTGAGAATTTTACAACCAGTAGTCTACTCTGTTACCTTCTACTGGAAAGAATTTCATGCTTCAAATGGAATTTTAAGGCAGTAATTAAAATATTTTTGACTGGCTGTTTGTTGATGAATTGGTAATGTTGTGGAAACTCTCTTCACATGGAGCAAAGTCAAAATCTCATGAAATCATCATTGAATAGGGTGAATGCAAAGCTTCGCTTACCTTCAAGGATTAAAATGCAGAGACATGTCCTAAATATTGGGTTCCCATGAATTTAAGAGGGAGGAACATTAATCATGTAATGTAACTACATAACTCATTGACCGAATAAACTTATCAGTCATTCTACAAAAGAGTCACAGAATAGATCTTTGGAGAGAATGATCTATTGGGGATTGAGGCAGTTTTTTTTTAGGTGAAACGTTAGCCTTTAACATGAATTTCAAAATGTACAACCAACCTGCAATTTGTCAGTTGATTGAAGATCAGAAAATGTTCTAGTGGGCGAAATGTTGACACACATAAACGAAACTCAGCGAAACTTTGACTTGATAGAACTTTAAATGGTAGATTGAACAAGAACGTTCAGGAACTCAAAATCTCAACTCAGAAACAAGAACAAGAACTCAGTTGATGTTATACAGTGAGAAAAATAAGTGAAATCCATTGAAACAATAACAAAATGTTTATACAACTAAATTTTATCATCTTTACCCGTCAATGAAATGAAACCAAACAAAAACTTGTGTGCTGATCTTTTTTCGGTCCTACCACACTCCTAGTTGCTCCACTAAAACCTAATTCAATGCACTAATATATATGCAAAAAACTTCAAGCTTTAAGATAAATTGACACATGCAGGCATGAACTGGCTATACGTTAGGATAGTGCGCAACAGTCAATTCATATTCGCACAATTTTATCTTAGGAAATAAAGGCGGAGGTGCTGCAACTAGCTGGAAATTCATTCTCGGTGCCTGTTATGTATTTAAAAGATGAAGCCCTGTATTGGAGGAAAGAAATGGTACTGGATGCCATTGATAAATTGCCTCCGCCTTTTGCAAGTTGCCGCTTTTAGAGCATATGTTGCCCTTGGTCACAACAAAATAAGTCAACTGGAGTTTCTCAGATCAGTGGTACAAATGGCTGTATCAGAAACCACACTTTACACCCCCTCTCGTCCTGGAAAACGTAGGGCCAGTGTACTGCCAAGACGTCTCACTGAAGACCACATTCCTGAGCCAGCTGAAAAGCAAGGCCGCTGTTTTTTTGCAAGAAAAATACAAGAATGAAGTGCTCCCTGTGTGATGTTCTTTTGCACCAAAATGCAGTTTGTTTCAATGGTTTTCACACCTGAAGAAATCCTTGGTAGAAACATTGACTTCAATGACTTGTGAGCTAATCAATTGCTCAGTTCTTTCGTAGAAATAGACCGTTTTTACTTTTGGAATATTTTATGTAACTTCCCATTGTTCCCATTGGGAACATCATTGTCATTTTGAGAACCGTTGCTGAAACCTAAAAAAGTTTGTTGTTTCATAGAAAAGGCCTAGTTTGGATATTATATTCATAATATCAAATCATTTCTCGCATTATTTCTTGTCCTGGGATTAAATGGGTTAAGACAAATACAGCAACCAAGAACCAAAGAAAACGAAGACTGAAGTAAGAAAGAGTCAAACCAAAGCCATACCCACAAAGAAAGCAACAGAATCCTCGAGATGAATCCACAACACCAAATGACACATCGACAAAAAAAAACCACGCACATATGCAGATATTTTAAAACCAAGGTACAACAAAGGCCAGGTCTAAAACGCGGCCATCACTGACATGTCTGTGGCATTTGCAAGTCCGTGTTTTAGGTTTTCTCTCTTTTAGCATGTCTTCAACGCCACAAAAGGAAAAAATAGGTTCTTTTACCACTTTCCCAAAAATTTCTTGCGGCCATATGGACCAGCAGAGGAGGTGCCAACAGAGGAGAAAATTTTCAAGCGCACATCAATCAAGAATTGTGAGTGGCTCGTGAGAACGCATTATGCGGTCTCCGCGCTTGAATCTACCGTTAACGGAAACATGGCCATCATCAAAGATCATCCCTTACTGCAGAAGAAGACGTCATATGCTGCAGCCAAGGCTCCTCTGGAAGCTCTGGGGGCAAAATTGGTACCGTTTAATTTGCATGGGGATGGCTATCCATCCAAGGCCAATGGAAGCAGCATAAGGAATAAATACCATTTAAGTCATAGCTTTGGAACCACTGGCTCTATGAAAATGAGACAAACATTGTTGCACTTGAGTGAGGGCGGGAAATTTGAAAATTCAACAGTTTGACTTCAAAATGGTAGCAAGTTCACCACAGTGCACCATCTATCTCCTCGAGTACAGTCAAGCTGACTCAGACAAGTTTCCAAGTCATCAAAGTTTTGCAGATGTTGTGGTCAAATGTTTTGCAGCAAGGAATATCAGCATTTGAATGTGGGTAGCTTAAATTGAACGGCATAAGAATGGGGGTTTTAATTACCATATGGCTGTGAAGCTTTTCAGCAAGTGTCGTTGGTTGAGAGTGTGAATGGAGATTTTCAATCGGTACAGCATAAATGTCAACTTTAATAATGACGAAGAGGAATCACGCAACAATTATTTCACTGCATACAGTTATGTTGGGCCAGGCCTACAACGCGGACCCCACGGACCTTCCCGAGAATCATGACTTTCCGGTCCGCGAAATCAAGGTCCTCGTTTTAGAATTTAACTATAGGTCGAGATTCTAAACAGCGGACCTTGATTTCGCGGACTTTTTACCAAATTTTTAAACTTAGCCTTTCTATCAAAATCTCATTCAAAATCGAACCATTATGCAAGAAATAGGATCTTGAGAACCATCACCAGTATCCCTCGAAGTTTTTACTGTAGTTTTAGGCCCAACAGCAAGATATGTTTCGATCAATGGTTGTCGGAGGATTGTTGTTTGATAGTTGGAGGATTAATATCTCCAAACACAAGACAAATATTCTCAAAACTCTGTCAACCTCTGACAAGCTTTCTAATGAGCGCTTTCTTACACACAAAAAATACGTGGAAGCCAGTTCTCGCCTTCGTAACGCTACACTCATTAATCTTTTTTATGGCAAGATTGATGGCTTCAGTTCTCTAGGAACCGTGCATACTAAATGCCTCCCACCGTAGCATTGTGAAAGAAGAAACAATTTACCTATGGAATGGCCTTGCCCTTTTGCAACCGAGTAGGCCTAAAAAGTTAACTATCTCACTTTCCGTAAGTAGGTAGGTTGCCTTTTGCTTCTTTTTCTTCTTACAGGTCAGATTGGAAAACATGTAGACATGAATCTTTTACAAGGACGTAGGAAGCATCTCAAACTAGGGGCGGGGGCACTACACTAGAAGGGCACTATTTGACTAAGCTAAAAGGGCACTTCCTGAAAATAAAAAGGGCATTTCTTTGTCTATTGCAAAATCTTGGGTCAAATAAGACGCTCGCTTTAGAATTTTGTCCAAAAGAAAAGATCTAGAACGCGATCCCACACTTCGAAGGACCAATATAATTTCCTTCTGCTAGAAAATATGACATCAGTATAAGGAAAGTCAAAGCACGACAGGGACAGTTACGTTTTGGAAAAAGTGGATCTATATTCGCAATGCAAAAAAATTTTGTAAGTTTATCAGAGTTTTGAGAACATTTATCTTGTGTTTGGAGATATTAATCCTCCGACTATCAAGCAACTATCCTCCGACAACCTTTTTGATCGAAACATATCTTGCCATTGGGCCTAAAACTACAGTAAAAACTACGAGGGATACTGTGGACTTGCTCCAAGTCTCGCTATTGATCAATAAATATAGCAAGGGAAAGGAGGAAAGGGGGAGGACACGGGGAAGGAAGAAAGAAAGGGAAGAGAAAGGGGAACGAGAGCATTCCCTTCCCTCCCTTCTCTCCTTCCCTTTCTTTCTCTCTTCCTTTCCCCGTGTCCTCCCCTTGTTCCTCCTTTCCCCTCCCGTATTCATTGATCAAGAGCGAGACTTGGAGCAAGTCCAGGGATACTGGTGATGGTTCTCAAGATCCTATTTCTTGCCTAATGGTTCGATTTTCAATGAGATTTTGACAGAAAGGCTAAGTTTAAAAATTTGGTAAAAAGTCCGCGAGATAAAGGTCCGCGTTTTAGAATTTCGGCCTATAGTAAAATTCTAAAACGCGGACCTTGATTTCGCGGACCTGTTAAAAAGTCCACGAGATGCAGGTCCGCGTTTTAGAATGTTAGCCTATAGAAAAATTCTAAAACGCGGACCTTGATTTCGCAGACCGGAAAGTCATGATTCTCGGGAAGGTCCGTGGGGTTCGCGTGGTCCGCGTTATAGACCTGGCCAGTTATGTTGTAAAAAAAGACTCTGACTTCGTCACTTCAGTTGACCATCCAGAGATGACAGACTTGCCAAGAACAGACAAGGCCATTGCTGCAAATCGGCAAAGGATGATGAGAAGTGTAGACAGAGGCTCCATGATGCGGCAGGGGCAGGAATCGCAGACAGGGCACTTTAGGGTGTCAAAAGTTTGGCAATTTTCAGTTTTGTCTAGTGTTTTGCTGAGCTTTGGCCTGGTCTCATTTTGTAGCTAAGCTAATAATAAAGATGTTTAGCTTATTATGAGACTTCATACTTACACCACAACGTTGCCATTTGTTATTTTCAAGCACTGGGTTTCACAGGAAAAAACATGTTGTTTTCATGTGGAATTTATTTGGTGGATACCTCGATATACCATGAGTTATCCGATGGAATTCAGTTGCTGAGTTTCTCGGTCGTTTCATGTGTAGGGTTCCAATGGAATCCGAGGTTACCCGTTGTTATCCAAAAATTCTTTTTAACCGAGATTCCCATGTTTTCCTTACGTCGGGTATCTGCGGATTCCGAGGTTTTCCACAGATATGCAAACCTGACGCAATACAACCACTAACAGTAGCCTCCGCAGAGGATTTCAGGAAGTTACCTTTCTTGAAGCTGTTGCTCATGATGCGAAAGGTGCTTGGAAATTTTAGAGCAGTCTCATAAAAACAAACAACATGCCATATGTTTCTTTGTGATGCGTGAAAAACGCCTTTGTGCAAATAAAATATTGTTCTAACATCGGTCAATCCTCCAGTCGGTGCTACCGGTAAGCCCCCGCGGGGGGGGGGGTACATGATCTGTGAATGGACTGTGGTCTGACACCCGGTTTTCAGAAAGGTTTGGAAGGGACACTTCGAATCATTTAAAGGTAAAGTAAAAAGTGAATTGAAAAAACTTAAAAACATTCTTCAACAATCTAAGCTATGTGAGGTTAACCATGTGCTGGTTGAAAGTCACCTCCGATACGGGAATGTTGTTTGGGGGTACCAATGGAATATCCTGAAAAAATATGAATTAATAAAAAAATTATAACAAAAGAAAGCTACACTCTTCTTATTACCAAAACTTGCCTTCACACCCACTGTTATGGCAAATTTTCGCGGAAAACTACCCATTTTAATGATATTTTTGCGAATTTCAGTCATGTTTAAGAAAAATCTACAGAAAAAGGACCACAACACCCACCAATATGGGTGGCACATACCCGTATCCCAGCACATTATGCACCTTACTCGGGCTGGTGAGACAAAAACACTGTCCATTTTTGGCAGGATACAGGCCAAGGTAAATCGTACACTGGACCGAATTTAAAAATTCATGACTTAATATTTAGGAAAACGCCCGAATTGCATTGTAGAACTATTTACAGATATGTTACTTTTCTGTTAACATTTTGCTTGTATATAATATTTTTGGTGCAATTAATCCAGTCCTAATCCTTTACCAGTTTTAGTGTCTTGGATGTCTCCAGGTCAACTTTCCAGGTAGATTCCAACTTTTGATGTTGTTTGAAATTTAGCACCATTTTGCTATGATGTAATAATAAAGGAATCCACATGGAAAACTGGCCTGATCCACCTCCAAAAGAATAAAGTTGGCAGAACTAGCATTGGATCTCACTTCACCAGCAAATTTAGGACCAAAATTTGTTCTTAAACTGTTGGCCGGGACTGTACACACTTTACCTTTGAAAGCATTAAAACTTGTGAATCCAACACATTTGCGTGTTGCAGGAATATCACTGGACAAGCATACAAGAGCACCATGGTACAAAACATCATTGCCATCTTCATTGATAATTTTGCCATTCCAAAACTCGAGCAGTTCATCAACAATAGGCTGCAAGTATGTGTTTACGTTTAGCTTTGGCTCTTTTGGTCCAGGTAAAATTCCAACAACTAACACATTCTCAAACTTGTATTTCACTTCACGTGGAAGGTTAAGAATGGAGAGATAAACCACTCCAAGTGAATGGTCCCTGTATTTGTGTGGCTGGAACCAATCAATGTTTAACATAAAAGCCAAATTCCTTGTATCCACAAAAAAAGGTTGACCATGCTTATCAGCAAAGTTCTTCAACAATTCACCATCATAAATGTCTGCCAAGAACTCTTCACCATGTGTTGGTCTCTCTTTTACCAACATCTCTCTAAATCCTGGACGTTTCAATAGAATCTCTAGACTCTGACAAATTTTTTGATGACAGTATATCTTAAATGGGTGAACAAATTTCTGTTTACCATCCATACTACTTCCTGTTTCCATTAGATCTGTTCCACATTTGCCACGCCATTTACATTGTGGATGATTGGGGAAATTCACAAATGAGCATGTCTTTGTAACAGGAGCTCCATCTGGACCTCTTGACTGTGCTTCATCATACGTATACAGCGAGTGGCATTTGGGACATGAGACATATCTGTCAAAGGTTTCAATGTTAATGGAGCAGAGCTGCCTTGCTCTGAACAGGCTGCTAGGAAACACTGAAATAATAGTTTCAAAAGCATCAATACCCAACACAGAATTTAAAATGAGAAGAAACTGATGTATTAATGACAATAATTTCTCCAGTGCATTGTCCGAAACATGGTAAGTAGCTTGCCATAGAAACAGGAGTCCGATTGTTGCTCTAATCAACTCATTTATTGCAATGTCTGAATTTGGTTCATCTGAATTTGTCTCATTCTCTTCAATAGGACCCACATAGTCTAAACCTGCAGAAAGAGCTTCGTCTTGAAATTCAAAACTTCTATCACTTGCATCCTGGCCATCCTGTAAAATTAGATTTAAAAATTTGTGAAAATCACATGAAAAAAGCAGTAGACAGTTATGCTAAAGCTGGCAGCAAGGAATATATTGCCAAAATGCATTGCGTTCTTCATATCAAATTCCTATAGAATTAATGAAGATTTATAATTAGAACACATCGCATATTGGCTTTTGAAACTATTTTGTTGCTGCCCTTATTGAGCATGTTTGCAGCATGCTTCAAGCTGAACTTGATTTGAGTATGTTTGAGAGCTTGATTCAAGAGAGAATTTGCACTGCTTGTGCTAGCTTTCACCATGCATTTTCTGAATGGAAGGCAAACTCAGTCAAGCTTGATTGTAGGATGTCTGAGAATAATTTTAGCGTCAGATTGGATTATTGTCAAGACTCATCAAGCTCTAATCATACCTGCAAACTTGCAAAAATTGTCTCCATATACTCAATTTAAGCTACTTCAAGCCAAAGTCAATGCTTCTGTCAAGCTTCTGCAAGCTGAAATTTTTCTTAAGGGTGAATAGAAAGGATGCATTAGAGGTGGGTCTACTGTCTTGCAATCTTAGTGGCACACCCTATCTTATGGCAGGTCATGTGTCATTTCATTGTGGCCAAGTAAGCTCTTTCTTGAATTTCTACAACTGTGCTAATACAAAACAGAAAAACTGTTAGATACAATATCAATCAATACAATACAATAATAATGCATACCAGTAAGACAATTGGAGTTTCTTCAATATTTATTTGTTCAAGTTCTTCTAGATTTTCATCACCACCCATTTCATTGTCATCAGAATACAAAGAATTGTTTCTGTCTACAAACAAAAAGATAGTCATTCAAAACATATTCATTTGAAAGTAATTCTCTTCTTTAGAAACTCCACATGTCCAGCATACCAGAAAGAGGACCCAGGATCCACACCAGGACCCGGAAGAGGACATTAGGGAGGACTCTAAGGAGGACGGTAACTAATAAGGACATGTGTCTTGCTTCCCTCACAATTGGCATTGCCCCCCCCCCCCCAGGGGGCACTACACATATTTTGGGTATGGGAATGTGCCATCGGGGAGGGTATCAACTTTTGCTATTTTGGTATACACGTTTTTTTAATAAGAAACTGGTTTATAAGAACTAGTACTACGATTACCAAAAATTTAAGAAACTCTAGTACTACGCTCAAGAACAGTTAAGAAACTCTGAAATTTTATACGTATGTCTCTCTTATTTTATGTCTCTCTAACAAAAGTCTTTTTTAACTTTTGACTGCAAAAATTGTTAATTTTTGCCTAAAAATGCATATTCGTGGTGACAATGTCAATGCAAAATGGAAGCCCTTTGTCGATAAGAAGGCTCAACTGCCAACTATACCGCAATTTTAGGCCCAACAAAATAAGAAACTAATTAAGAAACTTTTACTACTAAAACACTGAAATTTTCGTGCGAAATTAAGAAACTTTTAGTACTAAGTGCTGATCCAAGTTTCTTAAAAAAAAGGAATGGTGTCAATTTCACAATTTTGGTATAAGGAATGGTATCGATTTTCACAATTTTGGTATAAGGAAGGGTATCGGTTTTCATGATTTTGGTACAGTATAAGGAATGGTATCAATTTTAGCAATTTTGGTGTAAGGAAGGGTATCGGTTTTCACGATTTTGGTATACTTTTCAGATTGGTATAAGGTTGGGTATGTATTTTCGGAAAATTAAATGTCAGGTATAAGGAACGGGTATGTTTTTGAAGCTTCAATGGCACGTCCCTGACCAAAACATGGTCGATAGTACCTCCCCCGGGCCCACACCCTAAAAGCAGGAACCTGGCTGTGCCCCTTGATACCTACCACAAAAAGAAAACATTTGATCTTCTTCATCATGTTCTTCTGTCAAATCCATTGAGATTGTCGACTCATCTGCTGTGGCTCCCTCATCTGCTATTACTCTTTCACTTTCCACATTAGCCATGTCATATTTCTTTCCATAAAGGATGCGGTGATTGTAATATGTTCCTCGTGATACCCAACGATTACAATGATCACAATATCTCTGGTTCCTTCTGTTTGGTCCTTCCATTTTCTCAAAGCTGCAAGAGTGCAAAGGCTGAAAAGGAGAGGACGCACGGCTGGTTTTCTTGAACTCTTGTTGCCGTCGTTATAAATGTTCATTAACAACATAGAACATTTTCATGGCTGTGTGGACACTGTCTGGACGTGGCCTATGCTGTGGGTAATCTATCTACCTTTCCAATAGACTGATCACACGTTCGTAGTTATCGCTATTGATGGACGATACAGCAAATTGCAGCATTGCGCCGTCTTATCAGTAATTGGTTGTTTCCTTCTCGTAAGGTGGAAGTTCTGAGTAAATATTCTTTGAAAAGGCGCATAATGCAAAGATCTGGATCACTGGGATATGCCAGCAGCTCTAAAGGCTTGATATGCCGACCTGGTTTTGTAGTTTTCAATGTATCTTTTATTGTAATTCTAATCATATTGGGCAAGTGTTGTATGTGTGGCTTAAACAGCCTCAGACATGAAAAATAATAGCAAATTTGGATTCTACAGCCCATAATTGACCAGAAAATATATATCTATAGACAGTTTTACTAGTATATGTCGAAAGTCCCCTTTTTGGGGGCAACATAACAAAAGATGGGGGCAACGGTGAATGCAATGAAAATTCGAGAGACATGAGCTTCTGATCTGTGATTTACGTTGTTGCATTCGATTATATGGCTGTCCGCACGTTTTCTCGTGTAGAAACATTGGCCCCGTGTTTGGGGGTAGATGCCCCCATATCTTGTAAACACCCCCTTATCTAACTGAATAACATCGAAATTTGGAATCTACGCCCCCAAATTGCTATAGTGCACCTCATCTCATTTACTCCCTCTCTGGGTGATACTCCCCCTTCCACTACCGGACTATCATGTATCTGACCTTAGTTCTACGAAGATAGCAACCTCAGTATTTTGTCTATTAGGCTAGGTTGTACACAAATATAATCCTGATAGTCACTGGACCAGAGGCCTCAGGCTTTTATTAGCCAAACCGGGGTCTGCTTGACCGTGACAAATGATCATGCGCTAATTCAAAAAGTGTGAGAAGAATACAATTCTATATTACAGGATCGAGGTAACAAGCTTTACAGTAACTTTGGAAAGATCTGTATTTGCTATCTACAAATGACAACAAGGGTTTGTTTTGAGCGTCACCATTTTGAAGGTGCTGATTTAGAGCACAAAATAGGCACACTGATTTTCATGATGTGGCCAGCCTTACTTCGTTACCAGAAAAAACTGATTGTTCTTTTGACATACTTTTGATGTCTCGCACAAGAAGAGTTTTAATGGGGGTTAAATGCAATTTTAAGCTGGGTTAATACTGCTCAGGAAGGTTTTACTCGGTTTGTTTCTGGGATCTCAGCTCCTGCTCCAAGATCCAGCTCCAGCCTAAAACATGGACCTGAATTTGCAGATCACTAAGACTTTCGTATTTCATTCCTCTAGGCTAGTTGTCATCGTGCCATATCTAAATTCATAAGAGATTAAGTACTTGGCATGAGTGTATGTAATAAATCATAAGGCAAGTCATCGGACCGCCTATGTAGTATTCCGAATGTCTCGTTCGCGCTGTTTGATCTCTAGTTTCTTGGCATTGAATACGTCACGTAAATAGCAATTAGGATGCATATATTCTGAATCATGGACTGAATCACTCAGTTCGTTGTTCAAAGCCTTCAATCAAGACAAAGTTTCTGCTGCTGTAAGAGAAAAGGAAAGAGAAGAGAGAGTTATTCAGCGCACAGTTTCGAAAAGATTTAGAAAAAGACACAAGTGAAAGATAAGATTTCGAGTGACCCGGTGAGACCGTTTTATTTTACTGTGTGGTAACGCCTTGAAGCTTAAGTCCTTTGCTGCTAAAATTGAGTCATATATAGTCAATATGGGTGATTCAAATGATGGCGCCGCCGCTGGCGGAGACCTTGGTGCGAGGATGACAAATGTTGAATCTACTCTATCGAATATCGAAACTACCCTGCAGCGTTTTATGGCGACGGCACAGAGAGAAATTGCACCATCTCCATCGACAAGTCAAGGGAATATGTCCCAGGAAGGTAGGCCTAGCATCCCGCTGCAAGGGGGTCAGGGTCCATCCTCTGAGGTCCCAAATTTCATACCCATTTCAACAAGTCAAGGTACTCAAGCTCAAGGTTTACCAACAATAACTTTACCTTTACAAGGGTTTGCTTCTGTGAATAATGAAACATTGGTGTTCAACCCTCAACAGTTGTTAGGCCAATTTTCTGCTCCAGCGATTTCAGTAATGGGCGGTCTCCCCCAGTACCAGGATATATTGCTAACATGATCCAAAAGAATAAATATGTGGATTTTGCTCTGTTACGTTTATGCAACTTGAACAGTCTACCAACAGTTGAGCCCACAAGTATCCAATTAGCACGGCTCCTCCGCACTGACCTTCAACCAGTTGAGTCCTTTGTGGACTGGGCGGAGGCATGGGCAGTTTACGCTGCATTGGTCGCAAAAACAGCCCCTGAAAAACGTGCCCCATTGATTTCTTATTTTTTGATCGTGGCAAAAGCGCACCGTGGCATCCGGGGTAAAGGCTGGATGGAGTATGACAAAGCTTTCCGGAAACAAGCTGCCGATAATCTTAATCTTTCTTGGTCAGTGATGGATCCCACGTTGTATCTATCCACTGTTCTCACATGGGGTGCCCATAATTCAGCCACAAAGCCCCAAAATCAAGGCCAACTACTAGGAAGGATTAAGTGTGCTATAATTGGAATAATGGCAGTTGTAGCTTCCCCAGATGCAAATATAGGCATGTTTGCTCAAGATGTGAGGGGAATCACCCCCGCCTGTCCTGCGAGTCTAAAAGCCAGACCCGCGGGGAAGGGATTAAGAGACACGGAAGCCCTCCGCCAGATGATTCTAATAAGAAGTACAAGTTACAATGACTCGGTGCTGAGACACTTTCGAAATCTATCATTTTAGCTTTACCTGCTGTCATTACTCCGCTTAACATTTACTCTTGGCGTGATTTTCTGAGTTTATCTCTGCATGAAGATGCGGCTTGGGTTATGAATGGCCTAACATTTGGTTTGGAAGGGTTAGATGTGCTGGATGCGTTGAAAGTGTTTGATGCGTTGAATGTGTTGGATGCATTGGAAGTGTTGGATTTATTTAAAGTTATTTTACTGTCCAGGAAAGAATCCATACTGCATCCATGCTTTTGTGTTTGTTTATATCAATATAACTTAAAGACCCTGTGCTAACCATGGGTCTTTGTGGTCATCAGCTATCCTACAATGCATTTTCAGAGACCCTTAAAATCCCACAGATCATTGCAAAAATTCCTTGTCCCCAAAAGAACAAAAGAAAGTCTGGTCAGCTTGTGAGCTAATTAAAGAATGCCAATTCCACATATTAAATTTTTTCAATGCCGAGTTTCCTGTCAGTTGTATGCACAATTAAATGCTGTTCTTCCTGATAACAAAACAAATCTCTGATAAAGTTTCCAACTGAATGGCGCTGTTACATAGACAATGCTGTAGAGTCCAAAATTTGATATTTCCCTTTCTCCAATTTCAAAGGAGCCATTCCAACTTGCATACCTTGCACGTGTCATCTTGCACAAGGTTGTTTATCTATCTTGCAAATAATGCCTGCAAAGACTGCTGGTTAGCACAGGGTCTTTAATGTTGTTTCTATCAAAAATTTAAAAAATGCAGACATCTTCAGAGAATCAAGAATATTTTACATTCTGAGAAGCATTGATATCCTTCAGTAGTCCTGCCGGAAAATGAGCATGCATGGTTGGAGATATATGCAAGGCATGTAAGGCCACAGATGGTGTGTTACGAGCCAAATCAAGATGCGTTTTTTGTTTCCTCAAATGGTGCGTCATTGTCATCGAGCTCGGTCAGCGCAGGGATAAATTATATTTGGGAAAAGGCAGGAATCGTCCCATTTCGTGTAAATGCTACAAAATTTTGACGTACAGCAGCAACGGTAACAAGAGAAAAGCAAGATGCTATTGCAGGTGATGTTGCAGAATTGATGTGCCATCGCAAATATACTGCAGACAACATCTACATTATAAGGAAATGAGAGAAAAGCGCTATAACAGCAGCAAAGGGACTTTCCACTCTGATGAGAACGCATAGCAAAACACCGAGAAGATGAAGAAAAGCGAGATATGCTCTTCTTATGCAGATTATGGAAGAAACGAGATGAACATCAAAACTGATAGATATGAAATTGTATGATATTTTGTATGATATGATATTTTGTGCGCATGCTTTTAACATCTTCACCAGTCATCTCTAAGCCAGGAGCATTCTTGTGAAGCGAAATCGCCAAAAAAGAATTGAGTGTGTCTACTGATGGAGGAAAAGACAATCGTACAATCTATGTGCGAAAATACTTGACGATTTATTGAGGAAATTGGACTCAAATTATAGTTTTATGATAAATTAGAGCTCATTAGAATAATGGAGAAAGATGAATTTGATTGGTTTGAGGTAGTAACGGTGGTGTAAAAACATTTAGGATGGAATTATTAGGAAAGAAATACAAAATTATGAAAAAAGGCGATTTTTCACTAAAATCAAGTAGCCGGGGTAATCTTTTTCAAAATAGCATAGCTCTCTTATCTGTACGAATTTGTACGAATCCTTTGGCATAAAGGTCCATTGGAAATAGCACTTCCACAAGGGATAGGTGCCATTTCCGCCTTTTTCCGCCTAATTTTTGTTTTTAGCCTTAAAGTCAGAATTCTTCAGTTTTTCGGAGATGTAGTACCAAAAAGCACAGTTTGAAGGACATGCAAGAAACGAATTATCCTTCATCAGATTGTATGAATGAATAGATAGTAGTTAAATGTAGGCAACAACCTACAAAATAAAACAAAAATAGCTGCAATCGGAGTTCAGGAAGTGGAAAAAACTCTGTTTGCAAGTTATCGAAATTCTGCCAACAATGTGAATTTTGACGGGAAATTGCACTGACCTTTGACCTAATCAATTTCTTCCAACTTCAAAATGCCATTTCTCTGCAGTCAGAAGTCCGATTTTGCTGAAATTTATTTCACTATGTATGCCAGGGTATGCTTTTTGATAATAGCTAGCAAAATTGTAAATTTTACAAGTTTCATTTTTCCCTATTTATTCCCTAATTTCGGTAATCTGGATCACTGTGCCTGGTGGTGACTCGCATGTTTGCTTTTGTGTTTGACCCGCAGATTACTTGACCTGCTGGCCTGCAGAATAAAGTCGTCGTTCACAGTCCGGTCTTGGTGTTGATGCGGATTTACATAACTGGCAAACTGTGAATTGTTTCTATGTGTTTCTTCAGTTGTGTTTGTTCAATTTCATTGGCTCTTACACACTTAGCTAAAAATTTGTTAATACGTGTCAGCACATTTTGTATGCTTTTTTGACCACCTGTTTTCTTGATGATGTCTAGCGCTCTTTCAAAATTTAGGATTGCTACTTCAAATTTCTTGCTTGCAGCCAGTATCACACCTAGCCGATTGAAGGCAGTGGCGAGAATGTTATGGTTGCCAGGTAGTTTTGCTGCTAAGGTATCACAGCATAGTTCTGCTTTCTCTAGAGCTGCAGTAAAGTTACCCTGGCAAGCAAAAGCACTGCTTGTGAGGCTATTTGCACAGATAAAGTGATGTATGTTGATTATGTCACCCTCTTGAAGTGCTAAAGTATCCAGTATGTCAATACAGTGCTGAGCTGAGCTGAGCCTAACTGAATACTACAGTTTGCTGCATTGATCAATAAAGAATTACAAAGCTGCCTTCGGGAGACAGAGTTGAACTTGGCAAAAATAGATGATTTAATTCCTTGAAGCTTGACAATCTTACAGTAAGCATATATCAAATGTTCCCTTAACATGGCTGCAAAGCCCTGTTTTCTTAGCAATTCTGCATAGACAATGGAGACAATTATATTGTCTGATTATGAATAAACTGAGGGTTGTTTGTTAGCATGCTCTAGGATAGATTCAATCAAGCTTGTTGCAATAAAACGCCATCTTTGCTATCTTTCAGTTTCTCAACGATAATTGTGATAATCTTTTTCAAACCCTTTACATTGTCAGAAATTTTGACTGGATTACTTTTTATCATTAGATTATCAACGAAACCCCATGGTATGAAATAAACTGGAGATAATGAAATTTCATTCTGTTCATTAGCTAAAATTGTTTCTTGGTTAAGTTGATTAGATGCAAGCAAGAAAGGTGAAGTAGCAATACTGGGAATGTAACATAGCTCATTTAGACCATAATCATTTGAAGTCAAATCCAACAACTTTTTTATATCACTAACATTTGATGAACAGAGTTTTTCCATCCTGAGATATACTGTGTTTGATTTTGGAAAAACAGTTTCTCTCTGCAGTATTCTCTCTGACGGCATGTCAGAGTGATTTTTTTGTTTTTTTTGTTTTTTGTTTTTTTTCTATAACAAATAAGATTTAAAATACATTAAACAAAACACTACAATTTCAATTTAAACTGTTGGGGTGAGAGGCAAAAAACCAAGGTTATCGTGTTGCCTCTCACACCACAACCCTATTTACAATATTTATATTTTCAAGCAAAGGAAAGTTAAACTATACACACAGAAATGAATGAAGTCAACGGACAACGTATTCAGGGCAAATAGACAGGAGAATAGTCCAACAATCCGAGAATCCGCCCAATCCCCCATGCCACAAAGACAAACATTAGGCGAATTTCCAGACCGCTGGAGAACATCCCCTGTCTAAGAGTAAAAATATATAGTTTTAGATTCCTTATCTAAATCGATTTGTGTTTTTGATGTACCTGACAGTACATTGTAGAATCATTTTGTTGGCTATTGTGTTGTAGGTTTTGCTACCAAAAAGTAACAAATCACATAAATGATCATCAGGTAATTGAGTTACATCGTTGTTTACAATGTTAGATAGTTCTTCAAGCAGGATATCCCTATGGTGTAAGTACGATTGACAGTGCAGGAAGAAATGGGCAATTGATTCCACTGCCACATTGCATGTACACATTGGGTTGTTGCGGCCAAAATTGTGCTCAAATCTATGTTCGTTCAGGTCACTAAACCTAACGCGAAGTCTAGTTATGAGTGCTGAGTCATGGCTGTTAGTGATTCCATGCATGAGGTTTTTTTGAGGCCTTATAATGGAAATCAATGATTTTTTGAACTGAGATATTGTCGTAGAGGTTCTTATTTCAGAATCTAAGCCATTCCATATTTTTACACAAGAAGGAAAGAAGCTCTTGGAATATCTCGTGGTATTTACCTTGTCCTCCCTAAAAGCTCTTTGGTGTCGTAAGTTATACTGTGTGTCATTTCTTGCTGGGATACAGTCTCTCAAGTATTGGGGAGTTTGATCATTGACAATTTTGTAAAAGAGGCACAACCTTCGATACCATCTTCTGTTACTGAGTGATTCCCAGCCGAGTTCCTCAAGTAATCTGTCAGTATTAGTTCCACTCCATGCCCCGCTGACGGCTAAGGCTGCTTGATATTGCGTGGACTCTAGCTTGCGGGAAAGAGGCATGCTTTGCTCATGGTAAATTACATCGCCATAGTCGAGATGTGGCCTGACATACAGCTTGTACATTGTGATCAGAGTGATCAACTGACAAGGGTGGGATGTTTGTATTGCCATTATTATTACTATTTGCAGTTCTCATACAGTGACAATACAGGCCTTGTACACATTAGCACAATTTTCCTGCCAAAGAATTATGAAGAATTTGTGTTGTGTTTCTGAATGCAAGGTTTCTATTGTATGCTCTATGATCATAAATCATAACGTCATAACATCATAGATATAGATCCAATTAATTCTAAAGATATTAAGGAATGTGCACAACTTAGATGCAGTTTGTTTGTTAAAGCTTTGAAATCTACTCTATTTTCTCTGCAGGAAAGTGTTGGTCTTGAGAAAATATATATGATAGAGATACTCAGGGCTAAATCCCTTGTAACTCTAGATGACTCTGGCTGCACCTTTCTCCTTCAAGACTTTGATTTCAAAACCAGACTGTTAAATGTATTGAAGTTTCGCTCAGTAGCAGTTAATTCTAGGGTGCATTTTATTTGACAGTTTTCACAAACAGGCATCATACAGTATTTGTCAATTTAAATATGAAATATTTTCTCATCTTTAGTTTTCAGATAACAACAGTTTTCAGTTTTAAGATGTATTTATGCTATGGCCTGACTACACATCAAAATTCAGGGTAAAATGTATCATTTTTAGTTTTGCTTTAGGTCAACACATTTTGCATCGTAAGACGAATTTTGAAGATATTTTACAACTGTACAGCATCAATATATGCATCCTAATGTAAAATTGTGTCAGCAGTTTGGAAACTGTTATCTGTCAGCAATCAGAAGGTATTGCCTAAATCTGTGTGTTTTCAAGCAACACCTATAAAATACAGTAAGATTCTAAACTGAATGAAAGCAGTCAGGTTGTCATATAGAAAATGTTTTGTATTTGTCAAAAGTATACATTTTAATCACTCAAATTTGTTTCAAAATTAATGGATAGTGATGTGTTTTATGGTAGAAGATGCAAAGGAAGTTAAGTCTGGCACAAAGGTTTCAGGTGATATCTAACACCCTTTGAGCTGATCGTGCCCAATAAGATCAAGAGGAGTAAATTTATCCTGCCAAAGATTGAAACAAGCTTAACTTTGATATCCTGAAGCCAGTGAAAATACAATAAAAGCTCAATTTGCAAGTTCGAAGCTCTGGGAACCTTATACTTTACAAACTTCAGTTGATAATGTCCTTTCTAAGGGTCATTGGTCTTGGATCATCAGCCTTCCTTGCTTTATAACTTTTCAGAAAGTCGATAAACTTTAACCTTATACTGATGGCTGTTTATCTGCATGTGTACTACATAAATTTGCAAAATGTATTCAGACAGTGATAGCAACTGAATTCCTAATTTCAGAGAAACTACCATCAAACTTTTGGCATGTACCGGGTGAGTCAGAAAAAACGTGGGGTGTTTGGCGGACTGTGACGTCGCGTTTAGCCATCCAACCGTTGTGAACTAAATTATTCCGTGCAGCCATAAAGCCGGTTTTCCACTAGGCGGATTTTTCAGCGCGCAGCGGAGCGGCTATTGTACTTGCATTGTTTTGACAAACAATGACCACGTCTTGTCGCTTCGCTACGCGCGTACTTGAAAGTCGGATTGACTTCAACTTTTCCGCCGCGCTCGATGGCGCCAACCAATCAAATCGCTCGAAAGCTTTGACACATGACATCAAGACAAAAGCCACGAGCAAGACAGGGATTCAAAATGGCTGATCAAGATGAGGACACACGGAATCCCCACGGAAAGTGCATTGTTCTAAAAACAATAGGCGCTCCGCTGCGCGCGGAAAGATCCGCCTAGTGGAAAACCGGCTTAAATCTGATTTAGATCATAAACTTTTCCCCGTCGAAATCTGTCACTTGATGTATTAATTCAAAAGGTTGTGAAGTTTTTAGGTCAAGAAGCTGCAAAGGAAACATCTACGTCTCAGTCACCTCCGATGCCACCTTCATTACCTGGACCGTCAAGCTCTTCGTCCGCATCAAATGGGCCTAGGTCACGTATGAGTCAGTCTTCAAGTGCAAGAAACAGTCGCCAGGGCCAAGTAAATATTCTTGGCAGACAGTTGGACATCAGGCAAATCTTTGCAAGTCTTTTTAGTCCATATCAACACACTACATCACTTGCGAGTGCATCTAGCCGTCAAAGAAGTGCTAGTAGTGTCAACTGGGCTAGCCTGATACACAGCCCACTGAAAGGATATAGTGGTCTGTTAAATATTGCCCGATTTCCTGTTCAGAGCCTGGTTTACAAAATCAAAAATCCACAGTTTTGGTGGAAATTTATGCATATAATTAAGGAGCACGACAAAGGAAGTAAGGAAGTTCTTTCGCGGTTTTACGGCTTATGCTCTGCTGCAAAATTTTACGGATTTGGCTCCGTGTTGCGTATTTTGCTTTGTAGAATTAACTAAATTAAACAAACATAATGTCGTAGCTAGTAGAGGCAAATTTAACGTGGGCCAACAGCTCGAAAGCTTGCCGTTTGTTGTACGTATGGAGATATCGAAGTACATTTCTAGAAAGTGCTTAGGCCTTCTGAAGAAGAAGAGCAACTTGAAACAGAAGCTACAGGAACTTGAAACTGATTTACAATCAGAGTACAGAAGCCCATGCCACCAAAGAGGTATTCCCCTGAAAATCAAAATCCCTGCGAAAAGATGGGCACCAGAAGTAGAAAAATTTATGGACCGACAGGTATTGAAAGTTGACAAGGCCATTCAAGCGAGTAGCTCTCCTCTAAATTATAAAAGAGATTAGACATCTCAAACTGATCCTCTCCCAGTCACAAAGTCAATCTCACTGGGAGACAGTGGTGAAGAAACGAGGGTTTTTGTACGAGCAGAATGGCATAGTGGAGCGCAAGAAAAACAGTTGCCACCAAAGCTGTGTTCACTTGGGAAAATGTTAATAAGGGTTACCCCGAAGCAAATTGCCCATGCAGCATGGAACGCTCCAAGCCTTAGAGAACATCTGACGAAGGAATTCCTCAAGTCAGTTCACCATGAATGCGCTAATCTTTGCTCAAGAAGCAACCCAAGCATGTTAAGGAAGACATCAAAGGAAGAAATTGTAAAGTTTTCATTTGCAGATTTTGAGGGTGAGCTAAGAGATTTGGCAATTTCCATCTTGTTTTTTTATTTTCTTTTTGATTTTTTGTTGTTGATTTTTTTGATTTTTTGTTGTTGATCTGTTAAACACTTTACCTGTCCAGGATTGGCCATGATTACTCCAAACTTCTTGGTTATGAATTCTGCTGACTTTAGTTTCAATGATTTTATCTTCCTTTTACTAAATCCAGATTTTCTAATTGGCACAAACACGGTCTGAAAGTCATGAAGCTCGTGTTTTCTTGCACCGATTTCTCTTGCTGCTCGATTGCTCTTGTCTGCTGTGTCTGTGTCTTGAGTACGTGCTCTCAGAATAGAATGGAAATTTTCCACAGGGTACTCATCCAAAGCACAAAGCGAAGAGAAAATAGTTTGCAAGAGAGGATGATCAATAGTTTTCAAGTATTGAATGTTGGATAGTGCAATAAGAAGGGCCTTGTCGTAATGCCTCCTGCCAAACATCAAGAACATCATCCAACAACGCAGCATAGAATCATAGTAGGTATCTGGCATATTATTCCTGAAGATCACAGAATAGATACTCTGCACAAGTGGTATGTAATTGTGAAGCAGGTCGAGGAATGTCAGGAATTCAATATCCGTTGAATGCAAAAAAGCTCCCAAGATCTCATCACGAACAAGTGTCCAACCACCATTCATGATCTCAAGCAAGAAAGAAATACATCAAGGCTTTGGCTGCTTTGCAAGGGCTTTCTTTCCATCAAATAAAAAGGCATAGAGATCTCTGAATACCTCATAAAACTTCAATATGACATTTTCCCTTGCATTCAGAGAGATGTGCAGAGGACCAAGGAATGATATTATGTTGTGAGTGTGTTGTAAAGAAGTGTAGGAAATTTGACTGACATAGAATTGTGCAGGCCAATCACCAATGAAGGGAACAATGAATTTGTCCAAGTAAGTAGACAAACCATTATCAAGAAAGATCTGGAAAGCTGCTGCAAAATTGGAATTGGCCTTAAATGGCATCTCAATGCAGTCAACCAGTTTGCAGTTATCCATGGACATGAGCTCTCTAATCTCTTGCTGTTGATAATTGTGCACCGATAGTGGATGGCGTTGAGATTATGTGTCAAAGAACATTGTTTGAAGCCAATCTGGCATTTCATGGACATATGTTTTTGAGAGGACTTTCATTTTGCTTGACACTAAATATTTGAGTGCTTCTGTATTGGCTAAAATGGGGTCATTTATGGGATCCTGGTTGTGAGGCATGGCCTTGGTATCAAACACTTTAATGAAAAGAGTTTCCATATGTATGACCTGTGTTGTTTCATTAGTGGAGGGACGGTGATGAGAGTGAATATTGTGGTAATCATCAATGTATATCATGATCAATTTCTCATTTTCAGTCAGAAAATGAGCTTTGGTAGGTTTATAAAAGCAAGGAATCGTTCCATTCCTGAATATCCTTGACCACAACGACACATTGAATATACTATCCTCTTATTTATATCGAAACCGCCAAATTTTCCTTCGGCAGAAGACCAAAATTGGTCACTCCATTCACAAGTAGGGCAAGTACAAACTATCCTGAAACAGGTAGCTGAACCTCTCTTGTTGACCTCTTGAAGTTCCATTTTGGCCTGGTTACATTCTGGACAACAAACAACTGTGATAAATGATGCTAAAATTTCGGCAGGTGTAATCTGCATAAAGCAGGTTGCATAATACAGGTTGCATAAAGCAGGTTGCAGTTTATCATTTATGGCCATGGGCTGTATAGCCGCAACAACGGGCCGTCTCCTAGATAAAATGTTGAACACACGGAGGTTGTCATGAGTTGGTATGTGAGAACAATTGGTCCTTATGTGAGATATTGCTATAGGCGAAATCCATTTCATGAAATAATGACCACATTTTTAAATAATTAACCAAATAACGCTTCATGTAAAAATATGGGGGGGGGGCCTTTCCAATGTTTAGACATTATTCAGGTACTTTCCGAATAATATGATACAGGAAACAAAATAAATAAAACAAGGTTGGAGTTTCTTAATTTTCTGGTAATCTGAGTCTGAGTTTCTTATAATTGGTTTCTTATAAAAAAAATTTGTGTCGTTTCCCAAAACTATTTTGCAGAAAATTATGATTGCACATTGGTCATAACTCTCTCGAACCTTTTGAATCTGATGCGAATACCTATTTCTAAAAGGCTAAATAATACGTATAAATATCATGCACATCCAGCTCATCAAAATTTCCTCCAAATCATATCCCCATTGACAGCAAGTCGTTGCAGCAGCTTGGATTGCAAATAGTTAAAGCAAGTCTGCAATGGTAAATAGGCACCTCTATAAATAGAACAAAGAAATCACACAGACACACCATAGCTGACTGTATTGATCTGCTTATCTCATTATTAGTAATTCAAAAACATGCAAACTCATGACAACCTCCGTGAGACCGACATTTAGCTTCATCGAGGAAATGGCCCGTTGTTGTGGCTTTACAGCCCATGGCCATAAATGATAACCTGCAACCTGCTTTATGCAACCTGCAACCTGCATTATGCAGATTACACCAGCCGGAGCATCAACCGTTAAAGATGATGTCACACAATCCGCTGAATTTCCAAGCGACGGTCAAAGCTGTGACTTAAGCGAAAATTTATTTGAAGGAAGAATGCGAAACGGATCAAATAACATACAAAGTGATAACATTGGTGATAACGAAGGGAGTAGTAGTACATTAGTTTTCCGTTTGTATTTTAAACATTCCTTTTATTTGTAGTAGCAGTTACGTGTAGTTTTATGTAGGTCCCCTTTAAGGTTACGTGTAGTATTAGCAATTATTTTTCTCTCTAGCAGTTACGTGCAGTGGTATGTTCGTATTTCCTGTTTTATGTTGCCATGAGGTAGCCGTAGTTTTCGCTCCAATTGGTATTGTATTAGTAGTAGGGTATGGTATTTTGTAAGTAACGTTCAATGTAATATGTATTGTAAGTTATTGAATGATGTATAAAAGAAAAAAAAAAGTAGTAGTATAGATATGGAGAGAAAGAGGAAGAGGAGGAGGAAGAAGACGAGAAGAAATGTGTCCGGTTTACAAAACAGAACTGTGGGACACTAATGAAGCTTTTCCACAAGGAAATCCAGGAAAATGCATCGGTCCGGGTAAAATTGGAAGAGTTTACCAGAAACAGAGGCAATTCTTTGAAAGCTTTTCGACAAAGAATGTCCGAAATATAAAGATAAAGGTATGGAGCATGAGAATATCATTCCAGAAGAAACATAATGCAAGACTCTGATTATGTTGTTCTTTCCATAAAACATAGACTAGCATAGATAGAGTACCTTATAATAGCTTCTATAATTGACTCATACCAATGTTTCCAATAGAGACAGGAATCCATGGTTCTATTTAATTAGAGCATTGATTTTGTAGCATAGAGTAGCAAAAATTAGCTTCTGAATAGATTATTTTCATGCTTGCATTGGAGATAAGAACCCGTAGTTCTTTTTATTAGAACATTTACCTTGCTGCATAGTGTAGAATGGATTGGCCTCTAGAAAAGACTAATTCACAAATTTTCAATGCAGCTAACAATCCATAGTTCCTTTCATGAGAACATAGAGCAGCATAGATATAGTAGCTTAGTATAGCTTCTATAACTGACTAATCCCAATTTTTCAAAAAGAGACAAGAACCCATGGTTCTTTTTAATTAAAACATTCACCTTGCTGCATAATGTAGAATAGATTAGCTTCTAGAATTGACTAATTCTCATGTTTGCAATCGAGACAGGTACCCAAAGTTCTTTTTATAAGAATATTTACCTTGCTGCACAGTGTAGAATAGATTAGCTTCTAGTATTGACTAATTCTCATGTTTGCAATGGAGACAGGAACCCATAGTTCTTTTTATTAGAATATTTACCTTGCTGCACAGTCCTGAATAGATTAGCTTCTAGAATTGACTAATTGTCATGTTTGCAATCGAGACAGATACCCATAGTTCTTTTTTATTAGAATATTTACCTTGCTGCACAGTCCTGAATAGATTAGCTTCTAGAATTGACTAAGGGCCTTATTATATGAGAATTTTCAGCCCGTTTGTAACTTTAGCTGGGCTGAAATCTGAATCGATTACATGGTTTGTAACTTTAGCAGGGCTGAAATTTGAATCGATTATATGGAGGGTTCAACCAAGGTTGAAATCGACAAATTTGCGCGGGAAATCGTTTCAAAATGGCGCAACGTAACATGAAGAAAGTGGCTCTCTTCGTTTTTTTGCAGTTCAGTTTGCTGCTTGCTCTTCTTTTTCAATTGAATGGCATAGTGATTACATACAAGCTGTTGGAGGCCAAAAGGAACCTGATTTTGGCAGCACCTTTATGTTCAAAGAGAACGAAGAGCAGTAGAAAAGGAAGATATCTACAACAGCAGCGCTTGCGTCGAAAACCAAGATCAACATGGGTGGTGAATGGGAGAACTGACCAATGGTGGCAAAACATGCTGGGAGCTAATGTGCCTGAGAGTTCTTGGAAAAAGAATTTCCGAATGAGCAGGCAATCTTTTTATAATTTAGTTGCAGAACTAGAACCATTTATAGCACCGAAAATCAATACACCCAATTATCGCTTCCTCAGTACAGAGAAAAAACTGGCTGTCACACTATATTATTTGAAGGACACTGGGTCATTGTGGATGACAGCAAACACGTTTGGTATCCACCAGTGCACTGTCACAAAGACCATTGCAGAAGTATGCCATGCAATAAGTAACGAGCTAGGCCCAAGGTACATTCATTTGCCTAAGAACGAAGAAGAAATGAGGAAAAAAGTCTCTGAATTTGAGTTGAAATTTGGTATGATACAAGCATTTGGGTGCATTGATGGCACCCACGTTAGAATCAAAAGCCCCCAGTCAAATGCTCAAGATTATTTTAACTATAAGCAGTTTTATTCCCTCAACATCCAAGCAATATGTGACAGTAAAGGCTTTTTTATGGATCTTGATTGCAGATGGCCAGGCTCAGTTCATGATGCAAACATATTTGCAAACTCTGCAGTTAATTTAAAATTGCAACAAGGGGAACTTCCACAGACCTTCTTCACAGCACTGCCTGGATATGAAGCAATACCTACTTACTTGATTGCAGATCCAGCGTACCCCTTAACACCATTTTGTATGAAAGAATACCAAACATGCACAGAAAATAAACAAGTCATTTTTAACAACATGCTGCGATCTGCAAGAAACCAAGTAGAATGTGCTTTTGGTTGTCTTGAGGGCCGCTGGGGATTCATGAACAGAAAAGTTGACCTGAAATTTGAAATAGTCCAAAAGTTGCTTACAGTTGTTTTGTTCTTCACAAATACTGTGAAGCTAGAAAAAGATGTGGTTTAGATGATGGGGAGGTCCAAGCACTAATAATGAGGCACCATGAAGACGAGGAGCACCATTTGAATACTCCTGATCCAGTTTACTCGTGTAACAATGAAGAGGGTGAATATATGCGAACAGTTCTCACAGAATACATACAACATCATTTACCAGAAAACTATTGAAAGACAAATATTATTATCACCATTTGAATACTCCTGATCCAGTTTACTTGTGTAACAATGAAGAGGGTGAATATGTGCGAACAGTTCTCACAGAATACAGACAACATCATTTACCAGAAAACTATTGAAAGACAAAAGTAACCTGTTACTGTAATGTACTTGTTTTTGGTTTTCAAATGCATGGCAAACTACTTCAATAATGATTACACCAAAAATGGCGGTGAGGAACTTTTTCCTAAAATCCAATTCTGTAGAATTTTTCAAGAATCATAACTGGAAGGCAGTGCATTTTGGGAAAAAGATCCTCACCATCATCTTTAGCATAATTGCCTGTTCACAGTAAAACATTGATGTATTATTATCACAATGTTTATGGAATTTTTGCAAAAAGTAAATATTGCAACAAAATTGAAATTGAAGGACTGATGAAATTGAATGTATACAATTTTCACTTATCGAAACCTTTTAAGGGCCATAGACAAAAGTTTGTATGATAATTAATGATCATTTGATAGTACTGCCATTCCTGTTTGTTTGAGCTGGTCTTGAGAAAAGCGACCAGAACAAGAGGGGATATAACTGAATGGGTAAGACTTAATTCTTTATTCTTGAAATGAATGTCACAAGAGGTCTGCGTTGCAAATTTGCAGAAAGGATTCTGAAAAAGATTCACCAAATTAAGAAAGTACAAAAAGTGATACTGAGTTTTTGGTCATCCAAATCTTTGGAATCTGTTAACTATTGAGGTTCTTGGTAGTGTTTGGCCAGCACAAATAACGATCTAAACTAAAGTTAAATTTTGCTCTTGGCAACTTCCCTTTTACCATTGCGCATACCAGTTCTAAGAATGTTAAAAAGTTCAAGAAACAAATGTTCAAAGTTGATGATATCTTTTTGTCCACATTCATGCTATTGGAATCACTGGTCTCAGAACCTTGTTTGATAAAAAACCTTGATGTAAATTTTTGCTGAAGCTCTGAGCCTCTAAGTGATTAAGTGTACCGGGTGTCTCAAAAAAAAGTACCCCCTTTTGACTGGAAATAGGAACCAAACAATAAGATATTGTCACCCCTCGAGTTCACAGCTATGTGTATCAATCTTCAACTTAGATGTACATACCTTGCATTTAGAAATCTTCCATCGAACACCGAAGATACAAGCTCGCAAAGTCAAAATTTGGAGTGCATCCAAAACCAGAGGTTTTGAGAAATGGCCTAACGACGCGCAACTTGCAAAGGAATTTCAACTTCCATTTTTAGTTTTACTTCACAAAAGAATTCTACTTTGAAAGTTTTCATTTGTTCTTGAAATTACTTTTGTTTGAGGCGGGCAATCAACACTTACATTCCATTGCAAAAGTTTTCGTGCCAAAGGAGGGGGAAAGGAGCACATGCACGCTTTCTATTTGGCGGCGTGGCAAAAGTTCTTCGTTATTTCCACGCATTTTTTCTCTGTGCTTTTATTTAAGTTTTCGTAACAACGATGGGTGAAAAGGAGCATATCCACGCTTTTCTTGGAGACGCAGGATAAATTATATTCTTTCAACATTTCTCTTTAATGCATTGAATTTAAATTTCTTTGAGAAAAGGCTTAATATTTCGAAAACTTGACACCTTTTGAAAGTGCTTTGTTACAGGATTAAACATCCTTTAAATTTTTGCAAAGAAGAGACAATGAACGCAGATAAATACTTTTAACTAGCGAGACTCTACATTTTTTAACACTTTCTCTATGTTACATTCATGTTACATCATCTCTCGCGTCATTCGTTATCAAAACATCCACCATTAGAGTCAATACATTTGCGGCATCTCTCGATCATGGCATTAAACGATCTTTGGATCATTTCTCTTGGAGTAGCCGCGAACTCTCTAATGATTGCTGCCCTTAGTTGATTTAGATTAGCAGGCTGCTGATTTCGAGGTACACACCAAATCTTCTGCTTAATATGCCCCCAGGCAAAGAAATCAAGGACTGTAAGGTCAGGTGACCTTGGGGGCCAGAGAATGTCTCCACGTTTACTAATAACACGGCCAGGAAACTGCCCACGAAGGTAATTTATTGACTGGATACTAGTGTGCGCCGGAGCACCATCCTGTTGCCACCACATAAGATCTCTTTGGATGCCAAGATTTCGAAAATCCTGTTGAATCACATGGTACCTCACAATGCGAAGGTACTCTCTTGTGTTCAAATTTCCTTCCACAAAGTGGGGTCCCAAAACATCACCACTGCCAGTCATGCCGACCCAAACCAACAACTGAGCTGCCCCTTGAGCATGCTCGATGTAATGGTCCTGGGGATGTCCCTCTCCATATTTGGCGTACTGTGTTACGCTAGTTCTGTTAGTCTCAGGGTTCATTGAAAAGATAGCCTCATCTGAAGAAATAAGATTGCTCAGAAATGTCGGGTCTTGTTGGCATTTATTTGTAAACCAGTGACAAAACTGAAGACGTTGCGCAGGATCCTGGGGTTTTAACTCTTGGTGTTTTATCAGCACATAAGGGTAAAACCGTACATCAAATCGAACGATTCTACTGAATGAGGCTCTTGAAATTCCAAGGTCATTTCTTCTTGCAGAGAGATTCCCATTTCTCTGTAATGATCTCCGTACCCTTGCTACATTCTCTTCAGAGCGTGCTGTTCTCGGACGGCCACTGTTTCCTTTGTTCCTGTTCAAGCTCGTTCCATGATCGGAGTACTTCTTAAAATTTCGCCGAATCGTTCTTGCGGTAGGTACATTGATACCAGGCCAACGATTTACCCACGACCTCTGAACTGCCTTGGCATTACCCAAGCGTGCCATTTCTATGCATACCCAAACCCTTTGATCTTGAGTAAGCTGCACCATATTGAAATAACCAAGTGAAGAGACAGGGCTTTCCTTGTTTAATAGCTTACAAAAACGAAACGGGGACAGATTTTTGTAGCACATGCATTTAGACGAGTAAAAACTAATATGAACGTTGACATTCCTTTGCGAGTTGCGCGTTATATCAAATTGTGGTTAGGCCCTTTCTCAAATCCGCTGGGATCAAAACCCCTTTGATCTTGAGTGAGCTGCACCATATCGAAATAATCAAGTAAATAAACAGGGGCTAAGCGGCTTACAAAAACTAAACAGGTACAAATTTTTGTAGCACATGTATTTGGACGATAAAAGCACAGAGAAAAAATGCGTGGAAAGAACGAAGAACTTGCCACGCCGCCAAATAGAAAGCGTGCATGTGCTCCTTCCCCCCTCCTCCCTTGGCGTGAAAACTTTTGCAATGGAATGTAAGTGTCGATTGCCCGCCTCAAACAAAAGTAAATTCAAGAACAAATGAAAACTTTCAAAGTAGAATTCTTTTGTGAAGTAAAACTAAAAATGGAAGTTGAAATTCCTTTGCAAGTCGCGCGTCGTTAGGCCATTTCTCAAAACCTCTGGTTTTGGATGCACTCCAAATTTTGACTTTGCGAGCGTATTTTTTGACAGAAAGTGGTCTTGGACCTCGTGTACAATGGAAAAAGGTGAAGGATGGCCAAATTACGGTCCAGGGATTGCCAGAAGGTGTAAATGCAGCTCCTGCTAGCACATTTGGATATGACAAGCTGCAGCAAATCTTGGATGAAAATGTTCACATAGTCTTTACAGGTAAGCTTCTTGAGGGTCTTGTAATGAAACACTTAAAAAGTGATTTTACTTCAACAAAGAGAATTGCAATAAAAGAAAATGATCAGCCTTCACAATCAGAAACATTCTGGTCATAAAACATATTTGCAAAGTGTGCCAAAACTGTATTCAACTTTTGACAGGCCACACTAAATCATATATGCTGGACTAATTTGATGATTTGAAACTTATTCAAGTAATTTTACATCACAGCTTTAAAGTAATCATGTATAACATAACAAACACATAAGTTGTCCTTCCTGCACCAAACTTTTAATCAAAATGTTTAAAAGTAAAATGAAGAAAAACATATCTCATGCAAAGTTTTAAATATGTACTTGACATATGACTTTAACATTCATTCTCGCATGCAGCTTATTTGCAGAAAACGATTGGGTCAGAATGGTCAAAATTCCCATATAGGTAGACATGTAGGAAATAATGCTTGAGTTGAGTGCAGTGACAAGGCAGATGCGGTCAGCAAGAAAAATTGACGTTTGGTGGAAGAAACGCTTCAAGACACTCTATACTGTAAATCAGGTGATCCTCTATACTGTAAGATTTCAAATGCAATGGTGATTTTGAAAAAATGATAAACATATTATCATGTTAAAGTTCAACCACTCCAAAGCCTTATAATCAAGCAGATGCTACATCCAGTCCTTGATAGTCTTCCTTTGTGGCAGTCTTCAAGTGTTGAAATTTGGAAGTTTTGGCATTTATCTAAATTTGTTTGCTGAGTTAATGCCTGATAATGCAGAATTTATCATAATACAACAATAATATTAACAAACAGGAAGGACCCTTCATATTCACATGAGCACTGACACAGGCCATCAAGCATCATTTCCTTTGCTAGCATTAAATGCTTGTCTAATGGCAAGAGGAATGTAGGGCCTAAAGCCAGTTTGCCCATGGCCACCATTTATACAATGTGGCATTTTTTAATTCTTCATTACATCTCTGATGTTTCAATGACCTAAATCAAAAATCAGCATTCGAATCAGTTTCAATATTTTTTCAATGTTCTCCTTTGTTTCTTATTTCTGATTTGTTTCTTTTCCTTATCACCGATGTTTCTCATTTCTGATGCGCAGAGAATCAGAGGGCCAGCAGCCAACCAGTAGTAACAACAACAACAACCAACAACAAGCAGCAACAAAATGAAAGGAATAACCAGGGCACAAAAAATATACAGGCCAGATGTGACGCAGGCGTGGTATATGTCACGCCAGCGGCACAGTCCAAAGCAAAACTAATAAACAATTGGGTGGACAGCACCATAATAATAGGGAAACAGCGGGGGGAACTCCGCCTAGTTCATAACATAGACGAGCTCCGAAGCGATCATGAAGAAGCAGATAAAAGCTTATGGCACTTGTAAAGGCAGCAAATATGTATCAGGATAAATCAGTCATTATTTGTTCAATATCTGATGATATTGATATCTTGGTCCTTTTCTTCGTCTGTCAATTTAATAGTATCAAGGTATTAATTGATAGCGGCACAGGGAAAAGAAAGAAAGATCCATGATATGCCTCAAGTAGTCTTACCATTCAGCAGCAAAAGGCACTCATTGGCTTACACATATTTACTGGCAAATGACTACGTGTCATGTTTTTCCGGAAAGAAAGTAAACAATGAAGCAGCAAAACAACGTATCATGGAGAATAAAGCTACATTTACAACCCTCGGAGATGAAGCAACACTAAGCCAAGAAATGTTTTTAAAACATTAGAAATATTTGTTTGTTGCCTGTATCCGAAGATTGGAGTCAGTAAATGACGCCAGAAGAAACATTTTGGGCAGAGATACGAGAAAGATGATAACATTATCTATTTACCTATCTTTGATGCCATACCTTGCCACAGAAGGCTAGAGTTTCACTGTAAAAGAGCCAAACTACGAAAAGAGCCATAGAAATATGGACCATCCAGAAAGACATTCTTAGAGTGAAGACGGATCATTATGTCGAGTCAGGATTGCTTACCGGAAGACATTGATGAACACCTACCGGGTGAGTCAGAAAAAACGTGGGGTGTTTGGCGGATTGTGACGTCCCGTTCAGCATCCCGATCGTAGCAAACTAAATTTTTTCTTGCAGCCATAGGTCTAACTTAGATCATAAGCCTTTCCCCATCGAAATCGGTCACTTGATGCATTAATCAGAAAATATTTTCTACGCAAGACGTTGTATTTGAGTTTTGAAAACTTATGAAATCTTTGATAGAGCCCCTTCAGCATTTTACCCTTGCCAAAGCTGCAGGTACAGGTGATATTATCAGGGGAGAATGAAATAGTTTTGTCATGAAACATCGCATTGATTTTGTTGAAATAAATCTCTTTAGAACACAAAGAAGCGTGCGTTTTTACTGTCTCTCAAACATATTCTCTTTGCAGGACAAGTTATGACGTGACAAGGCATCCCCGGGGGAGAAAACACTATTTCCGAACTGTTTCATGCTCCCCAGATAATACCACATGTACCTGCAGCTTTGGCAAGGCTAAAATGCTGAAGGGGCTTGGTTAAAGGTTTCCTCAGTTTGCAAGACTCCCATACAAATTTTTAGGAAGAAAATCATTTTTAAATAATGAATCACATCAACCATTTTGATGGGGAAAAGTTTATGATCTAAGTCAGATTTATGGCTGCACGGAATAATTAGTGAGTGATGTTGAAATAATGGATAAAGAGGGTGAAAGTGCAGATGTCTCCAACACAACGGATACACATTATGAGGTTGAAAGCTTGATAAAGAAAAGTGTGCGGCAACAGGTAACACACTACCTAGTGAAATGGAAGAACTTTGATGTTCCAACTTGGGAACCACATACAAATATTCCTGCGTAGATTAAACGAGTATTTAATACGAACAACGGTGACGGTGAGCTAAATACCGAGTAGAAAAACTTGATTGATTTGATGTCAGAGAATGGTGCTAAGTTCATTTTAAAGCTCATTTGGGTAAAATTATTAGCCCTACCAGGTGTCCCAAAAAAGTATAGGCGTTTGAAAAGTTCCCAGCTTAGATTTTGCGACCTTGCACGTCCAAATCGGGTTTGCATTCGCAGAATAATTCGCTTGACCCTATCTGACCTGGGGGAGGGGGGCGGATTCCGCCCCCCCTAGTACATTTTTGTTTACACCGTTTTCCACACATGCAGCAGGCCTCTGATACTTCGTAAGTTTAACTTTGTATCATAGAGAAATAAAATTGCAACAATTTGGACATTCTATTTTTAGCCTTGTTTCCATGGTTACCAATTTTTCATACTGCACTCTGTGAAAAACATACTTTGTATCGCTTTTAATCATGTTTAATTGGTCCAATTAAGTCTAAATTAAGAATTTATATATATTTTGATCTATATCTTTCATTTCTTTATGAAAAATAAAGTTTCATGACCTTTTAGCAACCTTTCATTTATATGACGTCATATAACATCATAATGATCATCATGCTCTAGCAACAACAACAACATCGCTAATTGGATTATGATTTCAAATTTTCATTCTTTACACAATGAACTACCTTTGTGCCAAGTTTGGCTGCCATACCTCTTATGACAACAAAGATAAACAGGGGGGGCCGAATCCGCCACCCCCCCCCAGGCATTGAGTGTTTCAAATCACCCAGGTCAGATAGGGTTAAATTTCTGAGGCAGCCTAAGACAGATGGTTATTGAGTTATGCAGTCACTATATATGCGTTATTTGGAACAGCTTTTTGGGAAGCTCGACAATGCATTCTTTTTGGAAGTTTATTGAGCTATGAAAATGAAATTTACTCTTCAATCATTCGAAAGCCCAATATGACTGAACAATCACGACAGTAACGAACCTTGGACGAGAAAGATCCTTTAGTATTAGAAGATACTACTTGACACCGTTCCTGTCTTAGAAAGTTTCACTGTAAATAGACTTGCTCCAAGTCTATTCAGTGGACCATCAGCAATAAAAGAATATAATTTCTTCTGCGGGGGCGTAAGCTACTAAGGTGACGCTGCGAAGGAGAAGTGAGAACGAAACTGAATAGACTTGTCGCAGTTGGAGGCTCATGAATATTAATGAGTTCAGCGGACCGATTTTGGTCCGCTCGGCATCCTTTGACAAGCAGAGAGAGCCAATGAGAAGCAGCCAATGAACAAAGGATTTCAGTATATACGGGGGAGGGGCCAAATTACCTCACTTCACATTTTCATTCCAAAATGGCCGCCACAGCAAGTAATAACATCAATTTTCCGCCACAAATGAAGGACACAGAGATCATAAAAGAGTCATGTTCCACACAGCTGAGCTGAGAGAATATCAAACATTTTAGATTGATGCACGGGTTCAACCATAGCAAGCCATAGATCAGGCAGATTCGATTTCTTCTACAACAATTTGTGACATCGATGCTTCTGTATGATTAGGCCTGAAAAGATCTCTCTGGTAGCTAGTGATAGCAAGCCAATTATATGCGTTGCTGTTGATGAACGACACTGTATCATAAAATGGTAAGTTTCATTGTCATTTGTTACATCTTACTTCGTGGAAGGTGATGAAGGGGCAAAATAGGATGTGGGATTCGCCTTAAATGATACATTGAGGGTCTGATCAGAGATACTGCCTAGGCCTTCTAGAAAGATTATGACAAGGACCACACGGTGATAGGCCAGAGAGAGTGGAAAGTCAGAAAATTTTGGATCTTATGATTGGTATTGGATTAGGGCAAATCATGTACTTGTTTCAAGCTGCCCCAGCCAGGGGGGGGGGGGGTGCTCAGGTATATTTAGGATAAGGGTGCTCAGGCTGGGGTACCACACATCAACCAAAAAAAAGAATTTCTAGCATGAAACTAGACCAAACAAAATAATTCCCAGCATGAAAATAGACCCTAACTGATAAGATTTCTCAGTGTTGCATTTGGATATTCGAGTTTCTTCATTTAGTAATGTTACTTGATTTTGATTTCGTTTAAAAATTATATTTCTCCCAATGTTATATTTTCTCCCATATTTGAGTCCCAAAAAATAAGCCAGAATTTCAGGCACCCAAAAAATGACTCTACATATCTTTGAGCCAAAAAATAATCCTTGCTCAAATCTTAGTTCCCAAAAAAGTAACTTGAGCAACCCTATCCTAAAAATACCAGAGTACTCTTTACCCCCCCCCCCCAGAGTAAGCTGCTTCAAGTTTTTGAGCTTTGACTGGGAATACAAACAGTAAAAGCAAAGGGAACGGGATTTGATCACCAACTTTACATTGCTTACGAAATACTGTAGGACTGAAACAAAGCATTTATGGACCACCTTCAAGACCCTTACCTTTGGAAGTAATTGTAGCAGTAGATATAATCTAGTATACAATTAATTCTTGATTCATCCAAAATATGTTCAAAAACAAAACAAAGGGAAAATGTTTTATTGATTGCCTTATTGCATAGCAATGTAACAATTCTCATACAGTAAATTACTAATCAGGTGATTTAAGCCAAGAAAGAAAATGCAAGTTATAAAACAGTGCACACACAGTATCTTGTTATGCTACATGTTTTTTTCATAACAAACTGCCCATAAGAAACTCAACTCTCAGATCGCTAAAAAATTAAGAAACTCCAATGCCGGGAAAATATAAGTTGAGAAACTACTTAATTTGATAAAGGAAATCCTTGACATACTTTTACTTTACTTTTCACTTGTTTCCTGTATTATATTACTTGTAAGGTACTAGAGTAATGTCTTAACATTGGAAAGGCTTAAGAAACCTTGTTTTGAAATGTTCATGGGGGGCACAGGTAGTGAAAAGGAAGATTATTTTGAAACCTCTAAGACACTCATAAGAAACTCCCAGTGCTCAAAATCTGATAATTTTAAGAAACTTTCAGTACTGGCTCAATTTCTTAGTTTCTTATAACAAATATGTCAATGAGGAACTTAGGGCTTAGGGTCCCAGTTGGTAGCCATTTTGTAACTTGTAGGCCAATTCTTGTTGCCGAAAAGTTTTTTTATCAATTTCTCAAATTTTTGTTGCTCTTGAACTCTTTCCTATGGGACTTCATGACCTCCAGTCAAAATCTCTATCAATCTGTATGACGAGAAATTGGACTCAACAATTTCAAAAATTTGTTAAGTCAAAAAGTTTATATTGAATTCCTTTTTCCAGGGAATCTAATCAAAAAGAGTCTGCCACTATGCAGGAAGACTACACAAAACTAGCCGATTGGTGACAAGGAACAAAGTTGTTGCCTGTCTAACATCAACTGCCAAGTGTTGATAAAGCAGTCATGAAGCCAGATCATCAAAGCATGAGACTGTACACAATTTTAAGATTCAGAAGTCAAGATGAAGTATTTGATTTCTTCAGGATAACAATTAGCATGGATACTGTAAAGCTGGAAGGATTCTTGTGTTTTGTTAAAATCATAATTATTGTTGCATACTGTCCTTATATTGCTTGTAAGAATTTGGTTGAATGCAGTTTGTGTTTCTTTCAGTTGCTCATTCATTTCTGTCACCGCAAAAGTAAGTTTTTGTACAGATTTGAAAATGTTTGCACATCATGTTTATGGTATTTCATAAACATTGTCATTTTTCAATGAAAACCTGAATTGATGGACATGCATTTTTTATAGGAAACTGATTATAGAAACACAAATTTCAGATCACCAAAGAATTAAGAAACTCCAGTGCTTGGAAAATATATTATCTATTTATTTATTTATTATAATAATAATGGAAATACTTGTCATATCTTTACTTCATTTTCACTTGTTTCTTGTATGATATTACTGGGAAGGTACTTGAGTAATGTCTAAACAATTGGAAAGGCTTCAAAAAACCTTGTTTTGACATATTTACAAAGGCAAAGGTAGTAAACATGAAGATTGCTGCACAAAAGTACAAGGCTAGGCCAAGCTTTAGCCTTGTAGCTATTACATGGCCTTGTATTATCATACAGGTTGTTATGGAGGCTTTAAAACTGATAATTTTGGATATCATTAATTTGTGTTTTGAAGAGCGAGAGTAGGAGCAAGTCCAGCTAAGGGCGTACTATTTTGCAATTTTAGTCTAGCCAAGAGTATCATATTTGGCAATACTGGTCCAGGGAATGGTCATGTTTTCAGCAAATTTGTGTTTTGCTTTTCAACAAAGCCTTAGGAATTTCATCCTGACAACCCATTTTTGTTGATAACACACCTAGTAAATGAAAAAAAATGATTTCCCACATAGCTCAGGGTATCATTTTTTAATATTGGTCAGTCTAGGGTATCATTTTTGTAGAAATAAGTCTGGACAACATTACCCCTTTGAATATGCTTGAGGCAGATGAAGTACCCAAAATTTAGAAAAAGAACCCCCCCCCCCCTTACCCTGTGAGCCAAGGCAATTTCTTTAAATTGCAAAGCAAATACTTTTAGTTATGAATACAAAATAAATCACAAAGTACAGATATATGAAGTATCTTTTGTGTTGCTCTATCATTATTGTTCTTGCCTTTGCAATGCAAAATGAACTGTAAGTAAATGTACGCATATTTTCTGTCTGTGTTCAAGCGAGATCTCAGCTAGCCAGGGATAATAGGAATCCCACTTCACCAGGGAAATGCCGGGAAACTTTCTCCATGTGAATAGGCTCGCAGCTCTAGGGTTCACAGCAATTTAATCTTTTCTTTGTTGGTTAATTATGTGAGTCTCTTGTTTGTGCTGCAACATATAGAAAGTATTCCGTAGTATTGTAAACAGGTAAAGTCGTCTCATGTCAAGGACCTTGATTTGAAACGCCCATGAACCACCCATATCACCAAAATCGGTATTGCAAAGCAAGCTATGGATGATCTTTGTCTGACATGAACATACAACGAGCCAAGTCGATTTCTAACAACTACTGTACTAGCTATTCGGCCGTGATGCATTTGGCCTAAAAACATAACGACATCTGTTGACCGTTCACAGCTACATCAGTCCACCAATTTCCATTCTTCGTTTCTACTGTTGGAAGGCTTCTACTGTTGTAAGGCTTCGTTTCCCTTGGTTCATCAGTTCGTCAGTTTATCAGTGCTACGAGCAGCGAAGAATTCAGCAGCCAAAATTCCACATGCAGCGCACAGCAAAGCAGCGCCATCTTTTGCGTTTGTATACACAACCACAGCCACAACCCCCTTGCTATCCAGCGGACCAAAATCGGTCCGCTGAACTCATTAATATTCATGAGCCTCCAACTGCGACAAGTCTATTCAGTTTCGTTCTCACTTCTCCTTCGCAGCGTCACCTTAGTAGCTTACGCCCCCGCAGAAGAAATTATATTCTTTTATTGCTGATGGTCCACTGAATAGACTTGGAGCAAGTCTATTAAAACTCTCTCTAATAGATATAATAGTTTATTTGATCAGGAAATGTTGGAAACTACAAAGTTAAGTGGCTGAGCTGACTCGAAATTTTCTTCAAATTCCGCACAGAGAGTAGTAGCGTAATTCAATAACCATCTGTCTTAGGCTGCCTCAGAAATGTTGCCTGCTTAGGTCAATTACTCTGCGAATAAAAATCCAATTTGAATGTGCGAGGTCTCAAAATCGAAGTTAAGATCTCATTTATACCATAAACTGAAAATCAAAATTTTTGAAACGAAGCCTCCTTTGCAGGAACTGTTCAAGCGCTTATACTTTGTTGGGACACCTGGTGTTCCACCAAGAAGCTGCTTTGAGACATTTCCCCAAGCTGAAACGACCCATTTGTTCGTTTAAAACCTTGAATCTTTCAGTTGCTATACATTGACAGAAACTTCACCATGGTAGCCGCATTGCAAGGTTCTAAACTTCATTTGAAACTTTTGCAGTTATGAAAATGTAAATGGTTGACATGATTTATTCATGGAAATGATGCAAGAATTTGGTTCCCTAAAAACCAATTGAATAATAATCGTATTTATCCTTTCACTTTGCTTCGTCCTCTTTCATCAAATCATATAGCAATACGATACGATGCAATTTGCCGCAAAATATACATTCAAATTCATAGGACCTCTTTAACTCGTCCAAAATTAATGTTGGACTTCATCAATGCCTTACAAAAATAAACTTCTTCTTCGTAGCAGGACAGAATTTTCATGACGGTGAATCTCTTTGTCAATTCAAATCCTGTCTTGCTTTTTCGTATACGAGGGTGGATAAATTCGAAGTGTATATATGAGAGGGAGACGCCAACAAGGGCAGATAATATTTTCAATAGATTGTCGGGTTTGTTTACATTTTGTGAGATTAACCAATCACGCCAGTGCCCTTGCTGCACGTGGGCCATGCTCTGCAGCATGTGCTCTTTCGTAATGATCTTGTGCTGCTGGACGTCTTAGAAGGTGTTGTTGCAGCTCATCCATTTGCTGTGCATCTTCCCGTTCATGGGTGGGAGCAGCTCCTCTATTTATGTAGAGGAGTGGAAATAAATCTTGATATTCCATTGTGCATTTAAACACAGGGTCCGGATTAGGCGCAAAGGTCATGTTTGCAGCCAATCTCTTGGGATTGGTCAGTTGCGCATCTGTCACGAGGTACTGGATCCCTTTCTATCCCAATTGCTGCTACTATTCAAATTTTGCCAGTACTGCAAAAGAGAAACCCCTTGCATAAAGGCTCACCAATGTGGCAGCATTGTGATCATCAAATGGTCCTGCATAGAACCCAACTGTCGCAGAGAAGGAACATGGCACAGTCAACCTTTGATGACTGGAACAAAAATTGCAGCTGGAAATTTTCTCCTAAATTTTACTACCATTGCAGTTGGTGCATCTCTTACAAAGATACACACAATCTGTAAGCACATGGGTCTTGGGACGTTGTCTTTAACACCATATTTCAAGCACCAAAGGGTAAGTTCTGTCTGTAGCTGCATAAATGGGGGGGGGGGGGTAAGATGTTCTTTCCACTCTTCTTGATTTGAAAACAACTTTTGAATCATCTGTTCTGTTTTTAAATATCTTGATTGTCATCTTTATAAGTAATGAAAGCTGAAAAATGGAAATTCTGAAGTTCTGTATTTTGTTTTTACTTTCCTTTGAATATCTTGATCTGGATAAAGATGTTACTTGAAATGTTCCAGATAGCAGCAATTGGTAGCAATTAATTTTGAACCATTACATTCTGTGTTTCGAAAGGCCTTGACCTAACTATAACAATTTCACTGCAAATCTATTCAATTCAATGATATTTCTATGAATGCTTTTGCCGATTTTCAAGTGATCTGAAACCTGTGGAAAATGCTTTTACATGAAATGTTATGCTTAAAACAGTTTATGATTTGTTGCACCTAAATTTGCATCGTTTTCTCGTTACAAAACTTTTCATCCTACACTGATCACATAGTTCAGTAGTTTCTTATTACATCATTAATAGCTTTTCCATTCAACATCATTGTCATCGTTGTTGTTGTTGTTGATAATTTTAGAGTACATCGATATCTAATTTTGTGTCATACTTCCAAAATGAACGTTGCCAAGGAACTTAAAGAAAAGTAACTCCTCCTCGGTTCGTAAGATCATTGGGTATATCCACTGACATGAAGAAAGAACGAGAAATTATTGATTGTGCATCAACTATCCATTCTTGCTCCGTATTAAACGTCCACTCGCATCAACAAAAATCCACTCAACTCGATGCTTTACTCCTTTTCAGAATATTAAGGCAAACAACTCAACAAGGATTGAAGAATGATGCTGCCTCTAACAGAGAAAGTGAACTAACATTCAAGATCGAACATGTTCATATCAACGATACCAGGAACGTATTAGCGTCCAAGCACTGTATCGCATTTTACTTTTTCTGTAAGATTTCTACGAAGAGCATGCAACTTAGGTAACGATCCTATATTATGGAAAACCAGCAATTGCATAGATATAATCCTATTACGTTAAGCTTTTATGAAATTTGTGTTATGCTTCTGTGCGTAAATGTTCAGCTAAGTTGACACCGAAAAGGCCAAGGGGCCAGTCAGGGAGATTGAAATCAATAATTCATGAAGTTGGTTTGCAGGCTCTACGGAAATAAGTAAAGTTAGTGTTTGCACAGCAATTCACGTCAATAACTGCAGAACCTTTGAGGATGATGAGACGATCAATCATACCTCAGACTTCATTGGAAACAATGCTTTCTAAAGAACGATGCTTTGAGAAACACAGATCACTATCCAAAGTTTGGAGTACAGACCAAGAGCATCTCTAAAATATTGGTGAGCATGCATCGTACGGAGACTTGACCTATTTACGTAGACACTGCACACCGGCATGAAAATTTAGAGCACATCCATGCAAGTGATGAAAATTGGAAGTAAAGAAGATTGATATACTGTCAATGAGAAGTTGGTATGATGCGTTTAATAACCCATGGTACCTCGTTCTCGTCGACAGTATAAACAATATCATTTTGTTTACTCGTCATGTTGGTCGATGCTGCGGCTATCTTTGCTGCCCTTATTAGCGGAGCTTTTCCAGAATATAAATGGTGCATGTATCGTACGCAGACTTTACTTATTTCCTTATATACTGCACACCGGTTTGTCAATTTACAACAGCCGTCTAAAGGGACAACAATTGGAAGCATAGAAGAAATTGTATACTGTTGATGAGAACTTGGTACTGTGCGTTTAATAACCCATGGTACCTCGGTCTCATCGACAGCATAAACGATGACACTTTGATAACTCGTCATTTTAATCAATGCTCTTGCTATCTTTACTGACCATACAAACGGAACATCTTCAGAATATCAAAGGTGCATTAATTGTACACAGACTTTACCTATTTCCTTAGATACTGCATACCAGTATGCCCATTTACAACGGCCTTCCAAGAGACAACAGCTGCAATCAGACAATAAATTATATACTGTTGACGAGAACTTAGTACTAGGCGTTTAATAACCCATGGCATCGACAGTATAAACGATGCCATTTTAATAACTCGTCATTATAGTTGATACACGTGTTATCTTGGCTAACCTATACATATCTAATTAATATTAGAGATTGTAGCGAATTACTATTAGAAGCTACATTAAGATACAATTAAATCATCTTACATTATTGAACAGTTGAATTCCTTACATTCCTTAGTTCTCGATGGTGCCTTTTCTCTGCGTCAAACTATCCTTATGAACCTAAAGTTGGCCACTGCAATTGAACAATTATGCTGATAATTAGCAAAAAACCTTTAAATTTCCTAACAATTCCTTGCTTGGAAACTAAGAGGAAAGGAGCGTTTCCCTATAATTTCTGACTTAAGAAAATAAGACTTTCTTTTCCTCTTAGTTTTGATTAAGAATTGTTTAATTTTTAGCTAAATTTCCTGTTCCAATACCACACGAAATTTAAAGATTATTTGCAATAGAAACAGATGAATATTGCGCATAGGCCCGTCACTGTTAACACAAAACAACGGACAATTGCCAGCGAAGAGATAGGGGGGGATTTTATTTGTAGGCAATAAAACACTTTATCTGTACCACTTGTCACAAAAACGATTCAATAGAGTGAAACTTGAAAGGTCTTTGTGAAGAAGCCTTCGCGAAAAAATATTTCATTCTACGGACTATTCAAAGCATCGCTTAGGCACATCCCTAGTAATTACTTTGACACTGGCCCCAACTATGAGGGGTGACCAATTTCCTTCTTCGAGATAGAAACTTTTCATTGGTACCAACTAAATTCGAGCAAGGCGAATACTGTAAAATTTGAAAGGCCTTTGTGAAAAAAGGCTCGAAATTTCGTACTACAGACACTAGACATTTCTACTTAGGCGCTTTTTGACCAATAATGTAACATTGTACAAATACACTAGATGGATGACCAGATCGTTCCCTTTGAGATAAGAACGTTTAATTGGTACCAATAGACTCGGAATAGATCAAGAAGATCGAAACTTGAAAGGCCTTTCTCGAAGAAGTTCTGAATTTTGTACTACGGACATTTTGAGGTTCCGCTTTGGCCCATTTGTGGCATCAATCCAACATTGGACACATAAATTTGAGGGATGACCAGTTCTTTTCAATTTAGATACAAATTATAATTGATACCATTTGAGAAAGAAAAATTACATTGATTGAAAAACCCTCGTGAAAAAGCTCAAAATTTCGTACTACGGACACCTGGAAGATTCACTTATACCCTTATTGGGCACTATCTAATTTTTACTCAAAAAATTGACGGCTCATTACATATTCTGCTACATAGAAAATTTTAATTGCTCCAATTGGACAAAAAACTTCTTCAGTGGGTGAGACTTGATAAATTTTCCTCAAAAAGTGCTTCATTTGTACTACTGACACTAGAAACTTGCACTTAGGCCCTTTTTGTCCAACAATTTAACATTGAACAAATTAATTAAAAAAATTCTCCATTTATGCCCGCTTTGGCTAACTATCTAACACTGGAGTAGAAGTTTCCAATAATGGACAAAGCACTTTCTAATTGTATTCAAACGAAATATTTTATCAGTGGCTACCATCTTTAATCCAATGCGAAGGCGCATTTACAACTTTGCGCGGGAATTTTGTCAAGCTGGCGTCAGCACTTAGCGAAAACAAAATATTGCGAAACATCTCAGAAATTTACGATGCCCAGACAGCATTCATACCACGGTGAGTTACTTTAAACGCCTTATTCGTCTACTGTATTTGGCTGTTTATCTATAAAGAAAATATCTCTCGTTTCCCTACCAGTTGAACCATATTTTAACACATTTCCCTTCCTTCAAATATTGTCTTGCCATACCGAGAAGGCTTCCATGATAATCCACTCGTGCAATTATTCCAGGACTTATCTTTCAATGATTTCAGAGGCACAATTGTTTACATAATTACATTCCAGGTACCAAATACTTTGATAAACTTATTATTGCTGTATAAATAAGAGAATATTGAGCTTCAGTTTGTGAATTTTCCCGAAGAAAGCATCATTTTCATGATACGAGTACTGAAAGTTTTTGCAGCTTGAACCAACATGACCTGATTGTATGCAGCAATGCAGCAAGTAGATAACTATACTGTCTCATCTCATATATATTGTCAATGCCGGAGACTGCTTAACGAAGTCGACAATAATTCTAAGAATCTCCTGTGTCTATTTTAAACTTAGTGAGCTTTATTGAAGCGTTGCAGCGTTATTCTATCGTTCGGTTTTGACTTTTCTGATACCCGCCATCATTGCTTATTTGATTTAAAAGGTGACTAGCAGAAGCCATGTCGACGTCATAAAAGACAATGGTATTTGGAAATAAACCAATTAACAAGTGATGTCTTTGTTACCCACTCACGTTTTCTTGGAAAAAAGTCAATATTTGCAACAACAACTACCTGACTCAACACCATGTACATTTTGAATGCGACATGCAGCATCTAACACTGAACAAAGTTCAGTAGGAGTTGAAAGTATATGATGCTGCGTCAGTGTTTGGAGATAGTGTCGAGAGGTTCTTCCGTTTAGGGGAGGAAAAACAATACTAATTACAATAATTCTCAATTGCAGAAATGGCGAGCATCCTTGAACTAGACACGAGCACGAGCATAACAATGGTTGGAAAGAAAGCGGTGGAGAGTTCAACAATTAGAGTCAAATTTAATGAATAATCAAAAGTTAGTTGATTTAACTCAATCGTTATAAATTTCCTCAATCAGTCCAGATCCAGCAAATATAGTAACTCCTTTTAAGCTACCTTATCAAAGTCACGATTGCCATCAGTTACCATCTTTTATGGATCTGCACGAATAAACAACATCACTATCTATCGACACTATCACAGCAAGAAATGAGCAAATTTCCACCAATTTCTGAATAGGGAGATTCTCACATTTCTTATTAGTTTCCGAAAGGGAAATTCACACTCACAGTTTCCTATGGATTTCCATAGTGGGAAATGTACACGGGGAGTTTCTGATCAGTTCCAGTTAAACGAAATTCACACTCAACATTTCTCAAGATTTCCGATGGAAGAAATTCCCCTGTACTCGTTCCCAGCTCTCTGCCTATGACGAAGGGTCTTTTGTTTAGACGTCGTTTAACATTTTGGCGCTCAAAATCATTCTTTCTGTGAAGATCAGCGACAATGGAGGGTTTCTCAAAGCAGCGTACAGACTTAACAAGCCAGTAAAGTGTATGAAATCAAGAAGTCACCGGAAAAAGGCTACAAGTCAAGCATTGACAAGTCTCTACGGAAATAATATGAGCAGGTTTGTTGAGTTTCTTATCTTGCATGCCTTACTTTTTCGAACGGATCTCTGACGGCCTAAGGTAGCTAAACTACTAGTCTAGCCTGGGCCTAAATTGATGGCTTCGAGAAAGTGGCGGGCGAAGTGTTGGCCTTCAAGGAGATTTTCCGTTCTAGCTTCCTTTCTGAAGCTGAAAAATAGAGATATATACAGGCATGAATGGGCACGACTTTCAAACAACAGACGATGACAAAATTTCATGGATTTTTGCTCCCATCATATTGCTACCAATGTTATATTTCAATTTTAATTGCTTTTTTTTCAGAAAATGAGGGTTTTTAATTTGTTCTCTTTCATCATAGCTCCCTGGCTTGATTGCTGACATCAGGAAGAGTTAATAGGAGGAAGGAGAAAAGCGGGTAAGATCACAATTTCCAAAATAAATTTTTGTCAGTGGTTGAGACAAGGAGTGGAACGCTAGACCAGCATATTTTCAATTTCTATTCTTAGTTTTGAATATATGTGAAACAGTTATGTGTCTTCAATGCACGAACTTGTTCAAGTGGTCAGCGATCAAAGCAATTTGTTTTCAACCATGCAAGTAGTTCCTCATTTTCACTTTGGGTAAGATCAAAATTTCAAACGTAAAATGTTCGTTGGTGGTTGAGACAAAGAGCGGAATGCTAGACCAGCATATTTTCAATTTCTATTCTTAGTTTTGAATATATGTGAAACAGTTCTGCATCTTGAATGCACGAATTTGTTCAAGTGGTCAGCGATCAAAGCAAAGCAATTTGTTTTCAACCATGCAGCAGTATCTTCATGCCTCATTTTACATTTAACATTTTTGAGTTAGTTACAAATTAGCTGCTCTTTTTCCTCCTCCAAGCTCCTGCCAAGTTGTATTTGCAAAGCAAAAAGAGAAAACTGGTTAGTTCATAATTCTCTTTGATTTGTTTTTTTCCCAATATTTGATTATCAAAACATTGAAGGACCTTATCGTACGGGAGGTTCTCAAACCCACACACATTTCTGTGGAGGGTCAATGATGTCCATCAGCTTTTCCATGGCTCAAATTTTGTTGTTGAAACCCTGGCTAATGTCGACATAAATCTCCACGGACATCCATTAAAAGCCATGGGCATTCAAGTTTCTACACAGCACTAAAATTGTTCATATGGCACTAGTGCGGTGTTAGAGTGTCTAGTGAAATGAAAACAGTTTCCTTACCGTAATGTGATTTGAAACTGGCATGAAAAAATCATGATTAAGAACGTAACAACCATGGCAAACCATGGTAATGTCTGTGGCATAATACAGAGCAGGAAAAAGTGTCTGAACCTGTGAAGCATCTTCACAGGAGGCTTGTTTGCCTGGAAGGAAGATAATGGGAGCAAAGAGAGAAAGGGGAAGAGAATGAAGGGAAAGAAATGAAACAATTAAGTTTGGATGGAAGTTCTTGTTTCTTCAAAGAAAAAAGATGAAGAGGAAGAATGTAAGATGGAATGGAGAAAGGATGAGGGAGAAACAAAGATTGAAAATGTGAAGATGAGAGGAATAACTAAATGAATCAAAGAATCAAAAAGCAGTATTTTGATTATGTTCTTTTCATTTATATGGTTGTGTGATGCAAGGAAGATATCAAGATTAAATTCAGTCCTAGTGGATTATCATCTACATTGTACCAGGCCTTACTGGGAATATTTTGGTAGGAGTGTGGCAAATCGCACTCCTAGTGCTTTCCAGGCGTGCGATGGAGTGCAGTTGAAACTTGCCATAACGTGCATCAGAAGCATGTCTTTTGGGGTTTTTACTCAACCATTTTTGACCATTCCAAAATTATCCCCATCTTTAACCATTGAAAGAGACATGTTTGATTGTTCGAAATATCGACTTGTCCGAGTTAAACAATGTTTGAGTTAACTTTAATCATATAACGATAAATCATAAGCTCTTTTCTGTCAATTAAATAAATGCAATAAAGGATTCGAAAATATAGTACTTAAATTACGTTTCGCTGCCGTTTCATCAGAAATAAACTTTACACTCTGTAATCATTTGTAATGAAGATCCTCAAACATGAAACGCTCTCTTATCAATTTCAAATTCTTTGTCTGAACTATCGAGGCTCTAAGATGCTTGATACTGCTAATCCTTCCATAGTACTATAGAGAGATCTAAGCCTTGTTCACTCTTACGGATATCTCAATATTACAATCTAGAGCTCTTTCAAAAGATTTCTAACGATTCCTAATCATTTTGTTGGGCCTATGGGGCGAACTCAAATCAAACACTCAGAATTTTAGTATTTTGGAGAATTCTGTCTCATTTCTCGAACATCTACTAATTTCTGGAACTGACCAGCAAGAAGGGGATGAAGTTTGGAAAATGCCCTGATAGTAACTAAAAATTAGCCGGTAATGATATTTGCCTGTTTCTAATGAAGAGACAAGACATCTGAAAATTTGTCATACTGATTCTTTTTGTGACAGTGGCTAAGTATTGAACCTCGATTTAAAGAAGTTGTTATGTTAATTAAATGATTCTATCAGTCCGTTGGAAAGCAAGCAAGAAAGAAACTGATCTTTCAAGAAATAGCATAAGGTCAAAGAAATAACTCTTCAACCTAAGTGATCTAAAGTGATATAACATCCTGAAGGATTATCTTTTGTAAGCAATTTAATGATAACTAGCAAATCATCAAGGGTTCTGGATTTAGGACTTCCTGGTTGGTATTTGCTTCCGGAGATTTACAAGATTTTAATCATCATTTGGAAAGACAAGGTGTGTGATCTATCGCACTCCTTGGGAAGAGAAGGCGTGCGCAAAGGCGTGCAAGAGCGATCGCATGCCATTCCCAGTAAGGCCTGTTGTACAGAATATTAAAATTCACATAAACAGTGGAAGGAAGAACGTTAGAATGGCATTGCTTTACAGGAAGGCAACTATTTTTGCAACCACTTGACACAAAACCATTCCACAAAACCCAAGTTGTCATGGACTGGCCTATGGATATTCCACGTCAATTTACATGGGTTTCGGTCTACTCTTTTTCGTGGAATTTTTTTATTGATCTGAATTTTCTTGAAAGCAAGTAGGACACGGAAAGGAATGAAACATGTTGAAAAGTTTGATTTGTAGACTATCCTGGATCATTTGATCTTGATAGGATATTGATCAGCCTCTGGTTCTTATTACTGACATTGCACTGGAGCTATACTCATTTTCATGTGAAGCTGAACAACAACAACCGAAAGAGTTATCTGGCTGATATGCAGAACAGTAAACAGATTTCAGAATGCTCACAACTCTTACTTTTTCATTGGATACACAACAAAAATGAACTTTTGAAACCACCAGGAATTATTTTGATGCACTCAGCTTGCTTTTTATGCATTATAACTTGGGATGATTCTAAGTTTTAAAGTGAATAGACCATATTTATGCTTGAATTCATGAACTGCTATAAACAAAATCAACATGAGAATCCACCTCACATGGACTCCTTCTTTATCAGAACTGACAGTTTTATGTTTTAGTTTTGAATATATGCGAAGTTTTAGTTTTGAATATATGCGAAACAGTTCTAGTGCACAATAAATGCACAATAAATGCACAAACTTGTTCAAGTGGTCAGCGCTCATAGCAATTTGTTTCAACCATGCAAGTAGCATCTTCATTCCTTATGTTCACTTTCTTTAAGATGATAATTTCAAACATAAAATGTTTGTTGATGGTAGAGACAAGGAGTGGAATGCTAGACCAGCATATTTTCAATTTCTATTCTTAGTTTTGAATATATGTGAAACAGTTCTGCGTCTTGAATGCACGAACTTGTTCAAGTGGTCAGCACTCATTGCAATTTGTTTTCAACCATGCAATTAGAATCTTCATTCCACATTTCACTTTTGGCATTCTTGAATTAGTTACAAATGAGCTGTTCTTTTTCCTCCTCCAAGCCCTGACAAGTTGTGACTGCACAGCGAGGAGAAAACTGGTTAGTTCACAATTGTCTTTGATTTGCTTTTCCTGATATTTTAGTGTCAAAAGCAACAAAATATTGAAGCAACTTTTTATCGTGGACCTTCATTGATTGGTCTCAGGTCTCAAACATCTTTGAAAGCAAGCAGGGCACAGAAAAGAAGGAATTACTTTGAAATGTGATTTTAAGACTTTGATGCTGCAAATATCCCATCTTCTTTCTCTTGAAAGGATATTAATAAGCCTGGTTCTGATTCATTGAAATTGCACAGGAGCTACACTAATTTTTATATGCACGTGCAGGACAGAAACAACCAAAAGAGTTATCAGACCCATTTGCAACACCAGGAGCAGTTTCACACAGTGTTAATCAGGATCCAAAGAAACACACTTTTTTTTAAACTTCCGTTCATCGGTATGATACAAGGCGGGCTCGCAAAGGGGATATTTTTATGACACGTAAGAATACTTTGCAATATGGCTTACGATCTATTAAATATGCAGTCAACTTTGCACAGTAGGTCTCTTAGGGGTTTCGTTAGCGTAGCTAAGTGATTTGCAAATTTACTCAAATGGTTTACCATACCCAAAAATGATCTCAACTCCTTTACGTCTTTAGGCTTAGGTAAGGAGACAATTGCTTTGATTTTGGAGGGGTCTGGGGTAATACCCTCAGAAGAAACGATATGACCCAAAATCTTAACAGATCTAACTCCAAATTCGCACTTTGCTTTGTTGAGAGTAATATTTGCCTGTGATAATCTCTTTAAGACATTATCTAATCTTTGATCATGTTCTGCTACATCAGAGCCATAAACTATGATATCATCGATTTGAACTTCGACTCCTTCTAGTCCCTCTAGAAGTTCATTCATGCACCTTTGAAATTGCTCACTACCAGTTGAGATACCATAAGGGAGACGATTGAAACAAAATCTTCCCCAAGGAGTGATAAATGTAGTCAATAATCGAGACTCATTTGATAATTTTCTCTGCCAGAATGCACTATTTGCATCCATCTTTGAAAAGATTTTTGCTCCTCCAAATTTAGCAAGTGTATAATCAACTGAAGGAAGAGGATGTATTTCTCTTAGCACAGATTCGTTTAATTTTGTAAGATCGACGCAAATTCTGACGTCGCCATTAGGCTTGGGAATAACAACCATAGGAGCACACCATGAAGTATGACCTTCAGCTCGAGAAATCACTCCCATATCAAGCATTTTATCTAGCTCCTTTTTCGTTTTATCCAAAAGAGGCAAAGGAACTTTTCTAGGTACATTTAGAGCATAAGGTTTTGCATTAGGTTTGATCAAAATTTTATACTCTCCATGTAGTTCACCAAGTCCTTCAAAAAGTTTTGGATATTTGTCTAAAATGTGCAGCTTAGTATTTTCAGCTACAGAGTCAAAGGAATTTTTCTTCAAGTCAATTTCGTTGACTTTTTGAATCAAATTCAAGGAAGAACTTGCATTTCTACTGAGAAGAGGTTTCTCCAAACCTTCCACAACATAAATATCTTCAAAATGGCTTTTGTCGTCAATTGATAACTTTGCTTTAAATTTTCCCTTGCAATGTATTTTATAATTGCAAGGGCCAAGTAGCGTTTTGCTACTTTTAGTAAGATTTTGGTAGGTGCTCTTATCAAATTTCTCAAATAGCGTGAGTGGTATAACTGAGACGTCAGCCCCTGAATCTAGCTTGAACTGAACCTGCTTGCCATTTACACAAACCTCAGCCTTCCATACTTTACAAGCATGATGGCTTTCAACTGCATCAAGTTCAACTTCACCAAGAAAATATTCATCTTCAGAAGATAAAGGAAAGGTTTCACCTGAAATTTCGTGAAGTTTCTTGCTTCTGCATGCTCATGTCCAATGTCCTACTTTTCCACAGCTATGACATTTTGAGTTGCGTGCGGGGCATGCCTGTTTCTGATGAGGAGGTCCTGAACATCTCTCACACTTTGTGGCAGACTGCTTGTTTTGGTTCTTTTCAGTTTTGTTGTATCTTGAGTCCACATCAGCGCTTTTGCCTCTGCTTGGGTTTCTTTGCTTTGAACTCTTCACTGCATCGACGGTTGGTTGTGCTGAAAAAGCTTTAAAACTCATTAGATTCTGCTGTTTTTTAACTACTTCTTTCTGTCGAACAGCATTAATGGCTTTCGAAAGTGTTAATTCACTCTCCAATTGCAATCTTTCTGATAAATTTTTATCACGAATCCCAACAACTATACGGTCACGAATCAATTCGTCGTGTAAATCTCCAAATACACAAAATTCAGCTAGAGTATAGAGATCAGTAATAAAACTGTCTACAGACTCACCCTCTTGCTGAACACGCATGTTGAATCGGGCTCTTTCGAATATCACATTTCTCTTTATGATGAAATGCCCCTCGAATTTGTCTTTCACACTTTTGTATTTCTTTCTATCGGCATCACTGAGGCCAAACGACTGCAATATGTCATCTGCTTCGTCGCCCATTGAGTATATCAGTGTGTTTACTTGACTCTCTTCACCTCGCTTATGGAGCTCAGAGGCCACTCTGAAACGTTCGAAACGTCAAATCCATTTACACCATTCTTCTGGCTTAAAAGAAAACTTTTCTGGGGGTGTGACTTGAAACGTCACCATCTTGCACGTGAACTTTGTTGCAAGCTGCGGGGCTCACCAATGTAGCGCCTCTTAGTCGTCGACCCGTAGTCTTAAGACCGCTCTTCTACATTCGTAGCCATGCACACTCCTCAGTTGTAGCTTTTAAGTTTTCCTGTCACCATGTTGAGTTAGACAAGCCAGAGATGAGACGTTTTATTTCAACTCTCGTGTTTACTAACTAACTCGATAAACAACCGTTCAAAACTTAAATAGGAAAACAACTTACACGTACGAAAACATGCGCTATGTGCTGCACGCACCTGTGGGAATTAATACAATGCGTATTTGATAATTATGTATCATTTGACAATGAACATAACACAACAGTGATATCGATTATCCTGGTCTTGGAACCTTTTCCTACCTTCATATGCGTGTTTGCAAGGACATTGCTGTGTCCAAGGAGCAATATGAACGCGTCTGCATCATCTGCATGAATAACTACAGGGCCATTTGCGTATTTTGCATGAAGCAGCATGCGAGTATCTGCCTCTTCATGTGAACATTCTAGCTCTGGAACGATCTCAGAACTATCCTCTGTTATTCTCCAGCAGCTGCTTCCCTCTGTCACATACATCATTTTCCCTTCACGTTTGGCAGTGAACTCTGGCTTTTTCCATTCAGATACCAGGAATTTAACGATCTCTGTCTTATTTGATTGAATAGACATTAATTTCTTCCAGGACTTGATCGGATATGATGGAAGAATATTCTTGTATCTGATCCGTTCAACACTACCAGAATTTCTCTTTGATCGCTCAGGATTCTTTATGGATATGTCTCGATACACATCAAAAACAATATGAAACCTTCTGCTGATTTGACTTGAACATATCTGCAGCAAAATCTCAGCCAGGGTACGAAATGTTGATCCACTAGAAGGCTGATATTTCTGAAGAACTGCCATTCCATCGTAAATGCTTCCAGCATGCTCAGGATATTGATCTGCAAGGGCAGTTCCTTTCTGAAGCTGCTGCAGGAGCTATGCCTTGTTTGTTTTTCTGGGTATTCCATAGGGATCAGCAATTGCCCATGGTAGTGGACCAAGTGGATAACTGAAAACCTCTTTCAGATCAATTTTTTGGAATTGTGCTATCAGTGCCATTCGCGCAAATAATGTTTGGTTCATCTTCAGTGGGATGAGTTTGTCTTTCTTTTGCACATTGACAACTTTCTTTATATGTTTGAATGTCTTCAAATTGGTCTTCTTCAATGGGTTGAAAAATTCAGCTGTTGGTTTTGAAGAACATCGACTGATGACAAAATATTTGCATGCATCCATTCCTTTCTCCCTTGCACTAAGTAGATCGTTCTTGACTTCTAGAGAAGCTGCAATGCCCGTTGATAGGCTTAGCAGCTCTTCACCTATCCAAGGGCTGATAAAAACATCTTCCAGAACCTCAATAACTTTCTCGACAGCAATTAAGTTCTTTCGAACACGTGCTGTGCCATTTCTTTGTGTACATATTTCTTAGACTTTTTATTGTTTATTGTAATTTCAAATACTTCAATTTCCGCTGTTTGGGGTAAATACCATCATAGGACCGATTTTCCCTATTTATTGTTAAAACTGGGCAAAAATTTTTCATTTTTAACAGCAATGGTTTTGTGTGGAATCTAGATAGTGAAGAGATTCTGAAAAAGACAAGAAAAGGAGTCATCTAAAAGAGGGCAATTTTCCAAAAAAGCTACTATTTTCAGGCGTCCATCATCATTTTTTCATAACAGTAATACTTGAAGCATCGTTTAAGATCAGTTTTGTTTGTTTCGGGAACATGAGTATTGAAACCCAAAATAATGGTCTCAGCTGACGGACTAATTTAATACAAAACACTTGGGATCGAATGCAATGCAAGAACCGTTTCCTCAAAAGAAAAGTCACTTCAAGAACAATTAAAGTAATTCAAGGTATAAATCTTTTCAAAAATAAAAAGTAAAGGTCAAAGTCGAAAATTCGTTTGCAAAATGCCTGTTTGTTGTCAAATTATGGTTAGGCCATTTCTGAAAACCTCTGCTTTCAGGTGCACTCCAAATGTTGACCTTATGAACTCATATCTCCGGTGTTTGGTGATCGATTTCCAAATGCAAGATATGTGCATCTAAGTTGAAGACCAACAAATGTAGCCATTCATTCAAAAAGTCCCCAAATATTATCATTTTGTTGCCTTGTTGAGTCAAAAGGGGGTACTTTTTTTGGAGACACCCGGTATATAAAAAAAATGGGATTTAAGGTCTCACAATTTCCATATTTTTAATGATATTGGGCTATTGAGCACAGGACCCCTCCCCCTCCCCACATAGCATATGGTGCGTGCCCACAGCTCTGTCTGGTGTGTCTGGTGCACACTTGTGTGAAATTTGTTGGCAAATGAGTATATTGTAAATTCACCCTTAAAAATACAACTTGAAAACTGTCTTAGATTGCATTTTAATACTCAAACAGAATGAATTTGTTTCAGGTGCTAAGAAATTACAAATTAATGGGCAAGTGAGCTTGGCTCTAGAGGATGGAGCGGTAATCAACGATGATGATGATGAATGCTTTCAAATGTTACCTCATAATACTTTGATCAAATTCAATGAAACAAAAACATGCTTAAAATCCAGCCAGCTGACCATCAGTTTTCAAGATGGGAAGTTGGGATGTGGAAATCCTATTGAGGTAATTACTTATAATCTTAAAATGCTAAGGGTCTGTAAGAGTAAAATTGGTAGGCAAAGGTAAAATGGGTAGCACTGATGGCCAGAATTTAGTAGATTGTGAACAGTTACAGTACAGTAAATCATAACTTGAAACAAGTATGGGATGGTACCTGCATATAGAAACAATTACTGATTTTGATTTCATTCAATTGTTTAAAAACAATAAAGCATTGGTTATTCTCTTTTCAAAACTTCAGTGCCTGAGTTTTGTTAATTGTGTGTTTATGTGGAACTACATCGCAATTAACAGTTGTAGCTGGGGAAAATCTGTGGCTCAAGATTTTTACATAAGAATGCTATTCTTATTTTGCTCCCAGCCAACCCATTTAACCCTAGTAGACCCTGTAATGTAATGCAACTTACTATTTTTCTCTGTGATATGATTTGTCCATGATAGACCTAGTATTTTCAAACATTTGGAAGATTTTACCAATAAATGATCATGCACTGTGCTCTTTAATCAAATTCCCATAGAATTGTTAAAGATTCATTATTTGAACATAATGCATCTTGGTAAAAAGCATCGTTAGCGTAATTGTATATTGATACTTGCATAGTGGTTGATCAACATGTAAGTCCCATAAGGAATGAAGTTTTAATAAAGGAAGACTGATCACCTATATACTGGAGAGCCAGACTGCCAACCTGTGCATGAGATCTCATATGTGAATTTTTCGGCCACAAGCGCAAGTGCATAGTTTGTTTAGAGCCAAGCATGCATACAAATTTGGTAAAACAACCTCATGCATGCAGTATGGTGGTGAAGACATAAGAACATGATAGTTTGCTGTCTGGTGAGAGAATATCAGACCAGAATACCAGAGAATACAATTACTGGGGCATTACTATAGATATTGCATGTAACAGATTTACAGCCTGTCATGCTAAAACCACAAAAAACACTTTGAGGAGTGGGGCAAAATGTGCCAGAGCCAAAATGTGCTGTGTTGTATTATATTATTGTATTGCCTGTAACTTGTATAGACCGGGTAAATACCAGTACAATCGCCAAACAATAATTGTTTGTTGCTTTGGAGGATGTGTGTGAAAGCTTCGTACAGTCCTTTCAAATTTGATGATTTCAAGGGGAATTCCCCACATCACTTTGGGGAATTCTTGCTCGGCGAACGAGAACTTTGTGCATCTCAGTTTGGGCATCATTTCAAGCAATATTTACACAAATTCTAGTCGAATACACTGTCAAACTCATACTTAGGGTATTCGTAATAAAAGATACAAGACCATAGTGCCATAGTGCCATAGGGCCATTGATTGGTACACTCAACAAAAATTCCTTCAGGCTGCGGAAATCAACAAAACAATTTCTGAGACACAAACTGAGAAAGCTCAGTTGAAAGAGCAGCTGCAGCAGCTGGTGAACTCGGCAAAGGAAAGTGCAAGGCATAAAAAAAAGGAGAAGGAAGGTAAACCAACGATGACCTTAACAATGACAATTTCAGGTTTAGTCAAGGGCGCAATATTCTGATTCCTTCGGTACACTGTTAAATCCTAACCAAAGCTGCAGCCGTCATTTACGGAGACCGTGTAAGATATAGCATGTAGGTAGAGGTACTAAAAGTGATTCCATTTCAGCTTGATAACAACTGCATAATAATCTACTTCTGCAATCAAGAATTTTTTGGCTTTGCAAGGATGAAATATAGTATATGATTTTTTTCCAGCAGTGCTTTTGCCATCTTTTCTCTGCTTCTCGTATACTCAAATTTCTATTACAATAAAAAAATTCATATTGTCATTGGTAAAATATGTATTCCCTCCAAAAGTTTGAAGACTTTCCAGAGGCTCAACAGACTGTGAATTGGCATGAAGAAGATCCAAAAGGTTTTTGAAGTGGTCAAGGCAAAGTATTAATATTTTCAGGAAAAACAAATAAGTATCTAGCTATAACCAATATCGGTGAAATGACTTTTAAAATCGAGCCTTTCGTGCACCTCGGAACGATCTAAAGTCAAGCGAAGAACCGTGCATTTCTCGGGAACTACCAATCAAGCATGCAGGTCAATATGAAGTTCTGGTTGTTGGTTTGTTTGTTTTTATTTTCCTCTGGCATGCAAAAGATTACGGATAGCAGTGAGTCATCAACTTGCATAAAGTTTCATACAAGTATACTACTTTTGCTATATTTAACAAAAATTGCATGAAAATCTATCACACTCAATGCCTTGTTTTCTTTCACCAGGAAATTAACAAACATGAATGACAACATCACAGGGAAGCTTGAAAGTCTTGTGGAAAGTCAAAAACAGTTGATAGCTTTGATAACGAATCAAATAGAAAAGACTGACCAACGTCTGTTTAATGTTGAGTCCCAATTGAAAGAGAAGATACGAGAAAAGGAGCATGTGCCAAAAGAGTTATCGGTAAGAACCTTCGCAGAGTACTTTATTCTGAGGCAAGGGTTTGGTAACATTTTCTTACGAATCAACAAACTTATGTGATGAAAAGATGCTGTCATTCAACTTGATGTAGCTGAAATCTTAAATACAACAATTTTGTCAACTTAACTTATTATGCAGCGACTCAAGAAGTTTTATAAAAACATTTTGACAAATGAGGGAGAGGGAGACAATTTTCCAGACCTGACTCGGTCAAAATCGCCAATTCTCAAATATTAATTTTCGCGAAAAAAGTAGCAAAATTGCAATATTTTGCAGAGCTATTTTGCAGGGTGGTGCTCTTTGGTGTAATCTATCATAATTTTCATGTTTGGATGGAAATTATGGTCGAAATTAAATTTTAACGCATTTTTCCTGATTTTGATCGAAAAGGCAATTTTGCTAAGCCGGTAGTCAAACTATGTCAAAAGGGGGTATTTTGTTCTATCAGTGGCTGCTCAGTCCAATTTTTATGTTTTGGAGTGAGTCGGGTATCGCTTGCAGGGAGAAATTCTAGAAATGGGTAATAACAGATTTAACTCAAGTACCCCTCCCGCCGGAGTATGATTCACTGATTATTTGACCAAATGGCATGCTCTTTGGCTCGAAATTCTCTTTCCTTTCCAGTGTCCTTGATATGGGCTTATTTAGATTGATCTATACTGGAGATTTTATGGAAGTCATTGACATTTCTTCAGACACTATATTGCTGAAAATAACGTCAATTTTCCAACTGAAAATTACGTTGAGATTGCACCAATTTCTTTTACGTTCAACTAAATTATATGTCAAATCTCTTCAAAATTTCATTTAGAAATGTATCATTTACCACGCAGTTCCTTACGGGAAATTCGAGATTTATCAAAAATTCCATTTGAAAATGCGCCGTATACACGCAGCTCCTTACAGGAAATTCCTGATTTATCAAAGGTTTAATTTCGAGACTGTGAGTCTTCCGACGTTTCCTTGATAGAAAACTTTGAGTTTGCAAAAGCAGAGATCTTGTTTATTTGGAAACGTTCCTTTATCCATAGTTTCCGAGTAAGGAAACTGAAATATATACTTCACGTTTTCGGGTAGTGTTTTCGATGGAGACTGTCGGAAATTGGACGTTTATTAACCGTTTAAGCATGAAAATACTACTTCGAAATCGAGGCATTTCTTGCCGTGTTACGCTAATTTAGCTCTAGTCCTTCGTAACATCGGTATTAACGCTGGCATACACAGATATGGTGGAAAATTGCGTCATTGGTTGATTGTATGCTGTGGTAGACTTCCTTTCAAGCTTTGTTTCAATCTCCTCAATGACACAAGAGTTTGTTTAGAATGTGAAAAGCCGTTTTTCGGCATGGACAAATTCTCTGCACATTGCAAAACGCAACACAACGGTACAATGCACAAGTTCTATTACAAATTTGATTGGGTGTTCATGCGGCCTGGGGGCGGACATATTGAGATAAATGCTATCAAGTCTTTTTCTTTAACTCAAAGAAAAGCTCTGTTCATGCAAAAATTGTGCGAAACAATGGGCTTCAAGTCCGAGCTAGCCCAAAGTTGTGCCAAGAGATGCACAGATCACCATAAATTTTGGTCACTGCTGTTGGTTTTTTACATGGGTTCTCTCAGAGAGCTCGTGCATTGCTACCTAAAAGCTTTGAATGAGGGGACATTTCTAAGTGAAGATAAGCCATCATCAACAGATCATCCGTCAGCTGAGGGTTTTTTTTCTTATTGCAAAACAAGGGACGGTGATCCTAACTTTGTGTATTTGTTGTCTCAGAAAATACAGTATGCACAAGCGATAATAAATTACCGAATGGGAATACGCAGGAATAATGCACGTCTTGTAAATAGTTCGCTTTACCAATTCATGGATCACCATACAATTAATTCTCATGCATTTCCCTTTGCAAGAACAATTTTTTTTTAGCTGTGGCCTCGCTTACACCATTTTTCTCCAGTTGACCATCCAGCTCCACTTGAAGGTAGCGAGCCAAAATGATGTCGGAGGAAGCGGAAGGTTCACATAGAATTATCCTATGGTTAGGTAGGCCAGTACCGATTAGGCCAATGGTCAAATCGTGAGAAGAATCGAGACAAGTGAAAACAATGATGCAAGCCATTGCGGTTGTTGTTGTTTAGGCACCGTGATAATGTAGTGCAGATGAAAAACCCTTCGTTAATATTGTAAATGGGATCCTGAGAAGCCCAAGGGCCTCTTGGGGACCAGAGTTTGACTGTAAATGTTAGCTGTGATGACATGAAATTGAAATCTGCACTGCTGCAAAGCCCCTATCATTGAAAGATCAGAGCATTCTTCTAGTCCTAATGCACTACTCTAAAGTGCTCTAATCTCCTTATCTTTTACCATTTGAGCGAAGCACTGATTGACAGTATCTTTCATGTGTTGCTCGAAACCATATTTAATAAAAACTGATGCCTTATTATGAAGGACTTTGACAAATTCTTGGAAGTGTTCATTCACGGTAAATTTGTAGCCTAAATTTCCACATAAAACATCTTGCCCTATTTCTCTAAACATGCTTTCTAGTTGAACCTTCTGGACTGCAATCCTTTCCTCGGATCCCAACTCTACCCTCAGTTCAACAACAGCAAGTAAGTATCTGGTGTCATCTCTTGCTCTCTTTCTACACCATCCCCCGTGGGGAAGAATGGCCGCATTCTCTAACTCATCTTTCTGTGATTCATTGATCTTCACTCTGGCGGGGGCAGGGATTGCTGGTACAGCAGGTGTAATCTGCATAAAGCAGGTTGCAAAATGCAGGTTGCAGGTTGCATAAAGCAGGTTGCAGGTTATCATTTATGGCCATTGGCTGTATAGCCGCAACAACGAGCCGTCTCCTGATGAAGCTAAAATGTTGAACACACGGAGGTTGTCATGAGTTGGCATGTGAGAACAATTGGTCCTTATGTGAGATATTGCTTTAGGCGAAATCCATTTCACGAAATAATGACCACATTTTAAATAATTAACCAAATAACGCTTCACAGGCAAATATGGGGGGGGGAGGCCTTTCCAACATTGAAGCCTTTCCAATGTTTAGACATTATTCAGGTACTTTCCGAATGATATGATACAGGAAACAAAATAAAGAAAACAAGGTTGGAGTTTCTTAATTTTCTGGTAATCTGAGTCTGAGTTTCTTATAATTGGTTTCTTATAAAAAAAATTTGTGTCGTTTCCCAAAACTATTTTGCAGAAAATTATGATTGCACCTTGGTCATAACTCTCTCGAACCTTTTGAATCTGATGCGAATACCTATTTCTAAAAGGCTAAATAATACGTAGAAATATCATGCACATCAAGCTCATCAAAATTTCCTCCAAATCATATCCCCATTGACAGCAAGTCGTTGCAGCAGCTTGGATTGCAAATAGTTAAAGCAAGTCTGCAATGGTAAATAGGCTCCTCTATAAATAGAACAAAGAAATCATGCAGACACACTATATCTGACTGTATTGATCTGCTTATCTCATTATCATTAATTCAAAAACATGCAAACTCATGACAACCTCCATCAGACCGACAATTTAGCTTCATCGAGGAAATGACCCGTTGTTATTGCCCATGGCCATAAATGATAATCTGCAACCTGCTTTATGCAACCTGCATTATGCAACCTGCATTATGCAGATTACACCAGCCGGTCTTGCTTTTCTTTGCTTTCTGTATCAAAAAAATTTTAATTGTTTCTTTGTAGGGATTCCATAAAACTTTTGGCATCCCTTGAACTGTGTTGTTGCAAATGTTGCCTGAACTTCTGCTCTTGTATCTTGAAATTTCTCATTCAGACAAGACATTCTCTGCTCACAGTTCTTGGTTTCTCGCAGGCAGTTTTTACATACCACCTTCAAATCAAATTGTTCATCCATTTTTGTTTTGAAAAATAGTTCTAACATGTCACAGACAGTGCTCAAAGTAGTTTGGCATCCTTTTGTTTTCCATGTGACTTTTGTAATTGTAATGGTTGTGGGATCTTTGTATTTATTTAATTCAGAACCACACACAATACATATCCTCACACTGCAGCCCATTGATAAAAAGCTGACAACTTTTCTTGGAGCGATCACCACCATTTTGTAAGATAGTTATTTCCACGTATAATACAAATGTTCATTACTTGCACCCTTTCCTGTAGTGAAGAGATGCCCAAGAATCACAACAAAGCCCCTGTCATTGTTGAAAACAGAAGCGACGCTTGATAAATCATGCACATCAATGAGCTTTCCTACTATTGCCAGTTTCTCTCACAAATTGTTCCTCTCCTCATATTTACCATGAGAAAGACTTGCAAGGAGTTCACCAACGGCTTTGCACAAGTCCTCCTGAAATGTCAGTGTATGTTTGCCTTGGTACAGATGGTGCAGAAATGGTTACACCACCTCCTTGCTTTTTCTCTACCTAATTGACAACATTTGGTGCTCTCTTCCAAATTCAGGCTAAAAAATTCTTCATGTGAACTGATAAGGTTGTTGAGAAAATCCGGGTTCTGTTTGTTTCTATTTACAAATCCCTCAAAAAAGTCTCTTCCCTGCACTTGGTTGCCTTACATTATATGGGGTCCTTGTCGTCCTAAGATATGCACAATTTCCTTTATTCCTGTTGATGCAGGTTCCATGCTCTAAAAATTTGCGATACAATTGAGCTACAGCAGATTTGGTAGGGGGTTGGACATCTGGCCAATGGGCAGCGCAGTGATGAACAACTTCTGGTGATTGTTCATTCTTGACATCTCAACGCATATCCATGTTCTCTGTCCAGTAGTTAGGTGACACATGCTGGAGGGGCAATCTCCAACATTACATTTTCCTGCTTTTTATAGTTTGTATGTAATAAAACCAGTAAACGTATGGCAAAAAAGTGCATGGACCACCGTGCAAACACTGACAATCCAGAAATCTGTGTACCAGAATGTTATCATAATCAATTCATTTCAGGTCTTTCATACAGCTACCATAAACTGCTGCTCCATTTGCCGCCTCAGCTTTCAAATTCATGTGCCGAGATCGCTGAGATGAGCAGAAAATTTACAATTATATTCTGTAAAGAGCGAAGCCTTCCAAAGCCTCCTTTCTCTCTGTTTTCACTGCCCTGCGTAGCAACCTCGTAACAAAAGCAGTCGCTGACAATGTGACCCATTAGCCAAAACGATGATTTCACAAAACAATCACAATCACCCAATTAATTCTATTCAGCTAATGTGTGACGTGTGTCTAGACAAATCACAAAGGGGACAACTAAAACCATAAACATGGTTACACATAAGTAGGAGAATCTCGCTTAACCATTTTCAAGAGTGCATCAGTGTCAATCATAGCAGCTTTGACAGCTCCTTTCTTCTCAGCAATAGATAACAAAATGCATCGGTCCCCAGACCTAAAAAAAATTCCTAGGAGCTTTGCCTAGACTTTGCATCAGTCACCCAAATGGCTGGATCGACCCCTGCACCATAGGAGAAAATTCATGCAAATAGACGAAATATCAGTTACAAAGGGAAAATGTTGCCTGACAAAACTGAAAAAGATCAATCTTGCTACAACAATTTTACTCTGGAAATTGGTTTCATTGCATGAGAACAGTGATATTTCTTGTGGAAATATCTTTTCTGTTTTCTAAATGTCTTATGATTGTTTTTATCTTAATTATAAAAATATAAGATCGAGCTTTGGTCTTGTAGGCATATGAAACCAAGAGCCCTTTTTAGTAACATATTTTTTTGGATTAATTTGCACCCACGTTGCGGACATTTTTTTAACGGACCAATTTCTCTTGAAGGAATATTTTCAGCCATACACACTTTATGGGGACTTTCTATTTTAGTTTTTATAATCAATATTCTCAAAGGTAATTACAAGAGGAATAATTAGCTGCAAAAATCAAGGAACTTGTTGTGACTTTTAAATGATACTTATTTGCTTTTCAAAATCCTCCTCATGATAGGCGAGATTGATAAAGTTCTTCTCGTCCTTATACTGAGATGCTGCTCCACCAGAAAAATAAATCACTTTCTCAAATGGAAGATGATCTTTCAGATATGCAATAAGTTTTCTCTGAAATCTGTGTACTGCAATGGTATCGTGAGTGAGGCAATCTGATATAATTACAAAACGAAGGCTTTTCAAATTTGTATTCATATCACCAGGCAACGGAAAACGGTGATAGATCACAAAAGGATGGATGGTCGCTTGGCTGTTGTTCTAATGAAAACCTTGCGCTGCATCTTGTAGGACAAAGGAATAATGTTCAGCAAAGTCTCCAATCACAAGGACTTCTCCTTCCATTGGCCCTTCTTTGATCTTTGCTATGTAGTTTGCTTGTAGTCTTGCTATGAAGGCGTGTCTTTGAAGCACTACGAGATTTTCGATCAGTATTGGAATGAACTCTTCTGTGTTCTTTGGTAATTGTTTCCAGGTTGGTCCTGTCAACTGAAACCCAAGACTTCATCAACATCTAAACGCTCAAAAATGGACGATAACTGCATTTCAAGTTTCTCCGTTTCACCACATGATTCACAATCACCTAAATAGCAGCCAGGAAGTGCTGGATTGCAAGTAAAAGAAACAATCAAATGATTGTATCTTATCTTTTGGTGATAATTGTCACCTGCTAGCTCTCCGAAGATAGGCAAACAAGATATTTTTTACCCTTCCAGCATTGGTTTGACATTCTGGTGTATCGTACACACACAGACGCTGTGTGTTCCACTACCACCTGGCAATACCATATTCTTTGGGCGTAAGGAGGCAAATTTTGAGAACCCAATTTTGATATTGGTCTCATCTTTGAATTTTCTGTAAGCTTCATTTAGGTTGCACAAGATAAGATGTTTCTGTACCTTAACCTTTTCTCCATCTACATTCATTGAAACGCAGTCCTTTTTTCCCGGCATTTGACGGCTTACGTTATCACTATCGTAAAAGGAATGGATGTTAGTAACTACCTCTTCAGAAGTTGCCTTGCCAGGTTTTGGGTTTGGCGTAGAAAGAACGCCTTTCTCTTCAACCAATTTTTTTGCAGCACGGACCATGTAATTTGATGTCCCAAATTCCTGTTCAATCTGACGAATGCTCCAACTCTTAGGGAGAACCGTCAAAACGTGCAATTGTTAACTTCTTTTTTCACAAGATTTAAATTTGTCCTTCAGTTGCTTGATAACTTCATCAGAATGCTTGCTAGATTTTTTTTCTCCCTTGTCTTCATTCTGCGATTCTTTTGGAGCTAATCTCAACTTTTTTCGGAAGGCTCCAGTGATCTTATCAAGTTTCTCTTTGGGATATCTTTACGATTGCCAAGTTTTTTTAGTTTTACTGGCGACTCTTCTATGCTGCTGAGTGATTCATTTAATAAAGAAAGTTCTACAGATGACGATTAAAATGGTTCATCATCTGGGTCTTCTTGAAACTCTTGTTCCTCAAAATCATCTTGTTGGGATGGTCCCTGAGTTGCTTGATTACCTTCCTCTGCCTCTTTAACAGCTCTCCTGCACGTAGGGCACCATTTCTTACCAGGAATTAAATTTAATCTTGCATACGATTTTGCCATCTTTAAGGTTATCTCTCGCAATCCTTTGGATATCTTTTTCCCTGAGTGTTTTGCGAGGATGTCACAACAACTTCTTTGATGGTTGGAGTACTTCAATAGAACTTCATTTCTGTACTTCTTACAGAGGTTTCCTACTTGTCCACATTTTGTTCGTAGTGCTACAATTTCTTTTTCACTTTCCGTTGCTTCGTAGAGATCAGATGCTTTGTTACAACTGCAAGACTCGTTCAGAAAAGAGCCCACAGAACATTTTACATCATTCTTTCGATGTCCATGTCGTGTTCTTCAACAGAGAACTCCTGACTAACTGTTAGCCAAAAGGTATGTCCTGATTAATAATTTAAATGTAATCTAACGTTTCCTGTTTTTAGACACTTTAGTCAAAGAAATGGTGTGAAAGGAACATGTCACTACACAGAATGAGGTGTGATAATTAGGCAACACTCTACTAATCTCTATTTAAAGTAATGTGCTATGAATGTCATTCAGGAAGAATGAAATGTATAGCCGGAAATTGAAACAACTCAATTAAAAATACCATGTAGTTTCACACATTTTAATGACTTCCTTTCTTTACCAATTGATATTAGGTATAGCACTGAGCATCATTCTTTCAGGGATTGAATATGACATCAGAATCTGTTACATCATAGCATCAGATAGAGTTGTTGTACTTGATTCAAAGATAATGCTTTGCTTGAACATAGAAATGGTTTCTTGTGGTACTACAATCTTAAACTGTCATAACTCTAAGAGTCCTTTGATCTCCATCCTAATGTTTGGCAAAATGGTTCTCCAGGGTGCAGGGATGAAAATATACCTTCCTATTTATGGAGGGGGGAGGTACTTGGGGGCTAGGAGGGTTCAAAGGGAGAACATTGTTTTCTGTCATTGGTTGATATCCTGTAAGTCATAAAGGGGTGATATGTGAATCTTTAAACAGATCTCAAAAAGCCCTTTAAAATGAGTTATTGCACACCCTTGTAGGATGAATGACAATGGAGTTACCTCAATTTCAGTGTATCATTCAAATCACCCAAATCTATCACAAGTAGATATTGCAGATGACGATTTGCAAGATGAAATAACGGTAGGCCGATGTGACATTCGCTTCTTTGCCTCTAAAGATTGGACGCAAGCTGTCAAAAACTTTATTTTATCTTATGTAGCATAATTTGGTTTTATCAGCCGCCATGTTTTCCTTGTTTTCAAGCTAAAATTTCGCATAGTGGAAATCAAAAGGGAAATCTGGAAGAGAAAACGCACTAGGAATAACGTGAGTTCAGAAAATTCATTATCCCTACCCTAAAGCTTTTCTATTCTACAATTAACCAAGCTTAAATGTATGAGTAAGTATAATATTGAAACATCACGCTGATATTTATATAAAGGAAATGTGATGTGTTGAGATAAAGTGAGGATTGCGATGCATTTTCGAAATATTGGACGAACAGTTTTCTTTGAAAATAGAAGGCAAAGAAATAATTTGGGGTCAGGGGATATTATCATCAAAAATTAAAACAACAGATTCTGAATTACAACTATTCTATTCTGCATCCAATTCAATGGTGCACAGTGAAACTGTGAAAACTATACCTCATAGTATGGAGCTATCACTAATTGATTGTGAGCTCCTGAAGGTTACTGTACCCCTTCAGGGTGATAACTTTTTTTCGATCAATATTTGGAGTTTTATATTTTTGGATAGCACCCAGGGGTCACTACCATATGAACCAGTACGAGTTGTGCCATTCTTTGGGCACCTTTTCTCAGGCTGAAAATAAATTTTAGGGTGTCATTTTTGGTAAAATCACAAATGAACATAAATTTGGGATGTCATTTTGGAAGAAAAACGCTTCAGGGTATTGAATTTGATGTGATTTCACATAATTGGTTAGAATTTCGAATTTTGGTCACAATTTTAGGGTATCTTTATTGAAAGGCTCGTTTGCTTTGGGGTATGGTTTTTGAAAAATTCATACATTTTAGGGTATGATTTTACAATTCAGAATGGCACACCTCGGTCCTCCGCCTATTGAAGTTACCCACCCTCCCCCTTCCCGCCGGGGATACCACGCACATTTAGTTATAGTTTATGAAAATGTTGAGGAATTTTCTTTTGTTTTTCAGTGAATTATAAGCAATTGAAGGCAAACTGTTCCATAGGTGCATAACTTACAATTGTTAGACATTTGTCCAATACTCACAATTTAACGATGATTTGAATGATGTATAGTTTTTACGTGATATGGCAAGTGTGTGACAATAAAAAGAGAAATAATCGATACTGGTCACTGATTGGGTACAGTAACCTTAAATTAAAATGGTAAAGGTCTAATTTCTTAGTCAGGGCCATCTAAACTTAAATTTTGATCCTAAGAAAAATCATTCAATCATGAAATGGTCCACACATAGTTGCAACCAATCAACCTGTATTTCTCCATCAATGACATTTCACTGGTGGGTCTCTTCATTTCAAAAATGTCATTTTAAAGATAGCTCAGCATGTACATGAATAGATGCAAAAGAAGAGAACTGATGATAGGCAAAAACGAACCTGTCAAATTCTATCCTTCTCGGTGGGTTGCATGATTTTCTTCTTTTCATGAAAATAAAGAGTAAAGAGGTTTGTCAATAAAGTCAGTACAGTTTATTTCTTCCCGGGAGCTGTTTGGCTGAGGAGACTATGAGGCTGGAAACCCACATAAGAGGTCCCTGAAAAGGTGCTTATATACTTGTTACAGAGTGAATAGATGCCAGTGCATTCCCTCTATCACTTGAATTGCTTTTCAATACCAGTTGAGCCAGAAGAAAGCTCACACTTTCGATAGGCCATAAAAAAGCTTTTTTAGACTTGGCACCTTGAAAAAACTCTCCATTTTTCACTTCCACGTTCTGGAGAGGAAGGGATCTTTCACCTTAGAGGGCAATTAACTAATACTCCTAACAATAAACAAATATTGACACACACGTGAACATTGATTTTAGGTGATTTTAGGGGGTTTCATGTGATTTCAGGTGATTTTAACTTTTATAACATACGTCAAAACAAATCTGATCTGCTCTGTTTATTATCTCTGGAGGGATTCTGTAGGGTATCTTCCTTTGTTGCAATGTGATTAGTATTTGTGTGTGGTGTCTTTGATTCAGACATAGAAGATACGGGGCGGGATCATCAATGTCACACTCTTGGTTTTCACATAGCTTTTTAGCAACAGCTACAAAGTGTAGATGAGAACAGAGTCGTTTTCTGTTCACCTGAAAAAAGAAAGGAACCATTTTTGCCTCCTTCTAAATATTCATGACACAAGTATGCTCTCCCAAAGAAAACAGCAGTTTGTTCCCAGAATATAACAATATAAACTGCCTTTTTTCACCGGATACAGTATACGTTTTATTTGTGTATGTCATTCCAACCACTTTTTCTGCTCTTCACTGCTTGTTTTGTTTTGCGCGCTATAACAAAAAGATTCTCCACTATAGGTTAACGAACATGGGCCACACATATTTTTGTTAATAATAAACGAGTTACTAATAAATGATAAAGAGTTTGGACCAGTACTAACTGTTTTTTTGAAAACTATTTAAAAATACCGTTGCTTGCTATGTGTTGTATTTGCCTGGGATTGGAGTTCCTTAACTTTTTGGTGATCTACACAAAAGGGCCACCAACGTGTATTTTTCTATCATGTTCAATGGAGAAGCAAGTCATTTGCAGAATAACAGCTATCTTTGTTTACATACCTGCTTGGTGCATCCAACTGTTTTCTTGCATTCTGTTGCAAGACGGTAGAAGCGTCCCCTGTTTCGATATTTGACTACTGAAACATAGGAAAATCCAAGTGTCTGAGAAGCAGACAGGTCTCCAAGAATGACATAGTTCTTCGCGGAAAGTTCACAACTGATGGCAATGACATAGGTTTGATCCTTGCTTGAAATTTGCTCAACAGTTGCCGCTTTTCAAGGTCGGGGATGTTGTCACAGATTTATTCCTATGTGAATAAACAACTGTACATTCGATCTTTTGCCGTGCTACTGAGATGGTTGCAGCTGAACTCTTCCAGTTTTTACTGGTTCTACATGTCTCTCAAGGCTTTTTGCACTTTTCAACAAAACAAATCTTGTTTGTGGGTATATGTACATCAAACTGTCTTGTGCCTCTGTTTGATGTTTGCACTGAACGTATTGAAATGTCAGGACCTTCAGCGTTCGTAGTCTCAAAAATTACCACAGAGCTTTCTGAACCAAGGCGGGAGCTCTTCGCACCTTCAACAAGAAATGACCCACCAAGGAAATAGCCACATTCGCAATGGTTTGACCCCCTACGGGTTGGATAAACTCTTCCACATGCATTTTCAGGGCACGCACTATATCCTCTCTTTGTGGCCTTCCCTAAACTGGAGCTTTGCAAAGCTATATGGACATAACTGACTTGAAGAGGCTCAAATGAATTATGTTGATACTAAACCGTGCTTATCGTCCAAGCCTAGTAGCAAAGCAATCACTTGAATGCATTATAGGGTGACGGTATGAATATCTATTGCGATTAGAAAGAGATTAGCAGGAAAGAATGTCAATGGTCAGGGCAGAATTGTGCAAATTGTGATAGGAGCATGAAACTTGGATAGGATACACAGTTTGATACGCTGAAAAAGATAGGATGCAGATCCCTTCGAAAAATTCCCCTGAATGCTAAATTTAGACTGGGGTACTAGGTTTCAGACCTCTACCTTGGTTGTCGTGATAATATTGCTGCAAAAATGTTTTTTCTATAATCAAAAAAAATTAAAACAAAAAAACAAATAACAATCCAACTCAGTTTTATCTAATGTTGAGATGGAGGCAAATAACATAATGTTATCAAGTCGCCTCCAAACTCAACAGATCAAATCAACTACTATTTTACAACAAACAAATGAAAATATTACACTACTTTAAAGACGATACATAAACAAAAACACTATGCATACGTTGTAAAGGTACTTTATTTACATGATCGTAGTCCAAGGCGATATGTTTGGGGCTACTCCGCTCCCCACCCCAACCAAATCAATATGGCTACTCCGCTCCCTAATGTTTCTAATGTTTCCAGAACATTATTAAACTTGGGGAGAAATCTTGGAAGAGTGCTTCCAGTAGGTATCGCAGAGCATTGCTCAACAAAATACTCATTAAAAATAGTTGCCTTATTTTGAATATTTGTTACAAATATCCCATTTTCTAGAAATGGTGGTATATTTAAGGTCTTTTTCTTGTTTGATATCCTATCTAAAACAGTCCAATAGGCTTTTGCACCCTGATTAGGATCGGACAATTTGTGACCAAGTTTCTGATAATAGTTTTCCTTCGCTTTTGTGATCATTTTACTTGTTTCATTGCGAACTTCCTTAACTAGATTCCAGTCTTCTTGTCTCCTACCACGATCAAGAAATTTTTTGAAGACCCTATGTTTTCGTTCGATTGCAGTTTTAAGCTCACTAGTTATCCAAGGAGGATCCTTATCATTACATTTTATAACTTTGTTAGGAATATTTTCAGAAAGGATAGAATAGGTAATGTCAGGGAAAATATCAGGCATCTCCTCCGCACCCAACCCACTGAATATAGTCTTCCAATCGACAGCGCTTAAGTCAGCTTGGATTTTTGCAAGATTAGCTATACCATACTCCCATACGGTTCTCGTGTATGGAGGTGGAGGTGGAGGGGGTGGGGAGATATTGATTTTACCATAAATTATTTGGTGCTGGCAATTTTGATCCAAAGATGAATGCACTCCTGACTGCAAGAAGCAGTTTGGTTGATCTGTTATGATAAGATCAATGCACGACATGGCTTCACCCTTTATATTTGTTGGTTCGTCAATTAGTTGATGCAGATTATTTGTCCTCAAGAGCCACAGCTCCTCAAGAGCCACACCCTCTGGCGCCTCCACATCCTGTGCCCACCACTGCGATGATCGACAATTGAGATCACCAGTTAGGATTGTTAAATGTGGTCTTTCCCTTTGCATATCATTTAAACTCATTTGGAGTCTATTGATGAAGTTTTCGAATTGCTCACTGTTTTGAATAGGGCTTCGGTAAATTGTAGAAAACAGGATTTTCTTTTGTGACATTGTTATTTCAGTAACAATCATCTCTTGCAAAAATTCCAGATCTTTCCTACCTTTTATTGGTAAACCTTCCCGATAATAAAGGCAGACTCCCCCAATTTTGTTCCCACTTGGATGATCAGCACGGAATGTTTCTCTACCAAACCCTTCAATTGAAATTACATCATTCCCTATTGTTTAGTTTAGCATAGTTTCCGAAATTGCTATGACATCGAATTTATGTACAGAGTCATAAGCTTCAATTAACGTAATCTTAACAGCTCCTCTGGCGCAAATACTATTCAGGTTCCAATGAAAAAACTTTAATGATTTGTCAATCTGTGGGCCAGGATTAGTTTCAATGTCTCCTCCGAGCAGCAGTAGAGTGTCCAAAGGGTAATGCTCTGTAAAATTTGAAAGATCCAAAAAGTTGATAAACAATAAAAAATGCAGCGCATACTGTAACCTGGTAACAATGCATCTTCGATAACCTGGAGAAAACAAGAGGAACGAGATTTTGGTTGTTGATAACTCAACTATCCATGTGAATATAAAGCAAATCGTTACGAGCACAAAAAGCATTGTTTTGATGTAGAGGTGACAAGTCCTTGGTTTTTATCATTCATTCCAATATTATGCCTTTAGAATAAGAATGTTGAATAACACCCAAAGTTTAAAATAGTGGGCACCTTGCCTCTAGCCACAGCCCTTCGGCCTGAAACCTGCGTTTTACCAACCTGCAAGCCGGCCTTTTACCACCCTGCAAACCTGCGTTTTACACTTGCCCGCAAAAGTGCAAGTGTGTTGACAACACTGTTTGCCATTACCCGAAAAGCAGATCAGGGAACTAGTTGGAAAAAGAATTCAAAGGTTCCAATGCAGTTGTAACCGAAAATAAAAAAATTGTTCTGTCATCAGCAAATTTTATTGAGTAGAAGGAAGAACTAGTTACACTTAGAGAAAACATTATTTCAACTGTATCAAAAGCTACATTCACAGGACTTGACTTAGCATCAGGGCTCCCTAAGGCAGCAATAGCAATTGTCATTTTTGAAGAAGATGAGAATGATCAAGTCTGTGCTGCTAGTACAAAACTGTTTATTTGTATTCCATTCCACTGTTCCATTTTGTCGTTCCGTACCAACTTTTAAAGATAGGCTATGAACTTCTAGTGAAGAAGACTATCGTCTTCGAGCAAAAAGAGTTCACAAAAGAATTGACTGACAATGCGGAGATCAACAATATTTTTAATGTTTTTGCATCAAAGCCTAAAACTGTCCGTTTGAAGTATCCTTTCAACTTTTTGCATGGACATTGCCGATGAAAAATTCCAGACCAACGGAAAGTAATATAAATTCGAAAATACAAAACTTTGAGTCAACACCTTTCGTTCTTCAAAACCAATAAAAGACTTGAGCCTTTTCAAGACATTAAGCTGAGTTGCAGCCTTATGGAAAAGGTCAGAAATATGTGGATCAAAGTTTAACTTATTATCAAGTTTTATGCCGAAGAGCTTTACACTTTCTTCCGATTTTATGCTCTTTCCCTGGATACTGATATTTACACCGCTAGTATCAGACTGATCGTTTTTAATCAAAAATGCATGACATTTTTCAGGATTTGCAATCATATTATTATTCTTAAGCCATTCCAAAGAAAGCTTTGCTTCGCTCTCCAAAACATCTACAGGGTGTCCCAAAAAAATTGTGCCCTGTTTGTCTGAAGATTGCGACAGAACGACAAAAGATGCTCACAAACCTTTTGCATGATGGTGCTCTTCAGATGTTCAATTAAAGTTTGCCACCATCCCCGTAAAGATCCATTGAAAAATGATGGAGCTATAACCTTCAGGTAAGAAATAATTTATGTGAGGTCAGAAATAGTGGAAATCTCCGAGGATTATCTGAATTTTCATGAGAGCTATGACATTGGAGGCTGCTGTTTCATTTTCAATCTATGAAGCTATTTATCGCTGCAAAATAGTAAGACAAAATGGCCGACCACTGGTTTCAGTGATCTGGCAAATTTGGTCTCCTGAAGGTCATAGCTCCATCATGTTTCAACGGATTTTCATGGGGATGGTGGCAAACTTTAATTGAACATCTGAAGAGCACCATCATTTAAAACTTGGGAAAAAATCTTTTGCCGTTTTGTCACAATTTACAGACAAACAGGGCACAATTTTTTTTTTGGACACCCTGTATAAGATCGGACATAGTCTTAGAAGACTAAACAAGAGTATTATCATCGGCATAGTTATAGACAGATGCTTTTTTGATGAACAGAATGAGGTCATTTATGAAAAAATTAAAAAGAATAGGGCCTAATACGGAGCCTTGGGGACACCCAATAGAAAAGATAAGGCTCAAATCCTTACTGGTTGTCAGAGCATGCGGAAATCATCCAATTTCATGCTTGTCAGCCAATGAGATCACCGCTTTCTAGCCCCTGGAGACAAAATCGGTCGTTTGAGGTAAATTTTCTAGTACCCTCACTAAAACTGAAATGGATGCTAAAATACTTCAGTTATTTGCAATTTTTTTTAATAAATCAGTTGTGGGGATGTCCGTCCAGAGTTGTTTACATGTTTAGGCACACAGCTCGTTTGGGGCCGGAGCTGCTTTCATTTTCCGGTCGAAGAATATTGACCTTCGTTGAAATATCTATAGAAATCGCTACAAATGAGATATACAGATAAGAATTTCAGCGATTACGCATACTGACCTGAGCAATAACCGAAACTCTTTCACTGCTATCATATCTCAAAATTGGAGGCAATTTCTAACGATTTCTAGTAGAGACATCATTTGGGCCTAAGTTTGTCCTTGCTTAAAACTCATTCCATTGCACTTAAAAAGTAATGGTAAAGTTCTTGAGCTAGATAATGCGCTTACCCATGACTCAGATACCAGTTTGACTTTGACAGTTTGAAATTAATTAAGCCAAGCAGGAACCCAAAAGATATACAAACAGTTTATAGCGAATGGGAAAACCAAGTCAAAGAAATAATAGATAAATGTTTCAAAAAGAAGAAACAAATAAACAAATATAAAGGAAAAATTAGAAAACAGGACGATTATTAATGGAAACCAAATGGGAGATAACAAAAATAATTGCAAAAAAAAACAATGCAAATGAAGACGAAGAAAATATGTTGAGAATATGAGACAGGCTAATAAATGAATTACAGAATAAACAGACGAAAGAAAGCCTCAGAAAAAAGATTTCAAAAGTAGCCAAAGACATAAATAAATTGAAAGGAATAAATAGAACGGCCTGCTGGGAATTTAAGAATAAAATGACAAAGAAGACTAACAAAAGCAAAACAACAATGAAAGATAAAAACGGGAAAATTGAGGAAAATATTGAAAAAATTAAGGAGATATTTAAAAGTTTTTACACGGATTTATTCAAGACAAGCAAAGCAAGAAGTCATCAGGAGGAGATAGTCGAGAAAGAAGTGGAATCACTATTCAAGCAATATGAAATGATAGCAAGGAATACCAAACATGAAGCTGTAACAACAGAATAATTGAAATCAACAATCAAACAACTTCAGAGAAAAAAGGCAGGAGACACAAAAATGTTCAAAACGAAATGCGGCAATGGGGATGAAGAGACCTAATAGAAAGCAAAAGGAACATTTTTAATAAGATAATGAAAGAACAAGAAATGCCCGAATCCTGGAGCAATATGATAGTAAAATCAATATACAAAAACGGGTCCCCGAGCAGAAATGAAAGACTCATGAGGATTACTTTTAACTAACATCATTAGCAAATTATTCGAAAAAGTACTAGCCAATAGAAACAGGGAAAGAATACAGGGTGTCCCAAAACAATTGTGCCCCGTTTGTCTGAAGATTGCGATAATTAAATTGGCCAATATTCAGAAAGAAGAAGGCAAGACTGACCTCGCTGAGTTTATTTTGAAGAAAACTCCAAAAGCCTTGAACGAGCTGATTGGCTGTACCTGGCGAATGCAAGAAGCACCCAGTAGAATCACCCGTGCCAACAAGTCACAAATTATTGTTGAGACTGTTGGAAAGGATTGTGTTGCACAGTGTGGTTGTGAATGTGTAGGCTGTGCTAAGGAAGTTCTTCCCAACAACCAAATCCACCCATTCGTCTTTGCCGATGCTTTGCAAAACCAGTTGATAAAAGGGCGTGGCAAATATAGAAACATTTTCATTGGTGGCCCAGCCAATTGTGGTAAGACCTTTCTGTTGGAGTCTCTGCGGAAACTTTTTAAAACATTCTCAAATCCGGCAACAACTACCTATGCTTGGTTAGGTGTTGAGGATGTTGAGGTCATTCTTTTGAATGATTTTCGTTGGTCAGCTGGCCTGATTTTGTGGAACGACCTTTGCTACTCTTGGAAGGGCAGGGTGTTCACTTTCAAGCCCCCAAGTCGCAATATGCACGAGATATTTACCTTGACAAGGACACGCCCATATTCGCAACGAGCAAAGCTCCGATTGTTCACATGGGCAGATTTGGTGTGGAAGATTCATGGGAGACAAATGATGACTGCTCGCTGGAGGGTCTTCTCATTCCAGCACCAAATGAATGATCAGGAACAAAAGGAGATGATCCCTTGTCCATGTTGTTTCTGCACACTCGTTATACTTGGTGCAGATGGACAGTAACTCTGTGATTACTGAATTTTATTTAGTAATTTGGTTGTATTGTTATGTTTACACTAATTTCAGATTGTATCAGAGATTCAATTCGGACAGGAACTGGACATTCTGGACATTTGGATTGTAGACGGATCGCATTACGAGTCACACCACTGACTGACCTTTTCTATTGAAATTGTATAGAAATTGGAACAGGTCACACGGGTAACGGTAATTTTTTATAAAAAATATGCTAGTTAACATTTTTACAAAAAATAACTGTAACCCGTGTGACCTGTGCCAATTCTATACAATTTCAATAGAAAACGTCAGTCAATGGTGTGACCCATAGTGTGACCCGAAGTGTGACCTGTGGTGTGACCCGTGAGTTTCTTAAATAAGCACTATTATGCATGTGCAGCAACAACTGCACTATTTGTTGCATGCACACAGCTATAAAAATTAACGTTTGGAGAATTTGTTTTAGCCTGTTGAACAGACAACCAAGTCTGCTTAACAGCCTAACTTTCTTGAGCTTCATAAATATTTGTGTACAGTGCATGCTGCAGCCCCGCAAAATAACGAGAAAATAACAATCTTTGTTAAAGTGTTCACAATCTATTCGAACAGTGAAAGACACATAAAACTGAAACAATGTCTATGTAAATGAGACACGAAAATAGAATTTAGGTCATTATTTTCATAGATTTATGGTTCTTTCAACAAATAAATTATAACTCTGTAATCAATAACGCTACAGTAAATCCTTGCATGTACGAACCTACAAAAATAAGAACCCTGAGGCTGTTTTTCGTCACTTATGCACCTTGTAGTTAAGAACCCGTTTCAGTTTGATGAAAAATATGTTCTTATAGCAGGGGTAGCAAAGTTGATTTTGGATTTTCATTGTTAAGTTCATTTTTGTCCCAGTGGGCTTTTAAAGTTTGAATCTCCTCCCTTGCAGTTTGAAAGCTTAGCATTGGTTATTGGATATATTATAACCCTGCTAAAATGAATAATAGGGCTGAAAATCGTTGGCCAAGGTTCTAAAATGGCCTACGCAAGGAACTCTTCAAATAAGAACCATTATACCTTTGAATTTGTCTTAGTGTCTTTAAAATAAGAACCTATTTCAGCCTAGCTCTCAAAAAGTAGGTTCTTATATGCGGGGATTTACTGTATCACTACTCAATACATAAAGGAAGATATAAATTCTGTCTATTTTTGTTGTGTGCTTGCGGTTATCTTTTGATTCTTAATTGCTGTTCAATATTTAAGGCGTTATCCTTTGCATGTGATTATCTCTTTCATTCTCTTTGGGAGTGAACGTATTGTTTTGTTGATATGCTCCAACGGTATGTCATGCATTGTCTGTATTATTTCAGACTGACAGTCGTTAATCGTTTCAAACGTAATGTCTCTATGTCTATCGTATCTTTTGTGCGTTTTCTTCTCACCAGGTGGAAAAAGCTATATATCGGTTTATATCAGGACTACAAGGAGGGATTGGAAATAACTCTGCCCCAATTTCATCCATCTTCGCTCTTGCAACCGCACTGTTTTGCGAGGGGTCACCGTCCTGAAGCCAAGTGTTCATAGTCTTTCCAGAGGCAAGGAGCATAGTCTCAAAATGTTAACTTGCAAACAAAGCAAACTAGATTCTGTCCAATTTTTCATACGGGACATGTGCTACCACACCTTTGTCATACGATATTGCTGCGATAATTTGAACATAGTTCCCGCTGGTGCCACTCTTGCTGCCCTTGCTTGTGCATCCTGATAATAGACCCTCCGACTGACGTCTCTAAATCCTCCCAGTTGGACCTTGTCCCTGACTTTTTGGATTCATTTTGTAGGCAAAACTAACACCATCGAGGTAAAGTGCAATCTTTTCTGTCCAAAGGCTGTCGTTGTAATTTGAAAGAACCATTTTTGCAAAGTCAACCCGTGTTTGTTTATCTTTGTTTGACAGCAAACCCTTTCTCCTGATTTGGCGATATTTATAGCCGTGCTCGTTTAAAAAGCAACTTACTGTCCGGACTGAAACATCTCCAGATATTCCTGCACTTTCTATTAGCCGTTTTATTGTCCAGTTAGGCTCTGTCTGGCGAAGAAGTTTCATTTGGCGCAAAATTTGTCGTTTCGTTCGTGCATCCAACGCTGAGGGTCGACCACTGAGATTTCTCTTTGTTGTTCTCACACTGTGCTTTACTGGTGGCTCTGCCCAAATACGATAAACTTGTCGGCGAGAGACTTTGAACTCTTTTTCTGAAGCTTTTTCTGAATGTCTCAGCTTTATAAGAGCCCTCACAAGAGGTTAAATTGCTCGGTTGTTTAGCCATTTTGCAGTAGAATCGTTCTGTTTTTCCGTATGCAAGCGTGAAAGAATAGCGAATGGTTTGATCATACGATTTTATAGTCTAGTGAAATCAATTACTACGTCAAACGACGGTCATGATTAGTATGCTTATTGTGATTAAATTTTTTAGAGAAGCATATATATTTGATCTTATCAAGATTCAATTACTGTCCCAACTGATTTCATCTTATCTTTAGTGCCCAACATACACCACCTTTTTACTTGGGCTCAGACAATCCTCGCCAAAACCATTGGCACAAAAACCCTGTTCACACGGCACAAACCAACCCGGGGCGAACCTGGGTGAAACTAACCCTGGTTCAACCTGCATCTGTTCACATGAAATGATATTCAAAATGTGTGTGAACACAAAACTGGGGCGAACCAGGTTAGTTTTCTTCCCGCATGCGCAGTTGGTAAGATAACAATGCAAGGATTTGAGAAAATGGCGGATAGAAACCAAGATGACAATGCTTTGTGCATGCTTATGTTTTGCTGGCAGATTTTTGTTTTAAATTGTATGGTTTTGGCATCGCATGTGTTCATGAAGAGGCGAGCACTAGCACGAAAAAGGCAGCTAGACAAGAATCGAGTTTCTGCTCGAAAATGATATGGCTTCGTATCTCAAGCGTATCATAAAAAACGTCTGCGTCCTCCCAAGTTGATCCTTGGTCTATTTTTCCTCAATTCATAGTGTATATTGGCCAAGTGAATGTGCATAACAGTTTAGAATGAATAAACATCTGTGAAGATAACACAACTTCAGTGCATGAGATTGAAACTAACCTAGGTTCGCCCTAGGTTTGCGTTCAGACAACATTTTCCAAAACTAACCCAGGTTCGACCCAGGGTGAACCCACCTCCTGAGGTGGGTTAGTTTAACCCAGGGCGAACCCAGGTTAGTCGCGTTCACACTACAAAGATCTAACCTAGGTTAGTTCAACCCAGGTTCGCCCTGGGTTAGTTTGTGTTGTGTGAAGAGGGCTAAAGGAGGAAAAAGTAGATACTGAGAATGGAAACCCCCCTTGCCCCCAAAGTCAATGTTGCGGATTTCTCTAAATCGGAAAATATCATTCAACAAGTGTCCTAACTAAAAAAAAACAACATTGACTTGGGGGAGGGGGGTTCAGTAAATATCTAAGTTTAAATTGTAGGCAGTGTGATTTTTTGCTGAAAAAGCCTTAAAAGAGGAGTTTGTGGTGAGGATTTTAGATATTTTTTAACCTTTCAGCATTAGTTTGTCATTCTGGTGTATTGTACACACACATATGCTGTGAATTCCACTACCACCTGGTAATACCACATTCGTTGGACCTAAAGGGGCAAATTTTGAGAGCCCAATTTTGATATTGGTCTCATCTTTGAATTTTATGTAAGCTTCCTTAAGGTTGCACAAGATAAGACGTCTCTGTACCTTAACCTTTTCTCCATCTACATTCATTGACACGCAGTCCTTTTTTCCCGGCATTTGATGGCTTATGTCATCACTATTGTAAAAGGAATGGATGTTAGTAACTACCTCTTCATAAGTTGCCTTGGCAGGTTTTGGATTTGGGATAGAAAGAACGCCTTTCTCTTCAACCAATTTATTTTGCAGCATTGGCCATGTAATGCAATGTCCCAAATTCCCGTTCAATCTGACAAATGCTCCAACTCTTAGGAAGAACCGTCAAAACGTGCAATTGTTCAATTCTTTTTTCAAAAGATTTAAATTTGTCCTTCAGTTGCTTCATGACTTCATCAAAATACTTGCTAGATTTTTGTTCTCCCTTGTCTTCATTCTGCGATTCTTTTAGAGCTAATCTCAACTTTTTTCGGAAGGCTCCAGTGATCTTATCAAGTTTCTCTTTGGTATATCTTTTACGATTGCCAAGTTTTTGCAGTTGTACTGGTGACTCTCCTATGCTGCTGAGTGATTCATTTACTAACGAAAGTTCTACAGATGACGATTAAAATGGTTCATCATCTGGGTCTTCTTGAAACTCTTGTTCCTCAAAATCATCTTGTTGGGATGGTCCCTGAGTTGCTTGATTACCTTCCTCTGCCTCTTTAACAGCTCTCCTGCACGCGGGGCACCATTTCTTACCAGGAATTAAATTGAATCTTGCATCCGATTTTGCCATCTTTAAGGTTATCTCTCGCAATCCTTTGGATATCTTTTTCCCTGAGTGCTTTGCGAGGATGTCACAACAACTTCTTTGATGGTTGGAGTACTTCAATAGAACTTAATTTCTGTACTTCTTACAGAGGCTTCCTACTTGTCCACATTTTGTTCGTAGTGCTACAATTTCTTCTTCACTTTACGTTGGTTTGTAGAGATCAGATACTTTGTTACAACTGCAAGACTCGTTCAGAAAAGAGCCCACAGAACATTTTTCATCATTCTTTCGATTTCCATGTCGTGTTCTTCAACAGAGAACTCCTGACTAACTGTTAGCCAAAAGGTATGTCCTGATTAATAATTTAAATGTAATCTAACGTTTCCTGTTTTTAGACACTTTAGTCAAAGAAATGGTGTGAAAGGAACATGTCACTACACAGAATGAGGTGTGATAATTAGGCAACACTCTACTAATCTCTATTTAAAGTAATGTGCTATGAATGTCATTCAGGAAGAATGAAATGTATAACGGGATATTTAAACAACTCAATTAAAAATACCATGTAGTTTTACACATTTTAATGACTTCCTTTCTTTACCAATTGATATTAGTTATAGCACTGAGCATCATCCTTTCAGGGATTGGATATGACATCAGAATCTGTTACATCAAAGCATCAGATAGAGTTGTTGTACTTGATTCAAAGATAATGCTTTGCTTGAACATAGAAATGGTTTCTTGTGGTACTACTATCTTAAACTGTCATAACTCTAAGAGTCCTTTGATCTCCATCCTAATGTTTGGCAAAATGGTTCTCCAGGGTGCAGGGATGAAAAATATACCTTCATATTTATGGAGGGGTGAGGTACTTGGGGGCTAGGAGGGTTCAAAGGGAGAAACTTGTTTTCTGTCATTGGCTGATATCCTATAAATGATAAGGGGGTGATATAAGAATCTTCAAACAGATCTCAAAGAGCCCTTTAAAATGAGCTATTGCACAACCTTGTAGGATGAATGACAATGGAGTTACCTCAATTTCAGTGTATCATTCAAATCACCCAAATCTATCACAAGTAGATATTGCAGATGACGATTTGGAAGATGAAATAACGGTAGGCCGATGTGACATTCGCTTCTTTGCCTCTAAAGATTGGACGCAAGCTGTCAAAAACTTTATTTTATCTTATGTAGCATAATTTGGTTTTATCAGCCGCCATGTTTTCCTTGTTTTCGAGCTAAAATTTCGCATAGTGGAAATCAAAAAATATTGGAAGCCAAAAATTCGGATCGAAAAATTCGCTTCGCGCGAATATATTCGTCTAGTGTAAATCCGCCTTAACGTGACACTGGTTGGCTCTTTGACAAGCTGATTCAAGCTGAACAGCTCATACAGGCTCTTCCAATGTTTTGCCTTTAACATCGAATACCAGCTTTAAATATTTTCCATAATTAATGAAACAAACCAAGAAGAACATTTCATCATCGGTGTGATATTCATTTTTTGCTAGTTGTTTTTTCAAACAAGAGTGCTTTTGAGGGGACACCAGGTATTTTTTCAAAAACTTTCAATTCCATCTGGAAGGGAAAACGCACTAGGAATAACGTGAGTTCAGAAAATTCATTATCCCTACCCTAAAGCTTTTCTATTCTACAATTAACCAAGCTTAAATGTACGAGTAAGTATAATATTGAAACATCACGCTGATATTTATATAAAGGAAATGTGATGTGTTGAGATAAAGTGAGGATTGCGATGCATTTTCGAAATATTGGACGAACAGTTTTCTTTGAAAATGGAAGGCAAAGAAATAATTTGGGGTCAGGGGATATTATCATCTATAATTAAAACAACAGATTCTGAATTACAACTATTCTATTCTGCATCCAATTCAATGGTGCACAGTGAAACTGTGAAAACTATACCTCATAGTATGGAGCTATCACCAATTGATTGTGAGCTCCTGAAGGTTACTGTACCCCTTCAGGGTGATAACTTTTTCCGATCAATACTTGGAGTTTTATATTTTTGGATAGCACCCAGGGGTCACTACCATATGAACCAGTACGAGTTGTGCCATTCTTTGGGCACCTTTTCTCAGGCTGAAAATAAATTTAGGGTGTCATTTTTGGTAAAATCACAAATGAACATAAATTTGGGATGTCATTTTGGAAGAAAAACGCTTCAGGGTATTGAATTTGATGTGATTTCACATAATTGGTTAGAATTTCGAATTTTGGTCACAATTTTAGGGTATCTTTATTGAAAGGCTTGTTTGCTTTGGGGTATGGTTTTTGAAAAATTCATAAATTTTAGGGTATGATTTTACAATTCAGAATGGCACACCTCGGTCCTCCGCCTATTGAAGTTACCCACCCTCCCCCCTTCCCGCCGGGGATACCACGCACATTTAGTTATAGTTTATGAAAATGTTGAGATATATAAGCAATTGAAGGCAAACTGTTCCATAGGTGCATAACTTACAATTGTTAGACATTTGTCCAATACTCACAATTTAACGATGATTTGAATGATGTATAGTTTTTAGGTGATATGGCACGTGTGTGACAATAAAAAGAGAAATAATCGATACTGGTCACTGATTGGGTACAGTAACCTTACATTAAAATGGTAAAGGTCTAATTTCTTAGTCAGGGCCATCTAAACTTAAATTTTGATCCTAAGAAAAATCATTCAATCATGAAATGGTCCACACATAGTTGCAACCAATCAACCTGTATTTCTCCATCAATGACATTTCACTGGTGGGTCTCTTCATTTCAAAAATGTCATTTTAAAGATAGCTCAGCATGTACATGAATAGATGCAAAAGAAGAGAACTGATGATAGGCAAAAACGAACCTGTCAAATTCTATCCTTCTCGGTGGGTTGCATGATTTTCTTCTTTTCATGAAAATATAGAGTAAAGAGGTTTGTCAATAAAGTCAGTACAGTTTATTTCGTCCCGGGAGCTGTTTGGCTGAGGAGACTATGAGGCTGGAAACCCACATAAGAGGTCCCTGAAAAGGTGCTTAATATACTTGTTACAGAGTGAATAGATGCCAGTGCATTCCCTCTATCACTTGAATTGCTTTTCAATACCAGTTGAGCCAGAAGAAAGCTCACACTTTCGATAGGCCATAAAAAAGCTTTTTTAGACTTGGCACCTTGAAAAAACTCTCCATTTTTCACTTCCACGTTCTGGAGAGGAAGGGATCTTTCACCTTAGAGGGCAATTAACTAATACTCCTAACAATAAACAAATATTTACACACACGTGAACATTGATTTTAGGTGATTTTAGGTGGTTTCATGTGATTTCAGGTGATTTTAACTTTTATAACATACGTCAAAACAAATCTGATCTGCTCTGTTTATTATCTCTGGAGGGATTCTGTAGGGTATCTTCCTTTTCATTTGGATTTCCAAAGTTGCAATGTGATTAGTATTTGTGTCTGGTGTCTTTGATTCAGACATAGAAGATACGGGGCGGGATCATCAATGTCACACTCTTGGTTTTCACGTAGCTTTTTAGCAACAGCTACAAAGTGTAGATGAGAACAGAGTCGTTTTCTGTTCACCTGAAAAAAGAAAGGAACCATTTTTGCCGGCGGAACTTACGAATTCGGAACATCGTTTATATAAATAAAGTATATACTATATGAAAGCCTGTACTATAAGGAGTCTGAATATGCAATAATATTTGGGGTAACCCCCTACGAGGAAAGTTATCGGCAAAGCATGATCGCTGTGATTGGGCCTAAACTTCGCAACATAAGTCGCTTACCGAACGTACCACTTGGTCGGTACGAACACGAAAAAGTACGACTTCTTTGGCCTAAAAAGTTGACTGCAGACACCGAATTTCATGGCCTAAACATTAACAGCAATAAACAAATGCTTTAGAAAGTACTTTGTAAACTCACCGCCATGAGCAAGTCTTTTCTCTACACCACCAAGGCTGTAAATGAAAATTTGAGCGCCACTTCCACCTGGTTTCTTGCGAACTGGCGGCGCCACCGCCAAATAATTATCTGTTGACTGTTTCGCGCCAAAATCCAAGCTCACATCCAAGTGAGGCAACCTCGATTCCATTTGTATGGGGCACTGTCTATTTTTAGTGCTAGGGCTATAGGGCCGGAGGGTTTTGTGCTGGGGGTTTCTGTGTTTTTTCCTTGCTAAAAGGTAATACCTCAACCTTCACTTTTTCACAGAAGTAAACATTTTTGAAAAATCCTTTTTAAAAAAATCCTTATTCCTGTTTTTCTTTTCTTTTTTGGCAAAATAGGCCGATTTTGAAAACTTTTTTTCCCCAAACTTTAAGGTCATAGGCTTTGCTTTTTTGGAAAAATAGGCCGATTTTGAAAATTTATCTTTTTCCCCAAACTTCAAGGTCACAGGCTTTGCTTTCTTGGAAAAATAGGCCGATTTTGAAAATTCTTATTTTTCCCCAAACTTCAAGGTCATAGGCTTTGCTTTTTTGGAAAAATAGGCCGATTGTGAAAATTCTTATTTTTGCCTAAACTTTAAGGTCATAGGCTTTGCTTTTTTGGAAAACTAGGCCGATTTTGAAAATTATTTTTTTTCCTAAACTTTAAGGTCATAGGCTTTGCTTTTACGCAAAAATAGGCCGATTTTGAAAATTCTTATTTTTGCCTAAACTTTAAGGTCATAGGCTTTGCTTTTACGCAAAATAGGCCTATTTTGAAAATTCTTATTTTTTCTCAGACTTTAAGGTCATAGGCTTTGCTTTTACGCAAAAATAGGCCGATTTTGAAAATTCTTATTTTTTCTAAAAACAAGCTTTCTTGGCTATTGTATGTATATCTATATGTTATACTCATTTTGTGTTTCGTTTCGACTTATATATATATATATACATATTTATATAAATACAAGACACATATATTTTCGATAACGTATAGATATAAATCTATATTCGGTAACATATAGATATACATACAATAGCCAAGAAAACTTGTGTTTTAGAATGGCTCAACAATTTTGCAACTGATTGTAGAATCTAATTCAAGCGCTTTGCTAACGATTAAGTTTGCACCTTCAAATTCGGTCTGGTGTACAATTTATTGTGACCTGGCAAACGTGCATCATTCATTTCATGGCCATAGCTTCTTTTGAGGAGAAAGTAAAAATAATAACAACATATAACGCGTTTTAACTCCAGTATGAATGAAGAATGAAACTAAAAATGCCTACAAAACAGAAATGGTATGATGTCAATGCTACATCTAGCGTATAAAGTGTTAGTGTTCAAATGAAAATTATTAATTATAATGTTCTGCAATGTGTGCCAGCATGTTGTCGAATGCTGTAGCTGTTTGGAGGCCGAATCGTTCCCTCCACATGTATTCATCTAGATATGACGGAACCATATGCAACCTTGAGCTGTAGACAGCCTTTAGCTTTTGCTTCACCCTGGACCAGTATGCTTCAACTCCATTTGTGTGCACACCAGTGACAGGGTCGACAAAGTTATCTCGTGTACGACACGGTCCTGTCCATAGCCGATGTTTGGCAGGTTGTTGTAGGCCGCCCAACCGTCGGAATGTATCATCGTTCCGGGACGTACATATCGTTGGATAAGAGGTAATAATGTGGGCGCGTCTCGGCTTTCTACAAATTCAATCCACCCAACTCTCCTTTGACGATCGTACATCCCGAAAACCCATTGATTGTGCTGCTCTCGATAATGACCACGGTTATATTTTCTTTTAATCATTACCGATTTGTCGACCTCAACAATTTCACCGACGCCGCCAATGAGTTTGACCTGCCACGGCATCCTTACCAGCTTTGCAGAGCATTCTTCTCTCAGGAAATTGAACCAATCGATGACAGTTTTCTCCGCCAATCCAATAACAATCGTTGTTGTTGACATAAACATCCCTACACACCAACAGTATATCACAAACATGAGCTGCTGGAGTGTAAGGTTGGATTGTGCGAAGAAGCTGCCATCTCTGATCGTTTTGCTCGAACGACATCTTGCAAATGACCATCTCCAATGATAGCCATCTTGCCCATCTCTAGCCTGAAGCTGCATCTGGCGCCTGCAATTTCTGGCAGCACACCTCATCTGTGGCTTTAACAGGTTTCGCGCCTGCATCCACTGGATCAGTTGCAGATTTCCTTGATACAAAATCTGATATAGATCGAACATATTCATGGCTATATTTTTTCGTGTTTCATTGTAGTGGTGTATCAGTACAGTCATGAAATTTTAGTTTCTTTTCTGTGAAACATCCATTTTTATACTCATGGTTATGGCACATTAAATCATGCATGCAAAACAGCAGTTTCGCATTGTGCAGAATTGTTTTTGTTAGTTGGGTCATCTTTCATAGCACAACAAGAGAGCATGCGCGTATTAAAAATGATAGGAACTCTAAAAATATAAATTGAAATAAATTAAGCATCAGGCGATGAGCAATTGCCGATACGAAACAAATTTTGATTCAATTGATTAGCACACATGACTGTGGGCGTGGTTGTAAACATAGAGTTATTTGCAATGCAAAGATACAGACATTCCACCCTACGACGTAAAATTTCATTCATGTATAGCATGACGCAACTCGGGTGTGATGCATTGCATCCTCATTTGATCATTCTGCTGTTCTAATTTGAACAGAAGTTATTTCCACTTTCATACCATATTAGGGTTTCAGGAGGAGTAGTTACGCTCTCTGACGACATATTGTTTAACGTTATCGTCCTTCAGAATCGATATAACAATAGCATTCTTCTTTCATTACATACTACTCTATTGAATCGAAATACTGACATTAATTACCTCCCACAGACAGCGTTCAGTCAATGCACTCACATTGTCTTCTGGATAATTTTTCCTGCAAATCTTTCCACAAGAACAATCGTCTTGTAAATGTATCTATTTCATTGCATGATTCCGCCGAAAACTTAAGTAGTTTCAAACGCATGATAAAAATGTGGAATGGCCCAAACTGTAAATGCAATGCTTGCCAATATGACTCCAAAAGTTAGTTTTCTTGTATTCTTATTAATTAGTAAAACATTGTAAAAATATTCATTCATGTACATTTGTCTCATAATGCAATTAATTTATCGATTTAGTTTTTTTTTCATCGATTTGGATTAATTTGTGTGTATATATGAAATTGTATAAAGTAAGCTAGATGTAAATAATTCATGTAAAATAAGTGGACAAACAAGGTTTTTTAAGCCTTTCTGATGTTTGTACGCTTCTCAAGTACCTTACAAATACTTTGATACAGGAAACAAATGAAAGTAAAAATATGTCAAGGATTTCCTTTATCAAAGTAAATAGTTTCTTGAGTTATATAAAGTGTACCGTTGAAGAGGGCATAACCATTCGAAGAAAACAGGCATCAATTTGGTCGTTTGCGCTTTTTATTCTTTATTTCATTGCTGACTAGTTTCGCCCTCTAGTTTCTTGAGTTATATTTTCCTAGTACTGGATCTTCTTGATTTTTTAGAGTTGATTTCGTTCTTGACATTTTCTCATAACAAAAATACGTGTATATGCCGTACTTTCTTGGAAAACAGAGAATTCTAGTTTTACTAATGAAAAGGCCTACTTCTCCAAAAAAGCAAAGCCTCTGACCTTAATGTATGGGAAAACAGAAGATTTTCAAAATCGGCTTATTTTTTCCAAAAAAGCAAAGCCTATGACCTTAAAGTTTAGGAAAAAATAATAATTTTCAAAATTGGCCTTTTTTGCGAAAAAGCAAAGCCTATGACCTTAAAGTTTGAGAAAAAATAAGAATTTTCAAAATCGGCCTATTTTTCCAAAAAACAAAAGCCTTACTAAACCTTAAAGTTTAGGAAAAATAATAATTTTCAAAATCGGCCTATTTTTCCAAAAAAGCAAAGCCTGTGACCTTAAAGTTTGAGAAAAAAAGAATTTTCAAAATCGGCCTTTTTTCCAAAAAAGCAAAGCCTATGAACTTAAAGTGTGAGAAAAAATAAGAATTTTCGCCTATTTTTCCAAAAAAGCCAAGCCTGTGACCTTAAAGTTTAGGAAAAAATAAGAATTTTCAAAATCAGCCTATTCCTCCAAAAAAGAAAAACAGGAATAAGGATTTTTTTGAATAGGATTTTTCAAAACGGTTTACTTCTGTGAAAAAGTGAAGGTTGAGGTATTACCTTTTAGCAAGGAAAATACTCTGATACCCCCAGGACGAAACCCTCTGGCCCTGTAGCCCTAGCGCTAGAAATAGACAGTGCCCATAGAAATGGAAGCGAGGTTGCCTCACTTGGATGTGAGCTTGGATTTTGGCACGAAACGGATAATTATTTGGCGGTGGCACCGCCAGTTCGCAAGAAACCAGGTGGAAGTGGCGCTCAAATGTTCATTTACAGCCTGGTGTGGCAGGGAGTTAGAATCCTGTTCATATGGCGGGGTGAGTTTACAAAGTAGTTTCTAAAGCATTTGTTTCTTGTTGTTAATGTTGGTGAAAAGCTGCCTTGTTTAGGCCATGAAATTCGTTTTAGGCCAAAGAAGTGGTACTTTTTCATGTTCGTACCGACCAAGCGGTACGTTCGGTAAGTGACTTATGATGTGAAGTTTAGCCCCAATCACTGCGATCGTGTTTTGCCGATAACTTTCCTCGTAGGGGGGTTACCCCAAATATTATTGCATATTCAGACTCCTTATAGTACAGGCTTTCATATAGTATATAGCTTATATATATAAACGATGTTCCGAATTCGTAAGTTCCGCCGAAAATTCTTCATCTTCCAATGTTGTGCTTTTATCTAAGGTTGCCTCGTAATCTTTAAGTTTCAGTGCGATTGTTTGCTTTTCTCTTGTGCTCAATTTTAATGTATACGCTTTTTCGACTTTTTTTTTGGTTCCTGCTTCTGTGAATACGTTGGCCCTGCCGCTGCTCTTAACGCTTGCCACCCTGTTGCATTTAGGTTTCTCTTTTTTCCCTTTATTCTTAACTTCCAAATCCACACTTCTCGTTGCTGTTTCTTCGTCTCCCTCCTTTTCTGACTTGTTAACTGCATCTGGTTTTGCTGGTTTCACCCCTGATTTATTTTTTTTTGGGAATTCTACTTTCAACATGTTCTTGGTTCTGGCGTTTGAGTTGCTCCAGCACGTTTTTTTTATGTTCCTTGATTTGCAGTACTTGCTCATACTTAATGGCTATTGGGACCTCGGTTTCATCATCTAAATCCTTGGCTACAAATAAAACACAACGATACGGATCATTTATTTTTACTTTGTAGAGTTTTTCGTCTGTAGTAGATATAAGCCGGTCATCTCTGCATAATCTCATGATTTTTTCTTGTTTTGTTTTGAGTGTCCGGGGTAAGATTCTTTCTTCTTCAGATGCTCTGATCTTGCCTGCAACAAATTCCTTCAAAGCCAAAGCCATTCCTTCAAAGTAGGACAATGCCTGGTCATTAGATTGATCAGCTGAGCAAAGTCGCCACGAAAGACAGCGATTGCCTTGAAAGGGTTCTTGCCAGGATTAGATTGGTTAATATAGTTTTATGAGTGCTGCAGACAGGATCTTTGAAAAGACCTTCTCTACCAAGCCAGGGAAGTCAGTCACTACGACTAACTGGCATTTATGTGCCCCTTACATGGGTGGGTTTTGCCAGGGAAAATTTGTGTTTGAAACGATTCAGCAACCCTAGCAACCCTAGATATGTCTAATGTTGTTGTTTGTCACAAAATTCAATGTATAACTATCTGTCTCACTTATGAACATCAGAAATCAGGGCTAGGTATGTTTTTTTCAATCAATTTTGTTGATTTAAACGCAATGGACAATAATGAATCCTCTGGTTTCGAGCCCGGGGGGGGGTGACTCCTATATGTAGCTGAACGGGGACGTGCCGCCCATAAGGATGGGTTCGAAAGCTTCAAAATCCCTAAATATGGGTCTCAAAATGCAGTGATTCCAATAGAAATGGGTTGGTTTTACTGTCCTGAAACCTTAATAATGGGTTTTGACGAAATGGTATTGATATTGGGAGTTGCATTCTAAGCCAAAGTAAAAGATCTTTCTTCAAAAATTTTCCTCATGCTCTAATTCATGGGATAACTGTCACAAAACTATCCAAGTTTTTCTTGTCGCTAATGGCAAGCGTAATATTGGGAGATGCATTCTAAGCCAAAGTAAAGGATCTTTCTTCAAAAATTTTCCTCATGCTCTAATTCCTGGGATAACTGTCACAAAACTATCAAAGTTTTTCTTGTCGCTAATGACAAGCGTCGACGGGTGTAATTTACGGAATCCGGAACTGCGGAATTTGGGAATCCGGAATCACGGAACTACGGAATTACGGAACTGGGAACTGCGGAATTACGGAACTGTGCCATAGGTATAAATTGCAGAACACGAACAGGAACAGGAAAGCCGAAATAGCTGAAATTTTAATTTCTAATTTCTCACAGAAGTTTAAAGATAAAAATCACGCATAGAAAACAGTATTGCCAGGTAATGCAATTTTAGTGTATGGTTTGTAAGAAAGGCGATACTACAGGGTGTCCCAAAAAAACATGTGCACCGTTTGAATGGCTACTGTGGAGGAGCCATAACTCTAACTTTCCTGTTTTTCAGATTTGTCAATAGGAAAGATTTCAACTTAGAGTTAGGCACCGAGTCTGTGTAAATCTGATGAGTGGTTGCTGATTTATTGAGAAAGAAAATCGCAATCAATGGTTGCTTCAAAACCAGAGGATTTCATTTCCGCACTTTACCTTATAACTTGAATTTTAACATTAAATGCACTTAAACTTTACAGTTATGCCAGGAAACGCATTTGGGAGTAATTAATGACCATATTCTTCAAGAATATTGACCAAGCAGCATGCTGAATGCAAAATTGTTGGTTTATAACGACTTTATCACTTTTGAGAAGCAAAATATCTGAACGACGCATGACATGCCTGAAACACCTTTGTTGCACATTTCCATTCCTAGCAACCCTAGCTATGTCCAATATTCTTGGTTGTCACAAAATTCAATGTATGACTATCTGTCTCACTTACAATTTCGTTGATTTTAACGCAATGGAGAATTATGAATCCTCTGGTTTTGAGGCAGGCAATAATTTTGGCTTTCTTGCTCCATAAATCAGCAACTAGCGATCAGATTTACTCAAACTCGGTGTCAACCTTTAATTTGAAGTCTCTCCTGTCAAGAATCTTAAAAACAGAAAAAATTTGATTTATGGCTGCTCCGCAGAAGCCACTCAAGCAGCGCACATGTTTTTTGGGACACCCTGTAGTAAAACAAAGACTTTGTAGAGTACAACTGTTTTTGGCCATAGAACTACGATTGTTTTCCAGAATAATGCAATCTAGATATGAATCGAATGAGCTTAGCCAGCGGAACTTGATTCTTGCAAGTGTGGTACAACTTTGGCTAAGGGGTCTAGTCCCTGGAGAATTTTAGCAAACACTTTGCTTTACATACTTTTCCAACATCCTACACATCATTCGAAAGTGCAGATCTTCGCAAACAACAGGTTGAAGTAAGATTTTGCATAGAGTGACTGATTCGACCGTCACTTGTCAATGAATTCAATGTGTTCAGTTTTTGCTCCATACTTTCTTGATAAAATTTGACAGAAACAACCTCGACCAGGGGCTATTCCGCTGCTCACTGTTTCATAACGAAAGACTCTTAATCAGAAGGCATGACAGTTGCATAAGATGACAAATTTGTTTTGGAGGAAAGATAAACAGAAACCTTAAAGTAATTTGCAAGGGACTGAGCACCCCGTGAGTCGACAATGAAAGTTCAAGTTCTGCTTTCAAATCTGTTTTAAATGATACTTAGCATGCAGTATTTTGCAATATAATGGTAGTTTTATGGCCAAAAACCATTTTACTATGCATAGTTTTTGGACTACGAAGGGAATGATAAAACTAGTGACCTAAACTATACTTGAAGTTTGAACGAGCTCAAATAGTTAGCTCAATGACCTAAGCTCAATGGCCTAAACTCATGACTTCAGAAAAAAAATCATAAAGGAAACTTATTCAGATTATTAAAAGATAACAAAATCAACAATAACACTTCTTTGGTAGTACTTGAGGTATTGAGATTGCAGTACAATTTCTTTTTGGAAACATTTTCCAATTCGTAATCAAAATTGACAAAGTTTCGTCACATCCATGTTAGGACTCTTAGTAGAGGTTCTTAACTTTTTTGGAAGAGCCTATCACACAGTTTCTTGTAAGAGGCTTTTTAAAGAGGAAGGTAGATGTATTGCAAATAAACTGAAGAAGGTTTAAATCTCTCTGCGTGTTTTATGAATCTGCCTAGGCATATAAAGCTTAAAAAGTCAGTACAAAAATATGCCGCTGTTATGGTTATAAAGGCTCGTGTTCCATGTGTCGCCCGCATCGAAAGCGAGGTTACACATTGTTTGGAGGCGAGGAAGCACAGCGTCTTCAAATCATCAACTATGGACCCACGAGGGGAAGAAGCTATGGACGTCTCCTCCTCTTCTTCTGGCAGTGGACTGTCCGAGGTAGGTACTTTTCTATACATATCTTTATCTTTGGACAAATACGTGAAGTCTATTGAAGGGTCGGGGGGTATAGCAATTAGCCGCCTTTAACTTATCTTTGTGGCAATCAGTTTTGATTTTAAGCCAGCAGGACTCTAGAATATAACTCGATGTTATAAAAGTGTTATATCAACGTTATAAAAAGGTTTGCAATTACAACATATGTAGGAACCAGCATTATGGACTCTGCACTCTGACGCTGCAGTTATGAGTTATGTATGCTCTCTGGCCCGCAAGCCTGCACCTCATTTCCTTTGTTAAAATAGTATACCTTAATTGCTTTAAAATTTACCAGCATAAGCAGCGATCATTATTTACAATTCAAAGACATAGCGAAGTGAAAAGGATAACTACACATATGGAAAGGAAAGCTACCGTGCCTCATAGGAAAGTACGGGCTTGCAGGGAGAAGTTTAGTTTCTCGACATTTTATTGTCTTTAACATTCAAACTCGGGGGAGGGTACATGACTTGTTGGTGGGCGGGGGTCTGCCGCCCGGTTTTCAGAAAGTTACCCTCTTCTAATTACCAAAATTTGCCTTGGTACCCATTTTTATGATGAATTTTGGCGAAAACAGCCCATTTTCTACAATTTTAGCGAATTTCAGCGAAACCTCACCCATGTTTATGAAAAATCTGCCAAAAAGGACCCTTTTTTAGAGAATTTTGGGCCCAAAAACCCACCTATATGGGCGGTACATACCGGTAACTTGAACATGTATGCCCCCCGGGGGATTCAAGGTCCATCCATTGCGTTCTTTTGCCGCCCCCCGAGGCATTCAAGGTCCATCCATTGCGTTCAGCATCAGAATGTCCCTGGTCTGGAGAATCAATATGCCTTCGTAAATATTCTAAATATTCTTAGTAAACTGAGGATCACGATTACAAACATTCTTGATGGATGGGTGGGCTAGAAAATGTGTTTTGGACAAAGTTTCATGTGAATCCTATTCAGTAACTTGACCTTTAACCATCGTAAGATCACTGTGTGTACCACCGGAACGTTAATTGGTCACATCAACTCAACTTGATTGCATACAGTTAAGATAAACAAATTTATGATTCTCCAATATGAGATGCTAGATTCAAAAGAAACTTCAGTACACACATTTTCCTTTCACAAGAAACAGATTAAAAACATTCAGTTAAATTTACTGAAAGTTATAAGAAACCATGCTAATTTCATTTTTCATAAAAAACCTAAGGTTGGGCTGGTAGATTAATAGTATCCAACTGCTCCTTCTGAGTTTCGTTTAGTTTCATACCTTAAGTGTAGAGCTACCTTATTTTTTGTAAGAAGGGCTCCCGAATTCCTTACTGTAAGGGAATGACATTTCGCGAGAGAGCAAAATAGGAAGTTTCACGGGAATGAACTTTCACTAATTAAGTGTCTTATCTTACCAAATTCTGTAACGTCTCAAATGTTGCTTGTTGGCAACATATTTTGAAAGGGTTGTCCATGAAAAAGATTTTATTGAATTTCCTTGCATGAGACAAATATAAATGTCCGACTGCGAAGTTTCGCACCAGCGAAATTGACATTTCTAGCAATTTCATGGGATTAACTTTCGCAAAATACGACCAAAAACGTGAAACATGGCAAAGTTTCTTCCCGCGAAAAGGTCTCCCGCGTAATTGGCGCTCAAAACGTTGTCAAAACAGTCGCTACGTTTTACTGTAAGGTGTCAAAACGTGTGTGAGTGACCCGGAAAAATGAAAGCTGCAAATTTAAAAAAAAAAACTATGTTTATATCAGGGAGGGTAGTTCTCTTTAGTTTCGCAAAATTGAGCCTACCGTTTCTCATACGCTGTTTCTTATGCAAAAATGAGCTTACTTGGATCTTGGATTGTAATTTGGAACTTTGATTTCCCAGGTCACTCAAGTGTGTTTTGATACAGTGATAGCAAATGCTTTTGATGTGGCTTTGAATGTGCATTATGTCATTATTTGTTTTGAGACCTTACAAAGTAATTTGGGCGTCCTTCGTGCCTTCTACCAAAAAATTGAATTAACTCCACATTTCAAGCGTTAAAAATATAACACTTCTGCAGGCAAAAGTGTCCCAATACTTAAGAAAGTATACCAGCCAGCCGTAATTCCTTTGCAAAACAAATTGAGTTTAGAGGTATAACTTTTATAAGAAACTCTATGTACGAAACTCTCATATCACTAAATTTTAGCACGGGGGCAAAAATATTTCGGAAACTTGTTCTTTTATTCAACGAAATCCAAACATATTTTGACTCGATCCTTCTTGCTTTAATAATGTCTGGAAAGCAAGGACAGTGGAAAATCTCCACGAACTCCCGCAGCAGCAGCAGCCGCTCAAATGGGGCTGCCTGTAGACACCCTGTAGAGTTTCTTAATTCTCTGTCAGAGGCTACTGCAGTTTCTTTGAAGCGGCTGTTGATAGCAAAATGTGAATACGTGTACTTTTACAAGAAATTATGAATTTGAGCCAGCACCGAAAATCACAGAATTAAGGTTAATGAGAAAATATAGTAAAATATGCTGAGGATGTCCTTGATAAAATGAAAGTTGCACAAATAATTTTTCGCGATACAAAGGTGAGTCCTCATCAGCAGTTTCTTCCATAAAAGTCAACAAATAGTCTTGCTCCTGAATATTTGTCTTGGTTATTTGCAAAAAAATTCAGCTCTCAAGACAATGAGACTAAGAAACACCGAAGCTGACTTTCGTGTTCCTTTCTTCATACCCTGGGTACCAGAGCCTTATTAAAGTTGGGGGACGAAAAGAAAAAAAAGAAAAGGAAGGAAAGAAGAAGAGGCTAACCAACTTTAATAAGGCTCTGGTACCCAGGGTACTTTCTTCAAAACGTGAAATGGGCAGAAGTCTATTTCTTTTCGTGGGCCTAAGCTTTGGAACAAATTAAGCTCAGGTCAAGCATGCACCCTCCCTTCTGACCTTCAAAAAGAGGCTAAACAAGAAATTGTAAAGGGTTTTTCGTTTTCTTTTATTTGTCTTTTGATTAGATTGGAGACATTTCTATTAATTTTTATCATTAGATCAACCGTACATTAATTAGGTTTTTATTTGTACTATTTTTGCATGGCCCCCTGCAAAGCAATCTCTGCAGGAGGCTGACGGGGCTACCGTGGATTAAACAATGAAGAATGAAAAAATGAAAGTGAAATGAAAAAATACATCGTTTTTCACGTAGGATATAAAGATTTCATCTTCTTTCGTGTATAGGTTAGTGACGAAGAGGACCAACAGGGAGTCCCACTGGTGAATATATTCGAAACGTGAGTATCATTCAGATATGTCTTAATAAGAACTGTCTACTTTAGAGGAACGGATACTGTAACACTTTCCATTTTTGAGCCAAATTAAAACCGTTAGCTTTCAACCACCCCCAAAACAGTATGTAGTACGAATTCGCTCGACTTTAATATTCTACGAAAGAGTTTGGGTTGAGCAACATATCTTATGCCTCATTATTTAAAGGGTCTTTTGAGCGGCGTTCAGGGTAATTTTCAGTCAGAAGAATGCTCCGAGCCGGTGGAATTCAAAACAAACGACTAGCTAGTTTCTCGAAGCTACTCATACTTCGCTTTCTATTTGGGTTCAAAGCGGAACTTTCTCTTACCCTGGGTACCAGAGCCTAAAAATTTAGAAATAAAAAAAATAAAAAAGATAAATTTTTAGGATCTGGTACCCAGGGTAAACTTTCTCTTGAAAACAAGATAATGCCAGTCTGCTCGGAAAAATAAAAGTCCGCCTGTAGACCAGTTTCGACGTTCCAACAGAAAGGATGGGGGGGGGGGCTAGACTTGCGAGTTTCGTTCTTCTCAGTTACTTAAGGTAGAAGTAGGGATAACTAGGACCAAAATTGTAAGTCTAATGGAGCTTGAAACGAAAAGGATCTTTTTTTAGAATGGCTCAAGTATTTTGCTCAGAGGGGGGACTTGGTACCTCAAGGTGACATACCCCTTGCAAAATTTTTACGGTAATAAATTTTTCCGTAAGCAACAATAACAATACGTCAATTGTTCCAGAAACGATAGTGTTATTGCATAGCAGGTATTAGGTAGATAAAGACTTCTATTTACTTATACTTTCATTTGCCTGGAAATAGTACCACATTAAGAATCAATCAATTCAAATACCTTGATGTCACAATCAGAACAAAAAGGAACGCAATAGGAATACACTCACCAATTATCGGTACAACACTCCTACCCAACAACTCTTGAAAGTTAATGATCCTTCTGAACTTTCTCATTTTAGACACTTAATGTTTTTTTTTAGTTTCTTTACTTTAATGGCATCAATAACGCAACAGGGAATGCTCGAGGGCATATAACTTGTAAAGCATAAGGCTCAAATCTTTCAAATCTTCAAAAGGTGGGTGTAAAATCCTGCCATTTTTTCTTTGAATTGAATGGCCTGAAAGGTACTTATGGTACTTTGCTGTAAATAAGCCATGGAAATTTTTGATATCTTAATTATTTTCAAAATGGCGGCAAATTAATCATTTTTTGAAATTCATGGGAGATTTTGAAAACCTTTAAATCATCGTAAATCCTAAACCAATAGAATAAAAATGATATAACCTTCAAGAAAACTATATAATTAATGAAGGTCTACAATAATGTGGTAAGCAGAAATCTGTAGCTTTTCTGGTTTAGGATTTATAAATTCAATGACGTCATGACCTCAAATTGGATAAATGCCGCCATATGGAACAGTTACAGCAAAAAACTCTTAGGGCCTGTTTACATGAGGTGGGCCAGCCCACCTAAGTGGGCTGGCTCACCTGAGTGAGATCTGTGTCTTCAGTACAGTCCTTTGTTAATCTGTAATTGCATTTACATGGAGGTGGGCCAGCCCACTAGAGTGAGATCCGTGAGAAAGGCTGGTGGGATCCGCGTCAGGTGGGATGAGAATTGTACATGTAAACACGATCAGGTGGGCCAGCTCACCTAGGTGGGCTGAGAGTCTCCGTTATACGCATGCGTAAATAAATAATTTTGACACCAAACCATTTCTAGCAACAATCAACAATGGCCAACCGAATCAACAACAAATGAACAACAGAAATGAAGAAAATTTCTTCCAAAAAGAAGCCATTTAAGTGGACGTCTGAAATGGTTGTCTTTCGAAGGAAACTATTTCTTTTTCTCGACTGAGATGCAACGAACCTATCCATCGGATATTTTAGATAAATCGCCCACAAAATCAAAATTTCTTATAACTGAAGTAGAAGAGCGAGTATTAATAATAATAATAATAATATGATAAAATGAGGGATAAGGAGGCCATTGGCCTATTAAACCCTTTAGCGTTCGTTTTAAGCGTATTCATAGTTGTACTTCTTGTTACCGCAAAAATCGTCATATAATTTCTCAAACTCTATAACTGACTTCGCATTGACTATGGTTGCTGGTAAATTGTTCCATTCGTTTATGACTCTGTTTGAGAAATAGTTCTTCCTCAGGCTCGACGATGAAGCAAACTTGAAAAGCTTGAGATTGTGTCCTCTCGTAACTGAAGTACTTCGTTCAAAAAATACTTTGCTATCAGTATCGATCATGCCGTGTAGTATTTTGAAAGTTGTAATCATATCTCCACGTCTTCTTCTATAGCTTAATGTTGGGAGATCGAGGAAAAGTAAGCGTTCCGTGTACGATTTGTTTTTGAGTTCCTTCACCAACTTTGTTGCTCGTCTTTGCACCGATTCTAATGTCTTAATTTGTTTTACTTTACATGGATTCCAAACTGGCGCACAGTATTCAAGGATTGGCCTAACTAGGCTTTTGTAAAGAGCATTGAAGGTCTCTTTGTTGACGAATTTCATGGTTCTTTTAATGGACGCTAAAACACCGCTAGCTTTTTTTGCGATTTCTGCGATGTGTTTGTCAAATTTGAATTTGTTGTCAGCTATAATTCCAAGGTCCAGAATTGATTCAACTGATTTAATCATCGTATCCGTTTGTGTTAAATTATCTGGCATATAATATCCATTTCTTTGATTGGAGCTACCCAAGTGAAGTACATTGCACTTATCACTGTTAAACGGAAGCTGCCATGTTTTTGACCAAGTTTTGAGCGATTCAATATCATTTTGAATATGTTGCGCTTGACAGTTAGAAGGATAATATATTTTCGTATCATCAGCAAAGATCTTGACTTGACAGTATTTTACGTTGTCAGGTAAATCGTTTATATACAGCAAGAATAACAGTGGACCAAGGACACTTCCCTGAGGTACTCCACTAGTCACTGTTGTCCACTCTGATTTGAAGCCGTTTAATACAACTCTCTGTTTCCTACCAGTTAAAAAGCTCTTGATCCAATTGTATATGTATCCTTCAATACCATACGACTTGATTTTGGTAAGAAGGCGTTTATGCGGTACAGAGTCAAAGGCTTTGGCAAAGTCGAAATAAACTATGTCAACGGGAATGTTATCATCTAAAAGCGATGTCCATTCTTCGAAGACTTCTAATAGTTGCGACAAACACGATCGAAATTCTCTAAAACCATACTGATCCGGTGTAAATAATTTGTTCTCAAGTAGGTGATCAGTTAGCACATTTTTAATCAATCGTTCCATTATTCTGCAAACAACCGAAGTTAAACTTATTGGTCTATAGTTTTCTTTTTGATCTTTTTTGCCTTTCTTGTATATTGGAGTGACATGAGCAAGTTTCCAAGTATCAGGAATTAGTCCAGTTTGGAGACTTGCTCTAAACATAATACATAACGGATTTGCAATTTGTGCAGCAATTTCACGTAAGACTTTCGGGTGCAGGCCGTCGGGACCTGGCGACTTTGAGGGTTTCAACGATTGTAATGTTTCTAGTACCATTTGTTCTGTAATATCCATATCTATTAGCACTGAACCTGAGAATTGTTTATCGATCAGTGGGACAGAAGTCTCATCTTCTTTTGTAAATATCGAACTAAAAAATTTATTGAGGATATCAACTTTTTCTTGCTCAGTTTCTGCGTAGGTCCCATTTTCCATTTTTAGATCCGGTACTTTAGTATTTGACTTGAGCTTGGAATGAGCATATTTCCAATAATTTTTGCTGTTTGTTTTTAATTGTTCTGCAATTTTCTTTTTAAATGCTTGTATATGTTTTCTCAGCGTAGATTTAACTTTGTTGCTCTTTCTTTTGTATCTTTCGTAATCCTTTCCTTTTTTGGTTAATAACCACCTTTTGTACGCATTATGTTTCTTCTTAATTATCTTCATTATGCTGTCATTCATCCATAATGGAACTTTATTCTCATTGTTGATTTGATATTGGGGTATACACTCTTCCATTGTAGTGTAAATCTTAGATTCAATAAAAAGCATCATCAAATTCGCATCTAGACCTTGCAGTTCAACTTCCCAGTCAACTTCCTGCAGCATCTTGCGTATCTTGTCATAATCCCCACGATCATAAGAAAAACGTTTTGCATTGGTGCTATGAGAATGTAGTTTTTTGGCGTTAGCAACATAGTACATTTCAAGTGTTAAATGATCACTATTGCCTATTGGTTCCTTAAACTGCAGCCTGGAGATATCACTATCGTTAGGGGTCAGTATCAAATCTAGGCAATTTGAAGTTTGATTCTGCCTATGTCTGGTTGGTTGATCAACGTGCTGTGTCAAGTAACAATCATTAACTGTCTTCAAAAATAAATTGGCAGGGTGTGTTTTAACAACTTTGCAATAGCAACGGAACTTCCCGCTATTTTAGTAAAAAATTAGTTGCTCGCAACCAAAAGTTTATGTTTGGTTTGTTTGTTTGTGGCGTGTGGCACCCAGATTATGGCACGACAAAGAGGCCAGCCCGCCTGAGTGGGATGAAACTCTTTTCATGTAAACACCCGTGAAAACCATCTCACCTGAGTGAGCCAGCCCACTTAGGTGGGCTGGCCCACCTCATGTAAACAAGCCCTTAGTTCCTTCCAAGCCATTGAAATGAAAGAAAACTGTGATAGAATTGTACTGACCTTTTTAAAGATTTGAGCGAAATGCTAACTTGTAATTAATTCTAGCAAGGTGAAGAGAGGGCAAGATTTCAATTGTTAACATTCTAGGAAAAACTGAGCTAGAAATTTCTGCATATTCTTCCGACTAGCTGGAGTTAACAGTGTATTACCAGGCTCAAAAATAGATCCTACGAATTGTTAAGACATTAATGGATTCCATTAAAATGCGCACCTTTCTCGTTTATTTTTATCTAATTGAGACTTTGCATCAGCACATCGGTTTGTAAAATTCGCTAACTAAAAAAACAAACAAGTGCTTGAATCTTAGTGGGGCAAAATGCGTTTGCTAGCAAATCCATTTTAGAGGAAGATTGAATAACTGGTTGACTTCTCTTGCCAAAGAATCTTCCTAACAACAATTCGATTCCTCAAACTTTGTCGAAACTCCACGAGCTAATCATATAATTTTTTCACAGTCCTAAGCGGTAGCAAATTTGGGAATTTTCTACCCTAAGAGGTAGTAAATTTAGAATTAAAGACCTTAAATTCTGCAACTGGTACGTCGCCTTGAATTACCAAGCCCCCCCCCCCCTGGGGTACTTGCAGTTAATCGATATATGCACTTAAAGTTCTTTATAACTTTTCAACAGTGAACCAATAGAACACTACACAACAGAAGTCCCATATTTGTACAAGGGAAAAGCAGAGCTTGGGTCAGTTCTAAGATTAGCTGTAATCTTGAAGCCAGAGAGGTGCAAAATCAGTCGTAAGCGACCACTTCGAGTCCAAGAAAATGGAGGATTTCTTGTTGATAGGTCAAACCAAGGAGATCCTAGAGATTGGCTGATCACTGACCTCGGTTCTTTCACCAACCTGAGTTACTCAGCTCGTTTACTAAAGGTGGCAGATGGTAATGTGGTTGAAGACACAAAGCTTCCAAAGAAAAGGAGTGCTTTTCCACATCTAGATGAAAACAGTTACATAGTAGTCACTCAATACTGGAAGCACAGCAAGTATCCCGACTTTAGAAGAGTCACAACGACTGTGCTTGCAAACAAAGTATCAAGGGAGAGGTTTGAAAAGGCAATTGTTAACAGTTCCATCTCTACAGAGCTCAATGGCAACGTAGAAATGACTTTAGGACTGGTCGAATACTTTTTCACTGGCAACGAACCCAAAGAAGCATGGAAAGACAGGAAAGCCATTCTATCAAGTTGCCCAAAGCACTAAAGACCATTTGAAGCGACAGGCATCCACACGTGCTAGACCAACAGCCATATTTGATAGAACTTATCAAAACTCCGGTGATTCATTGCATATTGAGAGTTTTGGGGATGTTCCAAGAAACATACAACAGATAAAAAGCATGCGTAAAAGGATTCGCAGTGACGAGAAAGAGCCAGACAAATATGTCAAGCTGATCGACATTAGAAAGTCATCTTCGATGTGGCGGCTTGAGTTCAAACCATCCCCTTATTGCCTGTATTGTCCTGAATGGCTTTTAAAAGAGATAGCAGATGAGTGTTGCAAACCAGAATCAACATCAATTTTTGCTCTGGATACCACCTATGGAGTAGGGGATTTCTATGTAACCCCAACAAACTATCGAAGCACAAAAGTTTATCATGCTGGAAATGAAAAGCAAGTTTTTTTGCCTGGCCCTTGCATGTTTCATTGTAGCATGGATGCAGAAAACTTCCTTTCGTTTGCACATGGATGTCTTGAGAGAAACAGTGCCTTCGAAAAATTGCGATTCGTAGGTGGAGACAGAGATTCAAGCCAGAAGTCGTTCATGAAGCCATTAAAAGGTGTTACATTCCTGCCTTGTATCAAACACATAAAGGACGATATTCGCAGAGAAATGGAGAAACTGAATTGTCCATTAGACGCAGATGAAGTCATAAATGATATATTTGGGAATGAAAGATTGCAACTGAGAGGACTAGCTGATTCTATGACAGCAGAAGAATTTCGCGAAAAGGTATACCAACGTGAAGGTCTTTGGGGAGAAGATTTCCACCACTACTTCAATGTTTTTCTAGCTGATGATATTTGCCGTGGAATGCTGCTTCCTTTGAGGCGTTCATTGGGTTTGGGAGATGACTATTTCTATAACAATGCAGCTGAAAGTCTAAACAACAAATATAAGCAGCAAATTCGTGAAAAATATGACGAATCCGGAGCTGGAACAGCAGCAGTGAGTATTTGATGCATTGATACGAGTGTCTTTCCCTAACGTCAACTTCCGTGCTTTACCTTTTAGTTGCTAAGAAGGAAGAAGAACAGGAATGAGAGACAACCAAGGTGGTTTGATTTTCCTTTTCCAAATAGCAATAATTGCTACTATCGATAAAGCTAAATTAGTGTCATCACGGAAAATGAAACACTTTTTCAGTGCTTACATGCATTGTCACCAGTGGTAGATTTTAACCGACAACCAACAATCACTTGCAAAATTGTTGAGACACTGAAAAGAAATGAATTACATTTCCGTCCCCACATCCCCCCCTGTCAATGTCGTTTAGGAAAGAGCACCTGGTCGAGGTAATACGCGTATTTCTGCAACTGTTTTCTGGTATTGTAACATTGACTAGGGGAGAGGGGGATGGACAGAGGCAAACAAATTTAAATCTTAGAGTGGGTCAACAATGTCGTAAGTAATTGTAGGTAACCTTGTAGATCCAAGGTCCAAAGTTTACTGTTTTGAAGGCCTTCATGGCGTTTCATTTCACCACATTTAGGGATTTAGATTTGAATCATTTTTAATGAAGTTTACCATTTTTTAATAGTTCTCTTTCATTATCGATACGCATACCGGGTGCGCCAAAATAAACTATGCACGTTTGGCAGGCCACAATAAATCGTACATTGGACTGATTTTGAAGATTTATGACTTAATCTTTAGCAGAAAGCCTGAATTAGATTCTAGGACTTTTTGCAAATTTGTCCGTTATCAGTTTTTTGAGCTGGAAGCGAGTTTCTTAGAATGTTCATTTTCGAAAACATTGAAAACGATAAAAACACGTCGATCAAATTTTATAATATTCAACATGAATGAACAAAGAGAAAACGTTTTCAGGGGGGTTTGGGGGTTAAGTACGAACTCTCGTACGGCAGATTACAATTGGTTGATTTCTAAATCGCAAATCACCACGAACAAGTTCTCTCTTTATCCATTCACGTCGATTCTTTAGAAAACGTGATCGATGTTTTTTGATCGTTTTCAGTGTATTCGAAAACTAAATTTATAAGAATTCGCTACTAGCTCTGAAAACTGAACATGAAAATTTTTGCAAAATATCCCAGTATCTAATTCAGGCTTTCTGCTAACGTTTAAGTCATAAATCTTCAAAATCGGTCCAGTGTACGATTTATTGTGGCCTGACAAACGTGTATAGTTTATTTTGGCGCACCCGGTATACTGAAATGGCATATTACAGGTAATTCTTATCTTCAACGGTAAGTCAAAAGATGTTCTTTGCTGTTCGTCTATAAGATTTCGATTTGAGTGTCATATGATTGCTGTAGAATATTGATTTCTGCAAAATTTTGCACTTTTAGTTTAAAAGTTCAATGGTGGGAGCATTTCAAACATATGAAATGATGGTAATGGAGACCAGAAGAAATATTCAACGAGCAACGTACCAACAAGGGCCGTATCGACTCACAAAAAGAATGCAAAAGCATGAAACGACAATAGCAGAGTGGCTGCAAATGACACCAGCGGAGAGAAGTCAAAAACTTTTGAAAATTGATGAATCCTCCCGCAACAACCCTACTGCTGCACTTTTCCAAGATCCAGTTGCAGTGCCTGTACGAAGCCAGCCGATGCCCACAGAAGCAGATGCCCCTGAGATGTCTTTTGAGACTATTTCGTCGTCCACTATGTCTTCACGAAGACAAGACATCGAAACTACCCAAAAAGAAGCAAAATCAATCAGACAGCTGCAATCAAGCAAAGCTGCACCTGTGTTCTCTGAAATCTTGGAGATTTTTCAAAGTCAGGATTGCCACCGTCGTCTTTTGGTAGCTGGACCAATGCTGGAAAAATCATTGAGCAGGGAGGTATTGGTCCCTGCCCGGGTAAAGAGAATTCTCGAGTTGTAATCTCATTGAGTGGTACTGGTCTACACGAGGTGAAAATCTCATGGGCAGGAGGACTTAGTCTTGCTTGCGATGCAAAGTGTCCTATGTATACGATGAGGAAGATTTGTGCTCATACCCTGGCTGTGGCACACGGTCTAGATCATTTGGAGAGTTATCTGCTTCGTTGCAAACCAACTTTCCAAAGTATTATACAAAGTTCAATTCCGCTATATGCAGGGAGAAAAGATAACGAGAAACAGAAAGGAAAAGCACGCAGTCAGAAAAAGCAAGCAAGGGATATAAGCACCTTCAACGATCCTTTTAGTTTATCACCTTCCGTAGCTGCCACCGCAAGAGAACAAGAAATCGAAAAATTTGAGCTCGTGTTCATCACTGACACCAGTGCCTATAAATGCCATGGATGCAGTGCCCAGGTGAGGGAAAATGGAAATTCTGATCCTCCAGCAGCGCCATTTGATGTATTTATTCGCAGAAAGGAATTCAGATCATTCAGACCACGGGGTTCTCGGGGTGCGGGCATAGTAAGGATTTCAACGAAACCGGAATACGTCTACTATCATCCTCTGAAAAGCTGCGTTCCAAAGGGAGGACTCGACCAAAAGGAGAACTTTTTCGTGACAGATCGAGTGGAGCGCCTGTTGTCTGATGTTCACTGCCAACTATTGTGGAGGGAATTTGGACTAAATTTGGATGACTGATGCGTCGTTTGTCGGCGTTTGGCACGTACACGTTAGATTTGATGGATTGCTGTGTGCTGTCGTTTACAAAATATTTTGCTTCTTATTAGATGACTAGAGCAGCCCTTTTCTTCTTCTGATCGATCACTTCCTCATTTTAGGATGAGGGAAATGTCACCAACTTTAAGACTGTTAGATAGTTTGATGTCCATTTTCAACTTTGTTGCTGGATTCGTCTGTCCACATTCCCGGGTTTTTCAAAATGGTCCACTTTACTCTGACCAAATTATTTCAATATAAAGGCAGATGGTGTACTGCATTAATTGTTAAGCTACAATTTGTTTGTTTGTTTGTTTGTTTCAGGGGCGTCGTGGCCGGGGGGGGAAGGGGGGGCCATGGCCCACCCTAAAATTCAAATCGTTAGATTTTTCGGAAATTTTAACGTTTTCGTCGGAAAACAACTGACTTTGGGTTCTGCAACACGTGCCCTTTTCGTTGCATTCCGGTAGAAATTTTCCACACATCTGTTCTCGTCTGTTCTGGTGTTAGCAAAGCAGAGTTACATACAATGCGTATGACTTATCATCGTGTAGCAGAGCCTTAAAAATTCAAAACAAGACTTTTTGTAAGTTTTGTATGAAGACATTTTAGAAAGAGCTCATCTATCGCTTCGGAAGATTGAAAATTTCCAAGGAGCCTTCCGTCAGTCAAGTTCTGCTACTCCTTTCAGCGGCGACTTCTTTGCAAAAAGGGGCACTTTCTAATGATGTAAACAGTGTCGTCGTAAAAAATTTGCCCAGGGGCGAGCCCCTGGACCCCATTTTTGCTCGCTTCGCTCGCATTTGAGTTCAGCAAACCCGAATATCAATTTCGTTCCGACGGGCCTAACCTTTGGGTTTCATCCCAGTAGGATTGGCCTCTTCGTCGCGGTTATTTATTCCTAACATAACAGCCAGTGGCGTGGCCACGGGGGGGGGGAATGGGGGGCAATTGCCCCCCACACTTTTGCGAAAGATGATCCTCGAGATTCCTCTAAAACCGAGGAGAAAATAGCTGGGTATAGGTTGGGTAAGAATTTTCGGAGAAATGTGAAATCTTCCATTTTAGCACTGGCAATAATGATATTGGGAGATGCATTCTAAGCCAAAGTAAAGGATCTTTCTTCAAAAATTTTCCTCGTGCTCTGATTCATAGGATAACTGTTCACGAAACTATCAAAGTTCTCTTGTAGCTAATGGCAAGCATGATATTGAGAGATGCATTCTAAGCCAAAGTAAAGGGCGTGGCGCCAAAAAATTTTCCTGGGGGCTTCGCCCCCAGACCCCCTCATTTAGATTCCCCCCATTTAATTTACCCTGGCAACGCCGCTGATAACGGAAACAAACCCAAAAATTTTTCGTTAGCCACTGCAAGCGTCTCGCAAACGGAGAAAAAGGCGAAGTTAAAAAATTTATTTTTCGGAAATTTCGTGACCTTGGCCCCCCTAATATACAGGCCCCACGACGCCCCTGGTTTGTTTTGAATTTTTGTTCGTTTGATATACGGTAGTTGTATAAGGAAGGGACAACTAAAATGACAGTGAATGATTATCAGCTTCATATGAGAATATTATCATGTGTTTGTTAAAACTTTGTTATGTTTTGAATGTTTTGTAGCTTTGAGTAATTTTAACTTTCATGGAGAAGAGATGGTTTTCTGGCTGAACCTCCCAGCATAAAGCATCTGAAACTAACTGAATGACAAGAATTATAAGCCCAGACGTTGCAAAAGCTAAGGAAAGCATCAGTTTATAAATATCTACTATTAATTTTGCCGTTTTAAATCGTTCATTGCCGGCAATTATGATATTTTTTCAAACAAGTAATTTTTGGGACACCTAGTCGATTATCTGCAGATTCATCACAGACCAAAACATTAAAATCATGAGATATTTCTGTATCCAATACCCTCCAATATTCGATTCCAATGAGGTATGATCTGACCCTACCCGTTTGTAAGCTACTATCCAGATATGGTCAAAGCTATGTTACGAGAAGCAAAAACTTTTGCTTGTTATGTTATTTCCCGGGAGGGGGGTACTCCCAGTGTTGCCTAACATGGGGTTCAGTCTGGGTTAAAAGGGCAAGGGCCAGAGCAAACAATTTTTAAAAATACACTCAAGTAACATATTTTCACAGAAACCTCCATGATAGTTCGTGGACCTAAAATTGGGCCATTTGGTATCATCTAGTAGTGAACATTTTCTGCAGACCGAACAAAGCAGGAAAACTTCAAAACTTATTGATCATTATTGCTGCGACGATAATATTGCCATGCGGAGGAGCCTACTGAGTTGAATTTAGAATTAGTAGTATTTGCTTGACAAAAAGGGTCATTTGGTAGCCATTTCGTAAGACCCACAAACCGACTGGATCCCCCTGTTAGACTATAATGGGAGTAACCCCCCCCCCCCCCCCGGTGTTATGTTATTTCATATTGAAACGTTTGTTTTTGACATATTAGTTTTCTGTTATTTTATGTTGTTATTCTATTTCTATGTTATGAAAAGTAAATACTTTTGTTTATGTTTTCGCATGTCCCGGGTGTCCGCAAATGATGTCTTGGCAATTTCAAAAATTATGAAACTGCAAGTTTCATTTTCGGAAAATGAGTACTTATTCTATTGAATGATGATGATTAGGTTCCTAATAATTGTGCATAATGCAATAATGCATAATGCACTAATCTTGAGAAATTAAAACGCAATGGTTGTTATCCACCACACCAATCATCAGAGAAACTCTTTGCCAATAGACGATTGCGTTAAAAATGGCGGCGAGGAACTTTTTACCAAGATGCATTGCGCTCCAATTACGAATCTTTAACGATTCTATAGGAATTTGATTAAAGAACGCAATATATTGCGGTAAAAAGCGTAAAAAATTTCTATCTGCCATCTTTAGCGTAATCGTCTATTGGCTCATTGTTGAAGAACTTTCTGCTTTGCAGGAACTGGACAATTGGAAGGATATCATATTTGGTCGAAGAAAAACCATAAACAATTTGAAGATAGTGCATAATATATGGTTTACAGATTATCCTTTAAATCTTCCTTCAAAGATGTATCTCAAAATATTGATATTTCGCCCATAAACTATATAGATCATTCATGTTCTGCAATTTATACCTATGGCACAGTTCCGTAATTCCGCAGTTCCCAGTTCCGTAATTCCGTAGTTCCGTGATTCCGGATTCCCAAATTCCGCAGTTCCGGATTCCGTAAATTACACCCGTCGTGTCACAAAACTATCAAAGTTTTCTTGTCGCTAGTGGCAAGTATGATATTGGGAGATGCATTCTAAGCCAAAGTAAAGGACGTGGCCCCAAAAATTTTCCTGGGGGCTTTGCCCCCAGACCCCCTCATTTCAATCCCTCCTCTTAATTTACCCTGGCCACGCAAATGATTGTAAGCAAAAGTAAAGGATGTTTCTTCAAAAATGTTCCTCGTGCTTTGATTTATAGGATGATAGCTGTCACAAAACTATTAGGTTTCCTCGTCGCTAAAGGCAAGCATGATATTAGGCGATGAGTTTTAAGCAAAAGTAAAGGATGTTTCTTCAAAAATAATCCTCGTAGTATTAGAAGATGCATTCTAAGCCAAAGTAAATGGTGTGGTCCAAAGTTTTTTCCTAACCCCTTGCCCTCAGACCCCTCATTTAATTTGCCCCTATTGCAATAAATTTTCTTGTGGGCTTCGCCCCTAGACCGTCACAATTTACATTAGTCACTCATGTCTGAATCTAGCCTTGGGACAGGTCAGGGTCTCAAAAGAGTAAGCGTAAGAAAGTTGCAACATTGCCAATCTCGTCAGAAACTTGACGACTATGCTTGATATAAAGGGGCGCCATTTCGCTGCCGGCCCCACTGGACGAAAAAAGCCAGGCCGCCACTGTAGATCTCAAGAAACATATCTGCAGCAGTGTTGGGACCACAGTGGCAATTCATGAGTTTAAAAGATGAGAAACAAATCAAGAAGCTTTCTAGTACTAAAATGCGAAAATTTGCTTGTTGAATTATGAAACTTTTAGTGCTATGGCCAGATCCAAGTTTCTTATAAAGAAAAAACATATAAAATGTCAGTTGTAGTTTATTTACGTTCTTATTCAATCCCTTGCATGTTACATACAGTTCAATTTGGAAACCATAAAACTGGGTATGTTTTTCTCCAAATCCTTAAAAGTGGGTACGAAAAAAGTATGTGAATTGATAAGGGTGGGTATGACGCTACAATTTGGGTGGCACGCCCCCGTCATCTTTTGGCCCAAGTAACCCCCCCGGGGTTTCGAGGCAGCCAATAATTGTGTCTTCCTTGCTCCATAAATCAGCAACTAGTAATCAGATTTACTCAAACTCGGTGTCAACATTTCATTTGAAATCTCTTCTGTCAAGAATCTTAAAAAAATGAAAAATTTGATTTATGGCTGCTCCGCAGAAGCCACTCAAACAGCACACATGTTTTTTGGGACACCCTGTAGTTGGTAAGCATTTTCATGTGGGACCTGGACTGACATGTAAATATTGATTTTTAACAAATATGTATGGCCTTAATTTGGTCCATATAGCTCCAGCAGACTCCAGTACATTGTTGCAATCTTCAGACAAACTGGGCACAATTTTTATGGGACACCCTGTAGAAGAAATAATAAGCTGTTATGAAACAATATCTGTTATGTCAACCTCGCTTGCTGATCTTCAAGTTATTTTTGAAAATTTGGGATCCTCAACAATAAAGCTAGAACAGAATCATATTGTGGAAAGAAGGAGACTTGAAAGTGAATTAAACATGTTGCGCAAGAAGTATGAGAAAGTAAACGAAAAATTAGACCTGGCAGTGTCAAAATTTAATCCTAGAAATGTAAAAAAGCGAGAGCAACGAAAAGACCACAAAATAATAACCTTACAAAGCAACTTGATGAATCAAATGAACTAGGATAAAAACTGGAGAGCAAATTACAGGAAGTGTTGGAAAAACATGAGCCGGATAGGCAACAGGTCCAGTACCTGAAAAGAGTAAGGAAGCAGCAACAGTTAGAGTCTGAAACAATCAAAGAGCTCAAAGGAAGGGGAGCACATTTGGAGAATAAAAAACAAGTTTACAAGAAAGCATGATCTCATCTCAGAGGAAGATTTCAACTTTTTTGAGGATGGGTGCTACAATGGCGAAATAAGGACAGCTTATTACGACTTCCAACCATGATTAGCGCTAATCCTGGATAAAAAGCATAATTCTGTAGTCATTTTCATAGTCCTAATCCAGTATCAGCATAATACCAGTTTTGAACAACCGGGCAGGGTATATTTGAATGGACTTGCACAGTGTTTCACAAAGAGTCGATCCAAGTGAAAACTGGCAAAAAGCCATGCAGGTTGCACCTTCTACAAATGATCTTCCAGGAAACCTTCAGGCAGGTTGCTAAATAGGCAGCACAAGTGCTGATGTGACCTGATTTTTGGGCAGTATTGCCAAATCAAATTATGCACTGACTCATCAGGTTTTGACTGCAATTTCTCCTGCACCTTTTGAGCAATCTATCCGCAGTCAATCTTTCAAAAATTGGAACCAGTTTCTTTCCAATTTCTTTTGTTAAGCGGTATTGCTAAACTATGGAATCACCCAAAATGGGCCAAAATGACCCAGAAAATCAAATGAACGAATTTTTAATTTCAAAATTATTTATGCATGGTAGCCCAGTCAGTCAGTATGACTGATTTTCAGGGGGCCGTGCCAAAACTTTACAAATTACAAAATCTACTAAAATTAATGACGGGAAAAGGAAACTAATTACAATCATAAATAATTTATCTACAACTATTTAAAATAAATTTACCATCCACCTTGTATCTTGTTGTTAACCCTATCCAGACTAGGCTTTTTGAAACTCTGGGGAGACTAGGGGGGGCACTGGTTTTTCATAGAATCATAAGTGCTAGAGACTTGAAACTTGGCACAAGTAACAAACATGATAAGGAAAACAAGATGATGTGATTTGTTTTTGTTTATGTCACGTGATTAAGTGCTGACGTCAGCAAATGTTGCTAATTTGGGTGTAAAACCACATGTACTTTGTCGCAGTGTATCTCCAAATCTATAAAATATATTGATGTGAGATTTGAGACAAAGAAGGATTATATCCTTGTAATTCTTATTTTGAAATTTTTGCTTTGTAACACTAATATTTTTGCTGATGTCATCATTTATTTATTTTGTACGAAAAAAAGCGATTTTTGTCTAAAATTGATTATAGATTACTTTTAAAAATAGCAAAAAATGCTAAATATACATAAAGAGACCTGCTGCATCATATTATGTCACTCATTTTTCTAAAAATGAAGCATAACATGGTTTTTCGTCAGTACGCATGCGCAACAACCAATTCTTGATGACGTCATCAAAAATCAATAAACTATATATCAGATGAAAGCTTGTTTCAAGACGAGTTCAACAATGTTTGTCTCATTGTCATAGAAGCAGTGGTTCCAAAGCTATGACTTAAAATGTATTTATTTTGCGGAGCACTCAATTTAAAAGCATGTGTTGACCCCCGGAATCAGTGTCAAAACTTTTAAAATTGACATGAAAAGTCGTCTCATAGATAGAAACTAAAAGTCACGAAAATGCTAGACTATTCTAGAGATACTTGACGAGCTGTGTGGAAAAGTTTACTAGGGGGGGCACTTTGTGCCCCCCCCCCTAGTCTGGATAGGGTTAAAAGAAGATAAAGAGGGAGCTTGCTTGGCCTCATGGCTGAGATCATTCCAGCAAAATGCGAACGCTTTCTGTCCATTACTAGTTTTCATGACTGGCACTAGCAAGTCAGTTTCGGGATTTCTAAGGTTGATAATATTGCGATCAGAATTTCTAACGAACAAATGCGAGAGATAATCAGGTGCGAGACCATTAACAGATTTATATACAGTTGTTACAGTCTCACTTCTGATCATATCCCTCACAGTTGGCCATTTTAACTCTGTAATCAAAGCTTCAGCAGGAGCATCGTAGCTACTATTTGTAATAATTCTAGCGGGACGATTCTGCAATTTTTGAAGCTTGGAAGAACGTGAACACCCCCCCCCCCCCCCGCAGCGCCCTTTACCTTTTGCATTTTGTGGCTCAATCAACTGATGAAAAAAGGTGAGACTATGACAAGTCCATGATGCTACCGACTCTTGGTTTCCCAACAGTTGTGTTTTTCTAAGGTTGTAATTGTTGATCAATAATTACAACGTTACAAAAACACTTCTGTTGAGAAACCAAGAGTCGGTAGCATCCCCCTTCCCCACCAAGCGTGGAAATTTTTTTAGTTTTCTTACCTTCTTGAGATTCTTTCTTACTTGGAGCCCAACAAGGACAGATTTTGTAAGACATAATAGCATGAGTTGCTTTTGATTGACACCGCAATTCAATGTGATTAGCGATCACAGACCAAGGAAATTCTCTCAACCAGAAATTGAAAAGAAGCAAAGCCGCAAAAGTCTCTCTGAAACCGAAGTAGCTAGCGCGCTGGTTGTGCATTTAAAAAGTTGTTCTTAAGAGCAAAAAGGAGGATATTTGGAAAGAAGAATGATATATCTACACATTTTTCTCAGGCATTTTATTTCTTTGGTTCAGAAGCTGAGCAGTAAGTGTTTTGATTACACCCAAAAAAAATAACAGAATTGAATCACCTCCCAATCGGCTGTTGAATCAAATAAATTAAATACCCGTGGCAGATGTGTAGATTTACCCTTCTTCTTCTTTCATTATAAGCATGTAACGTCTCTTGAAAACCATCTTTCGCTTGTACAAGGCAAGAGTTTGCCCTACTAGTTTCAGAGAAACTGTTGCCGCTTGGTAAGGCCGAAAAGTCGGAGATGTCGGAGATGTCGGAGATGTTGGAGCAATTTCTCAAACTTTTTCATCTCTGACTTTTCGTTTTTCCCCTATATGCAATAAACGAAAAGTCGGAGATGTCGGAGCAGGGATCTTTCTCCCTTTAAATCTGTAAATTCTGATTGTAAAATGCCCTTCTTCTAAGGTAGCTTCCTACGCTTTGTAACAGGGTTGTTAGAAAATAGCCTCAGAGATTTTCCTCCGACTTTTCGTTTTTCTCCTATATGCAATAAACGAAAAGTTGGAGATGTTGGAGCAGGGACAGTCAGACCATTTAACACTATCATGAGACATTGCATGTGGAAATCTCCAAATACCCAAAATAAGTGAAGTATTGCCAGTTAATGACCATGAAAGCATTCTGTCAGTTGGAAATGAGGAACAGCTGCTCCATGATGAAGAATATGTGTTGGAAGAGATGGAAAGTCTTGGTGATGAAGAACACATTTTTGATGACGAAGGGACTAATGCCAATGAAAGGACCAGTGCTAATGAAATATTCAATGATGATGAAATAATTGATGATAGTGAAAGGATGGATGATGATGAAATACTAAATGATGAGCAAGTTATTGGATTACGAAAACACATCCTCAGAATAATTGAAAGTAAAATTAAATATGGTTAGTCACGAGAAGAAGCTTTAAGACAGTTGCTGAGTCTTTATAATTTGTTAAGAAATGACCAAATTCCTTATCAAAATTGGAATAGTGTGTTGAAGTTCCTCAAAGACATTGGTTATCATGAGGCGAACATTGCAAAGTGTGCATATGTGATGACCATATCAGGTTCTTAAAGGAGAATTCCGGGATAATTTTGACTTCGGCATTTTAGATGTATCTCGGGGCGCTGAAATCATTTCTGAAAATTGTTTGTGAAATTCCTAACAGATTTGGAGTTATCGGCCCCCAAACACCACCCCAAGTCCATTTCCGAGAAAGCACGAGGTTTCATTGCGCTTTTATCCCTCGGGATACTGTGACGTCAAATGTGATCAGTGGTATTGAGCAACATCTCAGTCAGTACTGTGTACTGTGGCTGAGTGCGATAAAGTTGTTTGGTTTGAATCATTTCCAGTCGTATTCTTGCTGATAAAATGGCTCACACTTCTGAAAAAAGAACTATTCGAGGACGAAATAATTACAAAATATCTTTATCAACTGCAAGCTTTGATCTTCGAGCCTGGTGGAGAAGATACACAGACCGAGAAAGCGAACAGCAGTCAACTGAGCGGACAGCAGCTAAATTTTTCATCGAGGACAGCAGCGAAAGAGGAAGAACCAGACTTCAATCTGGAGTGAATTGGTAACACAGCATGGTAAGAAAACATGTTATCGATTAACTGAATTTATTTTTCTGATACAGGAGCGAGTAACGAACCATTGATATGCAAACCAGGAGGCATTTTAAAGGCAACATCTGCATAGGGAGAGTTAGTTATCTAGGCTAAATAAAAGAACTAAAGAAAGGAGATAAGAAAATAGGCCAGCAATTTAAAATAAAAGAAATAAAAAAGGAAATAAGAGAAAAAAGGAAATAAGGGAAAAACATTCCCTCTTTCTTCACTTCCTTCCCTTTCTTAAATAATTTTCCTTGTTTTCTATCTTTACATTTTTTTTTTGGCGCTGGTACCCAGGGTAGGCACTTTTCTGCAGATTTTAGATACTGACTTCATAACTTTTGGGTATGGAAGGTCGGAAAAATTACTTTTTGCATCTATTCTCATGGAAAAAATTATTTTTTTGGTTGATGCGTTGTACCTTAGCATGAGCACCCTAATCCTAAATATACCTGAGTACCCCCCCCTTGGTGACTGACAAGGTTCCTCTGTTGACGTTGCTTGTTTGATCGACAAGAGGTGAACGTGAACATCCAGCAACTCGGGACTCATCGCATTTTGTCGTCGGGACTGCAGCACCGCATTTCAAGGAAGGGCGCTTGGTTCCTTTTAGTCTCAGCGATGCTATCAGTTTTGGGCCTTCTTCGAATTGGTTCTCCTCAAAGTGGTGTTGGCATAATTTAGATTCAGCTTTGACCCTAAAATTAAAAAGATTTAATTTTGCTACCTAAGCTTTCTGTGAAGCAGGATCCGATGGGAACTGGAAGAATGCTTTCTTTGGCGGTGGTCGGCCGGCTAGGCCCTGAGGCCCTGAATCTCTCGTTGCAGCAGCATTTTCGGCATCACCCTGTTCTTGTTGACGTACTTTTCTCTTTCTGCTATCTTCTAAGCAGTTATATGCACTACAGGCACTACAATGAACCATCTCAAAGGAAATATCCGGCTAAGGGCTGCAGTAAAAACTTTTATCAACAACGCACACACCCCATTTATGTTGGCTTTTGATCGCGTGCAGGAAACCACTGATCACAAATGACATCACAATAGGCAATTAATTCTCGGAAATGAGAACAACCGAGAATTGTCCCGCAGCAAAACAACGATTTCAACGCGCAATTACTATAAAACATTCACAAAAAATATTTTACGATGATTCTTATCACCTCCTTTTGAGATTGACATGAAATTATCCCGGAATTCTCCTTTAAATGAAGCACAACCATGTCCAATCTGTGGCAAAGAATGGCCAGGTCTATAACGCGGACCTCGCGGGCCAAGACCAAGGAGGTAAAGCTTTTATTGGAATGTAAACAAAAAACAAAAAAACAGTTTCCAGGGGCAGAAATTCAAAAACTATGTGCTCATCTGCTAGTCAAATTGCACCCAGCTTACCAAACAGGGGCAGCTTGGTTTGAAAACTGGCATCGTATGCAATGACACATCCATTGGCAGGTACAAATTTAGAACCATGCGCAGTAAGCCATTTAGCCTTGAAGACATTTTCAATGGCTTGTGGATTGCAGAACAATTCAGCAGCAGCAATTCTCTGGTAAAACCTATCAAGAGCGTCCTTGGTGATCTTTTTCACTGGACCAATCTCTTTTTCATTTGAAAATAGGGGATGATTATCCCCACGCCCATTTTGATCCAGTCTGATGCAATCCTCTAACTGATAACGTTCAGCAAGGGACAAACAAATATTTTTAAAATTTTGCTGTGGGGCAAGTTCTTTGAAGTATCGGTGGCTTGCCTCAAATCGAAGGCAAGAGTGTCGCACCAATGGGCCAAGGTGCAGGATCTGCTCTGGTATATGCACCATGTAATGCATCTTTGGGGTTACATTCACTCCAGGAAATAACTCTTTAAAATGTTTCAAATGGTTTTCAATAGCATCTTGCAGCTCTTGGACCCTTTGCTTACAAATCACAGGACTAAAACACATCAGCACTATAAACATAATCTCCAAAATCAGTTTATAATGTGGAGACTCCTGTGGAACATAGCCATCCAGGACAAATGGAAGATGTTTCAGGTATATTCTAGCCTGTTCTGCAGTCTGTTTCATTTTGTACCTCTCATCCCCATTAAATACTGTCTCTCGAATAGGAGGTGGTCGATTTCTCTCATCATTATAACCTAAATACAACCCAGAAAACACACTGTTTAGCTGCTTGAGAGTGCAGAAACCATCATTGAAAAATGTCTCAAGAATGTATCGCAGCTCATATTCACCCCTTCAAGAAGGACATGCATGATGTCTTGTGGCAGTTGTTTTATAATATAAAAATTGGACAACTCACTTAACAAGCGCTGTTCAGTTATCCTACATGTGGTCTGCAAATTTTGCTTTGCAGCTGCTGTTGGGGCATTCTTAATATCATTGCAGTAGCGCCTATGGCAAGCGGATGTCACCATAAGCAGAAAAACCCACTTTTTCTCAGATAAACTGGGTTTTTCTGCAGAAAAACCCACTTTTTCTGGAAAAACTCGCTTTTTCTGGAGAAAAACCCACTTTATCTGATAAACCCACTTTTTCTGGCAGATAAAGTCGGTTTATCTGAAAAACCCACTTTTTCTACTGATAAAGTGGGTTTTTCAGATAAAGTGGGTTTCTCTCCAGAAAAATGGGGTTTATCAGATAAAGTGGGTTTTTCTCAGATAAAGTGGGTTTTTCTCAGATAAAGTGGGTTTTTCAGATAAAGTGGGTTTTTCTCAGAAAAAGTGGGTTTTTCTCAGATAAAGTGGGTTTTTCTCAGATAAAGTGGGTTTTTCTCTGCTCTAAAAGGCCTATTTGTTTACTCTTTTCCTTCTTTGGATTTATCAAGCGAAGAGTTTGTAACATGGATCAGAGGACACTCATATGCCTCGTTTGCTTCATCTATGCACGTTTCGCTTCTGCTCCACTTCCAAATAGAGTTGATAGGGCAGCAGTGGCAACAGTTGATTCCGTTCTGCAAAGAATAAGCAATGGATTGCAGTCAATTCGCAGGCTTTTAGTGACGGAAGATCGACCAAGTTTGGAAACTGCTCGCCGTACAGAAGAAGATTTACGGAGGAATTTAATTCGAGTTAGAAGTGTTGTCTCAAATGATGTCTTTGAGAACTTACAAAATGCATTAGACGTCATTACTAACAAGATAAACGAAATAACTGCTAAACTAAACCATGCCAGTGGCGATGAACAAGACATGTCAATTGTTCGGCTGCCTCGCATACGAAATGGTACAGTTGCACGGCGAGGATCGTTTTATGACGTTGACAGAAACAGACTTGAACATTTTTTGAAAATTGGTTTTTCTGTAAGATACATCGCAAGGAATTCGGAGCGTCTCTTGGGAGGAAGAGTCCATTACAATACTCTGCATCGGTTCATTCATCGTAATACTATGTTGGCACCAAGTCGGCGTTTTACCGAGATAAACAACTATGATCTAGAAATCGTTGTTCGCTGCCTGAATAGACAGTATCCAAATTCAGGTGCAGCAGAAATGTTGGCTTTATTAAGATCAAGAACACCTCAAATTTTAGTGCCACGTGATCATTGCAGACATGTTCTGGCAGAAGTAGATCCAGAAGGGACTGCGCGACGATGGGCACAGGCAATAAGGCGAAGGCAGTACAGTGTTACCTCACCGAACTCGTTATGGCACATGGATACTAACCACACACTTGTAAGGTAAATTTATTAATGAGTATTCTTTGCACTCAGAATTTTCTGCAAACTTGCAGTTTGAATGCCTTTTTCATAGTTTCCAAGTTGACGTATCTCTGAACTGGAATATTACTCAGCTCTTCTTGCATTGATGCGAATAGACGAGATCGGGCGTAGAACGTTTAGGAAAACTGATGGTTAGAACAAAATCACTGGTGCTTTGTTTATTCTCCCCCCCCATTTTCATCAAGCTCCCTGCTCCTTACTCCCAGGTCGTTTATAGTCGTGTTCTCCAGCTCCCAGTACTTTTTCGATCCCTGCCCCTGGCTCTAAAAAACCTTTATCAACACCTTTGATTTGTAACACGCATCAAAGATATCCAAATCATTCCTATTGAGCTGAATATTCGTGGCAATGTGTTCTTTTCGTAAGATTAGTAATGTTGTGCATAATCCTAATGTTTCGATTCTTTTTAAGTCGCTGCATTTTCGTTGCAGATGGAACCTAATTATTCATGGAGGCATCGATGGGTATTCAAGGCTTGTACCCCACCTGAAAGTTACCAGTGATAATAAAGCGATCTCTGCTCTGAGAGTGTTCATTGCCGGCCTACGAAACTTTGGTGTCCCCAGTAGAATTCGTGTAGATGGAGGATCTGAGTTTAATTTTGCACGTGATTTGATGAACCTACTGAATGGTGATAACCGTAACAGTGCCTTGACTGGATCCTCAGTGCATAACCAAAGAATAGAGAGACTATGGAGAGACGTATATGCAAAAGTCCTAGACAAATATTACAAACTTTTCTATCACATGGAAGAACATAACATTCTGTGCCTAGAAAATGACATACATTTGTACTGTCTACACCATGTTTTCATACCACACCTGCAGAGAAATTTGACTAGTTGTGCGAGAGCTCACAACAACCACGCAGTGAGAACTGAACACCATAGAACCACATTACAGCTGTGGTATTCAGCCAATCTTGATCTGAACAGCACCGCTCAGAACAGCACCGCTATGAACAATCTCTTTCGTCGAAACCTCACTGGGATTGGACAAACAATTGCGCTTTACTTTCGAAACAATAGTCTTGTTGAACCAGATGATATCACAGTATTTCTTCCTCGAATCCAAAGACCGTTAACTAATGTCCAATTCGAGCGCCTTCAAGCAAGTATAGATGTTCTTGCCGATTCTGAAAGTGAAGGATTAGATATCTATGGAAGAGTTGTCTTTTACGTTTCAAGGTGCATTCGTTGATTCTTATCAGGACTATCATATAAGGACTTCTTTTCAGGGAAAGTAGTTTTTATTTTCTATTGCATTGAAACTTTGTAACTCGGTATAGATGGTATCTTACACTAATTTGTGTCCCAAAACTGTGCTCTCGTGTATAAATATATTCGTGCCATTTTTATCAAAACGGCTTTGTTTTATCTGTTTCTATGTCATATTTGGTAGTCTTTTCTTGAAAATAGACTCTTCACAGCGGTACCTGGATTATACGATATAAAGTAAGATTGAAAACCTTTTGATACTTGGATAGCTATTAAACGAAATATTTTATTAAATACAGTTGTGGCATTTAGCTGATTAGTTTCATTAGGACAATTAAGATGAAAACAACTGGGGACATGAGGAGTAATGGCTAGTTTCAATTTGGACAACCCTGATAAGAGGCAATGATCGGATTTTCTATGAGGCAACCAGTCGTGAAGGCCTCCATTCTTTTGCTAGTTGCTCTCTGTTGCAACCAATCAGATTCGTGTCAGACTGTTTCCAACTCCAATTACACAAACGACATGGGTTCCAAATCTTTCAATCGGCATAAAAAGGTGGGTGTAAAATTTATGACCTACTTCTTCTTGTTGAAAGACTTGAAAGAAACTTCAGCTACTTATCTATAATTCTACCGTTACTTATCAGAAATTTTGAATATCACATTTCACATTCGAACTCATTTGAGGATGTAACATCATCAAATTTCTAAATCATAAACCAAATCAAATTTCTGAATTCTTGAATTCTTGAAAAAGAAGAGAGCGGACTAAATCTGAACATATTAAAGACCCATTATGAACCGGGATGCTTTGGGCACATCATAAATATCACAATGCAATCCTTTACTGTCGATTAAAAAACAAACTATTTCCAATGTTTAACTGAAAAGGCCCTTGCAAGTAATACAAAGCCTTTGAAGATCAGTTGCCAAAAACAAGGAAACGCAAAATGATCCAAAGCCATTTGCTGCGACGAATTGCATTCAAATATTGCACAAAAATTGTATAGCTTCAAAAATAGAACTTTCTTAATTCAACTTAAAGATAAAGAGAACATGATAAGGATCAGATTGTAGAATGGGGGCTTGGCACATACATTAGTTGGTTAGTCTTTATTTTTCTTCCAGCCGTTAGGATGTTGTTTCTGTAACCTTCAGGGTCAGTTCATCTCTCAATTTCGAGTGAATATTTTTCTTTTCCATACCATACGAGATTGGCATGAGGTTGGATGTAATTCGTGGAACACTGAGGTCTTCATCATGTAAACGTGCTGCTGACAAAGGAACATTTCTTGATGGGATTTGTAGCAACTGCCGCCAGATTAAGTCTTCTTCCTCATTTAGAAATCGTTTTCATAGAATTTCACAACGTAATGAAGAGTCTGCAAAATCTAACCGTTTCTGTGACATTCCAAACAATGAGTTGATAAACACTTGCAGAAAACTAAAACAGAAGATTAAAGAGCAAAATTCTGAGATATTTTTCTGTCGATCGAAAATAGCGTCCCTTACGTGTAAGGAAGGGGGCTTTGGATCTGCCATCATCAAAATAAAGAAGGCATCTGATAATGGATATTTTAAAGACAAAGTAGTTTTGAAAGATCTACTAACTTCAGTCAGTCACAATGCACATGTAAAAGGCCCTCAAGGTAACCGTTATGGAATGTCTCTGAAGATGTTTTTGTGCCAAACATATCTTAAGGGTGGAAGAAGTCTGTGCCGCTTTGTTTCAGAAAACCTCAAAGGACCAAGTATTGATTATCTTGACGAAATCATGAAAGAATTGCGGGTGCCTTTAAAGTTAGGTATCGAAGAATCAAATTTCATTGCTGCTCGAAAAATAGTTGTTGAGTGGAAGAAAAAATATGGTATCAAAGAACGTGTACCAGTGTTAATGGCAGAACTGTATTTTTCCGTCAAAAAGTTGCCACCCACTTAGGCTTTTAGGTTTCCTCTCAAATGGATTTGCTAGCAAACGCATTTCCTCCAACTAAAATTCCAGCGCCCGTTTGATTATTTTAGTTAGCGAATGATTTACAAATTGATATGCTGATGCAACGTCTTCGATTCAAATCCAATCGGATTCCCATTCATCATTTCATCTACGAGAAAGGTGTGCATTTTAATGGAATCTATTTATGTTTGAACAATTTTTAAGATCTTTGTTTGAGCCCGGGGGCATACCTTTAACTCCAGCTAGTCGAAAGAATCTGGATAAATTTCTAGCTCAGTCTGTCCTAGAATGTTAAAATTTGAAATCTTGCCCTCCCTTCAGCTTGTTAGAGTTAGTTACAAGCCCTGTTGCGTTATTAATTTTATTGAAGTAAAGGACACCAGGCAAAAACATCAATTGTCTGAAATGGGGGTAGTTTCATTGATGAGTATATTTATACTGTGTTATTCCAAAGTAAATCTACGTAAATGAAGTCTTTTTTGCTCATATCTGCTATACAATAGCACTATTGTTTCTGGAACAATTGCCCTATTGTTATTGCTGCTTACGGAAAAAGTTACTACCGCTTAGGCTACAAGGTACTACCGCTTAGGCTAAAAGCTACTACCGCTTAGGCTAAAATCTACTACCGCTAAGGGTTTAGGGTTTTACAACATTTTGCAACGGGTACGTCACCTTGAACTACCAAGTCCCCCCCCCTGGGGCGTATACATATACTGTGATTCAATTAACAGATGGATTAACAATTTCCTGAAAAAATATTTTCTAAGTTTTGACTAATTAAGTGTTGCATGTCCGGCTTTTATCAACTTTTCTTCTTTACGGCAGTTCTAATATGAATATTATTGACAACAGGATAATTATTGAAGCAACAATTGAATACATTGAAAAAACAAACAGGTTGAATTAACCGTGGGTGCTGGAGTGCTGCCTGGGCGAGGGGATGAGGTTTTTTTCGTCCTTTCCCTTGGGGGGCACGTTGGTATCCGTGGATCAATATGAAATCAATTTGAAATAACGCAATGATCTAGCAGCTCTCCCTCCTTTCTTCCAGACAGTTCAGCACCAAACCACCCAAATTTTCCCATAGTGCTTGACTTCCCTCGTCACTGTGCCGTCCAGTAGCTATGTGATGGTACAGGGATGATAGAATTCTACAATATAAAAGGTTAGACCCATAGGATGGTTTGGTGTGGAACTGCCAGTCTCCTTATTGGTGTGTTGTTTTCTTGTTTTGTTTTGTCCCTCGTATTGCTGTATTATTATTTTTTTTTATATCTTGAAGTTATTTGCAAATTGTAAGTACCGTTCTTGGTGTAGGCCAGATGACCTTGTGTCTTCTTACACCAAGATCGGTACAGTAGTAATGTATTTAGTTTAGTTTTAATTTATTATGAATAGAAAAAAAAAAAAAAAAAACTTTTCTTCGTGGACCAACAAAGAAGGACATTATACCTCTTGTGAAAACCTACTACCCAAGCCTGTCTTATAACAATGTCATAAAGACCATATCAACACTGTTCAAACATTTTAAGGACCAAACAACGAAGCAAAACTTAATTAATTGCAAACCACTGTTAGCCCTCAAACAACCAGCGAATATCACATCAATACTCACAACCGCAAAATTTAATTCCAAAGAACATCCAAGTGTCCCAGCCCCCCAAGGAATCACTTTTATGTAACAATAAACAGTGCAAACTTTGCAGATTATACCTCCAGCCAGTTGATTCATTCATAACTTCAAAGGGAACAAGCTGGTCAATCAGAAGTCACGTCACTTGCAAAGGCAAAAACGTTGTATACTTTCTCTTGTGTAATTTGTGTAAAGGGAGAACAACATACATTGGTCAGACAACAAATTTACGCCAACGTATGAACAACCATATTTCAGAATCACGCACAGGAATCTCACCGTGCATATTTCCCAAACATGTTTTCAACTGTGGCGCCAGGAATAAGAACTTAGAAGAACCTTTTTTCAAATCAACGCTTTCATGCAGTTGAAAGATCCTAGACAGTTACTTTCCCATGAAGAAAAGTTGATAAAAGTCGGACATGCAACACTTAATTAGTCAAAACTTAGAAAATATTTTTTCAGGAAATTGTGAATCCATCTGTTAATTGTATACCCATAAAGTAACTTTAGAATCATTTTAGTTTTGTAAGTCACACTCTGATGAAGACACAAGTCAGAAAGGCCTCAGTGTGCTAAATAGCTTGTCTTGTTTGCGTCCGAACTTCTTTTATTCAGTTTATATACAAATCTATTTACCATTAGACCTTGATCACTTTAATCAGCAACAAATTATGATAATACTGCAAGCACAACAGGAAAGTTCTCTTGGAAAATTCCTTCAATTAGCAACAAATGATGATAATACTGCTAGCACAAACAGGAAATTTCCTATAATCAGCAACAAATTGAAGCAGTGAATAATCACCTGATTGGATGCATAGATATGATTGGTCAGTAGTTCCCTAACCAGCAACAATAGTATGATAATACTGCAAGCACAAACAGGAAAATTCTCTTCAAGGGAGAACTGACCAATCATATCTATGCATTCAATCAGATCATTATTTACTGGTTCAATTTGTTGCTGGTTATAGGAATTTTTCTGTTTGTGCTTGCAGAATTAATCATAATTTGTTGCTGACTAAAGGAACTTTCCTGTTTCCGCTTGCAGTGTTATCATAATTTGTTGCTGATTAAAGGAACTTTTCAAGAGAACTTTCCTGTTTGTGCAAGGTATATTTATGATAAGGGTGCTCAGGCTGGGGTACAACAGCAACACATAAACCCAAAACAATTCTGCCATGGAAATAGACCAAAAAGAACTATTTTTCTGACCTTACATACTCAAAATTTATGAAGTCAGTATGTTAATCTGCAGAAAAGTGGCCTCACTGATTAGATCTCTTAGAATGTATTTGGAAATCTAAGCCTTTTCTATTTTAGTTCTGTTACTTGATTCTAAGTTTGTTTGTAAGTTATATTTTTCCCAATTTTTTACTTGTTCTGATATTTGAGACCTAAACACATATGACATAAGCAAGAATTTCAGCAACCCAAAAAGTAACTGTACAAATGACTGACCCACAAAAATGATCCTTGCCCCAAATTTTAGACCCAAAAGAGTAACCTGTGCATCTCTATCCTGAATATAGCAGAGTACCCCCCCTCTCTCTCTCTGGGGTTTGTGCTTGCAGTATAATCATAATTCCTTACAGAAGAGAAGAACTTTCTTCCACAACGGCCAATCTTCTTGCAAGATCAATTGTAATGCAGTTTTGATTACCCCCAGTGTCACTGTTGCCAATGAGCTGGTGGGGTTCCTTCTGCTTAAAAAAGGAAAACTCAAGCAATGGGCATTCCCGTGACGTGGGGCTTGAGCTTAACTCAATGACCTTTTCATTGAGGACTAAACATGCCTGGCAACTGTTCTCCTCAAATGATTCCATAACATCTAGGGCACTGACATAGTGCCTGCCAAATCTTTGATAAAGGTCTACATAATGTTTCACTGAGATATCAACTTTGAAACAAAAATATTTGAAAACCATTTGCGGCCTACAATTTGTAAAAATAAGAGTTTTCTTCGTTTTATTTTTGCAACTTTATTTTCATCTCTGCAGCAACAGGCGTTTTCTGATCTTCTTGTAAGAAGGGCGTTTCCAGGCCAAAAAAGAGTGTGGTCCAAACGAATTTTTGCCACTCCGCCTTTGGCGCGTGAGAGCATGACGGTCCCTTTTTCACCAGCTTGGCCACTGACTGTGATATTTAATATGTGACTGCTTTTCCCGTTCTAGTTTTTCCTTGACTTTGTCATTAATAGCAACCACTTCATCAATTATGGTAAATGCTATTATTACTACCTGCAATCTTTTCCCAATATCAGTCCCATCCCCTGTCAATTTTACTCTCATCTTTCTTGCATTGTGGCAAGGATTGTCAGGTTGCTGTTTTTTAAGTGCTCAAATTCTCAAAGGAAGCCTGTCTGTAATTCTTTGCTGAACCCCATTGACACTGGCAGTAAGAAATATGTTCCATTGCTTGTTTTTTTCAGTCAGCTGTTTTATCACATTGCATCCTCTTGGGAGCTGGTTGCATGCTGGTGCCATTCGGGATATGCACTATTGGACATATTGAATTGGTCTTTTATTAGCAGTAGCATATTGATATTGTTAATGTCCACTTTTGATATTCTTTCCTCAGCTAGTGTAGAGGTTGCACAGATTCTGTTTTCTAGTAAATCGATTACTTCATATTGTTCAGTTTCCCCATTAAATATTTCAACTTTTTGCGCAGTAATAGAATGAAGACCTACCTGACAGTCATTTGCAATTTGTTTTTTAAGCCTGTATTTATGCATTCTACTAAAGTTCACCATACCTTTAGTCCCTGCTCCTCTACTGTTTGCATCTTGTCCCTTCTTTTGTTTCATCAATTTTAAAGCTATATTTTGCAATCTATTCTTTGTTGTTGTGACTGCTGTTTCCTGTTTAGTTTTTCCTTTATTTCGTGATTGATAACCATCATTCTAGCAACTATTGCAATTGTTTCATTGTGATCAGATACCAGTTTCTTTGTCCCCAGTAATAACCGTAAGTTTTATCTTGCTAAAGCCACTGTGTTCAGCTCATCAGGCTCAAATCTCAAGTTCCAAATTTAAAGTTTTCCATTTTTCCAACTGCTAAATAACTTATTTGGATAGTTTCCACTCCGTTTCAATGCTTCAGTGATTTTTCCATTTGCTCTTCTTATTTTTATGAAAACAGCATCAATTACTCTTTTATTTATCAGGACATTATGCAATTTATATTTTTGATGTAGTTCTCTCATTATTGCATGAAGTAATGACCCAGGTCCTTTAAGCTAACTTTTGTTTTGTTCTTATTGTTGAACTTATCTTTCTCAGCGTTGCAAATCATAGCACATAGCTGCAAATTTAAGTACTAAACTTAAACACTTCATGGCATTTTGTAAAAATGAGTTAATTTGAAAATCATATTTTGCTGAATGAACATTCTGTATGACTTTTCCATTGTGTAATTTTTTATTCTGCAAGTTGTCAAGGCTGTATAATTATGAGAGTCCTTATAGATGTTGAAAAGAGATTTTGAAAGGTGATCCCTGATTATCTACCTTTTTTACAGTAAACGTTCTAATTAGAATTCTAGCTAGTAAGAAATTTTGCCAAACCTGAGAACCTGATCTGTTGCTTAAAATTATAAGTTAAAGCTAAGGGTGTATCACTCTCTCAAATTGTGTACACCCTTGACAAAAATCCTTTTGTTTTCAACAATAATCCGTAAAAAATCCCTAAAAATCTTGTCATTTTTTTAAGAAAATTTCATGCACCTTTTCTGAAGAGTGATAAACCCATTGAGTAAAAGTCCTACCCATGGTTATATAAGAAACTGTGAACGCAATAGCATTAAAAAAATCAGCCATAATCAGGCAGAAATCCGCCTTAAGTCAGGCAACATGTTTCTAAACAATGGATTTTTTTGTAGGGCAGCCCCCTTAAATTTATTCGCCCCCACGCTCATGAAGATTCTTATATAAAAATGAATGAAGCTGTCCTCTTACCCAGCTTATTTTGTTACAGAATTCCAAGCGCAATGCACCACAGTCATCCCCATCTTCACCCACCCTGAAATTCAACTTTCAGTTCTTTGAACAGCCTGCTCTTATCAATCATAGCAACTTTGTAAAAATTAAGGCAGTCTCTCCATACACCTTGTCTTCCCAGTGTGATCCTCTCTGATCTTTCCCAGTCAACTCTCTAACTGATCTGCTTTATTTCAGGATCTATTGAAACATCACTTTTCAAAACTGCATCAACCGCTGATTCCACGACGACTTTATTCTGCAAGCCAGCAGGTCAAGTAATCTGCGGGTCAAACACAAAAGCAAACATGCGGGTCACCACCAGGGCCAAAAGCCCGATACAAAGATATATGTGTTGTGTTTGGTATTTTAGGTCGTCAAATGGTGAAAGGCCAATCCCTTGGATGAGTTTGATCTCAGCTTCGACCATCACAATATTTTTCAAATGTTTTCACAAGCTTTTGTTTCCACGTCTTTCAACCATGGGATCCTTATTTTGTTCGTGGCATTGTAATGCTAATCGTATTTGCTGTTGTTTTTTGTCGTGTTGCGGTGTTTCTGCCTTTAAACTTGTAGTTCTAGCCTTGTAACCTTGTTCTAGCCTAGAAAAGCCTTGCTGTAACCTTGTAAATGGCACGAAAAATGCTAATTAGCCTTGTAGAAGCCTTGTGGAAACCTTGTGTTAGACTGGTTGTAACTTAGAATCTTACTGATAGCCTTGTAATTTTCTTCAAGGTTAGTTAAAGGTCATAACAAGGTCATAATCCCTGCTACAAGGCTAAAACTTGCTGTACAAGGCCAAGTTTAGCCTGGTATTTTTGTACAGGAAGCTTTCCTGCCAGTTAAGGGACTGTCTGTTTCCCCTTAGGTTGACATCGAATAGAAAGGTTGGGTAATCCAAACTGCAATTTTCTGATATGTGCGGCAAAAGCAATTCTCCCTGTAGTAATAAGAAGTTCCTCCGGCTGGCATGTAGACCTGCCTCAAGTATATCCTCTTCAGTCCGTCTTACGCTCACCTTTATGGTAGTTCCTAGATCCGTCATTTTCTGGATCCACCATTCCAACATTTCGTCAAGAGAGATGGGGAGAGGGGGAGAGAGAGAGATCTCCCGAGCTCTCTGAACGGAATGTTGGAATGGTGGATCCAGAAAATGGCGGATCCAGGAACTACCGTAAAGGGAACGGTAAGACGGACTGAAGAGAAAGACTTGGGACATGTGTAGATGGCATGCAGGCAAAACACGGCTAAGGAAACGAGCAAAACGTGCTGTTGTTTGTTGGTTAGCAGCTTCGTACTCAAAAATTTGAAACGCGAAAAGCCTCGTTTCCATTCTACAGTCTCGTTTTCATCCAAAAATGGCGCAATTTGAGACTTCACAGGCTGATGACTACGACAATTTTGAAAAGATTCGAGAGATTTCAAGAGATTTTGACAGATTTCTCTGGATTTCATAAAAATCCTAAGGATTTTAAGGATTTCATTAGGATTTCCGGGATTTGCTGGTTTTTAGAAGGATTTGATGGATTTTTAAAACTTTGAAAAGATTCCCGGATTTGATTTTGGATTTCTGAGCAAGGTGTACGAGATTTCCGCTCGTGATACACCCCTCGGTTCAGTTGATATCTTGCTTCGACCCGGGTAAAGTTAACTACCCACAATTTTTGATTTTTTCGTGTGAACATGAAGTCAGACGAATAAGGCCCTTTTTAATCTCATTTATTGATTTTTATATCTTCTTTGAAAATATTCTGATACCAGCTGCCTGCAAAATCCCTAAAGACTTGATGGTTTGATAGCCAAAGTTGGCCTTCATTACAAATACGGTGACAGATCCAAGAATTTTATTAGGATCAGATGAAGGAAGTATAGCTATCGACACGGAAGGGATAAATGGACATCACTATCAAATTTGATTATTGATAAGATTTATAACTATTTAGGTTCAAGTGAACTACCTTGAAAATAGTGTTTCTCTTTGTATTTATCTGCAATACAGTGTAGTATGCCTTGGTTCTTTCAGAATCACGTGAAATTTAAAGGCACGAGGGCACGCCAGAAATTGAGGCACGTTAAAAATAAGGGCAGGAGGGCACCAGGGCACGCCAAAATTTTGGGCACGCGGGCACGAGGGCACGCCAACATGGAAGGCACCAGGGCACGCCAATAATTTGGGCACGCGGGCACGAGGGCACGAGGGCACGCCAACATGGAAGGCACCAGGGCACGCAAAAAATTTGGGCACGCGGGCACGAGGGCACGAGGGCACATCAACATGGAAAGCACCAGGGCACGTAGGGCACGTGGGGCACGCGATTTAGCAGACTCATATACGACTCTAACCGGCCAGGTCGGAAACCGCGGAAAAACATTTGAAGTTTCTGAATGGCGAGAAATAGTGTTTATTGTGTTAAAATATAGGCAAGAAACCTCTAAATAAGCCAAATATTCCATCAAGAAGACAAACAAGAAATTTCCGCGTTTTCCGCGTTTTCAATTTTGCTATAGGTGATTTTCGAAAACGCGGAAAACGCGGAAATTTCTTGTTTGTCTTCTTGATGGAATATTTGGCTTATTTAGAGGTTTCTTGCCTATATTTTAACACAATAAACACTATTTCTCGCCATTCAGAAACTTCAAATGTTTTTCCGCGGTTTCCGACCTGGCCGGTTAGAGTCGTATATGAGTCTGCTAAATCGCGTGCCCCACGTGCCCTACGTGCCCTGGTGCCTTCCATGTTGGTGTGCCCTCGTGCCCTCGTGCCCGCGTGCCCAAATTTTTTGCGTGCCCTGGTGCCTTCCATGTTGGCGTGCCCTCGTGCCCTCGTGCCCTCGTGCCCAAATTATTGGCGTGCCCTGGTGCCTTCCATGTTGGCGTGCCCGCGTGCCCAAAATTTTGGCGTGCCCTGGTGCCTTCCATGTTGGCGTGCCCTCCTGCCCTCCTGCCCTTATTTTTAGCGTGCCTCAATTTCTGGCGTGCCCTCGTGCCTCTAAATTTCACGTGATTCTGAAAGAACCAAGGCATACTACACCGTATTGCAGATAAATACCCCCCCCCCACAAAGAGTCTTAGTGTTTATTGTGTTAAAATATAGGAGAGAAACCTCTAAATAAGCCAAATATTCCATCAAGAAGACAAACAAGAAATTTCCGCGTTTTCCGCGTTTTCAAATTTGCTATAGGTGATTTTCGAAAACGCGGAAAACGCGGAAATATCTTTATATGAAATTTTATCAGTAGCTTTTCGCAAATATAGACGAGTAATACGTTAAGCTTTCTCTCGTAATGAATTCTTTACCAAAATAGACTTCGTAGATCCGAATGAAACTGTTGGATCATAAGATGTAAAAATTAATGGGCCTAAGTGGCCTATCAGGAATTCGAGGGGCAGTTTGTTTATAATTTCTCGACCGTATCCCTTTATGATGCTATGGGCGGATACAGCATGTTATGACGCCATAATGAAGCAACGAAATAAACTTAGAGCCTCCTCCTTTGTAGAATAAAATTTTTTCCGCGTTTTCCGCGTTTTCCTTTTTGCTATAGGTGATTTTCGAAAACGCGGAAAACGCGGAAATATCTTTATATGAAATTTTATCAGTAGCTTTTCGCAAATATAGACGAGTAATACGTTAAGCTTTCTCTCGTAATGAATTCTTTACCAAAATAGACTTCGTAGATCCGAATGAAACTTTGGATCATAAGATTTGAAAATTAATAGGCCTAAGTGGCCTATCAGGAATTCGAGAGGAGTTTGTTGATAATTTCTCGACCGTATCCCGTTATGGTGCTATGGTGCTATGATATGAAGAGATTTCCGCGTTTTCCGCGTTTTCGAAAATCACCTATAGCAAAAACGAAAACGCGGAAACAATTTTATTCTACAAAGGAGGAGGCTCTAAGTTTATTTTGTTGCTTCAGTTGGCGACATTACATGCTGTATCCGCCCATAGCATCATAGAGGGATACGGTCGAGAAACTATCAACAAACTCCTCTCGAATTCCTGTTAGGCCCATTAATTTTTAAATCTTATGATCCAAAAGTTTCATTCGGATCTACGAAGTCTATTTTGGTAAAGAATTCATTACGCGAGAAAGCTTAACGTATTGCTCGTCTATATTTGCAAAAAGCTACTGATAAAAGTTCATATAAAGATATTTCCGCGTTTTCGAAAATCACCTATAGCAAAAACGAAAACGCGGAAAACGCGGAAATTTCTTGTTTGTCTTCTTGAGGGAATATTTGGCTTATTTAGAGGTTTCTTACCTATATTTTAACACAATAAACACTATAACTTCAAATGTTTTTCCGCGTTTTCCGCGTTTTCCGCGTTTTCCGCGGTTTCCGCGTTTTCGACCTGGCCGACTCTAACCTTTGTACTCCCCGCATTTTCTCTTACGACTGCTCTGTGCGGAAGGTAATGTGTCTCATCTACAGGCTCCATTTCAGAAACCTGTTCTATTATGCCATCCTGTACCTGTTGGCAGATAATTTCATCATATTTCTCAAAAATGTTAGGATTCTGCCTCAATTTCTTAACCTGACTTTTCAAACGCAACAAACTAACATTGTAATTTGAAGGTAGAGGTTTGTGGCCTATCTTCCATGGTAGGCCGACGGAATATCGTTCTCCTGTAAAAGAAATGTCATCAAGAACATTTTCATGGACTTTATCAGGTTCTCTAATACCAATGCTATCCACGTCCCAAAGTTTGTGCAATTTCATCTCAGTATCTTGTTTCTCTTCTGTATAATTAGACCTGGGATCAACACAAATATTCACATTGCAAAAGGTATTAGAATCAAGTGTCTTACCTTTGAGAGGCCCGGACAAAACCCAGCCTAGACTGGTTTTCACTGCAACTGGCTCTTTTGGCCCCCTTCGTATTGTCTCCCCTTCTTGGAAAGACCAAAGCCAGTCAGATCCAACAAGACAGTCAACTTCCAACATGTCATCGTCCCTAGAAACATCTGCAAACCATACATTGGTTAAGTGTGAGAAATCCTTTTTTACTCTTTCTACATGAACATTAGGTATAGTAGAGATGTCCTTAACAACAAAGGCTTCAATTTTCACACTTTTCTCATCATTCAAAGAACTTAAAGAAATTTCTACAACATCTCTCATCTCAGTCACAGCTTCTTTGCCTCCAAAAACTTTAATCCCGAGCTCCTCTCTCCTCACTGGCCTTAAACCAAGTTTGCCCACAGCCCCAGCAGTGATAAACGATTTATGGCTTCCTGTATCAAACAATACTCTCACACTGCACTCTTTTTTGCCATTAATCACTGCTAAGGCTGTTTGCAAGGACACTTTTTTTCTGACGAGTCAGTACTTCCAACCCAGGAGGTCGCACTAGGATTAAGGGGTGGTGCACTAGGCTTGGGCTGTGCTTGCTGCACCGCACTAGGGGCACTAAGGCTGGGGCAAATGGGAACATGATGGCCTGACTTCTTACATAGCCTACAATCAACGCGGGACCTACATTTAAATACTCTGTGGCCTGATTTCAAGCAAGAAAAACATTTAGCCTGCCGTAAAAGAACATTCTTACGTTCTGTGATGTCCTTGACTTCTTGACAGTTCTCTGCTTCGTGATTCTTGGAACAATACGCACAGTTTTTGTCTTCTTCCTTCTTTCCCGCCAACAGTGCTGAAGCTGTTCCCATTCCTGTCTGCCTAGGCCGATTCAGACTGTTCTGCTGCTCGAATTTGTTCTGCTGCTTTACCAGTTGCAAAATAGGCACGTGTCCTTCTAATACCGCCAGCTCTTTCTCCATGGCAACTAGGAAGTCGTCGAGAAGCCATTCCATATGATTTTCATTGAATCTGATCATGTTGTTTCTCAAAGATTCCGGTATTTTTGACATCAACATGGGCACGACAACACTCAAATATGACAGCTTCTCAACTCCCTGAGCCTCCATTGCGCGAAAATGAGTCTTGGTTTCATCGTGAAAAGACCGAAGGCGTTGGACATTTTTCTCGCTAAACACGGGTGCTAGGTTAATCAATTCGTTGATATGTGTTATCCTGATTACATCTGGCCTGGCAAATCTTTTTTTCAACAATGTAACTGCTTCATCATAATCGACTTCTGTGAGTGAAAACCCTTTAAATTCTGTCTCTCATTTGATGTTAGGCGATAGACAACTGTAAATTTTTTTATCCTAGGGTGCGGGTGCAGGGTGGTGAGTGGATGGGGTCCTGCTGTGTGGGGGGGGCGGCTGCTGCCCTTTAGTTTCATGTGTTATCCCGGTGGGGGTGGCACATGTGGCGAGGGGCGGCGGCTGTTTGTCCGCGCGTGGGGCCCTCTGTTCATTGCATTGCATCTATTTTCTCCCAAAAAATTATAAAATGTTTGATGTCATTGCCTGACATCAAATGTGAGACAGACATAAACTTTTTTTTTTAGTTTGTTGTTCTTTCTTTTAGTATGTTGTAATTTTTGAATTGTAAGTGCCTTTCATGGTGGGAACTCCGATGACCTAGTGTCTACTCCCGCCATGATAGGCACAGTAGATGTACTTGTTGAGTTTGTTATATTTTAATTGATTATATAAAAAAAAAAAAAAAAAAAACCCTTTTATTACACTTCTTGCTGGCCCTTCCAAGTAACTGCGAAGATACTTAAATTTGTCTACCTTGGCCAACTGTCCGTCATTATGTATGGCACTACAGAAACCGTCCCAAAATTCAGGCCAGTCTTCGATTTTCCCGTTGAATTTCCTAAGTTCAAGTTTAGGCAATTTCACCTTCCGTGATGATGCTTGGGGCTGTCCTCCGTTGTCTGAGGCTACAGAAATCAAACTTTCCCTCGAGGCGCTTCAATTTAAATTTCCGATGCATTTGATGCCGCTGATTTCTTTGTCGAGGCTTGCGAATTTCCCGAAGCAATAGATCCATCTTCTTGGGTTTCCTTGAGCGTATCTTCAAGTGTTAGAATACTGTAGTCTACCTTTTCTTTGTACTCAGCAGACTCTTCGGATTCCTTCTGACATGTATCGTCATCTCCGTGTTCGATCGTAAGTTCAAAGATTTCTTCGTCAAGACTCTTATAAAGTTGTTGCTTTTTCTTTCAAATCTGTTTCAAACAAGCGTAATCTTCTATAATCGACGTCATCAGGCTCTTTGTCAATTTCGGCTTGTATCTTGTTCAACAACTTTGTTGTAACCCTTGCTTTTTTTCAAGATATTTAAGTCTATGTTGGATAGATTTTCGCTTGACAATGTACGTTTCCTACTTTGCTTGGGCTTGGGCAATGGGTCACAATTCTCCTTTTCCCATTCCAGAAAATGTTAAAATAAATTTTTTGTTGCAGCCCTGTTGTAAGTGGCAGTCAAAGCACTTTTTGTTTTTTTCTGGTTTTGCTCTCAAACTTATCAATTTTTGTATCTTCCATTTGCATTGCAAACAGAAAAACAACCGTAGGCTATTTTTGGTTCGCATCCACTGAGAAAATTTGCTTTCGTCAATGTGATACAACTTTATCATACTTTGTGAGAACGAGTTCCCTAACTTCAACGGTGTTCACGCACATACTTTAACATTTAAACAACAGTTTACGCAGCAAGTCAACGAGTACAACATCACATTGCCTTGGAATATAAGACACAGGCCTAACAACAGCCTGCTTCCGCCATTCTCGACGTTTTCCATATATTGCAAAGATACTGAGTAGCTCCACCCAAAGATTCTTGAATGCAATCAAAAGCGCAACAACAAACTTCAAGTTCTACTTACTGAACATCTCTTTCGAAATCACGCCACCATATCTGCTGAAATAAAATAATGGGCAGCAGTGTCACAGCCACGTCCTACTTTACTACATACTTTTCTTCCTCTCTGGGCATTGCTGAAGTTGTATAATCAGCTGTAGTCAAAGGTTTGTTTCTGGAACTGTCTCTACATGATTGCCATCCAGTTTGCATTTGTTGATTTTGGCGCGGGGAAGCTCATTCTAAAATAAATTCTGGCGCATCTAGCTTATTCTAAAGTAAATTCTGGCGCATCTGAATGTTCAGGGTACTGAGATTGCGAAGGAAATAGTGAACTAATCTATCACTCATGAAAAACACTATTTATGTATGATTGTGATGTCTGTGATGAGAAAACGCAACACTTACTCAACCCATTTTCTTAGAAATATTCTCGTATGATTTAGCAATTTGAATGTTCAATCTAGAATACTTTAAACTCATGCCATTGCCATCATCATCACGCTTACAGTTGTGTATTACTCTAATTCTTTGCCTCCAAATCGATATTTCTCATCAGGAATAGATTCTTTACATAATAACACAAATTTAACAAAATCAAGCTTCAATTTCAAAGTCACTTCTAAAAAAACTTTCAACAAAAGATTTAAAGAATCTAATAACGCTGGACTCTAACGGACTTGAAGGACTTCTTAGATTTGAAGAGTCTAATAACGCTGGACCCTAGGGGAATGCCCTACCCTACCTTTCTTGAATTCCTGGAGAAATGAATTCCTCCTCTACATTCCAGTCATTTCCTGTCACAAATTTGGCATTGACACCATGCAGGTTTGATCGAATGAACTCAAACAGTATATATATAATAGCTATATCCGCATAGAAAAACTAAAATTAGTTCTTTTCTGCTTTAGCAGCAACATAAATGTCGTTAACAAGTGCTGTCCAAGTTTGTCTCTCTTGCGCTAGTGTTCTTAAGCTTTCGAGATCATTTGTCGATTTGAACTGGGTTATGCTGCTATATCTATTTTTGAACGTGTTATGTTTCTTCAGCATAATTATGTCGTTGTGTAATGAAACTGGCAATGTAATTACTGGTCTTCCGCGAAACTTCTTTGCATTTGATTTTTCAAAATAGTAATTCATTGCTTTCTGCGCTGGTGTTTCTGGGTGTGATCGTAGAACATGTCCAAATAATTTCCATCTATTTCGTAGCACTTCCAGGGATAAGACATCTTCGCCAGTTTGCCTGTACACTTGTTCATTGCTTATGTGTGCAGGGTATTTAACATTAAGTACCCTCCTTAGTTGTTGTCTATGAAAAGAGTTTAAATTTTCTTCTTCTTTCTTTGTTAATCCCCAAGTGCCAGAGTTGTAGAGAAGAATTGGCTTGACTAAGGACTTGTATAACTTGACTTTCAGAGTTTGCTTTATTTTGTCTTTTCTGATCCAAATATTGTTTAATTTGTTCATAGCGACAATTGCCAATTGCTTCCTTCTAGACACATCTTCGACGTCTCCCAACAATGATCCTAACTTTTTAACCGCCCTCCATCTTTCTTCGCAATCTTGCTTTATGATCTTTAGATTGATTCCTTGTGTCTTTTCGCATCTGTAAGGAACTTTGATTTTTCTTTCAAGTGTTGTCTCTTCTGTTTTGGATTCATTGACTTTCAGATTATCTTCTAACAATATGTCTTTGATGTATGATTTCAGATCTTCTTGTTTTTGCTTATCAGTTGTTATAAAGTCTGCATCATCAGCATAAATGGCTTCTTGTGGGAAAGTTAGTGTTTCGTCAACATTGAAAAAGGTTCTTACCTTGCTTAAAGCATGTTCAAAATAAATGTTAAATAATGTACCACTCAGTGCATCTCCTTGGGGTGAGCCAATGTTGCTTTCAAAAGGTTCCGTATTGACGTTGTTTAATTTGATTTTAAGAGTAGTGTTAGACAATAGTAGTCGAATCATTCTGAAACATTCTCAAACAGTCTTTGTGGCATTAAAATTTGGTCATGATAAGGGTGCTGTAGGCTGGCCCTTGTTGCTTCCCGTTTAATTGTGACTTTGATGCCATCAGGTGGTTCCTTGCCATGGCTTGTTGCAAAAATAATGCCACTCTGCTTGAACTCCAACATCACTTTGATGAGAGCAAAGGTTTAGGAAGTTTTCAAATTTTATACTGTCCACCACAGCCATCAGAGAAGTGTATCACTTTCTGTACACATTGAAAATTAAATTTGATGTGGTCTATCAGGTGTTTCTGAAAGAGGTAGACAGCTACAGTGTCATGTGTATCCCCTTCGGTCACCTTGTGTACAATTGTACACACATATTTCTCAAGAACCTCAGCAGTCAGTAAAGCTTGCTTTGGATGTTCTGAATGGTGTCCGGCATTTGATGATCAAAGTCCAACTACTTACGGAGTATGACATTTTTGAACAGCCTCTTTTGAAGTTTCTCAAGAAAAAACAAGATGGCCGACTCTGGTGCTGACAAACGAAGAGGTGAGTCCTGAAATTCCTAGTACTCTGACTAATGCCAGGCATTAACTAATGACAAATAAACATGTGTAGTGTAGCAATCTTGCCTTGGTCTGACTAACAATGGATAACTGGTTAGATTCCCTCAAATGTCTAGGCCACAGTAATTTTTCAAAAGTGGGTGTGTACAATTGTACACAGTGTGACTCAAACAGGATTGAATGCATATGGGCCTAAATTTGATTTGATTCTTGATTTGGTTTGTTTTCATCTAATATTAACTAAAGCTATGAGTATGATTACTCTGAAAGGGTTTTGAAAATTGAAGGAACGTTTAATGAAGGCAGATGATGTGTAATTTCATGAATTTTTGAATAAAAAAGATATTTTTTAGGAAAGAGGAGGGTACTGTGTTTGAAGTATGTTGGCATCAAGGCACCTTGTCAACATTTACACAATATTGCCAGTTCAAGGTTGATGTAGTAATCTATATATAAACTGAATTTATTGCATTTAACAAATTGTTTACTTTGTTTCAGGCAAGAAAAGGTTTAGTTTACAACAATGTCTGGAAATGCTTGATGATTCAGACATTGATGTTTCTGATGATGAATTTGGTGATGACGATTATGATGAAAACAAGGAAGTAGGTTTCGAAGTGTTGGATAGTGTTGCTGAAGACATTGATGATGGCATAGAAGCTGGAGATAAGAGGAAGGCTGAAACAGCAAGAATTGAATGGAGAGCTAAACAATTTCAACCACCAGATATCACAATCAACAGAGTAGATTATGCTAACAAAGATTCAGAAGGAGAGAAGATGCCCATTGACTATTTCAAGGGATACTTCACAGAAGATCTTATAGAAAAGATGTCCCAGGAAACAAATATATATGGTGTTCTTGCTAATGGACGTTCCTTGCAAACAAATGTGACTGAAATTAGGAAGTTCCTTGGCATAAATATATTGATGGGAAATTTTCATCTTCCAAGGGTGAAAATGTACTGGGGATCAGTTACTAGAATACCATCAATAGCTGATGCAATGCCAGTAAACAGGTGATTAAATTATTTTTGGTTATTGACCGTCTAAAAAAGAATTATTTTCAGGGTTTTGGATATGTTATGATTTATCAAAAATCATAGAATTGATACAGATTCAGCATGAATTTCAATTTTTCTTTTGCTATTTTGTCAACTAGTAAACCAAAAGTGATCAGTGAACACTCAAATCTTTGATTGGTAGAAAGTTGTAAGGTAACTGAGTTTTTTTTTTTTTATTTATGTACTTGCGTTATCTCAGAACTTGTCTTGTTCTCGCATATCTTCCAATGATGATTTGGACCAAAAAAATATATCACAGAGTTCTGTTGCACTGCAGGATATTCTTTGTTTAGCACCTTTAGCAGGTGATTAATTGGGAATTTTAAAAAGGACCATTCTCAGGAATTTTTGTTGTCTTTCTAGATTCTTCAAACTCCGCAACAATCTTCATGTTGTCTCACAAAGAGAGCCACCTCCAGGAAACACTAATAGATTTTGGAAAGTTGATCCAGTTGTAAAAGCTGTTCGCAAACGATGTTTAGAGCTTCAGCCGGAAGAATACAACAGTGTTGATGAGCAGATGATTCCATTCACAGGACGTGCACCTGCAAAGCAATTTGTGAAGAATAAACCAAATCCTGTTGGCATTAAGAATTTTGTCATTTGTGGAAAGTCCGGTAAAGCCCACGATTTTGAATTGTACCAAGGGAAAGGGACTGGTATTTCTGAGGAGCACAAGAGTCTTGGTCTTGGTGCATCAGTTGTTTTGCGACTTGCTGAGAATATACCCAGGTTTAGCAATTATAAGGTATGTTTTGATAATTACTTTACTGGGTTTCCACTCATACGAGAGCTCCAGAAGCATGGGATCTTATCTCTTGGGGTGATAAAAGCAAACCGTATGCAAGGCTGCATCATGAAGTCAAAAAATGAGCTGAAAAAGGAAGGCCGTGGAGCAATGGATTGCCGTACATCAAAAGAAGGGGACTTGACGGTTGTGCGCTGGTGTGATAATGGCATTGTGCAGCTTGCCTCAAGTTTTGTGAGCATTGGAACATGCGATAAAGTCCGAAGATGGAGTCAAGCTGAGAAAGTTCATCTTGAAGTAAACAGGCCAGAGATTGTGAAGATCTACAATGAGTTTATGGGTGGTGTTGACAAGCTTGATTTTTTGATAGCTCTTTATAGGATTCATGCAAAAACAAAGAAATGGCCTGTGAGAATAATCTTTCATTTTATGGATTTAGCACTTGCTAATTCCTGGTTAGAGTATCGAGAGGCGCAACAGCGGATTGGAACATCACCAAGGAAGATTTACGATCTTCTTCAGTTTCGCAGTATCGTTGCAGAAACACTCATAAAAGCAGAAGCAGACAAGAGACCAGGCAGACCAAGAAAATCTAGTTCACCGGATCTCCAAGAGGGTGCACCACCTGAAAAGCGAAGTGTTCCTGCAGTGCGACCCATTCCAGAAGTGAGATATGATGGTGTGCAGCACTGGCCGGAGCATCAGGACGGTCTTGGCCAACGCTGCAAAATGGACAAGTGCACAGGAAGAAGCAGGATAAAATGCACTAAATGTAATGTTTTCCTTTGCTTGATGAAGGAGAGAAATTGCTTCAAGGCATTTCATGTAAAGAAGAAACTATTATAGAACTTAGATGATAAAATCTTTGAAGAACATCAATTTGTTATTGTTTGATTTACCTTCCAATTGCATATTTGATAAGAACATGTGTTTGATGTGTGATGTTACCCTATTCTTAAGTACAGTATAGTCGGAAAGAAGATTGGATTATCAGGTTGACCCTAATGTTTGCATATTATGTAGTTTATCGCAGTCTATGCCCAGTTCATATACTTACTCTTTACTTCAATGAGTCATGATGTGTACAATTGTACACACTTGCTAATTTGCATATTTAATCTCATAAATTTGAAATTGTTCCTTTTTCTGTTTATTGTCATCAAAAGACATCCTATATTTCAATGTCATAATTTTTATGGGAGAATTGGCTGCCTGTGACTGAAGGGGTTATGGACCGTTTGCTGATTTTTCGCAAATTACAAAATACCATGAACTTTTTGTAATTTGCGAAAAATATCCAAAGTTGCCTATAAACGGTAACTAAACGGAAATTCAGTTGAGGTTATTGTATTTAGAAGAGTCTTTCTTATTTAGTGTAAGAATTCAAGCCTCAAAAGATAACAAAAAGTGTTCTGTATTTTGGCAAATTACAAAATACCATCAACTTTTTGTAAATTGCGAAAAATATCCAAAGTGGCCTATAAACGGTAACTAAACGCAAATTCAGTAAAGGTTATTGTGTTTAGAAGAGTCTTTCTTATTTAGTGTAAGCATTCAAGCCTCAAAAGATAACAAAAAGCCTTCTGATGGACCGTTTGTTGATTTTTCCCAAATTACAAAATGCCATCAACTATTTGTTATTTGCGAAAAATATCCAAAGTGGCCTATAACCGGTAACTAAACGCAAATTCAGTTAAGGTTATTGTGTTTAGAAGAGTCTTTCTTGTTTAGTGTAAGCATTCAAGGCATTTATAGATAACAAAAAGCCTTCTTATGGACCGTTTGTTACGATTTAAACTTAAAACCCGAAAAGCAATCCATGAAACCCTGAAGCCCCCTTGGGGAAAGGTTTTTGTCTTTTGAATGCCTTGAATGCTTACACTAAATAAGAAAGACTCTTCTAAACACCATAAACCCAAATGAATTTGTGTTTATAGGTCACTTTGGATATTTTTCCCAAATTACAAGAAGTTGATGGTATTTTGTAATGTGCCGTATGTTATAAAAGTTAAAATCACCTGAAACCACCTGAAATCACCTGAAACCACCTGAAATCACCTGAAATCATCTGAAATCACCTGAAACCACCTGAAATCATCTGCAAATCATCTGAAACCACCTGTACATCACCTGCAATCGCCTGTCATTGTTTTGATGAATGGGAAAAAGTCTTATTGTCTTCAATTTTGATCATTAACACCTAAAAAGGCAAATAATCCTACTGGTGTGATCGGTAGTTCTTAGGTCTCATGCGGTTTCGGTGTTTTAGTACCTGACAGTTTACTTGAGATTCCTAAATTCCCTATCTGTCAAAGGTTATCACACCTTAGTGTCAAAGATTATCACTACTTTGCTTTGCAGCGACAACCAGCAGCACCTTGATTGCAATTAAATTGTTCTTATACAATGGTTTCATGAATGGGTTTTCGTTGATAGACCCACTATACATTTACTCCATCCTTGATATGAACAGCACTCTTTGTTTGCACACCTGTTCATATCATTGCCTCTAGCTGGATTGTTTCAGATCAGCCAATCATATCGCTTACAAATCCTGTTCGTATGGTAACCTTTGAAAGCATACCTTCAAAAGCAACCAATCACGTAGTCTTGTTTTTCCTTTCCTTTGAATTGCCTTTCTGAAACAACCAATCACATTGCTTTGATTACCGGAGTCTCATTTATATTGACCGTAACAAATCGTTCTCATTATCTTTGGTTTGATGACACAAGAGTAAAGCAAAAAGAGCAAATCATGGCTGCTGAAGGCTCTGAGTTTGGTCCCTCTTCTTTCTTGTATCAGCTGCAAGGGGTCTATCACTCATTCAAAAAGGGTACAAGTTTTTGTTGGGATTTTCAGAGATTTTTCTTTAAAACAAAGAATTTTTCAAAAAGATGAACGAGATTTTGGTTCGATAGAATGATGCCAACTTGCATTGAAAATGGAAGGAATATGGCAAAGTATATGAATGTCCCTTTTGGGAATAGATGGGATGGTGTTGGTTCCATCGTTTCATCTTTATAATGAGGCTGAAACATACAGGCCGGTAAATGTACAATTAGTAAATAAACATTAATGGATTTGCAGATACAGCCTATTTTACAAGCTTAGCTTTTAAAAATTTCAAATGATTTTCTTATTCTGAGAAACTTCAATCACAAAGCAATTTGAATGAGACAAAAGGCGCGAGACCTAAGAACTACCGATCACACCAGTAGGATTGTTTGCCTTTTTAGGTGTTAATGATCAAAATTGAAGACAGTAAGACTTTTTCCCATTCATCAAAACAATGACAGGCGATTGCAGGTGATTTGCAGATGATTTGCAGGCGGTTTCAGATGATTTGCAGATGATTTCAGGTGGTTTCAGGTGATTTTAGGTGATTTCAGGTGGTTTCAGGCGATTTCAGGCGATTTTAACTTTTATAACATACGTGTAATGTGTGAAAACATTTTCCATTGCCCATTCTGAGGCGCGGATTTGGCTTCAAAGGTGATCGTTACTGGCAAATGCCGACTTTGAAGAAGCAATTGATTATGTTTTGGATCTCGATTGGAATCAGAACGGATTTAGGTCGTGGAGCATACATGGACAACATCAGCAAAGCAAGACAAGACCAGGTGGTTGTGTAACCTTGTCCACGTTGTCCTTGACATATTTTGTTTTGATCATTGACGAGAAAGAAACGTTAATTTCTCGATTTAACAAGAATTTTCGCATTTTAGAATTTCAAGCACCCTGTTGTGTACTTTGCGAATTTTTCGCATGATGCGAAAATTTTCGCAAATTACAGTAAGCCAAATTACAGAAACCAGGAATTTCTCAATTGTTTGACAAGCAGATTCTGGCAAAGCTTCTGGTTCCAATTCATCAGCAACTCGCAACATCAAAAATGCTTCCATCGGCCAGGTCGAAAACTCGAACTTCTCGGACATCTCGGACATCTCGGACCAGATCGTCCGAGTTTTCTAAGTCCGAGTTTTCAAATTAGCCCTAGTTCAAACTCGAAAACACAGACTTCTCGGACGAAATGGTCCGACTTTTCCTTTCTGCAACTTATCGAATTTCTCCTATGCTCTAGAAGAAAACTCGGACTTTTCGGAACTCGAAAACTCGGACTTCTCGGACGAAATGTCCTGACTTTCTGGGTATCAAAAGCAGGAAATTTTGCAAGAGCAGGCTGTCACAAACATGTGAAAAGGGAATATTTTGTTGGATCTCATTATATAGATCAAAAGTGAATCTTTTTAGAAATTGTTATGTTCTAGAGCATATAAGAAAGCGTTTATTTGTGGGCACAACCTGGTACGGATGCAAGTTTGAATACAACGTCAAATGCCCCCCGGGGGGCTGATAGTTAGTTTCTAAAATTTGGGACACTATTGCCTCAAACAGTTTCTGAATGAGTTTCTTTAATTCTCAAATTTTGTATAGTTCAGTTCTCAAATAATTCTCAAGTACAGTCTGTTAATTCAACTCGTGGAAAAATTTTGAAACTTTGGAAATGCATGCGGTCCCCCTTTTGCAGGGCCTCTGTTAACGTACTAGCCTGTTTGGCAATTGCCCCATAGTCACTTTGTTAGATCTATAGGTTTACCTTTTCAACAAGGCTTATTGTCCTTTTTAATCAAGGAAACAATCTCTGCCCCCCTTGTCCCTTAAAAGAGGTCCTGCCCTTTGAGCTGTCTTTGAGATGGCAACAGGGTATTGGGTACTACAGGGTACAGAGGTCTCCAAAAAATTCCAAAGCAACATAAAGGCAGAAGCAAACGAATAAGAAATATTTGGAGGGGGGTTGCAAAAGAACACTAAGGAATGAATTAAATAGGATTTTGCACTTTACTTCTTATTTTCTTTCTTTATCTCCTGCAAAATAATATGCCACTACAAGCATAGACATTTGGGGGAAGGGTTTGGGGGGGGGGTTGGGGGTGGAGTGATTCTATTAACATATCTTCGAGCCAATAAATAAATGTTTTGAATCAGTTGCCTCTTCTGGTATCAAGTCTTTTCATGGTTCCAAGTGATTGGCTTTATATCTTCCCATAGTTATTAATTGTGTTTAAGCTTGTAAATTAGAAACAATCAAAATTTGTAGTCCCAATTAATACCACCTGGGCCTAAAATATTGAAATCTGCAACCACAGCTTGTGATCAAATTCCACCATTGCCAATTTTTACTCACTTACTACTGGTTTCCACTTGTTTCTACTCGTTTCTTACTGGTTTCTACTCGTTTTCTAATTGTTTCCTTCTCGTTTCCCAATCGTTTCAACTCGTTTCCTACTGGTTTCTACCCGTTTCTACTCGTTTCACGTTATAGCAACTACGGTGTATTTCAGCCTTTACATGAGCAAACTCAGACCGGCACGAGTTTCAGATCGGTTTGAAATTTTGCTATGTCTGCTTTTTTGCGTTGCGTTTACATGGAGTTTCAGACCGGTCTGAAATTATACTAGCGCCACATTGCACATGCGTTGAATGCAATTGAGGCAACTGTGACAATGGTTTACTTTCTCGTGTTTTGGATTTAGGCCTATTTTCATTGTTGCGCTAAGTATCAACAACACAGGATGTTATTAGAGTTGATAATCAAGGATAATCAACTATACGTTTGTACTGCATTACAAATCTATTTTGGTTTGATGGTTCAAATGCTGCTTCAGAACCTGAAAATAAAACAGGAGGCTTTAGTTTCTTATGTTTAGTTTCTTAGTTATAGTTTCTTGCGTCTGGAGAAAAACAAATGGACGACCAAACAATGAAATGGCTCCCAATAGTGCAGTTTTCACTTCCGCAATTATTCATTTCGCCCCGATCTGAACGAATTTCTGTTTACATGAGAATTTCAGGTCGACCTGAGTTTTCAGATCGGTCTGAAAGACCGAAACGAACCCAAACCGGCACGAGTTTCATTTCGCCCCTCCTCATGTAAACACTCTAAGGGCCTTGACCAGACACCGAAATGAAACTCATGCCGATCTGAAACTCGTGCCGGTCTGAGTTTGCTCATGTAAAGGGCCCCTGAGTAGATGATGAAATAGCTCAAAATGCCACAAGCAGAACATAAGAAACCTAACAAGTTTTTGAAGTGTGCTGGGCTCTGCTCTATAAAAAAAACCATTTTTGGTAATGTTCTGCATGTGACATTTGTGAAAAAGAGGTTTAAAAAGATCAATCAATGAAATCTCTCAAAGGACGGATCTTGCAACACTTGCACAATCTTGAAAGGAGCAAGGCTTGAAGGAGCTTGAATTGAGTATGTTAACCTAATTAGAGTTTGATCAAGCTTTGCAATAATCCTACACTAGAATTATCCTCAAACAGACAACAAATCAAGCTTGTTTGACTTTGCCTCAGCAGCAAAGATTTGTTTTCCTAAAGGAAATGCAGCATCATCTGCTTGAACTGGAAATGAGCTTGAATGGTGACTGTTTTCAGTATGATATCAATCTCACTTTAGATTCTTGTCAGTCTCAAGAGAGTTCAAATCAATTTGCAGAGCTTGCTTCCCTGAGCAAGTTTTGAGGGTGCAGAGCGCAAGTGGTGGAGAACTCTTACTTGAATCAGGCTCTCAAACATGCTCAAACCATACCCAAAACAAGTTGTTATCAGGCTTGAATCATGCTACAAACATACTCAATATTTTGCAAAAGGATTGCCCAACAAATCAAAGTTATGAAGAAGAATGCCTAAATGATATAGTGGAAAGACAGAACACAATTCAGAGATGGATTCTGGTTTAGGAGATCTCAGAAAACAGAAATTTTAATTCCTTCTGTGATAGGTTTGTAGAAAACAAACCACATTCATTTTGGAGAGGACAAAACTAAATAAATTCTCTTTGGACAAAAAAAGCAAGAACCTGAAAAAGTTGGACATCAGGAGGGGTGATATAAGGATTAAACAGCATTCAACAGTCACATATCTGGGATGCATCCTGGATGAAAATCTTTCTGGGCAGTCGATGGTAACTAAAGATGCTTGGAAAAATAAGTGGCAATTAGCAGGTTGCTCTTAAATGCTCTTTTTCAACCTCATTTTTATCATGCACGCACTTCTTGGTAGCCAGGGTTGAATAAGAGGCTGTCCAAAAATCCAGATGCCTCAAAACAAATATGCATTTGTTTTTAGCATTTTTTATCATAAATCTTGTAGACTTCTATTGTGGCATACTGTACATACATAAATATCTGAGCATAGCTGATACAATACAATATTTTGGGTTATTAAAGCCCTTTTTGCAGCAGATACTGCTTTTTTCTTAGCATGGGGTCACAGAATTCAAGGCTATAAATTGGCGCCCTACAAAGAACAGGACAGATCAATGTGTCCATTTCAATGTAAGGAAATTTTTCAAAGGAACCAGGCCGAACCATCACATGACCGATTTCGATGGGGAAAAGTTTATGATCTAAGTCAGATTTATGGCTGCACGGAATAATTTAGTTCACAATGGTTGGATGGCTAAACGTGACGTCACAGTCCGCCAAACACCTCACGTTTTTTCTGACTCACCCGGTATTGTATCTATTTTTTATCATAAATCTTGTAGACTTCTATTGTGGCAAATTGATACATACATACTGTACATACATAAATATCTGAGCATAGCTGATACAATACAATATTTTGGGTTATTAAAGCCCTTTTGCAGCAGATACTGCTTTTTTCTTAGCACATCTCAATTCTTGTCTCAATGAAACACTGTTGTGATCAGGACCAGATGCATCTTGCCACACAAAGACTTCTGCTTTGATTTTAAGAAAAAAATGTCCTATCCTTCAAAACTATGAGGAGGCCAGCTCTCTTATGAAGATCCAAATGGAATGATGCTGTACTAATATTGCAGGCATTTCTTAATTCCTTGTCTTGGGACAGCTCTTTGAAACACATTTTAAAGGCATCTGTTTGCATTTTTTCTGAGCTTTACTTCATAGAATTGGAACATTAATTGTGAAGCAGCTTGAAAAATCCTAAAAACTTATCATGGACAATGAACCTTTATCCATCTTTTTCAGTTAGCATATCATATCCTATCATCTTTAAGACTTCTTCTACTATCTCTTTCCTAAATAAAATCCTGTCTAAAGCTGTTGTCATAACTTCAATGATTGTGGGCATCTTTTGAATGTCATCTCTTGCCCTTTTGATGCACCAACCAGCATGGTATAGAATTCCAATATCATCAAGGGGCCAGGTCTATAACGTGGACCCCATGGACTTCACGAAATTGTAGTCTGCGTCCGTGAATGTCCGCTTTTTTGCTCAGGCATAGGTCCCAGCACAAAACGCGGAATTCAATGAAAACAAAAAAGTCAATGTAAATCCAAACCCAATAGATAGGAAGGACACCCATGTTTCAAGATCCACGAATTGAAGACGGCTGATGTGACTGTGGGAGCTGATTGGTTCTGTAGTGGCACTGCTTCAATGTATTTTGAAAACACATCTCCTATGAGCAGGATATATCTGTAAACATTATCATCTTCTTGCAAGGTGGCTTAAAGCAGTTCTTTCTTCGTTTGAAAGATTGTTGTTGGCAAAATTTTTTTCTGGTTCTAAAAGTTCAATAAAACTGCAAATGGTATTTATTTCTTTGTTGTTTGCGTAAATTGGTCTATTTGATTTGTTTCTATGTAATGAAATATCTTCATTTTCTTTATGCGCAAAAACTTCTCGTATTTTCACTTTCCGAGTGACATCCTTAATGTCAGATTTGAAAGGGTTCTTTGGTTTGCTTACTGGGGTGAATTTTGGTCCTTTGGTTAGAAGCGAGACATGTTTGTCTGCCAAGCGGAAGGATGAAAAGTTGATGATTTTAGCGGAATGAGTCAAGAAGGTCTTGGATATTTCAGGCCTTGGTAGTTTTTTGAAGCAGTAGTTTTGTAAGGTTGATGTTGGAATCGTTGGAAACCCTGGTGTGGTGGTGAAGAATGGAAATGGTTTCTTTGGCTGTGGTGTTGCTGTTGTTGTTTTGAAATTGTTGTGGGCACTGATGCTGTTGTTGTTGTGGAGCATTTTGATGTGGCTGTTTCAGCGGTAGCTGCTTGGACAGACTTGGTTTGGGGACTGCTGAAGCTTGGCTTTGTGTATCATTTGCGTCAACTGAAATTGGCATAGATGTGTCCAGTTGTTGGGATGAAGCTGATGTAAGCATGGCTTTGTCTTTTGTAATTATTGAATTTTTGTTGTTGATTTTTTTGCCCATTGCTTCCAGACATCTTGTTGGTCGTGATCGGTCTTTTCTTTCCAATTCTTTTTCAATTGAAGACTTCTTGATACTGCTACTCGGATGGGATAAACTTTACATCGACAGAGAAGGCATTCTTCACCGTAAAACTAGTGAGTATGACCAAATAGTATTGCCGCAGAAGTTTAAACGTCTGGTCTATCGCGAGTTGCACGACGAAATGGGTCATCTCAGGAGCGAGCGAGTGTTTCAGTAAGCAACACAACAATTCTTTTGGCAGAACATGCGTTCAGATATTGAGACCTATACCACAAAAACTTGTCCTTGTAAAATTCACGAAAACCGAACACAGTTTCACAAGCACCTCTTTCAAGCATTGTAACAACGCAACCATTCAAACTTGTTTCTATTGATTTCTTACATTTGGAGCAAAGTGTTGGTAGTTTCGAATATATATTGGTAATAATGGATCACTTTACTCGTTATGCACAAGCCTACACAACAAAGAATAAGGCAGCCTTGACAGTTGTAGATAAGCTCTATAACGATTTCATCCTTTGATTCGGCTTTCCGATGCGTATACAACGGTTGGAGCTCCTACGCAGCGATATATCTCATTTCAAACTGCCCTTTAAATAGTGACTGGGTATGCAACGGAGCACAACTCGCTAAGCCAACTTTCGTCAACAGCTCGACCAATTTCGCACACCATATTTGGAATCTGCCATGCCAAACGTCACAACTCCGAAACCAATAGCCTTGCGAAGGAATGCGAGGGCGCTATCTCCAGGGGGAGTTGAGCAAGACATGTTCAAAGCTTTCCATCATGAAGCAAAAAGTTTGATGTAATGAATAATCTTCAGAATCTCACGAATATCTTATGTTCAATATGCTTCCTTCAAATCAAATATCCGTTAAATCAAGCTGAATTGGATCGGAAATATTTTTAATCACAGCACAAAATCTATAACGGAAGTTAGGTGTTTAAATAGCGACTCCATTCTCATTCTAAAATTTGACATTTATATCAGAAATATGAAACGAATTGTTTACAAACAACTTCGCCACATAACCGAGCAATGTACCGGGTGTCCCAAAAAAATGCAATGGATTTGATTGGGACTAGCGACAAGAATTTAGGTCCAATCAATCCACAGTAATTTTTTATATAATCCTTGATAGCTAACTTGAAGATAGATACCTTGTTTGATGATATTGGTGCATGGAAAATTGGAATATTAATCTTGAAAGTTCAGATTTGCCTGAACCTCCAAACCAGAGTTTGTGGCTTTTAGCCTAAACTCCAAACGCGCTATTTTGGGGAATCTCCTGAATTACCGTGAAATAAGAGAATAAAGCCTCATGCTGAGGAAAACATTTGAATAGAAATTCAATCAAATTCATCAATTTTGTCCTGAAAAGACATCCTTTTTTGTGCTTCAAAAGTTTCGAAAAGTTAGCATTGCATCTATCTCATAAAAGAAAATAATCCGCAAAATAGTTTGCTTGGGTGTGAAAATGAATTAGTTCTTGCAATCTTCATGACTTTATTCGAATTATTACGAAACAAGAAATCAAATATACCCAAGGGAAAATTATCCATGGATAAGATCCTTAAAACTGCGCATTCGTGCTTGGCTCTTTTGCAGGTGCACGATGATTGGAGAAATATATTCCTTTGTGAATTTTTCCTTCGGCATTGTTATGTTTGTCAATTTTTGGCTTTCAAATTTCAATCGAAGTGTGTGCCTAAACATGTGTGCCTTAGCATGCTCACACTACTACACTTTGCATATGACTGAGGAGATTCCTTAAGCGCGTTTTCAGTTAGGCCAAAATCCGAAACCTCTGGTTTGGAGATGGAAGCAAATTTTGACATTCCGACTGTCCAAGCACCAATATCAACAAAAAAGGTATCTTTCTTCAAGTTAGCTATCGAACATTATATCAAAAATTATTTTGGATTGATTGGACCTAAATTCTTGTCGCTAATCCCGATCAAATCCGTTGCGTTTTTTTTTGGGACACCCGGTAGATTTATTGATTCAGTGGGCGGGTGCAGAATTTCTTCTTCGCCATGTTATCTCTGCAAAGAGCACCTTTTATGAAACCCCCGTGGTAGAATGGGGCTTTGCAAAGCCCTTTGTTCACCATTCTTTTGTTCTAGTAAACCGCATTGGTTGAGCTGTTGACGAAAGTTGGCTTAGCGAGTTGTGCTCCGTTGCATACCCAGTCACTATTTAAAGGGAAGTTTGAAATGAGACGTATCGCTGCGTAGGAGCTCCCACCGTTTCAACTGTATTTGAAATTTGAATATTGGCGGCATTTGATTCCTTGTTGTGACGAGAGAAGAACGAAGGAGTAGCAACATTATCAAGCGCTTTACCTGCAATCTTGTGGAAAAGAAACAACACAGTGAGTAAAAATACAATTTTGATCATAATATAGGCCACATCAACGGTGCATTATTGCCCATGGTTTCAGGTGTGAATGTGGTAAATGCTCATCAGATAATTTAGCTGGAGCAAGAGAGCACAGATGCTGCCGGGAGGTGCCACAAGCCATAGGGAAGTTGACCTTTGAAGGTCTGTCAGAAGAGTTACGTTGGGTCACGAACCACCCTGACTTTGATGCACTAACCAACAAAGCTGTCTTGACACTTGCTGGACCATTATTTAAAACAAGAGAAGGCAAACATTACAAATGTGGAATCGGTCAGAAACTGAGTAAGTAAAGTTAATTTTCAAAATATATTTCTCAAGTCAAATGAATGCATTGTGGCCCTGTGTTGTATAATCTGACCATTGAACTACAGAGTGACCCAGAAAAAAGTGACCCACCGCAATCTGTTATAAAAAAAAGCAAGTGGCCGATTGAAATACTCAAGCGTTGTTCTGTCGCTAAAAGACTAGCCTACCCCAGCTGCCCAGCTTCTTGGTTGCTGCATCCTGATCTTTGATGTCTTATTTTTGGCTATCTACACTTTTTGCAGTAGCGAGGTTTGCCTCCCGAAGATTGTGGCACATGAGATGTGGGCTGTCTTGCTTGCTCTTCCAATGTGGTTTGCTCATCAGCTGAAAGGACAATTGTCAAATTATTACTGTTTGGGTTTAAAGCAATTGGACACATGCCAAATACTATGGTGGGGGGGGGAGCCTGGGGCAAAGTAATTTTTCAATTAAATTCATCATTCCTACTCCTTTCAAATAGAGGGTAACCAGCCATACCCTCTCCATCCCTTGTGTCCACTATTGAACTCTGAAGTTTATGTCTATAACATAAATCAAGATAAAACAAGGAATTATTCTTGCATAAATTATGTAGCTAGCAGTATTTGAAGCTTCGTTTAGCCAGAAACATTCATTAGCAGAACTTAAACCTCTATGATTTTTTAAAAACTTGGATTACCAGTTGGAAATAAATTTGTTGTTGCGTGCTTCCTTGCTTTCCATGTGGCAATTGCACCTTCCGCATCTTCAGTAAGGGAGACGGGGGTCAGTTGTAACACTTTTTGAAAAATTAACTCTTTTTGAAAAATCAGCTATATCGTCCAAACAATGATTAATTGCACTCTTGGAGGTAGATGATACTGTAGTCGCATCTCTTGCAATTACGCTATCATAGTATTACATCTTTTGTGACGCTATGATAGTATTACAATCAATGGTTGAGTGTTACAATTGACCCCGTAGCACGAGGAAATTATGACACATGATTTGGAGGAATTGTTACTCGTCTTTAAAATGGTTTTTAACAACAATTTTTAACACAGCCCAAAGCCAACGACCAGTACGCATCACTCACTAATGAAAATTATTTCTAGTTACAAGTAATTATTGCACGCCTATGGGTTTTCCTTACACAAAATGAAGCACCAGGAAGCAAATTATTCATTGCTTTAAACATAACATTTTACAGATAAGCCGTGGTATTTATTTCTTTGTAAATTTGGGTGCATCAGTTGAGAAAAAATGGATCCATCGTGAAAAAATTGCCCTTTCTTTACACATTTCAACTTTAAACTCTTTAACTCCTTTAAAAAAATATGTAGGATTTCCTTCAACAGAAATCAACAATAATTTCTTCAGTTATATTTTCCCAGTGCTGGAGTTTCTTAACTTTTTGCAATTTGAGAGTTTTTTTTTGTAAGCTGTTTTTTATAAAATAATATATGTAATTAAAAACGAAGCACCGTTTACAAGAACCGTTTGGAAGGAATTTAATTCTGATTTAACAGCGAATATCAAATTTTACCCGAAACTGAGAGACATTCTCTGTCTCATCTTCATCGGCTAACATCTCAAATGTGTTGATTTCTTCGGTAGGTTCAGTGCGATAGGTGGCACAAATGTCTGTGTGGCCCTCTCTTGCTTTTTTAGGCCCCTCCATTCTCCTCACCTTTGCTACCAGTTGGCCTTCGTCATCGTCGAGACTGAATTTCTTGTATTTTTTTTTGGTATATTTTCTTTGAATTTCTTTAGCATTTCCTTGTTGCTTGTATCAAGGGAACCGTTCCTCCTTGCTCTTTTTATGTAATAATTTCTCGTTTTCTGCAACATAAAATGATACATTATTTCTAATAATACCGATTATCAGAAACGCCTAAAGCTTGAAATATCGTTACTCCCCGAATATCAAAGAAATTATATTGCAAACTGTCTCATTGCATTGTCGATTTGTTCCATTTAATTTCAGTAATTTACCGTGAACATGTGAGAAACTCAAAATCTTGCAAAATGAGTGAAAAAGACGATCTCCTTGGTTTTCATAGTACCGTACTCATACTCAGTGGCAGATATGGGGGGGGGGGGGGGGGCTCCCTGATAAAACTTGAAAGACCCTAAACAATCGTTTCTAAAGTGTTTTAATCTGAATATGGGAAAGTCCTTATGTGATTTAAACTGCTCAATTTATTTCTGTTTCTGTCATGTCTCCTCATAGTTTCACTTTGTTTAATCTTAACCCTATAGTGCTTGGACTATCTGACACGTCCTATTTTGGTTGGGGGGGGGGCAAAAAGCCCCCCCTACCTAACTCTTGACTGGATATAGATAGAGCAACCAACTTTGGTGTACTAATAGCCCCAGGCATGTACTTTATGAAAATATAAAAATTAACTTAAGGTTAGCTGCCATTATTGCTTGCGTCAGCATTTTCCTTTGTGTGGTCAAGAATAGTGGCAAAATCAGTCAAAATAAGAAAAAATGCAATAAAATTCAATTTGGAGCATAACTTTCATCCAAACATAAAAATTATGATAGATAACATCAAAGAGCACTACCCTGCACAATATCTTTGCAAAATATTGTAATTTTGCTGCTTTTTTCGCGAAAATTAATATTTGAGAATTGGCGATTTTGACAGAGTCAGGTCCGGAAAATTGTCTCCCTCCCCCTCATTTGTCAAAATATTTTCATGAAACTTCTTGAGTCGTTGCATAATAAGTAGTAACGAAAAGTGAGAAAGTTTCAGGGCTGTAATTATTCTCCTGGCAGAGTTATAACAAAAAGTCTACTAGGGGGGGGGGGGCAAATTTGCCCCCCCCAGCCAAAATAGGGTTAAGGCTTGCCCTCTTGTTATTGTAATACTTCACATAATTTGACTAGGCATCATCTCAGGCATACACCTCAGTAGTAAATTCTACATGTGACCCATCTTTGCAACCCTCTAATTTGCTGCCAAAAGATGAATTTCGTCATTAATTACACTTGTATGGTTGTTAGTACAAGGCAAACACGAGAAGGTTAAGCCGGTTTTCACCAGGCGGATTTTCCAGCGCGCAGCAGAGAGGCTATTGTATTTGCATTGCTTTGACAAACAATGACCACCTTGATGTAGCTCTGCTGCGATGTGATGGGGAAGATTTAAGTGCGGACATAGGTATAAAACGGGGGGCACAGGGCAAGGTGAGCGAAAACCCTATTTTACGATAGGCTAAACATACGATAAGGGGGACATGGGTTGGAAGAGGAGGGAACGTTAGCGCATATGCATGCAAACATTTGTGTTTGCGTATATAAGCTTTGTAGTTGCCTTAGCTACCAATTAATACTAATTTTGTGAATATGGTCGCATTTCGTTGCTGGCGATTTGGTTGGTTTTGGTTTTTTAATGAAACTTAGGCCCTTTGACAAGACTGAGTTTTGAAGTGGTGTGAGTTGAACGTTTGCTAAGTTTTTGACATTGGGAGCACTGTTTTGCGCATGTTATGATATTTCTCTGTGAAGTGCATGTTTAAGATGATTCTTGGAAAGGCAGGGACTGCGCAGCCATTGTGCTACAAGGGGGGGCTATAGCCCCCCTACTTTTTTAAAGATAGATCTGAAAACTTTTACGAATGTGGAATTTTCAATGTTTTTCATTTGAATAAATTGATGACAACAAAGAAAAACAGCTTGTACACAAATTTATGTGTCAACCGTGGTAACTTTAGCATAGCGTAATGCATGTTCATTAACACCCAATTATGTAAAGCAAAACATAGCGTAGGCATAGAATAACCAGCAAGTCGTTTATTTGCCAGTCTTCCCATTTAATACCTAAAACCAATGGGAGAGTTAATGATCTCTGTAATGGGTGCACTTATGATAGCTGGATTACTATTCATTTAAGAATTTTGATTTCCGGCTTTAATCTTTGAAGACGTGTGGAAATACTTTCAATTCAAAAGAAGTACTCCCTCGTAATTGTAATTTAACCACCTCACTCAGTCACTTCAGTCAGTAGTAGTTTGAAGTCGACGGAGAGAGTGTGGGGTGCTTTAAAGGTTTTAGTATGTTTACTCGGCTTGCTTTTTGTTTGGCACAACTTTTCGAAAGTTAATGGCATGGATCGATCGACTGTACACTTGAAGACATCAAAGTCTCTGTGCAAAGTGATCACTTACAGTTTTTAAATAATTGTTTATAGAACAAAGTTTTTGAAAAGGCGAATGGCTTACTGTACAGGGCATGCTGGATCATTTAATTCAAAAGTGATAACAAATCAAGGGGCTCATGTCATTAATGGCAACATGGATAGTCAGAAAGGGCACAAGAAGGAATCATCGTCAGCCAATAAAACAAGTTTTTTCAAAAAGGACACCTCAGATAATTCAAGTGAGTTATACTTTTCTTACCATTCTCTCCTCTTACTTAATTTTTTGTTGTTTCCTAAAGTATTATAGTAAACATCATATTGCATTGTTATTCTGGGCCCTGTTTAACCCTATCTGACCTGGGGGGGGCGGATTTCGCCCCCCCCCCCCAGTACATTTTTGTTTACACCGTTTTCCACACATGCAGCAGGGCTCTGATACTTCGTAAGTTTAACTTTGTATCATAGAGCAATAAAATTGCAACAATTTGGACATTCTATTTTTAGCCTTGTTTCCATGGTTACCAATTTTTCATACTGCACTCTATGAAAAACAAACTTTGTATCTCTTTTAATCATGTTTAATTGGTCCAATTAAGTCTAAATTAAGAATTTATATATATTTTGATCTATATCTTTCATTTCTTTATGAAAAATAAAGTTTCATGACCTTTTAGCAACCTTTCATTTATATGACGTCATATGACATCATAATGATCATCATGCTCTAGCAACAACAACAACATCGCTAATTGGATTATGATTTCAAACTTTCATTGTTTACATAATGAACTACCTTTGTGCCAAGTTTGGCTGCCATATCTCTTATGATAACAGAGATAAACAGGGGGGGGGGGGGGGCGGAATCGGGCATTGAGTGTTTCAAATCACCCAGGTCAGATAGGGTTAAATCAAGAATCAATTTCTAATGCTAGAATTTTGATCGATTTTTAGGGATAAATACAGAAAACCATAAGACAGCTGTGGTTTAGCCAAATCAATTTCCTCATCCAGACCAGTGTACCCCATCCATATAATTACCTATTGCCAGCTCACAGAGCAGCCCAACATCCCAAAATGTAGCCCTTACGACCACTACACACTCCCCTGCCACCAGTCACTCACTCAGTCACTCTCAAGACAATGCTACGATATCCATTGCGACACCTTTCCAACCTGTTCACTATGACTTTCCAAAAGCGAAGTTTGGAAAACAATTTTGCTCATGTCAAGGTGATTGGTTTAGGAATTTTCCATGGCTTTCCATTTCCATACTTCTCAATACCATCTGCTGTGCTGCGCTTGCTTGTGGCAGAACACGAAACTTTGTTTGGAGATCAGGAGGTTTAAAGAGGATTCTTTTATCACATCTGGATTTTCGAACTGGAAGCATGCTCTGGAAGATTTAAAGCAACATGAAAATGCAACATGTCACATGAATGCACTTACCTGCGAGCATGTTGTCCCAAAGTTTGGTGATACACTTGCAATGGTGCACGAGAAGGCAAAAACAGTAATGGGTCGTAATCATTTTCCTAAAGGAAATGCAGCATCATCTGCTTGAACTGGAAATGAGCTTGAATGGTGACTGTTTTCAGTATGATATCAATCTCACTTTAGATTCTTGTCAGTCTCAAGAGAGTTCAAATCAATTTGCAGAGCTTGCTTCCCTGAGCAAGTTTTGAGGGTGCAGAGCGCAAGTGGTGGAGAACTCTTACTTGAATCAGGCTCTCAAACATGCTCAAACCATACCCAAAACAAGTTGTTATCAGGCTTGAATCATGCTACAAACATACTCAATATTTTGCAAAAGGATTGCCCAACAAATCAAAAGTTATGAAGAAGGATGCCTAAATAATATAGAGTGGAAAGACAGAACACAATTCAGAGATGAATTCTGGTTTAGGAGATCTCAGAAAACAGAAATTGTAATTCCTTCTGTGATAGGTTTGTAGAAAACAAACAACAGTCATTTTGGAGAGGACAAAACTAGATAAATTCTCTTTGGACAAAAAAAGCAAGAACCTGAAAAAGTTGGACATCAGGAAGGGTGATATAAGGATTAAACAGCATTCAACAGTCACATATCTGGGATGCATCCTGGATGAAAATCTTTCTGGGCAGTCGATGGTAACTAAAGATGCTTGGAAAAATAAGTGGCAATTAGCAGGTTGCTCTTAAATGCTCTTTTTCAACCTCATTTTTATCATGCACGCACTTCTTGGTAGCCAGGGTTGAATAAGAGGCTGTCCAAAAATCCAGATGCCTCAAAACAAATATGCATTTGTTTTTAGCATTTTTTATCATAAATCTTGTAGACTTCTATTGTGGCAAATTGATACATACATACTGTACATACATAAATATCTGAGCATAGCTGATACAATACAATATTTTGGGTTATTAAAGCCCTTTTTGCAGCAGATACTGCTTTTTTCTTAGCATGGGGTCACAGAATTCAAGGCTATAAATTGGCGCCCTACAAAGAACAGGACAGATCAATGTGTCCATTTCAATGTAAGGAAATTTTTCAAAGGAACCAGGCCGAACCATCACATGACCGATTTCGATGGGGAAAAGTTTATGATCTAAGTCAGATTTATGGCTGCACGGAATAATTTAGTTCACAATGGTTGGATGGCTAAACGTGACGTCACAGTCCGCCAAACACCTCACGTTTTTTCTGACTCACCCGGTATTGTATCTATTTTTTATCATAAATCTTGTAGACTTCTATTGTGGCAAATTGATACATACATACTGTACATACATAAATATCTGAGCATAGCTGATACAATACAATATTTTGGGTTATTAAAGCCCTTTTGCAGCAGATACTGCTTTTTTCTTAGCACATCTCAATTCTTGTCTCAATGAAACACTGTTGTGATCAGGACCAGATGCATCTTGCCACACAAAGACTTCTGCTTTGATTTTAAGAAAAAAATGTCCTATCCTTCAAAACTATGAGGAGGCCAGCTCTCTTATGAAGATCCAAATGGAATGATGCTGTACTAATATTGCAGGCATTTCTTAATTCCTTGTCTTGGGACAGCTCTTTGAAACACATTTTAAAGGCATCTGTTTGCATTTTTTCTGAGCTTTACTTCATAGAATTGGAACATTAATTGTGAAGCAGCTTGAAAAATCCTAAAAACTTATCATGGACAATGAACCTTTATCCATCTTTTTCAGTTAGCATATCATATCCTATCATCTTTAAGACTTCTTCTACTATCTCTTTCCTAAATAAAATCCTGTCTAAAGCTGTTGTCATAACTTCAATGATTGTGGGCATCTTTTGAATGTCATCTCTTGCCCTTTTGATGCACCAACCAGCATGGTATAGAATTCCAATATCATCAAGGGGCCAGGTCTATAACGTGGACCCCATGGACTTCACGAAATTGTAGTCTGCGTCCGTGAATGTCCGCTTTTTTGCTCAGGCATAGGTCCCAGCACAAAACGCGGAATTCAATGAAAACAAAAAAGTCAATGTAAATCCAAACCCAATAGATAGGAAGGACACCCATGTTTCAAGATCCACGAATTGAAGACGGCTGATGTGACTGTGGGAGCTGATTGGTTCTGTAGTGGCACTGCTTCAATGTATTTTGAAAACACATCTCCTATGAGCAGGATATATCTGTAAACATTATCATCTTCTTGCAAGGTGGCTTAAAGCAGTTCTTTCTTCGTTTGAAAGATTGTTGTTGGCAAAATTTTTTTCTGGTTCTAAAAGTTCAATAAAACTGCAAATGGTATTTATTTCTTTGTTGTTTGCGTAAATTGGTCTATTTGATTTGTTTCTATGTAATGAAATATCTTCATTTTCTTTATGCGCAAAAACTTCTCGTATTTTCACTTTCCGAGTGACATCCTTAATGTCAGATTTGAAAGGGTTCTTTGGTTTGCTTACTGGGGTGAATTTTGGTCCTTTGGTTAGAAGCGAGACATGTTTGTCTGCCAAGCGGAAGGATGAAAAGTTGATGATTTTAGCGGAATGAGTCAAGAAGGTCTTGGATATTTCAGGCCTTGGTAGTTTTTTGAAGCAGTAGTTTTGTAAGGTTGATGTTGGAATCGTTGGAAACCCTGGTGTGGTGGTGAAGAATGGAAATGGTTTCTTTGGCTGTGGTGTTGCTGTTGTTGTTTTGAAATTGTTGTGGGCACTGATGCTGTTGTTGTTGTGGAGCATTTTGATGTGGCTGTTTCAGCGGTAGCTGCTTGGACAGACTTGGTTTGGGGACTGCTGAAGCTTGGCTTTGTGTATCATTTGCGTCAACTGAAATTGGCATAGATGTGTCCAGTTGTTGGGATGAAGCTGATGTAAGCATGGCTTTGTCTTTTGTAATTATTGAATTTTTGTTGTTGATTTTTTTGCCCATTGCTTCCAGACATCTTGTTGGTCGTGATCGGTCTTTTCTTTCCAATTCTTTTTCAATTGAAGACTTCTTGATACTGCTACTCGGATGGGATAAACTTTACATCGACAGAGAAGGCATTCTTCACCGTAAAACTAGTGAGTATGACCAAATAGTATTGCCGCAGAAGTTTAAACGTCTGGTCTATCGCGAGTTGCACGACGAAATGGGTCATCTCAGGAGCGAGCGAGTGTTTCAGTAAGCAACACAACAATTCTTTTGGCAGAACATGCGTTCAGATATTGAGACCTATACCACAAAAACTTGTCCTTGTAAAATTCACGAAAACCGAACACAGTTTCACAAGCACCTCTTTCAAGCATTGTAACAACGCAACCATTCAAACTTGTTTCTATTGATTTCTTACATTTGGAGCAAAGTGTTGGTAGTTTCGAATATATATTGGTAATAATGGATCACTTTACTCGTTATGCACAAGCCTACACAACAAAGAATAAGGCAGCCTTGACAGTTGTAGATAAGCTCTATAACGATTTCATCCTTTGATTCGGCTTTCCGATGCGTATACAACGGTTGGAGCTCCTACGCAGCGATATATCTCATTTCAAACTGCCCTTTAAATAGTGACTGGGTATGCAACGGAGCACAACTCGCTAAGCCAACTTTCGTCAACAGCTCGACCAATTTCGCACACCATATTTGGAATCTGCCATGCCAAACGTCACAACTCCGAAACCAATAGCCTTGCGAAGGAATGCGAGGGCGCTATCTCCAGGGGGAGTTGAGCAAGACATGTTCAAAGCTTTCCATCATGAAGCAAAAAGTGTGATGTAATGAATAATCTTCAGAATCTCACGAATATCTTATGTTCAATATGCTTCCTTCAAATCAAATATCCGTTAAATCAAGCTGAATTGGATCGGAAATATTTTTAATCACAGCACAAAATCTATAACGGAAGTTAGGTGTTTAAATAGCGACTCCATTCTCATTCTAAAATTTGACATTTATATCAGAAATATGAAACGAATTGTTTACAAACAACTTCGCCACATAACCGAGCAATGTACCGGGTGTCCCAAAAAAATGCAATGGATTTGATTGGGACTAGCGACAAGAATTTAGGTCCAATCAATCCACAGTAATTTTTTATATAATCCTTGATAGCTAACTTGAAGATAGATACCTTGTTTGATGATATTGGTGCATGGAAAATTGGAATATTAATCTTGAAAGTTCAGATTTGCCTGAACCTCCAAACCAGAGTTTGTGGCTTTTAGCCTAAACTCCAAACACGCTATTTTGGGGAATCTCCTGGATTACCGTGAAATAAGAGAATAAAGCCTCATGCTGAGGAAAACATTTGAATAGAAATTCAATCAAATTCATCAATTTTGTCCTGAAAAGACATCCTTTTTTGTGCTTCAAAAGTTTCGAAAAGTTAGCATTGCATCTATCTCATAAAAGAAAATAATCCGCAAAATAGTTTGCTTAGGTGTGAAAATGAATTAGTTCTTGCAATCTTCATGACTTTATTCGAATTATTACGAAACAAGAAATCAAATATACCCAAGGGAAAATTATCCATGGATAAGATCCTTAAAACTGCGCATTCGTGCTTGGTTCTTTTGCAGGTGCACGATGATTGAAGAAATATATTCCTTTGTGAATTTTTCCTTCGGCATTGTTATGTTTGTCAATTTTTGGCTTTCAAATTTCAATCGAAATGTGTGCCTAAACATGTGTGCCTTAGCATGCTCACACTACTACACTTTGCATATGACTGAGGAGATTCCTTAAGCGCATTTTCAGTTAGGCCAAAATCCGAAACCTCTGGTTTGGAGATGGAAGCAAATTCTGACATTCCGACTGTCCAAGCACCAATATCAACAAAAAAGGTATCTTTCTTCAAGTTAGCTATCGAACATTATATCAAAAATTATTTTGGATTGATTGGACCTAAATTCTTGTCGCTAATCCCGATAAAATCCGTTGCGTTTTTTTTGGGACACCCGGTAGATTTATTGATTCAGTGGGCGGGTGCAGAATTTCTTCTTCGCCATGTTATCTCTGCAAAGAGCACCTTTTATGAAACCCCCGTGGTAGAATGGGGCTTTGCAAAGCCCTTTGTTCACCATTCTTTTGTTCTAGTAAACCGCATTGGTTGAGCTGTTGACGAAAGTTGGCTTAGCGAGTTGTGCTCCGTTGCATACCCAGTCACTATTTAAAGGGAAGTTTGAAATGAGACGTATCGCTGCGTAGGAGCTCCCACCGTTTCAACTGTATTTGAAATTTGAATATTGGCGGCATTTGATTCCTTGTTGTGACGAGAGAAGAACGAAGGAGTAGCAACATTATCAAGCGCTTTACCTGCAATCTTGTGGAAAAGAAACAACACAGTGAGTAAAAATACAATTTTGATCATAATATAGGCCACATCAACGGTGCATTATTGCCCATGGTTTCAGGTGTGAATGTGGTAAATGCTCATCAGATAATTTAGCTGGAGCAAGAGAGCACAGATGCTGCCGGGAGGTGCCACAAGCCATAGGGAAGTTGACCTTTGAAGGTCTGTCAGAAGAGTTACGTTGGGTCACGAACCACCCTGACTTTCATGCACTAACCAACAAAGCTGTCTTGACACTTGCTGGACCATTATTTAAAACAAGAGAAGGCAAACATTACAAATGTGGGAATCGGTCAGAAACTGAGTAAGTAAAGTTAATTTTCAAAATATATTTCTCAAGTCAAATGAATGCATTGTGGCCCTGTGTTGTATAATCTGACCATTGAACTACAGAGTGACCCAGAAAAAAGTGACCCACCGCAATCTGTTATAAAAAAAAGCAAGTGGCCGATTGAAATACTCAAGCGTTGTTCTGTCGCTAAAAGACTAGCCTACCCCAGCTGCCCAGCTTCTTGGTTGCTGCATCCTGATCTTTGATGTCTTATTTTTGGCTATCTACACTTTTTGCAGTAGCGAGGTTTGCCTCCCGAAGATTGTGGCACAGGAGATGTGGGCTGTCTTGCTTGCTCTTCCAATGTGGTTTGCTCATCAGCTGAAAGGACAATTGTCAAATTATTACTGTTTGGGTTTAAAGCAATTGGACACATGCCAAATACTATGGTGGGGGGGGGGGGAGCCTGGGGCAAAGTAATTTTTCAATTAAATTCATCATTCCTACTCCTTTCAAATAGAGGGTAACCAGCCATACCCTCTCCATCCCTTGTGTCCACTATTGAACTCTGAAGTTTATGTCTATAACATAAATCAAGATAAAACAAGGAATTATTCTTGCATAAATTATGTAGCTAGCAGTATTTGAAGCTTCGTTTAGCCAGAAACATTCATTAGCAGAACTTAAACCTCTATGATTTTTTAAAAACTTGGATTACCAGATGGAAATAAATTTGTTGTTGCGTGCTTCCTTGCTTTCCATGTGGCAATTGCACCTTCCGCATCTTCAGTAAGGGAGACGGGGGTCAGTTGTAACACTTTTTGAAAAATTAACTCTTTTTGAAAAATCAGCTATATCGTCCAAACAATGATTAATTGCACTCTTGGAGGTAGATGATACTGTAGTCGCATCTCTTGCAATTACGCTATCATAGTATTACATCTTTTGTGACGCTATGATAGTATTACAATCAGTGGTTGAGTGTTACAATTGACCCCGTAGCACGAGGAAATTATGACACATGATTTGGAGGAATTGTTACTCGTCTTTAAAATGGTTTTTAACAACAATTTTTAACACAGCCCAAAGCCAACGACCAGTACGCATCACTCACTAATGAAAATTATTTCTAGTTACAAGTAATTATTGCACGCCTATGGGTTTTCCTTACACAAAATGAAGCACCAGGAAGCAAATTATTCATTGCTTTAAACATAACATTTTACAGATAAGCCGTGGTATTTATTTCTTTGTAAATTTGGGTGCATCAGTTGAGAAAAAATGGATCCATCGTGAAAAAATTGCCCTTTCTTTACACATTTCAACTTTAAACTCTTTAACTCCTTTAAAAAAATATGTAGGATTTCCTTCAACAGAAATCAACAATAATTTCTTCAGTTATATTTTCCCAGTGCTGGAGTTTCTTAACTTTTTGCAATTTGAGAGTTTTTTTTTGTAAGCTGTTTTTTATAAAATAATATATGTAATTAAAAACGAAGCACCGTTTACAAGAACCGTTTGGAAGGAATTTAATTCTGATTTAACAGCGAATATCAAATTTTACCCGAAACTGAGAGACATTCTCTGTCTCATCTTCATCGGCTAACATCTCAAATGTGTTGATTTCTTCGGTAGGTTCAGTGCGATAGGTGGCACAAATGTCTGTGTGGCCCTCTCTTGCTTTTTTAGGCCCCTCCATTCTCCTCACCTTTGCTACCAGTTGGCCTTCGTCATCGTCGAGACTGAATTTCTTGTATTTTTTTTGGTATATTTTCTTTGAATTTCTTTAGCATTTCCTTGTTGCTTGTATCAAGGGAACCGTTCCTCCTTGCTCTTTTTATGTAATAATTTCTCGTTTTCTGCAACATAAAATGATACATTATTTCTAATAATACCGATTATCAGAAACGCCTAAAGCTTGAAATATCGTTACTCCCCGAATATCAAAGAAATTATATTGCAAACTGTCTCATTGCATTGTCGATTTGTTCCATTTAATTTCAGTAATTTACCGTGAACATGTGAGAAACTCAAAATCTTGCAAAATGAGTGAAAAAGACGATCTCCTTGGTTTTCATAGTACCGTACTCATACTCAGTGGCAGATATGGGGGGGGGGGGGGGGCTCCCTGATAAAACTTGAAAGACCCTAAACAATCGTTTCTAAAGTGTTTTAATCTGAATATGGGAAAGTCCTTATGTGATTTAAACTGCTCAATTTATTTCTGTTTCTGTCATGTCTCCTCATAGTTTCACTTTGTTTAATCTTAACCCTATAGTGCTTGGGCTATCTGACACGTCCTATTTTGGTTGGGGGGGGGCAAAAAGCCCCCCCTACCTAACTCTTGACTGGATATAGATAGAGCAACCAACTTTGGTGTACTAATAGCCCCAGGCATGTACTTTATGAAAATATAAAAATTAACTTAAGGTTAGCTGCCATTATTGCTTGCGTCAGCATTTTCCTTTGTGTGGTCAAGAATAGTGGCAAAATCAGTCAAAATAAGAAAAAATGCAATAAAATTCAATTTGGAGCATAACTTTCATCCAAACATAAAAATTATGATAGATAACATCAAAGAGCATTACCCTGCACAATATCTTTGCAAAATATTGTAATTTTGCTACTTTTTTCGCGAAAATTAATATTTGAGAATTGGCGATTTTGACAGAGTCAGGTCCGGAAAATTGTCTCCCTCCCCCTCATTTGTCAAAATATTTTCATGAAACTTCTTGAGTCGTTGCATAATAAGTAGTAACGAAAAGTGAGAAAGTTTCAGGGCTGTAATTATTCTCCTGGCAGAGTTATAACAAAAAGTCTACTAGGGGGGGGGGGCAAATTTGCCCCCCCCAGCCAAAATAGGGTTAAGGCTTGCCCTCTTATTATTGTAATACTTCACATAATTTGACTAGGCATCATCTCAGGCATACACCTCAGTAGTAAATTCTACATCTGACCCATCTTTGCAACCCTCTAATTTGCTGCCAAAAGATGAATTTCGTCATTAATTACACTTGTATGGTTGTTAGTACAAGGCAAACACGAGAAGGTTAAGCTGGTTTTCACCAGGCGGATTTTCCAGCGCGCAGCAGAGAGGCTATTGTATTTGCATTGCTTTGACAAACAATGACCACCTTGATGTAGCTCTGCTGCGATGTGATGGGGAAGATTTAAGTGCGGACATAGGTATAAAACGGGGGGCACAGGGCAAGGTGAGCGAAAACCCTATTTTACGATAGGCTAAACATACGATAAGGGGGACATGGGTTGGAAGAGGAGGGAACGTTAGCGCATATGCATGCAAACATTTGTGTTTGCGTATATAAGCTTTGTAGTTGCCTTAGCTACCAATTAATACTAATTTTGTGAATATGGTCGCATTTCGTTGCTGGCGATTTGGTTGGTTTTGGTTTTTTAATGAAACTTAGGCCCTTTGACAAGACTGAGTTTTGAAGTGGTGTGAGTTGAACGTTTGCTAAGTTTTTGACATTGGGAGCACTGTTTTGCGCATGTTATGATATTTCTCTGTGAAGTGCATGTTTAAGATGATTCTTGGAAAGGCAGGGACTGCGCAGCCATTGTGCTACAAGGGGGGGGGGGGGCTATAGCCCCCCTACTTTTTTAAAGATAGATCTGAAAACTTTTACGAATGTGGAATTTTCAATGTTTTTCATTTGAATAAATTGATGACAACAAAGAAAAACAGCTTGTACACAAATTTATGTGTCAACCGTGGTAACTTTAGCATAGCGTAATGCATGTTCATTAACACCCAATTATGTAAAGCAAAACATAGCGTAGGCATAGAATAACCAGCAAGTCGTTTATTTGCCAGTCTTCCCATTTAATACCTAAAACCAATGGGAGAGTTAATGATCTCTGTAATGGGTGCACTTATGATAGCTGGATTACTATTCATTTAAGAATTTTGATTTCCGGCTTTAATCTTTGAAGACGTGTGGAAATACTTTCAATTCAAAAGAAGTACTCCCTCGTAATTGTAATTTAACCACCTCACTCAGTCACTTCAGTCAGTAGTAGTTTGAAGTCGACGGAGAGAGTGTGGGGTGCTTTAAAGGTTTTAGTATGTTTACTCGGCTTGCTTTTTGTTTGGCACAACTTTTCGAAAGTTAATGGCATGGATCGATCGACTGTACACTTGAAGACATCAAAGTCTCTGTGCAAAGTGATCACTTACAGTTTTTAAATAATTGTTTATAGAACAAAGTTTTTGAAAAGGCGAATGGCTTACTGTACAGGGCATGCTGGATCATTTAATTCAAAAGTGATAACAAATCAAGGGGCTCATGTCATTAATGGCAACATGGATAGTCAGAAAGGGCACAAGAAGGAATCATCGTCAGCCAATAAAACAAGTTTTTTCAAAAAGGACACCTCAGATAATTCAAGTGAGTTATACTTTTCTTACCATTCTCTCCTCTTACTTAATTTTTTGTTGTTTCCTAAAGTATTATAGTAAACATCATATTGCATTGTTATTCTGGGCCCTGTTTAACCCTATCTGACCTGGGGGGGGGCGGATTTCGCCCCCCCCCCCCCAGTACATTTTTGTTTACACCGTTTTCCACACATGCAGCAGGGCTCTGATACTTCGTAAGTTTAACTTTGTATCATAGAGCAATAAAATTGCAACAATTTGGACATTCTATTTTTAGCCTTGTTTCCATGGTTACCAATTTTTCATACTGCACTCTATGAAAAACAAACTTTGTATCTCTTTTAATCATGTTTAATTGGTCCAATTAAGTCTAAATTAAGAATTTATATATATTTTGATCTATATCTTTCATTTCTTTATGAAAAATAAAGTTTCATGACCTTTTAGCAACCTTTCATTTATATGACGTCATATGACATCATAATGATCATCATGCTCTAGCAACAACAACAACATCGCTAATTGGATTATGATTTCAAATTTTCATTGTTTACATAATGAACTACCTTTGTGCCAAGTTTGGCTGCCATATCTCTTATGATAACAGAGATAAACAGGGGGGGGGGGGGCGGAATCGGGCATTGAGTGTTTCAAATCACCCAGGTCAGATAGGGTTAAATCAAGAATCAATTTCTAATGCTAGACTTTTGATCGATTTTTAGGGATAAATACAGAAAACCATAAGACAGCTGTGGTTTAGCCAAATCAATTTCCTCATCCAGACCAGTGTACCCCATCCATATAATTACCTATTGCCAGCTCACAGAGCAGCCCAACATCCCAAAATGTAGCCCTTACGACCACTACACACTCCCCTGCCACCAGTCACTCACTCAGTCACTCTCAAGACAATGCTACGATATCCATTGCGACACCTTTCCAACCTGTTCACTATGACTTTCCAAAAGCGAAGTTTGGAAAACAATTTTGCTCATGTCAAGGTGATTGGTTTAGGAATTTTCCATGGCTTTCCATTTCCATACTTCTCAATACCATCTGCTGTGCTGCGCTTGCTCGTGGCAGAACACGAAACTTTGTTTGGAGATCAGGAGGAATAAAGAGGATTCTTTTATCACATCTGGATTTTCGAACTGGAAGCATGCTCTGGAAGATTTAAAGCAACATGAAAATGCAACATGTCACATGAATGCACTTACCTGCGAGCATGTTGTCCCAAAGTTTGGTGATACACTTGCAATGGTGCACGAGAAGGCAAAAACAGTAATGGGTCGTAATCATTGCTGTTTTATGAAAAGTCTCCAGAGTATTCAGTTCCTTGGTAGACAAGGAATTGCTTTTCAACTGAGGCATCAAACTTCTTGCAACTGATGAAGTTACGTGCAATGGATGATCCGATATTGGGTGAGTGGATTACGAGAGGACAAGATACATACTTGAGTCCTGATATCCAAAATTAACTCTTACAAAATCATGTCAAATACCATTCTTTGAGATTTTGCTAAAGATGTTCATCCAAATTTTTATTCCTTAATCTTTGATGAGTACACAAATATTACAAATAAGGGACAAATTACTTTTTGCCTTCGATGGGTTGATGAGGAATTAGATGCTCATGAAGACTTTTCAGGATTTTATAACGTGCCAAGCATCGAGTCCAAGACAACTGCAATACAAGATTGTCTAGCACGGTTCTCATTACCTTTAAAGTTGTGTCGGGGACAGTGTTATGACAGAGCCAGTAACATGCTTGGTCAAAAATCATGGGTCGGGACAAAAATTTGTGAAATTCAGCCAAAGGCACATCTTACCCATTGCCATCCTCATTCTTTGAGTTTATGTGTAAAAGACACAACATCGGATAGCAAAATATTGTCAGACGAAATGGACATTTTGAGAGAGATAATCACGCTCGTTAAATGTTCTCAGAAAAGGAAAGAAAATTCTTGGTGAAATAAAGGACAACATCCAATGTGATGTGGAAAATCTTGATAAAAGAGCTGCATCCCAAAAAAATTTAGCACTACTAGATGGACTGTGTGGTTATGTGTGTTTGTTAGGAAGCTGGAAAACTTGATTTTCAAATACTAAGGCTAGAATAATCGGTTGTGACAAACAAATGAAAAGCTTCAAATTCTTTTTTTGGTTTAAATCTCGGTCAACAGCTATTTGTACATACGGATAATTTGTCAAAGACATTGCAAGGAACCAAACTATCAGCAATCTCTGGAGAGTGACTGGCACTCTTGACTAAAACGACCCTTCAAAACATTTGAAACACAGAAAGCTTTAATTCATTTTATGATAGAGTTCTCCTTAAAGCTAAGCAGCATAATTTGATTGGAGAACCAAAGTTGCCTCGTAAATGACATTGCCCTGCGAGATGTGAGGAAGGAAGTCAGGCCACCTATCCAGACTCTCCACAAGATTCATTTCAACACATCTACTTTGAAGCAGTTCACTTGATGGTTCATTCCATTGACTTCAGGTTTTGCCAGCCTTGCTTCAAAGCTTACGAGTAATTGGAGTCATTACTTCTCAATGCTTTGAAAGGTAACAATCATTGGATGAATTGAAGTTTTTGGGGCAAAATTATGCTGGTGATGTTGACATGTTGTTGGTCACTGTTCAGCCCCCCCCCCCCCCCCCCCCCCTCTTCAAATTGTTGTTTGGCAAGAATGCTTCAACGGCATTCTGAAGACGATCACAAATTTCAGGCCCGCAGAATGTCGTCTCATAGGAGAAGTGGTGACTGTTTGTAAGCTCTTGCATGTTAACCCGGCAACGAGTGCATCTGCCGAGAGTCATTCTCAATGGCTAGACACCTCAAAACCTGGCTGCCTTCCAACATGAAGCAAGCTAGATTCAACAATCTAGCGATATTGAACTTCCACAAGCAACGAGCAGACACCATGTCCCTCTTGGAAATAGCTAACGATTTTGTTGAATATGAAGATAGGCAATGCACCTGCGGAAAGTTTGCTCTGACAGATCTTTTTGTAGGAATAGTTGTTTTATGAGAAGAAATGCTGTTTTGCTAATTTTGTTGGTTGTTATGTTATATGCCTCTTGTGATAGCAATACACGGATTTACCGTTCCAACTGCGCTTGCGCAACTTTTTAGTTTGTTGCTAGGCGACATCTTTTTCGAGTAAACATTCGAGAAAGAAACATGGCATATCACTGTGCGGCAAATGGGTGCGGAAATGGTTCTTACAGAATAAAAAGATGACAAAAATAGTTTAATAAAGGAGCATAATGGTATGAATGTACATTGTACCTGCACAGTTGGCTTTAAGCTTTTTCCATTCCCAACTGCAAAGAAAGATATTGAGAAAAGGACATTGTGGAAAAAGCTGATCAACAGGCAAGACCCACAGCGGAAAGGAAGGCTTTGGTCACCATCAACAGTTGGTGGGAAACCAACGCCAGAAGACCCTAACCCAACCATTAACCTTGGCTATGATGCAAGAGGGAGAGTCAGTAGAATAAACCGGAAACCAGTTCGAAGAAAACTTGAACAATCTCCTACTAGGCCAAGACCTATGTTTAGGTATGTGGCAAAAAAATTCAAATCCCCTGAATGAAGGAAAAGGTCACATCAATAGAAAGAGTGAGAAAAGAGCTTCAAAATGAGCCATGAATGGCCTTTCTATTAGTTACACAAGTGAAATTATTCAAATTTTCCTTTCCGAAAAACTCACAATATTTTGACAGAGTACTGTATAACAAATGAAGCCAAATTTTGTGACCCAAGCAACTAATATTTCATATATACAGTTGTCACCTACCCTTTATGGTAATAAAAAGTTTACTAACAACCCAGCTATGTTAAAAATGTTTCACACTATGGAAAATCGTTAAAGTAAGAATAAAAGGGGGCTTGGGAGAAATATAGGGGGAAATGGCTCAGCAACATGTACCGGGATAGAAAGGGAGTGCAAGGACGGCAATAATAGCAATTTGGGTATTGTTTATCAAAAGTGAAGATTTTCTTATCTTAAAAGGTTGGTTCACAAAACATGGGCATAGGAGACTGGTGCTGAGGGGCTACAACCATAGGCGTAGGAGACAGGGGGATGGGGGGGGGGCTCAGCCCCCAATGTCAAATTTTTTTGCAAAAATCAGCCATAATTGGGCAGAAATCCGCGTTAAGTCAGGCACAATTTTCTTAAACAATGGATTTTTATCGAGCAGCCCCCCAAATTGTATCTCCCCCTGTGCCCATGTTCACAAACAAATTGCATGTTTCACACAAATACACAATTTCTAGAAAATCTATGCTATTAAAGATGTTTGTCCTTCTGGCCAACCCTTACACAAATTTTGTCTTTTCAAAAGATGGTTAGATCATCGCAAACTAAATCCGCAACAAGTTCATACATTGAAACATCATAGTCAATTGCATCATCATAGGTTTCACCTTCCCCCCAGTACGCAACCACATACACTGTTTTAGATTTTTTTAGTTTTTCTATTCTTCCATGATAGCTACTTTGTTCATTTGTTTCTGTCCAAACATGGACAACATCTCTTCCCACAGCCCCTCCATCAAGGATCATTTGGAGGTCTGAAGCCAGAGCTGCACTTAATTCAAACTCATCCTTGAGCTCAGTGACACTTGAATTTCTTATCCTTCGTTCCACTTTCCTTCTCTCTTGCATTGCTTTCTTCTCCTTCTTTTCAATTTGTCTCCTAGCCATTTCTTCCATTCTCTCTGTTTGTTTAATCCTGTGTTTAATTCGCGCCTTCCTTGCGACATTGATTGCTCTAGATACATAGCTTTCTTGTTCTGTTTCTTCCAATTTATCCAAAAAGTCAACAGTTTTGTTTTTGGTGGCTCGTAGCCTCGCTGAGAGATAGGACATGGTGCTATTTGGTGCGCGTTGTTGTGCAGCACTAAACATTCCCATGATCTCTTCTGTGTCCATATTGTGGAGCCTTGCAGATTTTGATTCTTCTTCCAATTGATCAGGAATGTCAGCCTCAAAATATTTCCTGTACTGGCGGTTTAATAGCTCTCCAATAGACTTGAGGCATGCCTTTGACATCCTGCAAAGTTCATCACTTTTTTCTTCCCCCTCCCTAAGTTTCTTTAAAACTTCATCATTTTCATCAACATTATCCCCAAAAAAATCAGTGCCTCTCTTGACAAAGCTTGATGGTTCCTCTGCCTGAGCATTTATTCTATTTATGACCTCTTTCACAAACTTGACTCCTTCAACATAGTTGATCGTTTGGTCATCTGCTGAAACAAAACTTCTTCATCCATGGGCCAGTTAAAAATTGTCCTATCAACCCAAGGACCCTCATCTCTACCATCGCCAGGGGATGCTGAAAGTCCTGCAATATACTCTTTTTAAGCCCTCCGCAAGGAGCTCCAGATCTTAAAAACTCTCTAAAACCAGCATAATTTTGAATAAGAATGCCACAAATGTGGAAAAGGATGTGTAGCCTATTTCCCCTATATCGTGGAAGAATACCCCTGGGCAATTTCTTTTCATCAAGAAATACAATGAAGCCACCAGGATCTCCTTTTCCATCTTTATATATCATTTTATTGAATTGCAACACACGATTTCCAGCCACGCAATCATTGCCAAAAACTGCCCATTTTTCATTACCCTCTTCCTTTTTCATGGCACTCCTACAGTATGTGGACATGGAGTCCAATGGATGCAGGTGGCAATTTAGCTCATTTAGCTCTAAAATTCTCATATCATTCTGCAACACTTGTATCTCAGTTGATTGTTTTCTTAGTTTCTGATTTGAGCTTGCAATTTGCTCTTGAATTTTTGCTCTCATTTGCTGGCTCAAAGATTTCTTAGACTCCTTGTGGTAGTCCTGAATCCGTCTCTTATTCCTGTCTGTATTAGCAAGTTTCATTTTGAGTTCACTAACTTCATTCCTCAGCTGCTCGACACTCTCAGTGCTCTTTCTTTTCACCCCAATGGTAAATTTAGCTTTCAACTTATCAATTGATTCGTTTTGTCTCTTTACTTTCTGTTGCAATACTTTTGGTCTTTTTATCAACTTGTGCAGATTTCGTTTTTCTGCATAAAATTTTCTTCTCATTGTAATCTTGGAGCATCTCTCAGCTGCAAGTAACTTAGACAATTTTTTACACTTTTCGCAATTACTTGTTGTACGCGTTTGTCTATCACTCTCTTGTTCAATTGAAATAACCATATCATTTGTATTTTGAATATTTGAGCTTTTTATTACAGGATCAGAATCACCTTGATTTTCAGTTTGATTTAGCACATCATCATTTGGTTGCTGCTGTGATGTCTTAAAGGGAAGATCACAGAAAGATTTAAAGTTGGCCATTTCAGTTGCATCTGATAATTTTTTGAACTTTTCAATTTGTTTAACGATCACATGGATATCATGATAAACTGTCTTGAGTCCACAATCATTTAGCAGTACTTCTCTTGTGCTGTTGATACTCCGTTTTCCATCTTTGACATAAGTTAGAAGTACATGACCATTAAGAATTGTTCCTGTCTGTTCTGAATAATTAGAAACTAACATATTTGCAGCTCTCCCAGGAGCAGCAGTTGATTTCCTTTTTTTCCTTGATGTCATGTTGTTGATAAAGTTTCAAAAGTTTCTTTTAAACTGGTACTGGTAGTATTGAACACAGAGTAATGTGCAACTAGATCAAAAGTGATAATGGAAGGTGTGTCTTAATATTTGAAAACGAATCATCTTTTGGAATAGGACATATAAGGGAAGGAAATTGTTTGAGTTGTTACGAGCTCATTGGTTCTTTGATATCATTGACATCATCTGATTTCTGACTTATGGTGCAACAAGGAACTTACTAATGCCTGAGATTCTCCTGATACAGCACTAAGTCAAGACAATATGAACTGAAGGAACCACTTGAAAATAATTTGAAGATCCCTGAAAGTTCTTCTTGCTGAATAACTCAATAAGCCATGCAACTAAGGTGATACGACTACTGCAACTGAAAATCCTGAAAATCATAAAATGAAAAATACATCAGCTTTTGAGAAGGTAAAACCATTAAAGTACTGCCAAATGTCAGAGAGGAGAAGGACAAACATCTGCTTGGACATATTCGATTTCATCAGAAATAATTACATAAAGAAATATCTTGAATCCTGGTGTCAAAAAGAAAAGTAAGAGTCTAACAATAAAATTATTAGCGTTTTGATAAGTGCAACTGCAAGGGACTTCAACGCCGCTGTAATAAAATTTGTCTAGGCCCAGGCCATTGAAACGACAAAGAAGAAATGGCGGAGATGCGAGATTGATGTTGATTTTCCGGGGCCTAATAAATAGTGTTCGCAACCAAATAACTGAAAGAAATTCACCAAAAAGATAGATAAACACCTACTTTATCGATAATATGTGAAATTGTGGCTTTAATACCTCAAGAAACCCAACATTTTTGCATCAATAGCTGGAGTGGTTCGGTCAAATAGCAATATTTTTGTAACGCTCACCGACCAAAGCTTGATTTCTGAACGAGGCTACCGCGATTAAAGGAGCTTCCTGATTGGCTATATTTTAGGGGGATATCCATCAAGGAAAAAATATAGAGAAAAAGTTTCTAGAGGATGCCTGCAGCCACGACGTTCATGAAAGCCCTCATAAGGAGATCAAATTTACATGACGAAAGAGCGCACGCGTTTCACAGCCGAATCACACATACCTACAGACCTGTAGCTGTTCAAAACCATTAAGTGAGACACTTGTAACAGAAAATAATGTGCGGTTTTATACAAGCTTTCCTGGTGTGCATTTGTTTGATGCCATTCAGGAGGCAGTTGCACCATTTGTCAAGAGGAGATGGAAAGGCGTTAAATCCATATCACCAGAAAGTATAACTACACATTTGGTATGTATACAAAATAATATAAAGTGAACGATGAGAAGAAGAGGGACAACATCCACAGAGAGCAGGCATCGAGTTGATCTTTTGCGCTTTTTTATTCAGTTATCTGCTAACTAGTTTCGCCAACTAGGGCATCTTCAGAGCAACTGATTTATTAGGAGTATCAACCTCTATTTATAGTATTTTGTATTTCCATATAAGGTTAATTAATTTACTAGTATAATTTTGTGCTTATAAGGTAAAAAAGTTTGTGTGATATGTTGTTGTTGTTGTTAGCCTCGCTCTCGTTGTTATCAGTTGAGTCATTGTTCTTGTAGGGGACGGTTCTCGTTTTATGGTGTTGTAGTTTTGTGCTTTGTCCTTTGACGTGAGATTGTCTTTCATCCCTCGTTTTGCGAGCTTCGCTTTTCCAATACTTCGGTGTTTCTTCGCAAGTAGCCGATTCCTTGAATCTAAGCCACCCCGGGTGTACCTTTACCCTGTTCATTCTATTCGGTTTGGTTCTTTTCAGTAGCGTTGTTCGCAATGCGATGTTTTGGCTTTGATGTGCTGTAGTTATAAAGTTTCTTGTTCTATGGTGTTAATGATATACTTAACAGCAATGTTGAAAATAAACTCTCTACAACTACAGTTACTTTCAATTTATTAAATGCTCCTTCGCAGCTATGAGGAATAAAACTGTGCCCTCAACCCCCTGTATATTATCAGGATACTCCAGTTTTTCATACAATATCAGTATTTGACAATAAGAAATGTTCCAATTATGACACATTGAGCCATTTTATACATCAATTCTTACATTGATGATATCATCATGCGAGCCACAAGTTTACCCCCTGATTTTGAGCTATTGTGCAAACATATAAATAGGGGGTTGATTGTTTTCTGTTAGCAATGTCATAAACAACCTTTCTGCACAAAAAGTTTTTAGTCTCACCATATGTGCAACGGAAATTTATTTCTGTGCCAGTTAGAAAGCCACAGGTGACGACCTAGATGGCACATTTCTGTGCATCGATGTATCATGATACCCCGCATTAGCAGAAATTGTAGCATAAAACTTGCCTTATTCATAAGCTATGACGGTGTATCGGTGTATCAGAAAAATCTTAGCTTAGCGGTGTATCGATGTACCATGATACACCGTAGTTAGCAGAAATTGTAGCATAAAACCTGCCTTATTCATAAGCTATGACGGTGTATCGGTGTATCAGAAAAATCTTAGCTTGCACTTGGCGGTATAGCAATGTATCAATTCTTCTTGTTGTTCTTTCTTCATTAATTAGATCTTCAAAATTTCAATGAAATTAACTTTCTTTTGACCAACTGAAGCGTCTTCGTTGGCGAGCAAGGTTGCTTAAAAGGTGTAGTGGATTTTTGTGCAGCCCATGCACACATTAAAACAAATATGTATCGTTTCCTAAAAATGCATTTCTCTAAATGAAAGCATATGATCAAGAGATCAACACAACAAATTAAATTCAATGCTGTTCAAAGTTTCTCAGTTCCCTTTCACTGTGGGCTAAGCATTACGCTATTTTGGTGATCTTCGCTGTTTCATAATCATAATTTGCTGTTTTGCTATTTCGTCATTTCGCTATTTCGCCATTTCGTTGAATACCGTTAGCCTCCAACATATCCAATGCTTCCAACGAATCCAACGCTTCCGACGCCAACACGGCCAACGCTGCCAACATATCTAACACTTCCAACGCATCCAACATATCCAACGCATACAACACATCCAACGCATCCAACTCTTCAAATGCATCCAGTACTTCCAACGCATCCAATGCTTCCAATGCACCAAGACTTCAAACGCATCCAACACTTCAAACATATCCAATGCTTCCAACGCATCCAACTATCATGCAGCATAAAGGTCAAAAATGTTTCGTCGTGATTCAGCTATGCGTTCTCCACGGTGATGAACTCTTGGAGTCATCACCGTAATTATTTACGATGATCAGCTCTAGAGTTGGTCATCGATATTTGCGGTCATGAACACTAGAATGCGTCGTCGTATCAAAGGCTACGACTCAAATACCCTATTCGCGCCGTACCCTCGTTTTGGATTTGCGGCTCAAATACCCTATTCCCGCCTTACCCTCGTTTTGGATTTGCAGCTCGAATACCCTATTGGTGCTGTACCCTTGTCTTTGATTTGTGGCTCGAATACCCTATTCCCGCTGTACCCTGATTTACGACTCAATTGCAGTATTTGCATGTGGTCTTGTCTTGAACACGAGCGTCAACAGAACCTGCCACAAGAACAGAAAAGACTGAAAATGAGATGGACGAAAAGGAACTGTGAGAAGCATTGACAACGGCAACAGACATCTTGGCACACTTTGCAAGGAGAATTGAAGAGAGGGAAACAAATATTGCGCCTGGTGGTTTTCCTTCAGCCTCGTCAACGCCCACTGTTGACCCGGGATTTATTAGGCCTAGGCCTAGAAATGGAGGAGGAGAAGCGGAAGGCAGTAATGGGGATGATAATGTTTCAATGTGGCGTCAAGAAAGGGCAGAGCATAATTTCAGGTATGGTTATGCAGCGAAGTACACGTATTTTTCATAAGAAACTAAGAATTTTAGCCAGTACTGACCGTTTCTTAAGATTATCAGATTTTGATTATTATCATCAATTTCTTTAAAAGTTGGCTAATAAATACAGTCAGTAGCTATACTAAAGCTAATTTAGGCCAACTGAAAATTACAATATACAAAAATATAAATAAATACACAGTTAAAAGTAGTAAAATAGTAGATATAATAGATATATTGAGTAGAGTACCAGTGCCCTTGGGTCCCGCCACTCTTTAGAAAACAAAGATTTTCCGCGATGTCAAAGAAGTTTTGGAGAGGAACTCACCTCTATTAGGCTTCTCAACTCGTGCTTCAAGCCTCACATTAAGATTTGTTTAATTTGTTTCCTTTTTGTCTTGCTGGAACCATACATGACACAAATACGGGCATGTCTTGGAAAGATCCAGATTTTCCCTCTGAATGTACAGGAATGTCCGAATTTTTCTATTTTACAGACAATCTACCCCCTATGGAAGAGTTTATCAGCAACTTGGAGGTCTGGATTTGTCCAAATTTTTGTCATTACCCCTATATTTTTGCATCTCAGCAGCTGCATGCCTCTGGATATTTAGCGATTCATGGACACTTCCAGATTTTCTCTTCCATAGGGAGGGGGTAGGGGGTACCGATATTAACTGGAACCACCCGAACAGACCACAGCAGAATTGATTGTTTCAGTACATTAAAAACTTTTCAAGCCATTCACCAGTTTACGGCAGTATTATTTTATTTCCCAGAAGACCAGAAAGTTACCAAACAAATTCTAATTTCATTGAAGGGCAATTCTTTGGTAACGGAATTACGTTTCAGAGCTATCCGCACTTATTTAAGATGATTTTTAGGGAGACAACAGGGGGGATTCGCTAGTATCCCACAATGCACCGCATACATTTTATATTATCGATTTTTTCGTTGTTGTTGCTGCTCATTCACTCCCCAGACACGCCACTGAACAGACGAAAATCAGCACGGGTGGCCTAGCTGCGGAAACAAGAATATCTGTGTTTTTCCTCTTCTGTTCGCATTTGGTTCGCAAAATTTCAGTAATAACTGAGCTCCAATCGGAAGCGATAAGTAAAAATCCTTTACTTTATTTACATTGCCTGGACTATGAAATTGCAGAGAAATGGAGAAGTTCTGACCTGCCCAGCTTGGAGTTGCAACTTGTGCTGGGTCATGTTTCGTTTCTGGAGAACCTCACACATCGTCGCTGTGTCATGTTCTTGTGGGGCCCTAGCTTGGAAGAATTAAACCAGAGAGAATCTCCACTTGTCATCGAATGTACAGCAAGTTGCAATTTTCTGGCAAGTACATGAATAAAAATATTTTCAATTTGGGGCAAAAGGGCCTAAGCCTTCTCTAAGCCTTTTAGTTTACATCGAGGCGGTTCCGTGAACTTTCAACAACCCTTCCTGGGTGCAAATAAAGCTGTTTCCAGATCTAATGGATTAAAATGGTCACTGACACGCTGTCTGCTTCCATATTTTCATATTTAATAATTTTTTTCATATCGAATTCTTTTAAGGAGAGGCCCTGAGCAGAAGCTAGTTTTCAAGAGGTGACTCTTCTGAAGAACATCAATTATAATCTAAGGAAACAAATTAAGAAAATATTAATGAAATCAAACTATAAACCCTATATACAATATTATTTACCGTGATGTCAATATTTACAATTAAAAGAAAAACCTGTCTGTCTCTTGGCAGATTCCTTAGGCATTGAGGGTGATTGGCAGGTCCCTTGATTCCACTGCAATCATTTTTTTATAAGAAACTCAGGTGTTGGTAGGCAGTTTCTTAAAGTGCCACTAAACCTTTTGGGGAGTTTTTCTTATTCGGTAGAACTCGTCGAGCTGGTTTTAAATCCAAAAAGATTTTTCAGATGCGACGAGTAGTTTTTTTTCTACGAGTTCTCAAAGTTCGGATTTTGACCATATTTTGCAATCAATTTTGGTCCACGACCGGGCAATCTACGATCGTTAAGAGATCTCGGGCGAGGCGCCTGTGATGTCATACCGGGAATGACGCAATCGCATTCACAATGGCATGAACAGAAACACGCTGTAAAGTGACTGTGATTCTTGGATGGTTGTTGGAGAAAGAAAATTGGAAGAAAATGTCTATGAGCAGTCAACTGCAGTAACTTGCCTGACAAGGAAGTGGAAATAATACTTCAACGTATTCCTTTTCATAACGACAAACTGTTGGAGGCAAAGAGAAGGCAGAGGAACTACAATTTCATGAACTGAACTGAGGTTGAAAGATCGACTAGGCTAAGGTAGTCTAGGCCTAAGCAAGGTGAAAGCCCGAAAGGGGAACCAACTCAGCAATACTGCACATGCTCCTCTCTTTTTACGCTGGACAGTTACCAAAGAAGGATATTTATCCCTGAAAACATTTGGCCACAGATGAATACGGGGTAGCAGCTTCTGTCCCATTTATCGTGGCAACGAAGGATGGAGATATCGTCTCATTTCAAGTAGAGAGCTTCGAGAATGGTATTGGTAGGCATATTTAGCTCATATTTATTATTATTATTCATAGGCCATTTACTTATCTTAGAGGCACAGGTATTTTGATTTAAAGCTCAAAAGTTTTGTTCTTGATAACAAGCAAACTTTGCTTCCTTCGAATAAGACATTTCTTGGCACAAGGCCAACGCCAAGCGGCACGATTTTCCACATTATCGACCGTGTAGATACTTCGCTTTGGAAAGACGCGTCAAGAGGGACAAATGCCTTCCAAGGCTTGGGGTTGGATTTCAATGATGCCGATTGACTTAATTCGACCACAGAGTGTTTCAATTGTGCATCTTTCTCGCTTGTGATGCTCATAAATGCTTGCTATTTATTATGAGAAAACCTTCTTTTAAATTTAGACCTTCTGACACAACTTCACTTATTCTTGTTGTATTTCTGATGACATTTTGAAATTTATTACTTGCACTGCTGCACTGTGAAATTCTGAATGAAAGTATGAAAGTAGTTTTATTTGTAACGTAAGAAACTCTGTTTGCCTTAAAAATGGGTTTGCTTTTCATAACAAAACTGAAACAAAAGTATCTAACAAGGTGATTTGAGTTGTGTTACAAGATGATATCTTTGTTGTAGATCGATCAGTCAAATACAAGGAGACACAGACCAGTATGTGTTTGGAGGCATATAAAAGAGAAGATATACAGAATTGCAAGAAATGACATTGTATCTCTAGACCATATCATACATTGCATGTCAAAGGAGGATAAGGTTGTGGTAAAGCACATTGCTGAAGGGATTTAAGACACTTATACAGTAGCAAACTCTTATTTTCACAAAGTTTTTACTAAAATCATGGTATCATGTTGTACTATGTAAGAAAATTAGGCCAGGATAAACATTTAGAGTTCAAGAATTGTACTAGTTGTTTCTATGGTTGCCATTCTTGACAAATTTGGATTTCCAGGTTTATTTGTAATTCTATGCAGAATTTCTTGAATTCTTGGCCATCCTGATAGCCCCTTAAAACTGAGTTTGGATAAAAACTGTAAACATTCTTCTTTCAAACCTGGCATTTTATGTGAAAATTTTATGTTTGTTGATAGATCTTGCAGGTTTGTCTGTCAAACTTTTTACATTATGGGCAATCATGTTAGCTGAAAGGTTGGCAGAGAGTTCTTTCTCAAGTTCATAACAACAAATCATACCATGAGGTTTTCTTTTCATGCCAGGAAATTCTTTTCTAGGGGCTTTCTAGCAACGAATTGTACCATATACCATAAAAATACACAACAGCTAATCTATTTTCAAAAGTTCCTTTGGGAATCAATATTGGATTTATTGTGTCATCTTTGCACAAAAATAGTTCTCTTCCACAATCAAGAAAGTTCTCTTTGAAGGTTCTTTCTACCAGCAATCAGGGAACTGAACATAGACATATTTCAATTGCACTGATAGATGATTGATTGGGACATCTCTTGGAAATTCCTTTGATGTGCAAGGTCTTGAAAGAAAACAGGACACTCTTCTTGGACGTTCACCTGCAAAAATTAAAATATTCCAATTTACAAGAGCATAAGTTAAATTACATCTAATTAGCATACAGCCCTCCATTTCTGTGCAGCATCAACACTTTGGCACCCCCAAGCTATCCAACAAACATTTTCCCACATTTGCCACAATATATCGAATAAAGCGTGTTTAGATTATAGCTTATGAAGGATTTTCTGTAAATAAATGATTTAATAACTGTGGCAAACTTTGTATGAAATTCTAGCATCAGTTGATCACCCTAGCTGCAAGGTTTCCCAAATGAAAGAGCATAGGCCAATAACAAAAATTAGTTCAGTTCACATGATTTCATAACCAACATCTCTGTCTGCCAGACCAAAAATTGGCAACAAATTGATATGAAAGGGAAAGAAAGGCGTGCTCTCCCAGGGCATGCCTGGATATGAAACTGTAATTTCTGGCTTCCTGAAACATTCTGGACAAAGTAAACAGACTGGCTATGTGTCAGCACAGGTAAAGGGGAAAAATTAGTACAAAAGTAACAAGTAATTTTGTCTAGATTAGAATAGGCCAACCACACCAAGGTTGGTGATACAAACAGTTCTAGTTTCCACTCAAAACAACAGGAAATGTGTGGTTGGCCTACTCCAATCTAGAAAAAATTTGGGAGCTTACCTGTGCTGTCTGGTAATTCAATAATGAATAAATGTTAACCCTGGTATCATTCATCTTTGGCTTTTCATACCAAACCTCCCTGTTCTAATATTTCTGTAAATGCTGTAATTACTTTTGGAAAGTCCCATCCCTCGGCAGGTAGTATATTTTTCGCTACTGATATGGGCTCATTGTGGCATAATGCACACAACACAAGGCCAGGGCCGACATCGATGTTTGTTATGATTGTAAATCTAATCGATTTATGCTAAAATTACACTACAGACAGCTGATATCGAAGGAAATATTGCTTACCATAATTCTGATGAAATAATTCGTCGAAAATGGCAATAATGCAGTCTCTCATTTTGGCAAGTTTGTTCGCTGTTCAATCGATACATTTCAGGATTGTCATCATCGCTGTCTTCTTGGGCCTAACAGCCGTTGGTGCTGCTCTCGCACTCTCAACTTCTTCGAATTCTGTATCGTAAGCATCATTGGAAATCTAAGAGAATACTAGCTTTCTGAAGAGCCAGCATCGTTCATGGATGCCAATATAAAAGAACAAATACAGCGCACTATTCCTCTTTCATTTCCTTCTTCTGTCACTGAACTGCTCTGAACTGACCAAACTCACAGTTGAACAATGAAAGCGAGATTCCCGGTATGACGTCGAATGCTGACTAGTTCCCAGCACCCTAAAAACCCGGTCGTTTGCCACAAGTGGGTGTTGTAAAACCCCCCATAGCGGCGAGCCCCTGTCGCAAAATAAAAAAAGAATGATTGTGCGAAGATGCTCGATGATTGATCTTTCAAATAAGCCAAACTCTCCAAAAGGTTTAGTGGCACTTTAAATTTTCGGGCCATTTTGCTAGCAAACGTTTGTTATGTGTTTCTTATACTTCTAATGCTGGATGTGCAGAGTTAATTTTGTTTTGTCTAAAGGGCTCCCAAATTACTTAGTAAGATCTCAAACAAGTATAACATTCACACTCAAAATTATATCCAAACAGTTGCTATAATTGTAGACTGTGAAAAAATTTCTGAATGCAATAGGAAAATTAAAATTGTAAATTACAAAAGTTTCTTATCTTTTTCAATTCAGGTAGGGTTATTTCTTAGCTTTTGAAAACTTGGGCCTACTTTTTTATAAGCAGTTTCTTATGGGGCGCCATCCCGGCAAAAATTATGTGTGGTGTGTATGCAATATCATGTGTGGCGTGTGCCCAAACTTTGTGCGGTGTGTATGCAGTTTTGTGCGGTGTGTATGCAGTTTTATGCGGTGTGTATGCAGTTTTATGCTGTGTGTTTGCAGTTTTGTGTGGTGTGTGTATGCAGTTTTGTGTGGTGTGTGTATGCAGTTGTCGCGTGTGTATGCAGTTTTGCATGGTGTGTGTATGCAGTTTTGTGTCGCGTGTGTATGCAGTTTTGTGTGGTGTGTGTATGCAGTTTTAGGTGGTGTGTGTATGCAGTTTTGTATGTGTGTATGCAGTTTTAAGAGTACCGAAAAATAATGGGGGGGGGGCTGGTGAAAATATTGGGGGGTTGGAATTGGTTCTATGCAATAATAACGGTGGGGTTGGAAAAATCCGGAAAAATCAAGGTGGTTGGAAAAATTGAGAATAGCCGTTTTTCGTTTTTTTAGTTAAACGCGTAACAAACAAACAAAAGAGAATAAAGTTGATAAATACAGTAAGTAGAAAAATTATGTTGGGGGTTGGAAAATCATTCAAAAATTAATACGCGGGAAGGGGGACGATTATTCGGTACTCCAGAGTATGCAGTTCCCGGGGAGGGGGGTATTTAGTATATTTGTCCGATGGGGATGTGCCGTTTTTAAGGGTATCGTTTTCACCAATTTTTTCTAGCACAGCCGTATCACATGAGGGAATTTTTCTAGAGCAGGTTGTCAAAACATGTCGAAGGGGAATATTCTGCTAGATCGGGTCGTTTTTTGGTCAAATTTCATGCTTTTGAGTATACTTTCTACCAATTTTTTCTAGAACAGGTTATCGTTTTGAGCGAAAAATTCTAGAGCAGGGTAAAAATTTTTTTCAACAAAGAAATTTTTTTCGTGGGCACACCCCCGTACAAATTTAAGTCAAGTACCCCCGAACGAAAAACGAAAAACGACTATTCTCAATTTTTCCAACCACCTTGATTTTTCAACCCCCCGATTATTATTGTATAGAACCATTTCCAACCCCCCCCCATTATTTTCACCAGCCACCCCATTAATTTTCGGTACTCTTAAAACTGCATACACACACCACTCAAAACTGCATACACACACCATACAAAACTGCATACACACACCATACAAAACTGCATACACACGCGACACAAAACTGCATACACACACCACACAAAACTGCATACACACACCACACAAAGCTGCATACACACGCGACACAAAACTGCATACACACCGCACAAAACTGCATACACACCGCACAAAACTGCATACACACCGCACAAAACTGCACACACACAGCACAAAGTTTGGGTACACGCCACACATGATATTGCATACACACCACACATAATTTTTGCCGGGATGGCGCGCCATAGTTTCTAATAAAAAAAAAACGAGTGCAATGTGTTGAGGGTCATATAACCTTTTGATAAACCACATTAACTGAAATATTCAACCTTTTATTCCTATACAGGTAGATGAGACTGATCAAATTGAAACAGTTTGTGAATTTAGAGTGGAGGAAAATATGTCCACAAATGCTGCGTCTTTAGCACCAGAAACTGACTATGCTATGGAAAATGAATACCTAGGAGTCCCTTGGTTAGATTTGGCAAAAATTACGTATTGCAACTGCAGCAAGCATCCTGATATTGGCAAAATTGCCATCAATCATCAAGAACAGTCTGCCATCAAAAATGAAAATAATGCTCTGTCCAAGAGCAGTGAGAGTAAACCCATTGAGAATCAAAATTTTGCTGAAAGAGTAGAGCTGAGGGGTACATGCTATCATCCTGATTTTCAGGTAAATCTTAAGAGACTGAAACAGGATTTCATCATGCAAGATAAAGAAACTCAAACGCGTTTAAGGTTTGAAAGTGACAATGACAAAGATTGCAATGCAGTTATAGCAGAGGCATTGCTCCAAAATTATTGGAAAACAATTGGATATATTCCAAAATTCAAGCTAAAGAAAGTGCACTCTGCAATGAAACATCATGAACTGCACTCAGTGCAGCTGATAAATATGTCCTACACATTTTACGAAACACACAACAAACATTACTACATACCAACCATTTCATTGCTAAAAAGTGGGAGATGGTCGAGAAATGACCATAATTATAAGTACAATGATTACATCAATGTCTGATTATTGGCTGAAGATGGTGGACCAGAAGCTTTCTGGGAATTCTTTGTTTCGTTTTGTTTTGTTCTTGTGATAACAAACCTGGATGAGGCCACAGTACAAAAGTTTATACGTGAATTCAATTCGACGGGTGTAATTTACGGAATCCGGAACTACGGAATTTAGGAATCCAGAATTGCGGAACTATGGAATTACGGAATTCAGAACTGCGGAATTACGGAACTGGTTAGCAGGTATAAATTGCGGAACACAAATGTTCTATATAGTTTATGGGCCAATGATGAATATTTCTCAAAATATAATCAGTTAGGGGAACATTAAATTTTTTGTTTTCATTGTTTAGAGGTATAATGAAGTTCCTTAAAATTTTATTTCCAAAATGAAGGTCCCCCCTCTGTGCGGATATGCTGATAATGATGATAATAATAAACAATTTGTTTAAGTTATCAAAGACAATAGCGTTAAGCTAATTAAGGCCAACAATACAGAATACACTCATTTTTTAATAAGAAACTAAGGTCCGGGGCTGGTAGGCAGTTTCTTAAATTTGTGGGCCATTTTGCTACCAACAGTTTCTTACGTGTTTCTTATACTTTTAATCCTGGAAATGTAGAGGTAATTTTGCTTTGTCTAATGGACTCCTAAATTACTTAGTAAGATCTCAAAACAAGTAAATAACATAATTCGCACTCAAAATAATATCCAAACAGACGCTGTAACTGTACAGTGTCTAAACATTTTGCGAGTGCGATAGGAAAATTAAAACTGTAAATTGCAAAAGTTTCTTAGCTTCTTCAATTCAGGTAGGGTTGTTCCTTAGCTTTCGAAAAATCGAGCCTACCGTTTCTTATAAGCGGTTTCTTACAAGCGGTTTCTTATAAAAAAAATGAGTGTATATACAAAAGTCTAATTACAAGGAACCTAGATTTGATAAAACATTTTTACAGAATTGACAGCTGCAGTCAAAAGTTTTGATGGACTTAATATTTCTTTTAAAAATCTCCAATGATTGGGACTCTTTGATTTCTCTTGGCAGAGTCTGCCATAGTTTTTGAACAACAAACCTGATAGTATTAATGCCATATTGATTCATCCTAGCTCTATGCAAAACAAGATTATTATTGCCACAAAGCAGAATGTCCCCAGGGGAAAATTTTTTTTTATATTATAATTCAAAAATATAAAGCTTAAGGTTTCTAGATTCAAAAGAAACTTCAGCACACCTTTTTCTTTCAGAAGAAACAGCTTAAATATTCCAAAGTCAAGAAAGAAGAAATGGTGCTACAGTACCTTTTATAATAAACGAAGGTGCCGGGCTGGTAGATAGTTTCATAAATTTTAGAAGCATGGGTAGTGGCACCAGGAATGACAGAACCAGTGCTTGTGCAGTTACAATGCAATTAATGTACAATTAATCGATTTCTAAATCCTAAATAATCAAAAAAATTTCATAGAAATTTAATTCATGTTTTTTCATCACTTCAGTGTTTTTGAAAGTTTCAAGGAACTTGATTATACCTCTAAAAATTGAAAACAACAAAAATTTATTGTTCCCCTAACGGATCATATCTTGAGAAATATTTATCATTGGCCCATAAACTATATAGAGCATTTGTGTTCCGCAATTTATACCTATGACCCAGTTCCGTAATTCCGCAGTTCCGAATTCCGTAATTCCATAGTTCCGTGATTCCGGATTCCCCAATTCCGTAGTTCCGGATTCCGTAAATTACACCCGTCGAATTCAATTTGAAAATTGCTGTATGTCAGTTCTAAGCAATAGAATTTTGGCCATCGTGGAACTAATGTTGTATAAACCTGTTTCTTACAAAAAAGTATATGTCTATAAATCTGTTCCACCCACTGAGTACCAGGTTCCTTAAGAGACATGTTTGAAATTAAGGAACTGGCTTAAAAGACCATTTTTTGGGAAATGATGTAAAAAGTCCAGACAAGCAACTTACTGTGTATACAACAGAAAAATATGTCACACCGGTCTTAAAATACAATCATGGGATGTAGCATTCATTATTGTATGCCCACAATGGTGTAAAATGACTTGCATCCTGAGATAATTAAACAAATAAAACGGCATCTCTGTGAAAGTTTCCTTCAAATATATTTAACCATAGCCCCAAACTATTTCAAAGAGACCTTTCTTCAAGTTCTTCCGGAATAGATGGCAATTCTAATACAGGTTTATGCAGCCTCTGCCTGATGGACTGCTTATTTCTGACTGGCAGAAAGGATCTGCCAGGAGTAAAAATTTATGCATCTTCCCGGTGATTGATCTTCAGCAAATGAACCCTAGATTTCTTCTCTTCCGTGCCTTTATCTCTCTGTGGCTTTTCATCAAATGATGGCATTGAGTCTTGGCTGAACCTTTCATTCAATGTCTAGTAGTGGAAGGGCAAGTTCTTGTCCATTCGCTTGCAGAATTCTCTGAAATAGAGTTTATGGATATGAAAATAAGGCAGCTTATTTGTGCATATTCAATCCTGTTGCATGTAAAACATTGGGAAATCTCAACCAAACAACCCTTTCCAAGTTTTCTGTGACCTTTGCTGTAACTGAAATTTGTTAGAAATTGTTGAAGTCCATCCATATACAGTAGGTATGAAGTACAACTGGATGAATATACCACAATCAATTTAAAGACCCATTGCTAACCATAATCCTCTGGGGCGTCAAAGTTGACTTTCGTGTTATCTAAAAGTTGTTTTGGGCCTAAATTCTCTTGGTATTGTTCTTCATTCTGCGCATAAAGGATCATGGTTGACAATGGGTCTTTAAATGTAAACAAAAAAATTTACCTAACAAGCTTCTTCCATTTGAATCTGAGTTCCTTTAGGGTGAACTGTTGTCCAATGTGGTGGTGAACAACTGAGAAGAAGGCCTCAACATCATCTGTTGAGGATGCCCGTGGATGTTCAGCGTATCCAACCTTGTTATTTATCCTCCTTCTCCTTTCAATACTCTCAATGTTTGTTGTTATTTCAATTAACGACTCCCTTGAAAAACCTCTGACATCATTCCATGGTCTGAAAAGACAAAAATAACTTAAATTCTAAACATTAACAGCAAGGTAATGCAAGTGAATCACCTTTCTTGTAAAATATGCATCTATTGTTCTAGAGTGTAACAATACTACTGTATCTACTTTTGGCTCCTGCTTGCAGTATTAAACAAGTGTTGCAACGCACTCATCAAATTGAGTTCAATTAGTATCAGTAACAGACCAGTTCTTTCAATGATGAAAAGGATAGTTTGTTGTTGGAAAAATCTGTGACTTGAAAAACCAATAGGAACAAATGAGAGCAGAAACCAATTCAGAAATTTCTTTTCATAAACACTACCTTGAAATTGAAAAATTTGAATAAATACAGCCTTGTACATGCTATACATTATGCATGTGCTCATTAGCACAGTTTTCCTCCCAAACAATTTTCAATAAGTCATGAATGCTTGCTACAAAAATTTACAGTGTTTTTATGGCTCAAGAAATTTCATCATAACCTGCAGGAATTACACTATACTTAAATTTTGCAGTGTACTCTACATAACATACCTGTTTATATCGATGGTAGAGAAATCATAATTTTCAGTGTGCCATGGCATGAGTTCATCTAGCAAATAATTTAACATCATGTAGTTCTTTCAACACCGCTCAAGCTGGGTGAGACCACGTCCATCATTTGCCTCGTGCCATTCAGCTATTGTTTGCACATACTTTGCTTCATTATGATGTCCATTCTCTTTCATGAATTTGCTGACGTGAAATGACAGCAGTCTTTCTGCATCCCCAACAGACTGTTTTCTCTTTCCAACCAGTGCGATTTGTGTTAAGCCAGTTGACTTGTCTCTCATTGCCGAATCAAAAGTTGCATAGTCCAGGTGTATGTAACAAAATTACTGTATGTAACAAAAACCCCTGTACTTACCAACATGAGCAAGTCCCATTTCCAACATTTTCACTCTGATATCTTTTGTTATATCACGAACAAACTGATCAGAAATAGAATTGTATGGCACACATTTAACTGGTAGGGCATATGGCTTTTTATTTCTTCTCTCATCTGACACCATTACCACCATCACATGGGACGCTTGGGGTTCTCGTTTCTTTTTAAACACATTTGTTAAATATGTTTTGTATTCTTTCTGGAGTCTCCTTAACCTTATTTTACATTCCTGGGTATCCCTATCCTTGATTTTCTTGAAGGATGATACAAAACTTTGGCTTTCTTCATAAAGCTTTTGAAACTCAACAATGTTCCAATTTAAATCTTTCAATGTGGCTGCAGCAGTACTTTTTATGGCAACATGTTCCTTGTACTCCTTTCTTTTATCTGTTAAACCTGTTTCGAGATATACAGCATCATTTTCTAATTCTTCTATCATCAATTGAACCTCTTTGTTAAGTTTTTCGGGTGCTAGCTTTTGATTGTTCTGCATGGCCAATAATGATGAGTTGCAGCGGTTCTCATATCTCCTTCTCATATTTTCTAGCATACCATCACCCAAGTGGCAGTCACCACTCCATTCACCTTTGACTGACTCAAAAACACCTCCTTTCACATCAGCTGTATCCAATTTGATCCAGTATCTTCCATCAGGATTTGCTTGTTTCAGTTCACTTAGTGCAGACTCCTATAAAATAGATTGTGTAATGCTTATTCCACGTCAAAAAGTATACTGTATGCACAGATATAGAATCATTCGGCATCAGCTGACACGGTAAAATATATTTATCGTGAATGGGCTACCACAATTGGAGAATGAAAAGGTGCCCCTGCCTATGGGATCGAACCCAGGGTCCTTGTGTCAAAAGTTTCTCCAACACTCTACTGCACCACTCAAGTGCAATGAAATGTATGTACAATATGTATGTACAATCATTTTTTCATAAAGAAACTTGGGTCCCAGGCCCTCCCAGGCATAGCTGGTAGCAAGGTTCTTTGATCTTTGAACAGTTTTGCTACCAAAATATTTTACAAAGTGTTGAATGTATTCATGAATTGATGAAATGGTCCATACAGTGCTTTTAAAACGAGCAATACCATATTCAGTCAACATAATGTATTTTTCAATACTAGCAATGATTCAAAACAGTTTTGAATGACAAAGGCAACTGTAATCAAAGTTTCTTTTAGCTTATATTAATATATAGAGTGCCTGCTTCCATACATCCTGAAAAGTAGAAACTACCAACAGTTTCTTTTGAACAATGGCCATACTGTATTTCTCTTTGCTGTATTTGATTGAGGAACCTACTGTATGTGAGGTCTCACTTAAAATGATGCTATAAACAGGAAAACTACAGTAGTTTGGGAAACTAAGAGTTATCAAGAATTACATACAGTACACCAATTAAGGCTCAAAAGCAATAAAACGTACCAAAATAAGCTCATCTGAGTTGAGTGCATCTTTGTTTTGCCTTTTCAAATTCCATTGGATACCAGAGCATGGTACATTGGCTCTTGCCTGTAAGAAGAATGTGAGAAAAATAAGTCCTTCTGTCAGCATTTTCCAGCACGAAATCTCTGCAAAATATTGGATTAAGGCTAATCCTAGAGTTTGAAATGTTGTTATAAATGCCCCACCAACATTGTAACGAGTGTGGTGGAGAATGAAACATCAAGAAGTAAAGATGATTTGGATATCAATGAGATAACTTTAGTACAAAGTAAATTGGTTCACTTGATAAGCTTTGCTGGTCATGAATAAGAAAATCCATATATATCAAAAGAGTGTAGGGGTTTTGTGATTTATTGTGCAAAATATCTAGATAGAAAATGTTCAACCAATAAATTTTGCACAAATACAGTGTGTGTTTACAGATTTTTTAGATATTTTGCAGTAAATTTAGGAACTGGTTTACATTTTTACGATAGAACTATTATTTTACTATTTGAATTTTATGTCAATATAATGTTTAAAGTGAATTAATACAGTTAGTTAAGTAGAGGACCCTCGTGAAAAACATTCTTGTGTGACTTGAGGCCTTCCTCTGAAAATGTTTGTATTATTATTATTATTAATCAACTGACCTTTTCTTGATTCTTCATTCCATCGACACTGCAACCACTCCACATTGGACCTCTGAACTGTTTTATAAATCGACCTCCAAATTCATTTTCCATTGTTTATATCCAAAGTTGGCAATCATTTGGCTCTCTGATCTACAAAGTACAAGAAAGATACTCCCATAAATCACAAAATATCTACCAGTAACCGCAAATCTACATACTGTAGTACACATCCTGAGAAAGTTTGAGAGTTAAAAGTTGTCAGAAAAGTGTTCAAACAATTTCCTTTCAGACATTGACGTTTCTGATAATCATTTGAACAATCTATATTTTGAGAAAATTGTAAACAGTTCCTGGGCAAGCCTATTCTAAAGAGTTTCTCAAAATTTAAGACTAACACGCCTTTTAAACAAAATCAATGCCAGGTGAGGCCTTGCACACATACTGTAAAAATGACAAGAACTTTCAAAAATGCTCAAGACTTCTTAACAATTTTCAATAATTGTTCTCAAAATTATGATAATAATTCTTGAACCATAGGAAAGATTGTAAAGTAAACAAGAATTCTTTGAAAAACGCCTAAGAATTCTGAAGAATTCTTGAGAGAATTCTTATGCAGGAAGACCAATCCACACCATTTACTCGTCCACAGCATTTACTCATAGTCATCCTTGCCGATGTTCTGAGTGCAAAGTAAATAGTTTATGATCTATCTACCACTTTCTGATGAGTTGTAATACCCATTTTACTGAAGAACCTCTTTCTATCCTGGAGACTCTGTACAAAATTCTTAAAATACACGAAATGTATGAGATTGTGTGAGTGATTGCTGGTATATAAGTTGTTGTATATATATATTGGTACGCCAGTAAAATCCAATCACATACTCTAGCATTCCAAAGGGCATCATGTTTAGGGCTAGAACTGGTCTCTCATCGACCTTCCTGCACAGAGAACAGGTGGGGAGACAATAATTTTGTTTCAACTTCCATGATAATAATCCAAAAACAGAAGGTTGTTGTCAACATTTTTACAAAAATTTGGTTTCTTGCCATTTTCCAAATCTCATTTGGAGCATTTTTAAGGCTGGTAACGGAATTACATCAATTGTACCAATATTTCGAGGTACATTGTCAAACATTCAAACTTCTGTGAAATGAGCAGAAGCCTGGCTAAGACACTTTTGGTGCTTAAAAACAAAAGGTGAAGAAATTGAGCAATGTCAGATACTTTCTAACGATTAGTCTGAAAATTGTCTTCTATGCTTAAATTTCATGGTAACGAAATTACACATCACAGTAACGGAATTACACTTTGTAATTTCCAATGCAAAAAGCTGCTGCAAGTGAAAAAAAGGAACTCCAAACTTCATAAACAGTTAAATTAAACTAAAGGCTTGCTGAATGTCACTGTAATATTTTGTAAATTACTCTGAACAACACATTTGTCTTTCTGATTTTATTGCAACAGCAACACCTTTCCTTTCTCCTCATTATCCATTTTCACTGTCTTTTGAACTTGTTGGTTCAGTTTGTTCTTCTGTTGGGTCAGTTCACTCTAACTATCTTGATGATTTGTTTCTTTGACAAATCGATGATGATGGATTAAAGTAGAATTTGAGTGCAGCATGACATCTACAACATTATCTTAAATCACTATGAATTTATCCACACTTTGAATCTTTGGAATATGAAGCACAAACGACCATGATTCGTCAAGATATGGTCTTGCTTCATGATTTTTTTCTTTTGGGCAGAGCATCGCCTTGGTTTTCTTGCAAACCTCTTTGCAACAGCCGTAAAATCTTTAGCTGAGTTGACCTCTCTTAAACCAGCTTTCACAAAAAGGGAGACATTTCTTTTGGCGACCCCTGAGGGGTACAGAGCATATTTAGGGTACAGGTATGTACCGCCCATATGGGTGGATTTTTGGGCCCAAAGTTATCTAAACAAGGGCCATATTGTCAGTAGACTTTCCATAAGCATGGGTGGGGTTTCGCTGAAATTCACAAAATTTTTTTAACCCTATTCGTCCTGGGGAGGGGCAGAGGAAGCACACTGGAGACAAGAGCCTTTTGAATGACTACCTGGTATTGAGTGCCAATGCTGACAAAAATACTTGTTACAAATATTTCATATTTGTCTGAAATATTTCATACTTGTAAGAAATTTTCCATACTTTCCTCGTTTTCAAAACGAGGATAGTATCATAAAATTCCTACTTTTTTCAAAAGTTCTTTACTTGTTTAAAAATTTTCTATACTTGATAAAAACGTTTCATACTTGTTAAAAAATATTTTGTACTTTCCTCGTTTTCAAAACGAGGATAGTATTATAAAATTCATACTTGTTTCAAAAGTTTGGTAGTATTTGAAATTTTCCATACTTGTTAAAAATTGTCCATACTTGTTAGAAATGTTTCATACTTTTTGAAAATATTTTATTGTAAAATTCATATTTGTTTCACAATTTTGGTACTTTTGAAATTTTTCATACTTGTTACAGATTTTCCATACTTGTTAAAAAATGTTTGCATACTTGTTAAAAATTTTCCATACTTGTCCTCGTTTTCAAAACGAGGATGGTTAATGGCTTCTATTTCCCGCGCTTTTCAATCACATGGTCGACGGTAGACTCAGATTGAGAGAGACGGTAGATTTCCATCACACCAAAGTGATCACGTGGTTGACGAAAGAACCAAGGACATAGATAAGATGCTGTCTTTGTCTTTTGACTACAAAAAACTAAAGAAAGCATACAATAAAGATTATCATAGATTTGTTTGTCGTTCCTTCTTTTCGCTTTGCTTGGCCTACCTACTTACTAGGTGGAGATACCATTTCTAGGCCCAAGCCTCCCCAAAATTTTTTCCGTAAAAGGTTTTTTGCATTTTTCATAATAGTTTGCATGTTCTTTATCCCACATTGTTTGTTATCTAATGTCTTAGTAGTAGGCCTATTAAATTATTATAAGCACGATGGGTGGGTGGGTTACGATTTTATCCATAGTAAGATTTGCAGCAAAATGATATCATCATATCTGGCAAAATTCAGTTTGTGTATTACATTTAGATTTTACAATCTAATCAAAGCATTTACTTTATCTTTTCAAACCTACATTCAAAGCCTCTATGGACTATATTTCCGTGAAACTGGCACTACGAGAAAGGTCTTTTTGGTGTGGAAGATAGATTTTATTGAATACACAACTTTATGTGGGGCCTTTCAACTCTTCTATGCATCTTGGAAATTGTTTCTGTGTTCTTGTAAGGTGCAACATGAGCAACAAACAGCAACATCATGTTGACAACGTGTCCCCCTCCCGACCATTATGTTTAAAAATTGAATTTTGTTAAACATACACAAATTTTGTGACAGTTAATGTGCTACTAATTTTGCAAAGAGTTTTAAAGTAGTTTCAGGAAAACAATCTTAGCACATCTTACTTTACAAGAATTTCCATGAAACGGTGGCACAGCTCCTTAAATAGTATAATTTTAAATGAGGTTCCTTCAACTACAGCTTGATATTCCTGGCATCAGAATGTGGATGCTGAACACTATCTTGAAGGAAGGCGAGTTCAATAGAAACAATGACCTAGAGGCTGATACGGAAGATGATGAAACACAGTTTCCATGAGACGAACCATGTTAAAAAGAAACTTGAGGATTTGATTTTGTTCGAGTTTAATTTTGCTTGTTTTCAATCATGTGCATAAAAATTGTACACCAGTGAGATGACATCAAATCCCTGCTATTAGGAACCGCAACACCAGAAACCACGAGGCTTGAAAGATGCACATAAGAAACTTCCTGTAAGAAATTTTTATTGTTTATATAGTAGTTTCATGGAGTTGTCAACCATGGTCAACACATTGTCAAATCAAGTCACTGCTAATCTGCAGCCACCGACAAATATGCCAATTTCAGATGAATTGAGAAGGTTGTATCCAAGTGTTGATAGCAACTCTTCTTCTACAAAACAAGACTCAAGACCTGTGAATACATTGAATGCCCTCAGACAAAGCAGTGTCACAGCATCTTCAAACATATTTAAAGTGGAAATGAAATGAAATGCCCTTTGCACTAAATCAATGTAAAAAGTGCCCTGATTTCGAAAATCTAATCAAAAAAAATTATATTTTGAGAAGAAACCCCTTTTTAGGGGGGTACTAAAGTTATAGAGAAGCGGCGCGGTGATCTGGGGCGAGAGTTGTAGCGTGACGTCAAGTGTTTTAATGATTTTAAACAAACAGATTGAATCAAAGCAAGATCAGTACGCAGTGCACCAAAATCGAAGCACGAAGTAAGCAAATAACCCCATCAAAATGTCTGATAGCAGCGGCGATACCTCAATGACGGCACAGTCATCATCCAGTAACGAAGAAGAGTTGATCGGGGCGTATGGAGGACAATATTTGCCCTATCAGTACGAGCCACTCGCGACTACTTCCAAGGAGTCTCATGGTGAAAGTGATGATGGCGAAGCCGAAGGGAGAGCAAGGGATAGAGAGGATCAGCCGGAAGACGAAGATGAGATACGACCATCTCAGTTTCGAGACAGATACAACGGAGTCGTTGCAATAGACCAGTGGAGAGTTTCAATCATTTTCTTATCTATTTACCTTCTTGGTCGTTCAACATTTGTTTTGAGAATTTCAAATCAGCCGTTTCCTCTCGGTCGCCATTTTTTAAAAGCTGGTTAGGCCTATAGCAGATTAGGCAAGTGCCTACAGCAAGCAACTCGGGAATGATACCTTGTGTTCCTTATCTTTTAGGTGTCAGTGTGGCAAATGCAGCACTGAGTTATTGGCCTCTGCAAGGGAATATCGCTGCTGCAGAGAAGTTCACGCGGCGTATGGCAAGGTCACGTTCGAAGGAATGCAAGACACGGCACCGTGCGTGATCGACCATCCCGACTACAAGGCCATGGTGAACAAGGTCGTGCTGTTGCAAGTAGGCCCACTCCTCAAGGGACGAAACGGGAAGTCGCATCGTCGTCATCCTGGTGTTTCTCTAGAAGAGTATGTATTCTTTTATGACTTGCAACCAACATGTGTTTTCTCAAAAATGTTAGCAGCCTTACAGTATATGGGCCTACATTTCGTTTGTCATTTTGACAAATATCAGTACAGCGAAGTAAAGGTTTATAGTTGCTAGTCAAAAAGGTTCATAAAATGGAGTGTGCCATATATTACTTCTTCCTTGAAGATTCAGTCTGTGCAGGTTTTGTTTTTGTGTACAGTTTTACACTACACCTTGTCAATTTTTTTCATAAGAAACTGCTCAAGGAAGTCAACTCTCAGATCGCCAAAAATTAAGAAACTGCAATACTGAGAAGTATAATGAGGTACTATTTTTATTGATAAAGGAAATCCTTGACACAGTTTTCCTTTACTTGCACTTGCTTCACGTATCATATTACTGGTTGTCTAAACATTGGAAAGGCGTAAAAACCTTGTTTTGAAATGTTCATGAGGGCACAGGTAGTTAACATAAAGATTGTCATGGCACCTCTAGAAACTCCCAAGAAATTCTGAGTACTCAAAGTTTGATAATTTTAAGAAACTTTCAGTACTGGGGCAAATTCTTAGTTTCGTATAACAGGCCCGTAGGAAGCAGGGGGCAGGGGGCTCAAGCCCCCCAATAGTTTTGAAAACAATGGTGCTACGTCACAAGCATCAACTAGATGTATTATTTCTATTGTTCTAAGAACAATTCCCCCAATCTGAAGCTGCTTTCTACGGCCCTGCTTATAAAAAAAGTGTGTATGCACTATGTCAGCAAGGGTGCCATAAAAGATAACAAACAGTTCAGCTTTTTACATATATTCATTTTTCAACTTTCATGATAGAATGCATAAACTTTTGTGAATAATTTATTTTAGTACATCACAGGAAAGAAATTAGTATAATATATTTTTCTCTATACTTCCCAATGGAAGAGTGAGTAAACAAACAAACTTTTGTTCCCTTGCAGGTATATCCGTGCTGTTGCTTACCGTTGGGTTATACGCTGGATATTTGGTTATCTTGGTTGGGATCATTCACGCCCACTTACTGCCTGCATTTACAACCATATAAGAGCAACGTACCCATCTGGCCAGGCTTCAGGTTACAAGGATTCCGCAGAAAGACAGTAAAACTTGCAGGCAGTACTTTGTATATAATGTGTAAATAGTTAATTGAGAATAGGGATTTTTTTTGGTTGATTGTTTTGCTACATAGGCCCTCACAATATACTTTTTACAAAGTAGAAACATTTGAATGACAAGTTTTGCAAATGGTGGAATATCAAATTTGATATCAATTTTTTAGACTTTAAAAAACATCAAGTTACCAGACTGAATAGCTCAAATGCATGGGGTCAGCAAAATAACATTTACATACAGTTGTTAAGTTAAAGTTGCTCTCACATTCGATGTCAGGCAAATCAATTAATTGCCAAAGGATATAATTATATTAAAGATTTTTGTGTGAAGATTTTTGTGAGCAATTTTTACTGTCAGAATTCTCACCTGACATCTAGTGTGAGATGACTTTATGCTTGACACTTCAACCCTATTTTTCAGGACACTTTTTCTTTTTATGACCCTTTGTTGGCTGGTTGCATTTGTGACAACGTGGTGGCTGCCTTTTCCTTGTTTTGGCCTGACTGGTCATCTGTTCCTCAAGCATCTGTTCTTTCAATAAGCTCTGTTCTGCTCCTAAAGGAGTGGGAGAAGTTTTGAAAATCATTAACCACAATCCACTAACTTACAGTAGCTAAAGGCATTACTGTTATTTCATTGCAGGAGGTAGCCAACACAAAGTATAAATACCAGCCTCAACAGTAGAATTAAAGTCTGTGTCCAGGGTCTCATTTGCTAGATAATATTCAGTAATCTGGAAATATTGTTAACTGCACATTTTGATCATTTTTTCATAATATGCAGGTTTTGGCATATACTGTATTTCACTGGTTATTGGAGCATGAGTGGTTTAGATATTAGAGAGCCTATTGATAAACAATTTCTTTGTGTTTTGTTTTGTTTTATCAACTAATTTTAGATTGATTATCTACATCATATGTATATCTTATCTTATTCTTTGTAAATACAAATATACAAAGTAAACAAAACTAAATCCACGAGAAAGGTAGTCAAAATTTGGTATTTTACAATAAACAAAAATGGAATGACAGATGATAATGTTTACCTGGTGGATATAATGATACATGTGTCTCCTTTCTTTGTTTGTATTTATCAACTGCTTCCTGTTTTGATAAACGGTTGTCAAATTTTTCAACGAGCGGTTTTGGTGCAGACTTCCTGTACTTTTCAACAATTTGAGACATCTCAACTTTCGGGACAGCAAACAGGAGGTCTCTGATTGATTTGATGTACTCTATGAAAAGTAAATATAGCACTTAATTCCTGGTAAGTACCTGTAAAAGATACACTAACAACTTTATGAAAGTTCAAATTGAAGATTGGTACTCATAGACAATAATGCTGAAGATGGTGTCAAGAAACTTTTTACCAAGATGAATTGCATTCATTAATCAAATTCCTAATAGAACTGTTCAAAAGACTCCTCATTAGAAGAAATTCATTTTGGTAAAAGGTTCTCTGTTACACCATGGCATGACTGTCTATTTGTTTGTTTCTAGTTTGAAAAATGAGCCTGCTCTGTTTCTCATACTGTAAGCTGGTTTCTTAGAGAAAACAAGAGTATTTCACACCTAACTAAGATGCCAACTTAAAAATGGCTTAAAAACAACTTCAATTACCATAGGTTGGAGGAACAGGCACTCTTCTAACAGACTCCTCACCAAGCTTGTATTTAGGCCATGTTACACGCATCATTTCCTCACCATCTGCAGTTCTCTGTGTCTCTCTGTTTAGATTTTCATTGAAATGGGATATCGCCAGAATATGTCTTGAAAAGGAAAAAGCCTCACATCAATTTATAGGACATAAAAGTATGCAGTAGTTTTCTTGCAGAGAAAAATTAACTTTTTCATATCAATCAGTTTGTCCAAAGAAACCAAAAACCAGGGACCAGAAAAATTTCATCTTTCCTCCATTCAGATTCAGTTTAATATCTTTTTGATAAACATCAACTGCTATTACAATGATTTTTGAGTGAATGATAGGCTCAATGGTGGTACAGCAGGCAATGAGTGAAAAATTGTGAAATGACAAACAGGATTTAACATTACCTGCAAAAAGTCCCAAGCCATTGAAAATGAAGCATTTTTGGGTGCCAGTGGTTGAGCGTAGAGTGGTAACCCTCCAAACAACTCGTTTGAACATTAGGGGACAACATTTTTATGTCATTTAGCAAGCTTGTGTTCATCAGAATGGATTTAACTTTGTCATATGCAATTGTACCTGCACAAAATAGAGAGAAATTTCTGAGAAATTGAGTTCAACTGAAACCCCCCCCTCCCCCTCAGAAATACTGAAAAAGCATACACTATTGAACAACTTTCAGATCATAATAATTGTGTGTATTAATGCAGTACAAGACTTGCATACATTATGGTTTTCCTGCCTGAGAATTCTCTTGCTTCAAAAAATTTACGACTCTGTAAATTTGGCTAAAAATGGCTCAAGAATTGTCATCATAATGTAAATAAGCTTTGTCACCTTAATCGGTGCAAGACATTTACTGTAGAGTGAGCTTGATAGTACAGGAAACAAATTAATGGCTTACCATTTCTGATCCAGTGCCGCTTTTTCAATCTCTCATGTATACACTTGGTGAACAATTTGTCTGAATGTACATCATGCTCATCTTCAATATGGGTCATGATGGATTTCCATTTGGCTAGTACCAATTCACTAAAGCCTTCTTGCGTTGTCGTGACACACCAGTAAAGATGATTGCGGATTGATGTTGTCCATTCTTTAATTTTTTCACAATCTTTCTCCTGACCAGCTTTCGTCAGTTTTTTTACAATCGTTCGAGCCACATGCCAAATATCATAAAAATGGGCTACGTTTCCAAATGATTCTCTGAGCCATTTTGCAACACTTTTATGGCGGTCAGAAACAAAACTTGATGGTGTCACTCCCTTGTTGGTAAGAAATTGAAAGCACCTCTGAACACCAAGTAATTCCATATTTGAACTGCTTTTGCATTCATTTGCCTATTATAAAGAAAAAACCAGTGTGAGTCTATGGCTGTCTAAATACTGTATCTACACCTTTGTTTCTGTTTGACACTCTTCAGTAGGTCTTGCCACTAACATATGGTAAAAAAGGGGAGTTGCATCTAGTTTGCGGTAAATTTGTACAAACTTTGTTGCATTTGTTTTGAATATGTTTCAGATTTACCTGTAGGAGTTTGAGATTCTTTAGAAATAGTTTGAATTTGCACCAAACAAAAATTACAATAAATTGTTTGAAACTTCCTGTAAACGCATGAATTTACACAAACCCTATACAAACTTGCAAAGCCCAACAGAAAAATATAACATTTACCCAATGCGAAATAGTTGTAAAGTTTGTGAAAATTGCATTTCTGTGGGAACAGCAATAAAGCTATCCAACATGGGCCCCAAAGAATGAATCAATTTGGAGGTACTGTCAAACACATGCAAACTTCAAACCTGTGTGGAAATATCACCAGGAATTCATAAAATGTCAGCCCTGCTAATCCAGTCTAAGGGATAAAAAGTATGGACATGCAACAACATGATATGCAAATTACAGTTTCTTCATTATAAAAGAAGGTTTTTTTAAAACAATTTTGCATACTGAAAGGAAGAAAATAATGCTTGTCAAAATGTATCTGATACATTTTGTTAGAGAACAATAGACCTTTTAGCTATTCTACAAAAGAACCTGGATCAAGCGTTATTTTATACATTTTGATACGCGACATTCGATCGAGTGGCTTTAGAGCTTCTATCACTATTGTACACATTCGAAAATTCTACAAAATGTAGCAAAATGTTGTTCGATTCTGATTCCTTTCAGAATAGCTAAAAGGTCTATTGAAGGAGAAATAATATGCTAAGTTTGCATACCTGGACAAGTTCAAAATGGACAATTTTCATAATATTTTCGCAAAAGATAGTATATGCTCCATATTTGGCTGAGTGACCCATAGAATCAAACCGGCCATCACCACAAATGGTCAGACGTTCATTGAGTTGAGACATTTGGTCTAGCAATTACGCTCTGTACAATTCCCAGTGCCGAATGATGGAAGGAACAAGGAAGTTTCTTTGGTGAAGGAAAAATGTCCTGGCTTGATATGTCATGAGACCCATGTGCTTGAAAACAAGGAGTATCTTGCTAATTGATGCACCAGCAGTTAGTGCTGCAAAGCTGAGTAACACATTTCCAGCTGGATAGCGCCCAAGTACAAATGGCTGAGATCTCCATGCAAATGAATCTCTCCCGCACCTTTCACAATCCTGCACCACTGTCACCATCGTTCCATTTTTGAAGGATCTCACATTTGGGGAACTTCCTTTGCACTTGAAACAAAACAGGGAAAAAAGACTCAGCAGCATGCTATGAAATACAACAAATTTGGGCTCCTCTTGAACTGTGGTAGAAGGATCAATCCTGTGAAGAAGAAAAATAGCTGTTTAGCGTTATGAAAAAAATAGGCAGAAGGTTTGGAGAGCAAGATATGGATTGGACTATGAAGAAGTCTGCTAAGAGTTGGTGTTTCTGTATATGAGCATCTCATTTCCAGAAATACAGAAAGATTTGGTACAAATTCTGTCAGAAAAGATGACTTTGCAGCGTCCATTACTTTTTTGAAGAGAGTTGAAGGGACATGATCGCCAAAATACAGCCAGCAACTCTACATGGTATCATTTCATTTGTTATTTTATCTCCATGACGAGTAAGCTACAGTTTTTACCTACTGAGTCACATGCATTGCATGCATACTGTATGCATGATATATACCTGAATCTGTTTCAAAATCACCTCTGCAATGGAGAACATGTGAATGTGGAGAAATTGATCATGGTATAACAAAAACATTTGGAAATACCTAATGTAGTTTTTTGAAAGCTCATCAGCAACTTTGTCAACATCTTCATCATCATCATCTGAACAAAAGCTATCCTCACTGTCATCATCAAAACTGCTTTCACTCAAATCACTGTTTTCGCTATCATCAGTCTCCATTCTTGAATCATCCTGCTCATCCAACTCAGCCTCCGATTCAAATTGCACCACTTTTTCAGCTACTTTCGCTTGAGCGGATTGTTTGACTGTTGCTTGCTAGGAATTGAGGGGTAAGATGGTTGATCAATATGGAGTAATGAAGAAAGTTGTACTGGCATGAGTTCTACAGGCCATGGGGCTGAGGGGGTGGCAGGCCCCAATGTTGAAAATGTTGGCCAAAAATGGCAGCAATCTGCCCTTAACCAGATAAAAATGTTGGTAAGCAATGAATTTTTTATCAGGCAGTCCCTGTAATTCTATCTTCCTACCCGCTAATGTGAACTGAAATGAACTGTTTGATTGACTGAAGGAAAAATTGACTGGAAATTTGTCGGCTAATTTCAAGCCAGGAAGGGGGGGAGTACTCCCATACTTGACCTCACGGGATGTGCCGCTCAACAGGGTGTCCTTTTGTGGTAAAAATTATGCGACAGGGTGTCCTTTTCTAAGGAAAATTATGCAACAGGGTATTATGATAGTAGAGAAAATTATGCGACAGGGCATCACAAGCAAAATATGCGGAAGGAGCTTTAAAACGGGGAACTTTAAAACAGGGACCTTTAAAACGGGGTAATTTAAGGTGGGGAACTTTAAAATGGGGAACTTGGGCTTCTTTGCCTGAACGCACCATCCTCAGATTTGAAACGAGCAAGGTATCCTTATTGTGGTATTTATATTTGAATTTACACGTATTTTTTACAAGAAACTGCCTATTTTCTATAAGAATCTCAACTCTCGGATCACCAAAAATTAAGAAACTCCACTATTGGGTAATTCCATGTCAAACCAACTTACCTATATGCCCCGACTATCTCTAATTTTGATGAAACTTTTCACATATGTTTCTCATTGTAAGAATAGACGAAAAACCAAATTTCAGCTTAATATCTTTAACGGGGGCTGAGAAATCACTTTCTAAAGATTTCCCCATTTCGCCCCCATCCGCGACCCCCCAAAACGTATAACATTAATAGATTTAGTTGTACTAGTGCTATTGGGCCCAGTGATAGCTCATTTTAAAGCTCTTTTAAAGCTCTGTTCTAATATGATAGTTTCTACAACCTACCCTACATGCCAAAAATACCAATCTTGAAAAACCATCTTCATTTCCAATGGCTCCCTGTGAATTAGTACCTCTCCCCCTGGGGAAAATTTTAGACCAAAAGCTTCCTTGATATATAGATAACCATGATACAAATCTAGAGAGTGGGCCCTCTATGGATGACAAAGTTGCAGGCTTTGCAAAAACAGTAACTCTACAAAATGTTGACAAGAGAGGAAAAAGTCATATGCAAATTTCTCCAATGTCTCTTAAAAAACTTATATACTGAAATTTGATAGATGTGAAAAGAGTTTTTAAAATGAGTTAGCAGTCAAAGCTACAACTGTACAGTATAGTCAATGTTTGGTGTTTGTGGGCTTTGTGTTAGGAGTTTCATCCATCCCTCATTTGAGACACATTGTTGCCTCAGCCATTTCAATTTCGGTCAATGCATATGTTCTGCCTGTTACAGTGATTGGAGAGACGGTTGAGAGAACAGCAGCATGGGGTACAGTGAGAACATCATCCTTTCTTGGGAACGAGAAAGAAGCTGATGGTCCTGATGGATGCAGAAATTTCACTTTTATTTCTCTTGCTGCTTGAAATTGCTCCAGAACATATGCAAGCCACCATTTACCATCATACTCGCATGTAACGTAACCTTTTATCTTTTCCCATTCTAATAATTCCTTCAAGGATACATTACTGACACTAAATGTTGTTTCAGTTAAAGCAAAGGAGTACTCTCTTATTGTCTTGCAGCTGGGTATTGAAGCAAAGGCATGAAGTTTTTGAGTTCCCTCTATTGATTTACTCGTTAGAAATCTTTGTGCAAGTTTCTTCCCAGTTTCCAATATTTCCTCACTTGTGGCGAATGCAAAGTGCACTTTTTTGATATTTTCCTTTGCCCATTCAAAAAGTTGCAACGGTGTTTGAATTTGGTTTTCATGCGGCCTTTGTAGGCTTGCTCTTGCTGCCAACCTCTTCACAGTCCCCCCAACTCCATCACAAGGACCTTTCCCATGTGAAGTTGCAAAAAAGTGCCAGTCTGCAGGCATCCCAAAATCAGCTTCATGATTTGCAAGGTTAATAAATTTTTTTCTATTCTTGTATTGCGATGCAGCTCGATCTGAGAAATATATCACCTTTATGAATGGCATGATCTCTTTCAAAAACGCAATCAGTTTGCATTGAAAATGATGAACTACTACTGTGTCATGTGATAGATGATCAGAAATCACCACAAAGCTGATTTCCTTCAAGTCAGTAGATTCATTGCCCTCAATAGGAAACCGATGGTACACGACAAAAGGATGGATTGTAGCTTGGCTATTGGTCCAGTGGTAGCCCTGGATCTCATCTTGAAGGACGAATGAATAGTTCTCTGCAAAATCACCTATGACAAGAACCTCTCAATCCATTGGTCCTTCCTTGATCTCCTTCATGAATTTTGACTGCTGGGTAGCTATAAATGAATGGCGCTGAAAACGACAAAGTTTATCAATAAGGTCTTCTACAAAATCATCGGTGCTCTTAACAACTGTTTCAAGATTTGTTCTGTCAACATTCACCCATAATTTATATGTAACTTCGTCAATTGCTAACTGCCAAGAGGTCAGACTTGAGCTTGTCAGTTTTTCTCACAGAATGAGCAACGGCTAAGCAAACACTCTGGTTGTGGGGGGATTGCATGCAAGGCAGGCCAGCAAATGTTGGTAGGATAGTTTCCCCTCCCCTCCAACTAAAGCTCAAAACTCTGGCAGACTTGAGATCTTTGATCCATCCAACATGAGTTTCACATTTTGATGTATCGCGCAAACACACACTGCATGAGTTCCACTTCCACCAGGTAGAACAACATTTTTTGGGCGCAAGGAGGCAAATTTTGAGAATCCTATGTTAACTGTTGACTTCTCTTTAAACTGTTGGTAGCATTCCTTCAAATTGCAAAGTATTAATCGCTTCTGAACCATAACTTTCTCGCCATGGACATTCATTGCAACGCAATCTTTTTTACGAGGCATCTGACGGCTAATATCATCACTTTCATAAAACTTCTTTACTTGCTCGACGATAGTTTCCGGTACGCTTCTGCCAGGCTTTGGATTTGGTGTAGAAAGTACCCCCCTTTCCTTTGTCAATTTCTTTGCAGCTCTTGCCATGAAGTTAGACAAGCCAAATTCATCTTGAATCCTTCTGATACTCCAGCTACTTGGAAGCACAGTAAGCACCTGCATTTGTTCACTCCTCTTACCTAACATTTTGAACTTCTCCTTCAACTGCGATATCATTTCATGATAAAAGATTTCAGACTCTTTTGAATTGTCAGAAATCTGCTCATCTTTTTCATCAGGCACAGTAGCCATCCTAAGTTTTTTGTGCAATGTTTCATTAACCCTTTTTAGTTTCTCTTCAGAATATCGCTTTTGCCTTACTAACTTCTTTGCTGTGAAAGGTGATTCTCCAAGACTGCTTATCGATTCATTCACTGTAGAGATATCAGCAAAGGATGACTCAAATGGCTCTTCTTCATCGGATACGCCTGTTTCTACGTCACATTGATGTGATGGACCAGGTTCCGGCTCTGGGTTCTGGACTTTATAGGTATGTGATGATACCTCCTTCCTGCATGGTGTGCAAATTTTTTTACCAGGCACTAAGTTCAAATGCTTATGTAGATTAGAATAAATCAAACTTATCTCACGAAGGCCTTTTGTTGGTTTCTTTCCACAATGCCTTGACAAAGGATCACAACATGCTCGTTGATGGTTTACATACTGTGTAAGAAATACTCTTCTGTGCCCCTGGCATATCTTCGTAAGAGGGCTACATTGTGTTCTCAGTTCTAATATTTCAATCTCCTCCTTGTTTAGTACAAAGAAATCAGACTCTTCTGTCAACTCGCAACTTTCATTCAGCCTCACACCAATTTCACATTTTTTTGCAGAGTTCTCCATCATTGAATGCAACTCTGGTCTGGTAATTTGAAAATCTCAACTAACCACCCAACTAAAGAGTTTACTTAAATAGCCTTTCTGAATCTCATTCATTCATCAATTGCTTCCTTTGGAGGAATTATTTAGTATAAAATGGTTTCCTTTACCACCTCTTGCCGCTATTTGAAAGATTAAAATTACTTCCTTTTCTTATTTTCACACTTAGGGATAAGTATCCTGTTATCTCCCTGAGAATACCTAACAGGAAACATTTCACAGTATATCCAATTTTATGGGAATATCAAATTTTCATTTTGAATTGCTTTATATTATGCACCAAAACAAACTACTAAAAACAACAAGATGATTTAACCAGACAAAGCTCATTGCCAGGAACTTTGGTCAATAAAATAAATTTCCATACAAATAAGGCAAGTAGACAATGCTCAATGAACTTAAGAGCCAATGAAAATCATAGTTCTGGGGAACTTGAAAGTGACTTTAAATTTACACTACTATATAGCAATAAGAAAACGTTAAAAGATTTCTGACAGGAACAGACTCTTTTCCCAGTAGACATTTCAAAGGAGACATTGGAGAAATTTGTATATGACTTTTTTCTTTCATGTTGACATTTTGTAGAGTTACTGTTTTTACAAAGCCTGTAACTTAGTCATCCATAGAGGGCCCACTCTTTAGATTTGTATCATGGTTATCTATATATCAAGGAATCTTTTGGTATAAAATGTTCCCCAGGGGGGAGAGGTACTAATTCACAGGGAGCCATTGGAAATCAAGTTGGTTTTTCAAGATTGGCATTTTTGTCATGTAGGGCAGGTTGCAGAAACTGTCATATTAGAACAGAGCTTTAAAAGAGCTTTAAAATGAGCTATCACTGGGCCTAATAGCACTAGTACAACTAAATATATTAATGTTATACGGTTTGGGGGGTCGCGGATGGGGGCGAAATGGGGAAATCTTTAGAAAGTGATTTCTCGGCCTCTGTTAAAGATATTAAGCTGAAATTTGGTATATAGTCTATTATTACCATGAAAAACAAGTTCATTAATTATGGACAGAATCAGTGATAGTGAGGGCAAATGTGTACTTATAATTTGTTGGTTTCATATGGAATTACCCTATTGGGAAAAAGGAAATCCTTGACATCTTTTTGTTTTATTTTCACTTGTTTCCTGTTGACATTACTCAGAAGGTGCATGAGTAATGTCTAAACATAGGAAAATCTTAAAGTAGAGTACTCAAAATTTGATAATTTCAAGAACCATTCAATAGCTACATACATTCAAACATTCAACAATTATCTGTTGTTTACTTTGTTTTTATTAGAAGCTAGTTCCGTTCAGAGTTTTGTTCAGTTTCATAGCATCAGATTAAATTGTCCAATAATCTAGAGTCTTTTTCTTGCTTTCATTTCATTTATAATTATTTATCCAAGACCTTCTGAGTAATGTCAAACAAGAAACAAGTGAAAATAAAACAAAAAGATATCAAGGATTTCCTTTTTCCCAGTAGTGGAGTTTCTTGATTTTTGGTGATTCGAGAATTGAGATTCTTATAGAAAATAGGCAGTTTCTTGTAAAAAATACGTCCCGTTCCCCGTTTGAAAGTTCCCCATTTTAAAGTTCCCTGTTCCCCGTTTTAAAGTTCCCCATTTCAAAGTTCCCCGTTTTAAAGTTCCCCGTTCCCGGTTCCCCGTTTTAAAGTTCCCCATTTTAAATATAGCCACTTGAAAGGTACCTGATTGAAGTCTAAACATTGGAAAGACTTCAATGACTCTGTTTTGAAACGCATGAACATTCATGGGCACAGGTGGTGAACATGAAGATTGTTATGGAACCCCAAAGAAACTCGTATGAAACTCCCGAGTATTAAAAATCTGATAATTTTAAGAAACTTCCAGTACTGGCCGAAATTCTTAGTTTCCTATAAACATACATGTATGTCTGTGCCACGAAGGAAAGGTACATAACTATGGTAATTCCCAATGTTCCCCGTTTTAAAGTTCCCCGTTCCCCATTTTAAAGTTCCCGTTTTAAAGCTCCCCATTTTAACGTTCCCCGCTCCCTGTTTTAAAGTTCCCCGTTTTAAAGTTCCCCATTTTAAAGTTCCCCGTTCCCTGTTTTAAAGATAGCCCGTGTAAAACTTCTAGTATGGTCATAAATAATACAAAATAATTGCGCACTATCATTGTAGTCAAGATTGAGTATTTTGCTTAAAAACTCATACTGAAAAACTGCTTTAGGTTTTTCAACATGTATATGTCCTACCTTACTGTATCAAAAGCAAACATTTATCATCTGTGAATATTTTTGGGTCTTTGACAGAGCAATTTAAAAATAAAATTTCGTCAAAGGTTTGATAATCAATTTTTTGTGATTTTTAAAGAGGAGTACTTTTTTGGGGTACCTGGTATATCAACCCTGAGAGCTTTTTTAATTCTGGACATTCTGGAGGAGGGTGGGGGGATTTTGATTGGCATCACCATTCAAAGCAGTCGGAGATCGTAAACAAAGGAAATTCTCTAAACCAGTAATACAAAATAAACAAAACTAGCCGGGCAAACTCTCGCCTTGTGCATGCAAAAAAGAATGTATAAGAGAAGTCGCGAGAACGAAGGAAGAAGGATAAATCTAAAGATCTGCCCGCCAGACTTTGTTATTTTCCCAATTTTGTTCTTGTCCGGTGGCAATCAAAAAGAAACTGATGCTATTGTGTTAAAAATATTGTCTTTGTTTTACCAACTTCATTAACTGCATTCACAGCATGCGGAATGCCAGAACTTGAGCATGATACTGTTGCAGAAGAAACAGTACCTATCATCCAACCAAGAGTTGGGGGTTTGAGTACAGATGGAAAAGATAAAATTGGAAACATGGTGACAGATCTGCGAATAAAAATCCAAAACTACATTGAAGGTAGGTATGGAAATCATTTGGAACCTCATTCTTAAATGAATAATCCATAGATACGAGTGTCTCGAGTACACATTCCGTTTGTTAAAAAACTGTTGATTATTTTGCCAATGAAATGTTTCTGTATCAACAAGATTGTTTCCAACCTTGAAAGTTGTTCACTGTTGGATATTCGCCGCCTTTCTCTGAAAGAGCTCTACCTGGCCAAGAACATGCACTGGTGTTTGGCAAGGCAAGAACTTGCAAGAGAGAGATTGAGATGGCCTGGTGATATAGGAGTACATCGCTACAGAGACAATGACTTTTATAGTCTTCTAGAGTCAGTGAAGAGCAGTGCGTGCTACCAATCCATTTGCCACAATGATCACGAAGTTAGCAAAGTCATGATAATGCTGCATCGCCATTTGCTCAATTTTCGATGAGTGACCTTAGCCTCCTCCTAAAAACGTTTTTTTTAAATCACCAAACTAGCCGTGTTGCTGGACCGATGTTTGTATCTCATATCAACCTCATTTTTCTTATGATGTGCAACTGAATTAGCGGGGGTTTGGGGGCGACAGCCCTCAATGATAATAACAAATGGAGAAAGCAAATAATATATCAATGCTGCTATAATATATATCAATGCTACTATAATATATCAATGCTACTAATTCCTGATGATAAGATTTGACCAAACAATAATATAAATTTTTGAAACATTTGAAACATTTGTGAATAAATACTATAAAAGACAAAGAAGCTAACTAGCATTTGACCATTCATTTTAGGGGGCTGCTGCCCCCAAACCCCCGCTACTACCACTGCATTGTTGCATTTCCATAAATTAAACAGTAGGGTGTGAATCACAATTGGAAAGAGTTTACCCCATTCTCCATCTACTGCTGATTAGTTTGACACATAGTTTGCCTGAATGAAAAGTTTCTTCTTCAGATGGGGCAGTTCCCAACATTGCAAGGTCAGTGTCTATTGTTTACAAGTTTCTATGGAAATGGAATGCCACACCCAATAATTACCACTGAAACTAAAGTCAACAATTAATGTTACATTTGCATGCAAATTTCTGGGCAGTTATCACGTATAATGAAAGAAATAGATTTTCGAGTGGTACACCCCCTTAACACTCTGAAGGCAGGCTCTGTTGACAATGTGCATATTTTCTGTATGTTTGAGGCAAGAGATATTTTCGCGGTTTCAGATGATTTGAAGACCATTTCAGGTGGTTTCAGGCGATTTTGGGTGGTTTCAAGTTATTTGAACGTTTCATTGATATCAACAACAGCTATCATTTCAACAGCCTACCAATGTAAGTGTCTATTTTCTACTGTGATAAACCAATACCTTCAATTTCTTCATTATATAAGTATCTTCATTCTTCCCTTCCATTGCTATCAACAACAACTATCAATTCAACAGCCTACATGTGTTCAGTATATATTTCCTACAGGCATCAACCAATGCCTTCCATTTCTTCATTTTCAACTCTATATTCTTTTCATTCATTATTTACCACTTTCTTTCTCCATTTTAGCATGTCTTCAGTGCCACAAAAAGAAGTTCCTAGTGACGACACGGTGATTAACAGAACTTCTATAAAAAACTGTGAGTGGCTCGTGAGACCGCATTCGTGAGACCGGTCTCCGAGCTGGAATCCACTATAAATGGCAATCTGCAAATAATCAAAGAGCATCCCATTCTCAAGCAAAAGTAGAGGGCGTGTCATCAAGAATTTTCCTGGGAGGCTCGCTCCCAGAGTCCTTGCAGCTGTTGGACCTACCTTCAGAATACATTCTTGGCTCTTTCTATCAACTGCTGAATATAAATAGTTTTGAAATCTGATATACATATTCTCTTAGCACATTTAAGGAGCCTAGTATGTCCTGTCTTCCAGCAAAACACCTGAAAAGAAAAGCATTTCCTAGACTTGGAAAATTGAGGGTCCTTGCCCCTCCATTCAAAAAGCAGAATTTCCGCCACTGTATTCAAGGGTGAGATGTAGTAAAATTGTATACAGTACCAGAATTTATACAATGTGGCATTTTTTAATTCTTCATTACATCTCTGATGTTACAATTATGTAAATAAAAAATCAGCATTTGAATCAGTTTCGATATTTGTTCAATGTTCTCCTTTGTTTCTTATTTCTGATTTGTTTCTTTTCCTTATCACCGATGTTTCTCATTTCTGATGCGCAGAGAAATAGAGGGCCAGCAGCCAACCAGTAGCAACAACAACAACAACCAACAACCAGCAGCAACAAAATGAAAGGAATAACCAGAGCACAAATAATATACAGGCCAGATGTGACGCAGGCGTGGTATATGTCACGCCTGCGGCACAGTCCAAAGCAAAACTAATAAACAATTGGGTGGACAGCACCATAATAATACGGAAACAACTCCGGCAACTAAGATTAGATTGTAGACGACGTTTCTGGCCAAAGCGGCCAGAACATCGTATATCTGCCTTAGACTTATGATGGTGAGTCTCTTGTTTCCCTGTGCTCTTTGACTTCAAGATGGCACCTCGGTCAACAGAGACTCGTATTATTTCTCTGAATAACCTGATCTTATTTACAACTATCAATTCAACAGCCTACATGTGTTAAGTATCTATTTCCTACTGCCACTAACCTATACCTTTCTTCACTTTAAACCAACATTTTCCATTTATTATTTCCCACTTTCTTTCTCTCTTTTAGCATGTCTTCGACGCCACAAAAAGAAAAGATAGGCTTTTTCTATCACTTTCCAAAGAATTTCTTGCGGCCATATGGGCCGGTGTAATATGCGTTTCGGTCCACTTATGCGTTTCGGTCCGGACCGAAACGCATAGCAGAAAATCTCCATGCGTTTTGGTCCGGACCAAAATGCATAGCACTCTTTGCTATGCGTTTCAGTCCGGACCGAAACGCATAGCAGTTTTCGGCTATGCAAAAGGGTCCACCTCAAATGGACACATACGCATGGTAATTTTCGGTTATGCAAAAGGGTCCACCTCAAATGGACACATACGCATGGTAATTTTCGGTTATGCAAAAGGGTCCACCTCAAATGGACACATACGCATGGTAATTTTCGGCTATGCAAAAGGGTCCACCTCAAATGGACACATACGCATGGTAGTTTTCGGTTATGCAAAAGGGTCCACCTCAAATGGACACATACGCATGGTAATTTTCGGCTATGCAAAAGGGTCCACCTCAAATGGACACATACGCATGGTAATTTCCGGCTATGCAAAAGGGTCCACCTCAAATGGACACATACGCATGCTAATTTTCGGCTATGCAAAAGGGTCCACCTCAAATGGACACATACGCATGGTAATTTTCGGCTATGCAAAAGGGTCCACCTCAAATGGACACATACGCATGGTAGTTTTCGGTTATGCAAAAGGGTCCACCTCAAATGGACACATACGCATGGTAATTTTCGGCTATGCAAAAGGGTCCACCTCAAATGGACACATACGCATGGTAATTTCCGGCTATGCAAAAGGGTCCACCTCAAATGGACACATACGCATGCTAATTTTCGGCTATGCAAAAGGGTCCACCTCAAATGGACACATACGCATGGTAATTTTTGGCTATGCAAAAGGGTCCACCTCAAATGGACACATACGCATGGTAATTTTCGGTTATGCGAAAGGGTCCAATTCAAATGGACACATACGCATGGTAATTTTCGGCTATGCAAAAGGGTCCAATTCAAACGGACACATACGCATGGTAATTTTCGGCTATGCAAAAGGGTCCACCTCAAATGGACACATACGCATGGAAATTTTCGGTTATGCAAAAGGGTCCAATTCAAATGGACACATACGCATGGTAATTTTCGGTTATGCAAAAGGGTCCAATTCAAATGGACACATACGCATGGTAATTTTCGGTTATGCAAAAGGGTCCAATTCAAATGGACACATACGCATGGCAATTTTCGGCTATGCAAAAGGGTCCAATTCAAACGGACACATACGCATGGTAATTTTCGGTTATGCAAAAGGGTCCGGACCGAAACGCATAGCAGTTTTAGGCTATGCAAAAAGGTCCACTTGAAATGGACACATACGCTTTGTAATTTTCGCGCTTGAGAATCATGAAGATCAATGTAAATAATTATCTGTAAATCGCATCGATATCGGTCAAGTCTACATGCACCATATCTCTATAGCCTTATGGGTCTTCTGCAAAGATCTTAAAAGATAGTCAAAAAATTGAGTAACTCGTTGGTTACTCTAAGGTTGTGTGCTCAAAAATAGTCTAAACTTTCTTTCAACCAGCTACTCTCGAGTACCGAATAATCGCCCCCGCCCGATTGATTCTTTTGAAATCTCTTCCAACCCCCCCCCTTTAATAATTCTTGAAAAATTTAAATGACAGTTAACATAATTTTTGAATAGATGAAAAATACGTATATAGCTAAGAAAAGGACCATTTTCAATGTTCCCAACCCCCGATGGTTCCAACCTTCCCCCGATTGTTCCAGCCCCCGATTATTACATTGAATCATTTGTAACCCCTTTCGATAATTCTGATCCCCCCCCCTTTATTTGGTACTGGAGAGTATTCAACAATAATACTTACAGTACCCCTTGTCTACTACTACCACGATAATTACCCCGTATCATCAAGGCATTGTTTTGACTACCCAACTTGAGCATCCTTCGACGTGAATTTATAAAATGCCCGAATGTCTGAATTAATCTGAGCTCCCACTAGCCCCTATGAATTGATAAATTGTCTTCACCCCCTTTCCGCCATTTCCCACAAATCACTACGAACTGACAAATTGTCTTAGCCTTAGCGTTGGGGAAGATAAATCATTGGGGGCTGCGCAATGAAAAGTCCATTGTTTACCAAACTTTTTGCCTGACAAAGTATGGATTTTGGCCGAAAAAGGCATGTTTTGGGAAATTGTTCCAATATTGGGGGGCCACCCCATCTTCTCCCGCCCCCTGACTTCACCCTCCCCATGAAATATATTGAATAGGCATCATATCATCTGACCCTGAAGTGCATTGCGTTTGCCACTGAAGCGCATAGTGTCTCACCCTGAAGCGCATAGGTGACTCGGAAGCGCATAGCGTTTCATGCTGAGACGCATAGCGTTTCATGCAGGACACTTTCGCATAGTGGACCGAAACGCATACTACACCGGCAGAGGAGGTCCCAACGGAGGAAACGGTGTTCAAGCGGACATCAATAAAAAATTGTGAGTGGCTCGTGAGACCGCATTATGCGGTCTCCGAGCTTGAATCCACCGTCAATGGGAACTTAGCCATCTTAAAAGATCATCCCCTACTCAACAAGAAGACATCTTTTGCTGCAGCCAAGGCTCCCCTGGAAGCTCTGGGGGCAAAATTGGTCCCATTTAATTTGCATGGCGATGGCTATCCATCCAAGGCCGATGGAAGTAGCATCCTAAAGACACTGGTGTCGGTTTTACATCCAAAGAAGATGAGTGAATCAATTTACCTATAACAAAGAAAAATTGCAAGAACTACAGCAGGGCAGGGAATTCCAGGAGCGATGTCCGAATGTGATCACGACATATTTCATTGTCATTTTGATATAGCCATCTGGTGAGTGATTTCACTTTCAAAAAAGGTGAGTGAATTAACTTACCTATTGCAAAGAGAAATGGTAAGAATAACAGCAAGCCTTTTAGGGGTTAATGATCAAAGTTGAAGACAATAAGACTTTCCCATTCATCAAAACAATGACAGGCGGTTTCAGATGATTTGCAGACCATTTCAGGCGGTTTCAGGCGATTTTGGGTGGTTTCAAGTTATTTGAACGTTTCATTGCTATCAACAACACCTATCATTTCAACAGCCTACCAATGCAAGTGTCTATTTTCTACTGTGATAAACCAATACCTTCAATTTCTTCATTATATAAGTATCTTCATTCTTCATTTTCAACTCTATATTCTTTTCATTCATTATTTACCACTTTCTTTCTACCTTTTAGCATGTCTTCAGTGCCACAAAAAGAGAAGATCGGTTTCTTCCACCACTTCTCTAAGAACTTCCTCCGCCCGTATGGACCAGTGGAGGAAGTTCCTAGTGACGACAGAGTGATCAAGAGAACTTCTATAAAAAACTGTGAGTGGCTCGTGAGACCGCATTCGTGAGACCGGTCTCCGAGCTGGAATACACTATAAATTGCAATCTGCAAATAATCAAAGAGCATCCCCTTCTCAAACAAAAGTAGAGGGCGTGTCATCAAGAATTTTCCTGGGAGGCTCACTCCCAGAGTCCTTGCAGCTGTTGGACCTACCTTCATAATACATTCTTGGCTCTTTCTATCAACTGCTGAATATAAATAGTTTTGAAATCTGATATACATATTCTCTTAGTACATTTAAGGAGCCTAGTATGTCCTGTCTTCCAGCAAAACACCTGAAAAGAAAAGCATTTCCTAGACTTGGAAAATTGAGGGTCCTTGCCCCTCCATTCAAAAAGCAGAATTTCCGCCACTGTATTCGAGGGTGAGATGTAGTAAAATTGTATACAGTACCAGAATTTATACAATGTGGCATTTTTTAATTCTTCATTACATCTCTGATGTTACAATTATGTAAATAAAAAATCAGCATTTGAATCAGTTTCGATATTTGTTCAATGTTCTCCTTTGTTTCTTATTTCTGATTTGTTTCTTTTCCTTATCACCGATGTTTCTCATTTCTGATGTGCAGAGAATTAGAGGGCCAGCAGCCAACCAGTAGAAACAACAACAGCAACCAACAACCAGCAGCAACAAAATGAAAGGAATAACCAGAGCACAAATAATATACAGGCCAGATGTGACGCAGGCGTGGTATATGTCACGCCTGCGGCACAGTCCAAAGCAAAACTAATAAACAATTGGGTGGACAGCACCATAATAATAGGGAAACAACTCCGGCAACTAAGATTAGATGTAGACGACGTTTCTGGCCAAAGCGGCCAGAACGTCGTATATCTGCCTTAGACTTATGATGGCGAGTCTCTTGTTTCCCTGTGCTCTTTGACTTCAAGATGGCACCTCGGTCAACAGAGACTCCTATTATTTCTCTGAATAACCTGATCTTATTTACAACTATCAATTCAACAGCCTACATGTGTTAAGTATCTATTTCCTACTGCCACTAACCTATACCTTTCTTCACTTTAAACCAACATTTTCCATTTATTATTTCCCACTTTCTTTCTCTCTTTTAGCATGTCTTCGACGCCACAAAAAGAAAAGATAGGCTTTTTCTATCACTTTCCAAAGAATTTCTTGCGGCCATATGGGCCGGCAGAGGAGGTCCCAACGGAGGAAACGGTGTTCAAGGGGACATCAATAAAAAATTGTGAGTGGCTCGTGAGACCGCATTATGCGGTCTCCGAGCTTGAATCCACCGTCAATGGGAACTTAGCCATCTTAAAAGATCATCCCATTACTCAACAAGAAGACATCTTTTGCTCCAGCCAAGGCTCCCCTGGAAGCTCTGGGGGCATAATTGGTCCCATTTAATTTGCATGGCGATGGCTATCCATCCAAGGCCGATGGAAGTAGCATCCTAAAGACACTGGTGTCAGTTGTACATCCAAAGAAGATGAGTGAATCAATTTACCTATAACAAAGAAAAATTGCAAGAACTACAGCAGGGCAGGGAATTCCAGGAGCGATGTCTGAATGTGATCACGACATATTTCATTGTCATTTTGATATAACCATCCGGTGAGCGATTTCACTTTCAAAAAAGGTGAGTGAATTAACTTACCTATTGCAAAGAGAAATGGTGAGAATAACAGCAAGCCTTTTAGGGGTTAATGATCAAAGTTGAAGACAATAAGACTTTCCCATTCATCAAAACAATGACAGGCGATTGCAGGTGATTTGCAGGTGATTTACAGGCGGTTTCAGATGATTTGCAGACCATTTCAGGCGGTTTCAGGCGATTTTGGGTGGTTTCAAGTTATTTGAATGTTTCATTGCTATCAACAACACCTATCATTTCAACAGCCTACCAATGCAAGTGTCTATTTTCTACTGTGATAAACCAATACCTTCAATTTCTTCATTATATAAGTATCTTCATTCTTCATTTTCAACTCTATATTCTTTTCATTCATTATTTGACACTTTCTTTCTCCCTTTTAGCATGTCTTCAGTGCCACAAAAAGAGAAGATCGGTTTCTTCCACCACTTCTCTAAGAACTTCCTCCGCCCGTATGGACCAGTGGAGGAAGTTCCTAGTGACGACACAGTGATTAAGAGAACTTCTATAAAAAACTGTGAGTGGCTCGTGAGACCGCATTCGTGAGACCGGTCTCCGAGCTGGAATCCACTATAAATGGCAATCTGCAAATAATCAAAGAGCATCCCCTTCTCAAGCAAAAGTAGAGGGCGTGTCATCAAGAATTTTCCTGTGAGGCTCACTCCCAGAGTCCTTGCAGCTGTTGGACCTACCTTCAGAATACATTCTTGGCTCTTTCTATCAACTGCTGAATATAAAGAGTTTTGAAATCTGATATACATATTCTCTTAGCACATTTAAGGAGCCTAGTAGGTCCTGTCTTCCAGCAAAACACCTGAAAAGAAAAGCATTTCCTAGACTTGGAAAATTGAGGGTCCTTGCCCCTCCATTCAAAAAGCAGAATTTCCGCCACTGTATTTGAGGGTGAGATGTAGTAAAATTGTATACAGTACCAGAATTTATACAATGTGGCATTTTTTAATTCTTCATTACGTCTCTGATGTTACAATTATGTAAATAAAAAATCAGCATTTGAATCAGTTCCGATATTTGTTCAATGTTCTCCTTTGTTTCTTATTTCTGATTTGTTTCTTTTCCTTATCACCGATGTTTCTCATTTCTGATGCACAGAGAATTAGAGGGCCAGCAGCCAACCAGTAGCAACAACAACCAACAACCAACAACCAGCAGCAACAAAATGAAAGGAATAACCAGAGCACAAATAATATACAGGCCAGATGTGACGCAGGCGTGGTATATGTCACGCCTGCGGCACAGTCCAAAGCAAAACTAATAAACAATTGGGTGGACAGCACCATAATAATAGGGAAACAACTCCGGCAACTAAGATTAGATGTAGACGACGTTTCTGGCCAAAGCGGCCAGAACGTCGTATATCTGCCTTAGACTTATGATGGCGAGTCTCTTGTTTCCCTGTGCTCTTTGACTTCAAGATGGCACCTCGGTCAACAGAGACTCCTATTATTTCTCTGAATAACCTGATCTTATTTACAACTATCAATTCAACAGCCTACATGTGTTAAGTATCTATTTCCTACTGCCACTAACCTATACCATTCTTCACTTTAAACCAACATTTTCCATTTATTATTTCCCACTTTCTTTCTCTCTTTTAGCATGTCTTCAACGCCACAGAAAGAAAAGATAGGCTTTTTCTATCACTTTCCAAAGAATTTCTTGCGGCCATATGGGCCGGCAGAGGAGGTCCCAACGGAGGAAACGGTGTTCAAGGGGACATCAATAAAAAATTGTGAGTGGCTCGTGAGACCGCATTATGCGGTCTCCGAGCTTGAATCCACCGTCAATGGGAACTTAGCCATCTTAAAAGATCATCCCCTACTCAACAAGAAGACATCTTTTGCTGCAGCCAAGGCTCCCCTGGAAGCTCTGGGGGAAAAATTGCAAGAACTACAGCAGGGCAGGGAATTCCAGGAGCGATGTCCGAATGTGATCACGACATATTTCATTGTCATTTTGATATAACCATCTGGTGAGCGATTTCACTTTCAAAAAAGGTGAGTGAATTAACTTACCTATTGCAAAGAAAAATGGTGAGAATAACAGCAGGCCTTTTAGGGGTTAATGATCAAAGTTGAAGACAATAAGACTTTCCCATTCATCAAAACAATGACAGGCGATTGCAGGTGATTTGCAGGTGATTTACAGGCGGTTTCAGATGATTTGCAGACCATTTCAGGTGATTTTGGGTGGTTTCAAGTTATTTGAACGTTTCATTGCTATCAACAACACCTATCATTTCAACAGCCTACCAATGCAAGTGTCTATTTTCTACTGTGATAAACCAATACCTTCAATTTCTTCATTATATAAGTATCTTCATTCTTCATTTTCAACTCTATATTCTTTTCATTCATTATTTACCACTTTCTTTCTCCCTTTTAGCATGTCTTCAGTGCCACAAAAAGAGAAGATCGGTTTCTTCAACCACTTCTCTAAGAACTTCCTCCGCCCGTATGGACCAGTGGAGGAAGTTCCTAGTGACGACACATAGAGACGATTTTAAGTTATTTGAACATTTCATTGCTATCAAAAACACCTATCATTTCAACAGCCTACCAATGTAAGTGTCTATTTTCTACTGTGATAAGCCAATACCTTCAATTTCTTCATTATATAAGTATCTTCATTCTTTATTTTCAACTCTATATTCTTTTCATTCATTATTTACCACTTTCTTTCTCCCTTTTAGCATGTCTTCAGTGCCACAAAAAGAGAAGATCGGTTTTTTCCACCACTTCTCTAAGAACTTCCTCCGCCCGTATGGACCAGTGGAGGAAGTTCCTAGTGACGACAGAGTGATTAAGAGAACTTCTATAAAAAAAAACTGCGAGTGGCTTGTGAGACCGCATTATGCGGTCTCCGAGCTGGAATCCACTATAAATGGCAATCTGCAAATAATCAAAGAGCATCCCCTTCTCCAGAAACAGAAGACATCCTATACTGGAGCTAAGGCTCCTTTAGAAGCTCTGGGTGCAAAATTGGTCCGCTTTAACTTACATGGGGATGGCTATCCTTCTAAGTCCGACGGCAGTGCGATCTTTAAAACATTGATGTCGGACGCATCAATTGATGCATTCATGGAGGAGGCATTCACGCTAGGAGGAGCACTCATGACCATGTCAACCAATTATTAATATAGGCAGCAGGATCTTTGGGCTCGGAAGTTACTGCAGAGTTTTAGTTGAGGCTTTCGTGGGAGGTTAGTGATGGCTCTGTATGTGAGCCGTTATAAGCCAAAGGAATTGTAGGCACAGACATCTCCCGCTTCGAAAGCATGAAGCAACATGAAATATGAAGCAATATGAAACATGAAGCAACTATGGTGCAAGAGGGTAAATAACCAGGGAATCCATAGAAACCACGAGTTTTACAGCCTGAAATGATGTGCCCAATCTTTTCTGCCCCCTGATCACACCTTTGGCATGTTTCTTTGGTGGTTGCATCAATGACTCTATGCACAAAGGTATGACCTGCAACCCTGCAAAGAGGGGACCGACCTGGCTGGGGTAATTGGACGGGCCATTTTTGTGAGACCTGGATGTGACCCCCACCATGGGAAGGCGGAAGTGTGAAAGTTCATTAGGCTGGGTTTCCGCCACACTTGCATCCAATCTACCTGGGGTTCGGACACACTCGGAAGAAGATGGTGGCAGTCTGGATTTCAGTTGTAATACAATTACTTCCCCGGTGAAGTGACCAACTCAATTTCTCGTTTTTCCTCATTTTACTTTTGTTCTTTCATTTATGTGGCCTTTCCTTTTCATATTATTCTTGCAGAATGCTATAGAGGCAAAAACAAGGAAGAACTAAAGGCTTCTTGCAGAGTCACCAATAACAAAAATGGCTGCAATTGGAGTTCAGAAAGTGGAAAAAACTCTGCCTGAAAGTTATCGAAATTATGCCAACAATGTGAATTTATTTTGACCGGAAATTGCACTGACCTTTGACCTAATCAATTTCTTCCAACTTCAAAATGTCATATCTCTGCAGTCAGAAGTCCGATTTTGCTGAAATTTATTTCATTATGTATGCCAGGGTAGGCTTTTTGATAATAGCTAGCAAAATTGTAAATTTTACAAATTTCATTTTTTCCTATATTTATTCCGTTGCCTGGATCACTGCACCAAGGTCTTTCTGCTAAATCCGCTGAACAGTAATGATAAAAATGTTGGTGTGCCTCGCTGTTTTACAGGTGAAGTTTCGAAAAAGTGCTGAAGGCAATGGTGCAAAAAGCAGCAGCAATTCTATGGAAAAGTAGAAAGCAGTTGATTAGCATGAACACATATTTCAATGGGCAATGTCAAATTATAAATAACACATTGCTAATGGAGTCATGTAGCAGTAGCCTCTCAATGGCTAGACCTCTTTTGACTCACTCAGAAGGAACCCAGGTCTTTCTGCTAAATGCACTGAACTGTTCTACAGGTGAAGTTTCAAAAAAAGTGCTGAAGGCAATGGTGCAAAGAGCAGCAGCAATTCTATGGAAAAGTAGAAAGCAGTTGGTTAGCATGAACACATATTTCAATAGGCAATGTCAAATTATAAATAACAAATTGCTAATTGAGTCATGTAGCAGTAGCCTCTCAATGGCTGGACCTCTTTTGACTCACTCAGAAGGAACCAAGGTCTTTTTGCTAAATGCACTGAACTGTTCTACAGGTGAACTTTCAAGAAAAGTGCTGAAGGCAATGGTGCAAAAAGCAGCAGCAATTTTATGGAAAAGTAGAAAGCAGTTGATTCGCATGAACACATATTTCCATAGGCAATGTCAAATTATAGATAGCACATTGCTAATGGAGTCATGGGCCTGATTATAGAATGCAGGTCCCACGCAAGCTATCCACAGCGGCAACCAACAACCCACACAGTCGGTCATTGTTATTTTGAGCAATTAGCACATAGTCTGATAGTGTTGTGTGGGTAATTATGTACAAACATTGCACGTACATTGTTCTGAACAAAGGACGCTTATTGTTTCTTACTAACACACTACAACACTCTTTTTAACAAATGAGGCAAGGCCAATAAGTACTGTAGGGCTGGTTCGAAAGCTAAGAAACAACCCTAACTGAATTTAAAAAGCCAAGGAACTGTATTAAAACTGTATTTACAGTTTTTATTTTATGTTGTCTTTCACCAGCATTTATCAGAATTTCGGGTAATTTTGGAGGCCGTAATTTCATACCTTCATTTAAAAAAACCATTATTTTCAACACTCACCTTTCGTGTTTTTGTTCTCAAAGTTTTCACCTCCCTTCGGCGGCCTCTTCAGTGAGTTTTAACCCTATCTGTACTGGGCGATTTTTTAGGTATTTTGTACTGGGGGGGGGCGTTTTTCGCCCCCCCTCTTTTTCTCCAAAACTACAAAAGATATAACAATGAGACTTACCCCTATTGTTCTTTAGACAATTGGCTATTCAAATATAACAATGGCAATTAAAAAGTCACGTGATTCGTTGCTAGGCAACCGAAAAACTGACGAAAATTGGCAAATTTATACCTTCTTAACCAGAAAAATTCTATTTAATCAACCACTCGATCGATTTTCTCCAAATCTGTTTTAAATAATAGGAAACATGTTATAGTTCAAAAATACAGACTTTGCAAAAATTTTTAGTATCTATTTTTAGCACAATTAGCCTTAAATTAGCCTTTTGTTGCATGCATTTACTTTCATCGTAGGTTTTTGCCAGTCCTGCCCTTTTATCTGGTAAATATAGACTCAAAATGAATTAAATTAATAAGATGAAGCAAATTAGACTAAAAAAATTTATATTTGACACTTCTTTATTAGGTAAATGACGTCATAAATGTGAATGACGTCATAGATATTAAATTTTGCTGACATCAGCAAATATGAAAAATTTATATATCAAATGAAAGTACTCATCAAATGCAATCGAATGGTGCATGTTTGAGATCGATCAAGCAAACGACACGAAAACTACGGACATTTTAAGCTTTTTTTTGTTGACTACTCTCCAAATATGGTATTACTGTGGTCACATGATCAGAGGTAGAACAATGAAATGTTAAGAATTTAATTGCCTATGAAATTTGAGTAAAAGTCACCAAAACTGGTGGTTATATCTCTTGTCGTTTTAGCGTAATGCAGCAAAAACTGGTAGGGGGGGCGATAAACGCCCCCCCCCCCAGTACGAATAGGGTTAATTTTCCTATCACAATCAAAATGTTTTTGACAGTGTACGGTTATAGCAACTGTTTCTACATTGTTTTGAGTTCGAATTATGTTTTTACTTGTTTTGAGATCTTACAAAGTAATTTGGGAGCCCTTTTGACAAAACAAAATTAACTTTACACTTCCAGCATTAAAAATATAAGAAACAAGTAAGAAACTGTTGGTAGCAAAATGGCCCCGAAATTATAAGAAACTGCCTACCAGCCCCGGACCTTAGTTTCTTATAAAAAAATGTGTATAAGTAGTGAAGATTTGGATTTAGGCTTACTAGGCCCTCATAGCTTCAAACTCACCGAGGAGGCTCAAGCACAGCTTGTAGGTACATCACTAATCTTGAAAGTTACGCCACATCATTAATGCACTGTACTGTTAGTCTTAATCTTTCCTTCCAAACGCTGTCACAGCCCTGCAATAATACTGCAGAGAAAAACAAAGACAAAGAAGCAGCATCAGGATCGTCTACTTCGCCAGGCATTATTCACTGCCTCTTTCCATTCATGGTAATTGCCATGGCAATTACTGTGTGACAAAAGAAAACGACTTCTCTTTTGAAGAATAATGTCTCTTTCCATGGAAACCAGTTGAGTGCAATAGTATAATAAACATAATTGTTAATTATAAAGTTACGCAATAAGCATCATGTGCCTTCATTGAAAGGGGGCAGAACTTATTTGCTGTTTATCAAACAGGGCCTCAAAGTATTTTCTCTCTATCGAACAGGGGCTCAAAGTATCTGCCGTTTAGTAATGAAAGGGGTCCATGTATTGCTCGTTTATCAAATGGAAGTTCAAAGTCTTTGCTGCTTGCTTGCCTGCAACGTATTTGCCCCTTTATCGACAGGGGGCTTCACGTATTTGCTTTTTGTCGGTAGGGGGCACAGCACAGCGTATTTGCCGTTTATCAAACAGGGGCTAAACGTATTTGCCGTCTATAAACCGGGGGCTCAATGTATTTGCCATTCATTGAACGGGGGCTCAATGAATTTGCTGTCTATTGAATGGGGTCTCAAAGTATCTGCCGGTCATATTTGCCCTTTATAGACAGGGGGCTTCACATATTTGCTTTTTGTCGGTAGGGGCACACTGTATTTGCCGTTTATCAAACAGGGGCTAAACGTATTTGCCGCCTATAAACCGGGGGCTCAATGTATTTGCCGTTTATTGAAGGGGGGCTCAAAGTATTTGCTGTCTATCGAACGGGGGCTCAATGTATTTGCCGTTTAGTAATGAAAGGGGTCCATGTATTGCTCGTTTATCAAATGGAAGTTCAAAGTTTTTGCTGCTTATTAAAATGACTGCAACGTATTTGCCCCTTTATCGACAGGGGGCTTCACGTATTTGCTTTTTGTCGGTAGGGGGCACAGCGTATTTGCCGTTTATGAAACAGGGGCTAAACGAATTTGCCGTCTATAAACCGGGGGCTCAATGTATTTGCCATTCATTGAACGGGGGCTCAATGAATTTGCTGTCTATTGAATGGGGTCTCAAAGTATCTGCCGTTTAGTAATGAAAGGGGTGCATGTATTGCTCGTTTATCAAATGGAAGTTCAAAGTTTTTGCTGCTTATTAAAAGGACTGCAACGTATTTGCCCTGAGCCCTCGTTCGATAGAGAGAATCGAACAGGGGCTAAAAAAGTATTTGCCATCTATCGAACAGAGGCTCAATCTATTTTGAAAAACCAAAAATTTCCACTTAGGCCCTTTTTTCCTCTCAAATGGATTGGGCTCGTTTTCCTATTAAATGCACTTGCTAACTCGAGGTTAATGATCAAATACCTTTAAAAGGGTTCAAATAATGTCCTCCAAAAGTTTGTTTTGAGTTTCGACATTTATCCGCTTCAGATTCGGCCAAAGTCGATTGGGCATTTTTCATCGATTTTTGTAAAATTTTCATGTTGCCCCCTGTCGATAAAGGGGAAGTACGTTGCAGGCCTTTTAATAAGCAGCAAAGACTTTGAACTTCCATTTGATAAACGCGCAATACATGGACCCCTTTCATTACTAAACGGCAGATACTTCGAGACCCCATTCAATAGACGGCAACTACTTTGAGCCACCGCTCGATAGACGGCAAATATGTTTAGCCCCTGTTTGATAAACGGCAAATACGCTGTGCCCCCTACCGACAAAAAGCAAATGCGTGAAGCCCACTGTCAATAAAGGGGCAAATACGTTGTACTCCTTTTAAAAAGCAGCAAATATTCCATTTGATAAACGAGAAATAAATGGACCCCTTGCATAACTAAACGGCAGATAGTCGGAGCCCACCCTTGATAAACGGCAAATACGTTCTGCCCCCTACCGACAAAATGCAAATACGTGAGGCCCCTTGCCGATTAAGGGGCAAAAGAGTTGTACTCCTTATTTCTCGTTTATCAAATGGAATATTTGCTGCTTTTTAAAAGGAGTACAACGTTTTTGCCCCTTTATTGACAGTGGGCTTCACGCATTTGCTTTTTGTCGGTAGGGGGCACAGCGTATTTGCCGTTTATCAAACAGGGGCTAAACGAATTTGCCGTCTATAAACCGGGGGCTCAATGTATTTGCCATTCATTGAACGGGGACTCAATGAATTTGCTGTCTGTTGAATGGGGTCTCAAAGTATCTGCCGTTTAGTAATGAAAGGGGTCCATGTATTGCTTGTTTATCAAATGGAAGTTCAAAGTCTTTGCTGCTTATTAAAATGCCTGCAACGTATTTGCCATATTTGCCCCTTTATCAACAGGGGGCAACATGAAAATTTTACAAAAAATCTACGAAAAATGCCCGATCGACTTTGGCCGATTCTGAAGCGGATAAATGTCGAAACTCAAAACAAACTTTTGGAGGACATTATTTGAACCCTTTGTAAGGTATTTAATCATTAACCTCGAGTTAGCAAGTGCATTTAACAGGAAAACGAGCCCAATCCATTTGAGAGGAAAAAAGGGCCTAAGTGGAAATTTTTGGTTTTTCACCACAGCTTTGAAAAAAGAAAGGGCCGTTATTCTGCGAGTTTTCGAGATAAATTCGAGATTAAAAGTGTTTTAGTGAAAGAATACGGTTTCCCGTCGATTTTTGGCATGGGATCCGTGGGTTGTTGGTTCATATAAAAACATAGCTTACATACTTCTGACTGTGTGGGTCCGTGGGTTGTTGGTTCATATAAAAACATAGCTTATATGCTACCATACTTCTGACTGTGTGGGTCCGTGGGTTGTTGGTTCATATAAAAACATAGCTTATACGCTACCATACTTCTGACTGTGTGGGTCCGTGGGTTGTTGGTTCATATAAAAACATAGCTTATATGCTATCATATTTCTGACTGTGTGGGTCCGTGGGCTGTTGGTTCATATAAAAACATAGCTTATACGCTACCATACTTCTGACTGTGTGGGTCCGTGGGTTGTTGGTTCATATAAAAACATAGCTTATATGCTACCATACTTCTGACTGTGTGGGTCCGTGGGTTGTTGGTTCATAAAAAACATAGCTTACATACTTATGACTGTGTTGGTCTGTGCGTTGTTGGTTCATAGAACAACCTTACAAATTCTACCATACGTTAGACTGTGTTGGTCCGTGGCTCGTGTATAAAAAAGAGTACCTTCAATGGGACCTGCATTCTATAATCGCTCCGAGTCATGTAGCAGTAGCCTCTCAATGGCTGGACCTTTTTTAATTCGCTCAGAAGGAACCAAGGTCTTTCTGCTAAATGCACTGAACATAAATTATAAAAATGTTGGTGTGCCTCACTGTTTTACAGGTGAAGTTTCTAAAAAGTGCTGAAGGCAATGGTGCAAAAAGCAGCAGCAATTCTATGGAAAAGTAGAAAGCAGTTGATTAGCATGAACACATATTTCAATAGGCAATGTCAAATTATAAATAACACATTGCTAATGGAGTCATGTAGCAGTAGCCTCTCAATGGCTAGACCTCTTTTGACTCACTCAGAAGGAACCCAGGTCTTTCTGCTAAATTCACTGAACTGTTCTACAGGTGAAGTTTCAAAAAAAGTGCTGAAAGCAATGGTGCAAAAAGCAGCAGCAATTCTATGGAAAAGTTGAAAGCAGTTGATTAGCATGAACACATATTTCAATAGGCAATGTCAAATTATAGATAACACATTGCTAATGGAGTCATGTAGCAGTAGCCTCTCAATGGCTGGACTTTTTTTAATTCGCTCAGAAGGAACCAAGGTCTTTCTGCTAAATGCACTGCACGCCCGACAACCCCTTTTGAGAGACTTTGCAGCCTCGTTATGGTTCCCTATAGAAATGTATAGGAAAATGACCGGAAGTGAAATTTCAGCCGTTTTTGAACGCTCATTGTGCGAATTCCTTACAAGTTATATCTATACTTTTACGTTTGAAATATGCTTTATTTATCCAAGAAATTTTCAAAATTAAATTAAACTTGATTTGACTTCCCTGAGGCTCATATCCCAATTTGCACGAATGTGGGGTCATTTCGTGAAGGGGTGATTTGCCATATTTGGCAATCTATTGTTCTCCGAGAGGAAATTTAAATGAGACTTATGTAATGAGTCGAGAGTTTACCGCCGTGAGTGACTGGGCGCTTCTCTTGTTTCAACTTTTCTGAAGCTGTGGAGAAAGTAGTGATGGAACATTGATGCATTTATGACTGAAAATGAAGCAGGAGAACATTTCAAATGCATGCTTTGCATAAAGTGTAACTGTAGAAAAGGGATGTTTACAGAATTGGCTACTGTGAAACCTGCAGTGCTTGGTTATTTTGGGTAGCTTTTCACAAACAATTGCAAATCATGGGCCTAAATTTTTAGGCCAAACGAAAACAGGCGCGAAAAGCAGTGCAAAATAGTTTTGCAAGAATCACGAGACAAGCTGAGAAATAAGACATTTGCTGTTTGCAGGGCTCTGTTATTGGAAATTGACATTTTTTCAAATAATTGGAGGAAGATCATTGGGTTTTGATGAGTGGTGCCTTCGTGCATGGAAAAACAAGTTTTGTCGACTTCGTTTTGTGACGCAGAATGGCTAGCTGCAGAATGCTGGGCTGGCCAAACCGAGCTACAGCTTTCTCAGTTTTTTTTATGTAAGAAGATCAAACGCTAACGCTATGAATGACACTGCATTGCAACCCTTTTTGGATGTTGAATAATCATTAATCAAGCAAGCAAGTTGGTTTGGTTGTGGACAATGCTGGGAAGACAGACAATTATTTTGCAATAACAAACAGTAGGAGGACTTCTCATTTAAAACAAGAATATTCATCTTGTGGTGAAACTCTTGCTTGAGCATGAATAAAACTTTTTGGTAGCTAGATACCCAGCCTACTCCCAATTATTTTTTGAATTTTTATTAACATTCAAATCAGGCAGATAAGGAACCCCTCCAAATTTGCCAAAAATAGGAGATTAATTAATTTCAACCAGCTTGAAAACTATCATAAACATATCTGGGAAAGTGCAACCTAAAGAGAAGTTCAAAAGAAACAAATGGGGAATTAGGACTTTTCATGCTTCATAAACAAACAAATATTCTTTTAACAACTGGGAATTGTTCACATTCAGCGGCTATTTCAGTTTGAGCTGTCATTTCCCAAGACAAGGTGAAATATGTTCTTTGCTGCCTTGTACTGATCAAATTGACCAGTTGCTGTTTGTGATGTGTTTCATATCTGCTGAATTTTATTTCACCATCATTTTTGCTCATTTTTAGATCAACAGCTCTTCTTGTTGCATGAAGTGCAATTGTACAAAGATGAATAAGTAAATTGAATAAAATATGAGTCCTTCTTGTGAAAAGAAATGAGCATGACGTTTCAAGCATAGCCCATTATCAAGCCATGTTAGATGTTGATATGAACAGCAAAAATTGCTCAAATTTGGTTCACTCCATTTGGTTTATTACACATTTTTATAAGAAACCACAGGGACCCCAGGAAATTGAATAACGCCCCCCCCCCCCTCCACAATGATAAAGCCCCGTAGCCTACTTTGCGATTGCAAAGCTATGATTCCTTTAATCACTAATCGATTCAGTTCGCACTCCTTGCTTTCGATTTCTGATCGAAGGCACTATACCATAGCTTCGCAATCACAAAGGAGGCTACATGGCTTTATCATTTTGGTGGGAGGGGAGGGTGTATTCAATTTTCTGGGGTCACTGTGAAGAAACTTTGATCAGACCATAGAACATGTATTTTTTATAAGAAACTAATAAAGATTTGGACCAGAATTGAAAGTTTCTTAACATTATCAGATCTATACATGATACAGGAAACAAGCAAGAATAAAGAAAAACATGCTGGAGTCTCTTAATTTTTTAAGATCTGAGAGTCCGAGTTTCTTATGAGCAGTTTCTTATGAAAAAATACAGTACATGTAGGTACAAGTTTCTTATTTCAACATGAAAATTTTCACAATTTAGTACTAAAGGCTTCTTAATTTGTTTATCAATGTGGTCTCTAACACTGCTGCAGATATGTTTCTTGTAAATGCCAGAGACAAAATTTTATGGTTTTATTCAAGGCTACTGTACAGTTTTTCTTGTGTTTGGTCTTTGTATTTATGAATTATCAGTATCAGCAATCTTGTGAACATGGACACAAGAATGTGTCTTTTGAAGTTTCAACATTTCTTCAAATGTAGCTGAGTTCTTGATTGAGGTTCTTCTCACTCACATATTTAAGCAAGTTTCTTTCAAACTTTTGGACAAGAAATTAGTGTTAGTTTAGAATAGTTGTGCACCATATGAATGATTTTCACCAGACTTTTTCCAAAATTTAGTAATAGATATCTTTTCACAAATTTCCTTTGATTCTTGAAAATCAATGGAAGAGAGCAGTCTTCATCAGACATCTGAGCTGAGGATTAGACTGATTACGATTGAGTCCTAGTAATCGCTACCACCCACCCACCCTACTCGCTCATACTAGTATGAGCGAGTAGGGTGGGTGGGTGGTAGCGATTACTAGGACTCAATCGTAATCAGTCTAGCTGAGGATACCCATCTGATTCTTAGGTTTGATATGAATTTTGATACATTAATCACAGGTTGATAGCTGACACTGCAATGGTTGTTATTTGTATTTTACCATTATATTTTGCACTCATTTTTTGAATTTCAGGTTAAAAAATTGTGAATTTAATCAAAAATGCTATGCATCTTGATAAAATACCCCTTTCCAACACCATTTTGCAGTGTCAACTATTGCAGTTCAAAGCTTGAGCCATCAATTACAAATGCATGTTGTGTGCAATAATTCAATGAATGTCAGCATTAGAAATTGGAAATTTGTAAAGAAACTTGAATGACTCAAAATCTAATACAGGCCCATCGGAATGAAATTCTTTTCGTGAAAATTTTGAACATAGGACTTCAATTTCACGAGGATATAGATTATTTTTGAACTACATAATATCAAAGTGACAGCTTGATAAATTCTGGTAACATCCTAAAAATATAGATAAATTTGAATCTTCATTTTCAAAAGTTTGGCTTTCACAACCTTTTTCATGTGCAAAAATGAACAAACTTCAGTAAATTATTTGGGGGCCCCCCCCCCAGCCTTCGCTTCCGATGGGCCTGTGATAATTTCAAGGAACTTTAGCATTGGGTCGACTTCTTAGTTTCTTGTATAAAAAGTGTATGTGCACTTATGACAACACTGTCCCTTTGAGAAAAGTTAGCTCCTGAATGGATGTTAAATCAAGAATAAATCTAAGGTCTCTGATTTTACAATAGTTCAAGTGTATCTTCAGCATCATTCATATTTTAATCAAACTGCATTGCCACATTGCCAATATTGCATCGCGTTTGTAGAGATTGCCTTGGGGAAGGGACATGTGCTTGGTCTCATGGGGTGCCTAGCCATACTTCAGATATTTGTTGTAACTCAGCAGCAAACTTGTCATATTGTTTGGTAAGGTCCTAAAAATTAATTTAAGGAAGATGATATTACAGGATGAGGGAATTGGCCTCAATCACGAAGAATAATATTGCAGAGAACATGTTATTTTGTGCAGAAAGCTCCTTCATGAGCTACAAGTTGAGGAAAAGCAGACTTTAAAATTCATAGAGGAATGTGTAGCAGTTTCGTTCTTGGTTTGTGCCATCATAGAGAGCAGTGTTCAAAGAGTATAACTGCATTTCCCGAATTCAGAAATAAACAGCCAAATCTAAACGATATCACGTTTACATAAATGTTATCCACAAGCGTAAACATCTAAACAAAGGAGGGAAAAATTGTGTTTAGTTTAGGCCCAAAAAGTAGACAGCCTTAAAACCTCAACGAAAGTGCCTAGAAAAGAACAAAAAGTAGCTCCTTTGAACAAAAAATAGTTTTCTAACTGGATATCACCGAAAAAGTAAGCTAACGACGCGAGTGGGAGAAAGAATCAAAAATATCAACCGAAGGTTCATACATCCTTCTGTAAAATGTGAAGTATGTGGACCTAACCACGCACCTCGCCTTTTACGATAAAAGTTTCTTTCGTTGTTTCATAAACTTCAAGTTTTTAGGTCTTCTAAAGCGATGATAAATGGATGGAAATACATTCCCCGAATTTTGAATTAAAGCGCCAAATTTATGAAATATTATCTTTATGTTTATGTTGTTGGCAAGCGTAAACAAAGACAAGAAAAAGTTGCATTTAGGCCCGAAAAGTAAACAGCCTAAAAAACTCAACGAAAGCGCCCAGAGGAAGCAGAAAATGGCTTCTTTGAAATGAAACATATCTTTCTGACTGGATACCTTCGCAAAAGTAGGCCAACAACACAAGTACGAGGAAAAAACTGAAAATATCAACCGAGGGTTCCAGCATTTCTTCTGTGAAATTTGAAACTAACAGACTTACCATGCACCTCGCCTTTTACGATAAAATCTTCATTTGTTGAATGATGAACTTGAAACTCCTTGGTCTTGTGGAGCAATGTTAAACGAATGGAAATACATTCCGCTTTTTTCGATGTTGTCCTTCACAACGGCTGTACGCGTCAGAAGTTGCTGACGCCAGACCAAAAATTCGCGCCATTGGCAAAAACCTCGCTGCAAGGACCGGATGTGACGTCAAAAAACCTCTGGGGGGTTGTCGGGCGTGACATTGCTAATGGAGTCATGTAGCAGTAGCCTCTCAATGGCTGGATTCGCTCAGAAGGAACCAAGGTCTTTCTGCTAAATGCACTGAACATAAATTATAAAAATGTTGGTGTGCCTCACTGTTCTACAGGTGAAGTTTCAAAAAAAGTGCTGAAGGCAATGGTGCAAAAAGCAGCAGCAATTTTATGGAAAAGTAGAAAGCAGTTGATTAGCATGAACACATATTTCAATAGGCAATGTCAAATTATAAATAACACATTGCTAATAGAGTCATGTAGCAGTAGCCTCTCAATGGCTGGACCTTTTTTGACTCACTCAGAAGGAACCAAGGTCTTTCTGCTAAATGCGCTGAACAGAAATGATAAAGATTTTGGTGTGCCTCACTGCTCTACCGGTTTCGGTGGCCCATAAGGGCGAGACAAAAACTTGTATGTCACTGGACAAAACTTTAACTTCACTGGACAAAACTCTTGTTTCACTGGACAAAACTCTTGTTTCACTGGACAAAACTTTTATTTCACTGGACAAAACTCTTGTTTCACTGGAAAAAACTTTAACTTCACTGGTCAAAACTTTTATTTCTCATGGCCAATACTTTAATTTCTAATGGGCAAAGGTTTCCCAACAAAACTCTCAATGCTACGAACGAATAAGGATCCCATGGTTGAAAGCCATTGGAACAAAAGCTTGTGAAAACATTTCAAAAATATTGTGATGGTCCAAGCAGAGATCAAAATCATCCAAGGGATTGGCCTTTGACCATTTGGCGGCCTATAATACCAAACACAACACATACATCTTTGTATTGGGCCCTTGGCCCCGATGGTGACCCGCATGCACAGTGATCCAGAGCAGTCCAGAAATACCAAAAAACAAATTTTGAAAAATGACTTTGGCTCTATTTTTACTCCAAAGATAACACATGGATTAGTCTAACACAAAAAACCTCATTCTAATCGGAGTTATAGTCGTAGAGCTAAAAATTCACAAAGTTAACGTAAACAAATGAAATGCAACATTTAGTTAATTTCAGGATGAAATCCACTATTGCCTCAATAAAGTAAATTTTCAAATGTCTGTAGAATCACTTTGCCATATCGGATCTTTACAAACTTTTTTTTACTTGAATGAGAAACACTTTGACCATATTGTGACCTAAAAGATAAATTTTCGCGATTTTCGTTCCTTTCAATTTTTGCGAATGTCGAGATGTACTTTTTGTGAATGCTTAGGCCTGAAAATTGCTAATATTTTGAAATTTGAGTTAAAAACATGAAATACATGTCAAAACATGTCTTCACAACATACTTTGTCGTTAAATTTGAAGCATTGGCTGCACTTTTACCAAAGGTTTCGTACATATTCGTACCCAAAAAATTTTCATGCAATTTTCTTCTTTTCTGGTATTTTCGGGGAAATTGGCAAATTTCTGCAACAATTGCCATATGATATGAAATGTGTTTCTGAAGTTGTGATATACGTAAAACCGTGGATGAACCAAATGAAGATATACTTGCAGACAATCTAAATGCCCTTTTATGCTACTTTTATAAGCATATTGTACTCATTTTGTTCGTGAGCAGCGCTCTAAAATCCAAAATTATGAATGGAGATATGGAAACTAACAAGAAAAGAACAGATATATTTTTGAACGTATACTGTAACCGTTTCAGTCAGCAAATATACATGGAGTTTATGACCATTTAATTCTTGGTTAAAGTATCGAGAATTTACGTTTTAAAACTTTCTGATGTCCTTTGACTATATCTCTACAATAGTACCCCTTAACTGTTTGTATACAGTTTAGGCCTCATTAAATTTTGGGCCGTTTCTTTGTCCAATTATATATCGTTTCATGTAAATCAAATTTTTGTCCTTTCATCCCGCAAATCGTGTTCGTAAGTTACCGGGGAGTTAGAAAGCACGCAGTAAATAAGGCAGCGCTGAATAAAGCAAACCTAATGGGAATATCTTATTTCAACAAATTCTTTCGAAAAAAACATGGTGCAGCTAAAGCTACTCGAAAATTTTTATTCTTGAGAAGTTTCAACCAACAACTGCTTGGCTTTGGTCCAAAATAATTTAATAATTAATAGACGTTACTATAAAAGCTTCTTTGCTGATTGCAGAATCCGAATACAAAAAGAGAAGTCACTTCATATTGACCTATTTTTATATTTCTCTCCTTATGAATTCCCTAGAGACATATTTTGCAAAACTTACAAATCAAATGAGACCATACAAATTGAGCTTTCAGAGCATCATTATTTAATTTATTTCCGTTCAGAGCTTTTGTTCCGGAGAGTGTCAGTCTTGAAGTAACCCTTTGTTTTGATGCACCCTATGTATCACCATTGCATGTTACAATTTTAAAACACTGCCTCGCGAACAAAATGAGTAAAATAGGCTTATAAAAGTAGCATAAAAGGGCATTTAGATTGTCTGCAAGTATATCTTCATTTGGTTCATCCACGGTTTTATGTATATCACAACTTCAGAAACACATTTCATATCATATGGCAATTGTTGCAGAAATGTGCCAATTTCCCCGAAAATACCAGAAAAGAAGAAAATTGCATGAAGAATTTTTGGGTACGAATATGTACGAAACCTTTGGTAAAAGTGCAGCCAATGCTTCAAATTTAACGACAAAGTATGTTGTGAAGACATGTTTTGACATGTATTTCATGTTTTTAACTCAAATTTCAAAATATTAACAATTTTCAGGCCTAAGCATTCACAAAAAGTACATCTCGGCATTCGCAAAAATTGAAAGGAACGAAAATCGCGAAAATTTATCTTTTAAGTCACAATATAGTCAAAGTGTTTCTCATTCAAGTAAAAAAAAGTTTGTAAAGATCCGATATGGCAAAGTGATTCTACAGACATTTGAAAATTTACTTTATTGCAGGCAATAGTGGATTTCATCCTGAAATTGACTAAATGTTGCATTTCATTTGTTTACGTTAACTTTGTCAATTTTTAGCTCTACGAGTATAACTCCGATTAAAATGAGGCTTTTTGTGTTGAACTAATCCATGTGTTTTCTTTGAAGTAAAAATAGAGCCAAAATCATTTTTCAAAATTTGTTTTTTGGTATTTCTGTACTATTTTCTCATTTCTGGATCACTGTGGCATGTTTGCTTTCGTGTTTGCTTTCGTGTTTGCTTTCGTGTTTGCTTTCGTGTTTGCTTTCGTGTTTGACCCGCAGATTACTTGACCTGCTGGCCTGCAGAATAAAGTCGTCGATCACGAGTGCCGAAGAGCAGTGACAAAACTTGTCAACTGACCAGGGAATTTACGAGAATATTGTGTCATTTGGCATTCTTTGCAATTGCAAGGAATGCCAGTGCCACGAAATATAGTTTCAGCAGCTAGTCCATGAGATAGACCCAGATGGTACCCAATGTTCCAAGGGGGGGGGGGGGGGTACTCAGGGATATTTAGGATTGGGGTGCTCAGGCTGGGGTACAAAACATCAACCCAGAAAAGTAATTTCTAGCATAAAAGTAGACGTAAGAAAATAATTTTTCCAATCCCAGCTTATCCAAAGGTTATGAAGTCAGTGTCTTAAATCGATGGAAAAGTGACTTGAATGATTAGATTTCTCAAAATCCATTTGGATATTTAAGTATTTTGATTTTAGCAATTTATTTGTGTTTAGTTTGTTTGTAAATTATGTTTTTCCCTACATTTTCCCATATTTGAGACACAAAAAAGTAATCCAGAATTTTAGGAGCCCAAACAAAAAACTGTACAAAAAGTAACCTGAGCACCCATATCCTTGGATATGTGAGAGTACCCCCCCCCCCCCCCCCCCCCCCCTGTGAGCCAATGTTCAACATTAAAGCAGGCGTAAAAGAAGAGTCTATTGGTACATTACCACCATTCTGAGTAAGTGATGAAGTCTTAAAAAAGGTATAGCCAGGAATTTCAACATTACAAGAAATGGGATTGTCAATAGAATGCCATATTTCAGACACTGCAATGACATCTAGATTCCGAGTAGTATGAGCAGATAAAGAAACTAATTCATCATGATGAAGGGATAAACTTCTGAAATTAGTGTGAAGGATAGAAAAGTTACCAGATTTTTTTTTTTTATCCATATAAAATTCTTACAATACATGTTTACCTACTCTACATATTAATACTATACAACTGCACAACACTACAGGGACAATAACGTGAGGAGCAAAATGGCATGGCTACCCCATGTTCTTACATATAACAAAAAACAATGAACATTACTAGGACAACGCACAAAAAGAAAACAAAGAATACTTGTAAACTAATTACTATAAGCTAACTACAACCTAAATCAATTACAGTGAACGTTTGCGGCATAAAGACTGTGGGAAAGGAGTTCCAGAACAATTTCCCTGCTTCCTACCGAATTATGTAAATTTGATCGATGAATTAAATGCAGAAAGCCAGGGTTTTTGTTGGAATATTATACAACTGTCTTTTCCGCAATCGTTCATTTCCATTAAATAAAATAATGCAACGTAACTATTCTAAATGAAAGAAGAAACAGAAGACGAAAAAAAAAGGTAAAGGGACTTGATGGTTACTTGGCGTATAACAAAGATTAAAATGACCTCAAATATGCAGCATCAAATATGGCCAGCACTACGCGTCCTGGTTTGACATTATAGGAATCCTCCCAGATAAAACTTCTCCAGAGGACTCTTCTCTCTGAATGTCTTCCAATTGTTTCTCGGATTTGCCATTATATCCTTCCAGCACGCAGATTCTGATGTAAACATGAAATGCGTCCTCTTTGAACGTACGAATCAAAATCATAATTTTGCATTATTTTGATCAAGCTTGACTCGTATTTTAAACATCATGGCTATATATTTGGACAAAACTAATCATCCCCTCCTTTGCCATTCCTTTTGTGCGCAATGCAAAGTATGAATCCAGAAAGAAGAATATATCACATCATGGCACTTTGATTCATTCAATGGAAGAATATAACTTCTAAACAGTCATGAACGCTACAGCAGATCCTCACAAGTAATTAACGATGCCAACAAATACATACTACAAGGACCGTCGAGAGGGTGGGAGCTGGGGGGGATTAGGATGGATAAAAGTCCCCTAGGGCCCGGGTTCCGCAGCAGCCCGTAAAAATATTGTTGCACATAAATCAACTATTGCTGTAAAATCTCTTTACAACAACTTTTTATGGCTATCTATCTACCTTCAAACATAGTCATAGGGAAACATAGCCTGCGTGCAGCCTCAACTCCTCCTCAAAGGAAAAGTAGAGTCTGCGCAACAACGAAACAAAGCTCGTACTGCCTCGCTTGGATCATCGGTGGTAATTAATTTTGATTGTTTATTGATTGTGTATGATCCAATCAAATCCATCTGGCAACTTTCTGCCAGATTGGTTTGATTGTAGTTTCTATTGTTGATTGTTCACTGCCTTTCTGCATACAAATTTTGAATCGCGCGGTGCGAAAAAAAGCAATGAACAAACCTCACAGACTTTAAAATAGCCAAGAGTCTGCTCGTGTCAAATTGTCTGAATTGCAGTTTCTTGTACTTGTGTTTTGACGCTCTCTCTAGTAGAACAACGAACAGCCTTTCGCACTTCAAGCTTGCTCGCCGTCACAATGAACCAAAACTTCGATGTAAACGAAGAAACTGCAGCACTGCAAGACCAGGCAGGACCGGACGAGCCAGGCTGAGTCGTACAACTCACATCACAGTTTATTCTATTTGTCAAGGCCACAGCCTTCGTCTCTTGAAGTGAAACAACTCGAAATTTGCCTTGTTGGCGAGACGCAACAAAACCGATATTTGAATGTAAGAAATTCATAAATAGTAGGGGCAGTGTTTCTCCAAAACAACTATTGTAAATTCAAATTACAAAAGAAAAGTGAATGTCGTTTATGGACGGCAAGAACATTTCAATGGGGATTAATGTACTGGCCTTCTCAATGAAAAGGGCGGAATGTTATCATTGCTGACTTTGAATACCAAATTATGCCATCAGCATTTACTTTCACATGCTTGATAAATTCAGTTTATATTTCATCATAATAGGCTTCCTTCAGGCGAGAGCGTCGAAGCAAATTTATTTCAGTTCCATCAGGAAAATTATGTTCAAGCAATTACCAATCTTGGATCTCGTGGGATTTCCTGCGGTTTTTTTCACGGATTTATGCATTCAATAGGTATCACGCGCTATGAAGCGGCTCACAACTGCTTTGCCGCGCGTCGAGAATATCAGACAGAGGCTACCAGTTTTGCAGCGTCAGCGTAGTAGCTTTGCTTCGTTGTTGCGCAGACTCTACTTTTCCTTTGAGGAGGAGTTGAGGCTGCACGCAGGCTAATGATTCACTCAATGTGCCATTGCAAAACAAGTTTGTTTAAACCGACAAGTGGCAGCGAAAAGACTTGTCCATGATGTTGAACTTTTGACGAAGAAACTTGTATCATAGCTTTTCCCAAAATGGTAAGAATGTGAGCAGCGATTTTATTTCAATTCGAGACTTTGTTTTCTGCAATTATAAGTTTGTTTCAAGTATGCCAGTTTCTTAATTCTTGCAATCATTCGAGAAAGCCAGATTATAGCTCTGAAATACAAATAAAATTCATAGAAATAAAGAAACTCATTTTGAAGAAATTTTTACTTTATGAATTGGGTTGCCGTTGAGATGCCCAGAAATTGAGCCCGAATGAATTGTTCAAAGCTTAGAAACCGTACTTCAAAAAAGTTCAGAGCCAAGTTCCTAATTATAAATTGTTTTGAGGACTTTTTGAGAATTCAAGCCTGCCCTTTTCCTCAAAATCCTTAATTTGGGAACTTTACCGTGCCTACAAACATTGCGGGAAATACTCATAATGTAGGCATGTCTTTTAGTAACAGAACAACGTTTAAAATATTTCAATCGGCCACTTGCTTTTATTTCTATAACAGATTACGTTGGGTCACTTTTTTCTGGGTCACCCGATATATACTTGTAAAGAATGTTAGTATACCATAGTTATGAATGGCTGGCTATGCAGTTGAAAGAACATATACTTTCTACTCATCAGAGTCACTTGAGTCTCGAACAAGTGTTTCTTTAGACTTCTTTGAAGGTTTCCTGTACACTGGTGACTCTGCAAGAAGCCTTCTCATTCACAAAACTTGCCTTGCTTTTTCCGCCATCTGTCTTTGAGGCCTTTCATCCAGCTCTGCAATCAAATTGCCAAGTTGGACGGCAGCATCAGGCAGCTTGAGAACAAATACTTGAACTGTTTCAATATCCTTTCCCTGTTGTAGGTCTCCTTTCAACCTAGCCGCTGCAGCTCTCATTTGTCTTTCCCGCTTTTTCACATTCGGTGCCAGATCCACCTAGAAGTTTTTATTTCATTAAGTATGCGTATTCATGCATTCATGTATTCATGCAGACAAAATTAAAGCTGGTTCAACATGGACGAAGAAGAGGTAGGTTTAATCATTATCATTGTATTTCAGGTAGCAAGAGGCAGGATCAGAGTTCCTTGCAAAGTGGATTCATAAAGGTGTGGGCCTTTGCCGTATTCAAAATCAAAATGTACAGCATATCAGCATGAGGACCTTTCGGTTAGGCTATTCTACGAAAACTACCTTCATAACCTGTTGAAGAATGAATTTCGCTAAATTTAGATAAAAATTCTAAGAATAAAGATTCTGAATTTCGGTAAATAAAGATTATAAATGTACTTGTAGAATCGTTGTTTTATGTTCTTACTTGTTTCAAACGCTTCAGTGCAACGGATTTAGCACCCGGAGAATGTGAACGATCCTCGTTGAATTTGTTGTCTCTTTCTTAGAATTTGAGTCACAGTTATAAAAGCCCAACAAAGTTTCTCCATTTTTCGACAACCCAAGTACTATAACGTAACTACTAACATGGTTTACACAGAGCCTGTTTCTAAAAGTCTCTTCTTGAGTATATTTGGCATTGTTGTCTATTATCAATATGTATTATATATTCTGTTACATACTTTATACTGGGGAAACTTTATTACTCTTGACATGAACGCTTTTGCTGGACAACCAAGTTTTTTTTATGACTGAACTAGAGTCCGTCTTTTTCTGAACATGTGATCGTGTTCCTTCGAAAAAAACAGCATGTCACGATATCTGTCACATCAAATTCCTGATATGATGCAAAATGTTTCGGGTAGAATTGTTCCTTTATACTGTAGTCTCCCTGGCACAATTTTCAATACAGGCACATACCACAGCTTTGTCACGAGGGTCACATTGCCCGGCTATTAGAAATCACCGGCCCCGGCCCCCCGGCCCCGGCCCTCGGCACCATGGCGCTCGGCCCTCGGCCCCCACAAATATAGGTATTTCTTCGTTTCATAGCTGTCTGGCTGTTCCCGCATTTAAAATGATCCCAACGGTGCCGTTCAATCGAAAAATCGCAATGTTCAAAGCCTCCAAGAGCTTAAGAAACTCCTTTCAAGTAAAGTGAGAGAACTTCGAGGGGCCGGGCAGTCATCTGAGTCTCGCAAAACAAGTTGAGTATGATTTCCTAAACAAACCACAAATGTACACACACCACACGCTCCTTCGCATACAGTTCATGCGCCTTCGTAGTCGTTCTGGCTAACTGTCGCCCTGAAAACCCCTCTTTCCCCTGTTTCGAAATTACGCAGAGTAAATTGTTTGTAAGTAACTCTTTCTAAGAAACTAAACGCACCGATGGCGAGATGACCATTACCAAGAAATTAGGAAACTCCAAACACTTTGTTGAGAAAGAAATTAATTCCTCTTTCCACTTTCTTCTCATAACCTGTGCTTGCCTGTGTCCAAGACATTTATTGAAAGTCAAGGGGATCCCGCCGATTTAAAGAATGTTCGTAAAAACGATTTCAAGAGGAACCTTCAATATTCTCATTTACATTAGTATTATTCCGTTTTGATTATGGTTTCGAAGTACACTTTACTTCATGTTGCTTCATGTTTATTCACTTTGGTGTCCTGTCACCCACTCGAAAAGCTGTCCGTTCCAAGGGTCAAAAGTAAGGAATTATGTTGAACAGTTTGCGGTCCACATATTTGTAAATAATGCATCAAAGAATGCAACCATATGGAATGTGACTCCCTCGATTGACTACGAAGGCGCATGAATTGTATGCGAAGGAGCGTGTGGTGTGTGTACATTTGTGGTTTATACTCAACTTGTTTTGCGAGACTCAGATGACTGCCCGGCCCCTCGAAGTTCTCTCACTTTACTTGAAAGTAGTTTCTTAAGCTCTTGGAGGCTTCGAACATTGCGATTTTTCGATTGAACGGCACCGTTCGGATCATTTTAAATGCGGGAACAGCCAGACAGCTATGAAACAAAGAAATACCTATATTTGTAGGGGCCGAGGGCCGAGCGCCATGGTGCCGAGGGCCGGGGCCGGGGGGCCGGGGCCGGTGATCTCTAATAGCGACATTGCCCGCTCTGTCAGTAAATGTAAGTTTATCTGACACCTCGTTCTCAATGGAAATGTTTCCACCGGGTGAGTCAAAATACTTGACCAGTTTGGCGGGCTGTGAAATAAAAAGTAAATGGCCGATATTAAAAACTAAAGTGTTAATCTACCAGTCAAAGGCCAACTTAGATCAGAAAATATTTTTTGGTAAAATCACTCATCTGCGAGACCCAAAACTTGGAAAATTGCCTGTAAGGGGTTTGCATTGGAATCCAGAATTCCACATTCCATTCTGGACCATGATTTATTTGGCATCAAAATTTGAGTTCACTACGATTGTCAGTTTCAGAAATATAGTGTTGATTTCATTACCAATTAAATCATGGACCAGAATGCCATGTGGAATTCTTGGGGATGAAGCAATGTGGGTGGGCAGCTTTAACCGATGAATTGAACAAAGACCTTTTGTTTGCGATTTGAGAACAATTCTAAAATAACAGCTTCATTTGCCAAAGTACAAGTACGTACAGGTACATCATCCAGCCTTTACTTCATTGCTTTTCAGTTATATATTTGTATCAACAGTTTCAGAAAATACATTCATTCATTCATATCATGCACAGTAAAAAAAATTTTATTGTAAAAGTCAATATTTCCATGCAAAATTAAGATACAATTGGTATTATGGGATGGTCCAAATCAAACACATTGATGATTGATGATTTGGATCTTCATCTGTTGACTGTATGTGGTGCCATATTGCCATTACTACATCCTTCATTGCAATGATGCTTTCAGTGTTTCCCCTTATTGCTTTGCCATAGTAAACTTGCAAACTGTCAATGAATTTATTTGTCAGCCTTCCTCGTCCGCCATTGGACTTGCCATCTGATAGCTTTGCATTTCCAGATCTACTTTTCAGAGATCGAAGGCGTGCCCCATGCGCTTCTGTATGTGGCCAACACACTCAAGTTTTCTCACTGGAATGTCTCCATACACTTTTTCTGCAGTCAATTCTTTGTGAGCCTTGCTGTTTCCATCACCTAAAAATTCAGTGTAACGCAATGAGTGCTTGTCAATGGATCTTTTGAATATGTTATTGCAACCAACAGGGTCCATTTTGCCAGAAGATCCATGGAAATTTGTATGGCATTCCTCTCTATGACTTTCCCACCATTGGTCAAACTCAGGGGTACCCTTTTTCCTCTTGTTGATAATGCATGTTCTGCATTCTTTGGACATGATTTCAGTATCCAGTACTTTCCCAGTTACAATTGACATGGCTGTAACTATTCCAGAAGAAGAAGTGAAACCACGCTTAAGCCATGTTCCATGACCGGATACTCCTATGTCATACATTCCATCATCTGCAACTTCATATGACCGTTTCGTCTCAGATGCAGCTGTGTGCATGCTCCTTTCTGCAACATATTTAGCAGCCTCTTTCAAATGTTTCACACTATCTGTGTATGCATTGGCATTCATTGGGGGAGGCATATTCATTGCAGCTGCAAATTTGACAAGTCCCCCATGTCCAACCCCAATATTCCTAGAAGCAAGAACTGCTTGCTTCTTAATTTCGAATGAATGTCCAGTCCTTTTTGATGTGTAGAACTGAGTGGAAAATTGGCAGTTTCTCATTGAGCATCTAACATCTATTGATGATGCAAATCCCATTTTGGAATTAGCAACTTCTTGCAGCACGATTCCATTTCATTTGCAACTTGGGCATAGCAGCATCTCAATGACTGGGAAGAGCATGGACAAGTCCATGAGCCTAAAGCCTGATGTTGCCAAACTTGCTTCTTCGTCTGAATCAACTTCAGATGATGAAGTATTATTCCCCTCTTCATCCGGACTTTTGGCCAGCTTTCTCACCGATGCATGTATACTTTGGTGACTTGATCTTGGTGTTCTTCCTTATTCCCTGCTATGAGGGCTTTACACTGCTCCAAAAAGGGTCCGTCTAATTCGCCAATAGACTTGATGAAGCGATCCCAAGTAGTTGTTTCTTTTCTTTGCAGTATAGCAAGTGCCTGAGTAGCCTAGACATAAGGAAAGATATTTACTGTTTTACGAATGTGAAGAGAAGAAAAAGGAGATCACCTTGACCACGGCCACTTGTCTCAGAAATATTATTATTGTGAAATGATTACAAAGATAAATGATCTATATTGCAGTCACATCTATTAATATCCTTAATATCCTTAATAGGCATCTATTAATAGCCTTAATATCATTCTTCGGGCAAATTCATACTTTTATTAGATCAGTTCAGCTACTCTGTTCGCTTGTTACATGTAGAGAAACTCTCCCCTACCAACAGTACAGATTTCATTGCAAAGTAGTAAACTCAACACACCTATTTGTGCTGGTGAGTGTGTCAGAAGATGCTTATTTATCAAAATTCATATTCAATAAGCGCTGTGGATTAGTAAAGTGCGAATTGCGAGTTACGAGTTACGAGTTGGTGCTTTCTGCGAGTTGTGAGTTAATAGTGAAAAGTGCGAGTCGGCACATTTAAAATGCAAGTTGCGAGTTCGGTAAAAAAAACTTCAGATTTTCCATCTTTTGCAGCTAAAACACCGTAATTTTTTGGAGAGCCTTTGTCAAGATCAGGGGAGTTAAAGAACAATTTTTTAATTTGCAGAGAACCGCTAATAAACGTTTTGCTTTGAGCTCGGACAATTAGGCCTATAGAGAAGAAAAATTCTTCTCTTTGGTATTTCTTGAGTTGGTAATACAAATAGGATGTATGTCCAAAACACTTTTCAACTCATAACTAAAGACTGAAAAGTTTCTTAACTTCGAATTTACATACACGTTTTTTATATTAGAAACTGGTTCATAAGAAAAGGGTACTAGGATTGCGAAAAATTTAAGAAACTCTGGCGCTAATGCAGTTTCACACACCCTCTTCAGACCGTGTCTATATTGTTTGTACTTATAACTTTGTCGTTGTATGTCCGTTACATATGTATTATATATCAATCGGTAGCCCAGAACATGGGGATTAATTTGATATATAATTAATAATTACTCACCTTCAATTCCATCTTTTATTAGCCAAAATACATCCATGACTAACCTCCAAATCTTCACTCCGTCCGCCATTATCAATCCGCTCGAGTTCTTCGGTCACGTGACCAGTAGCCTCATGGGTCGTTTACTCCACGGAAAACTAAGAGCCGGGAGTTAGACCCTCGAGCTGTCGGTGAGAGAGCTGCCAGTGAGAGAGCTAAAAATTTACGCCTCAATTTTAGACCAGGGAGCTAGACCCTCGAGCTGTCGATCATCGAGCTGTCGGTCAGAGAGCTAAAAAATTTACGTCTCCATTTTAGACCAGGGAGCCAGACCCTCGAGCTGCCTGTCAGAGAGCTGCGGGTGAGAGAGCTAAAAAATTATACTTCGATTTTAGACCCGAGAGTTCGGCCCTCGAGCTGCCGGCGAGAGAGCTAGAAATTTACGTCTCGATTTTAGACCAGGGAGCTAGACCCTCAAGCTGTGCGTCATCGAGCTGTCGGTCAGAGAACTAAAAAATTTACGTCTCCATTTTAGTCCCCGGGAGGTCGGTCATCGAGCTGTCGGTCAGAGAGCTAAAAAATTTACGTCTCCATTTTAGACCAGGAAGCCAGACCCTCGAGCTGCCTGTCAGAGAGCTGTGGGTGAGAGAGCTAAAAATTTATACTTCAATTTTAGACCCGGGAGTTAGACCCTCGAGCTGCCGGTGGGAGAGCTAAAAATTTACGTCTCTATTTTAGACCCGAGAGTTAGACCCTCGAGCTGCCGGTCAGAGAGCTGCGGGTGAGAGAGCTAAAACTTTACGTCTCCATTTTAGACCAGGGAGCCAGACCCTCGAGCTGCCGGTCAGAGAGCTGCGGGTGAGAGAGCTAAAAATGTATACTTTGATTTTAGACCCGGGAGTTAGACCCTCGAGCTGCCGGTGAGAGAGCTGCGGGTGAGAGAGCTAAAAATTTACGTCTCGATTTTAGACCAGGGAGCTAGACCCCCGAGCTCAAGAATCAAATTATTTTTCAATATATAGCTGATCTTGTAATTGGCTTAAAAAGTAGCAAATTTCGCTCTTTTTAATGCTACCTTGTTTTGAACCATACTGCAAAAAAGCATTGATAATTACCAGATCAATTTCTTTGTGCATGTAAACCATCTAGTTTGGTCATAAATGACAGGACGAAATGCACAAAAGCATTGCTGACCTCAATGACGATAAAAAATCTGAACATTTTCACTCATATGCAAGATTGACTATTTTGCTTAAAAACTATAGCTAAAAATAAGGTTTTTCAACGTGGAATTGTTCTACCTTGTTGCATTCTACCTTGTGATCCTTATTGCTACTTATCCTTATTGATATATGTGATCCTTATACCTGCTTTTTACGCTTTACGTGACTTCTTCCTTTCTTTCCTCTGGGCAACCAAAAAATTGACTTGTGTGAATAGTGTTTTCTTTGAAAGGACCAGGAGACAACTTCCGCATTAGCAATAAACTACCAATTGTCTCTGAAACGAATCACAAACATTAGATTGTCTGAAATGTGAACAACTGTAGACAATATTGTGGGACACAGGCACTAAGAATTGATGTACAGATTACAAAGGGTCTTGCTGAAGTTTAGATAAGATGCTCTGTGATTGGCTGGAATAGAAATTCTCATTTGCATAACAATAGAGCATTAATGTCGAATATTATTTGCCAAAATCATACAGACAACGAGAACAAATTTATAGTTCCTCTTACTAAGGATTTTTGGCGTTGATGCAAGTTTGCACACCCTATAAAGACCATGGTACCAAGGGTTCCAAAGGTTCCCGTACAGTGTTTTCTGTATTGAATTTTAAAAGTGTAGGGTTCTGAAAAGGTTCCAGAAGTATTTTCCTACATACTTTAATTCTCCTGCTAAATCCCTTTCTTGAAATCGGGTTCCAAAGGTACCAAGGGTTCCGAAGGTTCCAATACAGTGTTTCTGTATTGAATTTTAAAAGTATAAGGTACCGAAAAGGTTCCAGAAGTATTTTCCTATATACTTTAATTCTCCTGCTAAATCCCTTTCTTGAAATCGGGTTCCGAAGGTACCAAGGGTTCCGAAGGTTCCAATACAGTGTTTCTGTATTGAATTTTAAAAGTATCAGGTACCAAGAAGGTTCCAATATTATTTTCCTATATACTTTAATTATCCTGCTAAACCCCTTTCTTGAAATCGGGTTCCAAAGGTACCAAGGGTTCCGAAGGTTCCACTACAGTGTTTCTGTATTGAACTTTAACCCTATCTGACCTGGGGGGGGGCGGATTCCGCCCCCCCTAGTACATTTTTATTTACACCGTTTTCCACACATGCAGCAGGCCTCTGATACTTCGTAAGTTTAACTTTGTATCATAGGGCAATAAAATTGCAACAATTTGGACATTATATTTTTAGCCTTGTTTCCATGGTAACCAATTTTTCATACTGCACTCTGTGAAAAACATACTTTGTATCTCTTTTAATCATGTTTAATTGGTCCAATTAAGTCTAAATTAAGAATTTATATATATTTTGATCTATATCTTTCGTTTCTTTATGAAAAATAAAGTTTCATGACCTTTTAGCAACCTTTCATTTATATGACGTCATATGACATCATAATGATCATCATGCTCTAGCAACAACAACAACATCGCTAATTGGATTATGATTTCAAATTCTCATTGTTTACATAATGAACTACCTTTGTGCCAAGTTTGGCTGCCATATCTCTTATGACAACAGAGATAAACAGGGGGGGCGGAATCCGCCCCCCCCCAGGCATTGAGTGTTTCAAATCACCCAGGTCAGATAGGGTTAAAAGTATAAGGTACCGAAAAGGTTCCAGTATTATTTTCCTATATAATTTAATTCTCCTGCTAAACCCCTTTCTTGAAATCGGGTTCCGAAGGTACCAAGGGTTCCGAAGGTTCCAGTACAGTGTTTCTGTATTGAATTTAAAAAGTATAAGGTACCGAAAAGGTTCCAATATTATTTTCCTATATACTTTAATTCTCCTGCTAAATCCCTTTCTTGAAATCGGGTTCCGAAGGTACCAAGGGTTCCGAAGGTTCCAGTACAGTGTTTCTGTATTGAATTTAAAAAGTATAAGGTACCGAAAAGGTTCCAGTATTATTTTCCCATATACTTTAATTCTCCTGCTAAATCCCTTTCTTGAAATCGGGTTCCGAAGGTACCAAGGGTTCCGAAGGTTCCAGTACAGTGTTTCTGTATTGAATTTAAAAAGTATAAGGTACCGAAAAGGTTCCAGTATTTTCCCATATACTTTAATTCTCCTGCTAAATCCCTTTCTTGAAATCGGGCTCCGAAGGTACCAAGGGTTCCGAAGGTTCCAGTACAGTGTTTCTGTATTGAATTTTAAAAGTATAAGGTACCGAAAAGGTTCCAATATTATTTTCCTATATACTTTAATTCTCCTGCTAAATCCCTTTCTTGAAATCGGGTTCCGAAGGTACCAAAGGTTCCAGTACAGTGTTTCTGTATTGAATTTAAAAAGTATAAGGTACCGAAAAGGTTCCAATATTATTTTCCTATGTACTTTAATTCTCCTGCTAAATCCCTTTCTTGAAATCGGGTTCCGAAGGTACCAAGGGTTCCGAAGGTTCCAGTACAGTGTTTCTGTATTGAACTTTAAAAGTATAAGGTACCGAAAAGGTTCCAGTATTATTTTCCTATATAATTTAATTCTCCTGCTAAACCCCTTTCTTGAAATCGGGTTCCGAAGGTACCAAGGGTTCCGAAGGTTCCAGTACAGTGTTTTTGTATTGAATTTTAAAAGTATAAGGTACCGAAAAGGTTCCAGTATTATTTTCCGATATACTGGGTGTCCCAAAATGATGTATTATTGTTTGAGTGCTTACATGTCCATAACCAATGAACCGATTTTCAAAAACTTTGTTTTATTTGATTGCCTAGAGGCTAAATTGTATTTTAAGATGTTGGTTGCGGATTTACCGAGGTGTTTTCCTGTTGAAAAGAAGATCGATAAACTTCCTCAAATTCAAGCCTTAGATGGCATGAGAAAGAAACGGCCTATTTTTCCAGTCAACATTTTAGATGTGATGCAAAAGGCTGAACTCGTATTCGTATTCTCTGAACTCAGTATTAACTGAATTCGTATTCTCTGAACGCCATATATTCTATGAACGACATATAAGTTCAGCCTTTTGCATCACATCTAAAATGTTGACTGGCAAAGAAGGCCGTTTCTTTTTCATGCTATCTAAGGCTCGAATTTGAGCAGGTTTATCGATCTTCTTTTCGACATGAAGAAATTGACCTAAACCAAAGCCAACATCCTCAAATACAATTTAGCCCTTCTGCAATGGTTATGGAGATATAAGCAATCAAACGATAATACATCACTTTGGGACACCCGGTACTTCAATTCTCCTGCTAAATCCCTTTCTTAAAATCGGGTTCCGAAGGTTCCAGTACAGTGTTTCTGTATTGAATTTCAAAAGTGTAAGGTACCGAAAAGGTTCCAGTATTATCTTCCTATATACTGCATATTTCTCCTGCTAAACCCCTTTCTTGAAATCGGGTTCCGAAGGTACCAAGAGTTCCAAAGGTTCCAGTACAGTGTTTCTGTATTGAATTTTTAAAATGCTGGGTACCGAAAAGGTTCCAGTAATATTTTCCTATAGACTTTAATTCTCCTGCTAAACCCTTTTCTTGAAATCGGGCTCCGAAGGTTCCAGTACAGTGTTTTTCTATTGAATTTTAAAAGTGTAAGGTACCGAAAAGGTTCCAGTAATATTTTCCTATAGACTTTAATTCTCCTGCGAAACCCCTATCTTAAAATTGGGTTCTGAAGGTTCCAGTACAGTGTATCTGTTTTCAATTTTAAACGTAAAGGGGTTCCGAAAAGGTTCCAGCACTGTTTTCCTTTTTGGAACCTTGAGATATGAACTGTTGATAAACACAGTACTAGAACCTTTGGAACCCTTGAAACCCTACTATTCAATGTAGTATTTACATAAAACAGACAGTTGTGCAGTATTTTTACTGGAACCTTTTCGGTACCTTGAGATATGAACTGTTGATATAGAAACACAGTACTGGAACCCTCGGAACCCTACTATTCAATGTAGCATTTACATGAAACAGACAGTTATGGATTATTTTTACTGGAACCTTTTCGGTACCTTCAAATGTGAACTGTGGATATAGAAACACAGTACTGGAACCCTCGGAACCCTACTATTCAATGAAGCATTCACATAAAACAGACAGTTATGCAGTTTTTGTACTGGAACCTTGTCGGTACCTTGAGATATGAACTGTTGATATAGAAACACAGTACTGGAACCCTCGGAACCCTACTATTCAATGAAGCATTCACATAAAACAGACAGTTATGCAGTATTTGTACTGGAACCTTTTCGGTACCTTCAAATATGAACTGTGGATATAGAAACACAGTACTGGAACCCTCGGAACCCTACTATTCAATGAAGCATTCACATAAAACAGACAGTTATGCAGTATTTTTACTGGAACCTTTTCGGTACCTTCAAATATGAACTGTGGATATAGAAACACAGTACTGGAACCCTCGGAACCCTACTATTCAATGAAGCATTCACATAAAACAGACAGTTATGCAGTTTTTGTACTGGAACCTTTCCGGTACCTTGAGATATGAATTGTTGATATAGAAACACAGTACTGGAACCCTCGGAACCCTACTATTCAATGAAGCATTCACATAAAACAGACAGTTATGCAGTTTTTGTACTGGAACCTTTCCGGTACCTTGAGATATGAACTGTTGATATAGAAACACAGTACTGGAACCCTCAGAACCCTACTATTCTATGAAGCATTCACATAAAACAGACAGTTATGCAGTTTTTGTACTGGAACCTTTCCGGTACCTTGAGATGTGAACTGTTGATATAGAAACACAGTACTGGAACCCTCGGAACCCTACTATTCAATGAAGCATTCACATAAAACAGACAGTTATGCAGTTTTTGTACTGGAACCTTTTCGGTACCTTGAGATATGAACTGTTGATATAGGAACATAGTACTGGAACCCTCGGAACCCTACTATTCAATGAAGCATTCACATAAAACAGACAGTTATGCAGTATTTGTACTGGAACCTTTTCGGTACCTTCAAATATGAACTGTGGATATAGAAACACAGTACTGGAACCCTCGGAACCCTACTATTCAATGAAGCATTCACATATAACAGACAGTTATGCAGTATTTTTACTGGAACCTTTTCGGTACCTTCAAATATGAACTGTGGATATAGAAACACAGTACTGGAACCCTCGGAACCCTACTATTCAATGAAGCATTCACATAAAAAAGACAGTAATGCAGTTTTTGTACTGGAACCTTTCCGGTACCTTGAGATATGAATTGTTGATATAGAAACACAGTACTGGAACCCTCGGAACCCTACTATTCAATGAAGCATTCACATAAAACAGACAGTTATGCAGTTTTTGTACTGGAACCTTTCCGGTACCTTGAGATATGAACTGTTGATATAGAAACACAGTACTGGAACCCTCAGAACCCTACTATTCTATGAAGCATTCACATAAAACAGACAGTTATGCAGTTTTTGTACTGGAACCTTTCCGGTACCTTGAGATATGAACTGTTGATATAGAAACACAGTACTGGAACCCTCGGAACCCTACTATTCAATGAAGCATTCACATAAAACAGACAGTTATGCAGTTTTTGTACTGGAACCTTTTCGGTACCTTGAGATATGAACTGTTGATATAGGAACACAGTACTGGAACCCTCGGAACCCTACTATTCAATGAAGCATTAACATAAAACAGACAGTTATGCCGTTTTTGTACCGGAACCTTTTCGGTACCTTGAGATTTGAACTGTTCATATAGAAACACAGTACTGGAACCCTCGGAACCCTACTATTCAATGAAGAATTCACATAAAGCAGACAGTTATGCAGTTTTTGTACTGGAACCTTTTCGGTACCTTGAGATATGAACTGTTGATATAGAAACACAGTGCTGGAACCCTCGGAACCCTACTATTCAATGAAGCATTCACATAAAACAGACAGTTATGCAGTTTTTGTACTGGAACCTTTTCAGTACCTTGAGATATGAACTGTTGATATAGAAACACAGTACTGGAACCCTCGGAACCCTGCTTTTCAATGTAGTATTTACATAAAAAAGACAGTTATGCAGTATTTGTACTGGAACCTTTTCGGTACCTTCAAATATGAACTGTGGATATAGAAACACAGTACTGGAACCCTCGGAACCCTACTATTCAATGAAGCATTCACATAAAACAGACAGTTATGCAGTATTTGTACTGGAACCTTTTCGGTACCTTGAGATATAGACTGTTGATATAGAAACACAGTACTGGAACCCTTGGAACCTTTGGAACCCTACTTTAGGCATTAATTTTCCATCCCACCGAACTGCTACACATCCTCCATTGTAAAGAAATGAATATTTGATTTCAACCAATCAGCAGATATCTTCCATGAACTTTACTCTTCTATACGTTTGAACCAATCATATTATTTAGCTTTAAATTATTCCCAGTCAATTGACCAATCAAATCACTGGAACCTTTGGAACCTAGGTTATCCCCCTCAGTAATGCTAAGCCAATCAAATTTGATCTTATCTAAACTTCAGCAATACTGATTACAAAACAGACACTAACTGACCAACATCATCAGAAACCGTGCATGGCCTATCTCAGATTAGGCCTCCTCCAAGTCTGTTCATTCTCTTTTTCTGGCCCGCTCAGCCTCAGTGAGCTGTCCATTTTTGCAGCTTATTGCCGACTGAGTGGGCCCGGATGGGAAAACAAACGAGACTTGGAGCAAGTCTAATCTCAGATATAATAAATGCGACAATGAATGCGCATTTAGGCCCACGTTGTCCATCCTTGACAATTTAATTCTACCATAAATCATGCAGACGTGATAGCCCATGAAATAACATAAAATAGTGTTTAAGTTCTTTTGTATGCGTATGCCAAAGTCTTATTTTCTTTCAAATTTATGACAATGGATGGTTGGTGGCAGAAATGTTTATTATGCAAAATACAGAGCCAGGCAGGTTCTTCAAACTTTGTCCAAATCCAATTACAGACTGTGGTGACCCATGAATTTAGTGGATTTGGGTAAGTGTCAATTTGTGCTTGTGTGCATACCTGTGTTACTATACACAACATAAACTACTGTTTTCTTCTTGGGCTACATGCTGTACATATTGCCTTGTTTTGGTACCAGGTTCCACAATCTTTCCAGAGTTTGGTATCAGGTACCACCCCTCTGGTACCATTACCCTGTCACACCCCTTAAAATAGCTTCGTTGTCGAATTCTGTTCCATTGTCAGTATGGAGAATGTATGGTAATCCAAAACTACTAAAAACTTTTTGCACAAGATTATTTGACACTCCAGAGGCAAGTTTTCTTTTCAGAGAAAATTGGACATGAAAGTTTGAGTAATGGTTTATGAAATGTCCAATAAATTGGAATTCCCTATCTGGTGGAGCTTGCTGGTCAACAAGATCAATCTATAGACCTGTTTCTATGGGGATAAACTCCTCGCCTGCTAGATGATTTGTTTGAATACCCATCAAATTTCGAAAAAAGACAGCTTTTCAAGCAGCATTATGTTGCTGCAGTTTCCTTCATAATTACAACATAAGATGACAAAAAATGCCAAATTTCAAGGTTCGAAAAAATTACTTTATCGTGGGAACTTAAGAGAATGTATAGCATCATTGAGTATTAATCTTCCTTGAAACGAGAGGATAACCTTGAGTCCCCGTTCGTTAAGCCAAACGGAGCCGAAAACTGTTGCTGAAGTTCAATGATCGGATTATCTTAGGCCCATCTCCATTAAGTAACATTTTCATGCATTCATTGATAATAGTAGACAAAACAAAGTTAATCACTCAATATGTATATAAGATTAAATCTTTAAAATACTTACAACTGCTCGTTCCCCTTTACGTTAATGTGTTGCGAGTACAAAATGTATCAATGGCTTCCTTGGCTTCACCGCCACTGCTTCTGTCCTCTGATTCCATCTCAAAGTAAAGTATGTTGCATTGTGGGAAGCACAGCTTATCCTCCTTGCATACTTCTCTTACCTGACGAACCATGCCAAAACACCAAGGAAAAAGCCTGGCTAATGCTCCTACCTCTGCGACCACCCTGCTAAGCAAATAACTAAAAAACTACTTGGAGCAGGAACATTCACAACCAACGCTACCTCCTGAAAATCTGGTCCCATTTCAAACGAAAACGTTGTAACGCAACACGAATCACAGAATCAGTCTTCTTAAATTTTTCAAGAACACAATTCCTAAAAAATCTACTATTGAATGATGATACATTTCGATCATTCAATTCTTCGCAGAATCCACATGACCAATGAATTGATCAATTCCATGACCAAGATGTATGAAGTTGTATATGGAAGCAACTGTCTTAACGCTACTGCAATAGATTATTACTTTGTGGGATTTTTTTCTTTGAATTTGATATGATTCACAAGCCAATTGAAAAAAAAACATCACCTTCCTTGCAATATGAGACTTCTTACTACAGATTTCCTCTCTCCATTGGCATGTAAACAATGCTCATGTTCTCAGTGTCTAGGCTCTTGCATATAGCATTTTTAATTTTGTTAGTGGCCGTTGCAGTTATAGCCATGTATTGTAAATCCGTTTGAAAGTAAGCATGAAGGTCAGTCTCTGGTAACTTAGTCTGGAGTAATTCCCTCTATGGGAAGATAATTTTTTATTTGAGAAAATAAATCCCATCTTCTGGCAATAAACCATTGCAGCATTAAACAGTTTGGACGATCCACATAGAGAGTATTGAAAACAATATGTTTGGGACCTAATGTTGTCGCTTTCCTAGCACTTATAGCTTAGGCCTAGGTCAAAAAAATCTAAATCTTTGAGAGATGAATCTGAGTCCGAATCTAATAGTTGCATTAGGTGCATGAGAAGCTAAACCAGCTAAGCCAGCCCCTGTACCCAGATTCTCCATATTCGAAGAACATTACAGACAAAAGACGCATTTGTAACTCTTTCAATCAAGGAGGCTTTCACAGAGTAGAAATTTCGACATATTTCCAAACCATTTCCAAAGACAACAAGGTACCAATTACATTTTCTTCCCAACATACTGCTCCATCAGCAATTTTGCTGAGGCATTCTCTTACTTGTGATTGGTCAATTGAACATTTCAAATGCATTTGATTGGTTGAAATTTGACCTGGTTTATGTAAAGCTGCTTTTATGTGCCAGTGTGAATGGGAAAAGTATAATGCATTGCAATAGTTTCAATTGGCTCGGCCGACGGCCGAACACAACATTCAAACTCTCTCACTGATTTATATCAGGTTAGTTCTGGTGGACCAAAAGTGAAACGTGTTTTTAAATATATTGTTCCATGCTACGATGAGAAGAAATTTGTGTCAAACAGGATGCCAAAAGATCTAGAGAAGAAGTATAGAGCTCAGAAATACAGAAGAGAATGGGAGAAGGAGCAGTGGGCTTGAGGTTGGCTGTCTTCATCAAAAAATCACCCTGGCAAGGCCTATTGCTATGTATGCAATATTAAAATCTTGTAGAACAACATTAAAATCTTACAATCAATACCATGATAGTTAGTTGCTTGATAGTTACAAAAGCAGACAAAGGTGCTTGCTTTTGCTGATAAGAAACCAACGAAGGTCAACTGTTTTTTATTAGTATTGGAGCAGATTCTGAGACTGTAAGTCACTGACTGTAAGTCTTGAAACTCTTGAAACCTAGGTTTAGCAACTTACTTTGGGCTTTCATCTCAACTTTGAAGCTACTTTCTATTTGAGTAATGATTGGTGTATTCAGATATATTAAATAATGCACCTCAGCAAAGGCCTGGTAGGTAGTTTCTTAAATGTTAGGACACTTGCTAAAATTATATCCCTGCTAGAATTCGCACAATGTCAAAACAGTTGCTATTACTGTAGAGTTTGACAACATTATTCAATGGAAATTACCAAAAGTTTCTTAGCTTTTTTATTAACGTAGGGTAGTTTCTTTATCTTAAGTTCGAAAAAATAAGTCTACCGTTTTTTATAAGCTGTTTCTGATAAAAAAATAAGTGTACCTCAAACGAAAAATGTATTCATGAGGACACACATCTAAAACACGCAAGAAGATTTCACAATACCATAAAGTTTCGTAAAGGTATCAAATATCAACATATTGTAAAGTACCCCCAAAAATGTTGTGGATCAAAACTGTTTTTGGTGATAGAACTGCTATTTTATTGCAAAAAATAGAGCAAATTAGGTATCAAAATGGAACTTGAATCATGCAATGGTCCCAGGGGGCGGGGGGCGGGGGTGTACTGTGGTATATTCAGAATAGGGGTATTCAGGTTACTTCTTTTTTGGGTCTAAAATTTAGTCAAGGATCATTTTTTGTGTATCAATCATTTGTATAGTTACTTTTTTTTGGTTCCTGAAATTCTGGCTTACTTTGTGGGGCTGAAATATGAGAAAAAATAGAAAATTGGGAAAAATATAATTTACGTACAAAAAATTATAATCAGGGCATTTTTCTTCAGATTTAAGATACGTTAATAGTATTAATAGAGTTATATTAGTATAATTGTTTCCGGCGATTGTCAGTGCTTTAGAAGCTGTGAAGGACAACACTGATGGTTCATGGAATGGTGATTTAGCATGATCGGTCACGTGACGTTCCGCATCCGAAAAGAGCAAAAATCGTGTGTACCAGATACTTTCTTACCTATTCCTCCTATACTACGGCACTATTGTGACAAAATTAAGCATCTTTTGGTAAATTGAAGTTTCTTTTTCGTGTAGTTGAAGGTATTTCTCATGATTTTGCGTTATTTGAGAGTGGGAAGCCAGAAACCATCGCAGACTGAGCTGGCCAGGCCATCGCGCTGTTTTGGTCAACATCGCCACGCGGGGCACTCCTACAAAACGCGTTTCTGCGCATTTCAACATCAAACTATCAAGAAAACAAGATGGACGACAAAGTGAGGAGCATTTTGGTGTAAGCAGCGTAAGTTTTACTCTCAAATTACCGAAATTACAGCGATTTAAAAACTTTTTTGCGTTATTTGACAATTTTGGAGCAGGAATATTTAAAAGCTGCTTAGTTTTTTGGATTCTACGGTATTTGATTCACTTAGAGGGGCTCTTCAGTTCAGCTTTCTGTATAAAACTTTCAGATAAATTTTAATTTTGTTCTTAAAGGTGCGTAAGAGGATGTGCTGCTTCGCAAGAGTGCCTAAACATGATGACCACAGTTTGGAGAAGCTTTAAATTGGACTTTTAATGAATTTCCAACATTTGATTTATTGTTAATGTATCAAAAAGAAAAACTGTGGATGTTTTGGCAGGCCTGTGGGAAGCAGGGGGGGCAGGGGGGCTTGAGCCCCCCAATAATTTTGAAAACAATGGTGCTACGTCACACAAATTAATTAATGTATTGTTCTCTATTGTTTTAAGAAAAATTACGCCCCCAATCCGAAGCTTCTTCCTAATAGTTTTTAGCATAATGAAACAAAAATTGTGCATGGCAAAACTGGGCGTGGCATGTTGGGTGTGTTAACGTGGCAAATGATACATACATATGCCCGAACAGGTGTCATCATATTTTTCCTTGTATGAATTTCCTTCAAAGTCAGAAAGCCCCAAAATGCTTTCATCTGACACCGGTCACAGCAGATCTGTGGTCATAGATCACGGCTTAGAAGTTACAGCAACGGGAAGGGGCATTGTCAGCCCTTGAAGAATGGGGTGAACGCAGTTGAGAATTGTGGCCTGAAAACAGTGCAGTTATTTGAAATCAGTAGGCATCCTGAAAACCCATAAATGTTTCCTTCTGAATGTGGCTCTTACAAGAAGCAAATTAAATATTTCTGGGCTTCCTGGTTGCTTATTTCAAATAATGCATTGTTTTTAATGAGAATGAAACATTGAATTAGAATATGTTGAACAAATATTTTACAAGGAAAGTCCATGACAGAGAATAACATGATTATCCTACATTTTACAGTACCGGGTGTCCCAAAAAAAAGGTAACAGATTTGATGGGGACTAGCGATGAGAGTATAAGTCGAATCGATCCCAAATAAGTTTTGAAGTACTCTTCAATAGTTAACTTGAAGATTAATACCTCGTTTGTTGATATTGGCGCATCGAGAGTTGAAATATTAATCTCGAAAGCCAAAACTTGCGTGCATCTACAAACCAGAGCTTTTGGGTTTTGGCCTAAACTGCTAACGCGCTGGTTAGGGGAATCTCCTCAGTCAAAGACATTTGTGGACAAGGATCGGTCCTTTGGGTACCCGTTTGAAAAGAACGTAAAAGACTGAAAACCAGCAAATAAATTAATGAATATAGTCACCAAGGAATATTTTTCTCCAGTCAAAATGCATTTACAAAAGTATACCAAGCCAAGCACGAATGAGCATTTTTTATGTTCCCTTGGGCATATACGATTGCTTGTTTCGTAATAATTTCGTGAGAGATGATGCAAAAACCATTTCATTCAAGCAATGAAGATTGCAAGATAGTCTGTGTGCTAAAGCCTACGGGACTTATTTCGCTGATGAATAACTTTTCTCAGGCAGGTTTAATTTAAAGTTTTTGTAGAATCAAGAAAGGGATCTCTTCGGGGCTAAATTCTTGAATCTGATTGTAAAGTTCAGAGTCAGATTTTCACTAAAATGTGTTCCTAAGCACGAGGTTTCTTGTTTGTACTTGGCTATGATTGAGGAGATTCCACAGCACAGCGAGTGCACAGCTTAGGCCAAACCCCAAAAGCTCTGGTTTGGAGTAGAAGGCAAAATTGGACTTTCAAGATTAATATTCCAACTCATGATGCACCAATATCAACAAATAAGGTATCAATCTTAAAGTTAACTATCTAAGAGTACTTCAAAACTTATCAGGGTTCGATTCAACTTAAATTCTTGTCACTAGCCCCAAACAAATCTGTTACCTTTTTTTGGGACACCCGGTATAACATCACAACGGTCATGATAAAACAGTAAGATCTCCATTGCAATAGTCAATGAGTAATTCATATTGGAACACTTGGCATATGTCCTCATCATCTTCATCACCAGAGTCATCATCTTCATTAATGTCAACATCATACTGTATTTCATAAAGTGTATACAATGGAACTGCTGCTGCCTTCACTATTCTAAGGACAGTTCCAGTATAAACCAGATACTTGGCACGTTTTGATCCTGCTCTTAGGACCCTGAATCTATGTTCAACCCTTTTCTCTACCAGGAATTCAGGATCAGGAACCTTTTTTCTCTTCTTCTTTTTACTTCCACATTTTGGCTGACTTTTCTTTCTTTTGATTTCTTGCACCTCCTCTTCAGATGAGTTCTCTTGATCTCCTATTACTTCATTTTTTTCTTTGCGCTTCTTCCTGGCCTCCTCTAATCTCTCTTTTAAAACATCAACTCTTTCCCTATACAGCTCTTCTCTCTTTTCTTTTGGTAGGAGCACATTATTTGTGAGTCGGATCTCATCGGTCTCAAGGTCTGCCAAATGTTCTACCTGAAGATGTGGAGCCTTTCTGATTATTTCCTTCTAGTTTTCTTTAAGTTCATCAACAGTGAGCTTTACTTTATTTTTAGAAAGTTGGAAAAGATCTTTCTTTTCAGCAGGAGTAGTTGTCTGAAGAACATATTTGTGGAATTTCAGCTGAATACCGAGGGCTTTGATATCAGATATTATCTTTGATTTGATGCCAATTTTTCTAGCCTCTTTTGCCTCCGCCCTCAGCCTTCTTTGCTCAACGATAGCTTTCTGCATTGTAATGTAGCTCTTCAGACCTTCTTTGTTACTCTCAATGGTTCTTGAGGCCTATTTTCTTGCAAAAGTCATCTCCTTGTCTCTGCTTTCCTCTGAACTTTGCTCTAAGTGCTGTAAAAAGCTGCTTCCTTTCATTACAAGTCTGCATTCAACATATCCTGGTGTAACATTTGGTCGGATAATCACTTCCCTGTCTATCATTCCCATTGCAGCTTCACAACACCTATTTGTCAAAGGCACATTCCTGACATCTTCTCTATTCATCTCACTTGAATCAAACTGTCCCCCAGCTAAATAGTCACATGCTTGCCTTTCAAAGAGTATCAGCCAGTTTTGAAGAATTAGCTGCATTGCAATTATGGTCATGCCATCAAGCTCAGGATCATCTGTTGTATTGAACAAGGCTGTTGTAGCATTACTTTCTTGAATAGGGATATCTGGAAATACTGATTTTGGGTGATTAAGTAGCTCAGATGCATCATCACAAAATTCTTGCATGGCAGCTCTAAGTGTTATGCAATAAGGAATCATCTCCAAAATGTTGCTACACTGTCAAAGGCATGCTGAAATGGTCCTGTCATCGTGGCCTTCAATATTCCCAGAGCCCTTGCTCCTGCCAATGGAACCTTTATGCTTAAGAGACGATCTAATGCTTTGTAAGTCTCTCCAAGTTCATCTCCTTTTGATGCTTGAAGGAAAGCTCTGATGTCGTTTTGATGATACCAGAATGCAGCACCATTGTGAAGAGTAACATGGGCTCTGTTACCAACCTCTTTTTCAAAGTTTGATTCTTTCGAAAGCATCTAGGTACCCTTTCTTGAGGATGGTTTCTTTTGGCTATCTTTCTCGTTTTCTTGATGAATAAAGGCATCAGATAGAGAGGACTGACCATACTTTTCAGATCCTTGCTGATGAAAACATCGAGCTGCTGCATAAATTGCTGTGTAGGTGGTTGAAGAACCCTTCAAACTTAGATCACCAAGTGCGTCATTGTTCACAGAGCACTTATCAAGATTACTAAGTCCATTCTTACAAGCATCATCGCCAAGATTTATAATAATATGAAGGAAACAGTGGTGGCTGACAAATGTAGATAGTGCTTTTTCCTTTTTTTCCAATTGAAGATTGCTATCATTGATGATATGTGCACGCCATTCTGTAAACTTCCTGTTGAAACTTTTCATGACATCTGCCCTATCTGACGTTGTTGCAGTGAAGTTGCACAGGAAGTGTCACTGAAAACGTCCTCTTTTTCTTTGTTCTCAACACTTGCAACTATTTCTGCCACTTCACTAAGGCTTTCCTTATTTGCTTCCAAGAGAGTATCAGCATTTTCAGCAGCAAACAGTTTCAAACCAATGCTCTTTTGCCCTTCACTTGTTCCAACAATTGTTGCGTTGTACTTTCTTTTCAATTTTGTTGTTCCATCATTCATTAAAACATTTGCTGGTTCCTTGGACTTTTTGTCTCTCAACATAGCTCTGCCAGCCTCAAGCAATGCCAAGCATCTACCCTCATACATGATTTTGTGTATCGTTCCATATTCTGGCAGCCTGGAAACAGTCTCATTGGTTAATTTTTCAATGATAAGCTTTATACTTGGGGCAATTGCACGGATTGGTATGTGCAATTTGTGTAATCCCAAAACCACTTCTCTAACATCATTGGTGTATTTGCCATTTTCAAATGCTTGGATTTCGTTACCCTCACAGAGATCCAACAATGTTTGAAGCCGTTGATTTGCTTTGCATTGTTCTTTAAACTTTAGCCACTCCAAGTCCCTTTCTTCCATCACTTTGTTCACTTCATCTGAGAGTTTTTGTGATTTTTCTTTTACCCTTTTCTTCAAATCCCAATTTTTCTTTTGGAAATTATGTTTCTCCATTCCTAAAACTTGAATCTTTTCATTTGCTGCTTCAAGTTTATTCCTTAATTCTGTTGTTTCCCTTTCTAGTTGTGCTATGTTTGAGTCGTGATTTCCCTGCCCAGACTTCATGTCATAAATTTGTTGTTTCAGTTCATTAACTCTATCCCGATGTAGTTCTTCACGTCGCTTCAAATTTCTAACATTAAACTTTGACAATTGCTTCCTTTTATCACTTAATTCTGTAGAAAGGTCATTGTAATCACTGGTCAGCTGCTCAATTTCATTGTGAAGCATTCCCAATTTGTCTTCATTTGCCAACACAATTGCATCATATTTGTTTTTGGCTTGATCTGAAATCACATTCATCTTTTCAAGAACAACATTGTACTCAAGCGTAATTCTTTCAGAGTTCTTGTTTGCATCTTCATATAGTTGCCTCAGTTCTGTTCTCTCTTTTTGAAGTAGTTCAATTAATGCTGCTTGTTGTGTAGACAGAGTTCATCACTTGTCCCCTCCTCAGCACCTGCCTCCTCTGTTCTTGGTTGTTCCTGCAATTGGTAACCAATAGGCAGGAATTGTGTTGTAACTAGCGTCTCTAACTTCTCAATATTTTCCTTTTTCAAAGCTTTTTTTTCCAGTTTGTTACTTTTTTGTACAACGCCCTAATTCGATTACAGGTGTTCTTCGCATCTTGACCTTCAAATTCTGGATATAATGTGGTGAAGCTTGACATCAAATCAGCCTGAAGAAGCCCCTTGTTTTTACAATAAAATTCATAAACACTTCTTTGCGATGGCAAAGACATAGCGCCCTTTCAAAACGAGGCAATACTGCCTAAAGATTTACATTGTTCACCAGAAGTTTAGTTTCTTCCTCCTTATTCAGTCATATAGCTAAACTAAACTGCAAATTCTCCCCTTGTCCTTGATATAGTATTCAGGGCAGCTGCATTGATTACATCATTTTACAGACCCATCACAGTTAAAAATAGTCACACCTGTGTCATACCATACAAGGTAATATATTCTTACATATATCATCATTCTCTCCTTATATGGAATTACATGAATATGTTCAAGCTTCAATCAATGTCAGCATTTTCCTGAATCACTGCCTTTTCCTAGAAATTACATCATATCTATTCAAACCTCAAGCATATTCAATTTCAACTGCACTTACATCATCTGATTGAAAACAGATATCAATTACCTGTTATGAGGTCATCACTTATCACATCAGAATGTTATCTGGTTAGCAACAAGCCTTGTGATGATGAGTCCCTTGTATCCCTGTGCTTTTTTCTATATTTCAAGATGGGGCTTCAGTCAACAGAGATTCATAATATTACTCTGAAAAACCTAACCCTATTTATGTGATGTCAAGTATGTATACATATGTGGGAGGGATAATGTTCAGTAAATTTGTGACTCACAGTGATCAAGGTTGATGTTAACCCTATCTGTACTGGGCGATTTTTTAGGTATTTTGTACTGGGGGGGGGGGGCGTTTTTCGCCCCCCCCTCTTTTTCTCCAAAACTACAAAAGATATAACAATGAGACTTACCCCTATTGTTCTTTAGACAATTGGCTATTCAAATATAACAATGGCAATTAATAAGTCACGTGATTCGTTGCTAGGCAACCGAAAAACTGACGAAAATTGGCAAATTTATACCTTCTTAACCAGAAAAATTCTATTTAATCAACCACTCGACCGATTTTCTCCAAATTTGTTTTAAATAATAGAAAACATGTTATAGTTCAAAAATACAGACTTTGCAAAAAATTTTAGTTTCTATTTTTAGCACAATTAGCCTTAAATTAGCCTTTTGTTGCATGCATTTACTTTCATCGTAGGTTTTTGCCAGTCCTGCCCTTTTATCTGGTAAATATAGACTCAAAATGAATTAAATTAATAAGATGAAGCAAATTAGACTAAAAAAATTTATATTTGACACTTCTTTATTAGGTAAATGACGTCATAAATGTGAATGACGTCATAGATATTAAATTTTGCTGACATCAGCAAATATGAAAAATTTATATATCAAATGAAAGTACTCATCAAATGCAATCGAATGGTGCATGTTTGAGATCGATCAAACAAACGACACGAAAACTACGGACATTTTAAGCTTTTTTTTGTTGACTACTCTCCAAATATGGTATTACTGTGGTCACATGATCAGAGGTAGAACAATGAAATGTTAAGAATTTAATTGCCTATGAAATTTGAGTAAAAGTCACCAAAACTGGTGGTTATATCTCTTGTCGTTTTAGCGTAATGCAGCAAAAACTGGTAGGGGGGGCGAAAAACGCCCCCCCCCCCCAGTACGAATAGGGTTAAAGAGGATAGATCAGAAATAGCAGAAAGGTGGTCAGATCTAATTGAACTAATATTCTAAAATGTTGTCATTTACTAGTGGAACTTCCAGTTCAGTGAGACTTCCTGCTAACCTGTTTTCATGCTGTTTTACAAAATATTAGATCAACAGAAAGTTTTTCTTGTTTATAGAAACTGGGGGGGGGGGGGTAACTTTGAAGATCTTTAGATCTTTCATTAATTGAAGCCTATCTGAGCCTAAAAATCTTACTTCATGGAGATTAAAGTTTCAATCAATGATTTGGGAATACCAAAAAATTGGGGGAATACCCAATTACACTGATTTCACACGCTGTGTTCCATAGGCCACGTTCAAATTTGCAATAGCAACACCCAATTTCCTTTGTACCTACCCAAGGCTATAGCTGTTAGCTGTAACGAGGATTTGTGGACTCACAGTCGTCTGTAAATAAAATTTGTTTGTTACCAGTTATTTTTACTTCAAACTACCCCCATCTCCAAGCAAGCCACACCCTTTGTTCTGCCACACCCAAAACCAATAGCATTATGCAAAGTTTTTGTGAAATTTAATTGTTGCATAGTTTCATTAGATTATCTTTATTGATTTTTATGATATGATAAAATCAGTATAGCCTGTCCATGCAATTACTGCCCTCTTTCTGTCACATTTTCTTCACAAGGTTTCTGTACAAACAGTATAAAGAACTTTTCAGAAAATTTGCGCATTTATTTATACTATAGAAATTGATAGTTTCACTTCTTCTTGATAAAATTTCATGGGGAAGGGACCAAACTTTATAGTTTTTAATGCTCTTTCAACCTGTGTATCTTTTACCTTCAGTGATCATGCTTAAAATTTTGACCTGATCATGCTAGTGATTCAATTCCTGATGCTTCTGCTCTTTACCATGCTACTATTTCATTTGGGTTCCTTGTATCGTTGGTGGTAGTATGCCATTGTTTTTCGCGTTTTTTGCCCCCCCCCCCTTCTTTTTCTCCAAAACCACAAAAGATATAGCCATAAGACTTGTCACTAGTGTTATTTAGACAATTGGCTATTCAAATATAACAATGACAATTAATAAGTCACGTGATTTGTTGCTAGGCAACCGAAAAACTGAGGAAAATTGGCAAATTTATACCTTCTTAACCACAAAAATTCTATTTAATGAACCACTCAACCGATTTTCTGCAAATTTGTTTCAAATAGTAGGATACATGTCATAGTTTAAAAATACATACTTTTCAAAATTTTTTAGTTTCTATTTTTTAGCACAATTAGCCTTAAATTGGCCTTTTGTTGCATGCATTTACTTTCATCGCAGGTTTTTGCCAGTCCTGCTGTTTTATCTGGTAAAAATGGACTCAAAATGAATCAAATTGATAAGTTGAAGCAAATTAGACTAAACAAATTTATATTTTACACTTCTTTATTAGAGTCATGACATCATAAATGTGAATGACGTCATAGATATTAAATTTTGCTGACATAAGCAAATATGAAAAATTTATATATCAAATGAAAGTACTCATCAAATACAATCGAATGGTGCATGCTTGAGATCGATCAGGCAAACGACAAAACAACTACGGAAATTTTAAGCTTTTTTGTTGTTGACTACTCTCCAAATATGGTATTACTGTGGTCACATGATCAGAGGTAGAACAATGAAATGTTAATAATTTAATTACCTATCAAATTTGAGTAAAAGTCACCAAAACTGGTCGTTTTAGCGTAACGCAGCAAAAACTGGTAGGGGGGGCCCCCCAGTACAAATAGGGTTCACCCTAATACTACCGGGCTTTTTCGACAATCATAGTACCGGGAGGGGGCACAAAATGCCCCCCTCCGTAACATCGCCAATATTTCAGATACGAGGATAAAACTTAGTACAATGGTGTAAAAGAACAAAATATACACAAAAGGCTACATTTTAATACTTTATCACATCTATGACGTCACTATGACGTCATAATAGTGGAAAATGGCAGTATTTGCTTACTATTAGCGATATTGGCAATATTTAAGTTCTTAGTTGATAATTTCTTTCATATTGCTATTAGAATGTATTCCAAAGCATCACTGCATAAAAATTGGCAACGTAATGTCAATTTAAGCATACTATTTATATCATATATTCGTCATTTATTTGCATCAGTTTGTAATTGTTTCATTTCAACCCCTAATTACTGATGAAAATGATCTAAAATGCCTCAAAACTGTTTATAACAATCAATAGAACCAATTTTGACCATTTAAGGTTATCTAATACATTTGTTGTTATTTACATGACGTCATAAACTTTGATGACGTCATTAACGTTAAATTTGCTGACGTCATCAAAAATTGATAAAACTATACATCATCTGAAAGCTCTCATCGAGAGCTATGGAATGGTGGTATTCTCAACGTCCTACGATCCTCCTTGTTAAAGCTGGACTTGCTTCTTTAATGGTCTGGCTGACCACGTGTTGGAAAGAGGTTGGTCACATGATCAGTATCTAGCATTTTGAAAAAAATTGCAAATTTTAATTAGTCAATGAAATTTAAGGAAAAGTCGCAAAGTTTCAGCTCTTTATCTTTTGAACTGACGGCACTACATCAAATAAACTTTGCCGCGGGCACTTTGTGCCCCCCCCAGTAGTAATAGGGTTAACAGAGCCTACCATCCGTTCATACATTCCGCCCCATGAAAGGACTCTGCTGTAGGATGAATTTCCAAGTAATCTTCCTAGCTCTAAGCTCAACCTGCACAATCTCATCTTTGAAGAGTTGTTTCAAATCTTGGATGTGGATTTGAACGTTTTGGCATTATCCAAAACAACAAGATCTGGTGTACCTCTCCTTGCAGTGAATCTACACAAACACCTAACAAAAGTATCAGCTGCTAAGTTTTCTACCAACTCTAAATGTAAAGCACGTGTCATACAACAAGAAAATAAAGTGATATATGACTTACGCATACTACCTTTCTGATCTTTCACATACAAAGAACCAGCAAAGTCAAATCCAACTTTGCTGAAGGGCGGAGCTTCTTGGACCCTAAAACTTATTAACGGCACCATCGGTGGTGCTTTATAGACATACCTTCAAATTTCTTGCAAACAATACAGGGTTTTATCACCTTTTTCACAAACTGTCTTCCTTATGTGATCCAATACTTTGATCCGACTTCAGCTAAGGTAACTCGAAGACCATCATGACCTAAATTGGTATGCATTTTCCAAACAACAAGTTCTGTAAATCTATGTTTCCGTGGCAAAATGACAGGAAACTTACCTTCCATTTCTCAATCAGCGTTTTCAAGTCTGCCTCCACACCTAAGGATACCTTGTATTTCCTTAATACCTAACTGTTAGGCAGGCAAGCTATATTTGGGTTCATTCTTCAATTCTGCTTGTACATCAATAATCCACAATGTTTCTGCTAAGACAATTTCTGGCACAGTCGATGGCTCTACAATTAATTCCTCACCTGTTTGTTGGGCCTTAAGGTTCCTGATTGATGCTTGCAGGCACTTAAAGATAAAGAAACTTAAAGATAACAACACTTAAGATATTATAGAAACTTTTGTTATGTTCTATTATTATTCATTCAATTTGATTAGGCCTACTTAGTCTACTAGTTACTTAGTTGCCAGGTCATATTTACGGAATCCTGATGTATATGCTTCTACCATCTCCATGTCTTCAGGAGAGGCAACCAGCTTCCAACAGTCGGCAAGTTTGGCTGACTTGCGGACCTTGTGAAGTAAAAAATTGGCATCTGCAAAACTTGCCCGTGTAGATGACTTGACAAGTAAACTTGACAATTTTGACTCAATTCCTGACCCTTCTTTTAAATAGATATGTAAATAGATATAGCTATAAAGATGAGGTAAATAAAGCAGTAACCAAGGTCAGAGCAACAGGGGACAGATTGCTTTTTAAGTAGAGTCCCTTTATCTGTATTCAATTTCCTAGAATACTCTGTGTGGGATGTTGTCATTGTTGGTGCATTAATCATTGGCACAAAGTGTCCGGCTGAACGTCTCCAGAAATACTAGGAATGAAGTTATTGCAACCAGATCTTGTCCACATGATGCATAGTTGGGTGTCCTTATTAAAATTTGTGCTCAGCTTTGAATGAGTAATACATGGCTTTGCCACTCCATTATTGAGTGGAGAGTAGTTTGTTTCCTTTCCTTGTTCTTCAGGATATATTGAATAGATGTCTCTTCCAATTACAGAACTAAGTGCTAATATGCACATCAGCAAGGCATAATTGCATGGACATGAATTCCTACTTGCTTCTCTTTGGACAATATCAATCTTTGAAGCATCATCTTTGGGACCATATCCACTTCCAACGGCTGATTTGATATTGTTGGTGTAAATGCTGTGTTTCGTGTATTGAAGACAGGGGTGGGAAAAATAAGTTAATTTCTGGGACCAAAACATGTTTTGAACAAAATTTCTGGAAAAATTGTTGCAAAAAAGTATTCACTTTTTGACAGGTCACCATATGTAATGAATTGGACAGAGTTTGAATCATGTCGGTCTTTAATCACAATCACAAATGATACTTGCCAGGTAAACTTTTTTTCAGCTGACCAATTCCAGACTTATAAAAAGTACCTTTCGTATGAAATTCCTTGGTCTGTAACAGCCACCCATGCCACCTCTAATCCATCCATTATAAGGAGAGTAATCATGTGATTAATCACCCTTGTAAGGGAAACAGTCTACATACTGCCAATACTCAAAACTGTCAAATTCCCAAGTATCAATTAATCTTCCATCGAGAGGACCTTCATATTGTACGGAGGCGGTTCATTACTGAAAAGAAAGATGGCGCCCACGAAATATTTGGACGCTCAGCTCGCTCTCATGCAGAAAGCTTTTGAAGAGGGCCTCAGCAGCGCAAGCTCCGATTGTCACGGAGCAATATATTGTGAGCTGGCTGCTAGAACAGGAGTTTCAATAGAGAAGCTGAAAATATGGGTAAACAACCAGAGGAGAGCCAGAAGGAATTTCTGAGGTTGTGGAGGGGGTGGAGGATGGCTCATCAACGTCACAAAAAAGAGCCCTACACAAGAGAGCACCAAGCAAATGGAGTCCGAGTGCCTGGAATCTTTTTGGTAGGAAGGTCTTTTCGGAATGTGAGCAAGAATTTCAGAAATAATGACTGCTGAATGGCAGCATTTATTTGATTAATTTAGGCCTCATCAGCCAAAATCTTTGGCCAAAACGCTTCATATCAGACCTATCTATATTTTGTATTATGAGATGAAATTAGTACTTAGAATGAAGATGATTATTCTCATATAATATGCGAATAATGTTCATGACTCCGAAAGAGTCAAGAAGAATTTTTGAGAAAATTATACTTCCACCACGGACGAACTTTTTTCCGGGTTTCGGGTTCAGTTCTCGGGCTCCAGGTTTCGGGTTTAAGGTTTCGGGTTTAAGGTTTCGGGTTCAAGGTCTCAATTTGCTTGGAATTGCTTGTAATTATTTGTAATTGACAGGTCTAGAAAAGTGACAAATGTACACCCACCTTTTTTCTTACCATTTAACATCAAGTAATAGCTATAAGAACGAAACAGAAAATAGTCTTCTTTGCAATCGAACATGAAATTAAACAATAATAATACGGGAGACTTCACTATCGGATCACACTGGTGTGTATGCGCCAGAATGATAATGATTTATGATCGAAGTATTTTCCAGTTAATGCAAAACACCTTTTCCATAAAATAAACTAACATAACAAGACGAAGCAGCAAACTGCAATAGGATAGGCAGCAACAGTAAACTTAATAGAAATCTCAAAATCAATTTTTCTGTCCATGTAACTTGTAAAGTGATATTGTTAGTTGGCAGTCAACGAATCTACTTTTCAAATTCCTTCAACACACCTTGAAATAAAGTTATCATTACTACTAGAGAGGTTCGTAAACTGATTTCTCGTTGCTAGCGCCCACTCTCAAATAAGCCCCTCTTCTACATATTGTACTATGCGCATACTAACTGGTTTTGTGTTGCATAGGAAAATATAAAACCCGAGGTTTTAAAAGTACAGACCGAGCTTGCGAGGTTCCTTATTACCAACCATACAGGTTTTTTTTATGAGAAACTGGTTTATAAGAAACTAGAACTACGATGACCTAAAATTTAAGAAACTTTAGTACTACGCTCAAGAACAGTTAAGAAGCTCTAAAACTTTTTTAGAGTTTTACATTATTTACATTATTAGTTGATCTTCTGGTAAGGTCAAGATTTGTGTCACCAAGAACACAGGCAGATTTTGTTATCGACCAATCAAACGCTTTGTTTACATTTTTCCCGACAGCCAATCAGTGCGTTTCTTTCCAAGAAGCATGACACCTTCGGATCCCCTAGCTGTGGGGGGGGGGGAGGGTACCCCCCTCGTTTCACCCTGCCACACAATTATACTTGCAATTGCAATTACCGTACTTGATTGCAAGCTTCCTTCGCTTGTACCTTAGTTTTCCGTTTGTATTTTAAACATTCCTTTTAATTTGTAGTAGCAGTTACGTGTAGTTTTATGTAGGTCCCCTTTAAGGTAAAGGTAGTTACGTATAGTATTAGCAATTATTTTTCTCTCTAGCAGTTACGTGCAGTGGTATGTTCGTATGTCCTGTTTTATGTTGCCATGAGGTAGCCGTAGTTTTCGCTCCAGTTGGTATTGTATTAGTAGTAGGGTATGGTATTTTGTAAGTAGCGTTGAGAGTAATATGTATTGTAAGTTATTAAATGATGTATAAAAAAAAATTATATTTTCTCAAAATCTTTAGATTTTTTGAATACCCATTCTCAGATAAAGTTTGAATAAAACTACCAAGGCCCTAAGCTTTTGAATAACAAAATCACGAAAATATGAATGCTCAAACTTGGGCCATTTCGCTCACCATTTTTCCTTGGATAGGCCCATTTCCCGCCTCTTCATCTGTCCCTCTTCTTCTGACGCTGTTTGACCTTCTGATGTGTTCCCGTCACATTTAAATTCATTTGCACAGATTTAAGTACCATTTCGGACATCTTTTGTCCAAAATTTGCCAACCTCGGAACTGTCATGTTTTTAAATCCTGCTCGAATTACAGAGGAATTACGTAAACCGGTACTGAATCAAACGAGGGCACGGGAAAAAGAGGGCACACAATTCAACTCATTCGGTAATCATGACTCCTTGAAAGCAAGAAATAAATTTACTTTGATAAAACAATAAACCAATGATCTCCTGTATATCACTGCAATAAATATTTAAATCAAAAGAAATGGTTCACTGTAAATTAACAGCTGGTTGTGACCAACTGCAGATACAGTCGGCAATAGTTTGTAAATCGCGACTCGTGTCCTTCGTCAGAGACAACGTCGATATCATCATCATCTCCACCCTCTGCTGCCTCAGCTCAGGTCTCTTGCTTGATATTATTAGCGTTCTTTTCGCCATCATCATCGTCGTCAATATGGAACACCGCATCATTGGCTTGTTGTGACAACGTTGCCATTATGTTTTAAATGGTTGCTTTGCAAAGTGGGCATGATGAGATCCTTGCAACCAAACATTCAGAAAGAGTGACCACAACCTTTGAACACCCATCCATGACAAAAACTATCAGAGTAGCCACAACTTTCTGCCAAGTCACATTTTCTGAGAAAAGAATTCAATGGACAACATCTAAAAATAAATCATGTAAAATGGTTGTCAATAGCAGAATAGTAAGGATCATGTCATTTTCCCAGTAAATAATTTTACACTTGAAAAGTTCCTTCTCTGCAAAAATATCTGCAAAAATACGCAGGGAGGGGGCACTCACCACATGCACTTTCTTTCACTTTTCAATGAAGTGTACTTTTTTCAGTACCTTCTCATGAATTTCCCACAAAACAGCTTAAATACTATTTTAATCGCTCATGAGTACCTTCCATTACACTTGCGCCATTTTAAGACTGCTTCTCTCCTGATAGATGATGTTGTAGGGCCAGGTCTAAAACGCAGACATCACAGACATCGCGGACATGTCCGCGTTATTTGCAAGTCCGCGTTTTAGGTTTTCACATAGGAAAAACCTAAAACGCGGACATCGCGGACATTTTCCAATTCTTTGAAATAAAGTGTTGATAACCACGTTTCCACGATCTTTATGCACACCCCTTCACAGAGAGTCACGGAGAGTTAGTTGTTGGCGATTTTCTTCATGTCCGCGAAATCAATGTCCGCGTTTTAGGTTTTTACATAGGGCAAAACCTAAAACGCGGACATCGCGGACATTTTCTAATTCTTCGAAATGAAGTGTTGATAACCACGTTTCCACGATCTTTATGCACACCGCTTCATAGAGACTCGCGGAGAGATTAATTGATGGCGATTTTCTTCATGTCCGCGAAATCAATGTCCGCGTTTTAGGTTTTCACATAGGGAAAAACCTAAAACGCGGACATCGCGGACATTTTCCAATTCTTCGAAATAAAGTGTTGATAAGTACGTTTCTACAAACTTTATTAAGAAACACAAGTAAAAAGTAACTGAACCAAATGAAATACACAGATCAACGAGGGACAAATCTTGGTGTAACCTATTTGTTATATTTACTGTTATCGCAAACTTTGCCACCCAGGCCATACCGCGCCTGTTCTAAATGCTCTGCTTTTACTACTTTTACTACCCTGAATACTCTTGATACCCCATAGTACCCATAATACTCTCAATACCCATAATACCCTCAATAACTGAATACCCTGAATACCCATGATACTCTCAATACCCTGAATATCCATAATACTCTCAATACCCATAATACCCACAATACCCTGAATACTCTCAATACCCTGAATACCAATAATACTCTCAAGATTTTAAAACTCTGAGTTATGTGTATAAATCGAAAAGACAGAGATATTGGAGATCTTTTTTTAACATCTGTAAATTGCCCTGCAAAAGCGTGTATTTAGTGACATGCATTCAAGAGAGAAATCATCAAAGCATCTCATAACTCTTGCTACAACTTTATTTTGCTAATTGCATTTCATTTTTATTATTATTATCCTTATTGAAATTGCGATACATGCTTTAATTCAGCAAACAATAAAGGGGTTTTTTTTAATTAGAAAAATTCCAATTTGTAAGGACTATGAGACTTGTTATTGTGTTTATTTGAAAATATTTTCCTAATAAAGCACTGAGGAAGACTTTTATGATGTTGGAGTTGTTGTTGCTGTGATGTCGTCTTTAATTTAGGTGGGAGGATATCACTAACTTATTTGACCAATGAAATTGAGTAATACCCTCAATACCCAGGGAATGACCAAAATGGGGACTAGCCAATCAGCGAGCTCGTAACTAAATGGTTCTCCATACCTGACACATACCAATGCAACCACCAATAACAAGTCCAAAAGAAATTAACAAAATACCTAACAAACAAATAAAATCAAAAGTAGACAAGTTATTACAATAAACAGAAACTCTAACACAACATTCATAAAATAATCGACTCAAGATCATTTCGGAGTCGAATTCACGCAAGATGGCAAAACCTCTTTACGAGAGTACGCTCTTTGGGTCTAGGGATTTTATCGAGTTCATTAATATTGTTGTGCACGTGTATTCTGCTATCAAAGCGAGCAGCAAGATCAATTGATAGAATTACATTCTTTTGTTTACAGACAACAGAGTTCACACTTGAACGTTTTGCTGTTGAGCTACTTCGCTTGTTTGCTTAAGGAATCTAACATAACTGCTGGTGAAAACTTGATTTTTCGTGCGAATGAAAACTAAAACAAACAACACTACTTTGCCTAGGTTGCCATCATTTACCAAAGGAAATTGAATGTTCTTACTCAAGTTAGATGGCAAGTGAAATTGTACGCGAATAAAACGATTGAAGTGTTTGTCATAATCAATTTAGCGATTTCGCAAATTTCACTTGGCATCCAACTTGAGACAGACCTTAGACTATAAAAGCTTCCCTAAGTGTTACAAGGGGTATAGACCTATGTCATGCAGCAAGCCTTTATTTCAAATATAGAGCTATTAAACGGGATATACTAGGGAAATAAAGTTTGTTGTCATAAGGCAAGATGGGTGGAGCTACAGGTCAACAAATTTATTGTCAAGCTTAAATATAACACCAAAGTAAAAAGTACCTATAATAAGCCCCAGCCTACCGTTCGACCAGTTCAAATTCAAAATACTAGCATCCTTGGTATTAGGAAATAGACACAAACTACTGACCTTAATTATTAAATGAAAAAAAAACAAACAAATGCAACAAACCATGATTTGGCCAAAAACTGAATGAGTCTTCTCAAGCTAGCAAGTGACATTTAGCCATACTTGACAATATCATAAAGGTCATATAAATCATTAAAATATTGATATTTTCCCTCATACTTTATGCACAACCGGCAGTTCACATCAGCAAATGCATAGCTATCTTTATCGTTCTTCAATAATTCGCTGGCTCTTTTCAACAGCTTCACTCTTTGGTGTGTTAGGTCCAGAGAAATTCTAAATTTATCCGTCTTCTTCCTAGCACTGTATACTGCTGTTCTATGCCTCCATGTTGTGAACCGTACAATTATGGAGCGAAATTTCTTGGCACTTACTGGGATTTCCTTGAAAGGGCCAATTCTGTGGGCCCTATCGATAACTACCTCAGGGATGTCTAATCCAAGATCGTTTTTTTGACCATTTCAAGGCAGTCGTGCCCACTCTCAGCAGCATCTTCTTCTGCCTCGACGCCGTTTATTCTTAGGCAGAGCCTTCGCTGATACTGTTCGTTTTCATCACAAACACGTTCAAAATCTGCAATGTGATCGCTTAGGCCATCGACTTCACAAACTCTCCGCTCCACCTTTTCAATTCTTTCAATATATTTTTCCATAACCACAACCTTTGCCTCGAGCTCCTGGATCTTCACTTGTTGATCAAGAATTGTCTGTTTTAGCTCGACAGCCAAAACTTTGAATTTGACCTCATTGTCACTGTAGTTTGTCATAGTAAACAGCTAATTGATGACTGAAACGCATACTTATGGAGACTAAATATTTTGATTCAAAGGTCTCCTCCTGTGTGTTTGTGTGTCTTTTATTTTAAATCGAAAAAATTTTAGCTACTAAAGCAACTAGTCCAATTCGATTATTTAAATAACTACAAATTAATGAATTTTTTAGATAAACTATATGCAGGATTAATTTCGAAGGCATACATTGCATCTGCAGGTGGCCCCATCCCAGCTCTTGATTAGCCTTTTGAATTGGACCAGATTTTCTGCTGATTTTATATCATCTGGCAGACGATTCCAGATCTGTGGCCCAAAAGACCTGAGACTATTTGAACCGAACGTTGTTTGGTTGGGCCTATAGTGCTGCAAATCATTTTGACGACGTGAAGGTTGATTGGAGGTTCTTGTTTCGAAAATATTTTGCATGAATGTAGGATTTAGCTGGTTTACAGTTTTGAAAATCTCAATGCAGAGGTATCTTAGCCTATTTACATGCATTGTGCATTTTTCTGATTTGCAAAGTAGTTCTTCATAAGAAGAATTATAGTCATCATAAAGAAAACGAAGGGCTCTCTCCTGTATTTTTTCTATCTTATCCATAGATCTAGAGGATGAGAAAAACCATACTAAAGGGCAGTAGTTAAAGTTAGAAAAGACAAAGCTTTGGACAAGTACCTTTTTCTCCGCAAAGCCAAGAAATTATTTCAGTCGTTTCAGTACATTTAGCTGGGTAGCTGCTTTTTTGCAAAGATCAGATATGTGGAGGTCAAAGTTTAGTTTATGGTCGAGATTTACACCAAGCAACTTTACTGAAGCTTCAGATTTGATCTTTTTCCCTTGAATAGAAATACTATGCCCAGTGGTGTCCGATTGATCTTTTTTAACGAGAAGTGCGTGGAATTTTTCTGGGTTAGCGATCATTTCATTTCGATCGAGCCATGTGAGAGCAATGCATGCCTCCTTTTCTAACACGTCAGTTAGTTGTGGGAGACTATTGGAAAAATAAGTTAAAGTATTATCATCTGCGTAATTGACAAGAGATGCTTCTTTGATGAAATGAAACAGGTCATTGATATAGAAGTTGAAAAGAATAGGGCCTAAGACGGATCCTTGAGGAACCCCTGATAAAACAGATTGATAGTTGCTGTAAACATTGTTTATTCGAACCGATTGTTTGCGCCGTTTTAAATAGGAATAAATAAAGACCAGAGAATTTTCATCGAAACCATATGCATAGAGTTTTGCTATAAGCAAATCAATCCATCAATATTGCTCCAACAGTGTAATCATTATCCAGTTTGGTCTTCCAATCTTCAAGCATTCTAATTAGAACATGCTGCGTACCGTAAGCCTTCCTGTAGGCTGCAATGAATACCGAAAGCGTTTTCTCAAGGAATGGACTTATTTGATCTTTAACGATCTTTTCGTATATTTTAGAGAAAGTGTTAAGTATGCTTACGGGGCGAAAATTTTTTTCCACTGTTCGAATCGGTTCACCTTTGTCGAGAGGGGTGACTGCAGCTTGTTTTGCGCATTCTGGAAATGTACTGTTGCCAATGGTCATGTTTATTGCTTTCGTTAATGGGATGGACAGCTCCCTCGCAGCTAAATGGACAAGTTTAGGGGGTATTTTATCTTCACCGGTTGATTTCTTATCATTTATCGCTCTTAAAAGTCGGAAAACTTCTTCTGTTGAAGCTTCATGAAAAGAAAATGTGTTAAATGAATTTTCTGGACTTTGAATAATTGCTAGAACACTTGGGTGGTTGTGGTATTTTTCAAGAATCAGTCTAACTATACATCAATCGTCTAACAAGGGTACCTTTTCAGCAATGCTGGAGGGTTTCTTCCCCGAGGATTTTTCAACGATATTAATGTAATGGTCATTAAAAACTTCAACAAGTTCTTTATCATCGGTTATAATTTTGTCCTCTTTGACTAAGGTGATGTCATTACCGTGTAGCCCCCCTTTATTGGAAAGAAAAGGTTTGACGAGGTTCCAAAAATCTTGATTTGAAACCAACCCATTGCTTGTTGCATTCTTCAAATGGTTTCTAATCGCTTTCTTCCTTAGTGAGACACATTTATTCCGCTGCTTTTTAAACTTGATTTTATTTTCCTTTGAAGGATGCCTTTTAAGTTTCATTTGAAGTCTAGATCGAGTATAAATTCCTTTCCTTGGATCTCTATTCATAAATGGAGTAGTATTCCCTCGAAGGATCTTAGTTTTCAAAGGTGCATGTTTGTCTGTTAGCGCACGAAAAGTTTTCGTAATGTGTTCATATGCATCATCTGCACTTTGATGATCAATTGCAAAATTTGCCTTTCTGACATCAGACAAAAATTCATTTTCAACAAAATTTTTATAGCATCGATACGTTATACGTTTTGCCTTGAGGCGCGGTATCTGAGCTTTCAAGAGAGTAACCAGGAGCCCATGATAATCACTCAGTCCTGTTTCAAATACACATGTTTTTTGGAATAGTTTACATGTTGTCATACTTTTCTAGGGCAGAATTCACGGAATTTGATAATTCGTTGAAAAAATTATTCAAGTTTGCAGAATCAGGGGGTCGGTAGACTGCAAAAATCATCCACCTTTTTTTGCTGATGGTAAGTTCCGAACATATCGATTCGACATTCTGTGTTTCGTATGCAGTTATGCGATTACATACCACCCCTTTTCTCACGTATTGCATTAGGCCCCCTCCAAACTCATTCCTATCGCGACGCATTGGATATTGATAGTTATTCATTAAAAATAACTCTGTTTTAAAGTCTTTGTTCAATTTTGTCTCCTCGATCACCAAAACGTCTGGTAAGCAACGCTCTACCACTTCTCTAAGGTCAACTATTTTATATCTTAGGCTGTTAATGTTCAAAAAGCCAAGAAGGGGATTATTATGATATTTTGTCCTGAGCTGAAAAAGCCTGTTTATATCGTCATCACTTTCACCGTCAGATATGGGTGGAGTAGAATCATTATCATCTGCACTAGGTTCGCATGCATTGCTAGATTGGATAGTCATTTGGCCTTCAGAACGCAGAGTCGAATTGATATGTCCAGTTAGGCTACAATTAATTATAGCATCAAACCCTATGTGAACTACACTATGGTCAGTTGAAATGGGTGCGTGTACGGTGGTTTCAATGTTAAGTGTCTGCTGTCCTGAATCTATAAGTCATACACCATTTAAAAAATTAATAAAGTTCCCGGTTAAAATATTATTACCTTGGAAGTTTAGATGAAGTCCCCATTTATCAAGGTGTCTGCTTTCAATGTTATCATGCTCGATAAAACTTATATTACATTCAGAGAGGCCTACTTTAACTAATTCATTTACCTTTCTTCGTTTCATCTCAAGTTCATATGAATCTGTCCTTCTTATGATACTTGAAACTGCGACGTCTTTCAATTGTTTCTTTGTTTCAGTAGCCAGTTCAATCAGCTTGTTTGCTGTTTCTTCGGGGCTCTCTAATCTCAAGTTGTTTGTTCCGCATAAGATTATTATTCCATCTGGCTTGTCGTCTATTGCTGGCTTGATATAAGATCTCATTTGGTCGATCGTGGCACCAGGGAAAGTTTTGATTGATGTTTTGGCATGTGAAACCTCAGCATTGATATCTTGTCTCCTAATCTTTTTAACCATCGAGTCATGCTCCTGCTGCTCATTTTCTGCGGAAACCCCTGAGATTCTCTTTCTATTGCCAGGTTTTCTTTTGCAGTATCTAGAGGTTTGGAAAAAGGAAACTCCCTTCCATTCAAATTTCTTCCCCAAGAGCCTTCTCTCTGAACTTTAGACTTTGTACTTTGCACTTTCCACTCACCATCTGCTACATCATGTGTATACCTTGATTGTATTTCATTTGAATTGTCTTGATCCCGTTGGGATCTTGAAAAAAGGCCTAAATTTGAGATTTCAAATTTCCCGGTTGGCGCATTTGATTGGTTTAGAGCGTGTCACGTTTCAATTTCGTTAGCCAGTAAGGATTTAGTGCCTATCTTTGTGCCCTCCGGTTCCTACATCCCCGTCTAGTAATAAAAACACATCGGTAAAAGATGTTTCACCTTCAAGAAAAAATATAAGGCTTTGCCATAGTTCATCGTGCTCCTCAGGTGTGACTTTCCAGCTAGATGCTTGTCTATAAGTTCAACAGATTTTTATCCTGCTCCATTGTCTTTTTTTGTCACAAAACTGATGGAGTTCTAGAATGATGCACAAGGCTGCTGAAGAGTCCTTGGCTACATCACTGAATTCGCTATCAAAGCTCAGACCACCTCTGAACGAAGCTTCTTTTGACAGTGGTGCAAATGGTATAACAAGGCATCGTGCCAGACACCTACGAAACAGAAAGAGACGCAATTTTAACACTAGCGAGAACCTGAATATCTTAAAAAACATGCCTTAACATTATACACACATTTGCTAAAGAAAATTTTCTGGACTTCCCTACACTACCGGGTGTCCCAACAAAATTTATACGGATTTAATTCACTCTAGCGCTGTGAATTTAGCCTCAATCAATGTCTAATCACTCTAAAAATGTTCCTCGATGGTTAACTTGAACATAGACACCTCGTTTGTTGATATTTGTACTTTGAAAGAAGCATGTTAATCTTGAAAATTCAAATTTGCCTCTTTCTGCAAACCAGAGCTTTAGCCTTTTGGCCTAAGCAATTTCTTATGGCACAGCGTATAAATCAACGATAGCCTTGCTAGAATTTGAACAATATAAGATGTTGTGTTATTCTGTTTTTCAAAAGTTACCCTTCAGTCACTTATTGGGAAGTATCTAAATTTTTCATTAATTTCATTTCTTAATTTTGATGTGCTTCAGGAATTTGCTTAGGCCAAAGGGCCAAATGTTTGGTTTGCAAGTGGACGCAAATTTGAGCTTTCGAGATTGATATTTCTGCTCTCAAAGCACCAATACCAGCAAACGAGGTATCTATATTCAAGTTAACTATCATGGAACATTTTGAGAGTGATTGGCCAAACATACAGTTCAAATCCTTACTGGCTGCTGAAGCACGCGGAAATCGTCCAATTTCACAGTACTCAGCCAATCAAATCGCCTCTTTCTAACCATGTGATATCAAATCAGTCGTTGGAAGGGAATTCTTGAGTACCCTCACAAACACTGAAATGGCTACTAAGTTACAATAATTACATGGAATTTTTTTGAAAAATTGGTAGAAAGGATGCCCCTCTGCAGTTTGTAGCGTGCTTGGACAAATATCTCATTTGGAGCCGAAATTATATTCATTTTCCGGTCGACGAATATTGACCTTCGTTAAATAATTGATACAATTCGCTGCAAATATGATATAAGGATAAAAATCTCAGCGATTATAGGTATTGCCCTAAGAAATAACCCAAACACTTTCCCTTTCTATTACATATGAAAATCGCAGGCGATATTCAGCGATCTCTGTCAGAAATGTCATTTGGGCCTAAGCTTCTCTCCGATTAACCTCATACGTTGGCCCCAATAAGGCTTAGTTTTATTATTGAGCTAAACAATTCACTTACCAATGACTCCAGCATCAAGTTGACTTCATTTTCAATTTAATGTCTCCAAATTTTGTTCAAAAACATCCCGTCTTGAGCAATTTCTGCAAATTTGTTTCGTTCCGTATTTCTCTGCAAGCGCAAGTAAGCTGCTCGAATGTCGCAATCGCTAGGTTATTGTGATACAAAGTACAGCGATTTGACACAGTTGATGCACTCATGAACAGATTTGGCACGTCTGTCTTTCTCAATTCATTCAAATGGAAACAAAAGGGATAAAACACTTTTTGGCTGTTTGGTACATTGATGAATAGATTTTACACAAAACAGCAAAGCAAGAAACAGTTTTGAAAGCAGCTTTGTCGAATCTATTCTTGAATCAATGCAATCAAACAAAAGGAACAAAGCTGTAAACGTGCAGCGCGAAAAAAATTGTCTGTTGTTTTGTGTAAAATTTATTCAGTAATGACCCAAACAGCCAAAAAGTGTTTTATCCCTTTTGCTTCCATTTGAATGAATTGAAAAATCATTGGTATTAACAAGATATAACTATGCAAATGAAAGTGTTGTCAGTCCATTGCAGTGCTTGGTTCAGTTGATCTTTCGATTTCCTTTCTCAGGGCCTTTCCTTTAGCTATGCCTTTGTTTATTTTGAATTTTTGGATATGAAAATGCTCTGACTCTGACATACAAGTTGATGACACTCATCAACCAGCCATAAACTAGAGATTCAGAAGTGCAAGGAATCTCTGCATCTGCAGCAATAGCATTAAAATTTGTATATAACAGCTGCGTTTTTATGTGACATATCAGTAGTTCTAATGTATTCTTTAAAATATTGCTCAACCACTTCAAAAATTTGCAAAGCTGGTGCCTTGATATCCCACAAGCCTCCAAGGGTGAGAACTGAAATCAGGTTAGGATTATGAGCTTGGTTGGGATCATAGTCATCTGATGTTTTTTGCAGCTTTGAGAATAGTGTTATATTCTCACAGACCTTATGCTCTCCTTACCAAATATTTAGATATGGGGAGTGCGAAGGAGACTTCGCTGTTGTGGTAAGGAGAGTGGTTTTAAACGTGCGCTGCCACTGAGGGAGGAGGGTGGGTCGATTTCGAGTTCACCGATGTTCGTTGTTTCTTGAAGAGGGCTGAAACTGACTGCTACAAAGGTTTAAATATGACCCTTGGACTGTGGGGGACTAGAACTAGTCCCAAGAGAGGCGATTTTGCAAAAGTTAGGCCCGTGGGACTAAAATATTAAAATTTCCGAGCATTCGGTCCTGTGAGAATAGTGTTATATTCTCACAGACCTTATGCTCTCCTTACCAAATATTTAGATATGGGGAGTGCTTCGGAGACTACTTGTAGTTATCATGAAGCAAGAATTCCCAAAAGGAAACATAATGCTCATAGAAGGAAGAAATATGCTAGGAAATACCCTCTCCAACACTCAGAAACTAGGAAATAAGTGGTATTAAGCAGGTCTTGTCTAAATCTTTGTCGTTTTTGAAAATACACTGTTGTTAAAGTTTGATTCAGAAAACGAGCAGCAAACAGATAGCAAATACAAAAAATAGATAAATGCAACTGTTGAAAAATTGACAATGAATCATTCAAAGTACAAATTTACAAAACGACACTCCTAGAATGTCCCGCAATTTCCAGGTGCTAATACAGAAAGACCTTACTTACAATGATAATATCTGCAACTAAAATTTCAAAAAAGAAAATAGTCTTCCGTGAACACCTAATAGAATTCCATAAATATTTTTTTAGATTTTTCCATACCTTGTAGAGACATGATGCAAATTCATTCTTTGTGCCCACGCCAACTGTAACCTATTTAACTGTAATGGCGCGAACTTAACAGCCATATGATCTATTAGATGATATCTCATAAAATTCTGTGAGAATAGTCCCTTTTTCTGAGCGACAGGCCTGCAGATCAACCCACTTTTGCAATAATTCGGGCTGCTTAGTTTCATCAGACCCACACAAGCAAAGTTGCGAAATTCACATTTGATACATAATAAATCTTAAAGCGGTATCCCTTTTAGGTTTGTATAGCACGGGACAATGATATTTTATCGTATACTCCGTAGTGATGTATTGAAAATTGCAATTCATGAGAGGAGCAATAATGCGCTCCTGATATATAGTTACACTGTATATAAGTATAACATTCGCTGAGAATGTAGAAATAAAACCTTATACACTTTCCCACAAAAAATTGTCGATAGATTGTAAAAATAATACCATCGAGCTATTCTCCAATACTTTTGAACGCTGAATTCCAAAGAGTCGAGCTAGGGGGCTCTCCGTCGAAATGTCTATGGCAATAATCGCTGTTTTTATACTTTGCTTGATTTCTCCCACAGTATTTATATAAACCTTAAAAAGTCTCATGGTTATCTAAGTTTACTACCTAAAGATGTCATATTACTTGAAAAATAAATAGCAAATGAACAAATTAAAGAAATTAATAGGGTCAAAACAAAAGACCGGGATGCCCCCTAGCTTCAACCATTCGGAACGCAGCAGCATTAGCCGAGTGTAAAGGTTCTTAGTTGAGCCCCCGGCAGGTCGAAGCAAGGAGAGAAACTTAGCACCTAAATATCACTTGGATACAAGAATTTCTGTATTTCTTCACCGTTATGATTTGTTTAGTTCCATTTAGAGGTTTAACTAATTCAGCAGTGAAGTCAATGGGCAATAAAACATGGGACAGAGAAAATTACTTATGAAAACCTTTCTAAAAAATTCCCCAGCCAACATATTAAACTGTAAAAAACCATATCACCACAAAAATCTGACGGCTGAACAGGTTTATGAAATGACGCGCAACTCACAGCGAAGTAATCAGCTGAACAGGCTTCAAATTTACAACGCCCAGCAGCAAATAGACCAGCTAAATAGGTCTTAAAATTTTCAAAATACTTTACAGCAAAAATTAGCAATTGATGAACAAATCTTAAATCTGACAAAGGTCTCAATCAAATAAACAAAGCTGCTGGAAAGGCCTTAATATATCACAATGTCCTGCAGCAAAATACAAACTATTGGATGGGTTTGACTTATCAAAAAATTCCCACAGCAAAAGACAAATCTGCTGGACAGGTCTAAGGCCATCACAACACCCCACTGCAAAGGTTACAGCTGCTGAATATTCAAAACTGTCCCTTAGATATTCCTCAGCAAAAATATGCTAACTGCTGTACGGATAAATGATAACAAAATTCTCGAATCCTTCTGCGGATTTACAAGAAATGAGAATTCTCCCAGCAAAAAGAAAGCTGCTGGACAAGCTACAAAATCATACCGGGTGCGCCAAAATAAACTATGCACGTTTGGCAGGCCACGATAAATCGTACATTGGACCGATTTTGAAGATTCATGACTTAATCTTTAGCAGAAAGCCTGAATTAGATTCTAGGACTTTTTGCAAATTTTTCCGTTTTCAGTATTTAGAGCTAAAAGCGAATTTCTTAAAATGTTCGTTTTCGAAAACATTGAAAACGATCAAAAAACGTCGATCAAATTTTAAAAGATTCAACATGAATGAACAAAGAGAAAACGTTTTCAGGGGGATTTGGGGGTTTAGTGCAAACTCTCGTACAGCAGATTACAATTGGCCGATTTCTAAATCGCAAATCACCACGAGCAAGTTCTCTCTTTGCCCATTCATGTCCATTCTTTAGAAAACTTGATCGATGTTTTTTTATCGTTTTCAGTGTTTTCGAAAACTGAAATTTTAGGAAACTCGCTTCTAGCTCTAAAAACCGAAAACAGAAAAATTTGCACAAAATCCCATTATTTAATTCAGGCTTTCTGCTAACGATTAAGCCATAAATCGTCAGAATCAGTCTAGTGTACGATTTATTGTGGCCTGCCAAACGTGCATAGTTTATTTTGGCGCACCCGGTATACTTTTCCTAAAAAACTTCCACAACAAAAAATGCTAGCTGCTGTACGGATTTGCAACAATGAGATTCTCGCAGCAAAATAATTCTGATGGACGAACTGCAAAATTCAAGGGTATCTCGTAAAATTCCGCAGCAAAAATGCTAAAAGCTGTACGGATTTACAACAACAAATGATCGCAGCAAGAAAACCGTTGGACGAGTTCTAAAAAAATTCGGCAGCAAAATGCAAACTGCTGTATGGATTCACAACAAAATTCTCAAGGCTATTTCCAAAAAATTTTCGCAGCATAAATGTTAACTGCTATACGGATTTACAACGACAACATTCTCGCAGCAAACAATCACTGGACAGTTAAAAAGATCAAGGCTATTTCATAAAGTTCCGCAGCAAAAATACAAACTGTTGTACGGATTCTCGCAGCAAAAAATAAAACTGCTGAACGAGATATAGAATTCAAAGGCTATTTCCTAAAAACTCCGCAGCAAAAGTGTTAAACTGCTGTACGGATTTACAAAATACTCGCAGCAAAACCCGCTGTACGAGATAAAAAGATCAAGGCTATTTCGTAAAAATTCCGCAGCAAAAATATAAACTGCTGTACGGATTCTCGCAGCAAAAAATAAAACTGCTGAACGAGCTATAGAATTCAAAGGCTATTTCCTAAAAACTCCGCAGCAAAAGTGTTAAACTGCTGTACGGATTTACAAAATACTCGCAGCAAAAACCGCTGTACGAGATAAAAAGATCAAGGCTATTTCGTAAAAATTCCGCAGCAAAAATATAAACTGCTGTACGGATTCTCGCAGCAAAAAATAAAACTGCTAAACGAGCTATAGAATTCAAAGGCTATTTCCTAAAACTCCGCAGCAAAAGTGTTAAACTGCTGTACGGATTTACAAAATACTCGCAGCAAAAAACCGCTGGACGAGATAAAAATATCAAGGCTATTTCGTAAAAATTCCGCTGCAAAAATATAAACTGCTGTATGGATTCTCGCAGCAAAAAATAAACTGCTGGATGAGCTAAGAAATATCTCGAAAACATATGCACGAAACATTACAAAGTACCCTATGTAGAATCGCACAAATCAAAGGTCCTTCGTGCAAACTATTATTACGAGAAAACTGAGCCTGGCATGGCAGTCCATGAACAGTATGGGGATAATTGGTCATACTTAAGAGCCAGACTTAAATAGGTTTTGGATACCTAAGAATAGAAAACAAAGCAAATCATGATATAAACTTCCTATTAAAAGACGAAATTGAAGTAGATATCTCATTGCAATATGCAAAAGCACCGGAAGACCTTAGTCACGAGGTACGAACTGTATGAGGATAAATATATTTAGGAAAGCATGGCAAAGCAAATATATCCAGGAGAAAAATTTAGGCCTACAGTAAAGCTACATCAAAACGCAGGAAGAAATATGCACGAGGTGCAACGGCAATTGCCGAGGCATTTGCAAACGACACAAACCTACTTTCTTTCCCCTCGAAGTTTTATCCGTCAAGTGTTTGCACTGTCTCCTACATCATGGGAGCAAAAAACCTTCAATTGTAACTGTGTTGCATAATACCACTTAGTAATCTGCTTAGGCCTAATTTGGCTCAGTCAGTGGCAGCGCACGTTTCAGAAAAAGATTTCCAGAGTTCACTGATTGAGTTGTTTCTTGAAGAGGGCTGAAACTGACTGCTACAAAGGTTTAAATATGACCCTTGGACTGTGGGGGACTAGAACTAGTCCCAAGAGAGGCGATTTTGCAAAAGCTAGGCCCGTGGGACTAAAATATTAAAATTTCTGAGCATTCGGTCCTGTGAGAATAGCCATGCATCGTTGACTCTCAACTGATTTCCATTTTATTTTTATTTTTGTAGTTTCCTGTGTAAATTGTGATAAACATACCCTCCAAGATAGTGGATTTCAAGACAGTTTCGGTCAATGCATCTGTCTGTATCGGATAATCATGTTTGCGTAGATCTTCCTTATAGTGGGCAAGTGTACAACAGGCCAATTTCATTGCAAGCAGGGTTGCTGAATTGCATGTCAGTAACGGAAAGCACACTTGTGCACAAAGAACAACTTTTGCATAAAACTTATAATAAAATTTCTCAGAGTTGCCATCCTTGCATAGTTCAGTGTATATCGGAACAAACTCTTGAAAAAGCTTCGAGTCCTGGCCATGCACATCATTGTGCAATTCTATTTCCTTGATGTCTGGGTAACAACCATTTGTTCCTGCAGCCGTATTTGAAATTTGGACGAGAGCATTCAATTCTTCAACACTTAAAGTTACAGTTTCATGCTGCAAGTGTTTCACTGTGCTTCATTGTTTCATGTCTCTTCAATCCAGCTTTGCTCTGATATACCTTTTCGCACTTCGTACATTTATGATCATCAATCTCAGCCTGGCAAAATAGGAAATATTTACACATAAAAAACTGGAGGAAGCTGCATTCAGAATTTTTTCAACTTGAAATTTCTATTGACCATGTTGAAATGAAGATTGCGATTTTACTGGTGGTACAGATTATGGACCCTTCATTTTACAACCACTGCAAATATGTTTTCGAATATGGAATGAGGTACTTCAAAAAAAAAAATTCTCCTTGCTGTTTAGCCTGCGTGCAGCCTGCAGGCTATTGTTATTGCGTTAACAACACAATATTTGCAGCCATGCACGACTCTTATGGCACAGTGGGGCATCATCATGACATAGACCAAAAATTTGATTTTCTTCAACTACTTCCAAACATAGTTATTTTGAAAGAGTAATGGTTGGGTATCACAAAACTTTTTAGATATTCTTTCTATCCCTTTTCTGAAGGAATGTACGAGCCTTTAAGTACTAGGCTTTATCACAAACAGGAGCAAGAAATTTCCAGTGCAGTTGATCACTGAAAATTGAGCTACCTTATCTGCCTTCTGTAGCTCCTTCATTGGATGTTGCAGGTTAAACCTTTATATCAGTTTGATCTTTAGCCATTAGCGGACAACATTCATTACGTTGACAGCACAAAAGACTATTTTTCGGATTTTTTGCTGATATTTTGATCTGTGCACCATTGGCTGCGCTATTTAGGCCATTCTTAGCAAAACACTTACCTTTCTAGTTGGATTCAAAACGTGCAGACAAGAGCAGACAAACCACACTATGCTTAAACTGTACCTGAAGAGTCGATGATAACATGGAAGAAAGGATTTTTTGCGGAAATTTGCGGGTTTCAAGGAAAATCTGTCACAAAATCTCAGTTTTTTATGAAATAATGGAAGTAAAGAATAGCGAAGGCATAAAGAATAGCGAAGACTCTATGCCTCTGAAATCAAATTCTAAGACAGCTGACCCAATAGATATTGATGTCAAATGGTTTTTAAGTGTAAAAAAAGAAAAGAAAACTGCAAAGTAAGGGGGCATGGGCAAACAAGGGAGCTATTGTGGGTCTACAGGGTACCTAGCAGAACAAACCACAATATTTTTACAATTTTATCCTTAAATCGGTCAAAAATTACAAAGGGCTTTCATATTATCCATAGCAACAGAAACGCCATGATGCACACAAATTGTTGGCAGTTTCATTTCATTGTAAAACCTTCCAATAATCATAATAATAATCATCATCACAACTGTAATTTAGTATAGAAAATAAACGAAATTAATTTGAATCTTTTCTAACCAACCAATTTACTTCAAACATAGTTTTACATGGTTGCAGTAAGACCTTAAACATGAATTGTTAAGAATAAACAAAAAATTCTTCTTAAATAGCGAATGTCATGATGCCTTGTACAAATGCCCCACTGTGTATGGGTTGCATCTCTTGCACAGTAAAGCATAACACTTAAATTTAGCCTAAAATATACTCAATTTAGAGTTTCCAGATGTAGCAAAAATTTCTAATACTGAACAGGTGTCCTTATCTAGTCAAAAACAAATTTGGAAGGCTATTTGGAAGGCTAGGTAAGGAGAAGGCTAGTCAGCTAGTCAGTTTTGTTGAATGTTCTAAAGTATTTGGGCTTACCTCATCATCAAACTGATTCTGCAAACTCTCCTTCAACTCGAGAGCTTCAAGGATTGCTTCAAAATTTTCCTCTGATATCTCTGAATTTCCTGTATTCTGGGAAGTTCTTCAAGAAGATCTTCGCAATTCGTTGTTTTCCGCCATGATAAAAATTTTCCGCGCCAGGCTGTGCACGGATACTGTCACGTGACTGCTGACTTCAACATGCGTCAAAATCTCAAGCAGAACCCTTTAATGTTTGCCGGTCTTCTAGACCAGTGTATTTCTATTGACCAATGGCCACTTTAAGTATTGAGAGATTGTGAACTTCAATCAACACTCAATACTTCAAGGATGGGAGCTTATGGCTGCCCATTTGTAGCAATATTTAAACCTTTCACATTTATATTCACACTAACACATTCACATTTAAACCATGTCAATTTGCAGTTAAACCAATACATTTCCAGTTAAACCAACTCATGTAAATTTAAACCTTCCTACATTTATATTTAAACTTTTATATTTAAACCTTTCTACATTTATGTTTAAACTTTTCTATTTAAACCTTTCTACATTTATATTTAGATTATATTATATTTAAACTTTTATATTTAAAATCCCTGGGACTGAGCGCGGTCCGCATTTCAAACACGCTCTCGTATTATTCGTAGAGCGTGCGAATTTTATTTAGGCCCTTGTGAGAGAAAATAGAAATGGATGAAGGAGAACAAGAAAGAATTGTTCGCGCTGCAGCTTTGCTCCAGGAAGCGTCTTCGCTGCTAACAACAACACAATCATTACCCACAGCTTCCACCTCTGCCAGGCCAAGGCCCAGTACGAGTGCAGCATCCGCTCTGCCAAACATTCTCAGCACCACTGTTAACAGGGCAAGGCAAATGCTTAATACAAGCTGACGTGCTGGAGTCTATACAAGACTTAACAGGAATGAAAGACTTCGGGCAAGCACCTCTTCTTCTTCAAGACCCTTGCCATCTCAAGCCAAGACTGTGAAGAAGAGAAGCATGATGTTGCCATTGAGTTTGCTTTGGTTGAAGCACCATCCGAAGAAACAAAAAATGACCAGCACTTAAGATGGGATTCTGTGATATCAGATGGCATTATTACATGCAATGAAAATGATTCTGAGAAGGACAACATTCTTTTTGAGCAACTTTTTGAGCTTTGAAAAAACAAAACAGAAATCAATGTACCACCTGCACTTCTAAATATAATTTTCAAATATGAGAGATGTTCTCTTGGCATTAATACGAGACATTTCCCATCTATCAAATGAAGACAACTGACCACTTGTACAAATCGTGCATTTTAGACGCAGATCGGCAGCACGCAGGTTCGATAAAAGTTGGAATGATGGCGCCAACTGATCCAAACTTGTGCTGGTTGAGCAATCTAACATTTGATATCAAGGAGGTATAGTCTCCCCTTACTTTATATTATTGAGTAAGAGCAATAACCGCCAAGGGTAGTGTTCCTTTGATTCCCATCTCCGTCCTCTTAGCAAAGTTTTTGCATGAGTCACGCAAAACTTTGACACATGCCTAAGCATGCAGGACTGGAGAATTTCCAAAGCAACGGCGGGAAATTACTTATCACGAGAAAGAAACTCGGAAAACGTTTAAAGTTAGAAAAGCTTTACGAACCTGACTCTCCTTGAAAGAATGACTTTTGTTTGTTACTGGCCATCATATGGAAGATAACTGGTTGAAAATTGCAACGTTTGTGTCTTAACTCTGTCTTTGACGATGCACGAAGCAAAATAAATAGTTGGCGCCCAAATCCGTTGTATAACGCATGGTTGGCAATTGTTCAAAACCTGCCTGTCTTTGTGCTGTCTTCATTGACTTCAGTCACATGATTGAATGAAGTTAGTCAAATTATAATATGATTTTATGTGGTGGTGTCTTTGTCTAAAGCTCATTCTCTTTAATATTGAACAAATACACTCATTGTTCTTTTATAAGAAACTAAGGTCTGGTGATGGTAGGCCATAAGCCTACGGGAAGAAAAGATCTAGGGGGGGGGGGGGCGGCCAGACACAAAGTCCATTGTTTACCAACATTTTGGCCTAACTGAGGGTAGATTTTTGCCCGATTGGGCTGGGCATTCCTTTGTGAGTGGATTTGAGCCAATCAAAAATGTGGTATGCCTTCATGGAAGACAAAGAGTCAACTACAATAGGGGGGTAAGAATTTAACCAGGGTGAGGCTGCAGAGGCACAGTGAATCGTTGATGATGGCTGCCGTAGATCAAATGATCAATGCAGTTGGTGAAAAGTTTGGCTATGAGAAAATAAAAGATCACCAAAATAATGCCTTTAAAGCAATTATCAAAGGAAAAGACGTGTTTGTTGTGCAACCAACAGGGTATGGGAAATCTGCCATTTTCCACATGGCACCATACGTAAAAGCTGTTTTGTCAGGCTCTACGTTTCATGGACTTGCTGCATCGTGTAATTCTTCAATACCTTACTCTTCTTTGGTAATATGCCCCTTGAATTCCTTGATCACAGACCAGACACGCAAACTAAGAGAACTAGGTTGTACCGTACTTCCTTTGGTGTACCAAAAAGATGCAAAAAAGAGAATCAGACAAGGAAAGTATCACTTTTTGTTCACATCTCCGGAGGCAATTCTTGGAAAATTTCGAGATGAACTAAGGCAGCTTCACTTTCAAAAGAGGATTGCATGCATTGCTGTTGATGAATATCATTGTGTGGTTAAGTGGTGTGTATTTTTCGTTTTCTGGTGGTGTGTTTCGCCACCTGAAAAACCATGATGTTTCGCCTTCTCACCTCTTGCTCATTATTTTCTCTCTCAGATAGTTTTAATTCACTCCTTCTTACCTTCACAACTTTTTCCTTTGGTAATGATGCAGCTGTTTCATCAAATTTACTTTAAACAGTTTCTTGATTGCTCATTTTGTCAACTAAGCTTTCAACTGTTTGATGGATATTAGCAATATTTGATTTATTTATCTCAATTGAATCTTCAGCCATCTTTGTTCTCCTATCTAGCTCCTGAACTTGTTGCTCTGTCATATCTTGTCTTGACTCTAGCTTGCTTATTGCTCCAAGTACCTTTGTAAAAGTGACATTGCATTTTTTGCATTACCAATGAACTGTACTGCCCTCCTGAGTTAGAAATTTGTAAACTTTTCTTGAAACTCCTTCACATTCAATGTGGTGCCAGATATTGCATATTTCACACAGAATGGCATCTTCATCATCATTAACAGATCCTTTGCAAGAGCCACACTCATAGTATTCTGCTTCAGAGACTTGTATGTTTTGTGTATCACCCGCAGCTGCAGCCATCTTCGCATTTAGGCCCAAAATGACTTTGATGAAAAACTATTTGTTTTCAGCTTAAAATTTAGTAGTACAGGCACAACTGCCTTGGAACACTGCCTAGCTGGTTTATAATTGTGTTACACTGCAGATTACAGCGACCAGAAGTCTCTTTCCCATTAATTTCTGTCTCTACCAGAGCCAGAGAAAAATCTGACCGCCATAGCTGAACAACAACACCTTCAACAACAACCAACAACCTATGACTACGGCGACTGGCTGCAAGGATTCACGGAAGGATGTGGGATCAGATGCGAATTTGGGGAAATCCCACAGAACTAGACATTTTTTCAAGCTTTTAGCAACAAAATTTTTGAAATGATGGCTGTTGAGACGAACCGATACGCAGCTCAATAAATTGCGAGGATAAGGGCAAGCGGTCGCTTGAGAGAAACTTCCCGTGCAGGTATTTAAGAGCAACTTCCCGAGCAGTAAGTGGATTGATTTGACAACAGAGGAAATGAACGAGTTCATTGCACTTATCATTGTGTGTGTGTGTGTGTGCGTGTGTGTGTGTGTGTGCGTGTGTGCGTGTGTGCGTGTGTGCGTGCGTGCGTGTGTGTGTGTGGTTTACAGTTTTGAAAATCTCAATGCAGAGGTATCTTAGCCTATTTACATGTATTGGGAATTTTTCTGATTTAAAATGTGCATTCATAGTTATGGGAGTCGTGAGACTTCCAAGCTATGGCATGTATTGGTCTCAAAATGTATTCGTTGGAATTCCTGGGATGGAGAAAGCTAGGTCAAGAGACAGGTTTCTTCTCATCGTGCAGTTCTTCCACTTGAATGATAACGAGAAGAACCTTCCAAGGGAAGATGCAAATCATGACAGGCTCTTCAAATTGCGAAAGTGTATGGACATGATTGTTCCACTTTGGCAAAGGGTATACTACCCTGGGCAAGAAGTAGCAGTCGATGAGACTCTCATTGCTGTCAAGGGAAGGACTGCTCTCAAGCAGTACAAACCAAACAAGCCTCACAAGTGGGGCCTAAATGCTTGGACATTAGCAGATAGCAAGACAGGCTACGTGTTCAATATTATGGTCGGCAGAATGAGGGAGATAGAGCCCCAGAAGTTGGGATGACTCATAAAGTTGTTACAGACTTGGTTGAGCCAATTTATGGAGAGGGTCACCATGTTTACATGGATAATTATTTTAGTAGCCCAGCACTGTTTGAAGAGTTACATGACAACCAAGTTGGTGCTTGTGGCACATTGCGTCTGAATAGAAGGGGAGTGCCAGCAGAAGCAGCTACTGCAAAGTTGGGTAAAGGTGACAACGTAAAATTGACAAGAGATGGGGCATTAGTTTTCATCAACTGCAGAGATAAAAGGCAGGTGAACCTGATCTCACCCATCCACAATGGCAGCACGTTTGAAAAGAAAGTAAGGTGCAAACCAGCTGAAGGGAAGGGCAACCCCTTCAAATTTGTTCAAAAGCCAAAGGCTACTGAGCTTGGGTGGATTTGACCATGCAGACCAAAAAGCTTTGTATGGCTTGAATTTGCATCAAAATTTGAAGTAGTGGAAGATGGCCTTCTTCCATATGCTGCAGGTTGATGTTGTCAATGATGGGGTGATCTACAAAGCCTTTCATAACCCAAAGCGCTTTGATTCTAACAAATTTCGCCTTTCGCTAGCACAACAGTTGCCTGTGGGCTATGAAAGTCAAAGTTACAGAACTGCTCGCCCCTCCATTGAAAACCTGAGACACCCAATTGGTGATTTGTCCTAATGAGGTGAATGAAGGACCTCACTCCCCAGCAAGAAGGTCACAGTCGTAGACTCTTCATTCGATGTCAAACTGTTGGATACAAACGTCCATCATGGCTTCCAGTGTCATTTTCCCTGCCATTCATAGGCACCATGGTTAACCCTAATCCATATGGGCTTTTTTTCGAGCTACCATTTATGGGGGGGGGGTGCTTTCCACCCCCCCCCCTCTGAAAACTGCTTTAGACTCATCCGAATTCAATACAACTTGGCACAGTTATAGAACAGGTAATTTGTAGCGCGTAGCGTAATTTGGGTGTGGCTGCCACGCCTTGTGACGTCACAGTGACGTCACGAAGCTGAAATCTGTGAAAATCAGGCTTCCAAGTTGAATTCAAGTTTAATGAAGATTTTGCTGCAACTTTAAGCAGTTTTTGGTTCAGTTTGTCAACATATGTGATGATAAAGTATTGTTTTATTGAAATCAACGATTTTGGAATGATATTTTGGCAGAAATTAGCCGATTCTTATGACGTCATTTGTGCGATGAATCTATTCTATGTAAAAAGAGACAAAAAGATCCTGCAAATGGTGATTATCTGTAACAAATGTATCATTAGAGTGTTTCTCATTGAAAAAGTTTAAAAAAACTTGAAAAAATTGCTAATTAGTCCAAAATCGCGGCCTAAATGACGTCATTATCAAAAAATGCTGACATCATCAAATTCCAGAAATTCCAGTATCAAATTGAAGCCCTTTGTGGGCTGACTCATTTGCTGTATAATACTTAATAATTAAATCAAATAATTCCATTGAAATCATTGAAAACAATGATTTGGCTGCTACCTCCTTCCAAGTATGGGCATGTCACGTCACCTGTGAGCCCTATTGTTCAAAATTTTTTTCACCAAAATGTGGTTAATAGATAATTAGTAAAAGTCAGGGAGGCTGGGGGACATAGCAAACGTCGTTTAAAAACACGGCAAATAAAACCTTGAGGGGGGGGGGTGGAATCCACCCCCCCATGTGGATTAGGGTTAATGGGCCTATCCTTGTATATTTTTGGGCTTTGCTGCTGATGGGTTTCATCATACCTGTTTCATTAATATCTCCTGTAAATTGTGCCGTGTCTAAATCCATCTTCTCAGCATGATCCTCGTAATGACCCTCATCATCGTTATAATCATTTTGATCTGTTAAAAAATTGCTATTAAATCTAAATGATTGCTCATTTTTGGGATACCACTATATTATACCACTGCGTAACGTCTGATTGAAAAGCTTCGCAGGAGCTTTCAGGCAAAATTGGCACCAAAGTCCTTCTTATCTGGTTGTTTCCTGTCATTCAAAGCAAAGTAACATTGACTAAATCTATAAGCTGAAAGTTTGATGTATTTGGTTTTTCTATATTTTACTGCTGTCTTTTAAACGATACTTAAAGTTGGAAATGGCACTTTTGCTCTGAGAAGAATTATGTAGTTAACGCATGTACACTCCGTAGCAACTAATTTATTGAAAGTTACGTTTGTTTTGTTTCAGTATGCAAGATGCCAGACGAATATAACAATTACAAAAGAGTTTTCATGGATGAGGAGAAGAAGGTTGTTGATTATTTCTTTTTAACTGTATGATATTGCTTCTTCTAAATGTGGTATTGTTGCCTTTTAAGAAATAGAAATAGAATAGAATAGAAATTACGACACGGCGCAAGATTTGGAAGTTTTTTTTGTAGTGGCAAATTTTACTTTATTAACCAAAGTATGAAGACAAAAACGTTATCTAGAAATACAAATATTTTTTTTCAAAACCAGAATGTTTTGAAAGTTTATGTAAGTTTATGTTCACCAGTCGCACCGGCAGACGCTTAAAGAACATCAAGTAAGTACTACTCTCTGACGCAGTCATTAATTTTAAATAATTTAAAGTGGTTTCTGTGTTTTTCATATCAAAAGTTTCCAGCTTTAACTTCAAGCACTTCTAGATATCTTCAAGAGTCAAGGGCTTCAAGATTTCTTCACTAACTCTACAAGTTAAAAGTTCTAGAGCGTTAAGAGTTTTGTAAAGCTTTACAGTATGAGTAATGGAGTAATGAGCATGAATCAATTGAAAGTATTCCGACCACTGAGAGTTTCCTCAACAGTTTTATTGGTTCAAGCTTCTCGCAATGTTTTCCATTGCTATAAAAGGATGTGTCCCATGCGATAAAAATCAAATGTCACTTTTTGCAATCAAAGCAAATTGCTGAAGAAATATGCATTTCATGAAATCAGTTTTATATCACTTGCATAGAAATCCATGAGTCAGAAGCTTCTTTATATTTAGGTACAGAGAGACTATTTGGCATGACTTGATGCCATGCCTTTAATATGAAATTAGAATTTTAAATTCATCTCACAGCAACTGCAAGCTCGTGATTTAATATCTTTTGAAGAGAAGATCAGATAAAAAATTAAAACAAACCAAAAATGTTTTACAGAAAACAGCCTACAGTGAATGTGACCTTGAGGGGAAAAGAGAAATGGAAAAGACGGTGAAGAAAACAGAAAAACAAGAAAACAGAGAAAAACAGATGGAAGAAAAAAAGAAGGAAAAGATTACCGAAGAGCATGTCTTATCAAAGACTGAAAAATGCAGGGTTCTTCGGTTGAAGTCAAAAAAGAGGGAGGGATTATAATCATTATCAACATAACATAGGAGAGTAATGATTGTAATCTCTATGGATTACATATGGAACTACGGATATGGACCACTTTACCTTATTGAGAGCAAGCTCATCTTCAATTTTGTTTTTGGTCCTTGTTCTATTTCACAATCATTGATTTACTGACTCCCTTGCTTGCAGCAACTTTGTTCCATCTATCCGTGATCTTCTTGTCAATGAATCTAATATATGCAGGGTTTGCATTTTAGATTCAAGTGTAGAAGATTTACACTGACATGCTCCATGTTGGCCAGTTTTATTATCAGAAAGCCGAGGCCTCAGCATCAATGCTGCTGTAGTCTTGCCATTCCTTTGAATTTTCTCATTTTCCCCTTCTGCTGACAGATCGACAACTGAATAGATTTCTCATGTTGAAGTTTATCTGCAACAGAAAACAAGACTTGATTGATCGTATAGAGGACTATGATAGAAATGGGCCTATGACTATGTGGGATTATATTGAGAGGCAGATTATTTCTGCGGCTCATTGGAAAATTTACTGCAATGAAGAGGACATCTACGTCTAATTCCTTGAAGATCTCTTTTACCATTTTCAAACGCTCTTCGCCAGATTCTCTATCTCCTTCCTTGACTTCGACACCGTTTAACCCTATCTGACCTGGGTGATTTGAAACACTCAATGCCTGGGGGGGGGGCCTGTTTATCTCTGTTGTCATAAGAGATATGGCAGCCAAACTTGGCACAAAGGAAGTTCATTATGTAAACAATGAAAATTTGAAATCATAATCCAATTAGCGATGTTGTTGTTGTTGCTAGAGCATGATGATCATTATGATGTCATATGACGTCATATAAATGAAAGGTTGCTAAAAGGTCATGAAACTTTATTTTTCATAAAGAAATGAAAGATATAGATCAAAATATATATACATTCTTAATTTAGACTTAATTAGACCAATTAAACATGATTAAAAGATATACAAAGTATGTTTTTCACAGAGTGCAGTATGAAAAATTGGTAACCATGGAAACAAGGCTAAAAATAGAATGTCCAAATTGTTGCAATTTTATTGCTCTATGATACAAAGTTAAACTTACGAAGTATCAGAGGCCTGCTGCATGTGTGGAAAACGGTGTAAACAAAAATGTACTATGGGGGGCGGAATCCGCCCCCCCCCCCAGGTCAGATAGGGTTAACCTCAGACAGAGAAACCTTTGGTATTGCTCTTTCTCATCTGAAGCATGTTGAAGTTGGCTTACATACCTTTCCATCAAAACAATTTTCGATTCAAGGACATCAATTTTCGCTTTCTGGTTAAAGATTTGGTCACATGCGACACAATTTAAATGCTGCCATTTACTCCATTCAGGTGCCCCTTGGTATCATGAACAAGAATGAAATGTATACGGAAGATATGATATCGATGCTTCAAACATGTCAAGAGTACTGTCCTTGAGTAGATGATTGAAGAAACTACTCTGCGGTGGTGACAGATTAAGAGCAAAGCTTGCTGCAGATGCATAGGATTCAAGGGCAGATGCTCCCACGCCAGAAGGAAGGATGGAAGGAATCATAATGAAATTCGAGGACTGGCACAAGGGTGTTTTGTGTCTGCATGTGAATTTTTGATATTTCATTGCATTACTGAGAGTACTACAATGCATTCAATCCAACAAATTCACCTTCAATCTTCGTTCTTTATAACAGGTTTGAAATATTGCAAAGCATTTTTTGGCTGCTCAGAAATCATGGTAAGCATATAATGCAATAACGCACAAAGTATCATGCAAACTGGAACATGTGTTATTTCGTTGAGAGGGGGTTAGGGTGTAAAAGTTCTGGGGCCCAGGTTATGAAAAACCCCGGGTTATGGGCGACGGCCCTGTGCTAGAGATACATTGTTGTGCACGAGGAGATTCAGTTGTGACAAACAAGAGTAGATTTTGCAACGGTTCTTTTGATAGCCTATGGGTTTTGATTGATACACAGTTTCAGAGAAATTAACGAGAAAACAAAAGGAGAATAGTCATGAATAAATATAGTTTCTCAAATTTCGAAAAATTGAGCACAACGTTTCTTATAAGCTGTTTGTTATTATGAGATGAGGAGTGTAATAGCTTGAATAAAATAATGACAAAACGGATCTTTTCTTCGTTGTAATACAATCAATTTTTTTTGGCAGATGACGTTTGACAAATTGTACAAGGGTGCTTCAGTTGGGGAAAAAGGCACACTTTTTCAGCTCAAGGAAAGATTCGACCGAAAAAATGCGAAGAAGATGGTGAAGCAGGCGGTAAATCCATGCAGAGATTTGATGAATTTCGTCACATATGGCTATATCGTTCTGGCGGCAATGCATGTGCTCAGGATAACTGACAAAGATGAAACACCAAACGTTGGATACATTAGTGATAGCCAAAGGAAAGAGCATATGGAAGATATTGCTTCCAAGATCGTACAAATACTCATCGCACTGGATGTAAAAATGCCTGCTAACATCGAAGAAAGCTCAAAAAAGGACAAAAAACAAAGAAAGCTGGACACATCAAATGTGGTCACAGTGGGTGTACAAAGTAATATAAAGATCCTGGCATAGCAACAGACTCATTCGAAGAAGGAATCTTTGATGATGGAGAAGATGCAGTAGCCCTCCTTCCAAGCGAAGACAGCCTGTTCAATTACTCCTGCCTTTATTTTAATCCTAATCAATGAATCCTTCTTCTTTCGATAGATGCTCATGTTTTCACTTGAAAACACTTTCTGGAATGCATAATGAGCGTGCTAGCTACCTGGGCTTCAGAGAAACTTTTGCGGATTTGTTTGTTTTAAATTTATGCTTGGGATAATTTCCTTTGTCTGCAGTCGCTAATCGCTTTGAATTCAGGTGTCGACAAATAATCTCATGCTATCCTGTTACAAAATCTTTCCTTGTTACTCAAAACATCACATGACAAAATTTCAAATGGTTTTTCTCCATCCTGCTCATCTATAACATTCTGGACAAAGACTCCTATTTATTATTTAAACAACAAGTCAAACCTTCCTGTTCCTCCTCTGATGGACCATCATTACTTTTCTCCTCTCTCAAACTGGATGCTCGCGCGAGGTTCACTTTTCCAACTGGTGTTGATTGGACTGCAGATGCGAAGTTCAGATGTTTCCTTGGTGTTCTGATTATGGAATCTGTTGAAAATAGTTGATGGTTTTACTACAAAATCTATCTGTTTTGAAATAATACAATCGAACAAAAATTAAAGTGAATAACCCGAGTTAAAAGATTAGATCTCATAAGTTTATAAATAGCCTTTTGTATTTGATAATCCAGCGCATGGTGAAAGAAAGCAAGGCTAAAGAATGCAATGAAGGAATTAGGTGTTTCTTGAAACACTTCCAGTACTTTTTTGCTGTGTTTATGTTATACAATAGTACAAATTCTTCATCACTTATGAATCCATTGTAGTAAGCATGAAGAAGAGTGGCTTTTTCGGCATTTTGAAATGAATGAAAAGTAGAAACAGAAACGGCTCTGCTTTACTTCGAGTCCAAAATATGCGCCAAAATGTTCCCGCCTTTTTTCTCATGCATACGACGCGCGCGTTTCGTTATGCATTCGTAAACTACATCTTCCGACAGGACACGACAAAACTTGTAACATTGGCATCGTCTGTTCGATTCCTGGATCGTAAACTCGCTATTTTCCTAATGATGAAGACTGCTCAATATACCTTGAAGTGTATTGACAGAGAGTGAGCTTCTTAATTTCGTTTTGTTGGTATTTACTTTTGAGAATGTTCTCTCAACTTCAGCTGTACTCTGAGGAAGGGCAGTAACTTCGAGCATAAACTTGGCCAAATTTATGTATGCTGGAATCCTCTGCATTCCTTGCCAAAACTCACGAATTCCTTTCTTGTCCCATCCTCCTTCTTTAACTGAGTCGTCAATGAGCAACAATCCCCATTCTCTATCAATGGTTTGGATGCTAATTCCAAGATTTGTTGCTATCCTAGGGAGGCCCTTGGCAAGTACACCTGCTGATTGAATCAGGGCAGCACCTTTGAAAAGTCTTGCTTGGCTGACATCTTGTATGGCTAACAGGAGGGGATCTGAAAGGTCTAACCTACTGCGGATTTAATGGATAGCTTCTCTGCACTAATCCCTACATCTTGCTAAGAATCTCTCTTTCTGGTGGGGAAGCATATCTTTAACAGTTTCTGTTGCCATTTATCCAGGGTATACGTTTTCCAGTGGAAGCCATTTACACTTGTCGTTGATGTTAACATTTGCTAATGCTTCTTTCCCATCAATTTTTATAAAATTATTATGAAGCATTCGCAGTACATGCTCCAACTCACGTAAAGTGCATGCAGCTGAAAACTAATTGACTGCAACAGAAGATTTAGACCTGTCAAATCCCCAAGGAAGAATTCCGAGAATTCAAGAGTTGCCTTGACATATGGAGAATTCAAGGCAGACAATATTCTCTCTGCCTGCGGTGAATTCGCTTCTGCAACCTCTGCAACAAAGAACAAGGCAAGTGCAGGCCACTGCTCAAGAATTCGCTGAACGCACGTAACAACTCATAGCCATCGGATATGACAAGGTTTCATGATCTTGTGGACATCTACATTGAAAAATGTCTGAAATTCAGTGAGACTCTTCTGTCTGTTCAGTGACAACATGAAATAGTTGTATACATCATGTATTAGCTGTTCAGCTGTTTTTGATAGGGTTTTACTTGCATGCTTTGCAACCAGATGGAATGTGTGACAGTAGTATTTTAAGACAAACAGCCCTGGTGCTGCAGCTTTCATCCTTGTCAGGTTAGAATCGTCAACTCCTTGCATCAAATTTTCACCATCAGAGGCATAGCCCAATACCTTGGTCCAGGGCAGTTCGTCTTTTTTCTAGAATCTCCTGCAGATATTTGACAAGACCCTCTGCATTTCCTTCATCTACTGGAATTAAAGCTCACAATATTGTGATTGGCTGGCATGTCTCCTTGTCCAAGTATCGAAAATTGATGCAGAATACTTTTTTCATTGTGATACCTGTGGCTTTGTCGCAGATGATTGAAAATCTATTTGCCTTTTTGAGGTCTGCAACCAACCATTCATGGGCATAGACCGCGAGGCATTCAGGTAACAAATATGTACCTTTGGTTGGATTGCAGGTCATTTCTTTCACCGCCTTTGAATTGTCTGCTTTGCCATGAAGAGTTTGTAGAAGTGAATCTAAGAAATTGAAAGATACATCCTTTCGAGCAATAAGAGCAACAACATTGAGCTCCGCCTTTATCACTGATGATTCTTTCAAAGTTACAAATGCACTCATTGGTTGAGTTCCAACAACTGTTTTCGCATTTTGCACGTGGAGTGAGGACTTTTGAATGTCCGATTAGCTCAGATTTGCCAGGAACTAGATCCTTTTTACAAAATGAGCGAAATGCTTTGTTCAGATGCTTTTTAGAAGATGAAAGCCATCCCTTTGCCCAATCCTCTTTTTCCCAATTCTAATAACTTTGACTCCAAAACTTTTTCTCTGAATCTTTTGGCATTGTGAAATCATTGATGTTCTTCTTCACTCGCACAGCTGATGCAATGAAACACAAGTGAATGAAACCTGACTATGCTGAAACTGGTCAAATAGTAAAATTTAGGTCTGACATGGTCTGACCACTATTTGTAAGAAAAGAACAGGAAATAATACTTTGTAGCGGCTTCTTTATTTATTTTATCCTACATTCATCTAATATGCACGTTATCCATACACTCTATTGGCACCTATATGTAATACTTGGAAAAGCATCCATTCAAAATTCTAAATGATTTTGCAGGATATCATAAATCATTCACAAGTATGTAGATATATAGCCGAAAGATGACTATGATAATAGCTCTCTTGAAAAACATAGTATATTAGTTGTTGTACCGGGTGAGCTATAAAAAGTTCCCACTTTTGAAAATTCATAGCATCAAGAGTACTTCACAGATTTAAATGATTCAAATTCTAATGAAAAGCCGAAAGCTCAAAGTAGTTTTGTGATTTTTCTCGCTGTCTTGCGAGCACTAGAAATGCAGGTAAATTCAACTTTACAAAAATTTCATGGTTGCAAAATGACTAAAAAAGGGCCTAAAACATTGATCAAATCATAAGGCACTCCTTACACAGAGCAATAAAGAAAATGCATTTTCTTATGTGTGAGAGATATCCTGTGCAAATTTATTGCCATGAGATTCAAAATCTTTAGTGTTTGTTTGCAAATCAATGTATTATAACACATGAGAGAGGTGAAATGCCCATTGCGTATTGTTCTGCATGAGGAGAGTATTAACGATTTGATCAATGTTTTAGGCCCTTTTTCAGTCATTTTGTAACCATGAAATTTGTATAAAGTTGAATTTACCTATACTTCTAGTGCTGGTAAGACGGCGAGAAAAATCACAAAAATATGTTGATCTTTCGGCCTTTAACTAGGATTTGAATCATTCAAATCTGCAAAGTACTCTTGGTGCTATGCATTTTCAAAAGTGGGAATTTTTTTCTTGCTCACCCGGTATATTTCTGAATTATCTTGAAAAATAGTGTAGGGGGAAATCTGGATTTTGTAGGGGGAAATAGGTTATTCGTAGAGGAAACGTAGGGGAAAGTTTGTCATGGCCGTAGGGGAAAGTAGGGGAATGGAGCATGCGCTGTAGGGGAAACCGGCAACCTCTGCGTGGCAGCCCTGGTTAGAAATCAACAAAACTTACATTCCAAACTTGCGGGATATGATGAGGGCAAACTTTGTGATCTGCTACGAGACATGGAAAACATACGTAGTAGAACGGCCCACAATCACTGCAGAAATACAATGTTTTTTTCTTGTGAGCTCGTTTGGCTGAAAAATGCCGACTGACACACAAGGCATGACTCCACTGAAATTGGAAAGCCAGATCTTGCGAATGCAACATGCAAGAACTGTTTCCTGAGTTTTCTCCAGCTTTCCACATCTTTTCTCTTTATCTCCTCGTAAGTCTGTATCCTGCTGTTCTTTCTAGCATCATCAAAGAGCAAACATCCTTCGTCGGTATATTCACCACTAAAAATAGGCCCATCATCATCACAGTCATGATCAGCAATAACGGGCTCATTTGAATGTCTTGGTCCATCTGCATCAAGACATTCCTGGTTACAAGGCACATTACACGAGGAACTCCTCCAATAGGTTATCTCTCGGCCACTAGAACCGTCTGTGACAATCTTTAACTTCTTCCTGGAAAAGGCATTCTAAGAAGTAGGCAGAAGTTGGCCTACTTTCTTGCTGTTGTGTTTCCAAAGCGCGCACAAATTTGCTAGTTGTATCCGCTAAAGAGTGCACAACTCCGTAATACATGTGACATATGACCAACACATACCACATTCTAGCGTGCAACTCTGCACAGTGTATTACACTCTTTACTGTACCACACTTAGAATCGGGTTGGCTATACATGGTGGAGGGAGACAGGCGTGAAAGGGCTGGGCTATTACTGAGAGAAAACCCGATATTAACATGCTATACTATTCAATAGTATGGCAAACTACCCTCGCATAAGACCTCATACTTTTGTTTGTCGAGCACAGAGAAAACCTGATATTACCATAAGCAGATATGACACTACTTTGTTTGGTAGGTTGAATTTTGCTCTCAACCACAGAATCATCAGTGCAAACCATTTGATGATCGAAGGTTGAGATAGATCCTCGTTTTGCTCAACGTGTTGGTCCATTTCATCAGCATTCATTTCATCATCATCATCAATTGGAATTGCATAATCTGCTTTATCTCTCTGATCTGCAAAAGGCAGTTATCAAAATTAACAAAATCAGCAGAGGATGTCTCAGGAACTAGTTTGTTGGGGAGATGAAGTGCTGACCCTATTGTTTTGATTCATTGTGTTTCAGCTTTGTTGAGAGCGAATGGACGTTGGGGCTCACGTTGTCATGCGCATCGCTGCTTTTGTTTCTTCTCTTGTTCTCAACGTTCAAGCTAATTTACCTATTACATAAGTGAAGTAAATCCTTACTGCGCATGCGATCTGGAGCCCTTTTTGGGGGATTCCTCGAGGCTTACAACTTAGCCTGTTCGTATCCCCAACAATAGTAGAATCAGCAAAAAACCTTTTCATTGGAAGCTAAGATATTTGCAGGGTGTCCCAAAAAACTGTGTCCCGTTTGTCTGAAGATTCTTGCCAAACTTTTGCTGGAGGAGTTGGAGGCTCATGAATATTAATGAGTTCAGCGGACCGATTTTGGTCCGCTGGATAGCAAGGGGGTTGTGACTGTGGTTGTGTATACAAACGCAAAAGATGGCGCTGCTTTGCTGTGCGCTGCATGTGGAATTTTGGCTGCTGAATTCTTCGCTGCTCGTAGCACTGATAAACTGACGAACTGATGAACCAAGGGAAAGGAAGCCTTGCAACAGTAGAAGACTTCCAACAGTAGAAACGAAGAATGGAAATTGGTGGACTGATGTAGCTGTGAACGGTCAACAGACGTCCTTATGTTTTTAGGCCAAATGCATCACGACCGAATAGTACAGTAGTTGTTAGAATCGACTTGGCTCGTTGTATGTTCATGTCAGACAAAGATCATCCATAGCTTACTTTGCAATACCGATTTTGGTGATATGGGTGGTTCATGGGCGTTTCAAATCAAAAGGTCCTTGACATGAGACGACTTTACAATACTAGACAATACTACGGAATACTTTCTATATGTTGCATGCAGCACAAACAAGAGACTCACATAATTAACCAACAAAGAAAAGATTAAATTGCTGTGAACCCTAGAGCTGCGAGCTTATTCACATGGAGAAAGCTTCCCGGCATTTCCCTGGTGAAGTGGGATTCCTATTATCCCTGGCTAGCTGAGATCTCGCTTGAACACAGACAGAAAATATGCGTACATTTACTTACAGTTCATTTTGCATTGCTAAGGCAAGAACAATAATGACAGATCAACACAAAAGATACTTCATATATCTGTACTTTGTGATTTATTTTGTATTCATAACTAAAAGTATTTGCTTTGCAATTTAAAGAAATTGCCTTGGCTCACAGGGTAAGGGGGGCGGGGTCTTTTTCTAAATTTTGGGTACTTCATCTGCCTCAAGCATATTCAAAGGGGGTAATGTTGTCGAGACTTATTTCTACAAAAATGATACCCTAGATTGACCAATATTAAAGAATGATACCCTGAGCTATGTAGGAAATCAATTTTTTTCATTTACTAGGTGTGTTATCAACAAAAATGGGTTGTCAGGATGAAATTCCTAAGGCTTTGTTGAAAAGCAAAGCACAAATTTGCTGAAAACATGACCATTCCCTGGACCAGTATTGCCAAATATGATACTCTTGACTAGACTAAAATTGCAAAATAGTACGCCCTTAGCTGAACTTGCTCCTACTCTCTCTCTCTTCAAAACACAAATTTATGATATTCCATTAGTATTTCCATTATTATTATAATAAATAAAGAAATAGATGATATATTTTCCAAGAACTGGAGTTTCTTAATTCTTTGGTGATATTAAATTTGTGTTTCTATAATCAGTTTCCTATAAAAAATGTATGTCCATCAATTCAGGTTTTCATTGAAAAATGACAATGTTTATGAAATACCATAAACATGATGTGCAAACATTTTCAAATCTGTACAAAAACTTACTTTTGCGGTGACAGAAATGAATGAGCAACTGAAAGAAACAAAAACTGCATTCAACCAAATTCTTACAAGCAATATAAGGACAGTATGCAACAATAATTATGATTTTAACAAACACAAGAATCCTTCCAGCTTTACAGTATCCATGCTAATTGTTATCCTGTGAAGAAATCAAACACTTCATCTTGACTTCTGAATCTTAACCCAATTCGTACTGGGGGGGGGGGGGGCGTTCCCCTACCAGTTTTTGCTGCATTACGCTAAAACGACAAAAGATACAACCACCAGTTTTGGTGACTTTTACTCAAATTTCATAGGCAATTAAATTCTTAACATTTCATTGTTCTACCTCTGATCATGTGACCACAGTAATACCATATTTGGAGAGTAGTCAACAAAAAAAAGCTTAAAATGTCCATAGTTTTCGTGTCGTTTGCTTGATCGATCTCAAACATGCACCATTCGATTGCATTTGATGAGTACTTTCATTTGATATATAAATTTTTCATATTTGCTGATGTCAGCAAAATTTAATATCTATGACGTCATTCACATTTATGACGTCATTTACCTAATAAAGAAGCGTCAAATATAAATTTTTTTAGTCTAAATTGCTTCATCTTATTAATTTGATTCATTTTGAGTCTATATTTACCAGATAAAAGGGCAGGACTGGCAAAAACCTGCGATGAAAGAAAATGCATGCAACAAAAGGCTAATTTAAGGCTAATTGTGCTAAAAATAGAAACTAAACAATTTTGCAAAGTATGTATTTTTAAACTATGACATGTTTCCTATTATTTGAAACAATTTTGGAGAAAATCGGTTGAGTGGAAGATTAAATAGAATTTTTCTGGTTAAGAAGGTATAAATTTGCCAATTTTCGTCAGTTTTTCGGTTGCCTAGCAACGAATCACGTGACTTATTAATTGCCATTGTTATATTTGAATAGCCAACTGTCTAAAGAACAATAGGGGTAAGTCTCATTGTTATATCTTTTGTAGTTTTGGAGAAAAAGAGGGGGGGGGGCGAAAAACGCCCCCCCCCCCACAGTATAAAATACCTAAAAAATCGCCCAGTACAGATAGGGTTAAAATTGTGTACAGTCTCATGTTTTGATGATCTGGCTTCATGACTGCTTTATCAACACTTGGCAGTTGATGTTAGACAGGCAACAACTTTCTTCCTTGTCACCAATCGGCTAGGTTTGTGTAGTCTTCCTGCATAGTGGCAGACTCTTTTTGATTAGTTTCCCTGGAAAAGGAATTCAAAATAAACTTTTTTGACTTAACAACTTTTTGGTCCCATAGGAAAGAGTTCAAGAGCAACACAAATTTGAGAAATTCATAAAAAACCTTTCGGCAACAAGAATTGGCCTACAAGTTAAAAAATGGCTACCAACAGGGACCCTAAGCCCTAAGTTCCTCATTGACATATTTTTTATAAGAAACTAAGAATTTGAGCCAGTACTGAAAGTTTCTTAAAATTATCAGATTTTGAGTACTGGGAGTTTCTTATGAGTGTCTTAGAGGTTTCGAAATAATCTTCCTCTTCACTACCTGTGCCCCCCATGAACATTTCAAAACAAGGATTCTTAAGCCTTTCCAATGTTAAGACATTACTCTATTACCTTACAACTAATATAATACAGGAAACAAGTGAAAAGTAAAGTAAAAGTATGTCAAGGATTTCCTTTATCAAATTAAGTAGTTTCCCAACTTATATTTTCCCGGCATTGGAGTTCCTTAATTTTTTAGCGATCTGAGAGTTGAGTTTCTTATGGGCAGTTTGTTATGAAAAAAAATGTAGCATAACAAGATACTGTGTGTGCACTGTTTTATAACTTGCATTTTCTTTCCTAGCTTATACTGTATCACAGATCTGATAATAATTTACTGTACAAGAATTGTAACATTGCTATGCAATAAGGCAATCAATAACACATTTCCCTTTGTTTTGTTTTTGAACATATTTTGGATGAATCAAGAAGTAATTGTATACCAGATTATATCTACTGCTACAATTAATTCCAAAGGTAAGGGTCTTGAAGGTCGTCCATAAATGCTTTGTTTCAGTCCTACAGTATTTTGTAAGCAATGTAAAGTTGGTGATCAATCCCGTTCCCTTTGCTTTTACTGTTTGTATTCCCAGTCAAACTCAAAAACTTGAAGCAGCTTGCTCTGGGGGGGGGGGGGGGTAAAGGGTACTCTGGTATTTTTAGGATAGGGTTGCTCAAGTTACTTTTTTGGGAACTAAGATTTGAGCAAGGATTATTTTTTTGGCTCAAAGATATGTAGAGTTATTTTTTGGGTGCCTGAAATTCTTGCTTAGTTTTTGGGACTCAAATATGGGGAGAAAATATAACATTGGGAGAAATATAATTTTTAAACAAAATCAAAATCAAGTAACATTACTAAATGAAGAAACTCGAATATCCAAATGCAACACTGAGAAATCTTCTCAGTTCGGGTCTATTTTCATGCTGGGAATTATTTTGTTTGGTCTATTTTCATGCTAGAAATTCTTTTTTTTTGGCTGATGTGTGGTACCCCAGCCTGAGCACCCTTATCCTAAATATACCTGAGCACCCCCCCCCTGGGGCAGCTTGAAACAAGTACATGATTTGCCCTAATCGAATACGAATCGTAAGATCCAAAATTTTCTGACTTTCCACTCTCTCTGGCCTGTGGTCCTTGTCATAATCTTTCTAGAAGGCCTAGGCAGTATCTCTGATCAGACTCTCAATGAATGTATCATTTAAGGCGAATCCCACATCCTATGTTGCCCCTTCATCACCTTCCACGAAGTAAGATGTAACAAATGACAATGAAACTTACCATTTTATGATACAGTGTCGTTCATCAACAGCAATGCATATAATTGGCTTGCTATCACTAGCTACCAGAGATATCTTTTCAGGCCTAATCATACAGAAGCATCACAAATTGTTGTAGAAGAAATCGAATCTGCCTGATCTATGGCTGTGCTATGGCTTGCTATGATTGAACCCGTGCATCAATCTAAAAAGTTTGATATTCTCTCAGCTCAGCTGTGTGGAAGATGACTCTTTTATGATCTCTGTGTCCTTCATTTGTGGCGGAAAATTGATGTTATTACTTGCTGTGGCGGCCATTTTGGAATGAAAATGTGAAGTGAGGTAATTTGGCCCCTCCCCCGTGTATACTGAATTCCTTTGTTCATTGGCTGCTTCTCATTGGCTCTCTCTGCTTGTCAAAGGATGCCGAGCGGACCAAAATCGGTCCGCTGAACTCATTAATATTCATGAGCCTCCAACTACGACAAGTCTATTCAGTTTCGTTCTCACTTCTCCTTCGTAGCGTCACCTTAGTAGCTTACGCCCCCGCAGAAGAAATTATATTCTTTTATTGCTGATGGTCCACTGAATAGACTTGGAGCAAGTCTAAATTCAGGCTTTCTGCTATCTATTAAGTCCTAAATCTTCAAAATCGGTCCTGTTTATGATTTATCGTGGCCTGCCGAACGTGCATAGTTTATTTTGGCGCACCCGGTATTTCCATTCATTTCCTCGTGATCTTCTAACATGATGACCTGATGATCTTCTTCATTATCAACTAGAAAAAAGTGAACGCATTGTTAAATGTTTCTAATTTGAGACAGATTTTAACTATCGGTACAAGTGAAGTCAGAAATGACAAAATTTAATTGTCTGATTGGCCTCAAAATGACCATAGTGAATTGTCTAATTGGCAATAGCGAATTGTTTGATTGGCCTCAAAGTGACAAGAGGGAATTGTGTGATTAGCCTCAATTTTACAATAGGAAATGAGGCAATGAGGTGACAACAGCGAATTATCTGATTGGCAATAAAGTGACAATAAGGAATTGTCTGATTGGCAATAAAGTGACAATAGGGAACTGTCTGATTGGCAATAAAGTGACAAAATTGAATTGTCTGATTGGCAATAAAGTGAATATAGCGTCTTATTCATCTCAAAATTAACGGTCTGATGGTCCTCAAGTGACAAAACTGACAATGGCAAATCAAAAGTGACGATAGTGATGTTTCAATTTTAGATGTGCGCCCTAAAATACAACATACCTGTTTCATTAATATCTTCTGTAAACTGTGCCGTGTCTAAATCCATCTTCTCAGCATGATCCTCGTAATGACCCTCATCATCGTTATAATCAGTTCGATCTGTTAAGAAATTGCTATTAAATTTAAACGATTCCTCATTTTTGGGATACCCCCATATTACATCACTGCGTAATGTCTGATCGAAAAGCTTCGCAGGAGCTTTCAGACAAAATTGGCGCCAAAGTCCTTCTTATTGGATTGTTTCCTGTCATTCAAAGCAAAGTAATATCAATTAAATCTGATAGAAAATGATTCCTTGTCAGCTGAGCTCGTACAAAGAGAAAAAGGAGGTACGTTTAAAGATGATCATGTGTACGAACAAAGTAATTTCCTTTTTTCTTTCAAGATATCATGACAGTTACATAGATGGAACAGAGCTTCCTATGCAAAACCTTCCGATACACCTAAACAATTGTATTCATTTCGCTCCTTGATCATTTCACTCTGATATCTTGTGCTCGTAGAATTGTAAGCATTCGCTCGAAAACATTGTGTTTCGCAAGAAAGGATTCATTGGGATCTCGCAAATCGACTTTGAGTTCTTGGTTCAGACGATGGAGTTTATTTGATTCGTGTATCACGAGATTCAAGTTTGAATATTCTTGACCGATGCGTACCAATGGTGCTTGATGTGTTTGCTTGAAAATCAAAAATCTTGGAGCATTGATAATCACGAAAGATTCCTCTGTACGAGGTTTTTTTGGGCTTTCTGAAACATTAGCTAGATATGTTTCCATTGGTGCATCATCCATTTCGACAGCTTACTCTTTGTGCGGCCTTTTGTTGTTCTTTGGGCACGGACGTTCCTCCCGAGGTGGTTGTAGATATCCAACCGATGGAAGTTGCTTGTGTGATATGACATCCACGCTAGCCATCCATTTGAGCAGCTTGTCATAGAAGGGATCAAGGCGAACCGCTGTCTTGTCGTATTAGATGAGATGTAGATCTTCAACCGTTTTGACTCGGGAGAGAGCAACGTACGCTTGCCCACTTGCAAAGAAGCTCTTGCTCAATTGGATGTACGCACAACTCAGTGTCATTCCTTGTACCTTGTGAACTGCCAATGCCAATCCAAGGATAATCGGAAATTGCTGTCAAATGAACTGTGCATTGCAGCCTGGATATCCTAGCTTTTGCTTGGTTTTTGTCACTACGTTCTTGGGGTTCGTGTGCAGATGTTGTATTGTTACACTGTTTTTGTAGATGCTTGTAACAACTGCTAGTATGCCATTCGTCCAACCGTATGCGATGTCAATGTTCTTGGTCAAAACTACCCTCGGGTCAACTTTGAGTGTTAGTGTATCTTCAAGTCGCTCTTTGTGATACTTTCTGAAGCGAAATTTGTCAGAGTCTTTGAGAGCTTTTCCATAAAGATCTGTGTCCTCTGCTTCGAATGCTACATGGTCTGTCTTGAGAGTTGCCAAGAACTTGTCATTTCATCCATTTCTTTCTCTCCTCAGGGAACAGATGATTGCGGCGCTCTCCAAGTCAAGTTCAGTTATGTCGCAATTTGGAAGCACTTTTGATTGGAGAATCTTGTCGACTTTGTCAGTCACTGTTCCAAGTCTGATGGTAGAAAGAAATTTCTGGAACTCAGAATTGTTTTGCCTTTTGACATCCTTCAATATGGCAATGTTGAACCTTCACCACAAAGAGCTGCCAAATATGTCCATTTTGATAGCGGGGAGCTGTTCTGGATCACCCATTAGTATGACATTCTTCCCTCCGAATGTCTTGTATTGATTGTTCTTGCTTTGTGCCATTTTGCAAAGGAGTTGATTAACTGCATGAAAAGGTTTTGATTCCAGCAATGAGAGCTCGTCAATGATAATCAAGTCCGCGGCACTCACCATATCATGCTCAATTGTTCCATTCTCCAGCCAGCTCTTTGCGTGAATGTCTATTCCAAACCAATTATGCAATGTCTCACCACCGATGAGGTGTGCAGCTACGCTGGTTGTTGCTAAATTCTTTGTTGACATATGGAGAATTTGTGTAGCTTACTCGACTATGCCTTTCAATAAGTAGGACTTGCCGGTTCCTGCTTCACCGATGATTGCAGTGAGAACTTGTTTTCCAGAGGCTAAGCTTTGCGTGATGTAGTTAAACGCTTGTCTTTGTGATTCTGAGAACGTGGCAACATATAAATCTAGATCAATAGCGTTGTGCTCTATCATTGGATTGGCCATGTCTGCTTCCTCTGTAGTTAAACGCTTGTCTTTGTGATTCTGAGAACGTGGCAACATATAAATCTAGATCAATAGCGTTGTGCTCTATCATTAGATTGGCCATGTCTGCTTCCTCTGTCTCAATATATAAATCTAACAACAATATTTCAAAACAAAACACAATCATGTATGAAAAATGAAAGTACCTCAAGACCTGGAAGCAGCATGACCTTCTGTGGGTTTGCTTTAAAAATACCAAACATTTCCTCTTTATTTTCGATTATTTCATTCATTGCTTTCACAAATCCAAACATCCTTACTTGTTCTTCCTTGGATCGAAGCTTTGCAATTGATTCGATCGCTTCGTATCCACTAAACCTCATAATGTTTTTGAGGTAGTGACCTTTTGGAGGGAACATATTCCAAAAGATCTCTGGAATAGAATTGTTAGCAGGGCGAAATTGTTGTTGAAAGAGTTGTGATCTTTCCTCATCACTGGCACTGAACGATTCAGTTTTTACATCTCCAACATAGGCTAGAAAGAGCATACAGTACAAACAATTATTTTCACTGATCAGTTATTGTTTTTCACATCAAGGGAAGGTGTTTTTTTCGGTTTGAATGTATGAGGGCTGTGGATGAGGGCATATATGTCCAAAAAAATAAGGGACTACTTTTTTGAAAACTTTTGAAAGTTTCTAAGAAGTCCTGTACATGAAACCCGACATGAAACTCATACAGGCATTGGTTTCATATCAGTTGCTGTTCTGACCTACTGTTGTGTTTACATGATGTTGGGCTGTTCTGTCATGCTTTTTGATGCCCTCCCCTCACATGCAACTCATGCTGGCATGAAAATCTCATGTAAACACATTTTTCTCATATCATGGTGATTTGAAAACCAAATCGCCTTTGTTTTCTTTCTCAAATATTGATGCCAAGTCATATATAGCTTGTGCCATCATTTGCTTTACGTTTCTCACGCTTTAGATTTTCATTGAAATGTAGAATGGCCAATACATGTCTGAAAATAGTGACATAAACATGAGTAAAATATGTTGAAATGTTTAGCCACTTTTAAAGTAAGGTAAACTATAGGTAATACAGGTAATACAGTAGATTTAGACCATATCACAGAATAGTGGAAAGGAATTGCAATGACCTAGGACACAAACTTTGCAGAATTATCTTTCAAATTGAGTGTATCAGCCACATACTTTTCAATCTTATGAAATTATTGGCAGAAAGTTGCACAAATATACAATATAAAAGAAGTACTCTGATGAAGACACAAGTCAAAAAAGCCTCAGTGTGCTACATATCTTGTCTTTTTGCATCTGAACTTCTTTTATACAATTTTTTTCAATCTTATGTACGTATGCATATTTACAATTCTTCATATTGTTGAATATTGTGTACACACCTACAATAGGTACCAAGCCATGAATAATGCGTCATTTTGGGGTGCCAGTGGTTCAATGTCGAGTGGAAACCCTCCAAGCAACTTGTTTGTGCATCTGATGAAGCCATGCTGATATCATTCAGTGTCATTTTATTCATCATTATACTGTATAGCCTGTCATGAGGTTGTGTTCCTATTCAAATAAGATGATTCATTTCATTTACTCTATTTTTGGTTTTATTGATTGCTTGAGTGTTTGTATACTGTACTTCTGTGATGGGAAGCTAATGTTTTCTTCATTTTTTATTATTCAGGTAGTTACATTGTCTCATTCACTGATGATTTTGGAAATAAATGAGGACACACTGCAGCAAATTGTTAATGCCAACATATGATGCTGCAATAATGGACATTGCAAACAGAGATAATTGTATAAACTTTCAAATAGCATTTCAAGATTGATCATATTATTTGTCACCATTAAAATATCTTAACCCTATCTGACCTGGGTGATTTGAAACACTCCATGCCTGGGGGGGGGCGGATTCCGCCCCCCCTGTTTATCTCTGTTGTCATAAGAGATATGGCAGCCAAACTTGGCACAAAGGTAGTTCATTATGTAAACAATGTAAATTTGAAATCATAATTCAATTAGCGATGTTGTTGTTGTTGCTAGAGCATGATTATCATTATGATGTCATATGACGTCATATAAATGAAAGGTTGCTAAAAGGTCATGAAACTTTATTTTTCATAAAGAAATGAAAGATATAGATCAAAATATATATAAATTCTTAATTTAGACTTAATTGGACCAATTAAACATGATTAAAAGAGATACAAAGTTTGTTTTTCATAGAGTGCAGTATGAAAAATTGGTAACCATGGAAACAAGGCTAAAAATAGAATGTCCAAATTGTTGCAATTTTATTGCTCTATGATACAAAGTTAAACTTACGAAGTATCAGAGGCCTGCTACATGTGTGGAAAACGGTGTAAACAAAAATGTACTAGGGGGGGCGGAATCCGCCCCCCCCCAGGTCAGATAGGGTTAAGGAGATCTCTAAGTTGATGGCTGATGTAGAAGCATACCCATCAGTTGAAAAGTTTCAAATTTATTGCTTTGGCATGGCAATACACAGTGTGTCATTTGCAAATTCATCAGATATCAACTTTGACACAAATACAGTAAAATTTGAATTGATTTACCTATTTTGAAGTAGTCACGTTTTTTCAGCTCACCATGTGCACAATTGCGAAACAGGGGGTCTGGATGATTTGTATGCTTATTTGCGATGTGTCTCATGATTGATTTCCATTTAGCGACAATGAGATCTCCAAATCCTTGCTTTGTGGATAAAGCACTCCAGTAAAGATGATTTCGAATGCCTTTCAACCAATCTTGCATCTTCTCATTGCCTTTCTCCTTGCTGGCTTGGACAACCTTTTTTGAAACAACTTTAACAATATGCCAAAGGTCATGAAAATGCCGTGTTCCTGTCTGAGATTCTCTTATGCACTTTGCGATATTCCCGTGCCTGTCATTAATGAATTATGTTATTTGCAACCAGCCTTCCTGACATATTGGAAGCAAAATTATGCAGCACCAAGCTCCATGGCATTGCTATTTCCTGTTTGGTTGGACTGGTGAAAAAATAAGATACTAAACAGAGTGTACACAAAGTTTTGCAGATAAATTGTTCCAAATTATATACAGTGCGCACATGCGCACATTAAAGACAAATGACGAATATATAGCGCCTAGTTTAAAAATAGAACAAAAGATGGCTTAGTGCTTTCATTTGTCTAATTGATTTGCTAATCTCTCGATATCATCAAATACAATAGAATTCAATAGGTTATATTTAGATTGCCCAGACCCCTGATTTAAGTCACCTTATATCTCCGTCATTTGTCTTTAACGCACCTTGCGCACATTAACGTGATTTTCCTGCCCAAGAATTTTTAGAATGCTTGAGAATATTCTTAATTTCTTAAAATGTCTTTTTTGGGAATTAACGGTCTTTCCGATTTTTCAAGAATTCTAATAAAGTGTCAAGAATTCTTGAGAATTCTTATCATGTTAAAGTGTGCAATGCATGTACTCTATGTCCTGTACAGAAAATCATTTTTGTGAAAAATTGTGTATATCAAGTCTTGAAAATTATCAGTGTGTCTTGCATTGCCACGTTATTTTGACAATACACCGGTTCACGGTTCTAGGAAATCGCATTTCTTTTTGGAAGAAAACTGATGCAAGCTTTCTTCCTAAGAAGGTGTGCATGCATATATTTCTTAAAACTGTGAACTGGTAACTGTCTGTTTACTTAATTCAAAGTAAAGAAACATACAATAAGAGATCCCATAGAAATTCCAAAATGCAAATATATGCCCCTAAACCTCTTTTTGGTACCTGTACCCACTGGGGTCACAGGCAAGGGGTCATCAGAGAGAAGATGTTCAAACCAAGTATTATCGTTATTATTATTATTATTATTATTATTATTACATTTATCAAGTACCTGTAACAGCTCAAAGTGCACCAGTTTAGATATGGAAATGCAAAACATTGTGTAAACACCATACTGTGCATTGTGTCCCATTGAATCAAACCTGCCGTCTCCAGACCATTGGGCATCTTTCACATCCTTAAGCTTTGCTATCAAGTCTGCATGATACTTTTCCAAGAAAACAGACGGACATAGAAACTTCCGCTGGTGGGAAATATAGGAGCGTGGCGATATTGCTGACAAACCCATGTGGCGAAAGATAAGGAGAACTTGACTGATATTGACACCATACAGTAAGATACCCAAACTCATCATGATGTTTCCAGCAGGATGTCTTCCAAATATGAATGGCTGACTTCTCCACTTAATTTGTCGATTCTTTCCACAGTGATTGCAGGTCTGAGTGACAGTGGCCATGGATCCAGTGCACTTTATCTCAACCTTTGGACTCTCTGTCTTACAATTGAAACAAAACATTTAGAAGAGTCATGAGCATGCCATAAATACAACATATTTTGGTTAATCTTGGTGTTGTGTTCCATGCTCCACACTAAAATCAGATAAAAATGTATGAAGTTTTCTAAGCATGGTTTTAGGGCTCTTTGTGAACTTTTCTCAAAATGATAGAGTTTCTTCTAAAGGTGTACAGCATTTCTGCAGAGTTGCTGACGAGTAGAGCAACACTGAGAAGTTATATATATGATCTATATCAATATTTTCATACAACATTGAAAGGAACCTTCAAAAACATTCTGACAAATGAAAAATGATGCTAATATAATCTATACAATCATATTTTCATTCATTCAGCACAATAGCTTTTAAACTATACGGCTACAATATAACATAACATAACATAACATAACATAACATAACATAACATAACATAACATAACATAACATAACATAACATAACATAACATAACATAACATAACATAACATAACATAACATAACATAACATATGGTACTTGAACTGAACCTGGTTCCAACTGACAGCTCCGTGTAACTGATACAACACAGCAACACAGATCTAGTAACAAACAGTAACAAAATTGGATAGTAGACAAATGTTTCACTGGATATATACAGTAGTGGCCCGCATATAAGAAACAACTTTTTCAATTTCAGGTCTGATGCGTTTCTTATATAATGAGATAAACTTGCAAATCAGGGTAAAGTTTCTTATTACAAATACATATACGGTTGAACCAGACATGATATCTATTGATGATTATTATTTTGAATTGTATTTGTAAATTTTCACTTCCAGAAAATGCTACACTTATTTCAGGAAGGTGCTTTTTGCATACAAAATGTCAGGAAGGTACAGTTCAATACAACTGGAAAGCTGAAAAATTCCAAGGTTTCAATCCATAGTTTTTAAATAAGAAACAAGATTTTTTTCAGACCTGAACAAGTTTCTTAAATGTGTGTTTCTTATATGCGGGACATTACTGTACTGTATAAAGTTAGCTCTTTATCAACATACCTAAATGTGTTCTTGGAGCAGCTATCCTCAGGTTCATCTTCACTTTCTTTTTCAGGTATTGTTGCCGATTCCTCACAAAAATAGAAGTCAGTGGTATCTTCCACTTCAACTTCTTGATGTCAGTCTCAGAAGTCCAGTCTCATTTCAAATGACGAGGTTGTGATAACCACATAAACTGTTGATTCTGATTGCTTGAATTCGTCAAAGACCAACGATTTGTTATTCTCGGTTGTCGAGCAATGAAACATGGCAATCAGACACTGCCGAAAGTTCATTTCCTCGTTGCGGAACTGACCTGTTCTAGTTGTAGATATTTGCTACCGTCTTCAAGTTTCTATAATAGATAGTTGTTTCAGTGCTGGGATTCTGCTTATTTCATGCTCCTAGCATTGCTATTCTGCACCCAGCTCTTAAATAAAATTATGTTCATGTATTCTGTCTCCTACTTCTACACATGTTCACCTACTGCATGCATGATAAAAATTTGATCTCCCCACTGGGACTAACACTGTACTGGAATCATCAAAAAGTAGACTCTTGCATATGTCACCTCTCATTAGCGCTGTGGCTGTTGCAGTAAGCGCAATGTAGCAAACTTTATGGCATAGAGCAAATCGTAAATTGCCAAGCTTGCGATATGTCGATCTGAAATCATTGCCCCTAAAAAAAAATTTGACGAGGGTCATGGACTACTATCTACTTAAAGCAAACTACTACCGGGTGACGGGTGACCAAGAAAAAAGTGACCCAACGCAATCGGCTTTAGAAAAAAAGTATGTGGCTGATGGAAATGATTCAAATGTTGTTCTGTTGCTGAAAGATTAGCCTACATTATGAGTATTTTTTGGAATTTTTTTCGGGACTGTAAATGTCCCGAATTAAAGATTTGGAGAAAACAGGCCAGCTTGAAATCCACAAAAAGTCGTCAAAACAGGGGATCGATTTAAAGCCATTTCAGATTTTCAAAACAACGAGGAGGGTGTTTCATTTCAGCCTGGGAATAGCCAATTCAGTTAAAAGTTCCCAGATCAAGTTTATGGTCCCAATGTACCTAAGCATTTGGAGCAGAAAATAAATGTTCTTTGTAAACTTGTGGAATTTCAAAGGAATTCAATTTTCCATGTAGATCGAAATGTTCAAGAATTGCTTGTAGAAAAGCAGTAGTATCCTTGTCCCTTGAGACAAGAATATTTTAGGTATCTAGGGACTATAAACTTGCTCTGACAACATTCAACTGAGTTGCCTATTCCCAGGCTGATATGAAACACGCTCCTAATCTTTTTGAAGATCTGAAAAGGCTGCAAATCGATCCCCTGTTTTTGACGACCCTTGGAAGATTTCAAGCATGCCCTTTTTCTCATAATCCTTAATTCGGGAAATTTACCGTGTCGAAAAAAATTGAGAAAAATACTCATAACGTAGGCTAGTCTTTTAGCGACAGAACAACGTTTGAAGCATTTCAATCAGCCTCTTACTCTTTTTTCTATAACAGATTGGGTTGGGTCACTTTATTTGGGTCACCTGGTATAAAGGTGCACAAGGATTTTTGGAGTGATAAACCCCTCGTTTGAAACCACGACAAAGCACAAATTTCACACATTATATCAGTGAAAGTACTCTTGTTTGGATCACTTCAAAGGTTTGAGTGCTATGAAACATCTTTGCCTTGTCTTCCTTTGAATAAACACCTGGCCTACGGTCTATGGCCTCTTTCCAATCATTCAGACATTTAAAAAAGCCATCCTTTAGAAAAACAAATATCTCATCATTTTCTGAAACATATGGATGAAACAAGGCTTTCCTTTGTGTGCCCCCCTCTTCTAATGACCTGGTATTGCAACAATGAAAACACTTATCTGCGACCGAAATTCACTTGGCTGTCTCGGATGAAGCTGGTGGTCCATATGAGGCCATAATCTTGCCAACAGTCTCACTCATGACTTGAGCAGCCCAATTTACTCTCATTTTAGAATAGGGGTTCAAATTAATGTGCCCATTTGTCCAGGGGCACACATTAGGGGGGTGTGGGTAGGGGGGGGGAGACACCCCCTAATAATTTCTGAGTCAGTCCAAAAATTTCTCGATAAGGGAAAAGTTGGTCCTCAACAAAATTGGATGGACCGACTTTGTGGACCAACCAACCACGACAACGCTCAAAAGGTCCACGATAGTTTGAATCTAAGTTGGTCGGATTTTAAATGTTTTGGGCAAAGGTTGACCCATGACGACAGTTAGAATATTCACACAAAATGTTTGACAAATGATTAGAAGAGTCATTCTAAGCCAAAGCAGAGGATATGGAACGCTGTTTGCACAAAAATCACATAAACATAGTTTCTTAGGCACTCAGGTTGCCTTTGGTCTGGGGAATCAATATGCCTTTGTGAATATCCTAAATGCTTTTAGCAAACTCTGGGTCATGATTAAAAACATTGTTGATGAGTGGATGGCCTAGCGAATGTGTTATGGGTAGAGTTTCAAGTTTATCCTATTCAGCAACAACAGAACAAATTTTAACCATATAAGAATGCTGTGCGTGCCACCAGAATGTTAATTGGTTACATCAACCCAACTATATTGCTTACACAATCAAGCTAAACAAATTGATCAAGAAATTTCTAGCTCTCAAGCTTGGGATTTCTTGATTTGAAAACAACTTCAGCACACATTTTGCTTTCACGGGGAAAAAGAGAACTTGCCGTTTTTATTCATTGGAAAATCTCGTATTCTTAACGGGGATCAAGAGCATAAGAAAGTGTTTAAGGGAGCAGGGAACATTTTAGAACATCCAGTGAAAAATATTTCTTCACTTAAAGTTAGTTGACGGAGCTAAAGCCAACGGCTTTCTAAAAATAACTTCAATTCAACTCAATTGAAATGAATTGACCAATCAGCGATTGCCTTTCGTCACGCCACTGAATTGAGGAAGAGGGGAAACCCCATGGATGGAATTTGGAAAACACACAAGGCTGTACAACTACAAACAATACAACATAATAATATTATGCTCTAAAATCACACTTGCCCTCTTTTCGTGGAACTTTCTTGCATACGAATATCTTCCAACATGTGAACATATCCATCTTCCAGCTTTTCAAATTTTGTCATGCACAGACTGAGTTTCGGGGGAGTTTCGTACGTCTTTGGCAACGATCGGCCTTAGGCAGCGCCTAACTCAACTGTTTCCAAAATCGTCTCGAAGCCTAATAACAACTGGATATCGTCGTGCTCGTCCAACAACTCCTCTTCCATTTCCCCGTACCCCAAAAACAAAGTGTACAACTTTCCAGCTCGTTGAGTTCGCTAGTTTCTTGCAGGAAAACACAACTCTGAATCCGTAGCCATTTTGAATTTGTTTGATCTCAAGAAAACCTGATCACGCGAAGTGGTCATCACCACAAGAGTTCTCAATTTTCATTGGCTAAGAAACAAGATCTATTTTTAGCTTGCCCAGCTCCCTGCATATGCAGGCCTGGAGGTGGCTATTTATCTCCGTCAACTAACTTTAAAAACAGAGAGAACCATCATAACAATCACATAAGTTCCCTATTTTTTATATGCATAAATGTGAGAAAAGAGTGACTTGAGTCACGACAGTCCATTGACACAATGAAACAAATAAAGAATCAATGTCATGAAGTTCTTCGCGATAACAGTGTGCTAAATATTTTAATTGAGGCTGCTCCTTCCCGTTTAGATGGCGGTAAGAAACATGAAAATTAAAGTCCTTGTGCCTATCGCAGCAGCTATATACTGGAATGGAAAGAGAAGCCTTCAAAAAGATGGATGTTTGAGCTTCGTTTAAGCCCTATAGATGACCTGCAAGTGAGGGACACAAAGAAATCTATTTTGAAAATAGATTAACCTATCATTCCGCCAGCTGTGTTGTGTTTCAATGAGAAGGGAAATATCTTTGTATCAACCTTCAAGGGCTTTGTTCATTTTCTTCATCCACAGTAAAACATCTAGGGCAAGGCAATGAAGTAAATCCAAGTCCATTGTAATTTACAATATGGCCTTTCAGCACTGGTAGCAAAAGTATATGCTTCGGCCTACAACAAAGAAGGGGGAAGCTTTGAAGCAGACTTCTTGGAAGACAAAGTTATCAAAGTTCACAAAAATCAAGATGCAATATTTCATTACTTGAATCAACTGGAATTAACTAAGTTTCAAAGTTCTTTTTCAAAACTTCATCTCCACCACTGATTCTATATGAAAGGAGAGCCTTAAATGTTACCCAGATTTGCATCACTGCAATTTTTAGAGTCATCCTGTGGTTGCCAGTACACTAGCGTACATGACGTAACAACATTTTTGAAAGAGAGACTAGAATGAGTGGATTATTATGTGGCTGATAACAACAACTTCTGCGTGTGAGTCTTCGAGCAGGTGGGGCAGAGGAGTGCTTTGATGCTGCTGCGCTTGCCATTTTTGAAAATGTGCTGAATAGGTAAGTGAAAAAACTTGGATGGTAGACATGTGATGCTATAGAAACATGCACGCAATTTGTTCCCATGCAAGCACAGAACCCCCACTGAAAGGTCTTGATTCTCCCAAAGCCCCTTGAATGAAAGTGAATGTAGCCGGTTCTGTTGTCTAGGGAATTAACCTAACGTTTTGGGTCAAGTGTCAAACAAAACGGCCTCTTTCCTACCTATGCCTGGCCAGGTCTATAACGCAGACCTCGCGGACCAAGACCAGGAGGTAAAATGGTCCGCCAAAGGAGGTCCGCGTTTTAGGATTTTGAATAGGGGCAAATCCTGTAACGCGGACTTCACGGACCTTACTTGTTTTAGTTCCTGCTTCCAACGCTGATTGGCAAATTCATTAACATGCGATGTTGTTTCTTGCCGAGATAGAAAGGATCTGTACTAAACACATTTCACTCACAGTATGTGCAAGCCTCTCGTGGCCGACTATGATCTTTCAAATACTTGACAAAGCTAGTAAATGAAATGTCAACACCAACGATATCCTAATTCAGTCAATTTCTTTACCTGTATACGCGACATATTCCGGACGAACTTTTTTCCGGGTTTCAGGTTTCGGGTTCAGGTCTCGGGTTCAAGGTTTCGGGTTTAAGGTTTCGGGTTTAAGGTTTCGGACTTAACCCTATTTGGACCGGGTTTTGATGTTTTTGAGCGGGGGGGGGGCGGCGTTTTTTGAGAGATACTACAAGAGATATAACAATAAACTCATGCCAATTGTTCTTTTGACAATTAGCTTGAGTGAAATATTTTATATTTTTTAACTATGGTTAGTAATAAGGAGCCTTGCAAGCTCCGTCTGTACTTTTAAGACCTCGGGATATTTTCCTGTGCAACACAAAACCGGCTACACTTTTTTTTATAAGAAACTTGGATCAGCACTTAGAACTAAATGTTTCTTAATTTCGCATGAAAATTTCGGTGTTTTAGTAGTAATTCTAGTAAAAGTTTATTAATTAGTTTCTTATCTTTTGGGCCTAAAATTGCGGTATTGTTCGAAGTTGAGCCTTCTTCTCCGACAAAGGGCTTCCTTTTTGCATTGACATTGTCATCAAGAAGAAGCCATGCACATCAAGGCAAAAATTTACCAATTTTGCAGCTAAAGGTCAAGAAAAGATTAAGGTACCTTTGTTAGAGAGATATAGAATAGGAGAGAAATACAGAAATAAAATTTTAGAGTTTCTTATCTGTTCTTGAGCGTAGTACTAGAGTTTCTTAAATTTGTGGTCATCGTAGTACTAGTTTCTTATAAACCAGTTTCTTTTAAAAAACGGGTAGTATGCGCATAGTACAATATGTAGAAGAGGGGCTTATTTGAGAGTGGGCGCTAGCAACGAGAAATCAGTTTACCAACCTCTCTAGTAGTAATGATAACTTTATTTAAAGGTGTGCTGAAGAAATTTGAAAAGTAGATTCGTTGACTGCAAAATAACAATGTCACATTACAAGTTACATGGACAGAAAAATTGATTTTGAGATTACTATTAAGTTTATTGCTGCTGCCTATTGCAGTTTGCTGCTTGTTTTTGTTACGTTAATGCCTGGGGGGGGGGGTTCTACCATCCGGTCACACAGGGATTTGCATCAGTAGTTTATTTTATCGAAAGGGTGTTTTGTGTCAACTGTAAAATCTTCGATCATAAACCCTTATCATTCTGGCACATACACACCAGTGTGATCCGATAGTGAAATCTCCGGTATTATTATCGTTTCAGTTCACGTTCGATTGCAAAGAAGATTATTTTCTGTTTCGTTCTTATAGTTTATTACTTGATGTTAAATGGTAAGAAAACAAGGTGGGTGTACATTCGTCACTTTTCTAGAGCTGCCAATTCCAAATGATTACAAATTCCAAGTAATTCCAATTCCAAGCAATTCCAACCAATTCCAAGTAATTACAAGTTGAAACCTTAAACCCGAAACCTTAAACCCGAAACCTTAAACCCGAAACCTTAAACCCGAAACCTTGAACCCGAAACCTGAACCCGAAACCCGAAACCCGGAAAAAAGTTCGTCCGGACATATTCGTAGTGATGCAATTCGAATCCTCTCCAAGTATCTCTCCGTTTCTCGCCATAGCCCTGTGTTTAATATGACTTTCCGCATTAGGCCTTAGTATGTATGTAATTATGCAATTCTGTAGGAAATCAGTAGTTTTAAGCTTATTACCGAAAATGGAGGAGTTAATTCCTCCAATGTTCCAATAAGAAAAAGAGAATGGTTTCATGTAAAGTTACTTACAATTGTTGGATTTGAATGCGTGTTCCTGGTGAGAGAAGTCTAAAGTAGTCAGTTTCATTGTCAGCATATAAGTAGGTTGTATAAAGTATTAAATAGTTCTTTTCTCTGAGCCTCTGATGGGCCACTAAAATTGGCGTAGTCTTGTTGTCTTTCAGAATATGGTGTTTTAATGTCCATCAACTTTGGAAGTTGTGAGGGGTGAACTCTGTCTTGTTGTCTTTGCTGATGATGTGGGTAAGGTGGTGCACTTGAATAGAAAGCTTGATTGGGGGATGTGGTTTTGGATATTGGCTTAGAATAATGTGCTGAATTGACAGCAGCAGCATAGCTTGGGTATGGTACTGTACTTGGATAGTAAGCTTGCTTGGGGGATGTGGTTTTAGATGTTGGGCTGATGTAGGGTGAGTTTATATCTGCTGCGTAGCTTGAAAATGACTTGTTGCCTGAAGGGCGTGATCCATATAATGCAGCCTTGATATTTTTAATGAATGCAAAGAAACCAGATTTATTTAGGTGTTTAATGTCCCACAATAAGTTGTGCTTGTTTGCCGTGATGTTATCATGGGTGATAAAATGAGCATTTGGCAACATGGAACATTGCTTTCTGATGTGATCATTGACTCGTTGTATGCTCTGGTCTAGGTTATCAGCTCTTGAAAGTAGCATTGAGATAAAAATTTTGGATGTAGGGAATTTCTTAGCTAAGCCATGGATAGTATCTGAGAAGTTGTTTGCTGTAACGGTTATAGAGTTTTTTTCAAGGTCATTGGTACCAAAATGGCATATTATATTCTTTGGGTCTTTTCCATGATATGGGGTGTCACAGAAATTATTGGCGCTTTGGATTATTGGGCAAGGTATTTTTTCACTTGTTGTATCTGGGCATAGTTTGGTCATGTTGATGAATTTGCCATTAGAATCAATGAGATAGCCTGCGCGCAGACTTTGATCGCTGGGGAGGAGTGGAGAGAAAGGAACAACAAAGTCTGCGCAACGCCGTGCATTTTCTTGTTTTGAAACTTTCAATGTAATTGCGCAAGCGAGAAGCCCTTTGTTTTCTATTGTTATGAAAGCCAATCAATATCGAGTCCGAGCAAACCAGGACCCAATAGATTTAGCGGAAGACGATTGATATTGTCTTGTTTACAAAGCGATAAAAGGTTGATTGTAATCGAAGTACTCAGTCGTTAAACAAATTAGCGGATCGTGATGGGAAGGGAAGACTTGCCGCTCTGCTATGATAGGAAGTACACAAGATTTTCGTGTAAATATGTGAACGATTGGCATGGATCAAATTTTCAGAGTGGCCTAAATCACGTCCAACGCATTTTCAACATCCATGGGATCCTTGATGAGCAGAAAGTTGTGATGTAGGAATTTTTCAAGGAAATTACGCACTTTCAGTGCTTCGACCGGTTTTGGAAAGTCTCTTGTCTCTGGGTGTCGTGTGAGTCGTGTGGAGTAAGAAACAGGTCTTGAAAAGATTTATTCTGCTGGAATTTCTTTCAGCAGCAAGGTTTACTTTTTTATTCACGCAACTCTCTTTTCGACAACTCATGGGTTTGTTGGTCTGTTTGCTTAGGCCTACACAAGGATCGAGTACACTGTTTACGTTTTATGTTGAATCGAGTAACTTTCTTCGCTCCTTCAACAAATCTACGCAACGGCGATAAACATATTTACATAGCAATGTCTTCACAGTTTCAGAGGAACAACCAACACCATCTACGAAATTTCCGTCGCTCTTGATTTGATACTGATCGTGCAATGCAAGCCACAATTTGTTTCAAAGTTTCTTGGGCGAAGCTGACTCAAAATTGCGCAACCTTGTGGCAAATAGGTCATGACGGTCATGTGATGAAAAACAAGGAAATGCACGGCGTTGCGCAGACTTTGTAGTTCCTTTCTTCCCTCTCCTCCCTAGTAACCAAAGTCTGCACGCAGGCTACAATGAGAAGGATGGTGTCATTCCTTTTAGTTATTGGGTTAGTTGCTGCTTTGTTTTCTTTGATAACTTCTTCCAGTGAAGTGGATTTATTGTGTAATGGATTTGCCTTTTCTTCATTTCTGTAAATTTGGGCTGAGTTAGGGTTTTTTGTATTCTTGGATGTAGTACTGGGGTCGTTAGGGTCCTCAGGAAGGAGGCTGTCTGAAGCAAGGACTTCAAATCTGTTTTCCAAATTGAGAACTTTGGACTCTGTAGGTACCTTAACTAAGTTTGGTTGTAGGTCAAGTGCCTGCTCTTCTTTGTCAGTTATACTGTCATAACCATTTTGTTTCATCTTATCAATGCATTTTCCCAAAGATTTTGTTTTTTGCTTTAAAGTGGCATTGGACTTTTCTGAACTTTTCAGTCTTTCTTTCAAGACTTCGTTGTCAGACTGTATTGTGTGGATCAGGTCTTTTAAGGTTGCAATTTCATTTTTATACCTTTTATCTAGTTGGTCTATTTTATCCTTCAAGGAGGTCAATTCATCAACAATGGCAAGTTTTTCAGACAAGGTCTCTACTTTGGAGATAACATCATGTTTCAGCATAATAAAATTAGACTCCAAAGAATTGACAGAACTTTTCAGATTAATTATTTGATTTTGTCTTCTAGGTGATAGCTGAATGTTTAGAGAAGAAATTTTTCTTTGAGTATTTGTGGGATACTGTGGTATTTGGGCAATAATGGAATCATCATTTTCGGACTTGGTAGATATATTGTCATTTGTACTAGTTTCAGCTGCAGATGGATTTGGGATTTGAATTGCATCTTGGTCTTTGGGCTTTGAAATTGGGGCAATGCTAATGGAATCATATTTTTCAGACTTGTTTGATGCATCATCACTTGTAATAATTTCAGCTGTGGAAGGGTTTGGGATTTGAATTGGGTCTTGAATGTTAGGTTTTGGTATCTGGGCAATTAATTCTTGCTTCAGAGAAAAAATAATGTGGCCCCTCAGAGCTGAGAACAATCACAAATATAAAATTTGCCAGTCGCCAAAAACCAATGGCAGTGTTCTCTCATCATAGGGGCCTAAGTTTGGGATTTCAAATGCACTGGCCAAAATGTGCACTCCCGCAGCAACCGAAATAGTTGGGGGTTAGAGAAAAAATATTCAGAATTTTCTCCACAAACCAGTGCACTTAATGTCCATGACAAAGACAGAAATCTTTATCATGAAAAAAGAGTTGTGGTACAATTTTAGGTTGTGGGTGGGTGGGCGAAAAAGAAAATTCGCCAAGCCAAAACATCAGAGTTTCACCGTCCTGCTCTGCTCTCCGCATCCAAATACGAACGCAACGTGTCAGAATTTTTGGTTTTAAACAGATGCAAAAGCTAAATCGAAAGATTTCCAGACCTATTGTCTACAAAGCGCATACCTGTTTCTACGCTGCACATAAAAGTATTCTTTTGTAAAACAATAAAATCAGTGTTTCAACTCGTTTGAAAAGTGAATAAACAAACTTCTGGGAATTGAATGATACGTGTTTTACGCAAGTAACAATGCACAAGTTACGAAGCGCCGAGCCCAAAACTGATTGTTAAAACAATTTACGATTGCAAAAAACAACAAGACACAATGCTCGCAGCAGGCTAAATTATTAGACAAGTGAATTGGAACAATCTGCTGAGAATTGAGTGATACGTGCAGTTGCGCACATCATAGCCAAACGAATCGTAACAAGGTTGTGGGACACCTTTAAAAACAAACGCTCGCAGCATCTTCCACGAATTAACTGGGATATAAAATTTCATTCTTATCCCTATTAATAGGATCAACAATTTTGGAATTGTTTGGTGCATTATCACTTGCATTAATTTCATCTGTGGATGGGTTTGAGGTTTGAATTGGGTCTTGATTTTTGAGCTTTAGTATTGGAGCATTGCTATGATCATCAATTCCATGTTTATTTAGTATCTCACCATCACTGACACTAGGGTTGCCACTAGTATGAGTTGGTGCTGCTGAGTATTTGGAAGTTTTGGGTCAGGTAGGAATATTTTCTTGTAGTGATGCATCCATGATTCAAGGGAAATTGAAATTGCCTTGAATCATGACTTTCTTTAATTTGAAATACAACTTTAGATGTATCTTGGTTGCCAGGGGTTTGTTATCAACCATGATTGGGTCCCCCTCCACTGAAATAGATTCACCTCCACTTACTGAACCAAAGTCCAGTAACAAGTGCTTGCTTTTGAAATACTGGACAAGTTTTGATTTAAACTGGTCAATCGTGGAGTTGTCCCCGAGGATCATGAGGCCATCTGAAGGTATGAAGATGGGGTTACCTTCTTGATCTTTCCCGTTCTTCACATCGATAACGAGGATGCCCTTATTGCGAAATATGTACTTGTCTTTAATCGATTTCTTAACACTTTTATAAATGCTTTGGTCGCATTTATCGCTCCAAACAAGTTTGTGAATAGAGGAGTCTGCATATACGACGTCAAAAAACCCTTGTTCCGCTGGTTCATTCTCGGATAATTTTGCCTTTGGGCGTAAATCTGCGATGGTGGCGATTTCTGCAAGGGGTTCTTCGGCCTTTTCCATAGTGTGGGTGAGATTTCGATGATTAGAATTTATCTTGTCCTTGACATTCTCTCAACCAGTACACTAAACGTAATCCTTATTTCAATGAAAAGTATATAGAGCCAAACGATAGAGAAAAAAAACTCGCTGCTCACATTCTCGCTCACATCAATTCTCGCTCACAAAAGAATTTGAAACCACAAAGTTATTCATACCTCATCTCGACCTTGAGAGGACTGACTCTGTGTACTGCTGGGTCATGGTACGGTTCTGGGACATTCTCTGTACTGGGTCACAGGACACTAATTACTCTACAGTTCTGGGAATAAACACACTTCCTACAAGGTAGGCGCCCTTGAAACAACTAAATAACATAATTCGCACTCAGCATAATGTCCAAACAGTTGCTATAACTGTACATACAGTGTCAAAACGTTTTTGAGTGAGCTGAGAAAATTAAAACTCCAAATTACGAGCACTTTTTAGCTTTTTAAGTTCAGGTAGGGTTAGGGTTAGAGTTAGGGTTAGGACATTTTAACTTTATAAAGATTGAGCCTACCGTTTCTTATAAACTGTTCCTAATAAAACATACGTGTACTCAAAATCTGATAGTTTTAAGAAACTTTCAGTACTGGCCCAATTTCTTAGTTTCTTATAAAAAATTCATGTATTGCACCAAGAACAATGTAAAAAAAGTGCCAATACTAAACAGAGTCAGAACATTTTGCATACCTTGAATCATTTGGCCAGACCACTATCCGGCGGGGGATGCCTCTAAACTATCTCCAAAACCATAATTCGTAAAATAGTAGTCACATCCATTCCAATTATAGAATCTGGTGCAAATTGGTAAGGTTAAGTCTCTCCAGTTTTTTAGAGAAATCTAAATTCTATTGAATGTGTGTTTGAGTAAAGTTGAAGATACTAACAAAACATGTCCAATTAGTTCTTGCCTTGAAAGTCAAAAATGAACAAAAGATCCAGCAAGTACGGGTACACTCATTTTTTTTATAAGAAACCGCTTATAAGAAACGGTAGGCTCAATTTTTTTGAAAGTTAAGAAACAACTCTACCTGAATTGAAATAGCTAAGAAACTTCTGTAATTTACAATGTAAATTTCCCTATCGCACTCAATAATGTTTTGGATTAACTTTAGAATACCCCGCACCGCGAAGCAACCTCTTTTTTTAGCGTGGATACGCGCTAGGCAGTTCATAAGTGTATGATGTACTGGATACTCGATACAGCGGATACGCCGGCTACTGGCGAGAGACTTTGATACTTTGAGTTCGGAAGGTAACTTAAGGATGGATTAAGGATTTTCTGGATACTGGATACAATGGATACGGGATACGCAGTCAAGTTGAAGGTGTGGGATACAGTGGATACGGGATACGCAGTCAAGTTGAAGGTGTGGGATACAGTGGATACGGGATACGCAGTCAAGTTGAAGGTGTGGGATACACTCTTTTTTTTTATAAGAATATTGTTTGTAAGAATATTCAGGCTCAGAATCATCCAAATTTTAAGAATATTATAAGAATATTGCTCAGCCTCAGCTCGTATATTTGTGTCTCATTTTCCAGCAGTTGCCTGTTTTGCGATGCTCATAACATTCTTATTGTTACAAATGCTTAAATTTGTCTTTCGTTCGACCATTTCTTCATAATGATATGACACTTCTTTGAACTATGTTCCCCTGAAGCCATATCAGATTTGAAAAAATAAGAATACTTTAAGAATATGTTAAGGCTCAAAACGAAAAATTTCTTAAGAATATTGAGGCTGGAAAAAATTTATAGTATTCTTATAAAAAAAAAGAGTGTACAGTGGATACGGGATACGCAGTCAAGTTGAAGGTATAGGGTACAGTGGATACGGGATACGCAGTCGAGTTGAAGGTGTGGGATACAGTGGATACGGGATACTCAGTCGAGTTGAAGGTGTGGGATACAGTGGATACGGGATACGCAGTCGAGTTGAAGGTGTGGGATACAGTGGATACGGGATACGCAGTCGAGTTGAAGGTGTGGGATACAGTGGATACGGGATACGGGATACGCAGTAAAGTTGAAGGTGTGGGATACAGTGGATACGGGATACGGGATACTCAGTCAAGTTGAAGGTATAGGGTACAGTGGATACGGGATACGGGATACGCAGTCAAGTGGAAGGTGTGGGATACAGTGGATACGGGATACGCAGTCAAGTTGAAGGTGTGGGATACAGTGGATACGGGATACGCAGTCAAGTTGAAGGTGTGGGATACAGTGGATACGGGATACGCAGTCAAGTCGAAGGTGTGGGATACAGTGGATACGGGATACGCAGTCGAGTTGAAGGTGTGGGATACAGTGGATACGGGATACGCAGTCGAGTTGAAGGTGTGGGATACAGTGGATACGGGATACGCAGTCAAGTCGAAGGTGTGGGATACAGTGGATACGGGATACGCAGTCAAGTTGAAGGTATAGGGTACAGTGGATACGGGATACGGGATACGCAGTCAAGTTGAAGGTATAGGGTACAGTGGATACGGGATACGGGATACGCAGTCAAGTTGAAAGTGTGGGATACAGTGGATACGGGATACGGGATACGCAGTCAAGTTGAAGGTTTGGGATACAAAATTTTGGGGTGTCAGTTTTGGTAGCATCACAAATAGAAATGAATGTGGGGGTATCAATTTAGAAGAATACTGTGTCAGGGTATGAAATTTGATCTAATTTCAGATGCTTGGCTAGAATTTTGAATTTTTGTCACAATTTTATGGTATCTAGTTTGAATGGCCCGTAAATTTTCGGGTATGGTTTTTGAAAAATTCACACATTTTAGGGATAGGGTATGATTTTACAATTCAAATTGGCACAACCCTGTCATCCACCTATTGAAGTCTCCCCGGGGGTAGGATTGATTTTTCGCAAGTTAAGAAACAGCCCTACCTGAATTTTTAAAAGAGATGAATTGTTTGTAATACCGGGTGTCTAAAAAAAAAGAACCCCCTTTTGACTGAGTGCGAATTATGTTAGTTTTACTTGTGTTGATATCCTACAAAGTAATTTGGGAGCCCTCTTGACGTGACAAAACTATTTCTTCACTTCCGTCATTAGAAATATAAAAAAACACGTGAGAAACTTTTGGTCGCAAAATTGCACAAACAGTTCAGCAACTGCCTACCAGCCCCGGACCTTAGTTTCTCATTAGACAAATATGTGTACTATAACCTACTGTGTAACCTAGAATTGTCGGACTTAACTCGCGGTATGTTCATGCGCGCACTGCCGAGAGTTCCTACTGGTAACAGAACTGACAAGCATCGGAATCTATTAAAGGAGAAACCCACATGAAGTTGGGGGGGGGTAAAGGAGAAAAAAGAGAACCCCCAGATTGTGTAAGCACCTGTAATGCCTATGACAATGCAACTTGGTACACATGAATATAAAGTAATTGCGAGTCTAAAAATATCATTATATGCTAATTAGTCACATGATCTGTTGGCAGACAACGCAAAAACAATGGGAATTGATGCTGATCTTCTCCTAAAAACTTAACCTTATCCAGACTGAGCTACTAGAAGACTGAGGGGGGGCTCATTCAGCCCCCCCCCATCCTCTCTAAAGTCGCCATTCCTTTACTTATGATGACGAAACTCACCACGCAGGTAGCAGTGCTTAATTAAGATCTATCATTTTTCAAAAAAAAAATTAAAAATAGTTATGACGTCATAATTGATCAACTGGCACGGGTGCACAAGAAAATGACAAAATTACCTTTTTTTTTAATCTTTATAATTTTCTAACAGATTCTCAAGATAGGCATGAAAACTGGTCGTTGTAAGTACTATGCGAGGATACCCCCGGGGAATCTTATACCGCTTTTCATTTTTCATTTCATTTTACATCTGATGAGCGCAGAAACCGCTCTCTACCGTCCGAGCATTTTATGAATAATTTGTTCAAGTAGTCTGGGGCAAGCGAATTCAAAGATTTATAAGTTAGCGTGGCTGTCTCTTTTCTTACGAGATTTCTGATATTTATTATTATTATTATCAATTTATTTAAAGTAGGCATTACATATAAAAATAGCTATAAAATAAGAGCTAATTCAAGCCTACTATCTAAGTAAAATTTGTGCAAAAGAAATAAAATACAGAATAATTAGTTACAAATACATTAATTTACAGATTTTTACAATGTTTTTATTATTTACAATGCTTTCTTTTTCCAGAAAAATAATATCAGTTCAAGAACCCAACCTGAGCCACGAAAGGTCTACATAGTCTACAACTGCATTGTTCTCCTCTCCAGATTTTGATTTTCCTTTTAAAGCTGGAGAGCGTTTCTGACTGCTTTATATCTTTGGGAAGTGCCTGCCATAGTCTACACCCACGAAACGATACCGTCTCCAAGCCATTGCACACAGTGCGCGCTTGTGGCAATAGTAGACCATGGCAGCCTCTTAACCCATAAGGACTGTGTTTTTCAACAAAGATCTCCTTCATGAAACTAGGATTAAGCTCCCATTTTGTATAATAGATCTCAGTCATCAGCAATTGTAAATTCCTTATGTGGATTGGGACCGCATTGTCTCTGAGTAACATTGTATCATAATCTGATCTCATATCTTTGTAGGTTATCCGTAATGCCCGTTCGTGAATACGGTTAATTTTATTGTTCAGTGTTCTATCACAGAACATCCAAACAAGAGGACAGTAGTTGAACTGGGACAAGATAAATGCCTTCATTATTCGTTTGAGTTGATCAGTATCAAGAAAGTAAGAAATTCTTGAGAGTGCATGAAGCTTTTGACCAGCCTTTTTGCAAATAGACTTTACTTGCTGTTTAAAGCATAATTTTTTGTCAAGAATCACTCCAAGCAACTTTTCTTCTGTACTCCCTCTTATCGTTATCCTTCCGATATTTAATGAAACATCATTACTTTTGTCCCCAAATACCATTAGGTGGCATTTGTCCTCGTTCAACTTCATACAATTGTTTGGAAACCATTCTGCAACTGTGAGGGCATCGCTCTCTAATGTTGAGATAACACTTTCAATATTGCTATCGCAAGCATAGATCGTTGTGTCATCTTCATAGTTACATATCTGAGCATCTTTCACAAACATAAAGAGATCATTGATGTATATATTAAACAGAAGAGGCCCCAAGACTGAACCTTGTGGTATTCCTATCATTGTTTCTCTCCATGCACTGAATGAGCCATTTATCTTTACCCTCTGCTTCCTCTCACTGAGATAGCTATGAATCAACCGCAATGCACTTGGACTGAAACCATAAGCACTTAATTTTGCAATCAAAAGCTCGTGATTTAAACAATCAAAAGCCTTTGAAAGATCCATGAGTAGTGCTCCAGCAAAACCCCCTTTATCTAAGGTTTCTTACAGGTTTCTATAAGTCGCAACAGTGCATGTTGGGTTCCATAGCCCTCTCGAAATCCGCACAGAAGAGGAGAAAGAAAGCCAAGGGCATGCGATTTTATTTGACTCTCTAAGACCCTTTCGTAAATTTTGGACACAGATGATAAAACCGTTATAGGTCTATAGTTCTTCTTGATAAAAGCATCAAGACTTTTGAAAAGAGACGAGATCTCACCAGCTTTCAAATCCTTTGGAAAATAGCACTCTAACAAATTAGAATTGAAGATTTTCTGGAGGAGGGTGGCAAAAATGTCGGCATTTTGTTTAAGAATCTTAGCAGGAATGCTGTTTAAGGGGGGTGACTTTTTTGTATTCAGTTTCTGAATCTGTAAAAGTATCTCATTGACAGTCACTGGCATAAATTCAAATTGGCCCAGTTCACAGCGCTCTTTAACTTGATAGCTTTTTCTACTGGGTCATTTAACCCATTTGTTTGTGATAGGAGAGACTGATCTTCGGAGATTCCTAGACTCTCTGTTATATTTGCAAAATAGTGATTAAAGATCTCCGCAATTTTTGCATCTTCGGTTATCATTTTTCCATCTTTAATCAGAGTCACAGCAGAACTTGTTTGTATCTCATTTGAAAATACCGGTTTGACAGTCTTCCAAAATTTACGATTATCTGTAAGGTCTCCAAGGTCAAGGTTCCTATAGTAATCAGATTTCGTCATGCGCAGGAGTTTCACGCAAAAATTCCTTTGCGTTTTAAAGGCTTTAAGGTTCTCTTCAGTGCTACTCTTAATGTATTTATTGCGTAGTTTTTTGCGATGCATCATCGCTTTTCGCAGGGCCTTTGTCATAAAGGGGCCATCGTTTGCACGCAAATATTTTGTCTTGAGAGGAGCATGTCTATTAAGTGTACCAGTAACTACAGTATCAAAGGCACCGTAGTCCTCATTATCCTGCAGTTCAGACGAAATCTGATCACAAAGGTCCTTCCTAAAGTCCTCGGCACAGAATTTGGCGTAATTTCTATATTTAATGATCTTAGGTCCTTTTTTCCTATATCCACCTTTAAGTGCTGTAACTATCATGGCATGAAAGTCCGACAGTCCCGTATGCACTGTTACTGTATTCTGAAAACTTCTTTTTCTGTTTGTCAGAATCAAGTCAATACATCTAGGATTAAAGCAGGTTGGGTTCTTGATCAGATCTGACAAACTATAGTTATCCATGAAGTCACTGATAATGTTATCTTTGGGCTCACAATTGAAATCTCCTATCAGACAGAAACTTTCATATTTGCTACTGTAAAAAGCCAGCCCCTTTCCTATCTCATCAAAGAAATATTTTTCAGATTGAGAGGGAGGTCGGTAAATGGTGAAGAGTAGCCATTTTTGCTTCTTGAGACTTATTTCAATTATCCCACATTCGATGTCATTTGGTGGCTTGTAGACAGATAACTCTTTGAAGGGAACACCCTCTCTGACATAAATTAGTAAGCCACCTCCATGTTTGACCAGCCAAGATTCCCAATTATCGGAATTACCAATGGTGCACAAAATTCCAACAAAATTACACAAATTAGGTGGAAACAACCCTATTGATCAGCTTTGATCGATTTATCACTGCTGTAAAACTTTTGCGGTCGAAATATCCTTGCAGAAAGCAAAGGCTACTAACTAATTTTTGCCATTTTCTTAAAGATGACGTCATAGATGAGGTCACGTGACACATAATTGGTCTATAGTTCCTGGAAAAAATTAAAGAGACCTTACAAATTATAAAACAATGGCGAATTGTGTGCTCTCGGGCTGTCTCTCTCTTACGACTATTATTGGAACAATTGAAATTTACTTGTAATTGCCACACATACACGTTTTTTTATAAGAAACTTGGATCAGCACTTAGTACTAAAAGTTTCTTAATTTCGCATGAAAATTTCGGTGTTTTAGTAGTAAAAGTTTCTTAATTAGTTTCTTATTTTTGGGCCTAAAATTGCGGTATTGTTCGAAGTCGAGCCTTCTTCTCGAGAAGGGGCTTCCATTTTGCATTGACCCTATAATGATGTGTATATAGACTAGAGCCCAGACTCCTAAAGTAGTTAGTTATCGTATGCAAGAAGTAGAAAGTAGTTGTTATGTTCGGTTTCTGAACAGAGTGTGTTCTTCTCTTATTCCTATGGCGGAGGATATTATAGATGGCGACGAGTAAAAGTGAATAATAGACTCATATAAACATGGCCAACTCTTTGCAAATTCAGCCTATGCCAGAGTTTAGTCCAGATGCAGACATTGGTGCCAGCCTTGCTTCGAGATGGAAAACATGGCTCACCGAATTCGAGATGTTCTTGACTGCAAGTGGTATCACCGATGCAAAACGACAGCGAGCGTTATTGCTGTACCAAGCTGGAGCCAGAGTCAGAGAAATTTTTAATCAGTTAGCTGAGACAGGAGAAGACAAAGATTATGAAAAAGCAAAAGACAAGCTGACAGCCTTTTTCGAACCGCAGAAAAACAGAAGGTATGAAGTTTATTGTTTTCGTCAGGCCGCACAAGAACCGACGGAAACACTCGATCAGTTTCATACACGGTTGAGGACACTGTCGAAAAACTGCGAATTCAAAGAATTAGAATTTGAAGTAGAACAGCAGATAATAATTGGGGGAAAATCTTCCAAGATCAGAAAACGTGCCCTTCGCGACCCGAAATACGATTTAGCCGCTATGTTGTTAGATGGGCGACGTGATGAAATGAGCAGATATCAGTCCAAAGATATCGAAGCTAAGGAAACCCCTCACGCTGAGGAGGCTAACACAATAACAAAGAAACGAGAAACCAGTGTTCCAGCACAGACACGCCCCAAATTGTCTTGTTGGAATTGTGGGGGAACTTTTCCTCACAGAGGCCAGTGCCCAGCCAAAGGGAAAGCATGCAATAACTGTGGGCAAGAAAACCATTTTTCCAAGGTCTGTAAAGAGAAACGCCAAAAAGTGCAGACAAATAAAGCTAAGCCAAATTTCCGCAGAGGTAAGAAAGCAGTACACCCTTTAAACCTCGCTGAATCATCCGATTCAGACAGCTCAGATGATTATTTATACGCAGTGGGAACAAAGTCGAAGTCGAAAATTCCCAAAACCTTTATAACTGTTCAAGGTCATAAATTCCCGATCACAGTAGATACTGGTGCTTCTATCAATGTTTTAGATCAAGAAACATTCCGCCAAATGAAAGGGGTAAAATTAGAACGCACCAAAACAAAAGCGTTTGCATACAATACCGATACGCCTGTTGAATTTATTGGGAAATTTGAAGCGTTGATTGAAACGAAGAAACACTACACCATAGCAACGTTCTATGTAACAAAACACCAAGACAGTGGTTGCTTACTGAGTGCAGAATCTGCCCAAGACCTGAAATTAATTAGTTTTCATCTGAACAAAGTCACGACACCCGAAAAACAGGAAGTGCAAACCGTTGACATCGACACAAAGGATGAAAAGATTCGTGACATTGTTAACAAACACACGGAAGTATTCACTGGAATAGGAAAGTTCAAAGACCATTGTATAACCCTTAACATTGACAAAGAGGTCATTCCCGTAGCTCAGCCACAAAGGAGAATACCCTACCACATCCGTGGCAAAGTTGAAAAAGCTGTAGAAAAGTTGCAGGCTCAAGGACTCATTGAAAAAGTCCCAGCAGATCAGCCAACTGACTGGATTAGCCCAATAGTCGCAGTTCCAAAGCCAAATGACACTGTACGACTATGTATAGATATGAGGGTAGCCAATACAGCGATCAAAAGAGTCAGATATCTCATTCCAACCGTGGAAGACATCAGCCTCGATTTGAACGGAGCGAAGTATTTTTCAAAATTAGATTTGAATGAGGCTTATCATCAACTAGAACTCGACCCTGACAGCAGAGGAATCACAACATTCAGTACTCATGTTGGACTTTACAGATATACGCGACTTAATTATGGCACCAACGCAGCGGCTGAAATTTTCCAGCATACATTGCAGAAGAGTTTACAGGGAATCAAGGGAGTAAAGAATTTAGCCGATGACATCATCGTGTTCGGAAGCACAAGGGAGGAGCATGACCACGCCCTTAAGGAGTGCCTTTCCAGACTTGCTGCAAAGAAACTCACTTTGAATCCAGGAAAATGCAAGTTTTTGCAGAAATCATTGAATTTCTTTGGTCAAATATTTTCAGAAAGAGGTACAACTCCAGATCCAAAGCGCATTTCAGCCCTTGAAAACACAAAGAAACCAACGTCAGCCCAAGAAATCAGAAGTTTTCTTGGCATGGTAAATTACAGTTCCAAGTATATCAAGGACTATGCTACTATATCAGCACCACTTCGTGAGCTGACGAAGAAAAATGTTGTTTTCAAATGGGAACAAAAGCATCAAGATTCCTTTGAGATGTTGAAGAAAGCATTGACATCAGCGCCTGTCATGGCCTATTTTGATAAAAGCAAAGAGAGTATAGTCACAGTAGACGCAAGTCCTGTTGGAATATCAGCAATTTTAGCACAAAGATCACCAGAAACAGGGACACAAAGCATCGTAGCTTATGCAAGTCGCGGATTGACAGATGTTGAAAAACGCTACTCACAGACTGAAAAAGAAGGACTCAGTATTGTATGGGCGGTTGAACACTTTCATCTTTTTCTGTTTGGATCTCATTTCACGTTAGTCACAGATCACAAACCGTTAGAGATTATATACGGAAGTCCAAAATCAAAACCATCAGCGAGAATAGAACGATGGGTTTTGAGACTTCAGCCATACAGTTTTTCAGTCAAGTACAAACCAGGAGCAGAGAATCCAGCTGATTATCTGTCTAGATATTCTGAAAGTCAACCAATCACGCGTCAAGAGAAGCTTACTGAAGAGTACGTCAATTTCATATCTCGTTATGCAGTCCCGAAAGCCATGACACTCAAGGAAATAAAAGAAGCCACAGATACAGACAGAACACTGAAAGCAGTGAGAGCAGCAATCAGAACGAATCAATGGAATATAGATCTCGTTCAACCATTTAAGAATATCAAAGATGAATTGACAATCAATTCAGAGAATGTAGTTTTAAGAGGACATAGAATTGTCATACCAAGCGTACTACAGCAAAGAGCAGTAGACTTAGCCCATGATTCTCATCAAGGACTCGTTAAAACTAAAGCATTGCTTCGCGAAAAGGTATGGTTTCCAGGGATTGATAAAATCACTCAAACCACAGTAGAAAAATGTATACCTTGTCAAGCAACGGGGAAAGCTAACCCTCCAGAACCTTTGAATATGACAAGTATGCCAGAAGGACCCTGGGATATGGTTCACATCGATTTCTTTGGACCAGTTCCCACGGGAGAGTATTTACTAGTGATTATAGATCGCTATTCAAGATTCCCAGAGGTAGAAGTAGTGAAATCTACTAAGACGTCTTCAGTCATTCCACGTTTAGACAGAATATTTTCAGTTCATGGAATTCCTCGAGAAATCAAGACGGACAATGGTCCACCGTTCAACGGAGAAGAATTTGAGAATTACGTGAAAGCGTTAGGCATCAAGTATGACCCAGGCACACCGTTGTGGCCACAGAGTAACGCAGAAGTGGAGAGGTTCATGCAACCCCTCAGAAAAGCATTGCAGACAGCTCGTTTAGAAGGAAGAGTGTGGAAACAAGAGCTAAACAGATTTTTATTGCAGTACCGCACCACGCCACACTCCACAACGAAAGTACCACCATGTGAACTTTTGTTCAACCGTACCGTCCAAGGCAGACTTCCAACCTTACTGAAAGAAAAAGTTAAAAACAGACATAAGGAAGCACGTAGCAATGAAGTAATCAGTCAGAAATATCATAAATCCTATGCAGATAAGAGACGTAACGCGAAACCATCGAACTTACGCGTTGGAGATTTCGTACTTGTAAAGCAAGAGAAACGAAATAAGTTTACAAGCAGATTTAATGATGCACCATATAAGATCATTAAGTGCAAAGGTACCAGAATAACAGCTGAGAATGGCAGACATCGTATTACCCGTAATGCTTCATTCTTCAAGTCGATACCGATACCTAATCTCCCAGAAGACTCTGATAGTGACACTGATTCAAACGTTGATTATGATACACGCACCAAAGACACTGAAAACAATCAAACAGTTGCAAGAAGATCAGTAAGAAATCGCAGAGCTCCAGAACGTTACGGAACAGACATTCCTTCCTCACTCGTTTGACTTACAAAAAAGGGAAGTGATATAATGATGTGTATATAGACTAGAGCCCAGACTCCTAAAGTAGTTAGTTATCGTATGCAAGAAGTAGAGAGTAGTTGTTATGTTCGGTTTCTGAAACAGAGTGTGTTCTTCTCTTATTCCTATGGCGGAGGATATTATAGTGCCAAAAACTTTCCTGGTGTGTGAGGACATGGTGCCAGAGGTTTCTTTCCTTTTTGAATTCTGGTAGAGTAGTTTGAACATAATAAGAACGAGTGTATCATTCATTGTCTCCATGAATATTTAGGGCCTGTACAGGTAACGAGTTTACTGGTGTATGATAATGAGATCTATGAGAACATTATAAGAACGAGTGTATCATATTTTCATATTTTCAGTCTTCATTATTAACAAATATATCTAAATACATCAAAGACTACAAATAAATTACAATTTTTACCTAAATTAAATAAGACAATCAATATACAAATGGCAATATATTAGTACACAAGGATACACTTACACCTGACACAAAAAAATGAAAAGAGACATGGTACAGTACAAAAAATAAGTATTTAGATATATTTGTCTAAGGAGGAGCTCTCTAATAGGTAAACTAATCGAGAGAGAGCCCCCCCCCCCCCCAACTAAAAACTAAAAAAAACATGGAACAAATTTTTCTTAAAAATAAACACAAGACCAGAAGATGCCTCCAAAGAACAAGATAATTTAAGAACACGGGAAGAACACTAAATGTTGGTGTAGAATCAAAGACCATAACCATTGAGAAAGAATTCCTTCAATTCTGATTTGAAAATATTAAATGAAACTGACATTTTAATGAAAATGGGTATGTCATTCCATAGTTTAGCACCAAAATAATTAACAGACCTGAGACCATAGAGAAAGGGATTCCTTATGGATTGAAAAACTGTCACCCCTAGCTGCCTGATGAGTTGCATGACTATGAACAGTGTTACTGAGCTTAAAGTAGTTGAGAAAATGAGAAGGAGAAAGTCCATTGAGAGACTTGTAGACAAATTTGAGTATATCATGATGTATCATGTCATCTAATTTAAGAACTTTTAGAGAAAAGAAGATTGATGTTGAAGGAGAGAATAAGGGCCGAAAGGAGATAGACCTGAGTACTTTTTTCTGCAACAAGAAGAGAGGTTCAAGGTAAGTATCATAGGAGAGACCCCAAGTTGATGAACCAGAGCTAAGAAAGGAAGAGAAAATAGAGAAGTAAAGATTTTTCAGAATATCCTGAGGAAGGAGGTGTCTAATTTTCAAGAAGATCCCAGATGTCCTGGAGAGTTTTTTAGTCAACTCAGAAATATGGAATTTCCAGGAAAGATGCTCATCTATCAGTAAAAATTTAACATATCTAGATCAGTATTGCTGAAGTTTAGATAAGATCAAATTTGATTGGCTTAGCATTACTGAGGGGGATAACCTAGGTTCCAAAGGTTCCAGTGATTTGATTGGTCAATTGACTGGGAATAATTTAAAGCTAAATAATATGATTGGTTCAAACGTATAGAAGAGTAAAGTTCATGGAAGATATCTGCTGATTGGTTGAAATCATATATTCATTTCTTTACAATGGAGGATGTGTAGCAGTTCGGTGGGATGGAAAATTAATGCCTAAAGTAGGGTTCCAAAGGTTCCAAGGGTTCCAGTACTGTGTTTCTATATCAACAGTCTATATCCCAAGGTACCGAAAAGGTTCCAGTACAAATACTGCATAACTGTCTTTTTTGTGTAAATACTACATTGAAAAGCAGGGTTCCGAGGGTTCGAGTACTGTGTTTCTATATCAACAGTTCATATCTCAACGTACCGAAAAGGTTCCAGTACAAAAACTGCATAACTGTCTGTTTCATGTTAATGCTTCATTGAATAGTAGGGTTCCGAGGGTTCCAGTACTGTGTTTCTATATCAACAGTTCATATCTCAAGGTACCGAAAAGGTTCCAGTACAAAAACTGCATAACAGTCTGTTTTATGTGAATGGCTTATTGAATAGTAGGGTTCCGAGGGTTCCAGTACTGTGTTTCTATATCGACAGTTCATATCTCAAGGTACCGAAAAGGTTCCAGTACAAATACTGCATAACTGTCTGTTTTATGTGAATGCTTCATTGAATAGTAGGGTTCCGAGGGTTCCAGTACTGTGTTTCTATATCAACAGTTCATATCTCAAGGTGCCGAAAAGGTTCCAGTACAAAAACTGCGTAACTGTTTGCTTTATGTGAATGCTTCATTGAATAGTAGGGTTCTGAGGGTTCCAGTACTGTGTTTCTATATCCACAGTTCAAATCTCAAGGTACCGAAAAGGTTCCAGTACAAAAACTGCGTAACTTTCTGCTTTATGTGAATGCTTCATTGAATAGTAGGGTTCCGAGGGTTCCAGTACTGTGTTTCTATATCAACAGTTCATATCTCAAGGTACCGAAAAGCTTCCAGTAAAAATACTGCACAACTGTCTGATTTATGTAAATACTACATTGAATAGTAGGGTTTGGAGGGTTGCAAAGGTTCCAGTACTGTGCTTCTATATCAACAGTTCATATCTCAAGGTACCGAAAAGGTTCCAGTACAAAACTGCATAACTGTCTGTTTTATGTGAATGCTACATTGAATAGTAGGGTTCCGAGGGTTCCAGTACTGTGTTTCTATATCGACAGTTCATATCTCAAGGTACCGAAAAGGTTCCAGTACAAATACTGCATAACTGTCTGTTTTATGTGAATGCTTCATTGAATAGTAGGGTTCCGAGGGTTCCAGTACTGTGTTTCTATATCAACAGTTCATATCTCAAGGTACCGAAAAGGTTCCAGTACAAAAACTGCGTAACTGTTTGCTTTATGTGAATGCTTCATTGAATAGTAGGGTTCTGAGGGTTCCAGTACTGTGTTTCTATATCCACAGTTCAAATCTCAAGGTACCGAAAAGGTTCCAGTACAAAAACTGCATAACTGTCTGTTTTATGTGAATGCTACATTGAGTAGTAGGGTTCCGAGGGTTCCAGTACTGTGTTTCTATATCAACAGTTCATATCTCAAGGTACCGAAAAGGTTCCAGTACAAATACTGCATAACTGTCTGTTTCATGTAAATGCTTCATTGAATAGTAGGGTTCCGAGGGTTCCAGCACTGTGTTTCTATATCAACAGTTCATATCTCAAGGTACCGAAAAGGTTCCAGTACAAAAACTGCATAACTGTCTGTTTTATGTGAATGCTACATTGAATAGTAGGGTTCCGAGGGTTCCAGTACTGTGTTTCTATATCCACAGTTCATATTTGAAGGTACCAAAAAGGTTCCAGTACAAAAACTGCATAGCTGTCTGTTTTATGTGAATGCTTCATTGAATAGTAGGGTTCCGAGGGTTCCAGTACTGTGTTTCTATATCAACAGTTCATATCTCAAGGTACCGAAAAGGTTTCAGTACAAAAACTGCGTAACTGTCTGCTTTATGTGAATGCTTCATTGAATAGTAGGGTTCCGAGGGTTCCAGTACTGTGTTTCTATATCAACAGTTCATATCTCAAGGTACCGAAAAGCTTCCAGTAAAAATACTGCACAACTGTCTGATTTATGTAAATACTACATTGAATAGTAGGGTTTCGAGGGTTCCAAAGGTTCCAGTACTGTGCTTCTATATCAACAGTTCATATCTCAAGGTTCCAAAAAGGAAAACAGTGCTGGAACCTTTTTGGAACCCCTTTACATTTAAAATTGAAAACAAATACACTGTACTGGAACCTTCAGAACCCAATTTTAAGATAGGGGTTTAGCAGGAGAATTAAAGTCTATAGGAAAATAATACTGAGACCTTTTCCGTACCCTATACTTTTAAACTTCAATACAGAAACACTGTACTGGAACCTTCGGAACCCTTGGTACCTTCGGAACCCGATTTCAAGATAAGGGTTTAGCAGGAGAATTAAAGTCTATAGGAAAATGTATTACTGGAACCTTTTCGGTACCCAACATTTTAAAAATTCAATACAGAAACCCTGTACTGGAACCTTTGGAACCCTTGGTACCTTCGGAACCCGATTTCAAGAAAGGGGTTTAGCAGGAGACATATACAGTATATAGGAAGATAATACTGGAACCTTTTCGGTACCTTACACTTTTGAAATTCAATACAGAAACACTGTACTGGAACCTTCGGAACCCGATTTTAAGAAAGGGATTTAGCAGGAGAATTGAAGTACCGGGTGTCCCAAAGTGATGTATTATCGTTTGATTGCTTATATCTCCCTAACCATTGCAGAAGGGCTAAATTGTATTTGAGGATGTTGGCTTTGGTTTAGGTCAATTTCTTCATGTCAAAAAGAAGATCGATAAACCTGCTCAAATTCGAGCCTTTGATAGCATGAAAAAGAAACGGCCTTCTTTGCCAGTCAACATTTTAGATGTGATGCAAAAGGCTGAACTTATATGTCGTTCATAGAATATATGGTGTTCAGAGAATACGAATTCAGTTAATACTCAGTTCAGAGAATACGAATACGAGTTCAGCCTTTTGCATCACATCTAAAATGTTGACTGGAAAAATAGGCCGTTTCTTTCTCATGCCATCTAAGGCTTGAATTTGAGGAAGTTTATCGATCTTCTTTTCAACACGAAAACACCTCGGTAAATCCACAACCAACATCTTAAAATACAATTTAGCCTCTAGGCAATCAAATAAAACAAAGTTTTTGAACGTCGGTTAATTGGTTATGGACATGTAAGCACTCAAACAATAATACATCATTTTGGGACACCCGGTATATCGGAAAATAATACTGGAACCTTTTCGGTACCTTATACTTTTAAAATTCAATACAAAAAGCACTGTACTGGAACCTTCGGAACCCTTGGTACCTTCGGAACCCGATTTCAAGAAAAGGGTTTCGCAGGAGAATTAAAGTCTATAGGAAAATATTACTGGAACCTTTTCGGTACCTTACACTTTTAAAATTCAATAGAGAAACACTGTACTGGAACCTTCGGAACCCTTGGTACCTTCGGAACCCGATTTCAAGAAAAGGGTTTCGCAGGAGAATTAAAGTCTATAGGAAAATATTACTGGAACCTTTTCGGTACCTTACACTTTTAAAATTCAATAGAGAAACACTGTACTGGAACCTTCGGAACCCTTGGTACCTTCGGAACCCGATTTCAAGAAAGGGATTTAGCAGGAGAATTAAAGTATATAGGAAAATAATATTGGAACCTTTTCGGTACCTTATACTTTTAAAATTCAATACAGAAACACTGTACTGGAACCATCGGAACCCTTGGTACCTTCGGAACCCGATTTCAAGAAAGGGATTTAGCAGGAGAATTAAAGTATATCGGAAAATAATATTGGAACCTTTTCGGTACCGTATACTTTTTAAATTCAATACAGAAACACTGTACTGGAACCTTTTTTACCTTCGGAACCCGATTTCAAGAAAGGGATTTAGCAGGAGAATTAAAGTATATAGGAAAATAATATTGGAACCTTGTCGGTACCTTATACTTTTAAAATTCAATACAGAAACACTGTACTGGAACCTTCGGAACCCTTGGTACCTTCGGAGCCCGATTTCAAGAAAGGGATTTAGCAGGAGAATTAAAGTATATGGGAAAATACTGGAACCTTTTCGGTACCTTATACTTTTTAAATTCAATACAGAAACACTGTACTGGAACCTTCGGAACCCTTGGTACCTTGGGAACCCGATTTCAAGAAAGGGATTTAGCAGGAGAATTAAAGTATATAGGAAAATAATATTGGAACCTTTTCGGTACCTTATACTTTTAAAATTCAATACAGAAACACTGTACTGGAACCATCGGAACCGTTGGTACCTTCGGAACCCGATTTCAAGAAAGGGATTTAGCAGGAGAATTAAATTATATCGGAAAATAATACTGGAACCTTTTCGGTACCTTATACTTTTAAAGTTCAATACAGAAACACTGTACTGGAACCTTCGGAACCCTTGCTACCTTCGGAACCCGATTTCAAGAAAGGGATTTAGCAGGAGAATTAAAGTATATAGGAAAATAATATTGGAACCTTTTCGGTACCTTATACTTTTTAAATTCAATACAGAAACACTGTACTGGAACCTTTTTTACCTTCGGAACCCGATTTCAAGAAAGGGATTTAGCAGGAGAATTAAAGTATATGGGAAAATAATACTGGAACCTTTTCGGTACCTTATACTTTTTAAATTCAATACAGAAACACTGTAGTGGAACCTTCGGAACCCTTGGTACCTTCGGAACCCGATTTCAAGAAAGGGATTTAGCAGGAGAATTAAAGTATATAGGAAAATAAAATTGGAACCTTTTCGGTATCTTATACTTTTAAAGTTCAATACAGAAACACTGTACTGGAACCTTCGGAACCCTTGGTACCTTTGGAACCCGATTTCAAGAAAGGGGTTCAGCAGGATAATTAAAGTATATAGGAAAATAATACTGGAACTTTTTCGGTACCTTATACTTTTAAAATTCAATACAGAAACACTGTATTGGAACCTTCGGAACCCTTGGTACCTTCGGAACCCGATTTCAAGAAAGGGATTTAGCAGGAGAATTAAAGTATATAGGAAAATACTTCTGGAACCTTTTCGGTACCTTATACTTTTAAAGTTCAATACAGAAACACTGTACTGGAACCTTTGGAACCCTTGGTACCTTTGGAACCCGATTTCAAGAAAGGGGTTTAGCAGGATAGTTAAAGTATATAGGAAAATAATATTGGAACCTTTTCGGTACCTTATACTTTTAAAATTCAATACAGAAACACTGTATTGGAACCTTCGGAACCCGATTTCAAGAAAGGGATTTAGCAGGAGAATTAAAGTATATAGGAAAATACTTCTGGAACCTTTTCAGAACCCTACACTTTTAAAATTCAATACAGAAAACACTGTACGGGAACCTTTGGAACCCTTGGTACCATGGTCTTTATAGGGTGTGCAAACTTGCATCAACGCCAAAAATCCTTAGTAAGAGGAACTATAAATTTGTTCTTGTTGTCTGTATGATTTTGGCAAATAATATTCGACATTAATGCTCTATTGTTATGCAAATGAGAATTTCTATTCCAGCCAATCACAGAGCATCTTATCTAAACTTCAGCAAGACCCATCTAGATCTGGTCACTAATTTCTTGCCAAATTAAATAAGAATATGCTCAGGCAATTTCTTTCTAGGGGAGTGAAATACAGTTTGTTTTTTAAATGTTCAGAGCGAAATTATTAACTTCAAGCCATGTCTTTACTTTTATCAGTTCTTTATTGATTGTATAGTGAAGCTTTGCAATATTTTCAGTTTCGAAATAAATATTTGTATCATCTGCAAACAAGAAGAAAGAAAGTACTTTGGATACATTAGGCAGGTCATTGATATAGATTAGAAACAGTAATGTACCAAGTACAGAGCCCTGAGGAACACCACAAGTAATTTTGCTAAGACTAGAAGAATGATTGTTGATTGAAAGATATTGAAGTCTTTCCGTAAGGTAGGACTCAAACCAGTGCAGTGCTGAGCCTCTTATTCCATAGTGACTAAGTTTTTGTAGTAGAATGTTATGATTGACAGTATCAAAGGCTTTTTGCAGGTCAATAAAGATCCCACAGCCAATTCTTTTTGCGTCCAAAGTAGATTTAATTCTCTCACTTAAACTGATCAATGCATGATCAGTGGAATGACCATTGCGGAATCCAAATTGCATTTGAAACAGAATTTCATGAAGTTCTAGAAAATTGTACAAACGTTGATACATGAGCTTTTCAAAGATCTTACTAAATACTGACAGCAAAGAGATGGGTCTGTAATTTGAATTCTTGGAGGCATCACCTTTTTTGAAAATAGGAATAACTTTAGCAATCTTTAGTTTATCAGGAAAATACCATTTAGAAATGATTCATTGATGATTTGGGAGAGCTGTATGGATTTGTGGGGGTCAAGCACGTTCAATAGTTTGACTGGAATACTATTAGGCCAAGTAGGTTTACCCTTCTTAAGTGACTGGATTATCGAAGAAACCTCAACAGGAACAGTGGGAGATATAGCTGTTATTAGAAGAAGCTAGATATCTTAGAGGAGAATTTGAGTTCCTAAGGATTTTACTTGTAATTTTGTAACATTGATAAAATATTCATTCAAGTTGTTGGCAATTACGTTAGGATCAGTTATCTTATTACCATTCTCATTAGTTATGAATGGGATCGAATTTGTTTCACCGCTATTAGTTGTCATTTTTATCACACTTCTGATCCCCTTCCAGAGCAACTTCATATTTGATTTGTTTTCAGCAAAATAATTTTGAAAGTAACTTTTTTGCTTTCTTTTATCTCACTAACAACACAATTACAAAATAGTTTATAATGGGCATAAACTTCAGAGGATTCTGTATGTTTGAACTGCTGGAAAATTCTGTCTCTGACCGTCATCATATGTTGAATTTGGTTGTTAATCCATGGTTTGTTTCTTAGTTTCAATGATTTTTTGTTTAATTTCTTTTTTGGACAATGTTTTTCAACAAGCTGGCTGAGGTTCGTTAGGAATTGATCAAATTTATGTTCAACAGTGGGTCATTCCAAATAAGAACAACAGATGCCTGTCAGGTGATGTTTTCAAAATTCCTTCAAATTTTTACTAAGGGGACCCAAGCATCAGAGAACCTCAGACAAAAAATTTCAGCAAGATATCTCATTTTGATCAATGATCAATGATCAATTTTGATTATGATCAATTGAATATTTAGCCAATTGATGCAAATGAGTGTTTTTTCATGAGGTGGCAAATTCAACTTCAAATATATAGAAATCAAAAGTTCTTATCCTAACTCTTTCTGCACTTCATTATAGCACACCATGAATTCTTTTGAAAAATTAATGTTTCAGGTAATTGAAGACCAACATATTAGTAGAATATTGCTTCAAAGTTTGAACCAAGTATGATTTTGACCCCAAAATGTGTCTGGGGAAGGGGTTTCGTTGTTGGTTTTCTGATCGATAAATGTCATGGCACTTTTCAGCTTTATGGAATAGAATATTGATCTACCCCCAATGCTATATTTCAAACGACCAAAAGGTTTTCGCAAAATTCCTTAATCTAGGGGGTTGCCAAGTCTGTTCATTTTTGCCTAAAAGCCTATTTTTCCATATTTTCAAAGAGCATCTTGCAAAAATCTTGCAACACTGAAGATAGCTATTCATATCACCCAAATGTGCACCTGCAGTAGTTCTGAAAAAGTGTAGAAACCAAGAAAATTTTGATCTGACATGAGAACAATATCTCTATCAAAATGGATGCACGCTCAAAATGGTTAAATTCAGCCAACTTCAACGGGCTAGAAATATTGTGTCCCAAGGAGGCACATGCCTGCAATTTTTTACATGGACTCCTGCACCTTAGAACTGATGCTCTTGCAAATGTGAAAGCCAAACAGGGTCTGGAAGGGTGTCAAATAGCAACATTTGCCAACACAGGGGGTAACATGACAAATGAAGATTTTTTTGAGGCGGATTTTTTTCATAATGCAATCATTTACGCTTTTTCTCAGAAGAAATCATTTTAGGAAGTTGTATAATGAAATTCATTTCATCTGAATATAGATACATATCATTCTCATGTCAGATCAAAATTTTGTTGGTTTCTACACTTTTTCAGAACTTCTGCAGGTGCACATTTGGGTGATATGAATAGCTATCTTCATTGTTGCAAGATTTTCGCAAGATGCTGTTTTGTAGGTTTTTAGGCAAAAATGGACAGACTTGGCAACCCCCTAGATTAAGGAATTTTGCAAAAACCGTTTGGTCATTTGAAATATAGCATTGGGGGTAGATCAATATTCTATTCCATAAAGCTGAAAAGTGCCATGACATTTATCGATCAGAAAACCAACAACAAAACCCCTTCCCCAGACACATTTTGGGGTGAAAATCATACATAGTTCAAACTTTGAAGCAATATTCTACTGATATGTTGGTCTTCAATTACCTGAAAAACATTAATTTTCCAAAAGAATTCATGTTGTGCTATAATGAAGTGCAGAAAGAGTAAGGATAAGAACTTTTGAGTTCCATATATTTGACCTTGAATTTGCCATCTCATGAAAAAGCACACATTTGCATCAATTGGCTAAATATTCAATTGATCATACAGTAAAACCTGAACCAAATGAGATATCTTGCTGAAATTTTTTTCTCGTGTTCTCTGATGCTTGGGTACCCTTGGTAAAAATTAGAAGCAATTTTGAAAACATCACCTGACAGGCATCTGTTGTTCTTATTTGGAATGACCCCAGTATGATCATCAGTATTTAGAAACGCAAAATCCATTTTTTGATAGTCATCAAGGAATTTTGATTCATCCAAATATTTGTAATTATGAACAAAGTAGGAAGAATTATTATTGTCAGGTGCACAGTTATTGAAAATAGAAAAGTGAGGGAAGTGATCTGAAATTTGTACAAGGACATTTCCACTTGTTACCGTACAAGAAAAATCATTAGAAAATATGTTATCAATGAGCGTTGCTGTTGAATCAGTTACCCTGGTTGGTTGAAGTATAAGTGGCTGAAAGTGGTTGGAAAACAGCATTTTAATAAATTCGCTGTGATTCTCAGAATTTAGTAGATTTATGTTGAAGTCCCCCATAATGACAGCAGTTTTGTTTTCATTGGCAACCTTGGACAAGACTTCTTGCATGTGGTCAATAAACGCATGGATGTCAGAGCTTCGATGACGGTAAGCACAGCAACATAGAATGTACTGTATGCACTGTCTCTATGGTCTACAACAGGTGCCAACTGTCCAATAACCAAAAACTTTCCTGGTGTGTGAGGACATGGTGCCAGAGAAGTTTCTTTGCTTTTGGAATTCTGGTAGAGTAGTTTGAACACAATAAGAACGAGTGTATCATTCATTGTCTCCATGAATATATAGGGCCTGTAGTGTACAGGTAACGAGTTTACTGGTGTATGATGACCAGAACTATGAGAACATTATAAAAACGAGCGAGTGTATCATGCACTGTCTCTATGGCCTACAACAGGTGGTAACTGTCCAATAACCAAACAGTTTCCTGGTGTATGAGAACATGGTGCCATATGGCGCGCCAAAGCAGTCAAAATTGTAAACTAATGATTTTTTCTTTCTGTACTTTATATTTATCTTCCAGAACGCAAAAGCTCTGTTTATACTAACATATTGATACTTCTAAACCTTAGAAATGCATTCACAACCATACTTATTTCTTTCTGAACTGTAATTAATTCCTGAACTTGCAAAAACTCTTTCGAAACTCTTAAACTTTCATTCTAAACCAACAGCCTACGTTCGGAACATGCAAATATACTTCAATCAATCTTTTTCTTTCTGAACTTTCAATTTATGGGCTGAACTTTAAAATTTTCCTTCTGAACTTCAAAATTTTCCTTCTGAACTCAACAGCGCCATGCAAGTCCCTGTTTTGCATAATTATGCAAATTATGCATGTTCGTACCTGCATGCTCTTGCCTCTTGCCATGATAAGCTTCGCTGCTTCGGGTCGGGCAGCAACAAGCCTAAGCATGGCGGGAACAAATGGAGAGTCGATGGAGAGTCTCATTACGAGTGCGCTGGACTGCATATCTCGAGTAAGGGAAATGCAGCCAACGCTAGCAAACAACGACAATAGGCCTAGTACCTCCACAGCTTCAGAGACATCAAGCAATAACGACAGAAGGCCTGGTAGTGGTACCACCTCGATAGCTTCGGAAGTATCGAGGCTGTTTCCGACATTCCGTTCAGTTAGTGGTGGTCAGCAGAGTCGACAAAGCGGCCAACGAGGAGTTCTTGGGAACGGAAGACGACGCCGTCCTCTTGGCACTGATCATAACAGAAATATAATCAATAAGAAAAAGAAGAAACAGCGCTCAAGGGTTGTACATAAAGACGTAATTTTTGTCAGTGATGCTGGGCAAACCAAGGTACCAACTCATAGGACAAGGTTGGCGCTTGAAAGGAAGGGACGAGTCATTCACGACTTTCCGTTCAAGACGAACTGGGACCAGTTTGAACTCCGGGCTGCAGTTGAACGTGAATTACCAATACTGGCTACAAGGGATTATGAGTTCCTTAAGGTAATTAATTAGCTTATCTCAAAAACAATCTCGAAAAAGTTGCACCCAGGCAAGGAAGCACAATGATAATTTCATGGATAGTTTAATGCATGCAGCAGCCCAGGCAGGGGGGGGTACTCAAGTATATTTAGGATAGGGGTGCTCAGGCTGGGGTACAAAGCATCAACCCAAAAAGGTAATTTCTAACATGAAAATACAGTAGACCCCAAAAAATTGGTTTTCTGACCCAACTTACCTCGTGAAGGGTATGAAGTCAGTATCTTTAATCTATTATGAAAAAGTGCCATGAATGATTAGATTTCTCATAATCATTTGGATATTAAAGTATTTTGATTTTAGTGATGTTACTTGAGTTTAATGTCGTTTGTAAATTATGCTTTTCCCAATTTTTTTACATTTTGCCATATTTGGGACCCAAAAAAAGGAATCCAGAATTTCAAAAAAAAATTACAAATTATTGACCCAAAAAGATAAGCTTTGCCCAAATTTTAGACCTAAAAAAGTAACCTGAGCACCCCTATCCTAGAAATACGAGAGTACCCCCCCCCCCCTGCCTAGGGCATGCAGTGCGTTTCGGGTTTATGCTGTGAAACAGGAGAGAAACAAAGGCACTTTCTCTTTCTAAGACAGTAGTCTATTCATTTCTAAAAACATTAGGGTTGGGAGTGATAGGGCTTCTCTGACTCAATGTTTGTTTATGTGGTTTATGTTTTGATGGCACAGCCACATCAAGTGAATGCATCACTCTTTGAGGCAAGCAGCCAATGTGAAAATAATAGTTGCAGCCCCCTTTTTTGATTGCATGTTGAAAATATTTGAAATTGAAATAAATATTGCACCTTGAAATTGAATTAACAGATAGAAATGCTTTATGTTGCAACAAGACATGGCAAAAGATCAGGTTTAATTAGATTCCAGGAGAAGTGTTTAGGTATGCCACAAATTTAGCTAAGAGGGAGGGTGACCCTTCACACAAGTACTTGTTTTCAAGGGGCCCTCCCATAAAATAATACTGAAATTAAATTACACCGCACAAAAATTGTAAATCTGAAGGCTACTAAAACCTATTTTGCAATCTAAAAGCCTAATTCACAATGTCTAAATCTATAACTAAAAGTGTGCACTGATAAATCTATATTCTCTGTATCAAGCAGGGTAATTTGAGTGGTTTTATCCAAGAGGAAAGCTCTGAACACAGATTTTGGTAAAATTTATCCATATTCTTCCAAAGTAAAAACATAAAAAGATTCCATTCATATCCCAATAAAGTGACATGTGCCCTGCTAACAATAGACAGTCAAAGGAACAATAATAATTTTGTATACATTAAAACAAAAAATTTTTTTTTGTTTTATTCGTATACAATTATTGTTTGTATAAGAAACAGTTTATAAGAAAAAATAAGCTCATTTTTTCGAAAGTTAAGAATCAACCCTACCTGACTTTTAAAAAGCTAAGAAATTTTCATAATTTGCAGTTTGCAATAGACCTTTTAGCTATTCTACAAAAGAGCCTGGATCAAGCATTATTTTTATACATTTTTATACGCAAGGTTTAATCGAATGGTGTTAGAGCTCCCATCACTATTGTGCACATTCGAAAATTCTACAAAATGCAGGAAAATATTGTTTGATTCTGATTCGTTTCAGAATAGTTGAAAGGTCTATTGCACAAATTGTTTATCATTGTATGTTAACATATACTGATTTGATCATTTATTCCAAGCCTTGTCTGTTACTGTTCGTTTTTCTTTATTGATATTTTCTACCATTTCTATGTATAGGCATCTTATGGTTCTTTAGTGAGACCTAATCTTGCAAGTGACAATGTATTAACAGCTGATGCCTTAATGAGAATAACTGGACAAGGATCTGTATATGTAAGAGCACTGGAAAGAGATGGGTCTTCAACTGACGAGTCAAGCGATGAAGATGATAAAATCACATTATTTCCAGCATTCACAGGGGAACCAACACCGTCACAAACATCAAGTGTTCATCTTGAAACAGAGTCAGCAACTGCGACTTGTGCTGCAGGTGAGTAAATGCGCAAGGTTAACATCTTACTCTACAATTCAATTGTGGTGCTAAGCATATGGGGGAGGGTTTTTGAATGTCCACCACTGACCATCTTGGGAGAGCCATAGGGTGGCTACCCTCCAGGATCCCCTCAAATGCAGGACGGGAGCTGTAAATGGCTCTCCAAGAAATGTTTGAAAAAATAAACTGCTCTCCTTGAAATCTATTTTGCATTTTTTTATGAATTCATTAATTTACGATCCGCCCTACTGAACTTTGCTTCTCTTAGTGGTGAGGATTGCCAAATCCAAGGCAGTGGAACATTATTGGAAATGTTGCATGTTTAAATTTGGCATCCTTTCAGTGTATTTGGTACTGTATGTTTGATTATTGCTGTGAGCTACAATATCTTTACTGACCTTGCATTTTCACAATTTGAGTTGTGCCTGCAGGGTGTCCCAGAAATTTTTTTCAACATTTGATTAAATATTAAAAAGTAACAATAAAATATACAGGTTCCTGGTTAAATATCGCTGCTCCTAACATTTTGAATTATTTGTTGACACCAGAATCTTGTGAATCTGCCAAGAATTCATGGAGTTACAAGCTTTTGAAGTTCAGTTTGTGCAAAAGTTGAAACCAGACACCCCTAACTGACTTGTTTCTCACAAAGATGTTCCAAAATCGAGGTAAAAGAAGACTGTCTAATGTTTTACCTCTCATTGATATAAGAGCAAACCAAATGTGACTTTAAAAGTAATTCAATTCTTGTAACCATTGCAAAAATCTAATTATGAATGCAAGTGTCCAAAAACATGGAATGAAAACTTAATAAGAGACTGGACCATTCCAAATTGTGCTCAACAGGGTTCCTCCAGGGATCCATAAACTGATTCAATGTTAGAGAAAGCTACGTAGTTTATCAAAAGTGATTTTTAAATTCCATTTGATTTGCTTTGAATAAACGAGATTCTACTTTCACAAAATATGCAATTTAGGAGAATTTGGTTTCAGCTTTCTCACAAACTTGAACTTCAGAAGCTCCTAACAAAGTGAATATTTAGCCGATTTACTAGCTTCTGGTGGCTAAAATTGATTTTAAACCTCAGCAATATCGTTATCTTACCATGGAGCCTGTTCATTATTTCATCATTTTGTAATGGTTAATCAAATGTCAAAAAAATTTTGGGACACCCTGTATATTAAAGGTTTGTTTCCTTTGTTTACTTTCTAGGCCATGCGTCAGTGGCAGTTGAAGGAGTGCCTGGCAATCCCATCTCCCTTGATGATCTGTGGGAAATCCAAGTTGCAGATGTTGTGGATCAGCAACTGCCCAGTGATACTGCTAATAATGATACTGCTATTAGCAATTCTGCTGATGTATCTGGTATCTTGGTACCTAGCTCCCCAATAGAATTCCGGGAAATTGTTTTAAAGAGAAGTTGTGTTATGAAAGGCATGATCCACGAGTTCATGGATCCTAATATTCTTAAGTGCCATATAATGTTTGCACTTGTTGATGATCATGGCAATACTGAAAGGGGGAGAGGTACAGGTGTCACAAGAGAAGTTTTAAGTCTATTCTGGAAGGATTTTGCTGTTGCACTTACCATTGGAGCTACTGAGAAAGTCCCTTCCATAAGGCATGATTATCAACGAGCTCAGTGGCAAAGTGTTGCAAGAATCATTTGTTTTGGTTTTGCAGAGGAATCTTACTTTCCTCTGTTCCTCTCACGGGCATTCATCACAGCTTGTTTGTATGGAGAGGATCACCTTTCAAAGAAGTGTCTCATTGATTCTTTCATGTTCTATGTTTCAAAGGATGAGAGAGAAACCATGATGAAATGCCTTGAGGGATCTATTGATCTTGATGAAGAAGATGTAATGGATTTGTTGACAAGCTACAAATGTTTCCGGAGGGTCACCAAAGAAAATGTCACTTTGATTTTTGAGGAGCTTGCTCACCAAGAACTCATACAGAAACCTAAGTACATAGGAAATGTGTGGAGTGAAGTTTTAAATGCCCTCAAACAATTTTCACAGTTCAAGGACTTTGAAAGTCTATCAGCTATGTATGCAGAAAAAGTGCCAACACCAAAGAGGATTATCAAGATTTTTCAGGCCACACCATCAACAGATGCAGAAAGAGAATGCTATGAGCATCTGAAAAGGTATGTGAAGAGCCTGGATGATAGCATGCTTGCTGGCTTTTTGCAGTTTGTCACTGGAAGCAATGTCATTACTACACATTGCATTAATATTGAATTTAATGCAACAGATGGCAATCTGAGGTCATTCGTAGCACACACATGTAGTCCTATGTTGGAAGTTCCTTCCACATTCCAATCTTACAATGAGATGTCAGAGGAACTCACAAACACACTTCGCAATTCACATGCCTGGGACTTTGTCATTGTTTGAAGAACATAGTTACTCAGAAAAAAACATACCACTTAAATGATTGAAACTGTTTTCCACAGTTAGGATGGGGGCTATGGAAGCTTTTTATGGTAAATGGAATTCTGCTTATGTGAATAAAACTCATGAAAGGGAAATTCTAGGCTTTGCGAGGCCTAAACTGTAGGAGAAAAATGAGCAAGTTTCAAACCAGATTGGAAAGTCTGTTAGGAGCATCAAGCCATTGACCCAATAGGCTGCTGTTTGAGGTTACAGTGCGCACACCATTTACCAGACAAAATGATTTTCCATGGCCCCACATACTCTAGTTTGGACATTGAAGTTCTAATTGTTTTGTTCCTAAGATGCTTATATTTTGTTCCAGCTGGCTAGTTTTACAATTTTACTGACACATTCTTCTGTTCACAAGAGATAATCGTATCAGGAAAAATTTCAGCAAAGTTTTATTTAAAGTGTTTTTCATTTAGTATTGGCAGGTAACTAGATGCTAAGAAACCTCGTCAGTTTCAAAAGTTTTCAATTAATGGGAAAGGCCTATGAAAAGCAGTGTAAATGCCAAATGAATATTTTGGGGCAATGCTACCACACCCTGTAGGTATTGGAGTTGGACAGTTTCCGGTTGAAATACCATCAAATTGTTCACCTAAATTGTTCACAAATAATCTGTCATTGTTTCCCCAATATGGAAGATGTCTGCATCCCCTACCACCGTGGTGTCTGTCACTGCTCCCTGTGCCCTGCTTCTACACCTATGATATTTGTTGAGAAGACCTCAATCACAATTGACAATTATTCAAAAAGTCTAAAGCAAATGGATAAATCATAGCAAGCAAAATACGCTTTTTCCAGACTAAAAGCATGTACAAATCGGTATGGCTGACCTTAGCAGTAAAAATCACAATTTCAAAATTACACTCTGATGAGGACGCAAGTCCGAAAGGCCTCAGTGTGTTAAAACATATCTTAGTGTTTTTGTCGTCCAACCTCTCTACGTCAAGTTTCTAGTTATATATTTTGCTAAGTTTCTTTCTACCCAAAATATGTGTAGTAGCAAAATGATAGGCTGCTCATTGGATCTTGCTTGAATGAAGATGCTTGCACTGAAGTGTGATATAAAATGTTCAAAGGCACAAGGCAGGAACATCTCAAAACAACGTGAAAGAAAAGATGCCTATTTTTTATCATTATTGATTATATATGTATATATATATAAGCAGATATTTCACCTCAGCATACACGAGGCTCGCATCTCGTTTGCCAAGTTAAAATATCACTTTGTTTACATAATCAGTATTTGATAGAAAATTTTCCTCTTATCTTCACATTGTTGAACACATAAACAAGAATACCGCTAAAATATGTGGTCTGACTGTTTCGTATAGGAGGTTCAAGATTGAACTTATTTAGCGTGTAATGATGCTAAGACAGTTCACGAAAATGTCTTTCCCTGCATTACCATCATCTGCCATTGGACTGCATTCATTAGACAGCTGTGTGACTTGATTCTCTGTCAGCTGTATGTCTGTTTCAGGAACAGCTACTTGGTAATCTTGTTCCTCAAGAGAAAATGGGCCTTGCCCATCAACACCATAGTAGAAAAGTTCCTCTTCTGAATAAATGCTGTCAGTCGCAATGTGTCCAGAATTTGCATTTTGAAGAATCCCCTCAGTGTAAAGTTGCAAAGGAGATGAGCCATTTTCTGTGCGCAATCCATGGTGCATCCATTGCTCTATGAACTCAGAGAGACTTGCATTGATCCTGGGCAAATATGTGTAATGCAGTGCAAATAAATGCAGTTCATTTAAGGGATCCAGCAAGCCATCATCCTCTAATTCACCAAATGTGATAGCAAAGAAAGAAAGTACTCCAGCATAAATATCTCTGTGCGCTCTCTCTACACGACAGTTATGTACGGAGCTGCCTGTTAACATACTACCTCTTTCGCTACCTCTTTGCTCCAACATGAATTGTGCTACCTTCAGGTTTTCTAAGCCATGATCACTACGAACACGAGACGGTAGACCATAGCTATTCACACCTTTCAAAAATTGCACCAAAACAGTTTCTGCTTTGTTGTTGCTGGCGCAGTGTGCATATATTATAAGCCTTGAGAACCCATCAACGCAAACATGTACCACCATACGATATCGAATCAGCTTATGATTGCCATCAATATGCCACAGGGCGTTGGGTGTGGGAACCGAATATTTTCGTCTGAAAATTGCTGAATTCCATCGTAGAGCTGTTCCAATAGGGTCAAGTTCACGAAGGGCTTTTCGTACCCGCTCCCTCTGTATGCAAAGGCCTCGTGCTCGCAAGGCACCCATAAGGCGTGACTGACCAATGTTAGGTGTCACACATCTGATTCCCTGGACAATTTCTTTCAGCTGATCATCTGAGAAGAAAATATAGTTTTTAAGTAAATGCAGTAACTTCAGCACCCAATAATTCGCGAAAGCTTATTCCATTTTCATTGAAAAAGGCTCTGAAAGTCAAGCTTATGGAAAGGAAGATTTGCAGAAATGAAGGTGTAGTATAATAAGGAAGTTGTCAGAGCTATTTATCAAGGTATCATGCTTCTGTTTCACAGTAAAAATTATTTTGATATGGTTAGAATCCCCACATTCTTGTGCATCGAATGATGTATATTTTAACTAGATTCCGTTACTAGTTTGGCTTTTAGGGAGGGAAAACCAAGTCTCGTGTTACAAACGTCTACCCTAACCTTAACCCTATTGTACCCGGGCTCCTAAGGTCAGACCACTGCCTGGGGGGCAAAAAATGCCCCCCCCCTAATTATCTCCAAAACCATAATTAGTATGCCATTGTAACTTCCCACAATAGTAAGTACATCTATTAGGAGTCTAATTATAGATTTTAATGCTAATTAGTCACGTGGCTCGTTGCCAAGCGACCAAACAATGGGACCATGTCAGATATAAGCTTCGGTACTGAAAATACAAAAAGTGCTAATTAATTCAGATAAAATGTATGAAAACCTCAATAAACTACTTAAAAATGAAGGGAATATGTTTATCCATCGATTTATATCAAAATTTGAAAATTTTGTCTTTCTTTATTAGAGATATGACGCCATCAATTTGCATGACGTCATGGAATCTATAATTTGCTGATGTCAGTAAATATGAAAAATGTATATATCGAATGAAAGTACTTTGCAAGGGGAATCGTTTGGTACCAATCAAAACTTCATCAAGGTTAAGACAAAGGAATTATGACAGTTTTTGTGATTTTCTTTGTGACTACATTCCAAAGATGGGTATCTACTGGTCACGTGACTTAAATCATGACAATGAAAAGTCTAAAATTTAATTGCCAATTAAAAATTAGGAAAAGTCATGGATGTTTCAGCTCATTTTTCTATTTCCTCTCTGTTTTATAATCAAAAGTTTGGTTGGGGGCATTTTTTGCCCCTCCCCCCGGGTACAATAGGGTTAAGTTCTATTTTCAAAAATGCACAAGATCAGGAAAGCCTTCCGTAAGTCAAGTTCTGCTGCTCCTTTAAATGGCTAATTCTTCACAAGAAGGGACATTTTACAACGATCGGGTGCCATCGCAAAAATGAGCCCCCCAGTTTTGCTCGCTTCACTCACATTTGAATTCGCCCTTCTTAAAAGCCCCCCCCCCCCCATATGAATTATAAATTACAAAACCCGGACGGGCCTTAGCTTAGCTTGTTGAGTCTTAGCTTCATACCTGAGACATTTGACCATGCCATTGTGCCTGCTGCATCGTCAATTATATTTGCTTTTCTCCTTCGAAGCGTGCTTTCACTGATTCCAAGAAGCCATGCAATTTTTCTCCATGTAAAATGCAAGCTTCGCAAAAACCGGATCTGTTCTTCATGGACAAGTAATTTTGGTCTTCCAACGCCACTTGGAACATCTGTATGGCAGGAGAATGCAACGTCAAGAGCTGAAGGTGCCGAATGTCTGTCAGTAATTTCAGCCGAAAGCCCAGCACGTATGGTTGTCAAAAGTTCAACAAGTTCTTGTAGATCGTTGCCACTGCTTTCTGACAGAAGTAGGTGCAATGTTATGATTGCATCGTCGATCTGCAGGAGCACCTCTTCGATTGCAAAATCTCTATCTTGATTAGCTTGAAGATTTTGAATTCCAACGAGAACTGAGCCCAAAGCGTCTAAGAAATTTTGAAATCCAACGGCATTTCTTTCATTTCGCGCCATATTGCTCCAATCCTCAAATCAAGGCTCTGAAATTTGGCGCCAATGTCCCACATGTATGCATAATTTGCATAATTATGCAAAACAGGGACTTGCATGGCGCTGTTGAGTTCAGAAGGAAAATTTTAAAGTTCAGAAGGAAAATTTTGAAGTTCAGAAGGAAAATTTTAAAGTTCAGCCCATAAATTAAAAGTTCAGAAAGAAAAAGATTGATTGAAGTATATTTGCATGTTCCGAACGTAGGCTGTTGGTTTAGAATGAAAGTTTAAGAGTTCCGAAAGAGTTTTTGCAAGTTCAGGAATTAATTACAGTTCAGAAAGAAATAAGTATGGTTGTGAATGCATTTCTAAGGTTTAGAAGTATCAATATGTTAGTATAAACAGAGCTTTTACGTTCTGGAAGATAAATATAAAGTACAGAAAGAAAAAATCATTAGTTTACAATTTTGACTGCTTTGGCGCGCCATAGTGCCATGCCAGAGAAGTTTCTTTGCTTTTTGAATTCTGGTAGAGTAGTTTGAACATTATAAGAACGAGTGTAACATTCATTGTCTCCATGAATATTTAGGGCCTGTACAGGTAACGAGTTTACTGGTGTACTGTATGTTGATCGAGATCTATGAGAACATTATAAGAACGAGTGTATCATGCACTGTCTCTATGTATGGCCTACAGCAGGTGGCAACTGTCCAATAACCAAAAAGTTTCCTGGTGTGTGAGGACATGGTGCCAGAGAAGTTTAACTTTGCTTTTTGAATTCTGGTAGAGTAGTTTGAACATTATAAGAACGAGTGTATCATTCATCATTGTCTCCATGAATATTTAGGGCCTGTACAGGTAACGAGTTTACTGGTGTACTGTATGTTGATCGAGATCTATGAGAACATTATAAAAACGAGTGAGTGTATCATGCACTGTCTCTATGGCCTACAACAGGTGGCAACTGTCCAATAACCAAACAGTTTCCTGGTGTGTGAGGACATGGTGCCAGAGAAGTTTAACTTTGCTTTTTGAATTCTGGTAGAGTAGTTTGAACATTATAAGAACGAGTGTATCATTCATCATTGTCTCCATGAATATTTAGGGCCTGTACAGGTAACGAGTTTACTGGTGTTGATGACGTGGCGAGGTGGGATATGTTTTGCTGCCTTGGCTCTTCTCGTTCCCTTCCATGTCCAACAAAAGGTAAAACGAGGGCTGCTCGTCTGGTCTTCCTTTCATGTATCATCAGCTCCACATGAGCTCCTTTGAGCTGCCAGGCCTATCCTCTTTTTTCTGAAGGAGACCAATTTAAGAAAGTGTCATGGCAGCTAGTGATGAATAATACATCACCAGTACTGTTGTAAATCTCCGTGTACGGTATGACATGTGTGGTGAATGAATTTCCAAATGTCATCATGCTCCAGAACAGCTGACTTGTCTGTCATGCCGTCGCCGTACACGAAAATAAACACGAAGAAACAACAACAAAAATCTAAAATAAACAAAATTAATAAATAAAAACAGATGTTAAGCGAGCTTGCACCCCACCATAATAATTGATGGTGCCCATCGAGATGGAGAGGCTCTAAAATAATCACAATAGAATCACAATGCCACATAAAGAACAGGCCTTACAAGCTTAAAGGACATGACAAGAAATACTTTTTTCACTGCGTATCCAGTATCCACATCTGGAGTCGCTGGAGAAGATGCGGGGTATTCTACAGTTAAGCCGGCAGTTTTTTATCCTCGATTGCATTTAAGCTCTAAGGGACAGGGCAAAATTTATTACATTACATGGCCGGTGGAGAACAAAAATTCTTCCAAAAAAAACTGCTCGTCCTGTATGAAATTATTGCCAAAAAACGTACGACCGATGAATTAGCCAAAGACCATAACATAATCAATTCTTGCCTTTACGAGACTTTGTAAACGAAGAAATCGACTTTGAAGATGAAGAGAAATGACTAATGAATCGTTCTTGCAAGTAACTGACAAGGACATTTTTCGTCATTTTTATACACATCCTTCCAAGCATTTCTCAACTTGCATGATCCACAATTTTAGCCTCAAAATTAGCCATTTCATATTTCAAACTTCATCTTGAGCTTATAAAACGGTACTGCCCCGTTCATATTTGCTTTGTAAAAAGTTTTGACCCAGTTCTGTACAAGCTAAAAAAAAGTAGTTACCCCGTTACGTTTTGCACCGGCCATGTTATAAAATAAACTTTGCATTGTCCCTAAAGGTTGGAAGGAAGGAAGGAAGGAAGGAAGGAAGGAAGGAAGGAAGGAAGGAAGGAAGGAAGGAAGAAAGGAAGGGGGCTTCGGGAGAGGGGTGCTAGAACCCGCAAACCCGGACAAAAATTAGAAAAAAACCCGGGAGGGAAAATTTCAAAACCCGGAACACCACTTCTGAACAAAAAGTTCCGATTTTCGTCAGTAATCTTACTGTAATCTTCGATGATTATATCATACATTTTCGTTTTAACGGACACTCTGTACATCGTATATAAATATACAGAAGGACACTGGGAAACTGCCGGGAAACTGCCTCAGAAGAAAAGCATTATACAATCAGAATTCACTGATTTAAAGGGAGAAAGATATCTCCGACTTTTCGTTTATTGCATATAGGGGAAAAACGAAAAGTCGGAGGAAAATCTCCGAGGCTATTTTCTAACAACACTGCTACAAACCGTGGGAAAGTGCCGTAGAAGAAGGGCATTTTACAATCAGAATTTACAGATTTAAAGGGAAAAAAATCCCTGCTCCGACATCTCCGACTTTTCGTTTATTGCATATAGGGGAAAAACGAAAAGTCGGAGGAAAATCTCCGAGGCTGTTTTCTAACAACACTGCTACAAAGCGTGGGAAACTACCTTAGAAGAAGGACATTTTACAATCAGAATTTACAGATTTAAAGGGAGAAAAATCCCTGCTCCAACATCTCCGACTTTTCGTTTTTTGCATATAGGGGAAAAACGAAAAGTCGGAGGAAAATCTCCGAGGCTATTTTCTAACAACACTGCTACAAACCGTGGGAAACTGCCGTAGAAGAAGGGCATTTTACAATCAGAATTTAAAGATTTAAAGGGAAAAAAATCCCTGCTCCGACATCTCTGACTTTTCGTTTATTGCATATAGGGGAAAAACGAAAAGTCGGAGGAAAATCTCCGAGGCTGTTTTCTAACAACACTGCTACAAAGCGTGGGAAACTACCTTAGAAGAAGGGCATTTTACAATAAGAATTTACAGATTTAAAGGGAGAAAAATCCCTGCTCCAACATCTCCGACTTTCGTTTTTTGCATATAGGGGAAAAACGAAAAGTCGGAGGAAAATCTCCGAGGCTATTTTCTAACAACACTGCTACAAAGCGTGGGAAACTGCCTTAGAAGAAGGGCATTTTACAATCAAAATTTACAGATTTAAAGGGAGAAAAATCCCTGCTCCAACATCTCCGACTTTTCGTTTATTGCATATAGGGGAAAAACGAAAAGTCGGAGGAAAATCTCCGAGACTATTTTCTAACAACACTGCTACAAAGCGTGGGAAACTGCCTTAGAAGAAGGGCATTTTACAATCAGAATTTACTGAATTAAGGGAGAAAAATCCCTGCTCCGACATCTCCGACTTTTCGTTTATATCATATAGGGGAAAAACGAAAAGTCAGAGATGAAAAAGTTTGAGAAATTGCTCCAACATCTCCGACATCTCCGACATCTCCGACTTTTCGGCCTTACCTAACGTTCTAAACACTGTAACGGAGTGAAAGAATCTTGTTTTAAAATGCTCACAAGGGTACTCTGTTGATGATTTTAACCCTAATCCGCATGGGGGGGGGGTGGATTCCACCCCCCCTCAAGGTTTTTTGTTTTGCGTGCTCTCAGTTTGATTCATTTGCAATTCACACTCCTTGACTTTAAGTTTATATGTATTAGCTACATTTTAGTGAAAAAAATTTTGACAAAGTCACCTGACATCACCTTTGTTGGAGAGTAGTATGCAAATTTGAAAGACCATAGGTAATTTGAAGGTGTGAAATCTTTTGAAAATAAACGATTTTTGCAGAAATCATCGATATTGGTGCATTCTCTTGGAATTTGCCAAAAATTTTTAATTTTGATGACGTCAGCAGATTATACCGCAAATGACGTCATTAATGACGTCATAATTGATAACGTCATCAAAAATTAAAAAAACCCAATTTTTTCTTAATCTTCATTAATTAAAGTACTAGAAACAGTTCATTCTATATTTTGTACATTTTTTGTTCGTTTTTACGACCATTTCTTTACCGCTCTTTGCAGGGGAAAAATTGTAAAGCCCGTTTTTCCTTAGACAAGTGTCGCAAAGAATCTTTCCTTCCTAAAGTGACCTTAGACTGCAGATTGAATCTTTTCTATGAAGTATTTTCATGATTTGCTAGTTTTTTTAAATTAAAAAGCATAATGGCTGATAATTGTTTGAAATTTGCACTGAAATATTGATTTTTTATTGCAATTATTACTTTTGTAACTTGTAAAGATACAAGTGTTCATTGTGTTTGAAAAAATAAGTTATAGTAGCATTTTATTTGCATGAAACCTAAATATGTCAAACGAATAGTGGAAGTTTTAGATTATTCTCAAAGACATGAAGCAGATACTAAGGAAGCTACTTGGAGCTTACGATATAACACAACATCCTGTTTCGTGAGATATTATTTCGTAAAGATTGCAATGTTTGCAAATGAATCATCACACCATTCATAATTTCGCCAAGCTTATAAGCTAGTTGTAAAGGAAGGGGGGCCCCAGGGAGACCCAAGGTTTTATTTGCTATTTATAAATGCGTTGAAGTAAATCAAAAGAGAGAGAAGACCTTCATTAGCTGATCACACACATTACCTTCCACTTTTTTATGTTGATCTATCGAGCACTTCAAATTTTAGTCAAGGTTACTAGATCATCATTCAAGTCATGGCATCAAAGCGATTTACTGTTGAAGAGGCATCCGAATACTTGTTTGCAAGTGATAATGAATCGATTGGTGAGATAGATGACGTAGAGCTGTTTGAAAGGAATTCGGATAATGAGCTTGATGGAGAAGAGACAAATTTAGTTGATTTAGAAGAGACATGCAGAGCAAGCGAGGATGTTGATGAAAATGTGGTTGCTTTGGAAGAGACAGACGAAGCTGGTGAGGACGTTGGTGAAATCCAGATGATGGATTGTTCAAATAAAAGAAAGAAGAGGGATTTACCTAAAGTCCATAGCTTTGACAGTGCCTTGAATGAAGAAAATTACAAACGGTATGAGCTAACTGATGAAGTGAGATCCACCATCGACAAGGAAACTTTGACATGGAGACACCTGCCATCTGTTATCTCAGGTAGGAATAACCAGGCCAATATTATCACCAATGTCCCTGGTCCATCTCGAGCAAGTAGGGCTGCCGCATCAGAGCTAGAATGCTGGCAGCTTTTCTTCACAGATGAAATGATCGGATTGATTGTGAGGCACACCAATGAAAAAATAAGGCAAGTAGTGGCTGAATTTGGCTTGAAGGAAAGCATGGATAAGTAAGTATTCGTATTTGAAGGACACTTGCTATGAGGAGATTTTGGCTTTTCTTGGATTGTTGTATTTTCGTGGAGCTCTTGGCCAGAACCACATTGGGACCTCATTTCTGTTCAATCCCGTCATGGGGCATCATGTTTACTCTGCAGTGATGAGCCAAAATCGATTCAGTTTTCTGTTCAGATGCATCTCATTTGATGACCTAACAACGCATCCTCAAAGATGGCTGAAAGACCGCTTTGCAGCCTTTCGAGATATCTTTGAAAAATTTAATGAGCATTGTGCTGCTTCATACATTCCAGATGCCTATCTTTCCCTAGATGAAACGCTTTATGCTACATGACAGCAGATCAATTTCAAGACCTACAACAAGTCAAAGCCAGCTAGATATGGACTCCTGTATCGTAGCATATGCAGTCTAGAAAGGCCATATATTCATTTCACCAACATCTATGCTGGCAAGCCACAAGATCAAAATTCGGCACATTATTTCTCTGGTGGAAATTTTGAACTTATGAATAAGCTTGTAGATGGGCTTGGTGCATTCCAAAATCTCAAGGGTCGTAATATCTCAATGGATCGTCTGTATGGGGCAATTCCAACAGCTAGACATCTCCTAAATAAGGGAATCACGTCCATTGCCACAATGAACAAGAACAGAAAAGGATTCCCAGCTGAAATAAAAGCTATAACTGGTAGAGATATCCTCAGTGTGAATAGCCTCTTCCTTGATGGTCAGCCACTTTCTGTGCATTCATACGTTGTTAAAACGAAGAGTACCGGCCTACGCAATGTCCTTATGCTGTCTACTCACAATGTCTATCCAGGTGTGACCGATGATGACAAATTGAAGCCTTACATCTACAAAGTCTACGACTACACCAAGGGTGGAGTAGATGTAGCTGACCAGATAATGGGCTCTTGCACAACGTCATCAAAGTCTAATCGATGGACAATTGTAGCCTTGAGCCATCTCCTCGACTCCAGCAGAATTAATGGTAAAACAATTTTCATCTCCAATGTTCGTGAAATTGATTCACGGGAATATGCTTGCAATTTAGCAATGGCAAATGCATGTAATAATTCTCATGTATAAGATATAACATAGAAAATTGGCAGGTAAACCTAAAAAGGGGTGCTGATTTCAAATATCACTACTTATACCCAAACCTTCTAATTGATGCACCAAATTAAAAGTCATAGCTGCAATCTTTGGGGAAAATTCTTAGGGTGTGGCAGAATAATTTCAAACAAATTTTCAAATTTTCTGAAAATAGAAAGGTAGTGCTACTTCACACTTCAAAGATCCTGTCCTGGTATGGCATACTGTCACTTCTATGAGCATTTGAAATTTGGTATTATTCTTCAAATGAAATTAGTCTTGAAAGGTAAAATGATTCAGTACATATTTGATTGATGACCAATGAGAGAGATTCTCCTCAACTTGTTAATGCTTTTTAACATATTTGGTACCCCACCTGGGTGTACCTCAGACATGTAGAAAGGTGTTACATAGATAAACAGTACAGTAGAAACCCGCATAAAAGAACCTGTTTTTATAAGAACCTTGAGGCTGAAATTCAATCTTTTAAACCCCCTAAATAAGAACCCCCAAGAGGGTGAAACTGGAAAGGTTCTTATATAATAGATTGCATGTTAAGTAATTTGAAAATTCCATATATGAGAGGAGAAACATTCATAGGCTGTTGGTTGGTGTACTGATCAATTTTTTTCAAAAACAAAGCCATATACATATTATGCAGTTACTTTTCAAACTAAAAAAGGTCAAGAGAACTATTTGATGGTTCTACTGCAGTGCATTTGATAGATAAACTGGAATCAACTTCTATCTCCTTTTTAACCCTGATCAGGTACTTGTAAGTACCAATCAGTTTATAGTCTACAGGTAACTCCAGGCCCTTTCCAGCTCCAGCATTATACCTGCTTCCAATACACTCTGCCTCTACTTTTCCGTAATCTTTCAAAAAGTTGCAAAAAACTCTTGAAAGTTCAACTGGGACATGACCAACCATGTTGCTATCCTCCTTCTCAACAGACACTGCATATTCATCATACCCATTGTCTTCTTCAGGTTCACAAATCATTATTTCACCAACAAATACCTCTTCCTCTTTATAAGCATGATATCCACAAATGCTCGACTCTACAAACATCTCATATACATGATGGAATGCCATTGAAAGATTATTTAAAAATAACAACTGAACTGAACTGTTTCGTCTTTCTTGCTGATATTATTGTTTAGCTGTTTGGCTTTGGATTTTCAAATTTGGCCTAAAACTAAAACCTCATTCTGAAACAGAGGCAACCAAGATGCATTGCGTCCTTAATCGATGTTCAACATGTTATCCACTGGATTATTCACTCACGCTAAAGGCAAGCCAGAAAATGAATAAAACATTGTTTAGCTGTGGCTTCAAGAAGCATGTAGAAACAAGAACTGGTCGGAAATATGATGTAACAGCAAGTCAGGTACAGAGTGTGAAACTCAAAACAAAGAACATTCCTTGTAAATTCTGCGCAGCAACTTTCACGGCCGAGCAGTACCTCTTTTCACACATTCAGTTCAAGCACAAGTGTCTGAAACAAGTGATGTCATCCCAACAATGCTGACAATTTGTAAAACATCTAAAGACCAGGAAAACACTGGGGATGGTGCTGATTTGGTTAGAGATGATGCTAGTGTTAACATTGAAAGTGATCCTGGTCTTGAATTTGCATCAAAAAGCTTTGAGAAAGCTGCTTCGACTGAAATCAGTAGCATGAGTAGCAGGAGGGGTCAGAATCAAAGGAAGTCGTACACTATAGACTTTAAAGTGCAAACGTTAACGTTACTGGATACTCTCACTCAAATGAAGGTCGAGAACAAGTTCGAGGTATTCCCAACAAATCAATGTTGATAAAGTGGAACAAGGAACGGAGCAAAGTCTTTGCTGAAGCATCACTCAATAGACAAAAGGAAAACAATGGTAGCATTAAGGTATTCAGACAAAGAAGAAGGTTGCCATCCAAGAGGCCAAGTAGGAATGAACATTTTCCATTGGCAGCAAGATTAGTTGTTGCATAATTTAAGCTGAGAAGAGCAAGAGGTGCTAAGTTATCAAAACTTTGGTTCTGTAAAACAATGAAGTCTAAGATTAATCAAATGTATGGAGAAAAGGAAGCTAAGAGTTTCAAAGCAAGTGGAAACTGGTTCCAAAGATTTAAGCAACGCCACAAGATTTCACTAAGAAGGAGAACTAATAACAAGAAAGATTCTGCTGATGAAGGTAGATATGCTATCCAATCATTCCATAGGAATCTAAGAAAAGCTGTCCAGAGCAAAAGAAGGAGAGGTGCCTATTGCTTTGATGAAAAATATGGTAGATGGCTTCCAGGAAACCGATTTAATGTTGATCAGGTTCCTTTACCATTTGTTGTTGGGCAAGATACAACTTATGCTGCAGCTGGTCCCGAACAAGTATGGGTGTCCCAGCCAGCAAGTGGCTTAGAAAAGCGCCAGACTACATTACAGCTATGCATTTGTGCATCAAGTGAACAGACTGTGAAGCCATCAATCATTTTTAGAGGAAAAGGGAACATTAAGGATGACGAAAGATCAGAATATGACAACAGAGTAGATGTCTACTTTCAAAAGAATGCCTGGTTGGTTGAAGAGGTCAACATGAGATGGCTCAGGAACACACTTGTCCCTGGAATGAAAGAAAACAGGAAAGAAAAGGTGCTGTTTGCTGATAATGTCAGCTTTCAACTGGCTGAGGCTTTCCATAAAGAATGCAGAGAAAAACTTAACACAATTGTATACCTTCTCCCTGCCAATCATACGGATAAAGTTCAACCCATAGATGCAGGTTTTGGCAAAACTTTAAAGGTAAAGGTTGGAGAAAGTATGGAGAGATGGCTGGAGGAGGAAAATAACCTAAACAAATGGCATGGAAAAATTAGTGCCAAGGAAAGGAGGGTGCTGACGACAAAATGGGTGGGAGAGGCATGGGAAGAATTGAAGTCAAGAGAACATTTTATTTTTAGGATGTTTCAGAAAACAGGCTGTTTGATGACAGCAGACAAGTCAGAAGATGAACAAATTAAACCACAGGGACTATAAAATTACACTTTCTGAAAAACCTGCAGCATGCAACAGTTTACAACTTGTTAACGATTTTGGAATGAAACTTGGAATATTTATCTTAATATCAGGAAGTGATATAGCTCATTGCCCTTTCCAGTCACTTGTAAGCAAGTTGTGTTCTGGTGTATAAACTTTACATTAAGCTATAGAAGAAATGTACAGGCCATGCTCACATCAACTTGACAAGAATTTTTCAGAATTCTTCAGTGATACAGAAGACCAAATGATTTTTAAATAGGTATTCTTATACCCTATTCACACTGCCACTGATTATCCTTTCACATCTTGTTTCTTTGCATTTCTACCAATGCCTCAATCGTCACTTCCTTCGTTTCTTTCTTGTGCATAGTTTTCCTTATGGTTATCTTCACTACCACATAATAGTTTATTGCCTTTAGACATCGCCAAGTTCTTCTCTTTGTCTATATTTATTATTATTATTCTGTCTCCAGTATTCAAAGTGAACTGACTGAACACTACAGTTCTTTTTAGCACAATGGAAAGTCGTTCCGGGCCATTCTTGAGTCTTTCAACATATCCATTACAGAGTCTACATTGCCAATGCAAGGTAGGTGGTACCAGCTTGGGCACTTGCTGCACTGGATGCACTGATGCCCTTTCTCGTCGTCATTCAGACAAATCACACAGGCCACATTTTCATTCATGTTCTTTTCATTGTTCTTTAGGGAATGCTTCATCAAAACAAAGAAAATTAGAAGGCAGCTCTTCTCTGCTCTTGAAGGGCCCTGGTCAACATTGATGCTTTGCGGCCCTCAGCTATTATCAAGATAATGTGTGATTCCAGCACTCTGGCTATCTAATGTTTGGTTGGCAAAGCGGTAGCCTTATGCTCCTTTCACGCACTAGGCCTGAGTTCAAAACCTGGCCAATTCCATTTTATAATTTTTTTTCTTCAAGTCCATATTCGCACAGGTCAATTGAAAAAATAAGAAACTATGAATAATACGATACATTGGTGGTTTCAGAGTTCATAAACCATTGCAATTTGTTCGTTTGATTCTCCATAGCATTAAAAATTCTTACAGGATGCTCTGAATTACTGTATCCCTTCTCCGCCCCTTCCACTGCAAGCAGCTATAGCATAGGTTCCAAATCTTTAAAAAGGCTGGTGTAAAATTGAGTGACCTATTTCTTTGAACTGAATGACTTCCAAGAAACTTTAGCTATTTCTCTATAATTCTACCGTTGGACTTTTCTGAAATCTTTAATATTTTCAGAATTAGAGTGTTTTTCTTTTTTTCTAGAATTCAAGAAAAATTTTCAAAAAAACTTAAAACCATCGTAATTTCTAAACTGTTTGACGCCACATGAAGTAATTTCGAAGAAAACCATGGTTTATGAGTGCCTACAATATGGTATCAAGCAGAAGTCTGTCACTCATCTGGTTTATGATTTAGAAATTTGATGACGTCACATCCTCAAATGAGTTGAAATGTAAGATACACTGTAATCTCCAAAAATATTCAAAATTTCTGGAAAGTCCAACGGTAGAATTATAGATAATTATCTGAAGTTTCTTTCAAGCCATTCAATCAGAAGAGGTAGTTCATAGAATTTTACACCCACCTTTTTACGCCAAGATAAAGATTTGGAACCTATGTTAGCAGCTATATTAGTTTCTAAACATCAGAAACTCACGAACACAGGGTATTGAGGACGAATTATGCATGCAAAGCATCAATGTTGACCAGGGCCCTTTAATCTGCGAGAACTGTGTGTTATTTCACTGGTTCCCTCAATAGTTTTGTCATGTCCAGGAGACCTATCACCTGCACGCTGGGAAGTTTCATGAATTGATATATTTGCAGACGTTAACAATGTACAAACACAATCTCGTATGTTTGCCCTATTTTGCTGCGATGCGATGCGGAGTGGAGATACTTTCGATGAGATTCCGTTTTATTAAAGCCAACAGATTCCGCTATTTGTTTCCAGAATTCTCCACGACAGCTTTTCCTACAAATATCATTGAACTCCTCACCCAATTGTAACAAGTATGTTACGATTGCATTCAGCAAGGCAGAGAACTTTTGAGTGTCAACAGTTTTTCCTCGTTTTGAACCGCTTTTAATGTGTTCATAGGTGGAATCAGGATCTTCGTTCCTTGAATCCATGATGTTGGTGTTCTTCTTGCAAGCGTCAATTGAATTGTGAAATCATTTTTGCTGCGACAGGGCCTAAACCGCTGCAATCCCCTCCATTACAATACATCACACAATGGCCTCTGGCCTCGCTATTCACTGGCCTTGGTTACGTTATAATGCGAAATTTTCATAAGGAAAAATTAGTTGGTACCTAGCTTACATAAAGACAGTTTTATTCCGCCATAAACAACTCTTTTTCCAGGGAATATCACACCTGGATCACGGATTGTACCATCTGCACAAATACACGCAAATGCAGTGATTTGTGTCTTTTTGTCAGCAGTGAATCGATACGCGACTTTAGTACCTCGTTCAACGACAACCTTGCCCGTGTTACCTGCTTGCAGCGGGAATCCACTCTCATCAGAGTTGAAAACTTGAACAGAATCAATAATATTCTTGGCAGAAACAGAAGTACCTGTCTTGGTCGTACCATTTCTTGAGACGTTCTGGCTTGCAAGCGATTGCTCTTGCAATCTCTAAATCGTGGCCCCCCAAGCGATCTGGCGTGATGCGTGATCAGCCATTTATTGCTCATCATGACGTGAAACCTGCTTTTTGCGCGCGTTATGGCCTGATACACGTTGCTTACGTGCACGTGAAAATAAATGTTTGGGCGCGTGATGAGGTGAAGGAGGTCCGATATTCCGTGATGGCGTGATGACAAAATTTGAAAGAGATCAGAGTGTTTGCTAGTGCGATTTACTGTTAATTCATGAATTGTTTTTGCAAAGGTTCAGATTACAAGAGCCCAACGGCCCTTGGCTTGTCATAGTCAGTAGTCACGATAGAGACTTTTCTCTTGTGACTTACCTTGTGACTATGCTTGTATATACCAAATTGAACTGCATGCCAGTTTCTCATGATCAGCATAGAGTCAAACAATTAAACCTTACCAGGTTACCAGAGATACTGATGCAACATGGAGAGAGATGAAATGTTGACCGCGCTAATAACATGTGTAGCAATTTTTTATGAAAAAGGGAAGACAAAGCTGGACTTCATTCGAAAGGAGCGTTTTCGCTCCCGTGTACCAAGGAACATAGCAAGCCTAAAACTGCTCAGAAGACTCGTAACGTAAGTAAACTAAATTTTCTAGTTGTCTAAAGAGCGATACGATATCACAACAGTGATAAAAACGTAAGAATTGGACACTGTTCTACTTGTCCTACTACTGTTGTTCCTTATGCCCTAACGTTTAACATTGAATTTCTTAAATTCATGATCTTTTCAAACGAAGGTTATTCAGGAGCTATTTTATCTAGAGCACTGGGAGGACAATGTCTAGAAAAGAAAATAATTTTCGCTGAAAGTGTACGAGATTTTGAAACTTGAAAGAGTGACAAGTCCCTCTGTGACAGGTAGCCATGCCTTCGTCAATAATAATGAAAATATCACATGTCATAAGCTTGATCAAAACCATTTTCTCTGCTATTTTAAAGAATCTGTTTCATCCAGCATGCCTTACACGTGCCATCTCTTGGTTCTAAAAATTCTTCAAAATGTATCCGAAAACTGACTTTGTTTTCGTGTCCAACAGCGATCATGGAGGATTGAAGAATATAGCCACAAATGAGCTTGGATTTGGCCAAAACATTGGCGTGAAGCTGGCAAGGGAGCACAAAGAAGAGGAGAAAGGAGTAACGCTGTCTGCAATCAATACAGACTTTCATGTTGAAATTGAAATGCCACCAATCATTGAAGGAACAGATAAACTGCAAGGTATTTCTGGATTTCAACCCTTGGCATTTCAACTTGTTAACCGTTAGGGAACAAAGCAAAAATTTAATATCAAGGACAAGCACAATGAAATGTGGAAACACAGGAAGAAACCAGACGAAATGCGTCTTCTCCGAGTGAAACACAGCGAAGTACGAAACTGCAAAGGAGCAGTGAGGAATGAACGATGCGCTTTTTGCGGAGGAGAAAGGAAAGAGAGGAGGAGACAAATGCGGACTGTGCTCCGTCCTCCGCAAAACGCACATCGTTCATTCCTCATTTCTCCTTCGAAGATGCCGCGTTTCGCTGTGTTTCACTCGGGTTGTCCTGTATCAATTAGATAACTTTTATTTATGTAGATACTTTAAATATTTTGGTTTAGTTAGAGTTGCTGTTTATAATGTATCTGTAGATAAGGTTAATTTGTTTTTTAATGATTGTATATATTGTAATTATGTAATATTAGAGTATTGTTTTTCAAACTCCAAAATCTGGAGATAGGTACTTGGTAAGTTCAAGTTTTTACTTTCTAACTCTTACCAATTGACATTTCCTTGTTTTCATATAATATCAGAATGCACTTTACCCAAAATGGATGCATTCAACCGCTGTTGCAGTGGGCCTAGTCCCAGGGTGGAATCCATGTAGCAAGCACGCCAGAGATTCGAACAGTAATAAGAGACTCTACTCTAAGAATTACAAATGTTTTGAAATAGTTCAAAATGGTACGCCAAGCTTTAATCCATGCATCTGATCCCCAGGGGAGTCGTCAGCACAGCATTTCTATATTTATTATTTTTATAAGGAACAAAAAATTTAGGCCAATACTGAAAATGAAAGCTTCCTAAAATGATCAGATTTTATCTTCTCATAGTTCCGTTTCCAACGAGATTCTTATGGGCTCTATAGCAAATATCCATGTTGACTTCATGTGCCCTGGTGAATATCGCAAAATATTGTTCTTGAAGCCTTAATTACAATTTTTAGACATCACTCAAGTACCTTCGGAGTAACATGATATAGGAAGCAAGTGAATATAAAGTAAAAATATGCTCAGCAGGATATATATTAATAAAATTAATGATGGTTTCTTAAGTTATTTTGTCCTAGTACAGCGATGGAGTTCCTTAATTTTTGGCGATCTAAAAGTTGAGTCAATTGTACTATACCTGCAGAGTATACCTACCAAGACAATTTTGAACTCATACATTCGCTGGGGATCACAAAAATGCGGAAAGGCAGCATTTCGACTGGGAAAGAGCTAGCTTGCTACGCATGATACTTTATCTGCTAAATCCCAGAGTTATAAAAAATGAAACGAAAACGTCTTTAGTTACCATTTCTGTGGGGTATTAGTGGGGATATATTGGTCTATTGATGTTAATTTTAAGAAACACTAAAGTTCATCTACAATCTAATGATAAAGTCAAAATTGGACATCTTTATAACAAAGAGACCACCAGCAACTATACTGAACAGAACCAAATGAGAAAAAAAAAACAGTATGTTCAGACTAAAAACGGACATCGTCCCATCTCTGCATTAACTTGGTCAACTACTTTTGAGACTTCATACTTCTTTGCTCTTCCAGAAAAAACGTAGTTTGCCTGTGTGCTTGAATGTTCTCATCACTTTTAAGATATATTTTAACACTTTCCCCAATTATATCGTCACAACTTTTCAATGAAGGGAGGCACCAGCTTAACTTTGTTCTTCTTCCAAGATTTTCATTTGATTGACCACCAGATTTTTGCTGGGTTCGCATCGTGCTGTAGTAACTTTCGGCAATCGCCTCTGGGCCTCCTTTTGATAACACAACATCAAGTAAAATGCATGATGGTGGCTTGGCAATTAAATAGATTCTTTTGTTCGAATAGAACGAGGCATATACACTCTGTTCATGTAAACGCACTACCATCGCTCAACTTGATTGCAAACATTGATTCGTAGACGGATGATGTTTGTGAAGGTGAAAATTCGACGATTTGCACATTGCCAAGTTTCATGGCCATGTTAGTTTTGACATCGATGAGCCATTCTGGGCAAAGCCCTTCCCAAATCCTTAAGCAATTTTTAAGAGATCTCGGGCGAGGCGCCTCTGATGTCATACGGGGAATGACGCAATTGAAGGCTTTGTCGAAGCCCATGAATGTGTCTTTCACAAACATATTTCTTTATTTGCCCTGACCGTAATATGAATTTGAAGATTGTAAGAAAACAAACCTTAAAACGTGAAGGTAGCATATGACGCATATTATCACGATTGCCAAGAACGTAACCCCAAGCAGGGGACTAATACATATCCAAAGCCACTTGGTAACTGCTTTCTAGAGAAAGTAAAATCTCAGTTAATAGATGATCAATCATAGGGTATTGCTTCAATATGTGGCTATACGATAGAGGGAAAAGCCTTAATTATGTAGATAGTTGAAAATATTTAAGTTACACTTCAAATCGTAAACAGGACCGTTGTGTGTCAGAGAAGGGGGTAAAGGTGCAGGACCCGTACAAATATCGTTCTATAGAAATTAATTATTACTATAAAATTTCTTCACAGCAACTCGTTATGGTCATCTATATGACCTTATCATTATTTCATCATGTATATATATTTAACCCTATCTCACCTGGGGAGATTGACCCCCCCCCCCCCCTCCAACCAGGAGAAGGGGACAATATGCATGTTTAAATACAGACTCTTTTAAACAGATAAAGTGTCTACCATTACTTCCCTATGCCTGAAAACGTGTACGCCGATAGATGTTTATACACTTTTACTCCTGGAAAGGGTATCAGTTTTGAAAATTTCCCCCCGGGACAGGGTGCTTTTTAATCTAATTTGAAGGTAACAGAAAATAGAAGCTTTGATAAAAATTCATTTTAACGTTTGCGACACTTTGTCGAAGGCCATGAATGTGTCTTTCACAAACATATTTCTTCATTTGCCCTGACCGTAATATGAATTTGAAGATTGTAAGAAAAAAAACCTTAAAACATGAAGGTAGCATATGACACATATTATCACGATTACCAAGAACATAACCCCAAGCAGGGGACTAATACATATCCAAAGCCACTTGGTAACTGCTTTCTAGAGAAAGTAAAATCTCAGTTAATAGATGATCAATCATACAGTATTGCTTCAATATGTGGCTATACGATAGAGGGAAAAGCCTTAATTATGTAGATAGTTGAAAATATTTAAGTTACACTTCAAATCGTAAACAGGACTGTTGTGTGTCGGAGAAGGGGATAAAGGTGCAGGACCCGTAAAAATATCGTTCTGTAGAAATTAATTATTTCTATAAAATTTCTTCACAGCATTCGTTATGGCCATCTATATGACGTTATCATTATTTCATCATGTATATCTATTTAACCCTATCTCACCTGGGGAGATTGACCCCCCCCCCAACCAGGAGAATGGGGCAATATGCATGTTTAAAACAGACTCTTTTAAACAGATAAAGTGTCTACCATTACTTCCCTATGCCTGAAAACGTGTACGCCGATAGATGTTTATACACTTTTACTCCTGGAAAGGGTATCAGTTTTGAAAATTTCCCCCCGGGACAGGGTGCTTTTTAATCTAATTTGAAGGTAACAGAAAATAAAAGCTTTGATGAAAATTCATTTTAACGTTTGCGACACTTTGTCGAAGGCCATGAATGTGTCTTTCACAAACATATTTCCTCATTTGCCCTGACCGTAATATGAATTTGAAGATTGTAAGAAAACAAACCTTAAAACATGAAGGTAGCATATGACACATATTATCACGATTACCAAGAACATAACCCCAAGCAGGGGACTAATACATATCCAAAGCCACTTGGTAATTGCTTTCTAGAGAAAGTAAAATCTCAGTTAATAGATGATCAGTCAAGTATTGCTTCAATATGTGGCTATACGATAGAGGGAAAAGCCTTAATTATGTAGATAGTTGAAAATATTTAAGTTACACTTCAAATCGTAAACAGGACTGTTGTGTGTCGGAGAAGGGGATAAAGGTGCAGGACCCGTAAAAATATCGTTCTGTAGAAATTAATTATTTCTATAAAATTTCTTCACAGCATTCGTTATGGCCATCTATATGACGTTATCATTATTTCATCATGTATATCTATTTAACCCTATCTCACCTGGGGAGATTGACCCCCCCCCCCAACCAGGAGAATGGGGCAATATGCATGTTTAAAACAGACTCTTTTAAACAGATAAAGTGTCTACCATTACTTCCCTATGCCTAAAACGTGTACGCCGATAGATTTTTATAAACTTTTACTCCTGGAAAGGGTATCAGTTTTAAAAATTTCCCCCCAGGACAGGGTGCTTTTTAATCTAATTTGAAGGTAACAGAAAATAAAAGCTTTGATAAAAATTAATTTTAACGTTTGCGATGCTTTGTCGAAGGCCATGAATGTGTCTTTCACAAACATATTTCTTCATTTAACGTTTGCGATGCTTTGTCGAAGGCCATGAATGTGTCTTTCACAAACTTATGCCTGAAAACGTGTACACCGATATATGTTTATAAACTTTTACTCTTGGAAAGGGTATCAGTTTTGAAAATTTCCCTCCGGGACAGGGTGCTTTTTAATCTAATTTGAAGGTAACAGAAAATAAAAGCTTTGATAAAAATTCATTTTAATGTTTGCGACGCTTTGTCGAAGGCCATGAATGTGTCTTTCACAAACATATTTCTTCATTTGCCCTGACCGTAATTTGAATTTGAAGATTGTAAGAAAACAAACCTTAAAACGTGAAGGTAGCATATGACGCATATTATCACGATTGCCAAGAACGTAATCCCAAGCAGGGGACTAATACATACCCAAAGCCACTTGGTAACTGCTTTCTAGAGAAAGTAAAATCTCAGTTAATAGATGATCAATCATACAGTATTGCTTCAATATGTGGCTATACGATAGAGGGAAAAGCCTTACTTATGTAGATAGTTGAAAATATTTAAGTTACACTTCAAATCGTAAACAGGACTGTTGTGTGTCGCAGAAGGGGGTAAAGGTGCAGGACCCGTAAAAATATCGTTCTGTAGAAATTAATTATTTCTATAAAATTCCTTCACAACAACTCGTTATGGCCATCTATATGACCTTGTCATTATTTCATCATGTATATCTATTTAACCCTATCTCACCTGGGGAGATTGACCCCCCCCCCCCCAACCAGGAGAATGGGGCAATATGCATGTTTAAAACAGACTCTTTTAAACAGATAAAGTGTGGTAAGGCCGAAAAGTCGGAGATGTCGGAGATGTCGGAGATGTTGGAGCAATTTCTCAAACTTTTTCATCTCTGACTTTTCGTTTTTCCCCTATATGCTACAAACGAAAAGTCGGAGGAAAATCTCCGAGGCTATTTTCTACCAACACTGCTACAAACCGTGGGAAACTGCCGTAGAAGAAGGGCATTTTACAATCAGAATTTACAGATTTAAAGGGAAAAAAATCCCTGCTCCGACATCTCCGACTTTTCGTTTATTGCATATAGGGGAAAAACGAAAAGTCGGAGGAAAATCTCCGAGGCTGTTTTCTAACAACACTGCTACAGAGCGTGGGAAACTACCTTAGAAGAAGGGCATTTTACAATCAGAATTTACAGATTTAAAGGGAGAAAAATCCCTGCTCCAACATCTCCGACTTTTCGTTTTTTGCATATAGGGGAAAAACGAAAAGTCGGAGGAAAATCTCCGAGGCTATTTTCTAACAACACTGCTACAAACCGTGGGAAACTGCCGTAGAAGAAGGGCATTTTACAATCAGAATTTACAGATATAAAGGGAGAAAAATCCCTGCTCCAACATCTCCGACTTTTCGTTTTTTGCATATAGGGGAAAAACGAAAAGTCGGAGGAAAATCTCCGAGGCTGTTTTTGAACAACACTGCTACAAAGCGTGGGAAACTACCTTAGAAGAAGGGCATTTTACAATCAGAATTTACTGAATTAAGGGAGAAAAATCCCTGCTCCGACATCTCCGACTTTTCGTTTTTTGCATATAGGGGAAAAACGAAAAGTCGGAGGAAAATCTCCGAGGCTATTTTCTAACAACACTGCTACAAAGCGTGGGAAACTGCCTTAGAAGAAGGGCATTTTACAATCAGAATTTACTGAATTAAGGGAGAAAAATCCCTGCTCCGACATCTCCGACTTTTCGTTTAGAGCATACAGGGGAAAAACGAAAAGTCAGAGATGAAAAAGTTTGAGAAATTGCTCCAACATCTCAGACATCTCCGACATCTCCGACTTTTCGCCCTTACCGATAAAGTGTCTACCATTACTTCCCTATGCCTAAAACGTGTACGCCGATAGATTTTTATAAACTTTTACTCCTGGAAAGGGTATCAGTTTTAAAAATTTCCCCCCAGGACAGGGTGCTTTTTAATCTAATTTGAAGGTAACAGAAAATAAAAGCTTTGATAAAAATTCATTTTAACGTTTGCGATGCTTTGTCGAAGGCCATGAATGTGTCTTTCACAAACATATTTCTTCATTTAACGTTTGCGATGCTTTGTCGAAGGCCATGAATGTGTCTTTCACAAACTTATGCCTGAAAACGTGTACACCGATATATGTTTATAAACTTTTACTCTTGGAAAGGGTATCAGTTTTGAAAATTTCCCTCCGGGACAGGGTGCTTTTTAATCTAATTTGAAGGTAACAGAAAATAAAAGCTTTGATAAAAATTCATTTTAATGTTTGCGACGCTTTGTCGAAGGCCATGAATGTGTCTTTCACAAACATATTTCTTCATTTGCCCTGACCGTAATTTGAATTTGAAGATTGTAAGAAAACAAACCTTAAAACGTGAAGGTAGCATATGACGCATATTATCACGATTGCCAAGAACGTAATCCCAAGCAGGGGACTAATACATACCCAAAGCCACTTGGTAACTGCTTTCTAGAGAAAGTAAAATCTCAGTTAATAGATGATCAATCATACAGTATTGCTTCAATATGTGGCTATACGATAGAGGGAAAAGCCTTACTTATGTAGATAGTTGAAAATATTTAAGTTACACTTCAAATCGTAAACAGGACTGTTGTGTGTCGCAGAAGGGGGTAAAGGTGCAGGACCCGTAAAAATATCGTTCTGTAGAAATTAATTATTTCTATAAAATTCCTTCACAACAACTCGTTATGGCCATCTATATGACCTTGTCATTATTTCATCATGTATATCTATTTAACCCTATCTCACCTGAGGAGATTGACCCCCCCCCCAACCAAACTTTTATTCGCCAATATTAAAATATGCAAAGCAAGATGCCAAGATTCCGCTACTTTGACTGTTTATCTTTTCTATATCAAGTGATGAAAATGTTAATATTTTATATAAAGAACCCAATGCATGAGTAATAGGCTTTTTATGATAAGAACATATATTGTAAAATTGTTGAAAAGTTAACAGTTCATCCAGATTTACTTACGTTGTAAAGTTGGATGTTTACAATTACTTTACAACGGTTTTGTAAAAGTTGTAAAGTGACCATTTACAAGCCATTTACAAGGTACTGTAAAGCCGTTGTAAAGAAGATATTTTGACACCTTTAAATGCTACGTTTATTGCCGCGAAATTGTTGAAACTGTGTTCTCGGCAGGATTCTCACTTCTCTTCAAGATCGTTTTGAAAAGAATCAACCACTTTTAAAGTCATTGTAATTGCTTGATGGGACACATAAGACATCTTATGGCATAGAGCCTAGTGTGAGAAACTTCTGTTCTACATACTACATCGATTCACACAGATGTGCTTATGAACTGACAAGGACTCAGGAAGTGATGAAAAAGAGCATGACAATGAATGAGACCTCAACGTAGAAGAAGAACGTGATGATGAGGATGATGCAACTGCCAAGAAAATATATTCCAATGAAAGATCTCCATCCTTTATAGATGCAATAAAGATCCTTGCCAATCCAACCTATCATCTTGTGGATGCTTATCCCACACTGTGCAAGGTTTATTCGATAGCAGTTGCAATTCCAGTCAGTTAAGCAACTGCATAGCGCTCGTTCTCCACCTTAAAAAGGGTTAAATCAAAAATCAGATCAATGGTGTTACAGAGTAACCTTGAGTCACTGCTGTTTATGACTGTAGAAAAGAAAGTTTTGCTGTCGCTCAACAAAGCAAGAATCGTTGACATTTTTGCAAGATCATCAGAAGAATTGAGAGAGGCTTTGTGATGATTTTGGTTTGGTTAGGCTTCATTAACACTTTACATGGAAGAAAAGAAGTAGAACGGGATCGAGATGTACTTTGATGAAAATGACATATTATACATAGTTTAAAAGACCTATTTGTTGATTTTGATGAGAAATGCGCATTTTTAGTGTTAAAATAAGATACAAACAATACAACGGGCAAGACGGGACAAGGTCAAAGGGTGTTTTCAAATGTTGCCTCTACTAGAGTGAGCAGCCACTCACAATTGCTATATCGTTTTTAGAGAAGCAATTTACGACACATAAATTCCAAGAAGGTCAAATATTAGGATCACATTATTTTTCCATTCATACTCGCAATTTCAGTCAAAGCTTACGCATGAAAGTTCGCATTTAAGTTGCAAAATTTCTTTCTATTGGCATTTGCAAAAGACATTACTTAGTATTACAATATTACATAGCATTTATTGAAACACGTACTTTAATAGAAACATTGCACAGGAGGGGCACCAAAATCGACTTGGCCACCCCAGGGAAAACATAGCCACCCCGCCACTGGTTGGCACCAAAGGCTGGGTTATTGATAATGTTTCTGTGCTACCATTACACATAGCATTGGGCATAAGGTTGAGAAATGTCAACTCTTTGGAAGTCATAGCCCTTAGCCTTGACCTGCAGATATTGGAAGCAAAGGGTGCAACAAGTGACATTATGGTTTCTTTGCTGCAATCAGTTCAAGAGAAGACATAGGAGTTGGAAGACCTTTACAAAGACTTAGTAGGGAAACAACAAGAACAAAATGATTTGGTGGAGAAAACTTATCAAGAAAAGGAACAAAATTGACATTTTCTGGAAAGAACCAATGGCAAATTAACAAATAATTCAAGAGATGCTATAATTTCCAGAAAACCTATATCAAAGCAAGGCAAATTAATCAAGGAAATCAGCAACTTAATCAAAACAATCCAAAAATCCATCACTGACATTACAACATTTTTGATGATAACTCAACAAACCATTCAATCAATAAAAGGACCATTCAAGACCCATTTGGACTTGATTCTTGATTCCATGAAATTAAGGAGGGCTGTCTACCATTCAGGAGCATTGATTGGAAATGATGTACAGAAGCTGACTACTGCAAAGCAAATAAATTCACTGACATCAGTCTTCAAGCCTAAATCAATTGATATTCTGTATGGGAAAACTGCCCTCTTTGGTGACAAAAGATGCATGTGCGCTTTTCAAAATTTGCTGCATGCTACAAATTGTTTATGGCAGATAGGGTTCTGTGTACACATGAAGTCGCTGTCCTGGCAGTGAGATGCTTCAATTAGCCGTTGCTGTTGTGACGGGTGGTCATTTTTTTAACGTGTTGCGATAAAATAGAAAAATTTAGTGTTAGGTACATGGAAATGTGTTAACAGGTGTAATGAAGTTTGCAAGATGAGCTTTGCTCAATTGTCTTGAGTGATTTAGTTTGTTTTAGTTAAAATCACTGTGGAATGGTAAAACTCGCACTGGTGCCTCAACTACTCAAATTGCAAATAGAGTGCAGCCAAGAAATAATATGCCAAAGGTAATTCAAGTTTTTACAATAACTTTTAGGTCAATCCAACCGTATGGATGGCCAGGTAAAAAACTCGGAGATGTCGGAGATGTCGGAGATGTCGGAGCAAAGATTCTCCGAGGTTTCTCAACTCCGTGTTTTTTACTTGGCCCTATATGCTCTACTAAAAAACTCGGAGATGTCTTATCTCCGAGGTTTCTCAACTCCGTCTTTTTTACTTGGCCCTATATGCTCTACTAAAAAAGTCGGAGATGTCTTATCTCCGAGGTTTCTCAACTCCGTCTTTTTTACTTGGCCCTATATGCTCTACTAAAAAAGTCGGAGATGTCTTATCTCCGAGGTTTCTCAACTCCGTCTTTTTTACTTGGCCCTATATGCTCTACTAAAAAAGTCGGAGATGTCTTATCTCCGAGGTTTCTCAACTCCGTCTTTTTTACTTGGCCCTATATACTCTACTAAAAAACTCGGAGATGTCTTATCTCCGAGGTTTCTCAACTCCGTGTTTTTTACTTGGCCCTATATGCTCTACTAAAAAACTCGGAGATGTCTTATCTCCGAGGTTTCTCAACTCCGTCTTTTTTACTTGGCCCTATATGCTCTACTAAAAAACTCGGAGATGTCTTATCTCCCCCCCGGGGGGGGTCACTACCATATGTACCAGTACGGGATGTGCCATTTTTTGGGGTACCTTTTTTCAGGCTGAAAATAAATTTTAGGGTGTCATTTCTGGTAACAACACAAATGAACATAAATTTTGGGGTGTCAGTTTGGAAGAAAAACGCTTCAGGGTATTGAATTTTATCTAATTTCAGATACTTGGTTAGAATTTCGAATCTTGGTCACAATTTTTAGGGTATCTATTTTGAATGGCCCGTAAATTTTGGGGTATGGTTTTTGAAAAATTCATAAATTTTAGGGTATGATTTTACAGTTCAAAATGGCACACCCCCGTCATCCGCCTATTGAAGTGACCCCCCCGGGCTTATCTCCGAGGTTTCTCAACTCCGACTTTTTTACTTGGCCCTATATGCTCTACTAAAAAACTCGGAGATGTTCAGAGATTGCATATTATATACACTTCTCTATAATTCAAATTCTCTTCACTCGCCGTCACGACACTCAATCAATCTTTATAAGAAACTAGGCTATGAAATTCGTAGTAACTTTTATGGAACGCCGTTTGCACAAAAATGACATAAACTAGATTTATGTGCACATAAGCATAGTTTATGAACATAAACATAGTTTATGTCCATTCTTTTGCAAACAGCGTCGTACCTATTGTTCTGAGACGCGTCTAAATTATTCCCCGAGGATCAGTTTGCAAATTACGGCACTGTTTCTTGTGAAAGCTTGGGAGAATTTAGAGTGAAGTCGGTTAACACCCTTCTCATAAAAGAGGGGAAGGACAGCAAGTGGCGCGTCAGTTTAATCCAATCTTGCACAGATTAGTTTAATCCAATCTTGCACAGATTAGTTTCGAATATGGTTGGAAAGTATGGAAATTGGGTCATTCCAAATAAGAACAACAGATGCCTGTCAGGTGATGTTTTCAAAATTCCTTCTAATTTTTACCAAGGGGACCCAAGCATCAGAGAACCTCAGAAAAAACATTTCAGCAAGATATCTCATTTGGTTCAGGTTTTATGATCAATTGAATATTTAGCCAGTTGCTATGTTTATGTCATTTTTGTGCAAACAGTGTTCCATAAACTTTGTCTTAACGTCTTAATTTATCACTTTTCACTGTGGACCGTTAATATAGTTCTTTGAACCGAGAAAATAACGAGAAATAAAGAAAACGTAAATAAAAGAAAGCATATAAAAGTGGCTCTACCCTAACCCTAACTTAGGGTTAGGGTTAGGCTCAGCCACCTGCAGTCAAATCCTAGCCTATCAAATGTCAGAATTTCCCGTTGACATAGATCAGTTATCCGAATATGGTGCCGCACGTGTTACCGTCTATTGTCCTTGTAAGGTTATTTTTTAAAGGCTTATATATGCTTAGATACGTACATTTTGTTTGAGACACATTTCAACTCATATCTAAAAGTTTAGAAGTTTCTCAATCGAGGATTGACCTCCAGAGTTTATTAATTTTGTACGAGACAACAAGAGTTCATCCTCTTGGATTGGGACTTGACAGTATTCGCATTACTATCATCGTCTGAGTAGGTTAAACGGAACCGACAATTTAAACCATTAAATCAACTGATGCATGGCATCTATCCACAGACACTATGTTGAAAAGAATCGAAATCGTTATCTTCCACCATTATGTTATCGTTTCATTTTCATTTCATTTTATCATATTTAAACAGAAAAACCCTATTAGCTAAAAAAGAACTATTGCTATACAATATAAATATCTATTTACAAATAAAATTTATAAATTTGCTGATCTTCCAAGGGATCTTGCTTCGGATTTCATTCCATGTCTTAGCACCAGAGTAGAAAAAATTGCTTTTGGAGAATTCTAGGTTCTGCCTTGGGATGTTCAGATCTAACTGATTTCTCGTTGGATAGATCGGATACTTGTTGGACAACCATGCAGTCTGTTTTATCCGTGTTCCAACTAAGCTTACTCAGCTTATGCAGCTTATTCTTAGATCATTGCAGAGCTCGTCAATATCTTCTGCAGAGCAAGTTATGCTTGAGTCGTCCACATGCATGTTTGAGGTGCATTTTTTGAGGCACTGCTCAAAGTCGTTGACATACAGGATGAAGAGGAGAGCCCCCAAGCACGAGCTCCGAGGAATACCGCAGTGAACAGTTTTTAGGCTAGATCGTAAATTCAACAAACAAAATTCTAACGTAAGCTATGAAACCATGTATCAAACCTAACAAAACAGCATAAAACGTAGAAACCAATTAAGCATAGCATATGTTGCTTTGAACAGTGAAACCATCTGAAAACTTATGAAACCTTTTTTTCGTCCGACTCTCAACGATAGGTGATCTTGAACGTTTTGTGCGATTTTGAAAAACAAAACATGGATTGTCATAATGGTTTCACTATTCAAGGCAAAATTCAAATTCTCAACAAAATAGGAAATTCCAAACAAACATTAAACACATAACATTAAACGCAAACAAATTCGAACAAATACATCTGCATAAATACACAAAATATCTTTAAATGAATGAATAGCCTAGAGCTTAATTTGCTAAACGTTTCGGGCTTAACCCTTCATCAGTAGTAGGCTGAATCAATTGTCTTGAAACATACTAGAAGGAAATAAGTCTGCAGGCAAATAATTTCAAGCCTTTTCTCGTGAAATTTCAAACGTCTGAAATTTCAGACGTTTTGGGGAAATTTCGGACGTAAACTGGTAGCGTTTTTTGGCAGGAAGATACTGCGTACACCTGCTCGGCATATTTTTTCATTTGAAGTTGTTATGGGTCCATCTTTTGTGTAGCTAGATTAAGAATTTTTATTTTATTTTTAAAGATTCTGCATCATTTTGTTGTGACGTCACTTTAGCCTCAAGTATTGCTTTATGAAACTTTCCTTAAAAACTTATTCTCAAGACGATTTTGCCGATTTTGGATATGTTGTAGAGAAAATTCTGTATCGATTGGTGAAAGCTGCAGATTCGTACAAAACAATGGTTTCTTGGATATTTCAGTTGTTGAGACTACACTCTTTTTTTTATAAGAATATTGTTTATAAGAATATTCAGGCTCAGAATCATCCAAATTCTAAGAATATCACAAGAATATTGCTCAGGCTCAGCTCGCCATATTTGTGTCTCGTTTTTCGGCAGTTGCCTGTTTAGCAATGTTCATAACAGAGAATCGCATGACTGACGTATCTCATTTTTTCAAAAAGCATGTTTAAAACTTTATGATAGCTAAGAACGTTTGACCATTTCCTCGTAATGACATGACATTTCTTTTAACTACCTATGTTCCCCTGAAACCATATCAGCTTCGAAAAAAAATTAGAATACTTTAAGAATATGTTCAGGCTCAAAGCGAAAATTTCTTAAGAATATTGAGGCTGGACAAAATTTATAGTATTCTTATAAAAAAAAGAGTGTACTATTGTTTCAAAGGATTCTCAGAAAGTCCTTTGTGACGTGATATCAAAATGACGCAGAATTTAAAAAAAATTTCGAAATTCAAAATCTGCATGAAAAGTTAACCCTGAGCGACAAAATATAAAAAAATAGACAGAGCAGTTGTACATGGTACTGTCTTCCCAAAAAACGTTACTATGTTATTCAATCAATTCGAACAAAGTTGTATACAGCAGTTTTACTTCACTTGATTTGTAACAAATAATACCAAACGCTGCGGTAAGCAACATCGTTATAAAGATCTTGAATTCTTCGACATCCCCATGGACACAAATTTTTCGAAAACTCCTCTGTTAGCAGACTGGAAGATTGCATGTTTCTTTACAGCAACTTTCATAGAAGAAGATGGTAAGAATTTGATTTCTATCAAATCATTCCATGGCCCAAAGAATCATAATGCACCATGGCTCCGCCTCTTAACCCTATCTCACCTGGGGGGGGGGGGTATTCCCCCAACCAAACTTTTATTCGCCCATGCTAAAATATGCAAAGCAGGATGCCAAAATTCCGCTACTTTGACTTTATATCTATACTGTATCGAATGATGAATATTTCAAGATTCTAAATTTAGCACTGTAACCATGGCATCCAATGTTTTACTATGTAGTCAGCAAAATTTGTATACTTTTTTTTAAGTGTTGCAGATATTAATCTAAAATATAAGCCAAATTATGCCTACACATGTACTTGATCATATCCAACTCAATTTGAAACAAAAAAAAGTCAATTTCATGCCTCATTTCATTGTTTCAATCATGTTGATAATAATCATGATAATCATAACTTAATATCTTCTTATTGTCATAGCAACAAGAACAATAGAGGTAATTCGATTTAATTACGTGATTTTGATTGTTTGCATCGAAGTCCATCTATTTACCAAGTTAAAAGATTATAGCTACTATAACAGCGAAGAAAAAGAGGGGGGGGGGTGGAATCCACTCCTCCCCAGGTATTCCCAGGTATTGACCAATTCAAAAGTCCCAGGTGAGATAGGGTTAATGTTGTGGTTGGTGAAAGAAGTGGAGAAAATCGACTTTTGTGTACTGTACAGGAAAAGGTGGTACCTGGGACGAATGCAGCTTAGCGGGCGACGCTAATAGACGATTGCGCTAAAGACGGCGGCGAGGAATTTTTTACCAAGATGCACTGCGTTTTTAATCGAATTCCTATAGGGTCGTTAAAGAACCTTATTTAGAGCGCAATGCATTTTGGTAAAAAATTCCTCGCCGCCATCATTAGCGCAATCGTCTATTGTCATATACCTTCTGAAAGTATAGAACTGAACCATAACCTTACACAAACCCCCAACCCTAACTAACCCTGACTTACCTAAAAGACCCTTTTCTGAAACTAACCATGGCCATTCGATTGCCGCCCGCTAAACTGCACTCTTGCCTGGTACCTCTTTGAGTAATAGAGTATAGTTCATGCAATCTGGGAATCTAATCCAGTAAAAACCCGCATATAAGAACCTTAGATTTTGATATCCCAGAGAGACGGCGGACACACCGCGCGAGGGAACCCCCGCACGCATATCCTAAGCTGCGGTCGCCGCTGGGGCACAATTCCCCAGTTCAACCGCAGCCCAGTGCCTGCATCGTGAAGGGGACCTCACATCCCGCACAGCACATCCCCCATCCCAATGAGAAGCAGAGCACCGCCCCCATCCTTGCGAGAAGGCCCATGAAATGTTTATCATGTTAGAAACCCAACTCTTGGGATATACGCAATACTAGATCTGATTTAGAAATTCCCATGCGAAAATCTGCAAATGGCCAAAAATGCTTCTCATATAAAGGCGCGACAATGTGGAATTGTCTCAGCCTAGAATCAAAATTGTCCCCGACATTGAAAACTTTCAAAAAAAGCATAGCAAACCTTGCATTTAGCTAATTCTCTCTCATATCATATCTAGCATATGCATGATCATATCTACAATTTTTATACACTTTGCTAATAGCTGTATAGATCAAATTGATTGTAGTTTTATTTTAGATTTACGTGTAAATTTAGATAGTTTCTTTTCGTTTGTAATTTTTTTAACAGGGTACATTATAAAACAGTATAACTGAATGTTTTACCCTGCATAAATATTATAAAATAAGAAATAAGAAAATATGTTTTGCAGAGCCTACAGTTGCATTTATCACCATTCCAACATCTAATTCGTTTTTCGAAAATAGGAAGGGTGCTTGGTCGTTTTATTTCGTGCGGTAAAAACTCCAAAGTTTATTTCCAAGGTAGGCTATGGTCTCAACTCCAAAGGACGTGGTTCGCACATTTGGAATTTGAGCGTCATTGCCATGCCTTAGATTGCAGCTAATACCTCGCTCCATAAAAATATCCCTCATGAAAGGTGGATTTAGATCAGACTATGTTTTAAAAATTTCCGTCATAAGCAACTGTAGGTTTCTTACATGGATGGGCACCGAATTGGTTTGCTCCAGGAGAGAACCAAAATCATTTCCGTGATCCTTGTAAGCAATGCGCAGTGCCCTTTCGTGAACATGATTTATTCTATGGTTTAAAGTTCTGTCATAAAACATCCAAACAAGTGGACAGTAGCTAAAGTGCGATAACACAAATGCTCTCATTAGCTGCTGCAATTTGTCAGTGTCCATGTAGCAGGATATACGAGCAAGAGCATGGAGTTTTTGGCAGGCCTTTCTACATAGGGTCTTCACATGTCCTTTGACAGATAGTGATCGATCAAAGGTTATACCGAGACTAAATTTCTTAAATATTTTATAACATATTACCAACAAGTAGTTTACATTTAACTTGTTTTAAGATAAGAACCTTCCTTGAATTTCAGGATGAATAGGTTCTTCTGTAATGGGGAGAAATTAGAACATTTTAGGCCTTAGGTTCTTATAAGTGGGTGGTTCTTTTATGCGGGTTTTCACTGTAGGGTCTATGGTTCAAATGTCATTTAATCTACAACCGTTCACAGCTCGATGTCTAACTGGTCACGCAGCAATTTCTTGTGACTCTCGTGCAGCTCTAAACCTTCACCTAACTTTAAGATATCTTGTGTAAAGTAAGGGAATCTTTCTGCGATGCATTTCTTCTTAATGCAATAGAAACGAGTAGTGAACCTACCAGGTGGCGACTTCACATATTTCGGTTGGCTTGGTGCTTTATTTGGATTAGGGTATTCCCATCTTTCTTCGTGGCTTATAACAATGTCGAATGGGATGATAGACAAAATTCCAAGTGGAAACTCGAGGCCACAATATCCACATTGGTTTCTGTTTGAAGGAACACATCTAACACTCAGCAAAACAAGTGGGCGATTGTTATGCCAAATTTCCGAGAATTGGCTGGCGTTTTGTGCCACAGGATTGGACTCTTCAGGCATTGGTGCATATATTCTGGACTTTCTTTTGCGTCCTCCTTTTCTTCCGGCTCCTCTGTTGCCATCTGGATATGTAAGGGATGATCTGGAAGCCATTTTTACGCATTTCACGAGATCAGTCAATTTGCCCTCTGCATCAGCGACTGCAGCGGAATGACTGCATATTCTGATGAATCTGGGAAGTAAAAATTTAAGAGTTGAAGAGTAGACCTAGACTTATGACGATGAGTTCCCTGTATCCCTGCGATAAACCTTGCTGAACAAGGACTCATAATATGCAGATACCCTTGGGAACGAGGTTGATAATGAAACTGTGAAAAAACCTGGCCTTGTTGTATGCATTCATCAGTCAAATTATGATGGAATCAGGGTCTCGAATCACGATTCACGGCCTCTAATCTTGAATCTTATCCAAATGCTATCAGTTGTTCAATTGAATCGAAAGTTCCGTCATAAGTCTAACGAGTACCAGTCTTTAATATCTGGGCTATCGATTTGCAGAATGCAAAAACGTCCAAAATTTCTTTCCGAGGGAGTTCCTGGTAGTGCTGTTTAAAATGTTAAAAGGGCTGCGTTACGAAACTGAATAAAAATCTGTAATCTCTATCATCACAAGTAAGTGTCCATAGGTTTCTACAAAAATTGGGGTTAATGGGGGTAAATCCACTCCGAACTGACCGTTAGAAATGTGCGTATTTCTGCATTCTTACGGCATATGAATGCTTCGTTTGTTCCTCTGTGAGATACAAGAATCATAAAGTAAATAACTCATTTAATTTCAGAAGAACAATGAGTAATCTGTGTGGCCTATACCTAAAACCTGCAAAATCACAGTTTTGACTGAAATTCCGTGACCCAGTATCTCTAACGTACTATTTCTTTCTCGATATTAATCAACAAATCGCATAGACTTTCACTACGAGATCATTGACTTCGTTGTGCCTTGCTAAGTTGCCACCCGCTGTTTCTTGTACCTCGTAATGGGGTATAACTGATGCAACGACAAAAATGTATTCAACATAGAGAGAATATTAAATGATTGAAGAACTCACTTAAATCCTTTGCAACTGCAGGTAACTTCAGAGTTACCGGTTTTGATTTTAACAGTATGAAAAGTTCCATTTGGTCCAGCTACCATAAATTGTTGCCAGCTTCCAATGGCTTCAATACAGGGATACTTTGAAACAGCATCAGGTGTATTACGGAGCAAGAGTGCTTTTCTTTCTATCAAATTGATGTGCAGTATGAATGAAAGGCTGTCTGATATCTTCACTGACAAGTTGTTGACTGCAGGCATCATGGGCACATTCATCGAAGCAGTTGAAGCAGGAATTATTTTTCGCGCACGAACATCACTCAAGCTCAGTTTATTGAACTCTGAAACGTACCTGGAATGAAAATTGCAGGTATCGTTATAAAGACTGCCAATGGCAATAAGACATCTTTTTTACCAACCTTGTATAAATGGTACTTTAGAATGCTGTGAGCTGTGATGTTCTATCTTTGCTATCTTTTCTGAAGTGCAGTTAGTAAATAACATTACCGAAGTTCAATATAAACGCGATAATTGGATGTTGCTGTTCTAGACTATACACTGGTTAAGCAGTTAAACAACGGATTTCGTTGTGAACACCTAATATCGTAGAACATCATGGATAATCGAAATTTTATGTTAGAGTGTCTTCATTTGGAATAAAATTAATAGCACCATGAAACTTACAAAATCTTTTCTCATGGGTACAACATCCTCACGACCATAATAGGCAAAACTTAGTCAGACCAGAAGGTATTTCATGATCAGTTGATAGGTTAAATACATGATAGTTTTGGATGAATCCGATGGGACGCCCCTGTACGACAGAGCAGAAACTGCGCTCATATGTGCGAAAATTTGTAACTTTGAGCCCTCCTAGCCCCCTGCAACAGATCACGAAATTAGGCAACACTTGATATTTTCTTTCTTAGCCCTCAACCTCTTGATTTATCACTTCAAAAAGCTCATGAATCCAAACACTTTCTTTTGCTCAATGACGTCAATTTACGCGGTTTCCGCTCTGTCTACACACGATGGCTGCAGGCAAAACATAGTTACATAACAGGGAGGATTTTTCTCTGTGCCATCTTGAAGAATAAAGAAAAAGACATACCTCTTTCTCGTTGTCTCATTCCAGTTGAACCAGTCTTCTACCTCCACTTTCAGATATTCCGCTTCCTTTGCCAATTTGTAGTTTTCACTTTGGCCATACAAAGCACGTTCTATCTCCTCTTGTTGTTCTCTCACAGCCTCTTGCCATACTGAACAGATGAATTGTGTCTTTGAGAGATCAACTTTCTTCGGAAATCCTAGTGCAAGCTTCTTTGCCGCCAGCATTGAATTAACGGTCTCCGATTGGTGTGTATATACTCTTTGTACTCTTCCATCTACCCCATATGGTATTCCTCCTGCTAATCGAACATCACAAGTCATTTTGCCCAGGACAGATTCCTCTCTTTCTTTTAAATAAGTGGAGAATTTTGGCTTGTACTTGCTTGGGTGGTTCAAGTAGCTTTTCTCTATCTCATCCAAAATAGCTGTCTGTGTTGTCAGTTTGTCTCGAAGGTCATCCTTGTCATTTGCTTCAATTAACCCATTAGCACCAAAGACTATTTCAAGAAAAGGTGCTTGATCTCTGTCCCCTTTTATACCAATGCCCTTTAAGAATCCTTTGCAGTTTTCTTTAAAATGCGCAGTACACCTTAATTGCACCGACTTTGGCATATTTTGAATGCATGCATTTATTAGTGCCTGTTCACCATCTGTTATGATACCAATCTGTTGACCATTCAAGCATGTCTTCCTTGCAATCTCTCGAATTCCACGATCAAAAGTTTCTTCAAACTTCCCATGGTGCAAAATCACTGGTCCAATCATTACTGCATTACTCCACTGATCTCTGATGTTTTTCGATTTAGCTAGAACAAGTTGATTCCGATAAGTTAATGGTGTCACCTCATACATACCATGATTGAAAGTTGGGTCAATTGATATTGGTGGCCCATCCTCTGCATGGGATAAATCATCCACCATTCTCTGTGTCCCTAACACCCACATGTCATTAGGTATATCAGAATGATGCCAAACAAAGCCTTCTTCTGCAAGCTCTTCGTTGTACGCCAGGATCATCTCAACTTCATTCTTGGGATTATTTCTGTTTTTCTCCGGATTTGAGCCAGCCATTGCCCACACCTGGTGTTTAGATCTGGGCCGATCTCCAAAATCATCACTGGCACTTCCTTTATTCAATGCAGCTTTGAATACATTCCCCAAACATCCTTTTCCACTGGCAGAAATTCCCTCATGCAAACTTGATATTGTGCTCTTTTTAAGTGGGTAATACGATGCACATTCATTTTTCTTGGCATTACCATGTGGTTTCACATTGAATTTTATTTCTGAAACATCACCACACACTTTTTGGTCAACAATGTACTGCACAATAATTGCATCCTCAAGAATTTGTCCTAAACTGTCAATGAAGTATGAAACACTTCTGATGAGCCCTGCATGATTCTTTTTTCTGTTTACTTTCAAATACCACTGATTTTCTTGAAGCTCGACTTTCTTATTGGAGTATACCTTGACTTTCTGTTGCTCTTGGCAGCTCTCGGTAATTTCAACCACATGATTTTTTACCTCCAGGCATTGTTTATACACACCGTTTAAGTCACTAAGCACATCATCTGGATGCTTTAATTTACTGTTGTCGATTAAAAAAATAGCATTTTTTCTGCATGCTTGGGGTACCCTATTTGCCTTTGGTATACCTCCTCTGATCAGTGCTAGCTGCTCACCAAACGTTAGCTTAGTATTCTTATTTTCAACACACGGTAGATCATACAGTCCAAACTTGCTAATCTCCATTTCTCTCCATCTCTCTGTGTATGACATATCACTGGCGTTTGGTAGTTTCTTGAGGCTCCGTATGCTTTGGCTCTGTGTACTATGGCCAGTAACACTGTTGGCTTTTGCATCCTTCACCATACTTCCATGAATATGAACACTGTACTGCACTGGTGACTGAATATTGACATCCTGCCTTGGTTGTAATATTTCGTTGTTGCTATCTTCTAATGATTCATCAGAATCTATCAGAATGACGCTTCCTTTCAACTTCGTTGGCCTTTTGGGATCATGCTTTTCTTTCACTTCTCCTACATTGCATTCAATGCTCTTCACTAGGACTTCTGATTCAACATCTATAACATCATCACTGCTTGCATTATCAGATCGTAGTACATTGTCACTGCCTTCCAGTATGGATTTTTCTGTAGTGAGTGGAGTTTGCATACTTGGGGATCTCCTTCCATGAATTTCTTCTGTCCTCTCAAAACTTCTCACCTCGAAGGCTTGCCATTGGATGTCCTTTATTCCAGAAGATTCTAGCCTCTTCCAAATCCATTTACAGCATGAACTACAATCTTGGAACACTTTGACTATTCCATTGTAATTACCATCGCAATCTGGGCTAACTTTATGAGTGTCAATGATGAAATGTTCATTGCCTTCTTTGCCGACAAGAAATGAGTATGGAGGAACAGTTAAAATGGCCACTTTCTGAACAGAATTTGCAATAATTCTGAGCTCACTCATTCCTGCTGGTGAGTAGATTGTGTTTGTCAAATCCCTGTTTGTGAGCTCATTCAGTGTTAGTTTTGTGATCAGTCCATACCTTAACATTAGTTCATATGCCTCTGTTGGGTCATAACAGCGCTCTTTTTCTCTGTATTTATTCAGAGTAATGGGAAGCTTTGAGATAATGTCTTCTACTTCTTGTGTCAGTTTCATCCATTCTATCTTACTCTTGTGCAGAATCAATTCACTCAGCTTACATGCAAAAAATTCTCAAGCATTGTTGCCATCATTTAATGGCTCGAAGAATGCACCCTCGATTGCTGTTGGGTATGCATCTTCAAATGCAGAGCCTTGGTGAATTTTGAGTGGAAACGACAGTGACAAGATGGTTTCGCCAAGTTTTGTCTTAACTTCTCCCAAGCTAGGTCTTTCGTTGGGGTTACCTTTCAAGCACATCATTGACGATTCTTGAACAGAAATCCATTCTGTTGCCTTGATACTGTTGTACATGTTATCTTCTTCTGGTACACAGTAATTAGAGACTTTATGCAACAGAAATGTGTCCCAGTTTCTTATATTTCCCGACTCCCTTGCTTCTTTGAAATATGGAATCTTGAATGCTGGATTCACCAAGCAAAACAGAGTCATTCCAAGGCTCCATATGTCTGCCCTCTTTAAATCCTCTTCCAACATTGAACTTTTCCGTTTTGCTGGGTCTAATACTTCTGGTGCCATAAAGGGTGCTGTTCCTTTGAAAATATTGACTGTTGATGATCTTGCTGTGTAAGAGCTTTGGGCAATTCTTCCCCAACTTTCTCCAAAATCGGTTAGCTTGCTGACGCATGGTTTGCTCTTCCAAATGGTCCCCTTTTGAATAGGATCATTGATGTTGAGGAAATGCTGGTTGCTTACAAGTATATTTCCCGGTTTGAGATCCCTATGTGCGATTCCCCTACAGTGCAGGAATTCCAGGCCATTTACTAGATCTTTTGCTATGCAGGGTACTAGGTGCCTAAAGCCTTGAAAGTGACATTGTTCAAGCTCAGCCAGGAGTTTGTCCAAACCAGATACTTTCAAATCCTTGCCAAATGGAGCAAAGTCAAAGTAAACATATTCTAACATTATGGCTCTTGGCTGTTTACAGACAGCAATAAACTTGACAACATTTTGATGAATAATGTTGTTATGGAATTTGGCTTCTTTTATCAGATCTTTCTCTTCTGCACCTTCCAGTTCTTTCACAACTGTCCTCTTACCTTTGAACATGGCCTCGTACACGTTGCCATATGATCCAGCACCTATCATTGGCCCTTTCTTGATGCTCGAATAATGGAAGCTAGGCAGTCCTTTGAAAATTTCTCCATGACTCCTTGGAGTCACAAATCTTGGCAGTTGAAACATCTATTTGAATAAAATAGAATGAGGACTCAATTAGGAAGGAGATGATTCATATATGGCCATAGATTGCCATATATGGAAATTTTCCAATGGTGGAGCAAAGTGGAATATGTTCTACAAGAGAGCTAAATTGATGTTAGCTATCCTTTCTAATTGCCAGTTCCTTTATCCGGATAAACAAGCTTTAATCTTTCTTAACAATGACTGTATGAGAATGAGGGGACATGTACAAGGGTGGCTAAATACACCTGTCAAATGTAGGTGCAATATAATATTTCTTAACCCTAGTCCACCTCAGGGAGGGAGGGGGTGCCTCCACATGCAAACTTTGGACAACAAAACAAAGAGTAAAAAGGGGATTGGAGGGGTGAAACATCAATAATTTTTCCTAATTTGTAATTGAAAATTAAATTTCAGGCTTTCCATTGTAATATTCTAAGTCACGTGACCATCTTTCTACCTTCAAAAATTGCTTCCATGTGGTTTTTCTTACTTGAAATTCTGAGTCACATGACCAGCAGATGCCCATATTTGGAGAATTTGAAAAAAAATTACACAAACGACCATAGTGTCCAGGCGATTTTTCAAGGATTTTCCACAAGTGGGAAAACTGCCAAAAGGGCCCCCAAATTTTTTACGCTATGAGTTTACAACAAGACAAAAGTCAATTGGGCATCATTGACAAAGTCAGGTCACTTAAAACAAAAAATCTCAAAAAAGCACACAGCTTCAAACTCATTATTGAATGTTTTTGATACATAATTTTCTGTCTTGGAGATTTCCCAAGATTTTATTTGAGCTTGCAACATCAATCATATTGTTTTGTTCACAAGGGAAAATGAAGAAGGGCCTCGTTTTGAATTAGGCCACTGTGGTAGAAGCACTAGTTTTTCCTTCGCTGATGGGACAAGAAAAAGGGACCTACTTGGACAAATGTACCACCAGTCAGTACTTTAAAAAGTACCCTGATATTGTCTCGGCAGCTTGAGGACCGACAGCTCGAGGGTCTAGCTCCCTGCTCTAAAATCGAGACGTACATTTTTAGCTCTCTCACCGGCAGCTCGAGGACCGACAGCTCGAGGGTCTAGCTCCCTCGTCTAAAATCAAGACGTAAATTTTTAGCTCTCTCACCCGCAGCTCTCTGACAGGCAGCTCGAGGGTCGAACTCTCGGGTCTAAAATCAAAGTATAAATTTTTAGCTCTCTCACCGGCAGCTCGATGACCGACCTGCCGGGGACTAAAATGGAGACGTAAATTTTTTAGCTCTCTGACCGACAGCTCGAGGGTCTAGCTCCCTTGTCTAAAATCGAGACGTAGATTTTAAGCTCTCTCACCCGCAGCTCTCTGACAGGCAGCTCGAGGGTCGAACTCTCGGGTCTAAAATCGAAGTATAAATCTTTAGCTCTCTCACCCGCAGCTCTCTGACAGGCAGCTCGAGTGTCTGGCTCCCTGGTCTAAAATGGAGACGTAAATTTTTTATCTCTCTGACCGACAGCTCGATGACCGACCTCCCGGGGACTAAAATCGAGACGTAAATTTTTAGCTCTCTCACTCGCAGCTCTCTGACCGGCAGCTCGAGGGTCTTGCTCCCTGGTCTAAAATCGAGACGTAAATTTTTAGCTCTCTCACCCGCAGCTCTCTCACCGGCAGCTCGAGGGTCTAGATCCCTGGTCTAAAATCGAGACGCAAATTTTTAGCTCTCTCACCGGCAGCTCGAGGTTCTAACTCCTGGGTCTAAAATCGAAGTATAAATTTTTAGCCCTCTCACCTGCAGCTCTCTGACAGGCAACTCTAACTCCCAGCTCCTAGTTCTCCGAGGAGTAAACGACCCATGAGGACCCCCGTCTTTGAGTTTGAAGTCGAGGCTACTGGTCACGTGACCTAAGAACTCGATCGGATTGATAATGGTGGACGGAGTGAAGATTTGGAGGCTAGTCATGGATGTATTTTGGCTAATAAAAGGTGGAATTGAAGGTGAGTAATTATTAATTATATATCAAATTAATCCCCATGTTCTGGGCTATCAATTGATATATAATACATATGTAGCACTCATACAACGACAAAGTTATAAGTACAAACAATATAGACACGGTCTGAAGAGGGTGTGCGAAACTGCATTAGCGCCAATAGAATGACATTCATCTTTACATACATGATGTACTTTGTTACTGCAAATAGATTTCTATAGTTACCGTTGCTATAGGCGACACTTTATCTCAATAAACGTTCCATTTCGTGGCTATTTACCCACTATCCCTATAGCAACCATTAATTGTCAGTCACTAAAAGATGTGGGTTACTTTTGTACATGGCGTAAACTTGTTTCCTCATCGTTAAAGTGCCTATCAGGTCGGATAAAATATTTTCTGCAAATCGTTTCAAATTGAAGCTAAGGATATATGTGACGAACTCTCAACACTCTCGCAACGTTACAGCTACGAAAAACCCTTGAAATAAGGGTTCGAAGGTACCCCACTCTGCAGGATGTTGCGCAACACGGGAGTCTGGGCCAAGCGAATGTGTGACGTGTACTCCGGAAGAACGTTTTACTTTCGTACACAAAAGCCGTATGATCTATCGAAACGACAAACGCAAGTCGAAGCCGGTGCCTCTTAACCTGTATTAAAATGCTGTTTATTGCATCAAGATGAGCTCAGACTCGGAACTAGAGCAAAGCAATTCTGGAAACGAAGGTCTGGCGAACTTTGAGGGAGAAATTGAAGGGCTTGCAGGTGCAGTTGGTGCGGCAGTCGCATATGACGACGCTCAGATTGATAGGCTAGGCCTAGGCCGTACATGTGTGGGAGAGCCTCTCGCCGATGATGAACATTGCATACGATAACGGGAGAGAGGAGGGACAGCGAAACGAAATTCTTGTTGGAGAGTTAGACAACTAAATCGTACTTTCCCAGTGGAATCTTGGTGAGTGACATTTTTAATTCTCAGCAGCTTAGAAGTAACTACAAATCTAAGCTGTTTATACACTGCTCTTAGGCCACTACCAACCAAAACAAAAGCATCTTTTCAGCAGTTTCGTGTTGACTAATTTTGATAGGGCTGAAAAGTTTTCTGTCATCGAATGCATGTTTGGAAAATGCTTCTATGGAATCTGTAAACAAAGAATTTGTCATTACTACTTTACTGGATAAAAGATGCCCATCATCCTCTTCATATGATAATGACCAAAACATTGCAAGCATCACTCAGCATCCTGGATCTTCAGAAATCTGTCTTGGTAACTGCTCATTGCCTCACTTCGCAGATAAATATGAAACTAATGACAATGTTCGCAACTGCCCAGAAATATATTGCTAATTTATTATATCTTTACATGCCAGATGATTTCAAGTCAATAGGGATATCACCATCAAACTACCCTTTGTAGGGAAATAAGTAAACAAGTTTTGTGCGTGGTTGTGAGCAGTGGCGTGGTGGCTCCAAATTGGCTGGGGGGGCACAACCTGTTTTGGCGCCCCCTAGAAAGTTGTTACTGTGTCTGTTGTCTCTTACACAACGTGCAAAGGCTTTTAAGACTTGTTCCTCCTTTGGAAATGCTTTGAAAATAAAGGATGATGATTCTTCTGCACTCTTGTCGGAACCTCAGAAAAAATCGCACATTTAGTGATAGTAACAAATCCCTGTGCGAGCAAAAATTTTTGAGATCATTCCCTTCTTTTCGTTGGGAAATGCTCCTTGCGGGAGAAAATTTTTTGAGGAAACATCCTTTAATTTGGCTTAGAATGCATCTCTTGATTTCATATTTGCCTGTGCTAAAATGGAAGATTTGACATTTCTCAGAAAATCCTTACCTAACCTATACCCAGCTAGAGGACCATCTTTCGACTTAAGTGAAGCAATTGCCTCTATACCCCCCGTAGCCATACCACTAACTTTTTCTAGATAGGATTGGGTCCCACTCGAGTAAAAACGCCTTGGAATTGGGATAGCACGATCTCTAGACACTTTATGTTCGCGTGTGTAGAGAGTTATCGATTCCACATCGAACAAAAAACATTTCTGATTCCATCTAAACATCTTCAAAGGTGCATATAAAATAAAAAATTGAGGAAAAAATATCTCTAACACTTTTCTGTCGCATCTTATACATTCTAACTCGATTTAGTGTGGAACAAGCTTTCATGCATTTGGCGCCCCCTAAACGTTGGGCGCCTTTGGTGCCCCTGGATTCTCAGGCCGCTGGGGGGGCATGTGCCCCCCGGCCCCCCCGACCACCACGCCACTGGTTGTGAGCATTTAATGCCTTGATTTTAGATTTTATTTCGTGTACCAAGTCAGCTTTTCTTTGAAACCATATGGTGGACAGTTTTTGATCTCAACCTGTAACGTTTCTTTGCAGGTTCTTTATAGCAGTGGCATACAAGGAGTTTACTATCCTTGGATGGATGGCTATCCATGGATGGCTTGAAAACAACAAAAATATCCCATTGCAAGCATATGCATAACACATGATAACAACCAGGTTTCCAGGTACAGAGCTGCAGGGTTTTGAAGAGGAAGATTGATTGCTAATACAGGTATAAACAACTAAATGGGGTAGAAAATAGGCACTTTCATATGAATTAAGCACAACGTTTCAACCATAGCCCACTATCAAACAAGGCTCCAAATGGTGTTCTTAATTCATTTCATGTCAAAGTGCTCATATTTTACTTTTGGTTAGTTGTTTATCTTTGTACTTGCACTACACGCAACAAGAAGAATTTTTGATGATATGATTCATTTGATGTAGATCTAGATACAACAAGATTCAATGAAATTAAAAAAGTTTCAGCACAATCAGGCTTTCTTTCCTAGAGCAGCCTCTGCTGATAAAATAACGGTCTGAAAATTCTAAAAAGTGTGCTAATTTCCATGTCCTTTGAATCTTGTAGTATCTACTTAATAAATAGTATCTTTTTATGTTGTACTTGATATCAAAAACTTTTTATCGATGACCACAAAGTTGAAACGATCAAGAACAGTAGAAGAGACGTAAAGAATCAAAGCTGTCTTTTTAGTGCGTACACCTTTATAATATGGATAGTAAATATTTCAAAGGCTCTACATCATACAGTAAAGGCCTTTTCATATTTACACTGCTTTCTTGCTTAAAAAGTATCAAAAATCTTTCAGAAAATGTTTAATGTCTTTAGAATTCTTGTTTTTCTTTGCTACAAACTGTTTACAGCTTCTGCAGCCAAGTGACAATCATGCAGCATCTTTATGCTACAAGGAATAAGGAGGAAATATTAACAACTTCTGTCAAAACCTCATCAATGTTCAGATTGGGCACATTTGATAAACACTTTTCAACATTAGATCAAGTTTCAACAGCACAAGGACCAGATACAGTATAGCTGCAAAGCTACATTTTCTGTGAATTGGGCTAAGGGCCCAGGTGGTGGATAGGAGTACTCAGGTTACTTTCTTGGGTCTAACATTTGTGCAAGAATTCTCTTTCTGGGTCCTTCATTTTGACATGCTCTTTTTTTGGTTGCTAAATTTCTGGATTACTTTTTGGGTCTCAATTATGGGGAAAAGTAGCAAATAATACATGTATGTTTTTCATAAGAAACTAAGAATTTGGGCCAGTACTGATAAGTTTCTTGAAATTATCAGATCTGTGCCCTCCTGAACATTTCAAAACAAGGTGTTCTTTGAAGCCTTCCTGTTTAGACATATCTCAAGTACTTTTTGAGTGATATGATACAAGAAAAAGTCAGAATAATGAAAAATATGCCTGAGTTTCTTAATTTTTGGTGATCTGAGAGTCTGAGTACCTTATAAGTCATTTCTTATAAAAAAATATGTGTAGTGAAAAACTTTATTTGCACACAAAATTAAAATCAAGCAACATTTGTTAAAATAAAAATACTCAAATATATAACTATAATAGAAAATGAAATCTAAAAGTTAGGGCACATATAGCATATAATAAGAAAAATGTCATGCACCCCTATCCTAAACATCCTGGAGTACCCCCTGGGCTAAGAGATTTACAAGATTATCAAAATACACTATTCCATGGCTGGACAATTTAATGCTACCAGCCTAGGGACCACATATTTATGCCTTCCATCGAAGCTGGGGGGGGGGTGTGGTTATTGAATAAACATGATTGTGGCATGGAAAATATGATAATACTACCATTGGATTGGAAAAATATTCGAATTTACAGCTGGTTCCAAGTTTACATTTTTGGCAACATCATACTCATCAACTATTTCCTATACTCCTCTATTTTTATTGATTCAGGTTGGTTGAAGTTGTTCAGGTTTCAGGGCAGATCTGAAGGCCTTTAAATAAAAAGAGAGAAACAGGCACAGTAAAAGTCGTTTCTGTTGCTGGAAAGTCAATAAAATCATCTTTCTAAGATAATGATCTCAGAGTTGAGCAAAACTAAGGACAACTCACCGTTCTGTGGGCCAGGTAAAACCATTCTGTGTTTCCATGATCTTCATTTGTTCCTTTTCTCTGATTCCACTTGAAGTAAGGCCTAACTCTTACTTAGCAGCGCTGGCCATAATAAAACTCGAAAACACAACTTCGCAGGATCAACTTTCCTGAAGATCCAGGCAGTGTCGAGAGACAGGTCTTTCGAAATCCTCAGCCATAAAATGCTTGTACAGACCGCAGAATATTTTTGAAGGCTGCAGCTGGAAGTAGGCCCGTTTCATGTACACAGAGTCAATCCATTGCTTCTTTCGCCGCTTGGCAATCGGGTTATCATCATTTTCATCATTGAATTATAAAAGTAAAACTTCTTTCCCTCTGCAATCCTTGTTATGAGCTACAACCAAACACGACACATCTGTGTAGCATCTTTGAAGTTGGGTTTCACTCGCAAAATCCCTTTACATTCAACTAAATGGCCTTATCAAAACAAACTTTCCTTCCGGAGTACACGTCACAAGCCGCTATCCCCATGCCTTCTTCAAGGTACGCGACATTTCGTTCATTTGGTGCTGCAGGGGCAGACAAAAACACTCGTCTTGGGGCTATTTCAAACGAAAGAACACCTTTTTGAAGAAAAAACGCAATAACAAACATATCTCTAACGTTTTAAAGTTTAAACTCAAATTTTTTGAAGTGACCTGATAGGCACTTTAATAGTAGCTATCTATGCACCATGTCTTATTTCCACCTAACAGGCTTAAGTATAGAGATTTCAAACCATTACCTTCACAAATTTGAACTTTTACATTTGCTATACATTACCTCTAGAGGCTGGAGCCACATCTATAAATAGTATCGACTTCATTATCACAGGTTATGTACAACTTAAGATGCGACATTTAATTATATGATTACAGTTGCTAAGCACTTCTGTTCAATCGCCATATCGACTTTTTAAAATATCCTATAAGGCTTCAGTACTGACATTAATGAAATGTCCATATTATCACACCTGCACTTCCCAAGAGTACTATAATACCACTATGCACGGTAATGCTGATTATCTCGTGCATGTGTAACATATACTTCAGTAGCTGCTCTTTATGTACTCACTACTCATTCACCCGCCAGTGGCTACAGCCATATCTATAAATAGCATGACATTCATATTTACACATATGACGTACTTTGTTACTGCTAATATATTTCTATAGTTACCGTTGCTATAGGCGACACTTTAGCGTGACTACCAGGGGCCGAATACCGATGCTGACAAACGTGCTGCTGCCTTAGCGATCATCAATCCAAGTCCAGAATTAAAAGCGCAGATGTTGCAGGCAATTGAGGTTGGCGGTGCTCTATTTTCAATGGGCATAAATTATATGGTGGCCAATCGCCTATTTTCAACCCCTCAAACATATGCCAATTTGCTCACATTCGCACCAAACCCAGATCCGGTATTCAAGGGGAGCAAGAACATCCTGGACCTGCTGCCATTACTCCACATTCCCAAGCACGGCAATGCACCCCAGGCAGATCCTACCTCCGTTGATCACCTGGTGGCTGCATTGACTGGAGCACCTGCACCTGCACCTGCACCTGCACCTGCACCTGCACCTGCACCTGCACCTGCACCTCCTCCACAGGCACCTGCATATCCACCTGCCTATCTTCAGCACCAATATCTAGCACCAGGACCACATCAACAGGGAAATGCACAGCCACAGCCATTGCCACAGCCACAGCAACAGCCACAGCCACAGCCAAACCAACACCAACACCAACACCAACAATATTATCGTCCACAACCGTATGCTTACATGCCGCCACCACCATACTACCAACAACCAGTGCCACCACCATCACCCTACCATCCTCCACAAAGAGCAGCAGAACCACTGCAAGTCAATGTTCATGACCCCGTAAGTCTCCTCTTGGCAACTGCATCTCAAGCTACACCACATCCACGTCATATTTTCGCTACAGCACCCACTAGACCAAGTACACCATCACCGTTCCTGCCACCCACTGCCATTACCAATATTCCATGTTCATCTCCAGATGAAACACTGTTCATCCCCACATATTCAGACATAGCTTCCACATTTCGCAACGTTCCTGTCATCCGCACAAGTCCACCTCATCAATCATCTCCACTGACACAATTTTTTCATCACTCTCCCCATAGTGACTGTCCACCTCCACCACCACCAAATCCACACCACACACCAAACACACCCACCAACATCCTCCCATCATGCAACCCCACAACAATAGCAACATCCACTGTCACCACCACCAAGAGGAAGAGGTCCCACAATGCACATCAAACAACAGAGATTCCACCAGTACCACTTATCCCCGCCATTGACAACGCACCACCAAAAAAAAAGAAGAAGAAGGCGAAGAAGAACGTATAAACTTTATTTTTCAGTGACTATTGACATTATGATCGTTTGCATTTCATAAGCTTCTTTTACATTTACCTTTACATTTTATATTTCATGCACTTTCAGACACAATTGTATCGTTCTTTCTGTCCATTCGCACCTTCTCGTTGTATGCTACATTTTCATCTGCAGGTAGTTCAATAACAACCAGGGAGGGCGGGAGGGAGTGAAGCGGAGAAAGGTGGAGCATACGGAGAAACTGCCCCAGCATACAGTGCTGAGATATTCCGTCCAGTCAACCAGGGCCGAACAACACGAAGGTCCAAGTTCAAATTGGATATTCCATTTCGCAAAACTACTGCTGGACAAAAATGTCTATCTTATCTAGGGCCCAAAACATGGAATAGTCTTTCATCAGAGATTAAATCAACAAACAATATCGACACATTCAAACATAAGATCAAAGAGAATTTTTTCCAAAACATACAAAAAGAGGAAGATGACATATATGTCTTCTATTAAGACTTGTCATCATCTCTCCCGATCATGGTATGGTATTATAAACCATGTTTTATACCGAAAAAAAACTACAGTTTAGTATTTTTTTTTTCTTACGTTTTTCGTTGTACCAGCACCTCTAAGGGGACCATTATGGAATTAAGGTCATCTTGACCTTTTAATGCTATCCCTGCCACTGTGATTAGGGGTGTTTTTCCTTTACGTTTTTAACATTATTTATTGTATTGTATCTATTTTTATATTATATAACTGTAAATATTGTGGCAAAATGATACATACATACATACATACATACATACATACATACGGGTGATGACATTTGGGTGCTCCTTGATACAGCAAAGATAAGAGAGCACTGGTTAAATCGAATCTTGGAGAGGCTCCAGCCGGAATCGGTGAAAGCATACATCCACGTTCTCCACCATTTTTATCTCTTCTTTTTGAGCGTAGACACAATAATTGAAGCCAACGAGCAAGAGATAATTTTATGCCAGGCCAAATTTAAAAACTGGCTGAAACACATAAGAAAGTTGTCAAAAAAGTGCGCATGGCAGAAAAAAGAAGAAGACCTTGAAAAACTATCTACACCAGATGATTTCAAGGTATTCAACATATCACCAGCTGTCCCCGAGGGAAAAGAGATTTGAAATCCTTTGACATATCAAAAAAGAAAATAAATAGGGCAGACTATAACACTGTGAGAGACTATCTAAACTTGCCTAACAATCGACAATGCCCCTCAATCTGGCGTTTTGGCAAGTGTAACGATTAGCACATTGAGAAAGGCAGAGCGAAATGGAAATACAATGCAGGTAACAATACTGGACCATAAGACCTTCGAATCTAGTGGACCAGCAAACATGTGCATGACTCTAGAAACTTACCGTTTCCTCAATACCTTTGTCCAACAAATCAGGAATCAAAGAGTTGAAGAGGAAGAGGAAGCACCGTATACAGACAATGTTTTTCTAACTTGGAATTCCCAAGAAATGAAGTCAGGTAGTATTAGTGAACACCTCTCCTCATTTTGGAGCAAGGTTACAGGTCACTCAACGAATACCTCTTTGATCAGGAAATCCATATTCTCAATCATCCACTCTCAAAATCCTGTCATGAAATCGGATCTGGCACTCCATATGAATCATTCGAAGAGAATGGCAGACAAAGTTTATAACGTGCAGAACAAAAAAACAAGTCAATTGGAACTATAGTATCTTTAAGGAAAGCAATAAGGATGTCTAAAGTAGAGCTTACAAATGAAACAATACAGGAAATTTTTAGCGAAAAAATTGCAAAGGGACAAAACCCTTCCATTGAAGAAGTCAAAGAAAAGTCTGACAAATTTGAACTTCTACGTGGAAAGAAAGAACAGTATACGATAGATTAAGGTACCATGTACATTCTCGCACAAATCCTAAATGCTACTGCAGAAGCGACAGTGGACAGCCAACAAGATGGTCGAAGGAATTTCCCAGCGAAATTAAGAGAAGAAATACATAACAAGCTGAGTGACGACAAGTTTGAAGACAAAGTCCCTAAAGCAAAAAAAAAAAAAATTGAATTGCCAGATGAAGATGATGATGAAATAAACGAGGGAAAGAGTACACAAATAAAAAAACCCACAAATAAAACCCAAAAAGGAAGACAATGTAATAGGAACAGTCTTCTATCGGGATATTGAAGAAGGAGCAACTATAAGCAGGGTGCACGTCGCTAACAAATTCAAAGAACATCCAGGACTTAAACACCTCCACAAAGAGTGCAGATCTATAGATTTAGAAAAAAAATATCAGGAACATGAGGAGGATGTGTTAAGATATACAAAAAATAGAACAATAGAAATATTGTTATGTGACGAACAATGACGTATTACTTTTGTTTTTATTGCACGCTTTTCATGCTGTGAGTAATATGATAGCTTCGTTTGTTGACTTGTTGATTGCGGTTATGTTATGTTACAGTTGTGAAATTATCTAACATCGCTTATTATTATGCGTAAAGCTCCTGATTTCAACAGGTTATGGGCCCAGGAGTTATGACAAATTTGAGTAAAAGTTTGTCACAATGCTGACTGTTGACAGGATTTAATTCAATGCGATTTCACGTGAATTATGGCTGCGAAACCGATGGAGTTTGTGTCACAGCACATTGATAATTTCGATGGAACAAATTTTCATTTATGTAAGTTCAAAATGCAAATGGTGCTAGAAGATAAGGATCTTTGGGGCATTGTTTCTTGTGAAGAAGTGGAACCTGCAGGAGAAGGAACCACGAATGCTTCAGTGCAGACATTTTGAAAGCGTGCCAGAAAGGCGATGGCGACCATTGGTTTATCATTGAGTGACAATCAGTTGTCTTTGGTTTGCTCGGCAGAAACCGCAAGAGAAGCGTGGCTGAAATTAGAAAGTCACTACAAAATCAAATCACTGGCTAACAAATTGTTTCTTCGCTAAATATATTTTACGGCATCGGTGTCGGAATGTGATACTATGATGGCACATATCAACAAAATGAGAAGTTTGGCTGAGCAGTTGGCTGCAGTGGGAGCTCAAATTTCAGATGGTGACCAAGTTGCTACTCTTTTGTTTAGTCTTCCGGATTCGTATAACAATCTTATTGTTGCACTTGAATCGCTGGCTGATGATCTGAATTTGGAATTTGTTATTGATAGATTACTACACGAGGAGAGGAAACGCTCTGAAGTTTCAGTTGGCCTTGGCACTGCGATGAAGAAAGAAACTCCGGTGCATCACAACATATGTCTTGTTGCGAAGATTGGATTGAGAATTACAGTGAATTTCCTGTACCAGAGAAAGTACGTTTAGGTGATAACAAGACTGTAGACGCACTTGGTAAAGGATCAGTCTGGCTTAAAGTTGAAGCTGGAGGAGAATACAAACCTGCAGAATTGTCAGAAGTGTTGTATGTTCCAGAGTTGGCAAATAACTTATTCTCTGTCAGTGCCATTGCCAAAAAGGGCTTAACAATCGTCTTCAAGAATGGCAGGTGTAAAACACAGGTTCCAGGTTGACAGGTTGACAGGTCACCAGGTTGACAGGTTACTAGGTTTACAGTTTCCAGGTTGACAGATTGGAGAAAATGCAGGTTGACAGGTTAGAACACAATAGTCAACTTTAGAATATTTATGTGGAATGCAAAATATTTCTTGAGAAATCAAATAATTTTGCCCTTGATTAATTTTGCCCAGTTTTAAAGTTCCCCATTTTAAATTTCCCCGTTCACCGTTTTAAAGTTCCCCGTTTTAAAGTTCCCCATTCCCCGTTTTAAAGTTCCCCATTTTGAAGTTCCCCGTTCCCCGTTTTAAATTTCCCCATTTTAAAGTTCCCCGTTTCCCGTTTTAAAGTTCCCCATTTTTAAGTTCCCCGTTCCCCGTTCCCTGTTCCCCGTTTTAAAGTTCCCTATTTTAAAGTTCCCCGTTCCCCGTTCCCCATTTTAAAGTTCCCCATTTTGAAGTTCCCCGTTCCCCGTTTTAAAGTTTCCCATTTTAAAGTTCCCCGTTTCCCGTTTTAAAGTTTCCCATTTTAAAGTTTCCCGTTTTAAAGTTCCCATTTTGAAGTTCCCCGTTCCCCGTTTTAAAGTTTCCCATTTTAAAGTTCCCCGTTTCCCGTTTTAAAGTTCCCCATTTTAAAGTTCCCCGTTCCCCGTTTTAAAGTTCCCCATTTTGCCGGTGTATCTTCTACCCTATATCCTGAAATGGGTGCCTTGCCCTTGATTAATTTTGCCCAGTTTTAAAGTTCCCCATTTTAAATTTCCCCGTTCACCGTTTGAAAGTTCCCCGTTTTAAAGTTCCCCATTCCCTGTTTTAAAGTTCCCCATTTTGAAGTTCCCCATTCCCCGTTTTAAAGTTCCCCATTTTAAAGTTCCCCGTTTCCCGTTTTAAAGTTCCCCATTTTTAAGTTCCCCGTTCCCCGTTCCCTGTTCCCCGTTTTAAAGTTCCCTATTTTAAAGTTCCCCGTTCCCCGTTCCCCATTTTAAAGTTCCCCATTTTGAAGTTCCCCGTTCCCCGTTTTAAAGTTTCCCATTTTAAAGTTCCCCGTTTCCCGTTTTAAAGTTTCCCATTTTAAAGTTCCCCGTTTCCCGTTTTAAAGTTCCCCATTTTGAAGTTCCCCGTTCCCCGTTTTAAAGTTTCCCATTTTAAAGTTCCCCGTTTCCCGTTTTAAAGTTCCCCATTTTAAAGTTCCCCGTTCCCCGTTCCCCGTTTTAAAGTTCCCCATTTTGCCGGTGTATCTTCTACCCTATATCCTGAAATGGGTGCCTGGGCTGTCATTGCTCTTTTGAAGTGTATGGGATCCTCACTCAAAATTCTATGATATACTGCAAATAATTTTATGAAAGCATCATGCTGTGAATAATTGAATTTGATGTTTTTCTCATTTCAAACTTCGAGAAAATGTCCATAAAATTGAAGCAAGAATTTTGAGAGGAAGAATTCATCTTCCAATTCTTGGGGGGGGGGCACTTATTTCAGGATGGAGGATTTACAGTTATCAAGAAACCAAACATACGTTAGATCAAGAGCGCCTACCTTGTAGGAAGTGTGTTTATTCCCAGTACTGTAGAGTAATGGGTGTCCTGTGACCCAGTACAGAGAGTGTCCTAAAGCCGTACCCAGAAGTACACAGAGTCAGTCCTCTCAAGGTCAAGATGACTTATGAATAAGTTTGTGGTTTCAAATTTCGGTGTTATGAAACAAGATATCAACTGTTATACGATCTGGCCACAGGGAATCAGACAGCGTGATTTTTGATTGGTCAACTCTAACAGACGTTAGAATTTGAAAATCCCAGTAACAAGAAAAGCTTAGGGGTATGAAACTTTTCCTAACTCTATTGTTCACTTTTCTCACAAGCGTGTTACACGTTGCTGTGGTCAGAGCCCGTTGCTATGGCCAGTAAACAAAACTTGCAGTAAATTGAGCTGGGGGTTGGCACTGCTAAGAAATTTTTTAGCCGGTTGTTCGCTTATTGTCACCCAGTGTCTGTGGTCGTCTGACTTGACTTCGGATATATTTTGGTTTTATTTTCGCGGAAGAGACTTGGGGCAGAGGTATTTAATTTGGTTTTATTTTGGCGGAAGAGACTTGGGATATATTTTGGTTTTATTTTCGCGGAAGAGACTTTGGGCAAGTCCAAACTGAGGTAAGCAAAATTGTTTAAATTAACCGTTTTGTTGTTGAAATATTGATTTTGCAAGTACTTTTCTTCATTCAAAGTAGCATAACATAAAGGAATAATTGGTTCAATAGCATACAAGCGTTTAATAAGTTTAAATTCTCAATTAGGCTAAGGATTTGCCTTGTGCATGAAAGGAAACTGTAGAATTTGAATGAAGAATACATTTGAAAAATATATTTTAACTTGGAACTTGACCTCTTCTATTTATCATGGTTTCTTAATTTTCTGGAGGTGCAGGTAAAATTTCTTGAAAGCCGTTGCTTCTAAAAACGTGTAATGATTGTTATTCTCAGGTACTACGCTCGTCCTCCAATAATCTTGAGGATTGACTTTTTCACGCGACCCCCTAGTTTGCACACGGTGTCACTTTTCACATCTGGTTGAACAAAGGCTTATGTAAACAATTTTGCTTGACTGAAACCACAACGGATAGAACGCGCTTGTGATAATCTTCTCTTGAGATCCTGCTCGCTGATTGGTTTATCTGCAGAAGTTGCATACCCCTCAGTTTATTATGATATACAAAGATTAACAGGACTGGGTCATAGGACACCGCGTAAAGTACCGTGGATCAACACACTTCAAGGGTAGGCGCCCTTGGTTAGATTGAAACATTTTTATCAACTTGCTCTATTTCAGTTTTTTAAAGCCTTAACATTTCTTAAAGTTTCTTATTTTGTTTGTGAATGAAATATGTGTGTCAATTACAATGTTATATCATAAATTTATTCACTCCTTGTAAAATACTGATTTCAAAACTCACAAGTTCTTCACTAAATGTTCAGTAAAACTCTTCATTGGTGGTATTTTGATCATTTTGATCATTTTGATACCCGAAGAACTGCATCTGTGAATGGTTTGGCCTTGACTGTGTTTGCTGTTGATGAACTGCAGATGTCTCTCTTTGATTCTGCATTTGGGAGTGTTGGGTTTCCTGGAAATTGTATGGCTGAATAGGTTGTTGCATTATTGCTTGGCTCATCATCTCAATTGACCTTGTAAGACCATGTGCAACTTCTGTAATGTACTGACTCATCTGCTGCATTGACTCTGCAAATGTAGCATTAGATTGCCTAATTGCTTCTGCAATATCTCTCTTAAATTGTGCATCCTCCTTTGATTCATTGATTAACAATTGGTCTCGTTGGGAAGCACTCAGTTGACGCTCCATATGTTTGCGTTTATTGTCAATCAATCTTGGAGCTGGATTTTCTGTTATTTTTCGCTTTCTGATGACTACTGTTGGTTGTGAATCATCTGTTGAATGGTCTGTTATGTCAGTCTCTGATGACTTGTTCCCTTCTGAAGAGATAAAACTTTCCTCTTCATAAAGAGAATCCTGTCCCTGAGAACTTCTTTGGTCATCATTTAGTTCTTCAGAACTTATACCACATGGCAATTGGTTTGTAGAAGGACTACCACCCCATATCTGTTTCAAGTAGTCGACATGCTCAAGTACAATCTTCTCACTGCCACTACGGGAGCCAGTTGTCACAGCATTTGCAAAATTTTGACGTATCTCTTTCAGTTTTTCCTGAATTCGAGTATATCCTTTTTTTATGAGTTCCTTGTCCTGCTGCTGCTTTCGCAAAATTTCTTTTCTGAGTTCTTCATTTTGATAATCTTCCTTATTCAGCTCTGTTACTCTGGGAGGTCCAAAGAAAGTAGGATTGTCAACACCATATATTTTTGTCATGGCTTGTCTCACTGCTTCATATTGTTTGACTTTATCGGCATTGAAGTCACTGTTGTTGAACTCCATCGCCGTTTTGTAACCTGCCAGACATTTCATCAAGTTCAGCACTTTGTCACCTTGATTCCAACGAAATCTGTTGGCTTTGTCTCCTTTAACATTTTGGCCTTCGCCAAGATCATTTGCGCTTTGCACTTCGCTGCTGTCCGCCATTTTTGAATTGAAGCATGAAATAGTTACTGCTACACATGCGCCCCCAATTTTTCAGCCCGGGCTGAAAAAATTTTGCCATTACATGGGCGCAGCTCTCGCAAGACAATAGGGATTAACACACTAATTAAGGGATTAACGTTTCATCTCGGCTAGCTCAAGGCGAGCTGAAATTTCAGCCCAGGGGGAAATTTCAGCCCAGGGCGAAACTTTCTCCATGTAATGGCAAACTCATATTTACAAGCATTTGACCATGGGGGAGGGCTGAAGTTTCACCTCGGGTAAACGGGCTGAAAACTCCCATGTAAACAGGCCCTAACTGTACAAATTTCGAAGCTTTAGCTGGGAATATGATTCCAGTAACTTTCGTATGTTCAAGAAAATCAATAGCATATTTAACTTTTTAAAGTCTTTTCTTATAAATTACAAAGTAAGAAACAAATAACAACAAAGCAGAAAAACTTTGCGGGAAGATTTTAAACTTTAGTGCAAATACAAGAGCCTGGGCCTTTTGCCTGCAAGTTTCATACAACTTGTGTGAAGGAGGATAATTAATTCACTTCAATTCAACACGACTAAGGGCCTGTTCATATGGAGAAAGTTTCCCCGGCATTTCCCGGGTGAAGTGGGATTCCCGTTCAACCGAGATCTCGCCTCATATAGCGTTACCACACAAAATAGAATGAGCGTTCACATGAGAAAACATTTCCCCGGCTAGCCGAGATCTCGCTTGAGCTCTACCGGGATCCCGCCTAGCCTAGGAAATATTTTCCCATATGAACACATTTCCCCGGCTAGGCGGGGAAATAGATCTTTGGCTGCACATGCGCCATCCTCACTTGTCATATTCAAAATGGCGGAGAGAGACGAAGCTGCGTGCTCCACTGGAACATTTTTGCAAAAACGCAAGAATTTTAGATGGGAAGATGCCGATATTGAGCAGTTGATCGACTCTATGATAACATACAAAATAGAGATGAGTTACAAAGGCCTAGATTTCGATGCTGACAAGCCTGCCATGTATAATGTACTGAGGATTCGCATGGCAGAGTTTAATCCTGATGATGACAGCACCCTTCATGCATTTGGGCCAATATCAAAAACACCATGACCTTCAGGAGACCTTTCTCTGCAAGAATTGAAGAGCCTAAAAGCTACTTGGAAGAAAGAAAACGATCTCATTTCAAAGGGAAAAAATCGTATAATTGAGAAGGTAAAAGAAATACGTCAAAACTTCTCAAAAGCCGTAACGAGTGGAACGAGGTCTTGAAGTAGAAGGATTGTATGTGAGCATTATGATAAGCTCATTAACTTATGGGGAGGCTGTGCCAATACAACTTCTCTTCCATTTGGGGTTCGAAGTGCTGATTTCCTTGATGAGGATCAAGAAGGAGATGATGAAGAAGGGGTCTCTGTTTTTGATGGCGAATCTGATGGCATTGAATCATCTCTTACCTCAGAAAATTTGGATTCTGCTGGTTCTAGTTCCATACAAGAGCAAGGCCCTAGCAGAGATGTTTTGTCTCCCAACTTACCAAAAAAAGCTGGTGACAAGCGTAAGGCAAATGTTTCTGCTGTGCCAAAATTAATTGATGATAAACGGAAACACCTGCAAAGATCTCTGTCATCAGCCAAGAGGGACCAGCTGCTCATAAATGAAGCCAAAGATGATACCAGCTTCAGAAAAGAGTTGACAGAAGCAATGAGGGAATCCAATGAAACCTTTTCAAAGTCAGTTGAATCTATGAGCAAATCTGTCAAGCAGCTGGGAGATGGAATATGCCGTTCAATGGAAATGCTTGCACGTGCTATCTATATGTCAAGTCGGGCTCCTGTGAACCAAAATTCCTTTTACCAAAATATGGCACCCCCAAATATGGCACCTCACAGACAAGGAAGTCATGCCTATGATCAAGATGGTTCAATATATGAAAACCGTTAGAGACCTCAAACAAAACTTGTGTTCAGTTATGCTAAACCTACTGAATAAACAGTTGCAGTTATATTATGATATTAAACTTTTTAGTAACAGGAATTTCAAAAACCCCTCAGCAATTTTTCATACAGGAGGTTGGTCCAAATAATATTGTTTGGCAAATTTTGCAAAAAGAATGTAGCACTATTGTCTGTGGATGTCTGGGTTAGAGCAGAAAGCATTGCAATTCATGTTTTTTGATTTATGAAATATATTTTTTCACACATATTTCAAGCACCAATATTTTCAAAAATCTCCACCAAAAATATCAGATGACCTCCATGAATAGAAAACTGTTGAATTAGGATCAAAAGTTCTTCATGTTTTTATGTTTATGTTTATGTTTAGCTTGTGGTGGGGCATATTGAGAGAGAAGTAGGTTACTCGATGTTTTGCTTCTGCAATAAAAGACAGGCAATTAGTAGTATTAACACACAGTTAAAAACATATAATTGACAATCATATTCTGTGTTCAAAATTGAAACTGAATTTCTTGAAAAGGACAGCAGAAATCTGTGAACCTCTCGTTTTGCCTCACACCACAATATTGATATTAGCATATCTAAGAAATGTCCCTTATGTTGTTTTACAAATTTTCCTTAATGTAATTTGTTAATGTCTTCCTGCACACTGTTCCTTCAGCAGCATCATATGAGAAGACTGGATCAGGAATGTTTTTGTGAATTTCTTCATTACTTCTCATGTATTGCAATTGAGCCCTGCCAAGATCTTCATTTACATATGATTCATTCTTTTCACAAAAGTTGTGGAGGATAAAACAAGCATTGGCAACAACAGGCACAGACTCCAATTTCAAATCCATTTTCCTTGTTAAGATTCCCCAACGTGCTTTTAAACGGCCAAAAGCACATTCAATTGGATTGCGTGCTGAACGCAACATTCGGTTGAAAATTACCTCTTCAATTGTTGAACAGTGCTCATACTCTTTGATACAGAAAGGTGTAAGTGGATACGCAGGGTCTCATTATTTTATTTTTCCCAATAGATTGATGTGTTACAGGGAGAGAACCATTTCTCAACTTCTTATTTATCAAAGAATTGGCAAAGACTTTACTATCATGCACACTGCCTGGCCATGTGCATTCCACATCAAGGAACAACCCTTTGTAGTCACAAACAGCCTGGACATTGATTGAGTAATACTGTTTGTAACAAAAGTAATCTTGGGAATTCTCTGTTGGGCATAATATTGGAATGTGTGTTCCATCAATGCAGCCAAAGGCTTGCATCATTCCATATCTAGCCTCAAACTCAGATACCTTTTGCCTCATTTCTTCTTTATCAGCAGGCAAGTGTACCAGTTTTGGGCCAAGGGTTCTTGAAATTGCATAACAAACATCAAAAATGATTTTTCCAGCAGTGTTTATTGCAACCCCAAAAGTGTTTGCAGTCATGCTGATGGATCCCTTGTCTTTGAGGTAATAAAGTGTTATTGCCACTTTCTTTTCCGGGACAACAGCCCTGTAATTTGGGGAATTAGGATTTGGTGTGATATGTGGTCTGAGCTCATTTACGAGTTCCATAAATGATTCTTTGGACATGCGAACATTTTTTTCCACAGTTCACGAGGAGAGATATCATTCATCATATTTTGCCACCATTGTTCTGTCCTTCCAGGTCTGGTCCAGCAACTCCTCTTCTTTCGATACATTAGCCTTTGTTTCACTCTTTTCAACTTCTGATAATAAATGTTTCGCTTTCTAACATTGTAACTAATCAAGGAAGCATTTCTTTTCATCACAGAAACTCCCCACATCAGTATCAAGTCTTGCAATTGAAGGACTATCGATAAAAGGCCGGTTATGCTGATTGAAGCAAGCACAGCTATCTTACGTGAAGACGCCATATTGTTAACAAGCGCCAAAATAAAAAACCGCGCCAGTAGTCATGTGGTTATAGTTATCCCGGCTTGCCGGGGAAACTTTTCTCATATGAAAGGTTGATGATTATTTCCCCGGCTAGCCGGGAATCCCGCTTCACCGGGGAAATGCCGGGGAAACTTTCTCCATATGAACAGACCCTTAGAAGATGTTCAGTGCTCGGAAGAGTTGAGAGCAATACTAAAGACCAGATCAAGAACGATCATGAGGTTTCAGCTGTTGGGAGGTCAGACTTAACCATGTTGAAATAGGCTGATTCGACATTATGCTATGACACTGGCCCAACTCCAAGTTTGATTTACCACCATTCTCGGCTTCTAGCGAGATTCCTTGTCAAATTCCGGGAAGCAATAGGACATGGATCCCTCTCCTTGTATGACATTTTGTTCCTGATCTCTTTGTCATGTCCTCAGTGCAATCAGGAGAATAGACATCTTGTCAAGAGATGAAGAAGGGATCTTGCTATTTGTGAAGCCATCCACAGTGATAAAAATAGGCCAATTGCTGCAAAAAGGTGCATCTTTGCTTACTGGTGTATTAACCATAAGACGTGATAGAGATAAGAAAGCCTGGATTGATCAATTCAGCAGGCTTTATGAATTAGAATGGCAAAGAGATATTTTGTTGGTAGCAAGGAAATCTCTTGGAGAGTTAACAGATCTGTGGTCAATTGTAGGAAGCCTCTTTCCACCTTATTTGCTAGCAAGAGATTTCCTTGCTACCAACAAAATATCTTGCTAGCAAATAAGGTGGAAAGAGGCTTCCTACAATTTACCACAGATCTGTTAACTCTCCAAGTAGAGTGCGCCACCCAGATCAAAGAACAGTCCATAAATCTTAGGAGACATCCCTCTGTTCAAAATTGGAGATTGCTTGGTGAGGCACCTGTGACGCGGATGTTGATATTTAACCACGGCACAGTGATCCAGAGGATGGAATAAATAGGAAAAAACGAAGTTTGAAAAACTTGTGGCATTTAATATCCTCCATGAAAAGGGGTTGTCAGGGGTCAACACAAAGCAAACATTTTCAAAATCGGACCACCAGTTTCGTCACAATGATTTTTCAAAGTTTGGGGGAATGACATGTTGTTGTTTATCATAGCACTTCCGGCATAATTTATTATTTTAGCCATTGAAAATGTTTGGGAATCCTTCCCACGTTTGTTTCCAGATTCGTAGGACAGTTCCGTAATAGCTTAGATGGTCTCGGATCTCATTGTCCGAGATGTTGGGTGGGCATCCGGGATTGTGACCAGCAGGGCTCTCTTCCTCACTGGCACAAACTCAATTCCAGCTTCTTGCTCTGGCATGGAAGGGAATCGTACCAACTCGTATCTGAAGATCCAAATTTGTGTAGACTGACCAAGAGATTGAACTCTTGCTTGAATCAGTAAAGGCATACGCTGCAGAATGTTTATTTGAAGGGAAGGACTTGGAGACTGTAAAATCAAAATGTGATAAGATCAAGGAAATATTCGTAAAAAGATATCCTAAAGAGCTAACTCCAGAGTACTTCAGATGTTAATGTTTTCATTGTTACTGGTTCATCCATCAGAACTATGACGTCATCAAATTATGCAAAATTGTTTCCATTATGTTCAGCGAGACTTCTCTTGTGCATGAAACCTGCCAATGATGTTGGTCTGAAAACATCACAGTTATCAAAGAGAACTGGAAAACAAAGTTCCTTTTGAATCAGTGCAAATTCTGCGCGTCCGCAGTGCAATTGTCTTATTTTCAAATGTACCGTTAGCCAATTCTCTTACTATTCATTCATTTTCAATGAGATTAAATTCGCTCCACCAAACTTGCATTCACCCTGGACGGCATTGAATGGTCTATTGTGACCGATGAATTGTAATCCACAACTTTTGTTGAAGAAGAATATACCTGTTGCATAGCAGCAAGGCGGATTTGCACTGTCTGGAAAATTGAGAAAGTGATCAAATTTGTCAACGCTGCTCCCTACTTTAAACATTAATAATGTCGGCAAAGTTTGCCTTTATTAGCCTTTAGTCAGTATTTGCATCGATATTTGCGTGAAATATGATTTCTGACGGTTCTCAATAGAGTTCAAAAGAAACTTATCTGGAAATGTTTATTTTAAGTTTTTTTAATTTTGGAGCGCCGTGACTTTTCCACCTTGCATGCAATTTTTACTTGGTTTTTTGCATGAATAGGAAGAATTTGATGTTAAAATGTGGAATCAGACAAATTTGCCAAAAAAGCGTGATTTATCCCAAAATTTAGGGGCCATTTTTCGTTGGAGCGCCGTTGTGAGAACCAAAGAATTCACAAGAAATCGGGCCTCAAACAATGAGCCCAAAAGCTTTCTTGCAATGATAAGTCATTTTCAAAGAGCAGCTGAGTACACAATCATACGATAGCGGAAGAAAGCTCAGAATCCTAATGTATGTCACTTTTTATAAGGAAATCTTTATGTGAGTGAAAATTGCAGCAGTTTTGCCACGCCCATTGTTAAGAAGGTGCTCAGCGAATTTTAGAAGAGGAAGAGTTTCCAAAAGCTACGACGCTGGAAAATGTTACAAAGGAAAGAGTAGCTGCCAAAGTTAAGCAGTTACGCGTAAAGTACAAAAAAGCCGTGGATCTTGGAAGAAGAAGTGGAGGAGGCAGAATTGTGATGGCATATTATGACTTATGCATGGACATATGGTCTGGTTGCCCATCCACAAGTTGTATTGAAGGCAAGTATCTAACTGAAAATACAAGCCTATGTGTTCAGAGGGTATTCCCTTCTTGAATGAAACCATAAGATTTTACACATTTTTCTAATTATCAAGCCTAACTTGCTTGAAAGGGGTTACACAACATGTTGAGGGTCTGCTGTTCAATGGGCTTAAGTTGAGGTGCACCTGGGTTTGAGTGTCCAAACATTCACAACAATCCCATTAATTTCATGCTTTTCTAAGAAATTATAGAGATGCGTTCATAAATAACTTTTTTCTGTGATTTGGCTGAAAGCAGAGAGGTATGTCTGTAAATTAGACAAATTTCATGCATTTATTGAATTGCAAATTTGACCGACAGGTAAATGACAAATATTTCCATTTTTACGTAGATTTAAATTGACAATTGAGTGAAGAAAATTGCATGATAAGTTTAATCAATAATTCATAACTGAAGATTGTGATAACTTAACTGGAATATCTAATTAGCTAATTATTAACTTGTCATGGCTCAAGATGAAATATAATTTTTGTTCTTTTTCGGGGACTTTCTTCCAGTCAAATTCATTAAAGAGCTGCAATTTCACCAAATATATTAGTAAGTCATGTACGAAAGACAGTTTCCAATCACAGATGGTTGCAGCAAAACAAAATTCAAAAGAAATTCAAAAGATTGAAGATAAAGACAGAAATTTAACCACGCTGAATATCAGGTGGTCACTGATTGGACTGCAAAAGTTGCTATGAACAGGTTAGCTTTGGATAGAATCAACACAGTTTCAAACTATAGCTCTCAAAAGATAAACGTACCGTTTGCACAGCTCCTTTTCTAATAGTTGTAGAGAGTCGATGACATCTTCTATCTGATGATCTGACCATTTCGGTCTTGATTCAAACTCTTGAATTGTCAGTTTGTTGCATCCATTACCGCGACGTTTGTTTGTTAACAAGACCCGATGCTGTAATCTCTGCCAAAAATCTCCATTCATGTAACAAAGGAGTCAACATCAACCTCCCCATTGAAGCTGGTATCTCTTCCGATGTTAAAGGAAGGACATCTGGCTTCTCAAACTGATTGTCGCCAACAGAACGAACTGCTGAAGTGGAGATGTTATTTTTCCACTCATGTGAAAACCTAAAACACGGACATTGATTTCACGGACATGAAGAAAATTGCCAACAACTATCTCTCTGTGACTCTCTGTGAAGCGGTGTGCATAAAGATCGTGGAAACGTGGTTATCAACACCATATTTCGAAGAACTGGAAAATGTCCGCGATGTTGGTGCTTTAGGTTTTTCCCAATGTGAAACCCAACACTCGGACTTGCAAATGGCGCAGACATGTCCATGATGTCCGCGTTTTAGACCTGGCCTTTTAACTTTTTCAAAAAGCGAGTTTTTTCATCTATGAGCAGTTCACTAGGCTTTGGGGCAAGCTCTGAGTTGACTGGCTTCATTCCTTTCTTTGCAAAAGCACTGTTTTGTGAGGGGTCACCATCTTGCAAACATAATCATGAATTTTAAAAATTTTGATCACGATATCTTCTGGGTTCTCATCTTCAGATGGCGTCACTTCGTTAATTTCTAAACATTCACAACGGCTGTATTGTTGTAACTTATTTAGTTGACCTTGTTGAACGTTCAGTTCCTTTCTCAAGACAGCAACTTCTTTCGTGAGCTTGGTGTTAGACTCTTCTAATTTTATTTGATGCTTCATGAGGTTTTCCATGGTCTTTTTTTATTTTCGTACTGCTCGTTGATGAAAATTGAAGACTTTTCGCAGCTGTCGACTCGATCCTTTTAGCTTCCCCTGCATAACATCATTTACATTGTCGATCTTGCTTGATAACTCATCCAATCTCTTGTTTAAGTTTTTGTCTTGCTTTTTCAAAATCTCCACTATCTTTTTAAATTCTTGCTCCATGATTTGTTTGTAAGGATTCACTCCGATGATGACGCAAGCTTATCCATTGGATTGGAAAAATAAGGTGTAAAAACATAAAAAAGAAACTAAATTCGTAAAGGCAGATGATAATGATGCTTGGAAACCTTACATCATTTCTGTCAGTTTTCAGAAATATGAGAGCTCCAAAATTATATCTCACTATGCGTAAGTATTCCCTAGAATTCAATATTCCTTAGACGAAGTAAGGTCCCAGGATCCTTCCATGTCCGGTCATGCTGAGCCAAACCATAACATGTTATGCACCCTTCAGGATTCAGGATTAATACGAACATGAACAAAACCAAAGTATTTAAAATATCTAAATGATTCAAAATTAAATAATCCACCACCCAGCCCCAGATAAACATTCTCAAATTCATACAATGAGTCATTTTTCTCAGCAATGTCCAACACTTTAACCAAGTTTGATTGATCGATCGACGAATGACATCTAAATGCATTGTGACAGCTAGTGTAGCTTTTTCAACCTTATTCCAACTGAAATTCAGTACATTTGAATAAATATCATTTTTTGTGATCTTTACTATTGTGAATTCACTGATTACTTTCTTGTAAAACAAATTTTGTCTATGAGAAACTAAAAATTGGGCCAATAGGCAGCACTAAAAATTTCTTGAAACTTTCAGATTTTCAGTACTCAGAGTTTCTTACGAGTTTCTTAGATGCTCCATAACAATCTTCATGTTCACTATCTATGCCTTCGTGAACATTGCAACACAGGGTTTTAAACATTAATTTGAAAAAGTAAAGGCCACGATACCAACGTTGATTGCCGGATCCGAAGATACTTGCGATGACGAAAAAATGAATAAATTTAAAGGCAGAAACACCGCAGCACGACAAAAAACAACAGCATATATGATTAATTTATTTTTTGCCAATATTTCGTCCTGCCATGCAGGACTTCTTCAGGGCTATAACATTTTAAACATTACTCAAGAGCCTTATGAGTAATAAGAACCAGGAAACAAATGAAAGTAAAAGTATGCCAAGGATTTCCTTAATCAAAGTAAATTGTTTCTTATTTTCCCAGCACTGGAGTTTCTTTTTTTTGTGGCGATCTGAGAGTTGAGTTCCTTATGGGCAGTTTCTTATAAAAATAACGTGTATCAAATTTCCAGATGCATGTATGGAAATTGGGATCCCTAGATGCAGGCACAAGGATTAGGTTACATAGTAGTTCAGTAAGAATAACACAAAATTGCAGTCTGTGTCATTGTATTAGCTGAATGAATTTGAAGTAATAATACTTGCTGAAATCGGTCATGACAAAATTATTTGAAAATTCATTTGCAGAGATCTCTTTTTGAGTTAATTAAACTTTTGTTTCAAAATATGCTGAAAGAGCTCTCACCAGACACTAAACAAAGAATTGGACTTTGATGTAATATTAGAAATATTTCATTCATTGACCTTGATTAACAAGAACTTTATCATGTACACTTTTTGTTTTCATAAAAGGCTAGTCAGGGGCTCAAAAATTTGACCATCTATTTGCTTTCACCCACGTGTACACCAACAATTTTTTAACAGATAGTATTTACTCATGACATCAACCCTGTTTAAGCCTGAAATCATCTGTCGACAGGATTTTCTGTCAGTATCTTTGTAGAGTTCTCAATGTGGATCATTGCTTGTAGAGCAAATGGATGTGGCAATTGTATGTTCAATGCCTGCTCTTTTGCTTTAGTGGGTGATGAGTCACTTGCAGTTAGTTTAAGATGTCTCAGAGCTATTGAGATGTACAAGAATGCAAAGTATTATGCACTGCATCCCCTTTTGGAATTAAAACATAATGATGGAGCTTTCAATAGTACCAACAACGCATTTGCTATGAGCATCTTAGATGCTGCCCTGGATGCTTCAGAAGAAAAGATCGTTTACATGCTGTATGTTTCGAGGCATCTACAATTGCCAAATATTATCAGTCTGCAACCTTTTTATGTGAATTGGCACTTGCTTCTGTCATTGGAAGGCCCATTGAGGTGTATTATCCCGTGGGAAAAGGTGGTGATGATTTGAAAATAGAAATTGGTAGAAGAAATGGTCTGGAAATTATGTTTAATTCGACAATCCTCCCCAGGGAAGAATGTTTGGTAGACCAGTCCAAACTTCACTCACTCAGATGTGCATCTAGTAGTATTGTAAAGTAATTTTGTAAGTAATGTAGTCCGTAATGTGTATTGTAAATTTTATTTGGAATATATTACTTAAAAAAAGAATTTTGTGAGCGTGTTGAGTTTTGTTACAAAATGGGAGCGTGAGAAGACAATTTTCGGGATTATTACAATTAGTGATGGTGTGCCTAAAGAAGTTGATACATCTGGCAATCCTGCTACAATTTGTGAGGGTGCACCTTAACAAAGTTTAAAAATCCGGTAAATTTGTGGTGATCCTGCCAGGACCAGCTTGAGAAATCATGACACAAGTAGGAGAAGAAGTTAGGTCAACTTTAGAGGAGACTCAGAAATCAAGGGATCTTTAAATCGAGAAAGAGATCACAAAATTAAAGTATTTCACTGATCACACAAACGAGTTATTGGAGGATAACAATTATAGGGCGATTGATATAGTGACTAAGAGAATAGAACAAACTCATGGGCTGACTTCAGATTTGATACTGCAGTTTGAAGAGCTAAAAATAGATGAAGGCAAATCAGCCAGGGCAGTAAGACGATGGAAGAAGGAAACAAAATTTAAATTTTTAAAGCAGCTTGATGTGAAGGACACTTACTACTTGAGATAAATAATTAATTTTGTGGTACTTCCACCCCACACAATGGCCCACACCCAGTTATCAGGCTTCTTGACATGGTGCCACTGCGCAACCAGTTATAGAATCTGGTAACGACCCATGGAGTATCTTGTTGTAGATGATTTCAGGCCAAGCTATAGAAGCATTGGAAATCTTTGTCCCTTTCTCCCCCTGACATCCGATACATTGCACTCACTGCCACTGTAACAAGTACAATGAAAGATGACATCTGTAATAGTCTGCTCATTCCAATTCCCACTGTCATCTATCTTCCAACGGAAAGAGTAAATATATTCTATGACAATATCACAAGTCCATTTGGTGATTTTTCCGTTCTGGTTTGTTGAGAACTTTAGGAGAAAGCAGACAGAAGCAATGAAGGTAATAATTTATGGTAGAAATAGTTGCTCCGTCTCTGCAATCTTCAAGTATTTTAGCTATGCACTTGAAGAAGAGCAATTCCTTGATGGTGAAATAGCTGTTAAGAATAGGTCGATTGCCATGTTTTTTTACCTATGCCTTATATCTTTGCTGTCTACACTCTAACCTCCATCTGAAGTATTTTGATCTTTGCCTTATATCTTTGCTGCCTCCACTCTAACCTCTGACATAGCAGCAACATACTTTTCTTTGCTGGGCATGAAATATTAATTGCTCATTTCCATCTTTAAGCCAGGATCTCCGTGAGTAATATGGAAGGCCTCAAAGAAAATGGTTCAGAGACTGTACACAAAAAGAGTATTTCCAGGGCAACAGTTTCTTTTGCTCAGTAGGTAAGAGTCTAGCGAGTAAGATTGATCCAGCTCCAAATCCCCTTCTCACAAGTGACAATGAAGTTAATGAAAATAAGGCAAACTTTCACTTTAACTCTATCAGGCCTTTGAAACTTGTTCCAAACACTTTCTTCTTTGATGTGTGCCCTACAAAATGAAGGCGAATCTGGGTCTGCTCGTATCTGATTCAAATGAATCATGTGGCTTATATTCCAGACAATATGTCCAAAGGAGTAAACAGGATGGTTTCCAATATATTAAATGTTCTTACTGAAAACTCCTCACAGCAACCTGAGCCCATCCTTAGGAGGGGACGGGGAATATTGGGATATTAATCTATGAAGAAGCGTATTGTGTGCACTGCTGAGTGTACTGAAAACAGAATATCCACATAGCATTGGTTGGATATGAAATTTGATGAAAGTATTGTTTCGGACATGGGCAACGAACCCTAAATATTTTACACTTTCTTTTAGCGGTTGAACTGGGCTGAAAAAGATGTCCACATAATGCCAGACGACTTTTAGAAAGCCATTGTCCATTCTACAGATGGATTGGCAGGAACCCCTCCTGTACTGACATTAACAATATTTTCCAGGCACGCCTGAACACGAAGAGAGGTGATCTCTTGGGCAACTTTCCAGTTCTGTTGATCTCTTTCTCTTCTAACATGATCCTTGTTGAGGCCATGACGTAAAACTGGAAACTGCCTTAGTGCTAACTCTATGTGGTTCATTAAACCACCAAGCGTACATGCCAAAGTAAGGAATGACCTACTTGTTGGGGATATGAGTTCGTTGGACCATTGTTCTGAACAAAGAGTATGTTGCTTTCTCCAAACCAATCAGCTTCGGTGGGTTGAATATTCTGCGCAGTAAGGATGATCTCGTGTACTTACTACAAACGTCTTTTGCCCCCTTCCCCGAATTGATTGGTCGATACAACAATAAAAATGAGCCTAACAATACCAACCTAATGCTAGTGATATATGTAATGAAACTATCCGTTTCCCGCAAAACTCATGGAACTTCACGGCAATTTTTACTCTCTGTGATGCAAGCGTAGGCCATGGACGTAACGTAAGGGTTATTTTAGAACGAATTTTGGTGTAGTATCTATCCTCAACCCCCTATTTCCCCCTTCCTTCTTCCTTCCAACTCATTTGCTTACTGCTGGGAAAAAATGCTGATCTCAGCATTTTTTGCAATAATTAAAACAAAATTTTCAAAAGGAAAAATGAAGTATGCAACGATCACTTATCATTGAAGTAGTTATCATTGAAATGTATGGAGAAATTCTCTATTATGGCGGCATTTGTCATTTTTCAGAACTCTCTATCCGCCATCTTGGATTTGCAAAAATCAAATTTTTCACTTTATAAGTATATTTTCACCTTCTAACAATGCTTTGATTGGTATAATTTGGTTTCATGAATCAATCTTATGAAATTATAAAGATTTTAAAAAAAGTTGTTTTTTTTTCATTTTTTTCGTGAACACGTGCCAGTTGGTCTTGAATATGTATTATTGAATATTTTAGAGAGGGGGGGGGGGGGCTGAATGAGCGTTTAGAACCATGAAGAGGTGGTTCAAGTCAGTGTATTTAGAAGCAGGAAGAGATGGTTCAATTGAGTGTATCTAGAACCATGAAGAGTGGTTCAATTATGTGCTTAGAACCATGAAGAGATGGTTCAATTGAGAGTTATTAGAAGCAGGAAGAGGTGGTTCAATTATAAGTGTGGTTAGAACCAGGAAGATGTGCTTCAAGTTAGTGAATGTGGAACCATGAAGAGGTGGTTCAAGAAGTGTATCTAGAACAAGGAAGAGTTGGTTAAAATGAGTGTACTTAGAATTATGAAGAGGTGGTTCAAGTTCATGGTGCATGGTTTTGCCAAGAGATGCATATGAGAGCATAGCTTCCAAATCTTTAATTCGACTTAAAAAGGTGGGTGTAAAATTCTGTGATCTATTTCTTCTGACTGAGTGGCTTGAAACAAACTTTAGTTACTTATCTTTAATTCTACCGTTGGACTTTTCAGAAATTTTCAATATTTTTTAAAATTTCAGCGTATGTTACATTTCAACTCATTTGAGGGTGTGACGTCATCAAATTTCTAAAACATAAACCAGAAAAGTGACAGACTTTTGCTTGATACCATATTGTAGACATTCATAAACTATGGTTTTCTTTGAAATTATTTCATGTTGCTTCAAACAGTTTAGAAACTACGATGGTTTTAAGTATTTTTGAAATTTTTTCTTGAATTCTTGAAAAAGAAGAAAAACACTCTAATTCTGAAAATATTGAAGATTTCACAAAAGTCCAACGGTAGAATTACAGAGAAATAGCTGAAGTTTCTTTGAAATCATTCAGTTCAAAGAAATAAGTAACTGAATTTTACACCAGGCTTTTTAAAGATTTGGAAGCTATGCTGCATATGAGGCCTTCAAACAGTAACCATCAGCATACAGAGCTGATGTTTACCAATACATATACATTTATATACCGGGTGAGTAAAAAAAAATGTGGGGTGTTTGGCAGACTGTGACGTTGCTTGTAGCCACCCGACCGTCGTGAAATAAATTTTTCCATGCAGCAAAAAGTCTAACTTAGATCATAAGCCTAACCTCATTAAAATCGGTCGCATGTATCTGTAACTTTGGTAAGGCTAAAATGCTGAAGGGCCTTGGCTAAAGATTCCATCAGTTTGGAAGACTCCCATACAAGGCCTTACAAAGAAAATACGTTTTAACTAATGCACCAAGTGACCGATTTTAATGGGGTAAGGCTTATAATGTAAGTTAGACCTTTGCTGCACGGAAACGTTTTATTTCATGACGATCGGGTGGCTACAAGCGACGTCACAATCCGCCAAACACCCCACGTTTTTTTTTACTCACCCGGTATACAAACCAGAACAGAACTATGTAACAAACCAGAACAGAACAGAACAGAACAAAAGGCATTTGCCAACAAAATCAAACCTAACAGGATAATATTACACTATATACAAAATTTGCTCTTCTGTCACAATATGTGACTGAAATGATTTTGTTTATCTTTTAGAGTCCAACCATTTGGTGAAATCAAATAAACCTGACTGTTCTTCAGAGCCCTCATCATCATTCCCTTCAACGTTTCCAATGGTGACATCAAATATATTTTGTTGTGTTAAATTGAGGTCGTAACTACAATCCAAAGCTGCCAAGAGACTTTCACTGAGCGGGATGTTCCCATCATCAGAAATACCGGCTTCATTAATACCAGCCTCTAAACAGTCACAACTGATGTCGCAGCATTTTCCTGAGAATCATTTTCCAAGCCTTGCATACTGCAGAGTCTACCTGGCGAATAACAACTTGGCCACTACCACTTGGCCAATATTTCGATTCAAAATTGGTCTAAGACCACCTTTAATTTCTTCAAAACCATGGTTCAATGGATCCAAGTATGTTATAGACTCTTCAAAAATTTGATCGTATTCATTGGCCTGAAACACTGATCTCAAGAATATCTTATCCAAAGCACTATCAACTGGAGGTGTCTTGTCTAATTGGCCCTTAGCATATTGACAGCCTATGTCCCTCAGTAGCCGAAAGTTAGGATCACCATCCTGAATCAATGAATCCCATGTAACATTTCTCAGTTTACGTACATAAACTTTATACATATGGAAGTATATCCTGGCAAAGAGCAACCGAAATTATCTTTTACAACACTCACTGTCAGTCAACAAGCTATTTTCATCAACAAGTGTGGTGAGCTCACCTTCTTTGCAGGCTTCATGATATACTGTTAGAGCAAGTGACGTGGTTACATGCCTTATGCCAGGACTTTTGTCATTTCCAGTATAGATGCTGAGGGCACCTAGGCTTTCAATTTGATTCAAAGTTTCATTTAGATGTTCACTGGTGCCTAATAGATGATACAGTTTACCAACATGAAGATAGAAGTCCATTTTTACTTTTGAGCTAAGAGCCCTGAATTCCTCAATATTTGCTGATTCCTTGGGTTTTCTAGTTGTTTTCCCTGTTGTTACATCAACAACCTTGTTATGCACTGTACAATACAGATGGATTGAGTATTGTTCCAATAGATTTTTCAAAAGCTGATGTTTTAACAATAATATTGTGACATTATCTGCCTCAGGACAAGCAATGACTATTGAACTCCCAGTGACATAAGATGTATTCAGCAAGAAACGTTTCAAAGCAAAAAATGAAAGCTGCATGAAAGCATGCATAATCATGAGTAAGCAAACTGACATTCCCAATGCTATCAACAGAATAAGCCACAAAGATCCCTGCATTTCCCCCAATTATGACATGTGTGAAGTTCTTTGGCAAATTTTTTCCAATCAGGAAAGACATATTCTGGCATGAGCGCACATATGATGTTAAAATCTTTCTGCGGCCATTGTCCCTGTCTAACCACCTTTTGGGCTGGTGACACCCGTGTAGAAATAGATGTTAAGCACAATATCCTAAATGACGATTCCCGATTATTTTCAACGGCAAATTTTGACACCCTAAAGTGCCCTTTCTGCAATTCCTGCCCCCGCCGCATCATGGAGCCTCTGGATTTGTTCCGTGTTTTCTTAACCTGCATGACCTGCATTTTACACAAGCCGGTATAATGACAATAAGCTGAGAATCCAGCATTCAATTCTGCCATTACAAGGTAACACAAAAGGACGAAGGAAAGATTCCAATGAGACAAGATGGTATGAAGTTGACAATAATTCACTTCCAAAAAGGAAGAAACCAAAATGACTTAGAGTAACTTTTCAAGCAAATTATTGTTGTTAATCTACCTCCGTCATGTTATTTGTTTGGTTCAGAAGCTGAGCAGTGACTGTTTTAATTACATTCAAAAATAAGAGAATTGCATCGCCTCCCAATTGGCTACTGAACCAAAGAAATAAAATACCCGAGGTATATGTGTAGATATATCCTTCTCCTTTCTATATATGCCTATGTTTGCTCTTAAAAACATTTTCTGAAATGCATGACGAGTGTGCTAGCTGTGGACTACTCCTGGAATTGCCCAGCACTTACGACAGCTACAGTGAACAATCTGAAGAATTCTCTTCTATAATTAGCAATGCCAATATAATTAGCAATGGGTGGATTCTTTGACATTATTTGAGTTGAATATTTGAAACTTGGTAACTGAAAATGCAAATTGAAAATGAATGAGTTTCAGGTCTACTACTGCGTGTCTGAAAAAGTACCCCCTTTTGACTCAATAAGGCAACAAAACGATAATATTTCGGGAATTTTTGAATTCATGGCTACATTTGTTGGTCTTCAACTTAAATGCACATACCTTGCAGTTGGAAATCGACCTTCAAACACTAGAGATATGAACTCACGAGGTCAACTTTAGAGTGCAACTGAAATCAGAGGATACAAATCATGACTAGGCCCGTTTTTAAAACCTCTGGTTTTGGGTGCACTGTAAATTTTGACTTTGCGAACCTGTATCTCCCGTGCTTGGTGGACGATTTCTAAATGCAAGGTACGTGCATCTAAGTTGAACATTGATAAATTTAGCTGTGAAGTCGGGGAGCAATGATATATTATTGCTTGGTTCCTATTTCCAATCAAAAGGGGGTACTTTTTTCTGAGACACCCGGCATAATTTTGCCAAGATACAGATATCTATTTTCTACCTGTTAGCCAGATAAGGACTTTAGCTGAATTGCAAAGTTAACCTGGCAAATTGTACTTTGCACACTTTATAATTGTGTCTTTAAGGTTTAACAAGCTAAGGATTCACAATAATAAAAACATTTTCGAAAAATGAGCAACATCATATGATACAGCAGGTCTTTTATGTATGTATATTTAGAATTTTTTGCTATTTTTTTAAGCAATTTATAATCAATTTTAGACAAAGATCTCTTGTTTGCATACAAAATATATAAATGCTGACATCAGCAAAAATATTAATGTTATGAAGCAAAAGTTTTAAAATAAGAATTACAAGGATATAATCCTTCTATGTTTCAAATCTCCTATCAATATGTTTTAAGCTATCTTTAAAACATGGAATCTGGAAACTGGTGATATATTTTTAGAATAGTTATAGCAGTTTGCAGTGCTTTTGGATCACATTTTTCATGAACCTTTAAGTATGCAAGTGTGTATATTGTAATGCATTGTAGTTTTATGCAGAACTTTATAACAAAAAACATAATGATCGGAAATATAAAACGGCAATAATCCTAATTGATCCTACAATCAGTTGCAAAATTGTTGAGCCATTGACAAAAAATAAGGTTTTTTGCCCGCCCCCTCCCCCCGTTGCAATGTTGATTGGAAACAAACGCAACTTTTCTGTTGGCAACTAAGGATTGACAACTTTTCCGACTGATTTCAACATTGCAAAGGGGGGAGGGGGGCACAATGCCAAGAAAGTCTTGTTTTTTAGAATGGCTCACAAATTTTGCAACTGATTGTCTGAAAGGGCTAAATTTTCAAAGACGCATTACTGCAAAGGTTGTTGTGCCATTGTGCTCTAATTTAGTTAGCATTTGTAACCTAACGAGTTCTTCACGTGAAAAAACTTTGAAGATTCTAATGCAAGAAATGAAACATTTTGGAGCTTTTAAAAAAACTGAATTTTGTATTGATATCATGCCTTTTTCCTGTTTTGTGCGAAGGAGAAGCACGATGTGCCAAGGAAACACAATAAATGCCAATTAAAACATAACTCCAAAAAAATCAGCTTTTTTACTCTATGTGTATCATTTCCCATGGAAAATTTTCTCGATCAGCAAGTCGGCACAATTTCCTTTTGAATTTAGTGCTCTTTTTCAATTCGTCACATTTCGCTCCGGGTAGGGACTAATTATCGGACGTTTCTTATAAACCAGTTTTTTTATAACAAAAACGTGTATAGGTCAGAAGGAGGACATGTCGCCACTGGGCCTCTCCTCCGCACCTCCGCTAGTTTCAAATTATGATAAGTATTTTCCCATTGTCGGGTGTATCCCGTAAATTCTCAATATTTTTCGTTCTGGGGGTACAGGCCATACATTTTCCATGTTCGCCCGATTGGTTTCTCCATTATGCTGGGCTGTGTGGCGAAATGTTAAGTTATGACATACAATTCTATGGTTACGATTGTACGATTATTTGCTACTTCTTATTGTCTCTGATATCTAACAATGTATGACGTTCTCAAAGTCCGATAGAGGATAAAGGCCTATTGAATCCTTTTGTTCAAACCAGTCGTTTTCTCTTTTGTTGTTCTACCGTTATGATTATCAAGGAAAGGTCTTTTGAGATCCACTGCAGCGTGTTAACGAAGGTCGCCTGATCCTGGCATTGGAAATAATCGTATATAAAATCAGAAAAAATATTTAGAGATGAAATATTATGTCGAAGGGACACAAAATATGTCCATCATCTTAAAGCAAGTCAAACTTTTCAGGATAGTAGCCAAAAATGATGTTTGCGGACAGAAAACAGCTTCGAAAACCAGTTTATACCAGTTAAAAGTTTAAATTAACTCTCTTTTAAAAGTAAAAGTTGTGTGCATCGATGTTGTTTACATCTCTGCGCTACGAATATCGCCCCTTTCATGAGGCTTTAGTGAAAATCAGAGGGATAACTCTTTTCCCGTGGCAGTGGGCATACAAGCTAAAATCCAAATCAATTTTAGTTACAGTTACAGAAGTTTTCTCATGACCGGACAGAGTGAGTACCGTATGAGTATCGAAGCGCCTCGTTTTCAAAATCATGATGTTTTCACGAAAAACACCTTGTCTCGTTTCAAGGACAGCATTACATGATTTACTTATGCCATGTTTTGTTTTTGCCTTGCAAATAGATCTATTGTGGGTAAATTAAATGGTTTTTCTCGACGGAAGACGTGTATATGAAACGAATTATCTTAGCAAGGTTTGTGAAGTTCATTGCGACGTGAATAAAGGCATTTGTCATAGATACACATGAATGGCCAAGAGAAGCGACTGCTGTATTATTTAGAACTATGCACGATTAGGAAACTTTTCCAAGTCAGCTTGGCTATAAGTGACGAGATAAACAAGACGTTGTACTGCCATTTTGAACGTGATGTCAACGAATTTAATTCAAGATTTCAAATCTCGCGCTTTATATTTGAACAAAACCAATTCAAAAGAATTTTTTAAGAGATGTTGAAAAGAAATCCAATTAATTTTTTGAATATGAATTGCAAAATTTTTGCAAGTGAGATTGTAAAATCGGCATATGTCTCAATTCAATACAACACTTTTTCCTGTAAAATTTCCCCCATTTTACTTTTGTTCACTGTTCCCTTAAAAAAGAGCAACAGACACTCATCTACAAAAATTGTTATTCTTTTTCTAGTCAAAAACGTCATGGAAAAGTTTCCTGATGCACTCACTACATTTTGTGGCATGATTTTTTTATGTAAGCATTTACTGTATGTATTTCTGGTAGTGGATTTTGCACTGATAATAATGAGAGGAGTCAAATTTCAGAGAAAATTGGTTTTAATTTAAGAGCATCCTCATAACATGCCCTCTTATGGACATTTTTCACTGGCCTAAGGTGTTCAGAGAATATGTCCATAGTATTGGCTTTCTTGCGTGAATTAGATAGTGCCACACCCCTTTTTATATGAACGACAAAACACGTCAATTTTACGAAAAATCATCCATTTTTGTTAAGCCTCCAAATGCTTTATTGCTGCTCGAAAACGAGTCTAAACAGCATGCATGCGTGAATCCAACCAAACTCTTGTTGAGCTCCAAAATTGGTTGAAAAATTCAAATGCGCAGGTGAATTACACGCATTTAATGTTTGACCATTTTCAGACAATCAGTTGCAAAATTGTTGAGCCATTGACAAAAGATAAGGTTTTTTGCCCCCCCTCCCCCCGTTGCAATGTTGATTGGAAACAAACACGACTTTTCTGTTGGCAACTAAGGATTGACAACTTTTCCGACTGATTTCAACATTGCAAAGGGGGGAGGGGGGGCACAATGCCAAGAAAGTCTCGTTTTATAGAATGGCTCAACAATTTTGCAACTGATTGTAGACCGAGATTTCTGATGAAGTGTGATGAAATATGATAAATGCGATCAGTTTGGGTAGTAATTTAAAGCTTTTCAATCTGGATGACGGCGAACTTTGAACTGCACTAGTCTTCTCTCTTCTTAATGAAAATGAAACTGTTGAACTGAGGATGATGAAATTGAAGACCTAGGGCCTGTTTATATGAGGAAAAACACCTCACCTGCTAGATCCGGGACTTACAGGCGAGACCTCGCTCAGGCAAGATTGCATCTCTGGTGAGGTGATGTCTCACGATAGTGGTGGTGTTGGGGGCATACAGTAAAAACCAGACCCTAGGACCGTCAAGTACCAATGTGTGATAGGACCCTTAACACTGGAGGGTCATCACCCTCAAGAGAGAACAGAATATCACCTTTTCCTCATATGATACTACTATTTCCGCTGTTTTTATTACATCAGATGACGTCAAGAGGTACATTTAGAGAATTTTTTCTGTACCGCTATGTTTGAATTTATTACATAATGATAATAATAATGATTCCACATGGATGTTTTACCACACCTAGCCTGTGTGCAGCTTCAACTCCTCCTATTACACCCAGTTACTAAACGAATAGCCTGCGTGCATTTGAGGCTGCACGCAGGCTACCAAACGAATGGTTGGCATCCAAACCACAAAAAAGTTGAATTGTTTATGTAGTTTGAAAAGGATTTACAACAAAAAGAAAGTTATTTGAACTCTTCTGTGATTTGGCAGGTATTTGTATTTCAGCAGTAAAAGAAATATTTCAACTTCAAAAGGTCGCTTTGAATTCTCTATTTGTTTTCTGAGGTTTCTTCATAAAAGAAACCCTAGAAAACCAAATCAGGTTTCTAAGGAACTTTTTGAAGTTGAAACAACACCCTTTCAAAACATGTCATTAAATCATTGAGCTGCTCCAGCATCTGATTGGTCGATATAACAATAAAATATAGAAACAAAGGGCACAACCGACTTTTTTTTTTGTTCTTCATTCAATGAAAACAATTAAAAGAAACAAAGAACAAGATTTATAAACTACGTGCCATCCATAGTGGGTAGTGGGAAAGGACATATTGTCAGCGAGTTCCCACTATTAATGACACTTACAATTTCAAATGTATCAAATTAATTTGACTAATACACACGTACACATACGGACTTACATACAAACATACACACAGATACATTCACACATAGATACAGTCACTAACATGTCAAGCACGAATTCTTTGTTTCCAGAGGATGCTAGGTTTCGTAATCTACAAGATCAAAACGCTTGGTTGATTTAATGTACTTTATTGTAGCTTCAAGAATTATTCTGTTGATGATATACGGATATTCAGCACTTCCATACAATAGCAGTGAACAAAAGAAATTATCATCAAGGTTGGGAATATCTAAGTTCAGAAATTATGAGAGTTCGCCATGGAGATTCATACGAGAGTTGTTAAACAAAGGGCAGTGCAGGAGGAAATGCTTATTATCCTCATTTGCTGTACCGCAATTGCAAAGTGGACTTACAGCGTTAAATCTGTGCCTAAACCTATGCTCATTTAGTGCACTGAACTGCAAGCGCAATTTTGTTAAGATTCTAATACCCTCAATATCAAAACGCACAGTCTTGTCAATGGAGGGAGAATACATCCTCTGATGTCTAAGATTATAGCTGGTTTGTCGTTCAGCAGGGATTTCATTGAAGAGATATTCTGGGACCTGTTTACTTTTAAGATTGAAAAAATGACATAAACAACGATACCATCTTCTACTATAAAGGGTTTCCCATCCCAACTCATTGTAAAGCCTTGATACTAGCCAAAAGGATTTGATTAAATAGTGCCTAGATACTAGCGGGTAAATACAGGAATTGCTCCAACCCGAAAATTTTCGTTTTTATTACGACGCCAAAGTTTTCGTTGACGAGATGAACAGACGACTGGGAAACACCGTTTCATTCATAAAATCAACAAACGGTTCATAAGTCCGCAAATTACAAAATACCATCAACTTTTTATAATTTGCAAAAAATCAACAAACGGTCCATAAAAAGGCTTTTTGTTATCTTTTGAATGTATTGAATGCTTACACTAAACAAGAAAGACTCTTCTAAACACAATAACCTCAACTGAATTTGGGTTTAGTTACCGTTTATAGGCCACTTTGGATATCTTTTTGCAAATCAGTTGATGGTATTTTGTAATTTGCGAAAACATTTACAATTGCCCATTCTGAGGTTTTGCAACAAAATTTTGAGGTTTATAGGCGTGGATTTGGCTTCAAGGGTGATAATCATTGGCAAATGAGGACTTTGAAGAAGCAATTGATTATGTTTTGGATCTCGATTGGAATCAGACTTTTTTTAGGCCATGGAGCATGCATGGACGACAGCAGCAAAGCAAGACAAGACCAGGTGGTTGTGTAACCTTGTTCCTGTTGTCCTTGGCTTATTTTGTTTTGATCATTGACGAGAAAGAAGCGTTAATTTTCTGCACCTACTTTGTATTTTGCGAATTTTCCCATTTTTCGCATGATGCGAAAATTTTCGAAAAAATTACAATAAGCCAAGGGGAAAAATATGAATTAAGGCGTTATTTTTGCAAAAAACAAAGGAATGTTCTTGAACAGGAATCAAAACTTTTTCGCACTTTCTATTGTACTATGGGTGCCCTTTTTGCAGGTTGTCCCCTTGTCAACCTCAGACTCGATATGCCCCTGCACCAGAAGCCAGCCATTTCATTTCACTAATGTGTGATGCAATTTGGAAATTGTTCTTGTTATCGTAGCAACTGGGAACTGCTAATGTTAATTTCTTAGTTTGTAGAAAAAGGAGATCCATCAAGGGTCGAAAACAGCTCCTTTTCTTGTGATAGGATCCTTGGGCAGCCTCTTATTTGTCGTTAAATTTGACCAACATTCATATCATAATTACCATTCTCGTTCATATTTTTGTGATTATGGTGCACAAGACGAAACCCATTCTTTGGTTTTACGAAATTGAAAAGGGCAACTAATGTCTGATAATCTGGCAAGCCAGTATACACATTGATTGCTTTGTTATAATCTTTGAACTTTTCTACGAAGAATGACGGTTCTGACCTGATTACTAAGTTTTTGATTTCTTTTTTCTCAGGTATTGTTGACATTTTGATTCCTCCTTTTGGTATATCCTCACTTTTTGGGGGTCCAGGCAGTATCAGTTCTTCATTTTCTGTCCTTGGGATTAGGGATTGGTTTTCCTTGTTCTGACGTCTCTCTTCTCCATCATCTTTTAGTTCTATGTAATAATCATGATGATCCGTGTTTGTTAACTTTTTGTCCAAATTTCTGTCCAATTTCCTTCATCAATCTCACATCCAGACAACATAAGCACCTTCAACCTCGACTGCTGTTCTTTCGCCTCTAACATTTCCTTTAATTTGCTTAAATCTAAATGATGTTCTACTATTTTACAACCCCTTAATACTACTTTATTACAATATATACAATCCTTAAACTACAGATACATTAATAAACTACAGATACATTACTAACATAAACAGAAACTAAACCAAAATATTTAAAGTATTTAAATAAATTAAAGTTATATAATGAAAACAGGTGAAGATAAACTTTTTTAAGTTGTTGTAATAAGTTATTTGTATGTGCGATTTTGATAAGTTTCTCCGCACTCGATTGATCGATTGACGATTTAAGGTGAAACCAATTGAGTCCTTTCGAATATTTGGTGGGATGCATAAAGCGAATAATGAATTGGTCGATGATTTCTGTAATAAGTTTCTTGTTACTACATACACATTTTGGGTTCAAATACTCCAAAGTACAAACCAGAGCTCGTCCAATATGATTCAGTCTCATAAAAACTCCATTGCCCTAACTGACTCTTCCTCAGAAATGGGCTCTGGTTTAAACCATATGTACAGCTGATGATCATCTGCATAGCCATGAACATTTGGGAGGTGTTGGCTAATGACATCATACAAAGAACTGATATAAAGAACAAATAGCACCGGCCCTAAGCAGCTTCCCTGAGGAACCCCACAGTTCAAATTCATCGCTTCAGACACTATATTATGAACAATAACTCTTTGTTTCCTACCATCTAGATATGACCTAAACCAATCAATGACTGTTCCATTTATGCCGAAGCAAGACTCCATTGTATTCAACAGCATTTCATGATTCACAGTATCAAATGCAGCACTAAGATCTAGCATCACAAGTAATATCATATTTTGATTATCCATAGCTGCAAGCATATCCGACTGAACCTTTATCAGAGCTGACTCTGTGCTATGATCCTCCCTATAAGAAGAGGCTTTCTCTGGTAATAATCCATTTGATTCAGTATGCTCGTTTAATTGATGAACAACTGTTTTTTTCAGTTAGCTTGGAAACATTTGGTAAATTGCTAACTGGTCTGAAATTCTTGAAGAGAAGATCCAGTCCAAGCTTTTTTAACAAGGGTCTTATTAAGGCACATTTCCAGGCATCTGGAAAACGTCCGGATGAAAGAGATAGATTGATGATGCGTGTGATCACAGGGAGCAGTACATCTATACATTCCTTGACCAGCCATGTCGGTGCTGGATCAAGTTGACATTGTTTGCTTGCTGATTTTGTGATAAAGTTTCTTACATCTTCCTCAGAAAGCACATTAAACTCACTGAAAACGGCACTAGATTGATTTGGTATTGTCAGGTCATTTGTTTCTATAGCCTCAGACTCACAAATATTGTCAATTCCTTTTTGTATTTTCTCTATCTTTTTCACGAAAAATTCTCCAAAGTCATTCGCTAACAAATATTGATCACGATGATCTGGCAGTGAACCAGCTTTCTTATCTCCTGTTAGGGATGAAACAACCTGGAATAGCTTCTTTTGATCACCACCGCATTCAGATACTAGATTTGACAAATATTTACATCTATCTGCTTCAATTGTGTTAGCAAACGTATTTCTAGATTGTTTATAGACTTTGTGATCGAATTCTGTCCTTGATTTAATCCATTTCCTTTCAAGCTTTCTCCTTTGTCTATTCAATTTTGCCAGATTATTACTGTACCAAGGTTGTTTTCGCCTAACAGTTATACGTTTCCTCTGCTCAGGAGCGTGCTTATCTATCAGTTTAATCAAGGTTGCATTATAGCATGATACACGTTCATCCAAATCCATGAAATCCCGACTACACAGCTCAGATACCTCAATGTCATTTTTAAAAGCATCAAAATAGGGTTAAAGAAAGATTTAGTTAAACTGGGAACCTCAATGAGGACGAAGAAGAGGGTCGGTACATATATATCGCAAATACTGCTAAGAAATTTTTAAGGACAACTGATTTTGCTCTTCATTTTGCAGTTCTTTTTAGTTTCTTATTAAAATCAAATGTTTTGCTAAAGACAAATCGAGAAACATTGACATTTTAGAGTTTGTTTGGGTTCTCTTCACCTTATTTGCTGCACTAGTGGTTAGCCTTCACAATGGGTTTCTTTTGTAAAGAAGTCAAAGAGCTATTCTGTAAAATAGTATGAGCACCGAGTGATGACTGAAGGAATAAGTTTAAATCAAGACGGCTTCGTTCCAAAAGTCTTTCGTAAACGAAATCCTGTTGGAGCTTCGGGGAAATACGTTTTTGCGGTCAATAGCCCACATAAAACATTTTGTGAGGGCGCTGGCGAGGCCGAGGGCGATTGCCCGCGTAAAACGAAAAGGCCTGTCCAAGGGTAAATGCTAATTGTTGCACCGCGAGGGTGGTAACTATTTTTTACAATCACTGCAGTATTAACATGTCTTTAAAATGTTTTATGCAAAACAGCTCTTGCGAATAGCATTTTAAGAAAGGCTTCAGTTTTTAAAAATCTGGTTATCATTAAAATTTCAATTTGGGAAATGCCATTTATCTCAAAATATTGATCTTTGCCGTAGCACTGAGACTGTCATTTTTCAAGAAACTTTTCTTGCTTGAGTAGTGTTGAGCAACAGGAGGGATGGTGTTTCCCAAAATAACATCACTTACTTCTTCCGCGTAACCAGTCAAGTCTGCACCCAGGCTACCTTTTAGGCAATGTGACAATAATTACCTTTGTCAAGAACAGAATTCATGAAAACAATAGAATATTGTACTGCAGAGAAAAATGCGCGCCAAGACAAGGTTGCAAAACTACAGCCTCGGAATTTTACGCAGAGCAAATAAACATTGCATTGTATTCCTTTTTTCTCTTCGACAATTATCTCCCTTCATTTGAGCATTCGTCTGTCACTATAACTTAACCTAACAAATAGACTGAGATAAAAATTTGTACTTTGCATCATAAAAATCTTGGGGCCGGGACCCAGCGCCATAGGACCGGGGATTGCTACAAGCCCTCTCAAGATACTATCAGAATATGAGAAAATTCTTCAAATTGTAAAGAATCATCAATAATTCTCAAGATTTCTTGCCTTTTGTGTGCTGGGTCTGTAAAGTGTGCATCTTGATTAAATTGCAGTTTTATTTCCTAAGCAAATGTTGTGGAATCTTGGTAATTTACATACTGTATAAACGCTTCAAAATAATGTGACCAAAGCAACACAATGGCAAATTTGTTCTTCTTCTTTAGAGCTGAAATATGTTCTAAAAGAACTAAAGATTATTGAGGCACAAAAGCTGTACTCTCAACTGTCAGAAGAAGAAAAAAGAAACTTGAAGCAGATGCCAAAAGTCTTTCGGAGATGAATGTCAATGACATGAGTCAACATGAGAATAATGACAGAGTGATGCAAAGTATGCGCAGCATGTTGAAAGAGGTACTCCTATGAAGAACATTTTCATATCACTTAAAATTATCTTCCCTACTGGAATATGCCCAGTGCATGTATTTTTTATAAGAAACTACTAGAGTAAAGTCGCCCATTATGGCCGGTCGCCCATTATGGCTGGTCGCCCATTATGGCTGGCTAGCAAGAGAAATTAAATTTCAGGGGACTGAGGACTTGTAATATATTTGCAATTAGGCGGAAAATCTTCGCTGACATCTGTTTTATCGTGATTGGACCTTCACTGAAGTTTCAGATCGTTTGCATTGAAACCCAACGAGATGGTTTGTGCATATCTCTAATTGATTCTTTCAAGTATTGCAAATTTCATGATCCTATTTACATTCCTTCCTCCTTTTTCATTCGCTCGGCACCTTGAGGTTTGAAATGTTTGAAATATGCTTTGATTTTTCAGAAGTCCTGTCTCTAGAGAGGAAATCTACAATGAAACCAAATCAAAGTGACTTTTGATTCATGTTTAAGGTTATGAAGTCTCAGTTCTGCTAATTGCTATTTTTTGCCCATTATGCCCATTAGTTTACCCGAGAAGTTTCCAATCACTTCAAAATATCAAAATGGAAAATTTATTAAAAAACACCAATTTGGGTCAAATCTTACTTCCTGACGTGGAAAATCATCAAAACCCAAAAAACGCAGCATTATATTAAGTCTTTTTGCATTTTAGAAACTTATGCCAAAACTCATCCGTCCATGCACAAGAGATAAGGCAGGATTTAGAGCAACTCGAACCGGCTTCTGTAAAATGCGGATCCACAGGTCCGATAAAATGCGGGTCTGCAGGTCTCTTTTAATGTAGGCCCCACGGCCACATACAAACGGCCGCTGTATGCGGCAAGGAGCCCTGTGTTCAGAACGAAGCGATACAGCAATTCATCATCTCTGCTATTCATCAAGTGAAACCCATATCGATGGGATTGAATGGTGACGCAGATCATCACAAAGAGAAGAATACATTGTGAAATCGTACCTGATCAATGAAAAGATCCTGAGTCACAGCTTGCAAAGAATTGCAATTCCAATGCAAATATGGGAGAACTTTGCACTTTGGAGGGGATCCCTTCACAAGGGGAAGTCCCAATGCTTGCAGCAAAAGCTATTTCTGGCAACCAGGAGATGATCTACAAAGAGTTGAAAGAGCTGATGGAATCCAAATTGTATGGGACTAATTACAAGCGTGCTTTAGACATTAAATTACGTCATCTCAAGGTTAGGAAAGGCAAATTGCACTTTTTGTTGGTGATTTAAAGATTACAATTCACGAGCTGCGTGAAATTGAACAAGAGGAAGCTATGGAGTGTACCGGGTGTGGCAGAATAAACTATGCACTTTTTGCAGGCCACCATAAATTGCACACTAAACAGTTTTTAAGATCTGAACCCAAATTAGCAACATTTGGTTACATCAGCATTTAACGATATGACATAGACTAAAACAAATTAAGTAATCATTTTTGCCTCATTGTGTTTGTAACTTGTGCCAAGCTTCAAGTCTCAGCACTCATGGTTCTGAGAATAAAGAGGGGGGGGGGGCTTTTTGTGCCCCTGTTACCAGTCTCCCAAAAGTTTCAAAAAGCTTAGTCTGGATAGGGTTCACCATTAGCGATAACCATGAGTAACAGCCAAGGTAAAACCGAGGAATGGTCGTCAAATTCGTTTTTGTTTATTCATTTTTTAATTATAATTTCAGTGTCTTCAATTCATTGCTCCAGCTCTGCAAAGTGAGAATCAAATGCGGCAAATTTTCTTTCAAGAATTTAAATCTTGTTGCAAAGCAATGTCACTGCTTTTTCAATTTCAGTTTGCATTTTTTCATTGATTTTCCTTTTAAGATTCCCCACTAATTCTGTGATATATTATTTGTCATGCTTCATCTATGATTTGCATGACTTCATCCATACCTCGTGCCATTGCTACCTATGATTGCATACTTACAAGTAGTGAACATTAACGTGGAACTTTGAAGAAACTTGAAAGAAAGCCTGCTGGACTTCTTCACAATTTGGCCTTCAAGACAGAACATTCATTGCACATTTGAAATTTTAGGTTCAGCTCTGGAAGCGCAATCGCAAGTAAGTCATCAGTCTGCTTCTATTAGAGCTGGCTACCTTTTCAGTTCCATGTTAAAGTGATCACATGATATATCACATGAAAATAGCAAAAGTTGCTGTACTTATGTCTCGTTCAATTGCTACCCTGACCACCCCCCCTCGGGCAGCCCGGGGGTCAACAAAAATTCCTTGCTCAAATGCCCGGGGGCTGGGAAAAAATTGGTGGTCAAATCCCCGTGGGCCGGGCAATGAGAAAATGCCATTTTCCCAGCTACTGTATAAGCAAAAGCTCCCGTTCTAGTCAAATGCTATTCAAATGCCCGGGGGCCGGGGAAAAATCTACAGCCAAATGTCCGCGGGCCAGGAATATTTTTCGTGCAAATGCTCGGGGGTGTCCCGGGGGGATGGTCAGGGTAGGAATTGAACGAGACATTGCATGGAAACATCTTGAAATCCTTGAAAGGAAGGAAGAAAGTGGCTGCCTACTAGGACTAGACCTAGACCGACTCTTACCTTTCTCTGTTCATGTTCAGTCATGGTTGCACTGCCTTGTCTTATGGTTGCAGCATCTATGGAACGCGCAACATCGGGTTGGAGGATGCCTTTCACACCAAGTTATCATGCAATGTCTTGTCTCACTGTAAAACATGATTCTTCGAAATGCACAGAACAAAGAATTGATGATTTTGAAGCTTTCCAGTTCGGCCTATGGCGACAAACAAATCTAACCCACTGCAAATATCTCAAAGCTTGATTATTTTCATTCAGGAATGCATGGATGGATACATCTTTTGTGAATTGTGTATTCGTGCAGCTTTCTCCATTTGGTGCTCCAGCAACATGATCTTCCATGCAAACAGGAAGTCTTTCTATTAGTAGTCGCCATGCTTGTATATCTAGTGACTTTGATGCGTACTGTTTCGACAGTCATAATTGTGAGGTCACGTTTGGCCAGTCCAATGTTGCGCTGAAATCGCGAAACCACTCAACTTTGACCCACAATTTTCTGGCTATCTCTAAAGAGGGGAATGGAATGGGGGAATGGAACGGGGAATGGAATGGGGGAATGGAATGGGGGAATGGCTCGGGGAATAGAAAAGTTATACAGTATATAAATAAGCCAAGTATAGCATATGAAAGTACTGCTCAAGATGTATCTTTTCACCAAATAGCTAGTCAATAACAGTTATAGTTTTGTTACAATTCAAAGAATAAACTTTCCTTTTTCAAACAAAGGGGAATGGAATGGGGGAATGGGTTTTCGGGGAATATCGAAACTACAAGGTAGAAACTCGATTTCAAGGTATCATTCGAAGCCCCTTCTTCTCAGCTATCCAAATTTACCATTTTCGCATCGATACATTGAACTGTTACTCCATAAACGTATGGTACAACTCAGATTATAGTTTCTTATCTCAATTGGCAATATCATTTCAAGATTTCAATTGGCTATCAGGCAGATTAGCAAACGCATTCTTCATAACAAAGAGTTCATATATGCCATGCCCAGACACACATTTACGGGGAATGGAATGGGGGAATGGAATGGGGGAATGGCTCGGGGAATAGAAAAGTTATACAGTATATAATAGGATAAAGTATAACATAGGAAAGTACTACTCCAAATGTATGTTTTCGCCAAATAGCTAGTCCATAACAGTTATAGTTTTGTTACAAATCAAAAAATAAACTTCACTTTTCAAACAAAGGGGAATGGAATGGGGGAATGGGTTTTCGGGGAATATCGAAACTACCTGGTAGAAATTCGATTTGAGGGTATCATTCGAAGCCCCTTCTTTCCAGCTATGCAAATTTACCATTTTCGCATCGATACACCAAACCGTTGGATCTAGAAGCGAAGGGGAAAGCTAGATAGCAGTTTGCTTGTTGTTTCAAAAGAAATCAAAAGGCAAATTAGGACGACGCCTCTACACAAACAGGCTAGACATAGGCTTTTTTTAGATTGTTGGAACGATGAGAGATGCCTGGGAATTTTTCTTCACTTTGTTTTCACAAGCAGGGGGGATACAGCCTAGATATTCAGATCAAATTGAATGAATATTGGCATTGCTGTCGTTATCATCGCTACGATATGTATAGTAAAGTCCCCCTCCCAGGTTTAGCAAAGCTTGGCAGTTTTTCTGTCAACGTTTCTTTACTTGACACCCCCTAGATATTTTCTTCCCGTACGCTTATGCCCCTGGGCATACAAAAGCATCGCTTCCTTTCTAAAAATGCTCTCTCGCACGACTGTGGTGCATCGTGCAACTCTTGTACAGCGCAGATTCTACAGAGCCAAAACGACATGATTATAGGTCAGGCTGCCCAACACAAAATCCATTGTTTAGCATAATTTTTGCCCGACTGAGGACATTTTTTGCCCGATTGGGGCTCCCGGCCCCCCGCCTCATGCGCTTATGCCCAGGGGGGTACTCAGGTATATTTAGGATAGGGGTGCTCAGGCTGGGGTATAGCACATCAACCCAAAAAATAATTTCTAGCATGAAAATAGACCCAAACAAATAATTTGTCTTACCCTACATACATACCCAGAAGTTATGAAATCAGTATCTTTAATCTGTAGAAAAGTGCCCTAACTGCTTACATTTCTCCATATTGTATTTGAATATTCACGTGTTTGATCTTAGTAATGTTAGTTACTTGATGTTAATTTCATTTGTAAATTATATTTTTCCCGATTTTTTCATTTTCCCCAAATTTGAGACCCAAAAAAGTAAGCCAGAATTTCAGGAACCCAAAAAAAATAACTGTACAAATCATTAACCGGAAAAAGTAACCTGAACACTCCTATCCTAAATATATCAGATTACCCCCCTGGGGTTGTATGACGCGAGGGGGTACAGAACTGTTGTTCATTTTTTTGCGATTCCCCCTTCAGCAACGCCATGTGGCTTCTCTTTCAGCAGGTTTGTCTTTTGTCTCTAAACACAAACATTCATATCCCTTGCTTTCCTTTTTGGTGGAACTGAGCTTTTTGCAGAGGGTGATAAAGAAAAGAAGGGCGGGGGAAGGATCACGAATCCCGGGAATAGAATGTTAAATGTCACGTTTGACTCCAAAGGATGTAGCGTTTTCACATTTCACGACAATAAATAATGGCTTTTCACGCTTCACGGAAGAAAATATGACCGAAAAACATGGCCGATCACGATCACAAGCCAGAGTGCTGCTTTTCAGCTGTGGAACTTTGAACGAACATCACCTCAACGACATGATTTTAGGTCAGTGCCACTGCCAAGCTTTGCTAAACCTGGGAGGGGGGATTTTACTATACATATAGTAGCGATGATAACGACAGCAATGCCAATATTCATTCAATTTGATCTGAATATCTAGGCTGTATCCCCCCTGCTTGTGAAAACAAAGTGAAGAAAACTTCCCAGGCATCTCTCATCGTTCCAACAATCTAAAAAAAGCCTATGTCTAGCCTGTTTGTGTAGAGGCGTCGTCCTAATTTGCCTTTTGACTTCTTTTGAAACAACAAGCAAACTGCTTTCTGGCTTTCCCCTTCGCTTCTAGATCCAACGGTTTCGTGTATCGATTCGAAAATGGTAAATTTGGATAGCTGGAAAGAAGGGGCTTCGAATGATACCTTCAAATCGAATTTCTACCAGGTAGTTTCGATATTCCCCGAAAACCCATTCCCTCATTCCATTCCCCTTTGTTTGAAAAGTGAAGTTTATTTTTTGATTTGTAACAAAACTATAACTGTTATGGACTAGCTATTTGGCGAAAACATACATTTGGAGTAGTACTTTCCTATGTTATACTTTATCCTATTATATACTGTATAACTTTTCTATTCCCCGAGCCATTCCCCCATTCCATTCCCCCATTCCATTCCCCGTAAATGTGTGTCTGGGCATGGCATATATGAACTCTTTGTTATGAAGAATGCGTTTGCTAATCTGCCTGATAGCCAATTGAAATCACGAAATGATATTGCCAATTGAGATAAGAAACTATAATCTGAGTTGTACCATACGTTTATGGAGTAACAATTCAATGTATCGATGCGAAAATGGTAAATTTGGATAGCTGAGAAGAAGGGGCTTCGAATGATACCATGAAATCGAGTTTCTACCTCGTAGTTTCGATATTCCCCGAAAACCCATTCCCCCATTCCATTCCCCTTTGTTTGAAACAGGAAAGTTTATTCTTTGAATTGTAACAAAACTATAACTGTTATTGACAAGCTATATGGTGAAAAGATACATCTGGAGCAGTACTTTCATATGCTATACTTGGCTTATTTATATACTGTATAACTTTTCTATTCCCCGAGCCATTCCCCCATTCCATTCCCCCATTCCATTCCCCCATTCCATTCCCCGTTCCATTCCCCCATTCCATTCCCCCATTCCCCTCTTTAGAGATAGCCATTGCTGGAGCATGCATTGGGAGTCCCTAATTCAAGATTCAAGATCCAAGATCCAAAGATCCGGAATTCAAGATCCAGAATGAAACCCCATAATTCAAGATCCAGAATTCAAGATTCAAAATGAAAACACCCTAATTCAAGATCAGAATTAAAGATTCAAAATGAAAACTCCCTAGTTCGGAATTGAAAAAGTTTTCAATGTTTCAATTTTGAAAAAAACTCATTTTGGATCCCGCAGTTACTGAGTGGAGTTGAATACAATGGATGTTTATTCAATATTCTTTGAGGTGATTTCAGCTATTAAAGATATATTGGAATATGATGTCCACTATTCTGGATAATGACAAATAGTGAGTCGCGATAAGGTTTCTTGTATGGCCTAGGCATGAATTTCTGAGAGGCAAATAGTGCATAGGCCAAACAAGGAACTTTCTCGCTTTTCGATATTGGTCAACATCTGGAACAGTGCAAATCATATTGCAATGTATATTCAAGAGCTGAAATCATTTGAAAGACATTCAAATAAATATCCATGATTTGAGAGCCTCAACTCATCAGAGCCAAGGCAGCCAAAATTCAAGGTAAGGAGTTTTAGAAATTGAAACACTGAAAAACTTGTTGATGAACAGACAATTTGGAGTTAAAATGTTCACATAGGTACACCCATCTTTCAGTTGCTATTATTGTGAGAGAATTTGAAAATCAGAAACTAAGTCAGTGTCCAGCATTGCTTACATGAAGGGGCTTTGAAATTTCTTAGAAGCTCTCTTAAACAAGTACCTAAAATGCTGTTAAAAATTTGTATTTACTGTACTGCTCCAAAAATATAAATTACAAAGGTTCCTTAGCTTTTTTAATCCAGTTAGCATGGTTTTTAAACGTTAGAAAGACGCCATCTTGAATTCTGGATCTTGAATTAGAGTGTTTTCATTTTGAATCTTGAATTCTGGATCTTGAATTCTGGAACTTGAATTAGGGTGTTTCATTTTGAATCTTGAATTCCGGATCTTGAATTAGGGTGTTTCATTCTGGATCTTGAATTCTGGATCTTAGGATCTTGGATCTTTAATCTTGAATTAGGGACTCCCGCATGCATTCTATTGTTGTTGAAATGTAGAAACTTATGTAATCTAATCTTTCAAATCTGTTTACGCTAATGATATCTGCAATTGAGAATATTCAGGTTTCAGTTGCCCAGTACATTCTTACTTGAGGCAGTTGAATGATAGACATCATCATAAGCATACCAATATACTGTTCAATTTTTTGCTTGGTTGTTTTGATTGAATCTCCAGTTTGCTGAACTGAATAAAGATTAGTCCGATCAGCAATGTGTTGATATTTGCTGTCATCAGAAAACATCCTGAAATAATCAATTGGGGCAATATCCCCATTTGGGGGTGCTGGAAACTGGTGATGGAAAGTGGACATAACAACTGTGGGACTTTCTTAGATATGGAAATAGCTCCACCAACTACCTTCATGTAATCAATGTTTGCTATAACATCAATCTTCAAGCATGGCTTGATGCGTTGGCACTGTTGTCTGATGTAGTGCAATCTGCTTAATATGTTACCAGCTGTTGTTGCGTATGGGAAGCAACCAGCTCCGTCGTATCTGCTAGTTGCCCCTCCATCAGTTTTCCTCTTATTTTGAGACGTCTAATCTGCGCGAGTTCTCTACGCAGTTTCTCACAGCAGGTGCGCAAGGATGCATTCTTTTTATCCCGCATCACTCTCTGGCCAGCCTCATCATCACTATCAGGCGGGCTCTCTATGTCTTCCAAGGACATGGCTGGTACCCCTTTCTTTAATCGTTTCTCCACTGCCAAATCCTGTGGATCCAGAATTCCACGCTTGGCTGCTGCTGCCAGCTGCAGGTTTCTCTTTCTCTAAGGAATAACATTAAAGTTGTTGACAAGCAAAGCACAACCCTTCTCAAACATGACGTATTTAGCTGAATTCAAAATGTTTGATTTTTATTAACGCTGCCCAAGTAAGGTATGCGCTTGATGGAAACATAACGACCACTCCCTCTCCTGTGTGAGAAAATGTAATGAAATGATAAACTCCTTTATGCGTTTGCAAGATTGATATACCATCTTATGTGTTTACTGGTATCAACTGAATGAGACATTGCATGGAAACATCTTGAAATCCTTGAAAGGAAGGAAGAAAGTGGCTGCCTACTAGGACTAGACCTAGACCGACTCTTACCTTTCTCTGTTCATGTTCAGTCATGGTTGCACTGCCTTGTCTTATGGTTGCAGCATCTATGGAACGCGCAACATCGGGTTGGAGGATGCCTTTCACACCAAGTTATCATGCAATGTCTTGTCTCACTGTAAAACATGATTCTTCGAAATGCACAGAACAAAGAATTGACGATTTTGAAGCTTTCCAGTTCGGCCTATGGTGACAAACAAATCTAACCCCTGCAAATATCTCAAAGCTTGATTATTTTCATTCATGATTATTTTCATCGTATGTTATAAAAGTTAAAATCACCTGAAATCACCTGAAACCACCTGAAATCACCTGAAACCACCTGAAATCATCTGCAAATCATCTGAAACCACCTGTAAATCACCTGCAAATCATCTGCTCATTGTTTTGATGAATGGGGAAAAGTCTTATTGTCTTCAACTTTGATCATTAGCACCTAAGATGGCAAATAATCCTACTGGTGTGATCGGTAGTTCTTAGGTCTCACGCCTTTTGTCTCATTCAAATTGCTTTTTGGTCTCACTGGGCTGATTTTAGTATTTTATCTAAATTGTATAAAAGCTAAGCTACGTCTTCACGCATCTGGATATTTTTGAAAACGCATCTTTTTTAGCCGTTTTGGTTTCACGCACACAAGTTGACGGCGTTTTCGGTCACCCAGTTTCAAGTGTCGCAGGGTTTTCATGTGGACAATTTCAAAGATGCTGCTCATGTGGATGCGGAATGCGGATCTTTTTATATGGATAGACCTATAAATATATTAGACTAATAATACAAGTTCGTAGACTCATTACATAAGTCCCTCTAACCTTCGCTGTTGTTGTTGTTGAACATAGCTTCTGTGTTGTAGCGACAAGTCTGCAGTGGGGGGGGGGGAGCGAAACAAGAGACTTTTTTGGAATTAGTCTAACCAGATCGTAGTTATCGCCATACAAATGTTGTTCTTGTTGTTGCTGTTGTTGCGATGACTGGGAATATCTCTTGAGTCTTGAAATTTATATGGAGCATAGAACTTTTCAAAAATATCCGGATACGTGTTAGCCTGCGTGGCAGACCTTTTCCTTTTGGAATTCGGTCTGCAACGCAGGCTAGATACGTGTGGACGTAGCTTAACTCTGATCAGCCCAATGATACCACAAAGCAATTTGAATGAGACGAAAGGCGTGAGACCTAAGAACTACCGATCACACCAGTAGGATTATTTGCCTTTTTAGGTGTTAATGATCAAAGTTGAAGACAATAACTCGTTTTCCCATTCATCAAAACAATGAGCAGATGATTTGCAGGTGATTTACAGGTGGTTTCAGATGATTTGCAGATGATTTCAGGTGGTTTCAGGTGATTTCAGGTGATTTCAGGTGGTTTCAGGTGATTTCAGGTGATTTTAACTTTTATAACATACGTTATTTTCATTTATTTTCAACATGGCTGCTGTGGTAGGCCTGACGCCCCCGATGCAGGGACCGACAAGAGCTCTTGCAATGGCTGTCTTCGGAGATCTTGTACTGTGAAGCCAGTGTTGTTGCTTAGCCCCAATTCTTGGAAGACACACGTTGTTGCTGTTGCTGTGGCCCTTTGAGGTTGTGGTGGCTGTTGTGGCTGGTGTTGCGGTGGTTGCACTGCATGGATCTGCGGTGTAGCATCAGGCGAGGTGTTTGCGGAGGAAATAGCCTCTATGTCAGCAATTTTGGCGCGAAGGGCAGACAAAGCAGTGAGACGCTTCTCTTCCAGCTCAAGAGCATGAAGCTTTTGTTCCAAGACCAACTGTGTGTCTGACTTTTGGAATTATGGTGGTCCCGGCGACTGGATGGAGCGTGATTCGGTTTGGGATGTGGTGGCAAAAGCATTGGATTGAGCAAGCAGATGACTCGTTTCCAGAAGCAGATCGGCTCTGGATTGATCGTGTCCAGGGCAATCAGGCCCTGGAAGTCCCCATACATGGAGAGAATTGGGTTCATAGCACCCCACACAACGGCAAATTCGTTTCTGCTTGACTAAGGTAGGTTCGGATCGAGTTGAATGCACATGCAGAGGCTCCTTGTGGATCTCTTCGTTGCTAGTCATCATGAAAACAGGTGTACTTTTCGTCTCATGGCTGCTGGCTATCATGGTGCAAGTGAATGAAATCGAGTGTGTTCGTTGTACAATGATTCAGGAAAACATCAGCTACCAGGCCATGAGACTGAATTGCAGTAAATAAAGTGTCACAGAAAAACAGAAATCTTTACCAAAATCTACCTGTCTTTCATTCTTATCCAAGTTGTCAGTCATCTAAGAACGGTGTATCGGTGTATCTCGATACGTCGTTAAAATCAGAATGTGTGCGGGTATTCTAGAATCGCTCCTCCATCTGTTTCCTCTTTTTTATCTACAGACCCTTCATTGTTTTCCATGTTCTGTAGAGTTTTTATCAGCATGGTATCTACATCCAGACTGATATCACTCTTTCCTTTGCCTGATTTGACAGCTTTTCCAGGATGAGTAAACTCGCATGGTGATGGAGCTTTTCTTTTTGAGAACCCTTTAGGCATGGAGGAGATCTCAGGGGGACTTAGCTCCTGTGTTTCGTCTATACTTCTTGGGCTGTCAACATCTTGCATGAGAATGGGGTTTATGGGGATGGAAATGTTACTTTCAGTTGGCTGATTTGCTGTCTTGTCGAACAAAAACGTCAGCTGGTCATAATACTTGCATTTTGCCACTTTAGATGCAGCAGAACCAGATTTTAATGCTCTATTCTGTCGGTCAAGGCATTTCTTGTAATTGTCTTTCAAGTGCTTGAATTGTGTTTTCAGAAATTCAACTGCAAAATAACAAATGAAAAAAGAATTCATATTTTCTATCAGAAACTATTTCATTAAAAGCTTGGTGCTCCTGGTGCTCGGTTTTCTAGGACAGTGCAAGAGATTATTATTACAAGATAGTCGCTTTCTATTGTTTTCACAGCCATAAAAACAGAAGAAAGTTCAGAAACCTAATATCTATGATTCGTACAAAAATTTCTCAAATACTACATCGAGTTTACAAGGTGCATTGATGATATTACTTGGAATTTTTTCAAAATCTTACTTTACTGTCTAACTTTCAACAAAATATTTACCATCTTTTTTGAAGAACTTTGCAAGTTGATTCCAGCCATTTGACTTCACTGTACGGTCTTTGTAAGATATCAGCGAAGTGTTCCACAAACTGGGCAGGTTCTTTAGTTCCTCTATAAATTCTTCGATATCGAATTCTCGCTGCTCTGTTTCAGGAGATTGCTGTGCTTGTGATTTTCATTTCCGATACGTTCATTTGAGCTGTCTAGCATAATAAAGCCAGGAGCAGCACCCAAAAAGCCTGAGCTTGGGTGAGACATTTCTTCGCTTTTATCATTCTCTGTAGTTACTTGACGTAAAAGTGCTTTAATATCAATTCCTGCCAAGCTAAATTGTTCTTGCAAGGTAGTTTGTTGCTGAGAAGCCATTTTGATTTTGAGTGATTTGGAAGCGTTCCAACCAATATTTCGAGCGGAAGTGGGGAAAAAGTTGGACATGTTTCAACTTTTCTGCGAACAGCCCAGAGTTTGAGCGCACAATATTTTTTGATTTGTGCATGCCCAGAAAAAAGTTCGAGCGGAATTTGGAGTTTGAGCGAAAAATTCCGCCTCGTGGAAAACAGGCTTTATAAAGTGGTACGTTTTATTATCATCTAATTTGGACACTAACTTACCTTCTACCAAAATATGGCCTGGGCAGATAACCTGCAAAATATGACAGAGGAAATGGGATTTATAAACTCCCTCCAAGACTAGACCCTTAACATTGGAATTAATTGTATCAGAACATAAATGATTCTTTCTTCATAGTTGCTAAATCAAAACCAGAATAGGCAACCTTCTTGATTGCTTACATAAAATTGGGAATTTAGAATTGAAATAATTCGTGGAAGCAATTCTTAAATCTGTACTTTAGGTCAAGAAAGGAAACTGAATAAAGCATTACACATATCTAATAAACTTTGGTACCCTGTTAGTAACCAGTTTTCTTTTAATTTGTATTGCTCTGAAATGATTTTTAAAGGGCTTTGGTGACTTCAGAACTTCTAGTCACAATCTCAAAGCAGAAATTTCTAAAAAAAATACCAGAATTTGGGCTCAATAATTTCAAACATTTCTGAAACCAAATATGATTCATACTGAGCTCCATGTTCTAGGGGAACTAATGGAAGAAAGACCACTGCTATGCTAAAAGACTACTTTAAATTGGCTGAGTTATGATCCTTGATTGGTGACAAGAAGAAAGTTCCCTTTGCCTGTCTAACAGCAACAGCATTGCCAAGTGTTGAAAAAGCAATCATTGTCAATCGGCAAATGCAGTCAGTTCTCGGGATTGTAATGATTCCAGATCGTCCAAATATAACAAACAACATTTTAAGATTTAAAAGTCAAGAGGAAGTGTTTGATTTCTTCAAATTTTGTATGGAGGTGTCCCTGTTCCAAGGTGTATAACAGGCAAGGTTAGTCCAGCAATGAGGGCATACACTAAGAACACACGTGTTTGTAGAAGTAATGCTCTCTTAAAATATCTCAGATGTTTCTGATTCTGTTGTTGGGGTAGATATTTCAACTGAGTTTCCATTATGCGTTATCTCTGACATTGTCAAAGATGTGGAGACCGTTACTGACAAAGAGATTATTTGGCTGCAGACAAGTCTGGTAGACAAGTCAAGTAGACATAGGACTTGCTGATAAAAGTTTCCGATTTAAGAGCTAAGTATGGGGAAGTTGAGGCCCCCATGACATCTCCCAAAGTTACTTCTGAAGTTACTTCATCTGAGTCATCTGATTCTAACAATTCATTAGAAATGTTGTCAAATGATGAGCTGGACTCAGAAGATAGTGACAGCATTTTTTCAGGATGCCAAGCAAGCATTAATAACATATTTTTACGCGCCCTTTCATCCTTGCCTTTTTCAAACATGCCAAGCAAGCATTTGTCACACCTCCTGAATTGGCAAATCTTCCTCCACCCCAGGAAGAGAGAACATGAGAATTTGCATTTTCATTGGAAACGGCAGATGAACGATTATTTTCTACGTAGATGTTAAGCCATTCTAAAAGTCTCGGGAAAATCATGACTTGCATAGGTCCTGCTCTGGCTTCCTAGCGTTTAAAGATCGTTGTTATGTGTTGGTCCTTCCTTTTCTCTGTATGTGAAATTCCTCCAAAAGGTTTCCCTTCGCTCCACTATCCCGTCACACGGGGATTTGCAACAGTAGTTTATTTTATGGAAAAGGTGTTTTGCGTTAACTGTAAAATTCTTGGATCATAAATCATTATCATTCTGGCGCATACACACCAGTGTGGTCCGATAGTGAAGTCTCCCGTATTATTATCGTTTCAGTTCACGTTTGATTGCAAAGAAGACTATTTTTTGTTTCGTTCTTATAGTTTATTACTTGATGTTAAATGGTGAGAAAAGAAGGTGGGTGTACATTCGTCACTTTTCTAGACCCAGTCTATTTTAAATTTATCATTCTGGCGCATACACACTAGTGTGATCTGATAGTGAAGTCTCGCGTACTATTATTGTTTTGCTTCACGTTTGATTGCAAAGAAGACTATTTTCTGTTTCGTTCTTATAGTTTATTACTTGATGTTAAATGGTAAGAAAACAAGGTTGGTGTACATTCGTCACTTTTCTAGAGCTGCCAATTCCAAATAATTACAAATTCCAAGTAATTCCAATTCCAAGCAATTCCAAGTATTTACAAATTGAAACCTTGAACCCGAAACCTTATTTAACCCTATTCGTACTGGGGGGGGGGGCGTTTTTCGCCCCCCCCTACCAGTTTTTGCTGCATTACGCTAAAACGACAAAAGATACAACCACCAGTTTTGGTGACTTTTACTCAAATTTCATAGGCAATTAAATTCTTAACATTTCATTGTTCTACCTCTGATCATGTGACCACAGTAATACCATATTTGGAGAGTAGTCAACAAAAAAAAGCTTAAAATGTCCATAGTTTTCGTGTCGTTTGCTTGATCGATCTCAAACATGCACCATTCGATTGCATTTGATGAGTACTTTCATTTGATATATAAATTTTTCATATTTGCTGATGTCAGCAAAATTTAATATATATGACGTCATTCACATTTATGACGTCATTTACCTAATAAAGAAGCGTCAAATATAAATTTTTTTAGTCTAAATTGCTTCATCTTATTAATTTGATTCATTTTGAGTCTATATTTACCAGATAAAAGGGCAGGACTGGCAAAAACCTGCGATGAAAGAAAATGCATGCAACAAAAGGCTAATTTAAGGCTAATTGTGCTAAAAATAGAAACTAAACATTTTTGCAAAGTATGTATTTTTAAACTATGACATGTTTCCTATTATTTGAAACAATTTTGGAGAAAATCGGTTGAGTGGAAGATTAAATAGAATTTTTCTGGTTAAGAAGGTATAAATTTGCCAATTTTCGTCAGTTTTTCGGTTGCCTAGCAACGAATCACGTGACTTATTAATTGCCATTGTTATATTTGAATAGCCAACTGTCTAAAGAACAATAGGGGTAAGTCTCATTGTTATATCTTTTGTAGTTTTGGAGAAAAAGAGGGGGGGCGAAAAACGCCCCCCCCCCCCAGTATAAAATACCTAAAAAATCGCCCAGTACAGATAGGGTTAAAAGGGCGAACTAAGGGCCCCCGACCAAAAGGGGCCCCCAACAAGTTGTTCGTATTGTGTGCTGTTTTGCCATACTGTGCTAAAACGCCTCCTAAGGCCATCCCAAAAACACTCACTAACCAGTGTTGCTAACACAACACTGAACTCATTCATTCCACTTTTGTTTTGTCTCAAAACTTTATTTCTGAAACATCATCACTTGTGAGCAAGAGCACCTAATCACATACTGTGATTTTGCATTATGTTTCCTAGATTCTGTTTGTTTAGAAACTATTGTGTCTATTTGCATGCCCATTTAAATGATTGGTCACTAATAGCAGGCACCTTGCCTCTAGCCACAGCCCTTTGGCCTGAAACCTGCGTTTTACCAACCTGCAAGCCTGCGTTTTACCAACCTGCAAGCCTGCGTTTTACCAACCTGCAAACCTGCGTTTTACACTTGCCCTTTGAACATATTTTTTGGCATGCATTTCTGGTGTTTGAGCAAGTTGCAGGATGCAATCAAGGCTGCTTTGTTTGTATTTCTTGACAACTCATTTTCACAAATTCTAGATATGCAAATGGCATGGCCTACTCATCACTCATTGAAATATGTGATCATGCTAATCAACTGCTTTCTACTTTTCCATAAAATTGCTGCTGCTTTTTGCAGCATTGCCTTCAGCACTTTTTTGAAACTTCACCTGTAGAACAGTGAGGTACACCAGAGTCTTTATCATTTCCGTTCAGCACATTTAGCAGAAAGACCTTGGTTCCTCCTGAGTGAATCAAAAAGGGTCCAGCCATCGAGAGGCTACTGCTACATGACTCTATTAGCAATGTGTTATCTATAATTTGACATTGCCTAGTGAAATATGTGCCTATAGTTGCCAATCAAGTGCTTTTTTATTGAGAGCCATATCTACTTTTCCTTACAATCGCTGCTATTGTTTGCACCATTGCCTTCGCCACTTGTTTGTAAGGTTACCTATAGAGGCTAACGGTATTCGACGAAATAGCGAAATGACAAAATAGCGATTTACGAAAGACCCAATCCCAGAATATTTGTCAGATATTGATACCCAATACCAGAATTCTGAAGAGGTAACAAAAACAATTCAACATTAAGGTAGAAGATAACCACTGCAGCAAATTTCTTGAAATCAGTGTTAAATGAGCCATATATGTGATTGATTATTTGAATACCATCAAAGAATGACAATTTTTGTTAAAAATTTAAAATTTAATGCATGAGTGAGCAGAAATTGCCGCCATCTTGTCACAATAATGCGTTTGGCGTTACAGTGATATTTCGAGAACCACATCAAGTAGAGACTTCAAACTTCATAGAATGCTATGTAATGACAGTGGCTATAATTTAGACCAGTCTCTTTTATACCACAGCCCCCAAGCATAAAATTTTGACAATATATTCTAAAATGAGACAAAATCAACATGCCACGCCCTTTTCAATAGGCCGATTGGTCTGGAAGGACAGCAAATAATCAAGTCAATGAGGTCTATATTGTAAAGGATGCCACAAGGATTATCTATACCAAATTTCATGATGAAATTATGATTCTGACTGAAGATATTACTGTAACAGAGCCGGACCATAGCTTAAAATGAGAAACTGAGAAAACGGAAGGAAAAGATCATACACGCAGTGCAGCTTTATTTTGCTGCTTAATATTTCCCTGAAGCATAGGATTCTTCACCCTCAGTCTCTTTGTCAGTGAAACTTTTCCTTTGAGCTCTGATCTGTTTTCTTCTCTTTTTGGTGTTTTCCCTTGATTTATTTCCACTGTTTGAAATTCGAACACGGTCCTTTTTGATGCAACCCTGTCTGGTAAATCTTCCAGTGGTCATTCCTAAGGCTTTGAATATCTTTTGAGCTCCACATTTACCATCATTGAACTCTATTACAGCTGATGAAGATCCAATTTCAATTATTTTCCTGTAAACATAAACTTCCTTTGGGCATTTTCTCCAAATGAATGCATTCAGGCACTCATTTTCATTCTGCGTTTGTCCATGCAAGCACCTTGACAAAAGGTCATCATTGCTGAGGTCTCGAAAAATGGGCTTTAGCTCATCAATTACTGCTAAGGGCAAATTAATGTTTGTCTTGTATCTCTTTTCTCCATTTAATTTGTCTGTCCACCACTACTTGCACCAACCGTTATGTGTTCTTGGGCAAAATTTGTGTCTCTCCTCTTCATTAGGGATACTGGACGAATGATGCATCACTGCAAACATACAAAACGTTCATTTAATATAATTGGAAAGATTAGGAAAATAATGAGAAGTTAACTATAAATTATCCCTTATGTAATAAAAATGTAAGTGTTTGAAGCACAGTGATTTTCCATGTGCAATGTGACGAAATTTTGACAAGAAACTTGCAATGTGAATGCAAATGATGTATAACAATTGCCCGAATTAAAGAAGAAAGAAATGAAGAAACGAACGATGTAAGATCGAAGAGCAGAAGTGTGAGCAGCAAAGGATATATATAGGAAAGTAAGACGACAACTATTTGAATGCACATGGGTTTGATGGAAAATGGGGAATTTGTAGCACAGTCATGTTCCATATGAAATGGAGCATCTATTATTGGTAATGACAGGAAAGTTTGAGAAGGAACTTGCAATGTGAAAGCAAATGTCTAACAATCGCAACAATGAAAGAAGAAAGAAATGAGGAAAAACTGTAAGATCGAAGAGGAGAAGTTTGAGCAGCAAAGGATAATTGTCACTAGCTGACACGTGACTAAAGGTGAAATAGAATAGAGTAAGTACCATGTATTTTAATGAGCTTTATCGATAAGAGTGGAAAAGAACAGCGACTGCAGGGACTAAATGTTGCAGTATAAGTATCATTGGAAATGTCATTAGTAGGAAGCTGATGTATCCTTTCCATAAGGTGTGTGGTGCCAATGGTGATAGTTGCTATGTGAATGAATATATAATTATGTCAGAGTATTTGAAGTAATGTTGGTGTGGATGAAATGCTCTCTGTGTATTGGTGTTAGAAATAACATGTCTTCCAATTTTCTTACTCTTGACAAAGCAACATAAGCCGTGCCTGCAGGCAAAGATTCTGTGTCAAACCACAAAATGACTTTTGATAAAGTTTGTCCCTGCATCTTTGCAATGGTAGTTGCATAGCCTGGGAGGCAGGGAAACTTTTGCATGTGGTTAGTGGGGTCTGTAATGGGGTAGACACAAAAAACTCTATCCTGCGATGTTTTGGCTACCACTGTATTACCTTCCGTTGTTATAACTGTTACAAGCTGCCCATTCACAAAGCCAAGGTCTTTATTACAGTTCCTGGTTAACATGAGTCGCATATGCTTGTATATTGGATATTCAGTGCCATCATCAAGGATCATTGAAGCTAAAGGTGTTTCGTTAAATGTTTCCTTGATGATGACACGATTGATAAAATGGGCAGCAGCTTTTGTCATTGTTAAAATTTGGTGCTCTGGAAATTGGGATAGTTTCTCATATATATGTTCAGAAACTACCGCATCTTCACAGAGCACTTTGCCAGATGTAATTTCTAAAAGTTGTCTTTCCGTTGGCTTGTTTGTCCTTATGTAATCGAGGAAGGTAATAAGGGTAGTGTCTTGGGCACGGAATTGTTGCGTGAGTGTCATTGTGTTCACATGATTCATTATTTGTGGGGATGTGCGAATGTTTTCGACTTGCTGGGTTTTGTTGTCAACAGTAGCTATGGGCTGCTGCTGTGCAAAATCGCCACACATAATAATAATAGGTCTTCTTACAAGTTTTGTAATTGTGGCAATGATATGGGAAAACAATGAAATGGAGATTTGTGAGACTTCATCAATAAATATGACGTCAAATGCAGCAATGCCAAAATTGTAATGTCTGTTCTCAGTATTTTCTGCATACTGGAAAAAACTATGCAATGTGTCGCAGGTGGCATCATTGTCAAGAAAAGATGCATAAGTACATGCTAAGGTACCTGTTGGAACAGCAACAGCTACCTTACAAGAGATGGTGAGCGCATGTCTTATGCAATGCAGAATGGTGTGGGATTTTCCTGTGCCTGGTTTGCCGGTCAAAAGAAAGAATTTCTTCCATTCAGCTTCGTGAGAAGAATTATGGAAAAAGGATGTCTCTCTGCTTTCCAACATACATTTAAAATAGGAAAATGCCGCTAGCTGTTGGCCTTGCAAGGCATCATGGTCGGTTGCTCGTAGTTGGTCAAGATGTAGGGCGACAACAGGTAAGGCATGTCGCAAATGGAGAAGGCACAATTCATTCAGAGCAGCAATGTATGCGATGACTGTCTGAATGTAGTGGTGTTTGTGTCCTTCTTGGTCTAAAAAAATGCGGAATGAAGCAGTGTTTATAAATGTATCTGGCAAGAGTTGCCTAGCCCTGAAGAAATAATTGATCTGAGCGGGCAAGTTTTGGTTCTCCATTGGTAATAAATGTGAAAGATCCCTGTGTGGTACATAAAGTAGCAAGTATTGGAAAAAGTAGAAAGGATTATAGATCGAACACATTTTAAGACCAAGAAGAACTTTTTTCCCATCCTTGTAAGGGACAGGGGGAGTCTTGCTTTCATCAACCACACGCAACCATTCAGTGAAAGACAATCAATCAAATTGAGATGGTCGCATGCGGTACTTTAAGAGCAAAGTATTCGTTTCTGCCTTTGTTGGAGTTGGTGCAATTAAGCTTTTCCAAGTGGAAGGGGTCCAAGAAATTTTATTATTTGAAAGGAGGACCCATATTTCAGGCTTACAGACGTCCATAGTTGCAAGATATTTGAATGCAGCAGTGGAAGGAGCAATGTTGGGGACTTCCATGGTGTCAATGTGGTAGGACTCCCTCCACTTTGTCACATATGCAGGTACATATTTCAAGAGCATAGATTTCCCATCCATTGTCTGCACATCCGTTGAGCACTGCAGGACTGGTAATAATGTGTCAATGTAACCCCGGAGTCCCAATTGGAAGGCTTCAGCGGAGTGGGAAATTTGAAGGTGTTTGTTAATGCCATCGTCCAGGATGGACGTTGGCTCTGTATAAATAGGCAAGGACGATTTGTTGCTCTTCTGAAATTTGGTAACATCCCTAAAGATTGGAGAGTTCGGTGGTGGAATATCAGCAGATATGCGTGGATACTGCATTGCACCAATATCATTCAACCAAACCAAAAGATGCATGTGGATGGTGCCGCGCTTTTGGAATTTGAAACGGTAAAAGTATGTTAGGACATTCTGTGGTTTAGGTTTGAAATCATCATTGAAAATATGTCTTGTGTAAGAGACCAGATATCAGACAAACACTATCTATTTATTTCACCGCCTTACTCTCTCCCTCCCACCCTGATTATTCTTGTAAAGGAGGTGGAGACAAGAGACGATGCAAAATATTTGAAAATGTAAAGTTATCATGTGTTCAGTAAAATAATGTCATTTGTAAAGTGTTAGTTCTTTTTACTTTTCTTCTTCTTTTTCTTCGGTGTTTGCTCTTGGGGTGTTTCTTTTGGCGGTGCTGGTGTAGATACTTGAGTTGTTGGTGTGTTGTCCTTCTTCTTTATTTTGGATTTTTTGCTATTAATTGGAATTGTGTCTTGAGGTGGTGATGGACGTTTCAGTGGGATGATGGTGGGTGGTGCTGGTGCTGGTGGTGGTGGTGCTGCGAGAGTTGCATGGGAGGAGGTTTCCATGGGGGTGCTTCAAAAATGTTGTTGCATGTGTGAGTATGATGGGATTTGGATATGGAGATTGTTTTGAGGGAGCTGTGTGGATGGTATGTTGGTAGGTGGATATGCTGCTGGAGAGGGAATGTATGTTGGAGATGGATATGCAGGCAATGGAAAGGGGGATGGTGGTGCAGGCAATAATGGGGATGGTTGTGCTGGCCCTTGAATGATATGGGATGGTAGTGGTGTATGGCGAGGAGTGGATGGTTGAAAATATGGTGCACGTTGGAGCAGTAATGTGGACGGTGTTGGTGGTGCAGGTGCAGGATGTTGATAATATGGGTGTTGTGCTTGATATGGTGGTGGTTGTTGTTGGTTCGTATATTGGTGGTGCACAGATGTCACTGTTGGTGCTTGTTGTGCGGGAGGATGTCCATAATGTTGTTGTTGCTGCTGTTGTTGTTGTGCATATAATGGCTGCTGGTATGGTCCTGGATTGTGTGGGGATGCGGGTTGTAAGGTGTGCTGTCTGAGCGCTGCTGCTGGTCCTAGTGCATATGGTCGTGCTGGTGCTGGTGCTGGTGCTGACGCTGGTGCTGGTGCAGCAACAAGGTGCTGCACGGAATTGTCAATAGCACCTGTTGCCGCTCCACTCTTTGGAATGTGGAGGAGGGGCAACAAGTCCATAATGTTTTTGCTAGTTTTGAATAGGGGATCCTGTTGAGGAGCAAATGTCAACAGGTTTGCATAGTTAGCAGGATTTGAAAAGAGCCTGTTGGCAACCATGAAGTTGATGCCCATTTGAAACAGGGCACCCCCAAGTTCTATGGCCACCAACATGCTCTCTTTCATTTGGGGAGAGGGATCGACAATTCCTAGTGCAGCTGCCCTTTTATCTTTGTCTGTATTAGGCCCCTCGTAGTCCCGATGAAACTTCTTCAGGACATCTCCGAGGGGACGAATTTGCTGAATGAACGTTTCCGTTTTCTGGCCATCAAGAAAATGCGTATCCTGACGCAGCAGGTCGACGTTCTCATTTAAGGTTGAGCCAAGCTCCGAAATGGCTGTGTTGGGGCGTATGAGCCACTCACACCCAACAGGTCTTAGGCGTTCAAAGACTTTCTCATCGGGTGGGAGGGGCTTTTGGCGTCCATATGGGCAGAGGAAGTTTTTGGGAAAATGGTTGAAGTATGACACTCCAGGACGTTTCTTTTCGTATTGACGAGACATCTGAAATGACAGTAATGTCTATTAATGCGACATATTGAAAGTATTACGAATGTACTTTATCTATGAAAATTACCACTCTTAGTTTAGGAGATATCCTAATAAGCTTCCTTACTACGTCAAAGTGGTGATCCAAAAGGAAGTGTTTTTTTGTATTTTTTTTTATGAAACGTTTTTTACAATGTGTATACAGTGCATAAGGTCATGCCAAGAGTTGTGTTACATTGCGAATTATGAATTGCTTTACATGGAGTGTTTAATGAAAATCATCCTATGGTATGAGTTGCAGGTGTGAATTGGTGGCGTGTTAGAGGGGTCATGAAGTACAGGTCCTGTAAGCGTTTGACACGTGACAGAGCAACATATGCCGTTCCTGGTGGAGTACAATTGGTGTCAAGCCAAATAATGACCTTCTGTAGTGTCTGACCTCGGATCTTGGAAATGGTTGTGGCATACCCTGGCATGCATGGATATGTGGTTGTGGGAATGTCGTTGATGATTCTTGTAATGGGGAAGATGTGTATGATAGAGCCTGATGGATGGGTTGATACAATGGTATTGCCAGACACTGCAGAAACGGTCACTACTTGGACATTGACAAAGCCAATCTTTTTATTAATATTTTGGGTCAGCATGAGCTTCATACCCATGTGCAACGGCACAAGTTGCTCATTGTCCATTACGATCAGTGCTAAGGGAGGGTGTGGATAGAGATATTTAAGAATTATGTCATTTATAAGAGATGCTGCTCTCCTTGTCATTGTAAGGACGATAGCGTCGGGATGCAGTTTCAGTTGGTCATAGATAACGCCTGTCCACAATGTTATGACATGTGCAAAACATGACAGTATACATACCTTTTTACGCTCTTTTGAATGAAGTATAGCATGTCACAAAGAATTCTGTATTCCGGAAGTTATGCTCCGCAGAAGTAGAGAATTTGCTGTGTAACTGCGAAGGAGCAGTTACCTAGCAACAAAAATAGCATATTTTAATTTGCAATGTTATTTACAGTACAACTGTGAAACATGAAGTTCGTGTTCTGTATAGAAATGACTGTACCCAGTAGGATCAGTTTGAGGCATATATAGAAGTTTCTTATTTTTAATTTGAAACGATTGTTTACGTCTTTCTGTTTGTCATAGTTGATGTATATTTTTGCGCTGATGAACATGGTGAAATCCGTTTTTAAAAATATTGTATATAGCGGAAGTTATGGGGGCCGGAAGTTGGGAGTTTTCCCATAATTTCCCATACTTATACCGGGTGACCCAGAAAAAAGTGACCCAACACAATGTTAGAGAAAATTAACTAAGTGGCAGAATGAGATGCTTCAAACGTTGTTCTGTCGCTAAAAGCGTAGTTACTATAACATGAAACGACAAGAAACGACAAGAAACGACAAGGAAACAAGTAGAAACGACCAGAAACGACAAGGAAACGACTAGATAACGAGTAGAAACAACAAGGAAATGAGTAGAAACGACTAGATAACAAGTGAAACCAGCAGAAAGTGAAGAAAACGAGCAATGGCGGACCTCAATGACAAAGCTGCGGCGGCAGATGTCAGTACTTTAGGCCCAGTGGGCCTAAAATTCAATGGGACTAAAATTTTGATAGGTTACATTTTGATCTTAATACACATTTCTTTTCATAAGAAACTAAGGTCCGGGGCTGGTACATAATCAGCAAACCGAAAGCGTTGTGATTGCCTTGAGCCTTGACGCTTGAATCGAACTTGATTTGATTGAGCGCATGTGCTTGGTCGGCACTAGATCATAGGCTAGATATTTACATGACGTAATTCTACTAAACTTCAGTCCGAGACTCAGATGCAGTATGCGGAATGGAGGCTAGATGATCAGGGCGAAATTTCCCGCGCTATTTTTTGGCCTAAGTGAATGCAGCAAGAACATACAGAGAAATTTGAATCAGATTGAAGACACAGCATTATTTGAAAGCTTTTCACAACTTCAAACAATTTAGTTTCTTCTTGTATTCCGTTGGTAATCAAAAAAATCAAGATTTCAACTGACTTGGATGAAATTTTCATCAAAGTCAGTTAGATTCTAAATGCTTTCAATGGAATCAATGGTTAGCTTAAAATCTTAAACAATACTACCCTACCCTATCATTATTATTATTTTGGCTTTTAACAGTTTACTTTTCTTATACTTTGTTTTCTGTTATTTTTGATGGTGGTTTAGTTTTAATATTATCATTATTATTATTTCATTGTTTTGAATGCCAAAGGACGCAATCATATTATTTACATTTAATGAAACAATTTTTGCCGAAGTTTCTTATGATTCATTGACCAAAATGAGCGTTGAGTATATGAAAATATTTTTGTTGGGGATACGAATCGTCAAAGTTCAAAGCAACGGTCACCCCCCAAAAAGGAAACCTGTGATCATGCGCAGAAAGCATGTTTGGTTTTGTGGAAAGGATGTGGGCGGATTATCCGGCCACAATCCAAACAAGAATTAGCAAAGAGACAAAGAGATTCTCGCGCATGGTAATAGGTTTCCCAGCTGTTGATCTGCTTTGAACTTTACCAGCATAACAAAAGGCTCAGACGAAAGGGGCAGTCCTCGGTATCCTCAACAAATTTGTAGTTTTAAATCCAAAGCCCAAGACTGAGTAAATAATGTAAATGAAACTAAATTTGGTTATTTCAATAACGAGGATTTTCTTCGACCAAATAAATCTTTCAAGCGATTTATTTCGGTCAAGGAACTCCTAGGCATATATTGGATTCATCTTCACATGTTTCATATATCATATTACTCGGCAGGTACTTGAGAAAAAATTTGAGCAGGCTTAACGTAGAGGCATGTATTTGAAATATTCAAGAGTGCAGTACAAAGATTGTTAGGGGACAGTGCACAATTTATTATGTTACATAGCCGGTGGAGAACAAAAATTCTAGCAAAAAAAATCCAGTTCAGTTCATTTTAAAATTCCACTACATACAAATAAATGAATGATAAATTACAACACACCATCACAACAATTTACAATAAAGAAATGCAAACTAACAAAGTAATAACCTTTCTTAAAGGAGGAGCTCTCTCAATAGATAAACTAATCGAGGAGAGAGCACCCGCACCATTTTTTCTACAATGGGTTGTCATTTTCATCGAAAAATTCTGGAGCAGGGTAAAAAATATTTTTGTGGGTACACCCCTGTGCAAATCTAAGTCATGTCCCCCACCAGGAGTATGAAACAGGGTTAGGCTCAAAATATAGGGTTTCAAGCTGCCATGCCAACGTCTTATACATAATTGATAGATAATTGTGCATAATTATTATATTGCTAAAAATGATTTGGTCATTGATGAGGCTTGCAATGAGTATCAAAACTGTCGTGAACCTGCCGAAACATTTCAGGAAACCAAAAAACCGTATCTAAAATCAGCTAAAACCAGTTTAATACTTTTCCGTGCCTTGCATATCAACGCTAGGTCTTTGTCATAGACAACTCTTAGATTTAGCAACAACTTGCCTTCTCAAATCATTCTTCGTGAAGGAATCTGCAAACAGGTGGGCAAACTACTATTTTTACTGCCGAAAAAAACTGTTAGACCGATTTCTAAAAGGGTAAAACCGCAAAACTTTAACCTCAACAACAGATAGATGTAAAAAGGAAAATCTAAAGGGAAGTAGCAAAATATCCTTTTCGAGCACCCAATATTTTGCCTTATTAGATGTCACATCTATGGCATAAGAGTCCCTCGTCCATTATGATAGCAGCGGCTTGTTTAGTGTTCAGCTTGATACACTTGTTTGGCTTTTCATAATGAAAGTAGTTATTGCAACCAGCACACCTCACCATTTTGGCTCCCAGAATGTGTTTGAGGCAAACACAATAAATGCTGATAGTATGGACTTCTTTCTTGCAGTGGCCATACTTTATGGAATTTGGGAACATACTCGCTTGCTTACTTTCAAAACACTTTTCAAGGTGCGCCCTCATTTTCTTCTGATCCCAGAAAACAATGATGGGGTTGACACCATGAGCAAGTGCTAAGCCACAGTCCCATCCATTGTTTTGATGTTGTTGTAGCACAACTATCACATTCAGTTTACCATCATCAGAACTCATGTGTTTGTAAAGTTGTACAAGCAGGTTGCTTGACAGACTGTCATAAACTACAACTGAACCATATATTGTGGTAGAGGTAACCCAATGCCCTCCAATGTTATGACACTGGATTGTTTGATTCTGCGTGGGATGAACAGTCACCTTCCTGTAGTGGGTCATGGCTGTGACGGAATTCAGCCCACCAACTCCTGTACCCATCTGTTTGATGAGGTGCTGACCAGCATCAATAGGCTCATCTGAAAGCCATCCAAGAGGATGGATGAGAATTTCATGCAGCTCTGTTGTTAACTTGATTCCCCCAACATCAACCCAAATGTCCTGTCTTGGAGGAAGTTCAGGGAGTTGCTCGACATCAATTTGCTCAATAGGCCTTTTCTTCTTTTTGTCACAAACATCATCCGCGTTTGATATTGTGACTTTTCTCTTATGGTGATCAGCCACTTCACCGAATCTTTTTCTATTTCTTTGGGCTTTCTTTCGGAGTAAAGGATTGAAAAGATGCAATTTACCCTTTTTCTTTTTATGTGATGTTACTTTCTTTCTTTTAGAGGGGGAGAGGGATTTGTCCTTTAGTGATATCCCATTCTCTTTCGTGTGATGTTGCCTTGTATACTGAAGCGTTGACTTGATCATTTCCAGGGTACTCTCCAAAACATTGACATCTTGTAAAAGGTAGAGCTCATCATGCAGATATGTCAGGGTTTGCACGCACTGATGTCTCGCTTTCTTTTTCTCATTTCTTTTCCTGCTTGGAAGCTGCTGCAGATTACTTGTTGAGGTGAATAAGGATGCACATTTTCAGGCTTTGGCAGCTCCTTTTCTTGTATGGTGACTTTGTGTTTGAATTACCCCTGGGTCTAGCGTAAACAACGGGTGTTCCTTAAAACTACTTCCGAGGCTATCCCATCCAACTCCTGGTAATTCAACAACAGCACATATATGTTTGCAAGGTAACTTGTGGATTTTATAGTCCCTGCATTGGCAAGAGGGTAGATATTCTTCTGAACCCAGCCACACTTGATACTTCTCACTGCCTCTCTTCAAATTGAACAGCTTGTCACTCCCTTTTGAGATGCTTTCCTTCTTTATACCAGAGTCTAGCCCGCTCATAATGTGCTTGACAACACGCTTTGGCCTGTTGTGCAGGAACTCGGGTACCTTCTGATTGTAGCACTTGTAGATGTTGCTGCTTTTGATGTTAAGTTCTTTGTACCTAGAAGGTAAAACAAAAATTCATAAACATTGATATGTAAACAAATGATTTGCGGTACAAAATTTGAAAATAGCGTAAATCTACTCATCGCACCAAGCCCATAAACGCAACAAAACACCGTAACCTGTAGAAGAAAGACTTTTGACTCCTGTAAACAAACAATAACCAAAATAAACCTTTAACTGGAGAGAAATCTGTTGAATCTTGCAAGAGAAAAACGAGTTAATCTTAAAAACCTGAAAGGAAAGGAATAAGAAGGTAACTCACCAGTAACTGCAATAAAGAGCAACGTTGAAAAACCAAAAGTGCGTTTCACCGCACACTCGTCAGTTTGGTTTGTGCGAAGAGCAAATTACTCATACAAACAGGCCACCCTTATTACCAGACGAAGAGACAAAATTAAGAATCAAATGTCAATAACACCGAATCCACTCATTGGCTAAACCCAATCAAGAGCCGCTAAAGATAAAAGGTTTTGGCGCCAACTCAAAACAATGGATAACTTGTTCAGGCTGTAGTAATATTATACCTACGCTTGTGCAAAGACCTGTCAAACATGTACACAAAAATGTTCCAAATACTTGAGGATTTGATATTCAAAGGCTTGGCCCATGTAGCCTCGTATACCTGTGGTGGGCTACGGGCTATATAGCCCCATTTTGGTGATGGGCAATAAACGAAAAGGAAATCATTTTTGCAAGATTAATCTTAAATAATCAGAATGTATATTTCGCACATAGACTTACTTCTTATAGCTGTCAGGAAAACATTGGTTCATCAGAATGCCAACCAAGTCAGAAATTGAACTGTTCCGTCGGCTCTCTAAGTATGATATTTTCAGCCAATTGTTTTGGCGCTCAATGCCATTGTTTGTGTAGATTGCAAGGCGTAATTTCCGCTCTCGAAAGAATCGCACCTATTTCTGCAAATGAAGGATTTACAACTACACAAGGAATCCTAACGGACAGGAATAACTACACCATTCAGCAGAGAAGTGATCACAAAATATAACAAAAATAGCTACATAAAGCTACAAAATCAAGGTATAACAAAGCTAAATCTTTTCAAACTGCAGATAAAACGTACTTTCGGTAGAATTCCGCTGAAAAATTATTCAATTAGAACCATCCTGAAAGGGCCTGTCATGGTTATGGTCCATCATGAGGAAGGTGAAAACAAAGAGATGACATAATGCGCCAAGCTTCTTGGTTATTTGGATGTATTTTATGTGCTGCAACCTGCAAACTAATATTCAACACATCGAACCTAATAAAAGAAAATTTTTTCCGTTGGTTCATTTCTGGTAAAAAGACGAAGAAAGATTGGTTGTACCTGTAAATGTAATTCCCAGAACGCAAAATACTGCTGGAGTGCTTGTGATTGCTGCCATATTCCACTGTTTCTAAGAACGTTAATGTTTTTCTTCATCATATCCATGTTTTCACTCTTAGCTATTGCACGAAGATAGCCAAGCACCTCTTCTTTACAATGGCTGACACCATGATTGCCCTTAGAAACCCATTCAGTCCAGGCTTTTTCCCGATGAAAATCACAAACATGAATATGTGCACCTACAAAAATTGAAGAAATGCGTATATTAATTTTGCTGCCAGTCGTTTGTACTTAAAAGCTATTCAGCTATTCCTGTAGCTTCCCAGTTAGAAATTCCACTGCCTATTGCAAAGAAACATGTTTTGTGCAATACGACTCACATTGGCTGTTCCGCCAATGTTCATGCTTATACTGTCGTTTGAATATATCGTTATTTTCCGATGCTCCTAACTCAATCAAAGTAACCTCTTTTACTAATCAATGCTACTTTATAATTCGAGCACTGAGATACAACCAATCATTTATATCTTATCGTATAGCATGGCCAGTCTAGTAATTCACAGCCAAATGTCGAGCGCCCTAAAACCACATATCAATTTAGACATTAAATCAGAACACTTGCTTAGGTACCATTGGTCTGTGTGAATAGAAAAAATTATTTTAAAAGCTTCTAGCAATGGAACATTATTTGATGCTTCAAAGGAGAAAGTTTTTTATATTCTTCATACCTGGAAAGCAATCCTCAATTGCTCCTATTTCGGCTAATGAAAAATCTACCATCATATTTCTTGGCTTCCAGGTAGGATTTGCCTGCTTGATCACTTCCAGAACTTCATGGAGGGACTCTTTATCTTCGTTTTGGGGTATGAATACAGCGATCACGATGTAACATACATTTGACCTCACACAAAGGAAGAACAGTGGGAGTGCGTATCTGTTGAAGCAATTGACAATATAAATTACGCTCTTGCTAGAATAGAAATTATATTATCTAGCATCCACATCTTAGAGGAAAACCGTAGTACAGAAGTTTGGACGCAAAAAATAATGAGCTTTTTGACGTAAGGCATCAGTTATCAACATTCTCTTTTATGTTTTATGTAATAGAAATGTTTCAGGTTTTACACTTAACTGGTTATCAGGGGAGAGGATTGTTCTTTCAATCGAACCATTGCCTGTTTCTGCAAGAGGCCCGGCCTGTTCCAATTGTTACGTCGTGGGTGCAACCTTTTTGCCTTCGTACTCTATGTTCCTGTCATTGGATAAAAGGAAAAATGTTAAATAAAACAGATAATTATTATACCTGCATGTTCTGTAAGTTGCGTCCATCAGGCACATGTCTTGCCCATATAGAAGCAGCAATCGTTTCATCCATTCAGATTGGTAAACAAACAGGAACTTTCTGCTTTCTTGGTTTCCTGTCATTGATTGCTAAATTGGTAGGGAAATCTTTTTAGAGAATATAGCAATATCAAAACAGACTTACGTTCTGAACGAAAATTGACCAACGAACGCTCTTACCAAATATCGCATAGAAAACAACACATTCAGGACATGGAAAGTTGCTCTTATTTCTGTTATCGGGCAAATGAACAAATGAGAACAGATAATATAACAAAGCGACGAATCTGTTATGTCGTGAACACAATACCAACCAAACAAAGGAATGCCTTGCTGTGTTACCTAGCATAGAGATTCGATTTCAATTTTTCAATTTATAATATTTATGCACAAAAATCCTATCAGCTACTAAAAACACAACAAAACCATAATACCCTAAATGCTATAATGCTAAAGTTAAAATACAAATCTACAGAATTCTGTTTTTCCTAGGGGTCGTGCTTTGGGAATCATTGCTGACTTAGCAAGAAATCCTTCTTTTTAAAAGTGTAAATTGTAGGACTAGTCCTGATGTTCAATGGAATTTCATTCCAAACTTTAGCTCCATAATAATGGAAACTCCTCTTTGTGGTGTACGTTCGTTAGAGATCAGATAGAAACTACTATCAAATCTATCTTAAAAATAAGCGTTTTGAAGTTAGTTTAAGAATTAGGTTAGGTTAAGCAAACTAACAAAATTTATGACACAAGGACAGACAAAGTCAAATTAGTAGGACGCAGCGCAGATTGTCTGTTGTAAGTTGTTGAATTGCAAATGGTGAATCTATCATGTCGGTACATGTTTTTACTCTTCAAATTACTTTTCAAATGGAATAAATGAGGAAGTAGGCAACTCACCCGGTAAAAGATGAAGTCTTCTGGGTAAGACCTTCTCCATTCCTCGCATTTGATCTCCAAATTTGTCTGATCATCGTCTGCTTTCCGGTTTCCAATACGAGATGCACTTAGGATATTGCGAATATCATTGTCACTTGGGTAATACCGCCGTCTTGATAAGGACGGTGGACTCTCGTCACGAAACAACTCATTTTGGACATGATTGACCAGATGTCGTCGAACTTCGGCCACTGATTGAGCACCGATATGGTCCATTTCTTGAATCTTCCTCACTATGCCGTTGTCAATTGGCTCACGGAGATCAGCCCCCTGAAATAGATTTGCATTTTAAGGAAAGTTACCCAGCAAAGGTCCTACCTATACAGTGCTTTTTGGAAGCTGCAAGTAAAACATATTTGTGCTTTGGGCTTTCATTTTGATGTTGTTTGATTTGACTTCCACTGGTCAATTAATTAACTGCAAAAGGTTTCAATCAATTGAGATCTAATACTTTGACACTATTGTGAGTTTTAATCTTTTTCATTTTCAATAATTTGCAAGAATTCTTATTTTGATAAGAATTCTTGAGTGATACAAAAAACTTTCAATTATTCCAAACAAGAATTCTTAAGAAATCAAAACTATTCCAAAGAATTTGAGGCAGCAAAACCATGTAAATGTGCATAAGGCCTGCCTGTACTGCCCATGGTACTACAGTAATTATTATACCTCTCCATCCATTACATGATACTTGTGGCATGTTTTTTCTGGAAGCATCAACACATATCCCTCTGAAACTTGCATCTTTTGCTCACTTTTTATGGCATTCTTTAAGTTTGCAGCTGCAACATTCAATTTCCTTTGTGGATGTTTTCCAGAAGCTTCAGGGGCAACCTTTGAAGAATGAAATCTACATAAGTATGATTGCGTAGGGATGAAATAAAAAGCTATGTATGGGGTAAGTACATTTATATCACCATGATTGCTATCATAAATGGTGTCATTAATCAGGAGACTATTGCAAATGCTATAAGATATTTAAGGCATTGTAAAGATATTGTATTCTCTCAGCTGCACTTACCATCATCAGCTTATTATAATAAAAATTTGTACAAATTTAGCGGGGCACCCAAGCTTCTTTGTTGCTTGAATGAGAATACGCCTTTTACGAAATGTGTGGTCATGCTCCTGTCAAAAAGAAACATGCAATGTGATTTGGTGTTTAAATCTGCTAAATCCTGAGGCAAAATACTACAACTAGTTATAGCACCAGATGGTGCTTGCTACATTCTGTTGTTGATGCAAAAATGAAGAAGTCTTGCAGTTGAAATATTTGACTATCAAAATTTGGAGGGGCAAAGAAAAAATTTCCAACTTAATCTTGGATAGCATGGGCTAAAAATCCCTGATTAAAAAACAAATAAAACTACCCATTGAAATTACTGTCTTGAGAAAACATAATGCTTTGCGATCATATCTGCTTTGCCTTGCATAAAAATGCTGTCAACAATTTCAAGTTTTTGAAAGTGTCATTGCAATCATAAAGATCATTGCAACAAAACCATAACATTTAACCTCCTTTAACCTAACATTTAACATAAGTATTAGTAACCTCCAAATGTTTTGCCAATATTCAGGTCTGGTGTTCTGTATCAAATAAGAATAAGGGTGGTATAGATTTATAATACAGTATTCATAATAATATTTTGTTGGATGTACCTCTTTTGCATCCAGCTCATCTTTTCGTTTTTGTTTTGTATGGAGATCAGCATCTGGACCCTGATGGCAATGGAAGTTTTTCGATCCAGCCGAAATAAATGGAATTCCATCAAATTCAAAGGATATCCCATCACTTGAAGATAAGCTCCACTGGACTCTGCCCTTACATTTTGCTGCTTGGATTACATCAGCCTTTGTTTGACCTGGAAATTTAGCAGCATTAAAAATATAAGAAATACATAAGAAACTTTTGTTAGCAAAATGGTCCAAAATTTAAGAAGCTGCCTACCAGCCCCCCCCCCCCGACCTCAGTTTCTTATAAAAAAGTGTATTCTATGAAAGCTTTATAAAATATAGCACATATTTTCTGGCTGGATTTGCAACATCAGAAATTACAATGGCGCAGCATGGCCAGAATATGCTAATGATGTTGATGTGGCTTTCAAAGACAAAGTTACAGTAGAAATATCACAGATAAGAGGGAATTGAAAGGCATAGGCACTTGTGAAGTTTGCTAAAAAACTAGGAATCCAGCCTGTAGAGTGTGGCACTTGCAAACCAAAGGAGAACAACAGACCTCTTGAAAGTTAACCATACAAAACAAAAGAAAGTTGACTCTGCACACTCGATATCTCTTTTAAAACTGCCACACTCTACAGTCTGATGGTCATAGCAGTCAAACAACCAATCTTACATACCAAAGTCAACTTTTGTGCTAGTGCATCGCCATCCAGTCTTTGAAGAATTCTTAAATTCTTCAAATGCATCAAAGAGTTCCTCTCTTGAATGGTATATCAATGTTCTATATCTGCCATTCTTTTTTTCAATTTCATTAAAGTTTGCCATTCACTGCCAAATATAAAAGAAGTCAGGTATAATGATAGGACTCATCTGATGTAAAGCCCTCCAAAAAGCATCCAATCTAAATTGCATTACATAGATATATATGATATTTGTCTTATCCTTTGAACTTTATATTTTCACGCCTAAATAGACGGGGGTAGGGGTGATTGTTGCATTGTTGGACGGGGACGGTATTCCCTGTCTAAAAAATCTCCTACTCAGAGGGGTATATATCATTATTACTTTCATTTATTTTCTTTTATCATTTCATTTTTTTATATGCACTAACCTTCAACCCAAGAAAATCCAACAACAGCCAACCGGCGAGAGAAACCCTCCCCTTCCTTACCCTATTCATATCAAGTTCTTCGCTGTATCAAATTTGAACCATTCTTAGCTCCCTCTGCACCAATTTTCCAGTCAATAAACATTCTTAAACCTGAAGATACTTTGCATTTAAATATTCTGACTTTTGTCTATAAAGCAATCAATAAGTTTTCTCCTTCCTACTTTCATAATTATTTCCAACCAAATTCAACTATCCATAAGATTGGAACGCATCAGGCAACCGGAGGTGATCTTTTTAAATCTCTTAGGAATACTACCCTTTGTGGTCTACAAACAATTCAATATTTTGGCTTTGGAACTTTGGAACACCCTTCCACTCTTCGTACGTGTTGCTAGCTCTTCGTTTGTGTTGCTAGCTCTAAACTTTGGAACACCCTTCCACTCTTCGTACGTGTTGCTAGCTCTGTTGCAATTTTTCGGTCCAAAGTAAAAACTCATTTCATTGACTTGTTTGCAGGTGTGCACAGGGGCGGATCCATCCCGAAGTTGAAGGGGGGGGGGCAACTTGCACAGAGAGCGCCAAAAATACTATGGAGAATCAGCGCGCCGGAGGTGCGCGAAAATTTTTTGACGCTTTAAAGAAAATTCTTTGATTTACTACTAAATAAAGCCATGACTTATGCGTTTCGCTTGTATTTAAATCAAAGCAGGTAGAGCATTGTTTGTTAGAGTCAGGATGAGGGGCGATTTTCGGGATATTTCGGGTACGGGTATGTGCCGCCCATATGGGTGGGTTTTTGAGCCCAAAATTCTCTAAACAAGGATCCTTTTTCGGCAGATTTTCCATAAACATGGGTGTAGTTTCGCTGAAATTTGCAAAAAATGGTTAAAATTGGCAGTTTTCCGCCAAAATTAATCATAAAAGTGGGTATCCAAAGCAAGTTTCGGTAATTAGAAGAGGGTAGCTTTCTGAAAACCGGGCGGCAGACCCCCGTCCCCCCTCAAGTTATGTACCCCCCCCCCCGTGATAATCCCACTTTTTAAGGAAGGTTGTCCACTGACAGCTTCTAATTATAGACCTATCTCTCTTCTCTCTGTCTTTAGCAAAATCACAGAAAAAGTCATGTATGAGCGTCTCTATAATTTCCTTATTAAACATGAAATCTTTTATAATTTGCAACTTGGATTCGGTGCAAGCCATTCCATTAACCATGCCCTGGTTAATCTAACAGAAGCTATTAAGAACTCATTAGATGATAGAAAATTTGGTTGTGGTATATTCATTGATTTGCAAAAGGCTTTTGACACAGTGAATCATGATATTCTTTTAATGAAGCTTGAACATTATGGTATTAGAGGAACTGCTTTTGATTGGTTCAAATCTTACCTTTCTGATAGGAAGCAATATTTTCAGTAAATGGATCTAACTCCAGTTACCTCAATGTTACCTGTGGGGTCCCACAGGGTTCTGTCCTTGGCCCTCTCCTTTTTTTAATTTACATTAATGACTTACCTCTCTCATCATCAAAACTAACCTTTTACTTATTTGCATATGATACTAACATTTACTATGAAGCTGACAATATTGATCTGCTTAAAAGGACAGTAAACACTGAATTGAAAAAAGTGAAGATGTGGCTTGACTTGAACAAATTGTCATTGAATATTGATAAAACAAATTTCATTATTTTTAAGTCCCCTCAACATCCTCTCTCTGAAGCAGTTAGTATAAAAATTGGAAACCTCCCTGTCAAAAAAACCTGTTATGTCAAATTTCTTGGTGTCCTTCTTGATGAAAATCTTTCTTGGAAATATCACTTGACAGAGCTTTCAAAAAAACTTGCTAGAACTTGTGGTATGTTTTTCAAAGTAAGACACTTTTTACCCATTCATGTTTTAATTTGTCTTTACAATTCTTTATTCTCACCGTTTCTTCAATATGGTATTCTAGTTTGGGGTCTTACATATGAAACTTATATAAATCCAGTGTTCTTGCTGCAGAAAAGGGTGATACGGGCAATCTCATTTGAAAATTTTACTTCTCCAGCTACACCAATTTTCTCTAACTTGAAGATTTTGAAGCTGCATGATCTCTTTAAGCTGAAATTGCTCAGTTTTGTGTATGACTGTGTTAATAAAATCTCCCCCTCCTCTTTTCATTCTTTCTTTGCATTAGTTGAATCTGTTCATCAACATAGTACACGACAAGTTAGCAAGAACAACATTTTTTTAACTCGTAAAAATACACTGCAGTATGGACTCAGGTCTGTGCGCTATTTTGGAGCAAAGTGTTGGAATGACATTCCCGTTGATATAAAAAGTTGACCATCTTCTCGTTGCTTTCGTCAAAAACTCAAAGCCTTTCTTTTTGAAAACAATTACCAGTCATAGAAGTACTAATTTCATAGCCATTTAAAATTCACCAGTGATTATGAAATTAACTTAATGTCGAAAATAAGTCTTTCCAAGTTCATTAGTCATCTTTAAAAACAGGGGGTGCTCTCTCCTCGATTAGCCTAGCTACTGAGAGAGTTCCTCCTCAAGAAATTCCCCTGCATGCAATTCATTTACTTAGTCTTGTTTTGATAATTACATTATTGTGTTGTATTTTAGTTATTTCGTATTGAATATTATTGTATGTAGAGGAATTTTAAAATATGAAACTGAAACTGAAGCTCTGAGCTTCGTAATATCATAAGACATTTTTTATTTAATAGGATAAATTCTTACCTTCTTCGAATTTCTCTGTATGAAGTTGCCACATTCACTTTAGGCCAAAAAAAGCGCGGGAAGTTTCGCCTTGATCATGTAAAAATCGTGCATCTGAGTCTCGAACTGAAGTTTAGTAGAATGACGTCATGTAAATATCTAGCCTATGATCTAGTGCCGACCGTCGTCAAAAACAGGGCATCGATTTACAGCCATTTCAAATCTTCAAAACAACGAAGAGCGTGTTTCATTTCAAACTGAGAATAGGTAACACAGTCGGAAGGCTTTAGAGCAAGTTTATAGTCCCTAGGTACTTGAAAATATTATCAGGCAGAATGAAACACGCTCCTCGTCGTTTTGAAGATCTGAAATGGCTTCAAATCGATCCCTTGTTTTTGACGACTTTTTGAGAATTTCAAGCCTGCCCTTTTCCTCAAAATCCTTAATTTGGGAACTTTCCTGTGCCCAAAAAAATTGCGAAAAATACTCGTAATGTAGGCTGGTCTTTTAGCGACAAAACAACGTTTGAAATATTTCAATCTGCCACTTACTTTTTTTCTATAACAGATTGCGTTGGGTCACTTTCTTCTGGGTCACCCGGTATACCCTAGAGGTGTCTTCTATTGATTGGTTGAATATTCTCATGGCATCATCATATGATACCTGACTCATGGCATGGTCTATTAACCAGACCCCGATCTACTAGGACCCTAGGACTAGGACCCTTGGACCATATAGGACCATGACCCATACTGACCAGACCTTGGAGGAATCCGATTATCCCCATGCGCCGCTGATGGAAATGGTCATAGAAAACACATGATATAGGACCATGACCCATACTGACCAGACCTTGGAGGAATCCGATTATCCCCATGCGCCGCTGATGGAAATGGTCATAGAAAACACATGACATGGGATGCCGTACTCTAGGTATGAACGACTGAGGGATGACTGAGGTGAACAAAGAATTGTAATTTTCCATTTGTTTGGCACATTGAACATTGCCTAATGTAATGTATTTGGTACCATGGGTATCAGGGCCAGAAAAATGAAAAATTGAAAGATTTTAAGAAAATAAAGAAGGAAGGAAAGACGAAAGATCTTCTCTGAAAGAATCGCCTTCTCCTTTCTTCTTTTTCTGTTCTCCCTTTCCCAATTTGCCCTTCCTATATTTTCGAGGCCTGGTATGTATTTGGTTATCTTGCCCCATGTAGTGTCATTGCGAAGCAAATGGTGTAACAAAGGTTTTGTAAGGTCACAAAGGGTGTAGGCATTTCATTTAAACCACTTCTATTTACTTGTGTCTGTTCCCTATTCATAACACCAGTAGGGTATCGAAAATTTAAGACTTCTGCAAAATATTCTCTTTCGGAATCAATACTAGGACGCCGCACTTGTGTGTGTCAACACAGGATTACAAAATATAACTTGGTCTTGATATTGTTTGCATCAGCAATGCTCTTGGCAACATATGTTTATTTGCAAAAAGCGTTTGTAGCGCGAAGGAATTTAATTTGGTAAAATAATTTGTTCTTAAACGAGCTACTGGTCTGCCCTTTGTGACCTTACCAATGGATTGTATCTCATTTGGCTTTTTGGGATCCCTGTGCTAAAATTTCGACATTTAAGATAGAAGAAGTTGCCAAGAAATAGAGGATTCAGATGATGATGTGATGGTGGTCATAGTAAGCCATGGTATTTCTGATATGGTAACTTTGCTGAAAGTGATGGGATCCTAAGCCAAAGCATTCCAGTCTCCATTAGCAATCTTCGTCAGAATCATTAGCATTTTCAATTTCCAAATACCTGATTTAGTTTTCACAAAATTTTGAAGCCCTTTCCGAATGCCAACAATAGAATAAAAGCTTTTGACAACTTGTCTCCATTGTGATGCCATTCACCCAGCAACCATTGTTGAAAATGCCATTTTGGACAGGGTTTCCGGGATTCCCCACAAAGGTCTGGTTGATATGGGTCCTGGTCCTAGGGTCCTAGTCCTAGTGGTCCTAGTAGACCAGGGTCTGGTTAATAGACCATGCCCCGACTCATGCCGAAACCTGATACTTGAACGTCATAGGAAGATGTCATGGGAAGTTAAAATGCTGAGTAACTATTCCTGTGATAGGCCTAAGGTCCCTCCTCTATATTCAACCTATGCCAAACCCTCCCTGATTTAGACTCACATTTGAGCTAGCCAAAATGTCCACCTAAACTAGGTGAGTCCATCTAAAGTGACGGGGAGCTTCTGTTGAGGAGTATTGCCAAGTACCCTCTTCACACCAGTGAGAAGAGATGAGACATGGCAGTTGTCTAGGAGGGGGTTGGGTAACCCAAATTCCTTGTGCATGAGGATAATTATGCCAAGATACTGCTTGATACTAGAAAATTTTAGGGAGCGGGCCAAAAAGGCAGCATACAAGCAAATCGTCTGAGACGAAGCTGGGACTGAGGGCAAGTCCATGTTGAGACAAAATCGCAAATATGCATTCCGATGAGTGCTATAGGTGCGTTTGGTGTTTGTGGCAAATGTCTGGTTGCGATAAAATATAACTTCCTCGGCAAGCTCCCTGCAAACCTGAGCAGAACCTAGAAGTGAGAAAAATAGCACTGGTTGGAGACATGTGGTCTACCAGGAGCTTGCTAGAAACAGTTGGCCGTATTCTTTCACTTGACCGTACGGGAAACCGTATTCTTTCACTAAAACACTTTTAATCTCGAATTTATCTCGAAAACTCGCAGAATAACAGCCCTTTCTTTTTTCAAAGCTGTGGTGAAAAACCAAAAATTTCCACTTAGGCCCTTTTTTCCTCTCAAATGGATTGGGCTCGTTTTCCTATTAAATGCACTTGCAAACTCGAGGTTAATGATTAAATACCTTAAAAAGGGTTCAAATAATGTCCTCCAAAAGTTTGTTTTGAGTTTCGACATTTATCCGCTTCAGAATCGGCCAAAGTCGATCGGGCATTTTTCATCAATTTTTTGTAAAATTTTCATGTTGCCCCCTGTCGATAAAGGGGCAAATACGTTGCAGGCCTTTTGATAAGCAGCAAAGACTTTGAACTTCCTTTTGATAAACGAGCAATACATGGACCCCTTTCATTACTAAACGGCAGATACTTTTATACCTCATTCAATAGACGGCAACTACTGTGAGCCCCCGCTCGATAGACGGCAAATATGTTTAGCCCCTGTTTGATAAACGGCAAATACGCTGTGCCCCCTACCGACAAAAAGCAAGTACGTGAATCCCCCTGTCGATAAAGGGGCAAATACGTTGCAGGCCTTTTAATAAGCAACAAAGACTTTGAACTTCCTTTTGATAAACGAGCAATACATGGACCCTTCTCATTACGAAACGGCAGATACTTTGAGCCCCCATTCAATAGACAGCAAATACTTTGAGCCCCCCCTCAATAAACGGCAAATACATTGAGCCCCCCGGTTTATAGGCGGCAAATACGTTTAGCCCCTGTTTGATAAACGGCAAATACATTGGGCCCCTACCGATAAAAAGCAAGTACGTGAATCCCCCTGTCGATAAAGGGGCAAATGCGTTGCAGGCCTTTTAATAAGCAACAAAGACTTTGAACTTCCTTTTGATAAACGAGCAATACATGGACCCCTCTCATTACTAAACGGCAGATACTTTGAGCCCCCATTCAATAGACAGCAAATACTTCGAGCCACCGTTCAATAAACGGCAAATGCATTGAGCCCCCGGTTTATAGGCGGCAAATACGTTTAGCCCCTGTTTGATAAACGGCAAATACACTGGGCCCCTACCGACAAAAAGCAAATACGTGAAGCCTCCTGTCGATAAAGGTGGCAAATATGTTGCAGGCCTTTTCATAAGTAGCAAAGACTTTGAACTTCCATTTGATAAACGAGCAATACATGGACTCCTTTCATTACTAAACGGCAGATACTTTGAGCCCCCATTCGATAGAGAGAAAATACTTTGAGGCCCTGTTTGATAAACAGCAAATAAGTTCTGCCCCCTTTCAATGAAGGCACATGATGCGTATTGCGTAACTTTATAATTAACAATTATGTTTATTATACTATTGCACTCAACTGGTTTCCATGGAAAGAGACATTATTCTTCAAAACAGAAGTCGTTTTCTTTTGTCACACATCAATTGCCATGGCAATTACCATGAATGGAAAGAGGCAGTGAATAATGCCTGGCGAAGTAGACGATCCTGATGCTGCTTCTTTGTCTTTGTTTTTCTCTGCAGTATTATTGCAGGGCTGTGACAGTGTTTGGAAGGAAAGATTAAGACTAACAGTACAGTGCATTAATGATGTGGCGTAACTTTCAAGATTAGTGATGTTACCTACAAGCTGTGCTTGAGCCTCCTCGGTGAGTTTGAAGCTATGAGGGCCGAGTAAGCCTAAATCCAAATCTTCACTACTTGTATACATTTTTTTATAAGAAATTAAGGTCCAGGGCTGGTAGGCAGTCTCTTATAATTTCGGGGCCATTTTGCTACCAACAGTTTCTTACTTGTTTCTTATATTTTTAATGCTGGAAGTGTAAAGTTAATTTGTTTTGTCAAAAGGGCTCCCAAATTACTTTGTAAGATCTCAAAACAAGTAAAAACATAATTCGCACTCAAAACAATGTAGGAGCAGTTGCTATAAAACTGTCAAAAACATTTTGAGTGTGATAGGAAAATTAAAACTCACTGAAGAGGCCGCCGAAGGGAGGTGAAAACTTTGAGAACAAAAACACGAAAGGTGAGTGTTGAAAATAATGGTTTTTTTAAATGAAGGTATGAAATAACGGCCTCCGAAATTACCCGAAATTCCCAAAATTACGATAAACGCTGGTGAAAAAAAACATAAAAGAAAAACTGGAAATACAGTTTTAATACAGTTCCTTAGCTTTTTAAATTCAGTTAGGGTTGTTTCTTAGCTTTCGAACCAGAACCAGCCCTACAGTACCTATTGGTGTTGCCTCATTTGTTAAAAAGAGTGTTGTAGTGTGTTAGTAAGAAACAATAAGCTTCCTTTGTTCAGAACAATGTACGTGCAATGTTTGTACATAATTACCCACACAACACTATCAGACTACGTGCTAATTGCTCAAAATAACAATGACCGACTGTGTGGGTTGTTGGTTGCCACTGTGGATAGCTTGCGTGGGACCTGCATTCTATAATCAGGCCGATTTTTCATATATTTTGTCGCAAATCATTGGGACAAAATTGCTCAATTTTGAGTTGTGAATTCTGAATTGGTACTGCAGGTCAGTGTAAGAAAATCCATAAGACAAAAATGTAAGGTAGCAGGTAACTTTACTTTTGCAGGAACTGCTTGTCGCATGTTAGTACCCTGCTTTGTGATGTCTGGCTCAATAATTTCAAGGATTTCGTCAAAATCTTTGGCAGTCATCCTTAAGTAATTGTTGTAATCCTGTTCCTCTGTGAAACGCAAGTTTTTAAGAGAGCATCCTAAGTCACATGCACTGCACGTTGTAGGAGCCAGTCCTTTCTCCATTGTGTTCAACGTTTTGTTTTATTTTTGCATTTTTAAGCACCAAACCGATTATTATCGCTGCTGAAGCAACTTCTTCATCTATTTTCTGCTAAAGTTTTGGGAATTTTGATAACGTAGACACTTCGATTAAATCTGACCATGTAAAAGCTCACATTCAATTCGACAAATCTGAAGCAAACACTGATTTGACAAATCGAATTTGACAAAATCTGACCATGTAAGGCCGGCTTTAACCTATTCTACAAAACTCCGAGTTTAAAACACATCAATCTTCACCTATTCATTATCAAAACTGCAAATTGCAAAAGCTTCTTAGCCTTGTATAAAAATCAGGTACGGCTGTTTCTTAAATTTCGAAAAATTGAACCTCCCAAGGGGGGTCTACAAAAATGCGGGGACATGCTGCTGGAAAATCTAATAAGGCACACTGTCCCCGAGTAAAATTCCCGAAAATGATACCCTGTCCCAAAGTCAAATTTTAAAAACAATACCCTGTTCTTGAGTTTCTTCATACCAAAATGTAGGATGTGCTGGGAATTTGATCTACATTTGATAATCACACTCCCAGAGTGCAAATGGCTTACAAAGACATTGTCATGAGTGAAATTAATTGAGGTGGCGCCAAGCCTCTTAGAATTGCCAGTAAAAATATGGGACCTTCTTCGAATACGCACGAATTCAAATCCGCTAGTTTAGCAACGTATGGATAGTACATATGAATATGAATGTGAATGTGAATGTGGTTTTCGCTAGAAACAAACAAACGAAAAATATAAATAATGCTTGCCTACCAACGAATAAAGCGAAAAAGAAACGATAAACTCAAGGAAAACATACTTACAATATTCGTAAACCCTTACTGCAAGCGCCATCTTCGTAATTCGTAAACAACGTTCCAAAAAAACAAGAAAATCAAAACAAATCTAAGCGTGCAACGTCTTAGTTCGGTGCGCTAATGCGTCCTTTGTGTCCCGTACTCAATAAACAATACGTCCATTGATTAAATGATAAAGGTGTTCAACTATAAAACAATAACAAATAAACAATGAGCTCTCCTGTGCAGCAACATCTGGCTCCCCAAAATGTGATATGTCTTTGATTGTATAGAGCATTTTCTCTTAAATATATATATGGCTCCTCGGCAGGAACTGAACCACTATACTATTGCTTCTTCAACGTCTTCAGTGGAACATAGAAGAACAAGCTTGTTGATTGGGCGCTCTAAAACTTGTTCTGAGTGACCAGTTTTGCTTCCAATTTTCACGCGAACGCTACGAACAAGTCCCTCGCTATCTTCTGGTACATCAACGATCCTCCCTCTTTTCCATTCGTTTCTTGAAACATTCTCTTGAACGATAAGTACGATGTCTCCAACTTTGAAATTATCTCTTTGATTGTACCACTTGGTTCTCGTCTGCTGATTCTGCAAATATTCTTTGCGCCATCTTTTCCAAAACTCGTCTGCTAAATGTTGAACTCTGCGCCAGTACTTCCTTGAATACATGTCAACCCACGAGAAATTACCCGGTGGAGGTAGTATAACCTTCGTCTTCATCGTCAATAAATTGTTCGGAGAAAGAGGCAAGCAATCCGGACTGTTCATGTTGTCAACTGTCAAGGGTCTTGAATTCAGGATACCTGTTGCTTCTGCCATGAAGGTACGTAAAGCTTCATCATTGAGAGATGTTCCATGAACTTGAAAGAGAGCAGACAAAATTGCCCGTACCGATCGTATTTGTCTCTCCCAGATGCCACCCATATGGCTAGCTGATGGTGGGTTTCTTTTCCATTTGATGAGAAGATAATCAGCTCCTTCGTTAAGTAGCTCTCGCTTAATCCTGTCATGATCCATCTCCTTAACAGCATCGCGGAGTTCTCTTTCTGCGCCAACGAAATTGGTTCCCCAGTCAGAACGTAGCTGTCGAATGTTGCCTCTGATGTTGATGAATCTACGTAGGGCCATGATGAAGGAATCTGTTTCAAGGGTGTGTGATACCTCGATATGAACTGCACGACTCGTCAAACACGTGAATAGACAACCATATCGTTTTAGTTCTTTCCGCTTCTCCTTTATGTAAAATGGGCCAAAGTAGTCAACTGCACTGTAGGTGAATGGTGGGGCTTCTTGCATTCGATCGCTCGGCAAATCTGCCATCCTTTGCTCTCCACGATGACCTCTGAGAAATCGACATTGAACACAGTCAGATATAGCTTTGCGTACCAGTGTGTTACATTGTAATATCCAGTATCCAGAGTTCCTAATCTCATTCATTGTTATCCCGCGACCTTGATGACTTACTCTTCTGTGACAGCTCTCTACTATAAGCCTTGATATCTTTCCTTTGTTTGGAAGAATAATGGGATGCTTGATATTTTCTTCCAAGTCAGACTTTTTCAAACGTCCACCGGCTCGCAAAATTCCAAATTGGTCTACGAAAGGATCTAGCTGCACGAGGATATCGTTCTTTCGTAAGAACTTCTTTCTTTCCTTCTTGCTCGCGCGTGTATCTTTATCAAAATCTGAATCTGTCAAAACTTTGAGCTGTTCTTCAAAGGCTTCGTTCTGTACCCACTTGAAAAGTAACTTCTCAGCTTCTTGCAAATCTTCAACTGCAACGTCAACGCGATTGAAACTCTTTTGTTTGATTACCTTCATGATGATAGCTAGCACTCTTTTCATCCGATACCAGCTAGTTGAATATTTCTCTAGCTGTGATAAAACATGATTTCTCTCTTTGACATCAGTAGCATTGACCTTTACATCTTTCTTTACTTCAGGATCACTGTCATCTACTTCTCTCTCGATTGAACTGCTTGGCCAATTATCTTCAGATTGTTTCAAAAAGTTTGGGCCACTAAACCATTCACTGCATTCGATAAATTTCTTTCCTGTAAGCCCTCATGACGCATGATCTGCAGGATTGTTCTTTGATTCCACGTGCCTCCACTGGTCTACGTCAGTGTAATCGTGTATCAACTTGACTCTATTAGCGACAAAAACATGGAATCTTCTCTTCTCATTGCTCAAATACTGCAAAACCAATTGCGAATCTGTCCAATAATATTCTAGCAAATTGCCAATTTGTAGCTCTTTAAATAGCAAGTAACCAACTTTGACTGCCACCGTTGCAGCTGTCAGTTCTAGGCGTGGTATTGTGAATGTTTTCAAGGGTGCAACTCTTGATTTTGCCATGACAAGGGTGTTTGAAATTTGGCCATGATCGTCTAGTAATCGTAAATAGCTTGCTTCACCGTATCCAACCTCACTTGCATCTGAAAAATGATGAATCTGGGCAGACACAATCTTTCCAAAGTGTGATGGCTTGAAACTTCTTTTGATTTCGATGTATACCAAGACTTGTAAGTCCTTTCTCCATTTTTCCCAAGCAGATCGTTGCTCCTGGGAGACCCAGTCGTCCCAGCTCTTCTTGTCAGCCACTATTTGTTGTAGAATTCGCTTTCCATGTAATAGAAGTGGACTCACCAATCCAAGTGGATCATAAATTGAACTGACAGTTGCTAGAATACCTCTTCGAGTAAGCGGTAGATCTTTGAGTGTAATTCGAAAGTTCAATGTGTCATTCTCAATATTCCATGACATTCCAAGTGCTCTCTCAACCGGTAGAGAATCTAGTTCCAAGTTGAGATTCTTGATATTCTTTGAACGATCTTTGTCTGGGACAGATTCTATTACAGTTCTGTCATTAGATACAAACTTGGTCAGATTGAAACCTCCTGAAGCACACATCTTCTTTGTTTGGGAAATGAGATCAATTGCAGATTCAGTACTATCTTTTGACTTCAGGAAATCGTCGATGTAGAAATCTTCTTTTACACTCTTTGATGCTTCACATCCAAATTTTTCCTTGTTGTCTTCAGCTGTCTTTTGAAGTGCAAAATTAGCGCAAGCCGGAGAACTAATTGCTCCAAATGTATGAACACACATCTCATACTCAACCAAACATTCATCTGTGTTACCATTGGGCCACCACAAGAAACGTAGAAAGCTTTGTTGACTTTCCGGAACATGAACCTGGTAGAACATAGCCTCGATGTCTGCCATGAAAGCGACTGGTTCCAATCGAAATCTTGTTAAAACTCCAACTAAAGAATTTGTCAAGTTTGGACCTTGCAGGAGTTCTTCAGTCAGTGATGTTCCTTTGTAGCTGCAACTGCAATCAAACACTACGCGAATCTTGCCTGGTTTTTTAGGGTGATATACGCCATGGTGTGGTAGGTACCATGTTTTACCCTCTTCTACTTTCATTCTTGACTCGGATACCTTTCTAGCATATCCTTTGCTGATAATATCGTTCATGAATGCCACATAATCTAGTTTGTATTGTTCATCTGCAAATTTTTTCTTTATCCAAAGAGCTCTCTGCTCAACTTGCTTACGATTGTTAGGCATTTTCACATTGTCTTCACGGAAAGGTAGAGGTAACTGATAATGACCATCAACCAAGGTAATCTCCTTTTCAATCTTTGCCAATAATTTTTCATCTTCTCTCGAATTCGATTTTTCATCATGCTGCAGGGAACTTCTCGTCGATACTTTTTCAGTTGTAGATTGTGGAGGATGCATTACACCTTTCTGCAACTGCTTCTTCATTTCTTTAGGAGTTGGCTTGTTAAATTCCTTTCTATACATATCCATCAAAACTGTTGCTGAATTCACATCTTTCACTTCATCTTGGACTGCAAAATAATGTTGTGAATATTGATTTGTAGTTGCATCGGTAACAGCAATTCGATTGCATCTCAAACTATTCAAAGCAGACTGTCCACTCGATAAGGGACCAACAATGCACCATCCAAACGCAGTCCTTTGCGCAAACGGACCGCCATTCTCTTCTTTGATAACCTCTATTGGTCGCAAAACAGCTGGGCAATTAACTCCAATTAAAAGACCAATCGGGACGTCACAGTCAAGATCCGGAATATCATCTGCTATGTCTTGTAAATGCGACCATCTTCTCACTCTTTCTGGTGTAGGTATCTCATCTTGGTCAACTGGAAGATCACGACGACTGAAAACTTTTGGCAGATCAATTTGGTTGCTCCCATCAATGCTTGATACAATTAGATCATTAACGATATCTGCATCTTCTGCACATTCCTGTGATTGTTTTGATGGTAATCTTGGTGTTGACCGTTGGTGCATCTAAACTTCTTAAGATGTCTTTCTTTATGAATGTTCCTTGACTACAGTTATCCAGCATTCCATAAACTTTGATCACGTGATTCGGATTAGACTTGTGCCACAACAACATTGGCAGAGCGCTCAGGGAAAGAACTTCAATGGAATCTTCACTGTTTTCGTCACATTTCGTACAGCCATTGCTTATGTGAGGTGCAGCTTCCGTATTAGACTTTGCCTTTCCTTTGTACTTGTGCGTACCATGCATTCCTGCTGGATGTGCAAATCCGCAATCTTTCTCTCTGCATACCAGCTTTTGTGTACAATTTGTAACACTGTGCGCAGGAGAATAGCAGCCAAAGCACAATTTATGTGAGATTACAAACATCTTTCTTGCAAATGGTGATCTATTCATAAAGGTCTTGCAGTTATCTAGACAATGCTTCTCTGAACAAAATGGGCATTCTGGATCAGTGTTTTTGGTATTCGTGACTGAATCGTTTGCCTGGCCAGTTGCATTTGATTTTGTCACAAAAGATGTTATTCTTGGTCTTCCTGAATCTCGTTGTGGTCTGAAACTATTCGATGGTTTCTTTGGTAGAATCTTTGACATAGCTTCTTTGCTAAAGGTGGGATCACTTGCAACTTCACTTTCTTTGCCAATAAATTCTACAAAATCACTAAAGTTTGCTCTTCTTGATTCTCTTGACTTGATGATGTACACCTGCGTAGCCCACTGTCGCTGCAGTCTCTCGTGTAGCTTTAAACATAATACTTGCAGCAAGGAACTTGTGTTTAACTCGTGGACATATTCCTCGTCAGTTAAGCAGCCTTGGCATTTAACCAAATAAACATAGAATTCTCGCATTTTCTTGCTATCGCCATCATAAACTTTAGGCCATGAAATCAACTTTTCCATATGTGCATTAGCAACTTGTATAGGATTTCCATAATGCTTTTCCAACAATTCTCTTGCTCTTCGGTAACCAGATCCTGGTGTTTGATACAAGCAAGTTTCAATCAAATTCTTTGGCTCTCCACTTGTGAACTCTATTAACAAAGCAAGCTTCTCTCTTGGGTCTGAAATCCTCGAATCAACAGCCATATCAAATAAAGTCGTGAAAATCTTGTACTTCAAAGTATCTCCAGTAAATATTTCAGGAGTAACGTTAGGTAAACCTTGTCGACGAAGATATTCTCCTTGTTTTTCTAGCAAGCGATATAGCATCTGGTTCCCATGATTGCTCGAAGGGGCAGGAAGTGATGTAGGGGCAGGACCAGGGATTAGGCCAGGAGAGGGGATTGGGTCAGGAACAGAAGTGGTTGCAACACCAGGAACAACAGCAGGATAGAAAGGCGTAGCCTGTGGCTGCAAGTTGCTTTTCCCAAGGTTATGGCGTGCTTGTGTACTAAAGATTGGTGCCATATGAGAACGTTGATCATTTACAGTCAAAAAACTTTGCTTCTCCGACTCTGCATAGGCATCAGGCAAATGAGACACAGTCGGCTTTCTCTCATGGCTGTGTGTCATAGCATCGTGGCTGATTTTTGGAATAAGAATATCCTTGTCGTTCAAAGAATTCAACTCGTAGTCATCATTTAAATATTCTCGATGAATCTTTTCCGTTGCCTTAGCAATCGCTATTTCTTTTTCCAATCGTGTACGATCTAACTCCAGCTCTACTTGCCTTTCTTTCTCAAAGTATTGCGCTCTTGTTTGTAATTCTACTAATTTCGCTCGATTTCTGATGACGTCATCCATTGTTCTGCTTGAACTATGAGAAGAATTGGACGATTTAGACTTTCTAGTACATTTAGAGCCCTCTGATATTATGGAGCTAGGCTTCCTTCTAGAAGATGAAGCAGCTTGCTGATTAATCTTCCAAGACTGAGCTTCTTGTTGTACGGCTTTGACTTTATTAAATGTCTGAAGAAACAAGGGGTCACTCATTTGTTCTTCCTCCGAGTCAAACTGACGTGTGTAATCCTGATAAGATCGCGTAACCTTTGCAAGTAATTCGTCAATCAAGTCTGTGGCATCTCCCGTTTTAAAAATATCATAAATTCTTTCGATATGCCCTTCAATCATTTCCCTGTACCGATCTTGATTTTTCCGTCGTAGATCCCTCATCTCCATCCGGTATGAAAGACCCTTCTCCGTTGTTCTCTGTGGGCGCGACTCTGCAAGTAAACCTGCGACATCATCAAATTCATTTTCGAGTAAGTTTTCTGTTCTGCAATCATCGGCCTGCGAGGTTATGCCCTCACATTTATCCTTTTCACTACGTGACATTTTAGGCCATCCAAATTTGAATAAACTCTGTAATAACGTTTATTTTCGTGCAAACTGCGAAAGCCATGTAGGATAAACCAATATTTTCGTCGTAATTCTCTGCCATTACGAATAATCAAAAACGATGAGGTGGCGCCAAGCCTCTTAGAATTGCCAGTAAAAATATGGGACCTTCTTTGAATACGCACGAATTCAAATCCGCTAGTTTAGCAACGTATGGATAGTACATATGAATGTGAATGTGAATGTGGTTTTCGCTAGAAACAAACAAACGAAAAATATAAATAATGCTTGCCTACCAACGAATAAAGCGAAAAAGAAACGATAAACTCAAGGAAAACATACTTACAATATTCGTAAACCCTTACTGCAAGCGCCATCTTCGTAATTCGTAAACAACGTTCCAAAAAAACAAGAAAATCAAAACAAATCTAAGCGTGCAACGTCTTAGTTCGGTGCGCTAATGCGTCCTTTGTGTCCCGTACTCAATAAACAATGCGTCCATTGATTAAATGATAAAGGTGTTCAACTATAAAACAATAACAAATAAACAATGAGCTCTCCTGTGCAGCAACACTAATACACCTGGGCTTGTGGGTCGCGTGCATTGTGAGTTTATTTGTGGGTGGCTGGGGAAGGCTGTGGGTTTGTGGGTTTAACTGGTGTGGGTTGGTGAGTTTGTGAGATTGTGGGTGATGTGGGTTTGTGAATGGTGCGGACCACACGGACCATGCGGACCTTCCCGAATAAAATCAAGCCTATTGACCAAATTCATGACAAGATCTTAGATGATAACATCTTAGCCAACAGAAGCAAATTGGCACCCATTGTCAAGACCATCATGCTATGTGCAAGACATAACATTCCATTGCGTGGACATAGAGATGACTCAAGCTATTATGACCAGCATGATTGCGGAAATTTTCAAGCCTTGCTAGATTTTAGGATGGATAGTGGTGATAAAGTCCTGCAGCATCATTTTGAAACAGCTCCACGAAATGCAACATACCGGTCAAAAACAACACAAAATGACCTAATTTCTTGCTGTGCTGAAGTGCTCAACAACCAAATTATTAATGAAATTAAAGCCTGCAAATTTTACTCTATTTTAGCAGATGAAGTTACTGACTGTGCCAATAAAGAGCAGATGCCACTTGTCATTCGCTATCTGGACAAAGATAACAAAATCCAAGAAAGATTTATTAAATTTATTCACTGCGACAAAGGGATCACTGGAGAGGCCTTGAAAGATAAAATAGTCAACTGTGTCACAAATGAAATGAAGTTGGACATACAGGATTGCCGTGGTCAATGCTACGATGGTGCTGCAAATATGCGTGGGAAGAAATCTGGAGTTGCAACCCGCATTCTTAGAATGAATGAATTGGCCTTATACACACATTGTGCATCCCACAGACTCAATTTATGTGTTGCTGCATCTTGCCAAAATCAGAATGTGAAGAATATGATGGATAATATCCAAGTCATCTCAAAATTCTTCAACAATTCTCCAAAGTATCAAACTCTTCTTGAAAATATGGTTAACCAGCATCTTGCAAATTATAATCAGCACAAAGCTGATTGATGTATGCCGTACACGCTGGGTTCTTAATATTGATGGTCTGGCACGCTCACTGGAGATGTATGTTCCAATGACTGAGCTATGTCCCCCCAATGACTGAGCTATGAGCTATGTTGTATAGTTTATATAGCAAGAGCCTGCAGTTTGCCATTTGGAGGTATTCAAGTACTTGGTACTAGTGATTTCTTGCAGCTCCCTCCTGTTTCAGACTCCTGGGATGATGGCCGATACTGTTTTTTATCCAAGAAGTGGTCCTTGATTTTCCCCCATCAAGTAATTCTAGCTGAAACATGTTGCCAGACAGACTCCCCGACAGACTTACTGTGTGATGTTGCAAAAGGGAACTTGAGCAAAGAGTCAGAGGAGCTCATAGAAACACTCAGCGGGCCAGTATAAAAATTGTGAAGGACACTTACTACATGAGATGAATAATTAATTTTGTGGTACTTCCACCCCACACAACGGCCTGCACCCAGCTGGAAGGCTTCTTGACATGGTGCCACTGCGCAGCCAGTTATAGAGTCTGGTAGCGACCTATGGAGTCTGGCCCGTATGAATCCAGGTAACATGGCCGCCAAGACAGTTCTGGATTAGACTTGCTGATGTTTTTGTGCCTTCATTTCGTTTATCCAATGTTGTTTCAAAGCAAATGAGTTGTATATTTATCGATATCTCTGGTATCAAGAACGGAAAGTCGTGGCAGGCTAACAAAATTGGTGCATTGGCGGGAAAAAGGGTCAAAATCCTTTTCACAATGTTTTACGAAGGCAAACTGCAGTTTTTAAACAGAGATTAAGAATGGCGAATATTACACCAGGTATTGTGGAAGAACTCGAATTAGAGGTGGAATCGGTGATTTTTTCCAAGGAAACTTTGTTGCAGATTCTATTTTTGCTGGCTGAGTTATTACACTTACCAGGAGGGGACAGCCTCGAGAATAAAAGCCGTCTAGCAGTGATTAAGCTTGGTTCACACTAGGCGTATAACTGCATTTAAGTGCGTTTAATGGGTTTTATGTTTCCGGGTTTAACTTAAATGTCAAGTGGGAATGACCAGGGCGTTTAAATTTGAGAAGATAAACGCACTTAACTCATTAACCCCAATAAGCGCCATATGGCGCTCCTTCTCTCTTGCCTCGATTCCCTGTAAGCGCCAAGTGGCGCTCCCATTCATCAAGCCTCATTCCCGGTAAGCGCCATATGGCGCAACAAAAGCATGCCGTGTAGATGATGTAATGTTTAGTCATGTGGGTCTCTTTTGTCTCCAAGACAAACATCTTTAGAAAGCTTATGAAAGAAGCTGTGTTTTGATATCAATATGTCATGGGGTTGCCGTAGTAAAATTTCAAGATAATCGCATTCAAAAATGTAAACAAAGTTTTTCGTAGTTCGTAACAAGCGGTCTGATTTTGGAAACGGTTCAGAATGTCTGTGGATGTTATCAACGATTTGTTTGGGGACACGTCTGACGAAGAAGAGGAATTTTGGGGATTCACGAACGAAGAACTTGGGGTTAATTCGGATATCGATGTGGATGAAGTTTTTAGCGACGAAGATGGACTAACGGACAACGAATCAAACGCAGATAGTGACGAGGGGGCAGTTGAGCTGGAGTGGACGAAGGTGCTCACAAACGTTGATATCAAGCCCTTTACCTAGGATAATCCAGGCCCTGTAACAATTTTAAATGGAGATGCTAAAGAAGCTGACTTTTTTGAGCTAATGCTCCCCAATGAAATCCACGAAATTCTGGCAAGAGAGACGAACCGCTACTCTCAACAGAAGACAGCCACTAAGCCAGATTCAAGATGGCGTGAAACAACACCCGAAGAAATCAAAGTCTTCCTTGGGTTGAGAATTTTCATGAGTATAGTTAATCTGCCAGAAATGAAAATGTACTGGTCTACGGATTTTGCTTTTGGAAATTTCTTTCCAGCCAAAGTCATGAACAGAGATCGTTTGGACAAACTTTTGCCAGTATATCCACGCAAACGATAAGACCAAGATGGAAATGAACGCGAACGGAAAGCCGAAGGATAGGCTGTTTCTTGTTAGGCCTATCCTTGATATCGTCAACAGAGCTTGCAGAGTGAACTATGTTCCACCTCGAGATGTTTCAGTGGATGAAGCCATGATTGCCTTCAGAGGAAGATTGAGTCTGAGACAGTACATGCCTGCCAAGCCAACGAAATACGGCATAAAAGTGTGGTCCCTCAGTGTTGCCCAAAATGGGTATTGCTCGGATTTTGCCGTTTATTTGGGAAAGCCAGCAGATGGGAAACGGGAAACAGACCTTGGAAAAAAAGTGGTCCTCGAGATGACAAGGGACATTGTGGGCAAAAATCATCATGTCTTCGTTGACAACTATTTCTGCAGCATAGGTCTTCTCGAGGAGCTGCTAGCAAATGGAGTGTACGGATGTGGCACCATCAAGTCAAACCGAGCTGGGCTCCCCTCTGAACTTAGGCCCAAAACAAAAAACAAGGCGAGAACTAACTTGCAGAAAACGTTGAAGGAAGATCTGAAGGAAAGTGGGGATAGTGTCGTCTTCCAGAAAGGACCTGTTACTGCTCTTGCATGGCTTGAGAAGAAATCAAGAAAGCCAGTTCTAATTGCGAGCAGTAATTCAAACCCCCTTGAACCCGAAGCGTTCGTGAATCGCAGGCAGAAAAATGGCGATTTACTCGAAGTTCACTGTCCCAGGCCAGTCAAATCGTATAATGTAAACATGAACGGAGTTGATAGAACTGATCAAATGCGTACCCAATACTTAACAACTCGAATGTCTCGGAGATGGTGGACATACATATTCTTTTTCTTGCTAGATCTTGCTGTCGCAAATTCTTTCACCCTTATGCTAGAGTCCCCAAATCACCAAAAATGACGTGAGGTGGCAATGAGAAAGAACATACGATGCTTGAATTCAGACTGTCCCTCGCAAAACAACTGATTGGGGATTTTAGAAGCAAGAAAAGAAGGAGAAATCGCCAATCAGATGTATCTGGGGCTAAACACTGGCCACAAACAACCCCAACGAAAAGAAGGTGCAAGAACTGCTTGCAGAAGAGGAGGCGAAGTGAATCGCGCGTCAAATGCAAAGGATGCAGCGATGGCCTAGGCAGTTTGGTGAACCTTTGCACTGGATGCTTTGAGGAATTTCATAAGAAAAACAACTGAATGATAAACTCAAATGCTTCAATAAAGCATTTTTATAATAAACTGAACGGTATTTGTAGCGGAAACTTACCTTTTTTGTAGGAATTTCGCGTTGTGGGGTGTGGAACTTTTAATTTGGAAGCGTGCATGACAAATTTTGAAGTTTTAATGAAAGAACTATGATGTGTGTTTATTTGACAAATGTAACGATATTTTTCTCTTGAAATTTAGTCTTTTTTCTACATTTTCTCTCTGAAAACTTTTTCGACAGAATTTGCCAGTTTTTATTGAAAATTGTTTAAAACTGGTCACTATTTTCTTCCTCTTGCGAGCCCTTTTGTGCTCGGGAGACGGAGCTGTTATTCAACACAATGCTGTCGGGATAAGAATGCTGTACTGTGATAAGCGCCTTCGGGGTCAATGAGTTAAACGCATCGTTTTTTCTCGTTTCCATTGGAGTTTAAGTGTGTTTATCTTCCAAAAAATTGTGAATTGCGAAATATGACCTGCACCTGTTTATTCGTTGTTGGGCACTAGCAGCTAGAGATGGGCAGAGAGACGTTGCGGAAAAGATTGTCAATTTTGATAAAGCTTTCACGTTTGCAAAGGCTTCAAAGTTTGAGGAAAAACAAAGGGAAAAGAGCGAGGAGATGTTGGGTACGTGACATTTTTAAGAACCGAGACAGATACGGCGTTTTTTCTACTCTTTTTATAATCGAGAATATTTTTTCCGGTACTTGCGAATGCCCCCTGATAGGTTCAAGCATCTGCTTGATCTAATACATCCTGGTATTGAAAAGTCTGACACGAAATTCCGAAAGTCAATTTCAGCTGAAGAAAGGCTAGCATTGACCATAAGATTTTTAGCTTCTGGAGAGAGTCAGCAGTCACTTTCGTATTCTTTCCGCATTGGAAAAAGTACTGTCTGCCAAATCGTTTCTGAAGCATGCGATGAAATTTACAATTCTTTGAAAGCTGATTACATGAAAGTTCCACAGACTCCGGAAGAGTGGCAAGCCGTATCTAAGAGATTTGACGAGGTATGGAACTTTCCCCATGCGATTGGTGCAATAGATGGTAAACACATTCGTATCCAATGCCCAAAGCTAACTGGAACACTATACCATAACTATAAGGGATTTTTCAGCATTGTTCTTCTTGCCGTTTGCAATGCAGATTACTGCTTTACATTATTTGATCTGGGTAGTTACGGCAGCAATAATGATAGCGGCATACTTGCAAATTCATCATTAGGCCAAAGGTTTGAAGATTCTGAAATGAATCTACCCCCTGCAGAAAATCTTTTGGGCTGCAGTTTTGAACCACTACCATATTTTCTATTGGGGGATGAAATCTTTCCATTGAAACAATGGCTGATTTGCCCATGTCCAGGTTCCAGCTTTACAGAAGAGCAAAGAGTATATAACTATAGACATTCAAGGTGTCGCCCTGTTATTGAAAATGCATTTGGCATTTTAGTTGCTCGCTGGCGTATCCTTTCAACACCAATTCGTGCAAGTGTTCAACATGTGGAAGAGTACGTTTTAGCTTGCTTGGCCCTCCATAACTACCTTAGAAAAATAAATAATGCATCGTATACCCCCACTGGCTTCGGCGATTCAGAAAACAGCGATGGAACTCTTCGGCACGGAGATTGGCGTACTGAAATGCATACATTTGATAACAGGCCAAATTGCATGCGCAACATCCGACCAATTCGTGGGTCAAGGCCCAGGGATGAATGTGTTCAGATGAGAGACACTATCAAAGACTTTCCTAATTCTGAAGAGGGTATTGTTCCCTGGCAAATGACATATGTGCGAAGAACTTACAGAAAATAAAAAGGAAATAGGAGTCTTGCAACATTGTAGAATTGTGTTATGCCGATGTTATGATAATTCTATGAAAATTAAGGCTACATGCTCACAATAAGCATAATTCATCCAGAGAAACGTTTTTGGCCATGAACAGAAACTGATAATGTTGATGAATTACCAACATTAGATACGACACGGCAAATGTTTGCTTTCAAAATCCTGTCAAATCTTAGTAGAACTGTTCTCTTCGTGCTGCATCAGGACTTCCAAAATTCAAGTCGTTTGAACTACCGGAGCTGCTCTCATGGAGAAATGGAACATCAGGCCTTCTGTACTGCTGCTCTGCTGCTATTTGAGGAGTTGAGCTCTGGTAAAAATTGTAGCTAGGCTGTTTCCCATTACCTAAATAGGTTGGATTACCTTGGGGACGAAATTTTGACATTTGATATCTGAAAATGATATTGTTGATCTCATGTTTAATGAGACAGCGTTCTTCTTGGCTAAACTGGCGTAATTCAGATGCTAAAGATGCACAAAATGTATCCTCAGCATCTTCACTTTTTTTAGTCCTCTGCTCCCTTTCCTTGACGATATCATTCTCTATCTCATCCATCAGCAGAAGCTGCTTTTCCGTTACAATCGATAGCTTTGGATACTTTCGTGTTGTTGTCTTGTTTTCAGCTTGCCTCCTCTTTACCTTTTTGGAATTACCTTGGCTTTTGCGCTGGTTTTTCGCTTTCTTCTTGGATGCGCATACCATCTCCATCCATCCCATCTTTATCTGTGTCTGCGTCTTCATTGTCAGGTTCAGAAAAGTCATCCTGGGGTTCGTCATTGCTGATGTGGCTGGCAATTGATTCCATGTCAGCATCAGGCAAATTTGTTTTTGTACTTCTGGCTCTTAACCCTATCCAGACTAGGCTTTTTGAAACTTTGGAGAGACTAGGGGGGGGGGCACAAAGTGCCCCCCCTGGTTTTTCATAGAATCGTAAGTGCTAGAGACTTGAAACTTGGCACAAGTAACAAACATGATAAGGCAAACAAGATGATGTGATTTGTTTTTGTTTATGTCACGTGATTAAGTGCTGACGTCAGCAAATGTTGCTAATTTGGGTGTAAAACCACATGTACTTTGTCACGCTGTATCTCCAAATTGATAAAACATATCGATGTGATACTTGAAACATAGAGGGATTATATCCTTGTAATTCTTATTTTGAAATTTTTGCTTTGTAACGCTAATATTTTTGCTGATGTCAGCATTTATTTATTTTATACGAAAAAAAGAGCGATTTTTGTCTAAAATTGATTATAAATTACTTTTAAAAATAGCAAAAAATGCTAAATATACATAAAAATACCTGCTGCATCATATTATGTCACTCATTTTTCTCAAAATGAACCATAACATGGTTTTTCGTCAGTACGCATGCGCAACAACCAATTGTTGATGACGTCATCAAAAATCAATAAACTATATATCAAATGAAAGCTTATTTCAAGACGAGCTCAAAAATGTTTTTCTCATTGTCATAGAGCCAGTGGTTCCAAAGCTATGACTTAAACGGTAATTTTTTTGCGGAGCACTCAATTTAAAGTCATGTGTTGACCCCCGGAGTCAGTGTCAAAATTTTTGAAATAGACATGAAAATATGTCTCATAGATAGAAACTAAAAGTCACAAAAAAGCTAGACTATTGAAGAGATACTCGATGAGCTGTGTGAAAAAGTTTACTAGGGAGGGCACTTTGTGCCCCCCCTAGTCTGGATAGGGTTAAATAGGCATCAATCCAAGAAAAAATCTTGTATGGGTCAATGTCCTTTTTTGCTTTATCGACAACTGCAGATGATGTTCCGGACTTGTTGGTTTTCTTCAGGGCATTTCTCTTTTTCAAATAACGTTTCTTGAAGTTTTCAAAAGATGATTTAGCACTTTCTCCTATGAAATAATGAGAAAAATTCATGATGTATATTCTTACACAAACTAAGAAGCAATCTTCGACAAAAAGTTGCTACAGATTGTTTCAAAAGGGACTGCGAAAGAAGCTCCATGGGGTGCTTGTAAGGGCAAATGTAAAGAAAAGAGTAAAATTGGGGCACTTCTCTCATTTTATATGAAAAGGGGTACACAAATGAATGCTCACAAAAAGCTCATCATTATGGGAGGACAATCTTGGGGAAAATAGCACCATTCTTTGTTTAGCAACTGGGGAGGGGGATTGTTTCCTTGTTTCCCCTGTTCTCTTCGTCTCCGAAGAAGATTATTGCGGCACAATTTTAACAACTTTTGAGAGCTTAGGCCAAAAAACCTACCGTTTGCAACAAAATCCAAAGAAGCTGCCACTTCATTCCATGCATTTCTAACGGCATCTCTTTCCTTGTAACCCTTGTGACTCTTGTCGTAGAGGACAGGAAAGTTCCTTACTGCCTCCGATAAATTTTCTTCTTCAAGCAGAGAAAGGGTTTTAGCCATATTTTAAAAATCAAAAACGCTTTTCTGCTTGTGAGAACGTTGTCAAAGAATTTCGCAAGACCATGTGCATTGTGCTGCTCATTGTGAAAGGGAACAATGCAGAAAGTACATGTGATGCTCAGATTTCTTACTTTGACGTATAATAAATTTCTCAAATTCTTCGACGTCTTTTATGTTTAAACGCGAAGAACAATTTTTTTTTATACTCGCGTTTATCATTTTCGAGGGTTTAAGTGCGTTTATCTTCTCAAATTTAAAAGCCCTGGTCATTCCAACTTGGCGTTTAAGTTAAACGCGCAAGCATAAAACCCATTAAACGCACTTAAACGCAGTTATACGCCTAGTGTGAACCAAGCTTCAATGGTAACGTTTTAAATTTCTCCCCAGGCTGACAATGGTGAAGAGGATGATGAAGATAGAAATGGGGGTGCAGCAAGGCGAGAATGTGGGAAGAAGGTATTCACAAAGATTAAGATTTTATGACGTTAAATATAGCTGTAAGTTGTTTTTACAGAAAAACAATAGGTTGTTCAATGGTAACGTTTTAAATTTCTCCCAAGACTGACAATGGTGAAGAATATGATAAAGATGGAAATGGGGGTGCTGGAAGGTGAATAGGATGACGAAGATGGAAATGGGGGTGCAGAAAGGCGAGAAAGTGGGAAGAAGGTATTCACAAAGATTAAGATTTTATGACGTTAAATATAGCTGTAAGTTGTGTTTAAGGAAAAACAGGTTGTTCAATGGTAACGTTTTAGATTTCTCCCAAGGCTGACAATGGTGAAGAGGACGATGAAGGTGACGATGGGGGTGCAGAAAGGCGAGAAAGTGGGAAGAAGGTATTCACAAAGATTAAGACTTTATGACGTTAAATATAGCTGTAAGTTGTTTTAAAGGAAGAATATTAGGTTATTCAATGGTAACGTTTTAAATTTCTCCCAAGTGTTATCCCCTGTAACTGCATAATTTATGTAATAAATTATAGCCTCCCTTTGGAGGCCAGCACATGTTTTAGGCATTCGAAGGAATCCAAGTTTGAGTACAGTAACATCTACAAATTATCTTCTATGCTTCTAACCTGGTCTGGTAGTTAAATAACACTGGTGACAGGAATTATGGGTGGCCTCAACGTTGTTTTTGGAAAACTTGCCAAATTTACCGGCGACGGAGATGTGGATCTACGCCAGTGGCTGAGAAGTTTTAACCGCTGTTGTCTCATTGCTGAGAAGACTGACGATTTGGTGCAAGGTCAACTGTTGACGTTATGTGTAGATGGCAGAGCCAAAGCTACTCTTGATCAATTTGAGGAAGAAAAGAAAAGTGCCCAAAAGTATTCGGAACTAAAGAAACAACTGAGTGCTGTGTTTGACTCAGCCACCGACCGTGAAGCGAAGATGACTGAATTTGAACGTCGCATTCTAAAGCTAGAGGAAAGTGAAGATGAATTTATGACTCACCTTCTCACAATTTTCGTTCTGCAAATCCGGACGCTAAGACTGATGAAATAAACCGTGCTGTAAAACGTAAATTTTTACAGGGCATCTCAGACGAATTGCGACAAAACATTTTCATTTTCTGCAATCATCCTTTTGATGACAAAGTCACGCATCAAGATCTATTGAAAGCCTGTCGCGATGCTTCCGTGCACCTTGCTGCTACCACAACAAGATCTTCCACTGTCTCAGACCAGCCCATTTCCCAAGCAGTTCTGGCAGTCACGAACCCCCCACCAACCTCCTCTTCTTCACAATCATTCTAGCATTTTCAAATGCATTTTTAATCTTTCATGTTGATTGGTGGAAAATATTCAATAGCTTATTGCACAGTATCACAATGAAATTCATATTCTATCTGTGCAGACGCCTTGTTAGGTAAAATCCTATTATTTACATTTGAAGGCGAGGAGATACAAGTTGTTCCTCCAACAGCTAAGTAAGGCTAGTTTTGGGAGAGTTTCACAGGGATACTTGAAAGTAACAAGTTACTAGACGATGTCATGCTGACTATCAGATTCATGAAGCAACAGTACACTGTAGAAACTCTTCCCACAATCGTCAGGAGAGTCGATAAGAGGTAAGAAATGCCAAAGGTTATTCCTAGGCAGAGGAAGAGATTCCTGTAATTATTAACGCACCACATTTATTGATTTTTTTATTTTTGAGTGGAACGAAAGGGTTGTTTGTTCATGCAAAGATCCTCCTCAGAAATAGCAACTTGTGAATCCATCATGCTGCAACCAAAGCGTAATGTACAAATATAATTTAAAAGCAATGTGGTCTCGTTTCATAGTTGTAAAGCAACGCTATGATTTGTCAATAACCCCACAAGAAATGTACTATAGGTAGCATAAAATGACTGTTTTTCTAACAAGTTAACCGTCACTGCGATTATTTCAGTGAGACTAGGCAAGTCTAACGCACACTCAAAATTTGAGTTATCTGAATTGTGATGATTTCCTACAGGTTCTTCCTGTACACTTTGTTATCAACCATAGACATAGGAACCAGGGCACAGTTCATCATCAACTGAAGGGGTAAATTGTGGAGTTCCCCAGGGCTCCTGCCTAGGACCCCTACTCTTTCTAGTTGATGTAAATGACCTACCCTACTGTTTAAAGACTTTTTTTATATCACAGTTAAAAATCAACGAGATACAAATACAATATTATGTGCCCTCCATAGCAGAAATAGACATGACGTCATCTGGTTCTGGCTATGAACGGCACTTGACAATTTCTTTAACATCAATCTCATTAATCACTTTGTGTACCATGCACAGTGATCCAGAGGATGGAAAAAATGCAAAAAATGAAACTTGCGATGGAGCCTTGTGCTTATTTTTCCTTCAAAGAATAGATGTTCTTTAGTAAGACACAAAAAATTTCAGTTCAATTGGGTAAACCAATTTTTTGAAAAAAATTAACAAAGTTGACCAACACTGCACAGTTGCAACATCTAATCAATTTCAGGAAGAAACTGGCAATCAACAACAAAATTCCTAATTTTCAAAACGGCATTTCTTTGCTTAACTTTGACCGATTTCCAAAAACTTTTTTTTCACTGAAAGACAATATCCTACTCTTCTTTAAAATCATTCTGATTACGTTATATTTCGTATTATTTTGGGCAATTTTTGCCGTTCTTGAATATATACACATTTCTTCAAAAACATTGCTTAAACTGCCTTAATTTTTATTCACATGTTGAAAACATAAATTACGCATCAAAACACATCTTAAAATAATTATCCACCCTAAAAGTCAATGTATTTTGTAACATATCACAAAATATCTCGTTCAGAATTGTACCCAAAAAAATGTCACAACTGTTTTAAAATGCTGGGGATTTTTGTGATTTTAGCAATATTTGGTACAAAAACATGACGTCCTCTACGTATCAACAAAGTGTTCACAAAATTTTCTCTCAAGCAAAATTAACGAACAGTATAGCCATTAGGGCAAACTTTTAACATCAAAACGAATAACACTCTCCTCCGCAGAGGCAGGACTAAGACAAGTAAATAATACAAACTAATAGACTATAAAACGTTTCCTATATGCTCAGTGCTATCTACAGTACATGGATTCAATCATTGCATCATCCGGTGTCGCTACTTTCAAAGTTATAGTGTTTTCTCTCTCCCTCTCTTCAAAACACTTTGCCTTCCTTGTTCGATAATTGAAGCGGATGCAATCAAGATTCGAGTGAAAATATCATGCAAGTTATTTTCCACTGAGTTTTGGAGGGCGCAACCAGCAACATCCATTCGAAAACTTCTGATGTGTTTCTTCCCTTGCAAACGTTATGAGGAAAATAGAGCTCAATTTGACTACCCAGATTTCATATCGAGCAAGATATGCAAGACTGTGCACTGTTGTTATGAAATTGTGAATTTCCTTAAATAAAATTTACTTCAATAAAATGGCACCAATTTTCCAGCTACGTTTCTATAACCATGTTTTAAGTTTTCTATATAACCTCTGGCCTCCCAAGCTCCCAAAGGAGCAAGAAAATTGGGAAAGTTCCCAGAACTGGCTTTGAAGAAAATGTTAGAATTAATTATAGAATTAGCATACCCAGATTGAACCTTGAATAAAAATAGGTTGGGAATCTCTTATTTCACTGTTGTTATTACAGTATATAACTTGATCAGAATTTTCCTTTCAACAATTTTAAACTCTTAAAAAGAAAGATGTTTGCTTCTGGGCTCAAATTTTGGATGGTTTTTGGATTTCTAATTGTATATAACATATTCTTGTCTGGAGAAAACAAAACTCCTTGAATGGTATGAAAGGGGAAATGCATTACTCCTTTTGTTCTCGTGATTTCTAGCCGCTGTGGAGGAGAATGTGATTTTTTAATGGTCAAAGTTTGCGCTAGCACTTATACTATTCGTTAATTTTACTTGAGAGAACATTTCGTAAATAATTTGTTGATACATAGAGGATTTATGTTTTTGTACCAATTATTGCTGAAATCACAAAAATCCCCAGCATTTTTAAAACAGACCTGACATTTTTTTGGGTACGATTCTGAACGAGATATTTTGTGATATGTTACAAAATACATTGACTTTTAGGGTGGATAATTATTTTAAGACGTGTTTTGATGCGTAATTTATGTTTTCAACATTTGAATAAAAATTAAGGCAGTTTAAGCAATGTTTTTGAAGAAATGTGTATATATTCAAGAACGGCAAAAATTGCCCAAAATAATACGAAATATAATGCAATCAGAATGATTGTAAAGAAGAGTAGGATATTGTCTTTCAGTGAAAAAAAAGTTTTTGGAAATCGGTCAAAGTTAAGCAAAGAAATGCCGTTTTGAAAATTAGGAATTTTGTTGTTGATTGCCAGTTTCTTCCTGAAATTGATTAGATGTTGCAACTGTGCAGTTTTGGTCAACTTTGTTAATTTTTTTCAAAAAATTGGTTCACCCAATTGAACTGAAATTTTTTGTGCCTTACTAAAGAACATCTATTCTGTGAAGGAAAAATAAGTGCAATGCATTTTCTTAAATCTTAATTTCATCCATTTTTTCCAAAATTGTCCCATTCTGGATCACTGTGCCATGGCACCATTCCATCTTGGGAGACGCTAGCATACGCCAGCTTAGTTTAGGTGAATTATTGCAAAACAAAATAGGAACAAAAACAAAAACCCAAAAAACAAAACTATGCACTAGTGCACACTTGTAAAAAGATTGTTGGATGTGAGTCTCCAATGACTGGTGCCATAGTTCACAAAGGGCTTACTCAAAACAAGACTAAACAAGACACAAAACGCAACTCAAAACACCCAGGGGTCCTTCTAGCTTTTAAACTATTTATTACGATTTCAATATTTCAATGTATCAAATCCAAATGAATGTGAAGGATATCTTGAAAGGTTTAGGAGGACAGAAGTGAATAAGGGTGATATTCCTAAAAGCTATACTAGTTTCTAGTTAGTAGAAGGGCCTACCAGCCTACGAATTTCTTACAGAATTAAGCTTTGTCTGGATTATCAGGGTCTTTCTCCTTGAAATGTGAATTTATGTAGAAACCAGCCAAACAAATGAATTAACAATGCATATTCTTTGAGTTTCGCGGCGTATCAAATTCGAAACTTTTTCAACTGAATTGGAGACTAAGCGAACCGGCTGCAAATCATTTGCCCTCCCCCTCTGACTCTCAGGAAATTGCAGTGACGCGAAGTCACTTCTTGGTAACTGCGTTCCACAACTCTTCTCCCTTCTCTGTGATTCAAGGTACTTTGCAGCTTTCTCTCTCAATTCTACAACAGCATTTTCCTTCTCTTCCTTCTTCAATAATTTGTTATTGAATTTTGTTTCTAATTCGACTCAATCATTCATGTTGGATTTTACTTTGGACGGATGCGGTTGCAGAGACTAAAGAGACAAACTTAGGCCATAATAGCGAGCAACGATTGTAATTCCCGCCTAAAAACCTTCGAAAGACATATGATTTTTAATCTGACTAGGGCTCCCGCCAAAATTGAGCCCCAGTCGTCTCGATCATCCATTGGTTAGAATGATATTTTTCAAAACTGACTGGGGCTCCCGCCTACAATGCTCTTCTGAACTCGAACTCAGATTGGCTAGCATAATGAATTTCAAATGTGACTGGCGCTCCCACGAAACCAAGTGAATGCAGCGACGTACAAAAGGCCTCAGAATGAAGTCAAGTCCAGTCAAGCAGGGGGTTGTCTTTTTTCTTTCTCCTTTCTCTGCATTACTTTAAATGACTACGTGATTGGCTGGGAAGCTTTTTGAAAACAGGGGGTCGCTGTCAAAATTTTGCAATGGAAAATATCGCTACGCAGTTTTCTTCGTCTTGATAGGGATTGTTGAAAGTAATTCAAGTTTTTATATTTTCGATAGAATCAACCATTTAAAGAAACTCAGGAAAACAGGATATTTTCAATTATCCATTTCAAAACTTCTACATTCAAAGTTAGAAAGGAGTTGAAAATCTGACTGGTGCCAAAGCACCGCAAGCACCAGTGTGAATCCGCCCCTGAGGACCACAGTGCAACCTTTTCCGAATTGATCGGTCTTAGAAAACTTCAAATGAAAGAACACTTTGTCGGCTACTGGCTTTTATCTACACTTAAATCGGAAATGTCTAAATGCCTGGCTGAATTAAATCCTTCAGGGGGGGCGTAGTGAACTCTGCTGCTCTTAGGAATCCGAAAAATGCTGTCCAACATGCTGCCCAAAACATAACATCATCAAATTTTGTGAAATTCAGCTGAAGTTTTATCATATGGAGGACGAAAGATGTGATTTACAGTTTAGATTTTGGGACCTCTGAATTCACCCTACGCAACCCTCTTGTGACGAGGGGCAACCGCGGGCATCCCGCTAATGGATCACCATAGCCTGCCTTGATCTGAAGAGATCTAACTGCGGAAAGGTAACCACGCACAGATGCAGCTTTGCGGGTTTTGCTTAGATGGCCTACGTAGCGTAGCAACGTCAGTTCTGAGGCAGGAAGTGGGGAACCGTTCCTATGGATAAGGCTAAACTGTTCGCAAAAATATATAAACTTCTTTTGAGCTGATGCATAAGTCTTTTTGGTATTTTCGGCAAGAGAATTCTCGATTAAATGCTGCCAGGGTTGGTCCAGGGAGGGAACAGCAGACGATGCAGAAAAGTCTGGGGTATTTCCTCTGAGACTGTCGCTGCAGTTGGGGCAGCTTCGAAGAAGGCCTGGAAATCGAAGCGAGAAAGTGTATTAGCTAAGCGATTTTTAACGCCAGGGAGGTGAATTGCAGTAAACTTAAAATTGTTTAAAATTGCCAAAATCGAAAGTTCTCGCAGCAAGAAGGCCAGGTGGCGATCCCTACAAGTCCCATTTATTAGACATTGGACCACAGCCATGTTGTCGCACCTAAACACAATATGTTTCCGTTCCCAGGCTTCACCCCACATCTTTCCCGCCAGTACAATTGGCACCAGTTCCTTGATCGCTATATTGAGCTTATCGACGCCCGGGGGCCACTTTGCCGCAAACCAAATATTTTCATAAATGGCGGCATAGCCAATGCTGCCTGCTCATCGGATGTAGTGTAAGGATCCGGTGCTCGTTCCCATGTGCGGAATAAGAAGAGACTACGCCCTTTCCACTGAGAGAATAGTGTGTTCCACCATCTTATATCATCAAGTTCCCAACACTATAAGCGAACATGATGGTGCAATTCTTTAACTGAATGAGCCCTATCAATAAGCTGTCTCAAAAATGGCCTGCCAAGAACAATAGCCTGACAGCAGTGTTGCAAGCGTCCTAATAATGATAAGAGTTCACACTTTTTTCACACTTTAACCCTAACCCTAACCCTAACCCTTGTAAAGGTAAAGTTATTGTTGGTAAACCTTGAGCTTGAGTACCTTGACTTGTTGAAATGGGTATGAAATTTGGGACCTCAGAGGATGGACCCTGACCCCCTTGCAGCGGGATGCTAGGCCTACCTTCCTGGGACATATTCCCTTGACTTGTCGATGGAGTTGCAGTTTCTCTCTGTGGCGTCGCCATAAAACGCTGCAGGGTAGTTTCGATATTGGACAGTCGATTCAACATTTTTCATCCTCGCACCAAGGTCTCCGTCAGCGGCGGCGCCATCATTTGAATTGCCCATATTGACTAATATGACTCAATTTAAGCAGCAAAGGACAAGGGCCCTGGTCAACATCGATGCTTTGCGGCCCTCGGCTATTATCAAGATAATGTACGATTCCAGTGTTCAGGCTAGCTAACGGTTGGTTGGCGAAGCAGTCGTCTTGTCCTCCTTTCACGCACGCGACCCGAGTTCGAAACCTGGACGGTTCATTTTTATTATATTTTTCTTCAAGTCCCTGCTGGTTCTGCTAGTGCAATCTAGTATCAACATCATATTCGGATGAATGGAAACCGTTGATATCCTGTTTGAAAGAAACCGCACAGGCATTGGCAATTGTACATATATGCAGTATGCAGGAATGCCAAAATCAATTGTACATATATATATGCAGTATGCAGGAATGCCAAAATTTTGGAATATGGACTACTGTAATTATTTGTATACCAATCAAATTAAAAGAGTACTTGATTAGACAAAGACACCAGCTTTAAAACCAAAATTATTTCCTCAGTCCTAATTCTTGTTTTCGTATGTGCATCAATGTTCCTTCCTTTTCAGTACTGTTCCTTTTAAGAATTTTCCCATAATAATTCAATTCAAATTCACAATTATCAAGTAATTTGCTCCAGTGAATGAACCATTGTTGCTGTAGTGATCCAGTAATTGCTCCCATATGTAATAGAAGAACAGGCGGGTGTTTCTGTTTGTAAGCTACTATCTGTTTAGGCCTGTTGGCCTTTGGCAACAAACAGGTTTACTCACCACCCACACCAACCAAGCTTGGATTCTGTGGCAATGTGTGCATTTTAATGGATATGTGATTGGCCACACACACAAAGCATTCTGCAAGGCAGCAATGTCAAAAAATTGTAGTTACTGCTCCCCAAATCAATGGCACTACTCCTGTAGCTTGCTTCACAAAGCCAAAGAGAGAAAGTTGAATTTGTTCATTCCTCCATTTTGTAATTTTGTTATAACAGAACAGCCTCCTTTCCATATTGTCATGAAATCATCTGTACCGTTGCTGTTAGCAACGATAATTTTAATTCCGCATTTCCAAATAGTTTCGCAATATAGTTTTGCAACATAAGCAAAGGCCTCCCAGCACCTAAAATGTTTTTGCAATGGAGAAACAAACAAGAAAGAAATATCAGAGTGAAACACGCCTTGTGGTATGCCGAGTTGTTGACTGCAAAGCAGAGCTTTTGGCAAAAAATTATCGTCAGCACCTGATAGACCGGCACCCAGATGAAAGTCCTTTGGATTTATCACCATATGGACAGCAGAAGCTCTGCTTTGGTGGACATAAAAAGCAAACATCTGGACAGAAAAGACCAACTGATCAAGAACTGGTTTCAGTTGAACTAAGCAAGCAACAAAAAACAACAGAAATTACAACTGACAATGCATCAACTGGAATTGAAAAACCATTTCAAATACCTGCGATTCTTTCTGTTCCTGAGTGTGCCACATCCGATGGTGTTGATGCTGAGAAAAGAAGCCCCCCTCAAAAAGATTCATGTATTGCAACAGAAAAATTTAATGAAGATGTCAGTGACATAAATTTGATCAAAGAAAGCATCATGAAGATCGAGAATTCTGTTCGAAAAGATCAAAAGCCCATACAGCCAGACAAAACAAATGACGAGAAAGAAACACTGCTTGCAAAAGTTACACTTGCACGCTCAATAAAAGAAATAGAGGCAGCGGGATTTAGTTTAAATACTGATGTGAATGAATTATCCTGCTCTGTTTGCTCTGATAGTGTCGACTTCTCTGAAAAAAGCTCAATGGGGGGAGTTTTTAGATATGATAAGGCCCTTGGATTTGGTTTTGGACAAGACGAAAATCTTCCAGAAGCATTTAGGAACCTGAAGAAACATGTCAAGAGGCATATTCAGCAGTCAAGAATACATATCGAGAGCCTCCAAACTCAAGTTCAACGGCTGAAAGAAGCAGAGAAGAAAAAGACCAAGAACTATGAAGCTGGGATGAATTTAGGGCGCCTTTGCTACAAACTCTTTGTCAAAGGGCGGCCATTCTCAGATTACGAAGATGACATTTTGATTTTGAAGCGAGCTAATGCAAACGTTGGAGAACTTAATCATTCCAGGAAATTTCCACCAGCTTTTTTGCTTCACGTCACTAACATAGTGAAATCTAGAATGAAGAAATTTCTTTCCAGCAAAATGGAGCAAACAGGCCATAGACCTCCACTTGCACTCTCTGCCGATAAAGCTACATACAAGCATCGGTCAAGGCAGTTTCTTGGTGGAGTGACCATTTCTCCTGGTGGTCAAAATTTGCTGGAACCCATAAGTTTTGGACAACCAGTCGTGAAACATGAAAGCAATGCTGTTGCATTGGCAACCAACATGAAGGAAGGCTTCGATGAATTGGGTGTTGATGGTTGTCAAATTGAAAGCACTGTTTTCGATGGTGTCTATTTTCACATTGGAATCAACCGCCCATTTGATTCAATGTATGGCTTAAGAGCAGGAGATATTTTGTACAGCTATGACGCGTTGCATAAAGCTGGTCTAGTCGATACCCACTTGTGTAAAATGGAAACATTTAAGTGGCTTGTTCAAAACACAGACGTCTGCCAGCAAATTTTTTCCTTGTTTAATTGGGGAGCCAACTATGAAAAGCTTGTGGCAGCTACAGCCTTGTGGAAACTGCAGTTGAAAAGCTTAGTTGGTTAGAAGACAAGTGTACATCAACATTCACCATGAATTTCCCGCAATAATGACATGCCTAGATAATCAAATTTTGCAAGCTGTGGGGAACAAAGAAGGAGCAGAGCCAGCAGATTACAAATTGCGAGAAAAGGGAGACAAAGCTAGAGAATTAAAGGGTAAAATCTTGAACGCTCACTTTCTTCTCAACCTGTCTGGCCTAGCCGATGCTTATGGACAGTATGGTGCCAATGCCTGAATGATCATCGCAAGTGTGAGTCTTTCGCAACTCCTGGCAAGAAATGTCTTTGGCCTCTAAACCATGCCGACAAGATGACACTGACAGAAAAGAATGAAATCAGAGGCATTCCTGTCATTGCAGATCATGAGACACAGGCAGCAGGTCTTCAGAGCGAGACAAGACGCCAACGTGAACAACGTCAAATACGGAGAGGGACTGATCCAGTGAAGAGGTCTGACGCACAACTATTGCCCTAGGTAACTGAACTTCACAGAGGGCTTAAAGATGAAGTTTTTAATGAAGAGTCCACCAAAGTCATCAAAATGACAAAGGTTGTACTTGATTTGCCCACTTTAGCCACAAAACTGCATCACCCTGATGGCGGTTACATAAAGACATCAATACAAGAATTTCCAAATTTCATTGATGCAGTGAGGCAAATTCCACTTCGATCTGTAGCATCTTTGCCCTGTGAAGAGCTTAAACATCAGTACAAAGAATTCCTCAGGAGACTTGAAAAACTGACAGAGAAGCTTAAGCCGGAAGATCTGAAAAAATTAGACCCGAAAGAAATTATCAAACAGTTTTTTGATCCAAGTAACAATCGTTTCCAAGATGTTGAAATGATAATGCAAGCAATGGCTACTGCGGCTGTCAAGCAGTCTTGCGAGTCAATACTTGAATCAATGGTCTCGAGGTACGAGAATCATTTCAGCAGTGACCGAAATATGGCAGAGGACAATATAAATGACGAATTCTTTGTTGCTGCTAATGGTACAAGTTTAGGACACTGCTACAAGGTTGTTGAAGAGGCGATGGATCGGTATTGGAGGTTAAAACAGCAACCAGGTTGGCACTTCTACAGAACGACGGTTCTGGAGCAGCTTAAAGATTTTGATGGAGATTCTAAAGTGCTTCACAAGCTGATGAACACTGCGAGCCATTTCAAGTTCATGGAATGAACGTGATAGATAGAGAATAGAAATTAAAGAATAACATCGTTTTATTTTTCCTCTTTTTGCTGTTCTGTTTAAGACCTGAGAGGCAACAAACTTTGACCAATTTTATCGACATATCCATAGTTGCCTATTAGTTAATAATTAAACAAGGTTGAAAACATCTTTAAAAAGATAGCTTCCGATGATTAACAAACAGCACCTTGTAAGTCCGCAAAACCCCTTACCTAAATGTGAATCCACGATGGAACAAATAGAAAGCAAAGATACACTATTACCGATCAAACTATAATAATTCGTTCTAAACTAAGATATCAATTATCATACAGATATTCAGCGTTGAAATATCAGTGCAAATCGGTTATTATTCAAAGAAGATGTGATATAATTGAGTTTAGTTGCTAACTGGTCGGGTAGTTGCACTTCCGAATGCTCAATACGCTCTACTTTTATGTGGCACTGGTCTGTACCGCTAGTTTGCGGTACAGAAATATTTTGCTATCTTAACTGCGGTCCCAGCAAGAAAAAAATTTTTTCCACCCCTGGTTTGGTACCGGCCACCCAGCGACCCTGTTGGAAAAAGCAGCAGCAATTTTATGGAAAAGTAGAAAGCAGTTGATTAGCATGAACACATATTTCAATAGGCAATGTCAAATTATAGATAACACATTGCTACTGAAGGTGAAGATCTGTTCATGATTCTGGCCTCCGATGGGCTGTGGAATGTCGTGCGGCCTCAAGAAGCCGTTGACATCACTACTCGCTACGAAGAGGACAAGCCAGAAAACCAAGATGCATCTGCAATCTGTCAAGTACAAACGTTGTCTTAATGTCCCTACTGATGACCTGGAACTCATTTGCATTGAGGTTAAACCACCTTAAAGCAAGTCCTTTCTTGTTCTCGTTTGGTACCGGCCACCCAGCGACCCTGTTGGGTCCTTCAATAAGCTGGAAAAGGCTCTTTCTTTTTTGGACAAAGAGGGTAAAGAATTAATCCTCTCAGGAGACACTAATTGTGATCTCATTCCAAAGCAAGCCGATCAGCCCATGGACAATGATTCAAAGCACATGCTTGATCTCTATGGGTTATTCAACTTCAAACAGCTTATTGAGGCACATATTTCACTAGGCAATGTCAAATTATAGACAACACAGTAGCCTGTCAATGGCTGGACCTTTTTTGACTCACTAAGGAGGAAGCAAGGTCTTTCTCCTAAATGTGCTGAAGAGAAATGATAAAGGCTTTGGTGTGCCCAACTGTTCTACAGGTGAAGTTTCAAAAAGGTGCTGAAGGCAATGGTGCAAAAAGCAGCAGCTACTCTATGGAAAAGTAGAAAGCAGTTGATTAGCATGAACACATATTTTAATAGGCAATGTCAAATTATAGATAACACATTGCTAATGAAGGTGAAGATCTGTTCATGATTCTGGCCTCCGATGGGCTGTGGAATGTCGTGCGGCCTCAAGAAGCCGTTGACATCACTACTCGCTACGAAGAGGACAAGCCAGAAAACCAAGATGCATCTGCAATCTGTCAAGTACAAACATCGTCTTAATGTCCCTACTGATGACCTGGAACTCATTTGCATTGAGGTTAAACCACCTAAAAGCAAGTCCTTTCTTGTTCTCGTTTGGTACCGGCCACCCAGCAACCCTGTTGGGTCCTTCAATAAGCTGGAAAAGGCTCTTTCTTTTTTGGACAAAGAGGGTAAAGAATTAATCCTCTTAGGGGACACTAATTGTGATCAGGGGCGGATCCAGACTACTGCGACTACTGCTGAAGCAGTAGTCAGATTGTCAGATCCTTGTTTTTGAATAGAGGAAGTCAACCAATCTGTAGCTGGCCTAACATTTCATCCCTATGACCAGTATCTTCCCAGCTCAATCTTTTAATTACATGCTTTCAACCATGTCCAGATATTGGTCATTCATGCTGCTTTTGTTTTGTATCGCACTCTTATCTTTAGTGCAATGTTGAATTCATTACGCTGTCATGCCAACGTTAGCCACACGTAGTGCCTGTTGTTTCAAATGCGAAGGAGTGCGTCTGTGATGGTCGATTCATAGCAGCAACTTTTAGGCGGGAGCAGTAGTGAGTTTCAAAATTGCTCTTCTCGTCCAATCAGGGATCGAGACGACTACTGCTCAAAATCCGCGGGAGCAGTAGTGGGATTTGAAAAATTAAAGAATTGACCAATCAGAAAAGGTTATTTCAAGTTCATTTAGGCGGGAGCAGTAGTGAGATTTGAAAATTGTTTCTACACCACTGCGCTGCCAGTGAATTGTGGCGGGCATTTGTGACCTTTGGAGCAGAAAATTTAGGCCGTACACTCCAATGTCAAGGAAGGCAAAGACAGCATCGTGAGGCAGCCGTACGTGGCGAAGATAAAGCGACATAGTTGAGAGGTATTTCTTTCGTTAAGCCGATGTTTTACCCTACGATTGATCATAATAAATTCTTGTGAATAGCAATTGGCCTGTAAGGCAGGTTTAATTTGCTTCGTTTCTGTGTACATTTTGACACAAGGGGGAAGGGTCTGGGCTTTGACTATTCCTGACTATTGTTGGCGTATGCACTTACTTTATAGCGGATATCAGCAACTTTATTTGTCAAGAAAAATATCTTGTTCATCTCTTCCCATTGATATAAGAAATAGATAATACCTTTAGGAATGTGGTAGGGGTGGGGAGAGGGTTTGGATTCGGGATAGACCTGCTGTAAATAGCACACGAACACGCAGATATAGAAGTGTATTCATCTGAATCCAAAATTTTTCGAACATAAATTTCAATTAGAAATAATAGTAATTGTTTTCTTGAAGAAAAATGAACATAGAACACACATTTTCCACTCTTCTTTTGCATCAAATTCAATTAATTTCTTTGGGTTTCCAATGTTTTCCACCTTTTTCTTCTATTTCAATTGCACAAACGCTCTGTTTTCTTTCAATATACTGCAACCTTTCATTTTAGCTAATTCTTTAAATACTAAATAAAGCTGAAAATTCCAGAAATTTAAAGATATGCAGCAGTTTACCGACATCTTTGTTGACACTCGCTGTTGCTTTGCCTTTGGCAATTTTGCAATGGCAGGGAAAGCCATTGCTGTAATTTCCATATCACCTTCTTTTTAATATTAAATGATATCAAGAATAATATTCTGTGTAAGTGTATCTAGTTATCAAGGTCCACGCCTATTTTCAAAAGGCCACACCCTAGTATCTGGAATAACCTCACCTTGGCAGTAGTCAGAATATTTCCTGGATCCGCCCCTGGTGATCTCATTCCAAAGCAAGCTGATCAGCCCATAGACAATGATTCAAAGCACATGCTTGATCTCTATGGGTTATTCAGCTTCAAACAGCTTATTGAGGCACATATTTCATTAGGCAATGTCAAATTATAGATAACACAGTAGCCTGTCAATGGCTGGACCTTGTTTGACCCACTCAGGAGGAACCAAGGTCTTTCTCCTAAATGTGCTGAAGAGAAATGATAAAGACTTTGGTTTGCCTAACTGTTTTACAGGTGAAGTTTCAAAAAGTGCTGAAGGCAATGGTGCAAAACGCAGCAGGAATTTTATGGGAAAGTAGAAAGCAGGTGAATCCTATGAATCGTGAAAGGTCTATTAAGCCCCTAGGGGGCTTATTTAACTTAGACCCTAATTTTGCGGTTTAAAAATACTATTTTAGGAGTTAAATGCATGAATTGGACAAAGTTTTTCTCAAAACACATCAAAATTAACATGGAACTTATTTAGTTCAATAAATGGAGAATCTTTGGTAACGTCTGGAAGTTGATATTAGTAGGGAGGGGGGCTTAATACAGCTTTTACGGTATGTGCTAAATTAGCTATGCATATCATTAATTCGTAGACCCTTTCTCTGTTGGGAGAATGGGTCTACACGTAGGCTACTATGCATGACATTGAATGGAGCATTCATGATTACTAATTACTATCAACCCATGGACTATATACAAAGTACGCAAATAAGCAGGATACATTTAGGATTAAACTTACATGATCAGTTGGGGATGGCCTTGACGTAGCATGGGGCAAGTTGGGGCGAATATATAAAGTTCCTGATTAATTTTAATTAAATCTGGTGGATGTTGTAAACTTATTAATTAAACACATTTGTAGGCATCAAAGTTTCTTCAAGGTCCTATTTTTCTAATTGAAAGTTTCTAACGAATTCTAATTAAATCTGGTGGCTGTTGTAAACGTGCTATTCCTGACAAATAAGCACATAGTGGTAGGATAAGAGGCTAACTTGAAGCTTAATTGCAGGAACATGTAGGACCGAAGGTTGGAGTAAAATTTTTTATTACTTTACGAAATATAAATTTGTTGCAAGCGATGAATTCTGCAGTTGTTCGGGAATTTTCCAGAGACGTATAGAAGTTAGTGATACAGACGCTGAAAGACAGTTATGGAGGTACGCGATACCTATTTTTAGAATTTCTTATCTCTGGTGTTTGCAGGGAATGTATCTCTGCTATTTATTTATAAGAGATCCAGCTACTTTGAATACACTTATTTTTTTATAAGAAATCGCTTATAAGGAACGGTAGGCTCAATTTTTCGAAAGTTAAGAGACAACGCTATCTGAATTTAAAAGCCAAGAAACTTTTGTAATTTGCAGTTTTCATTTTTCTATCACACTCGAACAAGTTACACTGCACAGTTATAGCACCTGTTTGGACATTATTTTGATTGCAAATTATGTTATTTACTTGCTTTGAGTTCTTACTAAGTAATTTAGGAGCCATTTAGACAAAACAAAGTTGACTCTCTGCTTCGGGCATTAAAAGTATAAGAAACACATAAGAAACTTTTGCTAGCGAAATGGCCCAAAATGTAAGAAACTGCGCACCAGTACCGGACCTTAGTTTCTTATGCAAAAATGAGTGTAATGTTTCTGTGCAACGAATGTGTTTGAGAATACTTTTTAGCTACTTTTTCGATGCACGCATTTATTTCATAAGAAAGTGGTTGTGAGGAATGGTTATAACACCGCAAAAAAGTCGACAAAGAGCAATACTGACAAAATGCAACCAAAGAAATGATTGTCAAGGTCTAATAATTTCAAGAAAGTTCCAGTAGTGGCTCTTATAAAACAGTGCATTATGGTGTATTACATGGTAATTGTTCAAGTAATTTTCTTTTAAAACGTGATGTTATTCGAAGAAATGAGAGAATTTCAATTGCAAACTATTGCAGTTTTAGATGAATATAAATGAGTTGTTACCTGAAGTTCAGTATTCTACGACACAACACTTTATGATATGATTTTGTAATTGTTTGGCATTGAAGAAATAATAGATATTGTAGTTGCCAGTTTTTGACATATTTTTCATCTTTGTGGATAGAAAAAGCAAGTTCATGTTGATGTGATCGCGTACATTCACAACGTCACCGTCGTAGATTTGGAGGGGCAAATGTTTGAAATGATCCTGCAAACCAACACAGAGTTCATCAGGGGAATATGCTTTGATGGAAAACAGCATGAGAAGTTTGAAAAACTGAGTGATAGCAAGGCAGCCGTAAAGTTGACGAATGTAACGATAGACCATAGCAGACCAGAAGATTGCCTGGTGATTGGGTCTGGGTCAAAAAGTGAAGAAACCACAGCAGAATTTGATATAGGCACGGTTAAGTATGAAAGCAGTTGTGCCGGTGTGCGGGAACTTGTCCCAGGCCAATCCGTCAGTATTGTGGCGAAGGTGATATCTTGCTCGGGCCCCAAGATTCAAGACACGTGAGTCAGGAAAAAAGGCCGAACTGACGCCATTCTTGGAGATGCGAGTGGATCCATAGGTATATCTCTTTGGGGTTCGTTTGCCAATCAAGTGGAGTTGGGAATGGCGTACAAGTTCTCAAGTGTGAAGGTCAGGCGAGACGCAAAGACGAATGCCCTCAGTCTCACTAAAGGCGAAGATTCGCGTTGGCAATGTGCTCGGTGTGACGCATTTCAAAGCATATCGATGTTGCCTGAAGTGCAAAAAAAAACTTGCTAAAGCAGTCGATGAGCAATCGACAGCGGGTGCTGCATCTGGTATTGTCCAGTGTAGCACCTGTGGTATGATGCAAAAAGTGGAGAGATGCACATTGAGATACTTTTTGCACCTCTTGTTTCAAGTTGGTGATGATAAGGAACCATCTGCAACCACGTCATACGAAGCCTGACCAATGGGAGCTCACAGTGTTCGATGAGATCTTAGAGCGCATTATGGAAACAAAAGTTTCACGTCTTGCCGCAAATGAAGATGAAATATCTGAGTTAGTTTTGAATCTTCCTTGCTTGGTTGTGACATTTAACTCTAAAACAAAACTAATTGCGAATGAGCATAAAAAAATAAACACGAGAAATGATTATTTAGTAGCATTCTAGTAGGCCTATGTTTAACTTGTGAATCAACGTCAATACTATTCTTAGAACTTATAAAGTATGTTGAAAGGCAAAACCAAAACAGAAAATCCTAAAAAAAATCATTTGTCTTCGACGACTAACTGTATTCTGTCATGGTTCTATGAATGAGGGACGAATAGACACTTTCAAAGTATATTTGAGTGTGGATTCGCTTTTAAAAACTGACTAAAAGTATTCCTGTAGTAGGAAGTCTTCCTGTTTATTGGTTTTCAGTTATGTTTTGGAGTGATTTCTTTTGTGTTGAGTTTGCCTCGAGTTTTCTTCGCTGCAGTTTTTGGCGAAAATACTTCGTAATTGCGCAAAATGATGTCATGTTGTGTAGTAAAGCAAAAATCGCTTTCATCGGATCGTTTCAAAGGCTATTCTTTTGTTGTCTTGAACTAAAATACAGGGGAATAGTTACTGAGCATTGGTATCAGAAACGGGCATGTTCAGTGATGAATTCATTACAGTAAAAGCTTCTTACCTGTGATCTAATTAGAATGAAGTCGTCTAGTGCGAGGCTGCATTATTCGGCTGGTTTAAATAAAGACGTGTCTGGCAAAGAACTCTGTAAAAATCTTAGATTTGAAATGTGTTAGGGTTTCAAATGTACTAGTAGTACAATCGCTTGGTACAAAATTGATGAGCCACCCTCAGATTTTCAGTTTTTTGCCACTGCTTCCCCCCTCCCCCAAGTCAATGTTGAAAAACCACTCAAAAGTTGCCAAACCACGCCTGCCAGCATGACCAAATACTTTTTCCCAAACAACATTGACATGGGGGAATGGGAGACAAAATGCCATTTTTCCAGGGTGGCTCAACAATTTTGTAAGTAATTGTAGGTTCCCGTACATACTGTTCTATTGCCCCTTCCCAGGATGTGTAATGAATTTGCAGAATTGCCATAGCCTCCTCTTCTGATCATATATTCAGATCTGCAAACAGCATGAATATGCGGCAATCACAAGGAACTGCTGGAGGTTGATAATAGGATCCCTGAAATCAATTTTGATGAACAAAAATATTACAACAGTATTTCAGCCTCTTGAACCAGGGGCTTCAGTGAAGCTTCTTATGCAACTTCTGCCTGCATTTACCTACTGGTCCCTACCGGGTGATACACAACGTCTCGTTGTAAGGTAAAAGTTAGGATTGTTTGTTTTAGCTTTGATTATGCAGCTGTTTTCTAATATATTCTGTGATTTCTTGCCTCACTGAGTCCCCTTCTACAGTTTCACATGAGTATACTGATGGCGGATTGTTAGTTTGAAGATTTTGTTGGTGCTGATTAAATTCTATTTGACTTCTAACAGCATCTTCGTCAACATAATGATTTCCCATTTCGCAGATATTGTGAAGAACGAAGCATGCATATATTAATGTCGGTGTATCATCAAGTTTAAGGTCAATGGCTTTTGTGAGAACTGCCCAACGTGCCTTGAGGCGCCCAAAGGCACATTCGACAGGGTTTCTGGCGGATCGGAGCAAATTGTTGAACACAACCTCTTCATTTTGTTGACAATGTTCATATTCTTTCATGCAAAAATGTGTCAATGGGTATCCAGGGTCCCCAATTAGATAATTACTGATTCGTTTGCCATCCTGAGACAATGGTCTCGAAAAGCAAGGAAGACTGTTGTTCTTCAAGTCTGAATTTATTCTTGAATTTGCGAATACCTTGGCGTCATGGACGCTGCCCGGCCAGCGACAGTCCACATCCATAAAAATGCCATTGCAATCGCATACTGCTTGCACGTTAAAAGAAAAATAGCCCTTATAAGAAAAATAATCCTGTGAGTTCATAGTGGGACGTTTGATTCTAATATGTGTACCATCAATCAAACCGAATGCTTGAGGCATACCATACTTTGCTTCGATTTCAGCAACTTTTCTCCTCATCTGATCCTCATCTCTTGGTAGATGCAGGTATTTTGGGCCAAGTTTGTAAGTTATTGCATGACAGACTTCATTGATAACGTTTGAAACGGTGCATATATGAAGTCCAAAAGCATTAGCTGTCATTGTTAGCGACCCAGTGTCCTTCAGGTAGTATACGGCTATTGCAACTTTTTTGTCGGTAGGTATTGCTCTGTAATTGGGAGACGACTTACTAGGAGCAATAAATGTGCTCAGTTCATTAACCAGCTCATAGAATGCAGCCTGAGACATACGAAAATTCTTGTTCCAGCTGTCCTCTGATACCACATTAGCAACGTGATTGTACCACCATGCGTCTGTTCTTCCCGGTTTTACCCAACAGGACCTCTTCTTTCTACGAAGACGACGTAACTGCTGCTTTTTCAATTTTCGTAAAATGTAGTTTCGTTTGGCGAGAAAAACTGCAACTGCAGTGTCGTGATCCCTTTTTCTTTGAATTTCCAGCAAAAATATCAAGAACTGAAGTTGGAGTAGGAGAGAAAGTAAGCTTAGAAGATAAAATATTAAACTTTTTACAACCAACTTTACCCTGAAGTCCGCCATGTTTTTCTTCGTTTCCTTGTAGTGTAGATGAAACATAAAATTTGGCGCCACATTTTTTCACATTTGGCGGCAAGAGCCGGGCTAGCTCCGAGCTGACTCGGGGCTGGCCCATTATCGAATCTCTCATGTAAAACCGGGCTAGCTTGAAGGCGAGCCAGCTCGCTAACGGGCCAGCCCGCCTCATATAAACAGGCCCTAACACTACAATGATGGTGACGACCATCCATTGCCTTGTCTGCAGATCCTTCAGCTATGATTCCAGCGTCAATCCACCAATTTCTCAAACCAAGAAAAGCAAACTTCTTTCCTAAAATCTTCAGGCTTACCAGGATTGTATGAAATCCTCCCATCGGTGTAAAAATCTTTTCATATTTACCATCGTGAAGCCAAGAAATGGTGAGCATTTTTAATTGATTGCTTCATCTGCATTAATGAAAACATGATTGATAGCGAGGTTGTTTACCATTAGCAATATTTCGTCCATGTATCAGTTTATAACGTTGTCTTTCGATGAAAATAGGTCAAGGGAGAGGTATTCTAACTTGCAACTATTTGTAATGGCACTTGTTATTTTCTTCATGAAACATGCCCATGATCCTATAGCTTCTAAGTTAGAAATGTTTAAGTCTTGCTGAAGGTCCATTAAACATTTTGTTCCAATTGTAGTAGTAACAGCCTACGCAAAGTTTCTCTTCAAAGATTCTTCGATTAACGGGGAGTTTTCACATTCGTCGTCATGTTCTGGAAATATAGGTGGTTCTTTGCAGTTTCAAGGGATTTTGTAGGACCCATAATCTTGCTTCTCGTCATCAATTAGATTATTTTGAACTATCTTTTCTCTTCTGTCTGTCTCTTTGAACAGTTTTGAAATTAGGAAAATGGTTTCTGTTGTATGATGTGTTGTTTCAGTGCCAGTAAGTGTTTGCTGATTTCCATCAGAATTGCCAAAAGTGACATGAATAATTTTACCATTAATGAAGCCAGGTTGTAACATGTGCTTGTGATCCATCTTGACACTGATTTTGCCCAAATGTTATTCAACATTCTCATTATATGATATACCATTAAATCAGAGGACCATGAGAAAGAGACAGAGTTGGGCCAAAGTTGTCATTCATTACAAAAGACAACTACAGAATTACTCCCAATACAATTAACAATACCAATACAGCAATTACGAACAATTACACTAATAACACTAATTAAGATACCTAAATACTGTATGTTGAATTTGAATGAATATGAAATATTCCCCCCCCCCCCCTCCCTAGTCAATGTGCATTGAAATACTATGCGAAAAAAGGTGGAGGGAGGGTGGGGAAATTGAGGTCTGCACTGCTGCCAAATATTTTCTGACTGAGTCGATAGCACGAGGACAGACTTAGATATAGTTAGTAGGGCAAGCCAAATATGGAACGAGGAAATACATCCAATCAAATTATTGGCTGGAAGTTGCTTAGGTATTTGTGTTGCGACATCAACCAGGAACTAGGATATTGAATGAGACAATGACGCAATTATGGTGCATCTTGTGACTGCATCCTTGTGACTGCCATGCAAGTATGACTAGGCAATGACGCATTAGCAATGCTCAGCAAAATGCAACTTAGGCCCAACTCCTAGCTCCCTGATTTAAACTTACATTGAGGCAAAAATGCCTCAATGTACACAATGCTTGCATGGTGCAGCAATTTAGATGTTTCCTTGCTACCTGTCAAGCGATGAACCGTTAGCATAAGCGCAATATTAAATGGCGCCCTTTCTCCAGTTACCATGGCTTCCCAACTTTATGAAAGTGCAGTGACCTTTTCAACTTGTCTTTTGCCAACTTTTACTAGACCATGATGATCTTTGCCTTCGTTGGAATTTATGGACCAGGCAATGGCATTGAATATACAGGATAGTGGGATCAAGTTTTCAATGGATTTACACACTTGATCAGGAGGCCATTTGAGTTGATTTTAGACTTCCAGTTTACGCTGAACGAGTCTTGCAAATCTTTTTGTAAGATCATCCTCTCTCATCCCATGACCCTTCATAGCTGCCTCAACATAGCAAACTGGGCCAAGCAAACTGGAATGGGCTACTTGAAACTTCCCAACCTTCCAAAATGATACCAAATCACCCAAGGATTCTTTTTAGAGCAGAAGTAAATCTGCACGCGATCTTAATTGAAATGATCAATTTTGGGAATCCGCCATTTTGAATTAGTGCCGCCATTATGAAAGAATATAGCTAATTGATAATTTTATTTCAAATATTCACAAAGACGATAGTCTTTCAGCGTATACAATCTAAAAACATGTATTTATGTAAGCAGAAGCCTGCTTTATGCACAAGTTTTTGTTAAAAATCCGCCATTTTACATTTAAGCCGCCATTTTGAAAAAACGGAAAAATTTCAAAAGTCCCCAACTGAAATTTGATTCTGCTATGTTTAACGATCCCAAATCCGTTTTCAGAACTTTGACTGGAAAAGTTTTCCGATTTTTCTGGCACGGGACCTGTCTATATAGGCCTTAAATTTTTCTAAGCATGCTTTGGTAATCTGTTGACAAATGTTTCTTCTCTTTGCTGTCAAAAATAAGCAGGAATCTAAGATTTGATTGAAGGAAATCTAACCTAGCTGTTTCAACCAGACTTGGCAAAGTGGTGGGTGAAAAACCAACCCTAAAGATCACAAAAGGAGCGTAAAGTTTTCGAGTAGTTTTGGAAATTAATCAACTTTTCTAAAATCAGCAAAAAGCTCTGAAACACTATTTGCGAAGCCAGCGTTGAAGAAAATATTGCAATCTATATATCTTTCAATTGCCAAAACCATGCAGAGCAACATCCTTTTGGAGTTCCCGAAAGGAAGGCTGAACAGTATTGTAAAAATAGTTTTCTTTCTGAGGAAAGTGTTCAGCAAAACGGCAGCTTGTAGCTCACTAGAGTGGAGGTACCTAGCAGCGTGTTCCTTTGCTCCAAAAAAAAAAACTGAAGAATATTTTCATTTGCTTCTTGTAAGGTGCTTGTAAGCTCCATATTAGTATAAGATGAACGCTTCGGCGTGGTGTACAACCACTTACCACCGACCACACCGACCACATACCACCGACCACACTTACCACCGTCCACTTACCGCACTTACCACCGACCATAATAGCCACCGACCACCGACCACCGACCAAGAAAACCACTTACCACCGACCAACAAACCACTTACCACCGACCAACAAACCACTTACCACCGACCAAGAAACCCACCGACCACTTACCACCGACCAAGAAACCCACCGACCACTTACCACCGACCAAGAAACCCACCGACCACTTACCACCGACCAAGAAACCCACCGACCACTTACCACCGACCAAGAAACCCACCGACCACTTACCACCGACCAAGAAACCCACCGACCACTTACCACCGACCAAGAAAACCACCGACCACTTACCACCGACCAAGAAAACCACCGACCACTTACCACCGACAGTTTTCAAAAACACTGAGGCAGAGGTATAATAATTTTCAAAATAAACACTGAAATATTACAGAGGTGTCCATATAATCAAATCATCGCTCGAATCAAACCTTGGTTTCAGGTGCAAGCTAAATTTGCCTTCGCGCAGTTCATACCTCCGGTTTTTGATTACAAAGTACTTTGTAATCTAAGAAGGGGCTCCGATGTCAGAAAGAAAGAAAGTCCATCACGCTCGTTAAAACAATTAATTAACGTTTTATCTCTGCTAATTGGCACTGAAATAAAGAAAGCGCGCAGAAAGCGCATACAAGACAGAAGTTTCCCGCGATCCGATAGTAACATTTGACGTCGGCTTATTTCATGTTAGACAGATTTGACACCATAAGATGGATAAATCACCTTGATGTTTACCCTGGCACAACAACAAATTTACGCAGAATTGGCACGTTCTTGACTTCATTAGCAGCTTAATTATGTTAAAACAATCGTTTTCTAGAACGAACGCATCATTAGCCACTTATTGATAGTATTCATTATGCAAATAAGTCAACTTTAGGGGATGATGTAACCGACAGCCTGCACAGAGGCTAGCATTCGCAGCATCACCAAAGGTAGAAGGACCCCCCCTCCTACACAGCAACGGATGCAATCATCGCAGGTGAAGTTGTGAGGAAAGGTGCAGAATCCCAGCAAACAATGGCGCCATTGACTGGGGGAAGGGACGCGATCACACTAAACCAAAACATCTTCATGCATATGATTCTGCACATAGGTTATTTTCGTCAATGCTTGTCTCAAACTAGATGCCCACGAATAGAAACGTTCTGCAGGGTTCTGCATAAACATAAGTAATTTTGCGTTATCGTAAATCTGACATGACATCTAATTTGATAAAGATGCACCAATAGTTTCATGCAGAGACTAAGCAAACTAGGGGTAATAGCCTGCGTGCAGACTCAACTCCTCGAGGAGTTGAGTCTGCACGCAGGCTAAGGGGTAATGACTTTTGATTTTTTGCGTATCATATCCTCGTTTGACATAAAGATCAAAATATTGCTTTTCAGGCGATTCTTGTCCTTATACAAGGCGCTTGATTTTCTGTTGACGAAGGTGACTTTAGCAGCAACACTCATCTCTCTGACTGCAGCTAAAACAGCATCAACGATCATTTGGGGTTATGAAGAAATCAATATTCAGATTTTCTTATGCTTGCTTAGCTCAGGATGGACTTTGTAATCATCCAAAAGGATCTTATGTTTTATGTGTCTGTTTTGTCTGTTTTGCGTTTCGACACATTTTATCATGGAATGTTGACTACATGCTCAGTTATGCGCGCTTTGTCAACGTTCGTATGCGGCGCAAACAAACAAAACTTCATCCAGGAGTTCCTCATTTAGAAGGCCACTTAGATTCCAACAAGGTGAAGATGAAGTTGCGATTGGGATCGCAGAAATAGAGCAGATCCAATCGAGTCCACGACCCCTTGTCATGACTCTCAAGTGGTCTATTGTAGAATCTTTTAAAACGGAGAAATGCTATGATCTTCTAAGAAAGGGTGACAAATGAAAGCAAAGAACGTTCTTAAAGGAAACTAGTGATTCTAGTGATGGTGTATAAGTCGGTAAATGAACAAGCTCTCACTTACCTTACAGAAATGTTCGTCAGGCTATCAGATTCATGCACGAGAGAACTGCGCGATACCAAAACAGATTTGGCCGTTCCTCATCGCAAATCGGCCTTCGGACAAAAGAGCTTCTCGTATAAGGGTGCTAAATTGTGGAATGAGCATTCGAAAAAGTATCAGCAATACCAACAGCAAATGCTGATTCTCTCTTTCATGCTTTACTTTAAATTTGCTTATTAGATTGTTTTGTAAATAAGATTATTTAATTTCGTATGCCTTTCTTATAATTTAGTTATTGTATGTATTCCAGTGGCGGCTGGTGCTATTGGGCACTCAGGGCAGTGCCCCACCAGCAAATCTCAAAGGAAAGTCAAAATAAAATAAATAAATAAATAAATCATTTTGTGTGTGATTTGAGTAAAACATCGGAAAACATTGTTGTATGATGAAGTCTTTCAAAAGTGTGGGCGTAGATTTTTCTATCGATAAGTGACATCTAATGTCTATTGATATTGATAGAATCGGCATCTCTTTGAGGCTGTCGATTATGCTGTGATTTCTTTGAGCTGCATCCACAGATCAGTGCATTCTGTTTGTTTCCTTTTGTTTCTGTGGTTTCGGGGCAAAGATTTTTCCTCCCCTCACAGATCCTTATTGTCGTGCGCACTGCAACGTTTTGGTCACGCCATCAAGTAAGCTGATTGGTCAACTCTCGTCAAATTTGGGCAGAAATCATTTTGCCCTCCCTGCTCAACAACAGCAACACTACTCTTGTAATTCAATCATTTCGAAGGCCTGTTGTTGTCTAGAATAGACTTGAGGCAAGTTTAGTTCTAATTCAGATCTAATTCAATCAAGGCAAGGAAATAGCAGAAGAAAAGCTAGGCCTGAGGCCTGCGAAAAGCTCTACGGAAACTTTCTAGAAAGTACATCAAAAAGGGCGTTGCCATCCTTTTCCGAGGGTTTGAAGGGCGTGGTCACTATAAATTTTCCTGGGGGCTTTGCCCCCAGACCCCCTCATTTTTCCATATTTGCCCCACCAAATGTTTTCCTCACGAGCCGCCACCAGTCCTTTGACTGATGTGGCCACCGTGCCTAAAGAAATTGAAATGAAATGAAATAAAATGAAAGCAGTTTTGAAGTTTTAAACCTCGAAAATGTTTAGAGAAATTCTAGTGGTAAGTTTCGTCTGTCATATAATCGCACGCCAACGTCACCTTGGCTAACAGGAATGAAATTCGGGACCGGGGCTGAAAACTCTCATTTAATTGACCCCTAAATTGTAAAATAATTGAGATACACTGCATCGGAGCAAAAAGAATCTCATTCATCATCAGAATATAACAGTGAGATAAAACAAAAACTAGTATGAAAATCAAACAAATTTAGATGCCGGTAATGGCATATGACTATGAAGTAGATCATTTGATATAGCAATGTACTTCCAGAAAGAACGCAGCGCAACTGTAAGTGAAAATCTTTGAAAGATAATGAGATTTCTGAGTAGATATGGTGCATCTTATTTCAAAGTAAAATATTTCTTCTTGAAATAATTGATATTTTAGTATGCAAGGCTGATTTCAAATTCACCATGCTGTAAGAGCAACATAACACCTTTTTACCGTCAAAAAATAAATTACGAAACAGCTTTTGTGAACAAATTTCAGGCCTGGAAGCACTTGAGGTGAGGCAGGAAAAGGACAGTTTATTCCCATAAGATGCATCTAATAAGAATGCAAAATATGCTCTCATTTTGGATACGGGGACGTAACAAGGTCCGGCACATTTTTTGGAAAATTAGTATAATGTCGGGTATACATTTTCAAAAAATTGGTATAAGGAACGGGTATGTTTTTGAAGCTTCGATGGCATGTCCCTGACCAAAACGTGGTCAAGTACCCCCCCCCCCCCCCACGGATCTGAATATCATTGGAAAGAATATAGATTGTGCTTTCAGATCGTATGCGTCAAATTGACTCAAATTTTATTATTTTATAAAGAATCTCAAATAAAAGTTGGGTTGCGTTCTCTCTGAAAAACCCTGTATATCTGTAATCTTCTTTATTTTATACCGGGTAAGCAAAAGATTATCCACTTTAACAGGCCACTATAAATCGTAGGATGCATCAGTTTTGAAAATTCACAACTTTAGCTAAAATCCTAGATTAGATTCTATAACCTTTTGGGGTATTGTTTTGTCTTATATTTTTTGTGCTTTGCCATCAACGAGTTACTGAATGATTGTCGCTCTCGAGAACACTGAACACCACCAAAGCACTTTCATCAAATTTTCTAATCTGAGAAGATTCTCGAGAAACGTTTTCGTACTGCTTTGGGGAATTGGAATTCAACTACAATCATGGACATACAGAATGAGAGAAATTCGTCTTTCCTGATGTTTTAAAGGACAAGTCTGGGATTGGTATGATTGATGATAGAACACAAGATAATACTGCTACGAATGATGTATGATACTTTTTTCTACTTTTTGTCGTTTTCTCCGTGTGAAATTACGTATTCAAATAAGCAATTTGAGTGAAGTGACGTCATATCGTGCAAACGAAAATGAGGCTGTGTAATTGTTTTTCCCCTCTTTATCGTCGCAAGCCTCTTTATCGGGCTCTCGTGCCATTTTCCATTTTCAATGCATGAGTATACGATAAAGAGACTAGCAGCGATTGATGTTAAATTTTGAATTTGTCTCAAACTATAGTTCATGACTGTAGTTAGTTATTATTCACTGCACCGGTGTTTAATAACCAACGCGTTGCAAAATTCTGTGCCAGGGGACGCTCCACACCAAGCCATTCACTGCTTGGCAACTAAATGACATTCCATGCTTGCTTGACCCCATAGCACTTCCCAGTGTCTATTTTCTGCGCTGAGTTTGTAGAACATTGGATAGAAGTTCTTTGGTTGTTTCAATGCATATGAGGGGGAGGGTTTCAAGAAATTCGCCTACAGCTCAAGAAACACACGGCTGAAAAGTTTGCATAAAATCCTTCGAATCTAATTCTGGATTTGTCGCCAAAGATGATATCATGGAGATATCATGATTTTTGAAAATCTGCCTATAGGGTACGGATTGATCATAGATTGATCATAAGTGGACAGTTGTTACGCTAACACTAATCTGAATATATAGATACAAACAATAATACTTTGCGTTTACAGTTGCGCTTCTATACCCCTTGAAATTTACCGGTTGCGGGTGATTGAAGCATTAGCGTTTACCAAAATGTACAATTGAAAATACAACAGATTCAACGAACAATGTGATATTTCGTTGGGGCCAAACTTGGAAGTGACAACTTATTTCAGTACATTCATGAGCGACAGGACACCAAGTGTATGAGTTTTACTTTACCCTATTCAATACTTTAACCACCTTAACCAATCGTTTTTTGTGTGCTTTATAGTTTCCTCTTTTAATTTTTACTTTTTCCAGATGGAGGTTTACGCTCAAGGTGGATCTGCATTTAAGTGGCTAACTACTGAAAATGTCAAAAAACGAAACAGCGATAAGGTCTCTCGCTACCAACTAAAAATAACGTAAGAACACGGATATAACGAAATTAACTCTACACTTCTGGTATTAAAAATAAAAGAAACACGTAAGAGACTTTTGGAAGCAAAAAGGCCCAAAAATTCAAGAAACTGCCCACCAGCCCCGGACCTTAGTTTGTTTTCAAAATAATATGTGCATTTGCTTTCACATACATAAGCACTATGTGACCAAAAATATCAGCTCATTTTATACCTTGACATCTGTAAACAAACATAGAAGACCTCAAAACCATGCAAATTGAGACCAGGATTGCCTCGAAAGAACCCAAAATATCATTTTCATAGTATTTAATGCCCAAAAATATTAGAAACATAGTTTAAATTTATTTGGACCCAAAAATATCACTTTCCACAATATTCTGACCCAAAAATATCGGACTTACCTCCCCGTATGTGTATGTGCTGAGTGCCCCCCTGGGGAAAATTCTATGGGACTACCCGACATAAAGTTCATTGTTTACCAATATTTCTGCCCAACAGAGGGCAGATTTTTGTCCGATTAGGGCTAATTTTCAATAATATTTCCAACGTTGCAGGGCTACGCTTATGTCCTCAAAACATCACAATTTCTATGAAGTAAGATTTAGCATCTATGACGTTTCTATGGTGAATTCGGAGGATAAATTTCTATCTAACGCACAGTTTGGCAAATATCAAAACAATTTCAATTCAACCAGAATAAATAAACGTTTATATTGAGCAACTAGATGGAATATCTTCTTTGCTAGCCAGAAAGTCAGAATGGCTGCGTACAGTTATGTTATCATTTGAATATTACTGAATAAACTTGAAAATGAACTTTGTCCCAACAATCGAATTTCCCTAGGCATGAGCATCGGAATCGCTCTTGGTATGTTTTATGAATGTTTCTTTACGCTTTTTTCCTGAAGATCAAAGAACCAAAGCGTGTTCTAAGCTGACAAATCTTTGTAATGCCTTTGTAATTATAGAAACAGAACACTTTTTGCGATTTTCTTGATAGGAAAATTTAACTGCTTGTTGGATTCTTTTTCAAACTGAACTAAACTGAACTAAACTGAACTAAACTGAACTAAAGAACCAAACGGTACAGTTGCTGGGTGAAGATGGCTTTGAAACATAATCTCACCTATTAAGGAGATACACCCTGTCCAAAATATTCAAAATTGTTACCCGGTATTCACGTGATGTGGTTCTAAAGCAAACAGGTGCAGCTATAAATATCGAGGGGGGGGTAACTCCTATAGGAGGCCTGGTATACATGTGCCTGCCCGGGTTATGGGGTAGTTTGCGATATTTTGCCCGGTTTATGGGTCATGGCCCGGGTTATGGGTCAGTTTGCGATATTTTGCCCTGGTTATGGGTCTGCTTAATGAAGATTTGCCGAAGTTTGGCTGTATTGCAGCAGTGCATGAAATATCCATTTGGTTTGATTAAAACAGCTCTCATCAAAAGGAAATTAGCTCTACTTATGGTACATAGCCTATTCTCAACAGGATTCTTGAAAATGTTTGCCCTGGTTATGGGGTATGTTTTCAAGAAGATGCCCTGGTTATGGGGTATTTTTTCAAGAAGATGCCCTGGTTAAGGGGTTATGTTTTCAAAATCTTGCCCTGGTTATGGGTCCACCCCCTGGATTCTAACAGGCACATGTATACCAGGCCCTCTATAGGAGTTACCCCCCCCCCCTCGATAAACATACAAAAAGTTTGCTTGTGATTCTAGTTCTGGTACAATTCTTCGCAACAGAACAGATACCCCCAAACTGGAGAAATACATTAGTTCTCCATTGAATTGTGAACGCATCAAAGGATTTTCAGGTAAAGCTGATGCAGCACATCACTGCAAACATATCCGTGTCCACATTCCAGGTCACTTTACCACAGCAATCAGTAGGGGTAGTGTTGTTCAAAACAGAAGGGAACAGAACAACATTGGTACCGATACCAGGCGAGTAAGAAACAATTCCTATCTGAAAGACCACTGCTCCCTTTGTCTCAAGACAATAGTATTTAAATATATTATTCAACTTTATGCATGTTTGAGTCTACAATTAGTTCTACAATTAAGAGGGATTTTCTCGACGAAGCGGGACAGAGCCCCTTAACCCTATTTTGGTTGGGGGGCAAATTTGCCCCCCTAGTAGACTTTTTGCTATAACTCTGCTAGGAGAACAATTATGGCCCGGAAACTTTCTGACTTATGCCGATACTTATCTTGCAACGACTCAAGAAGTTTTATGAAAATATTTGGACAAATGAGGGGGAGGGAGACAATTTTCCGGAACTGACTATGTCAAAATCACCAATTCTCATATTTATTTCCGCGAAAAAAGTAGCAAAATTGCAATATTTTGCAAACATATTTTGCAGGGTAGTGTTATTTGATATAATCTATCATAATCATCATGTTTGGACGGAAATTGTGCCGAAAATTTTATTTTATCGCATTTTCCTGATTTTGACCGATTTTGCCACTTTCTTTGAGCACATGGAGAAAAATTTTGATGCAAGCAATAATGACGGCTAATTTTAGGTTAATTTTCATGTACTCATAAAATACATTTGGATATATTAACTATCAAATGGACAGTTTCTAATAGCATTGCCTTAATACACAGGGAGCAGTGGCTTTTCAAACAGGGATTCTTCTCTCATCTGCTAAAACATGATGTCAGCAGAGAATGACTTGCACAACAGTAAGAAAAATGCAGGCAGCTGATATTAACTTTCACTGCCATCTTCACCGTGAACTGGGCGCACTCAGTAAGTGAGGAACTGGAACAATGTCATAATTACCATTTACAATGTCCTGTCTTCATATGATTAATTCTTCAGTCCGAATTCTTCATCAACCATTCTCTTCTCTTCTTCTGATAGCTCACAGCTAACTGTCTTCTTCACTTGATTCAGTTCCAGAAATGGTCTCCTTGCCTTTAAGCATTTCATTTGTAGACAGTAATAGTGCTTCTTATTACTGACTGACCAGCACTTTGTCAAAACAGACTTATTAACCTTCGGATAATAGTCCATTTCTTCCCTTCCCATCACAAGCAGTGTGGGATTGGTCCTGTCGAAGAGATCATCGCAGCCAGGGCATTTGCTGATATTTCCTTTCCGGTGGTCGATGATGTATGGCTGATGTTGTGGCTCGGGCATTGGAGGTTTGGGGGGGAAGTGGGATACCAGCTGGAACGATGAGTTGCTCTGGCAGCAACAAGCAGTTTGAATAACTCCTTCTTTTGCACTGTGGTGCAGTATATTCTGGTCTATTGTGTTCATCTTGTGCCGTCTGTTCTTGTGGTGTTGGCGGCTCCATCGATATTTTGGGTCTTTGAACCAACGATCCTGTCAATTGGTTCCAATCCTTTTGACCTTTTGCGTTTGACACCAGATTTTTTACCTCTTCCTTCTGGATTGCCAAAGTTTGTGACTGAACTCACATCCACACACTCGTTCCTCTCATATTGAATTTTCTCTTAGTCTCCTTGAGCCTCCCTGAAAAAAATGCCTTTCATTAAAATTTGAATATTAATGCAAGAAGAGGCTCTTTCAAGAGATGCTATACATCTGTTGAACGTTGTGTGTGTAGCACAGAGAGGAGTTTCACAATTCGCATACATTTGACTTAACTCATCTTGGATTTGCAACAGGCCTCTTACATCTCGGATGAACTCTGGGATGGTTTTCTTCTTGCCTTTCATCCATTGTGACAATTGGTAATTAACATTCTCGACGCTGTTCGTTGTGAAAGGTTTTGCAAATCGTTCTCCCTGGAGTGTTACATCAACAAGACCATTTGCCAGGCGCACATCCTTTAACATTGTTTCCTTGTATACACTGCTCTTTTCCTCAGAAAACCATTCTGAGAAATTTCTGCTCCTGATTCCAGCAGTTGCATTTTCAAGTGCATCCCACTCTGGCTTCAGCTGTTGTAGTCGCTCATCAAAATCTTCCTTGGACTCTGCATCAACAAGGCCTAGTATTAGTACTGAATCTCTTCTTGAGCCGAAAATATCATCCAAAATTCTGTTGCTAGCCTTCTTATCCCAACTAGCTAGCCTTCGTTTGATCGAATTCTTCTGGTGTAAAAAACATTGTAAATGGTTACTTTGGGTGAACTCATCTTTCCAGGCCTTCCATAAGCACTCTTCATCGTCGGTCCCAAAGCATTTAAGGGACATCAAACCTTTGTCTATACGCTTTAGTCCACTGGCAAAGTATTGATAGGTTCTATATAATTTGCGTTGATGAATCATCATTGGACCAATGTGAATGGGATTTTTTGCATCTTTATTTGAGAGCATTGGATTTTGAAAAGATGTAGTAGTGACATAGAACTCTCCCAAGTCAAATGTAATATCAACACTGATGATTGATGCATCCCCACGTTTTGGATGACAACAAAATCGTTTGATGTCATTTATCTGAGTGTTTGTTGCTAGTATGCAAATGGCTTCTGGTGCTCCTTGAACCTCTCGTACAAACTCATCACCTGGTTTTTTGCATTCGTACATGGCTGCAACAATTTCGTCATTTTTCAGCTCCACAAAACTGTTTGTGGCCTTTCTTCTGAAGTTTTTAATTTGATTATAATTTCTTGGAAGATCTGAACTGCAATCAGCTATGGCAAAGCTACCTTTTCTCTTTTTTTCTTCTGCCAAAACTCGTTTTGGAGTTTCATGCTCACATCTTTGCTTAATACTCTGACGTACAGTATGCTTTGTTGCCTTGAACGGAACACCTCTCTTAGAATTTCCATGAGGTACCTCACTGATGTGGTTTTCAGCAACGTAAAAGTTGACAAAGGCATATCTATGTGGTCTTGTCTTGTCAGCGTCCTTGTACAATGTATAAATCCTTCTTGAAAAAGTTCCTTTGGCATTTTTGCTAGCATATTCGTACATGAAAAGTGATTCCTGGATTCCTTCCTCTTCCATTTCGGTTTCATCAAGCTGACTCCTTTTCTTTATTATCACATTTTCGGCAAGCCCATCATCGTTACATCTAACGTAAATGTAGCGCAATGGTTGGCCATGATGATTCATTGGACACGAATCGTTTCCCTTGATATCAGCTATTGAATCCATACAGTTAAGATCAACGAGATATGAGGATGAGAAGTGTATGTTATGAGGACACTTTTTGCAGACGAGTTTCGCATGTTTCTTCGGTGTGTCAAGCATGATCTTAATAATATCTTGAGTTGAGTACTTTTCTTTCTTTTGGCTGTAAATAGGCAATGACATATCATTATGAAGATATGTCAGATTATTATCTTCCAATGCAATGCCAGTTTGCTCGCTGTCTGCTGTTTCACTAGCTTCGCTGCCTTCAATAGAATCGTCTTCATCATCGCTTGAGGAATCATCGGAGGAGTCTAGTAATGAAGTGTATTTACATCTTTCGAGAGATACCATACTTGCAGTAAAGTTTCCGTCAAATTGAATCGCATCTGAACCGTTGCTATTTGTAGCCTTTGATGACAGCTCTTCATTGGTCATCGTTGGTAATTCTGAATGATCAATACCAGGTTCTAGCTTTACTTGTCTTGTGGCTGATGAAGTAGATGTGAAATCATTTCTGGCAATGAAATTCTCATTTTCATCGTCACTACTCAAAACAATCACTTCCGTCTGATTGTTTGATTTTTGGTGACCTTTAATGTTGCATAAATTGTAATGAAGGCCATATTTTGAAAGTGTAACTACCATTGGATCTTTCTTTCCTATAGGTTCGACAGTCGTTGTTCTTATTGCACCCTGATAGCATTCATAGATTATACAGACCTTTCCGGATGCGTTAACAAGTGCATTGATAACAAAATCAACCATGTCACAGGCATAGTCTCTCTTTGCCAGATAACGCTCTAGATCTTCAACAATGTCGCTGGTGGACCATGCGCTATACAATTCTATGTTCCCAGTTACTTCTTGGATTAAAGCGTCAATGTTTAATGTCAATGTTTAAATGTTCAACGATGAAAGAAAATAAGAAGAGTTTTGTAACGGAAAAAATTCCCCTGGGAACTTAGAAATGTAAAATTACCGACGTGATTACCTTCAAAAGTTGGGGAAAACCTTCAAACTATTGTTTTCAGATATAGAAAGATTATACTGGTTGGTGGATGGAGAAATATTTTCGGATGACAAACGTGCTTTAAGGGTACTTTGTAAATATTAACATCGTAGCGTAAGTTACTTAGACTACAAATAAAATTGCAATTGCGCGGAAAATCTTCGCTGACATCTGTTTTACCATGATGTGACCTTGCAGATTGCCTGCCAGCCGCATGAAAAAGCCTGGAAAATCTAGAGAATTCCAGAGAAATAGGCTGGCAATTATGCCAGGCTTTCCCTAGAATCTTGGAGCCTGGAATCGGAGTAGTTCACTTTCAATTGTACGGGGGGGGGGGGGGGGGGTGCACCTCAAGAGAATTTGCTTACCCAGCTTTAGAAATTTTCCCTCTAAATGATAGCGGGATTTAGGAAAATTCGGCGAAAAGCATATCCCAAAACGTAAAAATCGGCGAACAGCATACCCCTAAAAAAATGTAAAACTTCGTCGAAAACAATGAAATAACCCTATTTTAACCTCCCAAACCGTTCCAAAAGATGCTAGCTATAAAGCTGAAACTTCTTGACTTTTCCTAAAATCTAATTGGCAATAAGAAAATAATTTTTGGGCCATTTTGCTAAAGTTTCTTAGGGAGTTGTCGTTTTTGATGCTGGGTACAAGGGTGGAAGAATTTTGGAGACACATGGAAAAGTTTCCTTACCCCATTAGCTAAATTCAACAATATTTGAAACGCTTTTTCAAAATACTGAAAATATTTCATACCCCAATAATATTGCTACTCGTGTCATGCATCAATATGCATTGCAAACCATAATATATTCCAAAGGTCCATATTAGAGGATTGAGAAATTTGAAGGAAAGAGTGTTTTCGCTGTTGAAGATTTGGGCATGATCTTGGATTAGGACGCAGAGCTTAAAGTACCGAAAAACGCAACCTGGATGTGAAAGAAAGGAAAAAGGAAACTGGAACATTCAGGAATCAAAGAAACAAAGAACAATCGCAAATTATTTCAAATAACTTTTTGCATGCACACAGTAGAAGGCTTTAAAATTTTGCAATTCAGATATAGATTATACTTATGGTGGGGATGTATTCAAAAAACTAATACCCCATCATGAAATAGCAAAAAAATTTGGTAACCCAATAAAACAAGGCTGAAAAATTTCACAACCCTCAAAAAATTCTTCCACCCCTGTACCCAGCATTAAAAATGACAACTCCCTTACGTGTTTCTTATTTTTTTAATGCCGGAAGTGTAGAGTTAATTTTGGTTTTGGCTAAAGGGCTCAGGGCTTCCTTGATTCAATCTCAAAACAAGTAAATAATATGATTCGCACTCAAAATAATGCCCAAACAGCTGCGATAACTGCACAATGTCAGAACATTTGAGTGCAATAGGAAAATTAAAACTGTAAATTACAAAAGTTTCTTATAGCTTTTTAAATTCGTGTAGGGTTGTTTCTTAGCTTTCGAAAAAATCGAGCCTACCGTTTCTTATAAGCGGTTTCTTATAAAAATGAGTGTATTACTTGAAAGGAGTTTCTTAAACCGTTCAGATCAGATGGGGGAACTGCCAGACGCCATGGTGCCGAGGGCCGTGTAGTAGGAATGCTCATCTAATCACGTGCACACCTTGAATCACGTGCACCTTTCACGTGCACTTAGTGTCATATGTATTGTCACGTGTAGCTCCTTATATAGCTAATTATTAACCCTATTTTAACCGGGTAAAAAAAAGTGATTTTCTACCGGGGGGGGGGGGGCGTTTTTCGCCCCCCCTGTTTTTCTCCGCAACTATAACAGCTATGACAATGAAACTTGCACTGTGTCATAATTGAACAAAGGAGAATCTAAAAATAGTATCAATCAATCAATAGTCACGTGATTGGTTGCTAGGCAACCAAAAACAATGCAAATTTTGAGAAAATCGAGCTATTTGCAGAAAAGGGCCAATTATTAGCAAATAGCTAGATAAAATGCGCAAGGGGCGGCCGGTGATCTCTAATAGTATGTTTCTTTGGCCTCACCCAATTCTCATCCATGTTTTACCTACACAAACTGCCCCAAAAAACTGCCCCAAAAATTGCGGGCGTTTGTGAAACTAAGACCCAGAAAACGAATACCTAAGACCTAAGACCAAGAAAACGAAGACCCAGACAACAAAGACCACGAAAACGAAGACCCAGGAAACGAAGACCACGAAAACGAAGACCTCGAAAACAAAAACCCCAGCATATGTGGTTTAAATGATAGCAGAAGGATGACGAGCATACATTATCTACAAAACTAAAGGTTTCTGAAAGTGAATTGCATATATTTTCTATTTCTCTCCTTTCTATTTCATACTTGGTTTCTTTTATCTTATTACTCGGAAGGTAATACTTGAGAAATTTCCAAACATCGGGCAAGCTTCAAAAACCTTATTTACACGCATTTTTTGCAAGAAACCAAGAATTTGTTTTCCAATAGGAGTCTTCATAGTTCCTTCCGAGTTTCTTAAAGGTTCCATACTAACTTTCATGTTCACTGAATGTGCCCTCATGAACAGTTCAAAGCAAGGTTTTTTGAAGCCTTTCCAACGTTTAGACATTTCGAGTAATATGATACAGGAAACAAATGAAAATAACGTAGAATTATCGGGGTCTTCGTTTTCTGGGTCTTCTTTTTTCTGCGTCTTCGTTTTTGGGGTCTTTGTTTACTGGGTCTTCGTTTTCGTGGTCCTACGTCTTAGGTCTTCGTTTTCTGGGACTTAGTTTTCCAACCACCCCAAAAATTGCCCCACCACCGCTGGGTAGGAGAGTAGGGAATCTTTTTCGGAAGTCCACTCTTTCCTATGAAAGTAAAATGTCTGCTGAAAAATTTTCTTATTATCTCACCCGGGTCAAAACATCTCAAGTTCGGGAGTTAAACAGATCAATTCTTGATAAATTTGTTTTGATTTATTGTAAGTAATCAAGTTGAGTTGATGTGACCAATTAACATTCCGGTGGGATACACAGCCATCTTAGATGATTAAAGGTCAAGTTGGTGAACAGGACGCTTGAAACTTTACCACCCAATCTTTTTTGTTTGTTTGTAACTGTGATCCAAAGTTTCCTGATAGCATTTAGGATACTCACGGAGGCATAATGACTCCAGACTTTCAGAAAGACATAGGGCAACTTGAATGTCATCGGTGGATCCACGTGGGAGGTGGTTGGGCATAACGGAATAACCAGACCCAGGACCACTAGGACCGGACCCTAACGGACCAGACCCTAGGGGAATGCCCTACCCTCGTTTTGACGTTGGATAGGAAGTTAGTGACCGAAAGGAGGGGGAATTTCACTCAAAAAGACCTCGTACACGAAATCCTTTTGTTCTAAATAAATCTCGTACACTTTTGCGAATGAGTGACCCTCGAATTCACATATATGTTCTGTGACACACTCAGGCCACTCAACTGAGTTCATCGAAGAGAAGCTTTCAGACTGCCCAGCCTCCAAGTTGCAAGTTCATCTCAGCGCCAAGAGTTCAAATTTATCAGGCACGCAAATTTAGCAGGCATACTTAGGGACTTTGTTAGCTCCCATGGTGGCCCCAGAAAATTATTAGGGGGAAGTTGGTCACATATATCTTCCAAAATATGGGTTACACTCATCTTTTTCGATAAGAAACTGAGGTCCGAGGTCGTTAGATAGTTTCTTAAATCTTAGGACATTTCGCTTCCAAAGTTTTAAATTTGTTTTTGCCAATTTGTAATGCCGAAAATGTAGAATTAATTTCGTTTTGTTAGAACGGCTTCCAAACTATTTGATAAGATCTAAAACAATAGGTAATAACATAACTGGCACTCAAAAATAATTGGACAGGGTACAGTAATAGCAACAGTAATAGTATTTTTAAATGAAAATTACAAAAGTTTCGTAGCATTTTGATACAGGCAGTGGGGTAGTATTTTTCGAAAATTTTAGCTTACTGTTTCTTATGAGCTGTTTCTTGTAAAAATGCATGCCCGTAAGAAGCGGGGGGGGGGGGGGGGGCAGAGGGGTTTAAGCCCCCCAATAGTTTTGAAAACAGTGGTGCCACGCCACAAGTATCAATTAGATGTATTTTTCTCTATTGTTCTAAGAACAATCCCCCAATCAGAAGCTGCTTCCTGCATGCACGATACGAGAAAACAAATGCACTACTCAAATGCACATTCTGAGCTGTAATTTTGGGATCATGGGATTTACCAAAGACAGGTAGGGTCAATGCCCGGGTCAATGCGTGGTTTGAGAGAATAGTTCTATTAACATTCCCAAAATTATCACTCTCTCTTTCGAGATCACCTTACCCCATATATCTGCCAATTACCACCTTCACAATAAACATTTCGAACAAACATGTCATCAAAAAGCTGCCTGCTAAATGATTTTGCAGTCCCAAACTAACTGGCAAAGAGTCAAGAAATTGAGATTGTGGAGATAGAATACAACGTGGCTTGCATCACGACGCCATTGCAACAACTTGAATCACCAAGCAAGGCAGAGAGGTAAAATATTTAGGCCATGTAGTTAGATGCTTTGGCCTAGTGGGCAATGGCTTGAGGCTGGATCAAAGTTTGCCTGCTGGTTAGACGATTAAATATACCATGCGCGTTTGCATTTGTTGTAGCAGAGACTGCCTTATCTTACTTTGGAGTTGGCCGCCATTGCAAAAAACGCTGGAAGGAAAGTAATGGGTATTCCCCTAGGGTCTGGTCCGTTAGGGTCCGGTCCTACTGGTCCTGGGTCTGGTTATTCCGTTATGCCAGGTGGTTGTGCCATTTTTAGGGTACCTTTTATCTGATGGATTCCGGATTTATGGGTATGGTTTTCAGCCAATTTTAATATTTTCTGGATTTATGGGTATGAATTTTTGTAAACTTCAATTATGGGTGAACTTTTTCAGCTTTTCCGGATTCATGGGTATCCTTTTAAGAAATTGCACCGGATTCACGGGTGGTAGTTTTAAGCTCTTCATGGAACAACCCCGTATCATGGAAACTTAAAGGGAGTACAAAGACCAGTATGCTTTGCGCGAATTCAGCGACTTGCTCTGCACAATTTCCAGAATAACTGATTGTAAAAATTTCACAATAGCAAAAATGGCAAAGGCTGCTGATCTTCGTATTCCCTTTAAGTTATTCCCTGGGGGCGGGCCAAATGATTGTTCACTCTGATGCCCAATGGCGAAAAGATTTAAGAAACTACCTACCAGCTCCAGAACTTAGTTTCTTATGAAAATGAGTGCATCTTCACATTACAGCACTGTATGACATTATACAGAGGTGTCACTGTCCACGGAATGTCCTTTTTCGCCCCTTGTCGTAATTATCTTCCAAACTTGGATCTTCAAACCTTAAATTCTGAAAGTTGGATCTTAAATTCAAAACTTGGATCTTAACCCTATTTTTACCGGGGGGGGGGGGGGGGCGTTTTTCGCCCCCCCCCCTATCGGATTTTTTTTAATAGCTCCCAAACGATGCTACTTACAATGCTGAAACTCCTTGACTTTTCCTAAAATTTAGTTGGCAATCAGAAAATAGAAATTTCAATACCTATTGTTTGATCACGTGACCACCACATGCCCATATTTGGAGAGTGGTCACAAAGAAATTCTTTAAAACGGTTCTAATTTCTTTCTTTGTTACTAAATCTCAACAATATATATACCATTCGATTCGTCTCGATGAGTACTTTCATTTGATATATAATTTATTCATATTTGCTGACATCAGCAGTTAATTATTTCTATGACGTCATCAATCTTTATGACGTCATATTCCTAATGAATGAGTATTTTTTCATGCAAAAGTGATGTAATTACCTCAAATATTGATGAAGGTACTTGATTTCACCAATAATATGCGAAATTAATGGTTTTAAGTCATATTTATTGAGCTAACAATTTTGCATTGAATCAAATTTTCATTATTTAGTTAGTTAATTTATTAGAAACCACAAATATCCGTATGAAACCACATAAAACTACAAATCAATGGTGTCAAGCAGGTATTTGGATGGTTTTTTGCCAATTTTATCAAGCTATTTGCTAATTATGGGCCCTTTTCTGCAAATAGCTTGATTTTCTCAAAATTTGCATTGTTTTTGGTTGCCTAGCAACCAATCACGTGACTATTGATTGATTGATGTTATTTTTAGATTCTCTTTAGTACAATTATGACACAGTGCAAGTTTCATTGTCATAGCTGTTATACTTGTGGAGAAAAACAGGGGGGGGGGGGCGAAAAACGGCCCCCCCCCCGGTAGAAAATCACTTTTTTTTACCCGGTTAAAATAGGGTTAAATTCTGAAAGCTGGTTCTTTAGATTGCAATTCTTTTAATTCCAAGCTTGCATCTTTGGATCTCGAATCTTACCCAGATGAGCTATCTTGTAATTGTCAAGACTTCCATTTTGGGGGAGTCTCATAAATTTTGGATTCTCATGGATTCCCATGGATTCTCATGGATTCCCATGGATTCTCATAAATTTTGAGAATCGTTCCAAGAAAAGATAAATATGCGTTTGCACAAATATTTTCAACATTGGGCATTTAACTTTTTCCGGCGGGGGTCAGTCCGAAAATTGTTGGGTAATCAATAAGTTTTAGCTTCACTGTCACAAAACATTATCAGCTTGTTTATACTTTGACCTTGACATCTGGGCTTTGACATCTTTAAAATGAACATAAAATATCCATAACAATGCAAAATGAGGCCAGGCTTGCTTTTAAAGAACCCAAAAGTATCATTTTGACGATATCTAATGCTAAAAATTATTATGGGAATAATTTCAGTTTATTAGACCCAAAAATATCACTTTTAGCAATATTCTGACACAAAAAATACTCGACCTCGAATCATTTTTTCTCATCATAAATTTTTACAAGACAAGTTACTCATGACGCTACCTATTATTCTATGAAACACTACCAGGGCGATAATACTACGGGTAGCAATAGAAAATGACAGCCCCGCGGCAATTGTATAAAAAGATATGAAAACTACCGGGTAATCATGAGAGATGTACCCCCTGGGTTCCCTCTTGGAGAAAAAAAATGGAAGAAAATTTTATGCCGTCCTGGAAAAAATGTTTGAAAACATAGTACCTGTCCTGGAAAATACAAGTGTCTTTGGTAAATTATCTTAATTTTGCACGCAAATCTGACCTGTCCTGGGAAAAAGCCTTAATGAACATACCTGTGCTGGAATAAATACACAAAAGGTAAAATCCTGTGCGAAAATTTTAACCGAAAATGGGGCCTTATTGGCAGGCACATCCCCGGGTGCTCAATGTATCAAATAGACCCCCCCGGGGATGTACCAACCCCCGCAAAACCGTACCCCGAGATACACCCAACTGATTCGCACTAAGTTTCCCCTTGGGGATCTCCCTGGAGGTTATGGATGATAGAAAACTGATACAAATTGCCATTATAAGCCAAATAAAAAATATTCACTCTAGGGATGCAATAATTAGTAGAAAACAGCTGTTACAAAATGGTCATAATGCATTTTAGCAAAACTACCCTTGGATGGCTACTGTAGACTTGTTCTAAGCTAAAATGCTTTTCATTGCACATAAAAATCCCTCATATCATTATGAGCTTTGGAAAAACCGTCAAATACACAAATTTTTTACAAGAAACTGCCCATAAGATACTCAGATCTCCAAAAAGTTTAAGAAATTCCAGTGCTGGAGAATTTAGGTTAAGGACCTATTTATTTTGATAAAGGAAATCCTTCACATATTTTTAGTTTACTTTCACTCGTTTCCTGTATCATATTACTCCTTTGAGAAATGTCTAATGATTGGAAAGGCTAAAAAAACCTTGTTTTGAAATGTTCACAGGGCAAGGTAGTGCCCATGAAGATTGTTGAAACTCTTGAGAAACTCTCAGCACTCTAAATATGACAATTTTAAGAAACTTTCAGTATTGGCCCAAATTCTCAGTTTCTTATAAAAAATACGTGTAATGGTAAAAAAAGCCTGTGTTCCAGACCCCAATTCCAAAACGGGAAGCCTTATACTTTTTACTTGAGGGGTCTGGAACACATGCTAGGTGGTAAATAAAGGCCCACATAAAGTTAAACAGAAGATATTTGGATAAAAATTTTGCTCCAAATTAAATTCTTCACATTTTTCCTGATTTTGACAGATTTTTGACACTTTTCTTTGCCGCATAAAGTAAAGTGCTGACGCAGGCAATATTGACAGCTAATTTCGGATTATTTTTATATTCTCATAATCAAATGCAATGGAATAGGCTATATTTAGATTACTCAGGCCTCTAACATAACCTAAGTTGCATTATATCTCCATCAGTCCATCATTTGTCTCCAAGTCGGATTTCAGCCCGATTATGATGGCTGACTTTTGCAAATGTTTCTAACGTTGGGGGGATGGGATGTAGGCCACAGCCCCTGTTATCTACGCCTATCCATAGGCGTAGGAGACAGGGGGCAAAGGGGGGCTGCAGCCCCCCCAGCGTCGGAAAATTTTGCAAAAATCAGCCATAATCGGGCAGAAATCCGCCTTAAGTCGGGCAAAATTTTCCTAAACAATGGATTTTTTATCGGGCAGCCCCCCCAAATTTCATTTCCCCCTACGCCGATGCGCCTATCCTTCTGGGTACATAGTTTCTTCTTGAAATTAGCGAGCATAGGTTCTAATTTATTTCATCGGGAGTCAGGCATTTGGCTGAAACACCCCCCAGTAACGACCCCGCTGGAACATTTCCCCGCCAAGGAAGAAGGATGACCCGCCAAGAAAATTTGCTTCCCCGCAGAGTTTGAGTTGAAACGCTTTCCCCGCCGTGTTTCTGTAGGTTCCCCGCTGAAACTTGTGCTTCCCCGTCAAAAATTATATGAGCTTCATGATAGATAAATAGCCGAACATTTCCTTTCCCCGCCATGAATATTCTAATCCCCGCTGAAAATGTTGTATTTCATAATTTCCCCGCTGTATTTTTAATGTCCGGCGGCGTCGTTACTGGGGGGGGGGGGTGTGCTGAAAACGTAGCGGGAGTTTTGGAATGATGACTACCCTCCTATTTTGGTTTTCCCGTTATTTTGTTGTTCCGGATTTCGTAAATTTCACCTGTCATACTCTGACTCTGAGTTTCAGAGTGTATTGATATAGTAGGCAACTGCAAAAAATAATCAAACAAACAAGGGAGAACGTCTCACAAACAAGAATTCAGAAGTTATGAATTATTATAGCCTATCTTAGAAAGAGAGGAAGGTGCTTTTTGGTCTTATTTGTTTATTACATTCAGTAACCAGCAATATGCCAACCCGTTATACACACTCAAAGAGGCTAAATGCCATCAAAAAGTTCAACTGGTGACGTGCTCGCCCTCTTTTACCAACCAAAAAGTGCATCGACTTACCTTCTGCATGTCGTACCAACTTGCACCACTGAAATGCGATATCTAGTTATGATTTGATTATTTGAAATCCGCGAGTTGAAACCGCAACCAATGGCAACGAAGTGCCCGATCTAGAATGGACAGCCCACGTCTGTTTTGTCAACTGTAATAAGTCCACTGGAAAGTATATTTCGCTCTTCACTTTTCCCTTCAATGTTTTTGACGAAACTTTTTTTGACAAAATAGACTTGGGGCAAGTCTACTTGTTCCTAGACCCACCATCAATGTGCATTTCCTGAAGCAAAGGGGCACTTGCCCTGCCCAGTTCCCTGTGCTGGTCTCTGTCACCGTCCCCTTACATTAACATACTGAATTGACTTGATTGATACTCAAAGGGCAGAAACGCTTGTACGTATGAGTCTATTTTAATTAGTCATTTTTTCTGTTCTTGCGTTGCTCTCTGAAGCACTTCTCTTTTATTGATTTTTTATGATTTCGGACAAATCGCTGGACTTGCTCAAGTCGTCTTGTAGAACGACTAGCAAAATCCTGCGATTAAGGACACGTAATTTTTTATAAGAAACTGCCCATAAGAAACTCATCAACTCACAGATAGCCAGAAAATTAGGAAACTCCAGTACTGAGAGAATATAAGTTAAGAAACTATTTATTTTGATAAAGGAAATCTTTCACATATTTCTATTTTACTTTCACTTGTTTCCTGTTTTATGATACTCGTAAGGTACTTGAGTAGTGTCTAAACATGGGAAACCTTGTTTTGCAATGTCCAGGACGGGACAGGCAGTGAACATGATGATTGCCATGGATCCTCTAAGAAACTCGTAAGAAACTCGTAAGAAACTCTAAGTACCCAAATCTCGTTATCTACAGCGTATTCATGACTGAACACTTATCTAATGCCATGCTTTTGAGTATAAGACCCCAATATTTCACACCCGTATGTGAGTATATAGGTAAGATCAGTTTAGCCTTAGCCTTCATTGTGTAATGGAATGAGCCAGTAGAAGAGATAGTTATGCCTGGGTAATGCTTTAGGCCTACGTCATCAATCGTAACAGAGTCGCAGCTTGCATCAAAAGATGTTAAAGAAGAAAGGGCTCAAAGTGCACCCTTGCTTTTAAACTGATATTACTTGAGATGGGATTGAGAAAAACCCGTTGCGTAACTTGATACAATATTCTGTAGACATTTGCTTCATATTTCTGTATACCAGGTGTGCCAAAATAAACTATGCACGTTTGGCATAGTTTATTAAAAATTATTAGTTAAAATTATTAGTTAAAATTAAAAGTTATTAAAAATTAAAAACTGGGATTTTAAACTGGGATTTAAAAAATTTAAATTAAAAGCTAAAAATTAAGCTTATTTTGGCACCTTTTTAGAACCTTCAAAAGTAAGAGATCTCTATGAACGCTGTCATATGCTTTTTTTAAATCAATAAATAGATATGACAATTTATTTATTTATTTGGTCGGTGGTAAGTGGTCGGTGGTTTTCTTGGTCGGTGGTAAGTGGTCGGTGGTTTTCTTGGTCGGTGGTAAGTGGTAAGTGGTTTTCTTGGTCGGTGGTAAGTGGTCGGTGGTTTTCTTGGTCGGTGGTAAGTGGTCGGTGGTTTTCTTGGTCGGTGGTAAGTGGTCGGTGGTTTTCTTGGTCGGTGGTAAGTGGTAAGTGGTAAGTGGTTTTCTTGGTCGGTGGTAAGTGGTCGGTGGTTTTCTTGGTCGGTGGTAAGTGGTAAGTGGTTTTGTTGGTCGGTGGTCGGTGGTTTTTTGGTCGGTGGTAAGTGGTTTGTTGGTCGGTGGTAAGTGGTTTTCTTGGTCGGTGGTCGGTGGTGCTGGTCGGTGGTCGGTGGTGCTGGTCGGTGGTCGGTGGTCGGTCTGGTCGGTGGTCGGTGCGGTCGGTGGTATGTGGTCGGTGCACTGGTCGGTGTGGTCGGTGGTAAGTGGTTGTACACCACGTCGAATGCTTCACCCAGGGAAAGTTTTTACAATATTTTATATGAATATCCTGTGCTCTTAAAGTCTGCACAAATTGGGTTTTAGGATTGAAGAGCACAGTAGTGAGGGGCATAAATTGGCAGACCAGCTGATAGTGATAAAAATTTGAAAAGAAACCTGGAGACTGATGGCCGGGATTAATTATCTCTTATGGTGTAATTATCTTCTGTTTTTACAGCTTTGCGCTTTTTTTATTGATCTGATTTTACCTGTCAATTGTCTGGTGCTAAGATTCTTTGTTAAATAACGCAATGATTCTGTTTTTTTAAACATTCTGTAGATGGCATCTTCCTTTATTGTTCCTTTTGACTTTGTGAATGAGCTGAAAATGTTGGCGATAAGCTATTTTTCTTTGGCAGAGTAATTATATCTCTTACCTGACGTTGTGCTACAACTAGGATCATCTGACACCTGATCATCCTCTCCATCAAACAAATCTAAACTTCTCTCGTCAGCATTCTCGCTTTCTTGCCGGTATGGTTTGGGATCTTTGCTTGATTTGATACTCTACTCATTATATTTGAAAATGCTTACTCAAGCACAGTGCGAACGTCTGGATCCGCCCCTGATCATTGGATGGTATCTGTGGCCGGTGGGGGATCTTGATGCATTTCGCTGTTGCTGTTCCCAGAAGAGTTTCATAAAAGGGCTCATTTGTCTGAGATTCAAATTCATTCAGGTTTCCTTTCAAAGAGCCAAAATGGATGACATTATCAACGGCATGTTCTATCTACCGGACCCTCTGGACCATTGGACCATGCCGCAGACCCTGACGGCAATTTTGCATCGCACTGTTTCTCTTGCTGTAAATTCTTTATATTATTTTCTCAGGGACGCCTTTAACCCTTGTTTTTATTATTAATTGCACTTTTCCTGAAAAATGAATGAATTTCGCCATTCTAATTGTTGTCTGCCGGATTCAACATTCTCAGTTGCGTATGATCAAACTGGTCAGAAATCTTTTGCTTTCAGAGGGGCTCTGCGGCATGTAGAATTGCACTGAAAGCACAAGCACATTGAAAATGCATTTGTCTGAAATTGCAACCACGGTCTTTTGTTGTAAACCTTACCCCATGGCAGCCCATCCAAATACTTAGCTAATTTTTGGACCTGCATTTTTGGGAAAAATACGAATTTCAGCGTCCCTGAAATGGTGACGAGGGGCATTTTCCTCTTTCAAAAAGCAAACCATGAAAGGATTGTTTACGAATTTTTGGTGGATTTCCTTGAAAAGAAAAGGATTTTGGTCAAAGATGTACAAGACGTTTTGGTAATGAAATGCCCCTCACATTGTGAATTGCTTGGTCTTACCCTCAAATCATTGTACGGTATTATTTTAAATCACTGTACTCAAATGTTTTTGAGATCCTTTGGCAATGAAATGCCCCTCACATTGTGAATTGCTTGGTCTTACCCTCAAATCATTGTACGGTATTATTTTAAATCACTGTACTCAAATGTTTTTGAGATCATTTGGCTGTGTTACAGTGCCTTCTCTCGGTGGTGACAGCACAGGCAGCACAGCAAGGGTGTGCAGAATACGCGAATTACTTCACATCCACGTATTACTTCAGCAAAACAGAACAATTTGCATCCATTCTTTGTCTGGTAAAAGGTCTTAGACTTGTTCTTGCATCAGAGTCAATTCTTGCATGCATTTGATTTCAACCTCAGCTTTGTATGACCAAATTCAAGCCAACTTTCTATTCTGGGGTATTGCTGCTTATTTTTTTGTAAACATTGACATTCTAAGGTTGTAAATCCCTCCTTGTTTCCTCGTTTCTTTTCGAACAAAAGGGTTATCTGCATAACTGAGACCATAGGAAGTTTCATTCAGCATAATTTCATTTTTACTCCTATGCAAAAGAGACAGCAATATAGCAGCGAAAATATCTTGGCGGCCAGCGGGTCAGGGTCTGCGGCATGGTCCAATGGTCCAATGGTCCAGAGGGTCCGGTAGATAGAACATGCCATTGTCAACAAATCATGACAAATGGGTCGCAATTCAGGACTGCACAGCTCTGGTTGTTATTGGCTTTATTGCACAACTATCACAACCAGCACAACTAGCATAACTAGCACATACAGCATAACCATCACAACCAGCACAACTATCACAACCAGCACAACTATCACAACCAGCACAACTATCACAACCAACACAACTATCACAACCAGCACAATTAAGCACAACCAGCACAACTGTCACAACTATCACAACCAGCACAACTATCACAACCAGCACAACTATCACAACCAGCACAACTATCACAACTAAGCACAACCAGCACAACTAACACAACTAGCACAACCAGCACAACCACCAGCACAACCAGTACAACTAAGCACCACTGGCACAACCAATACAACTATTACAAAAATAGATACCCCATTATTTATACTTGAAAGTAAGTAAAATTGAACGAAATCAGTTTATCAAATGTTGCGTGCTAATTTGTTCTTTCAACAAATCAAAATTCTTCTGGTTGTTCATTGTAGTAGATAAAACTTTTTGACTGTATTACAGAATTAATTTTGACAACTTTATCAATTTCGCAGAAATATATTCCTTCTTTCCTTCTTATGTGCATCAGTTTTGATGTTTGATAGACCGGTAGATGACAGTAGACTTCAAAAAGACAGATAGCGCTGTTGACAGATTAGAAAGTAGACACCGTTTGTAATTTGTAAACTGTCTATCACAAATCATTAAAAGAGTTGTAAGTCTAAGGATGACAATTAAATGCAAGATAGTTCAACTTCTATTGTCGAAACAAAACTATAGACTATAGGTAAAGATAAAACAGAGGAATTCTCACTGCAAATAATACCATTGTATGCAACAGGGCAACATTTCGTTTTCAATAGACCGAGAAGTTTGTTTTGATTTGGGGATTGACCAATCAGATCACGCTATTTTCAAAGATGGCGGCCCGCTGTAAACAAGCAAACCTCTGAAAAAGGGCTAAAACCTATCTTTGTTTTTGTTCCACGGATTTGCGGTTTTCGAATATTTTAAAAAAATAACAACGAATTTCTTAAATATGAATTCTGATGCACACTTCCAATGTGCATTTTCCCGATATTCGGCCTAACTCAAGAGTAACAGGGTGTTGAAACTAAGGAAAAATTGCACGATTTCAGATCATACCCTCGCCATAACTTGTTCAAATAAGTTGCAGGAAAATTACTTGGAAATCAAAACAAACCCGAAAAGATTATTTTACAAGTCATTCCACTTTGAAATTGACAAATAAAAATATATCTTTAGTCCTAATGAGTTAAAGTCAAAGGGGTTGACTGCTTCGTCTATCAAAAATGTAGATTTCCAGGTAGGGGGCGTGTTGCTATTTTATGTTAAGGGTCATAGAACCATATCAGTTGGACATTTGCAACAAACTGAATTGGCAAGCGCTTTGCAAAAACAACGTTACATAAAAATAAACTATCGAAGCTAAACTTTAACTGAACTAACAACCATTGCTCTGGCATATTAGATTGGCACCATCTCAAGATTCTGTCCTCCAGTATCAGCGCCCTTTGATCGTCTGTTGCCTCCAACCCAACGAATTCATCTGGCACTGTTCCATCGTTATCGTTATTGTCATCTCGTTGTCCTATCAAGATATGAGTTTGCCTTCATCGCCATTGTTTCCATCTCCAATTCAAGAATTCGCAACAAATAGGGCACTCGCTGAATGCTGGCAAAATGCGTTCTGAATCTGTGTGAAATGAGTGGCCACAACCATGAAAGACTCACTAGCAGGACTCATCACATAATATTCGGGTTTGTCATATTTTCTGTGAGATGCAAGGTAGTATTCTTGAAGTTCAGAAAGCCTTGAGAGCAGGGTTGGATCCGCAACTCCCATAATCCCATATAGCTACAACAGACATGCAGTCTAATGTACAAAAACAAGGACGAGTAAGTTTTACATTTACTGTGATGAAAGTTTTTTCGTTATAGTTGGCAAAACTGTCCTATTCATGGTAGACAATTTTTTAATCGCAGTTAAAAGTACACCAAGTCAGCAGAGTGGAGGACGCAATACACGCATTTTTTTATACGGGCCAGTACTGGAAGTTTCTTAAAATTATCAGATTTTGAGTACTCAGAGTTTCTTGCGAGTTTCTTAGAGGTTCCATAACAATCTTCATGTTCACTACCTGTGCCCTCGTGAACATTTCAAAACAAGGTTTTTTAAGCCTTTCCAATGTTTAGACATTACTCAAGTACCTTACGAGTAATATGATACAGGAAACAAGTGAAAGTAAAGTAAAAACATGTCGAGGATTTCCTTTATCAAAATAAATAGTTTCTTAGCTTATATTTTCCCAGTACTGGAGTTTCTTAGTTTTTTGGAGATCTGAGAGTTGAGTTTCTTATGAGCATTTTCTTATAAGAAAAAATACGTGTAGGAATTATATTTCGTTGAATCAAAGTTGTTGAACCAATTTGAGTCAATTGAAATCGTGGAAAAAAATGAGATTTTGCATTCCAAGGGCCACATTCGCAACGAAATTTGTATAACAAAAAAGCTGAATTAAAATTTGCAACTAAAATATTTAAAGGGTATATATACGTGTATCGTTTTAATGCAAGAAACTGCATGTGAGAAACTGCAGGCTTTGTTTGTTTTTTCAAACATTATGAAACCAAACTACACACTCGGATTCAAAAAGCTACGAACCTTTTTAATTTGAAATTAAAATTTTCCTAGGTCACCTGAAAGTATTTTGGTACTGTGCAGTACTGAAATATTTCTGAATTGTTTTGGTGCAGTTTTTGTTAATACTTGCTTTGGAATTTCATCATAAAAGGTACTCCCAAGACATAAGAAAGAGACTAGTCACAAAATTGTTGAGTAAAATGGCCTAACACTTAAGAAACTGACTAAAAAATTTGTGCAACCACTATAGTGTGCATAGAAGCCATTATGGTGATCACGATGAAATATCACAAACCGGATCAACCAACTTGGTCATTGCTCTCATTGAAGTTTCACCATCTTTTGCCAATTTTTTGAACGCTTTCAGTTGCTTTTGAAGGCCATTAGATTTGATATTAATAATCTCCGTTTCTGTATCATTCTTTATTCATACTTCATGTAAGGGAATCCCACATTTCTGTGAAAATCCTCCAGGCATCTCGCGAACTTTTTCCGTAAACACAGGCATACTTCAGAACATTAGGCCAAAATTTGGCTGGCACAAGAACTAAGATTTCCCGCCAAAACTTTCCCGCCCAAACATTCCTATAAAATTTTGCCCCCTTGGAGAGCTGAGATGAACAGTGAAGGGGTATGTGAAGAGTGAAAAACGCACTTTGGTTCTTACAGGAAAAATATCGAGTCCCTTCATCAGAACATGTTTTGCAAAATGTTAGAAAGGCAAGAGATACACTGTTTCTATAAGCAATAAAAAGCCGCTTGACCTTTGTGGGCTCCTTCACAAGTTGGGATTAAAAAATTAATTTTAAAGTGTCAATTTCAAGGTCGTATGACTTGTAAAATAATCTTCTCGGGTTTGTTTTTATTTCCAAGTAATTTTCCTGCAAATTATTTGAACAAGTAATGGCGAGGGTATGGTCTGAAACCGTGCGATTTTTTCATTAGTTTCAACACCCTGTTACTCTTGAGTTAGGCCGAATATCGGGAAAATGCACATTGGAAGTGTGCATCAGAATTCATATTTAAGAAATTCGTTGTTATTGTTTGAAAATATTCGAAAACCGCAAATCCGTGGAACAAAAACAGAGATAGGTTTTAGCCCGTTTTCGGAGGTTTGCTTGCTTACAGCGGGCCGCCATCTTTGAAAATAGCGTGATCTGATTGGTCAATCCCCAAATCAAAACAAACTTCTTGGTCTATTGAAAACGAAATGTTACCCTGTTGTTGTATGCCACCCTCCCACCTAAGGAAGCTTTAAAGTTGTATGCAATAAGGGGATTTTGAGTAGTTTTTCACAATAGCCTGGTTTATTACATGAAATCAGTGGAGTAAGGGGGACTAAGATCAACCAGGAAGATAACAATTCTTTCTACATGACTTATAAACCATGTTACAGAATTAGACACTACTTAGTCTTTGACAGAGATGACGGGTAAGGATAGGTAAAGCATAATGGTGTAGGATAGATTTCCTCCGATGGGGAAGGTTTGCAAATTGGCAAAACCAAACTTGCAAATCCACTGAAACCTTTTTTGGGTGTAATTAAAACAAAGATTCTGAACCACAAATAAGAATTTCCAGTGCAGATGTTTATACTGTATTCTTCTTCTTGCAGCTTCTACAGCCTGCTTTTTTGTTTATGACTTGTCCATGGGAGCATAGAAGTTTCTTTGTCTGCAATTGCTAATTTGGGTGTTAATAAAAAGTAAGAGATCATATTCTAATATGATCTGTCCTTTTTGCTGTATTTAACACCGTTTGTAAGATATCAAAATGCAAGATCCCAAAAACAAGTAAATAGCATAATTTGTACTCAAAATATTGTCCAAACAGTTGCTATCCAGTTTCAAAACGTTTTGGAGCGGGATAGGAAAATTAAAACTGCAATGTACAAACAGTTGTTCTCTTATCAAATTCTTAATGTTTCTTAACTTTTTGAAAAATTGAGCCTACCATTTCATATAAAATAAGCGGTTTCTCGTGAGAAATATGCGTGTTTATGCAGTACAGGTATTTCAGAGACCAACATGAAGAATTCTCTTAACACAATAATCAATATGATCAATACAAAATGTGTGAAATAATTCCCAAAATGTAATTCTTGGATTGTATGATATCTGCGAATTTCGCAGTTTCGACTAGTGGTAAACAGAGTATCCTGTTGCCGTTTTACGTTCTGTAAAGGATGAGAAGTAAGAGGAAGTAAAGATGCACTAATATGCATAACAAAACGGATATTTTGAAGTTAAGTAACCACTTAACTGCAACAACTCCATTCTGTTATATATATTGCACTATATATATGTCATACATTCACTACTATTCATAACAAAACGGATATTTCGCAGTTAAGTAACCACTTGACTGCGAAAAATCCATTCTGTTATGCATTATGTGAAACAAATCAACTTTTTCGCGATTGAATTCTATCAACACAAAGAAGCAGCGGGTGATAAAAAAGAAAGAAATGATAAACAGATTTAAAAAGATGAATGAGAAGTAGGCCTAATTCCGCAAAAATTTTTTCATGCCAACCAACGTCTAATTATCAAATAAATCTCACGAAAAATTCTAAACAAATATTGCTCGTTGAGTTGCCGACCCGAGGGGGGGGGGGGGGTAATTACCATGTATACCAGTGTGGGATGTGCAAGTTTTTGGGCTACCATGCTGACAATAAATTCTAGGGTATCATTTTGGCAAGATCACAAATAAAAAATAAATTCTGGGGTGTCGTTTTAGAAGAATAACGCTTCAGGGAATTTTTGTCACAATTTTAGGGTATCTATTTTGAGTGGCCCGTAAATTTTCGGGTATGGTTTTCGAAAAATTCATAAATTTTAGGGTATGATTTTACAATTCAAAATGGCAAACCTCCATCATCCACCTATTAAGTTACCCACCCGGGGGTTGCCAAGTCGGGTTGTGTCCTTGGTGGAGTCTCAACCAGACCTCCTTCATGCTTCCTTCATGCTTCCTTCATGTAAACACCATGGTGGCTTACATCTACATCTAAATTACAAATGTCAGGTAATTGAAAAACAGCAACCTCAATACTGAGGGCTATGCTGATGGACTGACGGATGGCTTACAGGATGATTGACTTGAAACTCGGGACTTGAAACTCGGAAAGCCCGGGCTCTCTCTAATAGGATTTTCTGACTTTGGCAAACATCCTGTTTTTTTTTTCAAGAAAAATCCATCAACAATTTGCAAAAAATCGTTTCGTTCTGAAAAAAACTACGCTTTTTCAAATGCCCCTCAGATCTGACGAAATGTGCAAGATTGCAATTAGGCCATCAAGTTTTCAAAACGAACAAGAAAATAAAGAGTGATCATCCTGATCAAAGTTGGTGTTGAAGAGGGACTAATGACAATATCGAACACAGCTAAATGTTGCTTTAGATCAAAGAAAGGGAAGATTACATGTTATGCTTACGTCCACCAAGTCTCCAACTGCATATCAATCATGCAACCGATTGGTATGATATCGAAAATAATTTATATCAAAATAACTGGAGCTCTTTGTAACAAAGGGAACAGTTGACAACTGTGAAAAAGAGAAATGCTATACAAAGGCCAGTGACTGAAGGATATATCTTCTCTAGTTAAAAAGGGGGCATAGAAGGCAGTTGATTCCATGCCAATTTGCAAATCCTCCCCATCTGAGGAAATCCATCCTAAACCATTATGCTTTACCTATCGTTACTTGTCATCTCTGTCCAAGACTAAGTAGTGTCTAATTCTGTAAAAGTACTTGTAGCATATTTTTAGCATTTATAGTACAACAGCTTTTGAGCAGCACTTCTGGGTACCGTATGGCCGAAGATAGTTTTTACCTGGTTTATAAGTAATGTGGAAAGAATTTTTATCTTCCTGGTTGATCTTAGTCCCCCTTACTCGGCCAAGTCGAAAACGCGGAAAACGCGGAAAAACATTTGAAGTTTCTGAATGGCGAGAAATTGTGTTTATTGTGTTAAAATATAGGCAAGAACCCTCTAAATAAGCCAAATATTCCATCAAGAAGACAAACAAGAAATTTCCGCGTTTTCGTTTTTGCTATAGGTGATTTTCGAAAACGCGGAAAAGGCGGAAATATGTTTATATGAAATTTTATCAGTAGCTTTTTGCAAATATAGATGAGTAATACGTTAAGCTTTCTCTCAGTGGCGTAGCCAGGGTCCTGTCTCTAGGGGGGCAAGATGCGAGTGAAGCGAGTAAAAATGGGGATCCGGGGGCTTGTCCCCGGAAGAATTTTGGGGGCCACGCCCTTTAGAATTCAGGAAAACATCCTCTTTTAGACATAGCCACCCAGAATTGAAGAATAAAAGGGCCAAGCTCATTAAGGTTGCAGATGAAAATTTAGCAACTTGGAGTTGCCTACTCCCAGGACAAAAACAAGAATATGCCTGAACAAAACAAGCAGATGAAATATGTTCATTAAAACTTTCAATGCCACTTTAAAAAGCAATCAATGACAGCTTCCCTTCTTCTTTTAGTCTCATTTGAATTCTTTTCAAAATTTTGTAGTTTAGAAACTCTAATGTTATTGTTAACATCGGGATACCCATGTCATGCGTGGCAGATTTATTGGAATTATTCAAAGGAGATTTATTCAAATTCTAGTTAAAAGCCAAAAGATCAAAGTATTTTTGTGATTTTTCTCGTCTTCTTAGGAGCACTGAAAATATTAGTAAATTCAATTTTACAAAAATTTCATGGTTGCAAAATCACTGAAAAAGGGCCTAAAACATTTGATCAAATCGTTAGGACTCCTCCACACACAACAATACTCGCAAGCGTTTCACTTCTCTCAAGATTTATAAGACATAGATTCTCAAACAAACACTAAATATTTTCAATCCAATGGCAATAAATGTGGAGACGATGGCTCTCACTCATGCAAAATGGCATTTTCTATGTTGTTTTACTAGCGGGTAAATACAGGAATTGCTCCGACCCGAACATTTTCGTAAATGTACGATTTTCGGTTCATGGGTGACCGAGGCTTTGACTGGAGACTTAGCGAAGTTTCACAGCAATGGCGGGTGGAGCTATGTTTTGCAGCGAGGGAACTTCCATATGCTACCCTGTTTCCTGTTGTAGATATGAAAAAGATGCGTCTTTATATATGCGAGGTGCAGTAGGACTATTCTCAATAGGCCAGTTATCGTAACGAGGGATATCGCATGTCATGTACCGGGTGTCTCAAAAAAAGTACCCCCTTTTGACTCAACAAGGCAGCAAAACGATAATGTTTCGGGACTTTTTGAATTCATGGCTACATTTGTTAGTTTCAACTTAAATGCACATACCTTGCATTTGGAAATCTGCCACCAAACACCGGAGATATGAGTTCACAAGGTCAAAATTTGGAGTGCACCTGAAACCAGAGATTTTGAGAAATGGCCTAGCCATAGTTTGACAACAAACAGGCATTTTGCAAACGAATTTTCGACTTTGACCTTTACTTTTTATTTTTGAAAAGATTTATACATTGAATTACTTCAATTGTGCTTGCAGTGACTTTTCTTTTGAGGAAACGGTCCTTGCATTATTGTATTTGATCCCAAGTGTTTTATATTAAAGAAGAGGAAAAAGAGCGCATGCACGCTTATTTTGGAGATGTGGCACGATTTTATGGCTCTTACCACATTTTTACTAAATTTCCAGTCAAAAGGGGGTACTTTTTTCTGAGACACCCGGTATGATAGGCCAGCTTAGGCCTAAAAATAAAGCAAGGATTTAGCAGTGAACGAAGCCCCTTGCATTTGCATATGAAACACAAGAGAAACGTCACACACTAAACAAGTTCTCAAACGAACACATAAACATTCCGTTCTATTCTAATCACCATTTGTCCAAGGTACAAAACATAAAAGATAGGGAGGAAACAGATAAAATTGTACATTATCAAAAGGTAGTGTTGGGAATCCCAGATATGAATGAAATGATGGAGACAATCAATCCTGTGCATTGATGTAGTTTGGTTCAAAGGGCTTCCAGGAATATGTTTCTTTGGAGCGCAATACCATAATTAGACCAAGGATTGTCTCTTTTGCTATCATTTTTCGTCAGCATGTGTGTGTGTGCGTTCCTTGAATTTGTTCCCTATTTGTTCGTAGATAAACAAATACCATTCTTGGGAAGATGACAGAACCCCTTACTTTGTCCTTGAGAAGTGAGGTCTGCTAAGAACTTCTGAACGACTCAACGTCCTATCTGCTTGCAGAACTAAGCCGCACATATGGGCCACACAGTATGAAATTCTATTCAATGTGAAGTTAAGAAACTTTAGGACCTATGTTTAAGACGAGCAAAAATCAACTTGAGAAATGTTTGCTCGTTCAAGAAAACCCACATCATATTTTCCCTTTGTTTTTGTTTCTCTCAACAATCAAACTAACAAAATAAGAAACACAAAATAACAGTCACAATGAAAAAAATCAGTAACAAATACCAAGACCTTGGCAGTCTAAGTATCGTGCATGTTTGTTTCCCATAAAACTTATGCGAAGGAGGCAAATTCAGCTGAATTCAAAGAGAGCATGAATGAAAGGGTATGTCGCAGTCTTCTGTTCATCTCGTAATAAAAACGAAAACTTTCGGGTCGGAGCAATTCCTGTATTTACCCGCTAGTGTTGTTTTGAGCGAAGAGTCCTTTGTGATTTGATCAAGCATTTTAGGCCTTTCTCAGTCATTTTGAAAATTTTTATAAACTTGATTTTACCACCGCTCGAAAGAAGGCGAGAAAAATCACAAAAATACTTCGATCTTTTGGCTGTCAAACAGATATTGATTTATTCCGATTCAACCAGTACTCTTGATGCTATGAATTTTAAAAAGTGGGAACTTTTTCTGGTTCACCCAGTATATTAAACATAACAACTGATGCACATAAGAAGGAGAGAAGGATTATATTTCTGCCATGTTGATAAAGTCGTCAAAAATAATTCTGTAATACAGTTGAAAAAGCTTTATCTACTACAATGAACAACCAGAAGAATTTTGATTTGTTGAAAGAACAAATTAGAACGAAACATTTGATAAACTAATTTCGTTAAATTTTACTTATTTTCATGTATGAATGTGGTATCTATTTTTAATAGTTGTATTGGTTGTGCCAGTTGTGCTTAGTTGTGATAGTTGTGCTTAGTTGTGCTGGTTGTGATAGTTGTGCTGGTTGTGCTTAGTTGTGCTGGTTGTGATAGTTGTGCTGGTTGTGCTTAGTTGTGATAGTTGTGCTGGTTGTGATAGTTGTGCTGAGTTGTGATAGTTGTGCTGGTTGTGATAGTTGTGCTGGTTGTGATAGTTGTGCTGGTTGTGATAGTTGTGCTGGTTGTGCTTAGTTGTGCTGGTTGTGCTGGTTGTGATAGTTGTGCTGGTTGTGCTGGTTGTGATAGTTGTGCTGGTTGTGATAGTTGTGCTGGTTGTAATAGTTGTGCTGGTTGTGCTTAGTTGTGCTGGTTGTGCTTAGTTGTGCTGGTTGTGATGGTTGTGATAGTTGTGCTGCTTGTGCTTAGTTGTGATAGTTGTGTTGGTTGTGATAGTTGTGCTGGTTGTGCTTAGTTGTGCTGGTTGTGATAGTTGTGATAGTTGTGCTGGTTGTGCTTAGTTGTGATAGTTGTGTTGGTTGTGATAGTTGTGCTGGTTGTGCTTAGTTGTGCTGGTTGTGCTTAGTTGTGCTGGTTGTGCTTAGTTGTGCTGGTTGTGTTGGTTGTGATAGTTGTGCTGGTTGTGCTTAGTTGTGCTGGTTGTGCTTAGTTGTGCTGGTTGTGCTTAGTTGTGCTGGCTGTGCTTAGTTGTGCTGGTTGTGATAGTTGTGCTTAGTTGTGATAGTTGTGCTGGTTGTGATAGTTGTGCTGGTTGTGATAGTTGTGCTGGTTGTGATAGTTGTGCTGGTTGTGATAGTTGTGCTGGTTGTGATAGTTGTGCTGGTTGTGCTTAGTTGTGCTGGTTGTGCTGGTTGTGCTTAGTTGTGCTGGTTGTGCTTAGTTGTGCTGGTTGTGCTTAGTTGTGATAGTTGTGCTGGTTGTGATAGTTGTGCTGGTTGTGATAGTTGTGCTGGTTGTGATAGTTGTGCTGGTTGTGATAGTTGTGCTGGTTGTGATAGTTGTGATGGTTGTGATAGTTGTGCTGGTTGTGCTTAGTTGTGATAGTTGTGTTGGTTGTGATCGTTGTGCTTAGTTGTGCTGGTTGTGCTGGTTGTGCTGGTTGTGATGGTTGTGATAGTTGTGCTGGTTGTGCTTAGTTGTGATAGTTGTGTTGGTTGTGATAGTTGTGCTGGTTGTGCTTAGTTGTGCTGGTTGTGCTTAGTTGTGCTGGTTTTGCTTAGTTGTGTTGGTTGTGCTTAGTTGTGCTGGTTGTGATAGTTGTGCTTGTTGTGATAGTTGTGCTGGTTTTGCTTAGTTGTGTTGGTTGTGCTGGTTGTGCTTAGTTGTGCTGGTTGTGATAGTTGTGCTGGTTGTGATAGTTGTGTTGGTTGTGATAGTTGTGCTGGTTGTGCTTAGTTGTGCTGGTTGTGCTTAGTTGTGCTGGTTGTGATAGTTGTGCTTGTTGTGATAGTTGTGCTGGTTGTGCTTAGTTGTGCTGGTTGTGCTTAGTTGTGCTGGTTGTGCTTAGTTGTGCTGGTTGTGCTTAGTTGTGCTGGTTGTGATGGTTGTGATAGTTGTGCTGGTTGTGCTTAGTTGTGATAGTTGTGCTGGTTGTGCATAGTTGTGCTGGTTGTGCTTAGTTGTGCTGGTTGTGATAGTTGTTCTGGTTGTGATAGTTGTGCTGGTTGTGCTTAGTTGTGCTGGTTGTGCTTAGTTGTGCTGGTTGTGATGGTTGTGATAGTTGTGCTGGTTGTGCTTAGTTGTGATAGTTGTGCTGGTTGTGCATAGTTGTGCTGGTTGTGATGGTTGTGATAGTTGTGCTGGTTGTGCTTAGTTGTGATAGTTGTGTTGGTTGTGATAGTTGTGCTTAGTTGTGCTGGTTGTGCTTAGTTGTGCTGGTTGTGCTTAGTTGTGCTGGTTGTGATAGTTGTGTTGGTTGTGATAGTTGTGCTGGTTGTGCTTAGTTGTGCTGGTTGTGCTTAGTTGTGCTGGTTGTGATAGTTGTTCTGGTTGTGATAGTTGTGCTGGTTGTGCTTAGTTGTGCTGGTTGTGCTTAGTTGTGCTGGTTGTGATGGTTGTGATAGTTGTGCTGGTTGTGCTTAGTTGTGATAGTTGTGCTGGTTGTGCTTAGTTGTGCTGGTTGTGATGGTTGTGATAGTTGTGCTGGTTGTGCTTAGTTGTGATAGTTGTGTTGGTTGTGATAGTTGTGCTTAGTTGTGCTGGTTGTGCTTAGTTGTGCTGGTTGTGCTTAGTTGTGCTGGTTGTGATAGTTGTGTTGGTTGTGATAGTTGTGCTGGTTGTGCTGGTTGTGCTTAGTTGTGCTGGTTGTGATAGTTGTGATAGTTGTGCTGGTTGTGTTGTTCTTAGTTGTGCTGGTTGTGATGATAAATATTTTAAGCATTCAATGTGTTGCAAATACCTTCATAAAGGCAAGGTGTGACAATAGCTTTTCTATCTTCAATTGTTATGCAAATGATTTCAATCTTCTTTGGTCTTGTTTCTCTGCTTTGCCAGTTGTGGTACAACTCAGCGCAACTAAGATCTACCAGTCCTGTATGGTGACGGGTATATCTTTCTTAGTTAGAAGATCATGTTAGTGAGACAGATGGAGAGGATGAAGATCATAGACTCCTCATCATGTATGAAAACTGTATGATGGAGAATGTAAGCATTGCCATCTAGTCAAGCTTAAGTTCTAAAATGCTTGATTAGTACTGATTTTAATTAAAGAAATTCCTTATACTTCAAAATAGCGTAAAGATTTTGATGGGATAAAGTAAAGGCTGATGTAAAAACAAACTAAGAATTAAGAGAATGAAATATAGCTCACATAATGTCTCATTCAATTCCTGTCCTCACCATCCCCCCAGGACAGCCCTAGGTATTTGCACATAAAACTTTCCAGGCCCCTGGGCCTTTGACTGCCTATTTTCCCCCAGCCCCCAGGACATTTGACAATATTGGGAGCTTTTGCATATAAAATAACTGGGAACATTAGTGTATCTGTATACTGTATAGTTTATCTTAGAATATATTACCTAAGATATTATGTATCTTCAGTCTTTTCAGATCACAAGCAGGGCATTACAACATGTACCAATGCTGGAGAAGGCTGTAACTGATGATGTCATCGTAAGTGAGAATTTCCTCTATGTATAGAAAGTTTATACAGTAGGTATCAACTCACTTTCATTGTGGGGACATATGTATATGTTGTTATGTTATAAGATTGCTAAAATACACACTATACACATTTGGTTGTGGGGACATTTTATATCAGTACCTTATCTGTTTATTAGGATTTTATAGGTATCAACTCACATTAATTGTGGGGACATTATATGTAGATAGTTTATGATGATAAGATTGCTGAAGTAAACACTATACACTTTTGGTTGTGGGGACACTTTATATCAGTACCTTATCTGTTTATTAGGATTTTATAGGTATCAACTCACATTAATTGTGGGGACATTATATGCAGATAGGTTATGGTGATATGATTGCTGAAGTACACACTATACACTTTTGGTTGTGGGGACATTTTATATCAGCACCTTATCTGTTTATTAAGATTTTATAGGTATCAACTCACATTAATTGTTGGGACATTAAATGTATATAGGTTATGGTGATAAGATTGCTGAAGTACACACTATACACTTTTGGTTGTGGGGACTTTTTATATCAGCACCTTATCTGTTTATTAAGATTCTATAGGTATCAACTCACATTAATTGTGGGGACATTATATGTAGATAGGTTATGGTGATAAGATTGCTGCAGTATGCACTATATGCTTTTGGTTGTGGGGACATTTTAAATCAGTACCTTATCTGTTTATTAAGATTTTATAGGTATCAACTCACATTAATTGTGGGGACATTATATGTAGATAGGTTATGTTGATAAGATTGCTGAAGTACACACTATACACTTTTGGTTGTGGGGACATTTTATATCAGCACCTTATCTGTTTATTAGGATTTTATAGGTATCAACTCGCATTCATTGTGGGGAAATTATATGTAGATAGGTTATGGTGATATGATTGCTGAAGTACACACTATACACTTTTGGTTGTGGGGACTTTTTATATCAGCACCTTATCTGTTTATTAGGATTTTATAGGTATCAACTCACCTTCATTGTTGGGACATTATATGTAGATAGGTTATGGTGATATGATTGCTGAAGTACACACTATACACTTTTGGTTGTGGAGACATTTTATATCATTACCTTATCTGTTTATTAGGATTTTATAGGTATCAACTCACATTAATTGTGGGGACATTATATGTAGATAGTTTATGATGATAAGATTGCTGAAGTACACACTATACACTTTTGGTTGTGGGGACACTTTATATGAGTACCTTGTCTGTTTATTAGGATTTTATAGGTATCAACTCACATTAATTGTGGGGACATTATATGTAGATAGGTTATGGTGATATGATTGCTGAAGTACACACTATACACTTTTGGTTGTGGGGACATTTTATCTCAGCACCTTATCTGTTTATTAAGATTTTATAGGTATCAACTCACATTAATTGTGGGGACATTATATGTAGATAGGTTATGGTGATATGATTGCTGAAGTACACACTATACACTTTTGGTTGTGAATACATTTTATATCAGTACCTTATCTGTTTATTAGGATTTTATAGGTATCAACTCACCTTCATTGTTGGGACATTATATGTAGATAGTTTATGATGATAAGATTGCTGAAGCACACACCATACACTTTTTGTTGTGGGGACATTTTATAACAGTACCAGTGGCTGACACTTTGCCAATTATTGGGGGGCAAAGCTATTGTTTCAATTAAAAGCATTGTTTGTTTCTATTGTTTTCGAACAAAAGATCTTTGTTCTAGCCAATATTGGGGGGCGATCACAGCCCCTCGCCCCCCCCAAGTGTCCGCCACTGATCAGTACCTTCTCTTTTTATTAAGATTGATTTTATAGGTATCAACTCACATTAATTGTGGGGACATTATATGTAGATAGGTTATGTTGATAAGATTGCTGAAGTACACACTAAACACTTTTGGTTGTGGGGACATTTTATATCAGTACCTTATCTGTTTATTAAGATTTTATAGGTATCAACTCACATTAATTGTGGGGACATTATATGTAGATAGGTTGTTATAATGATAAGATTGCTGAAGTACTAACACACTATACACTTTTTGTTGTGGGGACATTTTATATCAGTACCTTATCTGTTTATTAGGATTTTATAGGTATTAACTCACCTTCATTGTTGGGACATTATATGTAGATAGGTTATGGTGATATGATTGCTGAAGTACACACTATACACTTTTGGTTGTGGGGACATTTTAGATCAGTACCTTATCTGTTTGTTATGATTTTATGTGTATCAACTTACATTCATTGTGGGGACATTATATGTAGATAGTTCATGATGATAAGATTGCTGAAGTACACACTATACACTTTTGGTTGTGGGGACATTTTATATCAGCACCTTATCTGTTTATTAAGATTTTATAGGTATCAACTGACATTAATTGTGGGGACATTATATGTAGATAGGTTATGGTGATATGATTGCTGAAGTACACACTATACACTTTTGGTTGTGGGGACATTTTATATCAGTACCTTATCTGTTTATTAGGATTTTATAGGTATCAACTCGCATTCATTGTGGGGACATTATATGTAGATAGGTTATGGTGATATGATTGCTGAAGTACACACTATACACTTTTGGTTGTGGGGACTTTTTATATCAGCACCTTATCTGTTTATTAGGATTTTATAGGTATCAACTCACCTTCATTGTTGGGACATTATATGTAGATAGGTTATGGTGATATGATTGCTGAAGTACACACTATACACTTTTGGTTGTGGAGACATTTTATATCATTACCTTATCTGTTTATTAGGATTTTATAGGTATCAACTCACATTAATTGTGGGGACATTATATGTAGATAGTTTATGATGATAAGATTGCTGAAGTACACACTATACACTTTTGGTTGTGGGGACACTTTATATGAGTACCTGATCTGTTTATTAGGATTTTATAGGTATCAACTCACATTAATTGTGGGGACATTATATGTAGATAGTTTATGATGATAAGATTGCTGAAGTACACACTATACGCTTTTGCTTGTGGGGACACTTTATATGAGTACCTTGTCTGTTTATTAGGATTTTATAGGTATCAACTCACATTAATTGTGGGGACATTATATGTAGATAGGTTATGGTGATATGATTGCTGAAGTACACACTATACACTTTTGGTTGTGGGGACATTTTATCTCAAAACCTTATCTGTTGATTAAGATTTTATAGGTATCAACTCACCTTCATTGTTGGGACATTATATGTAGATAGTTTATGATGATAAGATTGCTGAAGTACACACTATACACTTTTGGTTGTGGAGACATTTTATATCAGTACCTTATCTGTTTATTAAGATTTTATAGGTATCAACTCACATTAATTGTGGGGACATTATATGTAGATAGGTTATGGTGATATGATTGCTGAAGTACACACTATACACTTTTGGTTGTGAAGACATTTTATATCAGTACCTTATCTGTTTATTAGGATTTTATAGGTATCAACTCACCTTCATTGTTGGGACATTATATGTAGATAGTTTATGATGATAAGATTGCTGAAGCACACACTATACACTTTTTGTTGTGGGAACATTTTATAACAGTACCAGTGGCTGACACTTTGCCAATTATTAGGGGGCAAAGCTATTGTTTCAATTAAAAGCATTGTTTGTTTCTATTGTTTTCGAACAAAAGATCTTTGTTCTAGCCAATATTGGGGGGCGATCACAGCCCCTCCCCCCCCCAAGTGTCCGCCACTGATCAGTACCTTCTCTTTTTATTAAGATTGATTTTATAGGTATCAACTCACATTAATTGTGGGGACATTATATGTAGATGGGTTATGTTGATAAGATTGCTGAAGTACACACTAAACACTTTTGGTTGTGGGGACATTTTATATCAGTACCTTATCTTTTTATTGATTTTATAGGTATCAACTCACATTAATTGTGGGGACATTATATGTAGATAGGTTATGTTGATAAGATTGCTGAAGTACACACTATACACTTTTGGTTGTGGGGACATTTTATATCAGCACCTTATCTGTTTATTAAGATTTTATAGGTATCAACTCACATTAATTGTGGGGACATTATATGTAGATAGTTTATGATGATAAGATTGCTGAAGTACACACTATACACTTTTGGTTGTGGAGACATTTTATATCAATACCTTATCTGTTTGTTATGAGTTTATGTGTATCAACTTACATTCATTGTGGGGACATTATATGTAGATAGGTTATGTTGATAAGATTGCTGAAGTACACACTATACACTTTTGGTTGTGGGGACATTTTATATCAGTACCTTATCTTTTTGTTGATTTTATAGGTATCAATTCACATTAATTGTGGGGACATTATATGTAGATAGGTTATGTTGATAAGATTGCTGAAGTACACAACATGCACTTTTTGTTGTGGGGACATTTCAGATAGCAGCGTTTGAAATTATTGGGATTTTGTTATTATCAACTCACATTCATTCCATACATCAGAATCAAGAAGTGGAGTATTTCCTGGATATATTTATAATTTCTCTATAATGAATTAATGAATAAGAACGTGAAAGAACCATGTTCCAAAGTTTACGCTTGTGTGAAACAGAGTGACTTAAATTTAATATTAGACTTTGAAAACAGATTATTTGAACAAGGACACACCTTGGTGAATTGAATTTACTTAGTGAACCCCCGTTGGTAGGCGATGACGCAAATCTATCTATAGATCTTCTTATTCTCATACCCCTTATATAACACAGCAAAAAATTCTAAATTTAAATGTGAAGTGGCAGTTCTAAGCTTAAAACAATTTTAGGCCAGATAGTTTTGGGAAGAACTCTTGATAGGTAGCTTATAAAAGTATTAAGATTTTTAGGAATCAACTCTTTTTAGTTATGGGACATTGCAGGTAGATATATTATTACATTTTAAGACAAAGAATTAACAACCATATATCAGAATCAAGAAGTGGAGTATTTACTTTCAATTTTCCTAGATATATGTATAATTGGTATAAAATAAATAAGAACATGAAAGAACCATTATTCAAAGTTTACACTTGTATGAAATAGAGTGACTTAAATTTAAAATTAGACTTTGAAAACAGATTGTTCGAACAACGACATGCCTTAATGAATTGAATTTACTCAGTGAACTCTCGTTATTAAGCGATGGGGCAAATCGATCTATCAATCACCTTGATGTCAGACGACTTATATAACACAGAAAAATACTCTTAACTGTAAATGTTAAGTCAAAATCTGATGAGATCTTAGGTTCAAAAGGTCTCAATGTGCCAGAAATGTGTCTATTCCTTTTTGTCCGACTTCTGCAAAGCCTTTAATTTTTAGCAAATTTAGTTTCTTCTTTTTGTCAATGTTGATATTGAGGATGTTGTTACACCGTTATATGTAGTTATTTCAAGATGACGATTGTATCATATTTTGTTGTTGTAGATTGTGAGGGAATCACCCCTTGTTAACTCCAAACAAGAAGCTTCAAATATTGCTGATGTATTGGATGTAAGTAGGTGCTGATGTTTCCTCATTCGTATGTTGTAAGATCAGCACATATTTCAAGTTCCTTGCAACATTGAACTTCAGAAAAATATTGTTATTAAAGATCCAGAGTCGACATTTGAATGTTGAACCCTGATTTGGAGAACTTCCAAAGACTATTTGTTTTGTTTATTGCCGTGACTGTATCTAATGTTGCTTATCTTTGACAAGGACCCTTAACAAATTTTTGGTCTGAAATCTTTCTGAAATCGTTGATTCTTGGAAGAAACTTGTTTTGTCAAGTAAGTTTTGATTGATCTCTATGGTCTTATATCCAAATACTGCTGATTTATGTAACCTTACTTTTCTCAAAAATGGTCATGATTAAAGGAATGTTTCAGTGTTTTGCTGTCACATTATTGTCTTTACTCATTTTGCAACGTTCCAAAGGAATAGATTCTCTGCCTCTGTCTACTTTTTATATAAATATTTTCTATGCAACGTAAGCAATGTGATTCGATAGATCAAGGGAGATTACTCAACATCTGTTGGTAGTTAGTAGGCGATGACGCAAAGCAATCTACAAATCATCTTAATCTCACACACTTTATATAACACAAAAAAGTACTCTAACTTTAAATGTTCAGTAGCAGCTATATGCTTGGAACGATTTTGGGCTAGATAGTTTTGTGAAGCTCTTCGATAGGTAGCTTATCGGAGTATTAGGATTTTGTAAGGATCAACTCACTTGCATTATAGGGACATTATACATTATTCTGTTGTTAGGATTGCTAAAGTATAACACTTTTCCTTGTGGGGACATTCTAAATAGGTAGCTTATCAGAGTATTAGGATGATTTAAGAATCAAACCACTTTCATTATGGGGAGACTTTCTATGTAGGTAATAACACATTCATACTGACACAGTTAAACCAGCTTTATCTAAACAGACTAAATTTCAACCAATCACAGGATTTGATTTGTTGGATGGACCAATCAAACACAACAGTTGATAATCTGGTTTAATTTAAGCTAGTTTAACTTGGCTGTATGGATGGGGTATAAGTTATAGGCTTCGTTAAGATTGTCATGGTACAACTCACTTTCATTGTGGGGACATTGCAATGATGAAAACAATGATGAAAAATTTATCAACATCAACGTCTAGTTTCTGCTAAGGGGATCGACATGGTTAAACAATGGCCCAGGCCAAGTTAAAAATATATCGTATTGTATTTTATAACTTTGACACATCCTGTTTCATTGAGTAGCTAAAGAAGAAATAGGTGCTTAGTATTTTTCTTTAGCCTATTTATATCGGCCACTTGATATGTCTATTTCTCTTAAATACGATCCTTGAAATCAATTTTATTGGATGAATTACGGAAGTAATGCATTTTTATGTCAAATGCCATTCTTGTATTAATAGAGATCTAGATTTAAATTAGTCATCTTAAGTTTTGTTGTCAAGCATAAGTTTTAGAGGGCTCATCTTACAAAACTTATCACTAGTTTCCCTTTCTTTAGAAGGTAAATACTATTAATGCGGACAATGAAATTGGTGCTACCATTGCTCCTAGAGGACAAAGTGTAAGTCATTGATTTATTTATTTTCATTTGGATTCAATTTTGTTTGTAAACTAGTAGTATATATAAAGGCAGGAAAAACAACTGTGTACCGGGTGTCCCAAAATGATGTATTATTGTTTGATTGCTTACATGTCCATAACCAATGAACAGATTTTCAAAAACTTTGTTTTATTTGATTTCCTAAAGGCTAAATTGGATGTTAAGATGTTGGTTGTGCTTTTACCAGTTTTTGAAAATTGGTTCATCGGTTATGGACATATAACCATTCAAACGACACCCGGTATATGTTTGCTTCTGTTTCTTTACTGTACCTTACGTCAGTTCTATTGAATAATAGGAAGTGAAGTGTTTACAAAGCTTTTTTCCTTTTTTGTGTTTCTATATATGCAAAAAATATGTTATATCATGTTATATATAGTGTACGGTTAGAAGAGGGCCTAACTACTCAAAGAAACAGGCATTTGTGTGGTCTTTCACGCTTTTTCTTTTCCAGTTCTGACTAGTTTCGTCCACTAGGGCATCTTCAGAGCAACTGAATAAATCTAACAAGTCAACCTTTATAGCAGAAGAGTTTAATTAAAGTTAACTATTGTCCATATATGGTCCTTCCGGTTGAAGTTTCATCCTTCCGAGGCTGTTGTTTTTGCTTGTCCTTCGTTGTCCTCCGATATGGGGTCTCTTTGTTGTGTTGCTGTTCTTGTCATTTCACGTCAGATTGTTTCTTGACTTTTGTTGCCTTGTTTCTTGCTGTTGCCGTTGTTGTCATTGTTCTTTGTTGCTTTCCGTTGTTATCGCTTTCCATGATGTTGTTGTTGCTGTTCTGAGTTGCTCTGAAGATGCCCTAGTGGGCGAAACTAGTCAGAACTGGAAAAGAAAAAGCGTGAAAGACCACACAGATGCCTGTTTCTTTGAATAGTTAGGCCCTCTTCTTCTAACCGTACACTATATGTTATATATGTTATATATATGTATGTTATATATGTATCATTCAGCATCAGCTGTCAGATAGTTTCATTCAGCATCAGCTGACACGGTGAAATATCTTTATCACGAGTGGGCTACCGCAATTGGAGAATTAAATTGTGCCCCTCCTGCCTGGAATCGAACCCAGGGTCTTCATGTCGAAAATTTGTCCAACAATTTCACTGCGCAACTCAAGCGCAGTGAAATGTTGGAGACATCTGAAGTTCTTCAGATCCCTGGCCCTACACCACAACAGAAGCCATTTTTTTTTCTTTTTACATTTGATTTGCAATTTTGGTCGGCACTTTTTTTCTTCTAACCATTTATTTTTGCAACTTTGATGCCATTTAATGTTTAACAAAATTTGTTCCAGATCTGCAAGCAATCCAATAATGAAAGTATGGAAACAGATTGTGATCCTCAACCTTTTGCTTTTGATGGTCCAGATGATGGTGATGTAAGTTGTGGACTTGCATTTGTTAATCTACAAAATTGATCCCATGGTGGTATAGTTTTTTCATAATTAGTTTGTATGGCTGCTTTGTACAAAACAAATTGATGAAAAATTACATACGATCTCAGGGGCGATTCTTTCCCAAATTTTGCACAAACTCGGAATGAATTTTTTATGAAGTTGAAACAAATTGGATTCAGTTTCTTATAAATGCACAAACAAGGTGTGTTAAATAAATAGATAGTCCTTGTACAAATAAGCTACCATTAAGCTCAATATAAATGAATTGCTAAGAGAATATTCAAAGTCCTGTGCATGAATGTTTTTGTAAATGAGCCGACACTTATGGGCAGGTGAAACCAACACTTATGGGCAGGTGAAGCCAACGCTTATGGGCAGGTGAAGCCACTATTTTGAGAAACCTTGTATAGGAAGGTAGATGTTTTGAATATTTTACTGCAAGTCAAGGAATACATTTTCAGAATATCTTTCAAAAACAGTATATTAATTTTCCTTGATGAACTCAATAACATAGTTTCATATAAAAGGCTGACCCTGGACAGGATATAATTTTTTGGAATTTTCCTCAAAAGAGGGTATCCTATTTTTGACTACCCATTCTTTTTACTCCCAATGCTATTCATGTAGGAATCCAATATTTGTATGTGTAGCTAAATTAAACAATTAGATACACAATGTAATGGTAAAAATAGAATATAGCCTAGAGCGTATAAGATTACACGTTTCGGAATCAACCATCACTTGTTACTACTGATAAAGGGTTAAGTCAAAAAGGTTTGGTCTTATAGGCTCTAGGTTATAATATATTTTGAAAGTTATCTTGATGCTTAATTGTTCTTACTTTCTACAGATTTCCATTAGAAATGATTCAGGAATAAATGGAGATTTTCCGGAAGTTAGTGATACTGCTTCAGAAGATGGTAGTGATAGTCCATGGGAAGAAAGCGATGCTGATACAGACGATGGTAGCGGAAGTAATTGGGAAGGAAGCGATGCTGATTCACGATCATCATGTTCATCATTGCCGTGTTCAGAACCTGCTCAAATTGATAAAACTGGCATGACTCCCCATTCAGCTGCACCGAAGCAGCATCTTCATCAACCTATTGAGAAAGTTGTTATTGGAGACAAGCTGGGTAAGCACTTTTGGAAACATCTGTTGGAGAAATAAGGAAGTCTACTGTTTTTCCTTTATAATAGTTTTACTTTTGGAAAAATTGAGAGGTTATCCAGCTAGATGAATTAAATTACAAGTCTTAGGGTTACCTACAAAATTCTCTGTCTCACCTTCCACAGATTCTTCTGGTGAGGTATTATCATATCCGGACACATCTGAGAAACCAAGTGATGAAGTCAACAACTTAGCAAAATCAGGTAGATCCTTTTTAAATGTAGAGCACAGTAAAACCCGCATATAAGAAAATCATTTTTTCGGATTACGCTGTGCAGTTTCTTATAAAACAAATAAATATTGAAAAACAGGCTGATGAGTTTTTCTAATAAGAAACTCAGATGATAATAGTAGGACCAACCCGAGAAGGCAAAAGCACCATTGATTGATAATAGATGTTGTATCCTATTGTATTCTGCTCTTTATTTAAAGCTCTGTATCTTACATTTCACAATTGTTTTGTTCAAAAATAAGGGCTAAAAGAAACTGGAAAAAATGTCCGGCCCATTAGTTTCCTATACTTTGGTACATAGATTTAAAGATGTCAGCCTGCAGTTTCTTACAAGTGAGTTCCTTATGTGCAGGTTTTTACTTTAGTTCAAGAATAATGTTTAGTTTTCATATTTTGACAAGAGTTTTACTGAATGTGCTGAAAACTTACATTTATTTTCCAACAATAGTGTAACACTTTTGATGATTATAGACACAATCTCATTTACAGAAAATTCGCTGTGCATTGTAGCTGCATAGGTACTCTATACAGTAAAATGATTTTAAAAACTAAAACGATTGACAAATATGTAAATGCTGGTAAACATAGAATGCATCTTTTTATGCCAGTACTCTTATTCCAGGAACAAAGCTGTGGCATCATTTTTGGTTGAAAAGGCAGCGGCGAGATTCCCATAATCACAATTTAAGTTACAACATTATCTTGGTCTTTTGCCTCATTCTCAGTTTGATATTCAAACTGAGTTTCCACCGAACTGTCTAATTTCAAATAATTCAAGTTGAAAATGTTTTTGGCATTTTTAAGTATATGAACGGCGCAATGATTGAAGCAATGATTGAAGGAACAAAAGTCTTACAACATCTCGGTATCGATTTCATATTCACCACATATTCGTACTTTGTGCAGATTGTCATAGCTTTTGGAGCAGCTTTTACTTGATCATGCCTTTCATTGGTGATGCAAGGACCAGATCAATGCCTGCATTTTAACAACATTTTCATGTGAATATTGTCAATATATGTTTAGACACTTGAAAATTGTTCTTGTAGCCAAATGGATAGGTTTTAGACGAGAAAGATATCATTCAAACTTCACGTTCTATAATTGGCCTGTTTCTTTTTTTATGAGCTTCCGTATTTCTGTATGAATATTTCTTCTTTTCTCTTTAAGTCATCTCCGTACCAGTCATGGAACGTAACGAACATGGAGACAGACTATACAACAAATCACATGTCTGTTTTTTTTGTAACCTAAGCTGCCTAAAGATCGGAAGACACTTAATGACTGTCCATAAATCTGAGTCCGAAGTTGTAAAAATTCTGGCCATTGATACAAAAGTACCTGGCAATGACAAGATAAGATCCATGGAGCTCGACAGGTTAAGGTATAAAGGAGACTTTTACCACAATCATAAAGTCTTAAAGACGGGCGGAGAGCTAAAAGTTTATCGGCGACCCGGACCTGGAGAGAATGTTGCGGCTTCAATGTTCAAACCATGTATTCATTGTTTGGCATTTATTCGTCAAAATGAATTGTGGAGGCACGCACGTCAGTGTCCATTCAATGATGAAAGAAGCGATGACAATAGTGATTCTCCTGTTGTTCATCGCAAGCTTCAATATGAAAGTGAGATGCTTCTCTACCCAAGCCAAGTTCCAGATGGATGTTCACCAGGATTACGGTCTGCCGTTTTAAGCAGCATGAAGTGTGATAAAGTGTCGACAATTGTCAAGTCTGATCAACTCATAATGATGGTTGGTAGCTCACTTCTCGAGAAAGGTAGTGCAACAAAAACACAATATATATCACAAAGGATGAGAACTCTAGGTAGACTTCTTCTAGAGCTGCAAGAGCGTGTTGTTGATGATTCGAAAGATATTGCCTCATTTGTCAATCCAACCCATTTCGACCTGATCGTAGATGCTACAAAATCACTTGCCGGTTACACTGATGCTGGTCTTGATATAAATTCTTCCTTCGAAAAGCCAGGATTGGCTTTAAACATCGGATATGATTTGAAAAAAGTTGCTATTTTGCTCCGTGGACAAGCATTAAGACAAAGAGACGCAGCGATACTAGAAAATGTAAAAGGTTTCTTGCAGCTGTTTGATCTGGAATGGAGAAATAAGATCGTGTCTGCAGCATTGAGGTCATTGGGAGACAAACAGTTCAGAAAACCAGATGTGTTGCCTCTGACCGAAGATTTATTGAAACTAAGACAGTACATTTCAAATGAAATCCCACATATGATAGCACGTCTGAAAGCAAATCCAGGTTTACAGGAGTGGCGCATCCTTGCCGAGACAACTGCTGCACGCCTCATTACATTCAATAAGAGGAGAGGAAACGAAGGCACTAAATTGACAATCGAGGAGTTTGTAAACAGGCCAAGATGGCAGGAGTTTCAGTTAGCAGAAGTTTTTGATTCCCTACCTCCATTGGAAAAAGAATTATGCAAAAGGTGAGTCTTGTGAATTAGTTGTATATTTTGATTGAAAAGTCTACAGTGGTAAGACCTTTTTGTGTAGATTGTGTACTGAATTTAGGAGTCAATGGTTCAAAGGACGCAAAAGACGTGAAACTTGAGATGACAAGACGGCTAAATGACCTAGAGAAAACACTTACCATACTAAACAAGCATCGCATGACTCTTGAAAGTTGGAAATAAATCGAAAATAACTCGAATTTGGAGAGAGATGCGAGTGAGCCGCAAGCTGTACTCTTACCACTGGAGAAGAGGGAATTCCCTAGATTTCCCTGTTGCCAAGGCTGTCAGAATGGGCCGCTCTCCTCAGTCCCTTTCTCCAAACTGCACAATGGTCTATTGGTGTTATCTTTTGGATCTAAAAAGATGTTATTTAGTTCACTTGCAAAGTATTGTTTTGTTTCTGGGATTATTTATGCCATAATTTTATTGCGAGGTAAAACAGTATAGAGATTGCTTTATTCATTTTGAGTTTAACACATTATTTTTTTCATGACTTTGATTTATCTTCCTATCTCTCTCGACGTGTTCTTTTCCTTTAATCTCCATTGGGAAATCAAAATACTTCCTAGGCCAAATATGTTTATGAATAGGATGTTTCCTGTCAAAATTTGAACATTGTTAAATTTGAAATATTTTTAGGCTGGAGGTTGTAAACATCAGAGGCAAAAGAGGACGGAAGGTGCCAATGATTCTCACAGCTGAAATGGTGAAGGCTATAGTCTCTCTCATTCATTACAGAGGAGCGGCAGGAGTTAGCAAAGAGAATAAATACATCTTTGCTGCACCTACCAGAGGCTCAATGAAGTCCCTAAGAGGATATGATTGTCTTTCTGCTGTTGTACAAAGGTGTGGAGTAAAGAACCCATCTGCCATAAAGAGTACAAAATTAAGAAAATACGTTGCAACAGTTAGTCAGATCGTTGATCTTGATGACAGGGAGATGAATTGGCTAGCAAGGCACATGGGTCATGATCTCAGTGTTCATAAGGAGTATTACCGACTTCATGAAAATACGATTGAGTTGTCCAAAGTGAGTCGTCTATTATTGGCAGTGGATGAAGGAAGTGCTGGCAAATGGGCTGGTAAAAAACTGGATGAAATTACTTTACAGGGTAAGTTCATTATTTTCTTTTTGAAATCTTTCCAACTTGTGAACAGACTGTATGAACGACCTATGTATACTTTACCACTATGGTTGTTTCAAATCAACTGTTTCAGCAAAATTGCATAGCAAGGGTTTTTACAGCTAGATTACGATGCAGAAAGTCATCTATACAAGTTTCAATATTTAGCTAAATCATTCAGGGTTCCTTCATCGCATTGCAATTATTTTACCAATTACTATTGGAAAAGACCATATCTGGCACTTCTTAAAGCAACTCTGCTTTCCTCTCTAGTGCACAGCAAGATGCCATTTCGCAAAATGAATCACTATCATCTAAATGTGGCCGCACATACAGTCTATACAGTTCAAGTAAAGTGTTGCGGGGAAAATACTTAGAGAGAAATTTTATCATTCGTATTCTGCGTCTGCATTTTAGTATTACTGACTGAATGTGAGTGGCATGGACAATTTAGAATCAAGTATAATGCCTAGATGTTTATGTTCATTCATTCTAATGATTGGGACATCAACTGGTAGATGATCGGCTGAAATTTTCTTTCTTGAAAAAGTCACTTCAACTGCTTGTTTTGTTGGATCAGGATTAAATAACATGCGCCAATTATGTGCTCAACTTTTGATGATGTCAAGATCGTGATTTATGTTTAAAGCAGCCTGATTAGGATCACAAACAATGGTGTAGAGTGATGTATCATCAGAAAAGAGTTTGACATTACACTTACGATTATCCGTTGATTCTTTGATGTACACAAGGAAAAAAGTGGACCTATAAGATGGAGCCCTGAGGGACGCCAGCAGTAACTGAACCCTATTCCGATGTTTTGCCATTCAAAACTTTGGGCTATTTTTGGGTTGCACGGAAATTTTTGAGGAGGGAAAGTAAGTTTCCTGAAATACCACAACGACGAAGTTTATAGACAAGACCTTCATATCTAAATGCAATTATTGATTTATTTGATAGAGCTGCCTTTGGATCAGTCTGAAAGCGATGACGAAATTGAAAACTGTTCTGAGGATATGACTATTGGTCAGGCATTTGATCAAGAGGAATGCAGACAGACTGATAAAAGCCCTGTGAATGGTAAGAGATTTTACAATCAGCGGACTACTGTTAGATTCACAGAAATGTCTGCTGGTTTTTTTGCATTTGAGTTATAAAGATTGATCGCTTGCTTTGTCCGTGTTTTAGCTCATTTTAACGAGTGAGTTGATTTGTTTGTCAAACATGGCATGTGAACTTCACCTGTGAAATGTGCTAATATCACTAAAAAATTTAGCAATTGAACCACAAACTATTACAAAGCAAGAATGAATTACAAAGAAGAGGCTTGCAGCCTGCAAATCTATTCGATTTTTGTAGGTGCTTTTGAAATCACAGTTCTGGTGGCAATTTGTCAATTTGAAATTGAATATTGCTATTTGAAATTGAATATTGCTTTTTGAAATTGCTTTTTTTCTACGATTTGTGTTAGTTCTTCTTTTTGAAATAGCTTTTTTCAACAAATTTATCATTCATTTGATGTTTCCTTTCCACCATCAAAAGGTATGCAATTAGAATAGGTTTTTTGAACCTGTTTACACATTTAACTTTGAACCAAATTTTCTGGCATTTGCCCGTAACAGAAGATTGGTGTGTCTTGGTCACGTTGGCATGTCATGTCAACCCAGATAATTTTCCTCAGCTACATTCTATATAAATACCCTATGGGAGTTGAAATTTCTTTCTTATGGTAAAGCAGTGTTTTCACACACAGGACTAAAGAAAGCCATATTGTTTTGAGCATCATTTCAACCCGTTCCATTTCTTCAGGCAGTGTCAAAAACTGTCCTGGCTGAGTCAAATAAAGGTTTGAGCATTTGCAAGACTGTAATTTGCTTACATGGATTCGATTTGCGCGAAGTAATCATGCAAGATTAATTATGGGATTTGTTTGGTAAATTTTGGCTCTTTTGCTCTTGAGTTACAATAAGTTTTGTAAGTACGCTTTTCTCTGAATATTTAAGTAGAGGCTGTGGAATCTTATGAAAAGAATGCGACCAATTCAAGACTGAAATGTTAATCTCTCGAAATCAAAGGCTAACTTAGATGTGAAAATTTGAAATGCCGATAAGGAATTTGTATGCGAACGAGAATTCCACTTTCGATTCTGGTCCATGATTTACTTGCCATTGAAATGTAAATTAATAAAATTTTCAGTTTCAGAAATGAAATTTAAATTTCGATGGCAAGTAAATCATAAATTTTGTTTATGTTCAATATATATTTTTTTACAAACAAACTACTTAACACACTTCGTACGAGCTACTTTACTACACTGTAAGGGCGATACCACGGAGTGCAAGAGACCATGACAACTCTGCAGTCATTAACATAGAGCACGTGTAACTAAACTAAAATTAAATGTACAGCTACGAAAAATACACATGAAACAATTTCTACTGATAAATACTAAGGTTCGGTTTTTCACATTGTATGTCGAGCTAACTTTGGGCAAACAAGTCTTTTTAACAAGAATGGGTGAACTGGAGATTCAATTTTCAAATTAGAATGGATTTGTGCCCAATGAGTCTAACATCCAACAAATCATGGACTAGAATCGAACGCGGAATTCTCGTTCCCACACAAACCTCTTGCCAGCATTCTCAAATTGCAAACTTTAATGTTCGTGAATTATTCTGTTACATCAGTGGCCCAATAGGGTCATCTGCTGCATTTTTGGTTTTGGTGTTGTGGGTTTGACAGGTTGGGGTTCAAATCAGCTCATCAGAGGTTTCTCTCAATTCTGAGTGTTTATTATCTCTCTTAGAGAATGAAACAGTGCCTGCGAAGCAAAAAGTAAAAAAAAAGCCTTGGACAAAAGAAGAAGCCAATGCTGTCCTTACTCATTTTGATGGCTTCATCAAAAGATGCAAGAACCCAGGAAAGGCAGATGTGGAGTACTGCATTGAGAAGAACCCCATTCTAAAGGATCGTACATGGGGGGTGATAAAGGACTATGTCCGAAACCATATTGTAAAGGTACAAAGACAGACAAAACAGTAAGAGATTTTGGATGTTTTCGTGATATTGACCTTTCATCATCGATTGCTTGCTCATTGGTATGCCTTTATTTTCTTTTCAACTTCCTTGTTCCTTGTCATGCTTCTCAAAATAGCTAGCAACCGGTCACATGACTATTAATAAAACAATACCGTCATAATAATCGCGAAAGGTCATTGTACATATGCAGAAAGTTTCAATATATTATCACCCTCCAATTCGGAGATACGTAGGGGGCGAAAAAGGCCAAAAATATCATGATTTTTGTCTGTCCTGAATAGGGTTTAATTCAGTTTCGTTAAGTCTGAGAATATCATAACTGCTTCTAGTTCTACTTCATATTTTCTCAGAGATTCAATATGTTCTTGAGCCCTTTCCTACATTGGTATGTTTAAATGAAAATCCTTCATATATTCGAATTGAAACCACAGAGGGCACAGAAGCGGAAATAGAAGAAAAATCGAATTCTTAGAATTCCAGTTTTGCTTACACTCACCGAAAGCAGAATAAATTCTGGACTCAATAGTGCAAATCCGAAGTTCATATCTTATTCCGTTTTACTATGACACGTGGAGAAGTTGGAAAACGTTTTTGTACCTCGAAAAACCTGGTTATTTCAGTTGCTCAACTGTCTATTGATTATAGGGGAACTTTTGTGAACTTTGTTGATAAAAAATACTGATTTTCTACGAGTGTCAAGGTCGAATATGAATGAAAAAATACTGTCAGAATTGCAGACATTATAGTTTGCCTACAGAATGGGAAGATGGATTGAAAAGGATGCATTCTGGGGACATTATTTGCTGCTTTTTGGTGTAAAAGTTCAGATATTATATTGAATAACGTAGAAGGCCACAAGTGGGTCACTATAAAACATATATTTTCTGGAATTAGAACATGTTGTGCATTTGGAAATTTTAGCTGTTAAACATTTTCTTTGACAGTTTCCGTAGCACTACCGATTTTGCGCAATAATTTGGCAATTAAATTTTCATAAAATTGACATCATAATGTAAACAGCGAATACATTTGTGAATCAAACTTGTTTCCAGCTATCAAACTCTACCTTAGGTGGCAGTAATTGTGAAATGTGGAAGGGTTGGAAATTTATTTTATTTCTGCGACGCAAAATTTGTGATCTCTGCTTGCCAAATACATATTACAGGTTAAAACCGTGTAAAAAGGATTTCAATGGAAAATCAAATCTTCGTTTTAATTTTATGCAAGTATTTTCTAATCCCTTTCTGACTATTTAGGATTTCTAGTTTTGATTTCAGCAAGTCATCATGTTTCGAAGTCGTATTTCCTTATGACCCCCAAATTGTGTCCACTGTGGAAACATTGTAAAATGAGTTGAGATAGCAAACCTTGACATGGTGTGCACGATTGAACTTAAAGTGAACGTTTTATGGTTGCAGCCAATGGTGTACGTGGAAAACAGACTACGATTTCTGCATTCAGGATTGACGTCAGCGGTTGTCGTCATCCATTTTTGTCGATGAACGGTACAAAATATTCTGGGTACGTAAGAGGAAGTGATTATATCAAATGAAGAGCAGTCAGCGTCTTTGTCATTCGAATAAATTGTTGGGGTACAGAGCCGGAGAGAGCAGCTTCTGATCCTCGCCAATCGTTGCTTGAAAGCTTGCATCAAACTGGGCTTTATACTCGACTGGTTCTTGTGATACCTTCCACAAAGAAAATCGCAATTTCACGAGGGTGCTGTGTTCTTTGGCAGAACCAATTAAAATTTCTAAATTTGACAGAGCAAAAGCAAAGTTAATAGTTAATATTTTTCTTCGCTTAGAGGTGGGCTTATACATAATCTAGCCATGCATTATTAACTTGGTACGTTCAGTTCCTTTTCCTACTAAACCCGACTATTTCAAGTAATATAAAAGTGGCTGGAAATTCAAGCCAAAGATCGATCTTCGGAAAAACATAAAGGAATAACGATTATTTTCAAATGGAATATTTTCCGTCGATCCAGGCCGATCGAGACACTCAGAAAGTAAACATCATTCCAGGTGAATACTATTCATATCGTTCGACTATCTTCAATTGAACTGCTGTTGAAAAGTCTGTTAACAGGATAAAGGCCTACTCAAAATAAAGGTTAATGATCCAGGTAGCAAGTTATGGGGAAAAACCGAAATTTACATTTCTGATATTCAACGCTCATTTTTGTAAAACACTTGGCTGTGAATTTTGCAGTAGAATTTCTTAACTCAAGACCCTGATATCTAAAACAGAATTTGACATTTTATCAAAGTTTAGTTAGGACCCTTTCTTGGACCAACATTTACAAGAAAGAACAAAATCATAAATATAAATTATACTTTAATACAGTTTCCGTTGGTAATACACTTTCTTCTTAAAAAGCACTGTGCAACTCATAACAAAATTTAAAAAAACTTTCTTATCTTCGAATTGACCATTGATCGTTTTGAGCAGAGTTTCTTGATTTTCTGGAAGAAGCTTCTACAGTTGCTCATCAGCGGTTTCTTATAAAAATATGAATGTTGTTGACTCTGAAGAGTGCAAATCTTCAGATAGCAATATCTCTTGTTTATGTAGCTTTGCAAGTCTCGTTTTGCCTTGTGCTCGTTTATTAAACATTGCATGTATAGAATTGCATAAAAGAAACCTAGTTTACCTGAAATAGATAGAGTATGTTTTTCGGTGTGTATATTTGTGCCCATAAGTAATGGGTTTTGAAACCAACATTAACATACACATGTCCCCACAACTTCCCGCTTACATTTTTTACACTTTCGTTGTGGGGTCATATAGCATGATATAAATATAAGCATAGGTAGGTACTGTTAGCAATTTAAGACTGCTTTTGGCCAAAAACGTTGTGGGCCGAGATGTATGTCCCCACAAATATTGCTGGTGCCCACAGTGTGGATGTGTAACATGGTTGGTGTACCCACAAGTATGGTCATACAGAAACATACATACATACATACATACATACATACATACATACATACATACATACAGTACTTAGATGCACGTACCTTGCATTTAGAAATCGTCCACCAAACGCTGGAGACACAGGTTCGCAAAGTCAAAATTTACAGTGCACCCAAAAGCAGAGGTTTTGAAAAAGGGCCTAGCCATGATTTGTATCATGGACATTTTCCAAAGCACCTGTACACTTTAAGTTTCCGTGTTTTGCTTTTAAAAAGAATAAAAGATGCATGGACATGGCGCTGATTAAACAAATACAATAAAAATGTGGTAATAGTGATAAAGTCGTGCTACATCTCCAAAATAAGGGTGCATGTGCTTCTTTTCCTCTTCTTTAATACAAGACATGTGTGATCGAATGCAATGCAAGGACCGTTTCCTCAGAAGAAAAGTCACTTCAAGAACAATTGAAGTAATTCAAGGAATAAATCTTTTCAACAATAGAATGTAAAGGTCAAAGTCGAAAATTCGTTTGCAAAATGCCTGTTTGTTGTCGAATTATGTCTAGGCCATTTCTCAAAATCTCTGGTTTCAGGTGCACTCCAAATTTTGACCTTGTGAACTCATATCTCTGGTGTTTGGTGGTCGATTTCCAAATGCAAGGTATGTGCATTTAAGTTGAAGACCAACAAATGTAGCTATGAATTCAAAAAGTCCCGAAATATTATCGTTTTGTTGCCTTGTTGAGTCAAAAGAGGGTACTTTTTTTTAGACACCCGGTATACTTTGAGTCACTGCTTCGCTGTTGGGTTATGTTTTGATGTATTGGAGGAGGCCTTATGACAAAGCCCCAATGGTTGCTCTATCCAATGTTGAGTACTGGAAGGTATTGATTATCCCCTTGTCTCCACGCTGCTGTCTTCTGTTTGTGCCTTTGATGAATGCCCTGTGGAAAACTTTCACTTGGTTATACGAGCACATACAAGTGTTACTGATACTCCAGAAATGAATAGCCTAGCAGCAAAGGAGATTGATGCACGAAAACTTGAACTCGGCGAATTTCAGTCTGCATTTGTTCCTGATAGAAAGCAAAACTTCACAAATAAAAATGTTAAACTGTTGAAGATCAAGGCTGCAGAATTCCTTGCAAAGAAATTCAAGTCAATTCTCGAAAAACCTAATGAAGGAGAAACTTGGTGAAAGCCCCTACAAAACAGAGCAACATCAGAGTAACAAAATGGCACTTACCAAACATCTTTGGTGAAAACACTGTGACCAATGATGTCCTGTCACCTGGCTTTTTGTGCCATGAATCTTCTCCAGATCCAAACAAGCAAGCCCGAATCTATAAATAATGTGTACAGTGGGGGTATCCAAGGGGTATGATAGGTCTAGGACCAAATGCTTCCAGCTCAAAAGCCCTTGATCGTTACTGCAAGGCACTTGAGTTGAATAAAAATGCTCTGGAGAATTTCGACCACATGTTGAGCTTCAAGATCCGCTCTGGGGAACATCGACGCAGGGTAGAAAAAACCGACTTGAAGAAGATTGTTTCAGAACTGATAAAAAACAAAGCATTTTGTTACACTGAAGGGAGGAAATATCAAAATTTTTCAGGCATCAAAGACAGTCTTCTGGCTAACTTTGACATGCATGCAATGTTTAAATGGATAGAAGAACACAAGAAGAAGGTCAAATTGAACAAATGTGCCAGATGAAGATACCAAATATTGAATTAGAGAAACACGTCATTATATATTGGATTTTAATGTATTAAAGTTGTTGACTGCTGGCCATGTATGAAAAATTCAATACATACACCATATGTAGTTTGTATTAATTGAATCACTGGTAATCTGGTAATGCGTTTTGGCATCACAAGATTGCATGCAACTGCTGTGGCTAATTTTTTTCATTTAGAGTTGCTTTGGATCCATTTTTAATGTAGATTCTGAATGTTGATGTTATTTTTATTTATTTTTTATTTTAAATATTTCATTTTATTTTTATTATTTTTGATGTTATTTTATTGTCGCAATCTTCAGGCACAATTTTTTTGGGACACCCTGTATATCATTTCGCATGGTGAAGGACATAATTTCTTTCAGGATTACTATTTGATAACAAAACACTTCCTGAGAACTTTTGCCGTTTACAGTTGGTAAACATTTCCTGGGAACTTTTGTTGTTTACAGTTACTAGGGTATTGGTAAAATACAGTAGGTGTTACCACATCTCAAGGAAAAGAAACATTAAAACCATTTGGGGGCTCTGGTACCCAGGGTAAGAAAAAATAGTGCCAAAAGGTGAGAATTTCATTGCTTATGTCAAATACTGGTATCATCCTGCATTTCAATATCTGGACCAGTTATGTTTTCAAAGTTAATGTTTTCTATGATTGGTGGTAACAGCTCACTTGCATTTTGAATACTGGAAATTCCACTGACATATTCACTGTCTCCATCACGTGTAGCATGCTTGATGTTCTTGAATTAAAGACACTGATGTCTTCTTGCAATTCATCCCAATCCTCATGCAACTCCTCAAGATCTTCAAAATCATCTCCTTCGCAGTCCAAAATACCATCTTCAATGTCAAAGTCTCCAAATGTTTCTTGAAATATCTTCAATACTTTGATTGCATGGCTTTTGCACCAGATTTCAACCAAACTCATGATATCATTCAATGAAGCTATCTTGTTTGAAGCTGCTAAAATCTGCTTGACCTGAAACTGGTCAAATTCACCCCCGACAACACCTTTCTCAAGGAGTTCAGCCTCGCTTTGATGCCCCTATACAAATGTATAGGAAAATGACTGGAAGTGAATATTTTTGTCGACTTTGAACGTTTCTTGCAGTGATGCGGTGTGATTTTTCCGCGTTAATTTAATCTTAAAAGGTAGTAAATTTATCTAAGAAATGTTTAAAACAAAATTGTTTTGATTTAAACTTCCTGGTAAACTCCACGCAATTTGACAGGAGTGATGGTCTTATTTTAAGAGATTTTCATCCGTATTTGGGCAAATTTTTCGAATGCATTGTTTTTGGTGACGTAAGCAGCGCCTTGAAAACCATGACATTTAGAAAATGCCGTAGATCGTAGAAATTGTTTTGAAGCGGCGTGGTCTGCTTGCTGCTTGCTTTCAAGAAAACTTTTTAATTCTGAACGAAACAAAGCAATAAACCGATATGCAGAGCACTAGCGATCCTTTTACTGCCAGTGAAGGACAAGAGATGCTTTCATGTTTTCAAATAAGTCTCCAACCCGTCAGAAAGAAAGAGCCAAGAAGAAGCAGCTTATTTAGGCTACAGCTTCCAACGAAAGAACTCGGATATTTATGGATCAAGAACTAAAATCGTTTCGTTTATGATGGCAGATGTCTTGATGGACAAATGGATAGCAAATTATAGAAAATATGTTATTTGTACTGGGCATGTTACTCTCAATGATGGAGCAACTCAATGCAGTCTGGAAATCTTCTCTTGTCGGCTCTAAGGAAGATAGGAAAGGATGCTGTATATCGAAATTGCAATGACTATTTCTGAATGGACAACAGCAATAACTGCTTTTTGGTAATTTTCAGAAACTCATAAATAAGCATGGCAGTAGGGGCTACAGGGTGAAACGGGCGAGCTTTGTCTTTGTCTTTGCAAACAATTGTCTTTGCAGATCAAATTCAGAATAAGTTTCAGACTGTTTCAGAATTGGAAGCATTAAAATTTCAATTTTGTGATGATTCAATTGCTATTATCTTACCATCTTCCTATTATCAGAGTAAAATCATCAGAGTATCAATTGTTGGATTACTCAAATTTTTTGATATATCATAATATTGTTTTTCATTGAATGCTTTGTTTGCAACAGTCATGTTCCATCAGTTTTGCATCAGTCTTCAGGCATTGAAAAAGCAAGAATTGCAGTCTTTTGTGGTTGTTGTTAAATGCTGCTTCAAGGCTGGGCTTCATTGGTAAAGGATAATCTTGTTCTGTTTGGGTCCTAAAATAAAACAGAGACAATATTATTTCCTCCTACTAAAAACGTTTGCTGCATAGCAAATTTCACTTTGTCTCATAGAGAATTGCATGTACAAAAAAGAGCAGCAAACCAAAATAGGAGATGTCTTTGCAAACTTAAATCAGAGCAGCAATACCCTGCTCAAGAAAAAGAAAACAGATTTAAGGGCCAATAATTGCAGTAACTATCGTATTTATAGGCAAAATAATCAAAGCTGATAATTTTTTGTACAAGGTAGCCTTGATAACATTGTTTTAGTAAGCAAATCTCCTATTTCTAGGTCAGAGCTTCCCCATTAGTCTTGAAGAAAATAAGCAACAATGCAATGTTATGTTTGTTTACAGTTAGGCCCAACCCGATGAAAAGTTCTCTGAGGAGAGCGAAGTCAAAGTTTTGTTATTATTCTCATTGCTCTGGTGGCCAAAACAGCTAGCAAGTACTCTAAAATACTTTCATTTCTGAAAACATCAGATCAAGTTCGAAAGTGATACTTTCAACCAAGGTTAACGTTTGTTTTCTGACTAAAAAGCAGACGAGTTTGTAAAAGGAAGCACGTAAAGTTGTGATATGGTAAAATGCGAGTTGCAGTTGCGAGTTGCGAGTTACACTTATTTTGCGAGTTGCACTTATTATGCGAGTTACGAGTCGCGAGTTGCATTTAATTTGGGAGTTGCGAGTTGCGAGTTGAACGAAAGTTTCGAGTTGGAAACTCAAAAGTGCGAGTTGAAACTAAAATTACGAGTTGCCTGTTTTCTTTTGAATGAATGAATTTTTCACCAAGTAAAAGGGTTTTTTTGAAGTTGCAATTAAATTTAGAACTGTTTCATGGATTTAGCGTTTTTAGGCCGTTGTAATTTTCTTTATAATAAATCAATTATAAGAAGCTGCAGGCCTATTACAATTTGTGGCTTTCATTCCTCCAAGTCCTTCACGAATATTACTGTAATGCAGTAAACTGTGAACTTGCCTTAGTGGTCTTGAAAGAAAATTAAAATCGAATCATTAATTCGTTGTCTTTCCCTTTCAAGAAGACTTGTGCAAGTTCATGTTAATTGTTGAGCTCAGAAAGGAAATTGAAGTAGATTGAGCTCTGCTGAGGGTGTTTTTCGATTTGGAAAAGCACCCTCAACAAAGGCAAATTTGAGAGGCATAACACTCCTAAATCTGGTGCTATTTAGCAAAGATGCTTTGCTTTTCAAGGAATGGGTAACAATTCCCTATACACCCTATTCACGCTTTTCAAATTTCGTAGATATTTTCGACGGAGTGATATACCACTCAGGTTAGCTTCAGTATGATTTCTTGCATATCCTTCAGGCTTCAGTTAGGCCTGATCTGATACACGTTTTCTCATTCATCAGAAACTTGGAAAAGCCCACAGTGCTAAAAGTTTCTTACTTTCAAGTGAAAATTTCAGCTTTTTAGTTCTTTTCTACCACTATTCGTAGTCGTAGTCGTTTCACTATTCGTATTCGTTTCTTGGCAGACAGCACACTTTTTAGCAAGAAGGAGAGTTCACTTTGAATCAAAACACAAATTTATCATGAATATTACTAAAAAAATAAAGGCTTAACGATAATTTCCCATGACATCCTTGTATTTGACTCTAAAAGTTTCTTGCCAATTCTCAAGCATAGTACTAGAGTTTCTTAAATTTTCGCAATCCTAGTACCAGTTTCTTATATAAAAAAACGTGTATGTAGTCATTTTTTCAACAAAGGAAGTAAGAGCCTGCTTGTAAGTAAGTGAATGGCATCCCAGAAAATTAAGAAACTCTATAGAAGCGACGAGAGGTCAATTCGAAGTTAAGAAACTTGTCAATCTTTAGTTATGAGTTGAAAAGTGTTTTTGGCATACAGCCTGTTACCATCTCAAGAAATACCAAAGAGAATAATGTTTATGTAGGCCTAATTGTTCGAGCTCAAAGCAAATCCTTTATTAGCGGCTCTTTGCGAATTAAAAAACCGTTCTTTTAAAGAACTTCTTTAACTCCCCTGATCTTGACAAAGGCTCTCCAAAAAATCATGGTGTTTTAGCTGCAAAAGATGGAAAATCTGAGGTTTTTTTTACCGAACTCGCAACTCGCATTTTAAATGTACCAACTCGCACTTTTCACTTTTAACTCGCAACTCGCAGAAAACACCAACTCGCAACTCGTAACTCGCAACTCGCACTTTACCAATCCACGTAAAGTTAAGGAAGATTAAATAGTCATGGCTCTCGAGGAAAAATTGCCTTTGAAAATTGTGGGAAACCGGCAAACGCTACAGCGAAACAGGCAACATTCCTAGAAACTAGATGCTTACAGCTATTGCGTTATATCTCCAAAATGAGAATTCCTGTCTTAGTTTAGAAAATATTGGAGTTTGAAAAAATTTCGGTTAAATTTAGGCCAACAAAAGTTCATTTTCTTGAAACTGCAAGCTGAAGTTCAAGACGAGAAAAAGACAAGTTTATTTCGTCAACAATTGGCGAAAGGTGGCAAAATAGGACAAAACGACATCGAGGAATCCAAAACTTTCAACAAAATTCCCATGAAACAAAGGACAAACGTTAAATTTATGATAAAGTCTGCTTACCTGCTGTGCTGAATCCCGAGTTTGTAAACAGAGTTGTCCACGGCCTTTGAAAAATGTGAAAAACCAAGGAGCTCTGAGTCCAAAATGCTCAAAGAACTTGAAAGAGCGAGGATACAGCTATTGCGTTATATCTCGATATTTTGCTTTGGGACACTTGGGACGCCTGCTGACGCCATTTATCACAAAATTTTACTTTCGCGCCACAGCTTTCTTGCAAGAGAGGCCAGAAGTGACGTCAGAATTCAGGCTTGGTGTTGTCGGGCGTGAAATTCACATCTGACTGAAATAATACCAACCAGCTTTATTTCTGCTAAAGATGCTGCACTGTTGTCTTTTAATAGGGAGGTTTAGATCCAGCGCGAGAACGAGTCCGAGTTCAAGTTCCAAACTGTGCATCTGCTCTGCGCACTTTTGGCGGGAATCGCCCTGGAAACTTGCACTCGACAGCAAAGTTCAGAACGTCTTTCCTTCAAAACTTCGTGCAGCAAGAAACGAGTTTTGAAGAGGATATTTTATCGAGGAAAAAGGCAAAAACGTGCACTGAAATGTCGGGTGGATCTCAAAAAAAGCAAAGAGAACTGTTTATTTGGAAAAATGAGCATGACAAATGCCTTATTCGTGAGCCCTATCTTCACAAGCCCCAATCCAAGGAGCGAGGGCAAGCTTGGAAATTGATCGTGGAAAATTTAAATCACTTGGAGCGACCAAAATTTCGAGTTGCAGTGAGAGCTGTTCGGGACAGGTTCTTTAAACTAATAGAAAAATTTAAGAAACACGAGAAAGAGGAAACAAGGGCCTCTGGAATTCAAGGAGAAGATTTTGATGAAATTTATAGGGGCCTCACTGACATCAACCAAAGAATGGAAGAAGTGAAAAGCAGTTGGGAAGAGGCTACGGAGAAGGAAAAAGAAAAGGAGAACGAAAACAAGGAAAAAGCATTGGATATGAGGAAGAAAGCAACTGAAAGTTTGAGTGAGACACGAAAACGAAAGGAATTAGACAGTGGAGAAAGCACTCCTAAGAGAAAGAGAAGGTCTGGTGAAGCTATGGAAATACTTCAGGAGGGCATGCTGTTAAAGAAAGAGCAAGCAGAAAAGGAACTGAAATTCAAGGAGGAAGAGTTGAAAGAAAGGCAGCTAGCAAGAGAGAGCCAACAAGAAATGGCGAGGCAACAGCAACAATTCATGGCAAATATGCAAGCACAGCAACAGCAATTTTTGTTGCAAATGAACCAGCAAAACATGCAAATAATGGGACAGATTGCAGAAATGTTTAGAGGGAAAATTAACTAGCTTCAGACGCAACTTGTTAGTTTCATGCACCATCATGAGCATGTTATTTCCTTGTATTCTGTAAATCATGATATCTGACTTCTCATTGAAAATGTATTTTTCCAACTGTTAGCTGATGCAAAAAGTAGTTTTACATCTTCCCAACTCTCTGTTTCCTTTTGGCCCATATCTGAAGTCTGTTTGGTGCAGAATTATTTTGAATTTTTATGAAAATCTACGAAAAAATCTGCACAGCCTTAGGGAAAATAATACTAAAAATGTCTTTATGCAAACAGTTGCATCAAAATCCCCATGTCAAAATAAAGATTAATTAGATTTTGACAACTACAGGACCTTCCTTGGACAAAACAAGCATGTTCCAAAGGCAAAAATGGGGTAACAACATTTGCCCATACCATGGTACCCTTTGCAAGAAAAATCTGCAATGTCTATTGAACACAATTTTATTCTTAATTCTGAGAAAAAACTGTAACATGACCTTCCATCAAAATTCCAATTTAATTTTTTATCAATATAACCTCCTTAGCCAGGTTTTAGCAAGATTTCTCTTCATGATTAAAAAGTTTTCTGGCAGAATGCAACTTGGAAACTGCTTTGAGATACCAAACATGTTTTTATGGAGCCTGTCTGAAAGCTTTTTGTAAATTTATCAATTAACGTTTTCAATCTTGCTTGTTAGCCTAAGTTTTACTTGCAAATGGGTTGAAATTTGAATAAAAGTAACTACAGCACCGGCAGTGCACAAATTAAAATGAAAACAATTTCCAAGAATTCTTAAGAATTTCGAAGAATCCTTCACAATAAGACAAAAATTCTTGTGCCATATGAAAAGACTGTCAATTTTGTAAACAAGATTTCTCACAAAATTAGAAAAATTCTTAAGAATTCTTAGGAAGGAAGATTATGTTGATTCGCAAAAGGTCTGTACTGTATAAACAAAATAGTGCCGCATGCAAGATATTTCACTGAAAGTTTTCAATAAATTACAACATGAAATCAGTAAAGTATTCTTCTAGACTTGGAGGATCTACTTCCATGAATCTGCTAGTTGATGACCCATACAAACAAGTCCTTGCATTGCGGAGTAATGCACACACAATATACATAGTGCCAACTTCTGAAAGGGCAATCTTCAGGTTCTTTTTGAAATCTATGAATGCAAAGTATTCTGCTATTTCACCAAAAACCCATTCTACAGATACCCTCACGCTACTCATTGCTTTGTTGAATTGTTTCTCTTCTTCTGTAAGATTATTGTGCTTATACGGTGCTTGCAGGTGAGGCCTTATCGGATATGCTGGGTCACCATAAATGCACAATGGCTGTCCATCTTGGGTGGTACAATGCTGCTCAAGTTTCTGTAGAAGCTCTGACTGACGAAGGATACCAGCACACTGTGATCCAGCTCTTTAGAAATCGTGGAATTAATCCCAAAAAATGAAAATACGAGTATACACTATTTAAGGGTTTCATCATGGCGAAGAGACATTGAGCTATTCGATAAAACAAAAATTTCTTAAATCCGTCTTATAAATCCAGAGATATGATTTTTTAAAGTTTGACTAAATTGCGAACTGTTGTTTACATTGCAATTTCCGGCCTTTTGTTTGTTGTATCGTTGAAAACCCAGAAATTCAAGTTCTTGTATCTCTTCAATAAATGCACTGATTTTTTGAAACTTTTTTTTGTCTTACAGATAAACACCTAAGCTATCTAAAAATACAAAGCTTTTTTTAAAATCTCAAGTTGGTGTATCAATATTTGTCAAAATGGCGTATGACCTTTTTAAGCACGAAAACCAGCCAAATTATCAACATTCCGTCTGTTATAGTGAAAACAAAAAATCTAACTAAATCTAACTCTTCGAAAAAAATATTAAAATTGAATATAATGTCTTGAGAGAATTTCTGCCAAAGGATTCGTACAGCTTCGTACAGTAAAAAAAGTTATCACACATTTGGTATGGTAGGTCCTTTTCAGTTTGTGTTTGGTTATGGTCGTACTCACTGACACCTCGGACGACCAACTGTTAATAAAGATCTTGTTCTGGTATAACATTTTCATGCTTCTTGTCTGTTGACTCGGTTTTTATCTTTATCTTGATTCCATAGTCAATGAAAATGTTAACTGACTGTCTTCAAGGGCTTCGATATGGTAGGGAAGAGGCGTCAATAGTCCGGATATGCTTGTGGCGATTTTTATTGGAACATAACTACTGCCTACATTCCCCTATCACTACTTTTCCATTCACTTATTCGCCTTAAATGCCTCTTTGTTTAAGGCAAGGCAACTTTACCTCGTTATTTCAAAATATATATTCAACTTTTAAACTTTGATAGTACGCATAGAGAGTGTCTACAGCTCACCATACTGTATATGGGATGCAGGGAGTGCTCAAATTACAGGATGACGCAACTTTACATAAACTGATATGAAACTGCAAAACAATAAAAAAAAATTTTTCTCGTAACTATGACTGACCCAAGCCAAGCCTGTATGTTTCACATGCCTCATTGAGAAGCAGAATTTTTTCTATGATAATTTCCAAGTCAGTTCCTACCACAAAATAAAACAATGACTGTTAAAACACAAAACTGCTGGCCTGTAGTCTTTAAACCATTCCAATAGCTATGTGTCACAAAATCAATCACGTTTATCACAACGAATGGCGAGCTTTATGATTTCATAGTTGAAGACGGTGATTTAAAGGATAAAAGTAAGAAGTAGAACACGAAATATACTGCGAAATTTAAGGATCTAGCTGATAAACTGATACACGTTTTTTTTTTATAAGAAACTTGGATCAGCACTTAGTACTAAAAGTTTCTTAATTTCGCATGAAAATTTCGGTGTTTTAGTAGTAAAAGTTTCTTAATCAGTTTCTTATTTTGTGGGCCTAAAATTGCGGTATTGTTCGAAGTTGAGCCTTCTTCTCGAGAAAGGGCTTCCATTTTGCATTGACATTGTCATCAAGAAGAAGCCATGCACATCAAGGCAAAAATTTACCAATTTTGCAGTTAAAAGTCAAGAAAAGACGAATGTACCTTTGTTAGAAAGACATAGAATAAGAGAGACACAAAGAAATGACGTTTTAGAGTTTCTTAACCGTTCTTGAGCGTAGTACTAGAGTTTCTTAATTTTTTGGTCATCATAGTACTAGTTTCTTATAAACCAGTTTCTTATAAAAAAAAAAACGTGTAGAGGAAAGGGGGGCAGAAGGAAGACGCATATAAAATTCAATTAGTACTCCAAAAATTGTATCAAGTTAAAGTCAAGGATGAAGCCTGGCGTGTAAAAGAAAGAGTGTTCAGCGATGAGGTAGATGAACAAGTTAAAAAACGCAGCCGACCAAGATCAGGCAGTCAATTATCATTGAAGTGAGGCGTTCGATACACTAAACTGAGAAGAAGCCCTTATCAAGGACATGTACAATGAGAATTAGATTATCGACCAAAAACTGAATACTTTAGAGACACAAGCTTTACTCAAGCAAAGCTAAGATAGTTGAAAGTAGTTTACATAAACACTGTTCGTATGCGGAACAGTTCAATCATGTACAAAGCCAAAAATAATTGCCAACAAATCAACGTTAAACCAAAAGGGCCTATCATACCAAATGTGCGATAACTTTTTTTCCTGTACGAAGCTCTACGAATCCTTTGGTAGAAATTTTCTCAAGACATCATATTCAATTTTGATATTTTTTTTGAAGAGTTAGATTTAGTTAGATTTTTTGTTTTCACTATAACAGATGGAATTTTGATAATTTGCCTGGTTTTTGTGCTTAGAAGGGTCATACACCATTTTGACAAATATTGATATAACAACTTGAGATTTTGCAAATAGCTTTGTATTTTTAAATAGCTGGGTTGTTTATCTGTAAAATAATAAAAAAGTTTCAAAAAGAGTTACAAGAACTTGAATGTATGGGTTTTCAACGATAACACAAACAAAAAGCCGGAAATTGCAATGTAAACAACAGTTCGCAATTTAGTCAAACTTTAAAAAATCATATCTCTGGATTTATAAGACGGATTTCAGAAATTTTTTGTTTTATCGAATAGCTTAATGTCTCTTGGTCATGATGAAACCCTCAAATAGTGTATACTCGTATTTTCATTTTTTGGGATTAATTCCCTGTCTGGATCACAGTGCAGCATCATGACTTCTGCCCTCTGTTGAGAAATATAGAATTTTCACAAGACTTGATCTCAAAAATATAGAACACATGATTGTCATAAAAAGTATGTAAGAGTCAAAGAACCTTCTTGAACCAAAAATGTTTACCCATATGCTCAAGCCCAAAATACAAAGAGAAAATATTATACTTACCAACTGGACCATAAAGGTTGGCTATAAGGCCGTTGGCAGCAACAACAGACTGGTATTTCAGTGCATGGACTCGCTTGTGGCCATTGTAAACAACTTTTTGGTTCTCTCCAGGTCTGCATATTGGCCTAACAGTGCCATCTATGAATCCCCAGCAATTTTCAAGGGCATGGCTCTTGTTATGCACTGCTTGAGCATATTCAATAAGTTTATCTTGTTGCAACCAACGCTGTTCAAACCTAGTCAGGAGATGTTTCCACACATCGCTCAAATATCGCATGACTTTGTTGACAATCAGGCATATTTCTGACTTGCTTCTTCCAAATCTCGGAATCAAGTCACTGTATCGACATGGATATGCAAATCTCTTCAGCAGCATACAACATAGAGAAACGCAGCTGCAGTGATTTCGTCCGCCATTTTGTTTCGTACTCAAACCTCACCTCAAATCTAAACGATCAAACAACACAGAGTGACTCCCAGTGCGAGTGCAAGGACCCCCGGGTAGATCTTGAACTCGAACTCGTTCTCGCCCTGGATCTAAACCTCCCTATTAAAGCTAAATTGACATCGCTGGAGCCAACCAAATCTGTATAAATTTTTTGGGACACCCGGTGTAATTATTATTTCAATACAACCATGAAGAACTACTGATACTTTGTATTGCACGTCAGTTACATTTCATACTAAATAAAAAAATATGTTTATGTATACAGTACCAGTATTAAAGATGCATGTGAAATGCTAAATACTGTACTTAATTATTATTTATTTTTAATCAAATGTTTGCTAGATACTGCATGTCTTGCACCTATGTACTATAACACTGTTTTTTGTCCAAGAATTCAGATGATTATACATTCTTAAAACTTGTTTCAAAATTCTGAAACGTTTTCATACTACAAGCAGTCTTATCAGGCTGTTGTAAATTTTTTAGAATCATGTGAGAACTGTTGTTCTAAATTTTATGTACACAGGGCATTTTACTGTAACCTGACATGTGGAGTACATGTGTCGTTTTCTTGCATTTTTCTTCAAATGTAAGCAACAGTTTTTAAACAATTCTAGAAATAACAAGATATTTTGCAACACAGCAGTTGATGCTTTGCCACTATTGATGACACAAGCAGCCAACATTACTGTGTAACAATATCCTGCCAGGACAGACCTTTACATCTTTGTAGGCATTCTCTGATCGCTTTTTCTGATCATCTGCAATGCCCTTGATATCCTGGCTCTTTCTTTGTGCATAAATCTTTTTAATTTCTTCCTCCCTTTGCTTACATCTGCCCTTTCTGCAAGAGCAGACGTCATCCTTGCAATAAACACTTCTGCGCTTGCATGGGCAGCCACGAGAACATGACCCTTTACACTTGCAACCAACTGCCTCTGAGTCACTGTCAGTACTCTTATTATCAAATTCATTGCTTGAACAGCTGCTGTCACTACTTGATAAATAATCCTTTTCTCTCACTGCAACCTGAAGCAAAGAACAAGAAAGGCATGGGAAGTACTTGGTCTAACTATAAGAGTGGTATTCCACAGGAACTACAACAAATATTCTCCAACCGAATGGGGTCAGGGAAGAAAATGAATTTTGAATTATCAAAATCTTCACAATATTACACTACCTATATTTATGGAAATTGATGTAACTAATTTTATTCTCAGCGTCATTGTTGTTGAAGGTTGTCGAGCCCCTCCCTCGCCCATTAACGTTGCAATGATGCTGTGGGGGGGGGGGGTATTGATATATTACTGACCCCTCTCACCAAGAAATCCTTGCATCTGGGACTTTCTCCACAGAGAAACAGGCTGGATTTCAAAAGAAAGGTATAGCTTGTGAGAGGTTTATTGCAAGAATTCTAAATAAACATTTTGTTATAAATTCAGTAAAAGGCTATGTCAATTGTTAGTTTCCCATCAAATAAATATATTATGAGTAGCTAAGAATGATATACTTTTATCATCAGATTATATTCCAAACCTTTTCCTTTTTATTTGCACATTTTGCCTTCTTGCATTTACAGTTCTTGCCACATTTTATGCCATGTTTGACACAAGCACAACCCCGTTTGCACATCCCCTTGCATCCACAGTACACCTGTGGCTCCCCTTCATCGTCTAGAGTCTGCAGCTCCTCTTTGCAGCACAACTTGGACAATGTGGAGTTTGGTGCATTCATCCCTAATCAGAATGAACATAAAGCCCAGAGAAAGGACTACATTCATCTAGTAGCCCGTATTTGTGCAGAAAATATCCCATGCCTCCAATTCCTCACTCCAATGGCTCTATTTATGGACTACGTAAAGATTGGAATAGGCCGGTTGGCCCCCCTCTGTCTGTTGGCCCAGGCCTACCTACTACTACAGGCTATAAATTATATGGCATAATACCATTAATTTGCTATTTATGTCAAAAACGTGGCAAGCAGAAGCATGCATGAGTTGTGAAGGTGTTGTGTTATTGCACAGTCAGTGGTGTAATCCTGACTTTGCAATTGCTGCAAGAACAATATGCCTATGGCAGACAGTTGTTGTTGTTGTTTTGTTTTAACCCTAAACCAGGCTTTTTGAAACTTTGGGGACTCCCTCTTTAAATGCTAGAGACTTGAAACTTGGAACAAGTACCAAACGCAATAAGGAACACAGGATGACATCATTTGTTTTTGTTTATCGTTTTTTCTTCATTAAATGCATTACGTTTTCAACTCAACACCAATACTTAAAATGACTTCAGCAGAGTATTTGGGTGGAGATTAGGAGTATTAAGACCTGTTTACAATCTAGCAAATACTGGTCATGTCCTTCCACAAAGGATGCCAAGCTAGCAGAACTTTGCAGAAAAACATATTTTGTCTGGTTGAAATGTTTATTATACACATTATGCATATAAACAGTAATTATCCTCTTTGCTCATCTAGATCATGGATCCAAGCCGAAGTGAGAGATATCTAATGATAACCGATGCACAAAAAGAAGTCTTGGTTAATTATTTCAATGACGGGATGACCTCAAACATGGAAGGTGACAAAATCAACAGTGCAGCTGAGACAACTGGGCTAACAACACAAAGAATCAAAGTAGGTCTTTTTAAATAGATTGCTGAGTGATGTTTCAGAAAGCTGTCTTATTTACATCATGAATTAAAACCCAATGGGAGTGCATGCTAAAATATGCAGGTATTTACCCGGCCAATCCTGTTCGGCATACTATCACTCAGTGAAAGTCTTTAGGATTTTCCCCAGAAGAGCTAGACCCCTGTCTAGAGTCAATCCCCTGGTTTCGACAGGTTTTGGAACTAGCTATTTCATTAAAGGTCCTTATTTTGGCTGGTTACAATGTTGATGAAAATAGCAAAAAAAAAACAATGGTGATGTAGCCTAGTTATTTAGCTGCATAACAACGTTGTTTATCACCTCATTTCTGTTGATTATTCTATCTTGTGTAACATATTTTCTTTGAGGTAACTTATTCGGGTCACCTGGTACATTATGCCCCGTGCCATTGTGTCTTACTTCATAGAAGTATGCAACAATACGATAAATATGCAATGAATATTTTTTCCATCTATTTTTGAAAGATATGGTATTAAAATGGCAGATGCAACGAACAAAAAAAGTCTAAATAATTGGCACACTGAGACCTTCAAACTTATGTTATCATCAGAGTGTGACTAACTAAACCAATGCAAACCTTTATATAGGTATGGCTAAGTAAAATGATACATAATCAAGATAAATAAGGTCAATTCAAAAGAGCATGTCCAGATCTGAATAGTTGGTCTTCATATGTGGTCAACAGCTGTGTGTTCTTTAATTCCATAAAATAAAGAATTGTTCTTTCAGGTTATTATTTCGATTTCCACATTCAAAAACGTGACGTGGGAAGATACATGACGAAATCCCCGTTCTCGACTCGGATATGTGATTGTTCATTCGATTACGCAAGTTTGTTGTTTGTCCAATGTAAATGACCCTACCTTGGCATAGTTTACATGATAAAAAGTATACAATGTTCTTTGAATGGCAAGTAATATGTGATCTGATATTCCAGACCGTGTTATTTGCAGTTGTAAATGATTCAACTGGTTGTAGATATGATCTGCAAAGTTTGCAGCGAGAATTGTTACATAAATGGAGTCCAGGTGTTGCTTTGTTTTGAGTCCTGGGTTGCGAGCTAAAGTTTGAACTTGTCAGTAACAATTTTATGTTTCGGGGTTGCTTAAGCGCAAGGACTGTTTTCGAATTTTCGTTTTGTTTCGTTGTGAGTAAAATTATTAAGGAGCGATCGTATTGTTTTCATTATATTATTAAATTTTAAACATGGATAATGAGTGGTTACAAGAGGTAATACATCTTTTTTACATTTCTGTGGTGCAGGTCCATGTACTTTAGCACGATGGAAAGCTGCATTGATTTTTTCCAATGGGTAACTGCAATCTAATAGCCATTCTTTGAGTTCTTTTAAACGTTGTTGTACTAGTTCGGGATCAGAGACGAATACAATTATTCTTTTGGCGACATTAAATGGTATACTTTCCTTTATGTGTGATGGATGAGCACTGTTAAAATCGAGGTACTTGTTTGGGTTTGTTTCCTTGTAATAAATATCTGTGTTAGCAAATCTTCCTTCAACACGGATTATCTTTATGTCTAAAAAATTCAATGTTTCGATATTTTGCGGTTGAGACACTTTCTGTCCTAATTCCATGGTAAACTTGATCGATTCGTCAAGTTCGTTTAAAGCGTTTTTTAGCGAATACGGGTCTATTTCCCTTGGCAAAGCGATGAAACCCTCGTCCATGTAACAAAAATAGTTTTTCTCGATATAAGAGCAAATGTCTGCATTGAAGTATTTTGGTAGAATCACCGGAAAAAGTTTTGTTTCTTCTAAAAAACCAACAGTGAGGCAAGCGTAAGCCGGGGCAAATTTTGTTCCCATTGCAGAGCATAGATTCCAAATCTTTAAAAAGGCTGGTGTAAAATTGAGTGACCTATTTCTTTGAACTGAATGACTTCAAAGCAACTTTAGCTAATTCTCTATTATTCTACCGTTGGAATTTTCTGAAATCTTCAATATTTTCAGAATTAGAATGTTTTTCTTCTTTTTCAAGACTCCAAGAAAAATTTTCAAAAGAACTTAAAACCATCGTAATTTCCAAACCGTTTGACGTAACATGAAATAATTTCGAAGAAAACCATAGTTTATGAATGCCTACAATATGGTATCAAGCAAAAGTCTCTCACTCATCTGGTTTATGATTTAGAAATTTGATGACGTCACATCCTCAAATGAGTTGAAATGTAAGATACGCTGTAATTTCCAAAAATATTCAAAATTTCCTAAAAATCCAACGGTAGAATTATAGATACGTAGCTAAAGTTTCTTTCAAGCCATTCAATCAGAAGAAATAGTTCATTAAATTTTACACCCACCTTTTTATGCTGAGATAAAGATTTGGAACCTATGCTCCATTGCAGTTCCTTTTATGTGTTTATACATATCATTATCAAAACAAAAATTATTATTTACCAGAGCGAATTTTGCAGATTCTAGAATGAAGTCTTTTGTGAATCTTTCTGGTATTAAGTCACGGTGTACTTCGACCCAGTATTTAATTGCGTCTAATCCGAGATTATGGGGTATACTTGTATATAGGCTTGTAACATCATAGGAATATGAATTAGATTGTGTTATGAATTCTTCTGGTAACTTGCGAATAAAGTCCCAGTCATCTTTCACCTAAGTTTTCAAAGTTGGTACGATTGGTTTTAACAGCGTGTCGAGAAATTCACTTAGTATTTGCGTGGGAGCTATTGGGCCTGCAATGATTGGCCTACCTTTTAGATCTCCTGGAGGTGCCATTTCTACATAATCAGCATGTGATGAAGTTATCTGATCAATTATTTGTTTGCTCTTATGGATTTTCGGTAGGACATAAAAATTGCTTGTCTTCCATTCGAATTCTGTAATGAATGTTTTTTTCCCTGTTTCGTCAGAGAGTTTTCGTGTTTCTTTATATTTTTTTTTCAGGTTTTTCATTACGATGATATCTTCGTTTAAAGTGACTTTAATGTAGATGTTTGAGTTAAGGTGGCCTTCTAACACTAGCGTGTCTTGATAAAAAGGTTTGTCCATTAATACAAAGTTTCCACTTTTATCCGCTTGCTTATTATATTTTCATTTGATGTAAGTTCTTCTAGGGCTTGTCGTTCCTCTATGGCGAGGTTATCTTCGATATTAGTTCTTTCTGGGTATAAATATTCAACGAGGTTACAAATATTGTTTACTTCATGGTTCTCGGTAAATATGGGTCTGTTCGATTTGTTCCTATGAATTAATATATCGTTACTTTCTTTTTCAAAAATACTTCTTGAATTTTCACTCTTCTCATAAATTTCTTCATGTCACTTTTAAACTGAGTTCTTGGTGGTGAAACTAGAGTAAACTTGGGGCCTTTGCTTAATAGTAGAGTGTGTCGTTGGACCAAGGAGAAAGATGAAAGGTTGATGAGTTTAGCGGTAAGGGACGAGGGGGCTGTTGAAGATGGCTGCTGTGAAAGTTACTGTTATTTGCTGTTGTGCTTGCCTTTTTCTTTGTTTTGATTCGTGTTTGGTTTTTGATTTTTCAGTATTGCTGAAGTTTAGATAAGATCAAATTTGATTGGCTTAGCATTACTGAGGGGGATAACCTAGGTTCCAAAGGTTCCAGTGATTTGATTGGTCAATTGACTGGGAATAATTTAAAGCTAAATAATATGATTGGTTCAAACGTATAGAAGAGTAAAGTTCATGGAAGATATCTGCTGATTGGTTGAAATCATATATTCATTTCTTTACAATGGAGGATGTGTAGCAGTTCGGTGGGATGGAAAATTAATGCCTAAAGTAGGGTTCCAAAGGTTCCAAGGGTTCCAGTACTGTGTTTCTATATCAACAGTCTATATCCCAAGGTACCGAAAAGGTTCCAGTACAAATACTGCATAACTGTCTTTTTTGTGTAAATACTACATTGAAAAGCAGGGTTCCGAGGGTTCGAGTACTGTGTTTCTATATCAACAGTTCATATATCAAGGTACCGAAAAAGGTTCCAGTACAAAAACTGCATAACTGTCTGTTTCATGTTAATGCTTCATTGAATAGTAGGGTTCCGAGGGTTCCAGTACTGTGTTTCTATATCAACAGTTCATATCTCAAGGTACCGAAAAGGTTCCAGTACAAAAACTGCATAACAGTCTGTTTTATGTGAATGGCTTATTGAATAGTAGGGTTCCGAGGGTTCCAGTACTGTGTTTCTATATCGACAGTTCATATCTCAAGGTACCGAAAAGGTTCCAGTACAAATACTGCATAACTGTCTGTTTTATGTGAATGCTTCATTGAATAGTAGGGTTCCGAGGGTTCCAGTACTGTGTTTCTATATCAACAGTTCATATCTCAAGGTGCCGAAAAGGTTCCAGTACAAAAACTGCGTAACTGTTTGCTTTATGTGAATGCTTCATTGAATAGTAGGGTTCTGAGGGTTCCAGTACTGTGTTTCTATATCCACAGTTCAAATCTCAAGGTACCGAAAAGGTTCCAGTACAAAAACTGCGTAACTTTCTGCTTTATGTGAATGCTTCATTGAATAGTAGGGTTCCGAGGGTTCCAGTACTGTGTTTCTATATCAACAGTTCATATCTCAAGGTACCGAAAAGCTTCCAGTAAAAATACTGCACAACTGTCTGATTTATGTAAATACTACATTGAATAGTAGGGTTTGGAGGGTTGCAAAGGTTCCAGTACTGTGCTTCTATATCAACAGTTCATATCTCAAGGTACCGAAAAGGTTCCAGTACAAAACTGCATAACTGTCTGTTTTATGTGAATGCTACATTGAATAGTAGGGTTCCGAGGGTTCCAGTACTGTGTTTCTATATCGACAGTTCATATCTCAAGGTACCGAAAAGGTTCCAGTACAAATACTGCATAACTGTCTGTTTTATGTGAATGCTTCATTGAATAGTAGGGTTCCGAGGGTTCCAGTACTGTGTTTCTATATCAACAGTTCATATCTCAAGGTACCGAAAAGGTTCCAGTACAAAAACTGCGTAACTGTTTGCTTTATGTGAATGCTTCATTGAATAGTAGGGTTCTGAGGGTTCCAGTACTGTGTTTCTATATCCACAGTTCAAATCTCAAGGTACCGAAAAGGTTCCAGTACAAAAACTGCATAACTGTCTGTTTTATGTGAATGCTACATTGAGTAGTAGGGTTCCGAGGGTTCCAGTACTGTGTTTCTATATCAACAGTTCATATCTCAAGGTACCGAAAAGGTTCCAGTACAAATACTGCATAACTGTCTGTTTCATGTAAATGCTTCATTGAATAGTAGGGTTCCGAGGGTTCCAGCACTGTGTTTCTATATCAACAGTTCATATCTCAAGGTACCGAAAAGGTTCCAGTACAAAAACTGCATAACTGTCTGTTTTATGTGAATGCTACATTGAATAGTAGGGTTCCGAGGGTTCCAGTACTGTGTTTCTATATCCACAGTTCATATTTGAAGGTACCAAAAAGGTTCCAGTACAAAAACTGCATAGCTGTCTGTTTTATGTGAATGCTTCATTGAATAGTAGGGTTCCGAGGGTTCCAGTACTGTGTTTCTATATCAACAGTTCATATCTCAAGGTACCGAAAAGGTTTCAGTACAAAAACTGCGTAACTGTCTGCTTTATGTGAATGCTTCATTGAATAGTAGGGTTCCGAGGGTTCCAGTACTGTGTTTCTATATCAACAGTTCATATCTCAAGGTACCGAAAAGCTTCCAGTAAAAATACTGCACAACTGTCTGATTTATGTAAATACTACATTGAATAGTAGGGTTTCGAGGGTTCCAAAGGTTCCAGTACTGTGCTTCTATATCAACAGTTCATATCTCAAGGTTCCAAAAAGGAAAACAGTGCTGGAACCTTTTTGGAACCCCTTTACATTTAAAATTGAAAACAAATACACTGTACTGGAACCTTCAGAACCCAATTTTAAGATAGGGGTTTAGCAGGAGAATTAAAGTCTATAGGAAAATAATACTGAGACCTTTTCCGTACCCTATACTTTTAAACTTCAATACAGAAACACTGTACTGGAACCTTCGGAACCCTTGGTACCTTCGGAACCCGATTTCAAGATAAGGGTTTAGCAGGAGAATTAAAGTCGATAGGAAAATGTATTACTGGAACCTTTTCGGTACCCAGCATTTTAAAAATTCAATACAGAAACCCTGTACTGGAACCTTTGGAACCCTTGGTACCTTTGGAACCCGATTTCAAGAAAGGGGTTTAGCAGGAGACATATACAGTATATAGGAAGATAATACTGGAACCTTTTCGGTACCTTACACTTTTGAAATTCAATACAGAAACACTGTACTGGAACCTTCGGAACCCGATTTTAAGAAAGGGATTTAGCAGGAGAATTGAAGTACCGGGTGTCCCAAAGTGATGTATTATCGTTTGATTGCTTATATCTCCCTAACCATTGCAGAAGGGCTAAATTGTATTTGAGGATGTTGGCTTTGGTTTAGGTCAATTTCTTCATGTCAAAAAGAAGATCGATAAACCTGCTCAAATTCGAGCCTTTGATAGCATGAAAAAGAAACGGCCTTCTTTGCCAGTCAACATTTTAGATGTGATGCAAAAGGCTGAACTTATATGTCGTTCATAGAATATATGGTGTTCAGAGAATACGAATTCAGTTAATACTCAGTTCAGAGAATACGAATACGAGTTCAGCCTTTTGCATCACATCTAAAATGTTGACTGGAAAAATAGGCCGTTTCTTTCTCATGCCATCTAAGGCTTGAATTTGAGGAAGTTTATCGATCTTCTTTTCAACACGAAAACACCTCGGTAAATCCACAACCAACATCTTAAAATACAATTTAGCCTCTAGGCAATCAAATAAAACAAAGTTTTTGAACGTCGGTTAATTGGTTATGGACATGTAAGCACTCAAACAATAATACATCATTTTGGGACACCCGGTATATCGGAAAATAATACTGGAACCTTTTCGGTACCTTATACTTTTAAAATTCAATACAAAAACACTGTACTGGAACCTTCGGAACCCTTGGTACCTTCGGAACCCGATTTCAAGAAAGGGGTTTAGCAGGAGAATTAACGTCTTTATGAAAATAATACTGGAACCTTTTCGGTACCTTACACTCTTAACATTCAATACAGAAACACTGTACTGGAACCTTCGGAACCCTTGGTACCTTCGGAACCCGATTTCAAGAAAAGGGTTTAGCAGGAGAATTAAATTATATAGGAAAATAATACTGGAACCTTTTCGGTACCTTATACTTTTAAAATTCAATACAGAAACACTGTACTGGAACCTTCGGAACCCTTGGTACCTTGGGAACCCGATTTCAAGAAAGGGATTTAGCAGGAGAATTAAAGTATATAGGAAAATAATATTGGAACCTTTTCGGTACCTTATACTTTTAAAATTCAATACAGAAACACTGTACTGGAACCTTCGGAACCCTTGGTACCTTCGGAACCCGATTTCAAGAAAGGGATTTAGCAGGAGAATTAAAGTATATAGGAAAATAATATTGGAACCTTTTCGGTACCGTATACTTTTTAAATTCAATACAGAAACACTGTACTGGAACCTTCGGAACCCTTTACCTTCGGAACCCGATTTCAAGAAAGGGATTTAGCAGGAGAATTAAAGTATATAGGAAAATAATATTGGAACCTTTTCGGTACCTTATACTTTTAAAATTCAATACAGAAACACTGTACTGGAACCTTCGGAACCCTTGGTACCTTCGGAGCCCGATTTCAAGAAAGGGATTTAGCAGGAGAATTAAAGTATATGGGAAAATACTGGAACCTTTTCGGTACCTTATACTTTTTAAATTCAATACAGAATCACTGTACTGGAACCTTCGGAACCCTTGGTACCTTGGGAACCCGATTTCAAGAAAGGGATTTAGCAGGAGAATTAAAGTATATAGGAAAATAATATTGGAACCTTTTCGGTACCTTATACTTTTAAAATTCAATACAGAAACACTGTACTGGAACCATCGGAACCCTTGGTACCTTCGGAACCCGATTTCAAGAAAGGGATTTAGCAGGAGAATTAAATTATATCGGAAAATAATACTGGAACCTTTTCGGTACCTTATACTTTTAAAGTTCAATACAGAAACACTGTACTGGAACCTTCGGAACCCTTGCTACCTTCGGAACCCGATTTCAAGAAAGGGATTTAGCAGGAGAATTAAAGTATATAGGAAAATAATATTGGAACCTTTTCGGTACCTTATACTTTTTAAATTCAATACAGAAACACTGTACTGGAACCTTTTTTACCTTCGGAACCCGATTTCAAGAAAGGGATTTAGCAGGAGAATTAAAGTATATGGGAAAATAATACTGGAACCTTTTCGGTACCTTATACTTTTTAAATTCAATACAGAAACACTGTAGTGGAACCTTCGGAACCCTTGGTACCTTCGGAACCCGATTTCAAGAAAGGGATTTAGCAGGAGAATTAAAGTATATAGGAAAATAAAATTGGAACCTTTTCGGTATCTTATACTTTTAAAGTTCAATACAGAAACACTGTACTGGAACCTTCGGAACCCTTGGTACCTTTGGAACCCGATTTCAAGAAAGGGGTTTAGCAGGATAATTAAAGTATATAGGAAAATAATACTGGAACTTTTTCGGTACCTTATACTTTTAAAATTCAATACAGAAACACTGTATTGGAACCTTCGGAACCCTTGGTACCTTCGGAACCCGATTTCAAGAAAGGGATTTAGCAGGAGAATTAAAGTATATAGGAAAATACTTCTGGAACCTTTTCGGTACCTTATACTTTTAAAGTTCAATACAGAAACACTGTACTGGAACCTTTGGAACCCTTGGTACCTTTGGAACCCGATTTCAAGAAAGGGGTTTAGCAGGATAATTAAAGTATATAGGAAAATAATATTGGAACCTTTTCGGTACCTTATACTTTTAAAATTCAATACAGAAACACTGTATTGGAACCTTCGGAACCCGATTTCAAGAAAGGGATTTAGCAGGAGAATTAAAGTATATAGGAAAATACTTCTTGGAACCTTTTCAGAACCCTACCCTTTTAAAATTCAATACAGAAAACACTGTACGGGAACCTTTGGAACCCTTGGTACCATGGTCTTTATAGGGTGTGCAAACTTGCATCAACGCCAAAAATCCTTAGTAAGAGGAACTATAAATGTGTTCTTGTTGTCTGTATGATTTTGGCAAATAATATTCGACATTAATGCTATATTGTTATGCAAATGAGAATTTCTATTCCAGCCAATCACAGAGCATCTTATCTAAACTTCAGCAAGACCCCGATTTTTGCCCTTGTTTGATTTGTCTTTTTGAAAAATGTCTTTTTCTTCTTTGATTCTCTTTTCCCATCTTTTTATTATTGCTGTTTCGTCTTCTTTTGCTTTTATCTCCCAAGTGCTTTTTAGTTCTTTGAGAACATCTTCATCTTGCACTTTAGAGTGGAAGAATTCATGTGCATTGTCATCGATCTTTAAGAGTTTTTTCTCGTGTTCTCGTCCTCTGAGTCGTAAAATTTAAATTTCTGCAGATAGTTTATGTTCAGAGAGTTTGTTGTACACGGCAATTTCTTCATGGGACCCTTTGTGAGCGATTTCTTCCCTGAATTTTCTGGGGACATAGGGTGGATCTTCTTTAAGACAGTCTGAATAGAGCTTGGTCATTTCAGTTGAACGTGTGAAAGTCCAGAATACATCGCTGCGTGCTTTGAGCTTCTGATTCAGTGCTCTTTTGTGAGTTTCTTCAACATCACCTGCTTGGAGCTGAATGGCTTGCTTGGTTTGGTTCAAGGCATCTGGAGTAATCAACATCATTTTGTTGATGGTGTCTTTCATTAACTCTTCTGCTGATTCAAGAATCCTTGGTGTGAGGTCATTTATGATCTTTGGTAATATTTGTAAAACACTGTTAAGTACGGTTTGCTTGATTGATTCCAATTGTTCTTCGGAAAGTATACATATAGCCATACGTATATAAAGGTTTGCATTGGTTTAGTTAGTCACACTCTGATGATAACATAAGTTTGAAAGGCCTCAGTGTGCCAATTATTTAGACTCGTTTCGTTCGTTGCATCTGCCATTTTAATACCATATTTTATCGTACCACCTTCATCTTGCACTTTAGAGTGGAAGAATTCAGAAGAATAATTTCTTCAGAATAAAGAATAATAATATTCAGAAGAATTTACGGAAAAAATGTCTTACCAGTTTATCAATCTTCTTTCTCAAAGATCTCGCCACCACATCTTTGCCCTCCTCGTCCAAATCCTCAGTCTCAACTTGCTTTTCTGCAGCAGCTCGATGTTTGTATGATGTTTTTTCTGCTTCACCCATGTCGTTCCAAAGAGCTGCTGCATATGCCATCTTATCTGACATTTTGCTATCATCACCTACATGATTGGGCAAAAGGGAAATTAAATTTGTATCACTGAAAGAATCCAATACAATCCTTTTTAAACTTATACCCTGCATTTGTGCACTTAACAAGCCAAGGATTCTTATTAATTCTTCAGTACATAATAATGTACACAATGCATATAGTATCTTTAAAGATTAGAATAGGCTAGCGAGGTGATACCTGCATATAAGAACCTAGTGGATTAAGAACCTGCATGCTGAAATTTTGCAACAAGATCCCCATCTTATAATAACCCATTCAGGCTAACATTTGAAATAGGTTCTTATTTGCAGAGACCAAAGTGTCTTATTCATCAGAGGTTTGCGGAAGGATCGTAAATTTTTATATCTCATGGGAAGCTTCTGAAGGCTTTTCTTTGGATTACATAAACATTGCTGATTCTTCTAAAAATGCTGTTGTGAAGGATACCTCATAAACGAAAGTGATTCTAAATTTCAGTAAATAGTAGGCCTCGAGTTTGAATCTGAAGAAAAGACATTCCTCAAAACCTTGAATAAAATAAGAACCAAGTCAAAACATGAACAGCCTCATTTCCCACTAAATATCCAAAACATAAGAACCTGGCCAGGCTGACTTGCAAAATTGTAGGTTCTAAAACTGGTCATAAACTCCAACAAGTACTAAGCCCTAGCCAAAGAAGTGACTATTGTTTGCAAATATTGGAGATTTAATTCCAAACTGTTTATGACATGAGACAAGGAAAGGAATTCTGGTGTGTCTCAGTTTTTGCAATGTGGTTGTTCGCAAAAAAACTTGCTTGGGAGCAAATCTCAAATGTTTGCTTCTATATTCATTTGGGCAGGGCTTCAATGTTCAGTAAGTACCCGGCGGGTGCACTTCTATATAAAAGGTGATACACAAGCTTGTCTGAAGCTTTCCAAAATATACCCTTTTCACTGAGAAAAGTCTCAGCAGTTAGACCCTATTCACTGACATTTTATCGCAATGTTTTAGAAATTTATACCCCTATTTTGGAGAATCACTGACATGCCCTCCAGACGGTTTCCTTTAAATGCCACTATATTTAGCCCTTAAATACTGGAAATACTACTAACTATTCAAAATGGAGCAGAAAATGTGTATATCTCCATTACACTTCCATACACTGAAGCACAAATATGGTTTGAGCCATACAGTATGGTATGGTTTCAGTTATTAACTCTACAAACTTCAGCAAAACTTTGGTTTTCTGCAATCAAAGCTGCCCACAGATTCCTTGATTGATGTATTTCCTGCACTATGGAAACCATTCACTATAAATTAATAAGATTGGAACTCATTTTCATTACATTACATACATCCCATTTATTTACTTTGCATTTAGGATTTAGGATGTTATTGATATGATGTTGTGTAAAAGTATGGTAAAACGTATTGAGTACATTGCATCTTTTTAAAAGCATTAAGAATTTTATTTATTTTCAAGGAAATTGTAAACAAATCTGCTGCCCTCTCTTGATCTGGACTGCTGATGACCACCAAAAAATCGAACTTTCAAATTTATAGGCCTAACCACCTTACCAATGGCACTATACCAAATTGCACTGAAACATGTAGCAGCGGCAAAAAATGACACGTTCCTCTGGCTTTCCCTCAGCAATTTTTGTTCATTGACATCATTAACTGCGTAAGGAACCTCATCAGCTTATCTAGCTCCCAAAATTACTTCAAATGAAATGTAGCAGCGATACATCCTCTTCCTTTTTCCCGCGTTTTTTCACTAAGCCTCGAATTGCAAAAGAGGCTGTTGCTTCTGGGTTGCTTCCATGAAAAGATGGCTGTGTGTCAGAAAGTAGAAAGGGCAGAGTCTGTTTATATCGTAACAACTTTCAAGTGAATACTGCACTACCATGAAGTTACCTGTGGTAACATGTTTTAGTATGAAGATGTCTCTACCTATGCAACTCAGAGAAGATGTTTCCCATCAAACAAAACTGAAAATCTACTGAATGAAAAGCTGATCAAAACAGATCAAAACTGACGACTGAGAGAGAAGCAAAAGGAAATAATCAAAGAGAGAGGCAACGTAGAACGCTTTTTCTACCTGAAACAGCAGTGATGCCAGTCAGAAATACAGACTTATTATCCATTTTGTCACCAAGGAAATCATAATATTGGTTTTGATACAACCATATACAATAATGCTATTTTATGGAGCTGCAGATTGGAGCATTAGAGCACTTCTCGATATATAACATTTTCCAGATCAAAGTTGACTGATTTGCCGTTAGTTTAGGCCGGATCTGATACATCAAGCACATGACTACTGCAAGTATCACCCACTGTACTAAAATGGCTTTACCTAATGGAAAGGAAACACAACCAACACCATTTCAAGAATCTGCATGTTAGCTACTACTTGCCTTTGAATATTGTTCAACAGTTGCTGGGTTTTATCCCCTGTTCTACACCTGAAAACATAGAACTACTGATGACTTGCTATTATTGAGAAACCTATGCCTAGATTTTTATTGGACTTCAATTGAGGAATTTGATCTGGCCAAAACAAAGATAGTTACATCACCAAGTCCCCAAGTGTTTTGTATTCAACATTGTACAGAAAAAGTCTATTATCATTCATGAATTTGAAATCATTCAACATCAAGTTTATTGCACGTAATGACTAGTCAATTGTAACTCACAAGAGGAAACCATCAACAACAACCTTATTCTTGAAATTAGTTGTTTTTAATCAAGTATCTTTTTAAAATCTGCTGACCAAATTGTAAAATAACCCCCCTTTTTTCTAAATCCTAGGTCCTAGGATTTGAAAATTTTTTCACCCTATCTCAGTGAATTTACAGACAAGCTTGCGTATCACCTTTTATATAGAAGTGCACCCGCCGGGAGTAAGTATCAATAAAAACTTACCATTTATTTTCAAGAAGTCTGACCTGAAAAGGTCATAGCCACTTCTCTTGCGGCTGCCAGTGGAAACTGACAATTGCCTTTTGTGTTCCTTGCCTCCTTTGTCAGCCAATTTCCTCTTTTTGTTGTCAATCCATCTCTGTAATGTAAAGATTTAGAGATAAATATATCTTTATAAATAATATCACAGGAGCTATGCAGGCCTGCACTAAACAGAGGCTGTTTCAAATACACATATCTTTTCTATTAGAAACTCAACTCTCAGATCGCCAAAAAATAAGAAACTCCAGTACTAGGAAAACATAACATAAGATACTTTTGATTTAGATAAAGTCAATTCTTTGCATTTTTCTACTTTAACTGTATCATGTTACTCGGAAGGAACTGGAATAATGTCTAAACATCAAAAGGCTTCAAAAACTGCATCTTTGTTTGTGCAATATTTAGGCAGTTCAAAGAAATGAAGTAAAATGTATATGCTAAAAAATGCTTCACACCAAAGAAACCTTCAAATCAAATAAAGACTTCCTCATTTGTAAGTTATGCTTCTGGAATATTCCAGCTAAACTTGTCTTTGCGATCTATGTGATCTTAAAGTTTCTCGCAAAGAATTCCTTGTAGCAAATATATGTTCATGCACAACTAATTTCCAGCTAATGATTAGATTAGTATGACTGACTGAAGCTGCTATTTGGTTAGTAATGTTTTTGGTCAACATTGGAATTTCAGTACTGGGAGAATACAAGTAAAGAAACTATTTACTGTTTGATAAAGAAAACCCTTGAATAATTTTTACTTTGATTTCATTTGTTTCCTGTGTAATATTACTCGTAAGGTACTTGAGTAATGTCTAAACATTGGAAAGGCTTAAAAACATAGTTTTGAACTGCTCATGAGGGCACAGGTAGTGAACATGAAGATTGTTATGGAACCACTAAGAGACTCGTGAAGAAACTCTAAGTTCTCAAAATCTGATAATTTTAAGAAACTTTCAGTACTGTCTGAAATTCTAAGTTTCTTATAAAAAAATATGTGTATTTGAGGATAAGCGGTTTTCTTGTTAAAATACTGTAAAATCCCTCATATGACAAACTCACTTCTGAGAAATAACAGGCTGAGTCTCTAAATTCATGTAAGGCCTACCAAAATACAAGAATTATTCAGAATCAGAGCAATATATAACAAACAGACAGAAACGATTCCAATGGAAGAATATCCTTGACATTGCTTTCATCAGATTGAAATTAACCCTGCTCCCTGGAAGACTTAGAGGCCCTTTACATGAGAAATTTCAACCCGGGTTGAGTTGAACACGGGTTGAGTTTCAACTCGGTTGACGGTGTAAGCCTTCATCGCGTTTACATGAAGAAGGCCGAGTTGAAACTCAACGCGGGTTCAACTCAACTCGGCAACTCAACCCGTGTTGAAATTTCAACACGGGTTGAAATTCTCATGTAAACGCAAAATTTTTTCAACTCAGGGCGAGATTAGAATGCGAACAAAGGAAATCGAATCTATTTCCGCAATCATTCAAATATTTGAGTGGGCTCACATTCCTTCTTCTATTGTTTGCAACCATGTGACCTAATCTCAACCCGTGTTGAGATTTCATGTAAACGCAAGGCAAAATAAGCAATGCTGTTAAAACTCAACCCGTGTTGAAACTCAACACGGGTTGAAATTTATCATGTAAAGGGCCTCTTAGGCAAGTCAGGTGGTTGACACATGAAGACATGGATTTTGATGTATTTAACACAATTGTTACGCTTGAGGTAATTTGAAACTCAGCAAGTGACTGGAGACTTTGAAGGTAATTTGGCAAGTGACTGGAGGAGCGTGCTTTTTTACCTGACTCCTTCTCTTAGACAAATTCAAGTTCAGTTACATTTTGAATCTTTGCTCTCAAATATCTATCCATTTCTAATTTTCTTTTGCCTTTGGCATCTAGCCATGCAGCCAAAATCTTGTTCAATGCTGTTTGAAGGTTGTTTTACCAATTTATCAAAGAGACCAACAAGATAACAATTCATTTTTACTATTTTGAATGCATAGCAAACAGATTAACAATTATTTTCCGGCCAAAATACCCAGTACAGAAACCCTTAAATGTTGATGATGGTGATGCTTTTGTTGTGCACAGTTTGTTGATTTGGTTGGAAGACACTTTTGGCCGCCATTTTGTGTTTGGTAGTTTGGTACTTATTATGCGAGGTAGGCAAGTGTTGTAGGTTTATTTATTCAATGAGAAAAAGTAGTCAGCAAAATAAAACGAGGTAAACTGTAAAGCCGAGCCTAATTCGAAAAAATTAGTTTCTCATATGCGAGCTTTTACTATATCAAAGTAAGCCTTTAATTCGACATTGTTCTCACCTTTATAGTGTCTTTGTCCAAACCGGTCTCTTTTTCAGCTTCGCCAAGGAGTTAAATGGCACGCTCGTCTCTCCTGTTGTAATTGTCCATACCCCGTTCATGATATTTTGTTAAAGTTGCTCTCGTTTCATCCGAAAGGACAGCTCTCTTTGTTTTACGTCGCGGTTCCATTGTGCAAGTACGAGAAGAAATCAAACTTGTTAGACTGAAGTGTTCCGTTCTGTCGGCGTGGTGTACAGCCAGTTACCACCGACCACACCAACCACATACCACCGACCACACTTACCACCGTCCACTTACTGCACTTACCACCGTCCATAATAGCCACCGACCACCAACCACCAACCACCGACCAAGAAAACCACTTACCACTGACCAACAAACCACTTACCACCGACCAAGAAACCCACCGACCACTTACCACCGACCACTTACAACGGAGTTGGTTAAAAGTGTCGTTTTCAAAAACACTGATGCAGAGGTGTCCATCATGCGTCCACTGATGCAGAGGTGTCCATCATGCATCCATAATAATTGTCAAAATAAACACTGAAATATTAAAGTTGCCAAATGTCCATATAATCAAATCATCGCTCGAATCAAACCTTGGTTTCAGGTGCAAGCTAAATTTGCCTTTGCGCAGTTCATACCTCTGGTTTTTTATGTGTCTGTTTTGCGTTTCGACACATTTTATCATGGAATGTTGACTACATGCTCAGTTATGCGCGCTTTGTCAACGTTCGTATGCAGCACAAACAAACAAAACTTCATCCAGGAGTTCCTCATTTAGAAGGCCACTTACATTCCAACAAGGTGAAGATGAAGTTGCGATTGGGATCGCAGAAATAGAGCAGACCCAATCGAGTCCACGACCCCTTGTCATGACTCTCAAGTGGTGGGGTCCTACCGGGTATCGAACCCACTCCGCCTGACTGTTCTGGCTGCAAAGTCAGAGGATTACACCACAACACCACAACAGCTACCAACTCAAAGCTTCCTATGCCTATTCTTGTGCGTGAACAGACAAATCTGTGTCATTTTGTTCCCATTCTTTTATCGGAAAGTCTTTAAAGTGCTTATGCAACCAAATAATCAATCTTTTGTTTTGCTGTTAAAATTGAAGACCATATCGTCCACATCAATATTCAAAAAACCAAATTCAAATATCTTACTCCAAAGTATTCGTCGAAGAAATACCTATGGCAGAAGCTGAATTAAAAATGATGGTCAGTGTTGATGATCAGGTATTTGTGATGCACATTTTCATGGTAAAATGTATGCATGATTTTCTGAAGGAAGAAAGGAACATTTAGGGTGGCTATTCTTTTAGCACAACAGCAGCCCATTGCTACTGTCAACAAGCGTACAACACAGGTAGTGAATATCTTATCTTGTCACCATTGCACCTCCTTCACCAAAAAATTTACAATGACATCCCAACATAGAGTGCAGGATGTGCAGCTCCTTAACTTCCTCCACCACATCCGATATGCTGCACCTACAGAACAGATGCTACAAGATCTTTGTGAAGGACGTACACTCTCTATATCTTGTGAAAAGACTGTTAATAGTTATGGACAATGAGCAACTTGTACCTCTTCACATTGGAATGAGGCTGATGCTCACTCAAAACATAAACAAATCCATTGGATATGTAAATGGACAAATTGTTACTGTCTCTGCAGTCTCAGGCAATACGATCATATCATCTCATCCTCGAGGCTCTATAATAAATATATTTCCAGTGACACGTCTCACCAATGACATTCCAACCACTGTCTATCCATGTTTACCAGGTTATGCCACAACCATTTCCAAGATTCAAGGGCAAACACTTGAGAAAGTGATTATCTGGCTTGATAGTCCTACAACACCAGCAGGAACTGCATATGTTGCATTGTCACGAGTTTGCAAACTTAGTGACCTCCTGTTTATGACACCACTGTTAACAACGCAATTCACTGCAGCTACTTACAGAGTATTGAATATCCTCAATGCATCATTGATATTCCTCTGCAACAATTATTAAATTTCCCATAAACAGAAAGAAAAACAGAAAAACAACAAAAAACAACAAAACAACACAAACAAATACAAAAAACCCTTCTTGAAACCACCACTTTGACATAGGCTTATTAGGATTGCTCCCAACTAAGAGTGGTTATTTTACATTTCCAATACTTATATCATATGATACTTTTTACAATGTCTTTATGTACTTTCTCTCGTGAAATGAGAATTTATGGATATTCTCTTTGTTTACAGATGAATCGTAAACTCAAAAGAAGACACCTGGGGTCACATATTTTAATCATTTCTCCAAAAATTTCATGGTTCCGTACGGCGCCCAGAAGCCACTGCCACCAGACGATAAAGTGTTTGAGAGGTTGCGTCCGGAAGGGTGCGAGTGGCTTCACCGTCCCCACACGGGCATGAGCGAGTTGGGCAGCACCCTGAACGACAACATGACCATTCTACAACAGGACCTGACGTTCCTGGATCACCAGATGACAGCGAACTTCATTCAGGGTGTTGAGCCTCTTGGTACCCTTCTCAAAAAGTTTCATCGTGACTACCAGGGGCCCAACACCGATGCTGACAAACGTGCTGCTGCCTTAGCTATAATAAATCCACCTCCACTACGTGCACCTGCATATCCACCTGCATATGTTCAGCAGCAATATCCAGCACCACAAGCACATCAACAAGCACATGCACAGCCATTGCCACAGCAACAGCCACAGCCAAACCAACACCAACAGTATTATCCTGCACAAGCGTATGGTTACGTACCGCCACCACCATACTACCAACAACCACTGCTACCACCATCACCCTACCATCCTCCACAACGAGCACCAGAACCACTGCAAGTAAATGTACATGACCCCATAAGTCTCCTCTTGGCCACTGCACCTCCAGCTACACCACGTCCACCTCATATTTTCCCATCAGCACCCACTAGACCAACTACACCATCACCGTTCTTGCCACCCACTGCCATTACAAATATTCCATCTTCACCTCCACATGAAACAATGTTCATCCCCACATATTCCCTCATAGCATCCACATTTCGTAACGTTCCAGTCATCCGCAGAAGTCCTTCACATGCATCATCTCCACTGACACAATTTTTCCATCACTCTCCCGATAGTGACTGTCCACCTCCACCACCACCAAATCCACACCACACACCACACACACCCACCAACATTCTTCCATCAAAACACCCCACAACAATAGCAACATCTACTGTCACCATCACCAAGAAGAAGAGAACACACAGGGCACATCAACCAACAGATATTCCAACAGTACCACACATCCCCGCAATTGACGAAGCACCACCAAAAAAGAAGAAAAAGAAGGCAAAGAAGAACTTATAAACTTCACTTGTACGAGACTATCGACATTATTATCGTTTGAATTTGATGAGCTTCTTTTACATTTACGCTTACATTTTATATTTCACGCACTTTCAGACAAAATTGTATTGTTCTTTCTGTCCATTCCCACTTTCTCGTTATATGCTACATTTTCATCTGCAGGTAGTTCAATAACAACCAATGTACGTATCGGGCGAATTATGAAGGATCAGTAACATGTGACACGGTGCACAGCCTTTTCCAATTCCAGTCACATCATACAACAACTCCGGAAATTAACTGGTTGCTTTGTCAATATGATGTCATCTTTATTGACGAAATCTCCCAGATTTCTGTGCAAATCTTTCATCATACTATTGCCACATTGGAGAAGCTTGATCGCCACCCATTACTTGTTTTGTCTGGTGATTTTGTACAACAGCAGCCCATTCCTAGCATAGCTTCCAAATCTTTAATTCGACTTAAAAAGGTGGGTGTAAAATTCTGTGATCTATTTCTTCTGACTGAGTGACTTAAAACAAACTTTAGTTACTTATCTTTAATTCTACCGTTGGACTTTTCAGAAATTTTCAATATTTTTTGAAATTTCAGCGTATGTTACAGTTCAACTCATTTGAGGGTGTGACATCATCAAATTTCTAAATCATAAACCAGAAAAGTGACAGACTTTTGCTTGATACCATATTGTAGACATTCATAAACTATGGTTTTCTTTGAAATTATTTTATGTTGCTTCAAACAGTTTAGAAACTACGATGGTTTTAAGTTTTTTTTTTTAAATTTTTCTTGAATTCTTGAAAAAGAAGAAAAACACTCTGATTCTGAAAATATTGAAAATTTCACAAAAGTCCAATGGTAGAATTACAGAGAAATAGCTGAAGTTTCTTTGAAATCATTCAGTTCAAAGAAATAAGTAACTGAATTTTACACCAGGCTTTTTAAAGATTTGGAACCTATGCTATCTACTGCACCAAAGCAACAAGGAAACTGCCACTCCTCCTCAAAAGAAATCATTATGTCCTGGAGCTCTTGTGCTGTTTTTGGAAAGTGTTTGTGTACAGCAATTTCCCAAAGTTGTGCAGTTATTGCTGAACAAACTTCATTGACAATATTAGCAACAGTAGCAGTCCCTAGACCAACTAACTCAGCGACGGTGTGCAGATAGTCACCCCTTGCTAGTCTGTAAAGACAGACAGCCAAACGAAATGCGGGGGAAATTGGAAAGTCTGTGCTCAGCTCCTTTTCGAGATCTCCCTCGATATGTCCCAATGTATACAGAAATGTTGCTTTGCTTACTCGAAAATTTCTCTTAAACCTTTTGTCATCATAGTTACTTCATGCGTTCTCCCAACAGCCAATATTCCTCAATAATCTTCGACACGACCTTGGCTTTCTTGCTGTTGCACCCACAGCTTGCGCGTTTGTCAGGAGTAAAATTGTCATGAACGCCACATTAATCAATCTCTGTTTCCTCTCCAACATAAAGGCAATGAACTTAGCAACTTCTTTCTTCTGCTCTCCTTCCTACGAATTTGTTTCAGGGTTCTCATGCTCTCACATATGTTCATAATCTTTTTTCATGTTGCCCTTTTGGAAATGATGGAGACACTGCTCGTTTTTCGCGCCAAATTCATCGCAGCTGCGTGTCTCTGCAGCTACTGACTCAAATTTAATTCGCTCTGGGTGATAATACGCAGTATAACTCAAATACAAAATGTTCCATGCATTTTGTTGCATTACAGACAAATTAAATGTCATTTAATTCGCTGCGACGAAAATACGCAGTATAAACCAGGCCTAAGATGGATAATAAGTTTATTTGCTAAGATAGTATAGTTGATTTGCCGCAAAGTTTTAAAAGTAATAACTATTTAAAAAGTAATACTGGGCTCAATACATGTCCTTTACAGGATCCCGTATCTGCTTAGAATCCATATACAGAAAAAATCGGAATTCTGTATCCAATACAGTCCATGACCGTATATGCTCCCATCTACACAAAATACAGCAGTATACTTGTCCGCATTTCACCCTGAATAGTGAAAAAAATGCGAACTCAATTTTTCAAAAAAGAAATTATTTGAGCGTCATTTACGTGAACACATGTTCTCTGATGATGGTAGAAGGGAATTAGTTGCTCTTATAGAAGAACTTCAACAAGTTTCGGTCATGTCAGTTCCGCCATCCACATTTGTTATTGGAAAGGCAAGTAACGAGATATACATCATTGACACACACATTTATCAAGAAGATCTCGGAGGGGATGGCAATGCAGTGATCAAAGTTTTCCAGGATGCTCTTTGAGCTGCAAGATGGATTTGGATGAGTCTTTGACAAAGGTGGAGTTGTTGAAGGCTGCCAGATGCTTATGTTCGTGGAGCAGAACAATACCGAACCAGATCCAGAAGAGAAAAATGAAAGTGATGATAATAATAATAATAATAACCAAGATAATAATATTAAGTAATGAAAATGAATGGGGTACGACTGGTTTTCAAGAAAATTCCGTCTCCAACAGTATTGGCTCTTCGTCCATTGCAGTGATAGATGGTTTAGAGAAAGGTACTGTGGAACCATGTAGCGCTCAAGGAAGTTCTGTCAGCAGCAATAAGGGTTCTTCGTCAATTACAGTGATAGGAGGTTTAGAGAAAGGTACTCGGGGAACATGTAACGTTCAAAGAAATTCCATCAGCAGCAATAAGGGTTCTCCTTCAACTACAGTGATAGGTAGTAGTAATTTATTTATTTTTTTTTAAGTGGGCTGATAACCTGATAGGGTTTCTAGCTATTTAAAGCTAATTTAGGCCCACTATGCATGCCGCATCCAGGCATGGGACCCCTAGTTAAACGTCCCTTCTGAAGGACGGTGCGAGGTGAGTTGCGAGGTCAGGCCCCAGAGGTCACCCATGCGGAGTTTGACCTCACTCGACCGAGCTTAACTTCAGTCACCTGACGGAAACTGTTTAAGCCACTCGGCCACTCACCGCTAGGTGCTTTAGAGAAAGGTACTCGGGGAACATGTAACGTTCAAGGAAATTCCATCAGCAGCAATAAGGGTTCCCCGTCAATTACAGTGATAGGTGGTTTAGAGAAAGGTACTCTGGGAACATGTAACGTTCAAGGAAATTCCATCAGCAGCAATAAGGGTTCCGCGTCAATTACAGTGATAGGTTCTTTAGAGAAAGGTACTCTGAGAAAATGTAACGTCCAAGGAAATTCCATCAACAGCAATAAGGGTTCCTTGTCAATTACAGTGATAGGTGCTTTAGAGAAAGGTACTCTGAGAAAATGTAACGTCCAAGGAAATTCCATCAACAGCAATAAGGGTTCCTTGTCAATTACAGTGATAAGGTGGTTTAGAGAGGCACTCTAGAACCATGTAGCTTTCAAGGAAATTCCATCAACAGCAATAAGGGTTCCTCGTCAATGACAGTGATAAGGTGGTTTAGAGAGGCACTCTAGAACCATGTAGCTTTCAAGGAAACTCCATCAACAGCAATAAGGGTTCCTCTTCAATTACAGTGATAGGTGGTTTAGAGAAAGGTACTCTGGAACCATGTAACGTTCAAGGAAATTCCATCAACAGCAATAAGGGTTCCTTGTCAATTACAGTGATAAGGTGGTTTAGAGAGGCACTCTAGAACCATGTAGCTTTCAAGGAAATTCCATCAACAGCAATAAGGGTTCCTCGTCAATTACAGTGATAAGGTGGTTTAGAGAGGCACTCTAGAACCATGTAGCTTTCAAGGAAATTCCATCAACAGCAATAAGGGTTCCTCGTCAATGACAGTGATAAGGTGGTTTAGAGAGGCACTCTAGAACCATGTAGCTTTCAAGGAAACTCCATCAACAGCAATAAGGGTTCCTCTTCAATTACAGTGATAGGTGGTTTAGAGAAAGGTACTCTGGAACCATGTAACGTTCAAGGAAATTCCATCAACAGCAATAAGGGTTCCTTGTCAATTACAGTGATAAGGTGGTTTAGAGAGGCACTCTAGAACCATGTAGCTTTCAAGGAAATTCCATCAACAGCAATAAGGGTTCCTCGTCAATTACAGTGATAAGGTGGTTTAGAGAGGCACTCTAGAACCATGTAGCTTTCAAGGAAATTCCATCAACAGCAATAAGGGTTCCTCGTCAATGACAGTGATAAGGTGGTTTAGAGAGGCACTCTAGAACCATGTAGCTTTCAAGGAAACTCCATCAACAGCAATAAGGGTTCCTCTTCAATTACAGTGATAGGTGGTTTAGAGAAAGGTACTCTGGAACCATGTAACGTTCAAGGAAATTCCATCAGCAGCAATAAGGGTTCCTTGTCAATGACAGTAATTGATAGTATAGAGAAAGGTAACTGGGGTCCATACAAGATTCCATATCTAAAGTTGAAGGATGGAATGCTGACAAAAGCAGATGCGTACAGCCTCCTCATATCAAAAGCTACCAAGAGTGACCGCATTCCATAATCCTGTAGACGCAACGCAATTTTCTTGATTAACAGTGTGAAATTTAACCCTATTCCACCTGGGCTCTTTTTATTCACTCCTCACCTTGGGAGGGGCCATTATGGCCCCCCCTACTTATTTCCAGAACCGATTGAGTTATGAAGTTGTAACTTTGTACACAGTATCAACAATCTATTGTGATTCTAATTAGGTAATAAAAACCTAATTAGTCACGTGACTTGTTGCTAGGCAACTAGATATGTTGTGACCAGTCTGCAATAAGGTTATGTAAGGTTATGTAAGGTTACTGTAATAATGTGCTATATTTTAGTGAAAACAAAGTTTATTCTTAAAAATGGTTAAAAATCTTGTACAACATCATATTTTCTCATGAAATAACATGTTAAGTTTTAATTGTTTACGCACCTGTTCAAACAATGACGTCATAAATATATATGATGTCATACGTCTAAAAACTATAAACATAAAGGAAAATTAACAAACCATATATCATATGAAAGCTCGCAACGAGAGCAATTCAATGACACCAATTAAAACAAAATTGAACAAGAATTCACCAAACTAGAAGGAATTTGGTGTTTTCCTTTGTGACATCTCTCCAAATAAGGGCATTCAGTGGTCACATGACTCATAAAATTGAAACAAAATTTGTGGAATCTTTTAGAGCATTAGATTTTAGGAAAAGTCAATTGGTACCAGCACTCTGTCTCATATAGGTAAAGAGCTGTGTAGCAATGCTTTGTTGGGGGCATAATGCCCCCCCCCCCAGTGGAATAGGGTTAAGAATCCAGATGATGTGAAATGCAGGTTGTTGAAAATGTTGTGTTACTTAGAGTCGACACAGAAAATAGGCTTGTGTGTGTTTAAGCCAACGAGTATTCAATAACATGTTTACGCAAAACTCATACCGTTTTATACTATGGGTTGTTTACGCGAATGGAAAGTCCCCTGGGTATAAATATAATATTAACATGAATCCTTCAATTATACAACATCTCCCTTTCTTGAGTTCATAAGTTGTCCATATTTTCCAGTGCTTTCAAGGAAGGTTTTATTGTTCTCTTCGGTCTTGTCAAAATGTTCAAAGGTGGAATTCTTGGTCCCTGAGAAACTGACTGACTGCTTTCAGTTGACTGACTGATTCTGGTTGCTGCTGTGACTGGTGAAGGTGGTGGTAAGGGAGTGATCTGTACCCGGTTACGCTTCACTTCTGAGGTAGGTGTTGCTATGACATATTGCCTTGGACTATGTGACTTTTCAACAACAACGCCGGGTTGCACGTGACTCTTGATTTTCACTTCCTGTCCTGTGCATAAAGGAGGTAATGGTTTTGCATGATGTCGTGCATTGTAATACAATTGCTGCTTTTGCTGGTATGCTGTCTCTCTTTCATTCAACTTGCCGAAATCTGGCCACTTTGGATCAAGTTGTGCATGGAAAACAGGAACTGTTGTTCTCAGCTTTCTTCCCATCAACAATTCTGCAGGCGAGAAACCGTTTTGCAGCGGAGTCGATCTGTACGCTAGCAATGCCTGATGCTTGTCTTTCTCCTTCTTCAAGATGTTCTTGATTGTTTGCACTGACCTCTCTGCTTCGCCGTTTGACTGAGGGTAGTATGGACTGGATGGGTTTAGTTTCATGTCCCAATCTTTTGCAAAATGAGTGAACTCACTACTGTCAAATGGAGGTCCATTGTCGGATCTGATCTCTTCAGGTATCCCATGTCTTGCAAATACGTCCTTCAATGTATTGATTACATCAGGTGCTCTTTTGCCTTTGTTCATACCTGCAACTTCAACGTATCTAGAAAAATAATCTACTATTAACAGATAATCAGATGCCTTGGTGTGGAAGAAATCGATACCCACAAGTTGCCAAGGTCTTTCTGGAAATGCTGTGGGATTTAAAGGTTCAGGGGTATTTGTTTTATACCCTGCACAAATTCTACAAGATTGAACCATATCTTGAATTTCTCTACTAATTCCTGGCCACCAAACTGATTGTCTAGCTCGACTTCTACACTTCATTATACCTTGATGTCCTTGATGAATTTTATCTAAAACATCAAGTCGCATCACAGAGGGTATCAAAATCTGCATAGATTTCAAAATGACATTTTGAACAATGGTGAGTTCCCCCCTGGAATTCCAATAAGGTTTAAGAGAATCAGACATTTTATACTTCTCTGGCCATCCTTCAAGTATAAATTCTTTCAGTTTGCAGCATACAGGATCATTCTCTTGTGCCTGGATGATTTGCTGCAGCCTCACATCAGAAACTGGCAATGCTTCAATTATGTTTGCTACGTACAGCGTCATCTCATCATGATCAATCAGACTCTCTGCAGACTGCTCAACTGCTGACAAATGTGACAATGTGTCTGATGTGTACATTTGCTTGCCAGGAATGTGAATCATTTCCTTGATTTGAAATCGCATAAGTCGCATTCTGAATCTCTGGATTCTTGGAGGAAGTTTCTCTACCATATATGTAGTCAACAAGGGAATCAACGGCTTGTGATTAGTTTCACCAATGATTTGTTTTCCCAGGATGTAATCACTTGATCGCTCACATGTCCACGTGAAAGCAAGACATTCTTTCTCGATTTGACTGTATCGTGCCTCTGTAGGCGTAAGTGCTCTTGAAACATATGACACTGGTTTCCAGTCCCCATCCTCTTGTTTCTGAAGAATAACACCACCAATACCATAAGAAGATGCATCTGCATTAATTTTTGTTTCCTTATTTGGATCATAAAGTGCTAAAATAGGAGAAGGCACAAGTGAATGCTTTACATTTAGAAAGGATTTATCCTGTTCTGGGCCCCAGTACCACTGATTATCTTTGCAAAGTAAATCTCTCAATGGTTTTGTTTCACTTGCCAAATGACTTTTGAATTTGCTGAGATGGTTGACCATTCCAAGAAAAGATCTTAATTCTTTCACATTTTTTGGTTTCTGCATAGAAGTAATTGCATTTACTTTCATTGGATCAGCAGAAATTCCATTTGAAGAAATAATGTGGCCTAAAACTTTCACAGTTTTCACATTAAATTCACACTTTTTCTGATTCAAGGTTATATTAGCTTTAGCTAATCTATTAAGGACAGCTGTTAGTCGCTTGTCATGCTGCTTTTGATCAGCACCGTGGACAATTATGTCATCAATGAGTACTTCAACTCCTTCCAAACCTTCAAGTTTTTCACTCATACATCTCTGGAATTGTTCACTTCCAGTGGAAATACCATATGGTAGGCGATTGAAACAGAAACGCCCCCAAGGGGTTAAAAATGTTGTCAACAAACAAGATTCATCAGATAATTTACGTTGCCAAAATGCACTGTTAGCATCCATTTTGGAGAAAATCTTTGACCCACCAAATTTTGCTAAGGTGTAATCCACAGAAGGCAATGGGTGGACTTCTCTCAAAATGTTTTCATTCAATTTAGTTAGATCAACGCATATGCGTACATCACCATTTGGTTTTGGAACAACAACCATAGGTGCACACCACTGGGTTGGTTCAACAACATGAGAAATTACTCCTATCTCAAGCATTCTATCTAACTCTGCTTTTGTTTTCTCAAGAAGTGGTAATGGTAATTTTCTAGGCACTGTCAAAGCAAATGAAGTAGGCTCGGGTATCAATCGGATTCTGTATTCGCCCTCTAATTCTCCAAGACCTTTGAATAGAGATGGGTAACCTTTAATTATTTTTTCTGTATACTTTTCATCAACTTTATTTGTATTAGTGGTCACTGTTTCAACTTTTTGAATTAAATTCAATTTAGAACTAGCCATTCTTCCTAACAAAGGTGTTTGAAGACCTTCTACAACATAAAATTCTTCATGTAAAGACTGGCTGTTTGCAGTTAATTTTCCAATAAATTTTCCTGAGCATTTGATTTTATAATTACATGGGCCTAACAATATTTTATTTGTTGGCTCCAATTTCAGATTTTCTTTTTCAGCAAGCGTTTCAAACAGCGAAAGAGGAATGACAGAGACATCTGCCCCTGAATCTAATTTGAATTTCAGCTTATTTTGGTTCAAGCAAACCTCAGCCTGCCAAGGCATATTATGAGTACAACTACTCCTCACTGCATCGATGTACACTTCACCAAGAAATAAATGATCGTCATTATCAGCAGAATAAATTGGAAAGATCTCACCTAAGACTTCATTGACTCGTTTGGTTCTGCAAGCCTTTTTCCAGTGTCCGGTCTTTCCACATGAATTACATTGAGAATTTCGTGCTGGACACTGACTTCTTTTATGGAGAGGGCCAAAACACCGGTCACATTTCTTTGCATCTGGCTTCGAAGAAATTTGTTCATTCTGAGTTGCTCGTGTTTGTTTTGCTCCTCTCGACCACTTGTGTTGATCTTGTCTCTGCCTTGCATGTTTTGCATCTTTCAGCACGTCGACGTTAGGCCCTGTAAAAACTGAACGAGTCATTAAACTTTGTTGTTTTCGGACAACCTCCTTCTGGCGAACCAAATTGACAGCTTTTTCCAGCGTCAAATCTGCCTCCAGTTGAAGTCGCTCTGATAAGGCTTTATCCCTTATTCCAACCACGATTCTATCTCGAATTAATTCGTCGCGTAGATCATTGAAGTTACAAAATTCAGCAAGGGTATACAAATCAGTTATAAAATTATCAACAGACTCACCCTCGGTTTGTACACGCATATTAAAACGAGCACGCTCGAATATCACGTTGCGTTTGATTATGAAGTGCCCTTCAAATTTGTTCTTTACTGCGCTGTACTTTTTCTTATCATCTGCCGTCATTTCAAATGATTTCAAAATATCGTCTGCTTCATCTCCCATGGAATAGATGAGTGTGTTCACCTGACTTTCTTCGTCTTTCTTGTTCAGCTCTGACGCCAGTCTGAAGCGATCAAATCTTCGGATCCACTTCGACCACTCTTCGGGCTTGAACGAGAACCTCTCTGGGGGTGAAACCTGGAATGTTGCCATTTTGCGAGCTCACAGCTGCGGCGCCTTTAAGTCTTCGACCGTAGTCTTACGACCGCTCTTCCCCAACTGTAGCTTTCCAAGTTCAACTCCAGAATGTAGCGTTGAGGCTCGTTAGAATACTCCTGTCACCATGTTGTGTTACTTAGAGTCGACACAGAAAATAGGCTTGTGTGTGTTTAAGCCAACGAGTATTCAATAACATGTTTACGCAAAACTCATACCGTTTTATACTATGGGTTGTTTACGCGAATGGAAAGTCCCCTGGGTATAAATATAATATTAACATGAATCCTTCAATTATACAACAGAAAATACATGCTTACAGAAAATTGGCAGCGCCACAACATTTTACCGGTTGGTCTCTTGTAGTCTCTGTCACTGAAATGTAAGGGGGATTAATTAAAATAGGGAAAGGCTTACTTATCAATGCACACTCAATAATAATGTCTACACACAAAGGGGCTCAGAAAGATTAGTTAACATTGAAGAAACTTTTATTATATCATCCACTATCGGTAAAAGTAACATAAAAAGTTCATTCTTCCAATTGCGTTCTCCACATTTATCCTAGCATTTGCTATTCTGGATGTTTTTCTGACATTTTCAGATGTCATTTGTTGTCCAGTTGGTGCTGAAGGTGGAATTACAAGACACCATTGATGAAAAGCGAGGATATCTGCTATTTTAAAGCCCTTGTTTGCCATCAACTGATCACCTGGACGCAATCTATCAAGGAAATCACAGTCCTGTACAACAAACTTATCTGATTATCTTCCACCATAAGCATCAGAAAGAAATAACACTATTCCATTAGGAGTAATAGCAATGAGGACCTTGATAGTGCAGTGGTGCTTTAGCCTGCATGCAGACTCAACTCCTCGAAAGTATAGAGTCTGCGCAACAAAGTCCATTTACCCTTTCCATGACTCAGCAGAAATGAAAGCCTCGTTTTTGTTTGTCTTCGCAAGTGGTGACTTCGCCCGTTGCGTTCAGACACAAAGGAGATGGAGGGGCGAGATGTCTTGTCATTCTTCCAGCATGTCACTTCGCCGATTATACATCTATGAGTGCTCTACTTCAACGTCTTATCTTGGAAATGATACTGCCATTGTTCAGTTTATGGAAAGTTGATTTAGAATTTGGTGCTAACGTGACAATGCTCTTTCAATGAATAGCAGTTAAAAGCATTGTCATTCCACGACTCAAAAGGATGATACATCGTTTCTTGAAAGTTTAAGAGTCCAAAATACAGTATATTATTATCATTATAAATTGCAAAAGAAACTTAGGTAAGGCATCAACATTTTTCTGTAAGGGCAAGGCAGCCAACCAATTTTCATCTTATTTCCAACAAGCTGCACATAGGTTTTAACAAGGAAGTGAGGTGCCTGGGTTGGCAGGAAGTTGCTTGAATTTTTTGGGTCATTTTCATTGCCTAAAGTTTCTTATTCTAAAAAGCAATTTAATTTGGACATGGCCCCATCACAGCACCTAACATTCAAAATGTTTATCTAGGTTCAAGTTGGTCAGTTCACCTGTCCTGTGTGCAAGAAACAGTGCAAGAGCAAAAGTGGATTAACGAGGCATTCATCTGCAAGACACAAAACCAGCAGAGAAGAAAATACCAGAGCACATGATGCTGAAATTGTGGAAGAAATCTCCCTTGCTTCCTTGACTGAAGTGATTGTGAGTACAGCTTCAAGAAACAAATGTTTCCCTTCGAATATGACTGAAGAAATTAAAAATTTGCCTGTCATACTAACTGAAGAGTCAACTCTCTATAAAGACATTCAAGGGCCTTACAGGAAATTGCAGAAACATGGTGATGCTGAAGAATTTTATAGAGCTTTCTACTCCACCATCGTTTTGCATTCAAATGAATATTTATCATCTTTGACAAGCCATGCATCAACACTCTTGCTTCAAAGGTTGCTGATGGCCAGCTGATATTTTATAAGAAATCATTGAATTGTGATACCCCTTAAAACCCAAATCAGATGAAGCTCAGCCAAGAAGAGAAAGATGAACTTGGCTATCTTGATGGTTATGTTTTTCACAACCTGTTCAGAAAGTTAAAAAATTCAAAGAATTATGTGACAAAGGAGAGTCAAGATTGCATGCAGATTCTAAAAGCTGGGAAGACACAGGAAGAGAACATACAAAATCAATCAACACCAAATTTAGTTGCCACACTTAGTCGTGGAGGTCTATGGGATCTGAAGTCTTCCCCAAATAAGAGTTGATAAAAGCCAGACATGCAACACTTAATTAGTCAAAACTTAGAATTGATTGCGTCATTGATTTTTCAGCCTGGGCTGAACAAATGTTGGCCATTACATGGGAGCGCGTCACGTAAAACAATGGGGAATAAAGGATTTACGTTTCATCTCGGCTAGCACAAGGTGAGATGAAATTTCAGCCCAGGGCCAATTTTCAGCCCGTGGCGAAACATTTTCCATGTAATGGCAAACTGATATTTACAAGCTTTTGACCGTAGAGGAGGGCTGAAGTTTCACCTCGGGTGAACGGGCTGAAAACTCCCATGTAAACAGGCCCCAAGTTGAAATCACTGATGGTTTCTTAACCATGTCATAAGGAACCTTTCAGCATGTTGCCATATTAATGGCCTTTTAAAAAGAAACTAAACAGGCTGTTTTGAAAAAACAGGTTTCTATTTTGTGGTTTCTTACTGTATTGAAATTTGAAACTTGTACCAAACACTTTCTTGTTTGATGTGTGCCCTACAAAATTATGGTGCTTTTGGGTCTGCTTGTAATTGATCCAAACGACTCATTTGGCTTACATTCCAGACGATATGTCCAAAGGGGTAAACAGGATGATTTCCAGTATATTAACCCTATCAAGCCTAGGGGGGGGGGGCTGACTAGCAGCATTTCTTCTGTGGATTTTTACATAGTGCATTTACAACGCTGAAACTTTCTGACTTTTAGTTTTTATCCTTCTGATAATAAAAAATGAACTTTTTAGAAAAATGGAATTCATTCCAGGGGGTAAATGTGAAAATTTTTGAGATATGTGTGGGCAAAATTTCAATAAATGCTAATAAAATCTACAGCAAATGTAGGAAAACAATGAAATTGAATGAATATGTGCTACTTTTGATCCTCTATCCAACTGCCTAATTTGTTTGTAATTTAAACGTATGATTATGCGTCATCACTTTTTACAAATTTCTCTTTGCAAAGCAAAAGCTATTCGACCATAGAATACACTAAAGTTGGATCCATGTCCTTGAAGGCTCTTATTCAACGATGGTCCTTTGCGCGCTTCATTTTTGTTGATTCCGAGAAGGAGATGCAACGCAGCTAGGCCCAGACTAATAAAAATGAAACGCTTTGCAGTTGCTCCCATTGACGAAGGTGCATTGGAAGAGGAGACTTGCAGGGATAGGCAAAGAAGACTTGTAGCTTATATCAATAGGCATGAAGAACCAAGAGAAAGTCATCATTTTTGTTAAGTGTAAACAGAAGGTGCATTAGCAAAATCAAGTATTCCTTTACTTTTCAACATGTTTCTTTCTCCCCACTAAGTTCCCTCTTCTGCAAATCAATAATTTTAATTTTCATATAGAGATGGCATACGTTTAATGAAAATTTATAAAACAAATTAGGTCATCTGCTTCTATCTAGTTTCTACACAGTAGGTGATGTGTACATTAAAGTTCCAGCCAATTAATCCTAACAATCCAGCATAACATATACCCAAGAAAGCTGTTTACTGTTAGTTTCCAAGAATATACCTCTTATTCTACACATTTCAGCCAAAACATTTTCAACAATTGCCTCGTTAATGATAATATAATAGCTCCGCACCAAAAGTTTGTTTTAAAATCTGAAGAACCAGCACTTTTAAAATTTGACTGTACACAAGATTACTGTACCTTCAATTTTGAAACATCCTGTTTACATTGCTCACACGCATACCAAAAATGATTTATGATTGGCTCTATCCAGGGAATTAAATCTCCATTTCCCTTTTCTTTTGCCTTTTTGTGTAGAGCTTTGCTGAGACATTTTGCCTTATGCCATGTATCATATGCATGAAATGTACTGATCAGACTTGGGCAACTTTCTTTCAATTCTCTTATGCGCTTGGTTACTGATGTTGATGCATCAGTGATGATTTCACCTATCATAATTTTGTCACACAACCGTTTGAGAATCCTTGTCATTCCCTCACGTTCCATGTTAGGGCCTGTTTATATGAGGCGAGCCAGCCCGCCTAACCGGGCTGTCTCGTCTAGGCGGGATGATTTTAGTTTGTGTTTATATGAGTGAAAACTATCCCGGCCAGACGGGCTGGCCTCGTAATGCTGCATGTTATGACGTATCAAGTTATTTTGAAAGACAATGGCCAGACAACCACTTTCAAATTAAACAATGCTATCTCGCCTACGCAAATCAGTTACGCAAATCAATCAATCAATTATACCGGGCCAGCCCGCCTGACGCTGTTTATATGAGCTCGCTTCACTGGGATCCCGCCTACCCAACTCACAGATCTGGGCTGACCCGCTGCTCATATAAACACAACTTTATTTAACAAAGGATGTCTTTGTTCACTCAGATCTCACCTAGGCGAGCCAGCCCGGTTAGGCGGGCTGGCCCGCCTCATATAAACAGGCCCTTAGTGGACACTCCTCCAACCTCACGTGCATCCATTACTTCCAAATCTAAAACAATTTTTGTAAAATGCTCCGTTGCAACATATACACCATAGCGTGCAGAATGGCCTGGCGAATCATTGCGACCATCTCCACAAATGCAAATAACACTGTATAGTTTCATTGCCTCAACTGTTTCTTTCTTCATACACTCCCAGAATTCTAGAATTTCAGGAAAACGGAAAAAATTTTGGTTCCTTCAGAATGAAAGCATTTCTGGGCTTGCTAAATTCAGGAACTTGCAAAAAAGCTTGATCTTTGTGTAGTTATTTCTTGATAGGAGAATGCAGCAAGGAATAAGGACGTCATTGACATACACATCACTGTAGTGCACCTCAGAAGAACACCATGTCCCAAGGTTCATAAGTCAAACCCCAGATTGAAATGCCATAGCAGAGGAAAGAAGAGAACAGGGAGTTATAGAGTGATATAAGAGTATCCAAGGGGACAAAGTGGCATACCTTAAAGAAAATACCAGCGGTTCTAGAAAGTTTTTGCATAGTTCAGTTATGTGATATTTCCAAAACAGATGTTCATCCATGACAACTGTTGGAGAAGTTTAGCTTTTAGGACAATGTAATTAAAACGCCCGCTATTACCGGGTGAGTCAGAAAAAACGTGGGGTGTTTGGCGGATTGTGACGTCGCGTTTAGCCACCCAATCGTTGCGAACTAAATCATTTCATGCAGCCATAAATCTGACTTAGATCATAAACCTTTCCCTATCGAAATCGGTCATATGATGCATTGTTTGAGAAAGATTTTCTTCGTAAGACTTTATATGGGAGTCTTGCAAACTGAGGAAACCTTTAACCAAGCCCCTTCAGCATTTTAGCCTTGCCAAAGTTACGGATACATGTGGTATTATCAGGGGAGAGTGAAACCGTTCGGAAATAGTGTTTTCTCCCATAGGAGGCCTTGTCATAAATTGTCCTGCGTTGAGAGACGGTAAAAACACATGCTTCTTGGAGTTTTAAAGAGAATTCTTCCAGCAAGATCAACGCGCTGCACTGTATCATTACAAAACTATTTCCTTCTCCCTTGATAATACTACGTAGCTTTGGCAAGGGCAAAATGCTGAAGGGGCTTTGTTAAAGATTTCGTCAGTTTGCAAGACTCCCATACAACGTCTTAAGAAGGAAATACTTTTTGACTAATACATCAAATGACTGATTTCGATGGGGAAAGGCTTATGATCTAAGTTAGACCATTGGCTGCAAGAAAAAATTTAGTTCATTATGATCAGATAGCTGAACGCGACGTCACAGTCCGCCAAACATCCCACGTTTTTTCTGACTCACCCGGTAGAAGGACGACTTTTTGAATGAAACTATGCTAAAGACCTTGGTAGGAATTTTCCCATGGCTGGCAAGAAAAGGAACTAATTAGTATTATTCCTACATTTATACTGGAAAGAAAAAGAACTCTTATTGGCAAAATTAAGTTACCTTAGAAGCATTATTCTATAAAATATTTGGCCTGATGAAGGGAAATGTGAATTTTAAGAAAATTAGAGAAAATACGTAAATGTTTCTAGGAGGGTGCAAACCCATTGTCTAGGCACCGCCTACAATACAAACTCTATTTTAGTTTTATTATTTGCTGTTTACTCGCTGTTTATTATATTTAATCCATTGTATTTAATTCTAGTATAAAATAACGTGCATGTAGATTTGACTTCAAATTGATTGATCGAGAGTGAGATTGATGCGAATACTTGATGTAGATTTGGAGATTGATAGAGTTGAGATTTGAGATTTACATGCACAAAAAGATTGAGTTTTCTGTGTCATAGCTTTAACCAGCGCAAGCAGAGGCAGCTCTGTAACAAGAACTCCTAGAAACTTTACATACATGCTCTTTGAACATTCTGTTTACCAATTTTGAGATTGATGAAATTTGTCAATTTCTATCTGGGAGAGTGAAATAATACAAAATTTGTCTTCTCTACGTTAAATGCAAGCTTGTTTGAGTCAAGCCATAGCCTTAACTTTTTTAAGTTCTCTGTTGAACTTCTTTGTAAGTAGGTCAAGGTCATCAGACTCACAGCAGGGGCGGATCCAGGAAAAATTCTGAGGGGTGCTGAAGAGGGAAAAATGAGGGGGTCCCACGCGCTATAGGAGACAGAGTAATTTGGATGTTTTAATTAATAACGATATTTAAATTTACCTTCTGCCACTTGTTGTTACTTTGCTTGAAATCCTCCTATTTCTTCCACGCTGTATTGTGGCTTTCATTTTGTTTTTTTCGAACTGACTGTACCGCTTCCTCCCGCCCAGTGGTAAGTGAGGCCAATTGCGCAGCCTCCACCATCTCAAGCCCAGAGCAGTGGTCCAGAGAGAGAAAGAGTGGGTAAGAGGTCGAAGACCTGGGGACAATAGATTCCATTGTTCACAGTGAGCAGAACTTTTGCAAGACGTTTGTAACATTCCCGCCAACATTTTCAAGCTGCGCAAGGCATCAAGTCAAAGATTTTCAGGGGGTTTCCTCTCAATAAGTTAGATCAAAAGATGGCGGAAAAGATGGCGGAACACACTGACTTCTGACGCTTCTGACCATGCTTCTGACAATAGATGACCCGAGATCCCGCCCGAGATGACCAAGGATTCCAGAGAAATTGTTGACTTTTGTAGAAAGGATAGCTCTCTTTCTCCCCCGTCAGAACAAGGACGACCATATAAAACAATATAAAAGCTGCCAGAAATATCAGCCTCACAAATCGACAAAAGAGAAACCCAAAAAGAAGGCGGATTCAATATGGATGTCTTGTTGGGTTCGTTCAAGAACTTTTTGGTTGGTTTGCTTGTTTTCAGTTCAGAAAATGATCTTTCAAGCTTTTGTAGAATATTCACAGGAGACTTGACTTTCACACTATGGTTGGATGGATCATCAAGCGATTTCGAATTGTGAGGTTTCTCAACAAACCACCAATCTTTCTTGGCCTTTGTTTGTGGAAGGGGCCGTCCCGTCGTCGTCAGAAGTCGTTCATCTGCAAAATTTGCTGTCGCACTGGCCTCCCTCCTCCGGTTTTGAACAGATTTCCAAACAGAAGATAAAGAATTTTACGAGTATTGTAGTTAAGATTTAACTGAACAGCAAATGATTTATGGTTATTATTGAAATCTGAACATAATGAGCTGCCAGAGCTGCCAGAGCTGCCTTGGATTTGGAAGATGTTTATGAAAAACACAAAATATCACCAGGGAAGCCCTGTTTCTTCAGTAGAGAACAATTTGCAGTAACAACTTGCAGCAGTTTGTATCTATTCTACCTTAGGCATTGAAAATGTTAATGCCACATCTATCAAGAACCATTTGAAGAGGATACATTTACAATTTAGTTACAAAGCAAACTTGGATCAGCCCATTGTAACTCGATCAAAGAGGGGACAAGAGTCATGTATTTTGTTCAGTGGAACTTAACAATAACCAGAGTCAGATAATTATCACAGAATTAATTTGTATCGCCACTGAAGTGAAGCTTACCTTCTACAGTACAGACTTTGCACACATCAACATGGTTTTCCTTTTCCTGCCTAAAGTTCTGTTCAGAAAAATTTACAGACTGTCATGTGGCTCAAGAATTCTTATCATAAAGAATTGTTGTAAAGTTAATTTGCGCAATGCCTGCACTGTATAGTATGCCTTTAAAAGGTTTCTTAGCTACTTTCAAAGGTGTTGATACCAGATGTTCTTAATAGTTATGCCACCCTATGACTAGTGTCTTATAATTTCATTTCTTATATCAAATATGGTGTACTTTGATCATAAATGATAAATGCAAGTTCTATTGAGTGAAATATTACTGGGACCTCCTAAGTCTATCTCAAATCTAGATGTGATTGGAGATTTACAACACACCTTTTATATGAAACTTGTATCAGCACTTAGGACTGAAAGTTTCTTAATTTCGCATTCAGTGTTTTAGTATTAACAGTTTCTTAAATGGTTTCTAATTTTTTGGGGCCTAATAAGGTTTTGCGTATTTTGAAGTTGAGCCTCCTTATTGACAAAGGGCTTGCATTTTGCATTGATATTGTCACATGAATAAGCCATGCTTATTGAAGCAAAAAATTATCTATTTTTTGCAGTCAAAAAGTTGAATAAGATGAAGGTAACTTTGTTAGAGAGGCATTTACAAACGCAATGCTGCACGAGCCCTAATCTACTGACTCTTATTCTAGAATTAAATTTGTAGAGTTTCTTAATTGTTCTTGCTTACTAATCAAATCACTTGAATTGTTTTAGTTGCAGATATTTTCATACAACATCTAATTGGAGACTGACTTTGGTCCAATGTTTCAATTTGTTTCAGGTGGCTATGTGTATGGTGATCCCATATACATTTCACAAATAATGACCAATTTTTTAGGAACTTAAATTTCTATTGCCCTGGGGATAGAATTGGTTAACAATTTTTGTTTTAAGGGCTTCAGGTGTCAACAAAAATAGCAAATTTAGAACGATTTCCTGTAATTTCTACACTCCTGCCAATTTCTCTCCAGAACAGGACCTGCAATTCTGAAAATTGTCTGATAATGATACCCATAATTCAACAACTTACTTAAAAAGTACCCCTACAACATGCTCCTCCCTGTACCACCAGTACACTGAGGTACCCTCCCCCAAGCCTGTGCAGGGCATCTAACTTAAAAACTAGAACTTTTGTGATGTTTCTCCCCTGATCCCCAACTAATTCATTTATTTAGCTTGCATTCTTTAGAATACCATTATTGCAGAAAATGAAATTTCGAAATATATCTTCCATTCAAACGTCCACATAACTCTAGTTTGCAAAGAAGATATCAAACGTCCAAACATTGTTTGTCCTCTACCCAGGTTTAAAGGAGAATTAGAGAATACATACAAGTATGAGATAAGCCATTATCTGATGTACTTTTATCCAAGGGCCCAGAGAGGGTACTCTGGTATATTAAGGATAGGGGCGCTCAGGTTACTTTTTTGGGTCTAAAATTTGGGCAAATATTATTTTTTTTGGGTCAGTCATTTGTACAGTTATTTTTTGGGTTCCTAAAATTTTGGCTTACTTTTTGGGTTTCAAATTTGAGAAAAAGTAAAAAGATTGCGAAAAAATATTATTTAGAAGCAAAATTAGAATCATGTAACATTATGATATAAAAAAACTTGGATATCCAAATACATTAGGAGAGATCTAATCAGTTACAGCAATTTTTAGCTGATTTTAGATACTGACTTCATAACTTTAGGGTCTGTATGGTCAGAGAAATTATTTTTTTGGGTCTGTTTTCATGCGAAAAATTATTTTTTTGGGTTGATGCGTTGCACCCCAGCCTGAGCACCCCTATCCTAAATATACCTGAGTACCCCCCCTGGGTCCAAGGGAATACATTTTGAGGTATGATTTTCAGCTCCCAATGACTTCCATATAAGGTATCACTTTGAAGACTTCAGCTTTCTTAGTGCACTAAGAAAGCTGAATTCTTCAAAGTGATACCTCTAAAAAATATCGCATACTCAAATAAAACAGGATTCTGGCTGTCCCAAATACAAAATGTAGGATATGCCTTTTCAAAAAGCATATTTCTATTTCCAAAATGTTACATTGAAGTCACTTCTCCACTCCCTGTTGAAATTAACACACATGGGGTCCTATGATATGACTATAGGCAAATAATGAAACAAAATTTAAGGCAATAATTGTTTGGCAGCATGACAAATGCATTTTGACCTAAATCTGAAACTTCCTGTATGAAAATACAAGGCCATGTAATAGCCATGTACAAGCCTTGTAGTTATGGCCTTGTAACCTTGTTATAGCCTAGCATAGCCTTGCTGTAACCTTGTAAATGGCTTGAAAAATGCTAATTAGCCTTGTAGAACCCTTGTGGAAACTTTGTGTTAGACTGGTTGCAGCTTGGAATCTTACTGATAGCCTTGTAATTTTCTTCCAATTTTTCTTCCAATCTTGTAATTTTTTTCTTCTAGCCTTGTAATGTTGTGACAAGGTCACAACAAGGTCATAATCCCCTCTACAAGGCTAATACTTGGCCTGTACAAGGCCAAGTTTAGCCTTGTATTTTTGTACAGGTTGATTGAAGAGATTGATTATCTGAACCAATTGTTCCTTGTTTGACATAAAGCCTTGTGAAAAATTACTTGATCAATTGAGATAGACAAGATCAAATTTACATATTCTGTTTGCTCCATTCCCATCTGTTGTTCTTTTCTTTTTCCTTACAATTTGTCCAGAAAAAACCATCTGCATCAAACCACCAAATACATTTTCTGGAACCACACTCAAACTGTCATGCTGAACTCTTTCATTGAAAAATGCAAATGCAGTTGAAACTGGGATTTCTCCATTGGGACTGGGTTTGAATAAATCTTCTATGACTTTCAAGTGATCTCTGCAGAAAGTAGCAAAGTTTAAATTTCTTAAACTATTTTGAGATGTTGTGTGAGTTCATGATTGCAGAATATTGCATAAATGGGGATCTCTGATCAATGGAGAATCTAGCACAAGCAAGATGAATTAGAATTTGCAAGATGAATTATGGGTATCAAGCTTGCATATAGTTGTCCAAGCAATGGTTCAATTTTGAAAATTGGTCCCCAGAGGGGGGGGGGGGGTACCCCACGGGTGTACTCCCTAACTTTCAATACGGGGGGGGGGGTCCATGCCACTATTTCTTTGCTGACCCCTAAATATTAAGCCTGATGTTTTGGGGACCCCAAATATTGAGTCTAACGTTTTGGAGACCCCAAATATTGTTATCTATTTCTGGGGTCCCTGAAATGTTTTTGAATGATTTCAAGTTGAGCTTATTGATCTTTCTCAGTTTTTGAATAATACCTAAACATAGATATGGGTGCTCAGGCTGGGTACAATGCATCAACCAAAACAATAATTTCTAGCATGAAATTAGACCCACAAAAATAATTTTTCTGATCCTACATACCTAAAAGTTCTGAAATCAGTATCTTCAATATGTAGGAAAGTTCCCTAACTTATTAGATTTCTCTGTATTGTATTTGGATATTCAAGGTTTTTTATTTTAGCAACGCTACTTGATTTTAATTTCGTTTGTAAATTATATTTTTCCTAATTTTTCTATTTTCCCTATATTTGAGACCCAAAAAGTAAGCCAGAATATCAAGAGCCCAAAATATAACTGTACAAATCATTAACCCAAAAAGATATCCCTTGCCGAAATGTTAGACCCAAAAAGTAACCTGAGCACCCCTACCCTAAATATACCAATATACCAGAGTACCCCCAACCCCCCGTGGGAATTGGTCTCCATCTTCAAAATGCTCAAAGCCCTTATGATCCTTTCCTAAAAGCTTCTTTTGCCAGTCTCTATCGATTCATTATTGAAGGGAGGCAAATGCTCAAAGCATGCTGCCAGCCCTAGTAAAGTGGTTGGACTACTATAATATATAGTTTACCTAAACTTTCATGTTGTGTTTGATTCGCTGTGACTTTTATAAGCAAAATGAGCAAAATGTCCGCCTCATTAGCTCTTTAAATTGTACTACCCTTATGTGTGTATAATTAAAAAAGTCTCAGCCTTTATCGCATAATACTAAACAACAGAAATAGTAAAGTTTATAGAAACACAATCTTCACTCACCTGTAAATATGTTTCTTGAATCCAGCCATTTTGGTTATCTCTAAATGAGCGCCAAAAACTTTTTAAATATTCCCGCCTTTTAAAAAACCTCACTTTCGTACCTTCAAATGAGGTCACAGTACATAACACAGTCCCCCGTTTTGTAAGCCGTTCTGCTGGCCCTAGCTGTGACGTCGCAGCTAGGGCCACGATTGTTCAAATGTTACGAACGTTTAACGAAAGCCAATCAAAAGCCGGGTCTTCGACCTCTTACCCACTCTTTCTCTCTCTGGGCTTGAGATGGTGGAGGCTGCGCAATTGGCCTCACTTACCACTGGGCGGGAGGAAGCCGTACAGTCAGTTCGAAAAAAAACAAAATGGAAGCCACAATACAGCGTGGAAGAAATAGGAGGATTTCAAGCAAAGTAACAACAAGTGGCAGAAGGTAAATTTAAATATCGTTATTAATTAAAACATCCAAATTACTCTGTCTCCTATAGCGCGTGGTAACACCCAATCTTCCTTCTCTCTGGATCTCCTCTTGTTCACCCCTTCCAGCCAAAAATTTGTAGTTGCAGTAAAATCCATTTCAAAAATCTTTGATTATCTCATGTCCTTCTTATTTTGCTTTATCATCTTAGATTCCAATTCGAGTTACTGTCTTCCAAATGCATTACACATTTAAGTTGTTTAGAACAGTAACTGAACACTTGCAAAACACATAGCTTAGGCCATTGGCGAGCAGCAAACTGGCCCGCCAAATTTTGGAAGGATAAACTTGGAAAGTATGATAATTTATCCCCCCCCCCCCCTTCAACTGCATTCTGTGACTATGGTAATTCTTATGACTATGATGTAATGAAGCTCCCCCTGGTTAGTTTTATCCCCCCTTGATATGATATCGTAGTATCATCGACTGTGATTTCAGTCACTGAAATCCCCCCGAACAGCTCGGTTTCTTTGATGTTTCTGGATTTTCAAATCGCATGGGTGCTCCCGCCAAATCTGAGCACCCCTAGATGCGGCAAGCCTATTGGTTTATTCACTTCCACGGGTGCTCAAACTCGGATGATTTACAGGCCATGGGTGCTCTGTTGCGCTGGCTATAGAGAAGACAATAGATTCCGAGTCCGCAAAGTGTAGGAAAGGTCAACCAGGGGGAGTTTAGACAGAAGAGTTTTGAGTTGTAATATCTACAGTGTGGAGGAGGCGAGAAGGGGGCTTGATAACACAGTGATAAATAACGTCGAGGAATGAAGATGCGGAGCTTTGGACAGCTCGCAAGCTTTCATTTTGTAGCAGAAAAATGTATGCATATTATTTTGGCAAAGAATTAGACTGAAAGAGAAAAATGTTCAGTTAAAAAATCTGACCGGTGCTTGAGCACCCTTCGCACCCCTCTAGATCCGCCACTGCACAGAATATGTTATTGTCATCAGCAAAGAGGAAAAAAGATGAATTTTGATGAATTTGGTAGGTCATTAATGTAGAGAAGAAATAATAATGGACCAAGAACGGATCCTTGGGGGACACCACATGATTTTTTACAAGGAGAAATAGAGTGTCAATTTATTGAGACACTGCTTGCGATTGCTAAGATAAGATTGGAACCAATTTAGAGCTGTGCCTCTGATACCATAATGTTCCAATCTTTTCAGAAGTATATCATGATTAACAGAATCAAAAGCTTTGTCAAATATCCTGTCCTCGTTGTCTGCTCAATGCGCTGCTGTGTTACTGAAGAAGATGATGAAGCAAGAATAGAGGCCTCGTCAACAGATAAAAAATTGGAATATAGCTGGGGTGTTTGGAAAACTAAGACCCAGAAAACGAAGACCTAAGACCTAAGACCACGAAAACGAAGACCCAGAAAACGAAGACCCCAGCATATGTGGTTTAAATGATAGCAGAACGATGATGTGCATCATAAGCGCATGGGAAGAAAAAATCTAGGGGGGCTGCCCAACACAAAATCCATAGTTTAGCATAATTTTTGCTCGACTGAGGGCATTTTTTTGCCCGATTGGGGCTCATTTTCGATAATTTTTCTAAAGTTAGGGCTGCCGCCCCCGCCCCCCGCCTTGTACGCTTATGATGTGCATACATTATCTACAAAAACCAAAGGTTTCTGAAAGCGAGCTGCATATATTTTCTATTTCTCTCCTTTCTATTTCTTACTTAGTTTCTTTTATCTTATTACTCGGAAGGTAATACTGAGAAATGTCCAAACATTGGGCAAGCTTCCAATACACCTTTTTTTATAAGAAACTTGGATCAGCACTTAGTACTAAAAGTTTCTTAATTTCGCATGAAAATTTCGGTGTTTTAGTATTAAAAGTTTCTTAATTAGTTTCTTATTTTTGGGCCTAAAATTGCGGTATTGTTCTAAGTTGAGCCTTCTTCTCGAGAAAGGGCTTCCATTTTGCATTGACATTGTCATCAAGAAGAAGCCATGCACATCAAGGCAAACATTTACCAATTTTGCAGTTAAAAATCAAGAAAAGACGAATGTACATTTGTTAGAGAGACATAGAATAAGAGAGACATACAGAAACGCATCATCAATGGGAATCGAAAAAGTGGTGTTAAGCTCCCCCCAATTAACCAGATTCGAAACAGACTATGTGCCCTAGAGGTTTTTAAATGCTTGAGCAGTATAGCACCAAAAGCGTTTGAAAATTATTTCACAAGGAACAGCCACAAAAAGAATACCCGCAAAAACAACAAAAGCGTGGTCATTCCAAAAGTTAGGACAGAAACTGGACGCAAAACCTTCGCGTTTCAAGGAGCAAAAATATTTAACAATCTGCCTAATAACTTACAAACTGAAACATCATTGTTGAAATTTAAAGCATCCAGCAAGGACACAAACCTAGACTTTTAGCCATTTATCAATTGTAATTTTAATCTTGTTTCTTGTAAATTTTTAACTTTATTCTTGTAGATATCAACTTTTAGTTTGTAAAATACAGGTCTTTGATTGATAACAGTAATCTTATTTACTGAACAAATTAACCTGTATAAATATGAAAGATTATTATTATTATTATTATTATTAAATTTAGTTTTAGTTGAGTTTTAGAGTTTCTTAACTGTTCTTGAGCGTAGTACTAGAGTTTCTTAAATTTTTGGTCATCGTAGTACTAGTTTCTTATAAACCAGTTTCTTATAAAAATAACGTGTAGGAGTACTCATAGTTCCTTCCGAGTTTCTTAAAGGTTCCATAATAACTTTCATGTTCACTGCATGTGCCCTCATGAACAGTTCAAAGCAAGGTTTTTTGAAGCCTTTTCAATGTTTAGACATTCCGAGTAATATGATACAGGAAACAAGTGAAAATAAAGTAGAATTATCGGGGTCTTCGTTTTCGTGGTCTTCGTTTTCTGGGTCTTCGTTTTCGTGGTCTTCGTTTTCTGGGTCTTCGTTTTCGTGGTCTTCATTTTCGTGGTCTTCGTTTTCGTGGTCTTCGTTTTCTGGGTCTTCGTTTTCGTGGTCTTCGTTTTCGTGGTCTTCGTTTTCGTGGTCTTCGTTTTTGGTTTTTGTAGATAATGTATGCACATCATCGTTCGTTGTAAGAACATCAAACACATTTTGGGTCAAGCTGATTTACTTTAATTATCAGATCTTGAGTACTCAGAGTTTCTTACGAGTTTCTTAAACAAATGCCATGCCCTCATAACCATTTCAAAAAAAGGTTTTTGAAGCTTGCTCAGTGTTTGGACATTTCTCAAGTATTACCTTCCGAGTAATAAGATGAAAGAAAACTAAGTAAGAAATAGAAAGGAGAGAAATAGAAAATATATGCAGCTCGCTTTCAGAAACCTTTGGTTTTTGTAGATAATGTATGCACATCATCGTTCTGCTATCATTCAAACCACATATGCTGGGGTCTTCGTTTTCGTGGTCTTCGTTTTCGGGGTCTTCGTTTTCTGGGTCTTCGTTTTCTGCTTTTCTGGGTCTTCGTTTTCTGGGTCTTCGTTTTCTGGGTCTTCGTTTTCGTGGTCTTAGGTCTTAGGTCTTCGTTTTCTGGGTCTTAGTTTTCCAAACACCCAATATAGCTGCCAACTGTTGAGGGAAGGGCAGCTAGATTTAGCCAGAGTTGATGCTGCAGATGAAGGTGATGGGGATATAGCATACACTCTTTGGAAGCATGATTTTGTCATGTTTTATACAACTAGGCACAGAGTGTATGCAGAATGAGCATTCAATTTCATAGCCCAAGTAGAGATGCTGTTAAGTGAAAGGAAAGTTACGCAGCTATTGCACAACAGAACTGTAAACTTACATGGTGGGGAGGGACGAAATGATCCCATTGACTATGCAGTGGAATTACTTAATGGTGAAGTTAAGCCAGACTGAAAACCAGACTGACTGACTGAAGTATGGAACTTAACTGATGAAACTATAAATCGAGTGGGAAAGTTACTGACAAGATGCAAATATGTAGAAGTTAATGCTGATATTGAAATAGAACACTTCTCTGCAATTGGCCGCCATAGAGAGCAAACTTTTGAGGCTGATGTTTCAATCATTACAAGAGAGCTGGGTGAAGAAAAATAGTTTGACAAAATTGATGGAATAAAACATTTCCAAAGGCATCCAAAGAAATCGAAATCTTAGGCCAAATGTACAGGTACACGTGGTGTTATAATGGGAGAATGAAATAGTTCAGAAAAAGGAGTTTCTCCTCAGGGATGCCTGGGCACTTCTTGCCAAGTGCAGATAATATGTTTGAAAGACATCAAAAATGTGTGCTGCTTAGCCAACGAAAGGTTTGTAAATCGCAATGGGGTGTCCTAGTTGCGGACAACATTATTTCCTAACTATTCCATTCTCCCTGAACTTTAACAAGGATACAAAGCAAGAGGGGCTTGGTCAAAGATTTCATCAGTATGCAAGACTCCTGTATGTATAGGAGAAATACATGTACAAGTACAAGGTCCTGCAAAGGAAATCTTTTTATCTGCATCAAGTGACCAATCTAAATGGGGAAAGATTTGTGATTTAAGTCAGATTTTTGGCTGCATGAAAAATTCAATTCATGACAATCAGGGTGGCTAATTATGGTGTCACATTCCATCAAACACCCCCACATCTTTTTGACTCACCTGGTATGTGGTAATAATTTTCAATGCCGGAACTTTGTTTGGTGCACCCCAGTATGACACAAGAATCAATTGACCTCTTTTTGATAGCCTTCACTCCAAAAAAATGCAATAGAGCATTTTCATGTGACATCATGAAAGTCCGAAACGAGGCTGGTGCCATGTTGGTGTTCCACATTTATCAACATGGCTACTGAATGGAATGTTACTTGTATACAGAAAGACATCAAAACTCGTAATGAATCAATCTCATTATCCGATTATGCAAACAAGTTGGATTCGCATGTCAAGGAGCGATATATGGAGAAAGTATCAATAATTGGTATTGATCCTGTGCTGATTTCAGAAAAAAAACCCAATCCAAAATGTTTGCTACCAGTGGAGGCCGCCAATTTACTCTCGTACCTTGTTTTAGACACTAGTTACTGCAATAAGCAGTTCAAAGCATTTCGAAGTTTATATGCTTACGATCAAATGGTCTCTGGATCTATATTGAGTGTTCTGGGACATATCATTTCCAACAAATACGTTGTTTTGGGCAAAGTATGTCACTCACAGAGAATGAATGATCCTCCTGTTCTGCTTTGGATCATAACAGAAAAATATGGGGCTTTCACATAGCTAGTGTTTTATTCGATTTAGAAGTTTGGACCAGACTCAATGGTAAGCTAGTGTCTACTCAAGTGACATGTACATGGATCTTGCCAACATATGTTCAGGAAATATCCTACGCTCCAATCAAGAATATTAATTTCAGCTCTTCCAAGAAACTGAAATGTGTAGTTTCATTCAAATGTTTTGCTAGAAATCAATAGGAAATTGTTTGTTTCCTTTTGTTTTTACACCTAAAAACTGAAAGGAAACCAACTTGGTATTTGCTGTGTGTCGATTCTATTAGGATTTATTCGAAAGGCAAAGGCATCTCTTAAAAATTTATCGCATCAACGACTTTGAATTGATTCAATTTTTCTAAAAAATCAATTTTTGATTGTAAGAAGGATAAACACTAAAAGTAAAAAAATCTCAATGTTGTAAGTGCACTCAGTAAAAATGCACAGAAGAAAAACCGCTAGGGGGTCGGCTGATCCTGTAGACTGTGAGAATTCTGGAACATGATTCAAATCTTTGAGTTCATATGATTGGCTCCTGGGGAGATTCTGAAGTTAGCCCCTGTTTTTTATGCTTTGGTTTTTGGTCTAAGTGCAAGTTTCAGTGATTGAAACTCATATCATGATTTTTCTAGTAGATCACAGTGCAGTACTTTTCTACATAGCTCAATTTTTTCCAATCACATTGTTAAACGCTACGGTATAACTATTTCAAACTCTCTTAACCTGAGGTAAAGGTTGCTTCGCTGTTGCAGAAAAAGTAATATTTGATGGGAAGCGAGTTGTGGTCAAGAGACTAGCTGATGCATCTTCGAGAACAGATAAAAGCATTTTTGCGAAAGAGGCGCTGTTGGATTGCGAGGATTGTGCAAACATAGTAAAATTGATCAGTGTTTCTGATGATCCAATGACTGTCATGCTAGAATACTGTGAATTTTCCTTCAAGCCATTCCATCATGAGAACAGTGTTACCTCTCTGAACAATTTTTTTAGTTATCTGGATGGCGAGGAGCTTTTTGCATATTTTTTATACCTTTGCAATCTTTGCATATAAAATTGTTGAAGATGTGCTCGCTGCAGTCAACTTTTTGCATAGTAGAGAGAAAATCGGTTTTTTTACCACTTTCCGAAAAACTTCCTGCGCCCGTATGGACCAGCAGAGGAGGTGCCAAGTGACGAGACCATCTTCAAAAGAACGTCAATAAAAAACTGTGAGTGGCTCACGAGCTCGAATCTACAATCAATGGCAATATGGCAATCATCAAAGACCATCCGCTACTTCACAAAAAAGCATCATATGCTGGAGCCAAGGCTCCTCTAGAAGCTCTGGGGGCAAAATTGGTCCCCTTTAATTTACATGGGGATGGCTATCCTTCTAAGGCTGACGGAAGCTCCATCCTGAAGACATTGGTGTCGGACGCGTCAATTGATTCGTTCATGGAGGATGCGTTCACGCTAGGAGGAGCGCTGATAACCTTGTCAACCAATTATTTGGTTGCAAGGTCGTACGTGCGTAATCCTAGCGTATACGCATCCACCATATCAATGTCTTCAGGGGATGCAACTGCCTTCCAACAGTCGGCGAGTTTGGCGGACTTGCGGACCTTGATGCTTGCAGGCAAGCATCAAGGTCGGCCGGGAACAGGGAACAGAGCAAATCCTATGGATTTGCTCCGTTCCTTGGACTCAAGTGACGATGAGGCAGACACTCTGCCTAATCGTCAAAGTCGTTGCCGCCGATTGTTGGAGGACTTGGAGGATAGCCCACCAATTGCGCCCCCCAAAAAAAAAAAAAGCGAAAAAGCAAACTACGATGCCCACCACAACAACAGCGGATAAAAGCAAAGATGGGGACAAGAAGATAAAAAAAATGAAGAAAAAGAAGGGCAAAGAATGAACCCTATTATTAACATTAACAATTTTCTACTTATTTCTACTTATTATCACCGGACATAAACTTAATTATCAGCAATTTGCACTACGCAAACTTGGAGATTGGCAGCAATGAAATGTTCACAAGTCAACCTATAATTTGCAAGCTGGCAGACCTGGGAGAAGCAAGATCAACAGTAACTCAGACCCGTGCATTAATTGGAAATAGCCGCAATAAGTTTCTTCAAGACACTGACATGACATTGCTTCAAGGGAACAAGCACTGGATTTCTATCGAAGGCAACTGGCCCATATCCAATAATTAATTTGTATCAAGGAAGAAGGCACACTAACATCACAACCATTGCTACACAACCTTCTTAAGTCCATGATTATGAATGTAAATTGAGATAATAGAACATTCTATGTAGTAAATGTGTTTAACACCAAGGCAAAAATCCCCCCGTGTCCTTACAATTAAGTAAGTCACCCCCTGGTTGAGACTAATTCAAGGTCCACGTTAGTCAGCGGTGCTCATTCATTCAAATTGTTCTCAAGCAGTTTGTTCACGTTCGTTCATGTTCGTTAAATTTCTTGAATTTCCTGTTTTTTGCGAATCGATTTACACTCTTCTTCGGCTTATGATGTCTGCAATGGAATTGATTACAGAGAAGGAACATCGCCATACCCTTCAAGATTGGCTGAGATCGCACAAGCAAACATTAGTGCTGAGATGTGGCGCTTATGGCTTATCCACAACAGGAAAAAGCCCGCACTCGCAGAAAGGCTCATGGCGTATTTGCATCCATCAGAGGAGCGCCTTGTTGCAAGCCAGGATGGTGGAATCAGACCAGTCCGATACTGATGAACTGGCAGCAAACTTAAAATCCCTGTCACTACGCAATCAGCTCCTTTACCATTACCAACTTATTCGACTGGTTTTGACATCAAAAACATTCGCTCAATGGATTCACCAGCATGCCAGCCGAAGGTAACTTTAACTCATTATCTAAGCCTAAAGCTGCTCTTCCTCCCCGGTCTGAAAAAGCAGTAAAAAAACGGCCAGGTCTAAGCTGCGGACGACGCGGACACGCAGACCAAACGAGAACAATTGTCCGCGGTTTTCTCGTCCGCGCTTTAGACTTTCACACTGGTAAAATCTAAAACGCGGACAACCATTTCGCGGACCATTGAGGTATAATGAATTTGAACGTTCGTTACCTAACTTTCTGTTTTTCTCTGAAGAAAACATTGTCTCTTTGCACAATTACTGTTCTTAAATGTTCAGTCAGTTCTCAATCATGTTTCCTTTTTCGATTGGTTAACTAGCTTTATCATCACAGCCATTCAGGATTTTTAGACAAGTCACAAACTTGTCCGCGGTTTTCTTGTCCGCGTTTTAGAATTTCACACTGGTAAAAATTTTAAAACGCGCACAAGAAAATGGTGGACCATTCAAATATAACTAATTTGTTATTGAAAATTCTTGTAATCACCTTGCCTAATTGATGATTGATCCCAGTAGTAGAAACATTTGCGGATCCCAGTAGCAACATTTGCGGATCCCAGTTGAAACATTTGCGACCAGAATTTGATAATTATCCAATTAGGCCAAATGAAGCTCTTTGTTTCACTTGATACTTCCAGTAATCTTTACGCCTTCTTTAAAGCTTTAATGTCAATTTCATACATTTCCTCTGGTCCGCTGACGCCGTGAGAAACGGTCCTTAAATCTCCGTTTTTTGTCTTTTGCAAAATTTCGTCTTTGTAATAAAACTAGTAACAGATGGAAGAAGGAAATGGTGCAATACGAGAGAAATGATGCAAAGAGACAATGTTTACTTCGGAGAAAAACAGGTAACGAACGTTCAAATTCGTTATATTTGAATGGTCCACTGTCTTCTAAAATCATTGTCCGTGATTTAGATTTTACCGGTGTTAAAGTATAAAACACGGACGAGAAAACCGCGAACTATTCGTCTCGTTTGGTCCGCGTCGTCCACGGTTTAGACCTGGCCATAAAAAAACAGGGATTTTGTTGACCTCAATTCTCTTTTGCCAAATGTCCTATGTGACACTGTAGCTAACCCGTCAAGTTTGAGCTTTGAATTAAACCAACAGAACAGTGGTGAAGGTATGTTTTCATTATCATCAGTGCGCTCAAATAAGCAAAAATATTAATGAAACATTCTATGGAGTAAATGTGCATTAACGACAAGGCAATTGCCTTTGAACTATGGTTCCACTCCTGAGTTAACTCTACACTCCTCTCACTCACCACGTGGCTATCAAGTTACATATTCTCAAGTCAAGCAGATATTTCTCAATCCGGTATGGCAAGCGTCATTTGCTGTGGTCTTCATGTCAGAGTTAGAAAATTTCCAGTTGAAATTCTTTGAAGTGAAGTTTGCATGAGTTATTTGGAAAGTAACACTTTCTGTGATGTGATGAAACACCAAAAGTCTCCATTGGGTTTATATAGTTATCATTAGACCTTTGAAAATATCAAACGTAAGAAAAACAAACATCTCTATGAGATGTGATGCTGTACTATCTCAATCTTATATTCTCAACTGCTAATACAGCTAGATAGCTATATTATGAAGGCAAAAAATGCCTAAGGTGGTAGGCCAAGTACTTATGATACAAACAAAGAAAAATTGTTTGGGCCGCGATTACAGGGGAGTAGTCTGATTTTGAAAGACATATGAATACAGCATTGAGTTTAGGAACTTAAAGATTTGGATTAATGTAAAATACTGTAAATCTGTAAGATGATTCTCTGTTTTGGGCTGATGATGCCATCCCCCACAGGGAGGTTGGATTGGCATAGAAATGGTATGGTACCAGGTGTGCCAAAATGAATCCACTTATGGTATCAATGATAAATCGTACACGTGACCGATTCTTTTAGATCACAATTTTAGATCTTCCTTTAGATCACAATGCGAGGACATCCTTTTTATCAACTTATCACATGCTTCTTTGGACACAACTACATTTTCTCCTTCAAGCAACACTTCTGCATCAATTTCAGGGCAATACAAAAACTCTTTTTCGTTTATATTTGAACAGCTAGGCTGTGAATCTTGTTTTTCTGAATCAAAGTCTGCTATATTTGCTTCTTGAGAACTTACCCAAAGCTTTTGGCTTGGAGAGTTTAGTGTGAAAGTTCTTCCAGAAAAGACTGTTGACTGTGATGGAGCAATGCCTTCTTCGTTGCCTTCTTCATGAGATACTTCCATTTGATCATTCTCAAGTTCCTACAGGGATCAAAATGAAATGCAAACTTTCTAAAAAAGTGCCATGTGAACAAGTGTTAGAGTTGAAACAAAGGTAAATTCAGCAGAAAAGGCATATTCTATCATTGCAACATTAAATTTTTGGCAGGCTATCATACAGTATTTGGTATTTATAACCAATTCATCATTCATCGTTTATAATCAAAAGGGGTAGCTATATGTGTAAAAACAAAAGTCTACTGGCGATAGGGCGAGGTTTTACAGTACAATAGAAGGCAGCAAATCTGTTTTAATTTGTTGGGAAGCAGACACAAAAAATGCATTATAAATGACTGGGGAGAGCAAGGGAACTAATCAGCCATGGGAACAAATTTATATATAAACATGGCAAAGACAGGTTATTCACGTTCAATGGGAGTAGAAAACACGGGACGGCTTTTTTATATTTTCAAATTTAATGATGTTTTCTTTTGTATAGAAACGAGACAGCAAGGGGGATTTTAAAGTTGTTATGATAGTTAGTAAGAGGCAGCAAGACAGGAGAAAAGCTTTAAAGTAGTTGATTTAGGATGAATGGAACAGCTTCTCGCAGCAGTATTTTGCAAAGGGAAAATTTCGTTCCAAAAAGGAACGTCGTTTTTTGTTAAGCAATAATATTAGAGCTGCCAATTTAGCACTGCAAGAGATCAATGGAAAGATGTTGGTAATTGAAAAGAGGTTATTTCCAGTTCTCTTATATTTACAGAACCATCAGCTATGCATCCATCTCTCGCAGGACCTCCAAAACTGTTCTGAAGGCCTTCTTGGATGAGCCGACCTCAGACCAATAATCAGGGCTGGCAGCCCTCTTCTCTCCTCTCCTACTGCCCCTTTCCTCTCAATATCTACTCTCATACCTAGATGAATCCCTGTCCCTGTCCCTGGTGTCCCGTCTTTCTTCTCTCCTCTCATCCCGCTTGTCCTTTCTCCTCCTCTCACGCCTGTCTCCACCAAGCACTATCCTCAATGTGTCATGTTCCCTGTGAATATAATATTAACTGTTATATAAATGCTCTCAGCCATGAAATGTGAGGTGATCTGAAAGGGAATCTCTCATGTGATTCATTGAGTGAAGGCGATGTTGATGAGCATCCGCTCATTCTATGCGTGCTACTTTGTCACAGCAAATATATCTGTTTTAATGTTATAATGTTGTAAGTCTCCATCAATTACAAATTAGCAAAATAGTTTTTGGTTTATAAAATCAATAAGGTAAAAAGACAGATTGGTGATTGACGGATGAAGGAAGCTGTTCTCTTTAGGAAAGATCAGTACAACTTAATACGGATGCATGATGTATTTGCCACGATTTTCAGAATAATCATAACCGTTCTAACCTTGGTCTCTCCACTCTCTCCGTTGTCTCCACATCACCCAAGTGAAACTCTCTGTGCTGCAGCACAGAGAGTTTCTTTGCTGCCTTGTATTAGGCAGGTCAACTGATAATTTTGTATATCACCTATCCTTTTGGTAACAATATGTCCAGAATGACCTGAGCTCATTGATCTCAAAACACCAAACTTTTTGAAATTCGCCCAAGTACAAGCAGAGATATTGTAAAATGTAGAAAGACAAATATAGACGCTTTCCTGAAAAATGCCACTTATATAAAGTATACATTTTGAGGGAATATGATGGACCCAAAATTGATGTAACTTGGATTAGTCAAACTTGGGTTTTTGGCCATAACTTCTGAACTAATTAAGATAAAACAATTCTGTTTTCACTGAAGTTAAAAGAAATTTGTGAAAAAATAAAATCAGCAAATTTTTTAAAAATTAAATTGTTAATCAAATATGCAAATTAGCCATCTCCATGGTAACAAAGATAAATTTTGAACAAACTGTTCATAACAGGATACCATCTGCTCCATCAGAAGAGGATTGATTTGCAAAACGTAAAAATATTGTGGGTTTTGCATCTCTATTGTGTTATAACAAAGAAATCATCTTTTTGATTGAGGTTGCCTTGGTTACAGCCATTCAAACTAAGGGAATTGAAGCACACAGTTGCGTTGTTTGAAATTCTAGCTTTATAAGCTCCCCATCAACTGCATATCTCTCTAATTAGCAAGAGAAAAGTAGTAAAAAGAACTTGTATGGAAAATAGAGGTTACCTAGGCAACCATTAAACCGTGGTTCCCATGGCAACATAGCGCAATGGTCATTTGACAAACAGAAAATGTATCGTTTCACCATAAAAAAAATCTGCGTTTTTGGTCCTATTAGCAGAGAATTTGCAATTTGACAATTTGGGGAATACATTGATGAAATGTTACTCTTTTGTCCTTCACACGAGCGCATTCTAGACCTTTGATGAAAAATGTATAATATTTGGAAATTTTAAGGAAGATACCTTTTGAGTGTATGAGTGCACATTTTCTTATTGATGCACCAGGAAAATAGGTTAATAACACAAATTGCTGTAAGTTTTAATGTCTTTTCGCTGAGAGGACCTTGCTATAAAAGTTTCTCGTCCAAGTGCTGCGTATTATTTTCAATTTCCTGAGCAGATTTCCATAGCCCCCCTGCTTTCTCTAATCACTTCGAAAGCCTCCGTTTTTGTGCCGTTTTCTGCAGATTAGAGCATGAGCAATATGACACCGAGAGTGTGTATGTATCGCTGTGAAAGTTTTATCAGTAGTAGCGAGCCACCCCCGTTGGGGGGGGGGGGAGGCTACTTAGTATACTTTGCTGACGAGATGTGCACTCCTTTCCGGGTATCGTATTCGCTTCTTTCTTCTAACGCCGGGTATCAAAAGAAGGAGTGTTTGTAAAACCGGTTGTCAACTGTTATTGCATTGTTTTCGACAAATTTTTACGTTTTGGAATACGATTTTCGCCGCTTTTTGCTAAAGCCGGCTATCATTTCGAAGGAAAAATTTTAAGGCCGGGTGACAAAAAGTTTCTTGGAGTGCACACCCCCCTTGCAATTGAAATTCAAGTACCCCTCCCCGGGGAGCCACCTTAATCCCTGTTTCATGATTTTGAAACTTTCAGTAGGGAGCCACCTCTAGCGTAATTCAGGTAGGGCTGTTTCTTAACGTTCGAAAAATTGAGCTTACCGTCAGGGGCGTCGTGGGCACCAATTGACAGGGGGGGCACCACTTGCTGATTTTCCGACGAATGATGACGTCAAAACCAATGACGTCATCATGCGCATGCGCAGTTTGGTTACAAGATATGATTTTCAGACAGAGATAGCAAGACCCTGATCTGGTATTCAATCGAAGCAATAATACAGATTAGTTCGCTATAACTGTTTGGGAATAGAGCGTGCCACAATCAGTGGCGTGGCCAGGGTAAATGAAGTAGGTTGTAGCATTAAAATGGAAAATTTTTGGGGACACGCCCTTTACTTTGGCTTAGAATGCATCTCCCAATATCATTCCTGCCATTAGCGACAAGGAAACCTTGATAGCTTCGTGACAGTTCTCCTATAAATCGGAGCGCGAGGAAAATTTTTGAAGAAAGATACTTTACTTTGGCTTAGAATGCATCTCCCAATATCATGCTTGCCTTCAGCAACAAGGAAACCTTGATCGTTTTGTAACAGTTATCCTATGAATCAGAGCACGAGGAAAATTTTTGAAGAAACATCCTTTACTTTGGCTTGGAATGCATCTCCCAATATCATGCCTGCCATTAGCGACAAGGAAACCTGGATAGCTTCATGACATGACAGTTCGCCTATAAATCGGAGCGCGAGGAAAATTTTTGAAGAAAGATCCTTTACTTTGGCTTAGAATGCATCTCCCAATATCATGCCTGCCATTAGCGACAAGGAAACCTTGATAGCTTCATGACAGTTCGCCTATAAATCGGAGCGCGAGGAAAATTTTTGAAGAAAGATCCTTTACTTTGGCTTAGAATACATCCCTTGATTCCATATTTACCAGCGCTAAAATAGAAGATTTGTATGGAGGCCCAATCTGGTCAAAATAGTTCAAGGTGGTTCAATTAATTTCATCCTTTGCAGAATTAATTTTCTGTATGTTGGAATTAATTTTGTAATGTCAATGAATTAATTTCTGTTCATTCTCTATATTTCCCTTGTTGCCAGATTGCTTTTAGTTGTGAATTATTTTTGTGTTTACATGGTGGAATTATGTTGGTGTACAAACGGAATTAATTTTGTGTCGTTTCGGGAATTATTTTAAGCTAATCCCAGGAGCCTTTTGGCGGGACATATCCCAAGATTCAGTGCAACATGATTTGTATAACCTCGTGCGTGTACAACCGCCTCAAATATTTGAACATGGAGCCTGAAGGCCCTCCTGAACAGCCAGAAGATGCAGTAGAAAGGGTACGTACAATTGCAAAAAGTGCAATTGAAAGTATCAATGAGCTGACGAGGCTTGTAAATCAGAATGACACGTCTAGAAGATTATCAATAGCCAGTGCAGCAGCCCCTGGGCCTAGCCATAATAATAGGCCCTCGTCGTCGTCGTCTGCTGGTAGTGTACCATCATGTTCAACAAGTGGCCACAATTCAGCAATATCAGAGCTGCACAGAAGGTTTCCAACAGCTGGTGCGAATAGAAATAACCACCATGGTACCAGACCAGTGAATCCTTTCAGATATCAGCCTTATACAGCATCAAGGCCAGGATCTCGTCGTGCAGGGCCAGGTAGGCCAATCGGTTTAGACTTCGTGTCAAAGGATGCCATAATCTTGGAAAAAGATACTCAAAAAGTCCCTTCCAAGACTGAGAAACAATATCTAGAGAGGAACAAGCGAATTATTTCTGGCTTTGATATCAACCGCCAATGGCATGACCTGAAACTGTTTCAAGAGCTGCAAAGTTTGGTGCCAAAAGATCATATTGAAGTTGCAATGGATTTTGAGATTGTTAAGAATAGTGGTGGAGCAATTGTGAAACCAAATTTGCCTCGAAATAAGAGAGTTGATTCCAAGCTTCTCCTTAGGTCTATTGCCCCAACAGGGGCAGTTTATTTGAGATTGCTTGATGATATTACATCAGATGATGATGATGATGATTTTCTGTTAGAACTACCTGTCTTTGGAGTGAAGAAAAAAGAAAAAACCCCAGTGGTAATTGAAGTGAATGAAAAAAAAAGTCCCCCATTGGTCACAGTTAAATCTCCTGAAAATGAACACAAACTTTGGCCAGGTTGAAAACGCGGAAAACGCGGAAAACGCGGAAAAACATTTAAAGTTTCTGAATGGCAAGAAATAGCGTTTATTGTATTAAAATATAGGTAAGAAACCTCTAAATAAGCCAAATATTCCATCAAGAAGACAAACAAGAAATTTCCGCGTTTTCCGCATTTTCGTTTTTGCCATAAGTGATTTTCGAAAACGCGGAAATGCGGAAATCTCTTCATATCAACTTTTATAAGTTGCTTTTTGCAAATATAGAGGATTAATACGTCAAGCTTTCTCTCGTAATGAATCCTGTACCAAAATAGACTTGGTAGATCTGAATGAAACTTTTGGATCATAAGATTTAAAAATTAATGGGCCTAAGTGGCCTATCAGGAATTCGAGGGGCAGTTTGTTTATAATTTCTCGACCGTATCCCTTTATGATGCTTTGGGCGGATACAGCATGTTATGTCGCCAACTGAAGCAACAAATAAGAGAGCCTCCTCCTTTGTAGAATAAAATTTTTTCCGCGTTTTCCGCGTTTTTGTTTTTGCTATAGGTGATTTTCGAAAACGCGGAAAACGCAAAAATCTCTTTAGGCCTATATCATAGCACCAAAGCACCATAACGGGATACGGTCGAGAAATTATCAACAAAATCCTCTCGAATTCCTAATAGGCCACTTAGGCCCATTAATTTTTAAATCTTATGATCCAAAAGTTTCATTCGTATCTACGAAGTCTATTTTGGTAAAGAATTCATTACGAGAGAAAGCTTAACGTATTACTCGTCTATATTTGCGCAAAGCTACTACTGATAAAAGTTGATATAAAGAGATTTCCGCGTTTTCCGTGTTTTCGAAAATCACCTATAGCAAAAACGAAAACGCGGAAAACGCGGAAAAAAAATTTTATTCTACAAAGGAGGAGGCTCTATGTTTATTTGTTGCTTCAGTATGGCGACATAACATGCTGTATCCGCCCATAGCATCATAAAGGGATACGGTCGAGAAATTATAAACAAACTGCCCCTCAAATTCCTGATAGGCCACTTAGGCCCATTAATTTTTAAATCTTATGATCCAAATGTTTCATTCGTATCTACGAAGTCTATTTTGGTAAAGAATTCATTACGAGAGAAAGCTTACCGTATTACTCGTCTATATTTGCGAAAAGCTACTGATAAAAGTTCATATAAAGATATTTCCGCGTTTTCGAAAATCACCTATAGCAAAAACGAAAACGCGGAAAACGCGGAAATTTCTTATTTGTCTTCTTGATGGAATATTTGGCTTATTTAGAGGTTTCTTGCCTATATTTTAACACAATAAACACTATTTCTCGCAATTCAGAAACTTCAAATGTTTTTTCCGCGTTTTCCGCGGTTTCCGCGGTTTCCGCGTTTTCGACCTGGCCAACAAACTTTATTACTGTTGACAGGGAAAAAATATTGGAATCAACATTTAGTGAACTTGAATTTGTTACAGACCAAAGACTAACATACCAAGTCGACTTTATGGGGGAAGAATCTGTTGATAATGGGGGACCACGCAAAGAGTGGATAATACTTGCTAACCGTGCAATAAAAACAAAATATTTTGAGCATGGCTTGAGGCCTTTGCTGTCTCCAGATTACTACTACGTTGGAATAATGTTTGCTGTAGCAATTCTGCAAAATGGGCAAATGCCAGCTTATTGTGATGAGGCAGTACGTCAGCAAATTTTGAAGAGTAGTACAGATCCTTGCATTCAGAACATGCAGAAAGGGATGGAAAAGCTTGGCATTTTATCATCAGTTCGAAGCTTCCCTGTATTGCTTCATTTGCTTCGCCCTAGTCCAGCACATCAGCTAAGTGTACAGAGCTTGCTCCATTTGCTGAAGCCAAATTTTTCAGATGCTGGGTCCAATGCTTTGGTGAAAGAGAAAGAAGTTTACCAACTTTTTGTCCGCTATGTGAGAGAAGTTGCTGGTGGAAGAAGGATTTGTGGCAACTTAACCTTAAGTCTTGGAAACATTCTGCAGTTTTCTACTGGCACAACAGAAGAGCCAATACTTGGCTTTCAAATACATCCTTCTATCGAGTTTACAATTCCACAAGAAGCCAACAGCTTTACACCCTGTGCACATACATGTATCAATGCACTGAGCCTTCCAAGAGCAACTCTTGGGAGTCCGTTACCGGATATGGAGCGCCTTTTTGGTATATATGACTTAGCATTTGCCAACTCTTATTTTGGAATACAGTAAAAACCCTCATATAAGAACCTACAATTTTTTGCAAGTCAGCCTGGGTTCTTAAAAAATGACTACAATGAAAATGGTACTTCAATTGGACAATTTCAGCCTATAGGTTCTTAATCCAGTATGTTCTTATACGTGGGTTTTTGCTGTACAGTAATCTGACAAAAACGTTTTCGAATAAATGAGTTTGGTGGAGGCAACAGACTTCCAATTCATTATTATGATAGACCAAAGTAGTTGTTGAATACATTTGTTGTTTCAGTGAGTCTATGGACTTCACATGAAAGTTAGTCCAACATATATTTTCCCCTCTAAAATATGTAAAATCAGACTTATTATTTGATTCTTCTCCAGGGTTAAAATAGGTTTTGAGCAAAGTCAGTAAATGGTAAAATGTGAATAAATTTGTGAAACTCTTTATATTTGCACTTCTCAATGATGTGAATGTGGATCTAGCAGCCCCTGTCAAGAGCCGACTGGCTACATGCCAATCTTGAAAAAAATTATTTGTTTGTAAACAAGTGCAAGTGTACAACATGATTTTTTGAGGGAAACAGACACTGTTTTATCTTTGGCCAACTTTTTCCTAAAGTCATTCACATTTCATAAGATACAGATAGGAAAGGAAATTACTTGGGTTAAACTGTGTATTATGCAGTTAAATTCTGTCTGTGACTCAAAATCATGATGGACATGTTGGTATTTTTAAATATTTTTTTCAGAATTTTGTTAATGCTTTGGCTGATTTTTGTTCTGTTGCATTGCTCTTTACATATGTATTGCATTTGTTTTTAACAATTGCTCCCCAATCAGACAATATATGATTGAAGATTTACAATGAGTACGGTAGGCCAATGGCTCAGGCCACGTTTTGTAGACACCCGTGCCCTTTCTACAAAGCAAGGTTTCGGCGAGTTGATTGTTGCAAAGTGGAAATCCTTAATGCGTCATATTGCAAATAAGCATGATGAGCATCCAGATCAGTTGTACCAAGAGTGTGCACATGGCGATATTGAACCACGTGAATGGATTCCAATTGGTATGCAATGTTTCCCCCCTATTTTGTACATATATGCCTGACACTGGTTGCGGTAGAAAAAGATATAACATTCAAACTTTGGTGGAATTTAAGCTACAGTCCGTTATTTGGTAAAATCCTTTTGAACTGTATTTCAAATTTTTGATATTTTGTCAGGTACACCTGCGTATGACAAAGTATTCAAGATCCTTTGCAACACAACGACAATAAAAGATGTACAGAAGCTATCATGTGATGCTCAGACAAGCTGCCTAGAAGGCTTTCATCCAACATTAAACCATTGGCATCCTAAAATGGTTCACTTTTCTTGGCTTGGTACATACTGTAGGTGAGATTTCAAATAATTTTAGCATTGAATATTGTATGTTTGTAATTTTTAATTGGTCATGTGACTTGTTATGTTGAGATGGTCTTGTTTAGTTCATTGGACACAAGATACAGAACAATTGCAAAGAATATCCAAACAAGATCCTGTCAATGTAACAAGCCAAAAATACAAAAAAATTGACTTCAAGAAGTTCCATCAGACCTGACACATATATTGTTTTTATGTTTCAGACATGCTTTGGCTGTATCTCATTTCAATGAAAACCTCAATCGTGAAGCACGAACAGCATCAGATGGGTCAGTATGCTACTCGATAGTCTACCCAAAATTCAAACTTGGTGAAGAAGTTGTCAGAGAAGTTGCCATACCCCCTCCTTATGGTAAGTAAACCAATTAATTTGTCATCCTACTACTAATTTCTTTCCAAAACAAAATCATTTACCATTTACCAAAATCATTTACCATGCAGCGGAATACTTATCTGGTATGTAAAATCAGTATAAAACAGACAAAAACAGCAGGATTACAGGGTGCACTAGCCCCTTAATGTTAATACTTCTGCATACTTGCATGAAACACGCTGCTTTTGTTTTATGCTACAAAATTTGCAAAAACCAGTACATAGGTACTGTAAAAGTGTGCCAGAGTGCAGAGATCACAACAATTTATATCAACTTTTCCTCTTCTTGCAGTGTATGTGGATAGAATAAGAGACGTGTTGTTCAGCACACCATTGGAAGAGCTTGAGAGAATCTTGGACAGGTATAAAAGGAAAGTACCAGAGCCTTTAACTGCCCAGTTCCCAGACATACGCCAAAAGGAAGATGCCATCTCTGAATATATATTGAAACACAGCACCACTACACCAATGTACCCTGCAGGTAAAATCCTTGCATGTGTTATTTGGACCAAAACTTTAAATCTTGTTGGCATTTGAGAAAAGAATTGCACAAAAATAGATAAACAGTAAAAACCTATATAAAGAAGAAACTATTTTTTTTCAAAACAGTATGTTTGGTTTTCTATTGAAACGTATACTGTAGAAGCTCAAAAAATCAGCCTGAGATTTCTTAAAACCATTTCTATTTTGCAGGTCTTACTGTTTTTCAAACACAGATAGGTGCCATAGAGCATGGTATCTCAATGCCATTCACAGGCCAGGAGCAGGGAAACAAACAGATGTACCAAAAATTGAACAATACCCTTTTTCTTTTGAAACATTTCTCGTCTCTGAAATATTGTTCCTGGAGATGAATAATCTTGTGACAAAAATAAACAGGTCTCATTTGTGACCATTGCTCATGTTGTCATATCTGTTTAGGATCAAATAATTATCAGTTGCAGTTGTAGGAACAAAATAAGGTAGTTAGGGGTAAAATGGCCAATCTTACAGTAGAAGAGGTTTCATCAATTTATAATGTGATTAAAGGGAAGTAGATACTACTATTCGAAGTGAAATTAAAATTTATATATGTAATACTGCATATGATATACATTGTTACCCCGCCACTAAGAAACTGACTTATAAGAAGCTGCAGCCTGCCAGATGACCCCATGGCCATTGTCAATATTTGGTTTGATATAACATTCATATGAAATGTATAAGAAAGGAAACAGCCTGGATTTACAAAATGAGTTTCTTAGTGGCGAGTGCGCACTGCTCCATGTTGAGACATGATCATTTGTAAGACCTCTGTGTTAATCATTGCATTGAAATCATGGTGCTGAGTAATGCATGTTGATTCATCTATGGTGCCGTCAAAAACTGCCTTTCCTATGGTGCTGTGGAATTCCCTGCAGCATCTATACTCAAGTGAACCAGCCAACAATTCATCTTTGCAATGTGAACAGGAACACCTTTTTAGAAGGGAAGGAGATAAATGAGAGAGTTATGGTAAAAGTGTGATTCTAATTGGAAACATTTCACAAATTACAGATGAAAGTTTCGTGTGAAATGAAACAAGGCTCGGAGTAAATGATTCAGTCATATTTTGGGACCAAAATAAACATCTGCCCTGCATCTTATTTGTGAAGTACTTCCTTGAATGACTTGGATGACGTCAAGGTTAGAGGTTAGATTGGTCACCAAGCCCCCATCATGCCCGGCAATCTTTAAAAGGCGCGCAAAACTGACAGAATCCTATGATTCAACAACCCTATTTCTCTAAAACCCTTACTTTAAATCCCCTGTTGGAGTTTTTTTATGTTTTGAAATACCCTCGGCAACAGATTACCTGTTTTTTAGGATAAGGGTGATATTCACTTTAATAATTTACTCATCATAAAGCTGGTAGTGGCATAAAAACTCACTTCATTACTCTTTTGCTCAGAGACATCGAAAGCAAGATTGTGAACAAATGAATTCATGAATTTGTCATTCAATCATTCATCTCCATGAATCGTCTAAAAATCCTTAAAAGAAGTGCGCGTGCCTGCAGGAAATTTTTCCTCTATCCAAAATTGCCGAATATTGTATTCTTGCGCTGAATCAACCTTCCATGTGTCTCCATTCTTTTGAACGTTCTCTCCAGGCTCCCCATTCGCTTTGCTATACAGAAAGATTTGTACCTGGCGCTGTTTTGTAATATCTTCTGCTACCTCCTTCCATGAATGCAGTGATACCGTGCTGTCATTTACAGTTACAACCTTATCGTTTCCATCTAACAAGTGACAGATATAATGTCCATTGTCAGCTTGCGCACCCAAGCAAACTACCATTGCAACGGGCTTATAGCACAATGGTACACTTACCCTTTGTCCAGCTTGTAACTGAATATCAACATTGGAACAGAAAATTTCAACAGAAAAGTTTGTCTTGCGTACAATGTCGGCCGATCTTTGGATCCCATCTTTCAAATTCGCATTCTCTGACTCCAGCTCTTTAACTCTTTTTCTGAGCTCTTCTTCTATTCCTCTATTTCTGCTTTCTTCTAGATCAAGATCTTTAATCTGTGACTCCAATTCTTCTGTGACACTGTCCTCATTAGGTTGCTGTATAACCTCAGATTCCCCATCATCAGATTGATCAATCATGATGTCATTTTGGTCTGCAGGTTTTTGTCTGCAATTTGAAGGTGTAACTGTTCGGTTTCTTGCTTTTCATGTTGGTCTTTCTTTTTGTTTGGTTGTGTATTTTACTTTGGGAACGATTGTTGGTGCATTGTTCATATAGGCCTTGCAGCCACCTTCGAAGTGTTTTGAACAGACCCTGTGTCCGGAGCCAGGGTCCTTGAAATCTTTTCTCGAAATCATGTGTATCCACCTCTTTCGGAGCTCTTGCTTTTCCTTACTTTTTCCGTTTGCAATTCTATAAAATGACAGCTTGGGATTTCTATGGCTGTTGCTAAAGCATCCAGGAACGCAACAAGTAAATCCTCCAACAATTATCAGGATTAAAGGTTTCAGGGAGGAAAGAGGATCTGACGGCTTTGGCCTGCAGGGCACATCAAATGAATATTCCTGTCAAACTTACTGCAGACAAAGATAGGAAACGAAAGAGGGAGGCATATGAAGCCTGGCTTGCCGTGGATGAATGCCAACTTCCTGATCCTTTAGCATCCTCAAGCGAAAAGGGTAAAATGGCCTAAAATCGCCATGGCTGAATGAACAAGCTGGGGTGTGCAAATGGCCTCCTGTCTTCCAAATTGAGATCGACAAGTTCCTACTGACCGCTGATCAGTCGATTGGCCTCAGGAAGCGATTATTAAGTGATTGCAAGCAGGGAAAATCTTACAGTTACTTTGCCTCTGGATGGTTAAAGGAGATATATTTCTATGGAATCAGCCCCAAGCAAACCCATCAGATAAACTCCCAACCTCGCACTTTAGATAGAATACTTGATCACTTTGTTAACCTAGACAATGATAAGGTAGCACTTAAAAGCACAATTACGCAGTTGACATCAGACTTATCTGAAAATGTCATTGAAATCTCAACTTTGAAACATGACAACAAAGCACTGCGAGATTCAATCAGTGAACTGAAATCAGCCAAAGATAAAATCTCCCAACCTTCTGTGAAACGGATACAAATAATCTTAAAAATAAAATTAAATCGCTGGAGAAAAAGTTTGGTGATTTGAAATCAACGGGGACCGATCTAAATAAAGATCATAGTGAATTGCATCAACAATATTTGAATTTTTGGAAAATTATAATGATGGAATTTGTTGCGATAAAACTGGTGAATGACTTCCCCCTCAAGAAATCTGCACAATACAACAAGATATGCTTGTCGCTCAAGATGATGTGCCAAAGCTTCAAACAAATTTTGATGCCCGTAAAAACAACATGAACGATAAGCTCCACCATTTTACCCAGCTAGCGAAAAGAGCAACAGTTCCAAGCCCGCTAGTCAACCCTGATATACCCATGCCAGTTTGTTCAAAACCTGTTGATGAACAAGTAAACTTGGAAAAGGCACCCCTGCTTTGCGAAAACGGATATAAAACAGGGAGACAGCATCTTCACAGCATTCCTATGCATCGTTAGCTATGAAATCATGTGATGCATCAACAAGTGATGGTACCATCAACAACACTGCACCTGTCATCAATAAAACTAATCTAAGTGAGAAAAGTACATTAACCCTATCTGTACTGGGCGATTTTTTAGGTATTTTGTACTGGGGGGGGGGGGCGTTTTTGGCCCCCCCCTCTTTTTCTCCAAAACTACAAAAGATATAACAATAAGACTTACCCTTATTGTTCTTTAGACAATTGGCTATTCAACTATAACAATGACAATTAATAAGTCACGTGATTCGTTGCTAGGCAACCGAAAAACTGACGAAAATTGGCAAATTTATACCTTCTTAACCAGAAAAATTCTATTTAATCAACCACTCAACTGATTTTCTCCAAATTTGTTTCAAATAGTAGGAAACACTAGGCCCGCTCGGCGCGGCTTCGCCGCGCCTCCGCGTTCCTTTTAGCTTCGCTGTAGTTCGTGTAAGTGGCAGTACTTAAGTGGGAAATGTATCTTCGTTAGTTCATTCAATAAAGCAGTACTTAAGTGGAAGTTCAAGAAAATGTATATAAGTGTATTTTGAGATTGGCTTCTTCCGTGGAAGTTTGCACGTGAAAGAGATGAATCTGCTGAAAAGTTAGTTGCCGTCGTTGTTGTGGGTGCCTTGGTTGTTTCATTTGAGCTAATCTAGCGGCGTTTGTTGCCCGAACGGCTTAGCTGCCTTAGCGCTGTTAGTTGCGTTAGTTGTGTAACCGGCCTCGGTTGGTTTAGTGGCCTTACTTACGTTAGTTGGCTTCTTGTTTTAGTTGTTGAGTAGATATAGTTACGTTTCTTGCCTTAGTGGACTTAGTTGCGTCAGGACCTAGTGCCCTTAGTTGCCTTAATGGCGTTGGTAGCTTTAGTGGGCTTTCTTACGTTAGTTGGCGTCTTGTTTTCTGGTGGCGTTTCTTGCCTTAGTGGAGTTGGTTATAGCGTGATGCTATTTTATTTGATTTTATACAGATGATAGCCCCTCAGTTATAATAACTGATTTACAATTTGTCATTAGATGATTCATTTTTGCAACTCTTAGTGGACTTAGTTGCCTCAGCGCCTTTAAGCTAGGGCCAAACTTGGCAACAATGTTGCCCAACAATGTTGCTTGAAATTTTTTTCATTTTTATGTAGTCGAAACATTGTGGCCAAACTGGGCAACATGGTCGTGCAGCATATTGTTGCTGTTGTTATCAAAAGGCGTGCCAAATTTGATTTGATAGGTGGCTTACCGCGCCATATTGTACTTGAACCCAAAATTTAGCTAAAATATGGCAGAACGAAAGAAAGCTGTAGCCTGCTTGCTGTTACTGGATGCCTTAGATGAAGATGAAAGTTAGAAAAAAGGGAAATTAAGTTGAATTGTTGCCCAACATTGTGGCCAAACTGGGAAACATCGAACTGAACGACAAATGTTGCCACAAAATGTTTGAGCATGTTTGAACATTTCGGCAACAAATTTTCTGATGAATTTGTCGGCCGACAAAGTGGCCAAACTGGGCAACATTTGAGCAACATTTGCGTTTTGTCCATTTTCCCCGACAATGTTGTCCAGTTTGGCCAAGCCTTTAGGTAACCTTAATCCGCATGGGCTCTTTTGCGCTACCATTTATGAGGGGGGGGGTCTTTCCACCCCTCTGTGAAAACTGCCTTAGACTCACCAGAACTCAGTACAACTTGATTTAGTTATAGAGCAAGTAGCTTGTAGGATGTAGTGTAATTTGGGTATGGCTGCCACGTCTTATGTGGTCACAGTGACATCATGAATTTGCAAATCAGCAAAAAGTTGGCTTTCAAAATTAAATTTGTGTTTAAAGACGATTTTGCATGAACTTTGTGCAGTTTTCGTTAAATTTATCAACATAGCTGGTGAAAAAATATCATTTTATTGAGAATGACGATTTTTGAGTGATATTTTGAGAGAAATTAGCCAATTCTTATGACGTAATCTGTGCCATTGCTTTTTTCTATGTAAAAATAGAGAAAAGGGGGCTGCAAAATGGTGGTAACCTATTACAAATGCATCAATGGAGTTCATTGAATGGAAAAAGTTGGAGAAAATTCAAAAAGTTTAGTAATTAGGTCAAAATGGCAGCCAAAATGACATCATAATAAAAGATGCAGACATCAGCAAATTCCAGAAATTCCGGCATCAAATGCACGCTCTTCATTTGCATATTCATATGGTATGTGATGCTTCATAACTCAATCAAATCTTTCCATTGAAATCACGGAAAACAATGATTTAGCTGCTACCTGCGTCCAAATGTAGCTAATCAATAATGGGCAAAAGTCCGGGAAGTTGGGGTGACATAGCTGATGTCGTTTAACAACGTGGCAAGTAAAACCTTGAAGGGGGCGGAAAAGCCCGGCTCACATATGGATTAGTTTCAAGATAATTGGAGTTGTATCATTGACGTAGTTCTTAGTTATTTAGTTAGTTAGCTACGTTGTTTCAGTAGCATGTGCTGCGTTAGCTGTCCTAGCTGGTGCCGCCGTCTTATTTGCCCTGGTTGCCTTAGTAACGTTAGCTTCGTTTCTCATTGTCTTTTAGCAGGTCAGTAAGTGTTGAATCTTGCTATGCAATGTAGCTTTGGAAATAATCATCAGGGGAATAAGCTGCATGTCATCAGGGGGCGAATTTGGGAGAAGTTGGCAAGGTGCCAAGTAACGTCACAGAACTTGGCAAGGTGCCAAGTCACATGTTGAAAAGCTGGCATGGTGCCAAGTCACGTGACCAACATTGGCACCATGCCAAGTAGGTCACATGACATGGGGGCTAGGCACGTGACTGCCCCCCCCCCAAACAAATATCCATTTTAGCACCCTACACACTCCTTAGTAACTAACAGATGTAGTCTTTAATGACTATCACCCCTGTAATGAAGCATTTTCATACAGGGAGCCCTGTATATTCTTAGAAAGAGCACCATTGTGGAGGAGAAAATATCATGTGATATGGGTGTGGTCACGTGACAGCCCCCAATAGGTGGTACTAATTGCTGGTACCGATGATGCACCCCACCACCCTACGACATCGTCCATACTGGGGGATGTAGCCTCAGAGCGCGCCATTGTGATGAAGATACCGCTGGCAGAGGCCTGCCAGCCCCTGCGAAGGTGAATGAGCATGTGACGTCCGATGTGACGTCTTTGGTTGTTTACCATTGACCACTGAGTGGATTGTTCGTTGATGACCCTTGATAGCACCATCAAGTGTCGTTAGTAACAATCGGCAGTCACTCAAAAAACAATAACCTGCTGAAGAAGGCTGCCAACAAATTTCCCCCGCTGATACCCAAGCAGCAGGAAGTTACCCCAAAATATGGACATCCTCATGCACATATAGATTTTCCCGTCGATTTTTAGAGACGAAGAGCGAGCTTCCAGGACACGGGAGAGGTCTGGAATAAGTGCGGCAGACAGACAAATTCAGCGTTTGATCTTACCGCTCAGGCAGTAGTAATATAGATGTCATAGTTCAAATATACATACTTTGCAAAATTTTTTAGTTTCTATTTTTAGCACAATTAGCCTTAAATTAGCCTTTTGTGGCATGCTTTTACTTTCATCGCAGGTTTTTTCCAGTCCTGCCCTTTTATCTAGTAAATATAGACTCAAAATGAATCAAATTAATACGATGAAGCAAATTAGACTAAACAAATTTATATTTGACACTTCTTTATTAGGTAAATGACGTGACACAAATGACTTTGGAAACTCAGATCCCGAACAAGAAATTGACGATGGAATAAAAAGATTCTCGCAAGATAAAAAAAAGCAATAGTGCTGGAAAAGATTTAATTGATCTTTGCACTACCAATAAACTAAAAATATTGAATGGGCGTACTTTAGGAAATTTTTAGGGTAAAATCACATGCTTTAAGTCAAATGGAACCAAGTATAGAAGACTATGTAATATGCAGTGAAAAACTGTTAGATAAAGTGCAGATATTCAAAGTTAAACCAATAACTACATATTCTGACCACTGCCAACTACACCTAGAAATAAACTTAAACTTGAAGAAATGTAACTATTCAAAAAGAACTAAGATATCAAACCTAGAAGTAAAGTGTAAATTCAAATGGAAAGCTACATCAAATGAAACCCTTACAAATTATTTTACAGTCACTCTAATGAAGGAATTGGAAACAAACATAAACAATGAAATAGCAGAACAGTTAACAAACTTTCTAGAAGTAGCAAGCAATAAATGCTTAGAAATAACTAAAATAAATACCGGGTGTCCCAAAAAAAAGGTAACAGATTTGTTTCGGGCTAGCGATAAGAATTTAAGTTGATTTGACCCCTGATAAGTTTTGAAGTACTCTTAGATAGTCAACTTGAAGATTGATACCTTATTTGTTGATATTGATGCATCAAGAGTTGGAATATTAATCTTGAAAGTCCAAATTTGCCTCCTACTCCAAACCAGAGCTTTTGGTGTTTGGCCTAAGCTGTTAACTCGCTGTGCTGTGGAATCTCCTCAATCATAGCCAAGTACAAACAAGGAACATCATGCTTAGGAACACATTTTAGTGGAAATCTGACTCTGAACTTTACAATCAGATTCAAGAATTTAGCCCCGAAGAGACCAATTTCTTGATTCTACAAAAACTTTAAATTACACCTGCCTGAGAAAAGTTATTCATCAGCGAAATAAGTCCCGTATGCTTTAACACATAGACTATCTTGCAATCTTCATTGCTTGAATGAAATGTTTTTTACATCATCTCTCACAAATTATTACGAAACAAGCAATCTTATATGCCCAAGGGAACATAAAAAATGCTCGCTCGTGCTTGGCTTGGTTTACTTTTGTAAATGCATTTTGACTGGAGAAAAATATTCCTTGGTGACTATATTCATTAATTTGTTTGTTAGTTTTCAGTTTTTTGCGTTCTTTTCAATTGGATACCCAAAGGACCGATCCTTGTCCAAAAATGTCTTGGACTGAGGAGATTCCCAGAACCAGCCGTTAGCAGTTTAGGCCAAAACCCAAAAGCTCTGGTTTGTAGAGGGACTCAAATTTTGGCTTTCGAGATTAATATTTCAACTCTCGATGCACAAATATCAACAAACTAGGTATTAATCTTCAAGTTAACTATCGAAGAGTACTTCCAAACTTATTTGGGATTGATTCGACTTATACCCTCATCGCTAGTCCCCATCAAATCTGTTACCTTTTTTTGGGACACCCGGTAGAAATAATAGATCCAAAAAGAATAGAATTAAGTTAAAAGCTTTTGATGAACAATGTTATACCGGTAGAAAACGTGTGGAACTGAACAGAATTGGAAAACAAATGTGTGAAGAACCAACTAACCCATACATCAGAAATGTATATCATCAAAACAAAAAGGAATACAAGCGCATGTTTAAACTAAAACAACGCAATGAAAAGGAGAAACTACTTAAAAACTTAGATAATCTTAAATCACAGAGTATCAGAGAGAGATGGAACTCAATTAGGTTAATAATCCACGACAGTTATACTGATCCAACCAGTGAGATTCCGCATGAAGAATGGATTCCCTTCTTCAAATTATTAGGCTTTGTTGAAGAAGAACACTGACAATTAGATAACACACCAGAACTACCGTCTAATACAATTAAGAAACTCTCACAATTCCAGAAAATTGAAATGAACTTACAACTAAATACAGAAATGACAACACAAGAAATTTTGCAAATTGGAAACAAACTCAAAAACAGGCATTTGCTAATTCACGGAACTACGGCACTACGGCACTACGGCACTACAGCACTACGGCACTACGGCACTACGGCACTACGGCACTACGGCACTACGGCACTGAGTATTTTGATCTTACGATTTCATAGAATTCTGATTAAATATCTTGTGAGACTGCAGTCCTCGCAAAAAGTCTTCGTTAATTTGTACATTTTTTAGAAGATCTGAACTTAGATCATATCAGCACGAGGCAAGAAGGAGAGTTCCGTCTCTTGAACATTACGAGTTAGCCTCAACAGGACATTTTCATCAATGTGTTCATTGGATAATACCTCAGTGCCATCAAAGCCCCTTTCCTACTTAAAACATACAAGAAGCCATTCTTTCACCTAAACTCAAAATCAAACTGGAGACACTCGCCCTCCACCCAATGATTTCTCGATGGATTTGGTTTGATGGATTCGAGAATAATGAGTCCATGATAAGAGGGGACTCTTGCCCCCTCAACCCCCTCCCTCTGCCGGGCAGGGAGAAGGGGTGCTGCGGCACTACTACCTGCTGAAACCGGCCGAAATGAGAGTAATTTGAAGCAAAAACAAACTAAAGTAGGATATCTTTACTTTCAAGAAAGATCCCCAAGAAAGATCCCTAAAAAAATCCGAAAAAAATATCTTTCGACTTTGAGTGTTTCATTGGCTCTTTTGATAGAGTGACTTCTGCTTTGTAACCAAAGAAAAAGTTCCAAGGAAATCCTATGTGAAGTGTATTTACTTTACTATTTTTTGACAAAAATATGTATTCAGCTGTAGCTATAGTTGTTGTTGTTACACGATTTGGTGTACACTGCTGATGTACACCTTGGCGTTTACAGGTCAGACAATTGCCAAAACTATGCTCTTGAAGATATTTAAACAGAATTCTATAAATTAATAATAAAGTACCCTGGGTACCAGCCTCTCTAACGTTAGAGAGTCTGGTACCCAGGGTAATAATAGAGATACTCAGTGCCGTAGTGCCGTGGTGCCGTGGGTTAGCAAATGCCCAAAAACAACAAGGCTGTTGGATTTGATAATATCTCAAATGAACTTATCAAAGCATTCATCAATCTTTAACTAGGAACAAAAATAATGACGATACTATTTAATAACATGCCTAGTAAGTCCTGAAAAATGGAAATTAGGGTTAATTAAACCAATTTTCAAATCAGGAAATAAACTGGACCCAGGAAATTACAGAGGAATGACGACGGTTGCGGTTTATGAGAGAAAATTGCTTGCGGTTGACGGGTAAGAGGCAAATTCAAATTTTGGTGGTTTTACGGTAATAGACCCCCAAAGTGAAAATATGACTATGCATGTAGTGCTTCGTTTCCATTGATTAATAAAAAGCTAACCAACAAATTCCAACAGCTCAAAATGAATTTATCAGGTTCTGCTTAAACATGAATAACAGAGCAATCAAACCAAATAATTTAAAAATATAAATTCGCTCCCTACTAAAGGGAGATTTAAACAATGTACTGCAACAAACGTTTACAAATGTTTCGATAATTCAGCCCCATCCTATATGTCGGAGATGTTCTTACCAGTTGGCCAGAGCCGGATTACTCGAACATCTAAAAACAAAATACAGGCTTGGTTGTCCGGTATATATCAAACCTCAAATGGAGATTTGTTCATTGCGGCTTTAAATGCAAATTCGATACAATGATTGGCACAGTGTATTGTAAGAAGCCATGGGCGACTTGCAGACAGCTGTGTGAAACCACCAAAAACATCATTGATTTGTTGCTGCTCCTCCACATTCCAAAGAGTGGAGCGGCAACAAACAATGCCAACGATTTGGTGCAGCAGCTCATTGCTGCACTCACTAGAGTTCCAGCACTTGCACCTGCACCACCTGCACAAGGACCAGCAGCAGCACTCCGGCAACAGCACGCACCACCACCAGCACCACAACACCTAGCGCAACATCAACACCCACCATATCATGCACATGAACACCACCATCAACCAAGTTATGCACCTCCTGCCCCACATCACGCACAACACAACCAAGAAGAAGCACCACAAACTCAACCACAGTAGCACTATTACCAACATAAATTCCAACACCCTGCATCTGCACCACTCATGCCATCGACATTACTCCTCCAACGTGCACCATCGACCTATGACGAACCATCAACACCTCGCCATGCAACACTGCCATCCAATATCATCCAAGGACCACCACACCCATCCCTATCATTGCCTGCACCATCATCCCCATATCTATTATCCGCCACCGACCTATATTCCATCTCCTGTACCACATGCACCGAGTCCACCACGTCCATCCACCAACATATCATCCACACATCTCCCTCATCCCTTTCCCATGCATAGAGACATTCCACCATACACTGAGATGGTACAAAATTTCAGAAGCAGCCCCATGCCTTCAGTACATCCCACTACACCATTTCCCCATGTCACGCAGCCACCAGCACCAACCACCAAGAAAGCTGTAACGTTGCATGCCCTCACTAAATGCATCGAAGAAGCTTATGATATGCCACATAAAGTCAAGCAATTAAAATATATGTATGCCATAAAAGATTGGTTGCTGCCCATTGTGAATAACATGACACAACACAGTTGACCTCATGCCTCCAAATTTGAGCACTCGGAAGATTGTGTATCATGTATAAGAACTGGTGGTTAGAGGGTTCATGGAACGGTGATCACAACCAAAAACCACTGATCATACTAACCAACATCCCAACTGGTGTCCCCTCTCTCCTTAGAGCAACATGTGCTCATCCACACGGTTTGGACCAAGTGAAGACTGGTGCTACCCACTGCAAAGAAAGATTTACGCTGCTCGAAAGGCAATTGTGGGACACCTTTCTGCAGAAGGAGGAGGCGAAGCAGATAATGTGGGAGAGCATGACAGAAAAGGAACTCAAAGAAGGTGGCAGAATCGGTTGCTACTTGGACAAACTCGAACAGTACTAAGAACAAAGTACCCCTGAAGTAGAGCCCGAATCCCTGGATGTACAGGCGAAAAAATTGCAATCGAGAAATTGTACAACAAAGAAAACGCGTTTTAGCAGGTACATATTCACTTAAGTAACTCTTGCTTGTTGAATGAAAAGTAGGTAGCAGAATCTATTGGCTTCCTTGCTTTCCAGGAGATGCGGCGGTAATCTCCCCAATTTATCGATTTTAGCCACATGCATATTACTCTATGGACGACAGTATGGACGAAGGGGAACTCTTTCGTTTTGACAGATTTCTTTGGACACTCTTTTGGTCACTAGGTTCTTGACAGAAATGTCTTCTTTCGGTGTATTGCATTTACGAGGGGTACTTCGGGGTTTGCGGTATTGCGGTATCGGGGGTAAATTTTGTGCGGTATTGCGGTAATGATGAGAAAAACTTGCGGTATTGCGGTATCGAGCTTTCACAGCGCGGTATGCGGTATTGTACGAAAACTAACATCCAAAATTCATGTAATGCCATTTTCCTGTTGAAGAACAAAGCACCTTCGATAAGAATTGATAGAGGAAAGAAAACGCAAGGGAGGGAAGTCCCTTATCTCTCTCTCCTTGTGCGTGCCCCACCTGCTCAACCTTGTAAAGGTACCTGCGGAGGAGAGCACGCAACATTTTTATCTGAAGAAAAAGAGTCAAAATATTTGCAACAATCAAAACTTTAGATGTGGGAAAATCACCCCTATTTTCAAATCAGGCAATCCGACAATGTTGTGTGTGTGTGTGTGTGTGTGTGTGTGTGTGTGTGTGTGTGTGTGTGTGTGTGTGTGTGTGTGTGTGTGTGTGTGTGTGTGTGTGTGTGTGTGTGTGTGTGTGTGTGTGTGTGTGTGTGTGTCTGTGTGTGTGTGTGTGTGTGTGTGTGTATCTTTTATTTTAAATTGAAAAATTTTAGCTACAATAGCAACTAGTCTAATTCTATTATTTAATACAAATTAACAAATGTTTTAAATAAATCATATACAGGATTAATTTCGAAGGCATACATTGCATCTGCAGGTGGCCCCATCCCAGCTCTTGATTAGCCTTTTGAATTGGACCAGATTTTCTGCTGATTTTATATCATCTGGCAGACGATTCCAGATCTGCGGCCCAAAAGACCTGAGACTATTTGAACCGAACGTTGTTTGGTTGGGCCTATAGTGCTGCAAATCATTTTGACGACGTGAAGGTCGATTGGAGGCTCTTGTTTCCAAAATATTTTGCATGAATGCAGGATTTAGCTAGTTTACAGTTTTGAAAATCTCAATGCAGAGGTATATAAGCCTATTTATATGCATTGTGGATTTTTCTGATTAGTTCCAAGTAGTTCTTCATAAGAAGAATTATGGTCATCATAAAGAAATCTAAGTGCTCTCTCCTGTATTTTTTCGATCTTATCAATAGATCTAGAGGATGAGAAAAACCATACTAAAGGGCAGTAGTTAAAGTTAGAAAAGACAAAGCTTTGGACGAGTACCTTTTTCTCCGCAAAGCCAAGAAATGATTTCAGTCGTTTCAGTACATTTAGCTGGGTGGCTGCTTTTTTGCAAAGATCAGATATGTGGAGGTCAAAGTTTAGTTTATGGTCGAGATTTACACCAAGCAACTTTACCGAAGCTTCAGATTTAATCTTTTTCCCTTGAATAGAAATACTATGCCAAGTGGTGTCCGATTGATCTTTTTTAGCGAGAAGTGCGTGGAATTTTACTGGGTTAGCGATAATTTCATTTCGATTGAGCCATGTGAGAGCAATGCATGCCTCCTTTTCGAACACGTCAATTAGTTGTGGGAGACTATTGGAAAAATAAGTTAAAGTATTATCATCTGCGTAATTGACAAGAGATGCTTCTTTGATGAAATGAAACAAGTCATTGATATAGAAGTTGAAAAGAATAGGGCCTAAGACGGATCCTTGAGGAACCCCCGATAAAACAGATTGATAGTTGCTGCAAACATTGTTTATTCGAACCGATTGTCTGCGCCGTTTTAAATAGGAATAAATAAAGACCAGAGAATTTTCATCGAAACCATACGCATAGAGTTTTGCTATAAGCAAATCATGCGGGATACAGTCAAAAGCTTTCGATAAATCCATCAATATTGCTCCAACAGTGTAATCATTATCTAGTTTGGTCATTATCTAGGTTGGACAACTATACGCCTATCACGGTAATTCCTGCTCGATCAAAAGTTATCAGATCATTTATAATCAACTGTCCCAGCACCTTGAATCGAACGGCCTGTTGTGCCTACATCAGTTTGGGTTTAGACAAGGGACATCTACGCAACATGCAGTGACCTTTCTGTCAGAAAAGTTTAGACAGAACGTTGAAAAAGGGCTACTTAGTGGTGCTGTCTATATTGACCTCCGTAAAGCCTTCGACACAGTACCTCATGCAACCTTGCTGGAAAAATTGCCAAGTTATGGAATAGATGATGTGGAATTACAATGGATAGGTGATTATCTCTTTTATAGGAAACAATAAGAAATCTTTTGATAACACCAGCTCATGCGAAGAAAACGTTATATGTGGTGTCCCACAAGGATCTATCCTGGGATCCCTTCTCTTTGGGCTGATAATCAACGACATCCATATTCCGCTCACTGATAGTCAGTGATGCTGGCATTATATTATATGCCAACGATACTGTTTTATATCATGGAAGAAAGAACTCAAATGAAATAGAACATTTACTTAACAGTGAACTGCAAAAAGTTGCAGACTGGCTTGATGAAAATAACTTGTTCATTAACTTGAAAAGAGGTAAAACTGAATTTGCGCTGTATGGATCACATCAAAAGTTGCCCAAACGGCCAAACGTGGACATTAAAATCTACAATCAAACTATTCATGAGACAAAATCATCCAAGTACCTTGGTGTAGATTTGGATAACCATCTGAACCTTCATCGACATTTGGAAAATTTGTACAAAAAAGCTTCAGCCAGGGTAAACTTTTTATCTCGTATTCGCGAAAAAGTCATCCCTTATGTAGCAGAATTGATATTCAAAACAATGGTATTTTCTATGTATTCGTAATTTCTGCCGTCAATGCAGTTTTACTGAAAGCACACCAATGAAACTTTTCCCGTCGTTCTCACGTCACACTTTTGTCTGTAAAACGTCTAACTACGATCTGATAGACCAAACAACAAATTCTGAGAAGGAAAGTGGATTTAGGTCGGAATCAAACTGCTACAACAGACCTGTATACTGTATTGACAGCGTTGTTTGTAGTTTTCCAGTGTTTGCGGTATTTTGCTATTTTTTGATGCGGTATTGCGGTATTTGGTGTCTTTTTCGTGCGGTATTGCGGTATTGGGACCCCCCCGAAGTACCCCTCATTTACCAGAGTATGAAACGTTCATCCAATATAATATTCATACTTTTGTAGGATTGACTAATGACGTCATTTTGTCTAAACAATGTCAAGAAAGTATACAAGGCTGACTATCCATCAAAAATGAAATCTAATCAAAACATTTTTTCAGTCAAAATGCCCTTCTAAACATGATATTAATTCACGAGACACTTCATATGTAATGTTTTTAGTAACTCTTACCTTTAAAGTGATAAGCTTTAATTTGACCGCAAGTGGCTTGAGTAATCTGCTTACATTCCCTTTAAGTGCTTACTTTCCATGTTGTTTAAAATAACAACGTATTTCTTTTAATGTCAATGATAAATATTGAAAGCAGCAAACTAATGAAAAGAAGATTGAGAAGTGGATTGGTGAATGCAATATTACTACTTATACTCCAGACGTTATTCTGGCAATTATACGGTGATTGCGACATCGTGTGAAATCTATTTGTTTTAGGCATATTTAAACCCAATTTAAGCGATTTAAAGGACAAGTCCGGAATTGGTACGAGTCATGATAAGATACAAGATAATACTGCTATGAATGATGTATGATACTTTTTTCCACTAGTTTTAGCCTTCTCCTTGCGAAATTACGTCTTCAAATAAGCAATTTGAGTGAAGCGACATCATATCACACAAACGAAAACGAAGCTGTATTGTGTTTTTGCCTCTTTATCGCCGCAAGCCTCTTTATCGTATCTCATTGCATTTTCAATGCTTGAGTACAATGTATTTGTCCCTTTACACAGCGCATTTGCAGTTTTTCAAACAGCGGCTAAAAGGATTTGCCGTCTATCGAATGGGGGCTCAAAGTATCTTTGTGCATTCTCAAGAATAAGACCATTCCTCAATGAAGAGAAAGCTACAATGCTACTAACGTCAATTGTTATATGAAACTTTCCATTTTGTCCCCTGATATGGCTATTTTGTAGCAAAACTGCTAACAAAGGTATAAATATTACAAATAAACATACCTGGAGGGTTTTGTACAGAGATTATGACTCATCATTTGATCAGCTTTTAGCCAGGGCTGAAAGCATTACAGTTCCCCAAAAGAATCTACAGGGTGTCCCAAAAAAATTGTGCCTCGTTTGTCTGACGATTGCGACAAAACGGCAAAAGATTCTCGCCAAACGTTTGCATGATGGTGCTCTTCAGATGTTCAATTAAAGTTTGCCACCATCCCCGTAAAAATCTGTTGAAAAATGACGGAGCTATGACCTTCAGAAGACCAAATTTGCCTGATGACTGAAACCAGCGGTCGGCCATTTTGTCTTACTATTTTGCAGTGATAAGTATCTTCACGTGAGGTAAGAAATAGTTTCTGTGAGGTCAAAAATAGTGGAACTCTCCAAGGATTATCGGAATTTTCACGAGAGCTATGACATTGAAGGCTGCTGTTTCATTTTCAATCCATGAAGCTATTTATCGCTGCAAAATAGGTTCATTCATACAATTTTTTTGGGACACCCTGTACAAGGTCTTATTATTGAAATTTTATAACACCATGAACCATTTAAATTCTTCATATATTTGGAAGTTCCTTGTTAAAATGGATATACCTTACACTCTCTGCACCAAAGAGCTATGCAAGGCTTTCATCAGCACAGTCACATCGATATGGGTTAAATTCTAGATGGTGAACTAAGGAGAGCTGATACATTGAGAAGTTTTAAAGGGAGATAAATGAATAGGATTGCAAAAGATGTAAATTTTTAATTTCTAATTAAGTTTGTTATGTTGTAAATAGTTGGCTTAGTTTTTAGAAACTATGTATATATCAAATTAAAATATTGTTATGATTTTGAAAAGGAGTACAACATATTTGCCTTTTATCGAAAGGGAGCTCCACCTGCAGTAGTGTCCCGCATATGAGAAACAACTTTTTCAATTTCAGGTCTGATGCGCTTCTTATAAAATGAGATAAACTTGCCAATCAGGGTAAAGTTTCTTATTACAAAAATCATATACTGTTGAACCAGACATGATCTCTATTGAGGATTATTATTTAGTCTATGATCAACTTTCCGGCTACTTAGAAAATGAGATATAAAATGAGATAAACTTGCCAATCAGGGTAAAGTTTCTTATTACAAAAATCATATACTGTTGAACCAGACATGATCTCTATTGAGGATTATTATTTAGTCTATGATCAACTTTCCGGCTACTTAGAAAGTAATGATCTCATAACATCGTCACAAATTGGTTTCAGAAGAAGATATAACGCTTTTCTCAACTCGCAGTAACACTTTTCACAGATAGGATTCATCTTGCTATGGATCAAGGAAAATTGACAGGTGCTGTTTTTATAGATCGACAGAAAGCATTTGACACAGTATATAGATCAAGACTGAAGGAGTACTACAATTAAAACTGATTCCCTGTAAATAAGAGTCTTCCTAGTTGGTGTTAACTTGGCGGAGTCCATCAACCTCAGAGATCCAGCCAAGATTACGAGGATGTTAGAACTTGCAACCTCTACAATCAATACATCATTTGCTCAACTTGAATAGATTGAATCAGCTCTGTCGTTGGCCAGGTACTCGTTGTACTCTTGTACGTAGTGACATATCGTTCTCAGCTCAAAGGGACAACTGTCTTTTTTGTGGGGTGTTTGATTGTGTTTTTGCAAGTGTCTCAAGGTTACAAGGTCGTTCTCGTCAGGGTAACTAGAAGTAGAGCCTTGCTTCCCAATGTGCATATCAATGTTCTTGAAATCGCCACCAAGAAACATTTCAAACTCCTTTCCATTTATCTTACTCCAGGTTTAGACAAGCTCTTTAACTGTTGAAGGTATGGCAAATGCATTTTTGGCATATTTTCTGAATTGTCAAGTCCTTTATAACAGCAGTACACATGTACACTGTCTACTGTTTGCCCACGAACTTCAAGCTCATTCACAATGAGCACATAAAATTTTGTAACCGAACTACATCTGTCGGACTGAAACAGGAGGTAGTACTTGCCTCCATAGTCTGCATCGTTGCTCAACTTCCCCTCATCTTCGGCAATAACCAAGGTATCTGTAAGGTAGTTTCGGAGAGCTTTACTTTTGGACACAGTTGCTGTTTTAATATTAACATAAATGATAGCTAAATAATACCGCAATAATTTATTTCAATAAACGATAAAGTATAAAAAGATGTTGAAAATTGATAGGATTTTGTGAGAAAACTAGCTCCACGTTACCCCCTGTCTTAATTTTTTTCTTGAAACACAAAATTTTGAGCAGAAGCATGTAATCTCCATTTATCTATGCAAAAAAAGGTTAGAAATATTTGACATGCCAGTAGATTGTAATAAGAGCTGAGACCTAACCTGAACTTGCTTTGCAGCATTGTTAAGAGCATCCTTTTGCTGCCTTTCTGTAATTGCCCTGGGGGCCGTTAACACTTCTAAAAAATTTTGGATTCTGTAGGCCCCATCCTCCAGGCTGTGTTATTTTTACAGAAACAAACTTGTCAACCCTGTCCTTTCCAATATCTCTTGCATTTGATAGTTCTAAATTGACAACATCAGTGTTTGAATGTAAAGCAAACATTTTTGTTGGTTCAAAATCGTCCATAGCTGCATTAACACAAAGCCTCTCAACAATTTTGCTCAAACCCCTTTGCCAACATGCTTGCAATCGTATAAATGAGTCCGACCTGAATTGATGTTTGGATGGCTTTGCTTTAAAATTATTGATGTCTAATTCTTCCTTTAAATTGCTATGGCACTGCTCTCTTTCCTGGATCATGGATGATTTGTTTAGTACATTTTGGACTGTACCAAGTTTAAAGCAGTTCTTTGCAATGTCATTAAACAAAGCTTCCAGATTCTGGTCTTGCGGTCCCTGGTTCAGATGATTTGTTTGAAACCCACAAGGTTCTTATCGCGGTTTCTTCAAAGGGTCTCAGAAGTTCCATGTCACGAATATGATAGCAGAGAGCAGGGCCATAGTTTATGCCTCTTGCAGTGAATTTTAAGGGGATAATAATCTTGGTAAAGAGCATATGTAGATCAAAATCTCCATGTTTTTGCGCTTCTAAAAGTCCAAGTACAGAAAGTCCTTCTTCAAACAAGTAATTTGCAATGACTGTCAATTCAGGCTGGTATTTTGCATATTTCTTACAGAATTTCCATGCCTCTTCAATTTCAGCATTGTTGATTGATATTGCTTCACCATCAGTATTTTTCATTTTCATATGTCAAATAAGCTAGCAGCAATTCAGTTATCCCAGCCACTACCACATGATAATAAAACTGATTCGATAGATAGTAAATCCCGGACTTTACAAGCACTTGGACTATCTAGAAACGCCGCTGCATGTTTCTCAAGATGGAACTTCCCATATCTCTTCACCAGCTTGTCATGCAGGTTTGCTAGCTTGTGAAATGAACCAAGAAAAATGGATGAAATCCATGCATAACGCAAAGGGTGCAAATGGAGAAGTTGATCTAGATGTGCCCATACCTGATAATCTGCCCCAAAAACTATCGTTTTAGATGTTGGTGGATAGTCAATCCAGCTAAGAGGATGATCCAGCAAGGACACAAAAGAGAATTTCCAAATGAAATCTTCTGTAACCAATGTTTGGAATTCAGTTGTTACAGTTTCAGTTGTTATTGTAGTTTGTAAATGATATTTGTCTGAGAGCATACTGTGAATTGTTTCTATATGTTTCTTCAGTTGTGTTTGTTCAATTTCATTGGCTCTTACACACTCAGCTAAAAATTTGTTAAAATGTGTCAGCACATTTTGTATGCTTTTTTGACCAACTGTTTTCTTGATGATGTCTAGCGCTCTTTCAAAATTTAGGATTGCTACTTCAAATTTCTTGCTTGCAGCCAGTATCACACCTAGCTGATTGAAGGCAGTGGCGAGAATGCTATGGTTGCCAGGCAGTTTTGCTGCTAAGGTATCACAGCATAGTTCCATTTTCTCTAGAGCTGCAGTAAAGTTACTTTGGCAAGCAAAAGCACTGCTTGTGAGGCTATTTGCACAGATAAAGTGATGGATGTCGGTTATGTCACCCTCTTGAAGTGCTAAAGTATCCAGTATGTCAATACAGTGCTGACCTGAGCCTAACTGAATACTACAGTTTGCTGCATTGATCAATAAAGAATTACAAAGCTGCCTTAGGGAGACAGAGTTGAACTTGGCAAAAATAGATGATTTAATTTCTTGAAGCTTGACAATCTTACAGTAAGTATCTATCAAATGTTCCCTTGACTTGGCTGCAAAGCCCTGTTTTCTTAGCAATTCTGCATAGACAATGGAGACAATGACATTGTCTGACTATGAATAAACTGAGGGTTGTTTGTTAGCATGCTCTAGGATGGACTCAATCAAGCTTGTTGCAATAAAATGCCATCTTTGCTATCTTTCAGTTTCTCAACGATAATTGTGATAATCTTGTTCAAACCCTTTACATTGTCAGAAATTTTGACTAGATTACTTTTTATCATTGGATTATCAACAAAACCCCATCCTATGAAATAAACTGGAGATAATGAAATTTCATTCTGTTCATTAGGTAAAATTGTTTCTTGGTTAAGTTGATTAGATGCAAGCAAGAAAGGTGAAGTAGCAATACTGGGAATGTAACATAGGTCATTTAGACCATAATCATTTGAAGTCAAATCCAACAACTTTTTTATATCACTAACATTTGAGGAACAGAGTTTTTCCATCCTGAGATATACTGTGTTTGATTTTGGAAAAACAGTTTCTCTCTGCAGTATTCTCTCTGACGGCATCTCAGAGTGATCAACTGACAAGGGTGGGATGTTTGTATTGCCATTATTATTACTATTTGCAGTTCTCATACAGTGACAATACAGGCCTCGTACACATTAGCACAATTTTCCTGCCAAAGAATTATGAAGAATTTGTGTTGTGTTTCTGAATGCAAGGTTTCTATTGTATGCTCTAAGATCATAAATCATAACGTCATAACATCATAGATTTAGATCCAATAAATTCTAAAGATATTAAGGAATGTGCACAACTTAGATGCAGTTTGTTTGTTAAAGCTTTGAAATCTACTCTATTTTCTCTGCAGGAAAGTGTTGGTCTTGAGAAAATATATATGATAGAGATACTCAAGGCTAAATCCCTTGTAACTCTATATGACTCTGGCTGCACCTTTCTCCTTCAAGACTTTGATTTCAAAACCAGACTGTTAAAGGTATTGAAGTTTCGCTCAGTAGCAGTTAATTTTAGGGTGCATTTTATTTGACAGTTTTCACAAACAGGCATCATACAGTATTTGTCAATTTAAATATGAAAGATTTTCTCATCTTTAGTTTTCAGATAACAACAGTTTTCAGTTTTAAGATGTATTTATGCTATGGCCTGACTACACATCAAAATTTAGGGTAAAATGTATCATTTTTAGTTTTGCTGTAGGTCAACACATTTTGCATTGTCAGACGAATTTCGAAGATATTTGACAACTGTACAGCATCAATATATGCATGCTCATGTAACGTAAGCAGATAAAACTATGTCAGCAGTTTGGAAACTGTTATCTGTCAGCAATCAGAAGGTATTGCCTAAATCTGTGTGTTTTCAAGCAACACCTATAAAATACAGTAAGATTCTAAACTGAATGAAAGCAGTCAGGTTGTCATACAGAAAATGTTTTGTATTTGTCAAAAGTATACATTTTAATCACTCAAATTTGTTTCAAAATTAATGGATAGTGATGTGTTTTACGGTAGAAGATACAAAGGAAGTTAAGTCTGGCACAAAGGTTTCAGGTGATATTTAACATCCTTTGAGCTGATCGTGCCCAATAAGATCAAGAGGAGTAAATTTATCCTGCCAAAGATTGAAACAAGTTTAACTTTGATATCCTGAAGCCAGTGAATAGACAATAAAAGCTCAATTTGCTAGTTCAAAGCTCTGGGAACCTTATACTTTACAAACTTCAGTTGATAATGTCCTCTCTAAGGGCCATTGGTCTTGAATCATCAGCCTTCCTTGCATTATAACTTTTCAGAAAGTGGATAAACTTTAACCTTATACTGATGGCTGTTTATCTGCATGTGTACTACACAAATTTGCGAAATGTATTCAGACAGTGATAGCAACTGCATATGAATAAATTTCATTTTTAGGGTCAAATTATTTTTTTGAAATTTGATCAAGACAAATTTCACCCTTGCCCTAGAAATCCAATATTTATGTAAATTGAAGGTTTTTATGTCTATTCTGCATAGATCAACATTATTTTGCAAAGTGTCCCTCGATGTACAAAGCCATAAATGTTGACCACACAAATTCTTGTTTACCGAATTAAGGCCCTATTGAGCTCAAGGCTATTTTTTCCCAATAATTATAGATTTTATCCTTCTGCACCTGCCATTCTAATACGGCATTTCCTCACTTTTCACTTAGTTTTCTTCAGTTATAACATACTTAGAATTTGCAAGTGGCAAGATGGTTTGCATAAGGTGCACAGATGCATATATTTATGTAATTGGTGTAGACAGAGAGGGATTCGTTTGTCACACGTGCAGTTTTGGGAGACATTCTTGTAGACATGTAAAGTTTGTGAAGGAGCACTTAGATCTATGTAAAGAAGACCTTCCTGATTTCCTAATTGATCTGATCACGCATCACGCAGAAGCTACAAATAGATTATCGTTAACTAGCTGGAGAAATGCGTTATCAAAGCAACCTATTGCAGTGCAGTCAACAACTTTTTGCAACTTTGCAACAAGAATTTGCACAAAAGACGATGAATTAAACAGCAACTACAAACAAATGGAAGAACATTTTCTCTGTCGTGGGTATCACAAAGACATTCTCCAAGAACAAATCCTTAAAGCCATCATAACCCAAAGAAATACAACATTAAAGAAAGTTTTAAAGGAACAATCTATAAGAATCCCATTGGTAACTATGTTGAATTCTACACTCCCCCAAATTGGCAAAATCCTAAGAGATAGATGGGGTATATTAAACATAAGGCCAAAATTTAAGAAACTATTCTCGGAACCTCCGATCATTGCATTTTGACGATGCAAAAACCTACAAGAAATAATTGGCAGTAACACCATCTCTAACAGGAAAGTCGTAAGAAAAAAAGCCCGCAAAGAAACAGTTAAATATTGCTCACCATGTAACACCAAAAGAGGCCTTTGCTGCAACCATGTCATTAGAACTAATTCATTCACTAGCGTAAACATCCACAAAACATACAAGATATTCCACGAATCAAATTGCAGAGGCATGAACGTAATATATCTTCTTGAATGTACTCATTGTAAGAAACAATCTGTGGGTAAATCGGAATGGCCTTTCAACTACAGACTTAATAATTATCGTTCCAGAATAATATCAACGCAGTACGATAAACTGCTACCAGTAGAGAAGCACTTCAAAGAGAAAAATCTTGTCTTTGAAAGAGACGCAAGATTCATAATAATTGAAAGAATTGAAAAAGAAAACGTTGAAAATAGGACACAATTATTAAAGACACAAGAGGACGACTGGATAAAACGATTGCAGACTCTTTCCCCTAAGGGCCTGAACATTAAACTCAACCACCCTGACAAATTTTGATTTCGAACAATCCCCCAAAATAATCCATGGATAGGCCACTTTTTCCTTTCATAAAACTCTGCAATACTTTGTTTCCCTGTGGCCTATCATTTTAAAAGTTCAAATCTTCCTTTTTAACCAGTAATCTCCCTTAGCTTTCTTGTTTTGTTGTTTATTTTGTGTAATGTATTTTTGATTTTGTCGTTTTTGATCTTTGTTTTGTGTATTGACAATTAATTTGAATTGTAAGTACCATCCATAGTGAAGACCTGGTGACTTTATGTCTTTCTTCACTATGGATGCTACAGTGTAATGTAAGTATAAATATTGTACTTTTTTAATCTTGATAGAAAAAAAACAAAAACAAGAACAAAATTTTCCACACATAAAACGTAACATTTAACTTCAATTAAACATTCATATGACGCCTTATTTTGGCGTCACGTGACCTCTTTTAGACCATGTGACTTCTTTAACCCTAATCCATATGGGCTTTTTTCGAGCTACCATTTATGGGGGGTGGGGTGCTTCCCACCCCCCTCTGAAAACTGCTTTAGACTCATTCGAATTCAATACAAATTGGCACAAGGTGGTAATTTGTAGCTCGTAGCCTAATTTGGGTGTGGCTGCCACGCCTTGTGATGTCACAGTGACGTCACAAAGCTGAAAATCTGTGAAAATCAGGCTGCCAAGTTGATTTCAAGTTTAATGAAGATTTTGCATTAACTTTGTGCTGTTTTTGGTTCAGTTTGACAACATATGTGGTCATAAAATATTATTTCATTGAAAATAATGATTTTGGAGTGATATTTTGGCAGAAATTAGCCGATTTTTATGACGTCATTTGTGCGATTAATTATTCTATGTAAAAAGAGACCAAAAGAACCTGCAAAATGGTGATTATCGTAAACAAATGTATCATTAGAGTGTTTTTCATTGAAAAAGTTTGAAAAAACTTGAAAAAATTGCTAATTAGTCCAAAATGGTGGCCAAAATGACGTCATTATCAAAAAATGCTGACATCATCAAATTCCAGAAATTCCGGTATCAAATTGAAGCCCTTTGTTTGCTGATTCATTTGCTGTATAATACTTCATAATTAAATCAAATAATTCCATTGAAATCATTGAAAACAGTGATTTTGCTGCTACCACCTTCCAAATATGGGCATGTCACGTGACCTGTGAGTCCTATTGTTCAAAAATTTTTCCGACAAAATGTGGCTAATAGATAATTAGTAAAAGTCGGGGAGGCTGGAGGACATAGCAAACGTGTTTTAAAAATGCGGCAAATAAAACCTTGAGGGGGGGGGGGTGGAACCCATGTGGATTAGGGTTAACATCACGTGACCACTAAAAGGGCTATAAAAAGGCATGTAACCTTGTAAACATTCATTCTCCTGATGATGTCAAGAACAGTAGAAGAATTAGAAGAGAAATAAAGAATTAAAGAATTCCAAGTCGTCTTTTTATTGCGTTCACCTTTATATTATCTATGGTTTCAAATATGTCTTATCATATTAGTTGGAACATTTTTAAACATAAATATAAGAAACACGTAAAAAAGTTTTGGTAGCAAAATGGCCCAAAAATTTAAGAAACTGCCTACCAGCCCCGGACCTTAGTTTCTTATAAAAAAAAATGAGTGTATTCGCGGGCATCTAATTTGAGACAAGCAGTCACGAAAATAACCTCTGTGCAGAATCGTATGCATGAAGATGTTTTGGTTCAGTGTGATCACGTGCCTTCCCCAGTCAATGGCGCCATTGTTTGCTGAGATTCTGCACCGTTCCTCTCAACTTCACCTGCGACATTTGCATTTGTAGCTGTGTAGGAGGGAGGTCCTTCGGGGTCCTTCTACCTTCAGTGATGCTGCGAATACTACCCTCTGTGCAGGCCGCCGGTTACATCATCCTCTAAAGTTGACTTATTTGCATAATGAGTGCTATCAATAAGTGGCTAATGATGCGTTCGTTCTAGAAAACGATTGTTTTAACATAATTAAGCTGCTAATGAAGTCAAGAACGTGCCAATTCTGGGTAAAATTGTTGTTGTGCCAGGGTAAACATCATGGTGATTTATCCATCTTATGGTGTCAAATCTGTCTAACATGAAATAAGCCGACGTCAAATGTTGCTATAGGATCGCAGGAAACTTCTGTCTTGTGTGCGTTTTATGTGCGCTTTCTTTATTTCAGTGCCAATTAGCAGAGATAAAACGTTAATCAATCGCTTTAACGAGCGTGACGGAAGTGGGTTACTTACTTACTTACTTTCTTTCTTTCTTTCTTTCTTTCTGACTTTCTGACTGACATCGGAGCCCCTTCTTAGATTACAAAGGACTTTGTAATCAAAAATGATGTTCTGCAGCTTTCCAAAATTTCCTTGCTCTCCTTTGTTACAGATTGAAGAAAGGCAAATTTTTAGTAAAATTGCAGACCAGATAATGATACAATACCATTGTTGCAAGGCTTCCAAGCTTTGTTTTGTCAAATGCTCTACGTTTTTTTCTGTTTGCCAAATATTTGACCTATATACTGTAAAAGAGCAGAAATTGCCTGTACAAAAATACAAGGCTAAACTTGGCCTTGTACATGCCAAGTTTTAGCCTTGTAGCAGGGATTATGACCTTGTTATGACCTTGTACTAACCTTGAAGAAAATTACAAGGCTATCAGAAGATTCTAAGTTACAACTAGTCTAGCACAAGGCTTCCACAAGGTTTCAACAAGGCTAATAAGAATTTTTCGAGCCATTTACAAGGTTACAGCAAGGATTTTCTAAGCTAGAACAAGGTTACAAGGCCAATAACTACACGGCTTGTACATGGCTATTACATGGCATTGTATTTTCCTACAGGTAGTTCTGCATGCCATAATTTCTCATTAAAATTCCTACCCTGACAATTTCCCGAGACACCGAGGTGTAAAACACAGGTTGACAAGTTTGACAGGTTCCAGGCTTACAGGTTACCAGGTTTACAGGTTGACAGGTTGGAGAAAATGCAGGTTGACAGGTTAGAGCACAATAGTCAACTTTAGAAAATTTCTGTTGAATTCAAAATATTTCTTGAAAAGTCACATCATTTTGCCCATATATGACATGACTAATTTTGCTACAAACACTTTGCATTTTGCAGTGTTCTTCATTGTGATATCAATTTAAAGATACACTGTTGTGGCACTGATTGGATGAATGAGATAATACAAAAGGATATAATTAGGCAAGCTTCAGTGGCCACGCTGTACACTGAAATTCATGAAGGTGACAACGATCTGACTCCCTATTCTCAAACGAAGTATGACACACGAGCATAAAGACTTGGTAATTATTCAGAGGCCAGGTTCTTTGTTAGTTCTTTCAACATTATGACTGAACAATCACAGCCAGGACAATGTGCCTTTAAAAGGAATACACAATGGTAAGAAGGCTTCTCTATATATAGGCAAAATGAAACACTTAGACACAGCATTGTCTCTTTGCTATCCATGGGTTCATTGTGCTTGTGTACCATTGATTTGAATGGGATATTTTTAAATAGTGTTGCTCTTTGCAAATGCAAGCTTTTAACCTTGCACACACCCTTTAAGCCCTTTTTGACTCACGGTAGTGAAGTCATAGGGGTGGTGGGCATTTTCCTGTTTACAAAATCTTTTATGTCATGGGGTGAAGGACGTGATGAAGTCCACATCAAGCCTTCCAACAACGCGAGGTCAAAGCTTGTCGTTCAGCGGAGGCCCTCCTGAGGTGTATGACATCTTAAAGGTCAAACGCTCCAGCGGTTTGAGCACGCGTGGCCACTCTACGGAAAGAACGAATCATGGTCGCAGAGCCTGCGCGCTCAAAATGATGGATGAAAAACTGCATTCAACGAGCAAAGACAGGTACGTCTCTCATCTTTGATCAAGAAGTTTATCAACTTACTTTTTCGTAGCTGCTTAAAATCAATTTTCAATTCAAGCCTTGCATTTTTTAACTTTCTGTGCATTTTATTTGAATCATAGCCGATTTTGCTTCAAAAATAGGCCTAGACTTTTAATTTGTTCAGCAATAGTCTGAATTCAATGTTTTGTTTGACCTCTAAGTTGACTTGTGCAAAGCGCAAACCTCAAGGTCAATGTGCTTGTGCAAAGCACATTGACCTTGAGGTTTGCGCTAAATTGTGAATAATAAACTTCTGGAAAATAGAGGGACTGCAGCTGAGAACAGGCCGAGATTGGAAAATATAATGTGTGTGGCATGGCAGCCACCTTGCTCGCCTGTGTTGATGCATCATTTCACAGAATGAGATTGGTTGCTAAGGGAAACTTCTCCAACAAAATGAACTCTTTGAGTGCAGTAATTAGCTCAATGACGTTCCCATCAAAATTATTTCAAAAAGCTCTTTGTTAGCATTTTTTCAAGATTATTGTTAGTTTTCTAAGAACTTTTAGGCAGCTGGTCAGTCAAGTAGAACAACAATCGAAGAGTTTTCAAGAAACCAATAAATTTTCCCACCCAGTACTGAAAGTCTCTTTTAGCTTTCAGTAAACAGTTGAAATTAGCAGATCATGGGTACCAAAGGTTTTTGCAGTTTCTACGCATCCTTCTTAAATGTTTGTTGTATTCATTGATAGGTAACTTCCCAAGCATTTCGTGAGTTCTACCAGAATACAGCGCCAGTATGCGAATTACCTTCTCAGACAAAATCCAAGTTCTCAGTCGAGGTTCTGACTGGTTTAGTTCTTAGTTGAATTCTTGAAAAGAGTTTCTTATTAACAATAGCACTGTTTAATCATGCTGAAAACGGATTACACGTTTTTTTTATAAGAAACTGGTTTATAAGAAACTAGTACTACGATGACCAAAAATTTAAGAAACTCTAGTACTACGCTCAAGAACAGTTAAGAAACTCTAAAACGTTATATCTCTTATTCTATGTATGTCTCTCTTATTCTATGTCTCTCTAACAAAGGTGCCTTCGTCTTTTCTTGACTTTTAACTGCAAAATTGGTAAATTTTTGCCTTGATGTGCATGGCTTCCTCTTGATGAAAATGTTAATGCAAAATGGAAGCCCTTTCTCGAGAAGAAGGCCCAACTTCGAACAATACCGCAATTTTAGGCCCAAAAAAATAAGAAACTAATTAAGAAACTTTTACTACTAAAACACCGAAATTTTCATGCGAAATTAAGAAACTTTTAGTACTAAATGCTGATCCAAGTTTCTTATAATAAAAAAACGTGTATTTCGTGATTAATTTGATTGCTTGTGTGTTTAATTAGATTGTTTGTTCTCCACTGAAAAATCTTCAAGCAAAGACTAAACATTTCCTGCACGCCAATTTTTGATGGTTGCTTCCTCAGACTGCATTCTGTAACGTAACATTACAGCATATTTACTCATATTTCGAGGAAGGTGCAATAAAATTGCACTGATCTTCCTTTGCATTCTCATGGCATAATTTGGAAAATTTCACAATAAAATCATTAAGCCCGTGAGTCACTTCTAAGGTCCTTTGATTAAAATCAAAGTTAGCATCTTAAAAGTACACATCCTTTAGCATTGAAACAAATGTTAACAAAACAGACATATCTCTGCATAAAAATATGGTAAGGACTTATGATAAATATTCATTTTATCGATTGCATATGGGAAATCCCTTCTGTAAAATGATAAAGTGTCCATTAAGTCCTTTAAGAGGAGGAGCTTCATAGAATTACCTTGACCCCAGCAAATATTTTTACATTGGTTGGAATTTCCTTTGCCTCGAGAATATTTTCTACACGAGTTTTGTAAAGCAATTTATTTGTATTAACGAATTAAAACACTTTCTGGTGCCTGGGCCTTACAGTTACTTATTAAAAATAGGTAAATTTCTATCTGGTTTGTCCTCCATTAAATGCTTTTCGCTGATGATGATGATGGCTCGTATGTTGCTGTTCCATCGTAATATGACTGTAATTCGACCTTTCTTAAGGCAACCCTGGAATGTTGTGTTAAACACAACAAGAGCAACAAGAGCAACAAAGGCACCTTTTTCAAAGCGAAGTCCCACCCCGAAGCCATCCATATCAGCCATATCAGCCATCGGATTCATCACAACAACAGCACTACCAACAACGAATACAACTGCAACCAAACATGCTTCAACAAAACTTCCCAAATTACTACGTATATCGCCAGCATCAAACAACAGCTCAAGAACAGCAACCCTACATCCCTCAAGAACAGCCACCTTATGGAAACTTTGGTCTTCCAAGGGGACCCATGCCGATGGCAATTAACTATACAGGAGGCCGGCCAGTCCAGTGAGCTCTTTCATGAATTTTTCTTCAACTACTCTTTCATTTTTAAACGTAAATGGACTTTCGCAAAACAAAATAAACGATCCTGACTTTTTTACCCAGCACATTAAACCATATGATTTTAGCTTCTTAGTAGAAACTTTCACAAACAAGGACTCAAAAATAGGCTTTAACGGTTACTCGACGCATATTTCCTACCGCAAAAATGAGTTGAAAACAAGCAAAAGATCATCTGGAGGCCTATGTTACAAAAACAAATTCAACAAGGCGATAGAAATTATTTCCAGTAAGCATGACGATCTTCTTTGGATAAAATTCAAGAAAAATTATTTCTCCCTCAAAGAAGACATTTTCCTAGGAGTAGTGTATTTGATCCCATCTAATTCTTGCTCACTAAAACACAGAACAGACTGTTTGAAACGTTAAAGGAAGAAACAATAAGTTTTTCAAAAAGTGATAATGTAATCATAGGTGGGGATTTTAACAGTAGAACAGGTAACCTAAAAGACTTTATAGATAGTGACACAAATGACTTTGGAAACTCAGATCCTGAACAAGAAATTAACGATGGAATATAAAAGATTCTCGCAAGATAAAAAAAAGCAATAGTGCTGGAAAAGATTTAATTGATCTTTGCACTACCAATAAACTAAAACTATTGAATGGGCGTACTTTAGGAGATTTTTAGGGTAAAATCACATGCTTTAAGTCAAATGGAACAAGTATAGAAGACTATGTAAGATGCAGTGAAAAACTGTTAGATAAAGTGCAGATATTCAAAGTTAAACCAATAACTACATATTCTGACCACTGCCAACTACACCTAGAAATAAACTTAAACTTGAAGAAATGTAACTATTCAAAAAGAACTAAGATATCAAACATAGAAACAGTAAAGTGTAAATTCAAATGGAAAGCTACATCAAATGAAACCCTTACAAATTATTTTACAGTCACTCTAATGAAGGAATTGGAAACAAACATAAACAATGAAATAGCAGAACAGTTAACAAACTTTGTAGAAGTAGCAAGCAACAAATGCTTAGAAATAACTAAAATAAATAGAAATAATAGATCCAAAAAGAATAGAATTAAGTTAAAAGCTTTTGATGAACAATGTTATACCGGTAGAAAACGTGTGGAACTGAACAGAATTGGAAAACAAATGTGTGAAGAACCAACTAACCCATACATCAGAAATGTATATCATCAAAACAGAAAGGAATACAAGCGCATGTAACGCAATGAAAAGGAGAAACTACTTAAAAACTTAGATAATCTTAAATCACAGAGTATCAGAGAGAGATGGAACTCAATTAAGTCAATAATCCACGACAGTTATACTGATCCAACCAGTGAGATTCCGCATGAAGAATGGATTCCCTTCTTCAAATCATTAGGCTTTGTCGAAGAAGAACACTGACACACTGACAATTAGATAACACACCAGAACTACCGTCTAATACAATTAAGAAACTCTCACAATTCCAGAAAATTGAAATGAACTTACAACTAAATAAAGAAATGACAACACAAGAAATTTTGCAAATTGGAAACAAACTCAAAAAGAACAAGGCTGTTGGATTTGATAATATCTCAAATGAACTTATCAAAGCATTCATCAATCTTTAACTAGGAACAAAAATAATGAAGATACTATTTAATAACATTCCTAGTATGTCCTGAAAAATGGAAATTAGGGTTAATTAAACCAATTTTCAAATCAGGAAATAAACTAGACCCAGGAAATTACAGAGGAATCACTCTTACATCTTGCCTTGGAAAATTTTTCAATCAAATTATTGCACCACGCCTAACCAAGAGCTTTGAAGATATGAACATTTTAGCAGATAATCTAATTGGCTTTATACCTGAAATGATAAGATATTTGTTGAACAAGTGTTGTTGAGTACTATAATTGTGATTAGATACAGACATAGCTAACTGTTTCATTGCTTGACAACTAAAGCCATCAATTGTAAAATTGCCACGGTTCCTTATCTAAAGGGCAACTTCGAAATAGAGGGTGTTCCTGACAGCATTGCATGAAGGAAATAAGATGGACGGGTGAAGAAACCTAAACAATGTTTATCGTACGGAAGAAGACTGACGGTTGCGGTTTATGAGAGAAAATTGCTCGTGGTTGACAGGTAAGAGCGCAAATTCAAATTTTGGCGGTTTTACAGTAATAGACCCCCAAAGTGAAAATATGACTATGCATGTAGTGCTTCGTTTTCATTGATTAATAAAAAGCTAACCAACAAATTCCAACAGCTCAAAATGAATTTATCAGGTTCTGCTTAAACATGAATAACAGAGCAATCAAACCAAAGAATTTAAAAATATAAATTCGCTCCCTACTAAAGGGAGATTTAAACAATGTACTGCTACAAACGTTTACAAATGTTTCGATAATTCAGCCCCATCCTATATGTCGGAGATGTTCTTACCAGTTGGCCAGAGCCGGATTACTCGAACATCTAAAAACAAAATACAGGCTTGGTTGTCCGGTATATATCAAACCTCAAATGGAGATTTGTTCATTGCGGCTTTAAATGCAAATTCGATACAATGATTGGCACAGTGTATTGTAAGAAGCCATGGGCGACTTGCAGACAGCTGTGTAAAACCACCAAAAACATCATTGATTTGTTGCTGCTCCTCCACATTCCAAAGAGTGGAGTGGCAACAAACAATGCCAACAATTTGGTGCAGCAGCTCATTGCTGCACTTACTGGAGTTCCAGCACTTGCACCTGCACCACCTGCACAAGGATCAGCAGCAGCACTCCGGCAACAGCACACACCACCACCAGCACCACAACACCCAGTGCAACATCAACGCCCACCATATCATGCACATGAACACCACCATCAACCAAGTTATGCACCTCCTGCCCCACACCACGCACAACACAACCAAGAAGAAGCACCACAAACTCAACCACAGCAGCACTATTACCAACATAAATTCCAACACCCTGCATCTGCACCACTCACACCATCGACATTACTCCTCCAAAGCGCACCATCGACCTATCACAAACCATCAACACCTTGCCATGCAACACTGCCATCCAATATCATCCAAGGACCACCACACCCATCCCTATCATTGCCTGCACCATCATCCCCATATCTATTATCCGCCACCGACCTATATTCCATCTCCTGTACCACATGCACCGAGTCCACGACGTCCATCCACCAACATATCATCCACACATCTCCCTCATCCCTCTCCCATGCATATAGACATTCCACCATACACTTAAATGGTACAAAATTTCAGAAGCAGCCCCATGCCTTCACTACATCCCACTAAACCACCTCCCCATGTCACGCAGCCACCAGCACCAACCACCAAGAAAGCTGTAACGTTGCGTGTCCTCACTAAATGCATTGAAGAAGCTTACGATATGCCCCATAAAGTCAAGCAATTAAAATATATGTATGTCATAAAAGATTGGTTGCTGCTCTTTGTGAATAACATGACATAACACAGTCAACCTCATGCCTTCAAATTTGAGTACACGGAAGATTGTGAGGTTGGCATCATGTATAAGAACTGGTCGTCAGAGGGTTCGTGGAACGGTGATCACAACCAAAAACCACTGATCATACTAACCAACATACCAACTGGTGTCCCGTCTCTCCTTAGAGCAACATGTGCTCATCAACACGGTTTGGACCAAGTGAAGACTGGTGCTACCCACTGCAAAGAAAGATTTACGCTGCTCGAAAGGGAATTGTGGGACACCTTTCTGCAGAAGGAGGAGGCGAAGCAGATAATGTGGGAGAGCAGATAATGTGGGAGAGCATGATAGAAAAGGAACTCAAAGAAGGTGGCAGAATCGGTTGCTACTTGGACAAACTCGAACAGTACTAAGTACAAAGTACCCCTGAAGTAGAGCCCGAATCCCTGGACATACAGGCGAAAAAAATTGCAATCGAGAAATTGTACAACAAAGAAAACGCGTTTTAGCAGGTACATATTCACTTAAGTAACTCTTGCTTGTTGAATGAAAAGTAGGTAGCAGAATCTATTGGCTTCCTTGCTTTCCAGGAGATGCGGCGGTAATCTCTCCAATTTATCGATTTTAGCCACATGCATATTACTCTATGGACGACAGTATGGACAAAGGGGAACTCTTTCGTTTTGACAGATTTCTTTGGACACTCTTTTGGTCACTAGGTTCTTGACAGAAATGTTTTCTTTCGGTGTATTGCATTTACCAGAGTATGAAACGTTCATCCAATATAATATTCATACTTTTGTAGGATTGACTAATGACGTCATTTTGTCTACACAATGTCAAGAAAGTATACAAGGCTGACTATCCATCAAAAATGAAATCTAATCAAAACACTTTTTCAGTCAAAATGCCCTTCTAAACATGATATTAATTCACGAGACACTTCATATGTAACGTTTTTAGTAACTCTTACCTTTAAAGTGATAAGCTTTAATTTGACCGCAAGTGGCTTGAGTAATCTGCTTACATTCCCTTTAAGTGCTTACTTTCCATGTTGTTTAAAATAACAACGTATTTCTTTTAATGTCAATGATAAATATTGAAAGCAGCAAACAAATGAAAAGAAGATTGAGAAGTGGATTGGTGAATGCAATATTACTACTCATACTCCAGACGTTATTCTGGCCATTATACGGTGATTGCGACATCGTGTGACATCTATTTGTTTTAGGCGTATTTAAACCTAATTTAAGCGATTTAAAGGACAAGTCCGGAATTGGTATGAGTCATGATAAAATACAAGATAATAGTAAAATAGTAAAACAAAAATGGCCGATCGCTGGTTTCAGTGATCGGGCAAATTTGGTCTCCTGAAGGTCATACCTCCATCATTTTTCAACAGATTTTCACGGGGATTGTGGCAAACTTTAATTGAACATCTGAAGAGTACCATCATGCAAAAGTTTGGCGAGAATCATTTACCGTTTTGTCGCAATCTTCAGACAAACGGGGCAACATTTTTTTGGGACACCCTGTACAAGGTCTTATTATTAAAATTTTATAACACCATGAACCATTTAAATCCTTCATATATTTGGGAGTTCCTTGTTAAAATGGATATACCTTACACTCTCTGCACCAAAGAGCTATGCAGGCTTTCATCAGCACAGTCACATCGATATGGGCTAAATTCTAGATGGTGAACTAAGGAGAGCTGATACATTGACAAGTTTTAAAGGGAGATAAATGAATAGGATTGCAAAATATGTAAATGTTTAATTTCTACATAAGTTTGTTATGTTGTAAATAGTTGGCTTAGTTTTTAGTAACTATGTATATATCAAATTAAAATATTGTTATGATTTTGAAAAGGAGTACAACATATTTGCCTTTTATTGAAAGGGAGCTCCACCTGCAGTAGTGTCCCGCATATGAGAAACAACTTTTTCAATTTCAGGTCTGATGCGCTTCTTATAAAATGAGATAAACTTGCCAAGCAGGGTAAAGTTTCTTATTACAAAAATCATATACTGTTAAACCAGACATGATCTCTATTGAGGATTATTATTTAGTCTATGATCAACTTTCCGGCTACTTAGAAAGTAATGATCTCATAACATCGTCACAAATTGGTTTCAGAAGAAGATATAACGCTTTTCTCAACTAGCAGTAACACTTTTCACAGATAGGATTCATCTTGCTATGGATCAAGCAAAATTGACAGGTGCTGTTTTTATAGATCGACAGAAAGCATTTGACACAGTATATAGATCAAGACTGAAGGAGTACTACAATTAAAACTGATTCCCTGTAAATAAGAGTCTTCCTAGTTGGTGTTAACTCGGCGGAGTCCATCAATCTCACAGATCCAGCCGAGATTGCGAGGATGCTAGAAGAACACATTGAAAATGAAGAACACATTGAAGAGGATGATGATTTGGAAGGAGAAAGTGGCGTTGGCGTGACATCTGATGAACCTGAAATAGACAGGGAAGAAACTGGAAGGAGTATTGAGAGGCAAAATAATGCTCCACAACAAGCCAGTGAAACAACTGAGGAAAATGTAACATATCTAGTTGAACGATTACTAGATATGAAAGTAATTCGAAAGAAGAAACATTATTGAGTTAAATGGAGAGGGTTTGCAGATCCAACATGGGAGCCGCACGAAAACATTCCCTTACACATAAAACGAAGCTTTAACAAAGAGAAGAAGCAATGACAAGTTAGTTATTATCGGGTGTCTCAAAAAGATATAACTAAACAAACAAACTACTAAACACCATTATACTAAACAAAGAAATAAACCGGTGTACATACCGGGTGTCCCTACAAAAAGTATAAAGATTTGAATTTAGCTTTAATCAATGGACCAATCAATCTTTGAATGTTTCTCTGTAGACACCTCAGTTTATATTTTTGCATTGAGAGCCGAAACATTAATATTGAAAGCTCAAATTTGCCTTCACGTCCAACCCAGAGCTTTGGCCTTTTGTCTTAAGCAAATTTATGAAACACTTCGACATTTAAAACTAAAATGAAAGAGAAATGACAAACTGGCACGATGGGTGACTTCTAGCAAACATAATGTGATATAATATTTGGTTTTTTTCACATTTTATCAAGGATGTTATTGATTTATTTGCTTCGCTTCAAGAATTTGCCTTGTCTGGCGAATTAATATCAAGCCTAGCTTAGAAAGGCATTTCAATTGAAAGACTAGCCTGCGTGCAGACTTTGGTTACTGGGGAGGAGAGGAAAGAAAGGAACTACAAAGTCTGCGCAACGCCGTGCATTTCCTTGTTTTTGGTCACATGACCGTCATGACCTATTTGCCACAAGATTGCGCAATTTTGAGTCAGCTTCGCCCAAGAAACTTTAAACAAAATTGTGGCTTGCATTGCACGATCAGTATCAAATCAAGAGTGAGGAAATTTCGTAGATGGTGTTGGTTGTTCCTCTGAAACTGTGAAGACATTGCTATGTGAATATGTTTATCGCCGTTGCGTAGATTTGTTGAAGGAGCGAAGGCAGTTACTCGATTCATCATAAAACGTAAACAGTGTACTCGATCCTTGTGTAGGCCTAAGCAAACAGACCAACAAAACCATGAGTTGTCGAAAAGAGAGTTGCGTGAATAAAAAAGTAAACCTTGCTGCTGAAAGAAATTCGAGCAGAATAAATCTTTTCAAGACCTGTTTCTTACTCCACACGACTCACACGACATCCAGACAACAGACTTTCCAAAACCGGCCGAAGCACTGAAAGTGCGTAATTTCCTTGAAAAATTCCTACATCACAACTTTCTGCTCATCAAGGATCCCATGGATGTTGAAAATGCGTTGGACGTGATTTAGGACACTCTGAAAATTTGATCCATCCCAATCGTTCACATATTTACACGAAAATCTTGTGTACTTCCCTTCATAGCAGAGCGGTGAGCCTTTCCCATCAAGATCCGCTATTTTTTCAACGACTGAGTACTTCCATTACAATCAACCTTTTATCGCTTTGTAAACAAGACAATATCAATCGTCTTCCGTTAAATCTATTGGGTCCTGGTTTGCTCGGACTCGATATTGATTGGCTTTCATAACAATAGAAAACAAAGGGCTTCTCGCTTGCGCAATTACATTGAAAGTTCCGAAACAAGAAAATGCACGGCGTTGGGCAGACTTTGTAGTTCCTTTCTCTCCTCTCCTCCCCAGTCATCAAAGTATGCGCGCAGGCTATTGAAAGACGTGCTTTGATTACACTTAACTTAGGGAGCATAGTCAAAGGTTGACCTTGTATGCTTTCTCAAAATTCTTTGCAAAAAAATAACATTGAAATGAAATAAGATTTTGAACAGAATTCTCGTTATCGAATGCTGAGTGCTATGCACTTGCATTCTATCAAAATTGTCACTCCACATCCCTTTGAAAATTGATTTGTTTGAAAATGCACGGTTTTATTGCTCGATTCAGACTCTTTATAGGAAACACAAATCCTCGCATTAAATGTTCCTCTTCAGTCATCATTGTCAAAATGGAATGTTCGACAGGTCCAATATGACCGCGGTGGTCCTGTATGCCCAATCGGTTCTCTCTAAGTTTTTATCATCATCATCTCAGATTCTTTACCATACATGAAAAGAACATGGGCCAATAGCAATCCTCTATAACCTTATGATGTTGAGGTAGGGATCACCTACAGGCAGTTCATCACAGGCAGCAAAATGTCATTTGTTTATGCTTTTGGTCAACAAGGAAGCAAGCACTTTTGTAATTCAGCTCTAACTCTCAGATAAAAGGAAAGAGTCTTCCTGTATTTTCCTTGTTGAAATACTTCTCAAACTCTGAATTTAACAATGCCAATAATTCAAGGCCATAACCCTTTATTTCGTTGTCTGCTAACTTGTCTTGTCCATCCTGTTCACGATGGCATCTGATCTCCACACAAGGGAATGGCGATGGAAGGGCTAACCATCAATTTATCAATCGATCAAAATAGTCTGTAGTTGATAGGATGTTGATAGGCCTTCAATAAAACAAAGGTTATCCTTTTCTTTCTTTTTCGCTCTTTAATTACAGAGTCTGCATTTTTCTGCCCCAGGAGGCATCTTCCATTAACAAGCATCTTATTTCCTTGGCATTGGAGCAAATTTCTCAAAACGTTGCTCACCAGGATTTCTGTTGTCTGACAATTTTTTTAATTTTACACAACCCCTGCAAAGGACTGCTTTCGCCGGGAGTTGTATTTTGAGCTCGATTGTTTTCTATCAGGGAGACTGGACGCGAAAGTTACGCACATCATTCGAAAGTTGACAATGGGGTTGAGGCCTCATTACCACCCCATAACTTTTTCCCAGTGGAAGTTAGATTGAGAGGACCACTGTGTAAAACAATAGTTAAGGTAGTATCAAATGGGCCTAGCACTAGAAAGCAGCGCACGAGGTGAGAGGGCAGAAGAGAACTCAAGTCAAAACAATAAAATATGTTCGAGAAAGGCTGCCAATGCCAAGGAAGGGAGACTTCTGGCATTCCAAGGTAGGCAAAGAACCTAATTTATTTAAATCCAACCCACTTGTGTCCTGTCACTTATGATGTAACAAGCAAACAACTTTATGGCTAAACTGGGGCTTTCCTTTTTCGTGTGCGTCTATGCTGTTTCTGTTCGTCATTGCTATGCTTTTTCTGTAATAACAAAGGACGCCATTCAATCAACCAGAAATTTGTGCTTGATTGCAAAATTAAAAACATCTGTTGACACACATGCAGTATTCAATTCTAACTAATTGTGTCTAAAACAACTGAATGATAAAATTGTTACAAATAAAATGCACTGAAGATGATACAACAACAATAACAACAAGGACAATGACAAAGAATAAACATTGCATTCACTGTGCATGTTGCAAAGAGTTTTTATGGTCCAGTGTTTTGTTCGCTCACCGCCGCATTACAAAACGATGAAATTCCAATTCTAGAAGCAGGACATTTTGCTTCTTCAACGGCAGTTTCAAGCAGCAAGTCCATGCGACGCACAGTAAATCCACTTTCATGAATTCGTTCACGCTGAAATCATTGTGAAAAATAATCATCAACATCTTTCTTTTTAGATTTTATCTACATACAGTTGTATCTAGAAATCAATTTTGTATATCCTTATGTAGTTGTAAGTACTTACAATTTATTGCGCCTTGATGTAGCTCCACTTGATCTGAACTTGAACTCTTTTAGGATAGGTCCAAGAGAAATGTCGACCTCATTGAGCATGGATGCATGTGGTAGTCTTTCAGTTGATGAGCTGCAGATTAAATTGTTGAAATATGACGCGGTGATTTCAACCTCCTTATAGTTACCGTGAAAGCTCTCATCAATCCTCCCTCCTTTTCTGTCAAGCCCCCCACTTGTTATACAAGTGGGGGGCTTGCAAAGGTTCTCCATTCATTTAGCTAAATAAGATGCATATTAATTTTGATATGTTTTATCGTATCATCTGCAAATATGCGAGCATTCGATTTCAATCCATCTGGTAGATCATTGATATAAACGAGAAATAAAAGGGGACCTAAGATCGATCCTTGTGGCACACAAGCTTGTGGCACATCTTCCCAACTTGAGCATTTACCATTTATAACAGTCCTTTGTTGACGCTCGGATAAGAAACTAGCGAGGAGTTGTAACAGTTTACCACTAATTCCACATCTTTGGATCTTGAAAATGAGGCCATCATGCCACACTCTATCAAAAGCTTTGGAAATGTCCAGATAAACAGATCTTACATCTAAGGGAGGATTACAGTCAAAGGCAGTAAAGATTTCATGGGTAATTGCTAGTAGCTGGTTTATTGTCGAGTCACCTGGTCTAAAACCAGATTGCTTAGCTGAAAGAAGACCGTTTTTTTCAAGGTATTCATAAATGCTCGAGTATATAACTTTCTCGAACATTTTTCCAAAGACTGGCAGAAGAGAGATAGGCCTATAATTTTTTATCAATTGTTTGGAAGATTTCTTATGAATCGGAACGATATTGCCCTTTTTCCATATTTTTGGGAATACTCCGTTTTCAAGGCAGTTTTGAAAAATGATTTTAAGTGGGGTCACGATTGAGAAGTCACAGATACGAATCATTCTCACAGATATCCCAGAATATGGCATTGCTGTTGCAATGGGAATGTATCTCGCATGCTCTAGTGGAAGTCTGTAGCACCTACCACGGCCCTGTCCCTCATCATGTTTACGTATATAAGATCTTCCATAAGTCTCTGTATAATAATTATGCGATCTATAATACTCACAGTAATTTCTGGCCTGTTTCCCTTTTTGGTTTGGTCTCCTTCGGCTTCCTTTGAGCTGGCGTTGGTCTTCTGCTCAATTGAACGAAGCAACTGCTTTCCAATCGTCCCAGCATTCATCAAAAAATCGTCATAGAACGTCATTAAATGTGATAAGAACAAGACCAAGTAAGGAATGAAATAGTGTTTGTTGTATTTCCCTGCAAACGTTTGGGTTGCAATCTCTTATCAAATTCATGTTTGCTCTTCACACCCCTTCAGCCTTGATATTGTTGGTTACTTTTGCGATTACGCAGCGATTACACAATGCTTTCGGGAGCGACAAATGTGCCAAGATGCCTTTATTCGTTTTGGTGAACATACTTTTGGACCATGAAGTGCGGAATTTTTGGACCATGAATACTCATGAAATGTCCTTTCTAGTTGTTTGAAAGGATTGTGAATATTACCGGGTGTCCCAAAAAGTAATCCTTTTTAAAAAATCGCCAAAAATTGATTATAAAACTTTTGATAAAATCTTCTTTTCAACTTGCTTTGTCAAGACCAAAAAATATTTATAGATGCTAAAATATTTCCTTTTGATGCAACAAGGTAGAAAAATTACACATTGAAACGCTTTATTTTGAGCTTTAATTTTTAAGCAAAATCCTCAATCTTGCCTAAAAGTCAACGGCATTGAAGTCTCCAATGATAGTGTGCATTTCCTTCCCGGTAGCATGTTGTTGAATAGCAGCGGTCATACTGAAAACGTAAAGAATTTAAAAACCATTAACCTAACGAGTTTTGGTGACACAGCTCCCTCCATAACCATGGAAGGCATTCAATGTTGGCAGGTCTCGCTGTCTCAGCTCTGATTGCTGCCTCCTTCAGGCTATCAAGGCACTTGCGTATTTCTCTTATTAACAGAGGTACCCCGTAGTCTTCACGCACATGAAGCGAGTCACGATAGGACCAAAGATACCTCTTTTGGTGTGGGAATTTGGAAGTGAGATCCAAAAATGCAACCTCTTCCCGCGCAAACAGTGGCAATCATATTGCTAAATACCCCACAGCGAGCATCCATTTCATCCAGTCTTGGTAGGACCGATGCAACAAGTACCTAAAAATTGACATATTGTAATCTGAAAACCCTGAAAAAATGCAAATATAAGGACATTTTGATTTCAAGGAGACAATATATACATACGTCCTTGTCCTTCGTGTAGAGTTGTTAGCCCTCTGGGATTCTTTTTAATAGCTTCCAAACGATGCTTGGTATGAAGCTGAAATTTATTGACCTTATTTAATTGGCAATCGGAAAATAAAAATGTCAATACCTTATGTTTGACCACATGACCAGCACAAGCCCATATTAGGATATTTTTCACAAAGAAATTCTTTAAAATGGCGCTAACTTATTTCTTTGTTACTACATCTCGAAATATATATATATCATTTGATTTGTCTCCATGAGAAAGTTTCTTTGACAAATAATATAGCTTTTACGGTATTCATATTGTTCTTATCATTCAGTCATGTGCGTGACAGATTGCCTTTAATACCAAAAAGTTCATTATGTGAATGTAAAGTATCCGAAAGCAAAGGCGGGAGTGGGTGGAACGGTGAGAAGCCAGAAAGGGCATTGGGTACAAGCAAAACATTTGGACTTTACTGCGTCCTTAAAAGAATAAAGATGCAAAGTTTTCTACAAGATTCTAGTTGATAAAAACAGGATGGATACGGTGAAACAAGAACTGCTTGATAATTAAAAATAAACCTGGCAATTGCTACTGCCGGATAACATTGTAATAAAGCATGAAATATCATATATATTAAATTGGAAAGCAGCTTATACTTTAAATTGTTTTAATTCATTCATGCTACTCAGCCCAAAGCTCCGAGCCCCCAAAATTCCTAGCCGTACAGAGGGTAGATTCAAAATTAAAAGGAAACATACATTTGCCTGGGGGAAGCGTAACAAAACAGTTGCCAAGAGATTTAAAAAACTGTCCTTGGCTTGTCCCATGATCATTGCTGCTGACATATCGTTTGTACCAACCAACAAAACCACAAATCCGGCTTTTACCTCTGACTGGCAATGGCGGGCTTTCATAGCAACATGCTTGAATTGAGCACCAGGAGTACAGTTGATATACCAATTCGAAGGTGAATCAATTGCTCCTGAGACAAGTGGCCGCAGCTGAGAGTCCGAAAAGACTGCAAACTGAAAGCGTTAATTAAAAGTAAAAATATATCTAACCTTCTTTATCTTACTAGAATCTTCTACAAAAATCGCAATGACGTTTAAAGAACGCCGGTCAACCAGCATACCTTTGTGGTCGGACTTTGCTGAGCACTGCAAAGAACGATGTCATATGAAAATGCCTGCCGCAGTCGAAAGGCAAAATGCGACGAGCGCAAAGGATGCTGGTTGACCTGCGTTCTTCAAACCGAACAGATGCAATGTATTAAATTTGGAGTTTGGCCTAAACTGTTAACTCGCTCTGCTGTGGAATTTCCTAAGTCATACTGGCAGGTAAATACAGCAATTGCTCTGACCCGAGAATTATCGTTTTGAATCTGACGCGCAACATCTCCTTAACGAGATAAACAGGCGAGTATGACTTTATCGGTTTAGTTGTGCTGTCTTTCAAATTGTATTGAATTAATTATCCTCCTTCGCACAAGTTGTATGAAACTTGCAGGCAAAAGGCCCAGGCTCTTGTATTTGCACTAAAGTTTAAAATCTTCCCGGAAAGTGTTTCTGCTTTGTTGTTATTTGTTTGTTATTTTGTATTTTTTAAGAAGAGACTTTAAAAAAGTAAAAGATGCTATTGATTTTCTTGAATGATCTTCCTTCGCCACGAGGATCTTCCCAGCAAAAGTTTCTAAATTTGCACAGTTAGACAGTAGATTCAGCTTTGAAGCTTCTCATAAACAAGCGCAATATCTGTCTTGTTTTCAAAGACCCACTGCTAACCATGATCCTTTGTGGCACCAAAGTTGACTGTCGTATTATATGAAAGTCGTTTCCGGCCTAAATTCTCATTGCCTTGCTTTTCATTTGGTACACAAAGGAGCATGCTCGACAATGGGTCTTTAACACAGACATAAGCATAGAATCCAAAAAGTTGATATTTCCCTTTCTCCAACTTCAAAGGGGCCTTAACCAAACATACCTCCCATACCTTTGTAGCCTTGCAATGCATGTCATTGTCATGGTTCATGCTGCATCAAAGCGATTTTGACTAACAATCACAGGTGTAAAGGAAGTGAAGTATGCCACCGTGGGAAATTGGCCGATGTATGACATTCACTATCAAATTCAACACAACTGGCCGATTTCACATTATTTCATGAAATTCAACGCTCTCTTGGCTCATGTAATACTCTATGAAATACTCCACAGATGGCCGATGTCATTCGGGATGAAATCGTCCATCTTTTAATTCTGTGTAAAATACGCCATGTGTGGACGATTGCATGACTGTTGACATCATCCAACATTGAAGTAACTGTGAAATACATCAAGTGGACGATTTCATGGTGTTTGGGTATCGTCCACATTTTTGATGTTCGGTTTATCGCATGTTTTAAGTGAGGTGAAATTGGCCATGAAATTCGCCACAATGTGACATCCTCTATGAACTTCAAGACTGGCCGATTTCATTCTTTGTGACATTCAACAGCTGGCTATAAGAGGCGAGAGGCTGCAAGAGTATCTTTTTAGCATTTTTTCATAACAAATTAGTGTGGAAGATATGAATTAAAAACAAAACATCTTTTTTTATTTGGACACTATTTTCTAAAATGTTGTCGAGGCCCTTAAAAGAGCAGAAATTTGTGCAAGAAGAGACTTAACAGAGAGACAATATTTCTTATATTGTTTGGAGATCTGAGACAGGATGCATTTTTGTCCAGGAACTAAATGACTTACTGGGACAGTAAACAGCCACCAAATGTCTCAACATTTTCTGTCTCACGAGAAACATTGAACATTCCTGTACTAAAAGAATTCTGGCTTAAATATGTTTCTAACAAAGGATTTCTAGGCTAAAAGTTTCTTATTCTGGTTCTTTTAGATTTCTACAAATACATGTTGAACTCAAAGCAGAATTGTAGTCAATCAGGGCATCCACGTTCAGAAATTAAGGCCCGCGACCGAACGCTCACGCAAAAGAAATATAGCAATGGGCAACAAAGGTATATGTCATATTTCTCGAGAATTTATGGGGTAATCCCCTCCCCCAAATTTTGCTTAAACTCTAAACAAATATTCATTTCACATTTTAAGTTGAGCAACTTGAATTAAAGGAAGTGGTTTTCAAATGTTTTGTGACATCAGGATGTATTTAGACTTCAACCTGCTCGAGAAGTCTGGCATTTAAGCCAATTGTTTTTCTCAGAAGAAGATGGCCTAAACCGGCCTAAAAGTACGGTGAACTTAAACTTCGGTGGAATGAGCAAATAAAGTAACTCAACTGCATCCATCCATTAAAATCAGCATCAGGGAGGTACAAGGTATGTTTGAAACCGAAAATTAATTTGCCCACACAGTTTTCCAGGGTGAATTCCCGAATCTGACATCGCTCTCTTCGAGGGAAAAATTTTATTATCCGGCGCGCAATCGATCGCTTCCAAAGCTTCCAAACGAAAGTTTGGGCGCGTGCCTGTGCACTATTAATTGATTCATCATAGTGAGAGGTGTGAAATAGCATTATTTATTTGAATCCCTCTGAATCCCTTTGGAGAAACTGTAATTTCGATTAGCCATACGAGTATTTGGTGTCTGTTTGTTCTGGCTAATATCTTGCACAATAAAATTCAAATGGTTTATTTTGATGTCTGATTGGCCAGATCAACAATAGGGAATAAAATCTTGCACAATAAAAATTCAAATGCTGTATTTTGATTGGATAACATAAAGGAAATGACAGTTGACAAATTGGCAGTTGAATGGCGTTGGACTTGCTTGAAATTGAAGTCTGTTTTTGAGTCACAACTTTGATGGCCTAAGTATTAGTAACTTGAGTTCTTGGGATACTTCTCATTCTCAAAAAAATTGATCATGACATTATTCATAGTGTAAGATAGATTGGAACAACAGTCTATAAGTTTTTGAGCTCAGGAGAATCACTATGACACATCAAAAGTGGGAGAACAAGACGCGGAACAAGATTTGGAAGGATGATGGCCTAAACTGCCGGGCAGTTTCCTGATGGAGTAATGATGAGGTAGGTAGGTGTGTTGATATTATCTTTCAAGTGATATATAAAACAGGGTTCAGTTAGGATCAGTATATACGTATAGGCACAAGACCGTATAGGGACAGTGTGTGGAACTGCATTAGCGCCCACTTTTCTTCTGTTTCACTTTTGATAGTGCCTTGCATGTACCTTGGATATGCACCACATTTATAGTATATTTGTTTTTCTTTCAGGTTCACATAATCATAGTCATAACACAACTGAAAAGAGACAGTGGATATCAAACAGCATCATCCTATATCTGATGAAGAGTGAGCTCTTACTGACAGCTGGTTGTGATGATAAGGCAAGACAGAGACAAACAATTTCTGAAAGAGAACATTTTCACAATCTCTATGTTTAAAATTATCAGTGAAATAGAGGGGCGAGCCTTGCATCACTCTTCTGAAATGGTGTACAAGATTTTTCTAAACGATACGATTTGTTGCTGATTTTTCTAGAAAATAGAAGGATTTTTTGCCAAAGGTGTATGAGAGTTTTATGGAGTAATATGCCCCTCTGCAATATCATTTAGCGCTATTGGTGAGGGGCCTATATCTCTGTAAAAATTTCGCACACCTTTAGCGAAAACCTGTTTGTTTTCAATCCATTTAAAGTATATTGTTTTAAACATCTTGTGTGCCTTTACAGAAGAGTGATACAACTGTTGAGAGTCCCTCAGAGTCGAGCAAAACATTAGATTATTTGGCAGATATCTTAATTTGTTTTGAATAATCTGTATTAAGTTTGTATACGGAATTTGTTTGAATGATGATATGCTGAAACATAGTCAAAGTCTCATAATTGCAGTTGTTTCTTTCTTGTCTAAAGTAGCGTACTTTGTGTGGCAGATTCTTTGGCCAATTACAACAGTTGTCGTATTTCACGTTGCATTTTACAGCAACCCAATATGGGGACTACTGCCTGACCTAATGTTGCATTTCATGGAGCATTGCATGGACGATTTCATGGCGTATTTTATAGAGCATTACACAGACGATTTCATGGTGTATTACATGGCAGATTATACAGCCCATTTCATGGTGCATTTTATGGCCAATTTCACCTAAGTGGCCAATTTCAACAGGTGCATAATCTTCCACTCATCTGGAAGATTTCACGGAGTATTTATCATGGCCGATTTCATGGCCAATTTCACCAGTTGTCGTATTTCATGTTGTATTTCACAACAGATTTCATGGAAGATTACAAATCTTTTACACCTGTGAATTGCACAGCTGCATTATCATTTTAATTTTCAAATTAATATTGTATTCAAAATACATAGTCTATGGCCGATGTGATGTTTTGATTGTCAAATTCCTGGAAACCCATCGAACATCAACAGGTAAAATTGATTATCTCAGCAATGTCATGCATATCACAGCAATGTCAATGTCATTGTCATTGGGGAGACGAGATACGGATTGTCCGAGGAAACTTATGTGCCCCCCGTGCGATAAGTTAATGCTCATGTGCCCGGCAGAGTTCCAAACCAAAACATTACTGCGCACACGCTTCAAATTACTGCATGAGGGGGGGGGGGGCATACGTTTCCACAGAAAAACATTATCTTCTCTGTTTTTTACATTGGAAAACTGGTGATTACAACTGAATTCAGTTCAGTTTCATATAATTTAAATTCACTACAAAAGAAGAATTGGATTAAGTAAGGATTACAGAATGATAAAAAAATCCACAAAACATCTCATATCGACTAATAAGTTAATAACCTTCTTTAAGGATCATTTTAGTAAAAAATGCATCAAAATACAACCCGAGGTGGGGAACCCGAAAATTATCCACATATTTTACCACCTAATGATTTGGTTTTAAACAATGATATTCATGAGAATACCGAAGTACAACAAATATTGCCAGAGCTTAAAAACGGAAAATGTCTGGGAACAGACTCACTACATGCAGAGCACCTGAAATACAACAGATCTAACAGATTTTTTATTCATCTGATGGCTTTATTAACAGCTATTTGGACAACTTTCATCATACCATCATCGTGGATAATATCATCAATTTATTCTTTAGGAGTTTTAAGCTAGAGGTGTCAGAAAAGTTACCACAGGGATAAATAAGACTACTCCTAGCGTGGGTTCCAAATATAAAGTATACACTCCCACCCACCAAACCCTAATCCTAACAGGTACTGTAAGAAGAATAGAACCATATCTGCGAGGGTTACATTGATGCACATAGCAGTGAATGAAGCATTGAAACAGCTACAGCCAAAAAAGTAAGTTTAATAGAAATAACCAGTTAAATGTTAAGCTTTAGATGGGCCAGCTTCATCGTCATCCTCACTATCGAGGTCACTCAGTTTAGGTTTTTTTCGGTTTCTTTCCTTTCCCTGCAGGAGTCTTCTTGGCCTTGGGTGTTTTCTTTTGAGCAGCTGGTGCAGGCTCCTCATCGTCATGTTCCTCACTTGAATCTTCTTCTAGCTCCTTCAGGAGCGCAGCAAAGGAACTGCGTTTTTCCCCAGGTTTCTTCTCTGGCGTCTGGTACTGCGCTTTTGCCAGCATGAGTGCACGCAGGTCACACAGCTTTTCAGACATGGCAAAGGCTGTGTGACCATTATTTTTCATCTTTATGTTGTTGGCATAGAAGGTTTTATTTCTGAGGAGGTCTCGTCCCACCAAATAATTGAGTGAAGCACTGAAAAGTGCTCCACCCAGGACGAAGGCCTCCTCCATGAAGTCATCAAGGTCACTTTCATTGACCAGACTTTTGATGACTTTGTTAGCGTTTTCCTTGGTCGGTATCTCCTTTGAGTCCCGTTCGAAGGGTCGCAATTCCTTGCAGAGGGCCCCTAATTCAGGGAGCACCTTCTGAAGCTTCTTCTGATTGAGCAGCTGTGACTTCTCGATTATGTTCACATTTTCGTAGAGAGTCTCGCTTAACTCAGAGACGGCTGTGTGGGGCCTGCAGAGCCACTCGCAATTTTTAGGGTTCAGTCTCCTCTCGTATGTAGATAACTGGGGAACGTCTTCTGCTTTGCCGTAGGGGCGTATAAATGCTTTATGGAAGTGGTTCAGGAACTGAACACCGCTGCCACTGTCCTGCGTCTCACGGAATTTGCGTGCAGCATACATCTACGAAGAGACGCACAAAGGTAGTAGTAACATATTACTGAGTACATAACATGGAAATGCATGTGGCCACTCTTAGTTCTGAGTACTACAACGTATTCTAAAGCCCCCTCACTACGTCAAAGTGGTGGCTACCAAGGGGTGTCTTTTTTTTGTTTTTTGGGTATTTTATTGTTTTTTGTGTTTTTATATTTTTTGATAATGTCATATGAGTTGTAAAATCGCGTGTCTGTGTATGTAGGTGGTAGTTGCACAAAAGTGAATTGAGATGGTGTTAAATGTTGTAGGAAAAGTCAATCCTCCAATCTGCGTACTTGTGACAATGCAACATATAATGTACCTGGTGGTGCAGTCATTGTGTCAATCCAGATGATTGCCTTTGCAATGGTTTGTCCTTGCACTTTTGCAATTGTAGACGAGTACGCAGGTCTGAGTGGGTAGTAAGTAGATGTTGAATGCGGAGATGTGATGGGGTATACATTGATGAAATGTCCCATTGGGTGTTGCACAAGTACCATAGCTCCTTCTACTGAATGCACACTGCAGATTTGACCATTGACAAATCCAATGCTCTTCTGTCGATTTTCTAGCAGCATCACAGGCATTGGGGTCCTTGTCATGTTACTTGTACACATAATGTCACAGATAACGGGATGCTTCTGTTGTGCACCTATCAGTGTATCATTGATAAAAGTAGTAGCTGCATTAGAAACTGTTAAGAAGAGAGCACTAGGCTCTGCAGTAGCAGCAGCAATGATATCGTTATCTGTGACAGTAGTGTGACAAATGACACGACCCTCATGTAGGCGTTGTGATTGGGATACAGATGGTTGCCAGTGACGTACATGGTTGAGGAAAGAGAGCAGGAAATTGTCTTCCACTCGGAACTGGGTCGTTAGATAAATTTTGCAGCATGCATTCACAAGATGTGCTTTGCTACGTATGTTTGGGACCTGTGTGGTTCTCCCATGCACAGTCTGTAATGGTTGCTGTTGAGCAAAGTCTCCACACAAAACAGTATTGGTCGCACAGGCAGAATGGTAATGGTTGTCATGATATGCTGAAAGATGGGCACGGAGAGCTGGGAAATTTTGTCAATGAATACAACATCATGGAAGCCTATATCCCAATTGACAGTTGATTTCTTGTTCTGTGCGCAGGGTATATGAAATGTGGCATGTACATTGTCTGTTGTTAATTGGTCCCTATACATTCCCTTGTACACAGAAGCAAGTGTTCCAGTTGGAGTTGCAATGTGCACTGTCAAGTCCTCATGTAAACAATGTGAGATACAGGCTTGCATGGTGTAGCTCTTTCCTGTGCCATCTTTTCCTGTGACCATTATGGGCTTCTTCCAGCTTATCATGTCACGGTCGTTGTTAAGGTATTCTGCCTCGCGAGCAGCAAGGAATTCTTTGAATATATGGAGAACAGACAGCTGCTTTCCTGATAACTGAAATTGTACTGGAGCTACATCGATTTCCAGTGGTGAAGTGCATGGCTGTAGGTGCTGATGTTCATATGCAAGCAATATATCCTTGAGACTGGAAATGTACGCTAATGCAGTGTGTATATAATGATCTTTGTTTCCTTCGGACTCAAGGATATGTTGGAAGTTATAATTTTGTACAACATCAGGTATCAGGAGAGAAGCAGTCTTGAAATCAAGGACACTCACTTTGTCTTCAACAAACAACTATTTGACCAAGTTGATGGTGTTGGTATGGGGTCACCTCTTGGGCCAACCCTTGCTAATATCTTTATGAATGCCCTTGAAAAGAAATATCTAGCCAACTGTCCTTCTGAATTTAAACCTGTACTGTATCGTAGGTATGTTGATGATACATTTTGCTTATTTAAAAATAGAGACCACATACATAGTTTTCTCGAATTTATAAATCGTCAACATCCTAATATTAAGTTTACTTATAAAGTAGAGTCGGACTATGCTTTGCCGTTTTTAGATGTACTGATTACTCATGATAATACAGGAAAAAGACATTTACTGGTCTTTATACCGACTTCTCTAGCCTAGCCCCCACCAAGTATAAGATTAATCTAATCAGGGTTCTAGTTTATCGCGCCTCTCACATTTGCTCTTCATACCGCAATATTCATGACAAAATTGTTCGCATTAAGAAAATCTTGACTGAGAATTGTTTCCCTAAGAGCCTTATTGACCGTATTATTAAGAAATTTCTGGATCGCCAATTTAGGCCCAAGCCTCCCAAAGAGGCGGATAATAAAGTCCCCCTTCTATTTCGTATACCTTTTCTTGGGCAGTGCAGTCTGCAGCTTAAGACTAGGCTAGGTAGAATTATTAAAAAATGTTATCCTAATATCCAACTGAGGGTTATCTTTCGGTCTCCAAAACGCATTGGATCACTCTTCCCGTTTAAAGACCGCTTTCCTGTTTCCATGCGCTCTTCTGTTGTTTACAAGTTTCAGTGTCCTGGCTGCCATGCCTCGTACTATGGAAAAACATCACGTAATTTGATTACTCGTTGCAGAGAGCACTTAGGAATTAACAAAGCTGGTCTTAAAATAAAAGGGAGTTCCTCTGCCATCGGGGATCATATTAACCAATCAGGGCACGCCTCGTCAGTTAATGATTTCTCTATTTTAGACAGAGCTAATAATGATTTTGATTTGCTTATTAACGAAAGCCTGTTGATTTTACGAGATCGGCCTGAACTCAATTCCCAGCAGTCATCTATCCCCTTAGTTCTTTTTTGATGTGCCATTATTTATTCACTTGTGACTTAGGTCCCGGGTTCCCGCTCGCGTAGGAAATGTAATCCACGCTTGTTTACCTCTTATATACTTGTTTGTCTTAGGGTTTAAAATGCCGTTGAACACTTAATTTTTTGCTGAAGATGAACCATGCTTGGTTCGAAACGTACAATTGATTATGTCTTAATTATTTAACTAATATTTTCAACTGGATTTGTCAACATGTCTTAATTAAAACTGGATTTGTCTTTCTGACGAATGATGAATAAATATACAATAATTGTCGTCGCTTGCCTCATCCTTCGATTTCTAGTCAAACTGCGCTTTCCGCCTGAATGTTCTTTTGCAATCTTGAAATGGCGCAACTGCGATGGAAGGTACTCATGAGTCATCAAAGTAGTATTTAAGCTGTTGTGTGGGAAATTCATGAGAAGGTACTGAAAAAAGTACACTTCATTGAATAGTGACAAAAATTTGAGTCCCACAAAAAAGGGTAAATAATGACCACAATTTTTCTTGGTTTTAGCATGGTGCTGTCGTAACCAGTCAGTAAATGTAAGTGTGTGATGCATTTGTGCTCGAGCATAATATGACATGAGAAGTGCATTTTCAGGAGCAGTGTCGGGTGTAGGTACAACAAAGTCCACTGTTACTCCGTGTGAATATGCAAGTTTATGTGATGATAACAGACACCACATCTCTGGTTCACATAGCTTGAGATTGACGAGATAGCGGAAAGCTGCAGAATATGGACTCGCATCACATGCAAACATACTGTCTCTATGAAACGTCTCCCTCCACTTGGATACATAGGATGCAACGTAGTGTAGAATCATGCCCTTGCCATTAGTAGTTTGCACATCCATAGAGCGTGCTAATGATGGAAAGATGGTGTCAATGTATGCTCGTAGGTTAAGTGCAAATGCTTCAGCATTGTGTGCTACGTCCAAGGTCTCTTTTCCATCCTTCGTGTCAACATGTGTGGGAACAGTTTGCAAAACTAGAGATGGTGATGGTTTGTCAGATTTTTGATGTTTCATGACATATTAGACAGTCAAAGAAAACAGGTTTTTAATTGTTGCTGACCTCTGAACCGAAACAGCATATTGCTCTGTCTGCTGGCAAGTACTATGCTCAAGTATTTTGTCTGGTGAGGGCAAGGGCGTTGTTGCTGAATTTGATAAGGCCATTGGGCTCTGTTCTCCAAAGCCGAAGAATGAAACTGAATCGTCCATTGATGGTGTCACATCATTTTGTTGCATGTATAGTGTTCCTTTGATTGTTACAACGGGCGAGGATGGCTCGGCTAAACAAGCTCTGCCAAATGTTGCTCGTCCAACTCAAGCTGGTGCAATTTATGCTCTAAAGTCAGCTTCTCTGCATCATTTTGGACGAGGCTTTGTGCAGTATCTCCAGTTCGACCGAAGCTTGAAAACTGTACATGTGGAGATGTCATTAATACAGATTGGCCTTGGATAGGGAATTGTACTTCCTGGTCATCTGCATCATCTTTGAGTTCTTCATCATCATCATCAGGACCTTGGCAATGGTGGCCAGGAAGACCCCAAGAATGTTGTTTGACTGGCTTGTGGCAGTCAGGGCATCGTTGAAGGTGTTGAGACTTGCCAGCAGTAATTTGTGATTGTGGCTCAACATGGACATTAGACTCCGTATGAGACATCAGATCAGGCGTAGAATCTGAGCGGCGAATATTCGTCATCGTCGATAGAGGAAAACTTGAGATGTCTAGGTGTCCATGAACATTTTGCAAGTGAAGGACACCTAGCAGAAACCCCTATATATACTGTACCACATGATGGGACCACATGATGGGAGTTGTATTTTTTCGCTAAAAGGCAGTTAAAGCCTGCCCAGTTTGGGATAGCATCATGAAGACCACGGCGATCAGCTTCAAATTTCAAGAGAACCCAGAAGAAGTCAGCATTTCTCAAATCGCGTTCACGTTCACTCACGGGTTTTTGCTCAATGTTGAATGTGTCTGGGTTGACTCTCTGCTTTTGCATCACTGGGTCAATATCATTTTGCATTGCCTGAAATGACCTTTGCTATCTGGAGACATGAGATCTTGAATTCTCCGTTTCAATGTTTGGCATTGTGTCTGCATCATCTGATGACTTTTGAATGACTATACCATTCGTACAATGCATGCTGACTCATGTCAAGGTTTCTGGGTTGATGTCATTGTTGTCCCATACAAACGTTAATAACTGGGATGGCTGAATTTTAGGTGGTATGAAATTCTTTTGGAACTGTAATTATGTTTGTTGCTGAGCTATGCTCGTTTCTAAATAGCATACTTTGTCATAAGAGATCCCATGTCCAAACTTGTTTAGCCGGTGCAGTACCTAAAATCAGATAAAACCTAATGTAAGTTTCACAGGTCCACAAGTCAAATAGCATTATTTTTCAAGGGACCAAAACAGATTTCACCCCTGAAACTTCATCGTTTGGTTAGGATTAAGTTAAGAGTATCTAGAAGGAATAGGTATTTACCTGTCTAGAGCCAGTTTTCCTCTCCACACTTACCCACAATAACACGTGCTTCATTGTGCGATCTTTGCCATCCTTGATGGAATACATGATGTCTTGGCCGATTGACTGGATTCTCCGTTGTTTTTGGCTTGATGGCTTAATTCCTTTTTGTGAAAAGGGTGCCGATCAGCGTCTCGAGCAGTTTTGGAAGCAGTTTAGGAAGCTGGAAACAGTTTGGGAAATGGACACTTCCCTATAATTCCCAAAGAAGGAAATGGAAATGTCCGTTTCCCTTCAATTTCCCAGATAAACTTTTCCGTTTCCCCTAAATTTCCATTCAGAAACTGAAGGGAAAGTTTGATATTTTTTTTCAGTGCGTGAACAAATTTCCCTAATATTTCCCACGAAAATGCTACCTCAGCTACACCAAGGCTGCAGACGAAAATCTCTCATCTATATATTTATGAATTATGCTGGCAGAGCAGTGATGCTGCCAATGATGCTGCCAACAAATGTTAGAGACTAAAATGTGGTCTTAAACTGTTAGCCAGAACTGCAATAATTTCTTGGAGAAAATAATTCATTAAAACTGATTTTCCATGCTCATTAGAGCGGAAAATAGAGCAACTTCATACCCAGATTGATCACTGTTTTTAGCCCTTTCAGTAAGCTCATCGCATATTCCAGATTTTAACTACTAGCTGCCTAATGTCATCTTGATTGAAAATGGCTTTCAATGGGGTACTCTTTGTCCTAATTTTTGGACCTTTTTCCGGTTAATCAAGGCATTTTTTTTCTATTTCTTCTTTAAGGCCTTGTTTAAACGTCGCATTTCTGCCGCATCAAATTAAATCAAGCAGCCTACAAAAATACTGAGTGTCAATTGAATTTGACACAATTGCGATGTTTAAACCCGTTGTTGCATGAAATGATTAAATGCGGCAGTAGATCACCAGGCTTGTCGCATGATACAGCACAAGTACGGCTGGATTTAAAGGGCCGCATCTGTGTCGCGTCAAATTAAATTATTCAGAACATGGTCCGTAGATTAGGAGCAGTTTGCATGATTTCACATGAATAGTGCAAACATTAAAACAATCTGGTCATACAAAATGGCGTCGCGTGTGGCAAGCGAAAGTCACCAAAATCAGATAAACCAATTTTTCTGAGAAAAACTCGGTTTTTCTAACAGGAAAAACCCCGTTTTTCAGAGAAACCAAGATTATCTGCAGAAAAACCTAGCTTTTCAGAAAAACCGGGTTTATTAGAAAAACTGGTTTTTATCAGAAAGTTAATCAGAAAGATCAAAAAAATCTTCTTGTTGCGTGTAGTGTAATTGTACAATGATAAACAAGAACATAAAGTAAAAGATAAGAACTTTGATGCGAAATGAAATAAGCATGACGTTTCAAAGATAGCCCGTTATCAATCGAAATTTGGCTTGATAACAGGCTATTCTCGAAACGTCACGCTTATTTCAATTCCCACTAAAGTGCTTTTTACTTGTTTATCAGAAAGACCTTGCTTAGTTATACCAAATGTGGGAGCAGGAGATGCTTCAGGGAGGTGATAAACAAAACAACACAGCTTAAAGCACATGCGTAAAAATAATTGGAGCCACATTTGATTTGATGCGACAGAATTTTATTTGACCTTTAAATCCACTGTCGCATTATGCCGCATTACTGTCAAATTTAATTTGATTGAATTTGACACTGCAGAAATGCGACGTTTAAACTAGGCCTAAATATTGATTTAATACTAGGCCTAAATATTGATTTAATGACGTACGTTTCTTCTTTGGTGTAAGTGTGTCTTCCAGCGTTTGTGACCTCATCTTCGCTATCTGATGAGCTTTTTTCACTGTCTATATCATCGTCACATAAATTATCACTGGGATGTTCCTGTGTTTCTCGAGCGCTTACGGAGGGAGATTTTTGATCCAATATCGGAGCCGATCACATATTTTTCTCTCTTTTCTCTTTTGATTGCACGGTGGATGTCTGCAGCTTCCTGCACTCCACATAGCGTTATTTGACCTTGGGCAAGGTTTCTTGCAAATATAGTCCTTAACTCTTTGTCATCTGGCTTATCTTCCCCACCTTGTTTTCTTCTATTTCGCATAAACGTCCGCATAAAGACTTTATGGGCTTCTGGTAGCTGTGCTGATGCAACCTGCAGCCTTATCTTGGATATAAAAATATCAAGGTGCCGGAACGAGGTGCCGAGGTGCCGGTTTTCTATATCTTCAACGCTGACATTCACAACGGCCCCCGATCGTGATGCATTGTTCACCAATACCGTGCTGATCAGAAAGTTTCTGACCAAGGTGTATTCAGACATGGAAATGGTGGATGTCGAGGCAGGGAAATGATCCAGGGCTCCCTACTTGATGCATCAGGAATGAAATATTTCAATAGATACTATTCTTCTTTCTTCAGAAAGAAGAAAGGCTATCCATGCCACGTTAAAAAGACTTTATGGGCTTCTGGTAGCTGTGCTGATGCAGCCTGCAGCCTTATCTTTGATATATACATATCAAGGTGCCGGAACGAGTTGCCGCGGTGCCGGTTTTCTATATCTTCAACGCTGATAGAGCTTGCACTGCAAAGTGTACTATTCTTCTGATACTGCGATACACCGTCAGCTTTTTTGATCTGCTAGAATTCTGAGGAAGTATGAGAACATTTTAAGAACGAAAAATTTGATAGAGCTTGCACTTGCCTTATTCATACGCTATGACGGTGTATCGGTGTATCAGAAAAATCTTAGCTTGGTGGTATATCGATGAATCATGATAGACCGTAGTTAGCAGAATTGCTACGGATATTCCAGAACTTAGCCTATCACCATCACGAGTGGCGTTTGCTTTATCATCAACCCTGACATTTGCGACGGCCCCCGATCTTGATGCATTGTCCACCAAGACTGCGCTGATCAGAAAGTTTCTCACCATGGTGCATTCAGACATGGAAATGGTGGACGTTGAGGCAGAGAAATGATCCAGGGCTCCCTCTCGATGTATCAGGAATGAAATATTTCAATAGATACTATTCTTCTTTCTTCATCAGTATTCGCAATCCTCGTCCCCGTACCTTGCTGCACGTGTTTCATTTCCATTCACATATCAAGCCACTTCAGCGATACTGCAATCTGCCCTCTGCCCTTTAATCCATTTGTGTACAGATAGGGCGGATTCATGAAGTGTCAATCAGATACCAATAAATTTATGATTATGATGTACCAGATAGAATTTGCACCGACAAAGCCAATAGCTGGGTGAAGAAGGTGGAAATAGCAATTAACTTATGAGTATTATGTACCATTATTAAAGAATTGATCGAGATGCCTTGCTTGCTGATAGTTAACAACAAATAAAAAACAAGACTGCTTGTGTGAAAATGTTTGATCTATCGTAGATCTTCTTCAGTCACTAAATGATAGCATTCTATAAATCTAATAGGTAATAAACGTTTAATAAGAGAGAATGTTGCGTTCTATATCAATCCAAGGGAGTAATTTTAAAGAAAATAGAGACTTTATAACATTACATCACAAACTGTACTATACCAGAGGCTCTTGGTGCTGCTAGTGGACACTTAAACACTGCAATTGCGGTCATAAAAGGAATGGCAAAGGCAAGCAAAGGAATATCTTCTTTAGAACCCATTGAGACCTGGGATTATAAAAGGATTATAAAAGCCCCACCCAGAGAATTAATTTGTTTTAAATCAAAGTTCTTACATTTCTATTGTAATTTGAGGCAGAGTGTGTCCCCAGCCATGGAGACTACTATTAAAGCTGCAGACTTTCAAATATAGTATTGTAAAAATTCAATGAGAAGCAATACAATTTTATTTTCACGGTCATGACAAATGATAAAGATCTCCATGCTTTAGTTCTGCACAAGGAATCATTTGCTATTTCTATCCAATAATTGAGGGAACAGAAATAGAGCAAAAAATGCGAGGAGGAGAGCAACAAATAGCAACAAATAATAACAGGGTAGGGCGCCGAGCGGCACAGTGTGGGCCTATCTATTTTTCAAAACAACACAACCAACGCAACCCGGCAGCCCATCATGTGATCACTTTCAGCGTGGCGTATTGCACATGCCTAGATTGAAAGTTATTTTTAGATAGGCCAACTTAGCCTTGCACAAACCCTTTAAGCTCATCTCTTGGCATGCATGAATATTTCTATCAAACTGCAAATTAAAAGAGGTGTAACCATTTCATCATTTTGTTAAAACAAATCGTATGTTATAAAAGTTAAAATCACCTGAAACCACCTGAAATCACCTGAAACCACCTGAAATCATCTGCAAATCATCTGAAACCACCTGTAAATCACCTGTAAATCATCTGCTCATTGCTTTGATGAATGGGAAAACGAGTTATTGTCTTCAACTTTGATCATTAACACCTAAAAGGCAAATAATCCTACTGGTGTGATCGGTAGTTCTTAGGTCTCACGCCTTTCGTCTCATTCAAATTGCTTTGTGGTATCATTGGGCTGATCAGAGTTAAGCTACGTCCACACGTATCTAGCCTGCGTTGCAGACCGAATTCCAAAAGGAAAAGGTCTGCCACGCAGGCTAACACGTATCCGGATAGTTTTGAAAAGTTCTATGCTCCATATAAATTTCAAGACTCAAGAGATATTCCCAGTCATCGCAACAACAGCAACAACAAGAACAACATTTGTATGGCGATAACTACGACCTGGTTAGACTAATTCCAAAAAAGTCTCTTGTTTCGCTCCCCCCCCCCCCACTGCAGATTTGTCGCTACAACACATAAGCTATGTTCAACAACAACAACAGCGAAGGTTAGAGGGACTTATGTAATGAGTCTACGAACTTGTATTATTAGTCTAATATATTTATAGGTCTATCCATATAAAAAGATCCGCATTCCGCATCCACACGAGCAGCATCTTTGAAATTGTCCACATGAAAACCCTGCGACACTTGAAACTGGGTGACCGAAAACGCCGTCAACTTGTGTGCGTGAAACCAAAACGGCTAAAAAAGATGCGTTTTCAAAAATATCCAGATGCGTGAAGACGTAGCTTAGCTCTTATACAATTTAGATAAAATACTAAAATCAGCCCAGTGAGACCAAAAAGCAATTTGAATGAGACAAAAGGCGTGAGACCTAAGAACTACCGATCACACCAGTAGGATTATTTGCCGTCTTAGGTGTTAATGATCAAAGTTGAAGACAATAAGACTTTTCCCCATTCATCAAAACAATGAGCAGATGATTTGCAGGTGATTTACAGGTGGTTTCAGATGATTTGCAGATGATTTCAGGTGGTTTCAGGTGATTTCAGGTGGTTTCAGGTGATTTCAGGTGATTTTAACTCTTATAACATACATAAAACAAATATCAAATGACTGACTGATATCAAATGGAGATTTTTATAGAACTAATAATATAATTTTAGCGCGTTAAAATTCACCCAATTAATGATTAAAGATGTGTAAGCGCAGGCAATTTTCGTGAAAAAATTAAGAGATTTACAAAAAAGACTGATCTACAGCTTAGCCTGGTATAAAAATAAGCTATCTGACATACCTGTTTAGCCACAATTTCAGCAGATTATTGTTCTTCTTTGCTGTTGTCTTCTTTGCCGAGTTCCCTGTTCGTACCACAAAACAAATATTCTCTTTTCCGTATTCCTCAACTCAAGGTTAGCGAGAATTTCAAGGAGTTGAACAAAAACGAAAAATCATTCATCATCTTGACAAGCAATATTGACTTCGGATTGTCGGGAAGGAATACGTGCATCATGCGAAGGAGCCTTGCAGCTATATGATTCTGACCGGTGGGATTTCGAGCACACCCAATGTGAGTGATGAAGTTTCCGATAATGAGCTAGGAGGATTTGAATTTCATGCCGTTTCAGTAAATGGGTATTTTGCCAGTTTTCGTCAAAGTTCCCATGATTTATAAATCTTATGTCATATCTTTGTAGCAATTCTTCTAGTAAAATATTTACCTGCACTCGTTTTGACTCCATAAGATCTGAGTCTCCTCTGGGCAAGCACTGGAAATTGCAGCTCTTTGAATAGTTTTCCTTGCTTTAATTGCAACGTTGATGATTTTCCTAGCAATTTCTTGTGGCTCGTCATTTCTGAGATTATTTGTCCCACAGTGGATTATTAGGCTATCTGGATTTTTATTCAAGGTCGGAATAACATAAGATTCCATATCCTTAACAGATGCCCCTGAGAAGGTTTTCACAACTGTATATCTGAAATGTATATCTTCAAATGTATATGTATACATGTAACTTTGCAAATTGTATTTACAGCCCGTTGATTCGTTTTTAACAGCAAAAAACGTTATTTGGAACATAAAATGCAATATATCGTGCAAGAGCAAAAATGTTGTTTACTTTTTATTATGCAATTTGTGTCATGAAACAGTCAGTTATATTGGTCAAACGACAAACTTTCGCCTCCCCATGAACAACCACATTTCAGAGTCACGGTCTGGAGTCTCGTCGTGCATCTTTCCAAGACATGTTTTTCAATGTGGAAATAAACATAAAAACTTGAAAGAACCGTTTTTCAAAGTCTTTGCGTTCATGTCATTAAGTTCCTCGAAATTACTGACCACCTATGAAGAAAACTATTCAAAGCAGGACACGCAATCCTCAATTGACACATTAACTTAACACTATTCTCACTCGTCTGTTATTTTGTAAACATGTTATTCTCAGTTTTATCATAAGAATTTCAATTCAGTTTGTCAGTCACACTCTGATGATAGTAATGACTTGAAAGGCCTTAGTGTGCTAAAAAACATCAAATTTTTGTCTATTTCTCGTTCGTTCTTCATCCGCACTTATAGAATCCATTTTATTGTTTATTTATTGCCAATATACATGATAAATGTATATCGTTAAATGATTTGAGGATATGTATATCATACGGCAATTGGGTCATACATCTGCGATGAAATTATAAAAGAACATTCAGACACTGCAGATGATCTAGAATACATAATGATGCTACTCCTACTTCCCCTTAGCTGGCGTGTGGCAAAGTGGGTGACAGAGCAAAAAGAAGAAAATATAAAAAACAAACCTAACTTTTCAACATAACCTTTTAAACAAACTTTTCACAACCTCTCCAGCACAAGTGGTTGGTGAAGACGATCTTTCATGCAGCATGATGCGCGCTGATGATACTGATGATGATGATGAGCTAATAGCAGCCGCACTACGTCAAGGCGTTACTCCTCTTCCACCTCGATAGGAGCATAAAGCAGAGACTCATTGAGTTCATCATCGTTGCTTGGGTAATATCTTTCAACAACCCTTCTTCCAACCTTCATCCTGGTTTCAATTGATATCAATATTGGTATCATATCAATTCTCTATATTTCTCAATTTAATTTGATCTTTTATGCAACACCAAAATAAGCTTTGACTTCAATTGAATTTTTAAACGTTAACTTTGTCAAACATTGCTACATATTTTGAGACTCCAGGAAAGTACTCCCAAACTGCTTCCGGACAATATCAGTTCTTGCATAAAAAGCAACTACTGTACCAAAGCCATAGGGTATTCTTTGCAAAAGATTTTTGACACCACTTTTACACAACATTTAAAAATCCATGCAGTGTTCACAACAGTGTCCTTAAAATCCATGCAGTGTTTGTAAAAATATGGCAATGATGCTCGGGAATCAATAGTGTGTAGTAAAATGGGTAGTTTTGATGGCAAAAAACTGGTAGATCTAGGCCGAAACCCAGCCCATTGTTGCTGCGGAGCAGCTTTTTGGCTGCAATAATGCTTTGCAAAGAAAAGCATGGCCAGTTCATGGCTGCAGTTTTGGTGAATCCAACTAATCAAATGCATTTGATTTGTTGAAATTTAATGATACAGCTGGCTTAACTGTGTCAGTGTGAATGCAATATACCAACAGTTACAGCAAGGGTGTGGATAGATTTAGCATTTAGAGGTAGATATACAGAACAAAGATGCAATTCCAGGAGGAACACTAAGCAAAAACATATACGGGGCGGTCAATATCGGAGCCGGGAGACTTTCATGCAACCCAAAAATATAAATTCAGCTTTATTATACAAAAACATTAAGGCCCATTTCCAGTTGAGCCATGAACTGGCCATGCTTTTCTTCGCAAAGCATTATGGGAGCCACAAAACCTGCTCCACAGCGACAATGGACTGGGTTTCCGCCTAGATCTACCAGTTTTTGGCCATCAAAACTATCCATTTTACTACACACTATCCACCTTGCCATGACCTTAGAAATGATTCCCATGGGCTCAAACAGCACTCAATTTTCTTTATACAGACTCTTTTGTAGAATAGCTAAACGATATGTTGCAATTTGAAATGTTCATCATGGGTACAACAAAATTTGTAAAATATTTTCCTAATAGCATTGCCTTTTGAAATTGTTAAAACCTCAAATGGTTGACTTGCTACAAGTCTCAGTTTTAATCTCAGCATGACAAATATTAACTCAGGCTATTTGCTTGTGTGCATCTGCAATAATTAAAGAACCTCCACAATACTTCGACCACCTACCAGCATGAAATGTTTTGCAGATGAAGATCGATTGTGAAGTGCACGTTACAGTTTAGGCCACTTTTGGCCAAGAACATGTTAAGAAATGGGGGAGCAGACTATTAAAAGGTGCAGGAGTGCACATCGTCTGAATGTCAGAAAACAAATGAGAGGCACAGGTGTGTACAGATGACAATTCGAGGGGCAACACCGAGTTGTTAAAATTGAAAGTAAGGTTGACATTGAAATTGGAGAAGATCATCAAGTTGGACGAGCAGATTGTTATGAAATTGTGCGAAGATGATGCGATCGGCAAAGATGCAATCACAATAGAAATCAAAGAGGCGGATGAGTTGGCTATAATTTTGATCAGGCTTGATGGCTTTTTAACTAAGAAATCAACACCGACAAGTCCAAGGAGAGTGCTACCCATGCTGCCAGGTCAATGTTTTTGTAAACTCCTTTTTTCTGACTCACCCGGTATGTTCATGATTGTGTTGAGGAACAACATCAGGATTCTTCAGGCATTAATGATCACTATGTGTAACATGTGTGACGATGTTTGGATAAAAGCTTAGCAGATGTTACAAAAGCGGTGTGCTCTATCTATCAAGGAAGCAATTAGTGAGAGTGAAGCTAAATTGAGTAAACATATCTCAAATTTAGAAAGGGAGTATGGGGACAAATTGCAAATGTATAACAATGAGATGAAAGAAGAAATGAAGAAAGGCATAACATATATTAAGCAATCATTTCGAGATAGATTTTGTGGGCTTAAAGATTCACTTAGTACCACGTACCAAATTCACTAAGTCAAAGTGCAGCAGGAAGGCCTAGTTAACCAGCAGGAGGCAGTTTTGGACAAACAGGACAACAGGCATCAGTATTTAACAAAGCAAGGCTTCCAAGGCTTCCAACTGGAAATGAAGAGATTCAATGGGGATTTGCGTGAACTTCTGGATGGTCCTGCAGAAGCTGTTATTGCAGGATATGAGACAACTAATGCAAATTATGCTGAAGCTCTAGATGTTTTGAAAGATAGGTATGGGAATAAGTCAGTGATACAATTAGCAACCTTTGTCTTTTTAAGATAACTTCTTTTCTGTTTTATTTTTGTAACAAAGTTTACAAAAACACTCCAAGTCTTCATAAAAAAACGAAGAAGAGCTGTCTCCACAAACCACTGGCCTATCCGGCAAGTTCCACCAGATGGAGTTCCGCGTTATTGATTTTGAACCAAATACCAAAGTTGCATGAAATTTTAACTCTCTGCAGTATCATGTTTAGAAATCAGACATGAAATAACTATATAATGAAGGTTGGCTTTCTTTGGGATGAGTAGGCACAGTTGAATTAGATGGTCGAGGAAACGCTCCTGAGAGTAAAAAGAAGTGTAAAATAACTCTTTGCTAAAATGCTGGATGTTTTAGAAGAATCTTATTGCGTCAAGATTTCCCAAGATTCAATCCCATCCTTGTAACTATTATTTAAAGACAGATTCACGTGTTAGTAGGCTCTTACTGTCCAATTTGCCTTCCTTTTTAGAGTGCAACTGTTGAAATACAACGCCGGAGGGAAAATAGGAAACATCAGCTTTGTTTGGAAAATACCGGAGGGTGAAATTGAGCAGGCACGTCAGCACAAGAAAGTACGACGTGTTGCAAAAATGGTGCCAGAATATGAAACATGTGCAGTTACAAGAGCAATGAGAGAAAGATATTTGAACAGGTCAGGTTTATCTCCTGTAATTCGCAGAAACCTTGTGCAATATCTCACTGAAAAAATACCGCAGTAAGTATGCTGGCAACAGTTCTATCGCTATTTTTCATTCTATGGAATTTGGAAAGAGATCTATAAACCCAATGTATATAAACTTTGAAAACTTGTTTCATACTGGAGTAAAACGATTAAGAAATGTATTTGATATGGAACGGAAAATGAGTCAGAATCATTTTTTTCTCCATTCAGAGATTTCGTTTTTGCCTTTGGAATCATCTGGATCAAGGTTTGATTCCATTTAGAAGCGGTGAGGCGCTAAAAATGCGCTAAAAACGAGGCGGAATCATCACGGTTATCAATGGTTATACCTTCATGTGATCTGTCAAAAATTAGATCTGAGTTTCCCTCCAAAACTTACAAAGGATTCAAGTTGCCAGGCATTGACCATTAATGTATGTATACTGTATGCATGTCATTTCAAACAATGATTACAAAACAGAGGGGCAGCCCCAAAATAGTTGGTGTGTCTTGGGGAACTTAGGTATTGCTGTTCTCTTGGTACAGGATAAGTTATGAGTTCATATCCATGCCATTCTGTCCCCCAACACACCACCCTGGTTACTAAAATTCTGTTTTACAAGATACCTACTGTATTCATCAATGAGTTGGAATCTAATGCACTTCCTTTTTATATCAGAAATTGATTCCATAGTACCTCGTCCATAGTATCATGTGTAAACACTGAATTTGAAGTGATTTTCACTCTGGAATCTCGTTCCTAGTCATTTTGCCTCCTCCGCCCTCTGCCAAAACACAAATGAGAGGTTTTCATCTGCACGGAACATTACAATCCAACATTGTGGAACAGCGACGCAAAACGGAGCAAAAGGCAATCCGAAGTTGTGTAATCACCTTAAAAAGCATAGCGCTATTGCTTCGGATTGGGGAAGGTAATCCAAAGTGAAAACCAATCCGACGTCATGTAACTCAGGCCTAAGTAGAGGCAATGTATAAATAGGACAAAGAAAACTCAAACACATGTTCTTGTTCCTCTGGCTAAACAATATAAACTAACGTCTCAAAATCATCCAATAAAATAGGCTAATGATAGAATAACCAGACTATTTCCGCATGGGGCTTTTATCTATGTTGATTCTCTTTAGAAAGAGAATAACAAATCTGGAAGAAAATTTTATAACTTACCAACTATGGTGGTTGGTCATTAGTTCGGGATGACATTCTATCTGTTTTCTCAAATTGTAAGGATATTGAATATCTTGCATTTCTCAATCTCCTTGACAACTACATTCCCACAACACTATGTATCTATTCATTGGTCTTCAAAAGTAACATGGCTGATGAAAATTATCAGTCTCTGTTTCGTTGTTAGATAATGTTCCCTATGTTCAGGAGGAGACATTATGACAAGGCTCCTTTGATAGCTCTTTCCAATGTTGAGTATTGGAAACAAGTTGGTCATCCAATCATCATCCCCATCTCCTCATCTCTTTCAGCTTTTGATGAATACCCTGTAGAGAATTTTCATTCATTATTAAGGGCTAGGACAACCATCACAGACAAAGCAGACAGGATATCATTGAAAGGAAAAGAAATTGATGCAAGAAAGCATGAACTGCATGATATCAAATCAACATTTGTGCCACCCAGGAAATTTGCATTTAGCTATACATAGTTATATTAACCCTATCTGTACTGGGCGATTTTTAGGTATTTTATACTGGGTGGGGGGGGCGTTTTTGGCCCCCCTTCTTTTTCTCCAAAATTACAAAAGATATAACAATAAGACTTACCCCTATTGTTCTGTAGACAATTGGCTATTCAAATATAACAATGACAATTAATAAGTCACGTGATTCATTGCTAGGCAACCAAAAAACTGACAAAAATTGGCAAATTTATACCTTCTTAACCAGAAAAATTCTATTTAATCAACCACTCAACCGATTTTCTCCATATTTGTTTCAAATAGTAGGAAACATGTCATAGTTCAAATATACATACTTTGCAAAATGTTTTAGTTTCTATTTTTAGCACAATTAGCCTTAAATTAGCCTTTTGTTGCATGCATTTACTTTCATCGCAGGTTTTTGCCAGTCCTGTCCTTTTATCTGGTAAATATAGACTCAAAATGAATCAAATTAATAAGATGAAGCAAATTAGACTAAAAATATTTATATTTGATACTTCTTTATTAGGTAAATGACGTCATAAATGTCAATGACGTCATAGATATTGAATTTTGCTGACATCAGCAAATATGAAAAAATTATATATCAAATGAAAGTACTCATCAAATGTAATCGAATGGTGCATGTTTTAGATCGATCAAGCAAACGACACGAAAACTACGGACATTTTAAGACTTTTTTGTTGACCACTCTCCAAATGTGGTATTACTGTGATCACATGATCAGAGGTAGAACAATGAAATGTTAAGAATTTAATTGCCTATGAAATTTGAGTAATAGTCACCAAAACTGGTGGTTATATCTCTTGTCGTTTTAGCGTAATCCAACAAAAACTGGTGGGGGGGGCCAAAAATGCCCCCCCAGTACGAATAGGGTTAATACATAGTCAAAGCAGCATTGTTAAAGGGAATAACCTGAGTTAAAAGATGAGATCTCATAGATTTATAAATAGCCTATTGAATTTGATAATCCAGCTCGTGGCGAATGAAAGCAATGCTAAGGAAAACAATAGAGGGATTAGGATTTTCTTTGTCCTATTTATAGACAAGCGCTATATATCTCAGGTCATTCACTTTAAAGCAGCTCAATACATCAAAGAGAAGTTTGCAAACTTTGGTCAAAATGCAGGTCAAGCCACAAAGATAAGCTGTGAAAGCAAACAAAATGAGACTACAAATGTAACATCAGAAAAACAAAAGAATTAAAAAAAAGCAGACGAGTCAAAAAAACCAAAAAAACAAAAAACAACCTAAAAAGAAAACAGAATCAATAAAATCAAATGAGAAAAAAACAAAGTGGAGGATGCCCAACCTGTTTGGACAAAAAGTTGTCAGTGACGAGCTACTTCCTCTTGGCTACCTCTCCGAAACAACTGCCCCACAGGTATGCTCAGACCCAATCTGTTCTCTCCGAAACTCATCAATCAATACTGTACACATACATTTCATGCAGGATTCATTTTCTTCTTCTTGCTTAAAACAATATCTAAAATTAATAGCATGTCTCTGGCAAAAACAGGAGATAATCTCTGTCACATAATGTTTTTGCAAAATCAGTTTTTACCACATGGTAACTACAAACTGTATATTATTAACTTATTTTGCCAGGAGCAGGATCCACTCAGGAAACTAATGGCAAATCATAACGTTGAGGTATTTTAGAGCTTCATTGTCGTCAAATAAAGCCAATAATTTAGATTTGTTGATGTTGACAAGGGGAATGTCACATCACATGGTAGGAAAACAAGGACTTATGACCTCCTCTTCTTGTGGCATTAGGAGACATTTACTGATTAAATTCAGGTAAGGCAATGTATTTATAGTGATACCAAAGCGTTAATTAATAATAATGTCAGGTAACACAGCGAACCCTGGATTTATAATTATACAAAGAGAGCCTACTGGGTTGGATAACATAGGTAAGTTTGGGGTAAAATGGGTACACTATTATCGAAATAACATGAAGACTCACAGTTCTCCTCTTTCTTGCTGCAACAATTGCTCAAGCTGAATGAATGTGGATTTTTCAGTTCACTTCAGGGTCTACACTGTTTTTCAACAATTAACTCAACACTTAGTAACCATCTTTTATCAGACCCCCATCTTACCCACTTTATTACCTTGCAGACACTATATGAATATGTGTTTGTTGAAAACTTGTTCCACACATCATCATACAATTACAGTACAGTAAAGTCCTGCATTTAAGAAAGTACGTAATAACCAGAAGCTCAGACCCAGAATTTGTGGCCTCGCCTCTTGGTTGGAAAAACAAAAGAAAAAGAGACATGAAAAGGTGGTTTTTGCAGGTAGGACTTTGCTTTATGTAGTGTAGGTGGTGAGATCTGCCCATATTTCCCAATATGTCCTTACCTCCAAACAGAAAGTGTGACAAAGCTGATTGCAAGAGGATCTATCCCACATGGCGTGTCTTCAACTGTGGTCACTCATTCCATGTACCATGTCTTCTGCCCGATAGGCCTATCACATCTTTCCCAAATAAGGGTCGGTCTCAGCAAACTAAATTTCCACAAATTCAAGCACAATTTCAGGGACACCGTAAACCCAATGTGCCCGACGAATGACGGTATTGAGGACATGGAGCACTTTCTGTTGCTTTGCCCTTCATTTGATATTCAACGACGATATCTTCTCGCTGGAGTTTCTGTTGCATTACGACCATTTGTTGAAATCAACAGCCTTTCTAACAACGTTCTTGTACAACTTTTGTTATATGGTGATAAAGACCTTTCAAGTGACGTTAATAAAGGTATACTCAAACTGACTTTAGAGTTCATCCACAAAACAGGTCGGTTTGTATAAGATAGACTAAGCCTTTGTTTTCACGCCATACAGCCACAAGGTCCTTTTATTTTTGTTTTCATTTTTTGTTTGTTTGTAATTGTCATTATACATCGCTTATATGTAACTTTTGTAATTGTATATTTAGATGTACTTTAGTTTAATGTTCTATGTAATGACCCTGGGATAGTCATGGGTTCTTGCTTCCCGGGTTATCATCTTTGTTATGTAGTTAAGTAATTTGTAAGTGTGGTCTTAAGTACCTCGTTTTTGTAAATTTTCAAATTGAATATAAAAAAAAAAAAAAAAAATGTCTTCTGCCCTCGCTCAGTACCTGTTTTTTTGTGCAACAAAATGCTTTCCGAGAAGCTGCTCACTGATAACATAAACGAGTCTGTTTTTGACACAACATTCCGCGGCACAACAAATGATGCAAGTGATGATGAAACGGCAGAGATCACGAACATGGACAAAGAAGATTAAGACAATGAGGATCATCAAGAGGTGCCCGGTGGCAATGATGATGATGTTGAAATGGATGATGAAGAAGGACGTGCTCAAAGAGTTGAGGCTCTCATCTGCAACTTTTCCCAGAAATGCATTAACCTCTTCTTTATTTAATTCATGTTTATTATCGTTGTTTTCCACGTTGTCGAACGTTAATTACTATTTACTAGATTAGTTGTTCGTAGATCTGTTCTACTGGTAGTGTGTCGAGAACCATCCTGAGATGACTTTGTATTGAACAAGAGATTAGATCCCTCCCCGCGGAAAATTCCTTCCTTCGCGTGGTCATCACTTGTTGATCACCATCTCTTGTTGATGCATCACATGATTTCATAGCTGACGCTGCATAGGAATGCTGTGAAGATGCTGTCTCCCCTGTTTCATATTCGTTTTCGCAAAGCGGGGGTGCCTTTTCCAAGTTTACTTGTTCATCAGCAGGTTTTGAACAAACTGACATGGGTGTATCAGGGTTGATTTGCGGGCTTGGAACTGTTGCTGCGTTCACTAGCTGGGTAAAATGGTTGAGCTTATCGTTCATTGTTTTTAAGGGCATCAAAATTTATTTGAAGTTTTTGCACATCATCTTGAGCGACAAGCACATCCTGTTGTATTGTGTATATTTGTTTATGGGAAAGTCATTCACCCGTTTTATCGCAACAAATTCCATCATTATAATTTTCCAAAAATTCAAGTATTCTTGATGCAATTCACTATGATCTTTATGTAGATCGGTCACCTTTGATTTTAAATCACCAAACATTTTCTCCAGCAATTTAATTCTATTTTGAAGATTATTTGTATCCGTTTCACAGAAAGTAGGTTGGGAGAATTTATCTTTGGCTGATTTCAGTTAACTGATTGAATCACGCAGTGCTTTGTTGTCATTTTTCAAAGTCAAGATTTCAATTACATTTTCAGATAAGTCTGATTTCAACTGCGTAATTGTGCTTTCAAGTGCTACCTTATCATTTTCTAGGTTAACAAAGCGATTAAGTATTCTATCTAAATTGTGAGCTTATCTGATGGGTTTGCTTAGGGCTGATTTCGTTGAAATATATCTCCTTTAACCATCCAGAGGCAAAGTAACTGTAAGCTTTTCCCTCCTTGCAATCACTTAATAATCGCTTTCTGAGGCCAATCGACTGATCTAAAAACTGCGTAAATAACAAGCCCAACAGGCTGTTACACTTTCTTATGAACGTCTCTTTTTTTCATGAAAACTTTTCTTTTCTATAATACCCCTGGAGGGACCATTATGGAAACAAGGTTGCACTAACCTTTTAATGCTATCCCTGCCATTTTAAACTAGGGGTATTTTTATACTAGATCATTAGTTTTTATTACCATTTTATACATGTAAATAGCCTTTCTTTCCTTTATTACATTTTCAATTTTTACTTTGTATGGCAAAATTTTACATACATACATACATACATATCAGCAGTGAGCAGAAACTTGGCAATCTCAATTTGGAAGACAGGAGGCCATTTGCATACCCCAACTTGTTCTTTCAGCCATGGCGATTTTGGCTATTAATACCCTTTTCGCTTGAGCATGCCAAAGAATCAGGAAGTTGGCATTAGTTCCCGGCAAGCCAGGCTTCATATGCCTCCCTATCTTTGTCTGCAGTAAGTTTGATAGGAATATTCATTTGATGTGCCCTGTAGGCCAAAGCCGTCAGTTCCTCTTTGCTGCCTGAAACCTTTAAGCCATGACCAAACAGAAAGTCTTTAAGTTCCGGCGCTCTCCAACGTGTAAAATCTTGGAGAGTTCTTGTAGTTTACTGGGTAGTTCCGTCCGTCACTGCTGCTTTGCTTGAAAGTAAATAAAGGTGCCAGAAACAAGAAGCAAGGTTTGAGAAGTTCGAATTTATCCTGAATCGGTCCCAGATCCTCAAAGAATTAGGCATCTGCGCATGCAATTCCGAAACTCTGAAGTGGCTTATTGGAGTTTCTTTTTTATAGTTCATTAAAATAAGAGCCATACCATATTTCCTGGCCATATTTATCTGTCAACATACCAATTAAGTTTCAAATTGCTAAGATCTTCCATGTAATAAGTGTTACAAACCTTTCTCTCTATGCTGGTGGTTTTGCTGGTGTGCTACATGCTATGTTGCCAGGCCTTGATATACAACTTAATTCATTTATTGGTGACAACATATCTATCGTTTCATGCTCATTTCCTTTGAATTCACTGAAAACAAATGTTAAAATGAATGTAATTGCATGCCAGATTGGGGAAAATGGAGGTACAGTCCTAGTGACTGAAAATGCCAAAATTTATCACATCCTATTTCAATGAGCATTCTGTGTGGCTATCCTGAGATTTCTGAAATATTATCACGGCATTGATTCAGCAATTGGTGCAACATCAGATAATAGCCTACATGACAGGCTCATATTGAGAGGGGATACTGAAACTTTTTGAGTTTCAGTCGTTATTTCACAGTTTCTCCCTCTCCCTTCTCAAAGCCCCTCAGCCTCACCCAGGCAGGGCTGTAGTATGATATATCTTAACCCTATTCTACATGGGGGGGGGTGGCAAAAAAGGCCCCCCAACCATACTTCCTGTAATTACTCTTAAACTGAGCATGATAACCACTGGAACTTGGGTGACTTTTAATCAAATTTAATATTGCATCAAATTAACAATAGTTCATTGTTATATAATTGGTCACGTGACTATGACATGCCTATATTCGGTAACAGGTCTCTCAGAAAATCAGTAAAACATGCATAACTTTTCTCGTACACATCTGATTTCAATGCAATTGGTACCAATCAGTTTGTCTTGAAGTTTACTTTCATTTGATGTATAAATTTTTGTATTTTGCTGACATCAGCAAAAATTAAGATCTATGACGTCATACTTATATATGACGACTTTGATTGACAGTTGTGATAACAATAGAATTCCAAAAATAGAATTGTTGACAATTTTCATTAAGAACAATCAATATGTATCATATTTATAACTTTAAAGTTATTTATTTACTATTTTTGGTCAAAAATATTACGTTTTTAGGAGGAGAGCCAAAATCAGTAAATTTCCATTGTTTAGCAACGGATGATGTGACTAATTAGCATATGAAGCTATTTTTAGAATCATAATTGCTTGGTAATCATGTGTACCAAGTTGCATTGCCATAGGCACTACAGTTGCTTAGAAAATATGGCGGGGCCTTTTTAGCCCCCCCCCCATGAGAAAGTGGTGCTTGATTTACCCATGTAGAATAGGGTTAAATTTGGAGGCATTACCTTCCAGAGCACTTTCTCGCTACACTAAATTGCACTTCCTAAAATAAAGAGGGCAGTTTTTGTTGTAATTGTAAAATAATTTTTGGGGACAGGGCCCCCAGTGACCACTGTTTCCTGTGTACCTGCATTCAACCCATACATGAACTCCTTCCCCCATGCACAAGGAAATATCAAGAAAAAAGCACATGCAGCAATGCTGTAGGATATTCTCTTTGTGAGCTTACTTGTTGCAGGACAAGATACACTTCGCCTGAGGAAACCCATGCTTTCCCCTGTGCAGCAGGTTAAAGCTCATGACCAGTCGTGTTTTAGAGTTGAAGCTCTGACGAGCGCATGCGCTTTAACCCACTGCAAGGGGGGACACATAAGTTTCCCCAGACAAAGCGATCTCGTCTCTCCAACAATTACCTTTAAATACGAGAATATTTTAGAAATTTGGTTTTTCCCCGCTTACTTGTACCTATACCGGGTGTCTCAAAAAAAGTACCCCCTTTTGACTCAACTAGGCATATTTCGGGACTTTTTGAATTCATGGCTACATTTCTTGGTCTTCAACTTAAATGCACATACCTTGCATTTGGAAATCGACCACCAAACACCGGAGATATGAGTTTACAAGCTCAAAATTTGGAGTGCACCTGAAACCAGAGGTTTTGAGAAATGGCCTAGCCATAATTTGACAACAAACAGGCATTTTGGAAACGAATTTTCGACTTCGACCTTTACTTATTATTTTTGAAAAGATTTATACCTAGAATTACTTCAATTGTTCTTGTAGTGACTTTTCTTTTGAGGAAACGGTCCTTGCATTGCATTCGATCCCAAGTGTTTTGTATTAAAGAAGAGGAAAAGAAGCACATGCACGCTTATTTTGGAGATGTGGCACAATTTTATCACTCTTACCACATGTTTACTATATTTGTTCAATCAACGCCGTGTCCCTGCATTTTTTATTCTTTTCAAAAGCAAAACACGGAAACTTAAAGTCTACAGGTACTTTGGAAAATGTCAACGATACAAATTAGGACTAGGCGCTTTTTCAAAACCTCTGGTTTTGGGTGCACTGTAAATTTTGACTTTGCGAACCTGTATCTCCGCTGTTTGGTGGATGATTTCTAAATGCAAGGTACGTGCACCTAAGTTGAACATTGATAAATTTAGCTGTGAAGTCGGGGAGCATTGATATCTTATTGCTTCGTTCCTATTTCCAGTCAAAAGGGGGTACTTTTTTCTGAGACACCCTGTACATAATCATAGTTTATGTTCATTTTTGTGCAAACAGGGTTGTACCTATTGTTCTAAAAGGCGTCATAATCAGTCATAATGAGTCCCTGTAGCGTCACGTCTGTAAGAATAGATGGCTTATCGCATTCAGAACACACCTTTGGTCCTTTTTCCGCAGGACAGTGACACCGACAATGAGTTTCCATAGTATTGGTTCCAAAATTGTGTCCAGCAGTCAGAGTTGCTACCTATCACAAGGAGATGGAGGTCTTGTCCAGCGATGACAGCAATGATTTTCAGCTTCCTGGAAACTTTGACGAGCTGGTGTCTCTAATGCGATCAAATGTTTCGACGCTACAACATCTTCACTATCCAAAAAAGAATGAAAGGAAAAGAAAGCGCGGTAGCAAGAAAAGGGGGCCAGCTGCTCTTTTGATGAGACTAACATTGTATCACTTGCCGGCTGGCGCCAATCTTCCTTCCAGAATGCGAGATCCAGATGATACCACTGTTAAGCTACACAAGCAGATGGGCAACGGTAAGCAATGATGCTTTTAACACTACTTTTCCCTTTCACAAGGAGTAGCAAGTTGATCTAATCGAGGGGCCAGGTGAATTCCGCGAAAGTCGTGGAAACCGCTGAAACTATTGTTTTTACGAGAACAATAGCTTCCGCAGAATCAATTTTCCGCGTAATTCACTTTGGCCTTACATCCAATGTGAATTCCGCAGAAAATTGATAACGCAGAAGCTATTTTTGGCAAGGGAACAATCAAGGGAACAATAGTGTCTGCGTTTTCCGCGGAATTCACTTCAGCCGTACGCCCAAAGTGAATTCCGCGGAAAATATTTAGTTTGTCCGTAGAAATGAAAATAAACTAAGTTTATCGAGGAGCAAGCGCTAAAAGGTCCACAAAGAAACCAGTATAGGAGGAAGCTAAAGAAATTATATACGTATTTGTTTCACGCAGTTTCGCTGTAGTTAAGTGGGGGGCATTTAGGGGCTGATTATATGAGAGTTTTCAGCCTGCTTGTAACTTTAACCCTATCCAGACTGGGCTTTTTGAGCTACTAGAAGACTGGGGGGGGGCTCATTCGGCCCCCCCTCTCTAAAATCGCCATTCCTTCACTTACGAAGACGAAACTCACCACGCAGGTAGCCCTGCTTATGATCTATCATTTTTTACAAAAATAATTCTAAAAATAGATATGACGTCATAATTATTCAAGACCAACTGGCACGTGTTCACGAAAAAAATGAAAAAATCCACTTTTTTCTAAATCTTTGTAATTTTCTAAGATTGATTCATGAAACCAAATTATGCCAATCAAAGCATTGTTAGAAGGTGAAAATATACTTATAAAGTGAAAAATTTGATTTTCGCAAATCCAAGATGGCGGACAGGGAGATTAAAATTCTTGTTTTTCCGAAAAATGACAAATGCAGCCGTAATAGAGAATTTCTCCATATATTACAATGAAAACTACTTCAATGATAAGTGTTCGTTGCATACTTCATTTTTCCTTTTGAAACTTTTGTTTTGATTATTGCAAAAAATGCTGACATCAGCATTTTTTCCCAGAAGTAAGCAAATGAATTGGAAGGAAGAAGGAAGGGGGAAATAGGGGGTTGAGGATAGTAATTTGGTGAAATTTTGATAATATCTTGACAAACTAAACACTTTCAAGTCAAAAAATTTTCACTGTAAAACAGATTCTCAAGATATGCATGAAAACTGATCGTTAGTAGTACTATGTGAGGATACCCCCGGGGAATCTTATACCGTTTGCGACCAATGGTGCACAAAATTCAAACAAAATTACATAGCTTGGGTGAAAACAAGCCTGTTGATCAGCTTTAATCTATTTATTGCCGATGTAAAGCATTTGGGGTCGAAATATCCTTGCAGAAAGACTGCTAACTAATTTTTGCCATTTTCTTAAAGATGACGTCATTGATTAGGTCACGTGACACATAATTGGTCTATTGTTCCTGGAAAAAATTAAAGAGACCTTATAGATTACAAGTATAGAAAGTAAAAAGGATACTATCAAAGGATTATGAGGTGATCTGGAATTACATCCATAAGCAGCTTACCTAAAAGTTGGCCCCGACCACTCTGAAAAAAACAGCCACCCCCCACCCCCCTGAATTTTTTTTCAAAATTTCACACAAAATCATTCTTTAAAAGGGTAGAAACTAAAAGTCAAAAAACCATTTCCTGGTTCGTTGAACCAATTTTGAGCAGTGCTCAGTTAATTATGTGGGGGGGCTGAATGAGCCCCCCCCCCCCGTCTGGATAGGGTTAACCGGGCTGAAATTTGAATCGATTATATGATGGTTTCAACCAAGGCTTAAATCCGTATTTTGTGAGGGAAATCATCTCAAAAGGGAATATTTAGGGGTCAGCAAAGAAATAGTGGCATGGACCCCCAGTATTGAAAGTTAGGGAGTACCCCCCTGGGTTCAAACCTGTCATGATTCTATGTTATGAACATGTTATGCTTTGATTCATAAAGATCTTCATGTTCACTACCTCGTGAACATTTGAAAACAAGGTTTTCTTCAACTTTTAGACATTACTCAAGTGCTTGAGTAATATGATACAGGAACTGTAAAATAGGACTGTTGTCATACTTTCCTGAAAAGCAATGGACAATGGTAGACTTGCTAATCTTTCCACCTCAGAGAGAAACAAAGATATTAACTATAGTTCAAAATTTATGCTCATTGAAATTTTTATTGAGGGTATTTTCATTTATATTTTATCCAGAATATGATAAAATGTATGTTAATAATCTTTGAAAGGGCACCATTTTTTATGGGGAGGGGTGAGCAAACCAAAAATTTGAGATCTTGTTCTATGACTTTATATTGCGTATAGCCTAATAAAACCACTGCATGGTGTGGTAACATTCTATACAGCTTATATTAAATACTTCCCATTAGGCTTCAATTGTTCTCCCAAAAATATTCAGTATGGACTTTACATGGAATGCAGCATGGCTCGTGAGGGCATAATCTAAAACATTGGAACATATTACACTCTACACTAAAAGCTGCATATTTAAATTGGATTTATTCTACACTACAGGTTGTTTACCTTTTTCCATAAGAACTGCCTTTGGAGGGCCTCAGACAATCTGAGTGAAGTCTGCTTTGTCATGTATGGCGGCTTTTTCCCGGAACGGCTTCTGTTAGTCACATACATAGCCCCAATATTGTTTCCAGATCTTTGCCTCTTTGGTCTTGCTAGTGTTGCTGACGACCCTCCTACCAACCTCCTTGCTGAATTTCTATTAAAAAGAGCACTAAGCTCTTGCTGTGCTGTCTGGAAGGTGTTCAATGTTGGTCTTTGTCTAGGAAATGTCGATGAAAATGAAGAACTATGAGGAACTTGATAACTAAATTTGCCAGCTGGAGTAGATGTAGGCCTAACAGGCGTTGTTGTTAGGCCACCTGTGCCTCTTTTCGAGTTTTGCAACGTTGATGATCTGGATATTATTCAAGAAATCGTCACTTGGAATGTAGGATCTTGGACCAATGAGTTTACTATTGTTTGAATAGATTCAGTGTCCATTATTGAAACAGCGTCATGCTCTTGATCCGCCATGTTAGCTCTTGATTTGGCAGGAAAATCTTACATGCACACGCATGTAATATCAAATAAATTTTCATGGCATGAATTTTATGCCATGAAATTTCCATGGCATGAATTTTATGCTATTTAATGACCTAAAAAGATCCGCCCCTTTCCAGGGAATGGGCCATTGTGTATTGCCCGACTTTCCTGAACAATGCTAACCTTTAACTTTGGTGATTGGCTCAGGGAAATCAAATTTCCAGCCACAGAACACGAGGCGTGTTCCCCCACCAATCACCACTAATATTTCTGTACCAAACCCCTTACCTAAATCTTATATCAGGCGGGAGGTCAAAAAAAAAAAATGAAATAGAATAGAATAGAATAGAATAAAAAGTTGCAGAAAGGAAAGTGAAAAGTAAAGAGCAGAAGTGACAGGTAGGAGACGAAGGAGATAGAGAACGTGGCCAAAATAAAGTGGCCAAAAATCATGAATGTGGCAAAAAATTGTGAACGTGGCCAAATTACGTGGCCAAAAAATTATGAATGTGGCCAAAATAACGTGGCCAAAAATCATGAGCGTGGCCAAGCGTGGCCAAAAATTGTGAATGTGGCCAAAATAACGTGGCCAAAAATTATGAACGTGGCCAAAAATCATTAACGTGGCCAAGCGTGGCCAAACATTGTGAACGTGGCCAAAATAACATGGCGAAGAATTATGAACGTGGCCGAAACAACGTGGCCAAAGCATTATGAACGTGACCAAAAATAACGTGGTCAAAAATTATAAACGTGGCCAAAAATTATGAATGTGGCCAAAATTAAGAACGTGACCAAAGTTATAAACGCGACCCAAATTATGAATGTGGCCAACATTATGAATGTGGCCAACATTATGAACGTGACCAAATGAATAAGGCTAAACATTGTGAACAAGGCCAAATTAAATAACGTGGCCAAAAAAATTTTTGGATGTGACCAAAATAACATGGACAAAATCATGAACGTGGCAAAATAACATGGCCAAAAATTATATGAACGTGGAAAAAATAGCATGACCAAACAATTATGAACGTGGCCGAAACAGCGTTGCCAAAAAGCCATTAGTGGGCCACAAAAATCGTCGCCAAAAAAAAAAAATTATGAACGAGGCCAAAATAACGAGGCCCAGAATTGTGAGGGAGGCCAAGGGCTCCAAATTTTTCAATAAGGGAGCAGTCATAAATAATTGCAGGGACCGGGGCGGAAGCAAACGAGGAAAGGTCTGAAAATTTTTAGTATAAATTTATTGGGGTCTGAAACTTTTAGAGGAATTTATACTGGGGTCTTAAAATAAATGTGCCAAATTTTTGAACATTTTCGAAAAAAATTCAATTCTGTAGATTTTAGCTTAGCTATTTATTAATTTTCTCAAAAAAGTTAGACATCAATATTTTTTCTGTTAAGTTATTTCTTCTTTTCTTCAATTGAATTCTTCCTTGTTTGGTTTGATGCTTTTGTGACAGTCTGGTTCTTTTGAAGTCGTTTTGTGCTGTCAGGGGTCTGAATATTTTTGGTGAAAATTAGATGGGGTCTGAAATTTTTCAGGGCTAGAATGCAGGGGTCTAAAATTTTTTGGGTAAATTTTCAAAATGCTTCCACCCCCTCCCTGTTATAAAACATGACAGCTCCCTAACCTCTTGTCTGCTCATAGTGCCCAGAGCACTTGGAGGGTTGATGTTTTGATTCGAATTGCCACAAAACTGTATGAACGTGGTCCAAAATACGTCGCCAAAAATTATGAGCAGGGCCTAAGCCAGTGAGGCGTGGGGGGGAGCAAACCCCCCCCCCCCCCCCGAGAAAGCCATTTGTCGGAAATTTTACTCCACCTAAGATCCTCCGAATAGAAGAATAAAGGGTTCCAAATTTTTCCATAACCTCTTGCCTGCACATAGGGGCAGGGGGCACTGGGAAGGTCGATATATTGAATTCGAATTTTGATCATCTGCCATGATGTTTGGTACCCAAAATTCTCCTATAAAGAAAATAAAGAAAAAAGAAAAAAGTGTCCTAAATTCTTGCGACATAATAACAAAAAACTTGCCAAAGATTGGAGTCAAACCGGTCTAATGACAATAAAGGAAAAATAAAGGTAAAATAAAGGAAGATTGGAAAGTTCTCACCAAATTCAGGCAAAAAACTGGCAGTGAAATACTTCTCTAAAGTAAACCGCCCTCAAACAGCCACCCGGAAATGCAGGCAACAATCAGGCCAGAAACCCTCTGCAAGCAGAGGACACGTCCAGAGAACACGGAGATATAACCGGAACTTGTCGATAACACGTCCAGAGCGATCTTGAGATACCAACAAGGAGTGCTGTTGAATCTTCGTTAAAAAACTCTCCCAATCTCGATGAAATTCCAGTATGTACCGGGTGTCCCAAAAAAAAGTTCCGGCGTTTGATTGAACGTAACAAAAAAGTTCGTTATCTGGCAATTTCTATTCATTCTAGGTACATGCTGGACATTTCAACTCACAGTTTGGCATATCGTAGGAAGAAATCAGTAATCCGAAGATGGAGTTATTAGTCCTAACATCGCATCTTCATGTTGAAGGCAAAACCAGAGAGATTATAGTACGCCTTTCTGCATCATCGAAGTGGAGGGGGAATCTCCGGATGAGCAAGACAAAAACTGGGTCAACACTTTGTTTCATTGCCTTGACGACGTGGAAGAGTTCCGCTCATTGAGCATATTTGATGTAAAGGTCTGAAAATCGAATCTAATACGTCTCAGGGGGGAAATACTACGTTGTTTCCATTCCATTCTGTTTGTTGCAAGTTTCCATTCTGTGTTTTGTCAAAGAAACTGTTTACCAGAGTTTTACCAGTAAGAACATATGGCAAGACTATTCCATCATGGCGAATCTATACTTACCTGCGCTACAAGATCGTGCCTATCTAGATAGTGTTTCTCAAGATGAACTGATTCAGAGGTATTTTCATTTAGGTTTAAAATACGATGAAATTGTTGCACTACTTCATTCCCAGCATGGGATATCCATATGCATTCGACAACTTAAGCGGATACTGCAGAGGCTGAATCTAGCCAGAAGACGAACGATCATCCCCGAAGAGATTATTATTGAAACGATTAGAACTGAATTATCTGGAAGTGGATCTTCTGTAGGATATAGGGCAATGTGGAAAAGGCTAAATGATGATCATCGAATACCCGTGAGCAGAGAAACCGTTCGTCGATTGCTTTGAATGTTGGATCCTGATGGAGTTGATGAGAGAAGTAGATATAGATTGAGAAGGAGGACCTACAGAGTTGAAGGACCAAATCAAATTTGGCATATCGATGGATACGATAAACTGAAGCCATTTGGCTTCTGTATTCATGGTTGCATTGATGGGTATAGTAGACGGATAATTTGGCTTGAGGTTGGTTCTACTAACAATGATCCAGCGGTTGTGGCACGGTACTACTTAAATTCTGTCCGCCAATTAGCTGGTACCCCTTCGAATTATCCGTAGTGACGGTGGGACTGAGAATTTTCGAGTTGCTGCCATTCAGAGATTCTTTAGACGGGATGATACTGATAGCCATTCTGGAATCAAGTCTTTTCTGTTTGGAAAGTCTGTTTCGAATCAACGAATTGAAGCATGGTGGAGTATGCTTCGGAAAAGTTGCACTGGACGGTGGATGGAAAATTTCAAGGAAATGAGGGACAGTGGCCTTTATAATGACGATGATATTGTCCATGTTGAATCATTGAAGTTTTGTTACATGGAGCTTATTAGGAGTGAGATGAAAAGGGTTGAACGATTGTGGAATACGCACATGATCCGTCCGTCGAGAAACCAAGAAGTTCCATCTGGACGTCCAGACGTTTTGTACCTTCTTCCCGAATTGCAAAATGCAACTGACAGAAAAATTGGGGTAAATGAAGATGAAGTGTCAATTGCTGTGTTAGTCTATTGCCAAGAAGACCCTCGACCAGACTGTCTAGAAGATTTCAAATTGCTAGCCAACATAATCATGGAAGAGGGAGGGCTGGAAATACCATCGCAGTGGCGGATCCAGACCGGGGCAAAGGGGGCTTGAGCCCCGGTCAGATTTTCACTGATAAGTTCAAATCTATTGTATGGTTGCTTCGAGAAACAATAAGTTGCATCGCAATATATTGTTTACTAAAGTTTATCAAACGCAATAATACCTTGAGCCGTCCGTAAAATATGTTTGTTGGCCCTCCAGCCCCTCGGGGTCGATTTGCTAGGCAGGCAAGCTGTGCTAAAAAGCGGACCATGTTCTCTCCCAGAACAATGGAGCGCCTTGTTGTTTTTGAATCGTTTTACGTCATTTTATCCTGAGCCCCTGTGACCCGTATATTATCTATGTGGAAAACGCCATCTAGCCAATAATATGCTTCTTCATCGGTGCTGAAACGTTATCTTCACCGGTGCTCAATACGATCCACCAATCAAAAAGCGGGGCTGACCGTGGCTCGACGTCAAAATGACATCACTGGCTGCGACAGGGTCTGTTTTGTGCGAGATTCAAATTGCGCAAGTCAGTTGGCGTACAAATAACACAAAATGGCTTACGCGAAGCTGCTGCTCCTACAAATTGGGACAATTATTCGAAGTAAATCCCTCACTAAGAGCGAAATGATTAACAAATTAGATGAAATTGGTTTGCTTATCACAAAGAGGGTGAATTTCATCAAGACAATTGGGAAGAAACACATCGTACAGGATGATTTTGCTGCACTGCAGCTTCCAAGGAGTGAAATGGCAAGGGCACCTGAAGACGTGAGGCTTGCCAGGTATTGTGAATCATATCTACCTTGTCTTTCTTGTGCCTATGATAAATGAATGTTCTTAATTTGGCAGCAGCTCGCCAGCCTAGATATGCACAGCACAGCTACAAAGCGAGATGTAACATGGCACTTGGGTTATCAGCAGCTAGTGTAGCTTTTTCAACCTGATTCCAACTGAAAATCAGTACATTTGAATAAATATCATTTTTTGGCGATCTTTATTATTGTGAATTCACTGATTACTTTCACATAAAACATTATTACAAATTGTTCTTTATAAGAAACTAAAAATTGGGCTAATAGGCTACACTAAAAGTTTCTTGAAATGTCAATAAGTAGAACAGTATCTAGCCATAGAACATTTATGTATATCGACAATGTCAAACGACGATGTATATCAACAATGTCAACATGGAGTTTTTAGGAAAGGACCTCGATAGAAGCAAACGATTTAGTGTAACGAATTTTAACTGTAAACGTGCATTGAATTTCAGTCAGATATTGTACCGGGTGTCCCAAAAAAATGTATACGGATTTGGTTGATTCCAGCGATGCAAATTTAGCTTTAATCAATGGCTAATCACTCTCAAAATGTTCCTCGATAGTTACTTGAACATAGATACCTTGTTTGCTGGTATTGGTGCTTTGAGAGCAGAGATATCAATCTTGAAAGCTCAAATTTGCGTCCACTTGCAAACCAGAGATTTGGCCTTTTGGCCTAAGCAAGTTTCTGAAGCACATCGAAATTATGAACTGAAACTAATGAACAATTAAGAAATTGCCCAATGGATGACTGGGGGGTGACTCCTGAAAAACAGAATGACAGAATATCTAATATTGTTCAAATTTTATCAAGGATATCGTTGATTTATACTCTGTGCCTTAAGAAATTGCTTAGGCCAAAAGGCTAAAGCTCTGGTTTGCAGGAAGAGGCAAATTTGAACTTTCAAGATTGACATTTCTGCTCTCTAAGTACTAATATCAACAAACGAGGTATCAATGTTCAAGTTAACTATCGAGGAACATTTTGAGAGTGATTAGCCATTGATTGAAGATAAATTCACAGCGCTACAGTCAACCAAATCCGTATACATTTTGTTGGGACACCCGGTATTATTGTTCAATTTTGATATGCCAGAAAATAGGGCGCGGCCACAAATTTGCATGATATGACCGCGCCCTGTGACACACCCTTCATAGATTGATGACCCATGAGCCCCGGTCAGTTTTTGTCCTAGATCCGCCTCTGCATCGAGTCACGGGGAAGCCAGGGAGCTTTATCTCCACCTGACGCAGCACATACTGGATCTTTTGTAGGCACATTGTTGATTTAATACAAGGAAACTGTTAGTGCATTAGGTAACTCTGCTTTCCGCTCCAGTGAACAGCGAGATGCCGTTTCGTAAAACTACTCTCATCAGAAAGCAGTTAATTTCTCCCATACATCAAGGCCCCGCATTTAAGAAACCACCTAAAAGAAACTTTTAGGCTACCGACAAATGATTAACCCCCCTGCTTATAAGAAACTCTTTAGGCTCATACCCAAAATGTAGTTTCTTGTATTTTGATCAACATTAAGTCCTGGTCTGACAGTCTGAAGAGCATTCCACTGCATTCAGGGCTCATAAGAAATTGCTACAAAGATGTCTTTGGTTTAACAGATTTTTACCTAAATTTTAATTGATGTTCTTGGCAATCATTGATAATATACAAATATGGCTTATCTATCTATTAATAACCCTTTTCTGCTGTAACCTGTTTTTTCCAAGGCTTTCCAGAAAATAAATTAGAATTAAGAAACTTTCAGCCTAAAAATGAAAAGTATCGTAGATATAAGAAACCTTTTAGGCTAAGGTGTGAAAAAATGGTTTCTTAAATGCGGGGCCTTACTGTATTATAAGGCCTATAAAAAAACGGTAAAAAGGATGCTTTTCAGTATAGTTTAGGCAATCGAAAGATGTATAAATCCCTATGTTTCCGTTAACTCTGGCTTCGCAAATCGTAGTTCAAATCTTTTTGTTGATATCAGAAAAATAGATTTATCTCTAAAATTACTCGATAAATGTTCGATTTTTTTCGTTCTATCTTTAGCTAGGTAGTTGATCTACAACTTTGCCAAGCCTGGTCGAAAAAGCTAGGCTAAATTTCCTGCAATCAAATTTTATATTTCTGTTTACTTTTCGACATCGAAGGGGAAAAGTGATGGTCAACAGAATAGTATGCAGAATGAGTTGAAAGCTTTTGCAAAAAGTTTACTTTTTTGATCAATGCTCGTTGTGGAATCTTAAAGAAATTGCTATTTTGTGAATGCTCATGAAAGTCTCGAAAGACACCCATTGCATCTTGTTGTGAAGTTGCTGTTAACAATCAGTAACTTTTGATCAATAGATGCAAATACTACTTTTACGAGCGCACTAAGGATGTCTATTGTGACTTGGGTATTGTATTCCCAATAGATGACGTTCATTTGTTTGCCAATGGAAACATTTGTGAAAGTTATTTCAAGCCTGAGCTTTTGCAAGCGTGCTTCATAGCATGGTAATCCGTTGACCAAGGTTTATTCCTTTCGCTGTTGAAATGCAAACTGAGACATAAAATTCGATTACAGGAAATCTAGCCTAGCTTTTTCAATCAGACTTGGCAAAGTTGTAGATCAACTACCTATCTAAAGATGGAGTGAAAAAAAATTGAACAGTTTTCGAGTAGGTTTGGAGATAAATCAACTTTTCTCAAATCAACAAAACTATTTGAACCATGGTGATTTGTCTATTAAAAATTCTAAAATTGCATTGAAAATAACTCCCATTTACGTAGTTACGGTACAACCAGATGATCACAATGACTTACAGCTTTGCTAGCGAACGAAGTTAAATGTGTCAAAGTCGCTTAAATGGTTTTCAGTATGAATTATCAAACAGTTGCTGCACTGTGATCTCACACGATACACTTTAGGCCCTTTAGCTTTTCAGCTTGGTAAAAGAAGGGTTCTGGAGAAAAAACTCAGATTTTGATGCCTCCTAGCTTCATGAAAACGGAACAGAACGCGAATTCAACATAAGTATATATTTCAAATGAATGATATCAACATAACTATCTGGTTTAAAAGGCTTTTATTTAACCATCATTCCTTGCACGTGGCACCTTTTGGTTCGTCTGTGTTGTAACAACAAAGGCCCACCAAGAGAGGCATGTGCAAGGCATGATGGTTGCATAAGAGCCATGAACAACGCTGGTCCAAAGTAGGCAGATGAGGGGGTGTGCTATTTCAATGTCTGAAATAACACACTAAAATTTGTAAGTCTTTGCGAAAACCATACCCCAAAATTTACCGGCCATTCAATATATGTACCCTGGAATTGCAACAACAATTCACAATTCTCACTAAGTATATGAAATTGGATCAAATTTGACACCCTTAAGTGCAATTCTCCTGAAATGACACTTCAAAATACATATCCATTCAAGATCTTACCGACAATTCCACAGCCGAAAAAATTACTTTCTGGGCGAAAAAGGCACCCCACAAAATGGCACTTTCCGTACCAGCATATATGGTAGTTAACCCCAACCCCCTACGAGGGTTGAAACATACTGTTGTGACGCTCTATTTCCAAAGATCTATAAAGTCAGTCTTTCTGAACAAAACAAGAATATACGATCGACAAAATGTTTCATACGTAAATAAAAGCACGTCTTACAACTTCAGTTTGAATTTAACTTGTTACAATTACGATAATAAGGTCACTTTTTTATAAGAAACCACGTATTTAAGAAACTACAGTGACAATTCGAAATCACTTCTCAACTTTGACGATGAGTTGCGAAGTGTAAATGAGCAATATGATGGTATATTTATATTTGCAATTACATGGGCTCAAACAGTCAAAAAACTATATTTGTGGTGAGTTGTGTTTTAATTAAGAAACCCTACATGGAACTTAACTACTTATGAATTTTATCCCTGTTAAGAAACCTTACTACAAAGTTCAGAGCGAAATTTTTCATAAAATGCTCAGTGTACGTCTCTGCAGAGTAAACCCAAACAATCTTTGATCAGTTTCTTATAAACATGTTGCTGAATGAATCTACGACTCACATGAATTAATTTGGTTGCACTACTGATCATTTGCAAAAGTTGAAACATATAACATGTGCAATATAGCCATGCACAAAAATAAACATATGATTTACTCCCCCATATCCGTTCTTTGCAAATACAAAGATATACGCTTTATCTCAGCTCTCACCCATGGGAATCATTTCTTATTAAGTAGCATCTCTAATTGATAAAATTACGATAGTTCTATAGATCGTAAAGCAGTATCATTTGCCAAATGAGCTCAAATCTTTAAATGAAACCATTCTATTATGCGAAGTCCATGCTCCAGTAACAACTTTGAAGAGTGGTAAGAAATTCTTCCTGAAAATGTTGGAAAGATTCGTACTTAGTGGGCATTTCCAACGTCGGGCCACATGTGTGTGCAACAACCACCCTGTCAACATTTCTTTCTGGTTTGTAAACATGACATTGATTTTCTCTACACAAATCATGTCAGCACCTGTGGCATACCTCAAGAAGGTGGCGATGTCCTCTTTTTGCAGATTGCGAACAAATTCCTGCAGGTATTTGTAGCTCATCGACTCCCGATCATTTGTTAGCTCAGCATGTAGCATCTTCTTGATCTTTCGAGCAGTTGGCACAGTTTTTTCATAAACGTTGCAGAGTTCAATATTGCTACGAAAAAGAGTATGACGCTCAAAAATGCTTTTCCAAGCTTCTTTTATGTAGCTTGGACTCTGCACAATCTCTTTGTATGCAATTTCAAGGATTAGAAGCTCCAACACTTTTCCAGTGCTTGGCACTCTTTCGCGGCAAGATTGCTCAGGATTTCCAGCAATTCTTCGTCTTCATCATCAAAATCAAGAGATTCTTTAGACAGGGCAGCACGAATCACCTCCGACTCTGCTGTAGGTAAAAGTGCAACAAACTGTCCTTCAAGAGGTCTTGCGTCAGTACTTCCTCGCCAAACAGGGCAACTGTCATAAAGGCTTTGTTCCAACGTATTGGAAAATAACTCGCAACTTGGTAGCCTTTAATGAGGACACGGCATACTGCTTTCCAGTCATCTCCACTAAAGTCATGTCTAATGCATGAGACAACTTGTGACGTCCCTCTGGTGTGTCCCTTGAAAAACTCAGCCCAAAATGCTGACATTAAGTCCCTGAAAACTCCCCCCAAATCATCAGCTTCTTCTTCCTCACCTCTCCCGTTAACTGGTTTAAGTAAAACTCTCCTTGTCAAAACGTCTTCATCCTTGAAAATCCTCACCATGTATTGTACTATCAGTGAGCGCCTAACTCTCTCCGTGATTATTTCACTGTTGAAAGAAAGAAAAGATATTAGTCTTACTTATTTTTCTTGCCTACTGTAACGATGTATATGGTCATCTGTTGACTTTGTAGTAGCTGTTGTTAATAATGATGTGTATTGTATTACCTAGGTCACTCGTTATGTGTGAATTCCTGCCAAACAATTTGTGTCTTCCTTTTGTTTGGTGCTGCAGAGGAAATTTAGCATAACTGAACAAAAGCGACTGAAGGCACAGTTGTGGTGTATTGAGTTAGAGTTAGAATTTGCATTTGATGACAGAATGACTTACTTACCGGATATCTGGGATTGCAGGAGGCTCCTCGATTACAGGTTCTCCATCTTGCTGTTCCTGAAAATATAAGCAGCTAAATTTGAGGACATATTATTGTACCAGTCTCTTACTTGTCATGCAAAGAATTATTTACAATAAATTAAGCGACCACAGCCACATACTTTGGCACCAATTAACATGTTTCCCCTGTCTTGTTATAAAGTTATAAATATCATGTAATAAGTTATTGATGTCATGTCATTGTAAAACAGATGACTTGCTCATGATTATCAGTTTTGAAGTAACACTATTTCCTAAATTTATTGGTCCTACATAGGGTACATGAAATCGGTAAGACCAGTACAAAAAGAATTTATTTCTAAATGTTGAAGTTTTATTGATCACTTCTTTCTTCAATCATGCTATTTTAATTTACCTGGAGGTCAAAACCATCCCACACAACATTGAAGGTGCATGGGAGATTGATGTCAATCTCTGACAGTGATCGTCTCTGAGCTCCTGACCGTATAATCGGTGTTGACTGGCTTGGCATATGGAATTTAGGGTAGAATTATTTTGCACTCTGACAATATTACACACCTTCACATTCATAATGAATGGCAATCATTGTGATTACAGTATGGGTCAGAAATTTCCTGATATTCATGCAAATGGGTGCGGAATTCTTGAATATTCTGTCATGCGAATGGGTCCTTTTCTCAAAGTCCAGATTCACGTCGAACCACGTTCACAATTGAAGTACCCCCCCCCCCCCCGGGGTGGAATGTGCTCTTGGGGTTTTAGTATACCGGGTCTCCCAAAATGATGTAGTATCGTTTGATTGCTTATATGTCCATAACCGATGAACAAATTTTCAAAAACTGGTAAAACCACAATCAACATCTTACAATAAAATTTAGCCTTCAGGCAATCAGACAAAACAAAATGTTTGAAAATGTGTTCATTGCTTATGGACATCTAAGCAATCGAACGATAATACATCATTTTGGGACACAGGGTAGAGGAAGCTTATGCTGGATAAATATAAATGCATATAGATACATCAAAATACTCAAATAGCTTTGAGCAATCAAGAATTTCTCCTTTGTGGGTGCAAACAGGAAAATTGAATAGTCAGATAAATTGAGACATGAACACTTTTCACCACTTGACGTGGGTCTAATGATTTCAGGGCAATTTCCTCTATTTAACTTTTGACAATTTGTGCAAAAAGAATATGCTTACCTGCTGCCATGGCTGTCCCTGTCGTCAAAACTTTCCACCACACCAAAACCATAAAAATTAACATTGTTCTCCATTGCTGGAGTATGGCTTGACAGTCTCATGTAAAGCACACTATTAACATCAGTAAAACAGACTTTGATGGATCTACATTAACATTTCCATAGTCTGTCAGAACAAAGTGTTCTGGAACAGAACTCTGGGAGTCAACCCAGTCATATACGGCAGCCAATGAGTCAATTGGTCTAAACTTCCGTTGGATAAAGCTTTGTGATATGTGTCGCACCCTTATTGAAACAAAAGGTTCCCCTCCTTGGGGCTGTGGTGGAATTCGTGATTCCCTCAGCGTCCGCATATATGTCAGCTGATCGTCATCAGCATCTGCTATGTTGATTACTGGTGTTGCAGACAAGGGTGGAAATAAATCAAAATCAAACAAACTGACATCATCTGCAGGTGCTTCAAGCACACCAGAACTCTCAACCTTTGATGTTAAGAGACAGATACGGCTCATCTTCGTTTCAGCAGCATATCGTTGTAGTGTAAAAGGCAGTTTCACACCATCAACAGGTATTTCAGTCAAAGGTTCATGTTTATAGTTAGCAATTCCAAACTCCATAATTTGTGCTGGACCAAAGGTGCTATTACCATATGGGAAGAACAATTCCTTACCTATTTCTATGATATCATCAACGTTTGCATTTACTTTAACATCAACATAACGCGACCCACCACCTCTTTTGGCTCTGATACAGCAGAGCTTGTTTCTTTCTTTTTCAAAATGGAGCCAACCCAATGAAACCTTACGTTCCTGTTGAGCCTTTTTCTTTCCTTCCCTCTTCTTCTTAGGTGTTGATTTTGAGCTTGATGGAACACTGGTGAGAATATTTTGCAAAAGCCTTTTCTTGTCATTATTAGCTGGTTTTTTTTCCCTGATTAGCCCTTTCGCAAAGTCTTTCAGAGCAATGGTGTCTCCAACCGCTGTTATGCCAAGGTTGCTTAAATTTTCAGGGCTTGAATTCTTAATTGCTTGTGGATCCATCTGAAATTTAATTTAAAAACTTGAATTTTGTTTTATATACTATCTATTATTTATACTCTATTATTTAATAAACTAAACATACAAACTTTAAATATTTCTATCAATCCTTTTTTTCTAAATTGCCTCTGAATCTTGTGTGCAATTTCTTATGTGAGACTCAGTTCTTTTTTCGCATTTTATCAAAATTCAACAAGGACCCCTTTTCAAACCAACACAACAAAATCATAAATGAAAGATGATACGTTTTAAGTATTGGTTGGCAAGTTGGAGTCATACATTTTCTGTTTCAAACGGTTTGGGATGCACACTGCAAACTCCCCCTTTTGTAAATTACAAATGGAAGAGATATTTTGTAGCATGTGCAAATTCAAAGGAAACCCTAGAATGGTGACCATGAAACTGCACAGAATTCAACAATCTTAGGGGCCGATTACATAGCCCGGTTAACCGAGATGAAGGTTTTGACCCGGGATCCCGGGGTCAATAGAATTTACTATGTTTCGTATATTTTCAATTATATGGCAAACGGGCTAGCCCGGTTAGCCGAGATCCCGTCTGCTGCCTACCGGGCTAGCCCGGCAAAACGGGCTGAGAGTTGCACATTTTTCTCATGTAATCGATTTCAGACCGGGCTGGCCCGGCAAAGCGGGCTGAGAATTCTTCAACGCATGCGCTTTATGAACAGATGATACTACCATGGCGCCAAATGTTTTACAGCCCGGGCTGGCTTTCTCCATGTAATCGTTTAGGTCATCTCAAGCCTCTTAGGAGGGCATAACGGAATAACCAGACCCAGGACCAGTAGGACCGGACCCTAACGGACCAGACCCTAGGGGAATACCCATTACTTTCCGTCCAGCGTTTGTTTGCAATGGCGGCCAACACAGAAGTTTCGCTCCAAAGTAAGATAAGGCAGTCAAGTCACTGCTGTAAGTAAATTCTACCTTCTGGATGCCAGAACAAACGCAAAAATGCATGGTATATTAAATCGTCTAACCAGCAGACAAACTTTGATGCAGCATCAAGCCATTGCACACTGGGCCTAAGCATTTAACTGCATGGCCTAAATATTCTACCTCTCTGCCTTGCTTGATGATTCAAGTTGTTGCAATGACGTCGTGATGCCAGCCACGTTGTGTTCCATCTCCACAATCTCAATTTCTGGACTTGATTCTGGCTTCTCCTTGCTCTTTGCAAGTTAGTTTGGGACTGCAAAATCATTTAGCAGGCACCTTTTTGATAATAAATTTGTTCGTAATGTTTATTGTGAAGGCACGCATTGACCCGGGCATTGACCCCACTTGTCTTTGGTAAATCCCATGATCACAATATTGCATCTCAGAATGTGCATTTGTGTGCATTTGTTTTCTGGTATCATGCATGTGCACTCACCTTTTTACAGGGCCGTAGGAAGCAGCTTCTGATTGGGGGGATTGTTCTTAGAAAAATATAGAACAATACATCTAATTATTGGAGGGCTTAAACCCCCCTGCCCCCCCCCCCCCCCCGCTTCTTACGGGCCTGTATTTTTATAAGAAACAGCTCATAAGAAAAAGTAGGCTAAAATTTTCGAAAAATACTACCACACCGCCTGTATCAATATGCTAAGAAACTTTCGCAATTTTCATTCAAAAATACTATTACTGTTGCTATTACTGTACCGTGTCCAATTAATTTTGAGTGCCAATTATGTTATTACTTTTTGTTTAAGATCTTATCAAATAGTTTGGAAGCCCTTCTAACAAAACGAAATTAATTCTACATTTTCGGCACTAAAAATTGAAAAAACAAATTACAAACTTTGGTGGTGAAATGTCCTAAGATTTAAGAAACTACCTAACGACCTCGGACCTCAGTTTCTTATCGAAAAATATGAGTGTAACCCATATTCTAGAAGATACATGTGACCAACTCCCCCCCCCCCCCAATAATTCTCTGGGGCCACCATGGGAGCTAACAAAGTCCTGAAGTATTACCTGCGTGCCTGATAAATTTGAACCATAAGCGTGGAGAACCTGCAGCTTGGATGCTGGGCAGTCTGAAAGCTTCTCTTCGATGAACTTGAATTTCTCTAAGAAGGAGTCGTATGTTATAAAAGTTAAAATCGCCTGAAATCACCTGAAATCACCTGAAACCACCTGAAATCATCTGCAAATCATCTGAAACCACCTGTAAATCACCTGCAAATCATCTGCTCATTGTTTTGATGAATGGGAAAAAGAGTTATTGTCTTCAACTTTGATCATTAACACCTAAAAAGGCAAATAATCCTACTGGTGTGATCGGTAGTTTATAGGTCTCACGCCTTTTGTCTCATTCAAATTGCTTTGTGGTCTCATTGGGCTGATCAGAGTTAAGCTACCTGCACACATATCTAGCCTGCGTTGCAGACCGAATTCCAAAAGGAAAAGGTCTGCCATGCAGGCTAACACGTATCCGGATATTTTTGAAAAGTTCTATGCTCCATAGGGTAGGGTGGGGGTAATTTGGGTCTACGGGGTAAAATGGGTCTACTGAGCTTTTTGCTAGAAATATCCTTTCTCGTTAAATGGAAGAAAGGTTGGCTATTTTCTTTTAATGTCTACACAATAAACTGCCTTTTTGCATAAAACATTCGTCTTACATGTATCTCCACTCGTTTTATAAAATAACTTTACTGAACGGCCTATTGTGCAAGAATCTCAAAGCCCAGGAAAACTTTCTCCGGCCACTGTTGCTTTGCTTTTCTGGTCAATCTAATGACTATGAGGTAAGAGTTTGGTCATTTACAAATGAAATAACGTTTATTTCAAAGTCATTGACGCGATTGTTCTTTTTATATTTATTTTTTTACCAGGTGGGGTAATGTGGACCTACTGAGAATTCAGCCATAATTCTAATTCGACGAAGCCTTGAATTGCTTAAATTGTCCCACTTATATTCATCTTGCCACGTTACTTCCTGTCTAAAATGCGAAAATGGGTTTACTATTACCGCAGTTGTTGTCTTGTAACCAATAAATATGAGTAAACATACTGCAAACATTTTTATTTGACTGTTATTATCAAATTCGTTCACTGACTTGCAAGTCGCAACGATGGTGGATCACAGCAGAATGACCGTAGTTTTATTTTCGTCGCGGGATCGGGATTGCTTGCGATAAAAGGCAAAGCTTGTGATTTTATTGAATAGAGAATAGTTGAGAAAGGTAATTCCATTAATTTTTCTAATCATTTATCCTTTCGTATTCCGATATTGTACAAGTTTTGAAAATAGACCCACTTTTCCTGCTCGTCGGAAAAAGTGGGCCTATTTTAGTTGCCATAAGAGAAAATATTTTAAAAATATTTAACAGCCTTTGTCAGAGCTGAGATTTTTCCCAAGAAACAAGAAGCACTGAATGTCAATTAAACGAAGCTTTTGAAATTGTTTGCATTTTATTGTCGTTTTACCAGCTATCCATTTTGAGATTTCGCTCATTTTAGACCCACATTGCCCCACCCTACCCTATAAATTTCAAGACTCAAGAGATATTCCCAGTCATCGCAACAACAGCAACAAGAACAACAAGAACAACATTTGTATGGCGATAACTACGACCTGCTTAGACTAATTCCAAAAAAGTCTCTTGTTTCGCCCCCCCCCCCCTACTGCAGACTTGTCGCTACAACACACGAGGGGTACATCACCCTTCCGGAAAGGCGTACGAGATTTTTTTAAACAAAAGGATTTTTAGGGATTTTTTACGGATTTTTCTTGAAGAAAAAAGGATTTTTACCAAAGGTGTACGAGATTTTTACAGAGTGATACGCCCCTCGACAACAAAGAAGCTATGTTCAACAACAACAACAGCGAATGTTAGAGGGACTTATGTAATGAGTCTACGAACTTGTATTATTAGTCTAATGTATTTATAGGTCTATCCATATAAAAAGATCCGCATTCCGCATCCACACGAGCAGCATCTTTGAAATTGTCCACATGAAAACCCTGCGACACTTGAAACTGGATGACCGAAAACGCCGTCCACTTGTGTGCGTGAAACCAAAACGGCTAAAAAAGATGCGTTTTCAAAAATATCCAGATGCGTGAAGACGTAGCTTAGCTTTTATACAATTTAGATAAAATACTAAAATCAGCCCAGTGAGACCAAAAAGCAATTTGAATGAGACAAAAGGCGTGAGACCTATAAACTGCCGATCACACCAGTAGGATTATTTGCCACCTTAGGTGTTAATGATCAAAGTTGAAGACAATAAGACTTTTCCCCATTCATCAAAACAATGAGCAGATGATTTGCAGGTGATTTACAGGTGGTTTCAGATGATTTGCAGATGATTTCAGGTGGTTTTCAGGTGATTTCAGTTTGTTTCAGGTGATTTCAGGTGGTTTCAGGTGATTTCAGGTGATTTTAACTTTTATAACATATGAAGAAGGAGTCACATTCAAAAAACATGCTCCAGTCACTTGTTAAATTTCAAAATTATCTTCAAACTAAATTAAACCGTAGCGATTTCGTTAAGCGCATCAAAATCCATATATTTAAGTGTCAACCACCTGCCTAAAGTCTTCCAGGAAGCAAAATTAATGTTAACGTGATAAAAATGATATCAAGGATATTCTTACCTTGGAATGGTTTCTTTCCGTTTTCCCTTTGTGTTTATCCTCCTTGCCTTCCTCACAGAAAACTTTTGTCATAGCGATAAAGTTTGTTGAATCCTAATTTGAAAACGCTAAAATATTGTTATCTTTGGCCCCAGATATCTATCCGTTTCTCATTTTGTTTTGGCCTACTCCTCCGGCTACGCTCCCAAAATCCTTTGCAGTGTTGTCCGGAGGTTTTTGCTAATTTATGAAAGAAACCAACAAAATAACGTTTCATTTTACTTATGAATGAAAAGCACACGAATTAACAATTATTTTCGGGCCAAAACACCCGGTAGAGAAACCCTTAAATGATGATGCGTTTGTTATGCAAATTTTGTTGGTTGGGCTAAAAGACACTTTTGGGCCCCATTTTGGGTAAGGTGGTGCAATACTTATGTGAGGTAAGTGTAGTTTGACATTGCTTATTGAAAAATGTGATCAAGCTAATCAACTGCTTTCTACTTTTCCATAAAATTGCTGCTGCGTTTTGCACCATTGCCTTCAGCACTTTTTTGAAACTTCACCTGTAGAACAGTGACGCACACCAAAGTCTTTATCATTTCTCTTCAGCACATTTAGGACAAATACCTTGGTTCCTCCTGAGTGAGTCAAAAAAGGTCCAGCCATTGACAGGCTACTGTGTTATCTATAATTTGACATTGCCTATTGAAATATGTGCCTATAGTTGCCAATCAACTGCTTATTTATTGAGAGCCATATCTACTTTTCCTTACAATCGCTGATGTTGTTTTATACCCGTCACCACACAGGACTGGTAGATCTTAGTTGTGCTGAGTTGTACCACATCTGGCAAAACAAAGAAACAAGACTGAAGAAGATTGAACTAATTTGCATAACAATTGAAGATAGAAAAGTTATTGTCACACCTTGCCTTTATGAAGGTATTTGCAACACATTGAATGCTTAAAACATTTATCATCACAACCAGCACCACTATCACAACCAGCACAACTATCACAACCAGCACAACTATCACAGCCAGCACAACTAAGCACAACTATCACAACCAGCACAACTAAGCACAACCAGCACAACTAAGCACACCTATCGCAACCAGCACCACTATCACAACCAGCACAACTAAGCACACCTATCGCAACCAGCACCACTATCACAACCAGCACAACTAAGCACACCTATCGCAACCAGCACCACTATCACAACCAGCACAACTAAGTACAACCAGCACAACCAACACAACTATGCAAAACCAGCACAACTATCACAACAAGCACAACTATCACAACCAGCACAACTAAGCACAACCAGCACAACTATCACAACCAGCACAACTAAGCACAACCAGCACAACTAAGCACAACTATCACAACCAGCACCACTATCACAACCAGCACAACTAAGCACACCTATCGCAACCAGCACAACTATCACAACCAGCACAACTAAGTACAACCAGCACAACCAACACAACCAGCACAACTATCACAACCAGCACAACTATCACAACCAGCACAACTAAGCACAACCAGCACAACTATCACAACCAGCACAACTAAGCACAATCAGCACAACTAAGCACAACTATCGCAACCAGCACAACTATCACAACCAGCACAACTAAGCACAACCAACACAACTATGCACAACCAGCACAACTATCACAACCAGCACAACTATCACAACCAGCACAACTAAGTACAACCAGCACAACCAACACAACTATCACAACCAGCACAACTATCACAACCAGCACAACTATCACAACCAGCACAACTAAGCACAACCAGCACAACTATCACAACCAGCACAACTAAGCACAACCAGCACAACTAAGCACAACTATCGCAACCAGCACAACTATCACAACCAGCACAACTAAGCACAACCAGCACAACCAACACAACTAAGCAAAGGGCTATGTAGAACCTTTAGTTAAAACTCATTTCATTGGTCAATTCGTATTTTCTCATTTGCATAACAATAGAGGCAGTTCTTTGTCTTGTTGTTGTTTCCATAGGGCATTCAAAGCAAAGACCTAGTTTTTCTTCTCATAAATCGGCATTTATCGCTTTGTTCATGCTTTGAAACCCTCTAAGAATGAAGAGCGCTGGCAAAACTGTTCTTAGCTTTATTGTTATTTCAGTTGAAACAACCACAAAGATATGTTATGCGTTTAATGACACATGTCATATCACAATTTCTTTAATCAGATTTCAATGCCAAAATTTGTGACATGATTCATTGTTAATTGGGTGGGAGGCCAGGGTATTCAGGGTATTCAGGGCATTGAGGGTATTGAGAGTATTCAGGGTATTATGGGTATTGAGGGTATTGAGGGTATTGATAGTATTCAGGGTATTATGGGTATTCAGGGTATTATGGGTATTCAGGGTATTCAGGGTATTATGGGTATTGAGGGTATTGAGAGTATTCAGGGTATTGAGGGTATTATGGGTATTGAGGGTATTATGGGTATTGAGGGTATTATGGGTATTATGGGTATTCAGGGTATTATGGGTATTGAGGGTATTGAGAGTATTCAGGGTATTGAGGGTATTATGGGTATTGAGGGTATTACGGGTATTCAGGGTATTATGGGTATTATGGGTATTCAGGGTATTATGGGTATTCAGGGTATTCAGGGTATTCAGGGTATTGAGGGTATTGAGGGTATTGAGGGTATTCAGGGTATTGAGGGTATTATGGGTATTGAGGGTATTGAGGGTATTCAGGGTATTATGGGTATTGAGGGTATTATGGGTATTCAGGGTATTGAGAGTATTCAGGGTATTGAGGGTATTGAGGGTATTGAGAGCATTCAGGGTATTGAGGGTATTGAGGGTATTATGGGTATTCAGGGTATTATGGGTATTCAGGGTATTGAGGGTATTATGGGTATTGAGGGTATTGAGAGTATTCAGGGTATTGAGGGTATTATGGGTATTGAGGGTATTGAGGGTATTACGGGTATTCAGGGTATTATGGGTATTGAGGGTATTGAGGGTATTATGGGTATTGAGAGTATTCAGGGTATTGAGGGTATTGAGGGTATTGAGAGCATTCAGGGTATTCAGGGTATTGAAGGTATTATGGGTATTATGGGTATTCAGGGTATTGAGAGTATTCAGGGTATTATGGGTATTCAGGGTATTATGGGTATTGAGGGTATTGAGAGTATTCAGGGTATTGAGGGTATTATGGGTATTGAGGGTATTATGGGTATTATGGGTATTGAGGGTATTATGGGTATTGAGGGTATTGAGAGTATTCAGGGTATTGAGGGTATTACGGGTATTCAGGGTATTGAGGGTATTCAGGGTATTCAGGGTATTATGGGCACTACCTTCATGTCCCACAGCTTCTTGAGTTCTCGTACTAGGTCTTGGTATTTCTCAATCTTCTCCATCTCTTTACTGTCCACCCTGCTGTCATATGGGATAGCAAAGTCAACACCTGAGCCTTGTTTTGTCTCTTTGTCAATCATTATTATCATTATAATCATTGTTATTATTTAAGCAAAATAGCTGCCCTATAGCCAGGGATAATGGACCACCGAACATTGTTGGTCCTAAAAGTAAACAACATATTCCATACAAAAGAAAATAGTCAATAATCAATCCACATGCTGGACGAGTCCTGAAAGTACTTTTCGAACTATGCTTTCGCTGTCCATCATCTTGCTACAGTTGTCTCAGCTAATCGCTCTCGTTATTACTATTATTATCATTATTATTATTATTAATTTCTTTCAAATGGTTTGGTTTTTCACCTTCTCTGAAAAATGACGAAATTTCACGTCGTGTTTTCATGGGGAAATTTTGGGGAAAAGGACACTTCCCCTTAATTTCCCTAGAGGGAAATGGAAATTTCCGTTTCCTTTAAATTTCGCAGAGAAACAATGTCCGTTTCCTCTAAATTTCCTTGCAGAAACTGTGGGGAAATTTTGATATTTTTGCCATAGGGGTCTCGTTTTCTAAACGATTGATTACATTTTCATGATTGTGAGCGCAAACATAGATAGCTTAGTAGTATTATCATCAGCATAATTGCATATTTTGTTGTCCGTCACCAACATGAACGGTCGTTGAGCACTTGAAAATAGGATGACAAATAGAAAGAAGCAGCGTTACAAGATTTCAAAATCAACATTACCAAATCAAAGCACTAGAAATTATTGAACAATTCTTCGACACAACTTAAAATTCCTAAAAGTATATATTTCATTACCCGATGAGCAATGAAAAGAATTTTGAACTAACGGTCGACTTAATGAAAGCAAATAGACCCAAATTACCCCAACCTTGCCCTAAATCTGTTTTAACACGGGTGTCTTTGAATCTACTTGTGGGTTGGTGGAAATGCCTTAAACGGATAACTTTTTGCCCAGTTGCAACAGCCAGGTCATGATCTACTTTTGGAACTAGGCATTAAATATGAAAGACAAAAATAGTGATAACACGACTATGACTATGACTATGACTATGACTATGACTATGACTATGACTATGACTATGACTATGACTGAGACTGAGACTGATTAAAAACGGGTTCATGCCTGGTTCACGGTCAACACAGTGTTTCCGTTGACTCATTTTAAAAACTGATTGGTTTTTGACGGTTGTTGTTTCCACCCTAGCTAGTGAAAAGCCAGCCATAAAGGACATTTAATCTTTGAAACAAAATCGAATTTTATACACATTATCGAGACTTGTGTATGTGTATGCCAACATTGTGTATGTGTATGCCAACATAACGTAGATTAGAGACTTTCATCATATAAAATTTGAAAGATCTTTGAAAGTTCTAAATATTTCTTAAGAATATCGTTGCAGATTGTTGTCAGCTACATAAGGCGTAAATGTTCATGTTCTGAAATACAGCATTAGTTCTACTGCGTAACCGCTCCGAAATGGAGATTCGGTAATTATTTTGCTCTTGCTGTCTACTTCATCTTCCTCTTCCTCATTGCAGACATCCTAGGCCTAAGGACATTCTGTTGTCGCCTTGTGCAGTCGGTGCAGAACCTTGAAGGTAAAATAGATTCACTGCATGATTGTCAGGAAAGGTTTTGCTGGAAGCTCCAAGAAGTGATACATTATAACCAATGGAAAAACGTAGGGTTAGGGTGCTATCCCTAGCTTTCCCAACTGTATTCCCAGCTTTTTTGGTACGGGCATGTTTTCTCCAAAACAACATTGCAATCCGCTATGTCTTTCAGAAGCTTTATTTTCACATTGCTAGGGTGATATGTTGTCCATCAGAGTTATTCAGGATGGATCACCATGATTCAAACAGAAACTAGATAAATTGTTTAAAAATTTTCCAGTTTCTCAATAATGCGCATTTTTAATTTTGTGTATTTATTTACATAATCAATAATCGGTAAGACCCATAAGGCATCACACTGATATATTACAGCTAAATGGTCATTGAAGGGATTGTCACCTTTAGTTTTGCTGTGGTTTAAGCACACATTATTGTAACAGCAACCAGTTTACATTGATCCATAAAAGAATCCTTACCAGATCTCCTCATCAGGTGGTAACTTCTTCATTTTGATGCATTTAATATGGTACCAGCCATTGCCTGGACACTGGGAGAAATAGAGAATACCATTATTGTCTATATCACATCACGTCGAATATGAATTTTCTCCAGCATATGCTGTCAGCAATTAACAATTGTTTGACTGCACTAAGATAGATGTCTGAGCATGGAAATCCAATCTGCTAAGATTTGCTTATCAATGAATTGCTCGTTTCCCCTATTGGAAGAAGACTGTGTGAGGTGCTACAACGAGATTTAGAATGATATGCATAGTCGGAAATCCCATTTTGAGCCTGAATTCAACTTGAATATCGTGCTGCAAATTATTATGTTAAAGACACTTTGACGTGGTGAAAAGTTTTTTGACAAATTTAAAACTGCAATGAGATAAACATACATGCTTTTCGTCACCAGAGCAGAGAATCATCTTCGATTTTTTACCATTTGGATCCTAGAATGAATGGTTGAGGCACATAATCATTTGTATGGTTAAATCCATGACTTCGTTTAGCATTTAGCATGAAAATAGGTTTTAAAAGTGAAAATTGTATGGCAGCATTGCTGTTGCTGGATGGAATAAGCTTTGTTGCAAAATAGACAGGGACAAGTGAATTTTCCTTTTTTCTTGTGTGCATATTTTTTATATTTATGTTAAAGTCAGCAGCATTTTTATGTTGCTTGACCCATTCAAATCAAATTGGAATCCTGGTGTTTTGCAATCGTATTGCTTTAGAAAATACTTTCCGCAGAAACTTCCGTGCATATGACTTGCTGAAAATTGTTTTGAAATACACCGTTTGAACATCAAATTTTAATGTAGTATTTAAAGATCATACCTTTTTGCAAATGCAAAATTCTTTTTGTCTTCCTGTGCTATCATCTGTCGAAAAAGAAGAATGATGATCACATGTTAGATGAATGTAAAGTACTTTGATTGCTTTTTCAAGATTAGAATTCGAGTTTCTAAGTAACAAACAAGTTTGAATCAAAATCCCAAACAATATTAAGAAAGATATTATTTATTACCGTTAGTTTTCTTGGATAGCTGGGCTGGCTCCTCTCCACATGGCTGCTCGTCATCACTTTCTTCGCTTTCTGCACCGTCATCTGCTAAGAAATGTTTGTTGTATGTATGAGTATGCGATGGACAAAATTACTTGCAAGAACGCTTTTGAAGATCAATAGAGTGTCATATATTTTCAGAAAGCCAAACTCATTGACAAAGACATTGTTACCTTTGTTTTTCTTTGCTTCCTCTGGCTCTTTTCTGCACAAAGGCTCGTCTTCGTCAACACCTGCAGAAGAAAATATACCATCGTCTGATTTTGATTGGATTGAGGCATATCAGGCAAACAGAATTCAAAATGCAGAAAATTACAATTAAATATCACAAAAAAATTGCATTTACCTATGATCTCTACTTCCTCATCTGGTTTGGGTCGGCAGGAAGGCTCTTCCTCGTCTTTATCACTTTCGCCCGCTTCAGCTGATAAGATATAGTTCATAGAAATATTAGGCATCGTTGACGAATATAGCAAACCCCAGGAAGGATAAAGGTATGCTATCTATGATGTTGCTTCCAGTGCAATGTCATCATTAAACTGTGTTCAGGGATAATTTGTGCATGTCTCTAAATCGATTAAATTGACTAACATGAAAATTATCTCTACATCGATTAAATTGACAAACATGAATATTATTCAACGAAATACCGTGAAATCAGCAGACAATGGCTAGATTTGTGTCACACTGCATTGGAAATTCATATTTGCTATTTCGTATAATACACACACATGCAAGTTAACAATGTCATTTATTTTGATTTGTTATCAAGACCATCAAGACTGATGCTGCAGTGCCTTTTTTGTACGACCATCGCACTATATATTCATCATACGTGCTAGCAATGTTGGATAACGGATAATGACTCTAGTGTAAAGCGTTTACTGATACCTGTTGCTAAAACACCAAAAGCTCCATCGGCGAAAAGATTTCTGCGTGGCTCCTGTACAGCGACATGCTCTGCATTTGTCTGCGTTTCAATCGCACGAACATCTTTTGCAGCTTGTTGACGTTGCCACTGTACCCCCTGCAAAAATAAAATAGTTTAACCACTAGCTGTAAATGCTATTGTTGTCTCTGCAAATTGATTAGAATAAAGGTAGATGAAATGAAGAAGAAATTAAAAATCGCAAACAAGACAATCAAGAGATGTTTTTTTTTAATTTCAAACAATTGATATCCAGATGCACCTCACCCTTAGTTCATCAATTGTGAAGTAAATCTGTAGCAGTACGTACCATTGTAAAAGCCTGCCGTCTGCTAGGTGTGAATGAACTGAATCTTGCTCGTGAAGATGGTGTCAGCGATTCCTTTGATGGAAATAAACAAGACGGTAGCAACACAATCACTGGTAGCATGGACATGATTTTATTAACTATGATAACTTTTGGAGGACATTACAAGGTTTACTATATGAAATGAAATGAAAAATTTACATTCCAGGATTTCACAAAACTTATAATTTAAAACCTCCTGTATACTTTTGAAGTAATGGATCCATTCCATTTGTGTATTAAATGTCTTCAGCCTATGCAACTAATGCATCAGTTAAATAACTTCACAACGTTTAATAGATATTCAAATAGCCATGTTCCTTGCAGAGCCCTCGCCAAACAGCACATGCACATACCGATATTTCGTCAGTTTCAGAATCAACATGTTGGTCTCCATGTCCAAGCTGTGCAACGATTACCCGTTCCACCTGGCGTAATCGTGCTTCGCTGTCCGCTTGCATGTCGCTTGCCGCATCTGCCAACTGTGGCTGGTCTCCTCCATCAATACCTAAAGAAATAAAAAAAAAATCATAAAAACGGCAGCCATGTCGTGATTAGTGTACTTCGAATGACACTAGGAACATGGTCACAATTTACTATTCATTTTCTTTAATGGTAGCAAAATGACCATGTTGTGACTATATTTGTAAGGCAGTACTTAACAGAATAAAAAGGTAGTTAGTCAAAAACGCAATACCGAACACACACAAATTAATCCGACAAAGTGAAATGATTTTGTTTTAAGTCACGTTGTAGGAAGTAACGAGCTTGAAGCATTTATTTTTTGTGGTCCTTTTCGTAGGGTTTTCACAGAGTATTAAACATAATTCCCATGTCGTAGATAGTCTACGTCTCATTGACTGCATGGCACGTTGTATGTGGGAATAGCAATGCCGGGAGCAATGCAGGATCGCAATATTACAAATGCATACCATATTGCAGCCACTGCATGAGTTTGGCCGAGAAGGCATCCAATGGTATTTTGTGTGCTAGGAAAAAATGAAGCAAATTTAAATAGGTTTTCGTAATGGCACCATTTATGCCATATACGTTGTGTTACTATCGTTATCATCCACTTGCAAAAGCTGATTGGTAAAACAGCAGAATCATTCAATCACCGTGCCTTGCACGTGTCTTTTCTTCGGCCATTGTTGTCATCATTTTTATGAAAACATACAACTTACGAATTTGATGATGAATTGGCTTACAAGACCCTACAAACCTTTAGCACTTTTTTGGTTTTCTTTCTTGTTGAAATGGCGCATCGTACAATTGACATCCTCTTTCAAAAACATGACGGGCACAGAGTGCGAATTTTGTGCAAGTTTGTGAAGCTCGACTTTAATTTCCTGGAAGGTAGACAATGATTACTGTGATTAGCTATTGGCATTGGCATTTGCTTTTGAGCTTCAAATTCAAAATATGTAACATAATTTCATAGGAAGTGTATACCGATTTCTAAAATTGGTTTATCAGCTGTGAAACACGACTACTTAACATGACTTTACATTCCCTAAATGGTTAAATATTGTTATGGTAAATTTCGTTATTTGCAAAGAATCGGCTTTCGCTGAAATTTACTATCATGCATTACGTACAAAGCTCTACGAATCAACGATTCTATTTGTTGAAAAATTTGACTTGAAAAGTATCAATAAATATCCATAAAAGAACTTAATCAAATTTGGCGTTTTTTATTTTTGACAGGTTATCCTTCGCACAAAGTGCATACCAAAATCCAACCGCAGTCATTTCCGTCAAAGAAAAAGGGAAACAACCGAAACTAGTTTTAGGGATATGAAAGATCAACCAATGCAGTCGATACTTAACTGAGAATTTCTGTGACATTTTAATGCTTTATCATTGATATGCTCGCATAATTGAACCCATTACATTTTGAAATGTTACCTTTTCTGCAATGTCCGAAAACTCGTCATTCAATGTGGTCGATTTGATTGCCAATGCGCTGACGTATCCATTGCCTCTTCGAACACTGACAAACCAGTTTAGCCAAGTGAGTATCTGTAGAGTTTTAAAATGTTCATAAGCCCCGTGCAAATTTGAGCATTTTTGCGAGATAATACGGTCTACGTTATGTACTGTTTTTGGTACAAAATGGAGACAAGCTTTTATAGAGCCATGATTTGCATTTTGAAATGCGTGACAAAGGAATCATCATAATGAGCATTTGCCAGATATATCCATTCAATTTTTAAGCAGTCAGCAGCGAGGGTCAAACCAGATGGCGTTTTTGAAGCGAAGTTCCAATCAGATGGGGTTATTGATCAATCTATTGTCAACAAGTGTATATTGTTGGTGTTTATTTTGCTATGAAGCTACTTTTGCCATGTCTCACCTTTGAATCCCCCCGCTGAAGCTTCTCGACGATGCCATTCTCCAGTCTTTTGATAAATGGGGCGTTTTTCCCACTGAGGGGTTGGTAAGTTTTCATGCAGCTCTTCACTGACTGCACCAAGTCGTCACCTCTATCCAGACTCCGAAAATACTAGGAAGAGAAGAAAGATATCTATTGTTGACCTTTCACGCAACGAATGGTTAATAAGTTATATCTTATGTCAAAGCATTTACTTCGTGTTTTGGCTGATAATTCGTTCTTTTGATTGGAAGAAAGTGAGTATAGAACAGGTACTTGTAATTTGATTTCCTTATTTCAATTTCTTCCTATGCACTTCATTTGGATATATGCAAAAACAAAGTAACAGGTGGAAGGAAGCGGAAACAGCAGGCAGGTATCCCGACTAGAAATTGGGCTATTGAGTGGCAGGACTTTGATATCGGAAGTGTAAGGCCTAAGTAAGTGACAAAGATATTACCATGTGCTTCGTGTAAAGGACGGTTGCCAACTGCGCGTACCACCTTTGATGCTTGTCAGTTATGCATTGCTTCAGCACTTCTTCGATTTCCGTGCAACTTGCTTCTTCGCTAGCTGCCCACTTTCTTCCAAATTGTATGGCCCAAGCCGTCAGGAAACCCTGTCGAAGAAAATGATTCTTTTCATCAGCATCCTTTAGAATCAAACCACTTTTTTTCTTGGCAAAATTTCGGGTGGTCTGCCGCGAGCATATTCAAAAGTTCAAAATGAATGGTACCGTTGGCTAGACTGTGGCTAGACTAAAATCGCAAATAAGTATATCCTCCGCTAGACTACATAATGTTTACATTATAACCCAACATACTGCAAAGAAACTGTGATTGCTATTGCAAAGAAAGCTGTTTAGCATCCATATCCTCATCGTACTTCCAATACTTGAAGAGGGCTTCGGTAATTTCACTTTTGTACTACTGTTTTTTCAAACGGGGCATGGGGGAACCGAGGTCTTTGCTGTTATTATCATTTCTTTTCTTGTTTTTTATAGAACAGTTTTGCATGCACATATCTAATGGCTAATAAGAGGATGGTTGATAAAACTTTGTACTTACACAATATTCTCTTGCCACTTCTCGAAACTCCATTATGGCTGCTGTATTATTAGGGAAGTTGCGATCCTTTGTGTATTCTAGTGCAAGTATTCTTCCTCGTATTCTATAAAAATGAAATGCCTCCAATAAATGTTTTGATTAGAAATACATAAAGGTAATGATCTTGACCAAGAATATCATTACTTTTCTGATTCAGCAACTGGAAGAAGGTACGCTGAATAGGCTTATCAAAATCAAATGCTGTTAATGGTAGAGTTTGGCATTGTTTGATATATAGAAAGCAACGCAGAATCAATTAAGTTTGTGGAGGTTTGTGTTTTGCTTGCTGTTTAAGGTCTTGGCAGTATGATATGCTTGCATGATGTGCGAGGGGCGTACGACTCTGTAAAAATCGTGCACACTTTTCGTAAATTCTTTTGTTTCCAAGAAAACTTCATAAAAATTCATAAAAATCCTGTTGTTGCAAACAGTCTCGTACACTTTTACAGTAGAGTGATACACCCCTTGGTGATATGTGCTTTGCTGAGCAATATTTGCAAAATATACCTGTGTGTTTCAGCATCATTAGTGGACAGCGTCATCCCACATGACTGTGGGGAAACCATTCCTTGGCTTAAGGAGCCTTGCGGCAGACCTTCATAAAAATGCAGCAGAAATTCGTCTATTGAATTCATAGACTTTATGTCGTTGATGTGTATCAAAAACTTCGTCATCGTTGAGAGCTTGTTGAGCATTTTCCTAAGAGAAGAAACGAGAATCGGCATCATTTGCTGCATTCCCCAATCAAAGTTTTCCTGATAAGGGAAGGACGATTAAAGAGCATCACAGTGCCTGTATATGAAGGAAGAAGCTGATCTGATACCTGATATTTTGGGGTTTCATGGTAACTACTCGGACTGCTGGAGTAACGATTGATATATTTAGTGTAAAACTATATTAAAAATTTCAGCAGACAAATTAAATTTTTAATTTTGAACTGTTTCTGCTTCAAGAAAGTGCCTTCCCTTTGCAATGCAACGGAAACCACTATTTTCATAAAAAAAATTTAATTTCACGACAAAATGAGCCTGAGGTTTGTTAAAAAATGATTTCTATTTTGCGGGTATTTGCTGCACTCAAAACTGTCCTACAGAGGAATGCAAATGTACTCACAATGTTGTTCCCACTGAATGCGGACATCCACCAGTCACGAAAAGCAGATGTTCTCGTTTTTTGGCTCCCTGTCCATAGTTTAATATTTCCTGGCTAACGGTTTTGCCAACGTTCATTTCTTCACCATGTAGAAGTACAACATTGAACTGTCATGTACGGAGGCAACAAAGATGAATGCTATGTTGACACAAGAATTCGGATGTACGAAAGACAGAAAGTTAAGTCAAGTTTGGGAATAATTCCAGATGAGAACAGTACGGCTTATTATATTCAACGAAATGAAACGAAACGAAACGAAACGAAACCAATTCAATTTGGCTTTTTCCATTCCCAAGAGAACGAAACGAATTGTTTTTAGCTTTTGTTTCATTCCCAAGAGAACGAAACGCAGCCGTTTCGTTCTCCCAGGAACGAAACGACCATTTCGTTCCCCTGGGAACGAAACGAATTTTTTCCATGTCATGAAAGAAAATATTACGGAGTGCAAACCTTTTGTGATTTAGTAATTCATTGGCGTCGGAATTAGCCTGATAGCCAGAGAAATCCGGTCTGGTCGTCAGGCTAAGTCAGAAGAACTGGACAAAGATGCATGCACTATGCATACAGTAATGAAATAATAGGTACTAGGAGAAAAACGGACGCAAAAAACAGACAGATTTTTCAGCACACTAATGAAAATACAGTAATGAAATGTGTGCGATAGGCCTATATGATGTCTCTTTCGTGAGTGAGCTGATATTGATCGAATAACAGGAAGCCTGCCAATTTTTGGTTGTGACAATACCGTAAGCCCTCGAATACACTTACACGTTTTTTATAAGAAACTTGGATCAGCAATTGGTACTAAAAGTTTCTTAATTTTGAATGAAAATTTCGGTGTTTTAGTAGTAAAAGTTTCTTAATTAGTTTCTTATTTTTTTGGGCCTAAAATTGCGGTATTGTTCGAAGTTGAGCCTTCTTCTCGAACCCTGAACCTGTTCCAATTTCTTCTCCTTTCTTTAAATGCCTTTCATCGAAGCGTGGAAGAGATGGATCAACTGGAGCTTTAGGTGTCGGTAACTTCCGGATTGAAAATGGCACTCTAAACTGATTCATCTCGAAAAAACGCTGAAAACTGGTACTAGCTACTCCTTATCTCTAAGTCAAAGCAATTGAAGACGCACGCACAAACAACTCTAAAAGAATGATATATGAAAAGAATGTATGAATCTCTCTCTCTCGAGATCACCTACACAATTCCACCAAAATCTATCAACCTGACGTGTTTAGCGCATTAGGAATTTTTTCACACAAAAGTTGTTTGAGTTCTTTCAGCACGAATGATTCGAAACAACTCATGATTTGAAAACAGTATTTCGCTCCTAAGGGATCCACTCAAGGGAGAATCGAATTGAAATCGGTATCGACACATGAGACGTAAGGTTATCAAAATCTAACACAATGTGCCGGCATTGTGTGAACGGAAGGCCTATCCGTCACATTTTTCACCGTTTTCAAAATGCCGGCACCGTGTGAACGCAGTCTAAAATGAATCAATGTCTCTCTTGAGATCACCTATACAATTCAACCAAAATTCATCAACAAACGTATTCGCGCATTAGGAATCTCTGGACAATTGTTGTATGTGTGTTGATGATTCTTTCCTTGTTAGGCCTATGATTCTTTGATGATTCTTTAGCATTTTAGCACAAAAGATTTGAAAACAATTTCGTGATTTGAAAACAATTTGTTTCGTTCTCTTGGGAATGGAAAAAAGCCAAATTGCTTTGGTTTCGTTCGGTTTCGTTTTAAAAACAATGTGTTTCGTTCTCTTGGGAATGGAAAAAGCCAAATTGAATTGGTTTCGTTCGGTTTCGTTTCGTTTCGTTGAATATAATAAGCCAACAGTACGACCCAACATTTAAAGCGAAGTTGCTTAAAGGCTTACATTTGGCATCAATGCACACAACAAATGATTGATTATCCACCACTGAATGAAACATGGGGATGGAAAGAAGAGGAAGTGGGAATAGTCCCCGTTTGGTATACATGTAGCCAGTTTCCACCAAACAGCAACCAGCGTGACACTGATAGCAGTGATGATGAAGGAGCAGAAGTTGACGAGAGAAGAGAAAACAATGAAGAAGAAAGCACTGATGGTAGCGATTATGACTTTGATGATGACTCAGATGGAAGTGAAGATGACTTTTAGTTTTTATTACTGACAGTTATGATGGAGGATGGCCATAGTTAAAACTGAGAACTGAAATATGTTCATCACGTAATACTCGAGTCCTACAAAGAAGAAAAATCCACCTCCAAATTTCAAATCATCGGCTTCTGACGGTACGATATTTGTGATTTCTTGTGTGGAATCGGATTTGTCTGCTTTATATAGCCGTATTCTTGCTTGTGGGACTCTCCTGCCACGTTTGTTTACCTTGTAGAAGATTTATGACCAAAGTAACTTGGTTAGTGTGAAATGCAGAGCCAAAATTATCGATTTTTTGGAGTTCTACCACCTTAAACACACCATTTTGATCTTTTTATGATCAGTCACGCACCATAAACATGCCTTTGATGTAACAGGACACTTTTGTGCAAAGAAATTATCATCTTAGAGCATCATATCCCTTCAACGTAGCAAAAAATGTGTAAAAAATCCGCCATTTTGAAAAATTCCGCCATTTTGAAATTTTCGACAAATTTCAACATGCCCCAAGTCTAAATATGTTCTAACATGTTTCTTGGCAAGGAATCCGAAGAGAAAACCTTGACAGGAAAAAAGGCCTAATTTTTCTAGCAAATGACCTGTCTATCATCTTTCATTGCGAATACTGTGCTGGAAAAGGAGATTGAAAAATTCGTCTGCATTCTATACAAACAAAATGAAGCAGATGATGTTGATATGGCCCGTTATAACATTTTCCGGCTTGGGAAGTATTGTGGGAGCGATATGCCTTGCACTAAAGATTCACTGAACAAACACATCAGCCGAGTAATGTTTCAGGCCGCAATTTGGCGGAAATCCTTAAACCCTATGATGAATTGCCCAGGCCTTGCTGAACATGGCTGGATAGTTGGCGAGGAGGGAAAGGTGTCCATAGACTGGATGGATTTGCCACCTGCTCCAGATGGAATATTAGAAAATGTGCAGTGTGCCTGCAAAAAAGAATGTACCACGAACAGGTGCTCATGTTGTAGAGCAAATTTGCAATGCACTAGTCTTTGCAGGTGCAATGCCTGCTCAAACAGTGTTGTGGCGGATAGGGATGGAGCTGAAGGTGACAGTGATGATGGTATTTCTGACGCATCAGACAGGGACGAAAGTGATATTGACAATGAAAATTGAACATATATGCCCCTTTGGCCGCCATTCCTTATTACCTTTTTGTTTATATGTATAGCTGTGGTTGGTTAGAAAAGCGTAAATTATTGAATCAGCCCCCGTTAATGATTTACTTAACAGCAACTTTCAGAATAAACCTGCGAGACGTACTTCCAGCTTCAGAAAATGCTCCTTCGCAGCCATGGGAGAAAAATCTGTGCCCCCAACCCCCGGAATACAATGAGGACATACCAGTTTCAATAAAATATCATTATTTGACTAAGAGAACAGTTGGAAATAGGTTTTTTCTCAATTATGAGTGATTAGGTCGTTATATTCATTATTTTTCAAACTGATGACGTCATCACCACGGGAGAAATTTTACCCCCCGATTTTGGGCTATTGTGCAAAGATATCAATGGGGGTCACTTGATTGTGGTCAGCCATGTCACAAACTACGTTTCTGCACTAAAAGTGTTTAGTCTCGCGATATGTGCAACGGAAATCTATTTCTGTGCCAGTTAAAAAGTCACAGGCGACGGCCTAAAAGACCCTTCATCTGTGTGAACATCTTGAGAAGATTCTTCCCTATTTTTGTGCGAATAGTCTTTTCCTAGCGTCTGTCCCCATAGTTTAGATATCGTTGGCCTCTTCTCAGCTTTTGCTTTTGCACTTTCTTCTTCAAGTAACTCTCTCGTTGTTTTGCGTCCCCTTTTTTGTGGTTTTCTTTGAGTTTTCTGAAAGGAAATCGCAAGTCAATGTTGCTACCGTGTTAACTTAATGACAAGAAAGCAACATACAGACAGGCAAATACTTTGCAAAATGTCAACATTTCTTGGCTTTTAAATACTATGGGAAGGGACCAAGGGAATGCAAAAAGAAAGGGTCAACACGGTAGCAGATGATAAGATATTTCGTAAGATGTATTACCTCTGTCTTTCTTTTCCCACCAGGCAAAATTGACTTAAGCCATTCTTGATCCACCGTTTGAGCAGCGTTTTCTGGTGCACAGTCAACCTTTGATAAAAAGTATAAGTCAAGCTAAATCAACGAAAGCATGGAACTGGTTTTGAAGAAACGAATTTCTTGCAAGAGACGTGTATGCATGAAACTGCAACTAAATTTGAAGGCTACTCGTTGTACTACGAGCTAACGGTGTTAGCACTAGGATGGTTGCCCATTTAACCTCTTATCTAAAAATGAACGAACAAAATGATATGAAGATCCACTTACTTTAGAAACTTCGGCGGGCTCAGATTCCCTTGCTTCGTCGTCCTGCATTTTCTTCATCCTACCATGATCATAAATCCCTATAGCTCGCTTGTTATTCTCGTTCTGCAATCCATTGACAACGCAAAACGCAAACATAAACTTGCTCGTAAAAACCTCGTTTGCATTGAGCACGCTCGAAGCAACAATGGTTTGAAATTGCACCCATGACATTTTTTGTCTTTTGTTTTTGTTTTCGACTCACTTTACATCGATTATTTACAATGGCTATTTATTATATACAATCGATTATGTACACAACAGACTAATCCATATCGATAAAACAACCAGACAATTATACTATTCGGTCCTATCCAAGCTACTCTTCAGAATATTGAATGGAGTGTCCGTGGTTTCAAATGGATGTCCGTGGAGATTTCCGTAGCTTTTCCCGTGGTTTTAACAAAGTTTTTTTTCAGTCACGGAATAGCCCACGGACACTACGGACCCCCCACGGAAATGTCCGTGGATTTGAGACCCTCCTTCCAAACCTTGCCTCATACTGCACATCACTTCCACATAACACTCCTTCATGCAAGTCCTTACATTTCCTACCATGCAATTCCTCCAGTTTTGCTACAGTGACCATAACACGTGGCATATTCACAGCTGCCAACATGTCTTTCTCTGCATCTTGGTGGGGAAGTCCGTCAAATTCTTTATACAAACATGACTTGAGTTCATTGACATCAATTTCTACATTTTTTTCTGATTGTGGCTCTTGTTCCTCTTCGAAAATTCCTGCTTCCTCTTGGGAAACTATTTTAAATGCAAGTTGTCCTGGTGCATCTCCCTTTTCATGAGTGACAGTTTTTGTCCGTTCAGAATCAGAGTAATTATCAAATGCATCTAGGCTGTTCAACACATCTGCTGGAATTCCATCATCACTAAAAATTAAAGTAATTAGACTCTTCAGGAGGTTTAATTTATTGCACAGTTGTTTAGTAGCCAAAGATAGAGACAATTTTGTGGCTTAAATAACTTCAAACATTATTTTTGAGGAAAACAGCAACTTTGTAGACTTTCAAAAAATTTGCCATTATTCTGTTTGTATTCTTTGTGAAACATAAATATAACCATAGATAATTTTATCAGTCTGGGGAAATGCCCCTCCCCACAATTTTTTCTGCAATCATCTGCAAGGTCTGTTGAAATGTGGTTCACTCCTACATCTTTCTTTCAAAAATTTATATAGCACAGTATCATTCTGTGTAATTTTTCATTCACTTTTGACCTAAGTGTGAAAGTTATTTGTTGAATAGACTCAAAATATTGAAGAAGATTGTTGAAGAAAGTTTGATGTAATATGAGTTTAATTTTCAATTTTTTGGAATATTGGACACCCGTTCAGATCAGGTGTCCAAAACAAATGTAGAACAGCTCTGTTCCTTAGATTGTCTGTTAGCTGATGCGTCATACAGCACAGGCCTTGCACCCATTAGTATGGTCTTCCTGCCAAAGAATTCTCAAGGATTCTTAAAAACTTTGTCATAATCTTAAGAATTCTTGCTTTTGAAAAAATAAAATCTTTCACATGACACAAGCATTCTTATTGCATTGTAATGAATTCTTAAAAATCCTTCAGCGTTCTCAAGAATTCTCAAAATGCTATTGTTTGTGAGGCCTGAACTGTATGAGGTATGAAATGGGATTTACTTACAGAGCCGAACTCTCTAGTAGGCTGTTCTCTTCATCTCTGGCATCTAGATCAAATTCAGATTCTGAGCTGCTGTCAGAGCTGCTCACAGTGTGCCCAGGGTGGGAAAAAATTAATTTTCGAGTTTTTGATTTTGAACCTTTAAGGGATCTTTTGCAATTGCATATACCCTGTACTAAAAGGTGCAAAAAACCAGACTTAAAAATATCCATCCGTTCCACAGATACAGCACTTCAAAGTTGCAAGTTTCACAGAAGTTAACTGGACGAATTCTTCCAGCAGCTTTTTGTCTAAAAAAGTTTACATCAAAGATTTTATCACTGATCCGCTTCCTCTAAAGTTACAACAATTGCAATAGGCTTCTTCAAAAGCTTGGGAAATAAGCTTTAAAACTATCATCAATAGAATTTGATATTGGCAATGAAATGATTTCAATATTGTGAGTAAACTTGTGATACAGAAAGTTTTTATTTTCCTTCTCACTATCTGTAAAGTCTTGTTACATTTTATAGATTTAAAAAAATGCGGGTCGTTGCGGGGATATGCCGTTGCTTACTTGCTACTGCATGCACTTCGAGGGAGTAGAAAATGCTAATTTCGCTTAAGGAGGGATAAGGGCAAAGGGTGGGGAATAGTTTCAAGACGGTGCTTCCGGCGTCAAAAAATTACAAAAGTTCTTGCTCTCATATGTTCTGTTTATGTTGCACTACCTGCAAGAAAATATTTCGTTTAATAGGATGATGTTTTCCTCGATACAATACCAGCCTTAGCTTATCCTAAACTTAAATTTGAAAAAGGAGGTTGATGGGCAGGGGGTCAAAGGAGCGGAAGGAGGGGGGGGGAGAGTAAAGTGCGACGTTTTTGTTCAAAAATAGAATAATAAGAGCTTATCACCATATTATGAATATCGATATTGCATTCTTCCATCAACGGTATTGCATAACAAAAACTGTATGCATTTTAGGGGAAACCATTCTTATGTACATTGATGCTATCTTTATCTCTTCAGTCTCAAAATTGTGGTGCACGTTTTTGTGCCTCATCTCCTACTTCTCCACTCACTAAACAACATGGACATGGTCGTTTTGAGGCAACGTAGGGATTTGAGACGATAAGCACACATCGGAATATGCCATGAATGTTCTTTTACACTGAAGTTTGCCCCGCCCGTGCACATTGCCCACTTTGAAATGACCTTATATGTTTGTTCCAGCTTTCTAATGGATTCTAACTCCACTTTGCAGTTGATTTTGCTATCCAAGAAAGCTATTTTTCTCGTGCATATGTTGCAACTAATATTAATTTTCAAATTTACTAATTACATTAAAAGAAAAATGCAAGAAATATGGTAATTATTTGCAGTAAACAAATAAAACCTCACTTTTTTGTCGAAAACAACTCAGTTCTTGGCAGTAAACAACTCGAATTCATACAAACCAGTTAACAAGTTTTTCTTTATTTTCCTTGAGATTTATATTGAAATGGTTATAGTGAAACACCCTAGTCTTCAAAAACTTTACGTAATGGAGAATGCATTTTTGGAAAATAAAGAAATCTGGTACGGAAAGATAGACATGAAACCACTACATATTCCCATGGGAACATTGGCTCCCAGACCTCGTAAATAGTAGTTATTTCACTCGAGCTCGTTGTCTTTACCATTGCTGATTCCTGATGCACTCTTGAAACCTTCTCAGAAAAGACCAGCAGTAAATTCAATACAGTACTATTTTGTCAAAATCGCCCAAATAAGGAAATTTGCACCAGCACCCTCCTATTTCGGAAAATTGTAAGATATCCTTCATGTCATGTCCTCCTTTAGAAAACCTTTCTAGCGAGCCCTCAACCATACTTTTATCAGTTTTCTTTCTAGCGCTATGAATTTATTCTCGAAATCGGAGATCTGGGCACACTGTGCTGCTGTCAGAAACTAAAGTGTCATCAATGGAATCCTCTCTTTCTTCACCAACAAAACTTTTGTGAGAAAATGGATTTCCAGATGACAATCCAAATACTGCATTCCATCGAAAGAAGCGAGATGATGTGTCAATTTTGGTTGAGTCTTGCTTCTCAAAATCTTTCAGTTGGTCCTCTAAATTGGTCTCAAATGTGATGCTTTTTGGAGTTGTTTCACTGCCTCCAGTCACATCAACAATGCTACAAAAAAACAATGAAAATAAATACCTTTGTTACATTGTACACAACAACCAATGTAAGATGCATTGTCAGCAAACAGCATGATGTGCATGATGATACAAATTTCTTCCAAATAACCCAATTGTATAATAATAAACATAATAATAATGAACATTTCAACAGCATAATCATAATAGCCCATATCTCAGATCACGGTTGAACCATTATTCCTTTTGCTAAAGACATTGATAGGACTGCCAAAATAACATGGAAGTGATGGGAATTAAAACACCATAATCTACGTGGAAACAAATCTGTTTTACCTGTCCTCTATAGCACTAACATCCCTACAAATGCAATTTTTTCTTTGGATTCATTGGTGTGAAGAATGCCATGTCTTTCTCTGGCCTGGTCCCTTTACTACATACAGTCCTTGGAGTTACAGCTGTATTTTGTTCAATCTCATTTCCTTGTGAGCTGCAAAAGAATTCGTAAGATAAATAAAGGAAAAAATTGTATGCCAAATCAAAATTGACATTCATCTGCAGGGATTAATTGGCAACTGTAATTTATTGAATTTAATTAAACTAAGATAATGTTAGTAACTAATAACAGATCGAGCAAAAACACTTACCTGACAGCACAGGGGTGCTCCATCCTATCTAATAATATTGATGCAAACTCCGAATTTATGTTTTTGTCCATCCCAAACCGACATTTCATCATTTTCCATCTATCAAATATGCTTGAATTCAAGTTTATGATTTTCCTATCTTCACCTCTCAGAGGCTTTGATAACATGATTCATGCACAAAATTTGCTCGAAATATCCAGCTACGAGGCCAAATCAATGACTTTTTTTGACGATGAAACAAAAAAAAATTGTCTCTGCTCAACCCAACCTACTTTAAGATTTTAGTATCCTCTGCTACACGAAATTGCTAAGATTATGCGGATACAAACGTGAGTGACTTTCTGACAGTTGAGAGCTGCGGAAAGGAAATTCACTGACTTCCCGCAAAGCATGCTGGTCAATTGTCGGTCTTTAACCCAAAATGATAATTTATCCTATAGCCTAAACCTATGTTGCAAGTGATTGAAATACATTTATCTAGGTAGTTATTGGTTCAGTTCTGAGCTTCAAAGCTCTTTTTTCATCCATTCATCCATTCAGTAATTTATTTTGAGTGGGCAGGAAGTATTTTTAGCTACATGAAGCTAATTTAAGCTCACCATGCATGCACGTCCCTTTGCATCTTTGCTAACTGGTGTAGCCATCAGAAGAAGATGTGATAAAGATAAGGAAGCCTGGATTGAAGAATTCAGTGGGCTTTATGAATTAGAATGTAAAATAGATACATTATTGCTTGCAACGAAATCTCTTGCCAGCAAACTAAAGTTTTTAAATGAATGAATTCAACTCAGACAATGTTGTTTGCATAGCACTCTCCATTTGGCTGTCTAAAAGATGGGGTTTCAATGGTGATGATCTTTAGCTTTTGGGATAATCACATTGTGAAATGATCAAATATGAATCCCAACTTTTACTACAATCTTCAGAAATATAATGTATGTATGGAGAAGTATTCAAATAGTATAACCAATCAACATAAGCTCCTCCAACCTATACATCTCTTCTTTCGTCCTAATATTTCCTTAACGTTCTTTAAATCTAAATCATGTCCTACTATTTTACAATTACTTAACATTACATAATTACAATATATACAATCATTAAACAACAACTTTAACTTATCTACTGGATGCGCCAAAATAAACTATGCACTTTTGGCAGGCCACGATAAATCGTACACTGGACCGATTTTGAAGATATATCACTTAATCTTTACCAGAAAGCCAGAATTAGATTCTAAGATATTTTGCAAATTTTTGCATTTTCAATTTTTAGAGCTACAGGCGAGTTTCTTAAAATTTTCGTTTTTGATAACAGTGAAAACGATCAAAAAACGTTGATCAAATTTTCTAAAGACTCATCATGAATGGACAAAGAGAAAATGTTTTCAGCGTGATTTGGGGATTAGGAAATTGATCATTGTAAACTTCTGCACTAGTGTTATCTCAAAGATTGGCTTGTTGCGAAATTCTGTAGTAGTTGCAATAAAGTGCCGCCCCAAAAGCCATCACAAATGAAAAATGTAACAAAACTCCATTTTTGCTGGCCCCATGACCCTTCCTGGCTTGTCTTTTAACCCCCTTGATACAGGAACACAGCCTGCAGCAAAGCATAAATTCAATGACATTACAAAAGAAAAGACATTTCTTTATATTCTTGAAAATATTATTACATTTCTCACAATATAGTACAAACTCTCGTACAGCAGTTTACAATTAGTCGATTTCTAATTCCTAAATCACCACGAAAAAGTTTTCTTTTTGTCCATTCATGTCGATTCTTTAGAAAGCTTGATCAACGTTTTTGATCGTTGTCAGTGTTTTCGAAAACAAAAATTTTAAGAAACTCGCTTGTAGCTCTAAAAACTGAAAACAGAAAATTTTGCAAAAATCCTAGAATCCAATTCAGGCCTTCTGGTAAAGATCAAGACATAACTCATTTCTCTTAGCGATTTCAATGAGTTTCTCTAAGTTCGATTGACCGATTGACGGATTTAAATCTTCCCATAAAAGCTTATAATGTTGAAGTATTAAAATTTATTTTACCATTTCATACAACTTGCTCCAGAAGAAAACCTTAGACAGCAACCAAAGTTCATAACAATTGTTCATGGCAATTTTCATCCGAAAGGCGGAATCGTATCTCAGCCAAGAGGAGACCGGATATCTGCACTGAAACCTGGAAATACACTCCTGGTAGGCTAATGATTCTGGGCCTAATTCTGGGTGGTAAACAGGCATGGTGCGAATGAAAAAATATTCCAGGCCTCGAGCCAGGATTGGAAATCATAATTTTTTTGTTTCCTATAATTTTGGAAGCAAATAAGAGTGGCTGTTCTCCGTTTGCGACCTGGTTAACTTTAAGGTACAAATTATCTAGATCAGTTGATCCATCATACATGGCAGTTGGAAGAAGCGAATTTAAGTCAACAAAATCTCTGTTTTTGATGTCTCTTAGTGGCTTTTCAGAAATTGGCAGAAGAAGATTAAAACCAGCAGCCTTGTGCATTGAAGCATTGTTGCCTTCTCGAAGTTCTTTTCACAAGCCTGTATCAAGGCTTCTTCCCTGTCAGTAATTATCCCTATCTTCTTGTCATTTAAACTTGTGTTCCTCGCTATCTCTGGTATGGCCCTGTCGTAAGTGTCCTCTGTCTTTTCATGTTGTATGATCGTTGGTCCCAGTAAAACTGCATTACACCATGATTCCCTGGCATTTTTTTATTTGCACTCTATCAAATGATGACGATACGTAAAAGCTGTTACTTCGAACTGACCATGTTTAAACGTAGGATCGACTGATAGTGGGAGGCCTCCCTGTGATTTCTTAAATCGATTTGACGGCCATTATCTCCTTGTGCACAAACTTTTTGAAGTCGATGAGATCTTGAAAGATGGTTTGAATTTGGCTCGGCATTTCTACTTCATTAAGTATCACAGTACTTTCGTCATTGTTTGATGAGGATATGCTGTTTGCCACATGGAGAGCATGCTTTCCATGACTTATGGTTGCTTTCCCAGCGCCCTTTTGTTTAGCTGTATCAATTGCTGCCATGGTAGTAGGCCTATCCCAGTTGTATTCCTTCTCGCAAAACGCTGCCACATTTTCGATATACTGGCCCTTGTTTTTACTTCTCATCACATTGAGTGCCTTTAAAATAATCTCTGTATGATCACTTATTGATTCATTAACTTTCTCGCTGGCCATGATATCTATTAAATCTGTTTTTCAAACTTAACAACATGCCTAGCAACGAGTCACGTGACTAATTAAACTTTAATTGCTTAATTAGAATCACAATAGATTGATGATAGTGGGTACCAACTTGCAACTTCATAACTCTATCCGTTTTGGAAATAATTAGGGGGGGCCATAATGGCCCCCTCTCAGGTGAAGAGTGAATCAAAAGAGCCCAGGTGAAATAGGGTTAAAAGTAGCAGCTCGACCTTTCCCTGTACAACGGATTCTTTCACAACAGGGTCAGATTGCAATTCACCCACGAACTTAGCACCAATTCCTAATTCAACTAGTCTACTTGCTTGCTCCAGCATTAAACTTGATAGAGGCGAAATAACGAGAGTTACACAATGATTGATGTCAGTTTCTTCATGTAGGCCCTGTCCACCATCTCGCAGCGAAAACAGCTCCTACATAAAAGCAAAGCAAAAAGTTTTTCCAGAACCAGTTGGAGCACATACAAATACATCCTCGCCATCGAGAATCTTCAGGTAAACTGCTTTTTGGAAATCCTTCATTGTGATGTTATATCGTTTCTCAATTTTATCAATTATGGCAAGACTGTCCGCCATATTTATTGAAAATTTCCGGACCAGAAGCTTAGCAGCAGGAAAACGCCGGAAAACAGAATCATATCTTGTCACCAATTTTTTGCAAGCATAGGCTGCTACCTCGCTTAGCAAAGATCCTCTCTCAACGAATCAAATCACAAGTTGAAGATCCTGCAATCTGATTGGTTGCGCCATTTTTGCCGGATTTTTAGTTAGTTTGATTATCAGTCCCACTTGCAGCGTAGTGCCATCATCCAATTCAATGATCGAAGCAGAAAAGTAGTTAGTCTATGTTGGCAGTTCAACGGAGATAAATTTGGTTTGATCATTGAAACGCTAGATCGATTGTAAGGCAAAATGCAGTTCTCTGAAGCTGAAGATGTTGCAAATCGGAAGATATCTCGTTTGAGAATCCACATTGAGCATGATATCGTTTCTTCAAAGCTCTTCAAAGTTTGTGCCAGACTTGGCTGTCGAACGAGAATGATGTGCAAAAGCCCTCACCAAGGAACAACAGAGAGCTGCCTGCCTGCCTAAATGAAATAAAGGGCTAAGCCTAGTTAAATAAACAGACGCAGATGCTTTTTCAATATACCTCTGGTCGTGGCAGAAGCATGACTTTGTCAGGACATTTACTAAAGACACCAAATACTGCATGCTTGTCTTTCATAACCTCACTCATCAATTTAAAAAAGCGAACATTTTGTCCCTCTCATCTTTTTCCTTCAGCTTCACAATTGACTCTCTTCTTGTGTAGGCACAGAAATCCATGATGGTCTTCAAATAGTTTCCACACGGAAGAATTATTTTCCCAAGTTCTTTGGGAATTTCTTTTCTCTGCAAATTGTTTTCGCTAACATCGTCCACCTCCATGACTGCAACCTGAGCACGTTTTTTGGTTGTGTCATAGTCATAAGAGAAAGCTATAGTCTTGAAGCAGGACAAAAGCGCATTGTTCATCGTTTTGTGTCGCTTAGCGATGTTGAAATGACTTGTCACGTGATCATGAGAGTGCATCAAATTATCTCAGCAAAATGGACGGAGAGGAAGATTTCTTCAGTGGAGATGATTTGGAGGCGATTTTTGCCCTTTTTGACGAAGAACTGACGGAGCAAGGAGAGGAACTGGCTTCTTATATTGACAAGAGCGTATCTGAGGTTTGTATAGCTAAATTATTTTCTGAATTTGAACCCTGGAATGCGTTTTGATTTATTAGGCCCATCAAATTCGAAGCCTTTCGTCACGAAACAATATTGTCTCTTGTTTTATTTGCGAAATTGTCGATCCTTTAGAGTAGCTGAACTGTAGTTTTCATTTAATATTCTTAACCCTTCCCTTGTTTTCAGAATGAAGGACATTTCGAGGAAGGCACAGAAGAAGAAATAAAAAATTTCCCCTGCGACAGTTGTGAAAAAGTCTGCAAATCGAAGCGTGGGTTGAGTCGTCACAAGACCACCAAGCATAAAAACCAGGGCACTCAGTCAGTTGGAGAAGATGGCAGTCGAACAAGCCACCCCAAAAAAGGAGCATAATAAATTCTCCACCCCCTGAAATTAAAGAAGATGATTGAAGCTAGTGTGTCAAAGCTGGCGAAAGATGACTGTTATCCAGCAGATATTTTGAACGAGCTAAGCAATTACAGTTTCAGTTTAGATGATACACTGTTTGCTTACTTGTGCATCAAACCAGCCATAACAGATTTCGATGGAAATGCTGAAAAATTCTACCCTCTTTTTTACCGTTATGTATCAAAAGAGTTGCCTTTGAAGAATTTGAGTAGGCACAGCTGCTTGCTTGTTGGATTTGAGCTGGCAAACCATGTCTTAGCTCACTTGAATAGCTCTAAGCATTCTGAAAATCTGCAACCCAGCAAATTTGACCCAGCTACCTTCTCAAAGAAAGACACAGCCTGTATTTCTTATTTGAATGGGTATGTTTTCAGCACTTTTTACAGACGCATTCGCCGTTCAAAGAGATGGAATACACACAGAAGTCAAATGTGCCTGTCACTTTTGTTGGCTCGAAAGTCAACCATCATTGATGATGAATCAAATACCCCCCATGCACTGATTGATGCTAGGAACAGAGGTGGACTTTGGAAAATGTCTTCTGAGGTTTTAAATATATTCAGCATTGTTTAGGCACATTTTCGCTCACACTCATCTTCTATGTGCAATAGAATTGATGCTAAAGATATGGTTGAAACGCATCTGCAACATTCAGAAATATTTTCCCAGTTTTCAAAAGTTTGTAGCAAGGCAGAACAAAAGGCTGACAAAGATGTAGCTATGGATCTGTTAGAGGATATCATCACATTGTTCATACGAGTCAGAGCAGAGCATTTTCATATACAAAGGACTGCCAAGAAAGACATAAAATCAAGTCAAACAAGGCGAAAGAGAGATCTTTGAGGACTTCAATCAAGAAAAAATCAAGCTGCCTTGAGCAAGGGCATTAGTGAAAATTAGATACGCATATTTTTATAAGAAACTAAGAATTCAAGACAGTGTCGAAAATTTCTTAAACTCGTCAGATTTTGAGTGCTCTAAAGTTATTTAGAAGTTTAGTTTCTTAACAAATGTTTTTTCAACACTGGAGTCTCTTAATGTTTCTTAAAGTTAGTTGACGGAGCTAAGTAGAGGCAATCTATAAATAGGACAAAGAACGCTTCGCGGGTAATTGCTCCCCTAGTGAAAAGATATGCACGCACGTGTCAAAATCATCAAATACAATAGGCCAATTTTAGACATGCATATGCAGCTCTTGAGTTGGCTATTTATCTCCGTCAACTAACTTTAAGAAACTCTAGAGTACTGTACTCAAAATCTAATAATTTTGAGAAACTCTCAGTACTGGCTGAAATTCTTAGTTTCTTTAAAAAAATACCTGTATGCAGCAGAATCAAGTTTCAGGGTGTTGTTCCAGTTCAAAAAATGATTGGAATTGAATGGTATCTTGTCATATTGTAGAGATTTTGAATGTGCACAAAAGTGATAGGAGGATCTGATGCCCCTCAATCAAACCTCTCATATCAAAATGTATAAACATATTCTTCAATACAGGCTCTTGTGCAGAATAGCTAAAAGGTCCTTGTCCTACATAGACCTTCCAGCAGTTCAAATTCGAAGAAAAAATGTGCCTTGGTTATGACAACAAAATGTTGTTCCCTTTGATCTATCTTTAGGAACAGCCATCACTATGTACTGTAGGATAACCAGGAATTTTCTAAATTTCATAACTTTTTATACTGGTAGTTTATAGGTTAACTTAACATCACGAAGTAAGAAAGTTTGATATTTTTCTCACTGATTTGAGTAAGAGTTTCTTTGACAGGTTAGTTTATAGCTTCCTTTTAGTATTAGTAATCCTAGCCTTCGTTCATAATGTTATCTACCATAAAAGGAATGTTTGTGCCATAACAGTAATTGTGGTCTACTCATCTAATTCCATGTCACTACCATCTGCATTGTCTTGTCTGCAATTTCCTCCAACCAATGGACAAGTGACGTGTCATCGTGGCATGCGGACGTTCTTTTACAAGCTCCAAACTATGCAAGAAAATAATATAGTTTCAAGTCAATAAATAGCTTTATGTCAATTATTATTTTTGTTTTACACGTCTCATTCTATCAAACCAATGGATTTATGAATCTACATAAAGTTTGTATCAAAAGTTATCCGTACACATAATGGCTACCACAAATCAAAATCAACCGCAGAAGAAAACTTGCGATTGCAGAGATGGGAGAAGTTGCATGAGGTGAATGAACAACCTTTAGAATTAAAATTGCGGCATAAAAGCTTACCATCAGCAGAATGGGTAGCATACTGAGAGCTGCCAGGTTGCTGAGAAGAACCCGGTTGGTGAGAAAAACCCCCAGGGGAGGCCACAGAAGTAGGCTTCTGTTTCAGCGGCATAGGCACAAGGGAGACCTCATGCAAGTGGGGGGAGTCATAACTCCACGGAAAACTGTAGGAGGCCTGAAGTTGACGATATTCATCATCAAACTTCAAAACGCTCTGCCATTCGTATTTTCCCGCAAGCTCCATTACCTTGACAGTGTAGGCAAGGTAATCCCGGACGTCCCTAGCCGTAGGGAGCTTGTGGGAAAAAAGAAGGCTATGGAAAATGCGGGTGTTAGCTACCACCCACTGGGACAAGGTCACACTCTCAAGCCTAGGCCGCTGTTGACCATACAATATAATTAATCGAGAGCCCCCCAGATCAGATAAGGTCTTTGCAGACTCTTGAGGGACAATGTTATTCAAAAAGTCCACAATTCGTAAAATCTTCTCACCTTGGAGTACAGATCTTGGTGAAAGGAACATGTCCGCATGGGCGTCCAGTCTGGCCATGAATCTGTCTCCCAATGATGTGGCATTTTCAGGCAAGAGAAGATTGGCTGCAGGAGCAATGTGTGGCTGTGAATGTGGAACTACTGGAGCGGGGACAGACAGGAGCTCTTGTAATGGCTGGCGTCGAAGATCTTGCATTGTGAAAGATGATGTTGGTGGATTTCCCTTTTCTAGGCCCAATTCTTGGAAAACAGTTGCTGTTGCTGTTGCTGTTGCATTCAGCGCTGGTGGCTGTTGCTGTTGCTGTTGTGGCTGTTGTTGTGAGCGCGTAGCATCTGCTGAGGTTGCGGAGGAAATAGTCTCCCTCAAGTTGTTGATGGCAGCCTCCTTCTCAGCAATTTGGGCGCGAAGGGCCAATAAAACGTGGAGACGCTTCTCTTCCAGTTGAAGCTCTCGGAGCTTTTGCTCTGAAAGCACTTGCTCCGACACAACCTTTGGAGTATTGGAAGGCTGACCATGAGATGGCAACTGCATCAACGTTAGATCCGGCGAAGTAGCGGTGTGTGATACAGTCTTGGACTTAGCGGCAGAATGGGCGAGCAACTGACTTGTTTCAAGGAGCAGATCGGCAGTGGATTGGTCATGTCCAGGGCAATGTGGACCTGGAAGGCCCCACACATGGAGTGAATGGGGTTCATGACACCCTGCACAACGGCGAAGTCGTTTTTGTTTGGTTATTGGCTCTTTTGGAGCTGAAGATGAATGAAGAGGCTCTTTGAGAATCTCATGGCCATGGCTGATGCTGGTCGTTGTGCAAAATCGGGTGTGCTTGCAGGAGTACGGCTTGTTGAGAGCATGTTTGATCATCAGATTTCAGAAAAACTCAGCTAGCAGGCCATGAGACTAAAAAGTGCTGTTTCTATGTTGTGCAGACCTTATATACCAGTTCTAGATATACCCAAATAAGGCTACTACCCACTAAAGGGGGAGGTTCCCACAATTCTGATTGGTGGGAAGCTTAGCATGCAAGTCATGAGTTTACCAGGTATGTGACTCATGATGCCTGATGATTAAATTGTGCGGATCAAAACTAGAGGCCATGGGCATACTGGCTTTCGGCTTACAGCCTACTGATGTTTTAAGTATGATGGTCCAAAGGTTGCCTGGCTACATTGCGATAAGAAACCTTCATAGTCACGACGATCGTTTGATTTGGGAAATTTTGAATGCAAATTATCATTTGTCCACATAATGAGATTTGTTGCTAGAAGAAACCCCGGAAACCTCTCCAACATAATAAAATCTATTTCAAAACGCTGTATGTTGGAATTGACATTTTGTAATCAAGAACTAAATTTGTCAAGATCATTGTTAGTTTTCTAAGAAATTTTAGGCATTGGATCAGTCAAGTAGAACACCTATCTTTCAAACAGAGAGAGTTTTCAGCAAATACCTCATGCAGGCAGACTCTTTTTAAGCGTTTAGCTGCTTGTAGCTGCTTTTTGCAAAATGTTAAAAATATCATGTCATGAGTACCAAAGGTTTCTGCAGTTTCACATCCTTCTCAAAATTTCGTTGTATTTAGTGAAAGGTTCCTTCGTAAGCATTTCGTGAGTTTTACTATACCACAACACAGCGGAAATGTGCGCATTGCCATCTCAGACAAAATATAAGATAGGCATAAATTTTCATTATTTTGGCAACGCATTTTTATTTGAAACACCCAGCAACTTGTTACCAAAAACTCAAGGGGTCCTGTCTTTAAATCCAACCAACGACCAAACCATACTATGACCAAACGAACGCTTTCCGCGAACCTCTTGTGCAAACGGCGGAGGGCCTAAAGCCAGCGTGCCCATGGCCACCATTTTTGACCCGCATGATTTAACCCGCGTTTTCTTAACCTGCATGACCTGCGTTTTACACAAGCCGTCTCTACGACATGAAACAGTGCGTGTTTAGTAATAAAATCCTCCCTACATCAGCACAGAAGATTGGAAAGATTTGGTTGGATGAATGACAGCATCTGGGCATGAATATTTCAAAAACCTTCAACAGGGTAGACAATACAACAACTTCAAAAATGATATCACTCTTTTTGCAGGGTAATACTATACACTCATGAAACCTACTTACCAATGCCAGCATTTGCAATTGAATGGGCAATGATTTTACCAACAATCTTGAAATGCCCCAAACGCAGACTGCTGCAGGACATAACAGGCAGCAAGCTGTTTGATATTCCCTCAAACAAACCAACTTCTGTAAACTTGTTCGCAAGAAGCTGAAAGAACTCTCTTCTTGGGACACCAGCATCTATTCCTTGCTCTATTCCAGCAAACTTCACGTGGAATGGTCGGGAATAATCGCATACTCTCTTGTAGAACGAGAAAAATTGTTGCCAAAGAGCTTCTCTCTCAAGTTCTAGGATCTGAGACACACCACTTACTTTCATTTCGAAATAATCAGAAATACTAATTGAATCCATGTCACCATCTAAAAAGGTAAATATTTTGAGAACAAGACGAAATACATGTATTTTTCTTTATAAGAAACTAAGAATTTGGGCCAGTAATGAGAGTTACTGATCAATGCATGATTAACAGAGTGACTATCACAAATACCAAACTGGAGGTCATATAAGATTTTGTGTATTTCTAAAAAGTTGTATAACCACTTATACATAAATTGCTCTGCAGTCTTACTGAAAGAGACAAGAGTGATATTGGTCTGTAGCTTCTCATAGCCCATCTCAGGAAGCTGCTAGCTTTGGCAAACGTTTACTTTTTGAAGCAATAAAATAAACGTTCTCTGCAATTTTTACTGGGTGATTCATAAGAGTTGCGAACTCTCCCCTTCTTTCAGGATTACTCTGTGCACTGTAGCTATAGTTATAAGCGTAGCATTTATGTGCTAACCGACAGCTTGTCTCTAAAAAGTACCTACATGGTCCCAAACTTTTGAAGAATTCATCAGGTTCCCATGGAGAAAGGGCAAAAAGACGTTATCAGAAGTGCTCCCCACCATTTCTGCTATCCTGGCTCTCATTTTGCTGATAAAAAATGTCCAAGTATTGATAGGTCACAATGGACGGACCTAGGACAGCTGGTCCTGTTGAATCAAGGGTTTTGTGATCAATAACTGTCATCACCATCTTATCCTCCTCCTTAGTTGCTTTCAGAACATCTTAGACATGTACACCCTGTAGAACGTCTGTGCAGTATTGTAGAGGCTGTTCAGTAAGGCAGCGGTTGCCCAGTGCAATACAGGGATCACATGATGTCATTGGTGGGATTACATGCAGTAAATTTTAGGCTATTCAGTTATTTACAGGGATACCATACAGTAAATGAGAGGGGAACATAATGTCATTGGAGGGATTGCCTCAGTAAATTTCAGGCTATTCAGTAAATTGTAGGGCTTACATGATGTCGTTGGCGGGATCACATCAGTAAGGTTGAGGCTATTCAGTTACTTACAGGGATAACAAGCAGTGCCGTACAGGGATAACATCGTGTCGTTGCAGGGATGACATCAGTAAAGTAGTGGTTACTCAGTATTCTGCGTGGATAACATCTTGTCGATACAGGGATCACATCAGTTATTTCAAGGTTATTCAGTTACTTACAGGGATAACATCCAGTAAGGCAACGGGATAACATCGTGTCGGTAAAGGGATTACATCAGTTATTTTAAGGTTGTTCAGTAACTGCGAGGTATACAAACAATGCACTAGAGGGATCATGTGCACTGATGACTAAATTGTCTATCGTTTTCGAGTATGGGGGGTTATTGTGTGCTCGGAACACTGGTTTGCAAACTGTGATATTGACAAGAAATGGTTCCTCCTAATGGGGTCATTAATCCTACGATGGAGGATAAAGTTGTACAAATAACTACATTGAAAAGTAAAAACATGAATGATTGGATTAGATGCTTAGTGCCAATGTGCATAGATTACGTGACAAATCAGCAGAATAACACATCAGTCCAGTGTTGTGTCTCATTATTATTCTGAAAAATGTTTTCTTCTTTTGAAAAATATAGCTATGCGTAGGCTAACATCACATTGGATATAGTGTGAATCGAATGGGAATAAAAAAGAATTGAGTCCAGACTGATATGACTCCAGTGACTAATCATCAAACTAAAACTTGACCGATAACTCTCTGCTGGCTCAGTCTTTTTTCCGTATTTTTTGTTTGGCTTCAAGGTAACACTCGCTGAGTTTCACGTATCTTGAATTGAAGTATCATGAAGAAGAACAATATTGTTTTCACCAGCCCAGCGCCTGGATGGCATGATCGACAAACGGAGGATTTTGATACTCTCCGATGAAATTGCCAAAGCCATTCTCGACTGGCTTGATGGTCAATAACAAGCCGTTCCCCGGACTGAATTATCGTTGGGACGAAGCAGGAGGTGGGCCTCGCATATTGGAGACACAAGAAGATTCCTTTGAAGAGGACTCGCAGTCACAGATGACAGAAGACAGTGTCAGGTTGATCTTGTCGAATTCCTCGGCAAGGCCTTTCCTGCATTTCGGTTCCCCTCCCCTCGACTCTATCTGGGCAATTAGATCGATAAAGGATCCTAATTCAATATCTCCTTCGCGAACGTTTTCCGTCAACTTCTTCTTGTGTGGTGCTTGTAGTAAATATTTACAAAACTCTTCATCCATGCTCACAAAAAACCACAATATTTTTATCTTGATAAGGCCTAAGCGGCAAACAACATTATGGCGTGACTGTGTTTGATGCAATTCACGATTATCCGTACACGTTTTTTTATAAGAAACTGGTTTATAAGAAACTAGTACTACAATGACCAAAAATTTAAGAATCTCCAGTACTACGCTCGAGAACAGTTAAGAAACTCTAAAACTTTATTTATGTATGTCTCTCTTATTCTATGTCTCTCTAACAAAGGTACATTCGTCTTTTCTTGACTTTTAACTGCAAAATTGGTAAATTTTTGCCTTGATGTGCATGGCTTCTTCTTGATGACAATGTCAATGCAAAATGGAAGCCTTTTCTCGAGAAGAAGGCTCAACTTCGAACAATACCGCAATTTTAGGCCCAAAAAATAAGAAACTAATTAAGAAACTTTTACTACTAAAACACCGAAATTTTCATGCGAAATTAAGAAACTTTTAGTACTAAGTGCTGATCAAAGTTCCTTATAAAAAATAACGTGTAGTGCTATTCACTTCATATAACCCCCGTTTTTTACAAAAACACGTTAAGAATTCTAAAGAAATTCCCCAAGCTAGCGAGTTCATCCCGTTGCCTTACTGGATGTTATCCCTGTAAGTAACTGAATAACCTTGAAATAACTGATGTGATCCCTGTATCGACAAGATGTTATCCACGCAGAATACTGAGTAACCACTACTTTACTGATGTCATCCCTGCAACGACACGATGTTATCCCTGTACGGCACTGCTTGTTATCCCTGTAAGTAACTGAATAGCCTCAACCTTACTGATGTGATCCCGCCAACGACATCATGTAAGCCCTACAATTTACTGAATAGCCTGAAATTTACTGAGGCAATCCCTCCAATGACATTATGTTCCCCTCTCATTTACTGTATGGTATCCCTGTAAATAACTGAATAGCCTAAAATTTACTGCATGTAATCCCACCAATGACATCATGTGATCCCTGTATTGCACTGGGCAACCGCTGCCTTACTGAACAGCCTCTACAATACTGCACAGACGTTCTACAGGGTGATGTAGCCCAGCAACAGCCCCACTTTGTGATGCATTGTCCATAATAAGCGTTGTTAAGAGGTAGTCTCTTACACAAGTACCTGACCTGGTGCGCCAAAATAAACTATGCACGTTTGGCAGGCCACAATGAATTCAACACTGGACCAATTTTAAAGATTTATGGGGACCATATTTAACTTAATGAGGACAATTTCTCTGGAATTCAAGGAAATGTGTAATGGGCCTATGAATGGGACAATGTTACTACAACATAATGACAATGGGTCTTCCTTATTGTAAGCAACATGACAAACAAAGAATTGACCCGGCCAGTCACCAACCAGAGGAACAACAAATTTTTGAAGATATGATGACAACCCACTATCAACGAGCAAGGAAAGAGCAGACCGAAAATTGTCACAAGACTTCAGTGGCATCTCTAATGAATCTGCAAGCTTGCAATTGTCCATGGATCTTAATTCTTTCATCTCTTGCTGTCGGTAGTCATGGATCAACAATCTGTGTCTCTCTGATTCAGGATTGAGGAACTTTGCTCTCATCCAGTCAGGCATTACACTGACGTAACTCTTAGACAGAATGGTCAATGTTCTGGTCCAAAACATTATTCAAGCTTTCTAAATTTGCAGGTTTGCTATCATTAGCTGGAACTGTAGCTTGGTTAATTGCATCTACATTTGGGAAGGATTTTATTAATAGAGTTGCCATACTGATCACCTAATATGTGGTAGCTTTTACCATTTGTTTCATAGTATGAATAGTTAATGGAAACTAATTTTATTTCGGATATCTCATGTTTAATAATTGCTGAGTGAACTTTTTGAAGCTAAACAGCAGAAATATAGCCAATAATTTTCCAATGTCCTTGCACCATCACCTCTGCAACAACCGCATTACAATTTCTAGAGTTGTCTGGTTCAGTCCTAAGTCTTGTCTCAGTAGGCAAATCGTGTATCATAAATTCATTTTTAATCCTTTTTAGTATGATTTGAAAATCTGCATGAAAACAAGTCCCCTTCAGTTTGGATCTTTGCGCGTGCAAATTGTCCTCATTTTTAGCTTCAGAAGTATCTGTTGCTGCTGTGACAGATGGCTGGAATGTTACATTATTGACACCAAGATTTGGTTTGATGCCAATTATACCAATGTTAGGAAATTTTGTACAGTTGCAATAATCAACCTTTCCAGTATCGAGCCATGGAAAAGGATCATTGTATATCTTTTTTGGAGCAACTGCTCTGCAACCAATTGAATGAACTTCTTGAACTTCAAAACCCGCAATTGTTTCGATTTGATCATCATCAATCTAAGAGCAAGCATAACACATGTTGACCTACACTAATTTTTTATAAGAAAAGGTGGGCTCAATTTTTTCAAAATTTAAGAAACAGGCCTATCCTATCTACACTTACCTCACATAAGTATTGCACCACCTCATCCAAAATGGCGACACCACCACAAAATATTTTGATTAGGCCAACATTCAAATCACCGCAGTTGGTGCTATACAGCTTGCAAAGTGATAATTTTGGCGGGAAAATATGAAAAAATTTGCTGACGCCATTTTTGGCAATAGAAAACAAAAATAAATTGCGTAATTTGTTTTCTAAATTAAAAACAATGAGTAATGGCAAAAGTACGGGAATTGAGTTTTGAACAAAGAGTGGCTGTTAGATATTTGCGAGAGAGTGGTTTATCTTACCGTGAAATTGGAAGAAAAATTGGCTGCCACCATTCCACTGCCTTGAGGATTCATAAAAAATTTGTTTCAACTGGCTCCGTTGCGAAACAGGACAGACCAGGACGCCCAAGCAAATTTGACGAGAGGGGGGAGAGAACAATTTGTAGAGCTGCAAGGAGGCTGCGATTTTCAACATTGAAAACTGTCGTATCGGACGTACGAAGGTCCCACCATCACCAAAGTGCGAATGTATCTTTGGTGAGGAAAATTCTGCACAAATACAAGCTTCAAAGCTTTCAAAGGAAAAGGAAACCATATGTTTCAGTAAAAAATCGCTCTTACCGCCTTCAGTGGGCAAGGGCTCTAAGTGAATGGCCAGCTGAGTTCTGGAATGACGTCGTTTTTTCTGATGAATGTCGTTTTGGCCTCAAAAATGATTCCAGAACACTTAGGGTTTGGCGAATGACAAGTGAGGCCGACAATCCGGAATTTTTCCAGCCAAGTTTTAAGAATGCACTCTCCGTCATGTTTTGGGGGTGCATTGGGCCTAATGGCGTCGGAAGATTGGTGATATGCGACCAGAAAATGAATGCCATAAAATATGTCTCTCTGCTGCGAGAAAACCTCCCCCAGAGCATTTCTGACATCTATGGTGATGAAGATAGGCCATACATCTTCCAGCAAGATAATGCACCCCCACATCGAGCCAACATCACCCAAAATTATTGTCAACAGCAGGGAATCAATCTCCTCCCCTGGCCTGCACAGAGTCCTGATCTGAATGTGATCGAAAATGTATGGCAGTTCATGAAAAACAAACTAAATTTTGATGCAAGAGGTCCTCCAACAACCAAGAATGAGTTGATCCAGCGAGTTGAGCAAGTTTGGCAGCAAATTCCACGTGAATATTTAAGAAAACTTTATGAATCAATTCCAAGAAGGCTTGCAGCGGTGCGATCCATGCATGGTTACCCAACAAAATATTAACAATAGAACGATTACAATGACCGTTATCAACAATTAGTTTGTTTTTCTGGCCTTGTAAAAGATCGTGTTTTCATTGGTAGAAATTTCATTTCCGCTTCCATCTGATTCGCTGCTCAAATTCTTGTCTAATTTGCATACGTCTTTTTCCGGTGCCCAGGCCGGTCCCGCCATTTTGTGTCAGGTGGTGCAATACTTATGTGAGGTAAGTGTGTATGAATTAAATCAACTAAGAAGCTTTTGCAGTTCAAATCATTTGAAGCTGCACAGCAATAGCAACTGTTTCGACATTGTGTTGAGTGCGAATGACGTTTAATGCTTCCTACTATTCAAAAGCCAAGGACAACAACAAAAGCAAGGAACAGGGATGCAAAAACAATATTTTACGAATCAGAAAGAAGAAACGATGCAACTGAAGTTGATGGTGACCTTGATGAACTTGCATCTCTGAGGGCAGAAATCAATGCTATGAAAATGAAAATGAAGCATGAGGATGAAATGAAAAGGGCTCTAGACCAAGTAAACTCTCTGAGGCTAGATAAGGATGACCTCAGAGCTAAGAACTTAAAGAATTCACTTTCTGTCGCCGCTTTGAAGAACAATGAGCAAATTTTCAAGTTTTATACAGGAATTAAAGACTATGAGACATTTAAAATTCTGTTTGACTCATTTGGAACCTCTGCTGAAAAGCTGATTTACTATGCTTCACATACAAATTCTGACAAGGTAACTGCAATGGCCAAGAAGCACGGACCTAAAAGATCACTGTCAGCAGAGCAAGAGTTTTTTCTTGTGCTATTTCGCCTTCGGTGTGGTCTTCTGGAAAAATATATCGCCTTCAGAGCTGGAATATCAGTGTCTAATTTTTCCAGAATTTGCATCACATGGATAGATTTCTTGCATTCAAGATTCCGAGCTCTCCCAATCTGGGCAACAAGGGAAACTGTTGATAAGACCATGCCAAAGTCATTCAAAGAAACATATCCAACAACACGTGTCATATGATATGCCACTGAAATATTCATTGAGATGCCCAGTTCGCTAAGATCTCAAAGTGAATCGTACTCGAATTATAAGCACCATAACACTGCAAAAGGATTGGTTGGTATTGCACTATCTGGAGCTATTACATTTGTGTCAGATTTGTATGCAGGAAGATGCAGTGACAAAGCCATTACAAAGGATTCTGGTCTATATGACTTACTTGAAGAGGGGGATTCTGTCATGGCTGATAAAGGGTTTACCATTCAGGGCGATCTTCCTCCAAAGACATACGGCCAGGTTGAAAACGCGGAAACCGCTGAAAAACATTTGAAGTTTCTGAATGGCGAGAAATAGTGTTTATTGTGTTAAAATATAGGTAAGAAACCTCTAAATAAGCCAAATATTCCATCACAAAGACAAACACGAAATTTCCGCATTTTCCTCGTTTTTGCTATAGGTGATTTTCGAAAATGCGGAAAACGCGGAAATCCCTTCATATCATAGCACCATAATGGGATACGGTCGAGAAATTAGCAACAAACTCCTCTCGAATTCCTAATAGGCCACTTAGGCCTATTAATTTTTAAATATTATGATCCAAAGTTTCATTCGGATCTACAAAGTCTATTTTGATAAAGAATTCATTACGAGAGAAAGCTTAACGTAGCCATGACTATTTAATATTCGTTAACTCTATGTGCTTCCTTTTACAAACTTGTCTGCTTTTTAGTCAGAAAACAAACGATTCTCTGAGACAAAGGGAAATTTGCTATGCAGCAGACGTTGTTAGTAGAAGGATTGTTATTGTTTTCTTTGTCTTATTTTAAGACCCAAAAAGAACAAGATTGTAGTTTATCAATCAAGCCCAACCTTGAAGCAGCATTTGACAACAACAACAAAAGACTGCAATTCTTGATCTTTCAATACCTGAGGACTTATGCAAAACTGATGAGACATGACCCTTGCAAATAAAGCATTCAATGAAAAACAATATTATAATATATCAAAAAATGTGAGTGATCCAATAATTGATACTCTGATGATTTTGCTCTGATGATAGGAAGATGGTAAGATAATAGCAATTGAATCATCACAACATTGAAATTTTAATGCTTCCAATTCTGAAACAGTCTGAAACTTATTCTGAATTTGATCTGCAAAGACAATTGTTCTGATTAGTTTTAAAGAGAGTACCTACATCCCATTGAGAATTATGTGATTCTTAAGCTATCTTTAAAATTTTGAATTTTGACATACCAGAAATTTACCTTATATATGGTTTGCAGGGGTAACCCTGGGATAAAATGGGTAAGAGGACAAATGTAAAAAAATTTGGCAAGAATCATGAATCCCATAGTTTCGACTTATTTAGCTGCAATTTTTTGAAATAGCCTAAATTAGCATTATGGATATACCACTTTCCTACACCAATACTACTCATTTGACCCCAGCCTACCCATTTTACCCCATGCAGATCCTTGTCTGTTGCCTTCTTATCCACTTCTTTTTCTTGTGGATTGGATTTTGTGTTCGCATTTTGATTTCGTCTTGTACATTTATTTTAGATTATGCTTTTTATTTTGATTCTGATTTCATTTTGTGTTTTTTTCCACATTCAATATTGTCTCGTGATTTCGAAGTGCATTTTATTTTTTCGAATAGAGCATTGATACGAGTTTATGATTTCGTTTTGTCGGATTTAATTTCCAAATGTGGTTTTTATTTTATGATTTAGTTTTGGCCTTAATCACACTTCATATCCAACGACAAAACCTTCTTGCTGGAATACTTCCATTATTACGACCACTTGGATATGCTAATTTCTCAAATGAGAACCTAACCCAGCTCCTATTGTATGATGATAGAACCTCCCCAATGATGTTAACAGGAACTTACTCGAGCTAACATTAAAGGGGCTGGGTCACATAACCGTAAACAAATCTGTTATCTTTATAATCTATATTGTTGCCCGCACGCACCGGCACGCGCCCATTGTGTTCTGCACAGATTTTGGTGGATGGGGTGAATCCACAATAAAGTTACTTCTAAAAAATCCATCAATATCTTTGCAATCTTACAACATATGCTTGTTTCGTTTGTTTCTCTCTAAAGTTCAAGAGTTCATCTTCAAAATAGCACTTTCATTTTGAGAAAAATAGTAGAAAATCTGTGTGATATGGCCTGTCAAAAAAATCCGTGAAAATTGTTGTTTCAAAAGAAGTTTGTTTACTTTACGTGACCCAGCCCCTTTAAAATGTATCCAAGAAACTGGTCGATTAGATTGATCTCATTTTAAACCTTGTCACAAGCCACACAACCAAGTACGCTCGTTTTCTTTGCAAAATTATTATTATTTTTTGTTTTCTTTTGTTTTTTTTTTGTTTTTTTGTTTTTGCCTTAAGTCTTTGTGTCTTTTTTCTGTTCTTTTTTGCTTTGCTCGTAGTTAAGTCTAATTGATGCAAATGTACTTGAATTGTGTTGAGGAACAACCCTCACAGCTTCAGGTCGGCTGATGACTTTTTTAAAAGTATAGTTCAGATAAACATGAAAATGAGGCAGGAAAATTAGCCAATCAGAGGCCTGTGGCATTTTGAGATTTAGCCGCATGTATATCTTACAAATAAAATGAAACACTTGAAAAAAGTTGAGCATCCAGTTTGAAGAAGATGGCATGCAATAGCATCAGTTGCACAATATAGACTGTTGCCGGTGAACTGCTATCATCTCTTAAAACTGAAGGTCGCTGCACAAAGAGCGGTGCTAACTGGTTTCAAATGAAACTAGTAGATTTTGACATGCTGAATCCAAATTTATTTGTTCACATTCTCAGAAACCCGCAGTTTTTCCAAAAATCTTGAGGAAAGTTACGAAATTTTGACTTTGCGGCGCCTTTGATGTGACATTGATTTGCATGGATACGAGACCACATATAAGTGGCGCAAAACCCCGGGAGATGAAAAAAATGGCAGAAGAAAGTGCAGGGAGAGAGTGTCGTATTCACATTCCTAAGAAAACAGGCGCGTTGCAACAATTTACTGTCTGTACCGCTACGAAAGTTTCGGAATTTTATCGGCGATGGGTCAATCTAGATGGAGATCAACAAGTTACTGCATCCAGAATTACTGATGCTGTTGAATCATGGCCTGAAAAAAATTACGAACGAGGAAGAAGAGTTCTACTACCATAAGGAATATTACATTCGATTTTGTGATAAGCAATAAGTCGAGACAGCAGAGCAGAGAAAAGAATTGAGTAAAAGAGGAAAGAAGCTGAATCCAACAAAGTTACACCAGAGTGTCAGGAAGGAAATTCGTCTACATCTACGAGCCTTGATTCATTAGAACAGTCATCTTTTCGCAAATCAGCACGACTCTTCGAAAGGATTGAAACCCGGGAGATTACCGAACAAAGACCATGAAGAAGCGCTAAAAGCAAGCATGTTCTTCCGGAGCAGTGTAGTATATGCAAGAAGAAAGATGTCTATGTTACTGATAAGGTAGGTACGCAACTTTGTGAGACACTGTTGTTGTCAAGATAGTCAGTATTTGGGGCTATTAACAAGCAGAGAATAAGTACATGGTGGTTGACAGTATTAGAAAAGTTTCTATTTTGTAATTCAATTTAACTTTTCAAGGGAGAATATCAATCTGCTCTTAAATTGAGACACATTTTCAAGGTATTGGGCATAAAATCTTATCACATCTCCATATCACTCAATAATGCATTCATGTTCCCTTTCCCCAGATCCTTAGCAAATAGATATCCTACATTTTTTGTGAGCTTCAAATATAGCATATCTTTTTATGATTTTATTATCTCTTGTTTAGGCAACCAAAACAAGAAAGCTGAACAGAACAGATTGGTCTTGGCTGAAACAGTTGATGGAGGCTTTCTGAGGTATGCAGCTGAGAGAAAAGGAGATGAAAACATATTAGTGCACATTAGGGACAGAGATTGCGTAGCAACAGAAGTGCTCTACAACCGAAATTGCCATTTGAATTATTGTCGTCCATTTACTCGTGACGAACCCAAAATCACTAAAAATGATGAAATATACGAAGAGAGCTATGACAATTTTTGTTGCAACATTATCAAACCTAGATTACTTCAGAAAAAAGAAAGCATGAGAATGAAACTTTTAAATCAAATGTTTATGAAAAAAGTAACAGAAATTGAAGGTATTGATGCCTCAAATTTCCGTTCATTTCGTTTGAAGGAAAGACTTCAAAGGGACAATCCACAACTAGTGTTTCATCAACCAAAGATCAGAAACCAAAGTGAGTTTGTGTATGTGGAAGAACTCTCAGCAGAGGATGTGGCTGAGGAACAAACCCAAGTCAGGGGAAATGACAACATTGATAATGATTCTGATGATGAAGAGATGGATTTTGAAATGCCATGTTCATCTCAAGCGGTAGCATTTAGTGAATTTTATGCTGTTGGATTAGCCTTGCGGAATTGCATAAAAGGTGCAGCTGACTTAAATACTCCGTGGCCACCAACATCTGTTGATTTAACAGAACAGCATGCATTCAGAATGGTACCTGTGCACCTTTTTAACTTCATAAGCTGGATCTTAGGCTTTTCAGATGAACCAGACTTATCCTGTTTTGTCAAGCTAAGTGACTCTCACTCAAGGAAGACCTTGTCAATTTGCACTTTCATGAATTTGAGAATTTGAGATATATTTCAATTAACGAAAATAAATTAATTGCCCAGCATAGTACCATTTAAATGCCTGCTAATAATTGGATATTAAAAGTTACTGCAAAGAACAGATACAGTACATGCAGCACTAAGGTGACACAGAATGCTATTCTTTTCAAACTGTACCAAGACATTGGCATTTTACATTATATCTACTGTGTACTTTTTCACTCCGAATATTCAAAATATCTTTTAAATTTATTATGCATTGTACTGTACAGTATATGTAAATTATTACTATTTCAAGGTCCAAAATTCTTGCATTATTTTGCCTGAAATTCTTGAAGCAAATCTTCCTGTTAAATTGCATTGCATTCATGCATGTAAGTTAATAGTGGATTTTAATTTGCCAGGATGTGATTCCACAAGTTCCTTCTATGGCAGAGGTAAAATGAAAGCATGGAATCTTGTATGTGATAAACAAAATTCTCTTGATACACTGATGCATGTGGGAAGTGAATTCACAATTGACGATGCCCTTATTAGGGACATAGAGTCATTGACAGCACTACTTTATGGCGAAAAGGTAGTTACAGAGGTGAATACAGTGAGGTAGAACATGTTTCGAATGGGAAAATTTTCTGACGAGAGCATCCCACCCAACAAAGATTGTCTTGTGAAGCATTTACAGCGGGCAAATTATCAAGCAGCAATATGGAGGCGGCAGTGACACCAACTATCAATGCTCCAACACCAGCAAACAATGGATGGAAGATTGATAACAGTGGAAAACTGCAAATTGGTTGGATGGATGGGAAGTGTGCCCCTGATGCCCTCTTGAAAGAAATCAATAGCAAATGCAAAACCAGTTGCAGGACAATGAGATGCTCCTGTAGGAAAGGAAACAATCGCTGCAATGACATGTGCAGATGTGAAGGTTGCGCAAATCAACCCAGTGAAGCTTCAGCAGAGTCATTTGATGATGAGGACAACACAGGGTATGAGACAGAAGAGGACATGTCTTCTGTGTCAGAAGCTGATGATTATGATTTGTAAAAATGTTAGTGAAAACAAAATTTGTTGAAAGCTTTGCAAGCGTTATATCTGTAAATTAGGCACCAACACAATTTCACTTCTGTGTGAGTACTATTTGAGGATGGCCCGTACCCAAGTTCCATACAGAATGTCAATTCTATCTTTCTATGATCAATTGTTGGCCTCTTTGGTCTCTCTGTGACACCAAATGAAAGTAAAATGATTTGCAAACGAAGGAAGTTACTTTGTTACAGTTGAAAATTTACGGTGTGGATTTGAGTTTCAAAGAAGAAGCGTAAATTCACATTTTGTACAATTTCGCATCGACAAGATTGCATCAACAAGATAAGAGACTAGGCCTATTTACAGTAGAAGACGTTTTCATGTAAGAAATTAATAACGAGATTGCTGAAAATGTAAGAAACTTTAGTCCTAAGTATGAAAGGCTAGAGCTAGATATTAGCATTAACTCACGGGAAGCACCATGATTGTTGTTGCCTTCTTTCTATCATTTTCGTTCTGCTGTATTGGGGCTATGAAGTCAAATCTGGTTTTCCCGGGGTTTTGCGCCATTTATATGTGGTCTCGTATCGATGCGAATCAATGTCACATCAAAGGCGCCGCCAAGTGAAAATCTCGTAACTTCGCCCGGTATTTTTCGAAAAACTGCGGGTTTCTGAGAGTGTGAACAAATAAATTTGGATTCAGCATGTCAAAATTTACTTATTTCAGTCGAAACATCTTAGCACCGCTCTTTGTGCAGCGGAAAATCACGATATCGTTCTTGAGGTAACGGCCTAATATAGCCTATTTGGATTCAATATGTGAGCTCAAAATAGATCTTTCAACTTTCAAAATTGCATCCAGCCTACAAGAGGTCTGATAAAAGGGATGCGATTTTTCCTCTCTTTCTTTTCCAAAATTCTTGTTTCTGCTCTGCCCTCGGAGCATCTGCCTAAACCACCCTCATTATATGTCAATTCATCATTGTTTTTCTTCTCATTGCAGATGAAACATATTTTCTTGTCATAGCTAACTTTGGAGCGAAGATGCCTTGTCTGTTGATCTTGTGATGGACCAAAAGTCAGCGAATATTCTCCACTTTCAGTTTCCTTGGAGACTTGCCCATACCTTACGGAATAACTAGAGATTTTTGTTCCAAATTTTAATCGGCATGAATTGTGTACAATGCCATATGCTTTAGTGGACCCAGATATCTTATCAAAAACGGTAGTAAAAATATGTGTCTTATCTTCAAGGTCTGAGTATGTATTTACTTGCTTTACATGTTTCCCTTATCATATTTACCAGGGGGGGGGGGGAGGGGTACTTTGGTAATAGTCAAAACATTCGATTTAAAGGCTTCCATGTGGAAAAGAGCTTGGACAAAAGATAATTGCTTTCACTCAACAGTAACTCCCACTGTTTTGAATAGGCTGCCGCGATAATTTTCAGCAAATTTCTTACAATTTTCATCCTTTGGGTAAAACTGTGAGCATAAATCGAAAAAGTACACATGATTCTGGCATAATAAACTCTCTACGACTTATTTCTCCGTTTTCTCCAAGTTTTGAACCGGCAATTTTGACTTTAAAACAGCAACTCCTCTGCGATCGTGAGTGCTTCAGTAGGGTATCTGTTCGTTCGTTTGAGGGTATGCCCCAAAATCTGCAATATTGTATAAGCCCATACACATCAAGGCAAACAGAGTAGTTTTGGCGGGTCTTTTTGATATGAAAATCATTATCTTGCGCAGAAAAAGTAACTGACATTTTCAGTGTGAAATTTAAAAATGTTCTTGTCATAAATCATAAATCGCCCTATCTTTGTTCGGCCATTTCTTCAAATAACAATGCATCGCTGCTTTGTAATACATAGGGAGCCGCAAATAGCAGATGTCCAATCCCTTTACAACACTTTTTCGTATGAGAGAGCGACCTTGCAAAATCGTGTTAAGAAACCTTCAGTACTGGCCCAAACTCTTAGTTTCTTATAAAAATTGCTTGCATATGTATGCCTTGATAGCTCCATCAATTCATTAACTGAAAGCTCCCTATGTATTTTGCAAACACTTTGCAGATCAGATCTTCGTGTTCAAAGACACTTGAGACTTGTCTGGCTAATCTTAAACTTAGGGACGTTATTGTTACAATGCAAGTAACAGATAGCGTTATACGACTGGGCTCCACAGCAAGTTGCTGCAGTAGCATTCCCCTTGTTATATTTGTATACTATCAGAGGCTTCTAAAAATACTGGGATCCCAAAATCCATGTCTACTTCATTTTCACTTTTTTTTAACCTATTGCCCACGACAGTTTGCCATACCATCATTAACATCGCTGGTTTGAAGCGATGCCAACTTCCCATCAAACGATGTAGATATTTATGATTCTGAAATAAAAGGAGGCTGTAATCATAGTCATAATGTGTGTAATTAGCTACTTTACTAACCACGTATCAATAGAACTTGCAGGTTCGTATCGATGATGACGAAAGGAGCTTGGTCCTCATTTATGAGTTGGACTTCTTTAGTTTCCTCTATCAAACAAAAACTGTGCTTCTTCCAGGACCATAGCGCGAAACAAACACCCAGGTTGATGGCGACGATCCCTCTTGCAGGCCATGTTGCTAGGGGGGAGAGAAAATTGATGAGAATGCTTTTTCGAAAACAGATTACTTGTTCCCTTGTTAATTAGGCACAGCAAGTCCTGAGATGTTTTTCGGGGTCATTTGTTAAAATTTATTTTCAGTGAGTTTGACGAAGCCTGCCATAAAAGCTCCATTACCCCCCTCCCTCCACTTGCGTCAAATTCCAGAGGTTACCAAAGATTCTCCATTTATTGAGCTAAGTAAGTTTACATGTTTATTTTGCGGTTTGAGGTTAAGCTTTGTCAAGTTTATGTATTTAACTCGTAAAATTGTATGTTTAAACTGCAAAATATGGTGCAAAGAAAACTAAAGTGTCAACATTAAATAAGCCAGCATAAATAATTCAATCAATGAACAGATCTGATAGAAATGAGAAAATTATGAACAGTTCAGGAATAGTAGTTCAGGAAAAATGATTCTTTCCCTCGTTTTGAAGGTTTATGCATTTCCAAGCATCCCATGCCTCATTGATAAGAATCCAAAGCACTACTGAAAAATGTATTTTATTACTTTAACTTTGTTGTCAGGGAGCCTATATTTTCCAATCTTTCCCTTTTCTCCCATCCTCCAATAATTCTTTCCTGATTCGCAGACACCATTTTATCAACTTATCTTTTCACAGCCTTCAAACAGCTGCACAACAGTACACTGATAGAAGATGATCCGATTGAAATTCAAGTCCAAAAAGAAACTTTGATTTGGCCTTGGAAAGTTCTGTGTTGGATTTGCTCAAAGAAAGTGCAGTTAAGACCTGATGCATCTACTTTAGATAACACACTATATTGATCTTTTAAAGCTTTGTCATATGTACTGCATAATGTAATGTTGAATGTATATAAATGTGAGAAGGTAAATTTTACAAATAAAATAAATTGTGCATAATTCAATTAAACTATTTTGAAATATATTGGTCGTGAATAATTGTGTGAATATTTACAATGATAGACGATTGCGCTGAAAATGGCGGTGATGAGAGTTTTTACCAAGATGCATTGCATTCTTTAATTGAGTTCCAGTAGAATTGTTAAAGACTCGTGATTAGAACGCAATGCATCTTGGTAAAACATTCCCCGCTACAATCGTCAGCGCAATCGTCTATTGTTGAATGCTAATAAATAATATTCATTTAACTACCTATAACCTACTAACATGACGTGGCAACTCTAAATACAGGAAATTTTTCTAGGATAAGATCAATCAGATAATGAATGAATTGCAACGATTAGCAGTCCTTGTCAATTGGCTTAAACATGGTGGAAGTTAAGAGCGTGTAATCTGGCAACATGTTGTTCCATGATATCAAAGTGTAACATATACTCATTTCATCTGCCATATCAAGACAATCTTCGCGCCGAATCTAATGCGCTACATGGGCGCGCTAGAATCGTCGAACAACCCTTAATTCTGCTTGTCCCCGTGTCAACATCATATCGTTGGGGAATACATTTGGCTTTTTACCCCCCCCCCCCAGAATGTAGCAGCGTTTAGCATAAGCCTAATGATAGTTGCATAAATATAATCAGGTCCTAAGCAGAGTACGTTCCAACAAATCTACTGCACCGCTTGTGTGCGATAGAATTGTAAGAGACACCTGAAGTCTACACACTCAGGTTTTTTCAATCCCCTCCCCTCCCACGATAAGAAAAGTCAAATAGACCTTTCTTTCCACCATGCATAATACAGCTGATTTTTCGTCATTGCTGACTTCCACAATCGGAGCAATTCATTAATTTACAATATTTACGGCAATTTTGTATATGCCAGATATCATTTAACATCAATCACATAGCAATTACATGAATGTTTTCATACATCGAAATCATCAACGATTCTAGTATTCTAAGGTTTGGGAATAATATATATTACCAAACGACAAATAACAAAGAGGCTTAAAGTCTACAATGATCATAGTATACTTCGTTTATTGGGATGGTTTTGGTGTTGTTGCCAATTATAAAGCAACGGTCTATAGACGGCACACTGCAATCATCAAGGCAGCGACAAAATGTGGAGCACATCATAATCAGGAGGGGTACATGTGTCAAAATAAAATTCAACTGGCGATAGGGCGAGGTTTTAAAGTACAATAGAAGGCAGCAAATCTATTTTAATTTGTTGGGGAGTGGACACAAAAATGCATTATAAATGACTGGGGAGAGCAAGGGAACTAATCAGGCATGGGAACAAATTTATCTATAAACATGGCAAAGGCAAGTTATTCACATTTAATGGGAGAAGAAGACACGCGACGGCTTTTTGATATTTTCAAATTTCAGGACGTTTTCTTTTGTATAGAGACGAGACAGCAAGGGGGGATTTTAAAGTTGTTGTGATAGTTAGTAAGAGGCAGCAAGACAGGAGAAAAGCTTTATTATTGCAGTAGTCGATTTAGGATGAATGCAACAGCTTCTTGCAGCAGTATTTTGCAAAGGGAAAATATTGGTTCCAAAAAGCAACGTCGTTTTTTGTTAAGCAATAATATTAGAGCTGCCAATTTACTACTGCAAGAGATCAATGAAGAGATGTTGGTAATTGAAAAGAGGTTATTTCCAGTCCTTTTATTTTTACAGAACCATCATCTATTTGTCTATCTCTCGCAGACCTCCAAAACTGTTCTGAAGGCCTTCTTGGAGTAGCAGACCCCAGACCAATAATCAGAGCTGGTGGCTCTCCTCTCCTGCTGCCCCTTTCCTCTTTATATCTACTCTCATACCTATAATCCCTGTCTCTTGTGTCCCATCTTTCTTCTCTTCTTTCGTCCCGCTTGTCTCTTCTCCTTCTCTAGCGCCTGTCTCCACCAAGGACTATTCCCAATTTGTCATGTTCCCTGTGAATAAAATGTTAACTGTTATATAGTTGCTCTCAGCCATGAAATATGAGGTGATATGAAAGGGAATCTCTCATTTGTTTCATTGAGTGAAGGCGATGTTGATGAGCATCCTCTCATTCTATACGTGCTTGTTTTCGCAGCAAATATATCTGTTTTAATGTTGCAATTTTGTAAATCTCCAACTATTACAAATTAGCAAAATGGTTTTTGGGAAAATCAATAAGGTAAAAAGACAGATTGGTGATTCGCGGACGCAGGAAACTGTTCTCTTTTGGAAAGATCAGTACAACTTAAAACGGATGCATGATGCATTTACCAGGATTTTCAGAATAATCAAAAGAGTTCTAACCCTGGTCTCTCCAGCCCTTCCCTTGTGTCCACATCACCCAAGTGAAACTCTCTGTGCTACTGCACAGATAGTTTCTTTGCTGCCTTGTATTTAAAAAAGGCAATGCCTTTATCGTTTGGCCAGTAAATTTTATGTGGAAAGAAATCAATGACAAATTGAAACAGCGTGCACACAAACATTTCGTTGACATACAGTAGAAGGTTTGGAATAGAATTAGGAGGTGTCGCTTTGAGAATAGTGCTATGAATATGAGGAACTATTATCAACACGAAGTTAGTTCAAGTTTGATAAGGCATAAATAGATTAAGTCAACTCACATCTTTCTCCCCACCAAAGTGTACCTCCACCATCTTAGCACCTGCTCCAGCTGCCATAGTTCTACGATGAATAATATTCCATGTAAATATTTATCTCTTGGAAGGTCAAGAAATAGGTTGCTACGTAATATGCACAGCTTGCTTTTTCTGAATTTCTGATTAGCATACTCTTCACTTAATTTGGCATCAGGAGCCATCTCTAAATCACATCCAAAATGTATTATACACAACAGTATATCTGACAGGGAAAGATCGATGCAACAATGATTTTATCCACTCAACGTCAATCTCTGAGCACTTTCATCGAAAAAGCATTAGGTAACGTTAGCAAAGAAACGTTTCACTAGTATGGTATTGGAAGGTAGTTGATAGAGTTTTTGCGTTTTTGGTGATTTTTCATAGAGAAACATGACAAAATGCCTCAGCTTTTGCATTAGTACTAAACCACTCGCTGCTTAAGTTTAGCAATAATGCGATGCCATTTTCTGCGTTCCGCCAGTTCATATGAATAGTTCAGGAGTAACACTGTGCCAGTAGATGCTGCTTGTCATGTTACTTTCCATACAAGACATGATAGTAGTTGATTCACCGCCAACACCCCCACCAACACCACCACCACCACAACCAATGTATTGACCCCCAGTGTAGGGGTTGATCCAATGTAATAGCCAAAGCCAAGCAGGTTATGGCAGTACTGCAATACCTTAAGTCGTTAAGGTCTGTTAAACTTTGGCAGTATTGCAGAGCTCAACATTTATTTTTAAATGTTAGGGTTTATGAGCTAAAGGTGAAGTTGCAACTGTTCTAGCATATTTTTTACGATTGCACATTTTCTGTTGCATAAATTTACAAAGAAACAATTGTTACAAGATAGTTGATATAACTATGTTCATTACATTCATGTGCAACTACATCTTTAATACTCAACCTGTTTGGGGCCCCCTAATCTTCGAAAATATTGGGGCTGAGATGAGTTCTTTTACAAGCAGGTTAGCAGTCCTGCGGTCCCCAAGCATCTGTGATTTAGACACTGGGGATGAGGCCTGGTTGCTACTGGTTGAGGCATAAAAATTAACGTTTTTGTGAATAAGAAATATATTTAGAACTTTGTGTTGTTAACGTCCCGCGCCATTGATAGTTTTCTTTTAAATAATGTGGGTATCACATACCACTTAACCGTCTCTTTGCTTTATTGTAAAATGCAAATACTCACATAGAGTATGGTGAAAGGGGATGTCCGTGGTGATCCTGTACACAAATAGGTTTTCTCTTTGCGAGTAGTTGACTTCAAAATAAGCCGATGTTAGCCATACCAGTGAATTCTGTTACTAGTTGGTGATTACTACAACTTGATCAAGCTTAGTTCATCAAATTATGCTATTCGCCAACTAGGTCAGAATTGGAAGGTACAGTTGAAATAGACAATTGCGCTAAAAAATTGGGCCAGGTCTAAACCGCGGACAACACGGACGACGCAGACACACGGACCAAACGAGAACAATAGTCCGCGGTTTTCTCGTCCATGTTTTAGACTTTAACACTGGTAAAATCTAAAATGCGGACAAGGATTTTAGAAGACCGCGGACCATTCAAATATAACGAATTTGAACGTTCATTACCTGTTTTTCTCCAAAGTAAACATTGTCTCTTTGCATCATTTCTCTCGTATTGCACCAATACTGTTCTTGAAATCCGTTGCACCCTTCGTAGACTCGTTTGTAGAGATTGCATGCAGGTAGAGGTGGCCGTTTGGAAGAATGGGCCTAAGTACAGATGGGCGAGGGAGGTGAAACTGGACTTGCTACAAGTCTCTCTCTCTTTTTTAGTCCGAATTGTCACTCTCTCTCTTTTTTAGTCCCAATTGTCCGGAAAATGCTAAAAAAGAGAGAGAGACTTGTAGCAAGTCCAAGGTGAAACAAACCAAAGGAATGGAAAAAATATATTTCTTCCATCAGTTCTCAATCATTTTTCCTTCTTCCATTTGTTACTAGTTTTATTACAAAGACGGAAACACTAATGAAATTTTGCAAAAGACGAAAAACGGAGATTTAAGGACCGTTTCTCACGGCGTCAACGGACCAGAGGAAATGTATGAAATTGACATTAAAGCTTTAAAGAAGGCGTAAAGATTACTCGAAGTATCAAGTGAAACAAAGAGCTTCATTTGGCCTGGTAATTATCAAATTCTGGTCGCAAATGTTTCAACTGGGATCCGCAAATGTTGCTACTGGGATCCGCAAATGTTTCTACAGCCACTGCTGGGATCAATCATCAATTAGGCAAGGTGATCACAAGAATTTTCAATAACAAATTCGTTATATTTGAATGGTCCGCGGTTTTCTTGTCCGCGTTTTAGATTTTTACCAGTGTGAAATTCTAAAACGCGGACAAGAAAACCGCGGACAAGTTTGTGACTTGTCTAAAAATATTGAATGGCTGTGATGATAAAGCTAGTTAACCAATTGAAAAAGGAAACATGATTGAGGACTGACTGAAGAAATGTATTTTTTCGATTCCCTCCACTGGCTTCACTTCGCATACTTAGGCCCATTCTTCCAAACGGCCACCCCTACCTGCATGCAATCTCTACGAAGGATTGCAACAGATTTAAGAAAAGTATTTGTGGAATACGCGAGGAATTGCGCAAAGAGACAACGTTTTCTTCGGAGAAAAACAGAAAATTTAGGTAACGAACGTTCAAATTCATTATACTTGAATCGTCCGCGAAATTGTTGTCCGCGTTTTAGATTTTACCGGCGTGAAAGTTTAAAACGCGGACGAGAAAACCGCGGACTATTGTTCACGTTTGGTCCGCGTGTCCGCGTCGTCCGCGGTTTAGACCTGGCCGTGATGAATGTTTTGCCAAGATACAGTGTGTTCTTAAATCAAATCCTATAGAATTGCTAAAGAATTTAAATTCAAGTGCAATGCATCTTGGTAAAAACTTTGTCGCTGCCATCTTTACCGCCATCGTCTATTGATTATTCCTCGACCTGCGTAAGGAGGTGTGCCGCTTCTGCATACTGCTGTAAATCATAAGTTTTATTCATTGGCACAATGTAGTCCTGTTGTTCTCTTTCGTTGATAAGCGATGTGTAATGGTTTTGGTTCAGGTACAGCACTTGGATTGGCTTTCTATTTGCATGAGACTGGATTGAAAATGGTTCCATCATGTGATGATTTTTGGTAGCAAGAGGTGATACAAGGAATAGAATGCATACATATTCCAAGACTCTTCCTTGAAAAGCAGCAGCAGGAACTTGTACAAACAAATTATTCTTTTCCGATCCGCAAGTTTCCTGGCTGCTGTAAAATTTCTTTAAAATGATTCCCAAGAACAAAGCAGTACATAATAATCCTTCACACCATCTTCCATTTGCGTGTTTTCATTCCTCGCCAAAGAATTTTTTTTTTTTATACATCATTTAATAACTTACAATACATATTACTTTCAACATTACTTACAAAATACCATACCCTACTACTAATACAATACCAATTGGAGCGAAAACTACGACTACCTCATGGCAACATAAAACAGGAAATACGAACATGCCACTGCACGTAACTAATAGAGAGAGAAATAATTGCTAAAACTACACGTAACTACAAAAAAGAAAAAGAAAAAACATTTACTTTAAAGGGGACATAAATATAATACAGATTACATTTTACAATACTTTCTAATTACAAATAAGTAGGTTAGGCCGTTGGGCACAAGATTTAGGGATATTCAATGAAGAGGACCATGATATTATATGAAGCGTTCCGTTCTTGAAATATACAAGATGGTTGATTTTAAGATGAAGTTATTTACTTCAAATGGCAACTTTTTATCGCCGTACAAAAGAATCTGTAAAAGGACAGGATTTGGAACGTCAATAATTTCAAATGAGTGCAGCACCGGAAGGACACCAGCGAGGAGGTCACGCCTTTGTTCTTCAAAAGAAGCGCACAACAACAGGTAGTGTTCCGTATCCTCAGGACCGTCGTTGATTGGACACATCGGGTTGATTGTGTCACTAAAATTATGTCTGAAGTTGTGAAAATTCAGTTTGCTCAACCCTAACCTAAGCTGAGTTAATAAAGAAAGCCCTCGTGGATCATAAATACCGAAAACAGGGTTAGAAGGTGGTCTATTAAGCGAAAGCAATCTGTTCTTGAATATACTGATGGAAGAAGATTCTCTGATTTCAGGGTCAAGTTTACTCCATTCATGCAAACTGTCTGGGAAAAAGCTTGACTTATATTTTTCAGTTCTTGCCCTAATTTGACCAACAACAGGTTCATTGCGAAAAGCATAATTAGGCTGATTTAGTTGTGGAATAGGATCTCTTGTATAATCTGGCATCAGGTTGTTAATGACTTTGTAGATCATAAGAAGTCGTCTGCTCCATCTTCTAGAGTACAGGGATTCCCATCCTAGCTCTTGATACAGCTTTTCACGTGAGGTCCCTCTCCATGTACCTGTTACTGCTAATGCTGCAGAATATTGCACCGATTCGAGTTTTTGCATCAGGATATTACCACGGCTAATGAGACTGATCTCCTTGCATGGAATGTGGTAAATCACATCACCATAGTCTAAGTGGGGTCTAACATAAAGTTTGTAAAGTACATCCAAGGTCTCCCTAGGAAGATACTTTGAAAGAAACTTCAGCATTCCGATTGCTTTTCTCGATTTGGCAATAGCCGAGTTTATATGACTTGAAAAAGAAAGCCTTGAGTCTAGTGTAAGACCAAGATGTTTATGCTCATCCACTTTCATTACTTGCATATTGTTGAAAAATATCGCGGGATGATCAATTTTGACTCTCTTCGTTGAGAAAATTATCTTTACAGCTTGCTTTCTGGGATCAGGGTTGAAGGACATTCTCCATCTATGTGCCCATAATTTTATCCGATTCAGATCATGGTTCATGTCATCAGCTGCTAGTACAGGATCCTTTACCTTGGTGAAAAGAGAAGTATCATCAGCAAATAATTTTACGGTACATTTCAGGTCCTCAGACAAATCATTGATATATATAAGGAACAATAAAGGTCCCAAAATCGAGCCTTGTGGAACACCTGCAGAAATATTTCCCCAACTAGAAGACTTGCCGTTCAAAACTGTTCGCTGCTTACGATTTGAAAGAAAACTGCGGAGAAGGGTAAGCAGATTTCCAGAAACACCACATCTCTGTAACTTATAAAGAAGGCCTTTATGCCATACCCGATCGAACGCTTTAGAAATATCAAGGTATACAGAGCGAACGTCTAGAGTTGGATTACAGAAAAGATAGAATGAGTAATGGAAACTAACTGATTTATCGTCGAGTCTCCCGGACGAAAACCAGACTGGTTTGGGTTCAAATAATCCTTTGTAAGCAAATGAGAATACAAAGAGTCGAATACCAATTTCTCCAGAATTTTCCCAAAGATTGGAAGAAGGGAGATTGGTCGATAATTTTCTTTCAAGTTCTTTTCATTTTTATTGTGCACAGGAACAACATTTGCGCACTTCCAGGTTTCAGGAAAGATACCCTTGTATAAGCAATTCTCGAATATTAATTTCAACGGCAATACTAGTGCGCTATCACAAACTTTGATCATTCGCACAGAAATATCATCCCATCCATGAGCTTTGTTAGGATTCAGCGATTGAATTATTCTCAATATTTTTTTGTCTGTTATAGAGACGTTTGTGAGCTGAGTGCCGTATTCTGGTGGATCTCCGGGAATTTCACTTCCTGTATCCAAAGTCGAACATTGCAGGATGAAGTAATCATTAAATATCTGTGCTTTAGATGAGAAGTCAAGAACGAAAATATCATTTTCTAGGAGGGGAGGTATTTCAGGAATTTTGACTTTGTTTAGGACCTTATTAATTAAAGACCAGTAGGTTTTACTACCAGTAGCAGGATTTGCAAGAGTCATTCCGATCTTGGAGAAATATTTCTGCTTAGCATCTTCCACAATTTTAGAACTGTGAGAGATCATATTTTGGATTTCTTGATACTTATCTGCAGGTCGGCCATTTCTAACGAAAGATTTGTAGGCACGATTCTTTTTCCGAAGAAATGCTTTGATCGACTTAGTCACCCATGGAGATTGACGCGGTCTAATCGTTTTAATTTCATTAGGTATGAAATTAGAGCACACGTTGAGAACGACTTCCGTCAGTAACTTCATTTGTTGGTTGGGGCACTCTATGGATTGAAGAGATTCGCGCAAATGATACATTTCGATGCTTCTTCTGATAGCATCAATATTGGCACTGTCATAGTGCCAGAGTCTCCGAGTAAAAGGGGGTGGAGCAAGATTATTAATCGACAATCTGCCATATACAATTTGATGATGGCATTGTTCATGGAGTGATGGATGAACACCTGATTCGATGAAAATGTTTGGTTGGTCTGTGAAAATAAGATCTATGCATGACTTAGATTCACCAATCATATGGGTTGGCTCATTAATCAGCTGATGAATACCAAGGTCAGACGTTAAAGGCTCGAAGCATTTTCCTTCTTTGTTTTCATTGTCATCCGCCCACCACTGGGAGGAGCGACAGTTGAAGTCCCCTGAAATGATTACTGCATAAGGATCTTCGGCAGCCATTTTTGATAACATAAGCTCAAAATTATTCATAAAACTATCAAATTCTTCTTGATTCTGGCTAGGACTCCTGTAGATAATAGCAAAAAAATATTCCCTCCTGTTGATTTGGATTTCGCAAACAACACCTTCGGGAAGCGTGACAATGTCAGAGCGCACTTTTTTCGGAAGAGTCTCCTTGAGCCCAACACCGCCCCTTTTAATATCTAGCGGATGATTCTGCTTGATGAAAGAATATCCATTCAGTGCCAGCCTATCCACGTCAATGCTACTATCAAGGTGAGTTTCCACAACACCTATCAGATCATAATCATATACAGAATTGTATGCCTCAATGAGAGAAACTCGTAGAAAAGCGTATGCTGTTATACTATTCAAATTCCAGCAGCAAAAGTCCAGAGTCTCCGGGCCTGGATTTAATTCGATGTCCCCACTTAGTAAAATGATCCTTTGCATCACCCATAGAGTATAGATCAAATGAACTGACTCACAAACAGCATACCATTGAGTGTAGATTAAGAGAAAGTAACTCACCGATCGATATTGCAAACGAAACGAATGATAAAAAGCAAAAGAAACTCTTTTAAAAAGTTCGAAAATTGTATATAGGACTATCCTAGTATAAGAATATACCAATGAGAAAAGCGAAAGTAGATTGAGCTGAGGGCAGATGGAATGAACAGCGAAGAAATGGATACTTACTATGAAAGGTAAGATAAATATGAAAATAAAAATGGAGAAGAAACAGAACAAGTAAAGCCTAGCAATTTGCCAAGTCATCGATAGAAAGCTGAATGTGCATGGAAATTTTTCCCGTCTGTGTAGGGGGATACGGAAACAACCAATTGCCGCGCGCCACTGGTTTATATCAACCTGCATCACGATTTGACAAATCTCTCGCCTGTGTCATTGTAATGCTGAAAAAAAGGATGAATAGAAACGTGCCATTCTTTATTAAAGACCCCTGTACTTGTGTATCAGACCAAATGAAAAATAATATCGTTACAACATTAAAAACAAAAACAGACAACAATACAAAAAAAGAATCTTTGGTATCTTCGGTAATTGTGTTGGGTTTGCTGGTGGGATTTCAAAGTGGCATTATTCTAACAAAAGTCGGAATGCTCGTGAAGCATGTAATTCTACGGTAAAAACCTATGAGACTAATAAAACTACTTTCAATAGAAAAAGAAAGTTTTTGCAGATTTCCAGTGTCGTTTTTCCAAAATTGAAAGCCTAAAGTTAATTGTCTGTAGACGTTGTCAGATTCATGATTATTGTCATCATTTCGTGAGCTATCAAGGGAATTCGTAATAAGATGTTTGTTACTTAAAGAGCGAAAATACATGCTTGCAAACACAAAAATCCTAGCATATTCAACAAAATGTAAACACAAGAGACTGTTTACCCAAATCACTGAATAAAATGAGTCTGCTACGCAAATCCATCCAAGCTTATACTCTTTACACGGGCTGTAGGACGCTCTAAACTAAAATAAGACCCACGCACAACACCCGGAGCCCCCTCAACCCTACCCCTCCGACACACCGAGACCCCAAGCACCACCCCCAGCCTCCAAGCATGGCAGATCTGCCACACATGAGGACCGAGGCCGCCACCCGACACCCCGGCACGCCAGAAACGAAAGAACCAAGGAAGACCCGATGTAAGATACACAAGTCCCACTCGCAATCCAGAGCTTCCCACAGACCTTGCCAATCATCCGCTAGTGATTTTCTGATATGGTAGAATTTTATTTTTAAACAACTCTCAAGCAAAATAGGTTTGTGACTTGGGTAAACAATTTGGGTTAAGGTCTTAAATTATGAAATTAAATGTATTTAATATATTCAAATAGCTCTGTCTCGGTAGAGAAGTAACGATACTCATCGTTTAATTTCAAACATAGCCTGCAGTTAATATCAGCAAAGGCAAAACATCCATCAATAGTCTCCAACAAGCCATTAGCTTTCTGCAGCAGCTTGACCCTTTTATGGGTCAAGTCAAGTCGTATTTTGAATTTTTTGGCGGTTTTTCTTGCTTATATACTTGCGTACGGTGACGCCACGTTGCAAAACAAACAATTATTTGACGGTATCTTTTACCGGTGTCAGGGTCCTCTATCACAGAGCCAATACGGTGAGCTCGGTCTATCGACATGTCAGGGATGTCCAGCTTCAGATCGTTTTTCAAAATTTTTTTCACCTTCTTGAAACATTCTGGGCCTGACTCTCCATCACTTCCCTCACTTAATTCAACTCCATTAATGCGCAAACACAGTCTTCGGTGATACTGCTCGTTAGAGTTTTGTCGGCTGTACGACTGTTTTTGGCTCCGTCTCGTGTCCATACTCTCTTGATCCTTCTGCCAATACGGGCGACGGCTCATCCGATATCATTGTGGTTCTTGCACCCTTTACCATCGTCTATTTATCTACAAGTTTTGATATCTGTACATATATTTACAATAAATGTTAAAAAAAATGTCCTGCAAGATGTATTTGCAAAGTTCACGTACATACTCTTCACTTATAAGCGCTTCACTGTCCAAAAATATCCGCGGTTCTCTCCAAAATAATTCAAACAAGGGTTCTGAAACTTCTCAGATTTGATGATCCCGCTCCTGTTACCAATTGTAACAAGGTTACAATTTCTGAGCGGTGTAACAATGAGGCAGTCAACAGAAATGTACAGAAGATATTCTTCTCAGAATTTGTATCACGCAAAACGAGAAACAAAGGACTATGACCTTTCACAAGTGTCAAGTCTCAAAACAAGTCCCTCTAAATTATAGGTGCATTGCATTATATAATAATTATAACCACACAAAATGCAAAAAGAGCAATATGATTAAGGTCAATTGTGTTAGCTCACACACTATGGCAACTGTAACAGTTGTCTGCAACAAAGTTAAAAGTAAACAATTGTTACTATGCAAATCTAGCTTCTGATCATGAGTAGTAGGAGACTGCTGTGTTAGCCTAAAAATCACTTCATAAAGAGATACATTTATTCAAACTTACTATACATTTGTTGTCTTTTTCTTGTGTTTGTTTTCGTCCTAATATTCGCGACAAGCTGCACACGAAGCACCAACGACTTTCTCCTGGGCGCCGCCATATTGCATTGATTGTGTGCCTCGGAATGAGTTACTGGGAAGTCTCCAACGCGAAAACGAGGAGGGATGGGGAATCCCCCAAGGCCAAAAGGAGGAGAAGGAGAGAGAAGAATGGGCAGGTAGCGGGGGCCTGTGGACAATAGGCTCTATTGTTTTAAAAAGCGCAACTTTTCTCCAAGGCGCGTAACATTATCCACAAGGAAGCAAGAGTGAAAGTGTGAGAACATTTCGCAAGTATTCAGGGGGTTATCATCACAAACAACCTGAGTGAATCAAAATGGCGGATAGTTTGGAGTTACAGTGGAGTTACTGGTGGCTGTTGGATGCAAACTGAATATGCTTTTGAATATGCTGATTCAGGGAATTGTGCTCCAGCGGCTACCGCAGCTTAGGATATGCGTGTGGGGGTTCCCTCGCGCAGTGTGTCCACCGTCTTTCTGGGAGGTTGGCGTCGCTCCGCACCTCGTAGGGAAGGCATGATAATTTTTATCCTGTAAATACTTCACAACACATTTTTATTTTATTAACTTTAGCATTTGTACATTTTGTAAAGTAGGCCTAAATTAGCTGTAATTTTAGCTATTCTTCTTTAATTTAGCCTACGTAAAATAAACAGATGATGATGGTGATGATCAACGTTCACGTGAGAATACCCGGATCTTTTGGTCGAGAAAGGTCACCCTTTATGTTGAAAGTGTTCCCTGGCTTTGTTTTCTTGACCAACGCAGGAATCCTACAAAAATGAATGCAAATCAAGTATTGACTTACCATACTGCGCCTCTGTGGGATTATTGTTTTGGCCGTGTTGTGCTCGCTGACATGCAAAAAACAGTTCAACATAATCCTGCGATGTTTTGTGAGTAACTAGATGGATTCCTTCAAACATATGCATCATATTCAAGCTGTATGATTTGAATCCTAGGACCATTGATTGGACATCAAACGTTGTTTTTGCAGACAGTGTTCTTCAATCTCCAGCCTTTTATGATGAGATTCGTTTTAATGAAAAAACAAACAGTGGGTTTGTGGTATTGCCTAGTCGCAGACGTCTCCGTGACTATAAAAATTATATCCGCCCAAAGCAAGGTTTCAACAAAGATGTCATCCAAGAGTTATGCTCTATCGTGGCTCAGTTCCAGGATATTGAAAAATATGGTATCTTGCTTTTGGATGAGATGAAAATCAAAGAAGATCTTGTTTGGGACAAGCATACTGGGGACCTTATTGGTTTTGTTGATTTGGGTGATCCAGAGCTTAACTTTGCCACATTGAAGAAGTCAAGTGAATTGGCATCACATGTCTTGGTTTTCCTGTTGAGAAGTATTGTCAATCCTCTCAAATTCTCTTTAGCAAATTTTGCTACAACTAATGTAAAATCTACTCAACTTTTTCCATTATTTTGGAAAGCAGTTGGAATCTTGGAGGACAAATGTGGTATCAAAGTTGTTGGTGTTACCAGTGATGGAGCATCTGCCAACCGAAGCATGTATCGTATGCATTTGAATATGACCCGTGTGGAGGATATCAATGATGTAGATGTTGTCTACCGCACGCGCAATGTCATGGCTGAGGAAGAAAGATATATCTACTTTTTCTCAGATCCTCCTCATTTGCTGAAAACTGCACGCAATTGTCTTCGCAACTCTCTTGCTGGATCATGTACCAGAAGTATGTGGAATAATGGGGATTTTTTATCTTGGAATCATATCTCCAAACTGTTTCATGATGATTTGGATTGTGGGCTACATCTTGTTCCAAAACTCACAAATGACCACATCAATTTGTCAAGCTTCTCTGTCATGAATGTCCGACTTGCAGCTCAGGTTTTAAGTGAATCTGTGTCGCAAGCTCTTCAAACATTTGGTCCATCCGAAGCAGGTGCTACTGCTACATATTGCCAGATGTTTGATAAATTCTTTGACTGCCTGAATGTGAGAAACACCACCGAATCTATCCGAAAAGCCAAGCCATTTTTGCAGCCCTATAAATCAGAGCATGATGAACGTTTCACATGGTTAACTGATACCTTTCTTGGATACCTTGCTCATTGGAAAGATTCAATTCATGCTAGACCTGGGCAGTATTCTGACCATGACAGAGGAAATATGTTTATTTCATGGCAAACCTATGAAGGCTTGCAGATCACTGTCCACTCCTCCATTGAACTTGTTCAGTTTCTGCTTCGCCAAGGTGTTCCATATGTTTTAACAGAAAGATTCTGTCAAGATCCATTGGAGAATTACTTTGGACGCCAAAGATCAATGGGTTTCCGTAAAGACAACCCATCACTGCGTGATGTAGGCTACAACGACAACACTATTCGAACAACCAAACTGTTTCGACCAATTGCTGGAAATTGTCGCAGTGAAGATCCTACAATTGCAAAGATTGATGTTGAAACAGTCCCCTGCCGCCCAAGGAGTAAGAAGTAAGCAACATTGCAAAAAACCTGCGAATGTAAGAAACTTGCTATTTTCATTTGAATTACACTCAACTGTATAATATCATTGAATAAGAAGCTGATCAGCTAGGAAATAATTCAAAACTCTTATAATGATAACCAAGAGCTCCAATTCAATACTATTGCAAATACTGTATAGCACTATTCAAGAATATGATATTGTGAGAGGTTTGGACTTATGATCTTCATCAATATACTGGCTTTTGAATAGTTGATGAAGATCACAAGTTGAAATGTCATACTAAGTCTATACTAAGTGAAACAGCTGCTGCCGAAAAACATCTTCTGTTGAAGGGCAACCCTCCTTAAAAGAATCAAATAAAATGCAATATACCTTCAATTCTCATCATACTATACATCTGTGCCCAAACTTTTGTGAAAAATATATCTTATATTAATGTTTTAGTCAAGGAAGTTTGAGCACGATGAGAAACTGATCAGCTTTATTTGAAAACTTGTTTTCTTAACATACTGTATGTGGGTTTTGTAATATGCTTTTTTATTAATATGTTGCCATATTACATTCTGGGCCTTGATGGGTAGTTATGACTTCTTGTGTTCTTAACACCAGCTTCATTATCAAAACTCAGAAATTTAGTTTTGTTTCAATTAAAATAGAACAAAACTAGCATTAAGGGAAATGTGAAGCGGTCCCTTAAGTGGAATGAATCATTGGTTTATGTTCCTTGGCAGTGTTATTGGCATTGTTAATCCAGGAGCCTGCTGAACATACTGAAAAGAACTGTTGTAAACATGCTGTCTTGAAAAAACTGTGCTCGATGGTCACCAGGTACAAAGATGCAATATTTTTCCAGGTATTGGGCAAGTCTAGAGTCAAGCATCCAGCTGATAGCTGTGCTGAGGGCTTGCTTACTTTTTAGTGCAAGTTCTTTGAATTCTAACAAATGTAAATTATCAAATAACCTAAGTTGTTGGACAGCGGTTGACTGGTAATATTCATGTGCGTTTAGCCTACATCTTGTACTCATTGGGTCAAAAATGTGGTGGTCAGCCAACTTGGCATAGAAGAGGCATATGTTGCAGACAAGAGAATCATGGTGTCATAAGAGGTGATCAAGGAAATGTAATTATCCTCAATAACATGTGGATTATGCAAATCAGTTGCTGTTCTCCATTCTACAGCTGGGATCTCCCTGAATATGCTGAAAACAATTGTGCACATATTTATTGCAGTAGATGCCTTAGCTGCATTGGGCCTTTGATTGGAATGTATGGACGTGTAATCGTCAATACTGGCAACAATCTGCCAGCCATGCTCAGTGGCCTCATCAATATCTGCATTCACTGTTGCCATATATGTGGTCTCAGCCTTTTTGATCATTCGCTGTCCTGTTCTTGCAGAACATGCTGTGCCCATTGATCGCTGTGTGTTCATAGCTTCCTGATTTAAGTTATTTGTTGCCATAAATAAGGTGTTGTCTTGTTGCATGAAATTGCATCTTTGGCTCAGGGCAAAACAGAGACGATATATGGTTGAAACAACGATACACTTGTTAAATTGATGCCTTAGGTCACCCTACCTGTTGGAACAAACAGCTGCTACAAGATTTGCAAAAAGGGTAGGTGCACCATGCATTATACAAAAGTTCTCAAACTCATCTGGGTCATAAATGGGGGTGCTTTTTCTTTCTAATAAACTCCTCAACCATTCCATCCTTGACTAAATGCAATCCAGTTTGGATATTGGTTCCTGGAAGAAAAACGTAAGAAAATGTGATGTTCTGTAGAGTGTGGCCATTTGTGGAATGATGTCATGTACATTGTGGCTACAAATCAGCTGATAAAAGTTGGAATAGGTTATTTCAAATGGGGTGGGTTTGAGAATGTTTGTATGTTATAGTACAGTTCCTAGCAGAAGTGTATAGATTAATTCAACTTTTGGTAAACAACTTTGTGTGGTGCTTATCACATTCAGTAATGCCTTGCACACATTAACATGGCAAGAATTCTTCAGATTTTTTTTAGAATTTTTCATAGTATGATAAGAAGTCTACAGCCACATGCAAGACTTTAATTTTTTTGAAACAAGAATTCTTAAGAAACTAAAAATATCCTTGACAATTCTTTCAAGCAGGAAAACCATGTAAGTGTGCCACGACTTTATTCTGCAGGCCAGCAGGTCAAGTAATCTGCGGGTCAAACACGAAAGCAAACATGCAGGTCACCACCAGGGCCAAGGGCTAAGTGGCCTCCAGACATGGCATGAAAAGGCTGGAAATGTATTGCCTACGTCAAGCACATCCCGTAATGGGTTTACATAACAGTGCAACAAATCATCGTTATCTGATTGACAGAAATAGTCAAGCCAAATCGTATCAGACAGAGTCATGATTGCATCTCTTATGTCCGGGTCTTAGGCAGGAACTAGGCTCAAAAGCTGTCGAATGATCAAACTTTCGGACAAATTGGAGAGTTGAGTGACTATGGTTGAATTAGTCTCCCTACCTACGCTCAGTTTCGGATTATGTTCAGTTCATTATTTGATTTTAGGAGCCACCGAATCGAGATTAAGTACGTCTCCTCCCCCTGCAAATACTTACAAGGTACATGGTCTAGAATTGAGCAATGAATAATCAAACGTACTGAATAATAGTTCATGTATCCTCGCAACGTTATCAACCAAATTTATCAACCAATTTTATCAAACAATATCAAGAGAATTTCCAAATCCATCTAAAATGTGCCTCTAAAGTGTGAATTTGATGATGTCAGCATTTTTTGATAATGACGTCATTTTGGCCGCCATTTTGGACTAATTAGCAATTTTTCAAGTTTTTTCGAACTTTTTCAATGAAAAACACTCTAATGATACATTTGTTATAGATAATCACCATTTTGCAGGTTATCTTGGTCTCTTTTTACATAGAACAAATTAATCGCACAAATGACGTCATAAGAATCAGCTAATTTCTGCCAAAATATCACTCCAAAATTGTCATTTTCATTAAAATAATATTCTACCACCAATTATGTTGACAAACTGAACCAAAAACTGCATAAAGTTCGTACAAAACCTTCAATAAACTTGAATTCAACTTGGAAGCCTGATTTTCACACATTTTCGGCTTTGTGACATCACTGTGACGTCACAAGGTGTGGCAGCCACACCCAAATTACGCTACGAGCTACAAATTACCTGTTCTATAACTGTGCCAAGTTGTATTGAATTCGGATGAGTCTAAGACAGTAGCTCGAAAAAAAAGCCCATATGAATTAGGGTTAAAGGAAATGTAAGCATATAACAGTGGCTCAAACCACTTGCGATCAAATTCTAGCCTATCAGATATCAGTATTTCCTGATGACGTAGATCAGTTACCCAAATATGGTGTGGCACGTGTCATGGCCTATTGTCTTTGCACAACTATTTCTATCAAGGGCATAAATATGCTTAGATTCCCTTTAATTCATTGATCCCCGAAGACACCATATGGCGTCCTCCGTAGTTCAGCCTCATTTCCCCGAAGAGGCCATATGGTATCCTTTGCAGTCCAGCTTCATTTCCCCGAAGACGCCATATGGCGTTTCAAAAGCATCTCTTAGAAATCGCCTTACAGTGTCCAAACAAAAGGAGCCTTGTCTACGGGATTAGTACATTCTGTAGAGGAGAAATCAGCCATTCTTTTGGTTACAAAAAGTCTGTAGGGATCAGGCCAGAGTTTTTGATATAAGGCGTGTCCAACATTTTGTGTTTACATTTTGCGATCACGGTAAATATTTAGGCGCGTAATATGGAAGAAAGCTTATTAGAATTAGTTGACGATATCTTTCGGGAAGGTTTACAGGATGAAGAAGAATTTTTGGGGTTTGCAGAAGATAAAAGTGGAGTAAATTCGGACATTGAGGTTGATGAGTATTCCTCAGGAGATGAAAGCAATAGAGAAAAGCGAGAAGAGGTTGAGGAAGCAGCGGATGGAGAGGAAGGGATCGATGTCGAAGGGGAAGCTACGCTATGGACTACCCACCTATGTGAAGTGGGGATTTTACCGTTTGACGCATAAATTGCTGGCCAAATGCATATTCTTGGAGCAGAGAAAGAAGAAGCAGACTTTTTCGACCTGGAATTTCCACCAGAAATTTATTGAGATGTTGCCACAGAAACAAACCAATACGCAAGGCAAAAAGTTACAGAACGACAGCGACCAGATAGAACATGGCAAGAAACGAATGCTGAGGAAATCAGAGTATTTATCGGACTTTGTATATTTATGAATATCGTCAACTTGCCTTGCTTGAAAATGTATTGGGCCAAGGATTTTGCTTTCGGTAATTTTTTCCCAGCAATCGTGATGGCAAGAAACCGATTCGACAAGCTTTCGCAGTATTTTCATGCAAACAACAGAGAAAATATGGAGCTGAATGCAAATGGAAGACCAAAGGATAAACTCTTTATGGTACGTCCTGTCCTTGAAAAAGTGAAGGCAGCATTCAGAGCAAATTATGTACCAGACAGGGATGTCACAGTAGATGAGGCAATGGTAGCATTCAGAGGAAGACATGGCCTCAAACGGTAAATGCCAAACAAGCCGACGAAGTACGGGATAAAGGTGTGGCAGCTGAGAGTTACAAAAAATGGTTACTGCTCAAATTTCTCTGTATACCTTGGAAAGCCGGCCGGTGGTGAGAGGGAGAAAATTTTGAGAAAGAAAGTTGTGTTGGAAATGAGCGAAGATCTGGTTGGAAAGCACAACCATGTGTATTTTGACAACTTTTTCACCAGTACAGAACTGCCTGAAGAACTTTTATCAAAAGGACTGTATGGCTGCGGAACAATCCGTTCAAACCGAAAAGGACTGCCAGATGAGCTTCGCCCAAAAAAAACAACAAGGATAAGAACTTATCTAAAACGATCAAAAATGATTTGAAAAACCCCGGTGATAGCATTATTTTTCAAAATGGAATCATAACCGCCCTAGCGTGGCTAGAAAAAAAATTGAGAAAGCCAGTTTTGATTGCTTGCACAAATTCAAGCCCTGATTCTCCACAAGAAGCTGTGCAGAGAAAGCAGAAAGATGGTGGCGGAATCAACGTTCCTTGTCCTTTGCCAGTGAAGGATTATAACGGCTTGATCAATGGCGTTGATCGTACTGATCAAATGAGGACGGAATATGTTACAATCAGAATATCTAAAAGACGGTGGTTGTATATATTCTTCCTTGTTGATCTTGCGATAGCATTTGCGCTGTTCAAAGAGTCATATAATCATTCACTCAAAACTAAGACGGGAAAGGACAAAGAACGTACGATGTTAGAATTTTGTATGACCCTGGTCAAACAACTGGTCAAATATTACCGTACAGTTAGAAAGAGAAGGAGCCAGGATCCTAACAGAGCTGGTTATCATTGGCCGATGAAGACACCAACGAAACGAAGATGTAAACACTGCACAGCAAATTCGATCAGACGTGAATCGCGCGTGAAATGTAAACAGTGCAGCACAGACCTTTGCCCTGTGTGCTGTGTGCCTGCTGTGAACCTTTGCCCTGAATGCTTCAAGCAATTCCATTCCCGAAAAGACGTTTGAAACTTAATATAAATTAGAGATATTACAACGCAAACTATGACAAAATAATTATTAAAAAGTGTGAGAATTATAACATATTTTATTCAGATATTTTTACAACATTAATATAAGTTATTGGTTTGTAACATGCAATATTTTTTCGACTTCTTGTTTCATGATATTCGCAAAACTCAGTGAATATGACTATCTGGATGAAAACTGGATTTTTAAAAAATTCAATCAGTTCTTGATATACTCGTTCTAGAAAGTTTTTTTCCAACTACAACTGTTTTTGAAATATGCAAGTTTAAACAATAGTAATCAAATTTTGGTGATGAATGTTAAATTGTCTCAATGGCCTTGTACTTAATGATGTTACTACACACGTTTGTCACAGACTGCAAGATGTTATTTTGCAGAGAAAAGGCAAAAAGGTTGGAGCAAAGTATGAAAAAACCTTTTATAACAATCATACCTTCATTTATCAACAACTATGCCAACCCTACACTTTTCCTTTAAGAATTATGGTGTAGAAAAATGTACAGTCTTTGATGTGACTGCCTTGGTTGGGGGGGGGGGGGAGTACATGACTTGTGGATGGATGGGAGTCTGCCACCTGGGTCTGCCACTTGCTTTTCAGAAAGCTACCTCGTCTAACTACCAAATCTTTCCTTTGTACCTACTTTAATGATAAATTTTTGTGGAACAATACCCATTCTTATTATTTTTTGTAAATTTCAGAAAGTCACAGCAAGTCCAACCATGTTTTATGAAAGTCTGTCATAAAAAGGACCCTTGTTTAGAATTTCTGGCCCAAAAACCACCTATATGGGTGGCACATACCTGTACCCTCAACATGTTATGTACACCTCCGCTGGGTATGATTGAATAATTCTTATCAGCACATACAGAAGACTTGAGAATTCTTGTTTCAGTCTTTCAATACCATGCTAGTGAAACGTTTCTTTGCTAAAGTTACCTAATGATTTTTTGATGAAAGTGCTCAGAGATTGACGTTGAGTGAATGAAATCAATGTTGCATTGATCTTTCCGTGTCAGATATACTGTTGTGTATAATACATATTGTATGTGATTTAGAGATGGCTCCTTATGTCAAATGATTCGAATTGTATGTGAAGAGTGTGCTTATCAGAAATTCAGAAAAAACAACCTGTGCATATTATGTAGCAATCTATTTCTTGACCTTCCAAGAGATATATATTTAAATAGAATATTATTCATCATAGAACTATGGCAGCTGGAGCAGGTGGAAAAATGATGGAGGTGCACTTTGGTGGGGATAAAGATGTGAGTTGACTTAATCTATTTATGCCTTATCAAATTTGAACAAACTTACGTGTTGATAATAGTTCCTCCTATTCAATACACTATTCTCAAAGTGACGCCTCCTTATTCTATTCCCAACCTTCTCCTGTATGTGAACGAAATTTTTGTGTGCACACTGTTTCAAGTTGTCATTGATTTCTTTTCACAGGAAATTTACTGGCCAAACGATAAAGGTGTGGCCTTTTTTAAATACAAGGCAGCAAAGAAACTCTCTGTGCAGCAGGGTCACGTGGACACAAGGGAAAGATTGGAGAGACCAAGGTTAGAACTTTTACGATTCTTCTGAAAATCCTGGTAAATGCATCATGCATCCGTTTTAAGTTGTACTTATCTTTCCTAAAGAGAACTGTTTCCTGCATCTGTGAATCACCAATCTGTCTTTTTACCGTATTGACTTTGTAAAACAAAAACCATCTTGCTAATTTGTAATAGATGGAGACTTACAACATTACAACATTAAAACAGATATATTTGCTGCGAAAAAGTAGCACGTATAGAACGAGCGGATGCTCATCCACATCGCCTTCACTCAATGAAACACATGAGAGATTCCCTTTCATATCACCTCATATTTCATGGCTGAGAGCAACTTTATAACAGTTAATGTCTTATTCACAGGGAACATGACCAATTGAGAATAGTTCTTGGTGGAGACAGGCGTGAGGGAAGGAACAAGCGGGACGAAAGGAGAGAAGAAAGACGGGACAGGAGGGACAGGGATTCGTATAGGTATTAACATAGACATACCGGGTGTCTCAGAAAAAAGTACCCCCTTTTGACTGGAAATAGGAACCAAGCAATAAGATATCATTGCTCCCCAACTTCACAGCTAAATTTATCAATGTTCAACTTAGATGCACATACCTTGTATTTAGAAATCGTCCACCAAACACCGGAGATACAGGTTCGCAAAGTCAAAATTTACAGTGCACCCAAAACCAGAGGTTTTGAAAAAGGCGCTAGTCATGATTTGTATCGTGGACATTTTTCAAAGGACCTGCAGACTTTAATTTTCCATGTTTTGCTTTTGAAAAGAATAAAAGAAGCATGGGCATGGCGCTGATTAAACAAATATAGTAAAAATGTGGTAAGAGTGATAAAGTCGTGCCACATTTCCAAAATAAGCGTGCAGGTGCTCCTTTTCCTCTTCTTTAATACAAAACACTTGGGATCGAATGCAATGCAAGGACCGTTTCCTCAAAGGAAAAGTCACTTCAAGAACAATTGAAATAATTCAAGGTATAAAACTTTTCAAAAATATAAAGTAAAGGTCAAAGTCGAAAATTCTTTTACAAAATGCGTGTTTGTTGTCAAATTATGGCTAGGCCAATTCTCAAAACCTCTGGTTTCAGGTGCTCTCCAAATTTTGACCTTGTGAACTCATATCTCCGGTGTTTGGTGATCGATTTCCAAATGCAAGGTGTGTGCATTTAAGTTGAAGACCAACAAACGTAGCCATGAATTCAAAAAGTCCCGAAATATTATCGTTTTGTTGCCTTGTTGAGTCAAAAGGGGGTACTTTTTTTTGAGTCGCCCGGTAGAGAGGAAAGGGGGAGCAGGAGAGGAGAAAAGAGAGCTGCCAGCTCCGATTATTGGTCTGAGGTCTGCTCCTCTGAGAAGGCCTTCATAACAGTTTTGGAGGTCCTACAAGAGATGGATGATTAGATGATGGTTCTGTAAGAACTAGAAATAACCTCTTTTCAACTACCAACATCTTTTCATTGATCTCTTGCAGAGCTAAATTGGTAGCTCTAATAGTATTGCTTCGCAAGAAACGCAATCCTTTTATGCCATATCAAACTTGAACAAATCTACGTGTTTATAATAGTTCCTCCTATTCATGGCACTATTCTAAATGTGATGCCTCCTTATCCTATTCCCAACCTTCTCCTGTATGTAAACAAAATGTTTTTGTGCACGTTGTTTCAATTATTATTTTCATTGATTTCTTTTCACAGAAAATTTACTGGCCAAACGATAGAGGTATTGTACTTCAAGTACAAGGCAGCAAATAAACTATCTGTGCAGTAGCACAGAGAGTTTCACTTGGGTGACGTGGATACTCAGCTTTTCTCCTGTGTTGCTGCCTCTTGCTACCTATCATAACACCAATCTCGTCCGCAGAGTGAGTTTGTTGCTCTACCTCTACTCTGGGATACAAGAGGCCGTTCGGCAATTTGATTGGCTATTCGAAAACAATAGCAACCATAAATTATTTCTTGAAAGCTTCCTAATTATTCAACTGTCTTTTACAAGAATTAGTCACTAAGCAACAATAATTACGATCAAGCGTAACCTAACAAATTTCGCCGAAGCAGCTTTGCTGTGATGATAAACAATGCATTTTTTACAAAAATAAAGGAAATGTTTAAATCAACTTGAGATATGATACCTTGAAGTGAGTGATAGAACGTGAAGAAAATAGGGAAAACAACTGTCCTGTAACTGCCAAGAAGAGCTTAGCAGAGCCAGAGCCAGAGGAAGCGTCTAAGGTTTGTTGCCTTTGCAGAAAAGAAAATTGAGATTGTTATTTTCTTGTTCAGTAAAAAAAAGTGCATTGAAAAGTAAATTTACCGAAAAATTTGCGAACAGGAGAATTGAACATTTTCATTATTTCAAACAAGCAGCATTAATGCACTTGCATTCGAGTTGTTTCAACAAAATTGGAGGCACAAAGCGCCATTTACAACTCAGAAATCAAGTTCCTCAGCCAAATAAAAAAGAAAAGAGAATATTTGGTGAAGAAAGCACAGCGCGGCAAATTACACCTAACAACAAAGTTTGCAGAAAATTGGATTATGAATGTGAAAAATTTGCCATCTGTTCATCTTCAAGGCAGCCTAGATCCCTTCGAACCGAAGTCAATCCTTTCAGAGCGACAACTGCCATCAACAAGAAGAATACTGGAAGACGACATGAGCACACCAAAAGAAAGTACTGGATTCTCGATCATGGTAATTATGCATTTCTTTAACTTCTCAAAAACTGAACAAAGTTTCAAAAATGAGTTTCAAAATATTTCATCTTCATCCAGCCTAACAATAAAAATGTAAAATTTTTAGCAGTTGCACTCCTAAAAATCAAACACTGCTGTAATGATGGTCCGCTAGTACCACTTGAAGTGAATTTCAATTTCTTGTTAACCCCTACTTACTTGACCTACTTTCAAAAGTGGACAATTTGAAAGGAACTTTCCTGCTCAGTAATCCGCTAATCACGACCGGTGATCATGATGAAAATGAAAGAAATTTAGCAAATACAGTGACAAAACTGACTAGGATACAACAAGATTAAACAAAGAGGCTAACAGCAAAATTAAACGTTTGGAGATTTCAAAACCAAATCTTTCATGAAGGAAAAGCTGTAATATTCACTCACGTTAGACTAGCACTTGGCCGTAGTAGAGGACAGAGGCAGTTAAGTATGTTCTGTAATTATGACTTCAAGATTGAGCAACATTTCTGATTTCCAAGTATTTCGCAACTGGCCAAACAAGGCGCTCTCCAGATGTTTCCATACGCATGCATAAATGATTACGATGAATCAGATCACAACAATCCAGCCACAAATCACACAGGAAATAAAATCTTGCTTGAGATCTAAATTTAGGAGCGTATCGTATAAAGGAGATCATTGACATCAAGCTGATTCCTGCACATGCACAAAAATAGGAGTGTCCAATAAATAAAACAAATCAGGACTTGCCTGTGCTGTACAGTATGTGTATTACGTACATACTTTGATGTGTGCTACTGTTCATGAAGGTCAGTATGCATTAAATTCTGGAAAATCCTCATGTTGCTGTATGTGTATTACAGATTTTGATATGTGCTATTTCTCCCTATACAAATTTTTCCCCAAAAATCAAAACCAATTAACAAAATATTTGCTCCAATGTCTACAAAAATATCTACAGCAACATTATTAACTGTTCCTTTAATCCAAATACCTTCTTTAGCCAATCGAGACACCAAGGAACAGTTGGTATCGACAAAATATGACTGTTGATCAAGAGGGGTTGATTGTTCCTTTTCCCCCTCTCCCTCCATCTGGCATCAGGAACTGGGTGTGATCTGCTGGGAAAATTCACTTGTTGCTGCTTGTGCCACAATGGGTTGTCGTCTTTGGGGACAGTTTCTTCGCATATGTCCAGGTTGGTGACATTAAAAACATGTGATTGGGGCTCGTCTGTCCTTTTGTGCTCTGCATGGGCATGCATTAGGACATGGGCTGTTTGGGGGGCTCCTGGTTTTTCGCAGTTGTCTAGGCTTGGACGGCTGTTGTGAGGCCCTGTATCGCTTTCCATATATCTTGATTACTCTTAATTCTGTCCTCGTTGAACTTCTGAATCAGGCCTAATATTCAAATATGATTATTCTAAATTTAAGGATGACCAATTCCTTGAGGACTTTCATCAGATTAACTTTACTTATTTAGAAAATAGTGATATGGATGTGAGCAAAAAATTTGACAGATTTATGCAAGACCTTAGTACTTTGACAAATAAGCACGCACCAATCAAAAAGAGGAGTAGAAAGGAAATTAAACTGAAAAATAAGCCATGGATAAATAATAGAGTGCAAAAGATGATGAGAATCCGAGACAGAGTTTTGCTGAAATGAAGGAAAAATGCAACTGATGACAACCTTAAATTGTATAAAAAATTTAGAAATCGTGTTGCCAATGAAATAAAAAGAAGTAAAGAAAATTATTTTCATAACTATTTTTCTACTAACACTCAAAATATGAAAAAATTATGGTCAGGTATAAAAACCATCATCTCTCATAAATCTTCTACATCTTCTTTAATTAACAAAATCAAAGATAAGGAAGGAAATGTAACATCAGAACCAGGTAAAATGTCAAATATTTTTAATGATTTTTTTGTAAATGTTGCTGATGAAATAACAAAGACAATCCCAGTAACACCTAAGTCTCCCCTGGACTATTTAACAAACAGAACTTCTAATTCACTTTTCCTTACTCCAGTCACCTGGACAGAAATTAATGACATAATCAATATTTTAAATCCATCTAAATCCGTAGGTCCTAACAGTATACCCATAAAATTATTAAAAATCATTGGATCCTCAGTTTCTCCACTTCTTGCTCTTCTTGTGAATCAGTCTTTCCAGTCTGGTACTTTTCCTGATAAACTTAAGATAGCCAAGGTGATAACTCTATTCAAAAAAGGGAATCCTGAGCTACCATCTAACTATAGGCCAATTTCTCTTTTACCCATCTTCAGTAAGATATTTGAGAAGTTGATGTACAGGCGACTGTATAGATTTTTAGAAATAAATAATGTTCTTTATTCCTTACAATTTGGATTTCAAGAAAACCACTCTATTGATCATGCGCTGGTGAGTTTGACAGAAGCTATTAGAAACACACTTGATAATAAAAAATTTGGTTGTGGTATTTTTATTGATTTACAAAAGGCTTTTGATACTGTGAATCATAAAATTTTGTTATCAAAATTGGAACACCATGGGGTGCGCGGTTGTGCCCTTGAGTGGTTTAAATCTTATCTGTCTGACAGAAAGCAATATGTCTCTGTCAATGGAAATAATTCTAACTTACTTTCAATTACTTGTGGTGTACCACAAGGTTCTGTACTAGGCCCATTACTTTTCCTTATCTACATCAATGATCTACCAAATGCTTCTAAGAAACTTAATTTCTATCTCTTTGCTGATGATACAAACATCTACTGTGAATCAAATGATTTATCTAACTTAATTAAAATCGTTAACAAAGAACTTAGATCAATAAAGAAATGGCTTGATGCTAATAAATTATCATTAAACATTGATAAGACAAACTATATTATCTTTCATTCTCCTTCTAAAAATGTTCCTTCTGATTCTACGATAAAAATAGGGAAAAAGCATATTAAAAGGGTCAAGTTTGTCAAATTCTTAGGACTCCTCTTAGATGAGCATCTAAGCTGGAAATACCATCTCAGTGAACTTTCTAAAAAATTAGCCAGAACTTGTGGAATCTTTTTCAAAATTAGAAACTTACTTCTCTTAGATGTTTTACTTTGCTTGTACAATGCTTTGTTTCTGTCCTTCTTACAATATGGTCTTATTGTTTGGGGTCAAACATATGCATCATATGTTGATCCAATTTTTAAACTACAGAAAAAAGCAGTCAGAGCTATCTCATTTCAGCCTCGCATGTCACCCTCTCTTCCAATCTTTAAAGATCTTAAACTTCTCAAACTTTCTGAGATATTTGAACTCCGACTTTTAACCTTTGTCTTTGACTCTGTTAATAAAACTTCACCTAGTTGCTTTCATAACTTCTTCCTATTCAATTCATCTGTTCATCAATATTCAACGAGACAGGCCAGTCAAGGAAATCTATACTTATCTCGAATAAACAGTCTTCAATATGGTTTAAAATCAATTCGATATCTTGGTGCTAAACTTTGGAATTCAATACCCGTTGAACTCCGTAATGCTCCATCGAAAATATCCTTCAAAAAGCAACTGAAAATTTACTTACTGAACAAGGTTAATGAATAATTCAAAGCTATGTTTGATTCTGGCACAATTTCTACTTTATCATACGAAAATCAAATGTGTCCATCATAATTTCAAATTTTCGTAGGACAGGGGGGGCTCTCTCCTCGATTAGTTTACCTATTGAGAGAGCTCCTCCTTTAAGTAATTCCCTCCATACAATTTATTCTTTTCTCTGTATTTGTATATTGTATTAATTTTCCGTACCAATGTATTAATTTTCTGTAATATTTTCTTTTCCTTGTAGTTTAGTTAGCTGTTAGTATAGTAAATTATAAATTGTATGAAGTGAATTTATAATATATGAAACTGAAAACTGAAACTGAAAACTATCATGTCTTCTGACACTTCATTGACTCTGGAGCGTTTTCCAACGGAATTAAGGAAGACTTCCCTTCTTTCAGCAGCTTGAAGAGCTTCTTGAAATGTGTTTGAGCACTTCTTCCAGACCGTCTCTAAAATATCTGGTCTGAGTCCCTTAATGAAGCTCTCACATGCAATACGGTCTTGTCTTGCTCCATCGTCCAAACCATCGTGTCCTTTCGTGACCAGCTTCTCCACCCGTTCGGAAAACTCTACGACAGACTCCTTGGGTCCCTGTGTCACTTCTTGAAGTTTTTGTTTTCCAGGAATCTCTTTTCCTGCGTATTGGAATACTCATCCAGACAGTTCTTCAGGTCATCCAGATTATTTCGCACCTCTGCTGATAGTCTCCAGTATATTTGTCCTGCTCTTCCCATCAGGTACGCAGGCATCATTGTCAGCTGCTGTGCTGGTGTCAAATTATTAGCATTTGCTGCGACATCCCAACGAATCAACCACTCTGAAATATCCTCTTCATCACTGCCAGAAAATGGGCGTATGTCAATATTTGTTCTTCTTGGCCTCGCATTATCTCTCACAAGAGCTTCGCGGAGATCTGCCTCTTCACCAGCTGCAATCGATTCATTATCGCCAAGGTTTCCTCGAAATCTTGTTTCAGGCTATTTGATCATGGCAAAACTTTTATGTAGAGTTTGTCAAGTATTTCTCTTGATAAAATCCCGCTCCTCTCACCATTTAAATTGTGACAAACTTCCAAGTATTGTGCACAAGAATTAGGCAAGTTTTATCGAAAAAAACTGAACTTTCTTAATTTTCTTTACTTCACAGACTAAAGCTACAGTCTCTAGGAAAGTACCACGAAACCTCTGTGTACTCCCTACACCTATGCCGCCTGCCTAGCAAAAACCTCATCAAAACGGTCAGTTATTTATGCAAAATCAAAGTTCTAAAATTAAGCATTTCTAAATACGGCAAACTACAAATTATTACGTATAGCTAAATAATGTTTCTCGAAAGGGAACATAACGTAATACCACTGCAGCTAAAATAAGCAACTACATCACAGTTTGGGGCAAATCCCTAACATAAATAAAGCTGAGAACAAAGGAGGGGAGTTCTTCTTGCAGCGTCATGCACATTTGTGCAAGAGGGGGGGGGGTTCCTATGCTATGCAAATAGTCTCCTATGTAATACACGAAATTACCTACTGCAACCTAAAGCGCCTAAGTGCCTGAGGGTGGAGAACAAGAAGGGCCTAAGCATATTGTGACATTGGCATGAAGAGGGTCCCAGCACCAAAGACAACACCCACATTCATCGATATGGTGGTTGTATAGGTCCAAAGTACGATTCAATGGAGAAATGATTCTGCAATCAAGAAAATATCAGTTTTTGGCCAATGACATAAATAAGCAGCGTTTCATCGACCACTTAAGCGAGAAACTCAATCAAGTGGGATGCTCAACAGGTCAGCCTAATGGGGATGCTGATCTTCTCATTGTACAGACGGCAGTCAGTTGCATTGCCTCAAAGCCAACTGTTGTGATAGGTGAAGACACTGACAGATCTCACAACAGTTTCACGTTGAAACTTGCAATTTATCACGGGTTTCCTTCATTGGAAACGCCGAGTTTGCAACTTGATAAAACATTGGAAATGGAAACGTTCCTTTAACCATAATTTCTCAAGTTGAAAACTAATGCGTAAACCTCATGTTTCCTATTGGTGTGATTTAGAGAAACCACAGGAAACTGGACCTTTAACAGCAGATTACGTCTTAAAAAACACGATGAAATTTGTGTATTTCTTGCCATGGTGCACAGAAACGTTTGCAAAGTACGATTTCATTGCATTCTTTCTTACGTATAATTATGAATAGGAATGTTTGTTGTGTGTGGTAATATAACAATTAAAGGACAATTCAATAAATATGTAATTTCAGTACCAAAAATAAAGTAAGCATCTACTTTAAATATCCGCCTTATTTTTGGTACTTGAAATCCTCTATTTTTCATATGGTTGTTTACTTATACCGGGTGAGTCAGACCGGGTGAGTCAGGAAAAACGTGGGGTGTTTGGCGGATTGTGACATCGTGTTCAGCCACTCGATCGTAGCGAACTAAGTTTTTTCTTGCAGCCAGAGGTTTGACTTAGATCATAAGCATTTCCCCATCAAAATCGGTCACTTGATGTATTAATCAGAAAATATTTTCTTCGTAAGACGTTGTATCGGAGTTTTGCAAACTTATGAAATCTTTGATAGAGCCCCTTCAGCATTTTACCCCTACCAAAGATGCAGGTACACATGGTATTAACAGGGGAGAATGAAATAGTTTTGTCATGAAACATTGCGTTGATCTTGTTGAAATAAATCTCTTTATAGCACAAAGAAGCATGGGTTTTTACTGTCTCTCAAACATATTCTCTTTGCAGGACAATTATAACGTGACAAGGCATTCCAGAGGAGAAAACACTATTTCCAAACTGTTTCATTCTCCCTTGATAATACCACGTGTACCTGCACCTATGGCAAGGCTAAAATGCTGAAGGGGCTTTTAGGTTTCCTCAGTTTGCAAGACTCCCATACAAAGTATTAGGATGAAAAATCTTTTTTAAATAATGAATCACGTGACCGATTTTGATGGGGAAACGTTTATGATTTAAGTCAGATTTATGGCTGCACGAAATGATTTAGTTCACAACGGTCGGTTGGCTAAACGCAACGCCACAGTCCGCCAAACACCTCACGTTTTTTCTAACTCACCCGGTACATTGTTTGCTAGTTCGCTTTTCCTTGTTCTCTTGTATCAAGAAACATACGGTTGCTAATAAAAATTCCATTCTATACCATATACAAAGAAGCAAACAAAACAGTGACAAGTCAAGCCCAACTGGAACCTCCTTGGGATTGCATTTCCGTTAGAATGCAATAAAACGGAAGAAATAATCTAACCAACATCAGATGCATCATTTAAAGTCTCATTGTTACGTTTCAATGTTAACATAAATCACATAAACTATCCGTTTATGAAGTAATAGGAACAGACAAAAAAGAAGAGGTAATTGCTCCCATGACAGACTCAAGAACCAAAGAGACTGCACACAGACTACCATTACCAGAAAAATGCACCAGTAGAAGCAATTTGACATATTGAAGAATCTACTTAACAATTATTTCATTTTCGGTTGCTTTTCAGGAATATTCTTGGAACCCAGCTCAGACAGAGTTATTTTTGGAAGGCTTGAGTGACGCAACGAGGCCTGCCTTATTGAAAGAGCTTTTGGAAGTTTTGCCACAGAATTGCCCATACCAGTTCACTTCCAATGTTGGTAGGAAAGATATAGAATTTTGGTAGGTTTAAATTTTGATTATGTTGCTTTTCCAAACAGCTTTTATAGATATGCAACTTTTATCCAAACTCTGTTTCTTGGCATTCTTCCTAATTTTTAGAAGCAGTGCAAAGAACAGGAATTCCACTTCTTTTACAATGTTAACAGCTTGTACGATTGTACGATTCATGTTGATTGGCCCTTATCCTCCGCATTCACCATTGTGTTTTTCTTGAATGTTGCCTTTTTATTCGTATCTCATTGTTGCAATGGAACTGATGTTAATCCTCTGGCTCTTCCCATGGTGACGTAATAAGCATTTTCAATTAGCACATTGTTTTCAATCCCTCTCAACAGGCTGCAATTCCAAGAGAAATTGATCATAACTAAAGACGCTCTTGAAAAATGCCGACTGCTGCAGGATAAATTGAGTGGGGGATATTTGGATGGGGAGGTCTGAAAATATTGTGAGCCACACCCTTTACTTTGGCTTAGAGTGCATCTCCCAATATCATGCTTGCCACTAGCAAAAGGAACCTTGATAATTTTCTGACAGTTATCCTGTAAATCAGAGCAGGAGGAAAATTTTTGAAGAAAGATCCTTTACTTTATCTCAGAATGCCCCTCCCAATATCATGCTTGCCTTTAGCAACAAGGAAACCTTGATCCTTTTGTGACAGTTATCCTATGAATCAGAGCACAATAAAATTTTTTGAAGAGAGATCCTCCCCTTTGGCTTAGAATGCACCTCCCAATATCATGATTGCCGTTAGCAATAAAGAAACTGTGATAGTTTTCTGACGGTTATCCTAAAAATCAGAGCACGAGGAAAATATTAGAAGAAAGTTCCTTTACTTTCGCTTAGAATGCACCTCCCAATATCAGGCTTGCCAATGCTAGAATGGAAGATTTGACATTTCTCGGAAATCCTTACCTAACCTATACCCAGCTATTTTCTCTTCGGTTTTAAAGGAATCTTGAGGACCATCTTTCGATAAAAGTGGGGGGGGGGGAATTGCCATGCCACTGGACTGATGAAAAATATTGGTGCAATGTTACCATTAACTTGCGTACCAGGGAAACACCTGCCTTTCTAAAAGGCTGCTACTTTGAAGTCATACTCGAAATTCTCAATTTCAGAAGATGTCTATTGCTTGATATTGTTTGTTTGACTGGAATAAACAATTTTGCGCTCTATTTTTAGGTACCGTCATCTCGTACCAACTGACCTGTTACAGCAGTGCTTTGAACCGGTCAACGTGAAAGGAGATGGCAATTGCCTGTTTCGATCTGCTTCCATGCACCTGTATGGAACTGAGAAGAACTGGAGCTGGGTGAAACTTCATGCTTTGAAATATGGATTGCTATCCATGGATACCATCTTTGAGCAAGTACGCACTACAATTTTTCTTTCAAATTTTCTCGAATGCTAAACCATCTCTCATTTGCTTCTTCGCAAATTTACTAAATATAAAGAACTTGTGTTAAGATATTGCTAAGATGTTGTGGTCATCCGCACATTTACCTATGCCTAACAAAATTAGATCTCACATTTATTACATCTGTGGCGGACCTCTCTATGTCTTTCTGCTAAAATAGCGTGATTATTCTCACGTCTCACGCTCATTTGTATTTCTTCTTTAGCTTGAAACCATTGATAAAGACAATAGAAACCTGGCGTTTGATGTAACCAAGGATGAAATTTTGAGGAAGCATCAACACATTGTGGACGACAAAAGTTTTCCTTGTGTGTGTGCCAAAGAGGAAATTGTGCGCACAGTGGAACACTACAGGGATGGAAGTATGCTTGTGTTGATTTTTAATTCCTATAATCATCAATAGGGCATGATGTCACAAGAGCACTGAATACACTATACCATCTTGTTTTCGGGTACATTTCGTTGGGATTTCATTAAATATAATAATCAATTATAATAAAGCCTCCTTCTCTGATAAGCCCCTCCCCTTGGGACAAAATTTTAAGCAACCCAGCCCTCTCTATTAAGCCCCCCCCTCCACATGCATCGAATCCCAGAGGTTACCAAATAATTTCCATTTATTGAGCTAAGTAAGTTTGCCTGCTAATTTTGATATGGTTTAAGATAAAATGGTGTCGAATTTTGCTCGTAAAATTGTATGCTGAGTCCACAAAATGTTGTTTTCGTTATGGTGTAAAGAACTAAAAAGTTATCCTTTGTTTCATTGTCGTTTGATTTCATTCCATGGCACCACGCTAGAACTCAATATTGTGAGTGAATTAATCCGCAAGTTCGAAATAGCAACTGTGAGCAAATTTTGGGTTTGGAAGGTCGCAAAGAACTTTGGAAGCACAGGTATGTACAATCAATGGTGTTCAATTTCATATTTTAAATTTCTCTGCATACAATATACACACTTTTACAATTATGCACTTACAATTTTACTTACAATAGCAAAATCATATTTTCTTAGTTCTTCGAAGGTGTAGCAAAATGATTTTAGAAATTAGCAGCTGCCCTTTCACTGTTTCAAACTTTTTTTTACAACACACTTGATGTACACTTGTACTTGCTCGTGCACACAGTGCTGATTTGTGCTTGTGCACAGGCCACAGCAGAAGGGAAATGTCAGCTGAAAAATCCTAGTTTCTTTAGTTCCTAGCTGTGTCAAAAAAGTTTTTTTTTATCTTTGCAGCAAAATAGCCAATATAATATGTCAAAATATTGGCTTAATCAGGCTTGACCACATATTTAACACAGTTCTTTTATATTTCAGTATTTGATCAAGCCAATAAATCTTCAATTAAGTGGAATGATGAAAAGATTCCATTCGTTATCCTAAATCGAAAAGCGCTTGATTGACAACATGGCAAAGACAGAGTCAAGAGCAAGAAATTGAAGAGACTGGAAAATAAGGTACACAATAATGTATTGTTTCAGCAGACATGTTTGTCAGAAACAGGCACCAGAGATCCACACCTTAAGATACAATTTGAATCACTTAACTGTGCCAATTTCTTGGTTTCACACATAAAATCTATGTTTTAAAATTTTTAATTTACTATCGTCAAAACTTAAAGAGACATTGCCAGCAGAAAGAGTTAGTCACTTAGCATTCTTATATGATTTAACTGGAATCTTCTTGAGCAAAATGTGATGGTAAATGATTAGAAAATACAGTTAAACAGGTATTTAAACATTTTTCATTTGACTTTCAAGGAAAATTTCCATGACTACACCAGGAAACAAATCAAAGTACAAGAAACAAAGAAGTTTGGATGCACTGCACAAATATTTGTACAAGAAGAAATTTGGTTTCCAACTTACAAGATATTCAATCACATAGCAATAATAATCCCTTATTACCTGAAAGATTCTAACATTAATCCCTTATTACCTGAAAGATTCTAACATTTAGAACCTGCAACAAAAAGAATGCTAAGTGACTAACTCTTTCTGCTGGCAATGTCTCTTTAAGTTTTGACAATAGTAAATTAAAAATTTTAAAATCATATTTGTGTAAGGTAAGGACTAGTGTCTGGCATTTAAGTTTCAAATTCATACTTCCCAATTCCAAGGCGTTTTTACTCAAGTGTGAACCAATTCTATGTAGAAAAGTCAGTGTTGTGGCCATGAGAGGTATTCTTTCCACAAGGGGAGTTTTCTAACGATAAAAAGGGCATCATCTCAAACAATTTTCGCTCGCACAGAGATTTGCTCCCATCACCAAATGGTACCAGGTGTCCCAAAAAATACTCCTGTTTAAAAAATCACCAAAATTCGCTTACACAACCGATCTTAAATTTTCCTTTTTTGTCAAGTAGATCAAGGACCAAATAATTTTCCCGGATATAGCAAATTTTGTAATTGGTTTGAAAATTAGCAAATTTAGTTCTTTTTGGAGTTACCTGGTTTTGAATCATACTGCAAAAAAATCACTGGTGATTGCCAGATCAAATTTTTGTGCATGGAAAGCTTCTAATTTGGTCATAAATGAAAGAAAGAAATGCACAATATCCTTAGAGACTTAAATGATGATAAAAAATCTGAAAATGTTGACTCTTAGGCACAATTGAGAATTTTGCTTAAAAACTATAGCTCAAAATAAGGTTTTTCAACCTGGAATTTTTGTACTTTGTTGTACAAAAAGCAAAACTTTTACAATCTAGAAATATTTTTGATTCCCTGACAAAACAAGTGCAAAAGAAAATTTTATCAAAGGTTTGATAATTGATTTTTGGTGATTTTTTAAACCGGAGTACTGTTTTTGGGACACCTGGTATGTTTCTTTGTTCCGATGAGAGTGCAGAAGAACCATCATCCTTTAGTTTCAAAGCATTTTCTAAAGAAGGAACCAGTCTTAAAAGCATTGGCACATTGTGTAGGAGACGAGAGACAAAAGTCACAGTTTTCTAGGGGGCGCCAAAAATAGGCTGTGCCCCCCAGCCAATTTGGAGCCACCATGTCACTGCTCTTTGCAGTCACCTTCCTCATGAAATGGAGCATCTTTTGTTGTACAATGACTGCAAACTTTCAGAAGGGTATTAAATGAGAAAGAAAAATACCAGCTTTGTGAAGCGACATTGGTTTTTATGTGAAAAATGGAGAATCGCAACCAACATACTTTTACCTTTTGTAACAATGTTGTATGAGCTAAAAATAATTGCTTTTCACAGTCATGTTCCTCATAAAATGGAGCATGTTTTGTCGTATAGTGACAGAAAAATTTGACAACTTTGAGTATATTAAGTAAGGAAGAAAATGTTTGGGGGGCCACGCATTTTACTTGGGCTTAGAACGTGGCCACGCCCCACATTTTGCTTGAAAGTTTGAATTTTCATTTAGAAAATCAATGACAATTTCTGTAAGACTTTTCAGAAAATGGACAGTGTGAAATTTTTATTTCAATGAAAGTTTAGGACAAACTGCAAAAACTACTGTTGGACATATGGCAAACTCCACAGTACTTTCACAATGAAAAACATGTGTCATTTGAAGAAAGGTGTTGGATGTTGTTGGAATATGGTAATGAATGGTGCATTCTACACATCACAAAAGGGAAAACAATTATTCAAACTAAATATGTTTGGGAATTTGTGATTACTGCCATTATTCGTAAGAAAATTTACTGCTACAAAGCCCCTTTTGTCCAACCGATATTCCATACAAATATGACAAACCCTAACCAACAACAACTCGCAGCAACAGCTAATATAACAATTTCTAACTTATTTTGATTACTACCCATTTATTGTTTCCAAAGCAAACATAAATCAAAAGTTTTGCCCAAGTTGCATGGTTAAATACTGATTTAGTTCATGGTAAAATAACAGGGCCGGGCCTAACCACTAGCAGCACTGCATGCACAAAAATGAATGGCCTAACGAGATTGCCTCACAGTCGCTGAGCTTTTCCTTTATAATTTCTGGTATCTACTGAAGCTTTGAAACATTCTTGGATTCGTTGATATATCTTAAGTCTTCCAAATCGAAACTTCTTTCCCTCGTAGAAGGGGTAGCCTTACTCGCGTCATCGACCTGGTTGTCGCCTTTGAGAACATTGGCCGCCATCTTTTTGTGTGGCATTCTGTTTCGTAAGCAGCTTGTTCTTCATCTGGTGATTGGCTAATAGTCTAGTCATTTCTATCAGACGTTCTCCCATTATTGGCTTGCACCCCTCAAGGTTCTTTCCTATTGGCTTGCACCCCTCAGTTTCAAACTATGAGTGCTCCCGCCAATTTAAAGCAACCCTTGTGCAGCTCTCTGATTGGTTTGCACCAACTCCTTACACGAGTTGTACTGTGCCTGCCTCCCTCCGCAAGAGGATTTGGGCATGGAAACGAGGAGATTCTCCTTATGAATAAGGACTCTTTTTTTGCGATTATCAAAGCTGCAAGAAGATGCCCTCCGATAAATTTAGCGTCAATTAATGGGGCCTGTGGGGTGGGGGGGGGAGCTAAGAAACAAGAATACGGTGATTTCATGGCAATTCATCATTCAACAATTTTAACAAGTGATATCTCACTAATATTTCACAACAGAAGACTGTTGGAAGTTTGCCTTTCCCAAAGTAAATGATTTCCTTGCAGCTTTGACAGATGCTTGAGCACCCATTGCACCCCCTGGATCCGCCCCTGGTATCGACAAAGTTTGTTGAAATGAAGAAAATTATTACAGAACTATCTAAACATTCAAAACTGGCTGAGAAGAATGAGTTTTTAAGAAAAGTATATTCTCCATCAAAGTAAACAAATCAGTTATCAGTTAAACAAACTGAGAGCAGTTAAGCTGAGAGCAGTCAAGAATTTAATATTTCAAGCATTGAGCAATCATTTGAAGTGATAAGTAAGAGCTATGAAGTCATAACAGACAGCTCAATAGAAGATTAGCAGTTGGAAAATGATAGATGCTACAGGCTATTGAGGTTGGTGGAGCTTGATTCTCCATGGGGATAAATTATATGATAGCCGATCACCTGTTCTCCACCCCAGACACCTTCGCCAACCTTGTGACCTTTGCACCAAATCCCGACCCCGAGCTTAAAACATCTATAAAACATCTTAGATCCATTGCCTTTGCTGCATGTGACAAAGCATGGAAATGCTCCCCAGGCAGCAGCAACGTCCATGGATCACCTGGTTTCTGCACTGACTGGTGCACTTCCGTGTCCACCTGCACCTGTAGCTGCACCTGCCTATGAACCTCCGTACCAGCCAGCACCACAGCCACACCTACATGGACAGTAGTACGTATCTCCACATCCATATGTTTATCCACCACCTCCATATTATGGACAGCAACCACCACCATCCGCAGCTTACCATCCCCTACATGTCACCTCACAAGCACTAGAAACAAACATTCAAGATCCACTCAATCTTCTCCTAGCCACCACACCTCCACCTACACCTCGCCAACAACATGGACTACCTCAGACAACAATCATTCCACCACCCTCAAATCTTGCCTGTCCCATGCAGCAGCCAATGGGACACAAACACAATACACCATTTTCACCTTCAGCACCTGCAATTCCCACTACACCAGTCACATCAACATTCCTGCCAAGCGCACAGCCATCACAAACATCGCATCACCAAGAGAAACCATGTTCCTTGCCGGCATACAGTAAAAACCAGACCCTAGGACCCTAGGACCCTAGGACCATTAAGTACCAATGTATGATAGGACCCTTAACACCAGAGGGTCCTCACCCTCAAGAGAGAACAGAATATCAATATTTCCTCATATAATACTACCATTTTCTGCTGTTTTTATTACATCAGATCAGATGACGTCAAGAGTAGATTTAAAGATTTTTTCTATGTTGTGTGAATTTATTACAGGGAAAGAAAGGCTTCATATTTTACAGTGCTTTTCATCAGCGAAACGTTTCCACCCGTTTCATTGCTAATCGTGGAAAAATTTCATATCTCCATGGTGTTCATGCTGAAGAAAACAGTAAGAAAACAAATGATTCTTTACGGTGGAATGATGCCATTATTGCTCTCTGTTCTAAATTTCAATGAAATTCTATTGCCGCTTTGCTTCATTGACATGAATCCTTCTTTGAAAGGGTGTTGTTTCAACTTCAAAAAGTTCCTTAGAAACCTGATTTGGTTTTCTAGGGTTTCTTTTATGAAGGAACCTCAGAAAACAAATAGAGAATTTCAAGCGACCTTTTGAAGTTGAAATATTTCTTTTACTGCTGAAATACAAATACCTGCCAAATCGCAGAAGAGTTCAAAAAACTTACTTTTCGTTGTAAATCCTTTCCAAACTACATAAACAATTCAACTTTTTTGTGGTTTGGATGCAAACCATTCGTTTGGTAGCCTGTGTGCAGCCTCAAATGCACGCAGGCTATTCGTTTGGTAACTGGGTGTAGTAGGAGGAGTTGAGGCTGCACGCAGGCTATGTGTAGTAAAACATCCATGTGGAATCATTATTATTATCATTATGTAATAAATTCACACAGCACTATAGAAAAATTTCTCTAAATGTACCTCTTGACGTCATCTGATGTAATAAAAACAGCGGAAATAGTAGTATCATATGAGGAAAAGGTGATATTCTGTTCTCTCTTGAGGGTGATGACCCTCCGGTGTTAAGGGTCCTATTACACATTGGTACTTAATGGTCCTAGGGTCTGGTTTTTACTGTATGCCGTTCCTTGCCACCTATACAGACATTGCTTCCACATTCCATAACATGCCCACCATTACCAGAAGTCCATCCCACTGTGATCCAGCTCTTTAGAAATTGTGGAATTAATCCCAAAAAATGAAAACTCGAGTATATACTATTTGAGGGTTTCATCATGACGAACACACATTGATCTATTTGATAAAACAAAAATCCGTCTTTTAAATCCAGAGATATGATTTTTTAAAGTTTGACTATTGTTGCGAACTGTTGCTTACATTGCAATTTCTGGCCTTTTGTTTGTTGTATCGTTGAAAACATATACATTCAACTTCTCTGAACTCTTCAATAAATGCACCGATTCTTTTAAACTTTTTTTGTTCTACAGATAACCACCTAAGCTATCTAAAAATACAAAGCTATTTTGCAAAATCTCAAGTATGGTATAAATCGCATAGGACCCTTTTAAGCACGAAAACCTGGCAAACATAAACAAATCTACGGTTTGGGTATCAAATATCGCATTTTGAAAGGAGAAATTCCTTTTTAATTAGCTAATTATAAAGGACACATCCTTATCTAGATAAAGGCTGATCTTTGAGTTAAAGATCAACGCATGGAAATCCATTTATATCACAGCAATTCCAAAACATTTGGAAATATGATTTGTATCAGAAGAAAGGGCAAAGGCTAATCTCCGAGATGAGGTCTCCAAGATGAGAAATTCTGTTTGAATTTATGTCAAATAGTCGCACTAGACTAGCTCATCAGAAAGCAGCCAAATCAAAAGTTTCCCCAGCAATTTATTATCCAGCCCCTTTCAATTGCCTCAGACCAAGATAAAATAAGGTCTCCTTGTTTCATCTTGCTCAAATTAAAGATCTGCCAAAACAAATTAGTGAATACCTTTCGCACGAAATTTGAACCATGACCCAATTATCTTGATATCATCTCAAGGAAAAATCCTGAAATATTTTAAATATTTGGAATCAAACTAGTGTGAGTGAAGAATCAAGAGTTCACTTCACTGTAAACCAGCACAAAGTCGCCAATGGTATCAATCTTCAGAAAGCGGCCTTTGAAAATCACCAACATGGCAGATAAAGACCAAAAGCAAGAGCAAGTAACAGTACCAAAATTGAAGAGAACGGATTCCTTGACAATAGATCCGCGAAAGCCATGGACTCAAATAAAGTTAATCCAAGAGACAACACCTATTTTGAAGAAGCATGAGGAATCGCTGAAGCGAAAATGAAGATAAAGATCTGGAGCCTGAACTAAAAGGGCTTGAGCCTGAACTGAAAAATAAACACAACGAGAAGAGCAACACATAGTACTCAAATCTTTCAAAACATCCAGTGTAAAATTACATCATAGTTTGCTTTGGAATAAATGGTTTGTGAGGAACTTGGGTTTTTAGCTCCAAGTCTGCTGTGGAAATTAGTTTCCGAAAAAGGCAGCATCTATTAAATTTGAGGCCACAAAGTCATCAAATTTATAAATTCTAAACCAGAAAAGCTACAAATTTCTTCTTGCAACCATATTGCAGACCTTCATAAACTATGGTTCGTAAACTTGACATTTGTATCCATTTGCCTCTATTGATTTAAGATTTACAATGATTTAAATTTTTCCAAAATGTTCCATGATGGCAGATTTATGGCAAAGTACCATAAGTTCATTTCAAGCCTTTCTGGTCAAAGAAAAATGTCAGAATTTACACCCCCCCCCTTTTAAAGATTTGAGCTCTATGCTTAGAAGAGCAAGGATGATTGATGACCATTCGAGAAAAGTTTCATACAAAGAGAAAAAGGGCACTTATGAACAATCTCTTTGCATTAAAGACTTTTCAATCATCTATCATGTTTGGAATATTCAGTGTCTAACTGTTGAGCTGGCATCATCAGTGGACTGATGAATTATAAATGGTGAAATCTGCTACCATACAAAACAGTTGCCAGCATAGCAATGCTGTATGTGGGATCCACACCAAACTTGGTCAGGCGATGGACCCATGATGTGTTCATTGAAAAGTAGGCTCAATTTCTGACGCAAACGTTTTCGGTCCAAGCCTCAGATTATTTCATGGAGCATTCCTAAGTTTAGCTCTTCTCCCTTCAATGTTTTTTTAAGTAGCAGACTTCACACTGAAAAATGTATGATAAAGATGACATCAAAAGTTGAATTTTCTCATGAATACTGTATCTCAACAAGTGCGGTATTCAATTCAAGGGCACTCTTTAGCTAAAGGGACATTTCCTGAAAATAAAAAGGGCACTTCCTTGCTTATCAAACTGATTCGCTTTTGACAGGCATACAGTTCCCCTTTAACCGGCATAGTACACCTGTTTGCAGGTGTGGTTGCCATTTCTGATAATTTTAGTGAATTTTTATATGACCAATGAAACATTTTGAATGACAATATACCTGAAATCAGGGTTGGCTTCCCTTTTGTTACCAAATAGATTTTTTAACCCTTTGCATGCTGAATTGTGTTCAGGTGATTGCCCTGTGCAGCTGAATATTTTCCGCAAGAATTAAAATATGGCAGCTCAAAATTTCAAACCTGTTTTTCATCGGCAAGAAGTCTTTTTATTTGAAAATAAAGTTTACAAATATTGTTCAAAATTAACTGTAGTTTTCATCTCTTCTCTCTATATTACTGCGAAATACCTTACTTTGCCTTATTTAGCGGGAGATTGACTTTGGAGTGAGTTTTTGATGTGTTTACGGCGCCGCTCCGGCAGCCGCTGCTACTCAGGCCCATTTTTTCTTCCACTGCGTCACATACCTACCACCCTTAGCTAAAAAAGCTGCCATCCTTAGCAGCCGGTACATTCTCATGTATCCGAACCTTAGTTCTACAAAGATAGCAATCTCAGTATTTTGTCTATTAGGCTACATGTTGTACACAAATATAATGCTGATAGTCACTGGACCAGAGGCATAAGGCTTTTATTAGCCAAACCGGGGTCTGCTTGACCGTGGCAGATGATGATGCGCCAATTCAAAAAGTGTGAGAAGAATACGATTCTATATTACAAAATTTTTATAGTAACTTTGGAAAGATCTGTCTGGTTAAATAAATGCTATCTACAAATGAAAACAAGGGTTTGTTTTGAGCGTCACTATTTTGAAGGTGCTGATTTAGGGCACGAAATGGGCACACTGATTTTCATGATGGGGCCAGCCTTACTTTGTTACCAGAAAAAAACTGATTGGTCTTTTGACTTGCTTTCGACGTCCCGTACAAGAAGAGTTTTTAGCTGTTTGTATGAAGACTTGCTTTTGGACAGAACTCAGATGCTCCTTCATTGTTTTTGGATACAGTTTCAGTTCAAGTTCTAGGTTTAATAAGTTTATATGTGTTGGTGCTCTGTTTGGAAGAGGGTTAAAGTTATTGGAAAGAGCTTCTGCAATGAGCATATGGGTGGTTGCCATAACATTTGTGACATTTATGGGCAAACCGACATTTTTGATTGTTGCAGCTGTTGGAATTGAACAATTTGCAAATTGGCGCGTTTGAATTTTTGTTTTGACTGGATTGCTGTAATGTTTTTGTTTCCAGTTGAGCAAATTGAACATCATTCATCCTAAAGGCGGAATCGTATCTCGGCCAAGAGGAGACCGGATATCTGCGCTGAAACATGGAAATACACTCCTGGTAGGCTAATAATTCCGCGCCTAATTCTGGGTGGTAGAACAGCATGGTGCGAATGAAAAAATATTCTAGGCCTCGAGCCAGGATTGAAAATCATAAATTGTTTGATTCCTTGCATTTTTGGAAGCAAATGAGAGTGGCTGTTCTCCATTTGCAACCTGGTTAACTTTAAGATACAAATTATCTAGATTAGTTGATCCATCATACAAGGCGATTTAAGAAGCAAATTTAAGTCAACAAAATCTCGGTTTTATGTCTCTTAGTGGCTTTTCAGAAATTGGCGGAAGGAGATTAAAGCCAGCAGACATAGAATCACGAGGAAAGTTACCTTGGTATCCCTGTATTGGCGGTGCAGCTCCTGTTGGCATGTGGTCGGCTGACCGGGAATGCCGCATGGATCCAAGGTTCCGTGACAGTAGGGCATTGGGGTTTGGTGACACGACAATGGATGCTGGAGATAACTTCTGGGGCTGATGTTGCTGGAGCACGTTGGTTAATGGAGGGAGTTACTGCTGCTGAGGAATTTGGGGAGGTTATGCCCACATTTCCTAGCGGATGAGTCGATGGAGATGGACATTAGAAGGGGCAACTGGTGGTTGGGAAGGCAGACGAGAAATTGTGTGGTTTCTCTCCATATCTTCGTTGTCATGTTCGGAATCTTTGTCTTCTATGTCTGGTGTTCCTTGATCCAATACAGCAGTCGGATGGAGGTACAAAAATAACCGATCAATCAGCTCTGCTTTCTTGCCTATCGTTGACAAGGCGTATGCCGTGCAGCGCATCTGTAATGTCTGCATTTGCTTTTCGTCAAGCTCTTTTCCCTCGTCTTTATCACTTCTTGGGCTGACAACATGTTTCGAAATTTTAGTGGGATAACTTTTGACTACCCTGTGGGAAGCAACAAGAAAAAGTGACTTATGATGATTCTGCAGAGAGGTTATAACCACGCTGGGTATGGCCTAATTTTGCAGGGGGACTGGGAGCTAGATTAAGGAACCCATGCCTGACCTTGTTCTTAAAATACATTTACGCATGTGTAGATGTTTCAATTACAAAAGTGAAGTAAATTGTTACTTCATGCGATGTAGAGCCCTTTTGGGAGATTTAGGCTCACAGTTTAGCAAGTTTCTATTTTTAATAAGTTACTGTGAGCTTATCAAAATTCTGAGAGGCTCAGGCACCAGAAAGTGTTAATTTGTTAAGACAAATAAATTGCTTTACAAAACTTGTGTGGAAATTTCTAAGCCTGTTTTGAAATAAATGTGATATTTATGGAATTTTTAATCATGAAAAGCAAGAGAAGGCCGAAAGAGAATCTTTTGCACACAGAATTTCTAATTCTGAATTCTGGAATCTAAACTTCTTAAAAGTTCTTGGTATTCACCCCCATGATGAAATGGACGGTATAGAGAACAACTTTGATGTAACCATGCATAACACCGCAGGGTCCGTTGGTAAATATACCTGTCACGATTTAGGACATATCAATTTTTGTTAGAAGCCTGTTAGGTTCTAACAATCTAACAGTTCTGTTTCAAACTGCTTCAGAAAAAGTTAATTTGCATCACAAAGCAGATTATTTGTTTGAAAGATGACGTGGAATGTTCTTCTATGCAAATCCTGGTCGCCATTTTGTAACATATGCTATGATCAAGCCCTCTTTCTGATATATTGTTCTTGCCGTTGATATTCCCTGTCCATATCTACAAATTCCAGTCACAGCACAACAAACAGTATTATTCTAACGCAAATCAGTGCCTCAGTTGCAGTTCTCAGGTTCCATTTTAACCTTTCATGGCCCTCTTCTGGGGGCTTGCTCAAAGCTTGCGAAGGAACAAACCTAAAAACTATCAAATATAACACAACTAACATAATAACAAACCTAACACACCTAACATAACTAACACACCTAACATAACTAACAGACCAAACACAACTAACAAACCTAACATAAATAACATATCTAGCAAAACTAACACATCTAACATCACTAACACACCTAACATAACTAACACACCTAAGATAACTAACACAACTAACACACCTAACAAACCTAACACACCTAACACAACTAACAGTTGTGTTAGGTCTGTTAGTTGTGTTAGGTTTGTTAGTTGTGTTAGGTTTGTTAGTTGTGTTAGGTTTGTTAGGTTTGTTAGGTCTGTTAGTTGTGTTAGGTCTGTTAGTTGTGTTAGGTTTGTTAGTTGTGTTAGGTTTGTTAGTTGTGTTAGGTTTGTTAGTTGTGTTAGGTTTGTTAGTTGTGTTAGGTCTGTTAGTTGTGTTAGGTTTGTTAGGTGTGTTAGTTGTGTTAGTTATGTTAGGTGTGTTAGTTATGTTAGGTTTGTTAGTTTTGCTAGATATGTTAGTTATGTTAGGTTTGTTAGTTGTGTTATGTCTGTTAGTTGTGTTAGGTCTAACAGACCTAACAAACCTAACAAACCTAACACAACTAACAGACCTAACACAACTAACAAACCTAACACAACTAACAGACCTAACACAACTAACAGACCTAACACAACTAACAGACCTAACACAACTAACAGACCTAACACAACTAACAGACCTAACAAACCTAACACAACTAACAGACCTAACACAACTAACAAACCTAACACAACTAACAAACCTAACACAACTAACAAACCTAACACAACTAACAAACCTAACACAACTAACACACCTAACACAACTAACACACCTAACACAACTAACACACCTAACACAACTAACACACCTAACACAACTAACAGACCTAACACAACTAACAGACCTAACACAACTAACAGACCTAACACAACTAACAGACCTAACAAACCTAAAAAACCTAACACAACTAACAAACCTAACACACCTAACACAACTAACACACCTAACACAACTAACAAACCTAACACAACTAACACACCTAACACAACTAACACACCTAACACAACTAACAGACCTAACACAACTAACAGACCTAACATGACTAACAAACCTAACATAACTAACAGACCTAACACAACTAACAAACCTAACACAACTAACAGACCTAACACAACTAACACACCTAACACAACTAACAAACCTAACACAACTAACACACCTAACACAACTAACAGACCTAACACAACTAACAGACCTAACATGACTAACAAACCTAACACAACTAACAGACCTAACACAACTAACAGACCTAACATGACTAACAGACCTAACAAACCTAACACAACTAACAAACCCATAGAAATAGAAGGACTAGAATGCGCGGTCGGTCATGTGACGCGGCGCCACTGTGGGGAATCAAAATGGTAGCCTCAGGTTGGCAAAAGACGCGGGAAATATTTTAGTAAACACATAGTCGATCAATTAGAAGTTCGCCACATTAACTAATTTTTCGAGAAGTTTGAACGAAGAAAAAAGATGGTGATATCGTGTGCTGCATATGGGTGTGAAAACAGGTGGAGATTGAAGAAAGATCTCGGTCCAGGGGAGAAGAACATAGCGTTTCACAGGTGAGACTTGGGTTGTGCGTGCCGGCTTACTGGCTAGGCCATACCATAATATGATCGTTTCTTTGTCGTTGTGTGACGATAAAATTATTTAGATTTAGTTCAGTTGTGGTTTAATATTGCGAAAGTAATCATGCGAGGCTAAAATGTTCTTAACTGTTTTTTCAAATCCTTACTAACTTGCCTTTTCCCTAGGTTTCCCCATGATAATGAAGACTTATTGAAAAAGTGGATCCAAGCTATGCGTAGGAAAGGCTGGCATCCTTCAAAAAGCGAACGAATATGCGAGAAACATTTTCTCCCGGGTGACTATCAATACTCTCCAACCCTACCATATTCCCAGACCTTGGGAAGGCGTTATTTAAAGAAAGATGCAGTGCCATCCATATTTAATTTCCAGAGCACTTGGTCAAAAGAAATGTTGAGAGGAAGGCACCACCAAAGAGATCCCATCCCCCTGAGTCAACAGAAACTGCAGTCCCAACTAAGGCCATGAAAGTTATAAATGTTCAGGAAATAGATCATACTTATGCTTGTAACATTTCCCCCAGAAAATTGAAAGCTAAGTATGAAAGGAAACTAAAACAAAAAAACAATAAAATAAAAAATCTACGCAAAAAAAATTTGAGGAAAGAGAAAAAAATCTGTGATTTGATATCAAAGCTAAAAGCATTCAAGATGTTGTCAGAGGAACTGAGTAAGATCTTGAATGAAAACTTTGGCCATATGACAACTGCTCTCATCAGGAATGAATCAAAGAATATTGAAAAAACAAGCGGTTCAAGGTATTCTGATGAAATAAGAGAGTTTGCTACAACTCTCCATTTCTATAGCCCAAGAGCTTATCGATTCATCAGAAAATCTCTTCATCTTCCTCATCCTGCCACCATCAGATCCTGGTATGTCAATATCAACTGCGAGCCAGGTTTTCTTCAAAAGCCTTTTGACCATGTTGAAAATATGGTCAAGGATGGTCAGGCAGATTGTGTCTTACTTTTAGATGAAATGAGCATAAAAAAGCAGGTCCAATGGGACCGAAGAAATAACAAGTTTGTCGGCCATGTTGACTATGGAGACATAAAGGCTGAGGAAGCTGATACTGAAGCTACCAATGCCCTCGTTTTTATGGCAGCTGGTCTTCAAAAACCATGGTTTGTACCAGTTGCCTACTTCTTGACTAATGCCCTAAATGGGGACATTTTGAAGCAACTCTTGCTTGAAGCCATTAAAAAACTATCCGAGAGAGGGGCAAATGTTCTTGCTCTGGTTTTTGATGGTGCTCCCAAAAATTTAGGAATGGCAGAAAAATTAGGATGCGACATCAAAAACCTTGATGGATCTTTTGATCATCCATCCAAACCAAATGCCAAAATACATGTAATATTGGACATCTGCCACATGCTAAAACTAGCCAGGAATGCCTTTGCACATTTGAGCACTTTTTGTACTCCCTCTGGAGAGAGAATATCATGGGAATATGTTCTTGCTCTTCATCGTACACAGCAAGAAGATATTCTCCATTTGGGCAATAAACTGAAAGCCAAGCATGTGCAATGGCAAAACCATAAAATGAAAGTCAGCATTGCTGCACAAACATTGAGTCATTCTGTCTCTGCAGCAATCACATTCCTCAGAAATTTAAAACTGCCTCAATTTAAAGACAGTAAGGCTACAAGTGACTTCATCCTTTTGATGAATGACATGTTTGATATTCTCAACTCAAAGAGTAAATTTGGAAAGAATCACAAGAAGCCAATAACATTAGAAAATATTTTTGACATTGAGGCATACCTACTGAATGGTATGGAGACTTTGAAATCATTGAAAGACACAGCAGGTGTCCCCCTTATAAAGGGCCCAAGGAAAATGTTTGTTATTGGATTTTGCATCTCATCTTTGTCAATACTAAAAATCAGTAAAAATCTGCTGGAAAGATCAATTTCACCTTATGAGTATGTTCTTACATACAGATTCTCTCAAGATCAAATAGAAATGTATTTTGCAAAAATCAGAAGTAGATTTGGATGGAATAATAACCCTACAGCTCTACAATTAAAATATGCAATACGAGCATTGTTCTTGAAAAACAAAGTTGAGTCTCCATCCACTGCTAACTGTGTGAACATATCTGACAAAGATGCAAGTGAGATGGCAAAGGTTGACCCAAGAGTGTCCAATCTTTTGCTTTCAACAACCATTTGGCGCTCCGATGTTTTACACTATATATCAGGCTACATTGTGAAAAAGCTAATTGAATGTATAGATTGTCCAGATTGTATTTCTGCTCTGCAGAGCAATTCTGAGAGTTCAGATTATCGTCACTACCAAAACCATCTTTCTTTGCTTTCCTGCAAGAAGTATGGTAATTTGATTGTTCCATCCTATTCTGTGTACAAGGTAGTTGACTCTGTTGATAAGAAAGCCAGGAGAGCACTGTGTAAGTGGGCATATCTCTCCAAAGAAACCAATGCCAAAATTTTATCGGAAGTGTTATCTGAAACAAGAAATTCCATATTTCAATCTTTGAGTCAACACAGTAAAGAATCCCATATTCTAGATGGTGAATTAAGAGATGATCACATTACCAAACTCATAAAGTTGATTGTGAAGAACTATCTCATTCTCTTTTACCATCAGTTTGGGAAAGTGTTCACTGAAAGGATTCTGAGAAGAAATAAATTATCAAAACGACATAAGCTTACAAAGCAAATTTTATTCCAAAATGAATAGCTGTATGAAGATGTATCCTGAGGTAACGCCGAGTACCGGGCGGCGGTTAAGTAACCTGGCCAATATAAAGATGGAGGAAATGCCATCTTACATCTTCATAGAGTTAACAGTTTTTATATGTACATATTGATTTTCACATTTTTGCTCATGAATTATTCTGCTTCAAAGATTTTTGGGGTCATCAACAAACAATTTTCATCACAGTTAACGGAACTGGGCATTTAAGGTTGCAGCCCCATCCCTCCCCTTCCTATTTACCTACTTCTTTTTACCATCAAAAAGAATGATCACGGTTAAAGGTCAACCATTTTTAACAATGAAAGTGCATAAATGAAGAAAGATGTTCCATGTTTACTCAGTTTTTGTGGATTACACATGTCATGTCTAAATGATATGTCTTATTTAAATTTCTATCATAAAAAAGCCCCCCTCCCCCTCGCGACCCAATTGCATTAACTGTTATGATCAAAATTGTTGGTCGAGGACCCATATGTTTTGGCAAGATAATGTTGGGGAGAATTGAAGTCACCTGGGATTCCTTGTGCTTCACTTTGGGTTTGAATCAAGTTACTGGCTGGATCTAAATGGCTAACACGGTTTTCAAATGATTAATGAATGTTGTGAACAATTGCGTTAACTCTGCCGGATAATCAAACTGTGGTTCAAAGCTTTGCATAGGGGTAAGTCCATTGGCATTACAGTTACACTAGCATGGTACGCTGGGGGCAAAATATGTCAGAGCATGGTAAAGGGGCCCCATTGAACCATTCATTGATTCATTAAAATTCATTTGATACAAATATGTTAATACTGAAAACGCAATGTGTTTAGAACAAGAGACACTTCACCTCAAGATGCAAACATATATGAGCCACTTTGCCACAATCCAGCTCAGTTTGCCCTCAGCCTAAAGTAGATGTAAAACTTGGAAAGTGTTTTGTTGACAAGAAGTAGGCAAGCTTGGCCGAAGGCCAAGACTTGTATTATTTAGGCTGACATCGTGTTTCTCAGTTTAAAGTTTACGACATAGTTACACTTAACTGCATTAGTCTTGATGCTTTGTGTCGCTTTGCAAAGTATCCTTCATCTACAATCATAATAGCTTGCTTCACTAGCAAATTCAAGGTTCTTACAACGGCCATTCCAAGTTAGCGCAGCATCGGTTCGAGTAGAGTAGGTAGGCCTAGGCCTTGTTGGAACTCGTAGAAGGTACCCCAGAGTTGTAAATGTAACAAGCACAGGATTTGTTGAAGAAAGTGCAGATAAAATATTGAAGTACTTACTCGTACTCTATTGTGCTTACTAGGTATTTTGTGAAGGAAAACGTCGAGTTTTTGGTGCATTTTGCCTTCAGAATTAGCCGCTTCAGAACAAATGAATACATACAGACATATTGCGTGCTGTTTCAGGGCCTAGCAAGTCAAAGTAACCAGCTCGCGATTTATTCAAAAACGTGTAGATTAGAGAAAAAAGTACTTACGCATACTCCATGATGCTTGCTGCGTATTTTCTGCTGGAAAATGTCGGGTTTTCTGTTAATTTTCACCCAAAAATTGCCGTTCCAAACCGAGTGAATTACAGTGCGTGCTGTTACGTTCGAAGCTTTTGCCAACCTGTTGCTACCATCTTTGCTCTCCATGGTGGTGCCACAAAAACAATCGCAAAACAATAGACCGCGCATTCTAGTCCTTCTATTTCTATGAACAAACCTAACACACCTAACAGACCTAACACAACTAACAGACCTAACATGAATAACAGACCTAACACAACTAACAGACCTAACATACCCAACACAACTAACAGACCTAACATACCTAACACAACTAACACACCTAACACAACTAACACAACTAACAAACCTAACACAACTAACACACCTAACACACCTAACACAACTAACACACCTAACAGACATAACATAACTAACAAACCTAACATAACTAACAGACCTAACATGAATAACAGACCTAACACAACTAACAGACCTAACATACCCAACACAACTAACAGACCTAACACACCTAACAAACTTAACACACCTAACATACCTAATACAACCAACAAACTTAACACACCTAACATACCTAAGATAACTAACACAACTGACCAGTGGCGTAGCCGACGGTGGTCGCCTTTAGGGCGTACCACTGAGGGCCCCCGGGGACCCCTCAACCGTTAAGTGCAAAAAATGCTCTCATGCTATTACGAATTAGCTTCAAAGGGAAAAATCTGATTACGAGCCTTTTAAGTTTCCTATATCCAAAAGCTTTGGTGAAATGCGACATTGCTGATATATCCGTTTTTGCAAGACAGATAATCAAGAAGTAGAAAAAGGATATCACCAACAGTTTAGAAACAGAGCAAAAGTCTTTTATCAAAGAATTCGCATCTGAAATCGTGGAGAAGGAATCAGCCATGGATATTGCAAATTTGATGCTAGCAGGGCTAGATCATCATTCCATGAGAGGGGCCATGAGTTTCATAACGTAACCTCTTCGTAACGATTCCAGTAACTGTTGCAACTGCCAAAGGTATTTTTCTAAACTGAAACTCGAGACCTATTTGAAATCAGCAATAAGCCACAAATGACTTGACAATCTTGTGATACGTTCGATTGAAACACAGAGACAAAGACAATAGAGAAGACAAACTAAATCCAGAAATTTGCCTGTTTAAATGATTGAAGGCAAAAAATAATTGCAATATAGATTTGTTGTACTTGCAACTTAAATAGTAGCAATATACAGCTTCTGTAAAATGTGGGTCCGCAGGTCCGATAAAATGCGGGTCCTACTCCAAGATTGGTGGTGGGTCTCGTTGTGTAAGGCGTGCTATATACCACTAGAAAGTTTCGAAACTGACGTATCTATAGGTATATGTCTGTTATGTAGTTGCATAATGTTTTGTTACATTTGCTTAAGAGGGAGGAACGCATGACCTTCTTTAACAATTGGACATAGTGCACTGCAACTGACATACCCAATGAACCTAATATAACTAACCAACCTGACAAACATAACATACATGACAAAACTAACAGACATCAAGCTATCCCTTCACTGAATTGACTTAACAAAATGTTTCTTATACATGATGGTGTCGAGGACATGATAGTATATTCAGGATAGGTTACTTTTTTCGGTCTAAAATTAGGGAAGGATTATTTTTTTGGGTCAATGATCTGTACAGTTTTTTTTGGATTTCAGAAATTCTGGCTTACTTTTTGGGTCTCAAATATGAGAAAAAGTAAGCAAAAATTTGGAAAAATATAATTTAATTAATATATATAATATTATTAATATATATTATTAATTATTAATAATAATATTAATAATATAAGCAAAATTAGACTCAATTGACAGTACTAAAATAAAAAAAACATAAATATCCAAACACATTTTGAGAAATCTAATCAGTTAGGGCACTTGTATGCAGATTTGAGATACTGACTTCATAGCCTTTGGGTATGTAAGGTCGGAAAATTATTTTTTGGGTATATTTTCATGCTAAAAATTACTTTTTTAGGTTGATGCGTTGTACCCCAGCCTGAGCACCCCTATCCTAAATATACCTGAATACCCACTGGGTTGGAAATGATTCAATTTTTTTCAATTCCAAGTTTATTCATGAGTCACTTTTCTGAGTTCACTTTTTTGTTTTTTTCATTCCATTGCTGGGGCAAAGATCAGAGGCGTAGCTAGGAATTTTTTTGGGGGGGGGGGGGGTGGGGCAAAGCCCAGCAATGACCCAACATATCAACATGGTTAGTTGGGAGTATAAGTTGCGGCTGGTGTAATCTGCATAATGCAGGTTGCATAATGCAGGTTGCATAAAGCAGGTTGCATAAAGCAGGTTGCAGGTTATCATTTATGGGCATGGGCTGTAAAGACACAACAACGGGCCATTTCCTTGATGAAGCTAAATGTCGGTCTCATGGAGGTTGTCATGAGTTTGCATGTTCTTGAATTACTAATAATGAGATAAGCAGATCAATACAGTCAGCTATGGTGTGTCTGCGTGATTTATTTGTTCTATTTATAGAGGAGCCTATTTACCATTGCAGACTTGCTTTAACTATTTGCAGTCCAAGCTGCTGCAACGACTTGCTGTCAATGGGGATATGATTTGGAGGAAATTTTGATGAGCTGGATGTGTATGATATTTATACGTATTATTTAGCCTTTTAGAAATAGGTATTCGCATCAGATTCAAAAGGTTCAAGAGAGTTATGACCAAGATGCAATCATAATTTTCTGCAAAATATTTTTGGGAAACGACACAATTTTTTTAATAAGAAACCAATTATAAGAAACTCAGGCTCAGATTACCAGAAAATTAAGAAACTCCAACCTTGTTTTCTTTATTTTGTTTCCTGTATCATATTATTCGGAAAGTACCTGAATAATGTCTAAACATTGGAAAGAATTCAATGTTGGAAAGGCCCCCCCCCCCCCATATTTGTACGTGAAGCGATATTTGGTTAATTATTTAAAAATGAGGTCATTATTTCGTGAAATGGATTTCGCCTATAGCAATATTTCACATAAGGACCAATTGTTCTCACATGCCAACTCATGACAACCTCCGTGTGTTGACCATTTTAGCTTCATCTAGGAGACGGCCCGTTGTTGCGGCTATACAGCCCATGGCCATAAATGATAACCTGCAACCTGCTGTATGCATCCTGCAACCTGCATTATGCAACCTGCTTTATGCAGATTACACCTGCCGTATAAGATGCCTGTATTTGGAACTTAGGGGTACCTAGTATAATTTACCATATTTGCTGATGGGATGTGCAACCCTTCCGGGGTATCCTTTTCACCTCTTTTTGCTAATGATGGATGTAAAGGATAAGCTTTTTTTCTAAAACCAGTTGTTGAAAATTTTGTTTCATTGTTTTTATGTGAAGTTTTTATGTTTGGATTATACCTTTCGCAGATATTGTCTAAAGCTGGCTATCGTTTCAAAGGAAAATGCTAAAGCTGGTTGAGAACATTATTTCTTGGAGTGCAATATTAGTGTTGTGCCCTGTACAATTGAAAGTCAAGTCCCCCCCCCCCATGTTACGAAAAAAGCTGTGATTATGGGAACCTCTAGCAAAATTGTTATAACCTACAAAGGCAACATTAAACACTTGTATGACATGCCTGCCACAGAAAAAACTCTTTATTTCTGTAAAAGAATAAATCCTATGCAAGAAACAAAGAAATTCACCTAGGAATGGAGAGACCATATGCTGTAGCTGCAATGAGTTGCAACGAACAGTTTCCAAAAACGCGCATCAGTTTGATTTCCTCAGCCACGTATTTGCTTTTGTTCCCCTCGTGTCAAATAGACTTGTTTGCATCGTTAATTTGTTCTTCGGATGAACGAAACTGGTGAATGTGCGATGTGCTTTGGAAACCGTGTATTGCTATCTGTTGCAAATGCCAAATTTCTGAGGTGTGTGTTCAAAGGACCAAATTTCTTCCACACTGGACCGATTTTTGGGAAAATAGATGTTGTTGCAAATGTATGAAAAAATATAATTTTCCTATCTGCCATAATTTGACGAAAATGCAACAACATCAGACCTAATGTTTTCCAAACGATTGAAATGGAATTAAACATAACTGTTTTGATATAAAGTTTTCTCTGGCTAGCATCTTAGCAATCTTTACTGAATGATTCAGTCAAAGCTTCACAAAATAGCTCCTTTTTAGCCATATAGGATCAATCAGCATCAATGAGCGTTTCCCATAAACATTTTACCTGCAACTAAATCTCTACCAAATATTGATTCTCCTTCTCAAGGTATTCTTCCTTTTTTCCTTTAACCTCTAATAGTTTGTTGTATAATTGTAATCAAATACATACTCATAAGCGTTAAATATATTAAAATTGTTGGGTACAGTATGTTTTTATATCAGGTTTGATATTTCTACTTGGTCTGTTTGGTAAGTTATTTAGTTACATCTTTCAGTTAACAGCAGGTTTGTTTGTTATGTATTTTGTGATAGGTGTGAATTAGATCTGCTAGTCATTTTCAGTCTGTTAGTTGTGTTCGTCGTTACTAAAAGACGGAACACCCCAGAACAACCCAAGAACAACCGGAATAAGCCAGGAACAAGCCAGGAACAGGCGGAACAACCCAAGAACAACCCAGGAACAACCTAAGAACAGGCAGAACAACCCAAGAACAAGCCAGGAACAACCTAAAAACAGGCGGAACTACCCAAAAACAAGCCAGAACACTAACTTATTTAGTATTTCCATGCGATGTGACACATTTCTTGGGTAAACAAAACGGAGTTCTGATCATTCAAGCGAGGGGTGTATCACTTTTCCAAAGATGTAAAAACATTGGATTTGTTGGCTATATTTTTAAAGAGTTTTCTTCAAAACAAAATATTTTTCCAAAGGTGTATGCAATTTTTGCAGAGTTATTGCTCTGGTCGAAACATTCCTGCGAGGATCGCCGAGCCATGGCCGCTCTAGTCATCGCAAGAACAACAACAAAGACATGTTTTGCTTTGGCATTTTTTTTTTTTTGTTGACCCAAACAACTTTGTTCCATTTTGTTCTTAGACACCCGGTATATTTGCTGCGAGAACTGATTCATATCAAGTTAATTTATGTTGAGCTGAAAAACTTTGATATCAACTGACTGCATATTAATATGTAGAAGTTCTGATGGTATAACAGTTTGTTTGAAGCATTCAGTAGCGATCTTTGGTTAACTTGTTTTCAATTTATGCGAATGATGTAATTCATTTCAAGCGAAAGATTTCATCATTCAGCTGCAAAAAAGAAATTGCTTTTGAATGTTTACAAAGTACCATTGTCCGAAACTTGACATCCGTATGGCTGCACTTAGATTCTGTTGGATAGAGGTTTAGTAATATCTATCTAAACAGTTTTAAAGTGTTCTGTTCTGAAACTAGTAGTACACATTATATTCATATGCTAGTTCTATAAATGCTGTCAATTATTCAGCTTTGATACTCCTTTTGAGTGGTAGTTGCTTGCCCTTCAGCTCAAGCAGGGGCGGGCAAGTACAGTACAATATTGGACGCCATGTTTGTCCAGTAGAATTGGAAAAAGCAACCTGTTCTTTTATCAGATAGTGCGACTTTCGTGCCCAAAACAATCAGGTTTTGTGACAAAGGTGAAATTTAAACAGCAATCCTCCTATTCCATTAGTTTGTCACAAAAATGAAGTTTCCCAACCTTCTATCCAATCAAAATTCTAAAGTTTACCAATAACCTGGTTCTCCCTTTGTCCATCAAATTTAGGCAGAAAAGACCATTATACACTTATTTTTTTCTATAAGAAACTGCCTGTAAGAAACTCAAACTCTCAGATGGCCAAAAAATCAAGAACTCCGGTATTGAGAAAAAGTTGAGAAACTGTTTACTTTGATAAAGGACATCCTTTGACATATTTCTACCCTACCTTCACTTGTTTCCTGTATCACACTACTCGCAAGGTACTTGAGTAATATCTAAACATTGGAAAGGCTTAAAAAACCTTGTTTTGAAATGTTTACGAGGTCACAGGTAATGAAAATGAAGATTGTTATGGAACCTCTAAGAAACTCAAAATAAACTCCGAGTACTCAAAATCTGATAATTTTAGGAAACTTTCAATACTGGACCAAATTCTTAGTTTCTTATAAAAAATACGTGTATTTCAAATTTTCACATAAGGGGTTCTACCTTTGTCCACCAAATGTACAGAAAAAAGACCCAAAACTCCAATCTTTCACAAACGCAGTTCTACCTCTGTCAGGCAAATTTCTGAAAATGAGGGCAGAATTTCAAATTGCTCACCAAAGTGATCGTACCGTTGTAGGGCAATCAGTCTTGGGATACTTGTACTTTCATATCTATATACCTGCTTTCAAAAACAGTAATAGGTTGAAACTACCGGTTTTGGGGACAAAAATCGTTTGTGATGCATAATGTTAAAATTTTCCTCCAAATTGAAGTAAAATAACAGCATAAATTTGCCATCAAAAACGACCAGTTTTTGGGACAAAGGTGGTGCAAAATTTTTTTATGAACTACCCTGTTTATGGACAAAGGTAGGACCATCGTTCCCAGCGTGACATGTGGTTTAAAGAATATTCTGGACTTTTCAACCTTTCAAAAGTTGTCAAACCAATTGGAAACATAGTGGCTATTGATTCGTTGATTGATTTTAAAGGGTCTGTTTCATCCCGCATGCCTTGCACGCGCCGTCTCTTAGTTGGCCTTTGTTGTCGCCATGTTCGTGCCCCACCTGGGTCTGGAACACAGAATAGGCGCATCCTGCAGAAATGAAACGGTGTTACATCACTTTATGTGGGCTTACATTCCTCGCTTGATTAATCAGAGCTGCATTTGTCAGAGCTGCATAGATGTGAAAGCATTTTTGAACATCTTATTCCTCAAACCATTTTATCTCATTTTACTTCTGCACAGAAAAATGATAGCTAAATTTCAAGATGCAAAAAGAACTAAGTAAATTATTTATCCCAAAAAAATTGAGAGTTATCTCCTCAAAACGCATGATAATAGAAACACATTTATCAAAAAAAGTAACAAGCTTTGTTTTACGTGTAGAACGTCGTAGGCATATGTAATCAAGTATTCTTTACGAAAAGGACAATCTACTTAGACAATGTACTGAGACATGTGCAACTTTTATCAATCCCTCTCATCCCTGGTATCACAACAAAGAGGTATCTACACAGAAAATTATTCAACTTTTTCAAGGTGTGGAAAGAAAGATAGCAACTCTGCATCATTTACTGCAAGTTTTTAGACTCGCTGGCATGTCTTGCAAAAGGGCCAACAACACGTGCTTGAAGCAACTTTTAGGCATTAGTTTACACGCATTCACCCTCTTACGAATAACAAAATTTTACTTACAGATAAAGAAATTACACGTCCTGAATTATTGCTGATGCTCAAAGTGTTTTAACAACCAGTGGGCTGGATGAAAACATCTTCATAGAATATTCCACAAACACAGAAGATGATCTACCCGGAGCAGGAACTTGCAGTAACAATCTAGTCATTCCAATAAAGCACACATCAATAGAAGAATTTTGTAACAAGATGGACACAGCTTTTGAGCTTGAATGCGTTGGATTCGGAGATACTTAAACTGAGGCATAGGGCTTAAATCTTTCAATTTTTTTAAAAAGGTGAGTGCAGGCCCGTAGCACCCATTGGGGCCAGTTGGGCCCGGGCCCGGGCCCCCCAATAATTTCCAAAAGTTGCAATTTTTTTATTCATCATCAACATAGAAAACTGATTGAACCAACTATTAAATTAATCTGGAAACAAGTGTTTTCTTGTGACCTCCCTCTATCAGTATTGTGAAAGTCCCTTTGGTGAGATAAGTAGATAAGTAACCACTCCCATTGGGAATCTAGAATTGGAACGGCTTCTGTAAAATGCTGGTCTGCAGGTCAGATAAAATGCTAATGAACCCTCTCTTCGAGCAAATCTCTCTGATAGCATGTTTTTATGTTTAAGCTGCAATTTAGAATAGATTTTGAACTGAAATGTCCAGAATCCTCAAGGCGACATTCAAAAATTTTCGAACTTTTACAGAACCTCACAAGGATGAGCTTTTCTTTTCTAGCGAGACAGTCATTAGCTCTGCGTGGAGATTGGAAGAGTGAAAGTAAGTGCGAGAAAGACGCAAATTTCTACCAGCTGCTAAGGCTCAGATGAGACGACGATCCAACAGTTGCCGATAGACAGAAAGACAGACAAATACACTTCTCCTCAGATTCAAAATGAGATTTTGCAGGTAAAGCTCCACCATCCCTTTGACTAATGTTAATCTTTAAATACTCTTTGTTATGGTATACTTCCAATGATTTGAGAAATTGCCTTTCACACGGGAGATAGAACAAAATACATGGATAACAAAGAGGCAGCCTGTGCTACGATAAATTCGACAATATACAAAATGACTGATTCAATTAATGTGTCCTACTTTTTCAGATAATGGCTTTACATATACAAAGAGATACTATCCAAGACATTCAAGATTCTTAAATCCATAAGAACAACGTAGTGTAGAACAGATAAAATACCGTAAATCTAAGGGAAGGCCTAAAAAGCAGTGTGTCATCACTGATGTTTTAAAGAAGCAGCAGCTAAATGTCCTCACAGATGAAGCTTTTTCAAAAGCTGTGGTGGATGCAGACATATATGATGCAGATGTTGACAATGGTGATGATGATGCTCATGATGGTAAGTATAAAAAGTAAAGAATTAATTCAGATCACATCACTTGAAAATAGGGCTATGCCCCCCCCCTCCCTCCAGACGAAAAAATGATAAAATAGGGATTTCAATATACCGCGTGTCCCAGAATGATGTATTATTGTTTGATTGCTTATATGTCTATAACCGATTGACCGATTTTCAAAAACTTTTGTTTTATCTGATTGCCGAAAGACTAAATTGTATTTGATGATGTTAGTTGTGGTTTAGGCCGATGTCTTCATGTTCAAAAGAAGATCGATAAACCTGCTCAAATTCAAGCCTTTCATGGCATGAAAAAGAAGTGGCCTACTTTCCCAGTCAATATTTTAGATATGATGCAAAAGGCCTGAACTTATATGTCGTTCAAAGAATATATATATCGCTCAGAGAATACGAATTCAGTCATACTGACTTCAGAGAATACGAATAGGAGTTCAGCATTTTGTATCACATCTAAAATGTTGACTGGAAAAATAGGCCATTTCTTTCTCGTGCCATCTAAGGCTTGAATTTGATCAAATTTATCAATCTTCATTGCGACATGAAAACGCCGTGGTAAAACCACAACCAATGTCTTAAAATACAATTTAGCCTTTAGGCAATCAAATAAAACAAAGCTTTTGAAAATTGGTTCATTGGTTATGGACATGCAAGCAATCAAACAATAATACATCACTTTGGGACACCCGGTATTCCTTTCAAAGAACTTGAATGGGAGATGGGTAGGTCTGGGACGATTTACCTTAAAACAAAATTTTAAACTGGTAGTATCATTATGCAGTATCAACTACTGTGTACAAGGCATTGTACAGTCTGTGTGCATTAGATGGCAAGAATTCACAGGAATTCTCACGGATTCCCTCTTCATATTTGAAGTTGTATAAACAGTCTTTTATTATAAACAATTCTTCAAAAATCTCCGTCATTCCTGATTCCCAAATTCCGTAGTTCCAGATTCCGTAAATTACACCCGTTGTGCTCCATGATACAGTCCCAACAACAAGCTGCCCAGGAACGTCTTTTTAAGATGGAAGAAGACAGACAAACCAAAGAAATTGAGAGAGAAAAGTGGCGGAGGAAAGAGAACATGAAATATGCATGATGAGAATGAAACCGAGGCTATAGCAATTGTCGAGGAGACTTGTTGTCAGTCTACACGAGCAATTGAAACTTGTCAAGGAAAAATAGTAAAAAAAAACTTGTTGCCAATCTACACAAGCAAGGAAACTTGTCAAAGGAAATTGCCAAGGAAAAATTGCTCGTGTAAATGCGGCTTTATTGTAACTACAACAGAATGTTATGTAGCGAAATGTTATCATTAACTTCTAATATTTAATAAAACGTGCAACAATTTTTCTGGGGCAACCTTGTTCATATCAAATCGACTCAATTACCCATTCGTTAAAGGTGGAGAGGAAAAGTATTCATGTCAAGAAGCCAATTGGCAACAGGAAGAAGAAGGTAATGAGGAAGAGAAACCAAAGCAACGAAAAATCTGCACAGGTAAGATTTTTCCTAAAATGCAACAGTATTTAGTGGCTATAAATTATGACAAAAGAGTTTACCATATGATACTGTATTCAAGCACATAAATGTGGTCGCAAGAAGTTAAAATTAAATTTATCAGTTTTGAATTCACATTGGACGATCTATTGTGCTGCTATAAAAAATGTGCTGTTTCAAAGTTTCATAAATCATGTCCATGTTTTCAGCAAGTTGTGCTGATTAACTCAATGCAAAGAGGTCAAAATAAAATTTTAAAATGAATTAAGTATTCATGAAAGGATTGTTTCCAGACCTCTGAAGGTTTTATCACTTCAACTGTGATGTAATCTGAATGCAACAGTCATTAATATGTACCGTTTTGCATTTTGCACCGATTGGTTCATTAAAAGGTGGCAACATGGCCTTAAATTTATTCAAGACCCTAAAGATTACGAGGAGATGTACCCAAACAGCAGCATGTTCTTGACGAAGTGGCTGGAACGAGCTGAAAAAATTTGCGATGAAGGCAAAAATGAAAGCACACTTTGACGAATATCCAAAGAAAAGGATTTACTATTTTGAAGCTGCCCCATGGCATATGCTTTTGGCGAGAAATGCGTCTCTCGTCTATGACAAAGAACGGAATGGCCATGAAATCGTCAAAAGATTCTCGATCATGAAGACCCTGGCTTCACCTGAAGAAGAATTTTATTTTTCTAAATCAGTTGTAAATTCAAAAATTAATTTCCATCGCTTTCATGAAGGTATTTTCGAATTTTAATTTACCTTTTGTGAAGGATGGCATAAAGCGATATTACTAAATGAAGTTATGTACTATGATGTCCTAGCATCAATGACATTTAAGATCTAAGCACGTGATTTAAATAAGATAGTTACCAGTTGATATCGAGTAAGATCAGGTCTAGTTTTAGGGTTTAGCGTTACAGTTCAGTTCTTGTTTAGCCATGTGCTCTTATTCGTAATCACGGTCTAAGGCACCTCAACCCAAACACAGCAACCCAGAAACATTATAAATGGCGACGAAGTAAATTCACAAGAATCATGGCTCAAAGCAGAATCGAACTGTCTTCACTTGCACCGTTCGATCCCGTGTCTGATCCCACATCTCTAGGCCCAAGATGGAAGGCGTGGAAGCGACGTTTTGAAACGTACATCGCAGCCCTTGGCGTCACTGATGCAACACAGAAGAGAGCACTTCTTCTATATCAGGCAGGACAAGCTACTCAAGAAATTTTCGATACGTTAGCCGACACTGGCGAAAGCAATAATTACAAAAAGGCCATGGAAAAACTTGATGAGTATTTCACACCGAAGAAAAATGTGGACTACGAAATTTTTAAGTTCCGCACTGCAGTCCAATTGCCGAATGAAACAGTGGATCAGTTCGCTACTCGTTTACGCAAACTCGCACAGACATGTAGTTTTGCTGATAAAGACATCGAAGTCAAGTCCGCAATCATTCAACATTGCACATCAAAACGACTCAGAAGATTTGCGTTCCTAGAGACAGATGTATCTCTCGCAAACTTACTTGCCAAAGCTCGTGCGCTAGAAGCAAGTGAGGTTCAAGCGACGGGAATCGAGAAAACATTTGCTTCAATGGGAATCACCGAAGAAACCACCAACAAGTTCTCCGTTCGTCGAAAATCTCGACTAGGCCAGCCAAACAAGCAACAACGCAACCCTTCCACATATCCAAAATCGAACACTTGCGGAAACTGTGGTAGGCAATGGCCGCACAAAAGCAACCAATGCCCCGCAAAAGGAAAAGTATGTTCAAAGTGTGGAAAAGACAACCATTTTGCCGCTGTTTGTCGAAGTAAACCCAAGCAGGAAGCAGCACCAAAAACACACCAAGCAGTTTGTACTGTCAGTCAGGCCGATCAAAGCAGTAGCGAAGATGAGTACTTGTTTACATTAAAGCCCAAAACCGAAGGAAAAAAAGCTCCACATGCCAAAATCAAGATGAACGATGTACCCGTAACTATGATGGTTGATACCGGCGCATCGATCGACATCATTGATGAATCGACATACAACAAGATGGAAAAAGTTGCGAAAATACCGCTGCATCGTTCCAACACTCGAGTTTTTGCATATGGTTCTCCCACACAATTACCAGTTTTGGGGAAATTTGAAGCTACGCTAGAATCAAGCCACAAAATCACCGTTTCTGAAGTTTATGTTGTACAAGGACATTACGGTTGTTTACTCAGCTATCAGTCAGCTACTACCTTAGGCCTCATTCAAGTCAAAGTTCACAAAGTGGAAGAACAGCCGAAACCAACACACAAACAATTGATTGACGAGTTCGCAAACATATTTGAAGGAATTGGAGAACTCAAAGATTTTGAGGTCAAATTACATATTGACCAAGGCGTGTCTCCTGTTGCTCAACCAGCAAGACGTATTCCATTTCACATGCGAAAGAAAGTTTCAGCAGCACTTGAACAATTGGAACAGCAGGGTATCATTGAGAAAGTACAAGGTCCAACTCCATTCGTTTCGCCTCTAGTTGTCATACCTAAAAAGGATGGTGACGTACGCCTCTGCGTCGACATGCGAATGGCTAACAAAGCAATAGAAAGGGAACGTCATCCGACACCAACAGTTGATGAGTTAATCCATGCAATGAATGGAGCAAAGGTTTTTTCGAAACTTGATCTCCGAGCTGGATATCATCAATTAACACTTGCTGAAGAAAGCCGTTATATCACGACATTTGCAACACACAAAGGTCTACGACGCTACAGGAAACTCAATTTTGGCACAAACTCAGCCAGTGAAATCTTTCAACAAGCCATTCATGACCAGATTCGAGACATCCCAAATGTTATCAACATGAGCGACGACGTGATAGTTTTTGGAAAAACGCAAGCCGAACATGACAGCACCCTCAGAGCAGTTTTTCAACGCTTTTCAGAAAGAGGACTCACTCTCAATAGGGACAAATGCAAGTTCAATCAAGACAAGCTTACATTTTTCGGTTTTCTATTCTCAAGCGAAGGAATATCACCAGACCCAGTCAAAGTCGAAGCGATCCACAACGCTCCTCCGCCCACTACAGCAAAGGATGTCAGAAGTTTTCTTGGATTGGCGACATACTGTTCAAAATTCATTCGTAATTTCAGTGATCTTACACAGTCGCTGAGAGATTTAACAAAGAAACACGCAACTTTCCGGTGGACATCGCAGCATGCAAAATCATTTCAAGCTGTCAAATCTGCACTCGCAAGCAGCACAGTTATGGCCTATTTCGATCAAAACAAAGAAACAGAGCTTGTGACAGATGCATCACCAACCGGATTGTCCGCTATTTTATCTCAGAAATCTGCAGATCAAGATGACAGAAAGATTGTCGCTTATGTCAGTCGTTCACTCACGGACGTGGAAAAGAAATACTCCCAAACTGAACGAGAAGCACTAGCCATTGTTTGGGCTATCAAACGATTGAATATGTACCTTTATGGTGGACATTTTACACTTATAACCGATTGTAAGCCAGTTGAGATGATTCTAAACAACCCTATGTCCAAACCTCCGGCAAGAATCGAAAGATGGAACCTCCGACTGCAAGATTATGATTTTGATATACAGTATATCAAAGGACTAGACAATCCGTCAGACTTTTTATCTCGCCATCATCCTACTTCTACGAATGTGAATACAGATGAATTTGCAGCCATTTCAGCAAAGTATTTGAATTTTATCGTGAGTCATGCCGTACCGAAAGCAATGACACTGTCTGAAATCCAAGATGCAACAAAATCCGATAAAACTCTGCAGCATCTTACACATTTACTACAAACAAATCAGTGGAATTTTATCAACAAGCCCAATCTCGATCCAGAAATTTTGAAGGCTGAATTACAAACGTTCAGCAAAATCAGAGATGAACTCTCCATTGCTGAGGACAGTGGAATAATTTTACGAGGATCACATATTGTTTTGCCAACCATTTTACGACAAAAAGCCATCGAAATCTCACACGAGGGTCACCAGGGCCTAGTCAAAACAAAGAGATTATTGCGGGAAAAAGTATGGTTTCCTGGCATTGACAATCTTGTTCAACAAAATATCGATACATGCATTTCGTGTCAAGCTACAAGTTCATAGAGTCAACCAGAACCTTTGAAAATGACAGATTTGCCTCCCGACGTTTGGCATACCGTTAATATAGACTTCTGTGGACCATTTCCCGGAGGTGAATATCTGCTCGTGGTAATTGATGCCTATAGCCGTTTTCCAGAAGTAGAAATCGTAAGCTCAACTTCATAGAAAGTAACCATACCAAAGTTAGAACGAATCTTCGCCACCCATGGATTGCCACAATTCGTGAAAAGTGACAATGGACCTCCTTTTCCTGGTCACGAATTTTATCAGTTTATGAAAGAATTGGGAGCGACACATAAGCCTAGTTCACCTTTATGGCCGCAAGGCAATGCGGAAGTGGAACGATTCATGCAGCCACTTGAAAAAGCTATTCGCACAGCAAATCTAGAAGGAAAAGATTGGAAACGTGCTATTTTCAAGTTCCTCTTGAATTATAGAGCAACTCCTCATTCTACTACCGGACATTCGCCTGCAACATTGTTATTTAATCGCAATATCCGCACGAAACTGCCACATCCGGTAAAAGAAAACAAGAGTAACTTTCATCAAGAGCTAAAAGAGAAAGATTCGATCGCAAAAGCCAAAATGAAAGATCGCGCAGATGAGAAACCTCGAGCAAAGAATTCAGAAATTGTCGTTGGGGATACCGTTCTTGTTTGTCAAACAAAAGAAAACAAACTGTCAACACGATATGACCCAAAACCTTACAAAGTAGTTACGCGAAGAGGAAGTCGAATCACAGTGTTGAGAAATGGACATTTTATAACTCGAAACATCTCGTTTCTCAAGAAATTCGCGGGAAAAGTTGACGATGAGGGGAACAGTGAAACAGGGACAGACTATTTGGATCATGATATTGATAATGGTTTGCCACATGAAAGAGAGAACAATGCTCGTTATCCTGTTCGAAACAGACAGTCAGTTCAGAGATACGGACAAAACATTTATAATTCTTAAATTATCGCGAAAGATACTTTCTATACAATGATTTAAAATGTAATGAACATTTATTCAAAGTAAGGGAGAGATATGATGTCCTAGCATCAATGACATTTAAGATCTAAGCACGTGATTTAAATAAGATAGTTACCAGTTGATATCGAGTAAGATCAGTTCTAGTTTTAGGGTTTAGCGTTACAGTTCAGTTCTTGTTTAGCCATGTGTTCTTATTCGTAATCGCGGTCTAAGGCACCTCAACCCAAACACAGCAACCCAGAAACATTATATGTACGAAGCAGAGGACAAAGATTAGAGGCTTTGTTCCAGTGTTACTGTCATGGTTTACGGGTACACACAAATTTTTTTCAGAAGAAACCTAAGAATTTGAGCCAGTACTGAAAGTTTCTTTAAATTTAAGATTTTCAGTTATCTGATTTCTCGAACGAATTTTCTAAAGATTCCATAACAATATTCATCCTTACCTCCTTTGGCTATGCAGATCATTTCGAAACAAAGTAAGCTGAAGCCTTTCCAATGTATAAACATTACTAAAGTCCTTTTTGATTAATACGATGCCGGAACCAAGTAAAAATGAAGCAATAACATGCAAAAGATTTCTTTTGCACATATTTTTGCAAGAAGCTGCCCAAAAAAACTCAACTCTCAGATCGTCAAAAAATTCAGAAACTCCAGTATTGCATCATTAATTTCTCTCAACAAGGTAAGACAAATTCTTGAGTGGCAAAAGGAAGCTGCATCAAACTTTCATAAAAATACAAGTACGCTTTGAAGCATAAGTTTCTAAGTGAGATCTCGATGCTTTAAAGACTATGTACATTGTTGCTGACTCCCCCGGCACTTCCTAAAGATCTTCACTTTTTGCTGTCATCCATATTGATCAATCAAATGAAACAAAGCTTTTGAAAATTGGTTCATTGGTTATGGACATGTAAGCAATCAAACAATAATACATCACTTTGGGACACCCGGTATTCCTTTCAAAGAACTTGAATGGGAGATGGGTAGGTCTGGGACGATTTACCTTAAAACAAAATTTGAAACTGGTAGTATCATTATGCAGTATCAACTACTGTGTACAAGGCATTGTACAGTCTGTGTGCATTAGATGGCAAGAATTCACAGGAATTCTCACGGATTCCCTCTTCATATTTGAAGTTGTATAAACAGTCTTTAAGAATCTTACCATACAGAATTCTTCAAAAATCTCCGTCATTCCTGATTCCCAAATTCCGTAGTTGCAGATTCCGTAAATTACACCCGTTGTGCTCCATGATACAGTCCCAACAACAAGCTGCCCATGAACGTCTTTTTAAGATGGAAGAAGACAGACAAACCAAAGAAATTGAGAGAGAAAAGCGGCGGAGGAAAGAGAACATGAAATATGCATGATGAGAATGAAACCGAGGCTATAGCAATTGTCAAGGAGACTTGTTGTCAGTCTACACGAGCAATTAAAACTTGTCAAGGAAAAATAGTAAAAAAAAACTTGTTGCCAATCTACACAAGCAAGGAAACTTGTCAAAGAAAATTGCCAAGGAAAAATTGCTCGTGTAAATGCGGCTTTATTGTAACTACAACAGAATGTTATGTAGCGAAATGTTATCATTAACTTCTAATATTTAATAAAACGTGCAACAATTTTTCTGGGGCAACCTTGTTCATATCAAATCGACTCAATTACCCATTCGTTAAAGGTGGAGAGGAAAAGTATTCATGTCAAGAAGCCAATTGGCAACAGGAAGAAGAAGGTAATGAGGAAGAGAAACCAAAGCAACGAAAAATCTGCACAGGTAAGATTTTTCCTAAAATGCAACAGTGTTACTTACAATACTTATCAAATATGTTATTGGTGTATGCAGAAATGGATTGTCTCATGGAGTCTTAGTGGGGGGGGGGGGGGGGGGTTAAGGCTTTCAAACTGCATCGCTGTCTTATCTCAGACGGAGATGTATAAGCAAACAATGCAGGACTTTACTATGATCCTATATTGCTTTTCCAGCCAAATGGAGCTTTGAATTAAAGTGAAAGGAATCACTACTTTGAAATATGTGTCACAGGAATTGACTAATAAGAACCTTGACTTTGAAAATAAGGTCCATCAAACGTGCTAACTAATGACAGAAGTATTTGTTCATGTATCTTATATAATTTTTGTGGATTTTGTGGCCTATTTGCGGGCTGGGGCTGATATGAACGAGAGAGCCCATGTGCATCATTTTTACAGAGAGTGACAGGTCTGCAGCTGGTAGGTTTCTACGTCAAGGGCTACAAACGTCATGATAGGAACAGGCATACTTTGATTGTTAGACTTTGACTCCGACAAATACAAATTCACACTATTAGTTCCAAATGGGAACGCATTGACTCTATATGCATACAGCCTTAGATAAAGGAACATTTACCATTCTACATGTGAAAGAGTCTAAGAATGCTGAGTTGCTGGAGAAGATTGCAGTAAAATCGCTTGAGAATCATGTGAAGCCAGGTAGGCATATTTTACTAGAATTGGTCCTATGAAATTGTGATTGGCTCATCGTTTATAAATAACTGTCAAAGAACAGGTACAGTTACATCCTAACGAAACCCAAACACTGCCTATATCTGCTACTGCCATATTGATCTAGGTCGCATTGTGCTTGCTGCCCAGGAACAACAATCACATTCTTCTCGATATTTGATTGACCGGACGGCAAAGTGCTACTACCAGCATTTGAAGGTTTCTCGAAGCAGCTTTCCAAATTCCCTAACTTCAGAACTGATTTCAGTCAGGTAGATTTCTTGTAGATTTGATTTTTGACCATGCCTATTGATAAATTATAGAGTTACATATAAATTAATACTTTGCAATGATGTTTCAAAAACAAAACCGGTTTTGGTGAAAGAATTATTGGGAAGTAATGCATTTAGGCGTGGACTATGCAGATCAAAATCATCAACAGACTAGAATGGATGTTGAACTGGCTATTTACATTGGTACTGAGGTGTATATGGGAACGTATGAGGTAAAGGGCAGGGAGAAATTTGAAAATAAATTTTCTAGCATTCCCTGTAAGAATAGTTTACAATTGGCTATCAATGAAATCATTGCAAAACATAAATCTAAAAGGTGTGCCTACTATGCCAAGGTAGGGAGTAGGTCGTTTGATTTAAAAGGTCTACAGAAATGCATAGAGGTCTTTAGGCAAAAAGAAGAATAGAAAGAATTGATCTTTGAAAACCGTTGGCTGGAAAAGATAAGCAAACACATCAAGCAGCCTTCTGGTACACCACCGATTGATATTGCCCTTGCAGTAAAGTATATATCATTAATTCAAAATAATCCAGATAATTACTTTGTGCCAAATATTCATCTTAGTATTTCTTCTTTAAAACTGCTTGCTGACACCAGGTGGATAGATAGGGATGTTGTCAGTAAAATGTTGCGAATAATTAATGAGAGTTCAAATGGCACATTTGCATTTGACTTCAATGATATGATGGTATCTCTGCAGAGCACAGCGGCTAGCCATAAGAAAACCAATTGCAGCAACCCTCCTGAACGCATCGTGTTTTCAGTGAATTTTGGGTTGACAGGTAAGCAGGTAAGCAGACATTCATGAGCAGAATCGTAGTTGGGGATTCAATAAGAAATGGCACACATTATGCCGTAGGAGTTTATTATTTCAAAGAAAATGTTCTATACTATGGAGATTCCCTAGGATGGCCCATCCCACTGCAGTTTCGGGTGACTTTTCTCTCATATCTGACACTTCTTCGCGATAGGACAACAGCAAAAAACTGCCATATCAGTGCTATGCACGCTGAACAAGACGGATTTAGACCATCTTCCTCTGCCATGCATCACTGCAACCCAGATTGATGGGTCTATTATCCTGTACAGGATGATGGTCATATTTGTGGCATTGCTGCGACTTTCGTGCTTTGACTAGCAGCCTTTGGTGACAGTGATTTTCTTCCACTTCGAGGTTTGCCAAATGTACACAAATCTCATTTTCGTTATGTAAAGGACATGTCGCAATATACAAAAATCTTTGCTTTGGAATTATGATTTGGAAAGAAATGAAAAGAAGCAATTCAAGTCACAGTTCCTAAATGAGGCCCAAGAACGTTATCGAAAGGTACCCACAATATCTACCAAGAAATCTAGATCATCTTCAGGTCACGAAGGGCTAATCCACAAGCACAGTGGCCACAAAAAGGGTAAAGTTTTGCCAAATGTGGTTCCAGCAAAACGTGCTGATTTGAGCATTGGGGATCCCTTGCCTCTTTCAAGGGAAAAAACAACTGAAAACAAAATAGATAACGAACACTTGCCAAGTTCAAATGGGAAAAGAGACTTTGTCACCCCTTCAAAACTCTCTGGATTAGATGAGATTTCTTTTTCACAGCATCGAATGGATCCAAATTTCAGAATTGATGCAAGTGAATGACATGATATATCTGTTAATGTAAGGAGCACGGACATCGAATCTAACAATGTCATGTCACCTCCTTTGTCCCAACCCAAGCCAAAGCCAGGCATTGACCCCGAACCATTAGCCAAGAAAAGGCCAGTAACTGCACCCCGTCCAACAAGAATTGAGTTTAAAATGGTTCATGTTTTAAGGCCAGTTCCACCTCCCAGGCCACCTCATAGACAGAGAAATGTGGATGAGGGAAGGCCAATACCTGTTCCACGTACATTGCCATATAGAAATAATGTAAATGAACCAGTTTTTGTGTCTGCTAAGAACCCAGAAACGCTTCCTATGCAGGCATCCGATTACTGTGAGCCTGTTACTGACAGTCATCCAGAAACGCTTCCTACGCAGGCATCAGATTATTATGAGCCTGCTACTGACAGTCTTGATCCCAGAGTTGCAATGAAAGAGAACTAAAATGTTAGTGGTTCTTGGCAGGAACCTCCATGTGAAAATTTTGAAATGCAGGCACGCACTGAACGCAAGCTTGTCAGTGAACCTATCAAGCATAGTATAACAGGGACAATTTTTGATAAAAACTGTCATTTGAACGCAGATTCATTTATCATTCGCTACCAGGGTGAATCAAAGTTCTGTACAGAAGACAAAAATGATTTCCATTGTAGTCTCTGTTCACGAACGTCATTTCATGAATATGTCATCAGGAGACATAGAGCAATCCCATCTTAGTTCTAACCGTACTGTAACATTCAAAAACTTGCAGATACTTCCGTGCAAGAAAATCCACACCGAAAAAAATTTGTCTAATTCATCTATATTTCACTACCATTGTCCGGTTTGTGATAAGTTTGTGCAACAGAAATGTTACTTTCTTAACCACTTAGCTAATCACATCAGCCAAACACCAGAGCATACAAGCAACCAACAACTAGTAACATCTGCTGCGTCTACAACAGATTTAGAAGCGCTATTAGAGATCACCGGCCCCGGCCACCCGGCCCCGGCCCTCGGCACCATGGTGCTCGGCCCTCGGCCCCCACAAATATAGGTATTTCTTTGTTTCATAGCTGTCTGGCTGTTCCCGCATTTCAAATGATCCGAACGGTGCCATTTAATCGAAAAATCGCAATGTTCGAAGCCTCCAAGAGCTTGAGAAACTCCTTTCAAGTAAAGTGAGAGAACTTCGAGGGGCCGGGCAGTCATCTGAGTCTCGCAAAAAACAAGTTGAGTATGATTTCCTAAACAAACCACAAATGTACACACACCACACGCTCCTTCGCATACAATTCAAGGGCCTTCGTAGTCAATCGAGGGAGTCGCATTCCATATGGTTGCATTCTTTGATGCATTATTTACAAATATGTGGACCGCAAAACTGTTCAACATAATTCCTCACTTTTGACCCTTGGAACGGACAGCTTTTAGAGTGGGTGACAGGACACCAAAGTGAATAAGCATGAAGTAAAGTGTACTTCGAAACCATAATCAAAACGGAATAATACTCATGTAAATGAGAATTTTGAAGGTTCCTCTTGAAATCGTTTTTACGAACATTCTTTAAATTGGCGGGATCCCCTTGACCTTCAATAAATGTCTTGGACACAGGCAAGCACAGGTTATGAGAAGAAAGTGGAAAGAGAAATTAATTTCTTTCTCAACAAAGTCTTTGGAGTTTCCTAATTTCTTGGTAATGGTCATCTCGCCATCGGTGCGTTTAGTTTCTTAGAAAGAGTTACTGACAAACAATTTACTCTGCGTAATTTTGAAACAGGGGAAAGAGGGGTTTTCAGGGCGACAGTTAGCCATAACGACTACGAAGGCGCACAAATTGTATGCGAAGGAGCGTGTGGTGTGTGTACATTTGTGGTTTGTTTAGGAAATCATACTCAACTTGTTTTGCGAGACTCAGATGACTGCCCGGCCCCTCGAAGTTCTCTCACTTTACTTGAAAGGAGTTTCTTAAGCTCTTGGAGGCTTCGAACATTGCGATTTTTCGATTGAACGGCACCGTTGGGATCATTTTAAATGCAAATTCAAATTCTACTAATTCATCGCAACACTGACCTGACATCTGGAGTGAAACTGAATCCAGTATAGTATCCTTTAATTTATAAATTATTCGTAGTGTGATTGTATACGGTTTAACGTTTCATGTTTTTAGATATTGGCCATGGGGTAGTCGTAGTCTTTTGCTCCCCATGGTATCGTACTTGTAGTGTCGTATAGTAATTAGAATTAGGTATAGTAAAATGTAAAGTATCTTGTAAAATTTAGAAGAGGTACCTGCCCAAAGCCACGTAATCAGAGAGGCACGATTGCCGAAAATTAAACGGGCAGTTGCAAAGAGGGTTCCCTGCAATATTTGTGGTCTTGAACTTAATGCAAATAACATGAAACGCCATTGCCTTATAAAGCACAACCTTGACCCAACTTACAATGCTGTCTGTTGTGATGCTGGAGAGGGTATCTATATGGTTAGGAAGTCAAAACGAGGAGGAATAGGGTACCCCCTTCACGTTCAGAAGGTTGTAAATTCTTTGGACGACAAAGTTGTTGCGTGTGAAGAGGAGAGCTGTAGAAATGAGATGCAAATTGCCTCTAGGTCCAAAATGAAAGGCAGAGAATGTTACCATCTAATGCAGGTCAATAATGCCTACTTTCCTACGGAAGTAGAGCTCGATGAGGAATGCCTTCAAGAAATTTGTGATTCTGGAAAGTATAAAGTTCTAACAACAGAAACTGCAGAGAAATGTGTTGAGAAGAAATGCGAGTCATTATTTTACAAAGCACCATCTGTAGTTCAATGGATGGATGGCAGTTATATTCACCTATCAGTATTTGACCGTCAGTACCTTCATTTCCCCGTACGATCTCGTGTCCTAGTAACATATCGCAAGGATGATGGATCCTTGAAATGCTGATGCAGACATAATTGATCACTATGCATCCAGAAAGCAATGACCATTTGGTTTCTCCACCAAGGGAAATTAATTTCCGAACAGGATAACCTTCATTTCGATGAAGACCTTGTTATGGATGATGCATTTGACCAGGGTATAAATGAGGCGGTTGGCAATGAAGCACATGAGGCATTGAACACCATCATTTATCCGCCCCAATCTCAGGACACGTTGAAGGAAATGATTGCTTATTGGCTGCGAGAGAAGAAGATTCCATTCCCTCCCCCACTTCAGTTCAGATCACTGCAAGAGTCTCAGATACCACGTTCTTTCAAGCCAATAGAAATGTTTTGCTCTCAATGCAATAGCCCTGCTGGAAACAAGTCATCTCGAGACTTTCGCAGGCTAGGCACGTTAAATACAATTACTCACTCACTCACTCTCATCAGGCCCATACAGAATAACACACTCTGCAAGGATACTTACATTGCAAGGATTTGTGGAAGGAGTTGAAACGTTTTTCAAAATGTGTAATAGATGTGAGGTATATTTCAGGTATCAGGAATATGAACATGGCATTCACCATTTTAACGATATTTTGCTCCTAGGACTTGATGTATGTATTTTCTTGCGTGAATGTCAAAGAAACCATCAGGCCATGGGAACAATTTGCAATATCATTGAAGGTATTTGGAAATTTAAAGTCGATTCCAGGTCTGTTTTTAACGCATATCTGCACTTTGAAGCTTTAAGTGATCCATCTTACGAGTTTAACTGCGTTGAATGTGGTTACTTTCCTCCAATAATGATAGCTGATGTTAACAGGAAGGTTGTTTTTAAGTATAGAGCTGTTGAAGAAGAAAACCTTCTTGATGATCAACTGGAAAATGTGGATCCTCACCTCATTGACAGTGGTGATTTTTGTGCAAAGGTTCTAGGTGGCATTCTTAGTAAGGGATTGAATGGAAGAAAAATTGATAATTTTTTCATCGAGCCAAGGTTGTCTTTTTGGTCGCCTTACATTGGACCGCAATCACAAATAAGCAATCTACTGGTTAACAGTGAACACCGCAAAGTAAACCACGATACTGGAGAAATTGAGATCGACTGCAGGGAGCTATCCGAAGAACGTCTGATAGAGAGGATGTTTGAGAGGAAGCACTGTGACTTACAGAAACTCGCCAGAAAAGTTGGTGTTAATTGCAAGGGATCAAAATTAGACATCATTAATCGTGTAAAAGAAGGTCTTGGTACACAAAATAAAAAAAACAATAATTTCCATGTGAGTCTGGTGACTTCGAATCTGTTACTTGGAAATGCCAGCAATGTATTTTTCAGAAACGCACTCCTTACTTGGGGAGAGATATGCAAGTTGTTCTCAACTACCTCAGGGTACTGGAAAATTAAAAAAGCCCACGGAGGAAGTGTGTGAAGTTTATACTTCAAAGAAAATGAAAGCTAGTACTGCTACTATCATTCAACGAAAACGAAATAGCACCACGACGTTACTAAAAGACGGAACAAGCGGAACAAGGCAGTAACAAGCGGAACGAGTGCGGAACAAGCCAGTAACAAGCGGAACAGGTCAGTAACAAGTGGAACAAGCGAGGAGCAACCCAGTAACAAGCCGAACAAGCAAGGAACATCTGTCTCGATCCCAAGGGAAGCTCAAAATATGTTGAAATGAAAGAGTAGCGTGCGGCATTAGATAATAAGTCAAGAAGATAATAGGGTAAAGAGCAGAAAAAGGGCGCCGCATGTCCCAAAGGAGTCCAAAGTCGTTGCAAGGGAACATGAATAAGGAAGCAAAGGTGTGTCTCTTCTTTCTTCTGCTCCTTATTGTAGCCGCAACCTTCTCGTCATTCTTATTAATCCTTTCGGCTTTCTTTCCCATTCATCTTTTCCCATTGTCTGTGCACTTGAATATTTCGAAACAAAGCTGTTAGACGTTTTGAATAGTTTTATACAGGAAACAAATGAAATAAAGAAAATTTATTTAGTTTCTTAAATCTTAAATTATGGAGGTAGATTTTCCCAGTACTTTTTGAAAATTTTGGGTACGGGTCTGCCGCGAGCATATTCGATTCTTACGAAAATGGTACCCTTGGCATGCCTTGGCTAAACCAATAATTCTCCTCCTCAGTGATCAAAGTCTGTGTGCAGGTTAATAGAATAGACGATTACGAAAAAGATGGCGTTGGGAGGCATTTGAGCAAAATGCATTGCGTTTGCGTGCTATAATGCAATCAACCGTGACCGTGATTCTATAGAAATTCATTCATCAAATGTAATGCATCTTGGTCAAATGGCCCTCGATGCCATCTTTTCCGGAATCGTCTATTGGTATTGATTTTAGATATTCATGAGCATTGACTGGACGGTTGGGTTGGGTCGGCCCTGGGTGGCTCTTAGTGAACCTCAATGATAATGCCTTGAATTCTTTTCCTAATACTGTGAACAAAACATACGCAAATTCAAAGTATCTCTGCCTCGAAAAGCGTTTTGATGAGACAGAAGATAAAATAATAACAAATAGTGAAAAAATTGATACTTTTGTTTATATCAATTTTACTGATATAAACAAAAGATAACAAGGGAGGGTAATTCCAACCCCACCCCCCAAGGGCCCACAGCAAATTGTTACTAGTGTTGTCAAGTTGTTGTAGGGTTAAATCATAGTTGTTTTGATGAAACAGAAGATAAAATAATAACAAATAGTGAAAAAATTGATACTGAGAAATAATACTGATATAAACAAAAGATAACAAGGGAGGGTAATTCCAACCCCACCCCCCAAGGGCCCAGAGCAAATTGTTACTAGTGTTGTCAAGTTGTTGTAGGGTTCAGTCAAAGTTGTTTTGATGAGACCGAAGATAAAATAATAACAAATAGTGAAAAAATTGATACTGAGAAATAATACTGATATAAACAAAAGATAACAAGGGAGGGTAATTCCAACCCCACCCCCCAACCGTTTGACCATTCAACGCGAAAGAAAGCCAAAAAGAAAAAAAAAGAATGGCGAGAAAGTTGCGGCAACAATAAGGAGAAGAAGAAAAGAACATACACACACCTTTGCTTCCTTATTCATGTTCCCTTGCAACGACTTTGGACTCCTTTGGGACATGCGGCGCCTTTCTTCTGCTCTTACTCTATTATCTTCTTGACTTATTATCTAATGCCGCGCGCTACTCTTTCATTTCAACATATTTCGAGCTTCCCTTGGGATAGAGACAGATGTTCCTTGCTTGTTCGGCTTGTTCCTCGCTTGTTCCGCTTGTTACTGGCTTGTTCCGCACTCTTTCCGCTTGTTACTGCCTTGTTCCGCTTGTTCCGTGTTTTAGTACCGTCGAATAGCACCAAGGAACAAACTTCTGGAACACTAAAAAAGATAAGGAGGAAGAAAATTTGAACAAATTGTCTACTTAAAGAAATGCTGCAAGACATTAGTCCCCCGATAGCCAATAAGGGGGATAGTGATAGCAGCACTTAGCTGCTCTTCTTACACGTTTCAAAAATCATAAAACGTACATTACAGCGGGTACCCGCAAATAAGAAACCACTTCTTAAATTGAGGCCTCAGAGAGTTTCTTATTTAAAGAGACCTTTTCATGATCAGGGTCAAAGTTTCTTATACATAGGTAATCAAGTTAACTCAAGTGAAGGCATATGACAGTACCATACATGCATGTGTATTTAACCTTGATGGTACATTTTACCATGTTACGTTGTCGTGGTGTGAATCTTTAATTTTGAAAATGTTTATTCTGTTTTGAGAATGCTACATTCTATCACAGTCATTTATGGGAATATCTTTTGGCATTCAGGAACAAACTATAACAATCCTAAAAATAAGAAACATTTAAATTTCAGACCTAAAAGTGATTCTTATTAAAAGGAGCCTTTTTTGAAGAAAATGAGGCCTGTTTCTTATTCAAGGGGGTTTCTTATTTGCGGGTACTTACTGTATAGGTACATAAGACATTACGAAATGTTTGTGATTGCTATATCTGAAAAAGGGCCTAAGACATTGATCATGATGTGATTTAGGGCTTTTTCAAGAGTATTGCCACTATAAAAGTTTCATGAAGTCGAATTTACCTATATTATATTGCTAGTCTTTCAAGAAAACACAAATATATTCCTTTATCTTTGAATAGCTATTGAGAAGAATTCTATTCATTCCAATCCACGACCTACAGTACTTTTGGTGCTATGAATCTTCAATAATTGGAACTTTTTCTTCCTTACCCAGTACATACAATGTAATTTTAGATATAATAAATAAATGTTGTTGCTCTAACCCTAACACTAGGTTACACATGTATCTGGTGTCCCAAAATGATATATTATCGTTTGATTGCTGATATGTCCATAAACGATGAACCGATTTTCAAAATTTTATTTTTGCCGAATTGCCAAAAACTAACTTGCATTCAAGGATACTGTTTGTGGTTTAGGCCGATATCTTCATGTCGAAAAGAAAATCAATAAACCTCCTCAAAGTCAAGCCTTGTATGGCATGAAAAAGACGCGGCCTATTTTCCAGGTCAATATTTTAGATGTGATGCATAGGCTGAACTTATGGCCAGGGCGAAAACTCGGACAGCTCGGCAATTTTTTTCCAATCTTTACTTGTCCGACTTTTCGTTTTTCCCCTATACCAAAGTCGAAAACACGGACAAAATTTTCCGAAGCTTCAAAAGCACGGATAAAACTTCCGAGTTTCGAAAAAGAGGAGAACATTTTGCAAAATTTCGAAAACACAGAAAAATATTGACAATTATTTGATTTAAGGGGTCATTGACAACAGATTTTCGTGGCAGTTACACGTTTTTTTTATAAGAAACTTGGATCAGCACTTAGTACTAAAAGTTTCTTAATTTTGCATGAAAGTTTCGTTGTTTTAGTAGTAAATGTTTCTTAATTAGTTTCTTATCTTTTTGGGCCTAAAATTGCGATATTGCTTGAAGTTGGGCCTTCTTCTCGAGAAAGGGCTTCCATTTTGCATTGACATTGTCATCAAGAAGAAGCCATGCACATCAAGGCAAATATTTACCAATTTTGCAGTTAAAAGTAAAGAAAAGACGAATGTACCTTTGTTAGAGAGACATAGAATAAGAGAGACATACAGAAATAAAGTTTCAGAGTTTCTTAACTGTTCTTGAGCGTAGTACTAGAGTTTCTTAATTTTTTGGTCATCGTAGTACTAGTTTCTTATAAACCAGTTTCTTATAAAAAAACGCGTAATTGAGTTTGCCTGTTGGGGGGGGGGGGGGTCTCACCTGAATCCGTTAAGATTGTTACTTTGGGGATGAAAATCCTTGTAAGACATGATACGGCAAAGCTGTTATCTAAGACTGAGTTCACACGATGGGTTGAAAACGGTGAAAAATGTGACGGATAAGCCCCCTGTTCACACGAAAACGGGACATATTTTGCCGGCAGATTTTGAAAACGGTAGTGTTTGAAAACGGACCTCATTGAAAAGTACCGGTATCGTGTGAACGCTTGCTCAAATTTTGCTACCATCACATTTTTCACCATTTGCAAAATGTGCTGGCCGGCATTGTGTGAACGCAGTCTTAGATAACATCGTGCTTTTACCTGCAATTCACATTATCTTACTCACCTTTCTTAACAACTTGGTAGGTAGTTCGATCGACAAAAAAAAATTGAATTGAAAGAATGAAGGTATTTTTGTAGGCCTAGGCAACTTTGCCGGCCTAAACAACATCCGTTGGGTAAGGGGGTGGGGGGAGGGAGAGGGACTGTCAACATGCCCTGAACTAATTTTTTTCCGTTTCCAGGGATATTCTCAACAATCAGAGCAGACGGAGTTGCCTAAGTTCAGCCCGCCTCGAGCGGCAACTCGGCCTCTTTAACGAAAACCTTGCGACGGCCCATTTGAACTTTAGGCAACTCAATGTTTTACACCCACATTTTTGACTTCCATTTTTTCTATGGCGAGTTTTGATAAAAAGTCTTATCAAAACTTGATAACCGTTATAAGAATTGTTTTGACGCCGATACTTGCCCCCCCCCCCCCCCTCCCAAATTAGTATGCAAAAGTATTGATTTGTTCAAAGACCAAAATAAACAATAGAAAGCACCCCAGGAGTAAGTGCCCCGAAATGTGAGGGGTCTTTAGGCTGCTCTGGGGGGCCGAGCTATGGACTTTCTGCATTGGCTCGGTTTGAACTCCTGGGGTGGCTGAGGGACCCTGTGGTAACAGGAAATTGGCTGAAGATTTGCATCTATAACCTTACATATATTTTATAGCACCGCCTTAAAAACAAAATAAACAATAATATATTTACCAATGCAACTAAATGTATGGCATTCAGACATCAAGTCTAATAAGCAACACAACAAACAATTTCAAAAAATACAACCCAATATATGAATTGCAATTGTGAGGGACAACATGCCGTTCCGAAACCACCACCATGCCCACAGTACCCAATCCATCAGCACCAGCATGATATACGCACATTAATATTGGTTCCACCCTTTACATACTTTCCTGACACACCCTGCATTACCACAGCTGGCATAGCATATAGGTGGTAGGTATTACTCCCTCTTTATTCAGTTACCTTTGCTATTTGTTCCCTTAGTATTGTATTTTAGTAGCATCTTAACATTTGTTTCCACTCTGTGCTATCCAAAAAATGTTATGTATGGGAGGAGGCCCCATGGTCCCTCGGATGGACCGCCCCTATTTGCTTTCCGCTGTCGGGCCACACTAAGCAGGTTCTTTTTTCGCTATACCCTGACTTCTCTTGAGGCATAACCCTTGTATAATACATCAAGATCGTATTCCACCTGAATATAACATTGTGTAACATACCATTTAAGAAACTGTCTACCTCCATCCGGCCTACACAAGAATATAACCGTCAGACCGTTTTTTAACTCAACATATAGAAAAGGAAAGGAAAAGAGACCGTTGTCACTAACCTAATAAACAACACAGCAGCACAACAACCAATTTCAACAAATACTACCAGATATATGTCAAAACTGAAAATATTTCAAGGAACACTTCAATAAATCAACACTCCAAGTCCCATATTTGGATACTAAGTGTACCATGGCAACAAAAACGCATGTCCCTTGACCCACGACCTCGTTGGATTGGATCACCACGCTGCGCAGTATTTCCGGATAATCTTCTGGTCACACGATCCTCAGGTTTTTAGATTCACACACACCTTCAAGTTGGAAACCATCAAACTACAAACAAGAACCCTTGCATACGGATTTCATAAATGGAAACGCTAAGAAACTACATGATTGGGAGGGGCTACAACGTCTCTGGAATCAAAACACAATTCAATAAAATCAGGCAAAACATTTACAACATGGGAAACTCCCACCTAGGCGATTGGGAGGGGAGTGTTCATGTTCTGAACAAGGATCTCAACCTTGTATGCTCTTACATTACCACTTTTTTATAAAACCAAATAAAAATAACACGAAACAATACAAATTCAAATTGGGTTAAAAGAAAGAAGCAGCTTGATAGAATGAAGAACCTGTCACAAACAAACCTGCTATTCACTAACCAATAAACACACAACAATGCGAGAAGAACCTACTATTCGTTTCTTATTTCAACACTGCAAACTCAAACTGACAAACCTAGATCAAAACCCTATAACAACTTTACAACACTAGTAACAATTTGCTATGGGCCCTTGGGGGTGGGGTTAGCATTACCCTCCCTTGTTATCCGTTGTTTATATTATTTTTATTTATCAGTATCATTTTTGACTATTTGTTATCATTTTATCTTCTGCCTTATCAACATATTAGCATTGGTAGCATATGTTGTCAATGACTGAAGCAGAGAGTTGTGAGATTCTGGCTGGATGATGAATACAAGGAAGAAGGTTGTGTGAAAGAAAATTATTAAAAAAGTCATTAGTTGGTGTGTGGGAATCATAATTTAGTAAATTGACGTTGAAATCACCCAACATGAAAACTAGTTTGTTTGATGAGATTTTTGAGAGAAGGTTCTGAAAGTGAGAAGTAAGGATGTCAACGTTTGAACAAGGATGTCTATAAACACAACAAATTATGATATTTTTGCCCTTTTTATTCACAATCTCAACACAAACAGTTTCAAAATCACTGGTGCTAGAGTCTAATTCAATCTTTGGATTAGAAGTAAGAGAGGATTTAACATACAAACCAACACCACCATTCTGACTTATTGATGAAGTATTATAAACTTTATAACCAGGAATATCAACATTTGAAGATATTTGATTATCATTTGAATGCCATATTCAGGGGCGGATCCAGCCCAATTTTTGAGTGAGTTCCCAACAGACCACTGTAGAGACCGAAGGCGAGCGAGGCGAACCGAAAAATTTGGGGATCCGGGGGTACTCCCCCGGGAAAATGTTTGTGACCACGCCCTCTAGATTGGCTTAAAATGCTATCAAAATCTATTCAACAAACTAAAAACTTATAACAATGTTTTACTAGTTAGACATTTTTGAGGCCATTGCTAGGAAGTGCAACGTATATTGCATCAGCACTGACAAATCAAATTATTGAAATTTTGTTACTTAGATAAGAGTCGTTTTAAATAAGATGTTTCAAGCACAATCTGTAAATGTATGTTTTCGAACGAATGGTCAAATGGCTTGAAAAGGAATGCAATAACACTTTCTAGATTAATTCATACCAATCATACAGACTTTCGATATCTGCAATATTTCATCATATTCAAACAATTAACAAGGTAACTTATATCTTTCCAGGCAATCCTTTCATTTTCATTAATAATAGGCCTTTTCACGGAAAGAAAAGCATGCTGGGAAAAAGAGAGAATTTTCGAGATTTGGACACCACACAGCTTCGAATTTCGCCAGGATTTGTGAGGCTCATTTTTGCAACAAAACGTTTTTCCTAAGCTCTTTAGGAAAGCTGAAGCTATGAAAAAAACTTATAAAATAAATGAGATCTTCTCGTTTTCTATCCTTCCGATCCTTCTACCCACCTTATAAAGAAACCCTAACAAATTAACAGCCGAAAGTGCAACCACCAGCACATTACGACTTGGTAGTGAAAAGGAGAAGCTTGGGGCCCTTAGCAATCTACCTATCCAGTGACCCCTCGAGCTGCAAATAGTGATCAACAAAAGTTTGCAATATTACGAAAATCTATACAGTGTTTTTATCGGCAACATCAATAATTTAAAGGGCCAGACTAGCGCCACAGCCAATTCTCAAAAAACAAAAATCACTAGCAAAAGCCAAATTGGGATATTTGTATGTATGCCTGTTAGCAATAGAAACATATTGGAGAGGGTTGCTGAAACTGAATGCAACCAACGGGAAGTCAACTTTGGAGTCTAGGGCATCCCTCATAAAAATTGTTCGCACCGGGCTCTTCAAATTGCCGGAAAACGCATCTCCCGTAAGACATGATTCACTATCGAATGGAAACTAAGAATTGTGATTTACGAAGAGCTTCCCTTGGACCTTTTTGAAATTGAGGTACACATCGTACAGAAAATGGATTTTTGTCAACTCATCTACTAAAAACATAAATCAAAGCATACTTTGATAAATTTGCAATATGCAGCATTTTTAGATACGATAAGCTTGTGCTAAGTTTGATTAATAACGGCATTCATTTCAGAAGGAGTCTTGGAAAAGAATTCAATTTCTCCAAGGTCAAAAGTACCTTGCTGGAAGCTTGGGGGCCCTTAGGAGTTGCTATGCTCTAACCCCAACCATCATGCGTTGCGCCACTACATTACGTTCAGTCAGATAGTAGAGTATTATCTTTTCAAATTACCAGTGGAATAATTTTAATAATGCAACAGAAAGTTGTACTGACCTCTAATGCCACTCACTGTCATTATCTAAGACATCACTATCTAAGATGTTTATCATTTGCATTCTCCTGCTGTGCTTTCTTGCAAACATATCCAACACTTCCTCTGTATTGATATCAATTTCTTGATGGACATGAAAAAGAGCAAGTCCATTGAAACGTGTCTGTGTCATAGTACTGTGTTTGTGTAAACGTGTCTGTGTTTTCAGTCTACGAATAACTGAAATGCTTCTTTCCGCTTCACATTTTGTAATTGGAAGGGTTGCAAGAATCTTCAAAGCGGTATGAATGTTTGGAAATACTTGTTGATTGAACTCTTTCAATGCTTTGTACAACCTGTCGGGCGAACAACTTTTCTCTTTGTTGTCCCAAAACACTTTCCATATGTCAAGTTCTGCTTCAATACCCAATGGGTGTGGAACATCCAGAATATAGTGACCAAGAAAAATTCTTGCATCTTCTTTCCATCTTTCAGGTAGCTCTGTTGAAAATCTTGCATCCAATTGAGATACAAGATGATCGAGAAAAAGGGGTGTTTGGAAAACTAAGACCCAGAAAACGAAGACCTAAGACCTAAGACCACGAAAACGAAGACCCAGAAAACGAAGACCCAGAAAACGAAGACCCAGAAAACGAAGACCACGAAAACGAAGACCCCAGCATATGTGGTTTAAATGATAGCAGAACGATGATGTGCATCATAAGCGCATGGGAAGAAAAAATCTAGGGGGGCTGCCCAACACAAAATCCATTGTTTAGCATAATTTTTGCTCGACTGAGGGCATTTTTTTGCCCGATTGGGGCTCATTTTCGATAATTTTTCTAAAGTTAGGGGGGCTGCGGCCCCCCCGGCCCCCTGCCTTGTACGCTTATGATGTGCATACATTATCTACAAAAACCAAAGGTTTCTGAAAGCGAGCTGCATATATTTTCTATTTCTCTCCTTTCTATTTCTTACTTAGTTTCTTTTATCTTATTACTCGGAAGGTAATACTGAGAAATGTCCAAACATTGGGCAAGCTTCCAATACACCTTTTTTTATAAGAAACTTGGATCAGCACTTAGTACTAAAAGTTTCTTAATTTCGCATGAAAATTTCGGTGTTTTAGTATTAAAAGTTTCTTAATTAGTTTCTTATTTTTGGGCCTAAAATTGCGGTATTGTTCTAAGTTGAGCCTTCTTCTCGAGAAAGGGCTTCCATTTTGCATTGACATTGTCATCAAGAAGAAGCCATGCACATCAAGGCAAACATTTACCAATTTTGCAGTTACAAATCAAGAAAAGACGAATGTACATTTGTTAGAGAGACATAGAATAAGAGAGACATACAGAAATTTAGTTTTAGTTGAGTTTTAGAGTTTCTTAACTGTTCTTGAGCGTAGTACTAGTTTCTTAAATTTTTGGTCATCGTAGTACTAGTTTCTTATAAACCAGTTTCTTATAAAAATAACGTGTAGGAGTACTCATAGTTCTTTCCGAGTTTCTTAACCCTATCTGACCTGGGTGATTTGAAACACTCAATGCCTGGGGGTGTCATAAGAGATATGGCAGCCAAACTTGGCACAAAGGTAGTTCATTATGTAAACAATGAAAATTTGAAATCATAATCCAATTAGTGATGTTGTTGTTGTTGCTAGAGCATGATGATCATTATGAAATCATATGACGTCATATAAATGAAAGCTTGCTAAAAGGACATGAAACTTTATTTTTCATAAAGAAATGAAAGATATAGATCAAAATATATATAAATTCTTAATTTAGACTTAATTGGACCAATTAAACATGATTAAAAGAGATACAAAGTATGTTTTTCACAGAGTGCAGTATGAAAAATTGGTAACAATGGAAACAAGGCTAAAAATAGAATGTCCAAATTGTTGCAATTTTATTGCTCTATGATACAAAGTTAAACTTACGAAGTATCAGAGGCCTGCTGCATGTGTGGAAAACGGTGTAAACAAAAATGTACTGAGGGGAGCGGAATCCGCCCCCCCCCCCCAGGTCAGATAGGGTTAAAGGTTCCATAATAACTTTCATGTTCACTGCATGTGCCCTCATGAACAGTTCAAAGCAAGGTTTTTTGAAGCCTTTTCAATGTTTAGACATTCCGAGTAATATGATACAGGAAACAAGTGAAAATAAAGTAGAATTATCGGGGTCTTCGTTTTCGTGGTCTTCGTTTTCTGGGTCTTCGTTTTCTGGGTCTTCGTTTTCGTGGTCTTAGGTCTTGGGTCTTCGTTTTCTGGGTCTTAGTTTTCCAAACACCCCGAGAAAAAGGCACAGAAATTGAAACCCTATAGTATCCCTCAGCTGTCTGGACAACTTAGTTCTCCCTGAGTGTCTGCCTACGGCTTCTGTAAAATGCGGGTCCGCAGCGCAGGTCCGATAAAATGTGGGTCTGCGGGTTTCTTTGAATGTAGGTCCCATGGCCACAGATGAACGGCTGTTGTATGCCGCAAGGAGCCCTTACAGAATGAAGCGATAGTCACCAGTTTCTATCGATGGGATTGAATCATTTATATGGATTTAATGGTGATGCAGATCGCCACAAAGGTCACAAAAAGAAAAATACGTTGTGAAATTGTACCTGATCAATGAAAAGATCCTGAGTCACATACAGTCACAGCTTGCAAATAATTTCAATCTCGATGCAAATATCGGTGAACTTTGTAATTTGGAGGGGATCCCTTCACATGGGGAAGTCCCTATGCATCGTTTGATACTTTTTACCATAGAAATAGAAATAGGAGGCACTCGCATCTTTTTGTTATTTCAACATGAAAGTTTTCAAATTTTAAGTTTAGTTTCTTACGCTGTTTCTTACTTTCTATTGACTTTGTTATTTCTTAGTAATCATATTACAGTTTATAACACTGCTGCAAATATGTTCCTTGACGTATGCAAAACGTCAGGTGGGAAGAACTCCCAGGGGAACATGTACATGTTCTTTCCTCCGGAACTTATGCTTGACTAGATTGGTACATCGCTGTTATATCATATGAGTTCCTTGCTGAAGTTTGCCACCAACGCTACATCCTAGCTAAAGGTAAACAAACCAGAACAAGCCCTATCTTCTGCGCAGTGTTGGATTGAGCGCAAGCATTTGAGGATGAAAACAGGGAGTGGGCATAAGCCTTGCAAGACCCATCAACCGCTGTAGCACGCCTTACACACCGAGACCCGCCATCAATCTTGGAGTGGGACCCGCATTTTATCGGACCTGTGGACCCGCATTTTACAGAAGCCGGGATTTAATAAAGACAAGTAGCCATGAAAAAAAGAATGGAAGAGCTTCAGTTGTAAATTGAGAAGAAACTGTTTGAGGTCCCGTTTGAAAAACTGGTATGCGTTGCAAATTATCTGAAGAGAACCGTGGAGGAAAACAAATCAATGATTTACACCATTTGGAAGATATGAGAATGCATCAAGAAAAGCACTACAAGAGGCAGAAACACCTGATAACAACTTGGGGAATATCAAAAGGATATACTCACAGTTATGTCAAAGGATCCACCACCACTGGAGGGAGAAGAAAGTGCCGAAGACGATGATGCAGAAAGTGAAGTAATTAAAAAACATGCAAACTCATGACAACCTTTGTGAGACCGACATTTTAGCTTAATTGAGGAAATGGCCCATTGTTGAGGATTTACAGCCCATGGCCATAAATGATAACCTGCTTTATGCAGCCTGCATTATGCAACTAGCATTATGCAGATTACACCAGCCGTTCCAAGATAATTAGAGTGAAAGAGTTGGTGGGGCAAGCTTAACTAACATTCCGTTTGAACTGAATCTTAGAGCAGCTCTTGCCTTTAGGGGCATTGGTTGTTGACATGCAGCCATGAAAGAGTTGTGCTCAATAATGAACATGCCAGGCACCTTGAGCAAGGATGCCTACAATGAAAGTAGCACAACAATTTTGGAAGGAAGTGTTTCAACTGCTGATGCAGTCTCCAAGAAGTCAGTTGTCTCCAATAAGTTATTCGGTCCTTGGTGTTGAATAAAATGAAGACAGTGTTTTGGACATTGGGGTTTCCTTTGATGGCAGCTGGCATAAGAGAGGTCAGGTTGATATTCAACAAAGCCATGCAGCTGTACAACGAAGGAAAGAAGGTAAATAATGTGAGTTTAGGAATATCACCAGTTAGACCGCAGTCAGTTGCTGAGTCAATGGAAAGAAGAGGGAACGAAGCTGACAAGCAGAACTTTGAAGCGATAGCAAACATAATAACACCACTTGAACAGCAGTTAGTTACTGAATCAACGGAACAACAAGAGATTGAAGGAAGATACTAGACTGATGATATTCCTTTAAGTTTTGCTCCATTAATGCTTCATAACCCTGCACTTATAACGATACCATGTTCCAGGCTCAATCTTGCCTTCTATCCAGAGCAGAAAAACGAGGATGTGAACAGTCAGATTGCAAAAGTCATATCAGAGAGATTTCATGGGCAGTGTGGTATTGTTTATTATGCGACCCAAGCACAGGCTGTCAAGATGGCATTTTCCCTTCAAAAGGAGAACATATCAGCAACATATTTTCACAGAGGTCTTTATGAAGCTGAAAAGATTGTCAACACACATGCATGGCTTGAGGGAAAAGTTTGTGTGATGTGTTCAACTTCAGCATTTGGGATGGGCATTGACAAAGGAGATGTACGTTTTGTTATTCATGACCACCTCCCACCAACAGTAGAAGATTTAGTTCAAGAGAGTGGAAGGTCTGGAAGGGATGGTCAACTTGCATTCTGCTGGATATTCTTCAAATTCACAGACAGGGCCATTCATATGAGAAACATTGCATCCATAGAAAATATGGCTGTGCAAGAAGAGAAGCTGGTTCTTCTTAATCAGGTCTCTGCTCTATGTTATAATTCAAGTTCTTGCTTTCAAAAGCTCCTTGCTGAACATTTTCAGTATGACTTAGACCAACCTTGTGGTATATGTAGAAACTGTCAGAGGGCAGTCATGCCTGGTTCCAAAGAAGATATGACAGTGGAAGCAAAGGGAGTTGTAGCATGCCTTAGAGATTTAATGCACATCAAAGCAAGAGTGACTAAGTCTGAACTTGTGCTCACACACATTGGGTCAAAGGCTAAAGATGTCTTCAGCCAACATTTTGACAAATGTGAACACTATGGCAAAGGAAAAGCAAAATTTAAGTCTGCTACAAGGCTGTCAGCATTTGTGGAACACCTTATCATCCACAATGTGATAAAAGAACATTTTAAGTCTCTGGCAGAAAAGCACTATTTGTTGTACCTTTCATGTGAGACTGCACATATTCTGTATGAAGATAAAATCAAAATTCTATTTTAAAGATAACCAGATCATAAAAATTGATTAAGATGATGAAACTCAGTTACATTTGAAGTTCTGTAGTCCCAGATTTTGACAAGTATTCTAGTGGCACAGAATTTTTAAACTGCCTTGACCAGTGCAAACACTTTTATGTGATTACAGTAGTTGTCAAAACACAAATTATATGAATTGTATGATTAGCCTTTTCCCAAAAGCATCTGGGTGGATATTCCTGTGGGTTTTTTTACAATTATCTGTTGTTTCATGCTGTCAATAGTGTCAGATAATAAGCATGATAATTTGTGTCACCATTTTTAAACTGCTCACAGCTGTTTATAAACTCCAGATGCTTTGATTACAATGGTCTGTTTAGAATTGAGTACCTTGCATCAGGAAAGGCATCATACAACTTTTCTGTGAACTTTTCTTCAATTTTTTGCTTGCCTTTTTCATAAGCATTCATGAAGTTACTTGGTAATACTCCAGATTCTTGACCTTTTCCATTTATTGGATAGCAATTTATTGCCTTCCTTTGATCATTTGGCTTGAAAAATCCTTTCTTCAGGCAAAACCATGCTCCCTTCAGCTGATCTGGGAAAGATGTCTGCACGCTGTGTCTTGTGGAGCTATGAACATCAAAGCACTCTTTGCTCTTGTATGCTTGTCTAATTGCATGGAAAAGATCAAGATTTGCCATTATCCGTTCACACATTAATACTGTGGAGTGGCCTGTTGCATAATTCTTAAGTGGCTTCACTAGTTCTGCTTCTACATAGCCATCTAGTTCTATCCCACATCCAATCTTACCAGACAAATTCACAGCACAGTTTTGTTGCATCAAAACTCTTGTTGCCAAAGGCCATTTGGCAAGGAAATTGACTGTATGCCTGAAACATTCTTTAAAGTAATTAGGAAAGTTCAGCTGTGCATAAACAGGAAGCTGCAGTTGGTAAATAATTTCCCTTGCAAAGCCATCTCCATGCTTTATTGCTTCATTATACAATGAGAGCAATGGCCCAAAGTAGTGAAATGCAGTAGCTCTGTGATTAAATGCAACATCTGCAGACGCAGATGACTTCAGCCAGGCTTTGAATTTTTGGAGAACTACTTCAGTGTGACTGCCAGTTCTTTGCTTGCAAGAGAGCAGCTCTGCTTGATTTGGGAACATATCACTTCTCTTGAACTCAAAGACAGAAGCCAAGCCATATGCCCTACAACCATCATTTATTCCTTCTCGTACTAATGTTAAGTTGTGATAATTGAATTTCCTTTCCTTAAACACTTCCTTTGATAACTTCTTCCTGTTTAATACTGTATACAAGATATAGTGCATGCCAGATGATCCATGTGCTTTGAAACATGCCTCAGAGAAATATCCTTTGTTGTGCAATTCTCTAGGACATAAACCAACCCACTGAAATGCTGCAGAACGAGACATGACTGCTGCGTTGGTCTTGCAAGTACCAACGTCCCCAACAACAATACTGACATTCCCTTTAGCCATACGACCCACCTGATCTGAATGAACTTCTTTGGATACTTCTGATCTTTCTAAATTGTATGAAACATCTATCGACTTGATAGCTTGGTCTTCTTCCTCTGAATCGTATCCATCTCGCTCAAAAATTTCCACGATAGAAGGGCATTGGATAGCCATGGCCATCTCTTTTGGGGAAGGGATGCTGGTGAAAAGTGGTCCATTCCATTTGGCACCTGAAAGAACCAAGAATCTAACCAGCTCCTCATTTTTTTTCAACACTGCCAAGCTTAATGGTGTCAAACCACATCCTTCTTTTGCATTCACATTGCAGCCAGCATCTACGAGAAATTTTGTGTACAAAACATTCTGCTGCATGGCAGCAATGTGGAGTAAAGTTCGCTGCAGATGGTCAAAATTTATCTCCTAGTTTCTTGGACTGGCACTCTCTTATATATAAGATATATTGCTCCTGTTTGTGGCTTTCAAGTACTTCTTTGAGCTTTGAATATAGTGCGTTGTACATTCTCCATAAAGACTTGTCCTGCTCTTCAAAGTACCTTTGCTCACTCGCTAAAGTCACCTGTTCATATCCCTCATGTGCGGCAGTATCCGCTAAAAGCAAAAACTCATCATTGTCATCATCCAATGATATCATTGTTGAGGAATCTTCTCTCGCCGTCTTGCTTGTTTCTATTTCTGCAATCTCTTTGTCCTTTGATTGCAGTGTGGATTTCCATTGTTCCATGTAGTGTTTATGATGGTTCTGGCTTAACAGGAGCTCAAAATGGGATCTTGCTTTCTCAACATCAAATCTTGACTTTGCCGAGTCTAAAGGAACATATTCCTGCTTACCGGTATCATCATACATGTTGAATTCCTTTGAAAATTCAGACAGTATGGCATAAGTGCCTGTTATAGTGTTATTATCTTTTAAAGATAGCTCTAGGGATTCAATATTAGTCATTTTTCCATCAAGCTTGCCATCAGTCACCTTTCCCGGAACTTTAAGATGAAACTGTTTCTTTGAAGCTTTTTCAGATGCAGAATTAGATTTACTGAGCCACTTTTGACATTCTGCTTCATTCATCTGAAATAACGATTTTGTCTCTGTTGATGGGCAATTGTTCAGTGCATCATCAAGCAACTCCAGAAGATATTTGTCCCGAGATCTCTCCCAAAGTTTTACTTTCTTTTCATATTGCTCAATGAACAGCTCTTCAGCCTTTAATTTAAGAATATCTTTTTGTGGTTCACAAGAATTTTCCTTAGTATGCAACACTGCCTTGATTTCATTGTTCATCTCTGGAAGAAGCATGCCTCTGACAGTAAAGTTCCACATAGTTGGACCCATGCGATTAAATAACCTTGCATGTTTTCTCTTCCCCCGATACATGTTGACATTATCCATTAATAAAATTAACGGAATTTTAGAATCTTTTATCTTTTGAGAGACTCTTTCCAATTTATGCATCTTTCTGTCGTCTAAGAAATTTAAAAAGCTCTTCCAGCTTACTTTTAGTCCCATTTTGCATGCTTGTGACATCTTTGTGAATAGATATAAGGAGGATATCTGCTTGGATGGACTGAAAAAAGAGCTGTTCCATATTAGATCTATACAGGTGGCAAATTTTGGAGAAAAATCATTGAATCCTTTGCAGTTGTTGAACGAAATTAACAAATTCAAACTTGATGAGATCTTTTAAAATGTCTGCACTTGCCCTTAGAATGTTCTGCACATTGCCTGTGACCGTTGCCTCTACCGAGCGCTCCTTCAGCACATTGAAGTTGATAAAGCACTTTTTGAGGAGCACCATGTCACAACAGCCACTTACAGATTTAGCTGTTTGAAGCATCAAAAGTGAAATTGCAAGGAAGACAGACTTTCAAACTGTAATAAAGGATTTTGCTTCGAAAAAGCACAAAAAGCATTTTGTTGAAGTTGAACTTAGCCTTGATTTGTGATTGATTTGTTATGCTGTTGACCATAGGTTCATCATTTTCTGTTTGAAGCTTGATTGAATTAGTGATATTTAGAAATGCGTTTTCACCTACAAATGACATTTTCAACAGGGGGTTTCCATCTAAAAGCAGCGTTTTAACAGTGCATAGGAGGGCGTGGCACAATGATAAAAGGGCGTGGTCAATTTATTACACTGGGGCCCGGCTTTCTCTTTTGTTTCTTCTTACTGCTTTTACTGTTGACATTTTCGATCAATTCTCCCAGAGCATTCTCCTAAAATTTCCATTTCTTGGTACTGTTCTGAAAGTTCCAAGCTCTTCTTCTCCCACTCTAGCTCTACATTATCATTCTCTTTCTCTTGAAGATCAGGAAACTCTTCTTCGTCAAAAGATCTGCACTTCTCCAATAATAAATTATAAATTAGTAGGGTGATTCCAAGTAAGATATGCAATATTGGTGGCACAACGTGGGGCATATCTTTCAAGGGGAAGAGCATCTTCTCGAATACATTATAGTAAAATTTTCCATTTTCACACAGATTTCTATTATTCTATCATCACAGAGATTCTGGTTATATGATAGCGAGTAATGCTCTCCCGTGTGCACTTCAATTTGGCAATGGTCAGGATTGTGTGGTTTTCCTCCGTGATTTTTGCAGATGTGCAAGAGTGACAAGATCTGTAGAACTTGGGAATGTTGCAGCGGATCCTTGGTGACTTCGTTTCCTTGGTGTTTCAGGCGTTTCAGGTAGTGAAGGCGCAACTACTAGGGGATCAAAAGAATCGCTGAGTTTTAAATTTAACTGATCTTTTTTTCTTCGGATTTTGCTGATTTCATTTTGCAATTTTGTAGTTCTTTTCCTTATCACATCAAAAGATGGCAGGTCAAAGTTCTCTGGAACCAATTCAGTAAGATGTCAAACAGTTTTGCTGATGTAAATTCTCTAGCATGCTCAACTATAACTCTGTTCTTAATTTTTTTGACATCATCAACCCTCAAGTAAGAAGAATCTGCTATGTTCAATTTATTTAGTCCAAGTTCGTTCATATACACACCTACATTAGCTCAGCGCAGGGCTTTTCTGTCAGGCTTTCATTGGCGCAAAATCAGCTGACATTGAAAATCGGTTTCCTAGCCTCCGCAGCGTCGCAAACCCAGTGCTTGAAAATAACAAATGGCAACGTTGTGGTGTAAGTATGAAGTCTTATAATAAGCTAAACATCTATATTATTAGCTTATCTACAAAATGAGACAAGGCCACAGCTCAGCAAAACATCAGACAAAACTGAAAATTGCGTGCAAAGTTTACATTCTGTTGACTTGGCAACGCAAGACTGTCTTTGGCCAGCCCTTATTCGATAGCCTCGTTTTAACTCTTTGCAATGCAATCAAAAAGAGGTATAAAATGCATAAGGGCTGCTTGCCAACTGAACTGAAACTACGAGCACCGAACGGAAAATTTGATCAAACAGAAGACGAAATGCGAATCTTGGCAGTGAAAGCTGAAGAATTCAAGACGACAAGCAAAGCTGAATAATAAAATGATGTTACAAAAACAATCTTCAAGGATTTAGCTACATTTAGACGTTTTATTCACAAAAAATCAGAGGGAGGAAAGGTTTGTTAGAATAATTTTCAATTTGATGAATATTGGAAACGCGTGATTATTGGCGGGTTCAAAGGGAAATTTACACAAACTTCATTCTTCGATTTCATGGTGATGAAACAGCTGTGTGTAATGTCATACACCAGTTTATTACCACATCAACATTTTGATAATTCATTAACAGCTTTTGCTAGTATGACATTTGAGGCGTATCGCTTAAATTTGTCTTCTACTAACCATTTTGCATCATTGTCACTATTACTACCGGGTGAGTCAGAAAAAACGTGGGGTGTGTGGCGGATTGTGACGTCGCGTTCAGCGACCCAATCGGAGCGGATTAACCTTTTTCTTGCAACCAGAGGTCTAACTTAGATCATAAGCCTTTCCCCATCGAAATCGGTCACTTGATGTATTAATCAGAAAATATTTTATTCCTAAGACGTTGTATGGGAGTTGTGCAAACTCCCGAAATCTTTGATCGAGCCCCTTCAGCATTTTACCCTTGCCAAAGCTGCAGGTACACATGGTATTATCAGGGGAGAATGAAATAGTTTTGTCAAGAAACATCGCATTGACCTTGTTGAAATAAATCTCTTAACAACACAAAGAAGCATGTGTTTCTTTACTGTCTCTCAAACATATTATCTTTGCAGGACAAGTTATGACGTGACAAGGCATCCCAGGGGAGAAAACACTATTTCCGAACTGTTTCATGCTCCCCAGATAATACCACCTGTACCTGCAGCTTTGGCAAGGATAAAATGATGAAGGGGCTTGGTTAAAGGTTTCCTCAGTTTGCAAGACTCCCATGCAAAGTTTTAGGAAGAAAAGCTTTTTTAAATAATGAATCACATGACCGATTTCGATGGGGAAAAGTTTATGATCTAAGTCGGATTTATGGCTGCTCGGAATAATTTAGTTCACAATGGTCAGGTGGCTAAACGGGACGTCACAGTCCACCAAACACCCCACGTTTTTCCTGACTCACCCGGTATTCATTTATAAAAACCATATATGTCATTTGAAATGTTTGCCAAAGATGCAATTGAAGTATTTTTAATGTTATTGTGTTATCACAGATCTCACGTAACATCTAACTTTAGATAGCCTTTAGCATTTTCTGTAGAATGTAAGAGTACACGTAAATGTAGTTGTGACATTCAATTAAGGGACAGTACTATCAAAGAGTTAATCATCAATGATTTTACACAGAATGAGCAACAACTGTTGAGCACACAGGATTTGTTGAAGGTGAATGTGAAGTTGTGGTTTTAGCGCCAAGCACTGTAATCCCAGAAATGGAAAAGACCTAATCGAGCCTGTGACCCCTTGTCATGACGCTCAGTTGGTAGGGCTCTACCTGGGATCAAACCCTAGGTAAGGCCCTACCACTTGAGCATAGGCCCTACCACTTCTCTACTTCTGCGATCCCAGCTTCTTCTTCTTCATGGTTCAACATGAAGCATTAGGGTTAGGATGTGGGGCCCTTTTCTCACCAAAAAAGGGCGCCAAGCTGAGTTTTCATCGCGAAAGGGGACGGCAGTTGCCTCCATTTGCCCCCCGGTAAATCTAACACTGCTCTACATGACGATTTCATCATTTTCTGTACGACCACATATTGAATGCCTCAAGACATTCCCAGCGCTTGGCGCTGAAAATCACTACGTCACCCTCACCTTCATAATACATAGCAAACTCGTTATGAATTTTCTGTTTGTGTTTAGGGCTTTGTGATGACAGTGTTGATGACACAGAAGAGCTAGAAGAGCTGAACACAAAGATTAATAATTTTCAGGCTGAGATTGAATAGCAGAAACTGTCAGCCCAAGAACAAATTTTAAAGATAAAAAAAACTAATAATGAAGATCAAGAGAAGCTGAAAAAGGAACTAAGTTTAGCTATGTCAGAAAGGCTTAAACCTCTGGTACAATGCCACAAGGAAAACAAACAGTTATCAAACAAACAGTGATAACTCAATAGTGATCATTGGTTGGATTATTTGAAAAAAGAAGCAATCCTCTTTTTCGTCTTAGATGCCAAAATATAGCTTAAGGTATCGATGATTTGCAGTTCTGAGCAGTAAAATTTCTGTGGAGTCTTTTCGTTGCTGACAGCATGCTTCCATGCTTCTCCTGTCCATGGTCAATGATGTAGGGCTGGTAATGAGTGTACTTTGCTCCCTGGCAACAGCGAGGGAAATTTCTTTGAATTTATGCCACACTTTATAAAATTAAAATCATCTCATCTTTTTGTTTACATAAAACAAAATTAAGTTACCAGAATTAAGTTAAGAAGAAGTTGGAAGAGCAAGTACCAAGCAGTTTGCTGCAGAATAAGGAACGTGGAATATCTTCACTAGAAGTTTCAGCCAGGAAAAAAATCAATTTTGGCGCATTATCTGAGGAGCTATTGCTGAGTGACAATAAAAACACCAGCCAATACACCAATTCAACATAAGAATCACACCTGTCAGCCTCGATCGCGGGAACGAGGTTCCGGGTGAAAAGTTTCCAGAACGTTTTGTTTACTTTGTGCCATGCGGTGTTGGCGAGTGCAATACGTTCGCTAATTTTCCTGATATTCTCAACATTTACTTGGTTTTTTCGCTGCATCTTCTCACTGGTGTATTCTGCTATCTTTGGAACAGCTTTTTTGAAAGCTTATAACAAGTGCAAAGCTCTGACAGGCACACTAAAGCCCACGAAAAACCTGCTTATCGGGCTGGTCGCTGCCACGAAGAAAATGGTGAACGGTAATTGCGCTGTTGTTGGTTGCTCGAGTAGTCGCTACAATATTAAAAAATGGGAGAAACAAGACTGCGAAGAACATTCTGGCCAAAAGAAGAAAGATTGTACATGCACACCTCCATTTTCTTTACACTGGTTTCCAAGCATTCTCAAGAATACCGAAAAGAGAAAGGGGTGGATAAGGCTTATCAATCGTGCAACGAAAAGAGGAGCGGATTGGACACCAGGACAAAGTGATATGGTTTGTTCTAAACATTTTGTGGATGGTAAACCAACACCTGAAAATCCTCTGCCGACTCTAAATCTTGGGTATGAGAAACCAACGAAAGTCCCACGAAGAAAGCTTTTAAGGGAGAGTCCGCCTCTGCCTCAACGAGTGACCACTGATGAAAGTCAAGAAGGTGAACTGTATCCATCATGTGACCATGACTATCACAGTCTCTCAGAAATATGTGGAGCTTGTTCAGATAAAAATGAAGTGCTGAGTTCCATGGCAAATGAAATTTCAAAACTGAACAAGGAAAAGGAACATCTTCATGTTGAAATTGAAAGTCTGCATGAACACATTGCAAAAAACTCACACTAGAAAAGAAATCAAGTAAGCCTTTTTCTGCAACAGTCACTAATTCAGATAGAAAGATGAGATACTACACTGGCATACAATCTGTAGCTGTTTTTAATGCACTGTTTTCACTTGTTAAGCCACATATTTCCAAGCTTATTTACTGGAGAGGTACAAGAGTGCTTTGTTCAAGGGCAAGGAATAAATCGTGTACCAAACCAAGCAAGTTGTGTGGAAAAGACCAGCTTTTACTTGTTCTTGTGAAGCTGCGGCTTGGTCTATTGAATCAAGATCTTGCTGACAGATTTCAAATTTCAGAGGGAACATGCTCAAGCATTTTTGCCACCTGGGTTAAATTTATCAGCCAGTTTTTTGGAAATGCACTTATTACATGGTTGCCTAAGGAGGTCATCATGTCAAATTTGCCAGCAGTTTTTACAGAGAAGAACAAGAATGTCAGATGCATTATTGACTGTTCTGAGGTGTATATTGAACGGCCAAAGTCTTTAGATGTCCAAGCTGCAACTTGGTCAGACTATAAAAAACACAACACCTTCAAATTTTTAATTGCAGTGTCACCTGCAGGATACATAATGTTTCTGTCAGAGGCATATGGAGGCAGAACAACAGATCAGCACATTTGCCAAAACAGTCCATTTTACAATTTGTTAGAGCCTGGTGATGAAGTTATGGCTGACAGGGGTTTTCAGATCAAAGAAGACTTACTTCATCATCACTGCACATTGAGTGTCCCACCAGGTGCACGAGTAAAATCTCAAATGACATCAGCTGAGTGCAAAAAGACCAAGGAAATTGCCAATTTACGTATTCATGTTGAACGTGCAATAAACAGACTCAAAACTTTCAGAATTTTAAAAACTACTTTTCCTCTAACAATGCTACCTTTAGCAGATGAAATTATAAGGGTGTGTGCAGTCATTTGTAATATTCAACCACCATTAATAAGAGATTAAACGAGCTCTTCATGTTCACCAATTGAATATTTTGTTTCCTTTTGCCAATGGAAACAAAGATGCAGGCAATAGAAACATGTATTAAAGTAAATTGAAACAATCTAACTCAATAGAAAACATGAGCTGTTTTAAAGAAGCATAGGAAAAAGAAAAAATTGTTTTGCTATTATTAGGATAAACATGCAATCTATTTGAAGATGCTGTTTTTCAAGTGATTAGGACCCTTTTTTATGGATGTAATAATTACTTATGCTTTGTATGTAAAGAGCTATTTCTAAATTATTTTTTTAAATAGCTTGAAAGCTCTGTTGAAAAGTGACAAAAATGGTTTTGTCAAATCTTTTGATATTTTCAAATCTGTCTTTTAAGTGTCTGCATCTTTGTTTTTATTGGCAAAAGGTTCTAAGTGGTAGCTTGTGCTGCAATGAGTTTACGGTTATGATGACATCAATAATCTAACTCTAAAAATTGTCACCCATTTATTTCTATCTTTTCAATTCGGCTTATTGTAATTTGCGAAAATTTTCGCATCATGCGAAAAATGCGAAATTTCGCAAAATACAAAACAGGTGCTCGAAATTGTAAAATGCGAAAATTCTTAAATTCCTGTTAAATCGACAAATTAACTTTTCTTTCTCGTCAATTATCAAAACAAAATAGCCAAGGACAACGGGCACAAGGTTACACAACCATCTGGTCTTGCCTTGCTTCGCTGCTGTCGTCCATGCATGCTCCATGGCCTAAATCCGTTCTGATTCGAATCGAGATCCAAAAATTAATCAATTGCTTCTTGAAAGTCGGCATTTGCCAGTAATGATCACATTTGAAGCCAAATCCACGCCTATAAACCTCAACATGTTGTTACAAAACCTCAGAATGGGCAATGGAAAATGTTTTCGCAAATTGCAAAATACCATCAACTTTTTGTAATTTGCGAAAAATATCCAAAGTGGCCTATAAACACAAATTCAGTTGCGTTTATGATGTTTAGAAGAGTCTTTCTTATTTAGTGTAAGCATTCAAGGCATTCAAAAGACAAAAAACTTTCCCCAAGGGGGCTTCAGGGTTTCATGGATTGCGGGCTTGGCCAATTTTAGCCCTCGCTTTTCGGGTTTTACGTTTAAATCGTAAGAAGGCTTTTTGTTATCTTTTGAGGCTTGAATGCTTACACTAAATAAGAAAGACTCTTCTAAACACCATAACCTCGACTGAATTTGCGTTTAGTTACCGATTATAGGCCACTTTGAATACTTTTCGCAAATTACAAAAAGTTGATGGCATTTTGTAATTTGGGAAAAATCAACAAACGGTCCATAAGAAGGCTTTTTGTTATCTTTTGAGGCTTGAATGCTTACACTAAATAAGAAAGACTCTTCTAAAACACAATATCCTCAACTGAATTTGCGTTTATTTACCGTTTATAGGCCACTTTAGATATTTCATTCTTTAGAATACCATCAACTTTTTGTAATTTGCGAAAAATCAACAAACGGTCCATAAGAAGGCTTTTTGTTATCTTTTGAGGCTTGAATGCTTACACTAAATAAGAAAAACTCTTCTAAACACCATAACCTCAACTGAATTTGCGTTTAGTTACCGTTGATAGGCCACTGTGGATATTTTTCGCAAATTACAAAAAGTTGATGGTATTTTGTAATTTGCGAAAAATCAACAAACGGTCCATAAGAAGGCTTTTTGTTATCTTTTGAGGCTTGAATGCTTACACTAAATAAGAAAGACTCTTCTAAAACACAATATCCTCAACTGAATTTGCGTTTATTTACCGTTTATAGGCCACTTTAGATATTTTTCGCAAATTACAAAAAGTTGATGGTATTTTGTAATTTGCGAAAAATCAACAAACGGTCGATAAGAAGGCTTTTTGTTATCTTTTGAGGCTCGAATGCTTACACTAAATAAGAAAAACTCTTCTAAACACCATAACCTCAACTGAATTTGCGTTTAGTTACCGTTGATAGGCCACTGTGGATATTTTTCGCAAATTACAAAAAGTTGATGGCATTTTGTAATTTGCGAAAAATCAACAAACAAGAAGGCTTTCAAATAAGAAGGCTTTTTGTTATCTTTTGAGGCTTGAATTCTTACACTAAATAAGAAAGACTCTTCTAAACACCATAACCTCAACTGAATTTGCGTTTAGTTACCGTTGATAGGCCACTGTGGATATTTTTCGCAAATTACAAAAAGTTGATGGCATTTTGTAATTTGCGCAAAATCAACAAACAAGAAGGCTTTCAAATAAGAAGGCTTTTTGTTATCTTTTGAGGCTTGAATTCTTACACCAAATAAGAAAGACTCTTCTAAACACCATAACCTCAACTGAATTTGCGTTTAGTTACCGTTGATAGGCCACTGTGGATATTTTTCGCAAATTACAAAAAGTTGATGGTATTTTGTAATTTGCGCAAAATCAACAAACAAGAAGGCTTTCAAATAAGAAGGCTTTTTGTTATCTTTTGAGGCTTGAATTCTTACACTAAATAAGAAAGACTCTTCTAAACACCATAACCTCAACTGAATTTGCGTTTAGTTACCGTTGATAGGCCACTGTGGATATTTTTCGCAAATTACAAAAAGTTGATGGCATTTTGTAATTTGCGCAAAATCAACAAACAAGAAGGCTTTCAAATAAGAAGGCTTTTTGTTATCTTTTGAGGCTTGAATTCTTACACTAAATAAGAAAGACTCTTCTAAACACCATAACCTCAACTGAATTTGCGTTTAGTTACCGTTGATAGGCCACTGTGGATATTTTTCGCAAATTACAAAAAGTTGATGGTATTTTGTAATTTGCGAAAAATCAACAAACGGTCCATAAGAAGGCTTTTTGTTATCTTTTGAGGCTTGAATGCTTACACTAAATAAGAAAGACTCTTCTAAAACACAATAACCTCAACTGAATTTGCGTTTAGTTACCGTTGATAGGCCACTGTGGATATTTTTCGCAAATTACAAAAAGTTGATGGCATTTTGTAATTTGCGAAAAATCAACAAACAAGAAGGCTTTCAAATAAGAAGGCTTTTTGTTATCTTTTGAGGCTTGAATTCTTACACTAAATAAGAAAGACTCTTCTAAACACCATAACCTCAACTGAATTTGCGTTTAGTTACCGTTGATAGGCCACTGTGGATATTTTTCGCAAATTACAAAAAGTTGATGGTATTTTGTAATTTGCGAAAAATCAACAAACGAGAAGGCTTTCAAATAAGAAGGCTTTTTGTTATCTTTTGAGGCTTGAATTCTTACACTAAATAAGAAAGACTCTTCTAAACACCATAACCTCAACTGAATTTGCGTTTAGTTACCGTTGATAGGCCACTGTGGATATTTTTCGCAAATTACAAAAAGTTGATGGTATTTTGTAATTTGCGAAAAATCAACAAACGGTCCATAAGAAGGCTTTTTGTTATCTTTTGAGGCTTGAATGCTTACACTAAATAAGAAAGACTCTTCTAAAACACAATAACCTCAACTGAATTTGCGTTTATTTACCGTTTATAGGCCACTTAACTCCTGCGGCCAGGTAAACACAGAGAAAATAGACAAGCTTTGGCAGTTACTTGGGGTCGCATTCAATTAAAGTAGTACTCTAAAAATACAACAACTCACGTAGTAATAATTTCCCCCTAGTAGTAGTAGTAGTAGTAACTCTCTCCTACCCGGAGAGAAATTCCCTTCTTCCCTACCCGGGAAGTAGTAGTAGTAGTGGTATTTCCTTCTTCCCTACCCGGGAAGTAGTAGTAGTAGTAGTATTCCCTTCTTCCCTACCCGGGAAGTAGTAGTAGTAGTATTCTCTTCTTCCCTACCCGGGAAATAGTAGTAGTAGTAGTATTCCCTTCTTCCCTACCCGGGAAGTAGTAGTAGTAGTAGTATTCCTTTCTTCCCTACCCGGGAAGTAGTAGTAGTAGTAGTAGTAACTCTCTCCTACCCGGAGAGAACTTCCCTACCCGGGAAGTAGTAGTAGTAGTAGTAGTAGTAACTCTCTCCTACCCGGAGAGAACTTCCCTACCCGGGAAGTAGTAGTAGTAGTAGTAGTAACTCTCTCCTACCCGGAGAGAACTTCCCTACCCGGGAAGTAGTAGTAGTAGTAATTCTCTCACCACCGGACTCACTTCCCTACTCGGGAAATGACGACCAGTAGTGAGGTCGGACAGACCACCCGCAGGGATATGAGCTAAAATGTATATTATGAGGTTTCAACGAAACATTGACCACCATAAGGGTGGTCCAGCCGCCAAAATTCACTGCCAAAATACAACCCCAATATTGCCAAAGCCTGTAATGGTTGCCAGGATTCCGAGCTACAAACTAAAGTACCAATAATAACATTAGGGATACTCCTAAAGATGCCGTCAGGGGTACGAATATTCTGTCCATAACAGCTGCTCAACCAGCGAAAAGTTTTTTATGAGCTAATCTGGAACTTTAGCAGCAACTGCTGTTGTTGCTGCACCAATGGGAAAGCGGTGACTTGTAGGGCTTTTAGGACTGATATGCTGGGAAGTTGTTTCTCAATCGATATTTCATTGGTATGGCTGAACTGACATATTGTTACTGAGAGTTTTTAGCCTGGTGATTGTGCTGGTTCGATGTGCTGCAGGAGTGTTGTAATTAGTCAAGATTCCGAGCTTGAAGTGGTGCTGGTGCTAGTTGACATCCATTGGGACCAGTTGGCAGAGGTTTGGTACCTGAAACAAGATGAAAAAGAAAGCAAGCCGCAAGCCGATCAATTGTTCCAGGGATATGCTGCACACTGACAGCGGATTTGTGTTGGATTGCACTGCAAAAACTAAAGAAGTGGGGTTCAGCAATTGACAGATCTACTTCATTTGGAGTCTTCAGTGAATGACCGACGGAAAGACGAAATATGTTAACTGAATGATTGTTTAGTCTTGGAAAGAATTAGAACGCTTGTTTGTGTGACCATATGCTTTGGTGACATTACTGGTGCACACATCGTCACATGGTGCACACAAGTTCAGGCGCTACCTATCTTACTCCGCCCAGTAAAAGCCCTATGAGTCAGTAGTTGTGGACTCAGTTTGAAGTAACAGTAGTGGTGGAACTCTGACCTACCCAGAGAGAACCTGGGGAGTAATAAGTTGTAACTTCCTGAGACTAGGCAATGAAGCTAGCAGTGGTGGAATTGGTGCAAGTACTGTAGTAACTTCACATTCATTCCTAGCCAGCAAAGATTACCATGATCAGATTTCAAACCCAGGCAGTATTTATATAAGATACCATATCTGAAAGAAACATGGTATCTTCTACCTCCCTATAAGTGAGACCTAAGTATTTAGTGGCAATTATGGCTAATGATGATCATAATAGTAACGATAATATGTGCACAAGTGAGTAGCTAAATCATGCGCAGTGATCAAGCTGTACTTTGAGGGAGAATATTTCAACGAATTATCTATTTTGAGATTTGGTATGACTTTGCAAACTTTTGTTAAAAATTGTAAAAATATATTCACCAACAAGTTGGAGAGAGTGATTATCTTCATTTGCCTGAAGAAATACCTGAAATAAAAGACAAAAACAAAAAACCAAAGGTGTTGCCATATTCTGGCTGCTATTGTATCTCATTCTTAATTTTTTTTTTTTTTTTTTTACTTTCCGTTATTTCCGTTGTTGTCATGGTACGTGGACGGACTGGTGTTTTGCCTGTACCTGTGAGTAGAGTATGATCAATTAAGTAAAAGGCAGAGATGTAAATGGACCATTGGACGAGCTAAACCTATCTTAACAAGAATATTAAAAGTTAAGTGGTTCCAATGAGACTCTGTTTATGTCAGGGTGTTAGTACTGCTTAAACAGTCTGGGCCTTGGAAGCGCATGATAAAACCGCGAGTAAAACCATGGAGCTATATTCCTACACAGCTGCCATAAATTTTTGCTCCATTCCTGTGCAACAGGTTCTTGCCGCGTAAGGGCTTACCATGAATTTACCAGGCAGAAGGGTTTCAAATGATGTTACTGCAGTCAACAGATACCTTTAGCTCATACAAGGAAAGTTTGAAAAAGACAACAGACCATCTTATCGCTGCACAGGAAAATAGCAAAATATGCAAGGCCAATTGACTCATTGAGGGTGTGGGAAGGCGGGTTGGTTGCCAATACTGCATGCAATCTTTTGGAGTTTAACAATTACATTACTATACACGGTAACTAAGTCTGATGCGAAGCGATTACTGCATGATGTGATACTAACTCAACCACAAAAACCGTGGACAACAGTTTTGCCAGTAAACCCACTACACAGCAACAGCAACTACTTTTATTGCTGGTTTAACAGTGGGTATCCTCCTAATTCTTCATGATGAAACTACATTTACTAGTATTATAGACGTGTACTGCAAAAGATTAAGTTGTGCCAATATTTTTTTTATGTTTGTTTTGTTTCTTATACATTGGTCCAGGTTGGGACTTGTTAAGCTTGTTTGCCGGTGGTCTTGTATTGCAATGCAGGAGCTAAAATTTCTGAACCTGGAAAGGTACAATGATGGAGTTGGTGCTCAAACAGTAGGTAATTGCTCCTTGCTATGCCCGGGTAATAATATGTTATTGCAATGCTCGGGTAATAGGCTATCTCAATGTCATACCAGCTAGTAGAAAAGACTTAGGGATGTTAGTGGATGCTAAGTGACACCTAAATGTAGGCAATAAAGGAGCAACACCTTGTAACAAAAGTTCCTGCACAACCCCACCAACCAGGTAAATGTTAATCAGGAGCTGTAAGCTCTTTTTTTCTACATTGAAGAACATATTACCCTGCTAAAATCATTTCTACCTACCGCTTGTTCATCAATACTGCTTTGCTGCTGTGCTGATGATGGGAAGGGCACATCTGCGTTTGCTGATTAGCTGTATGACCAAGATCTTGCCAGAAAGAAGGAGCTACCCTGACAAATTTGTTGGGTGACGACAGACAGACGAAAACCAGTAGTTTGGTAGTTATTGCATTGTTCAAGGTGATACGAACTCGTTGCTTTAGGTATCTTTATTAGCCAGAGAGTGAACATGATGTCAACTTGTTGAGGTGGCTTTGATGCTTTTTTCTGACTGTTAAGCAGGCGCAAAAGGAGCAATCCGTTGCCAAATATGGAACAGTTTGTTGCAAAATGAGCGGTCAGTCCTGTGTGAACAGTGTTGAGTGGTTCAAGGTAGGTCACACAACTCGATGGTGACACTGACTTTCTAAGTCGCAAATTGATGAAGGCATGTTTGGACAGGAAGATCTCTCAATGAACCATTACTGATCCATGTACATACGACAGAACCTGTGCAGAGGCTACCTTTATTGTAGTACCTTTCTTTCACTATGTTTATGTCCTTGTGTAGATACGTTTACAGCCAAGCCCCGGAGTTCTTCCGGCGGTTACAGACAACAGAGGGTGGGCCTATCTAGGCCTCCGAGTGTCTTGGGTCTTCCCTCTTCAACAAAATCCGATACTGCGACAAGAAAGCCAATCTTTTCTCCTCGAATCTTAGAACAGACAACTTAAATTGATAAATGACACCAAATAAACGACGTAAGTGCACCAAAACCCTCAGCATCTTCGTACTTTCACGACATAAATTTGCTGAAATTTTTTATATGACCAAACACGAGAGATCAACTTTCACGAGGCAGGAAGAGGTTTGGACGCGCCTTGATTGGGGGACTGAGACGATACCGAGCCTTATAAGGCAATGACAACAAAGATGGTTACCTGATTGCCTTGTCGTTAAAATACATTTACTCCTTTGGGCGTAAATGTTAACTTATAGGCCACTTTAGATATTTTTCGCAAATTACAAAAAGTTGATGGTATTTTGTAATTTGCGAAAAATCAACAAACGGTCCATAAGAAGGCTTTTTGTTATCTTTTGAGGCTTGAATGCTTACACTAAATAAGAAAGACTCTTCTAAACACCATACACGCAACTGAATTTGTGTTTATAGGCCACTTTGGATATTTTTCGCAAATTACAAAAAGTTGATGGTATTTTGTAATTTGCGAAAACATTTTCCATTGCCCATTCTGAGGTTTTGTAACAACATGTTGAGGTTTATAGGCGTGGATTTGGCTTCAAATATGATCAATACTGGCAAATGCCGACTTTCAAGAAGCAATTGATTAATTTTTGGATCTCGATTGGAATCAGAACGGATTTAGGCCATGGAGCATGCATGGACGACAGCAGCAAAGCAAGACAAGACCAGATGGTTGTGTAACCTTGTGCCCGTTGTCCTTGGCTATTTTGTTTTGATAATTGACGAGAAAGAAAAGTTAATTTGTCGATTTAACAGGAATTTAAGAATTTTCGCATTTTACAATTTCAAGCACCCGTTTTGTATTTTGCGAATTTTCGCATTTTTCGCATGATGCGAAAATTTTCGCAAATTACAATAAGCCTTTCAATTCTGTAACTTGTGCAAAGGTCACATACAACCCAATATGATCCAATATGAATTGAGTCTATAAATCAGAATTTTTTGGGTAATATATCTTGGTATGTTCCTCCACATTTAAGTTTTTTATCAAGGGTTAACCTTTATGGGGTTTAACTGCTACTTAGAAACTAGGTCAGGCCTGAAAGAGCTTGTTCAAACAACGGATTATTCCATGGACACTTAAAACAAAGATGGTGCATAAAACTCAATGTAAAATTCAGTAAACATTTCTTTCAGGTTATTCCAGTATTTTTCATCAAAGTTGATCATCGCTGTGAAATCACCATGTGGAGTCCACACATAAAAATAACTGATCTTAATTTGTGAGGCTGCCATCTGGACTTGACATTGTGTGTAATATGCATGATTTGCATTCAATGTTATGATTTGATCATTTCTTTTGAGGTAGTGCAGTTTTGCATCACTGTCAATGGGTGATTTATCTCTGACAGAATATGGGCATTTAATTTCTAAACAGGATGTTCCACAGCATTGGCACTCAATCAGCCTATCTGGGCTTCCACCAACAAATGGTGCGTCTTTGCAGAGAAATATGCCACATTCATGAACAGTTACATTTCTGTGTGCTTCCTTGTATTTAGTGACAAAAGCATGCACTGCTTCACTTTCCATTGCCCGTCCATATCGCAATGCAGGTATCTCAGGATTTAATTGTTTCTTCCCTGAGATCAGATCAAAAGTTGGTTTCAGATCAACTGTCATTGCCCCTTGCTTAGCCTGCCTTTTCATTGTCTCAACTTTTGTCTTGACATTGTGTGCTTTTGATGCAGTGATAATATGCTGTCTCATGGAAAACCACAAAGAATTTTCATTCTGTCCTCTTGTTTCAGTTTCAATCCTTGAAACATGTGATGGAAAATATTCCATGTGCATCAGTAATTCATCTGATGAATTTGACATAGATAAAAAATCATTGACAGTGAATATACCATCTTTGCTTGTCTTGACAGTTGTTGGCTTGGTATTTTTTTCAACTGCTGTGAATGAAATTGAATCTTTTTCATCACATACAGACTCTAAAGCAGTGGCAACCTCACTCAATGTCAAAAGAGTTTTACTGCGCTTAAGTGGGTTGAACTTTTTCTTTGGTGAGCAGTTCAGTTCTGCTTTTTTCCTGCCCCGAGTGCCAAAGTCTGCCCTGCCCAACTTTAAATCTTTTATCTTTACAGGTTGGACATTCTTATTGTTTGGCAACCACGCACATGATTTAGATGTGCATGATAGATTATTCAATCCCATTGGTACAGCTGCTTCAATCCTGAACAAAGCAGCAGTAACATGGTTGCAAACTTGGGATAGACCTGCCATGCATGAACAATGCGTTGTTACTACTTTTCCTGTCTCTTTACTCAAACAAACCCATAATTTGTGTGGCACATCTGATATTCTTTGAGATGGCCTGCAAGTGGTTTTGAGCAAACAGTGCTTACTGACCTCTGATACAGGGTGATACAGCAACGGTTTGAGCCAGCCGGTAGCATAGTAGCTGTATCCTTTCGAAGTTTTGTAATCACTTAAATCTTGACTTTTCAACTCTGAAGGGTGGAAGGCAAGAAAATTGAAAATATCGGGATAAAGTGTTGTTGGCCAGTATCTAATTCCATCATTCTCTTCCAGCCAACCATCGACAAGTTGAAAGGGGTCCGGCATGATTTCTTCTCCCAGTGACAATTTATCACTATATTCTGTTGCAATTTCTTTCTCAACTTCTTCAGCAGTTTTAACGACTGGCACATCGTTCTCAGTAGCAACAAAAACTCTCGCTACAAGATCGCATTTTCGGCCTGAGACTTTTAGTCCCCTTAAACGCAGAAAGTTCTTTAATTCATCAACTTTCATTTTGGATATCAAGTCCAACTCCATGTTGCAAAGCAGCGGCGAAACCGAAGTAAACCTTGATTTCCAGTTAAGAGAAACCTTTTCCAAGGATGACAGAATACATCAGTGACGAGATGCAGCGAAAAAACCAAGTAAATGTTGAGAATATCAGGAAAATTAACGAACGTATTGCTCTCGCCAACACCGCATGACACAACGTAAACAAAACGTTCTGAAAACTTTTCACCCGGAACCTCGTTCTCGCGATCGAGGCTGACAGGTGTGATTCTTATGTTGAATTGGTGTATACCAATGCAAATTTAGAGAAAGAGCATCAGTTGGCCTATTAAGTAGTGCCCCTGAGGATAAAGAAGTGTTTAATGGTCACATTATTAATTACCTTCAAAGAAGTCATGAGGTGGCTAATGATCAGGAAATGAGTTGCCAGATATAAACAAAGCCAGTCCTGTTTAGTTATGGTTCCCATTTGTCAGAGAAGGAGCTACTTCTCTGTGCTGCCTTGAGGGGACTGTTCCCAGGCACTCCATTTAAGCGTTTTAGCGCAGAAATGTACAAAGCTATTGTCGAACTTTTGAACACTGTCTTAAGGATATAAATTGCGGAAACAGGAATTAGTAACTATATCAAAAGGGCTCTAGCAAATAGTAATAAAGGATTTGGCAAACAGCATGGCATTTTGAGATTGCACTACTTCGCATAGTTTGTTCAGGCATTTGGTAATAGCTGTGGTCAAACCCTGAGCAATTTTTTTACGGCTTATTGTAATTTGCGAAAATTTTCGCATCATGCGAAAAATGCGAAAATTCGCAAAATACAAAAAAGGTGCTTGAAATTGTAAAATGCGAAAATTCTAAAATTGCTGTTAAATCGAAAATTTAACGCGTCTTTCTCCTCAATGATCAAAACAAAATAAGCCAAGGACAACGGGGACAAGGTTACACAACCACCTGGTCTTGTCTTGCTTTGCTGCTGTCGTCCATGCATGCTCCATGGCCTAATAAAGTTCTGATTCCAATCGAGATCCAAAACATAATCAATTGATTCTTCAAAGTCAGCATTTGCCAGTCATGATCACCCTTGACACCAAATCCACGCCTATAAACCTCAACATGTTGTTACAAAAGCTCAGAATGGGAAATGGAAAATGTTTTCGCAAATTACAAAATAACATCAACTTTTTGTAATTTGCGAAAAATATCCAAAGTGGCCTATAATCACAAATTCAGTTGAGTTTATGGTGTTCAGAAGAGTCTTTCTGATTTAGAGTAAACATTAGAGGTATTCAAAAGATACAAGAAGTCTTTTTAGGGACCGTTTGTTGATTTTTCGCAAATTACAAAATACCATCAACTTTTTGTAACTTGCGAAAAATATCCAAAGTGGCCTATAATCACAAATTCCGTTGAGTTTATGGTGTTCAGAAGAGTCTTTCTGATTTAGAGTAAACATTAGAGGCATTCAAAAGATACGAGAAGTCTTTTTAGGGACCATTTGTTGATTTTTCACAAATTACAAAAAGTTGATGTTATTTTGTAATTTGCGAAAACATTTTCCATTGCCCATTCTGAGGTTTTGCAACAAAATTTTGAGGTTTATAGGCGTGGATTTGGCTTCAAGGGTGATAATCATTGGCAAATGAGGACTTTGAAGAAGCAATTGATTATGTTTTGGATCTCGATTGGAATCAGACTTTTTTAGGCCATGGAGCATGCATGGACGACAGCAGCAAAGCAAGACAAGACCAGGTGGTTGTGTAACCTTGTCCCTGTTGTCCTTGGCTTATTTTGTTTTGATCATTGACGAGAAAGAAGCGTTAACTTTCCGCACCTATTTTGTATTTTGCGAATTTTCCCATTTTTCGCGTGATGCGAAAATTTTCGAAAAAATTACAATAAGCCAAGGGGAAAAATATCAATTAAGGCGTTATTTTTGCAAAAAACAAAGGAATGTTCTTGAACAGGAATCAAAACTTTTTCGCACTTTCTATTGTACTATGGGTGCCCTTTTTGCAGGTTGTCCCCTTGTCAACCTCAGACTCGATATGCCCCTGCACCAGTGGGCTATTCCATCTTTAGTCCGTACAGGGTGGTGGAAGGCGTATTCCTGGGGGGGTTAGGATCAAGGCCACTGGGTTTTTCCAGGGGGGTCTGGAAGCTACGGTATTGGATTTCCAAGGGGGTTACGAAGTTTATAGCTCTGTATTCCAAGATCTTTCCAGGGGGGTGAGAAGACAGAGTTATCATTTTTCCAAAGGGTGTTTCCTTCCTTCTGCTCCCCTCAAGAAGGCATAGGACAACAAAAGATGTGCAGAAATGCAATGGGAAATGTCATAATATTATATATTAAACTAACAGAGCAAAAGTCTAAATAGATTAAAAGCAATCAAATCACTCAATTATGAAATAAATGGTGTAACCTACAAGCATCCTACAAAGCTAAATTTACAAGGCTGCATATATACAAAGTTAACATAGAGGAACCTACCCAAGATGCGCAAGCGCAACCACTTTGCAAAGCCAATAATTTGGTGTTTGCTCTAAACAATAGAATAGTAACCTCGTCTCTCCAACAAAAATGTATTAAAACGAAACAGAATGGTTTTCTGGCTGAATCTCGATGAGGTGTGAAATTTTACATCAAATAAAACTTTGGGGTGTGTTTGAAGGGGTGTGTGTCCACAATTATAGATGTTTTATCATGTTTAACATAATTCATGAATCTGAAAAAGAATCTTGCAGTTAGTTGCAAATTGTTATTAGTTTAATCATAAGCGTACAAGCAGGGGGTGGGGTGGTAGCCCCTCAACTTTAGAAAAATTATCAAAAATCAGCCCCGGAAAACTTTGATCTTAGTCAGACAAAAGCGTTAATAAAAAATGGACTTTGTGTCTGGCAGCCCCCTTGGAATTTTGTTCCCATACGCTGAATTTAAGTCACTATTTTAGTGTTAAATAATGCAATGAATAGCATTATTTGGGACCTTCAGAACCCAGAACCTAGACAAAGAGATTATGAAGCAGCAAGTCATGAAGGGGCATCACAGAATTCTGCAAGCACCTAATATTTGAAGCAAAATTCTCCAGAACTAAAAACGTTTTATTCTCGCAGTTTGTGAGAAGAAATCCCCAAATGCAAATTTCCTACGAGTTTTGGAACAATCTTAACCATCTTTCTAACCTTTCCGATGTTGTGATTCGTTTCTATCAAATTGACCATAGCAATTCCGATTTCAGCCCGTATATTTTTAAATTTTGCCGCAAGTGTATTTTTGATGACGTCAATTATCAAAACTCTTGAGGATTAATGTGACAATACCTTTCCACAGTTGTGTTTGATTAGCTTCTAAATAACACAGTTGAGTTCTGCTTAATAAAGATCAGAGCTTTCAAATTATGTATAATAGTTTGTTTTTTATTAAGCTAGAAACAATTTAATGCCATCAACTCAAATTCTAGGTCAAGAGTTGAGCTTAATATAAATGTAAGAAAATGTTGATGACGAAGTCATGGGATTGGTGACATCATAGATTATTTCTATATTTATTAAAATGCAAAAAATTGTGTATCATACGAAAGCTCTATTCAAGCTGAATTTAACTGTGTGGTTCAGAAGCTTATAAGACATGCATGCGAAAAAAATAGATATAGTCATATTAGTCAACAAAAGACTAGTTATTGACGTCATCACAATGACACTCTGGTCAAAAAATTAAAAATTGGTACCAGCTGAATTTTGAATCTTCGTGGTCGATTTGGTAGAAATAAAGCACACAATCAACGCTTTGCAAGATGATTAGATTGTTATACAATATTCCCTGTCTGGCTTAAGTCTTTAATTAGATTGTCAATCTTGAATCTCCAATTTTCCTAAGGAAAGAAATGAACTAACATCTATTTTGTAAATGCACCCAGGCTCACTTAAGTATGTCACTTTAATCCAGTCATTGTCCATGTCAGCTGCTTCTACCGTTGCCACATACCAGCCAGGTCTCCACCCACTGTCTCCGATCTCATCTCTGGTCCAATTTACCTTTACCCTTGCACCAATACAAAACATGTTGTCGACACCTGTTCGTAGTTGATTGTGGCTTGGCAGAGTCCGCAGCATGATGCTTGGATCGATATGCTCTTGGTTAGCGGGAATCTTTAGATGCGTGCTTAGTGACTTCAGCATTGATGTTATGTTGTCTGCTGTTACTCCTGGTGGTACAGGTAAGATACTATTGTTATACAAACGGGAGCGACTTGCCATTTGCCGTGGATTCTTTTCACTGATAGATGGTTCCTGTTGAGTTTCAAATGTTCTTCGTTTGGTGTGACGTGTGGGTGAGAGAAGACCATCACTAATTTGGATATGTATGAAATCTTCTGCTTTGTGGATAAGCTCAAGCAGCCCCTTTTTCAAATGATAGTGAATCAGGTTTTTCCTGTTAGCCCTAAGAAGATAGACCCTGAGAGCTAGCTCTTCCTTCGTACCATCATGGCTAACATTATGGTAATGCAAGATGGCCCTTAAGACAGACACATTAAGTTTGTTAATGGCTCCAATTGATACTGGCAGAGACTGGAGATTCCCATCATACAAACTGACTGTAATTTGATCCAAGTCAACACCCTCAGAGGCTGCAATCCTAACTCCAAGATCGATCTTTGATCCATCAGTTGGCAGTTTTTTCTCAAGGCACGATTTTTGAAGGTCTGATTTGCTTTTTTCAAAAAATTTCAATTCTCGCAGCTTTTCTCTCAAAATGTCGTTCTCAAGTACCTCTTTGCTCTTTGCCGAAATATGTTGCCAATATTCTTCCACCTCCTTCATGGGTGTCCACGTTAGAAATGCTGATGCTTGAATCAGATCTGCTTGAGGCTCTGGGAAGATGCTTAGGATTGGCTTGAGGATCAGTGATGGAAGATAAAGCCCAAACTTGCTTAAAATAAGCTCTGCCTTGTACTTCAAACAAAGATCGTATGGTAGATAGTGTAGCTCACCTTTTGTTTGCAACCATCTCCAGTAATCTGGCACTGGCTGTACGGCACACTCCATTCCCTGAGGCGAAGAGTAGCTTGAAAATGTATATTTATCTCGTCGTGTAACTAAGCTGTCATTTAGCTCTTGATAGTCATCAATGTATCGCCTTGGTTCTGGCTGCTTGATGTTCCAGATCATTGTAATTTCACGCATTAGGCTTGAATCGCTGGTGACGTAGCTAGCTTCGTGTTCCTCTTTTGATGCTTCGCTGAGGGACAGAAAGGATTTAAGTTCTGCTTCATCGCTATAGACAGCATCACAGTCTTTGATACCTAGGAAGTAAAAATATTATCAAAATTTGGTCATGAGTAGGGAGAGTTTGTGTACATGTCTCTTGGCATGCTTTCCAAGATCATTCAAAACAAAGTATGCATTGAAACCAAATTGCGAGAAACTGGTCTTGCTGGATTGCAGCAAAATAAATAATTCATAAGTTTTTGGTTGTGCTATGCGTTGTTGAAAGATATCTTGGTTGTTGTAATCAGTCGAAATGATAAGCTTTCAGCGTCTAGAAATTAGCTTTTACTTGACATGTGCCCTGGGGAGAAAGACTTTCTGATCCCAACCTGATCCAAACGAACAAGCTCGAAACAAAAATTCTTTGTATTTAAATAAGGCTTTCATGTTGCCAGAAAATGGATTCAGAAACGTTAAATTTGAAGACATATGCGCATATGCAAGAGTATTAAAATTGAATCTTATCTTAAAGGTGTCTTTAACCTTTACTTACCTCGGAATGATTGCAATGGCTGCCCACCAAAGCGGGCTTCTCTGAGACAAGAAATTGTTTCCTTAGCCATGTGCTCCATATTTTCTTTATGCTTGTCGGAGCCAGTGGGATAAACAGAGTGCACCATCTTACTCGAAAATGGTCCATGTCTTGACAAGACTCGGTTTTCCTCAGCATGAACTCTTTCCACGAAGTTTCTCTTGCTGTTATATTCGGCATACGACACTTGTGTTATGCTTTCAAGGCCAAGTAAATGTCTGATGCGAATTAGAAGCATCTGCACCAAAGGACTCGCGGGCTGCTCACCTGCACCGTTGTCTACAATAAATAAAAAATTTTTCGCCAACTTATTTGTCTCAGAGCTTCTGAATTTGCTTTCCATTGAAGGCATTGACATCAAGTGGAGAATTTCATGCATCGCTCTGAAAGCTGTAGAAGGCTCGAAGTAGGACAGATTTATCAGGGTTACTGCACTTCCAGATCTTGTTACTTGCACAATGTTGTCTGCACCGACAAACTCGGATTCCTTGCTTACATCAACAAAGAGATGCGTACTTGGTGTGACAGCATTTGTCCGGGACTGGTTCCATTCATGGTCTAGAAGAATGCCTTTAGACTTCTTCCAAGTTTTTCCTGGCTGCTGCACAGGGGCTACATCAGCGCATACAATATTCTTTGGATCTTTTGAATCAATGACATAGCTGTTTGGAGCTGTAGCAGCTTTTTCAAGGCAATAGTTGACATTCGCAGATGACCAATGAAGATTTACAACAGGGCTTACAACGGTTTTTGACCGAGAAGGCTTATTCAGCGAAATGCATGCATTGACTTGTCGTCCATGATGGTGTCGCTTGGCTTGCAGAGTTCCCACTTTGTAATTCTGTGTATAGTTGTACAGTGATGAGAGAGAGACGGAGAAGCTGGAAGGTGCCAGGCTTAGGATCACTTCTTTGGCCCGCCTCATTGTAAGTGTGTTCCCTTTTGATCTGTACAGAACTTCGTCAGTGAGCCTTGGATGTGCCTCCAACCCTTCCTCAGCAAACAAGCATTCCATTACATGTGTTAGATCCGGGTATTCGTGTGATTTTAGCTTCCTACCACGTCCATCCGCAATTTTATTCATTTCTTTGAATTTTCGTTTCTGTATAATAACCTTGTGCAATCTGCAATATAACAGTTCACTTTCTATTATCACTGGAGTGGTTTACGTTCATAAAACCTCCTAAAACCATAATCGCTATTTTGCGCACATAAAAAATTTGTGCTTGAAAAGTGGGTTTCAATTTGGGTCTTCGCTCCGAGCGCACAGTAAAAGCCTGAATACACGGACCTTCATTGAATAAGAATATACAGCCTGAAGTGGTCAACATATATACTCCTTTATGTTTACGCCTTATTTGTTTGCAGGTTCTTATTTTGAAGAACAACTGCGTTGATCTATGCGTCAGCTATGACCATGCAAAATATTAATTTGAATAATGAGTGTAATAAAGATAAAGTTTACAACTAAGTCATCTAACAGATATAAACAAGTTTGATTCCGTAGATTGAGTAGCGTTTTTGCTTCTATCGCCTTTGTGCATCTTCGGAGATTCTGCAAGATGTATCAAAATATTGATCGATTCAGGTTCCTTTGTAGACTAGTCACCAGAAAAGAACATCTTTCCAAATCTTGTCTCAATCCCAAAGGCATTGCGGAAACCATTGTAATTCAAGGAATTGATGATCTTACCTTGCTTGCTGCTGGTTAGTTAGATCGCTCCTAACAGTTTGAGAAGTCATCTTCAGTTTATCAAATGTAAGAAGATCTCCCTCTAGTTTCATTGCTGCACGTCTGCAACCCTCTCTGCTCTTGCGTTCCTCAAGACGTGAGGCAAACCTGATGCTTGTCAAATTGGTGAGCAGGCCTCGCAGTATGTCTTGATCCCTTTTTGTGTCCATGAATTCGAGTGCATCTTTGTATGATTTTCCGATCTTCGATTCGATGAGGTCATTTGTCGCACTTCTGCTCACTTTGCTTGAGACAAGCTTTTCCACAACCGAGAAAATGTCCGACAATCTGTCTTCAATGACATAAGCCGTACCATCGATGTATATTTGACAAACTGGCAGATACTGGCTCACTTTTTCAAAGATTCTGATCGCCTTTTCTTTGATATGCACCTGTGAAAATTTAAAGTTCATTGATATCTTAGTATGTGAGCATATCCTGTAGAATAAAGTAACCAGGAGATAGGAAGAAGCATTTACTCAAGTAGCCTGATACCTGCCTGATAAATAGACCCAATTTCAAAGGGTTGGGTTATCAGGCCCAAGCTTCTGCTCTCAAAAAACATTAATTGAAGAACTTGCGGACAGGATTAAAGCATTGTAGCAAATTGAAGCAAAAGCAAAATGCACAATTATTCGTTATCATAAAATACTAAAGAAGGCTGCCACAAAAGAAGCAAGTTTTCAGATTATGTCATGTAACATTTTGGGAAATTTGCTTTCCTTGCCCTGTTAGAAATAACGCAGAACCGTCAGATCAAGATGAATCGCTGTCATAGTTAAAATTCACTTTTTCATCCAAAGTTTTTGATTATTTTTATGAATAGATCGGGACACGTGAGGCGTGAAAATTTTAAAACTCTCATCATAAATTTTCCCTCATGTGGTGTTTGGCCAAAAGGAGACAATCGTTGTACGTAAGGTATGATGAGAATTTTAAATCACAGCTTCTTATCTGTCTACAAAAATACAACAGAGCTTTTAGATCAAGCGTTGACTTTCAACTAAAGATATGATAGCCTACTACGTGCTGAACACATACAACTTTAAAGATTACAATGTATGTTACCTCGTCTCCTTGATAAATTTTCCCAACCACCTTCGTTTCTGCAAGGGGTTTTTGATTTATCAGGAATGAAGCAACTCTTCTGGAAGCTTCAAGTTTCTTGCGTTGAAGACTTGTCGCACTTATCAAATCCAAGTCGATTCTGTCCACAGCCTCCCGCAACGATCCCTTAACTTTTCCTCTTAGAACTTCGTAATTTCCAGAGTCTTTTCGCTTTTGACGTTGTTCGTCGCGAGCTGCATTGCCAAGGACCGTCCTCCCAATTTGTTTGTACCAATCTGCTGGCATGGCTAACGGTATGACAGGGGATACTTCAGCTCTGTGGGAAGTTGGTCCGCTTTCCGAAATTGGCTGCTGTTCATCGATGATAACGATGGGAGTTTTGTTAGTTTTACGCTTGCTGAAAAAGTTTTCGAAAGATTTAGTTTCATTTGCTTTGAAGTGTTTGGTCCTCGTTTGACTGTGACGAAATGGCTTCGGTAATGCTGGACGACATAGAGATGCTGGCACAAGAGGGACAAAGTGGTTTGGCGAAAAACGTGATGAGCGATCAAACCATCCAAGTGTATGAGTCCAGCAAAGTGCAATAGATGCTACGTTTGAGCGTACACTTCTAGAGCTAATGGCACAGTTGTATGCGTCAAAAAACTTGTAACTGTTGTCTGGGTAAACAGATGTGATTGGTCTACCTGTGACACTTGATAGTGCAAGTATGTGCAACAAGCAAGCATCATGCCCAGGTATAACGGTTTTACATATCTCATTTCGAAGGGCAGCATCAAATCCTTCTGCTTCTAAGATGCTATATGTTTCGTCATAAAAGCATAACGTCCCAAAAAGCGTCTCATAACTCATGTCACTGCTGTTTTTTATGTGGTAATTTTCGATGAAAGGATGTCTTGCATAGTATTCATAGTTGTTGTAAAGCTCTAGAAATGTTTGCATTCGTAGGTGGGGTGCAAGAGCTTCAGTTCCGCAAAAAAGTATACTGACACTGTTAAACAAGCAGTTGCCATCTGGTTTGGACAAAAGTGGAACGAGAGATTCTCTGCAGGAAGGGGAGAGTATCTTTGATGTAACCTCGTCAATAGCAAATCCTTTGAAATCAGTCTTTAGCTCCCTGTGACGAAATTCATCTTCTGGGTAACTCGGGTCTATGGTTTTAACCAATTCATCAAAGTCATTCTGTGACTGAATAACAGATTTGAGGGAATGCAAGTCGTTTATAGGATTCATTTTACATCAGCAATTTTACTTTCGACGATCGATTGTCTATAAAAGAAAGAATTCAAATGTTTAAATTAATTCATCTTTTCATAAATCCACACTGGCGACTGCTACTGACAAAGGTGATGACTTCCTTCCTATGTTTCACGAGGAATACACGCCGAGAAAAAAAATATGTTCCACCTTCGAGAAACTATCTCACTCACACTGTTATAAATAGGAGAAAGAAATGCATACGCATGTAATTGCTCCCTTAGTGAAAAGATCTGCACGCACGTGTTGAAATCATCAAACACAATAGGCTAATTTTATATCTGCATATGCAGCTCTTGTGTTAGCTATTCATCTAACTGACAGAGATGAATAGCTAACCCAAGAGCTGCATATCCAGATCTAAAATTAGCCAATTGTATTTCATTATATCGATACGTGCGTGCATATGTTTTCATTGTTGGGGATACGAATCGCCAAAGTTCATAGCAACGGTCATCCCCCAAAAAGGAAACCTATGATCATGTGCAGAAAGCATGTTTGGTTTTGTGGAAAGGATGTGGGCGGATAATCCGGCCACAATCCAAACAAGAATTAGCAAAGAGACAAAGAGATTCTCGCGCATGGTAATAGGTTTCCCAGCTGTTGATCTGCTTTGAACTTTACCAGCATAACAAAAGGCTCAGACAAAAGGGGCAGTCCTCGGTATCCTCAACAAAAGGGAGCATTACTGTATGAGAAGAGGGCCAGCCCGTAAGATCTCGCCTAGGATGTTAGAAGGGCTGGAAATTTCCCATGTAAACGCAAACATGAGGGCTAGCCCTCCTAGGCGGGCTGCCGAAACCAATAGCCTGGGTACAGACTCGACTGGTTTCCTGGTTTTACGAAATCAAATGGAGTTGAAAGGAAAATCAATTTTCCATTCAACTCAATTCGATTTCGTAAACTAGGATACCAGTCGAGTCTGCGCCATAGAAATAAAAGCACCATAGGATTAGATTGGATGGCGCCAGCATGTCTAGCCCTCCTAGAACGGCTAACTTTCCATGTAAACGCAAAATAAAACCCAAGGAGGGCTGACCCTCTTCATATGCTAAAAGGATCTTTGCCACCGGCTGGCTGCCGACGTAACTATTAATATTTTCAACTTTTATGTAAACTTCATCATGATGCACAAGTAAAAGGTGCTTTTCGAACCAACGTGCTCATCAGAGTGTGACTTAAAAAAGGATTAATATGATTGACAGACGATAGGCTTGATTTTTCGAAAGTTAAGAAACAACCCTACTTCAATTGAAAAAGCTAAGAAACTTTCGTAATTTACAATTCTAATTTTCCTATCGCATTCAAAAATGTTTTGACAATGTACAGTTACACAACTCTGCGGACATACTTGAGTGTGAAGTATGTTATTTACTTGTTTTGAGATCTTACTAAGTAATTTGGGAGCCCTTTAGACAAAACAAAATAACTCTACACGCTGACTTTAAAAATATAAGAAACACATAAGAAAATTTTGGGAGCAAAATGGCCCAAAATTTAAAAAACTGCCTACAAGCACCGGTCCTTACTTTCTCGTAAAAAAAATGAGTGTATTTATATTCGAAGAAGTTATTAGAACCTATCAAGCTATCATCCTCAATATTATGGAATTCAAATACAATCTTTATCCTCGTGAAATTGAAGTCTCATTATTCAGAATTTTCTCGGAAAGACCCCCATCAGACATCCTCTGCTTTTAATGGCCAATTCTTAAAAAATGGGGTGTTGTCCAACAATCTAAAGAGCCAGCGTGGAGCAAGGGAGTAAATGGAGTAAATTTTCCCGGGAGCAAGTCCCCGACCCCCATCTTTCACAACTCCGCTCGCATGAAGTTTCAGCGCCCTCAATATGAATTTCGTTCCGACGGGCCTGATGGAACCAACAAAACATTTTGAGACTCTGCGCTAACAAGCAGTCTCTGCGCAGTGAAGCTATACCACAATGCAGTTTGTTCAATACCATATTGGAATTCTAGAACGTCCACTTGCTACAAAAATATTTCGAGTTTTGCACTTCTGGAATCTCTTGCCCTTGTGGACCTTGTGAGCTAATCTTTTTTAATCTTTTCAATGCCGAGTTTCCTGTGAGCGCTCTTCTCATGATAACACGCTTTTCTTTCTGATGACAAAACAAATCACTATACATCTGAATAGAGCTATTAACGTAGACAAAACGGTAGTGTCCAAAATTTGAAATTCGAAATTTCTCTTTCTCCAATTTTTCAAAGGGCCTTGGGAACCTGCATACCTTGCACGTGTCGTCAATTTTGGTCAGGAAAATAATATTGTTTATTTTGTTTGCAGAGAATGCATGCAAAGGCTGCTGGTTAGCGCAGAGTAAGAGCTGACAAGAGGCAATTTCGGAAGGCTCAATTTTTCGAAAATAAATTTACAATTTTAATTTTCCTATCGCACTCAAAAATTTTTTGACATTGTACAGTTATAGAAACTGTTTGGACATTATTTTGAGTGCGAATTATGTTATTTACTTGTTTTGAGATCTTACTAAGTAATTTGGGAGCCCTTTAGACAAAATTACAAAATTACAAAAAAATCTAATTAACTTTACATTTCCGCCATTAGAAATATAAGAAACACGTAAGAAACTTTTGGTTGCAAAATGACCCAAACATTTAAAAACTGCCTACCAGCGCCAGCCCCGGACCTTAGTTTCTTATAGAAGAAATGAGTGTATCATGAATATTCATAGAGAAAAACTAGTCCTACAGGGTCACCTAAATGGAAATTATTATAAAGAAGTAACATTAGACCAATCCAGTATCATCATGAGAAACTTGAAAATGTTAGTTAATAAGTATCAGGACGTTTTGACAACAAAGAACAACACTTAATAACCAATTTCGCTTTGAAAAGCAGCAATTTTTACGTACTTCCAAAGATCCATAAATGTAAAGAAATAACACTATATCGAAATCTAATGCCGAATACATCGAAATTTCAGCACCAGAAAACCTGAAAGGGAGACCGATTGTTGCAGGTTATCGCCCATCCAAAGACTCACCGAATCTTTAGACACCCTTTTAAAACCAATTGTAACTTCATTATCGACTTACGTCAAAGACGACTGGGATTTTCTCAGAAAAATTCTAACACAATTTGAAACGGCCTAAAACACGTAGGAAAACTGTACTCTTATGATTTCGCATAAGAATTCTTTTTCTTATAAAAATACGTTCGATGCAGAATTTTTCGCTATACAACATACATTTATGCAAAATGCATGAAGATCTATTTTGAGAGAGAAGTTGATTCTACCGTGGTGTGCGCCAAAATAAACTATGCACGTTTGTTTTGGCAGGCCACAATAAATCGTACACTGGACCAATTTTTGAAAATTCATGACGTAATCTTTAGCAAAAAGGCAGAATTGGGTTCTAGAGTTTTTTTGCACTTTGTTTTTTTTGTCATTTTTAGAGCGAGACGTGAGTTTCTTAAAAGTATTTTCGCCAAAGGTGTACAAGATTTTTACAGAGTGATTCGCCCCTCGCTCGGGATTATGGGTTGTTTTAGGTCGTCTTACATCTTGTTGGGTGGTTGTGGCTTGTTCCTCTTTTTAGTCTCTGTTTTAGTAAGTACGCTCAAGGTTTTCAAATTTCGTTGCTTATAAAAGGCAGAAGATAAAGTGATATATATGTGTAAAGCCACCTAAATGATATGAAATATATACGTATTAAACGGAGAACCATTATTTGACATCGGTTTGATTGTGAGTTACGTTATTTGGTTTCAACTATAGTCCAGCGAAGATTAATGTCCCCTGAGATTTGGGATAACCCAAAATTCCTTTGCAAAAACACTTCTTTTGTTGTTGGAAAATATTTTCATACAGAAATGAGTTAATCACAGATTGTGTTGTCTGTCACTCCCCACGGGAAAATAAATACGTCGCTAATTGCTTTAGTTTCTTTTATCGTTCATTGTAGATAAGGTGTTGTCACTAATTATAGCATCTTGAAATGCGTAAAGGTAGTATCCCCTGGCTAATTGGTTTTCTTTATTTGACAGTAAAACGAACGATAAAGATCTATTGCTTTACAAAAGCAATCACTTGCTTTCTGGCTATGGAAAAAACTGGTTTTATTTTGATCGGTTGCAAAGGATTATCTCCTGTTACGTCATCTAGGTCACAATCGAGAGGTCATAGAAATCCAATGGATATATTTAAAAAAGGGAAAAAGATAAATCTTACCAGCGTTCTTGGTCTTGATTCTTTCTAGTTGGCTGCACTTGATTCCTTCTCGCAGGTCTGTTGCTGGCTGCTGCCTGCTGTCTGGATATTCTAACCAATTCCCTCTTTATTTATACAGAATTTTGAGGTATATTTAGACCCCATTCGACAGGGCCCGTAACAAAGGGAATAAAATTCTTTTGTTGCTGCGACGGAAAAAGACGCCAGTGGCTGTTTATGAACCACAAAGTCACGAGATCACGCACGAAATCACGAAACGAAGTAACGAAGTGGCGCAATGTTCATTTTTAGTATAAGAAACTAAGAAACTTTAACCAGGCTTCATACCTCCCCTCCATCTTCTTTTCCGATAAAGATACACGTTTTTATATGAAACTTGGATCAGCACTTAGGCCTAAGTTTCATAATTTTGCATGAAAATTTCGGTGTTTTAGCTTGGGGCTAGGGCTACCCATTTCTAGGGATGGGGACTTCAGTAAGAGACCTACACAAAAGCACTGGGGATCATAACTTGAAAAGACCACCCAAGGTTGGGGTAACTTTTATGATGACATACCCAAAATTGGGGAATTCTGGTAATCCCACACCTCACACCTGCAAAGACATTTCAGATGCAAGGAACTTTTCTTCTCAATTCAAACTGTGTAGAAGCTCTAAAATACATTCTGTATCCTCAAATTTTAACCCTAATCCATAAAATATATAATCCCAATTAAATCCCCATCTAAATATAACCCGAAATTGGGGATTGATGGGATGGGAATTTATGACCCAAAACTGGGGTCCGCAAGTCCCTGTCGCCCGGTTTGGGTAGCTTCGCCCTTAGGTGTTTTAGTAGTAAAAGTTTCTTGATTAGTTTCTTATTTTTTGCGCCTAAAATTGCGTTATTGTTCGAAGTTGAGCATTCTTATCGGCAAAGGGCTTTCATTTTGCATTGACATTGTCACCACGAATAAGCCATGCACATTAAGGCAAAAATTTACCAATTGATTAATTAATTAATTCATTCATTCATTAATTAAGAACGCAGAAATAAAGTTTTAAAGACAAATGACGGATATATAGCGCCTAGTTTAAAAATAGAACAAAAGATGGCTTAGTGCTTTCATTTGTCTAATTGATTTGCTAATCTCTCGATATCATCAAATACAATGAAATTCAATAGGTTATATTTAGATTGCCCAGGCCCCTGATTTAAGTCACCTTATATCTCCGTCATTTGTCTTTAAGAGTTTCTTAACTGTTCTACGTCATAGTACTAAAGTTTCTTAAATTTTGGTCATCGCAGTGCTAGTTTCTTATAAACCAGTTTCTTATAAAAAATGTGTATTCAAAAGTGTTGTTTTGGAGGCAAATACATCACTCTATGCCCAACGATAATTCAAGAGCCAGTAGTTATCAGTAAACTGCATGTATCTACTTAGGTGCGGGGCTGGTAGCTGGTTCGTAAAATTGTAGAACATTTTTGCTGTCAACATTTTATTGGCGGGTTTCTTGAATTTTAATGCTTTAAAAGTTGCTTGATTTGTGCCTGATCCTTTGAGAACATTTCAAAACAAGGTTTTTGAAGCCTTCAAAAGTTTAAACATGACACGTGTTTTATTCATAAGAAACTGGTTTATAAGAAACTAGTTTATAAGAAACTAGTACTACGATGACCAAAAGTTTAAGAAACTCTAGTATTACGCTCAAGGACAATTGGGAAACTCTACAATTTTATTTCTTGAGCAAGAATCGGTAGATTACAGTTCACGCGGTATTGCGCTTGTAAGTATCAAGTTTTGGTTGCAAAAAAATGGTAACTATTTGCCTTAATGTGCATGGCTTATTTGTGGTGACAATATCAATGCAAAATGAAAGCCCTTTGTTGATATGTATTCTAGTGACTATGGTTGATAAGAAGGCTGAACTTCAAGCCATAACGCAATTTTAGACCCCAAAAATAAGAAACTATGTAATTAAGAAACTTTTACGACTGAAAGATCGAAATTTTGATGTTAAATTAAGAAACTGTTAGTAGTAAGTGCTGATCCAAGTTTCTTATGAAAAAACGTGTACTCTGGTACCTTTGAATGAAGTAAATCAGGTACCTTTGAAGTGAAATATGATATATCTAATGTCATTTCATACAGGAATGCTTGATACAGGAAATAAAGGGCAATAGAGAAAAAAAATTCAGGAGTTCCTTTATCAAAATTGATAGTTTCTTATGTTATTTTCCCAGTACTAGAGTTTCTTAATGTTTGGTGATCTGGTTTCTATCAAACATGAACGTGTAGTAGTTTATCAAAATTGATAGTTTCTTATGTTATTTTCCCAGTACTAGAGTTTCTTAATGTTTGGTGATCTGGTTTCTATCAAACATGAACGTGTAGTAGTTGTTCCCAGTGCGTTAGCGCGGCCATTTTTACGAAAGGCAGATCAATTTCCTTAAAAAAATGATGAAAAGAATTATTTGCAGTTCTTCCTGTTGTTCGCAAATTGAAATTCGGCTCTAAATATTGCGTGAGTACCTTCATTTCCCACAGCCTCGTATTTATTTTTAGCTTCTGTTGTATTCACACTTCACACATACATGAGATGATAGGGTCATTGCATGTGCTAATTAATTCCGTAAGCCCGCTATAAACAAACAGGCAGACAGACAGATTAATGAGGAACGTCATGCTATTGTGCTGACAGAGGATTATCATCAACATTAATCCAAATCGCACATTTGCTTCTATGATGTCTCCTGAACAATGTCTTGCACGGAAACATTCAAAGAGAGCCATAAGACCCAAAGCAGAGAGACAGACAGATTAATGAGGAACGTCATTCTATTGTGTCGACAGAAGATTATCATCGACATTAATCCAAATCGCACATTTTCTGTTGTGATGTCTCCTGAACATTGGAAACATTCAAAGAGAGCCATTGATGAGGGCATTAAGCAAGAAAATCTTCCTGATTGAAAGTATGAGGCAATCGCACTTTGTTTGGTTTCACATTACAAACCATGATTGAATAAAAACTGACACCATTTAATTTAGTAAAAAGAACACTATGTTACGACACATTGCCCCTATTGTTATGGATCCCTGACTCAAGTCTCTAAAGTGAATTAGCCAATACACTAATGTGATATAATGCATTTATAAATAGCTTTTCTTTGTCTTATCGAATGATATATATAGAGGTGCTTCTCTCGGTTCAATCAATTTCAAACCTGCAACATTGTCACAAAATTCATATCTATTCTCAAATCTTCGACGTCTACATCTTCTAAAATGGATATGGTATGTAATCACTTACTTACACTTTGCGTAATTTGATTTGCCTACGAATTTCTCTTGGCTTTTTATAAGAAACTTGGATCAGGCAATTTTGCTTAAAGTTTCTTAATTCAACTTGAAAATTTTGGCATTTTAGTACTAAAACTTTATTAATCTGTTTTTATTGTGTTAATGCATTAATTGGCATTTTGGTCTCTAACACTACTGCGGATAGTTTGATAGTCTTTATTGATATTTAGAACATAAACAATGTTCTATCATGTTTAAAATATAAACAGTTAGTTCATATTACTCAAGAATAAAGGTTGAATGACATGTTTGCCATAGTCCTTGTAACAGTTAAATAATCCTCAGGTAGTGCTAGAAAATGCGTATGTAACTCTAATACATCTGTTTGACAAAGTACTTGGATCAGCCCATAGTACTAAAAGGCTATTCTTATTTAAATTCATCAGAAATTGAAATTGTAATGAATATTCACATCTTTTATTGCAGGGATCTTCCATTCAGATTATATTTACTGAAGCCGAAACCGAAAAGCCTCATGGGTTCCTTGTTTGTGGGAAAGTCTTGGTAGAGGAATCTCTTAGTAAGTTGCGTGAAACTGCTCTGGCAGAAATAAGCGATGTCTTGCCATCATCATACTGTTTTGCAACCAACGGAGTACCTATTGCGGCAAAGCAAGAACTTGCCTACCCAACAAAGTACTTCCTCAAAAAGTCAAAAAACGACCCAATGATCATGGGACTTGATGCCATGTCCATTTCCATCATCAGTAGTCCCAGACAACATGACAAATTGACAAAACGGCAGGAGACAGAAAAATGCGAAACAAGTAGCAGTGAGCCTGTCATGGAGCAACAGCCAATCACAACGGAAGATTGTGAACAAGAGAAAGTAAAGGAAACAGCTGGAAAAGCAAGAAAGAGAACACAGTTCAGAATCCCAACACCAGACTCTGAAAGTGAGCCTATTGAGGAAAAACGCGAGAAATCCGATCCTTTTGAATTTTGTGAAGAAGAGGACGATCGTATTGAAGAAGATACAAGAATTTCACCTTCTATCATTGACCAAGATCTGCAGAGCGACGATAGCAATGGAGCAAACGAAACAGCGTCATACGAAGCAACTGCAACAGCGTCATTGTCAAAAGACCAATCAGAAAAGCCATATGAAACAATAGAAATTCATGATGAAAGGGAATCTAGCTTGGAAAATCCTTCTTTCAGCGTCTTTAGCAGCACGGCGAACCTTGCAAGAGAAGAACAACCAAGTACTTCAACGCCAAAAGCAAAGGATGATATGCAACCGAAATACAAATCTGGCATGTTGCAAACATATTTTGGAAGCAAATCAGCAAAAGACGACAAATATCCACATGCACGAAGCAAAAACATTAAGCTGTATAGCGATGGTGACATTTCGAAAGCAAAAGGCTTTAATGTGCATCGTCTTCGTTTCTGGAACGAAAAAGCTGAAGAGCTGTGCAAGAGCCCACTCACCAGAAACTGGAAAAAGGAGCAAATTCATGGAGCCATAGATGCTGATTGGACTTTAAAAAAGACCACAATAATGAAGCAGGAGGTTCGTGCACTGGAGGATAAGGTGACGCACCTAAAAGATATTTATGCAGAGATGGACGAAAATATAATTGCAAAAACAAACGTTGCAAAGAATGAGGACCGAGTTGGTGTGGCAGCAAAAGTGGTGGATGATTGCAATGAAGCTCTCATTGATATTAAGGACCAAATGAACAAATGTTTTAACACATCTGAGAGGCAAACATTAAAAAAAGAGAAGATACGCCTGGAAACGGTGCAAAAATCAAATTGGGTAGATCTGAAGAAAGCCCAAGATGCTCTTCGCAAAAGCTTGGATCAAGCCAGGAAAATAATTTCAGTGGAAGAGCTGGAACAAGCAGAGAGGAGGCTTCGGGAAGAAGAAAGGACAGATGAATTTTCAGAGTTAAACCAAATTGAAGAAGATCATTTAGTTGCTTCTGTAAAGACAACTTTTTACGAAGCTGATTGATTTTGCGTTGTGATTTAATGAAAATTTGAAAAAAAATTATTATCTATACCATTCGCCCAGTATGTAATATTTATTTATTGTTACGAAGTTAATGCTATGTTTGGTTTTGATGCACGTTTTTTCTCTCCTGCCTGAGACCCTTTTAGACTGATACTTGGAAGACATAAAGTACAAACCTGCGCACATTAACCTGCTAAGGATATCCTTTTTAGCTATTCTCCAGAAGATTGTGGATCCAGCGTTTTTTTTTTAATTTTTAGGCTCTACCCAGGGTAGATCAAATGTTCATTTTTGTATGAATGAAATGTTCGGTTAAATGGCGTTAAAACTTCTATCACTTTCGTGCACATTCAAAAATTCTACAAATTGTATAGAAATATCATTTGATCTAGAGTATTTTTTAGAACAGCAAAAGGTGTATTTTAACAATTCTTAAGAATTATAAGAATTATCCACATCTTGATAAGCTGAAAGAATTGTTGACATGCGAAAAGATGTAAAATTCTGAATTTCATGAGTTTTTGAAAAATCAAAAGTCTTCTCAAGGATTCTGGAGAATTCTTTAGCAGGAAATGGAAAACATGTTTTTTAATGAACAAACATTTTCATTTAACAAATAAATTGTCAACCTTTGCTGTTTATGACACTGAAGTCATGGCTTGGGAGATAATGTGTATAAATCTGACATTTGTTGCAAGGCGGAGTTTTAATTCATTTTGCCTGGGGATGAAAGAACATATTTGACCATTTCGCAATTTTTGGAAGAGGGATTGAGGAGAAAGCAATTTGCAGATATATAGAGGAGGCTTCCCTGGATCCCTTGTTGCACAGGCTGGCAGAATTTGCTGCACTCACCTCAGTCCCTTGCTCCAAATTGTGAAATGGTCTGCATCCAGAGGGGCAAATGAGAAGATAACTGTTTCCAGGGGGGTGAGAGCAATAAATAGCAAATTCCAGAGGGGTTGCAGACAGTTGAATGGTAGGTTTTCAGTTTCCAGGGGGGTAGAAGCTAAATTTTGAATTTCCAGAGGGGGTTACGGTAATTTTACCATTTCCAGGGGGTGTCGGAAATGGACCCCCTGGAATTTCCAGCCCAGGAAAAAATTGTTGAATATGCCTTCCACACCCATGTACGGAGCAAAAATGGAATAGCCCATTTTACAAAGTGTGGAGCCTCCAGTTTTGACTTGCTGAGATCTATCCAAGAGGGCCAATTGGCCATCATTGTTTAAACATTTTATAAGCAGCTAACTTTTATTTATTGCTTTAATTTTTTGTTCAGTTTTGTTCATATCACCGCTGGAAAGAAAACAAAAAAAAGAAACATTATAGTTAATGTGAACAATTATAATAACATAAGGTTTTTTCTATTGTAGGTTATGCAGGGGGGTTTACATTATATTAAGCATTAAGTAAAGAACAAGAGACATATTCGTATATTTAACATAAACAATAAGTCTTATCTACATAATCTTGATGATCTGCAGTCTTCTCCACAGAATTGAATAAATCAACAATGGATTGAGCAGTGATAGGAATCTCTCTAATCTAACGCTTTCTACTATGAAGTTTACTTTAATTACCTAATTATCATGTGCTATGAGAAATCAAATGAAATACATCAAATCAATACGTGAGAGTAACAGCCAGGGGTGCATCATAGGAGGCACATATCTATGGGAATGGAATGGGGGAATGGAATGGGGGAATCGCTCGGGGAGTAGAAAAGTTATACAGTATATAAATAAGCTAAGTATAGCATATGAAAGTACTGCTCCAGATGTATCTTTTCACCATATAGCTTGTCAATAACAGTTATAGTTTTGTTACAATTCAAAAAATAAACTTTCCTTTTTCAAACAAAGGGGAATGGAATGGGGGAATGGGTTTTCGGGGAATATCGAAACTACCAGGTAGAAATTCGATTTCAAGGTATCATTCGAAGCCCCTTCTTCTCAGCTATCCAAATCTAGAAGCGAAGGTGAAAGCTAGATAGCAGTTTCCTTGTTGTTTCAAAAGAAAGCAAAAGGCAAATTAGGACGACGCCTCTACACAAACAGGCTAGACATTGGCCTTTTTTAGATCACAGGAACGATGAGATATGCCAGTACTGGCCCAAATTCTTAGTTTCTTATAAAAAATACGTGTATGATAAGCGTGTATGATATTATATGTATTGAGAACTCCTTGTGTAATGTTGCCGCATTTGTCCTAACTAATACAGACCCATAGTGGTAACTGTGAATTAAGATTTGAAATTGAAAGCCTTCTCATGTGAAGAGGGTGTAAAATTATCATATTTGTAGGAAGGAGAAAACAGCGTTACTCTAGCCTGTGCGCAGACTTTGGTTACTGTGGAGGAGACTCCACAGTAACTAAAGTCTGCGCGTAGGCTAGGTTACTCTGCCTCGGAGTAGTTTTAAGCGTTCATATTTCCAAAAATGCTATAACATAACTTGCATCCAGTTTAAAACAGACTCTCTTATTGCATTTGCATAAGATTGCTGTTTTAGATTGTTTAAATGAAGCTTGCGAATTTTCACAAAGACAAAACTTTTGATCCTACATCTTGACTTGACTTGACCTTCTAGTTTTCCTTTCAATTAGTTTGGCTTAAAGATGATACACAGAATAAATTTGTGCAGGAAACCTTATAATAACAATTTATTTCAAATAATAAAAATCTTTTTCGAAATTTTGCTGCTAATATTGTTGTGTTAAATTTTTCAAGCAGAATAACCATATCCATAATGCTTTTTGTTTCTTGTTACTCTATATCTCCATTGACGTTGGGTACAATTAAATTTCATGATGACAACTTGCTACACTTTACAGGAGTGTCGTTAAACTGTAAAATAAAACACATATCGAAAGAAGAAGGATATATCTAAACTTCTGCCTCGGGAATTTTATTTGTTTTCGTACAGAAGCTGAGCAATAACTGTTTTAATTACACATAAAAAATACGAGAATTGAATCCCCTCCCAATTGGGTTCTGCACAAAATAAATAAAATGCCCGAGGCAGAAGTTTAGATATTCTTCTTCTTTCGATATGTACTAATATTTGCTCTTAAAAACCATTTCTGGTATGCACAAAGAGCGAGCTAGCGACCCGAGTTGCAGGGCAAATTTTGCGGCTTGCTTTGTTTTTGTTTATGTCTTGACCAACCGAGCATAGAATGCCCTTTGTCTGCAAGGGGATGGTTGCTCATATTTTTGGCTCTTTTCGTAAAATATACCATAAAAAGTGTTAAGGATTTCCATTTGTCAAATCAAATAATTTCTTAACCCTATACTGGGACTTTTGAAGCGGTCAATGGGATTCCACCCCACCCCTCTTTTTCTTCGCTGTTATAGTAGCTATAATCTTTAAACTTGATGAATAGACGGACTTTGATGCAAACAATCAAAATCATGTAATCAAATCAAATTATATCTTTTTTTCTTGTTGCTATAACAGTAAGAACATATGTAGTTATGATTATTATGATTATTACCAACATGTTTGAAACAATGAAATGAGGCATTAAATTGATTTTTTTTTGTTTCAAATTGAATTAGACATGATCAAATACATGTGTAGGCATAATTTGTTGACTACACAGTAAAACATTGGCTGCCATGGTTACGGTGCTATATTTAGAATTTTGAAATTTCATCATTCGATACAGTATAGATATAAAGTCAAAGTAGCGGAATCTTGGCATGCTGCTTTGCATATTTTAGCATTGGCGAATAAAGATTTGGTTAGGGGGTGGAATCTTCACCCCCCCCCCCAGGTGAGATAGGCTTAAGTTGTCTTCTTGAGTTTCTTCACTATTTGGCGATCTGAGAGTTGAGTTTCTGTTGAGACGAGCAGTTTCCAATCCAAAAATACGTGTTTGTAAGGGACAGTTCTAATCTCGATGGTACCGCAATATACTTTTTCAAAAAATGTCATTTGCAGAGAAGGAAGACCTAAATTGGATTAAACTATAGAGAGATCCCTATCAGATCCCTATCAAATTAGAGAGAGATTTTAAAGATTATGTAGATAAGACTTATTGTTTAAGAAGGCAAGCTTAATTGGAAAGCCAATTTAGTGCAAGTATGAAATGAAAACTTAAAAGTTGCATTTACAGTTTATCCAAGCGGGATCTTAGAATACACACACAAAATTTAGCTTCAGAAGATAATCAGCATCAAAATGGTGTATAATTCACATCTATATCATGCATAGTTTTAAATCTTTAAAATCCGGAATATTCCGGATTTTCAAGAAAAGCCGGAATTCCGGCGGAATTCCGGATTTTCTCAGAAAATCCGGAATTTCCGGATTCCGGGTTTTAAAGATAGCCGAGGTAATGTGTCGACAATGTGTTTATATGTCAATGATAATTGCAAGACATTTCCCAATGGTTAATGATGTTAATTGATGTGGGCACGTCATGAGAAAAGAATGGAACAAAATACATTACTTCGAAAGGAAAGAATGCTCTTCGCTTCACAATGCAGTAGCCTGCGCGCAGACTCTACTACAGGTGATAATAGGAGATTATCAATCTGGTATTTTACAAAAGCATTCCATAAATGCTTGGAAACAGCTCCCAATAAATAAGAAGGCAATTCATGGCAATCTCAAGTTCATTATCAACACAAAGCAACTGACAGCAAAAACGTATTTACATAACGAGGTACTCAAGTCACTTTACACATTGTAAGTATATTTTGTTCTCTATGTTGTCATAAGTTCCAGACAAATGCTTTAGTGTTTTTTTATATAATCAATGAAAATACAAACTCAAAAAGTACATCTACTGTACCTATGCTGGCGGGAATAGACACTAAGTCATCGGAGTTCCCACCATGAAAGGTGTTTTAGTAGATAGTTCTGGGAAAATATTAGGGATCTGTCTGAGAGTGTTCTTTTGATAACTTATTTTCACTCGATTTTTACCTAACTATACAGATTTACATAGATACAACTATTCTTAATCGAGCATACAAATGTATAAATTAAGAAATACAGAAATTGAGAGATAAGGTAAATAATTAAATATTCAAGATATATAAGGACAAGAATTGGTGAAGGTGAAGGTGAAGTTGCGTTTTTCAGCGCCAAGCGCTGGGATCGCAGAAATAGAGCAGACCTAATCGAGTCCGCGACACATTGTCATGACACTCGAGTGGTGGGGTCCTATCGGGTATCGAACCTACGCCTGACTGTTCTGGCTGCAAAGCCAGAGGATTACACCACTGCGCCACAACACCTTCCTTAATTACGGGATATTATTGAATTGACAGGCGTTACATTTACAGTTTCGGCAATCCCATTGTTCGATCAAATTCTTGAAACTGTTTAAGTTCTGGACTAATTTTAATTCAATTAGGAAAATCCATGAAAATTGTGGTGTTTTAGTAGTAAAAGTGTCTTAACTATGTGCAGCTTATGGTTGTACTTAAGTTCAGTTTCTTATTAGTACATACCGGGTGTCTCAAAAAAAAGTACCCCCTTTTGTCTCAACAAGGCAACAAAACGATAATATTTCTGGACTTTTTGAATTCATGGCTACATTTGTTGGTCTGCAACTTAAATGCACATACCTTGCATTTGGAAATCGATCACCAAACACCGGAGATATGAGTTCACAAGGTCAAAATTTGGAGTGCACCTGAAACCAGAGGTTTTGAGAAATGGCCTGGCCATAATTTGACAACAAACAGGCATTTTGCAAACGAATTTTCGACTTTGACCTTTACTTTTTATTTTTGAAAAGATTTATACCTTGAATTACTTCAATTGTTCTTGAAGTGACTTTTCTTTTGAGGAAACGGTCCTTGCATTGCATTCGATACCAAGTGTTTTGTATTAAAGAAGAGGAAAAGGAGCACATGCACGCATATTTTGGAGATGTGGCACGACTTTATCACTCTTATCACATTTTTACTATATATGCTTAATCAGCGCCATGTCCATGCATCTATTATTCTTTTCAAAAGCAAAACATGGAAACATAAAGTCTACAGGTACTTTGGAAAATGTCCACGATACAAATCATGACTAGGCCCTTTTTCAAAACCTCTGGTTTTAGGCGCACTGTAAATTTTGACTTTGCGAACCTGTATCTCCGGTGTTTGGTAGACGATTTCAAAATGCAAGGTACGTGCATCTAAGTTGAACATTGATAAATTTAACTGTGAAGTCGGAGAGCAATGATAACTTATTGCTTTGTTCCTATTTCCAGTCAAAAGGAGGTACTTTTTCCTGAGACACCCGGTAGTATTATTATTAGTTTCTTATTAGTCTTCTTATTACAAGATAATGCAAATAATTGTACAGTTGAATGCAAGCAATGTTCTCAGAACGAATGTAATCAACTGTTGCAGACATCTTTAGGTACATTGCACTGCATGCTTTAAACAACTTCACAAATTATACATCTATTAACACCTGTTGAGGTGCATTGCACACCTTGAGCAGGAACTGACCAACTTCATTATGTTATTGCAGAGACATGGACCAAAAATTACAGCAAACTGTAGACCTTTTGGAGGTGAGATTTCAAGAGAGCACAGCATCACTTGAATGTGCCAAGAGGGATATAAAGGTGGCAGAAGAGAAGATTGCTGCATGTAAGAGGATTTGCAAAAACATAATAAGCCATATGAAGGAAGACATGCATATTCTAAGACAGCTCAATGACCCAGATGATGATGAAATGTTTGCCGAGATGATGCAAGATGGCACGCCTCTTCAGACTCTAAATCCAAATGACTCAGGATTTACTGAAAAATAGAATATAAGAAATATGATTATTGTTGTTGAGAATATCTAGTTGTTGTCATTTACATGGTTTCTCTGACAGTTTAGTGCCTCCCTTTTGAAAAATTGATAATAGATCTGGGGGCTTATCAAACATTTTGTGGTTTACAAATTGTGTGATTTAGAGATGCTGTTAAATGGGGCATGATGTCTGATGATAGGACACCTGAATATTTTTGGCACATCTTTCTGAAAACTGGAATGATATGGAAAAGGTGCCCAAAACGTGTGTGGCATAAGTGAAAAGGAAGGAAGCAGAAGAATCACTAAAACCTTGTTATTCTATGAAAACATCAGAAAATTTGTGACCTCACCAAAACATTTTGTTTTCTGAGTTTCTGTAAAGAATACTACCATTTCAGGGTATTTGTACAAAATATTTGCTTTCGTCCTCTTTAACCCTAACTGGACCCCCTTTCAGGCCACAATGGGAGTAGGCACAAAAAATTCTCAGATTCATAAATAGCAGCCGGGTAATTCTACATGAAAGAGGCACAAACAATTTAACTTATTAACCATGTACTCGTAGATTTTGCTGATTTTAGGTTATTCATTTACGCATGATGATACTAGTAACATATCCAAATTTCAGCTAGGTACCATTCTTCATTCTGGAAATATCTTATTTCAAAGTTTTGACAATTTTACGCCTAATTTGTTATTGGCTGCCATTTTGAATTTACACTTTTAGTGAAATTAGCTATCTTTTGATCACCTTTTCAGAATTTTAGCATCCAAATGTGATTTATATATGAAGCTGAAATTTGGCTATGTTACTATTACTATGTTACTCATCATGCTTAAATGAATAACCTAAAATCAGCAAAATGTAAGAGTACATGGTTAACAGGCTGTCCCTCATTGACATGGATTTACCCAGCCGCATTTCAAGCTCCATGGAAAATGTGGTGCACGTGACCTGCTTAGATGCAATTTTTTCAAAGAAATCGCAGGAAAAACCTTTAATATCTCTTGATGCAAAGAATCACTAAAACCTTTGAAAACATCAGAAATCTATGATCTCAGCAAACATTTTGTTTTCATTTTCCAGGTTTTCAGTGTCACGTGTCTCAGAAATGTGCAGATTGTCATGTTGTACGTACCACCAAAAATGCGTTACTGTATCAGATGAAACAAAAGCAATTCTCAGAGTCGTAAGTATTATTTCAACTGCCATGAGATAGTTGGTCTGTACCTCAATCCAGTCCACTGCCACTGTATAACCTACTGACATTGCACAGCAAGGATAACTAAAGCTATGCTTACCAAATTTTGTTGCTCTCAGTGGTTTAATTCTAAAATATAAACAAACAATGTACTGACATTGCACAGCATGGGTAACCACGCTATGGTAACCACACGCATCCTGTTGGTCCCAGAAGAGTGTCTTTGCTTTTTGGATTATGCTGCAGTAGTTTGAAGGTGTTGTGGTGCAGTGGTGTAATCCTGTGACATTGTAGCTAGAACAGTCAGGCGGACAAAGCTCCCAGCGAGGGGGCAATATGCAGGGAGGATATCAATGTACATTCATGGTCTCCGTGAAAATTGCGTATCATTTATTGTCTTCATGAAAATGTAGGGCCTGTACAGGTGGCAATCATCCAACAACCAACAACTCCTTTTCTGTCTGGCTCTGCTATCATCTGTGAGAACATTATAAGAATGAGTGTATCATTCACTGTATCCATGAACATTTAGGACATGTGTACAACAGATGGCAACTGTCTAATACCAACGAGTTTCCTGCCTGGTGTGTGAGAACATGGTACCAGAGCAGTTTTTCTGCTTTTTGAATTCTGGTAGAGTAGTTTGAACATTATAAGAACAAGTGTATCATTCATCTTCTCCATGAATATTAAGGGCATGTACAGGTAACAAGTTTGCTGGTGTATGATAACGAGGACACAGGACATGTTCCTGCTTTGGCTCGTCTTGTTCCCATCTTTGCCCTGTGTAATGGTTAATTGTGTGGTGTCTGTTTTTTTGCTATGCAATACTGTCAAAGCAAACTGCAATGTTGTTTGGCAGCTCTCCAAACAATTCATTGTCATCATCATTGATGCATGTCTTGTCTTCCAAACACATGCTAACTTGAGCATTTTCAATTCCCAATTATTTCGTCCCTGGACAAGAAATGAAACCAAAGCTTGTTAAAACAGTTCGGACAGAAACTGCAACATAAATACTAAGAATAATTTGTTTTAAGTGGTAATGTCCATATGATCATAAAGGTTTCTTTGATGGACACAAAGGGGTTTTATAACATATGTGATGCCCCTACAGTAAGCATTTAATTAGGGATAGATAAACATAGGAGGGTCTCAGGTGGGATTTTGGGTCAAAACAACTAAGGGGAACATAAAAATGGGTATAGCATTCAGAAGGTCTATCTGCTCACACCCATAAGCGCTCTTTTTGATAAACAGTAGATGTATGATGGTAGTTGTTTATTTTTGGCTCTGCTGCTGACAGAGCAACTGCCCTGTTGTTAACAATATGAACATTACAAACATACTGTTTCTTCTACAAACACACATTTATTCATGTATTATTATCATCCATTTACCTTTGAAAATCTTTTTCTATTTAGTCATTTAATATTATGTTTTCGGTCACTGGCGTTGTGAGCCAATGCTTTGACGAGATCCCGTGTGTTATACGACAAATTGTACTTAGGTAGCTTCACACCTATATTAAGTTTTGAGTTTGAAAACCATTATTTAAAACACACTTACACTTAAACATTTTCTTCTCAGAATGTTCGCTGCCCTCCGGCAGCCTTCTCAGTGAGAATCGAGTTCGATGTTCGTTTGAGTTTGAGTTCTACTAACATAGTGAGCATTCAAATGTCCCCATTCTTCCTTCGTGTTTAGTTCCGGGTCCAGTTCTTTAATTAGTACAGCCTCCGTCACCTGTCTCAACATAGCATCATTGCCACAAGACGGAACTATCTTGAATTGTATATCCTGCTTCTCGCCGCCGTGTTTTTCTTCTACGTACTTGTGGAATATAGAGTTTTTATATTTCATTTCATATTTCGCTAAGTGGTTGCTGACTCTTTCTCCTACACTTCTCCTCGTTTCACCAATGTACAGTCCGATATTGTTTCTTTGTCCGGTGCACCCTTGTCATGTCATTTGATAGACAACACCTCTGCCTTTACAGTTAACATCTGTGTCGAATTTGCACACCTTGCTATTATCTTGTTTGCACATTGTTTTTCGGAAAGGATTAGACTCCGCCAACGTTCTTTTCAATGATTTTCCCGCCCTTTCAACCACACGACTGTTCAGTTCAGCTTCTTTCAGTGGTCTTCTGCATGTTTTTGCCAACTCTTCATTTGGTGTTGCTTCTACAAACATTACTGTTTCATGACCACCATTTATTTTCTTGTCGAGTTTACCCATGTCCCTTTCTCTTCTATGCCAAAACTTTCCCCTGTACATCGGACACTCCCCAGTTCTATCATGCTCAACTATTTTATCGAATATTTTCTTCGCTTTCACTAGCACCCTGCAGGGAAACCCATTCAAATGCCTGCTTGATACCATTAATTTGTAGTTTCATATGGTTTCATGCGGATATTTGTGGTTTCTAATAAATTAACTAATTAAATAATGAAAAGTTGATTCAATGCAAAATTTTTTGCTCAATAATTATAATTTAAAACCATTAATTTCACATATTAGTGATATCTATGTCAAATTCATCAGATGAATTACTGATGCACATGGAATACTTTCCATCACATGTTTCAAGGATTGAAACTGAAACCCGAGGACAGAATGAAAATCCTTTGTGGTTCTCCATGAGACAGCATATTATCACTGCATCAAAAGCACACAATGTCAAGACAAATTAAATTAAATCCTGCATTGCGGTATGGACGGTCAATGGAAAGTGAAGCAGTGCATGCTTTTGTCACTAAATACAAGGAAGCACACAGAAATGTAACTGTTCATGAATGTGGCATATTTCTCTGCAATGACGCACCATTTGTTGGTGGAAGCCCAGATAGGCTGATTGAGTGCCAATGCTGTGGAACATCCTGTTTAGAAATTAAATGCCCATATTCTGTCAGAGATAAATCACCCATTGACAGTGATGCAAAACTGCCCACCTCAAAAGAAATGATCAAATCATAATATTGAATGCAAATCATGCATATTACACACAATGTCAAGTCCAAATGGCAGCCTCACCAATTAAGATCAGTTATTTTTATGAGTGGACTCTACATGGTGATTTCAGAGATGATCAACTTTGATGAAAAATACTGGAATAACCTGAAAGAAATTTTTACTGAATTTTACATTGAGTTTTATGCGCCATCTTTGTTTCAAGTGTCCATGGAATAATCAGTTGTTTGAACAAGTTCTTTCAGACCTGACCTAGTTTCTAAGTAGCAGTTAAACCCCATAAAGGTTAACCCTTGATAAAACACTTAAATGTGGAGGAACATACCAAGATATATTACCCAAAAAATTCTGATTTATAGACTCAAACCATATTGGATCATATTGGGTTGTATGTGACCTTTGCACAAGTTACAGAATTGAAAAGATAGAAATAAATGGGTGACAATTTTTAGAGTTAGATTATTGATGTCATCATAACCGGAAACTTTTTGCAGCACAAGCTACCACTTAGAACCTTTTGCCAATAAAAACAAAGATGCGGACACTTAAAAGACAGATTTGAATATATCAAAAGATCTGACAAAACCATTTTTGTCACTTTTCAACAGAGCTTTCAAGCTATTTAAAAAAATAAACACAGTGAGAAAATTAGAAATAGCTCTTTACATACAAAGCACAAGTAATTATTACATCCATAAAGAAAGGTCCTAATCACTTGAAAACAGCATCTTCAAAAAGATTGCATGTTTATCCTAATAATAGCAAAACAATTTTTTCTTTTTCCTATGCTTCTTTAAAACAGTTCATGTTTTCTATTGAGTTAGATTGTTTCAATTTACTTTAATACATGTTTCTATTGCCTGCATCTTTGTTTCCATTGGCAAAAGGAAACAAAATATTCAATTGGCGAACCTTGGCGAACATGAAGAGCTTGTTTAATCACTAATTAATGGTGGTTGAATATTACAAATGACTGCACACACCCTTATAATTTCATCTGCTAAAGGTAGCATTGTTAGAGGAAAAGTAGTTTTTAAAATTCTGAAAGTTTTGAGTCTGTTTATTGCACGTTCAATTTCCTTGGTCTTTTTGCACTCAGCTGATGTCATTTGAGATTTTACTCGTGCACCTGCTGGGACACGCAATCTCTCAATGTGCAGTGATGAAGTAAGTCTTCTTTGATCTGAAAACCCCTATCAGCCATAACTTCATCACCAGGCTCTAACAAATTGTAAAATGGACTGTTTTGGCAAATGTGCTGATCTGTTGTTCTGCCTCCATATGCCTCTGACAGAAACATTATGTATCCTGCAGGTGACACTGCAATTAAAAATTTGAAGGTGTTGTGTTTTTTATAGTCTGACCAAGTTGCAGCTTGGACATCTAAAGACTTTGGCCGTTCAATATACACCTCAGAACAGTCAATAATGCATCTGACATTATTGTTCTTCTCTGTAAAAACTGCTGGCAAATTTGACATGATGACCTCCTTAGGCAACCATGTAATAAGTGCATCTCTAAAAAACTGGCTGATAAATTTAACCCAGGTGGAAAAAATGCTTGAGCATGTTCCCTCTGAAATTTGAAATCTGTCAGCAAGATCTTGATTCAATAGACCAAGCCGCAGCTTTACGAGAACAAGTAAAAGTTGGTCTTTTCCACACAACTTGCTTGGTTTGGTACGCGATTTATTCCTTGCCTTTGAACAAAGCACTCTTGTACATCTCCAGTAAATCAGCTTGGAAATATGTGGCTTAGCGAGTGAAAATAGCGCATTAAAAACAGCTACAGATTGTCTGCCAGTGTAGTATCTCATCTTTCTATCTGAATTAGTGACTGTTGCAGAAAAAGGCTTACTTGATTTCTTTTCTAGTGTGAGTTTTTTAGCAATGCGTTCATGCAAACTTTCAATTTCAACATGAAGATGTTCCTTTTCCTTGTTCAGTTTTGAAATTTCATTTGCCATGGAACTCAGCACTTTATTTTTATCTGAACAAGCTCCACATATTTCTGAGAGACTGTGATAGTCATGGTCACAGGATGGATACAGTTCACCTTCTTGACTTTCATCAGTGGTCACTCGTTGAGGCAGGGGCGGACTCTCCCTTAAAAGCTTTCTTCGTGGGACTTTCGTTGGTTTCTCATACCCAAGATTTAGAGTTGGCACAGGATTTTCAGGTGTTGGTTTACCATCCACAAAATGTTTGGAACAAACCATATCACTTTATCCTGGTGTCCAATCTGCTGCTCTTTTTGTTGCGCGATTGATAAGCCTGATCCACCCCTTCCTCTTTTCGGTCTTCTGGAGAATGCTTGGAAACCAGTGTAAAGAAAATGGAGGTTGCATGTACAATCTTTCTTCTTTTGGCCAGAATGTTCTTCGCAGTCTTGTTTCTCCCATTTTTTTAATATTGTAGCGACTACTCGAGCAACCAACAACAGCGCAATTACCGTTCACCATTTTCTTCGTGGCAGCGACCAGCTCGATAAGCAGGTTTTTCGTGGGCTTTAGTGTGCCTGTCAGAGCTTTGTACTTGTTATAAGCTTTCAAAAAAGCTGTTCCAAAGATGGCAGAATACACCAGTGAGAAGATGCAGCGAAAAAACCAAGTAAATGTTGAGAATATCAGGAAAGTTAACAAACTATTGCACTCGTCAACACCGCATGGCACAAAGTAAACAAAACGTTCTGGAAACTTTTCACCCGGAACCTCGTTCCCGCGATCGAGGCTGACAGGTGTGATTCTTATGTTGAATTGGTGTATGATTGAGCCAAATTTATTTCTGTTGCACTACCAACCTTGATCAGCTACCCATCGCTCATTTCTCCGAGCAATAGAAGGGATACCACTTGCACCATTAATGTCGTCATCTGCGATACCGCCAGGGTAAACATCAGACACAAATCAAGGGAAACCAACAGGAGTTACGTCAAGTAAAATTTTGCTGGTATTGCGTTCCTTGTACTCCGACCACATTGCACTTTAAGCTATAGGATCTGATGGCTTTTGGATCCATACTTTGGTACAATCTATGATTAAATCAATATCTTCAAAATCTCCTTTGAAATTCTCTGGAAGTAACTGTGCTAAGCCCTTATCAAATGCAGGAATTTTGTGAAGAAAAACAATGCAATAATCCAGGTGATCTAACCAGGTAAGAAATATTTCAGAAACTGACTTGCAAATTTCTGCCAGCAGGAAATGCCAAAAGTCTGTGTGTACAAACAAGTACTTGTTGCGAAATATTGACCTTGATGATGACGTCATAAGTAGTAGCCGCAGCTGTGGCCACTGTCTGAAGTCATTTAGTTTAGCCCACGTGGAGATCGCGAACAGTTTTTGTAAGCACTGGGTTTTCATCGATCTCGTTTAAAATGTCGTCTGATGAATCGGAGCAAAGCTTCAGTGATGTTGGTTCAATTTTAAACAAGGACACTGAGAGTGAGGAAGATTACGTTGTTGTGAATTTGGGCGCAAACGCTCCTTATCGAGATAAGCCTCTTGCTGTTCCTGGTCAAGAACCGGCCTGTAGCTTTGACCAAGACAAAGATGGTATTCCACTGGCAACAATCAAAGCGGGATTTCAGCGAAGAGTTAACGTTGATAGTTGGTAAGTAAAGTTTGCTTTTTGTCCTGATTCATAGCGTTCGTGATCTGCAATCTTATTACTATATTCCTTGCATTGCAATTTAAATACGTTGATCTTTATCGACCCAATTGACTTTGATGGGCCTAAGTGGTTTTACCACTGTCATCCATGATGGACTCTGCATGTTGACCCTAAAAATTTGTCAAGTGCGTCAGAGTAAAAAAGTAAAGAACTTTAAATATGAGAAAAACTGCATTTCTAGTACTTTCTAAACAATGAATTCAAACCCCTGTGGTTTCCTGTTGCAGCTTGATTAGAAAACCTTTTTAGGCCTGGTGTATGTCTGACGCCCTTCATCTTTCCTTTGGCATTTTGGGAATGGATCCTTCTAGCCGTGATGACTGGCTTATTAGCTTTTCCTATTTCAGTTATAAGTTCATTATTTTTATATGCAATGTCAGTCATTGAATTTGAAAGCATGCCACTAAGAAACAGACTTGTTTGACTGCATCAGCTGATACTTTGCTGAGTTTTGGAAATAAACACAAGTCAATTCCTGGTCCAAGCATTCAACCCAAGTTAAGACCGTACTTCTAATTGTCTTAGGTGTTCGTGTGGTAAATGTAGTTGGGATCTACTAGGAGGTTCCCTGGAGTACAGATGCTGTATGGAAATTCAAGAGGCTATTGGCAAAATAACATTTGAAGGTCTGGACATACCATGCATTACAGACCATGAAGATTATAAGGCTGTGACCAACACTGCAGTCATAAAGCAAACTGGCCCCTTGATAAAAGACCGAAATGGTTGTGCATACCGAAGACGTGCTGGACAGACAGAGAATCAGTAAGTCATTGTTCATTTTTTTAAAACCAAATTATATTTAGCATCACTCATACTGTATCATGCCTTATTTCGTTTATCATTTGAAACTCTGCTGACGCTTAAAAAAAAGCTGTACCATTTGATGATCTTGATTTACTAAGCTCAACCTCGATAAAGTGGGGCAAAATTGTGCTCAAATTGTCGCTCACCAAAGGCTCATTGAAACAAAGAAACATCATATGCCATGCCTAAGGCACACCAATTGTCATGGACGTAGGGGAGATAAAAGTTGCGGGGGGGGGCTGCCTGATAAAGAATAAATTTTTTAGAGAAAATTTTGCCTGACTTGAGGCAGATGTCTGCCCAATTATATTTTATTTTTGGACATTTTTCTGATGTTGGGGGGCTGTAGCCCGCATAGCCCTCCTATGCCTATGCGGATTGTCTATTGTAAAATGGGGAAGGTTTGCATCAAATGTTTTTATTCGCATGAAGGTTGAGCACATTTCTGACCTCTGTAAGTCATGTTGAAAAATTTTCAACAGAGCACTATCTTTTTTTAACCAGTTACTGCTCGTTACCTTTCCAACTGTATATTTCTTCTTTGATCCCTGCAGAGTACTATAATCAGAAACTGGACTTATGACGTTTTTTTTATCCATAGGTCTGAGAGCTGTCTGCTATCACTGGGTTATCAGGTGGATATTCGGTTATCTTGGATGGGACAATACAAGGCCTCTACCAGCATGTGTTTACCAGCATATAAGATCAAAGTGGCCCTCAAATCAGACTACAGGATATGCTAGTGCGCAAGAACGGTTTTTTTTAACATTGATAAAGTGTTCTTGACTGTAGCTTCATTCATATTTATTTTTTGTCACAAGGTAGATGTCTTGTGAGATTTACAACAACTCAAGATTACTCAACAAGCAAAACAGTTTGTACCATTGTTGTCATTTGAGGACAATTTCACAGGCATTTTAACATGACATCTAATTTGAGACAGATTTTGGATATTATTTGAGTTAATTTCCTCAGTGCTATAGTACTTGACCATTTTACTCGCCAGAAAAGACGCTTGGATTGAGCATCCAAAGCTGGCAAAATTTGAGAAGGAAAAAGAATGTATGGGTTATAAAAAGAATGTACAAACTCTGTTAATGGCATCTGAGACTGCAATTGAAGTTTTGTACTCCAAATAGTGTTCACTAGGTCATCTGTACAAAACTCTTCAAAGTTTCGGTTGGTGCGCTTTGCTGGAGGCTCAAGCAGTTCAGCAATGCTACCCATATCTAGGTTTTCAGACGACATTAGATGATGTTTAAGTGAACAAAGAAAGAACACAACACGCTTGTACTCTTTGTCAACTTCTTCTTTGGATTTTTTTAAATCGAAAACATCAAGGATACCCGGCATAAAGTGAGCACTTTTTCTGTTTTCATATGTCAGCACATAATCAATCTCATGATAGCAATCAATGTGGTAGTTTTTCCACTTGGCCTCTGCCTTCTGTAGAATGGTCATGTAGAGGTCTCCGGTTGAAAGACAGACTGCTATCGCTTGCCACGCTTTGGTTTCAACTTCTGCTCATATTCATTCCATTCCATAAGGCCAATGGAAATTGATGTGTCTACCTGTTTTTCTACAGGCTTTTTTCTGTTGTGCGAGCTTTCCCTTGAATTCTCTGTATTCCCAAAATGACTTTACCCCATTGTTCAAATATGGCAAAGCTGATTTACCTTGACTTGTATATGGTTTACTTGTTGATTGACCATGTCCATGGAATTGGCATACAGTAAAAACCAGACCCTATGACCCTAGGACCATTAAGTACCAATGTGTGATATGACCCTTCACACTGGAGGGTCATCACCCTCAAGAGAGAACAGAATATCACCTTTTCCTCGTATGATACTACTATTTCCGTTGTTTTTATTACATCAGATGACGTCAAGAGGTACATTTAGAGAAATTTGCCTATACCGCTATGTGTGAATTTATTACATAATGATATTAATAATGATTCCACATGGATGTTTTACTACACCAACAATCTCTTACAAAAGTGTTGGACCCCTGTTGAAATAATTGAATGTTTGCCCCCCTTCCCCCCGTTTCAATGTTGATTGCATTGCAAAAACTGTTTTTTCAGACACATCCATTGAACAAATAGATTGATCATCTAAACAACATTGAAATGGGGGGGGGGGGGGGGGGGAAATACTTACGAGAAACATATATTTTCGCAGGGGACCAACACTTTTGTAAGAGATTGTCTGAATGCACATTAAAGTTATGATGACATTCATAAACTTTTATCCTATCTATTCCGGATTTGCATGATGAAGGAATTGTTTTTCGTCAAGGGCAGTCCTGTCGGTTAAATTTACTTCATGATTGAACAATGTCAAACTTTGGTAACATGGGAACGAGGCTGTTCATTTTGGTACATTCTGCACACTTAGTATAGAGGGTAATAACTGGACACACTTAAACCTCCTGCACATCCTGGCTTATCATTTTGCTTTTTTCCATGTGGGAGAGCCAGGTATCACTTTTACCAATGTGTTTGTCGTTGATTATGCAGCTTTAGATGTCTACGAAATTTGGAGAGCCTTTCTTTGTTAAATGTGTTGCCAAATTCCAAACCATCTTTTGGCAGGGATACAGCCTTGAAAATTATTCTTCTGCCTTCAATCGAGGAAAGGAGATTTCTTCTACGAAAACGAAAAATGTCGTTCAACTGGCGATAGTTCTTATGAAGTGTGAATTAACAGGGAATGTAACAAGCAAATGCTGCTAATTTTCTAGCCGCTTTGTGGCAGGGGCAACCCACTGGGATTAGTAACTGTCGCAAGACAAGTGCCATGTTGTTAGGGAATTGCGTTCACTGTTTGGTAAAAGACAGTTGTCAAAATGGTTTTCAAGGGGAAATACGATTCCAAAGTGCGTGCAAATATTTTGAAATTGAAGAAAGAAGGCAAGTGGACTGTGAAGGAGATATGCGAAATATGCAGTGTCTCCAGGTCAACAGTGAATAGAGTTTGTAATAATCGTATGGAAAAACGAGATTTCATTTTATTTGGATGGGAAGAGCTTTGTGCATAAAGTGAATCCCCTGTCAACTTGCAGCAGTCCTACGGCACGTGTTTGGAGGAGAAGGAGCGAAGGAATGGAAAAAGGCTGCACTTCCAGAGGCTCAAAATGTGGAACAGGAGGGAGAAAAGTAAACTTTCTCGTGTATTTCACGTGGCCATAGTGTCTGCTCTGTTACACAGTATCAAAAGATGGATGGTGCCTATTTCACATCGTTTGTGAGCGACGCATTCCCAGGACTGTTGAGGGACTTTGGAAAAACAGAAGAGAGGTTATGGATTCAAGATGGTGACCTGTCCCAGAACTGTAAGTCAGCCCGTGAAGCCTGGGAATCACTTGGGGCAAAGCTGCTACAAATTCCACCTCGCAGTCCTGATGTGAACCCCATAGAAAATGTCTTTCATTTGGCGGTAAAAGCATTGGAAAAGGTCACGATGGAACAGGTCATTACCCATGAAACCTATGAACAGTTTGTTGCTCGTGTCAGACGCATATTACACGCTATACCTATTTCTGTAATAGACAAAACAATCGAATCAGTAGAAAAACGTATAGATCTCATCATAGCTAATAAGGGGAAACGGTTAAAGTATTAAAATGTACCCATGTGAAGCCTTAGTGATAAGGAAACATGGTTGTTGAGCTTAGCATCCCTTGACACCCAGTGCTCTTTCGTGAATGTGTTAATACCTGGAATTAGTGAGAATAGTAACATCTTAAGTGGTAAAACTTTGAAAGAAAAATGAATTGATCATGCCTGATTGGAGTAGGAACCAAATCTGTAGCAGGGAACATTCCATATGATACACAAATGGAAATTGTAGGTACTGAGCTATGGGGGCGAGTATTGTCACAGTACTCACCAACAGTACTCACTAACAAATGTATCTCTTATTCTTTATTGTCATACGATATCTTCAATATTTTTAAATATTCATATTCATCATTCAAAAAGCTTTCCAAAAATATACGGGGTGAGTCAGAAAAGACGTGGGGTGCTTGGCGGACTGTCACGTCGCGTTTAGCTACCCGATCGTTGTGAACTAAATTATTCCGTGCAGCCATAAATCTGACTTAGATCATAAACCTTTCCCCATCCAAATCGGTCATGTGATGCATTATTTAACATAGATTTTCTTCCTAAGACTTTGCATGGGAGTCTTGCAAACTGAGAAAACCCCTTCAGCATTTTAGCCTTGCCAAAGCTGCAGGTACACGTGGTATTATCAGGGGAGAATGAACTAGTTCGGACATAGTGTTTCCTCCCCTGGGATGCCTTGTCATAACTTTTCCTGCGAAGAGAATATGTTTGAGAGACAGTAAAAATGCATGCTTCTTTGCGTTGTAAAGAGGTTTCTTTCAACAAGATCAACGCGCTGTATCAGGGCGAAACTATTTCATTCTCCCCTGATAATACCACGTGTACCTGCAGCTTCGCAAGTGTAAAATGCTGAAGGGGCTCTATCAAAGATTTCATAAGTTTGCAAAACTCCCATACAAGGTGTTACGAAGAAAATATTTTTTGATTAATGCATCAAGTGACTGATTTCGATGGGGAAAGGCTTATGATCTAAGTGAAACCTCTTGCTGCAAGAAAAAAGTTGGTTTACTACGATCAGGTGGCTGAAAGGGACGTCACAATCCGCCAAACACCCCACGTTTGTTCTGACTCACCCGGTATATTTATATAATATTTTATTAAATATTCATGATATTTCCAACATTATTCACTTTTCAGTAAGTAAAATATATTATTTATATTGTTTAGAGTGGCAAAAAGCGAGTAATGTTGGAAGTAATTGCTATTGTGAGCCACTGATACTTTTTTAGACAATTTCGACAAATAAGGCAGATACACATGCCTAATGTTCACCCTTGTAACGTGTTTCAAAAAAAAATTGCCATTTAAAGACAAATATTTCTGACAGTTTAGAAAGTGAGTACCGCTGTGAGTACTGTTGACAGTACTCAATTTACATTACTCATGCTGTTGTTGTTGCTGTTGTTATATGATTAGTCTTGGGCTTTACTGTTGTAGAGGATAACTTTTGTTAAATGTTACCGATCCTTTGGGCTTTAAGACTCTTACAAATGAATAATATTGCCAGAAATTGGGTGTGGTCATACTGAAAGGGTGTGGCAAATTGAAAGGGGGTTATTTCTAGCGAGGCTCCAACCAGCGTCAACTTACCAGAAGTATTTGTGCGCATGTGCAATTAAGTGCTATGTATTTTCATATCTCAACTAAGCTATGGGCGTGTTTTATTATTTGTTGTAAATTGTATGTTATAGTGCATCTTTTTTTGTGCTTTAAGATCATCTCAGCAAAGCAGTGTGGACAAGGCAACAGCTCCTTCTGCTCGGACTGCTGTATTACCCTCCAGAGATTGAATTGCTTCCATCTGATATCCATCATTCTGGTGTTTATAGCATCTATAGCCCATTCCTTGGCAAGCATAATTGGCATGTCAGCAGTAGCAAAGATGGGGGTGTCTCTGGTGAGTGCTATATCCTTGCTGCATGCATTCTTTGGAGCTGGAAGATGGGTTACGTCTCCCTCAAGCAGAATAAAAAAGGTGTCCCATGCAATGATGACTAGACTCCAACGAAAGTCATTCAGAAAAATGATTTCCTTCTCGTCTACACCGACCCATGTGAAAGTTCTGTGAGCAGGATTGGAAAATGTTGAAAACATCTCTTTCAATGGTTTCAACAAGAAACTTTTCCCACAATTTGCAGGGCCATGAATATACCGGGTGACCCAGAAAAAAGTGACCCAACTCAACCTATTACAGAAAATTAAGTAAGTGGCCGATTGAAATGCTCCAAACGTTGTTCTGTCGCTAAAAGGCCAGCCTATGCTATGAGTATTTTTCGCAATTTTTTTCGGCACGGTAAATTTCCAAAATTAAGGATTTCGAGGAAAAGGGCATGCCTGAAATCCTCAAAAAGTCGTCAAAAACAGGGGATCGATTTACAGCCATTTCAAATCTTCAAAACAACGAGGAGCGTGTTTCATTTCAACCTGGGAATAGGTAACCCAGTCGGAAGTCTTTAGAGCAAGTTTATAGTCCCTAGGTACTTGAAAATATTCTCAGGCAGAATGAAGCACGCTCCTCGTTGTTTTGAAGATCTGAAATGGCTTCAAATCGATCCCCTGTTTTTGACGACTTTTTGAGAATTTCAAGCCTGCCCTTTTCGTCAAAATCCGTAATTCGAAAACTTTCCCGAGCCCAAAAAAATTGCGAAAAATACTCATAATGTAGACTGGTCTTTTAGCAACAGAACAACGTTTGAAATATTTCATTCTGCTACTTACTGTTTTTTCTGCAACAGATTGCGTTGGGTCACTTTTTTCTGGGTCACCCGGTAGATATTTCTGAATTTGCCACGCCCATTTTTAAGTAGGTTATACACGGCTGTAGCAAATACAGAAACATCGATTCGATTTTGCTGCAATACCTGCTCTGCACTCTCAATCCACACCCCATCACAACCTTCAATGCAAGGATTGATCCTGGCAGCTGCGTGAATCTCCATCCTTGTCATCTTGGCTCGCTCCAGCTTATATTTAGCTTCCGCTAGCTCTACCGACAACGCAAGGGCGTTATCCACACATTTTTTTGCCTTTATTTGCAATACATTCTGCAAGGCTGCAATTACCCTCATTCTGTAAGGATGCAGCTAATGCCATAACCTCAACACGTGTTTCCATTTTGCGCATCTGTATCATTTCCAACAAGTCGTAATCAGACATCATTTGTCCCCTCCGCGTGCTTTGCGGCGTTTAGATTTTACTGCCTGGGATGTTTTGGCATAACCGTCATTTCTGGGTGCCCTTCTGATTTGATAAAGTTGTGATCGTTTTTTTTTTACGTAAAGGTACACACTGTAGCAGGTATCTCCCTCCTCTCCTTCATTGAAATTCACATTTATAACGTATGTCGCTAAAATGCGTCTCCGTACTGCGGCTCAACGGGAGCGTTTCGATAACTTTAAAGCCATATGATAATGCTTGCCCCCATCCCTGGAAACTGGTTCAAATCTTACCTTGATAGGCAGCCTAGACAGCCACCGCCACCTAGACAGCCACCGCAAGAAATGAGTAAGTTTCCCCTAATTTCTAGCAAGGGAAACGCTGGCATGTCCAAGTAGTTTCCATGACGGAAATTCCATGTTTTCTGATTTCCCTTTAATTTCCCCAGTTGAGAACAATGCGTTCTAATTTCTACTCAATTTCCAGACGGGAAATTTACACTTTGCATTTCCTTGCTCTACACTAGAAATTTCCCCAGTTGGAAATGTGAAGTTCTGTTACTGATCTTCGAGCTGCAAAACGATAAATTTGTCGGGTTTTGTGTGTCAAGAAGAAAATTGTCGGTAGTAGTATGTAGCAGTATGGGGAACTAAATCATAATTCATACCTTTTAGCACTGCAAGCTGAGCCAAGCGAGTTTCTTATAGAATTTAATGTTACAAAATCATAGTTTTTGTTTATGACATTGATCATAGATTGTCCGATCAATCAAGAAACTCTGAAATAATTGTACAAAGTTTAGTGTTTTTTAAGATGCAGTTGCCAGTTTTTTCTGTGTCGAAAGAACAGTGATCATTTGCAATGCATGGCCATTATCAGGAAAAAAACACGCTTTTTATAACTATTTCTCACTGGTATTTCTAGTCTTTGTAGTCGCAATTCTGTGTTCGCATTGTGTTACAATAAATAGCTCTTTCTTTACGTATTCTCCCCTGAAAAGCGCGACTTTTGTATCGTAGCAGCTTTTAGATATCTCTGGTGTAAAGTTTTCCCTGGATAATAACAGCAACAACAGCAACTGCACAACCGTTTAATTTTGTCTTACGAAAAAGAGCGCCATAAAATGCTTGAGTTCAGAGTTGACTACGACTGGGAAGGAGACGACAATGGTTGCAAATTACTGGGGGAGTTTCAATTGGAAATCAACCGACAGGTTAGCTTTGGTTTGCTTCGTATTTTTCATTTCTTTTTATTATTGCACCAATTTGCTAATCAACTGACTTGATGCTCCAGTCCTGCATCTGGAAGTCCACCCTCGGAAAACAAAAGCTGTAAATATATTGAATGCGTTAAAGTTGAATGACTCTTAAATAAAACGAGTTTCCAAAACCAAATCATTAGGTCGAAGCTATGTAGTGTATATTACGCTATTGTTGAAAGTCACCTACGCTACGCAGATGTAATCTGGGGCAGTCTTCCAACAAGAAAACTCGAAACTCTCCAACGATTACAAAATAGAGCCCAGTCGATAATCGAAAGTGCCAGATTAAATGACAACTGGTCCTGTGATTGGCTGAACGTCAATAATCTTATTTCTTTTGATCGGTCAGTTATGACCTATAAGATTATGAATAAGCTAAGCCCCGAAAGCCTTTGGGATAAATTTGAGCTAAGATCAATGCACTCAAGCTATGTAACAAGAAACTGCCATGATCTTCAGATCCCAAGACTAAATACAGAACATGCAAAAAAGGGCTTCAAATATTCGGCTCTAAAAATCTGGAACGATACGCCTGTTGATATACGAGAGGCCTCAACTCTCGGTTGCTTTAAAAAACAATTGAAAGCACACCTACTGGCTGATCAAAAACGTTAAATTCAAAACACGACCCCCTGGAAGAACAGCAATATTAACAATTTAGATACTACATTGCCTTTGAAATTATTTTTGTTTGTTTGTTTTATAAGATTGTATATATGTATTATTAGATGCTGAAGGGTTTATTTTCGTGTATAAATATTTATTCATATCATATCATATCATATCATATCAATTTTTATGAAGTCGTTTAGGGTTCTGAGTTTTTCTTTGAATTTGTCTTTGTTCACGATTGATTTAATGTTTAATGGTATCATATTCCAGATAAATGGGCCCCTGTACTGGAGACTGTTCCTCCCTATCTCTTTTTTATATCTTGGTATTTTGAATTTGGAGTCCCATATTGCATAGTTTTGTTGTAGATTTCTTTCAAATAGTTCTTCAAGTGATTTGTCTGCTTGTTTGAAGTAAATCTTATGCATCCATTTTATAATGCTGCGCTTGTAAATGCAAGAGAGAGGTTGCCACTTTGCACGAGTCAGACTAACATCATCAGGATAGCCCCTTGGCAGTTAAAAATCTGTCTAGCAGCTCTTGAATGAACTGTCTCAAGTCTCTGGAACAAAGCTACTGAGCAGTTTCCCCAGACTGATATACAATAAGTAATCCCTGAAATGATTGTTTTATAATAAATTTCTTCAAGGACATTTGTTGATAAGAACTTCATCCTCTTCAATGCTCCTAGCTTTGATGAAAACTTTGTACAAGTTGTACAATTTTTCAAGTTTTTACAAGCATCTTCGGATCCGACAATCGACACAGGTATCGTGGCCTTTACTTTTTCAAATTATTTTAGGCACAGTACCCAGGGCACTAACAATAGTAGGCTTTGAGGAGGAAATCACATAATTACCCTCAGCAAGTTGCATTTGGAGCAGTAGCTGAGCGATAGTTTTCCATTTCAGCAGGAGGCAGGGTGGAATTCACAGGCAAAATCTGAAAGCCATTGTTGATAGCATCAAGCAAAAAATCCCTGTCATCATCCGGTAAAAGTTCCAAGTCCCATTTTGCCTTATTGAGGGGGGAAGAGAAACTCTTTCCTAGCCACTGGGAGGGGGTAGGATGACGACATGATGGGTGAGAAGCTTTGCAAACTTTACCATTCTGCTCCTTATTGCAAACATGGAAGAAAGAGCAGTTTACACCCTTGGTTAGGATTGAATTTGCGGCAAATAGGGCGACCAGCACTAGAATGAGAGGTGAATGAACCATTAGATGGAGGCATATTGGCTGAGCCTGCTGGCTTTGAGCTTGAGCGAGCAGGAGACAGAGGCCTAGGCACAAGAGCAACCTCGTGGAGGTGAGGGGAGTCGTAACTCCAAGGAAAAGCATACGTCGCCTGAAGCTGACAATACTCATCATCAAACTTCAGGACGCTCACCCACTCGTATTTTCCAGCAAGTTCCGTGACCTTAACAGTATAGGCAAGATACTCCTTAACATCCCGCGCAATCGGAAGCTTGTTGGAAAATAAGAGTGTGTGGAAAATACGCATGTTTGCAATCACCCACCGCATGAGGGTGATGCTCTCAAGCTTAGGCCTCTGTTGCCAATAAGAAACTACAAGCCTCGCAGAGCCCCCGCCTCCCTGTTTGGTTGGACAAGGAAGCTGGCATTCAGTGAGGGTCATTGTTGGTGTTGCAAGGCTTCATGCCACGCATCTCCAGCAGCAGGGAGGCCAGCATCATCGACTGTGGCTGGAGCAACGGGAGGCAACAAACTTAAAAGGCCATCCGGGGCAGCAGCGCAAGGACAAGTGGTATCATCTGTGAGAATGCAAGGATCCAGCTGACGAAGAGACTGCACATTCCATGACAAGTTAGGCATGTGCGAGTCAAAGTACCAGATGAAATGCTACCAGTGCTCATTCTGTTGGAAAACTCTTTTGGATGAAAATCTTTTGTCAAGTACAGCTGGAAGAGGTTCTTCTTGTCTTCTCCTAAACATTGCGTGATTTCACATTGGATTTTTTTCATTTTGCTTTTGCTCTTTGCAAACTATTCAGCTTTTGGTAGCATTGCAAGAATACATAAAATTGGACAGTGTTATTTTCGTATAGCCATCAGCTAAACTTCAACAAATTGCAACCATAGACAATAGGCAAAAATTTAAGAGTCTCTTCACTCCAGAGAAGCTTTCTTTTCTTGTGACTCACCAAGGTAGCACAGCAATTAACGCATTGTTCACTAAGTTGATGCATGAAATTTGATGAATCTGGTAAAGTTGCCATACTTCCACATATCTAGTACTGCTATCTATTCATTGCAAACTTCCCTACTTTCAGGCCTAAATCAAAATAAAGCTGCTACACGACATCTTGACCGAATCGCAAGTACACTCAAGAACAAGGTTAACCAAAGAAAAAAATGGACTTACCGTTACACTTTTTCGAATGCATCTAGCACAACTATTTGTCCTTTGTTTCCCCAGAGAGAAGAAAAGTTCATTTCCTCAGAGAAGCGTATTTCATCTAACTCCACCATCTAACTTCGCATCATTCGATCACTGTGCTCGATTGATTGATTGATTGATGGATTACGAATTCTCCTCCGCATTGGTTTCCTAAACGAAAACGGGGCAGTCATAGTCATTTCAAAATAATGGCGTTTGATTATGAGTTGTAGTTAGGAGCATCCGGCAGTATTTTAATAGCAATAACTATGACCATGTCATCAGTCTAGGGAATGCCTGGAGCATCTTTGCTTCTTCTAAAATGTATATTAATGACTTCTTAACTTGATCATAACTCTCTGAACCTCCAAATATAGCTATCTAATTATTTCAATGTGCACCAGCTGCATCTGAAAAGTCAGGAAGAGTAAATGAACACTTAAGAGTATTCTATATGTCGACCCTTCGAGCCTCAAGCCTTGCATTTCGAGCTTCTTGCCTTCAAGCCTCGGGCCTTCAAGCCTTGTATTAGAGTCCCGAGCCCTCAATTCTTACATCTTGAACATCAAGCTTCATAAGCTTCAAAAGCCTCATATTGCCAGACTGAATCAAGCATAATAACAAACGAGGCGACATGTTTTAATGAACGTATATATCAACTAAGAACATAGAAATCTAACAATACAATAGAAATTTGTTGTTTAATGATTGTATATATTGTAATGAAGTAGAATTTAGGAATTGTAAAATAGTAGGACATGATTTAGATTTAAGGAAATTAAAGGAAATATTAGATGCGAAAGAAAAGCAGTCAACGTATATATCAACTAAGAACATAGAAATCTAACAATACCCTAGAAAACTATGTTTTGAAAATGAGATTGAAAGCAATGTATGGGGTGCCATTCCCGCTAAAATTATTTCAAATCATCATTAGGCATTCTGATTTCGTTATTCAGTACATATTCATCGTGATTAGTCATTCTTTCATTATTATGCACAATTTTTCATTATTATGCACCACTTTTCATTATTATGCACCACTTTTCATAATTATGCACAATTTTTCATTATTATGCATAATTTTCAATTATTAGGCCTACTTTTTCATAGTTAGGCACGCTTTTTCATCATTAGGCATAGTTTCTTATTATTAGGCAAAGATTGTCATTTCTTTGCAGACTTCAAAATCTTTAGGGAAAACGATTCTTTCATATTTTGAGGCAAACACTTTTATGAAACCAGGCATTATGATGAAACTTTCATATTATGAGGCAAACAGTTTTATGAGGCATAGTTTCTCCTTATTTACTGATGCAGAACGGCACGTGCTCGAGCGAGGTGCGAGCCATGTAGCATTGACAAAATGGCAGAAAGCAGTGGTGCTAGCAAAGTTGGAGAAGTCAAGCATTTACTAGCTCGTGCAATGAGAGCGGTACAGAGCCTCAACGTAACTGAATCTTCATCTATGGGTCCTCAAAATCCGGAGCAGTCCATCGTTCAAAACATACAGCCAGCAACAAACCACCCACCAATAATCATGTCTGCTAGTAGTAGGCCTAATTCAACTACAGGACCACTACATCACTTCAAGAAGGCCTGCTTGCACCTCCAGAAGGGGCTAGTTTAGCTAGGCAAAGCAGCAGAAAGAGAGGTTCCAGTAAAAAAACGAAATTGCTACAAGAGAGTTCTTTAGCTTTCGTTGAAAACTCAAAGCTTTCTTTTTTGAAAACAATTACCTTACACCCTCGGTATTTTTTTAGATGGCTCTGCTTTCCATTTGAGTGGATGATGGGCTGCCGTCTTTGGGGATTGGCCTACTTGGGGGCTAGTTGGTTTCCTGGGTGTTGTTTGTCCTATCGGGGGGGGTGTTGCTCTGTATGGTCTTTGCAGTTGGAATATGTGTCTTTCGATTGTGGGGATTGTGTAGAGGGGCATGCCTTTGCTGCCCTTGGTGAGTGGTGAGGCAGTGTTCAAGGGTTCGGCTGGCTTCTGGGGGTTGGTCCTGTGGGAGAGGTTTTCTCTCTCCTTCTCGTCCGCCTTTTTTCTCCATCCCCCGCAGCGCCCGTTACCTTTTGCATTTTTGTGGCTCAATCGACAGATGAAAAAAGTGAGACTTGGACAAGTCCATATGAAGGGTACTCCATGATATGAAGTGTAGATTAAATGTAATAAATGGAAAGAGGTGCATAATAATGAAAAGTGGTGCATAATAATGAAAAGTGGTGCATAATAATGAAAAGTGGTGCATAATAATGAAAAATGGTGCATAATAATGAAAAGTGGTGCATAATAATGAAAAATTTTGCATAATAATGAGAAGCGGTGCATAATAATAAAAAGTGGTGCATAATTATAAAAAGTGGTGCATAATAATGAAAATGTGTGCATAATAATGAAAAGAATGACCAATCACGATGCATATGTACTGAATAACGAAATCAGAATGCCAAATAATGATCTGAAATAATTTTGGCGGGAATGGCACCCCATACGCCCCTGTCATTGTTGAAAACAGAAGCGATGCTTGATAAATCATGCACATCAATGAGCTTGCCAACTATTGGAAGTTTCTCTCACAATTTGTTCCTCTCCTCGTATTTACCATGAGAAATACTTGTAGCGAGTTCACCAATGGCTGTGCACAAGTCCTCCTGGAATGTCAGTGTATGTTTGCCTTGGTACAGATGGTGAAGAAATGGTTACACCACATCCTTGCCCTTTCTCTACCTATTTGATAACATTTTGTGCTCACTTTCGAATTAAGGCTGAAAAATTCTTCATGTGAACCGATAAGGTTGTTGAGAAAATCAGGGTTCTGTTTGTTTCTATTTGTGAATCCCTCAAAAAAGTCTCTTCTCTGCACTGGGTCGCGTGGCTCTAGCTTTTGTTGTTGTACTGAAATGTAGCAGTGATATTTATAATGTAGCAGTGAAATGTAGCAGTGATATTAATGTCTTTCACAATCTATCGAAAGGTTCTTGGCGTCAAGCCAGCTCCATCACATCTAGATGACCTCACACTATTTTCCATCAACACCTCTTGTACCCTTTCAACATTATCTGGGGTCCTTGTCATTCTAAGATGTCCACAATTTCCTTAGTCCTGTTGAGGCAGGTTCCATGCTCTAAAAATTTGTGATACAATTGAGCTACAGCAGAGTTGGTAGGGGGTTGGACATCTGGCCAATGGGCAGCGCAGTGATGAACAACCTCCGGTGAGTTGTTCCTTCTTGACATCTCGACGCATATCCATGTTCTCTGTCTAGTAGTTAGGCGAAGCATGCTGGAGCGGCAATCTCCAACATTACATTTTCTTGTGTTTTATAGTTTGTATGTAATAAAGCCAGTAAATTTACAGCAAAAAAATGCTTGGACCACCGTGCAAATACTGTTCTTGCATGCAATGCAATCATGTTGCATGGCAATGGTGAGAAGCTTAATCCATGAGCCATAGCAGGGCGGATCCAGACTCATGCAACTGAGGCAAATGCATCGGTCATTCTCACAAGATTGACAATCCAGAAATTTGTGTACCAGAATGTTATCAGAATCAAATCATTTCAGGTCTTTCATACATCTACCATAAACTGTTGCTCCACTTGCTGCCTCAGCTTTCAAATTCATCTGATGAGATCGCTGAGATGAGCAGACATTTTACAATCACATCCTGTAAAGAACAAAGCCTCCCAAAGCACCCTTTCTCTCTGTTTTCACTGCCCTGCGTAGCAACCTCGTAACAAAAAAAGCAATTGCCAACAATGTGACCAATTAGCCAAAAGAATAAGTTCACAAAACAATCACGATCAACCAATTAATTCTATTCAGCTAATGTGTCACGCGCGTCTAGACAAATCACAAATGGAACAACTAAAACCATATAGTCTGTATCACAATGTCGGAAAAAGAGGTCACGTGCAATTTTTGTGTTAAAATTGATTTTTCAATGGATTCATTTGTAACTTTTGATGCTGAATCCGAAAATCAATGTTCCCAAGCCAAAAAATGCCTGGAAACATCATTTTTTGACATGCGTAAATGCATTTCATGCCATATTGGTATTAAAATCATGAGATCAATTGTGTTTACTTTAAAATGTAGTTCTTAGAGCGTAAATGCTATATTTGAGGTGCTGAATCCAAAAAACAATGTTCCAGAGCAAAACAATTTCAGGAAGCATCAATTTCCGGCATGCATCAATGCCTTTGGATGCTATGATGGGGTAAATATCACAAAATTTACTACGTTTATCAAAAGATGCAGCTTTAAGAGCATAAATGCTATATTTGTGGTGCTGAATCCGAAGATCAATGTCCCAGAGCCAAAAAATTCCGGGAAGCATCAGTTTCCGCCATGCATCGGTGCCTTTGGATGCTATCATGGTGTAAATATCACAAAATCTACTACGTTGATCAAAAGATGCAGCTTTAAGAGCATAAATTCTATATTTGAGGTGCTGAATCCGAAGATCGATGTCCCAGAGCCAAAAGATTCCAGGAAGCATCAGTTTCCGGCATGCATCGATGCCTTTGGATGCTATAATGGTGAAGATATCACAAAATTTACTACGTTTATCAAAAGATGCAGCTTTAAGAGTGTAAATGCTATTTTGAGATGCTGAATCCGAAAATCAATGTTCCAGAGCCAAAAAATTCCAGGAAGCATCAATTTCCGGTATGCATCGATGCCTTTGATGCTACAATAGTATCAAGTCGTAAAACCTTTCATTTTTCTTTTAACATGCAGGTTGCACAGCGAAAATACTATATTGGAGGTGCTGAATCCAAAAATCGATGATGCACAGCAAACATTCCAGGAAACATCAATTTCCGGCATGCATCGATGCCTTTGTTGCCATAATAGTGTCAAAATCATAAAAATCTTCTATGTTTACTTTGTAGTGTTGTTTTTGAGAACGTAAATGCTATATTTGAGGTGTTGAATCAGAAAAACAATGTTCCAGAGCCAAAAAAAAATTCCAGGAAGCATCAATTTCCGGCATGCATCGATGCCTTTGATGCCACAATAGTATCAAAGTCAGAAAAATCTGCCATGTTTACCTTATAACGTAATTTAGAGAGCTTAAATACTTTATTTGAGGTGCTGAATCCGAAAATTGATGTTCCAGAGCCAAAAAAAGTCCAGGAATCATCCATTTCTGGCATGCACCTCAAATATAGTATTTACGCTTTAAAAACTGCATCTTAAAGTAAAGACAATAGATTTTATGATTTGAATAACAATATGGCATCAAATGCATTTACGCATGCCAAAAAATGGTGTTTCCTGGCATTTTTTTGCTTGGGAACATTGATTTTCGGATTCAGCATCAAACGTTACACAAGAATTTGATGAAAATCAATTTTAACACGAAAATTGCACGGGATGACATAGCGACCCGGACTACAAGAAAGAAGTCGCATTTTTTCAGAGTGCAAAGAGAGACAAAGTGTTGCAAGACAGTATTGCTTTGGAAAATTATGACAACCGCAAACGAAAGCTTATCAAACTCTGTACAACACGTTTCATTGAACGATATCAGGCAATATTGTGTTTTGCAGACCTCCTTCCGCACATTTTAGCTGCTCTCGATGCTATCCAAGATTGGGACGACAAGACCTCAGCAGTAGATGCCAAGATCCTCCAGAAGAGCATCTCTGAGTTTGAGTTTCTCATTGCGCTGGACGTTTTGACAAGAATGTCCGGCAATTTACTCATTCTGAGCAAAAGCCTCCAAACAGTAGGGAAAGATCTGGTGAAGGCTCTTCAAGAGATCGACAACGTCATCAAAATACTAGAGGAAGGCAGAGCTAACGTAGATGAATCCTTCGCTTCACTTTATGGGAATGTGTTGGAAAGGGCAGCATTGCTCAACATCCAAGAGGCTAAGCCATGTGCACCCGAAAGATCCCGATACAGAGCGAATGCACTCTCCGATGGTTCAGCTGAGGAATACTTCAAGGTTAACTTGTCTTGTTTATTCCGATGTTAGACCATGTTTTGCTGGACATGAAGTCACGCTTTGGAAGACAACAGAAGCTGTCCATGAAGCTAGGTTCCTTAATCCCTGCCTTTATTGCCAATGTTGCTTTGAGGAGCTCTTACCTGCCATTGAGAAGTACAAGATGTTCTTGTCCGACGAAGTGACGATAAATGCAGAATTTAAACAGTGGCAGATGCAGTAAGTGTATATTTTGGTATTTAAGCCTTGTAATTTTCTTCAAAAGTTAGTACAAGGTCAACAAGGTCATAATCCCTGCTGCAAGGCTAAAACTTGACCTACTGTATACAAGACCAAGCGTAAACTTGTATTTTTGTACAGGAGAACAGTCAGTGACAGTAACTCTTTCTACAAAAGGTAGAAATAACTATATTTATAGGAACTTACTTTTTTTAATGTGCCATAAGTCAAATCGATGTTTTACATCAGGATGGTTGTCTCGCATGAAAGCAGCAATGGTCTGATGACCTTCTGATACCAACGTATCTATTGTGCAGCCATTGTCAGGAATGAATCTGAGGCAAATCTTGAAGCTGTAGAACTCCATTCCAGTGCTACTGCCAACTTGGTTTCTCTGAAAAGTACATGACATCAACGTTCTTATTTAAACCAAACAAGTTCTCATTATTTAATGTGCTACTACTAAAAAATGTTTGGCCTTCCCCCCTCTTCAATCTTTCAACGTTTCAGAGACGAACCTGGGGCACATGAATCCCAAGATTTTGCAATGTGCCATTTCTATATTCTGGAAATGCCCCTTTAGCTTAATGAAAATAGAGCTCCAAGTCCCCTGAAGTTTGAGATGCTTCCTTAGTCCCTGCAGGGCTTGCTTCCAAAATTTATAATGTACAGCTCTGTATAAATCCATTACATACAATATTGGTTTTTTGTAAAGCAGCACAAAACACACGCAAGGTGCCCATACAAAAAAAAAACTGGAAAATACCTAGGAATTCATAGGATTTTTCTGACACTTAGCACAATTCCTAGTAAAGCTGGGAAATAGTGGAATATAATAGAATTTTTTGGGAACATTTCCCAGCTTTCCTAAGCTCTTTGGGTACTGATTCCCAGCTTCCTAGGAAACAGAATTCCCAGTTTGAAATTTGTTTTTATGAAAAAACCGGGAAAACTGGGGAAATTCTAGCTTTCCCAGTTATCACCCCAGTTTTTTGGTATGGGACTGTGAAACAGTCATTTTTGCATTATTTCTATAAAAGGTTGACCTGTTCATGTAATTTTTGTCTGTGCTTTCTCACAATGGCAGAGTTTGTTGTATATGATCAAAAACATTACAAAAACAGCCATGGTAAATAATTATCAGTACTCCCCCAATTATAAAGCAACATAGAACCAATGTTGCACCAAAATGTTAACACTTACATAGGAATCATCTTTCAATGAATCAAGTGCCAGAGAAGACCTGATAGTTACTTTACTACTTTACCTGGACAAGGTCAAAGTGCATCACAACTGAATCAGAGCAACTGTACGCTATTAGAGATCACCGGCCTCGGCCCCCCGGCCCCGGCCCCCGGCACCATGGCGCTCGGCCCTCGGCCCCCTCAAATATAGGTATTTCTTTGTTTCATAGCTGTCTGGCTGTTCCCGCATTTAAAATGATCCGAACGGTGCCGTTCAATCGAAAAATCGCAATGTTCGAAGCCTCCAAGAGCTTAAGAAACTCCTTTCAAGTAAAGTGAGAGAACTTCGAGGGGCCGGGCAGTCATCTGAGTCTCGCAAAACAAGTTGAGTATAAACCACAAATGTACACACACCACACGCTCCTTCGCATACAATTCATGCGCCTTCGGAGTCAATCGAGGGAGTCACATTCCATATGGTTGCATGGATATGCAAAAATACATCATAGAAGTGGGTATCAAGGCAAGTTTAGTTAATTAGAAGAGGGTAGTTTTCTCAAAAACCCAAGCGGCAGACCTCCGTCTGTCCACAAGTCATGTACCCCCCCCTGGGTGGTACCCTTTGTTCACAAGCACTAAGAAAGCATAATTTATATAAGTTAAACCCACCTGAATCCATCTGAACCCAGCTGAACCCACCAGATGCAATAGAAATTCCCAAGAGGTCCTGTGATTTGTCTGAAGCACGCAAGCAGGGAATTTGCAGTTAACACTTGTTCATAATGCTAATGGCTCCGTTTGGAATTATTGCCCTTCAGATTAACAAACACCGAAACCAATAGGAGGCAAATAAATGACGAAAACAATATTGTGTGCACAGAATGTGAGAGTGACAAAGTTAGGCCTGATGATTTAGTTGGAGAGCGATGTCACCGCTGTTTCCAACAAACTCCTTTTGGGATTTCTCTTGAAAACTATGCATCGTATAAAACAGGGAAGAAATCATGAATTAATGAACCCATGATGAACCAATTTGCTGCTTCGAGAATAGTTCTGTCTCATCTATCAGAGTGATATGGTAAAGTGCGAGTTGCAGTTGCGAGTTACACTTATTTTGCGAGTTGCGAGTTGCAAGTTGCACTTATTATGCGAGTCACGAGTTGCACTTAATTTGCGAGTTGCGAGTTGAACGAAAGTTGCGAGTTGGAAACTCAAAAGTGCGAGTTGGAAACTCAAAAGTGCGAGTTGGAAACTCAAAAGTGTGAGTTGAACCAAAAATTATGAGTTGCCTGTTTTCTTTTGAATGAATGCATTTTTGCCAAATAAAAGGGTTTTTTGAAGTTGCAATAGAATTTAGAACTGTTTTATGGATTTAGTGTTTCTAGGCCGTTGTAATTTTCTTTATAATAAATCAATTATAAGAAGCTGCAGGCTTATTACAATAGACCATTCCCATGATTACGTCACCACCAGTGCGGCACGCAATGCAATGTTGACAAGCATGGAACAATGGTATTAGACAAGTATCTTCATAAAGTCCGTTTTGATTTGTTGTTCTTTTTGAAAGATCTGCTCCTAATGCATTTTGATTCGAAACTGTTCCGTTTTAAAACTTCCATGTTCAAAACCTCCTTCTTTATCCTTCTTCGATCTTTGAAGAGATGTGTGGCTTGAGACTTGTCAAGTGTGTCCTTTGAATACTACCTCTATGTTTTTCTTAAATATTTCATGTTGACTTTGTGTCAAGTGTTTTACAGAATTGGTTGTTTGAGGCATTACTCAAGACAGGCAGTGTAGACACAGGTCACTTTTTTGGTGTTTGTGAAGCTGAACATAATTCTTGTTTGATATTTACAAATAAATAGCATATTTCAGTTAAACCATGCCTTATAAGGTTAATAACTTTGTAGTCATTGTTCTCCCTTGACTATTCATTGTGAAGTGGACAGTTCTGACATTCCTTATTCCTCTTTGGCATCATCAAGGTGTCATGAAAAACTGAATACAAACCTATATAGGTCAACAACTTTATTCTGCAGGCCAGCAGATCAAGTAATCTGCGGATCAAACACGAAAGCAAACATGCAGGGCCAAGGGCCCAATACAACGATTGATGTGCTGTGTTGGTCAAAGTTGTACAAATGGTCAAAGGCAATCCTTTTGATGATTTTTATCTATGTCACAAGCTTTTGTTTCAACGTCTTTCATTCATGTGATCCTTGTTCGTTCGCGGTATTGAAATGCTTGGAGAACTTCTTTGAAAGACATTATAAACAAGGTATTTACATGATTAACCTTACATTGGTTGCATGTGTATCGGCATAGAAAGGGAAGTTGAAGGTTAATAATCTACCTTCTCAACATAAGAGGTGCCAAAACGGAAGACCATTTGCTTCGGATTTTGCATTTTTGAGACTAAAGTCTTCTTCTGCGTACAAAGTTTACAATACCAGGTCTCCCAAAAAAGAATACAGATTCAGTTGGGTCCAGCAATACGAATTTAGCTTTAAGTAATGTCTAATCAATTTCAAAATTTTCCTCAATGGATAATCTTTGAACATAGCTACCTCATTTCTTTATGTTTGAGAGACAAATATTATGTTAAAGCCCCGTTAAAACGCTCTCAACATTGCACTGAACATTGATATGTTGGATCCTAAAACCACTGCAAGTATTCAAAGGCATGTGATCCCAAGGAAGTTTTCCTTTCTTGAATTTCAACAAAGCTCTTCCCCAAAAAGATTTCTCCAAGATGAATTTCTTCGATCTGGGAACTGCCCTCTGTTAATATCTGCCAAAAATCAATGTTCTTCTTGCCTTGCTCTTGGTGCAAATCTTATGTATAAAAGCAGAAGCAAAGAAAGCCGATTGAATGAACCTGCTAAGCTATTTGCCCCAGTTAAATTTACAGCCCCAGAGAGAATAAAGCTAACTTTGCAACAAAACCGTCTCAAATGCAAGCAACTTGAGCAACAAATTGAAGGAATGAGGCAATCCTTGGCCAACCATAGCAAACCAGTTGATCCTCAACCAGTTGATCCAAGATCTTCTTTCTTTGTTCAGTGGTTGTGACGAGAAAGACATGTCACCCTTCATGAAATTGTTTTGGGAGGAACAACAAAATTACATTAATGAGTCCAAATCAAGCAGTATTATATATCATCCAATGGTCATCAAATTTTGTCTTTCTCTTGCGGCAAAATCTTCTTCCACTTATTCTGATCTTCGCTATGACAGCAAAACTGGCTCTGGAATTTTAGTCTTGCCAAGTCTAAGAACACTCGAAGACTATAAAAATTATATTCGCCCAAGAAGAGGATTCAATCCTGATATTATCAATGATTTGTCTAAAAAGACCAAAGGATTTTCTCCTGCTGAAAGATTTGTCTCCATTTTATTTGACGAAATGAAGATTCAAGAAGACCTGGTTTGGGACAAGCATACTGGTGAGCTTATTGGCTTTGTTGATCTTAGTGACATTGATACAAATTATGCCACTCTTCAAGATGTTCAACACCTTGCCACACATGTTCTTGTCTTCCTCACCAAAAGTGTTGTCAATCCAAGAATCTTTTCTCTAAAGATGAACGTTATATTTATTTCTTCACTGATGTTCCTCATTTGATGAAAACAACCCGTAACTGCCTTGCAAATTCAGGATCTGGCCGTACCACACGTTTCATGTGGAACGATGGCTTGCACATCCTCTGGTCTCACATTTCTCAATTCTATTTTGATGACTTGGACAGTGGCTTGAAGATGCTTCCCAAGTTAACCAGTGATCACTTCAATTTAACGCCATATTCTGTCATGCGAGTTCACCTTGCTGTTCAAGTTTTAAGTGCTGTTCAATTTGGACCCCCTGAAGCTTCTGCAACAGCCAAATTCTGTTCTATGATGGACAAATTCTTCGATTGTCTTAATGTGAGAAATTCTGCTGAGCATGTTCTTAAGCGAAAGCCTTTCTTACAGCGTTATTCTGATGTTGATGATCCAAGATTTACCTGGTTGGATCAATTCCTTGATTATTTCTCCCAGTGGAAAGTTGAAAATTACTTTGGCAGACAGCGTGCAATTGTAAGTCGTCGTGACAACCCTTCCGTTAGAGATGTTGGCTACAATGACAACACCATCAATTCTAGTGTGTGCACATTATTTCAGCTTTGCTGTATCAAGAATCTATAATTGTTTTCATTTTACAACCGTTTAATTTTTAGTAGGCGTTGAGTGATTGTTACTAACTGTATACATATAATTTTACAAGGACATTTGGTACATTATATCTCAAATAGAATTACTCTACATTGTGAATGGAAAGTATATCCCATTACTGTGTCTAGCATTGCATTATCAATACCAACTATAAAATATTGTGTAATTGACAAGAAATATATTCAACCAAGGTTTGTTTGCACCCAATTCAAGTCAAGTGTTCAATATCTTGATAGAACCTCCTCTGATTTCTTTACCACACTGTATCTTGTGCTCTGAAACGTACAGTACATGTGCTTTTAAAAAATGAACAATCCTAAAACCTCCCAAAAGATTGATCACATAACTTGGAATGGGTGAACAATAAACCTTAGCGAAATTGTGTAATTTGCAACCCTAAGTAGCCAAATTTAGAAACTTGTCTAGAACATTAAACATATACCCTTGTTGAGTCAATTGATCAAAGTATTTGGACAGTTTGCATTTGTTTTTTCATCAAAGATAGAAAAAGCTGTTCTGAAAATGGTTGGTCATATGACAAAAAAGGGTTTCAAAAGCCTCAGCTGATTCCATGCTGTATTTTCTGTAATGAAAGTTGCATTATTCATATTATCATGGTACAGTAGCTTCAGTTTAGCATGTTTCAAAGTAGGAATTATCCAACACGATTTTCAAGTTTATGTCCAATGGGAACATGATACAATCTGTTCCTCCTTTACCACTGAATGATTTTGTACTTTTTGTTTCTTATCTACTGACCAAATTCCAACTTTAACCCTAATCCACATGGGGGGGTGGATTCCACCCCCCCCCCGCAAGGTTTTATTTGCCGCGTTTTTAAACAACGTTTGCTATGTCCTCCACCCTCCCTGACTTTTACTAATTATCTATTAGCCACATTTTGGTGGGAAAATTTTTGAACAATAGGACTCACAGGTCACGTGACATGCCCATATTTGGAAGGTGGTAGCAGCAAAATCATTGTTTTCAATGATTTCAATGGAATAATTTGATTTAATTATGAAGTATTATACAGCAAATGAATCAGCAAACGAAGGGCTTCAATTTGATACCGTAATTTCTGGAATTTGATGATGTCAGCATTTTTGATAATGACGTCATTTGGCCGCTATTTTGGACTAATTAGCGATTTTTTCAAGTTTGTTCGAAATTTTTCAATGAAAAAGACTCTAATGATACATTTGTTATAGATAATCACCATTTTGCAGGTTCTTTTGCTCTCTTTTTACATAGAATAAATTAATCGCACAAATGACGTCATAAAAATCGGCTAATTTCTGCCAAAATATCACTCCAAAGTCGTTATTTTCAATGAAATAATATTTTATCACCACATATGTTGTCAAACTGAACGAAAAACTGCACAAAGTTAATGCAAAATCTTCATTAAACTTGAAATCAACTTGGAAGCCTGATTTTCACAGATTTTTAGCTTTGTGACGTCACTGTGACGTCACAAGGCGTGGCAGCCACACCCAAATTACGCTACGAGCTACAAATTACCTGTTCTATAACTGTGCCAAGTTGTATTGAATTCGGATGAGTCTAAAGCAGTTTTCAGAGGAGGGGTGGAAAGCACCCCCCCCCCCCATAAATGGTAGCTCGAAAAAAGCCCATATGGATTAGCGTTAATGGACTCTCTGATTGGCTTATTAAAAACTATTGCACAGTATTTGTCCTTGTTTGTTCTTTATTGGATCCGTAAATGTGAAGTTGCAGATTTCAGCACCAAGCACAATGATGACAGAAGTAGCGAAGACCCAATCGAGTTGTGACCCCTTGTCACTGGGGCTCATACAACCCTGTCCACCTGATATTTCTAGCTGCAAAATCAAAGGATTACACCACTGCACCACAGCACGTCTTGTCTGATTATTTGCTGTGAATAAAAATTTGAGTTCAATGTGCACATTCAGGTCAACTTCACAAATTTGCATTTATTGGTGTATTATCAATGACCCTTGTCTGTAGAAGAACTTGATTTCTTGATTTCTGTCCGGAGAGATCTTTTCCTTGCCTGCTTTTTTGAGATTTTATGTCTTTCCCTGACATCCTTTGCAAATGAAAAAGTGCGTACTCTAAAATATATAGTCACCATGTGCTCCAAGAGATCCATGCTGACTTCTTTACTTATTTTAAGGTTGGCATCTAGGCATATGTTATTGTAATTTGAAAGGACAGAAGAGTCTTTCAAAATCTCTTCAACTAACTCTTCGCAAACCAATTTGGTTTTAAAAGAAGCAGTTCTTGCACGAAATAAAAGTTCGGATTGCAAGAAAACTTTTTCAATACTCTTGTCAACTCTCCATAAACCTCCTCTGTCACGAGCATTGATAAGGGTTTGGGTGTCATCACTTTCAACTTTGCAAGCTTTGAAGAATAGAAATGATTTGTTGATATGTGCTTCTGCCTTTTGTTGAATAAAGAAATTTAGAATAAAGTTTATGTAAAATAAAACCAGCAAGATATTGTAAGCTTTTCTCCTCCTTCACTGACAAAGACTCAGGCTCCTTAGTACCATCCACATTTTTAACACCAGACAAATGATTCAATAAGAGATTTGCTACTTCAGACAGCAACGTATTTGTGACAAAAGATTCTTCAAATTTTGATGGAAGGACATTGACCACCAATAAAGAAAAGAAACCAGAATAAAACTTTTCAGCATCACCCTTCAAACTATCTATAACTTCTCTCAACTTTGACCACAACTGAACAGCATCATCGTTTGAGAAATTGAAGAATTCCTTTTAAATTTCTCTCGCAAACTTTAGGGAAAACATTCATCTGAAGAGATCTTTTCAGCGCATTTTAGAATGATGGCTTTAAGCTGGAGAGGATGAAGCTTTCTGCGACAAAGTTCATCAGCTGAAGTGGAAGACGAAGAACGTTTTGGTGCAGCAGTTGAGGCAGATGGAAGAAGAAACATCCAGAAACAAGAAACATGGAAGAATGAAGTGCCTTGTAAGTCTGCAGCGTGGCTTGCAGGCCTTTCTACAGACGCTACATTTGAAGCCTGCATTGTTTTCTTCGTCCCTGGTGACTTCCATGGCAATGCCTTCAATCTGATGATTCAAATCCTCATCTTCTTCCAGAAATCCTTCTTCGATTAAGTACAAGATATCATCAAGTTCCTCAACAGGTAAAGATTCGTGTTCGTGAGCGGCCATGTTGAGCTGGAAGTGTGCACCTTCGGGTTGTTGATGTTGCTCGTTGAACCTCAACGTGTGTACAATCGCGGAAAACAATAGCGCATTGTTCGCTTCAAGACTATCTTATCCTGTAACTATGTTTAAATGCAACAGTGACAAACTGATGCAAAAAAATGATGAGTATATGATATAAATAGTAAGCCTAAATTGACATTAAATTGCCAATTTTTATCCAGTGATGATTTGGGATACATTCTAGTAGCAGTATCAAAGAAATTATCAACTAAGAACTTAAATATTGCTAATAGTAAGCAAAAAGTGCAATTTTCCTCAATTATGATGTCATAGTGACATCATGGATGTAATGAAGAATTAAAAAAAGTAGTCTATTGTGTAGATTTTGTTCCAATACACCATTTTACTAAGTTTCATCCTCATATCTGCAATATTGGTGAAGTTACGGAGGGGGGCACTTTGTGCCCCCCAGGTACTATGATGGTCGGAAAAGCCCGGTAGTAATAGGGTTAAACAGATATGGCTGCTATTGTTGCTTGGAAAACGCAACAGAATAAAGATGGGCTGATAGAGTATGAAGAGCCTTCCTTTGAGGCTATTTTAGTTTCAAAGCTGGTGGCCTTGAAATTGACGTGGATATCATTGTAAACTGTGTTTACAGAAACACCATTTACACGGGGACAGTAAAGAGCTTGCATGGTAAGTAATTGTTTTTAAACGCTTTTGCATATTTTTGCTTGGCAGTTGTTTCATCTTCTTTTGCGGTGTTTGAACCTCAAAGGAAGGGCAAAGCAACAAGGAGTGTTCCGTATTCTCTATACCGTCGTTTGTAGGTCACATTGGGTTGATGGTATCCCTAAAATTATGCTTGAACTTGTGAAAGTTCAATTTGCTAAGACCAACCCTAAGTTGAGTGAGATAAGATAGTCCTACTGGATTGTGAATCCCGAAGACAGATTTAGCAGGGGGGCTGATTATGGACAGTATCATTTTCTTAAAAATAGCAATGGTTGATGCAAGTCTAATCTCTGGACATACCGGGTGAGTCAAAAAAAACGTGGGGTGTTTGGCGGACTGTGACGTTGCTTGTAGCCACCCGATCGTCGTGAAATAAATTTGTCCATGCAGCAAAAGGTCTAACTTAGATTATAAGCCTAACCTCATTAAAATCGGTCACTTGGTGCATTAGTTAAAACGTATTTTCTTTGTAAGGCCTTGTATGGGAGTCTTGTAAACTGATGGAATCTTTAGCCAAGGCCCTTCAGCATGTTAGCCTTACCAAAGTTACAGATACATGTGGTATTATACGGAGAGAAAACACTATTTCCTAACTATTTCATTCTCCTCTGATAATACCACATGTATCTGCAACTTTGGCAAGGCTAAAATGCTGAATGGCCTTGCTGGCTAAAGATTCCATCAGTTTGCAAGACTCCCATACAAGGCCTTACAAAGAAAATACGTTTTAACTAATGCACCAAGTGACCGATTTTAATGGGGTAAGGCTTATTATCTAAGTTAGACCTTTGCTGCACGGACACATTTATTTCACGACGATCGGGTGGCTACAAGCGACGTCACAGTCCGCCAAACACCCCACGTTTTTTTTTACTCACCCGGTAGATCATTCCATTCAAACAATCAATGGAGATAGAAGCTAGATTGAAATCTCTCAGTCCTTGCCCGAATTCACCCAATGACGTCCTGTTTTCAAAGATAATATTGCGACTGTTGATGTTGCAGGATTGGATACATTGTATATGTGGGGGATAGGCTATTCATTCCTCTCCATGTCCCTGTAATGGCTAGAGCTGCAGAATACTGCGCAGACCCTAACTTTTCCATTAAATTTGGTGACATGGTATTGCCGCTGAATTCACATACTTTAGCCGGAATATGGTAGATAACTTCTCCGTAATCTAGGTAGGGTCGCGCATAGAGCGTAAATAATTTGTTAAGAGTATGTCTGGGCAGATACCTAGAGAGACATTTCAGCAGACCAATGCCCTTTCTTGTTTTAGATATAGCTCCTTTGATATGAGCAGAAAAAGAAAGCTTTGAGTCCAGGATAATTTCTAACTATTTATGTTCTTCTACTTTCATCACTGGTATGTTATTAATACGAATTACTGGATGATGAATTTCAAGTTTTTTCTCAGAAAATACCAATTCCACAGCTTATTTTTGTCGATCTGGATTAAATGACATCTTCCAATCATAGGCCCATTTCCTTATCAATCCCAAGTCATGGTTCATCTCCGTGGCAGCATAGTAAATAGAAGGGAGGACTGGTTCGGCAACACACAAAAGCGCTATTCATCGCGCTATTGTTTTCCGAGAATAACTCGAAAGTGCACAGTCACGTGACGCGAGAGTGCACACATTCAAAAACAACATGGCTGCCGAGGATGTTTTATTCTTGATGGGAGAGGATTTTGACGTTTTCTTTGACGCCCTAGAAGACGACGAAGCAGTTCAGAATCTTATCGAAGATGCAGTAGAAGAGGTATTTCTACCATATTTAAATTTGTCAGGTTTATGTTGAATCTTTCAAACGTGTAGAGTCAACTTTATTTCCAATTTGCCTTCGGCCTGCCTGCCTGCCTTCAATCACAGGACAGGTCATAGGAATAACTTCATCATTAAGCTTTCTCTTTTTATTAAAAAGATAGGTCATTCAATTTATTTCAAATAAAGTAAATTTAAAGCTAACAAGAATATTCATCTATTTTCAGATCCAGCCTGGTACGTTTGATTGCGAACTGTGTGGAAAGCGTTGCAGAAGCAAAGGGGGTTTGAAAAGGCACCAGACAGCAAAACACGGAACTGAAGGTGAAGAAGCTGAAGAGTGTACAGCAGGCGAAGACATATGGACAAGAACTATACTTGTTACTCTCCAGAATTATACAAGTAACAAATTGTCAAATAATTTATGTTACCCAAAGCAAATTAGGGAGGAATTTTACCCAAATTTAGTAGCTGGGTTCACTATGGATTCCCAAGAAAAACTTTTGGAGAATGTCAAGCTTGCCTGTGGGTTTGTTGCTAAAGATCGGCCAAACGTTGAAAAGTTTTTCACAGCATTTTATTGCTCAGTTGTCAAGCATGCACAGGAATATTTCCCCACACTTTCTCCAAAAGCGGCCACCCTATTTGCAACCACTCTGGTCAATAAATTGCTAGAACATGCCAAACAATCTTATAAATCAAGTGAATTGTGTCAACCAAATTCTTCTCAACCCCTAACAGAAAGAGAGTTGGCAGGCCTACAATATCTCGGTGGTTATGTGTTCAGAAACTTGTACAGAAGATTGCACAAATCACAAACATGGAAAACACAAGAGGGCCAGCAAATGTTGTCAGTGATAGAAGTCGCAAAGGAAGCATCTGTTCCTTCTTCAGACAGGCTGGTGTCATGCTTAAACAGAGGAGGACTTTGGAGTATTTGTACCACAGCGCAAAACATTCTGGCCAGAGCTGAAATGCATTTCAAGGTTAGAGCCAATGTCCAAAGCATTGATCACACACAAATTTCAAAAATTTGCCTCATGGATCACGAAATAATGGCCAATTACCAAAGTATTGTTGAAATGTCATCAATTGAAGTGTGCAAAGATGTGAGTAAAGATGTTCTCCAGCAAATCATTGATCTATTTGTAAGAATGAGGTGCTATACATATTCCAGAGACATTGTACAACAATACAAGAGAAAACAAAAATTATCAAAATCAAAAGCTCTGCGTAAAACAATAGAACGCTCATCACATGACAATTTATAGCTATCGTGATTGATTATCAATCAATCTGAGGATGCTTATTTAGGAAAACTTTGCTTTAAAGGCAGTCTGTCCCCTTTGATGAATGAAATAAAATCAATAAAGATCTCGATTGTATATTCCAGAAGTTTGCGCCAATTTGCTACAGCCAAATAAACAAGGGTCATGAGACTTGATGATGCACAAATTTAACTCCAATGAACTAAGCAGTCACAAAGCTCAGAACAATGGGGAAAGATTGCCTTTAGTATTTTTATTAGTTCTGGTAAGAAGGTACTTTATATTAAACATTTGTAAGAGAGTGGAGGCAAAAAACCAGACTTAAATTTCAGCACACTTAGGCCTTTTGAACTTGAACTCTTTTCAGAGTGTGGCTAACATTTACACTTTAAAATATTAGCCACACTCTGAAGAGAGCATAACTTCAAAAGGCCTTTAAGTGTGCTGAAATATAAGTATGGTTTTTTGCCTCTCTCTTACAAATTTTTAATATTTTTATCATATAGCTACTGTATACTCTTTTAATGTTATTCTACTTTTTACTGTTTTGCATTCATGTCACAAAGTTTGTTAAAGAAACCAAGATATGTCTACCAAAAGATTGATAACTTGAATTGAACTGTGAGTGGAAACGAGCAATAGCCGATTACGTTTATGACACAAAAATTATGTTTCCATTGGCAATTTTCACATTGCATCATAAAACAAGGTTAAGGTAATGTGTTCACACAAGTGGGCCTATTGGAGGAAGGTAATATGTTATCAACACAAATTTATTTTCAGTCATGGATAAAAGGTTGTTTTGCAACAGTTATTTAATCTAGCGAACAAACATTCCACAAAACAAGAGACTGAAAACCATGGCCTTGACCCAACTGCCTGTGATGTTTCATGATTGAGTTGAGTACTCACAGAGGTTGTTTACAGCTATTTTCTATATGTCTGTGATCAGTCTCAAAATCAAAATTTGATCACCTGCTGAGAACGATAGTTAGTATATTTTTATGTTGTCCTTAAATGTGGCCACATTACTGTAATTAAGCAGTTTCAGAATTTCCTCTAAAATTGATTAAATCCAATTTGATTATCATAAAGCATTTATACTGTAGAAGTACCTGTACCCATAAGTGCCCAGCAACAGATGGTGTACCATTTATGTACATTACTTTTGCAAAACTACAGTCAGGCAGTATCAAGTTGTTTCTTCTTTCTTTGTCTCTTGCGTTTTGGAAGAGATTCCTCTGAAACTTTAAACCACTTGCAGCCAGTCTTTCTTGCTCCGCGAGTATTTCCTGAATCAACTCCAACATGACGTTGAATCCTGATTGTATTATCATGGTAACCAAATGCAAAAACATCAGGGTTATCACACCTTCTGCCTAGTGATCTTTGGCTTCCAAAATACTCTTCAACTGGATCCTGGCAAAATCTCTCAGTCAACACATAGTCCATACCATCATTAAGCAAATATTTGCAAACAGCTATTAATGAGTGCACAGTCACTTGTATTCCTTCATAGGTTTGTCTTGATATGAACATCTTTGAACGGGCATTGGCAGTGAAGTTGCCTTGGCGATCTGCAATATTTTTCTGCCATTCTTTGAAATAGTTGAGAAATGTATTCTCCAGATATTCAAATCTTGGGTCACTGACACTGGTATATGGCGCAAGGAATGGCTTTCTCTTCAACTTATGTTCCTTCAGACTTCTCACATTAAGGCAGTCAAAGAAGCCATCCATCATTTTACATAAATTTGCTGTCTCAGAAGCATCAGGTGATCCAAATTCTTTCAAAACTGCAGCAACTGTAGAACTCAAAACCTGGGCTGCAAGATTAACTCTCATTGCAGCATAAGATGTGAGTTGAATGTGATCTGATGTAATTTTGGGTAGCAGCTTCAATCCATTCTCTTGATCCTCATTGTACATCTGGACAATATGCTGCCAGAGTAGATATTTTCCATCTTTCCACATGTATCATGTGCAAGTGCCTGATCCGGAATGGTAGAGGCAGTTCCGCAAAGTCTTGACTAAGTGTGGAGCATCAGAGAAAAAGTAGATATTTCTGTCTGGTGAAAAATGGTTCACAGTGTAATGGACAACACTGGAAGTTTCATCATTCTGTTCATCAGCATGCATTTTTATAAACCTCCTGTTTGAAGATGCACCATCACTTGTGGTAGCAATGACCCAGATATTATTCAGCTCTAACACACCAACAGCCTCCCAGAACAATGTGAATAGTTCATAGGAAACTGCCTCTTTTGTTGCAAAATATGCAAGGCTGAAACGTAAATCACTTGCAAGCCCCCGGACCATCAACAACAATGCATATGATGCCAATTCTGTGACCTCTTCCAGCACACCAAAATTCACATCAGGATCCCCTAGGTCAACAAAGCCAATTAGTTCATTTGAAGTTTTGTCATAAACAAGGTTGGCTCGAACTTTCATCTCATCAAAAAGCAAAACAACGTATCTTTGAACACCAAAGTATTTATCAGTTAAACCAACTAGCTCCAGGATCACATCATCGTTAAAGCCACACTTGGGCCTGATCCAGTTTTTGTAATCCCTGAGTGTTCTTTTGCAGGGCAGGGTCAATATTCCACCATTTTTCCTTCCCAGCGCATCTCTAAATTCCTTGTACGCAGCTGGGGATTTGCTTTGCAGTGAAAGACAGAATCTAATGACCATCGGGTGGTATCTCTGCCCTTTCATGGAGTGAGAGAACAACTTTTTCTGCTCTTGCCAAAAAAGCTTCATGAATGGGGTCATGTCACTTTCTTGGCTTTCATTGATTATTGCTGAGAAATCTTTCCCAAGTTCATTGTCAATTAGCACAGTATTTTTGTGCAGTTCATTTCTCATTCGTTCAAGCTCTGCTTCAAGTTGGCTACATTTCAATCTTTGACCTTGAATGGTCAGTTTCAGTTTTTCAGGATGAGTTGTTGATATTGGTGCATTTAGCTTACTAGCTGTATCTAAATTTCTACGCCTATCCTTGGATTTCTTTCTGACGTAACTCTCTGCCTTGATACACTCCTGGCATTTTTCTGTCAAGGAAATCATCATGCAGTTTACTGATCTGCAAAACTCTGAAGCTTTGTGTCTGATGTTGTTCTCTTCAATTAATGGATCAAATTTTCTTGGCACTATGTGATTCACAGTATGCAATGATGCTAGTGTGACTGATGATCCACAACAGATCTTATATTTGCTTACATCTGCCACCAGATTTGACACTGAAATATTCCTCATTGATCTGTGATGAACAGTGTAAAGTGGGTGGTCTTCTGGTAATAACCAACCATAAACTTGAATATAATAGCCAAGGCTGTCATCAATGCAAATTTCATACATTGGAATGAAACAATCTGCCTCTTGCTTCTGCAAAATCACTCGGTCTTCACTGCAGACCATATTCCATCCAGACAACTTCAGACTTTTGACTCGAAGTGACAAATCTTTGAAACTCTCATACATGTACGACTTGCTCTTTGGTTGGATGAACTCAGTTCTTTCAACTTTTTTCCTTGGTGTTGTTTCTGCTGTGTGTGATTTCATTGGCATCATCAGTGTTGGGATAGAACCAGGTTTCAATTTTTTCCTCGATGTTGTTTCAACTGAAAATGAAAATTGGAACACTCTAAAACTGTACACAAAGCATTCTGTATGTAAAAGTTGTTTACTAATTCAAAATGTTTAATGGATCACATCTTTGTCGTAAGAAACTACTGTTGGTGTTGAGCCCCTACTGAAAGTTCGTTAAAATTATCAGATTTTGAGGTACACAAGAGTTTCTTATCAGTTTCCTAGTAGCTCAACAAATTTCTTCATGTTTACTTTCTGTGTGCCTACCTGAAATTCCCCTAAAAAATTATGGCATCATTAAATGTTTGCACATTTCTTAGGTTACATAATATTTTTACAGAGGTAATTTCGTATAAATATGTTATAAAATTGAGTGAAAATGAATTTCAAATAATCTATGAATTTCCTCAACGAAAAGAAGTATTTTCTTACCTAGTTCTGTCAGCAGCTATAAACTTATTAAAGAACGGGCCTAAAGTTGCAATATACAGCAAACTACCGAGACAAGTCAAATGACAACATTAACTACTGCACGTACGTTGGTTAAGAGAAGGAAACTATAAATCCTTGAAAGGTTACACACTTACATGTGTCAATGCAGTCATCAGTGAAGTGTTTTTCACAAACGTGAAGTGTCCCCATCTCGATTTGTTTCTTGAGAGCTGCGTCCATTTCACGATCACGCAATATTTTCCCCAAACATTTTGATCTCCATTCTGCATGTTCGGTACTATCTTTTCGCGGAATTTTGAACAAACTTAATCCTTTGTGTCTTCGATTAGTGCCACATCCAAAAATTGAGCAATTTGCACCGGGCATGTTAATAAAAATCGCACAAACCGTCGTAAGACTTATCCCAAACTTATCGTAAAACTACAGCTGATCTTCGAGTATGCTTGGATGTGTGCACTCTCACACCCCCCGCGAAGCCTAAATCAAAGCACAATGAGTTGCGCATTGTTTTCAACGGAGTTGCTGTACCAGTCCTCCCTTCTATTTACTATGGTGGCAGCTATATTTGAGTGTTCGGCTACGGTAAACAATGAAGTATTATCAGCAAAAAGCTTAACATTGCATTTTTAGCTTTCAAATTTTAATTGAAATGTGTGCCTATACATGTGTGCCTAAGCATGCTCATACTGCTACAATTTGCATATTACTGAGGAGATTATTCAAGCACATTTTTATTTAGGCCAAAGCCCGAAACCTGTCTGGTTTGGAGATTGGAAACAAATTTGGACCTTGAAGATTGAAATCTCAACTCTTCATTTTGCAATTTACATTGTTTTAGATTCTTCACATGAATTCAAGATGTCCCATTTCTCATGCAAAGTCAATGGGCCAGTCATTTGGATTGAGTACATTTATAAATTCATTCTGCAGATCCATTAATGAATCATACCTGCTGGGGAGTTGCAATGAGAATGAGCAGGTTGATGCGATTGGGTGCCCGAGGATACTCTCTGTTGTAGGGAATGTCAAAGTAATTGCATCAAAGCAAGGGATATCTGAAACTGTGACATACTTCTTGAAAGATCGGACTTGCAGTTCTGCTAGACCCTGTAGGAACTGTTTCAGATAGCGGAAACAAAGCCTTTCAGCATCATTGGAAGGATCAGCTACCATCATGGTTGCAACAGGTTTAGGCATTATTTCAATGCCCATTATAAGACCATCAAATGCACTGGTGCTCTTGAAGTTTCCCCTGTGCACCAGCTGCATTACTATCAGTGTCCATTATGTACTTGGGAGATTGGATTATTTCTTTGTGGGCAAGTGCCATGACGAGCTGATGGATGTTCTCCTCAGTTGCCATCTTTCTGCCACCATATCAAGAAATTGTGAGGTATTTCTGATAACATCATGTTTTTCTTCTGGAATCCCATGTTTCTACGCACACAAATCAGCCACTTAATAATATACAGCAAGCACGTGATTTTGCAATGGTATTTAAACCAATAACCCCCTTTCTTAGGCATCTTTTTGGTTTTTGTGTTACATTAAGCACACAAAATTAAATTTTGCAATGCCAAAGATAAGAGCGACTAAGAAGCAGGCTGCTTCGACGAGAGCAGTTAGAACGAACACAAGGCTTACCACAGCAAGCTCCTGGCCTGCAAGAGAAATAGAACCAGCGATCGTTATTCCTGCAGCAGGTACCAATGAAGGTGGAAATTCGCATTCAAGCAACGTCAACAAACTAGAAGCTACAGTGGACACCCTGATGCAACGGGCGATCCAGAATAGTTTGGCAGAAGTTGCGACGCAAGCTGCTCAGACTGCCCTTGCCATACAAGCTGAAGCTCTCTCGGCAAATCCAGCACCAGTAGTTCAAGCAGCACAAGTGCAATGTATGCAGCAACAACCGGAGAGGCCAGTCAGTGCAGAGAGTTTCGTTCGACTTAGCAGCACAATTCTGCCCCAAGAACAGCCCTTTTCGAAAGTGCAGATCTGGGTTTATCGTTTGATAATCCACAGCACTTTCTTATGAACGTCTCTTTTTTTCATGAAAACTTTACTTTTCTATAATACCCCTGGAGGGACCATTATGGAAACAAGGTTGCACTGACCTTTTAATGCTATCCCTGCCATTTTAAACTAGGGGTATTTTTATACTAGATCTTTAGTTTTTATTACCATTTTATACATGTAAATAGCCTTTCTTTCCTTTATTACATTTTCAATTTTTACTTTGTATGGCAAAATTTTACATACATACATACATAGCAGTTCGTCAAGGCTGTGCAATCCGGTGAGTTCTTTCAACTTGATAAACTTTTGCCGCACAACTTACATCTAGTAGCCTTCGAAGCACCCAGCAATGTTTCCTTCATGTTGGATAAAGACGATGAACTTAAAATTGTTCGAAATAAGATGAAAAATGCATAACAACGATTTCTGAGTGGACAGATGCATTTATTTTGTATATGAAGATTTTATTCCAGAAGTTTCCAGCTCGGTCTTCAGAGCTTATCGATTATTTGGAAATCATCCGATACGCCGCAGCATACCACAAAAACCTTGGGTGGCTGTTATATGACAGAAATTTTTGTGTCAAGGCAGCTATCCACAGAGCGTTAAATTGGGGAGTACGTCTGAATGGAACAAGTCTTTTTGGGAAACAGGTCAGTTAGGGGCGTCTGGTTTCAGCATTCGCACAAACTTGTACTTCAAAAGCTTGTAGCTCCGTGAATTCTTAGCGGATTCGCAAGATTCTGGCGTCTAAAATTAATGTAGAATCTTAGGAACAGGCTTATTTAACCATGAGCCTGTACATTATATCGTTATTTTTTTTACGTTTCATCAAATGTCGAACAATTTTTCTGGGACACCCTGTATATGATTTAAATTTCTCTTGGTTGTCATTTCCCCCATGAGCTTCATTAACAGGAAAAAAGTGTGTAACAAGCTACATAGACTTTAAGGTGTCTTTTATTGTCTTCAAAATTGCTTTCTCTACTTTGACAGTCTCAGTATTATCTTGGAGATAGTGGTCTATTATTGTCTCCATCTTTATTGCAAATTATGTTGATCTTTTTAATTGAAGTTGTTTCTGGTAGGACTTTGAAGTTGGATCCACGTTCATGGTTTAACCACCTTCCTGCTTTCTTATGTTGTTGCATCTTCTTCAATCATACACTATAGCCATATGATAGCGGTGTTTTCTTGCTGTTGCAGAGATCATACTAGATATTTTAGCATCTGCGTGGTTGTTTGAAAATGAAAATAAACATGTTGTACGTCGTGAGAATCTAGGCACTCTTTGTTCCTGCATTATTAGTTATGCTTTGCAAAGAATGCACATATAATTAATTTTAACTTACCATATCAAAGGCCTGCCTCCTTCTTGAGGTGAATTCTTGGTACCTCGCTTTTGAAGAGGGTGTCAGTGTTTCCTTTGAGATAGATACAAAACAAATTAATTTCCTATAGTTCTTGATGAGATGTAACACATAATTTTAGCTCTATTGTTTAGGGTCTTTGTAGAGCTGGTTCCATATTATTCATGCGATAATTGAAAGCAGGAACACAGCGATATCACACGATAATACCGGGTGTCCCAAAAGAGAGGTAACATATTTGATTGGGGCTAGCGATAAGAATTTAAGTTGAATTGATCCCTGTTTAGTTTCTTTCTAAAAGGCCATTAATATGGCAACATGCTGAAAGGTTCCTTATGACAGGGTTAAGAAACCATCAGTGATTTCAGCTTGGGGCCTGTTTACATGGGAGTTTTCAGCCCGTTCACCCGAGGTCAAACTTCAGCCCTCCTCTACGGTCAAAAGCTTGTAAATATCAGTTTGCCATTACATGGAAAATGTTTCGCACTGGGCTGAAAATTGACCCCGGGCTGAAATTTCATCTCACCTTGTGCTAGCCGAGATGAAACGTTAATCCTTTAATTAGCATGTTAATCCCCATTGTTTTACGTGACGCGCTCCCATGTAATGGCCAATATTTTTTCAGCCCGGGCTGAAAAATCAATGACACAATCAATTCTAAGTTTTGACTAATTAAGTGTTGCATGTCCGGCTTGTATCAACTTTTCTTTGTGGGAAAGTAACTGTCTAGGGTAAACATTTTTCAGGAAATTGTTAATCCATTTGTTAATTGAATCACAGTATATGTATACCCATAACGTAACTTTAGAATCATTTTAGTTTTGTAAGTCACACTCTGATGAACACACAAGTCAGAAAGGTCTCAGTGTGCTACATATCTTGTCTTTTTTGCATCCGAACTTCTCTTATACAGTTATCCATACAGCCTCTATTTTAGGGCAAGCCTGAACCTAAAAGCAAGATCTGCACCATAAAAAGCCTGTACTTTTATCTTAAAATACATAGCAGCTATTATTGTGATTGAGACTGACTGGTTGGTAAGTCATACTCTCTGGTTACATGATAATAATTCCAGCATTTGTGACCTGTTTTTGCTGAGCAAAGAATCAGCGGCACTCCTGGTTTTGAACATTTTCTGAATTGGTTTATCAAAAACAAAAAACATAAGTTAAACAGCCGTACTACTCGTAAGTTCTACCTACCACGTCGATTTGTGTTGTGTTGTAATGAGTTGTTCTATCGTTTATACACATTCTCTACCCATCATAACTAGCTCTTCAAATCACCCTTGGCAGCCTTCCTGAATTTTCTGTTCCTCTACTGGAATTTGATGGAAAATCTTGAACATTCTCCTTCATGGCATTTTCTCCTTCAACATTTCCAACAAACCAGCACTGAACCAGTCACAGCACCACCATCAAAAGGAAGCATACGGACAATACCCATAGAAGCGGAATTCACAACCATTCAGTCCCACAACCCTCCAATAACAGACCGATGCTATGCAAAAACCGAAGAAGAGGAGGAAACACAAGACCACACCACAGCCACCACCATCGCCTATACCAACACAACCGGAAGCACAAGACACCAACATCGAGAAGAAGAAGGCTAAGAAGCAATAACTGACACTTTTATATACCATGATATCATTATACTTTTACATATTGTGCATCTTCTTCTCTCCACCTCCTTTACAAGAATAATCGCGGTGGGATGGAGGGAGTAGAGCGGGAACATTCATGGATAGTGTTATTCCCCCACACTTTACGTTAGGTACCAACTAACTGTTGAATGTACCCTTTCGTAGCCCCCATACTACTGGCACCTTTCACAGTCTATTACAGGTAAGAATATACTAATTATTCTGACACCTAGGAGTTTAAAAACTGAATAGCTGTACGCATGCACAGTGAGGAGAAAGGTGCAGCACCCCAAGCTTTTTCGATTGTTTTCCATATTCTCTAAGATATGGGGAGTTAAAGTTCGCAAGACATCAATTTTTTCGTGACATAAGTAACACACGTGTACTTATGCTTTACTTCCTTGATATTTATTTTTTATCTCGCTATTTGCTGTCTTGCTGCTAAAAGTTTAACGGTTGTACATTCACATCTATAATGGCAAGAAAATTAACACCTTCTACAGCAGATTCTTTCTGGGCGTCTAGACATTCTCTTCTACTATATCCCACTCGTTCTCTGCTCGGTCTTCCAAGCACTCCTTCAAAAAGCTTTCAAATTTAGGTCTCCATCCTTTAGGACGGTCATATTCCTTTTGGAGAACTGTCAAATCAATTGTTGGGAAGATTTCAAATCAGATGGCAGTGTTTTGACGCTGCAATGTGCTTCTGACGCCTCTACAACAGTTCTGAAATGGGAAACAATTACTGGGTCTTTGGTGCATTTTTCCACAATCAAAGCTGTGTCAATTTTCCTTTGGCCACATACAGCAACGTTTTCTCTAAACTTTGATTCAACAACCTCAAATATTTTTCTTGGGGAAGACTGGTTCTTAGGCTATATGTTTTCCATAAACTTGTGTGAACAAACAAGGGTAAAGCGCGGGGTAATGCAGGGACTTTCTCTGCTTGTTTCAATGGATGAAGTTATCAACGATTCAGCGGAATCGTTCACTCAGGTTGAATGACCTCACGAAGCTTATAAAGCTTAGAAATGTATGTCGTATTGCTAAAAATCATCATAAAATATTGGCCACCACCACGCCACTGGCCGGCATCAGCAGAATGTTGCATATTCTAAGCCTGTTTTGAAATAAATGTGATTATGGCATAAATTATGTAATTTTGAATCATGAAAGTTGGTTCTTGAATTTCGGTTCTTGAATTAGGGTGTCCAAAGTTGGTTCTTGAATTCCGGTTCTTGAATTTAGGGTGTCCAAAGTTGGTTCTTGAATTCCGGTTCTATAATTAGGGTGTCCAAAATTGGTTCTTGAATTCCGGTTCTTGAATTAGGATGTTTTGGTTCTGGTTCTTGGTTCTTGAATTAGTGACTCCCAGAAAATTCCAGCATAAGTGGCTTGATAGGTTTCCATGGCTTGTGTATTCCAGAGATTTTGATGGTGCCTTCTGCATAAACTGTGTTACATTTGGTGATGAAGCACACATAATGCTTTAAAGCTTTCACACCTCTTCAAAACTCCTCTAACTGACTGGTCAAATGCTCTTCAACGATTGAATGACGATGCAAAAAGTCCCAGGTCCATGAAACAGCCACTCTGAGGTCAGCTAAGTTGCGTGCTTTTGTTCAGGATAAATCAAAGTCTGTAGATGTTCAGCTTGATTCAGTTGTTTCAAGACAGGTTGGGGTGAAGAGAGCAAAGATAGTGCCAATTGTGGAGGCTATCATGTTATGTGGAAGACAAAACATTGCTCTTAAAGGTCATCGTGATGACTCGAAGTATTTTGATGATCCTACCAACAACTGTGGCAACCTTCAGGCAATCTTGAGCTACCTTGTTAAGTGCGGAAATGATAAATTGTCTGAAGAACACATCAAAAATGCCCAGCGATCTGCAACCTACCGGTCAAAGACCACTCAGAATGAAATAGTTTGAATATGTGGTCTAATGATAATGAAGAAAATCCTAAATGAGCTGAAGGAAGCAAGATGATACATGTGGCAGAGTGGTGAAAGAAGGACTAAGTTCGTGAAAGACATTAAGTCCAACTTTGTGACCCTGTGCATGCCTGCCAAGGACTGATGTTTAGTAGAATCATTATCAACAACAGCAAGAAGTGATAAAATTACTACGAAATTACCTTTCAATATGCTATTTCTAACCCTATTTGGACCGGGTTGAAAGTTTGATAGTTTTTACCAGGGGGGGGGGGGGCAACCCCCTCTTTTTCTTCAAAACTACAAGAGATATAACAATGAAACTTATCCCTATTGTTCTTTGGACAATTAGCTTTACAAAAACAACAATATAGGTCTAACTGGTCACATGGGTCGTTACTAGGCAACCAAAAACAATGGGAAAATTGTCAAATTCGAGCTACTGACTTAAGGTAGTACTTCACACTTTAAAATTGACAAACTTTAAAAAACAGGCCCTGGTACCTAAACTGTTCTTTATATGATATTGTTATTCTTGTGACTAATTTCTTAGGGTATATGTTCATTGAAAATCAGTTTTTGAAGAAAGAATGCATTACCATTGCTCAGTTAAGCTAATTTATGCGACATGTTGTCTTTTTCTTGGAAAGATGATAAATCCAGAACCAGATGACTTACAAAGTTCAAATTTGGCAGTATGTTCCTGTTAATAACATCCGTGTTTCGAGTAGACAAATTTTTGATATCTGCTTCAAAAAAGAGAAAAAAATCAGTAAAATCACTGTTTCCATAGAAACAGCTACCATTTTTAAAAAATTGAATAATTGTCTACTTAAAACATTTGTAATCTTCAAACAGATCTATGTTGAAAGTTTCATTCAAATATCTCTTGTCATGTAAGAGCAACGTCATTCCCAGTTTTACAACTTCATGAAAATAAGTTTTTGAGAAAACGGCTCCTAAAGTTTCTAAAGTTTTTAAGAATAGTGTTTCCCTTTTTTATCAATGTAAAATGAACCAAACCTTGATTTATGCTTTAAAAAGGTTGAGAAGTACCTGTAGCTACAGAGTCTGTTCTTAAATGTGGATATCTGTTGTTAAACTGGCAATATATATGCTAGTGGCTCTGGCATTACAGGAGTTACTTCATTTGATGATGATGCCAAGATAGCAAATGATGGTTCAACACGTTTCAAGTCAAATTTTTGTTTCTTAGCTCCTTTCGATGTCTGCTCCCTTTTTCGCTTCTGTGGGGCTGTGTTTTCTTCTTCACTTGTGACACCTCCTCGGCCCGGTTGTTCAAAACTCTGATTAAGTTAACACAGGATTAAAGCTAAATCTAGGTTTACCAACTTAATCCACTGTTTGCTAATCCGGGTACTAGGGAGCGTTGTTGAAAGGCCTATTATAGCCCCGATTAGCTAATCTCCGATTTAGCTTTGATAATCCACGGTTAATGTTTTTTGATGATTTGAAAAATGGCAGCAACACAAAACGGCGATGCTGCGGAGCAGCAAAAAGTGACATCAAATATGTTATCAAAAAGCTGCCTGCTAAATGATTTTGCAGTCCCAAATTGCAAAGAGCATGGAGAAGCCAGAATCAAGTCCAGAAATTGAGATTGTGGAGATGGAATACAACGTGGCTGGCATCACGACGTCATTGCAACAGTTTGAATCACCAAGCAAGGCAGAGATGTAAACTATTTAGGCCATGTAGTTAAATGCTTAGGCCCAGTGGGCAATGGCTTGAGGCTGGATCAAAGTTTGTCTGCTGATTAGACGATTTGAAAGACCGTGCATTTTTGCGTTTGTTATGGCATCCAGAAGGTAGATTTTACTTAAAGCAGTGCCTGCCTTATCTTACTTTGGAGCGAAGCTTCTGTGTTGGCCGCCATTGCAAACAAACGCTGGAAGGAAAATAATTGGTATTCCCCTAGGATCTGGTCCGTTAGGGTCCGGTCCTACTGGTCCTGGGTCTGGTTATTCCGTTATGCCAAATAAAATATGTATTCAATCTGATGGCAGAATAGGCTTCATAAGAATTGATCAAGGAAAGCTCTAATGTTTGACCTGCCGGTACGATGCAACTAAATGTCCTCACGTAAATTTCTTGCGTCAGGTGACATCTGGAGGGGCTAGTGATATCCCAGATGCTGCTTTTGAATTGGTTTCTAAGGAGAGAGAATGGGAATCTACGGCATTCACTTTACTACAGCCAGTATCTTCAGAAAAATCCCATAAGAACTTTCGTCAGAATTACGCAGTAAGCTGTCTGCTGGTTATACAAGTTTCCTGAAGAAGTCAGAGCAATTTTATCGACTTTCACCGCTGGCATCAAACTGTCCTGAATGTGGCTTCATCTTTGTCCAGTCTTCTGCTGTTACCCAAATTTTGTACACTATCAGCTCTGCGATTTCATGCATAGGTAAGTTTTCTTTTAACCAATACTTCAAATGTATCAGGCTTTACTGTATCAGGCAGAGCTCAAGATTGTTTTTGAAGGTATGTTGCAGCATTCACTTAGTTAGGTCGTACTTGTTATCAATTAAATATTATTTTTGGCAGTCTGTAAATCCTAATAGTGCACCATTTACCCTTCCGTGAGTTCAGTTAGATCAAATGACAAACAAAGAACTTCGGTGTAACTGTGATTTTCAGCAAAGACACATTCAACAATTAACAAGTTTTGGTTGCTCTTCCAAATTTCTAGAGCTTCTTCTAGATTTCTAGAGATGGCTGTAATAATTGCTTGAAAATGATGAGATACCAAACGATCCGTTTCACTATCACTAAATCTTGTAAATTGTGTTATTGCTGACGGAAAAAGGGGAAAAAGAATCTCGCCCAAGGTAAAGAAGATATCTTTAGTTATATTTTATTGTATCATTGAGTATTTTTTTGCAGTGGTCGTCTCAAAAACATGCCCTGGCTGTCTTTATGTGGAAGGCGATGACGGAGTACTGAACATGGGACAATTTTTAATTGGATATGATGGTCTCAGAGATTATTTGTATCACTTTGTCTTTAGCAACAGGTAAAATTACAGAACATCGTCCTTTAGTGTAGAATTACATTATGCATAAGAAGCAAGATATGATCATCTTAAAGGGGCATTCCTCGGGAAAAAACCGGATATCAGCGTAACGTAAATCAGAACTGCGTTGTTTGCACTTAAAACGAATTTACATATCATCACTGACATTTTCCTGTTTTCCGATTGAAATGAAGCTCAGACCGGCCACAGACGAAATAAATATTTTTCATGAAATGAGACCAAGAACTCAGCCATATCCCAGAAGTTGAAGCCGAACCAGAAAACGAACATTGTCGGATAAGCTGATCAATCCTATTGTGCACAGTCAACCGTGGACACATGAAATGAAATACAATAGGGCAACATCCCAACAGTAAAAGGAAGACTTTCACAGATTCACAGACAAGATGCCATTCCAAATACCAAGTGACCCAGATTCCCCAGAATCCAATAAGGTAGGCACATGTTTTACTTTTTAGATGTTTGGATAATTTGTTTTTCATCAAATTTCAGAAGTTTAGCAGTTTTTTAGGCCAATGAATCATCATGGTTGGTAGATTTTTCCGAGCCTTGATTAGCCTACACTCACCATTTTGAAAAGGCCTATTTATCTTGCCTTACAGGACAAGAAACCCAAGTTATTTAAGAAGTATTTGGAGGAAAAGAAGAAAAAAAGAATGAAAATTCCCCCAAGAAAAGTGTTGCTTGCCAGCTGGAACAATGGTCACCGCATCAATCGTTCCAAATCCTTGAGAAGGCAGTGATCCCTTCGCCAGGGAAATCAATGAGGCTGAGGCCTAATAAGCGAAAATTGGTACGAGAGCAACCACAACAAATAGCTAAGAAACAGAAAACGCAAGAAACAAGGAAACAGAACACACATGAAACGAAGAAACACGAAACAAAGAAACAAACACCGCAAAAATTAAAGAAAAAAAACAAAGAAACAGAACTAAAACATGCAGGAAAGCCAGACATGAAACCAAATAAAAAGACAAACAAAATTAAACTTTCGGAAGAGAACACTCTCTTTTGTTGAGAAAGTTGGTAGACTTATGGAAATTGTTAGTGGAAAGACAGAATAGGAAATTACAAATGTGCTCAAGGAAAGTGATGAAAATATTCAAGTTGCAGCTGCTCAGCTTTAGGCCTCAAATGACTCTACAAGATTGGAGAAAAAGGAAGAGACTCGTTCCACTCTTTCAGAGCTTGTTGAGGAATGGATATCCAAGCAAATGCTTCCTATAAAACTGCACAGGTCAACCCACAGAGGCTGAGGGAGAATTTGATCATTGAATTTGATGGCGAGCAAGGGTTGGATGGAGGAGCTTTCAAAAAGCTCCTTCCAAGGAGTTCTCTCTTCTGTTTAAAGAAATTGATTGGCGAATGTTTGAGGGTTCCAAAGCCTTATGCGCTGTCCTTTGATTATTTCATGCTATGTGCTCAACATTGTGTGCTGTCTTTTCAACATTGTGTGCTGTAGATCCATCGATGCATTCTGTCCTCCAATCGTTCTCTGCAGGGAAATGGGCAATTTGATGAAGTGCTCTCGTCATTACGTGATGTACTCTTATCATTTCATTATGTGCTTGCACCATTTGATGCTGTGCTCGTACCATTTGATGATGTGGTCACATCATTAGGTGCTGTGCTCTAAGCATTATGTGGTCGCACTATTTGATGCTGTGGTTGCACCATTTTGATAAGTGGTTATGCGGTGGTTGCTGTTGTTCAGCATGTCCCGCATGTTTGTCTTACTTTGAAAATTTTCAATATGGCAGACGCAGCCAAACAACTGAAGAAGCTGAAAACTGCATGGAATAAAATTGGTCTTGGTACCCTGGCTCAAAAATTCTGTGATGAAAAACTGGATTTTGAGAGGCTGCTTCTGATAAAGAGCTAACACGCCTTGGGGTTGTAATGATAGGGGATAAATTATGGATTAGGCAACTCTGCCAGTGGAAAACTGAAGGTCATGATAAACTCTCAATTTTACAGAAGAAACTTTCAATTTTGGCCAAAATTCTTAGTTTCTTATTGAAAGTATGTGCAGCATGATCTAACCCAACACCAGGAGCATTAGAAATATAGGAAACTCATAAGAAACCTCTAGCACAAAAATTAACTAAAATGTAAGAAACTACCTACCAGCACTGCACCTAAAACTCCTTTATTAAAGATTGTGGACAGATTTATTAGATTTTGTTCTCCCGAGTTTCTTAGAGGCTCCATAACAATCTTCATGTTCACTACCTGTGCCCTTGTGATTACTTCTAGATGTGCTTTTGAATTTTTCCATATAAGATATACACTTTGTTTTAAAATGGGAGTATGATAACACATTTCTTGTACTTTTAGGTAAAGAGAATTCAAAACTTTTGTTCAATAAAATCTAAACGTTTTGACATAAATAGTCCCTGCACATCTTGATCTGAAGAGGCATCCTGGCCGAGGAGCGTGTAAGGTGTTCATGTACCTCTGATGCACTTGTTGCTAAATCAGATAAATATCTACAGTAGGGCCCATAACATTAATAATCTTAAACACGAGCAAGCAAGCATACAATTCTATTCTCTGCAGAATTGGTAATCAGTTACGTTGTATCAAGAGAGGTTTCTTCTGTTAACATAAAATATGACTTGAGCACAACGTTTTTTAAGTTTCAAAAGAGTATCCAATTGCTGAGTGCTGAGATGATGCAAAACAGGAGAACAGTAATTTGATTCAGCAATTGCAAATTTCCATCATAAGGGAGGAGCTCTTTTACTATCCTGATGATAGAGAGTGAATAGTTCAACTTCCTGCATGAATCTTTCTTATGATGAGAATAATCATGGTGCTTGTCCAGTGTAAATCCCAGACATATACCGGGTGTCTCAGAAAAAAGTACCCCCTTTTGAGTGGAAATAGGAACCAAGCAATAAGATATCATTGCTCCCCGGCTTCACAGCTAAATTTATCAATGTTCAACTTAGATGCACATACTTTGCATTTAGAAATTGTCCACCAAACACCGGAGATACATGTTCGCAAAGTCAAAATTTACAATGCACCCAAAACCAGAGGTTTTGAAAAAGGGCCTAGTCATGATTTGTATCGTGGACATTTTCCAAATTACCTGTAGACTATAAGCTTCCGTGTTTTGCTTTTGAAAAGAATAAACGTTGCATGGACATGGCGCTAATTAAACAAATACGGTAAAAATGTGGTATGAGTGATAAAATTGTGCCACATCTCCAAATAAGCGTGCATGTGCTCCTTTTCCTCTTCTTTAATATAAAACACTTGGGATCGAATGCAATGCAAGAACCGTTTCCTCATAGGAAAAGTCACTGCAAGAACAATTGAAGTGTAATTCAAGGTATAAATCTTTTCAAAAATAAAAAGTAAAGGTCAAAGTCAAAAATTCGTTTGCAAATGCCTGTTTGTTGCCAAATTATGGCTAGACCATTCCTCCAAACCTCTGGTTTCAGGTGCACTCCAAATTTTGTCCTTGTGAGCTCATATCTCCGGTGTTTGGTCGTCAATTTCCAAATGCAAGGTATTTATCTACATTTAAGTTGAAGACCAACAAATGTAGGCATGAATTCAAAAAGTCCTGAAATATTATCGTTTTGTTGCCTTGTGGCGTCAAAAGGGGGTACTTTTTGAGACACCCGGTATATGATCTTACATGGTCTATCTTTACACCATTCAGCTTTAGTAAGGCAGGGTCCTATGTAGAGCTTGCTCGACTGTGTTTGCTGAATAACAAGGCTTTACTTTCCCTGGATGTGACACTGACTGGTTGTTGGATGTGAAACTGCATATTTCGTTAAGATTACTTTGAACATCTGACATGAAACTAACAAATTGGACATTCCATTTCATATTACTGTAGTGTCATCTGCAAATATTTCAACTTCAACAGGGAAGTTGGCAGGCAAATCATTAACAATCCCAGAATCCAATTACAGTCAATTACAGTCCCAGAATTAATCCTTGGGGAACACCAATAGATATAGATTTAGTAGAATTTATAGTCTTGTAACTCCCAGTCTGGTTCATGCAAACTGCAAACAAAAAACAACCAACTTGTAATAAATTGTTCATCAATAAGTAATGTAATACTTGAAATTATGATCTTACCCGTTTTTCTCCTTTGCCCTCATTTGACTCTTCCTGACAACAGCAATTGAAGCTAGAGTGCTATGGTCAAAGAGAACGAGTTAGAAACTCACATCCTCTGAAAACATGCAATAAAGATTTAAACATAGCAGATAGAATGATCATGGGAGCAAATCTATGAATTTTTGCCATTAAATAACCTACCAAAATAAAAATTTCAGTTTTGACAATGAAGGTGTTTCCCTGTATGATGGATTCTCAAGTTACTTTTTGAAATAGCAGTTCATGAATTCAAGCATAAATAAAAAAAGGTGTTTGCTTGATTCAGTTTAAAACTTAGTATCACCAGAAGTTATGATGGAAAAAAAGCAAAAGTCAATATTTCTTCAAATACAAAAGTAACTCTTGGTGCAGATGGATGAGTTTCATTGTACGCTGAGGAGCATTCTGCACAATTGTTTACTGTTTTACATGTGAAGCATAAACTCTTTGGGTTGTCGTTATCCTTCAGCTCCATATAGAAAAATGTGTATAGCTCCTGTGCAACATCAATGACTCAGAACCAGGCAGATAAATATCCTATCAAGATTAAAGAGATTGGATATTTGCTATATATATACATCAAAGTCTTCAAATAAAACTTTTTGACATGTTTCTTCCCTCCTTTCTGTGACGTGCTAGCTTTCAAGAGCTTTCAAACGAATGTCCACGATAAGATGTTTCTATGTTTCAGAATTTAGATATTTACGAAAATTAAATTAATTAGCGCCAGTCTGCAGAGTGTGGCAGCTGCACACACAAAATTCTTCACACAATTTTTATGTGCATGCTGATTTTGATTGAGATCTTTAGTTCACTCCTTTGAAAACAAAGGTTAAACAAAGAACTTGCACGCAAGCACACCACTGCTTTGTTGGTCTGCATGCTCGTGAAATCTTGTCCAGAACTGCCATATGTATTCTGCAGACTGGGAATTGTGAACTCACCAGTTTTCTCCTTGCTTTGCAATTCTAACTTGACAGGGGCATGCAGGAAGGAAAAAGAACAGTTCATTTGACACTAAATCATAAGAATACAAAATTAAAGTGACAAATGAAGATGCTACTTGTGTGATTGAAAACAAATTGCTATGATCGCTGACCACTTGAACAAGTTCGTGCATTCAAGACGCAGAACTGTTTCACATATATTCAAAACTAAGAAAAGAAATTGAGAATATGCTGGTCTAGCGTTCCACTCTTTGTCTCAATCACTCTACAGGGAATCTTGGTGTGCCGTGCGCCACAGATATACGCCAATTCTTTTGTTCTATTGTTATTTCCATTGTTTAGATTGGGTCTGTGCGCCACAGATGTGTGGCGCACCATGCGCCGATTCCAGTCAATTACCAACAAGAGATTTATGTTTGAAACTATGATCTTACCCACTTTACTCCTTCACCCTCTTGACTCTTCTTGAAGTCAGTCATTGAAGCCGGAGTGCTGTGATAAAAGAGAACAAGTTACAAACTCACATTACACAGTATCTTAAAAAATTAATGTAATGAGATTTGAAATATAGCAGCTTGTAGAGTGATAAAGTGGGAGCAAATTTTATGAACTTTTGTCATTGAAGTAATCGGAAGACCAAGATAAAATGTCAGTTTTGCCAATGAAGGAGTCCCTGTGTGTTTCTCGTGTTGATTTTTAGAAAATGAATTTTTCCTTTGAATTCATTATTGCTCTTGCATGTTCCAATGGCAATGTCACCTCCCATTTGGGCCTTTTTATCTCGATGTTTCGGCTTTTAGGATGGGAAGCTTCCTTCTAATAGATAGCTCACACTCTATAGCAACGATGAAATTTCTAAATTCTTTGCAAAGGAAGGTAGAACGGAACATCTTCTCGCACGCCCTGCGCCTGCCATTTTCTTTTAGCTGTTTAGGCCATAGTCAAAGAGACGAGATTTTAGTTCAAAAAGACAGACATGCAAAATAGGAAACTCAACAAACCTGCTCTTAGTCTTTCTACAGACACTTTTCAATGCTCGAATTGTTGCCTTTTTCCAGAAACAATTTGATTTCATATACTTTCTTGGCTTGATGAGATTGTACACTGGTTTCAGAGACCTTCTTCTGTCGATGATCGTCACAGAAAAAGAATGAAATTGGGCGCCAAAATTAGACTGATTACGATTGAGTCCTAGTAATCGCTACCACCCACCCACCCTACTCGCTCATACTAGGAATCATGGCTTCCCAGCCAAATGGCTGGCCCTATTTAGGCCGAGCACCACAAGAAGTTGTGTTACCAATCACAGAGCTTCATTTTGGTCACATGACCTAATTTCGTGGTCACATGATTTTTTTCTTGCCAATGATTGATTTATTTTCGGTAGCTGCCAAAAAGAGGCTAGAAATGATATTCCCAGGACCACTGATTGACACAACCGAAAGATGGCGGCAACTAGTCGCAAAGCTGCGAGGCCGAAGCACTTCAGGGCTTAGGGGCGAAGGCTCTGCAACAACAATCGTCTTTCGTTCCTTGGTGAGCTCAATTTATTACTTGCAGCAGTTGCAATCATTGAAGAGAAGAGGAAGACTACATTCGTAAGAAAATGAGTTCAGTCTCGACAATGCCTTTGATCAGTCCAAAGCCGTGTCGAGCCGCGTCGACACCCCTTCGCGCCATTTTTCTCTCTCACCCAGACCTCAAATCAGACCGTTGTGAGCCGTTGTGGCGCCAAGTTTCGTCAGTATTCGTCATTTCTTCTCGTTCTGTTTTTACTACAATTTAAAAGTCAAGCAGAGGTGAATACTTCTTGGGAGTTTTCAACATATTACAAGGTGATGATGTTATGTTGAACGGGACGAGAAAATGAATGTTCTGACATCGTTTCTTAAAGAGCTGTATGGGTGCCTGGATAAAATAATGCTCTGTCGGGCAAAAAAGAAAACATTGGCCAACAACAGGCCGGACATTAATATTTTGAAACAGTTCCACAGTGATCCAGAGCATGGAATAAATAGGAAAACATGAAGTTTCGAAAACATGCAAATTTTTACATCCCCATTAAAGAGGGTATCCTTGGGCCTAACAGAAAGCAAAAATTTTCAAAATCGGACTATCCAATGATGAGAAATGGAATTTTGAAGTTTGTCAAAATTTCAAGTGGTTGTTTACATTAGAATTTCCGGTGCAATGTAGCGTTTTGAGCCAACTTTAACGTGTCATAAATCAGCCTAGAAAAGACTGATTTTCATGATTTTTGTACGAAATGGTCAGCAACTTAGTTGTGCTCAACATATGTAAAAATGTTGTATATTGAGTGTAAGATCATGGGTAGATGGACACTATTTTGATGCTTACTTTTTACGACAAATTTCGTGAAAAATTGCTACTCAAAGTTGAAAACAAAAAATCTATGTAATTCTAGGTGTTAGATATTAATATATTAAATTACTACAACCTATTTGGAGCATTCCTGCCAAAGGGCCCGTTTCAAATCGTTCTAATTTTGTCGCAAAAAAAGTTTGAAGATTGCATGTGACATAGGTTTTTCTTTCCTGATTTCCTTTCAAAACTGTAACAGTGCCGTGACTGTTTTCTTCAAGGCATGAGCTCTAGATTTGCGAAATTGGTTCTCAAGAATTCAAAAGAGCTATTCTCGATGCAATGATAAAAACAATAGCCAATCTTTGTGAAACAATAGCTTAATGCTGTGAAACAATTTACCTACATTGGAAAACAGAATCTGTTTTCTCTTTCTTTCTGCAAGATCCAACCAATTGAGATATGTTTAATACTTTGATATATGCTATGTTAAGATTCGTTCGATATCTGAATCTAGTGGAACTAATAGAGTCAAAACAGTTTCGCCGTCTCAAGACGGAATTGTTTAGTTCAAAAAAAGTACATCGAATCAATCACAAGGCTATCATTTGTTGTTTCAACGTATGGTTCAGCAGACTGACGACTTTTCTTAAAGATATCGTGACGGGATTTTGCCACAAGTGGCCATGTGGCCATGAGGTTATTAATATCCACACAATATTGTCTTAAGTATATAGTATGATATTAAGATACGAAGATAATGAATTTTCTGCTTTCTCCATCATGGATCAAAACTATAGGAAATGTTGTTTCACTGATGCAGTTTTTTTCTGTTATGTGCCTGGAAATTGATCTGTTGATAAAAAAAGATATGCAATGAAAGAAAGCTTCATATGAAAGAATAAAAAACTAAATTTACTAGTAGAAATTCTGTTTCTTCAATTCCTTTAGCCCTCCCATCAAAAATGAAATCTCATACTTTCGATTATTCATGATGGGTGACTCAATTTTTTGCTCATGCCTTCTTTGACAGCTATTTTGAAAGATTTTCTTATCTGCTGCAATGGTAAATTTCTTGACATGAGCTTACCAAAGCTAGATCAAGTCAGTTTGACAGCGAGAACACAAACTGCTTAAAAACGTAGCGAAAACGTTTTGCCACAAGAGTAGGCCATACATATTTATTAACATTCTAACATTCTCTCATTACCGAGACCTGGGTTGTCTATGTCTATACTATAAATGCCAACATTTTGATCAGATCATGGCAGAACGATATCAACTTAGCTGTGTTATTGCCATTTAATGTATTCCTTAACCCTATCTGACCTGGGGGGGGGGGCCGATTCCGCCTCCCTAGTACATTTTTGTTTACACCGTTTTCCACACATGCAGCAGGCCTCTGATACTTCGTAAGTTTAACTTTGTATCATAGAGCAATAAAATTGCAACAATTTGGACATTCTATTTTTAGCCTTGTTTCCATGGTTACCAATTTTTCATACTGCACTCTGTGAAAAACATACTTTGTATCTCTTTTAATCATGTTTAATTGATCCAATTAAGTCTAAATGAAGAATTTATATATATTTTGATCTATATCTTTTGTTTCTTTATGAAAAATAAAGTTTCATGACCTTTTAGCAACCTTTCATTTATATGACGTCATATGACATCATAATGATCATCATGCTCTAGCAACAACAACAACATCGCCAATTGGATTATGATTTCAAATTTTCATTGTTTACATAATGAACTACCTTTGTGCCAAGTTTGGCTGCCAGATCTCTTATGACAACAGAGATAAACAGGGGGGGGGGGCGTTGAGGCATTGATTGTTTCACGGGCATTGAGTGCTTCAAATCACCCAGGTCAGATAGGGTTAACAAAATGTAGGACCCGAAAAGAACTTATCTAACCTTTTTTCATCAAGATCACTCCCTGAAAATGTGCATTACCGACTTGATGAAGAATCGCGATGGCGGTTGCTGGGCAACTGTTGTTGCTCTGCGCTGTTCCGTAATTTAGCACTGGTCAATTCTGAAAGCGAGGCAGATCCTTTACAGGGCCAGCCATGAGTCCTAGTATGATCGAGTAGGGTGGGTGGGTGGTAGCGATTACTAGGACTCAATCGTAATCAGTCTACGCCAAAATGTCAAATTACATTTTGAACAAAAGGCTCGCGCTGCGGTGCGACCTCTACGGGGGAGAGATGCGTGCATGGCTGGATGGGCGGGATGGGGGATTCGTGTTGCGGGGTGGGGGCTTTCGGTTTCTGTATCGGTGTCGCGTTTACATTTACCATCTTTCATATCTGACCATGTACTAAATTACATCGTGTCATGAGACCATATACTCTCGAGTACCGAATGGTAATCCCCACGCTTATTAACCATTGAAAAATTGTCTAACGCCCCACTTTTATTCCAACCCCCCCCCCTTTGATAATTCTTGAAAATTAACATGATATTGAAAATAATTTTTTAATAATTTTACAAACATATAAAAAAGATACGCGTTTAACCAAGAAAAAGACTATCTACAAATTTGTCCAGCCTCCCGCCAAATGTTCCAATCCCCCTTCCCCTTTATTATCATATCGTACCATTTCCGAAACCCCGCCCCCTCCCCTAAATTCTCTCACGACCCCCCGTTTATTCGGTTCGTTAGAGTATAGGCCTATATGTGGAATTTCTTCTGTTGGAAATCTTAAAAATGTTGAGTGTGAATCTCTTCAACTGGAATTGATCAGAAATTCTGCGTGTACTTTTCCCACAATGGAAATTTATAGGAAACTGTGGGTGCTAATTTCCCTTTCGGAAACTAATTGGAAATGCGAGAATCTCCCCACTTAGAAATTGGTGGAAATTTGCATATTTCTTGCCGTGAAGGCCTAGGTAAATTTCTCTGTCATCAAAATCCAGGCTCTTTGTGCCTCTTTGTCACAAATTGCAACAAATTTCAGGTACTGTCAAATTTCATACCGTTTTCAAATTGTGTATTTTTTGGACACTCCATTCAAAATTTACAACACATCTTACCTATTACGGTACTTATGAAATACTATACCCAACTACTAGAATTACTACTATGGTCCACTAATTTCTTAAATTTAAACGGAGTACCGGGTGCGCCAAAATAAACTATGCACGTTTGGCAGGCCACAATAAATCGTACACTGGACCGATTTTGAGGATTTATGACTTAATCGTTAGCAGAAAGCCTGAATTAGATACTGGGATTTTTTGCAATTTTTTTCATTTTCAGTTTTCAGAGCTAGAAGCGAGTTTCCTAAAATTTTAGTTTTCGAAAACACTGAAAAAGATAAAAAAAGCATCGATCAAGTTTTCTAAATAATCGACATGAATAGACAAAGAGAGAACTTGTTCGTGGTGATTTGCGATTTAGAAATTGATCAATTGTAATCTGCTATATGAGAGTTCGTACTAAACCCCCAAATCCCCCTGAAAACGTTTTCTCTTTGTTCATTCATATTGAATCTTTTAAAATTTGATCGACGTTTTTTCATCGTTTTCCATGTTTTCGAAAACGAACATTTTAATGAACTCGCTTCTAGCTCTAAAAACTGAAAACAGAAAAATTTTGCAAAAAGTCATAGGATCTAATTCAGGCTTTCTGCTAAAGATTACGTCCTAAATCTTCAAAATCGGTCCAGTGTACGATTTATTGTGGCCTGCCAAACGTGCATAGTTTATTTTGGCGCACCCGGTAGTTGTTTAGCCTTCCATGAAATGCTACCTCAGCTTCACAACATATCCGCTCATGATTATTTGTTGGTATTGTTGCCTTATTGTGTTGGTATACAAGCAAACGAATCTAACTTATAACCTAGCTATTCACTTCGAAATTCATAGCAGCATTGACAAACAAATGAACCATGAATGTGACGCTTGAAAACTCGTGCAGGGCAACAAGTGTCACACATTCTATCTGCACTCCATCCAGACGACAACTGTGCTCTGTTGCGTCATTCCTGTGCCTGCATCAGCAGAAGAATCTTATTCGGACTTGACCTCAAGCATGCAAGCGTTCTACCCTCCTGATTAAATGCATTGTGAATTGATTCTCCAGCCTGCTCTGCAAAGATGCCAACACTTCTCCATCGCATTTTGGGATCTTATGCGCGAGATTGCGCATTTTGCGTGTTATCGTGGGTCCACTGAATAATACTGGGTATGCCTCTCCAAAATCATCACATAACTGACAAACAGCTTTGATTTTCAACTCATCTAGGACCATTGTTGCGTACAACAACTTGGACAAATTGCTGAGAATGGCAAAGATTTTGAGAAATTTTGCGTGTAGGATTTCTAGTGCGATGAATGGTTCCAAAAAATGGGATTTCTTAAAAAAAATCTGTTGACGCATAACAAAGTATGTCTTTTCAGGGCAAAATGGATGGATTTGATTGAATTTCTGTTCAAATATTCCCCTCAGCATGAGGCTTTATTCTCTTCTTTGACAGTAATTCAGAACAGCGTGTTTGCAGTTTAGGTTAAAAGCCACAAGCTCTGGTTTGGAGGTTCAGACAAATTTGGATTTTCAATATTTATATTCTAACTCTCCATGCACCAATATTAGCAAACCAGGTATCTATCTTCAAGTTAGCTATTGAGGATTATATGAACAATTATTGTGGATTGGACCTAAATTCTTGTCGCGAGTCCTAATCAAATGCGTTGGGTTTTTTTTGGGACACCCAGTAGTCCGTTTCTGCATTTTTGATACGAACCAAACAGTGCTGTAGGAATGCTTTTGGACGGTTTTGTAAATACAATGGGCTGTTTTGTCCATAGGATCTAATTCTGTTGGATTTTTGTGCCTTTACATTTGCTGTCAGATACTCACGATATTGATATGGCAAGAAATGTTTGATTATTAAATCGGTGATGCCACAAAGGGTCTTTTCTGTTGACTTCTTTAAAAATTTATATTTCAGTAGCTTATTCAATGATTCTGCTCCATTTTTCGTATTTATAGTTCTTTCTAACTCTTTCTCTATAAGCACATGCCCAACGCTGTGGACATAAAAGCCACCACTGATTTATGTACCTTTGAACAACTGAATTAGATGTCCAAACCTTCGATGCTTTGAGTGCCTCTACAGCTTTGTTGAAAAGACTATTGGAAGCGTTGGAAGGCACACTTAAAGTAGCTGGTGCATCTTTTCTCTCTAGTAGTTACGTGTACTGTTATGTTCTTATTTCCTGTTTTATGTTGCCATGAGGTAGACGTAGTTTTGGCTCCAAATGGTATTGTTCTAGTAGTAGGGTATAATATTTGTTAGTAGTGTAATCTGTTTTACGCATTGTAAGTTATTAAATGGAATGAAATAAAAAAATATAAAACGATGTGATACCAGGGGAGTACATATACAAATATTTTATACAAGAAACCACTTATAAGCAACTCAACTATCTCACAAAATCAGTTGTTTAATTTAGATGACCTGGTGAAACTGTTACAAACACTTCAAGAACTTAAATCCTGCCCTAAGAACTAAAAGTTGTTTGCGGAAAATAAAGATGATGGACAAATACAAAAGAACCAGCAGCCTTTATCGAGACCCTTCCATCCCAGGTGCCCACTTCATGCCATCCATCAGAAGGACCTGCTTACGTCACAGTATACGAAAACCCGAAAACGACAAAACGCACGAAAACGAGGAAACGACAATATTGGAAATTTTCGGTCATTGATTGTTTCTCCTTCACAGTGCTTCAGCTAATTTCAGGACCTGTTTTTTATCTTTTTATTCAGGGTCCCCTTTTCGCAGAATTCTTTCAATGTTGAGGCGACTTTCAAACAATACAAACTATTTCCATGGGGGTTCGGTTTTCATAGGCGTAGGAGACAGGGGGCTGGGGGCTGCAGCCCCCCAACGTCGGAAAATTTTGCAAAAATCAGCCATAATCGGGCAATCTGTCTTAAGTCAGGCAAAATTTTCTTAAACAATGGATTTTTTCTCGGGCAGCCCCCCCCAAATTTATCTCCCCTATGCGGATGTCTGTTTTCCAGGAGTCTCCTGTGAAATTTTGCACTGCAAAGTTACTGAACCACGCTGAGTACACAAATGAAGAATAACGAAATCCTTGCAATAACATATCAACAAATATGTTTCAAAAGCCACACTGCGATTATACTAATCATTTCAATATACATACATCAACGTGAAAACTGGAAGCCCAGAAAATTCCAATATATTCTACCTTGACAAAGTCAGGCGTCCGTAAAGTATCGGGTGTCTAAAAAGGTACCCCCTTTGACTAAACAAGGAACGAAACGATATCGGTACTTTCTGATTACATAGCTACATTTCTCAATCTTTAACTTGAATGCTTTGAATACCTTGCATTTGACAATCGTCCATCAAGAACAGGAGATACGAGTTCTCAAAGTCAAAAGTTAGGGTGCAAGTGCAACTGAAACCAGAGGTTATGAAAAGGGCCTAGCCATGATGATTTGATATCACGGGTATCTTCCAAAAGGAATTTTCAACTTCGCTTTTCAGATTTTACTTTTGAAAAGAATTATACCTTGAGATGCTTGAATTGTCATTGAAGAATAGGAAAAGGGGGACAGCACGCTTATTTGGAGAGGTGGCAGGAGCTTATCATCTTCAGCCCATCTTTATTCTATTCGTTACGGTCTTGGTCATGTGTTTATAATTCTTTTCGAGAACAAAACTAAAATTTAAAGTTCAAAGGTCCTTTGGATAATGCCCATGATATCACGTCATGGTTAGGCCTTTTCCCAAAACCTCTAGTTTCAGGTCCACTCTAAATTTTGTGAGCCAGTACATGTATTTTTTACAAGAAACTAAAAATTTAGGAAAAGAAACTCAGAGAAACTCAGAGTTTTAGTTAGAGTTTGAGTTATTTAAGAAACTCAGAGTTTCTTACGAGTTTCTTAGAGGTTCCACAGCGATCTTCATGTTCACTAACTGTGCCCTTGTAAACATTTTAAACCAAGGTTTTTTCAAGCCTGCCCAATGTTTAAACATTACTGGCGTACCTTCCGAGTAATATGATACAGGAAACAAGCGAAAAAGAAATAAGAATGTGCCAAGTATTTCTTTCATCAAAAAGAAAATAGTTTCTTAAGTTATATTTTCTCAGTGCTAGAGTATCTTAAGTTTTTGACGATCTGAGAGTAGAGTTTCTTTACAAATACAAAAAATTCGTGTATCTCTGGTGATTGGTACATTGGTGGATGCTCTTTAAATGCAAGGTACGCAAATTTAAATAAGAGATTCACAACTTTAGATGTGGACTCAGGAAGTTCCAATATCTTACAGTGTTGTTTTTTCCTCCAGTCAAACGGCGGTACTTTTTTCTGAGTCACTCAGTACATGAGCAAAAAATGTTAATTTTTCATACACCCTCCCCATTGGTCGCTCTTTGATAAGGATAAATACTTGATTTGATCTTAAACGTACGCTTTTGGATTTACTCCCGACCCCACCAGTGCGTATGTACTTTATAGATGCTTACTAGGGAGAGTGCCTCTTCGGGGGAAAGATCTTCTCTAGACAAGGGTGCATTTGAGCGAATAAAACATAATAAAAGTTAAATGTGAATCATAAGAAAAGTTAAAATAAATATGCACTTGTGCGCTTGTTCTTTTTTTAACTTCACAAAACTAAAATTTAACGTTCCATCTAGGAAACAGTATGGGACAAAGGAAACAGTTTTGATAATGGGAGATTAACTTCGTGCTCGCAAAATTGGGGCCAAAAATGTTTGAAATTTAACAGTATTTAAGTAAACGATTCAATATCTCAATAATAAGTATTCTGGGTAAACAAAAAAGTGAAAAGAGAAAGACTATAATAAAATAAAGTAACAGACCAAACAGAGTAATTTTAACGTTGATTGTTAGCTAAATGCTGCGAAATCATTTTCTACTGTTTTTGCGACAATGTTGGACATCTCAAATTTGCAAAAAAGGCTTTAGTGCAACTACGCGCTCCCTCCTTTTGGCCTGTCTGTTACCGTCCTTTATACAACCTTATTTTTGGTTCATTTTGTGTGGGTTACACGGAAGGTACCATCATATGATTACTAAGGTATTTCATCAAGTGTCTAATAAATGGAATAGAAGAGAACAAAACACCTGTAATTTTCATGAGATGTCCTGGTTTAAATCATTCTATCGTTTGCATTCTTCGCATTCATAAAAAACACCTCCATTGAAGAAATGAATGGGAATTTGTGCACAACCACGATGATACAGTCTGCGACAAGCATAGCATTCGGCTAGAACGTTCATTGGATTATTTCCCTCGTCAGCAAAGTTTGGCAAACGGCAAATGGCACATTGTAATTCGTATGAAAAAACTTCACTGGTGCGCTCTGGCTCTGTGATGTTGTCCCCTGTTGGGAATGGGAGGAACTTCTTTCCTTCAATACAGTTGTGAAGATGTTCTCTTGTCTGATACTCGTCAAATGTAACTGTTTCAGGGTCAATTCCGTGTAACAGAGACGTAGCATTAGCAATGGCAAATAAACCACAATTAGTGCCATTGGTTTGTTGTTGAACTGCAGCAACCCTAATGCACAATTTCCTACCCATACCGGGTGCGCCAAAATAAACTATGCACGTTTGGCAGGCCACGATAAATCGTAAACAGGACCGATTTTGAAGATTTGTGACTTAATAGTTAGCAGAAAGCCTGAATTAGATTCCAGGATTTTTTGCAAATTTTTCTGTTTTCAGTTTTTAGAGCTACAAGCGAGTTTCTTAAAATTTTCCTTTTCGAAGACACTGAAAACGATCAAAAAACATCGATCAAGCTTTCTAAAGAATCGATTTGAATGGACAAAGAGAAAACTTTTTCGTGGCTATTTGGGATTTAGAAATCGACTAATTGTAAGGTGCTTTATGAGAGTTCGTACTATATTGGGAGAAATGAAATAATATTTTAAGGATATAAGGAATGTCTTTTCTTTTGTAATATCATTGAATTTATGCTTTGGTGCAGGTTGTGTTTCTGTGTCAAGGGGGTTAAAAAGACAAGCGAGAAAGCGGCATGGGGCCAGCAAGCATGGAGTCTTGTTACATTTTTGATTTTGTGACTGCTTTTGGGGCAGTACTTTATTGTAACTACAACAGAATTTCGCAACAGGCCAATCGTTGAAATAACGCTCATGCAAAAGTTTACAATAATCAATTTCCAAATCTCCAAATCACGCTGAAAATGTTTTCCCTTTGTCCATTCATGTTGATTCTTTAGAAAATTTGATCAACGTTTTTTGATGGTTTTCAGTGTTTTCGAAAACGAAAATTTTAAGAAACTCGCTTGTAGCTCTAAAAAGTGAAAACGGAAAAATTTGTAAAAAATCCTAGAATCCAATTCAGGCTTTCTGCTATAGATTAAGTCATAAATCTTCAAAATCGGTCCAGTGTACGATTTATTGTGGCCTGCCAAAAATGCATAGTTTATTTTGGCGCACCCGGTATAATGGACAATTGAGCATATCTGTTTAACAACATGAGAAGGAATGTTTCCACAATAAAGACTATCATATATTGTGAAATATCCCTCTCTGCAACCGATATTTGATGTGCATATCCAATGAAGAGATCCAGTATGAAGAATTTGAACGAATGTTCCTCTTTGGATTGAAAATTGTAAATATGGTCCAAGAGTTGTGTCCTCAAGGCCTCCTATGTCAGGAAATTGTGCGTGCAAAATGTTCTGAGCTATGCTTATAAGATTGTCAGTTAGCATACTGTTATAGTTCCTCAATAACAAGGTATCTTCAACACTAACATTCCTTTTCTTTCTTTTGGAATATTCGCCAGTACCAACTCCTGTTATCATGATGTCTTCAGCATCTTCTCCTGATTTCTTTGATGGAATTCTTTCTTCCTTGGGAAAATTTTTTCCCACAAAGAGTGGCGGGATCTCTGTTTCAACGGATTCCTTTTTATGTGCACCCTTTTTCTTTTCAGGAGCAAACTTCTTCAGGAATTCTTGTGCACGTGGACGGTTTCTTGTGGCAGAGATTCCACATCTCTTAAGATAGGAGGTTTTCTTCTTATTGCACGGCAGTGAAAATGTCTTTTTTCTTCCCAAGGTCACTTTTGCCCTTCTTCGAATCCATGCCTCTTTTTTCTGCATCGACTTTCGCAACGGCAGTCCTTCAATAGAACGCGGCAAAATCTTATCTACCCGATCACATGCTTTTTGGAGATGATCTTTCAATGACACAAGGTGATCATAATTAGTGATGTCATAGGTTGCAGAAATCAGGCTTTTTGCGAGTTTCCTGCAAGCCTCAGCAACAGAGGAACAGTCATGGGAAGTTTCTTTTCCAACGATTTTCATGTCATTCTTGTCACCTTTGTGTCCTCCATCAATATCTAAAGACTTTGTGCCAATAGTAGGTTGATCTGAGTCATCCACCATACCAACGTTACCATCTGCGATTTCTTCATTTGGACAATCCCTTCCATTTGTGGCTTCCGCGTCAATGGTAGTTTCTTCTTCAGTCGTGGCTTCCACTGGCTCCTTTTGAAAAATGAGCATTGCATTCTCATCCAAAGTGAAGAAAAGATTATTTCGGTAAGATTGCGGCAAGTGATTCCAAGAGGCCTCTGGGTATTTCTGAACTATATAAAAGAAATGCTTGCAAGGGAAACATGTCAAAGAAAAGTCTGGGCACGTGCAGCGTGGCCACCCATTTTCGCCACTAAACTGTAAATGGTACACGCTGCTACTTAGAGAAGACTTCAGCTGAAAATTCTTGGATTGAATGTCTGCTTTCATGACTAACTTCCCTTGGAGCTCAGATGCATTATCAATCCTATCCATGCAGTGTATAACGAAATCTCTAGGACGGTCATGCAAATATTTCGGAACTTTCCCACTGTAACGTCTGTACAGCGAACTAAACTTCGTGTTCAACTCAACGTAACTGAAAGGAAAGATACAGTAACTTTTAGTACAAAGCATGTTCTTAAAATCCACATACAACTGCTTGTGAATGAATGTTTATAAAGTATACGCAAAGTACACTTTATTTTTATCCCAATTCATCTTTGCTCACATCTTTAAACGATCACTATTCGTTTCACAACAGCATACTGCAGATCGTTGAAAAGGAAGACCACAAAAAACAAACATTCAAAATCTAACCTTTGGATAATGCTATTTGTTGTTATAATGATGGTAATAATAATAGTACTGCCATTGATTTGAGCTTTCCGAAATAATCGCTTTTCGAAAGGTGGATTTTTTGCAAGGGAAGGTCTTTACACAATGTTACGAATATCCCAATGTTCCCAAATGCCCGAATCGACCCTTGACAACAGTCAATATTCACAAATCATTCAAAAAATATTTTGAACCACGCTTTATGCATCCACCGATGCTGACAGACAATTCTGATAATATCAATCAAATAAGTATGTACCTTTTGTAGCTTTGAGGGAAAAATTCTTTCATTAGCACTGTTAACATACCACTCAAGGTATTATTTCTATTCCTTTTGAGGTAATCATATTTGAATGCTTTATTCTGACGTTCAACACCATTGTTAGTGTTCACTCCGACGAGGAAAAGTTCTTTTCGAAAGCACCAGGCCCAACGCTATGAAAAGAGAAGCAAAATGAGAAAATTACAAGAAAATAATGATAAGCAAATTTTGGACAACAATTTATGATTTTTGGAGACAAAATCAACTTCGGGCGAGGTGAGATATACCGTACGCCCTATTTGTTTATACAAATTGGTGTAGAGCATAGATAAACTTGTTAAAATTGTCTGCAAAGCTGCTTTCACGTGCAACAAGAGTTATTTACCCTTCATATATTATATAGTTATGAACTGTTAATGTTTCTAGGCACACTATGGTTAACGGAAGAGAGCATCATCTCAATATTGATTCCTTAATTTCAAAGTATTAAATGTCGAAAGATATCATAAACGTGCTCCATGATAAGACAACCATACTCCAAGGGTTTTAAATAAATTCTAGACACCACAATGTTGCCAATTCGCTGAATATGAACGGAGTTACGAGCATTTGAAGTCCAAGTTTGTGCTAAAGCTGAAAGCAGAGACTCCACAATAGCATTTGCAGCGATAGTAGCATTAGGCAGTTGTTTGTTTTATGTCTCGTTTGTTTCAGAGAAACCAAATTGAATTTGGAAAGGAATTTCAGTTACCTTTCTCCAACATTAAATCAAGCATAACGATGTTGTGAGGAATTTGACTGAGCATGGTTTGAACTGACTCACTCTCTCATTGATTAAATTTCCATTTTTGATTGTTTCAGGTTATTCACAGGTAGATTTTGACAATGTTTACAAGAATTGGGTTACTTTTGAAGTTCTACATTTAGTTTGCTCTGATATTAAAAATGGGTATGACACTGGAAAAATCTTCTTTCACGTCCATTATAGAAGTGCTTTTGCAAAGAAGTCATTTAACAGGGTCTCTGGTTTCAGCTTTTGCACAAACTTCATCTTTAGAAGCTCATAACTCAGTGAATTTTCATCGTATTTGCAAGAATCTGGTACTTGAAATTAATCTAACATCTTACCGGGTGTCACAAAAAATGTATACAGATTTGGTTGACTCCAGCGATGTGAATTTATCTTTAATCAATGGCTAATCACTCTCAAAATGTTCCTTGATAGTTAACTTGAACATATATACCTCGTTTGTTGATATTAGTACTTTGAGAGCAGACATGTTGATCTTGAAAGCTCAAATTTGCCTCTTCTTGCAAACCAGAGCTTTGGCCTTTTGGCCTTAGCAAATTCCTGAAGCACATCGAAATTAAGAACTGAAATTAATGCAAAATTAAGAAACTTCCCAATGGGTGACCGGGTGTCTATGTTCACGTTAACTATCGAGGAACGTTATTAGAGTGATTAGACATTAATTGAAGCTAAATTCACAGCACTTTTTTGGGACACCCGGTAAAAACAGTTGTTTTCCATGGAATCTATTCTTCAAAGTATCGTTATTTTAAAACAATTAATAACGTGCGGAGTAACGCTTTTGGAACAACCTGAATATCTCTTCAGAACCAGTGAGTTTAATATTCATGCAAACATTCATGACAAACCTCTTTTATCAGCAGCCAGTAACGAGAAAACCACGTTCTTAGTTTCTCGGTAGAATTCTTGGTCCATAAAGCAGATAACTGAAACACTTTTAAGCATTCATTAAAGCTCTTCTCATCAGATGCAGTGGCCATTTTACGAAGATGCTTCAATACATCTTCCTTGATCAATGAGACACCATTTGCCGCAGCATTGCACCACCTTAGCCATGCCTGCTCTCGGTGGAAATCACATACTAAAACTCTGCAATCTGAAGGAAATTTTCACTGTCAGTAAATTGCCAAAAATATGTGATATGTGCAATAGATACCTGTATAATCTTTGTATAACTATTAAATTTTGATCAAACACGGAATGGTCATGGAATAACAATATAAGAATTCGAAGACATGAAAGAAAATAATGTTTCTGATCACACTCTTTATCCTCCGTTTTATATTAGAGCTACGGCTTCCTGCCAGCACACCAATATCTACCTGTATAATATCAAAAACATTGTTATAACACCAATAATTCTTCATGTCAATTTGACAATATATGAAGTGGTTAGTAGCTCATATTTTCTTCAATGCAAGGAAATCTTTGTCTGCATTCATAGTTTTGCTTGGTTCAAAATGCCGACATTTGGTTTGCGACGTTAGACCAGTTGACGATCACTGAATGGTAGTTTATTGCATTGATTTCTTTTCCAATCTGATTGGGATAATCGGGGAGGGAGATTAACTAGCAAAGGTCTCAAATAAGAAATTGATATTTTTTTGTCTCATACTAGTGTCATTTTTTATATAGATCTTATATGAATTTGTAATCTTATTGACCAGCCAACTTCAAATCAAATTTTAAATTTTCATTTCATTCAAAATCTAAAGAAAAATAACAATAACAATAATAATGATAGTAATAATAATAATAATAATAATTATAATAATAATAATGATAATAATAATGATAATAATGGAGTGATAAGGTACAATACAATGGGTTTGCTACTTTCTTGAACAAACTGTGAATACTTCTTTAAGTACCTGTAAATATGCTTTCCAGTGCATTGATCTCCTCATTGCAATAATCTGTCATGAAGCAGGTTGGTTTCCACTCTGGATTCCAAGTCTTGAGTATATTTAATGCATTTCTGATTGAATCTGTCTTTTCATCTTGTGTGATAAAAGAAGCAACAACCACATAATTGACATTGGTTTTGACAGCCAAGAAGAACAGCGGTAATGAGTATTTTGTAGTTCGATAAGTTGCATCAAGCAAGCACAGATGATTGCCATATCTTTTGAGCAACCTTTTCTGCCATTCTGTTTGACAAACAAACATGAAATGTTTGACTGCATTTGTTGTGACAGGCTTTATATCATCTAGTTCTGCATCTTCATCATCATTTTGCTGCTGACAATTATCAAGATCTTGGCATTGGAAAAAAGCTTCCTCTTTACCCATGATATCGTGCTGTAACTCATACAGTTGCAAATAAAAGCTGGTTGATGGGCTTTCTTCTTGCCAGTGTTTCACTAGCTCTTCCACATTTTCCTGGTCAAGTTTTGAATACCGCATTTTCACTGAAGCCTTGTACATGTAGTTCCTGATGTCTAACTTTCGTGGAAAGAACTGACGGTTCAAGGAACTAGGCACAGATTTATTTTTAAACAGATTATTTTCCACAAAACTTTGTATATGCCTCTGCATTTCTTGCACATTCCGAACTCCATCTTCAACCAATCTATGGATTTCTTCGATGATGCGAGGATCAACTCTTTGATGAAAAGCATTTCCCTAAAAACAACAGTACAAATTTGAAAATGAGACACATCTGTATGGGTGCACAAGTATAAAATTATTGAGTTCCTTTAACAGTAAATGTCTCTGGCATACCAAGGTTTGATATACAATATATTTGTACCTTAAAAATAAAATCAGTAACCATTAGCAGTCTTTGCTGTCATGATCATGATCATGATCATGATGATCATGATCATGATGATGATGATGATGATCATCATCATCATCATCATCATCATCATCATCATCATCATCATCATCATCATCATCATCAATTTATTCACAGTAAGCAAAAATTAGAAATTGCTAACTTACAGCTGATCAAGGCATACAATACTTATACTGTATGATTTGCAATACATATACGTGCACTATCAAAATTTTAGATGGATGCTTCATTTTCTAAGTCATAGATCCTTGATACTTTTGACAAGGTTCATGAAATTGGAACACCACTTTCCTACAAATAATGATTCCTAAATTCTTTACAAATGGATAAAAAGAAGTAAATGTTGCAATTGACAGTTAAATATGAAGCCATGATTTCTACATTCCAGAGTTTGGATGGGATTGGATTTGAAACACTTTTGCATGGCAAAAATTCTCACAGTAGGGGAGACCGGGGACAATTAAAACAGGGGGCAATTGTAACAATGACACTCACGCCTTGCAGACAAGTGCAAAAAATCTGATATTTGCACAGAACATGCACATTATAACCCTCTACATACGACTTGAGATACAAGAATATTCATCCAAATTTGCAAGACTTTCAGTGGAAAAACAATCATGCTTTTGAGTACGAAAGTAAAAACGTGCTTTCACCGTAAATTTGAGTCTGAAAGATTTTCTCTCAAGTAAAATATTTCATTTTCACATCACATATACTATTTAGGATCAAAACTACGTTAAAACTTGTCTATTTATCTAAACAATTTATCTATATATATTTATCTTCAAGAGCACAATTAATCATTATTGAGATGATATGGCTGATTTCCCAAAAAGTGTTACAATCAACCCCAGTCTTCCCTACTGTGGAAATATCTCACTCGTTAGGTGAAATAGATATGGCTTGAAACCCATGAATGAAGGGTCAGCCACCACATAGGATGTTGTAAAACTAAATTTTTGCCTTGTCTCTTTATAATCTAGATTGGATATAAGGATCCAAAGATTGCAAGGAATAGAAATAAAATTTACCTGTCCAGTTGGGTGGTTGTGGTCATCATTAGATGGGAATATAACCAATATTTTCCTTTCAAATCTCATTGATGAAACATCCAGGGAGTTATGCAATGATTCACGAAGATTTTTGGATGAAGTTTTCCTGCGTTTTTCAGAATCTTGGAGGATCTGCAACAGAATTAAACAATACATTCAATAACAGCATATCTTAAAAACTAATAATAGACTAAAATACTAAAGACTTGTAGCAACTTCTCCTTTTACAAAACTGAAATTTCTAATAAATGTTTATCTTTATAATGTATACAATACAGACTGTAAAAAGTTATACAAGCATAAAAAGAATGAAATCCTGGCATAAAGCTTCATATTTAACACGGTTTTCTTCTATCAAGATTCTAAAAAGAATTTTCGACAATTTCTTTTGCGACAGGAATTTTCAAAGATACTTAATGTTACAGTTGACTTTGTGCATCAATACAAACAATGTTCTTTAAAAATTTGCGATAACCCGACGAGAATTATTGAGTATTATGGAAGCATTAATAATTTTTAGCAAGAACTATTGGTAATAACGAATTTGATGTACTGTATACAAGGTCCATATTGTAATTGATTCAATGTCCTGACACAATCATGCATGTCAATTGAAGAAAAAATATTTAATTGTCAATATACAGTATTCAAAAGCTACTTCTGATTAATCCTTGCCTTAAAATCAGGAAACTTCACAATTTCTTTCATGTGAATTTTTGCTTTGCAGCCAAATTTCATTGAACCTTGGACCATCCGTCTCGGCTTTGTTTGCATGTGGTCTGTGGTATTCTGAAAAGAGTTGTTACAAGAATAAGTTTCGTGCATTCGCCTTTTCATATCATTAAATTATATACAAATACAATAGCATTGTTTCCAAGATCTGAAATTTCATCTAAAAAAAATTGTAAATGAGGGGGTGAGGGATGACTTGCCAGGAAATGTTAAATTGGAGGGATGACTTGCCAGGAAATGTTAAACTGGAGGAAAACCTTTCTTATAATTTTATGGATTCTAAATATGAATTGAAAACTAGGTTCTAAAATCCCCACTGAAGGTATTGCTGATAAATTAACACAAACAATCAAATATCAAGCCTCATTACACACGGCACTTCATATATACAGTAAAATCTTCTCCTCATATAAGAAACAAGCAACAAGAAATGGTAGGCTCAATTTTTCAAAATCTAAGAAACTACCCAATTGAATTGAAAAAGCTAAGAAATCCTTATAATTCGCAAGATGTTTATCACTTAAGTTATACTGCAGCAACTGTTATTTTGACTTTATTAGATTGCGAATTACAGTATGTTATTACTTGTTTTGAGATCATATTCAGTAAGCTGAGTGCCCTTCTCCAAAATCAAAAATATAAGGAACTCATCAGTGACTTTTGGTAGCGAATGGCTCCTACAGTAAGTTTAAGAAACTATTTATGAGCCCTGGACCTTGGTTTCTGATAAAGGAAATTGAGTGTCTACCTGCTTTTTGGATTCTTCGTATTTTCGCTTTTGTGCAGCTTTGCGGTCACAACCATGCTGGCAGTCAAACTCTTTCCTTGATAAAATCATATAAGGAATACCATCAAAAGGCATGTTATTGTCCTTCCACAGAACTTCATGTTTTTTATCTTTGATACCTGGAATTAAATATTGGAAAACATTTGTAAAAGAATAAGAAGTCCAAGTAAACATACTTTAAGAACTTTGGGATGAAATTGATATTGGGGGGCTGAAGCCAGATGCAAGTGAAGCGAGCAAAATGGGATGGGGCTTGCCCACGGGAAATCATTTTACAACCACACCCTTTAGATCATTGGAAAACACCCTTGTTTTGAAGAATGAGCCATCAAAGGACCAGCGGATGATGACTTATCTTGAGAAATCTTGAAAACGGAACTAATGAAGCAATTAGAAATAGATTCGTTTTTACTGTAGTTGTATAAAATATACATTATTTTACAGCTTGATAACTCTGATAACTTCCATGCCATACAAATCTTCACTTCATTTGATCTTATTTTCCATAAACTTATAACCCTCAGAACCCTATTCAGCGAGAAAGGAACAAATGTTACAGTAATAAATTATTGGTGGGCCTGTTATAATATGAGGTGCTCAGGTTGTAGTTTTGAGACAATTAGTTATTATTCTACAAACCTTAACAGGCACTGAAATTTCATCATCAAGCTATTTGAATGAAATACCTAACCAAAGTAATGCAGGGCAGGGATGTGTTGTTTGCAATAATTAAGAAAGAGTGGCTACATAGAAGAAGGTATGAAAAGTAAATCCATTACAGATCTTTGCATAATTCTGCCCAAAAAATGAATTTTAATCAATCAAGGTATATACTTGACTTGCTACAAGTCTTCGTTTCCGTTCTGTCCAGTGGTTCTGGCTCGTACGTACCGCGCCGAAGGCGCAACATGCGCGAAGCGCGAGGGCGGCACAGGAGGGAGAAAAAAAGACTTGCTACTCTCGTCAGCTCATTAATATTCATGAAGTTGAAATCTAGATAGAAAACACGGGGGTGGCTGCAAACATGAGTAGTGTGTTTCTCAAAGATAAACATGGCGAAACAGCCATGTGAGAAAACGCCTCCAGTAACGCCGGTGAAATTACAGACATTTATTTCACCTAGTGCTCACAATATTTGTGCAATATTCTCCAATGACATCTCATCGAAATTCAAAAAATGTTGCAGATGGACGTACCAAAATATCAGAAGGAAAAAGAGGAAGCAATGTGAAGATCATATTGGAAAGCTACCTTGGTGAAGACATATCCGAAACAGAGGATCTGCCATACGTGTGCAAAAATTGTTTCAGATCTGTTTCTAATGCAAGTAAAGCTTCGAATAAAAGCAAAGAAAGGTTCCTGCAAGTTCGAGAAGAAATCAAAGGGAAATATTTGCGAACAAAGGCGAAACGATGTCGCGCATCACAAGATCCAGGTAAAATGAATGACCATGTTAAAAAGCGATCGAAAAAATCCCTTCAATTTCAGTGTGATGCAGAAGCTCCCAGTCTCAGCAATCCACACAACGAGGCAAATGGTGATGATTACTGGACCGGGTTTATGAGAGACAGTGATGTTATTCAGAAACAAGAACCTCAAGCTATGAAGGTAGGTATTATATTATTGACAGTCGATGTAATAAGGAGTTCTTGTTCATACACAATAATATACAAGCAACTATCCAAACGTTGATGATGGTTTTTTGACTACACAGGTATGATTTTTCACCATACCTGTTGATAAAGTCTGAATTAAGAAATTTTTTCTCTCACCTTATATTATATTCATAGCGTGAAGATAAATAATTTTTGTAAAGAAAAGAATGTAGTCTACCAGGCACACAGTAGACATACACATATTTTTTATGAGAAGCTAAAAGCTTGGGCCAGTGCTAGTTGTGAGATTTTGAGTTCTGGAAGTTTCGTAAAAGTTTCTTGAAGGTTGCATACTGTAACACTCCTCATGTTTTCAACCTGAGCCCTCATGAACATTTCAAACCATTTTTCAAAGCCAGTGTATTGACATTACTCAACTGCCAAATAATATGCAGGGCCGTAGGAAGCTTCTGCTGATTGGGGGGGGGGGGGTTTCCCATACAATACATACAATACATAAATCAAATACAACTATAAATTTGACAATTCGTAATAAGATAGAATTTCTTACAAAATAATATGAATTGAAGTATCAATTTCAGGTAACATTTGTATCACCCTCATTCACTTGGGAAAAGGAAATAGCAAAGGAACAACATGGCCTTTTGCAAGCAGTTTGCAATACCAATTACAAAGCCATGGTCAATATCATATGGTCTTCTGAGGAAGGAAAGACCAGCATGATTGACATAGTAGGAAAAGCTATTGACAAAGAGGCTATGGATATTTGCTCAAACAAGCCTACATCATTTCGAATTGATGACATGGAAGATTTTGTTTTATCATTTAAAGATCTTTCTGCTGAACTAACAGAGAGGGCTAAGATTCTTACAAAGTGCCTAACCTCTGCATCACATAATGAAAGAAACCTGCGAAGAAATAAGCTGAAAACAATTGAATCACTTACTCCTAATCTGGTATATGCAGCTGGACTACTATTTCAGTCTAGAAATCAAAGGGTTAATGCAATTCAGGTAACAAATTCATTGATTTTAAGGCGAGGGGGGTCGAAGCAAATGACATTTAAAAGGTTAAATGCATGTGGTGTCTGTACTTCATACAAGCAAGCCTTGAAGTACCAACTTGGCATAGCTAAAGACAGCAGTATTGCTATTAAATCCTGGAAGAAAGAATTTGAAGATGCTAATGCAAGCACCACAGTTAATAAAGATATCATTCACATTGATGATAGCCTTACTTCTGACACTGACATATTAAGTTCTCTTGCTTCTCCTATTGGTGTTTGTAACGGTGATGCTCCGTTGGTTACTCATCCAGCAAATGATGACTGTGGTTCTACATTGTCTGTACTTCAAAGTTCCAAAATGGTAGCAACCAAAGAAGTGACAGGTTATGTGATTGTTGGGGATAATCTTGATATGAGAGAGAAATCCCGATACACCTCTAAAGGTCACAGTAACAAAGACCATCATCTGTTTAATCTCTTGGCCTTGAAGAGGCGAATCAATCTATCAGAGCAAAGTAATAAATCAAACAAGTTTAATACAGATCATAAACCAGAAGTTACAGAGTTTCTACCTAGCATAGATGATAACCGAAAGCTACGACATGAATTCAAGTTTCTGATTGGACAAATACTGGCAAAGTATATACCAGAATTAAGCTGGATGTCAGAAATATTACCAAAAACACTGTATCACAAGTATCAGCATCAAGTACACAAAGTTTCAGAATCAGTAAGTTTTAAGCTTTTTTTGCTAGATTGTTTTTGGGTACTGGAGTTGTGCTGTTCAGAACAATTTCAAGATTCATGATTTAAAATTTACTATGATACTGTAAAGAAATCTGATAAACTTATTGTTTGGTCATTTCTAGGTTTGTCTTGGAGTCCTAAACAAGAGTGAAAATGACACAGCTGGAATCATTGACATAATGGCATTTATTCAAACCTTTGTTCCAAATGTTGAAAATCCTGAACGCGCTGCAATAGTGAGCTTTGGTGACCTTTTGACGGTTGAACGAGAGATACATGCACAAGAAGATAGGCGGAATGCTAGAACAACAGAAAAGAAATTCCAAGGCATAATTCCTTGTCTAACGGATTTCCATTATCTTGGAAATTTTATGGAGGTAATATACAGCATACTGTACTTTCTATAACAATTTCAAAGTCTCAGTCTGTAAATAATGTAGAAGGCAAGTCTAGAAAACATATAAATTTCAAGCTACAGGAGAGGCAAGGAGCAAATCATTGATTTTTTACCTGTATACTAACAGTATTACTGTATGGACCTGACAATAATTGCACTTTGCACCACCTGCTTGAGTAAAACTGACAGTTTCAACCCTTAAAAGGGCTATCCCATCCCTCTGTTATTAGCCCCCATCAAGCATCCAGAAAGTTTTATCACCAAAACAATTTTTAGTTTTTGGTACTTCAAAATTTTCACGGTGACGGTGGGATAGTTTGTGATCTTGTTTGGAATGGATTATAGAAAGCATCTGGGAGTTTTTTCATTGTTGTTCATGTACAAGATGCATCAGTTGTAAAATTTTCAATTCATAGTCTGTTTTTTTTTTAAAATGTTTTGCCATCTAATTACCATAAGGCTCTTTATGAATCAGTTTCTTGTATAAAAAGGTGTACTGTATTTCTTTTCATGTCCAAAGGTTGTGTACAAGATACTGTATGAACGAAATTCATCAGGAGACATAGGCACACTGTATCAAGCACGCAACTTCCTACATGCAATAAACAGTCCTCACCATCCAATGGATGATCCTGATGCTGCAATAGATTTCATAGAAAAGTATACCATATCACTGATCCTTGCGTGTTACAAAACGAGTGAAAGTTGTTTGGGGGTTGAAGAGCCAAGATTGAAACATGAGAAGGAGCAAACAATGGAAAAAATTCTATCGCATATAACTGACAAATATGCTTTGCCACAAACACCTGATTTTACTGATTTGAAAAAAGGGCTAGTTTGTAAAGTCTGCAATAAAGCATTCAAACGCTTAACAGGTCTTCGCAAGCACAGTTTTGAAAAACACAATGAAGCACCCAAAGACCAAATTGTGGCCCAATTTCCATGCCCACACTGTCCAAAGACCTACAAAAAAAGAGTCAACCTCAAATCGCATATGCAGGCAAAGCATGATGGAATTACCAGCTTTGTCAAAGAACCAGAAACTTCAAATGAAACTGAAGTGGAAGCAGAGGACTGCATATTCAATTATTCAAGAAATGCTCTTGCACTTGGTTTACTTTGCCTTGACTTTGTAAATGCAAGAAAATCAGGAGATGGTGAAAGGGTCCTGACACTGTACAAGTTCATGATGCTCTTCTTCAAACTGACAGGAAGCACAAAGTATGCTTTCTACACCTTGTATACACAAGCACAGGTCAACTTCTTGGTCCCAGATGATTGTGCAAAGACAATAACTCATGAAAGGTTTGTCAATACTCAAGGCAAAATGCACACTAATGTTGAAATTGACAGATTCATGGAGCATTGGAACAAAAAATTCAAATCCGACTGCAAAGGAATGGTGGGAAAGCTGACCCAAAAAAGCATTGACCGTGTTAGTGGGTCATATGAGGCTATGGATAGACTTTTTCAGTCATTTGATAGCGAGATATCTGTCTACAAAGGAAAAGGGCAGCACAAAAAAGTTGATGCAACCACAGATGTAGTAGAGCTTTCAAAGCAATTTGTTGAGCACAAAATCTTTGAACGCATTGTTGGACGTCAACATAGGGCTTTCCCCCAGTTCAAGGAAAATACTTTGCAAGACCTCAATACCATGGACCTGAGTAATTGGATAGAGAAAAGTGTGGATCGAATATCAAATTTTGCAGTGTTTCAACAGTTCAAGAGGAAATAAGAACAGATACCAAACATTGTTTACATCATAGTATGTATACAGTAGATTTATTTCATGTGACTCATGTTATACAGTATACAGTACATACTGTCTGTTCACAGGAAATAAATAAGATGCACTGACATGGCTGGTTTCTCTGTCTTTCTATGCCTAACTTTCATGGAAGCGAAGTTAACACCAAATTCCATTTAAAACAAATTTCAAGTCTTTCCAAGCAGCATCCAACTATAGCTTGAAAAAATGAGTGCATCTGAGTTATCTATTGAGCTTTTTTTGTTGTGAAAAAGAAAACACCTGCCCATACGAAAATACAAGGCCATAGGTAATAGCCATGTACAAGCCTTGTAGTTATGGCCTTGTAACCTTGTTATAGCCTGGAATAGCCTTGCTCTAGCCTTGTAAATGGCTTGAAAAATGCTAATTGAGAAACTCAGCTCTCATATCGCCAAAAAATTAAGAAACCCCAGTACTGGAAAAGTATAAGTTAAGAAAATATTTATTTTGATAAAGGAAATCCTTAACATATTTTTATTTATTTTCACTTGTTTCCTGTATCATATTACTCGTAAGGTACTTGAGTAATGTCTAAACATTGGAAAGGCTTAAAAACCTTGTTTTGAAATGTTCATGAGGGATCAGGTTGTGAACATGAAGATTGTTATGGAATCCCTAAGAAACTCATAAGAAACTCCAAGTACTCAAAATCTGATAATTGTAAGAAAATTTCAGGACTGGACCATATTCTTAGTTTCTTATAAAAAATATGTGTAGCACACGAGACTGTGTATAATGTACAGTATATGAGTCTGAAAATAAGTGCTTAATTTAAAGTACAGGATGCAAATTAGCTGAAGAATCCTCTGTTGATACCAAGATTTAGAAGTCATGGGAATTCTACATCTGAATCGGTATTAGAAGAGGATTCTTCTGCTAATTTGCATCTGTACTTTGAATTAAGCTCTTCAAAGTCTAAAGATTCATCACAGGATGGATCAGAGTCTTCCTCGTGGTCGGTTTCATTGCTTGGCATGCAGGGGATAGGATTTGTCTCGGGAGAATTCCTGGTGAAGTGAGGTGAGGTTGTCTCAATATCAACATTTCCAAATTGTTCTCTGACTGAATTGATATTGTCCATAATTTCATCAGCAAGATTTTTGTTGAACAGAAGAAAATTTGTCTTGATGTCATCTGTTGAATGAATGAAATCAACACTTGAAACTATTGACTGGATGACAGAATGAGGGAAACCAGTTGCCATATCTACCCCGGTATAAATAGTGCTTAAATCAGAGCACAAGTGAGACCTCATGCTTTCAAGTCTACCATAGAGGGCATCTAGTCCTTCTTCGTTGACTTTTATCAATGTTTTAGTGACACAATGTGCATTATCAGACCTTGATGTGGTAACTGATCCTTCAATTTCATCTCGGCAGATGTTCAAAGACTTTACAGAACAGGTTTCTCCTCCAAAGCCACACTTACATGAGCATGCACAGATATCGCAGCAAAGGTGTTTAGGTAATACTTCCTTGAAGGAGCCTGGAAAATGTTCCAACATTAACTTGCGTCTGCAAATAGTAGTATTTTCAACATAATGTTTCATCTCTTTGCTTACAGGTCCCATTTTTGCATAATGAGGATAAACTATTAAAGTTGCAAAACTCTGGACACCTTCTCTTCCAGCCCTCCCAGTTTCCTGGCATAAATCATCCAAACTAGATGGTGGACCATAGTGTATTATGTTGTGTAGATTTTGACAATTAATTCCCATACCAAAAGCAATTGTAGCAAATAACACTCTGACTTCACCATTGGGGTCTGAAAAACTTCTTGTAATGTACGCTTTAGTGTCATCATCTGTTGACCCATGGAACATCTGGAAGGGCAATGAGTTAACATTGAAAAGACTTCCAAGCTCTTTGTCAAAAAATGAGTACAGAGTTCGCACGTGAGAATGGTTTCTGCAAAACACAAGGTACCGTGAACAATTTTCTTTATCACTTTTAATCTTTTGAACAAGCCAATGGAAAGTTTGCTCAATTGAGTTCTCTGTGGTTTTCAAAAGGTCTAGGTACACATTAGGACGTTCAGGAACACTGACAATTCTAGTTGGAAAATGCAGTTCTAAGTTGTTGATTATCTCCCGACCAACTTTTACTGTGGCTGTAGCAGTCAAAGCAGCAAAAGGAGTTGGCTTTCGAAGAAGAGATCTTAATTGTGAGATATCTGCATAACAGTCTCTGAAACCTTTCACCTTTTTACTGGTAATTCCCCTGCAAGATTAAAAAGAAATGAGATTGGAAAATGCAACCTTTTTAATCTGAACATTTTCTTCAAGACAAATCTGGGATTAATGTACAAGTATTTCTTTTATAAGAAATTGCCCATAAGAAACTTAACTCTCAGATCACCAAAAAATTAAGAAACTCCAGAACTGAGAAAATATAAGTTAAGAAACTATTTATTTTGATAAAGGAAATCCTTAACATATTTCTACTTTGTTTTCACTCGTTTCCTGTATCATATTACTCGGATGGTACTTGAGTAATGTCTAAGCATTGGAAATGCTTCAAAAAACATTGTATTGATATGCTCATGAGGGGATAGGTAGTGAACATGAAGATAGTTATGGAACCTCTAAGAAACTTGTAAGAAACTACGAGTACTGAAAATCTGATAATTTTAAGAAATTTTCAGTACTGGGCCAAATTCTTAGTTTCTTATAAAAAAATACGTGTATTGTGGGTTTCCTTGAAGCAGTTAAGGTTCCCTTTTCAAGGCACAATGTCAAGTGTGTGCGTGAAATTAGATAGTAAGGGCATAGAACAATTAAACACAAACATCTGCTTCAACTTTTGCAGACCACTTTTTAATTACTGATTGATAGCCTTGTGATTTTCTTCAAAGGTTAGTAGGTCATAAAAAGGCCATAATAGTAATTCATAATCCCTGCTACAACAAGGCTAAAACAAGGCCAAATTTACCCTTGTATTTTTGTACCACCAGATAATGTCAAATGTTATCAGATAATATAACTCGAATTTCAGTACATACTTCATCTTTTCAGTGCATACTTGAATTGGGATGAAGCTTAGAAATCAGGATTTACTAAGCTACCCAATTTTCTATGGCTACGAATGTCCCAACAACTCTCCTTGAGTCTTTCCCATTATTGCAAATATTATGGAAATTTTGGATGAGGTGCAACTTAGGCTGATTGATAAAGTTTTTACATACCATTTGATGATGCAGTGGCTTTCGTCCACAACAATGCATGCTAATCTTTCTTGGAACTCCTTGCTTCTGAAAACCGATCGAAACTTTCGGAGGATCGATTCTGGGGAGCAATACAGGAATGAGTAATCATTCTGTTTAAGCCTTGTTGGTGTCGTGGACGGGTCTTCCAAATTTATGGCCATAACATTCTTTTCAGTCAGAATCTGTATTTGATCTTTCATCAAAGACACGAGTGGGCTAATGACGATTACAAAATGGCATCCTGGTTTTGTTTGTGGCTGTATTGTTATTTGATTCATAAAATCAGTAGCATATGGTACTAGAAAGAAAATCAAAGATTTTCCTGAGCCAGTTGGTTTGGCAACAAAAGTGTCTTTTCCTCCAAGTATAGATGCAGCACCCTGAACCTGATGTTCACGTAAGGAATCATACCCTAGCTTCTTTGCAGCAAAACTGATCGCTTCCCTGATTAGGCTCTCCTTATTCGTGTTGCTCGCATCTTCGCAGCTTTCCGCCATTTCTTTCTTGCACGTCTCTGCTCTGTGTAGAAACACGACCCCCGCTTCGCTTTTTTGTGCAACTGAATTGATTGGCATTCTCTTTGTTCTCTTCCTCTCTGATTGGCCAAAATTGCACATCAAAGGTGATATGCCGCGGACAGAATTCTGTCCGTAACCTTTGTTAAATATTAATGAGCTGACGAGAGTAGCAAGTCTTCGTTCTTTCCCTCCTCCGCCGCCCTCGCGCTCGTTGCGCCTTCGGCGCGGTACGTACGAGACAGAACGGAAACGAAGACTTGTAGCAAGTCAAGGTATATACCCAGGCCAGTTTGCATTCTTTGTAGTGCGTGGGGAAGATGTTCCCGACACCAGTTTGACTGCTTCCAGTCGTACTCACGCCATAACTCTGTAAAAGCCCCAGCTGCAACAAATTAATTCATTATTTCCTACCCAATCTTAGTAGCCCCAAACCTTCAGATGTGCTAAAATATACTTTGGAATGAGCTCCCCCGCATCAAATTCAAAGAATGTAAACTGGTATCCAAGGAGTTGATGAATAAAAATGGAAGTTTTGAAAGTAATTTGATCATCCTACCCTAATCAGCGATGTACCCATGACTTCAAGGGGGGGGGGGCTATGGTTCACATTTTTAGTTTGTAATTTTGATAGACAAGACTTGTTGATGTCTGGTTGTAACGTTTCAACACAACCATTCAAAATATCTATGAAAGTAGCTCCAGCTTCATCTCAAGAGACTTTCTGTTGGAGACAAAAGTAAAATCAGCTAAGCCAGTAACAATCAGGCTCGACATGAGGCCTTTGAGTTCGGTAAAAGTTGTAGGCCTGCCAGTGCTAGTGCTAAGGCTAGTGTAGTGTAGGTAGGCCTTTTACATAACACTAAACTAACTTAGGCCAAATTTTTAATTACCTGAATTTCCAAAGTTTTTCTCTACTTTGAATACTGAAAAACTTGCAGTCTCTCGCTCTTTGTAATCTTCGACAGCAGCAATGGCTTCATCAATACTATCAAATGAGAAACAACTCTCACTGAGCTTACATCCCACGTCCATTTTTCTTTCTCACTCCAAACACTCCAAAAAGATAGAAAGAAGATGGCCGCTTCCCGCCTAAACTTGAACATACATGTGACATGTGACGAATTTGGTTGTCTCCTCGTTTTCGTGCGTTTTGTCGTTTTCGGGTTTTCGTATACTGTGACGTAGGCAGGTCCTTCTGATGGATGGCATGAAGTGGGCACCTCCATCCCAGTTTCATAAGATAATTCTTTCTTCTACCATAGATTGTAAACCACACGCCGCCGCGAAGTGCGGGGCAATCAATGACGAGGGTCCGGGGCGAGGCCCCCGGAAAATTTTGTAGGACCATGCCCTTTTGATCTTAGGGAAACGCCCTTTTTAAATATAGAAATACGCGCTTTCTAGATAGAAAACAACAGATGAAATCATTGACATGCATGTGAAAAACATCAATGCAAGGCTTTTTAACTGTATTGCAACTAGTATCAAAAATAGTAAAACTTGAAATGAGTCATATAAAAATGTATTTGAAATATATGATTGATCTGAACGCAACTGCCAAAGTATAAAGTCTAAGAAGTCAGCCTGCAGCATTTATAATGCTCATAGGGGAACTTTCCTTGACTTATCTTGGCTGTTGTTGTTCAATTTGTATCGATTAAATGCAGAGAGCTGAACCATAACCTTGCATGCTTGTAATGAAAATCGTTTCTGCAACTCGTTTAACAGAAGATCTAAAAATGGGAAATAGAATTCTTGCCTAAAAGTATCGATTGCTGCGGTGTTTTCTTCTTGATTTTGTGCAGCAATGCAGTGGCTGAAAGCTGCATCAATTACCGTTTGTCCGTCCGCTAATCTGGTATGGTAGGTACAGAACGCTTCCTTTTTCGTTGGCATCAAACTCTTCATGAATTCCGCAGCTGACGGCCTTTGCTTTCGCTCTTTCGACAAATTCTGCAAGCTTCTCCTCATTTCTGAATTCTTTCAGTTGACTGGTTAGTGCCTGTATTGCATCTACTGCTGTGACCATATCCATATCTTCTCGTTGTAAATACTCAGAGGCATATCTTGTGAGCATGAAGCATTCTCTCAAGATAGTTAGCTTCAACACAAACTGAAAAGAATTTAGTCTTTTCAGCAGCCCCGAACATGCACTGTTGCCGCCCTTCAGCTCTTGGACAGTTGAAGGGCGGCAACATGCCTGTAGTGCATTGTGCGTTGCTGCCAAATTGTCTTCTCTTGCTGTCCAGCGTGTGTCTGACACTGATCGAAGCACTGTTCTTCCTTCACTAATCTTATATGCCTTTAGGTATGTTTTGTACACCTCCTCCCTTTTTGGGGAACCCTCTAACTCTTTGTAGATGGCACCAATGGTGTTAAAAACATCTTGCACAGGCTCCACAGTGCATTCCGAGGCCCTTCCGCCGGAGAGCTATCTTCCGATCTTTTCACGCCAAGGTTTTTGGCGGAGATTTCGTGGGATTTATGGTCTGGCGGGCAGAATTGGCGTGGCGCAATATCTCGACCATGAATTAAAAAAACTGGCGTGGTATGGTATGGTGGCAATGGTTATTATACAAACCAGTATAATAGTCTTTTTCGTTGTCTGCGTTCTTTGTCACTTTGGTCAACACTGCAGCAAGAATGCAAAAATACAAGGCAATCTCTGCTCTGTTACAAACTCCCTAGGTTATGTTTTTTTGAAAACAAAGAAATATACTATTGTCAATACTTTAAGAAAACGGTCAGTTCAGACAGGAATTCTATACTGACATCTTGGTCATTGTGCAAGACATTTGATTTTGAAAGATAGTTATACTCAAACTGTATATGATCAAGATTTTATCAGATCCTTAGAAGTTATGTTTTGCTCAATGGACATTTTTGCAAATGAAGTCTCTTTCAGACCAGATTTTAAGGCTTTGTTTTGTCGAGAATATTCTAGAACAGGTTATAAATCAGAAATAAATAACACTTATGCATGCCATATTGTAGTCAACAGCTGAATCATCTTGCTTCGCCATTCGCCATTTTAGGCCTAATGACAAACATGTAGCCTCGTATTCATATAGAAATTGCGTAATCGTTTGAAATCGTAATCTAGACACGTAGAGGCTTATCTGGAACATTCTAGGGGTAGGGTGAATAAACACAAAGGAATTCCTTGGACTTTGGACAAATTAGGAGTATTTCATAATAATTTGAGTAGTCATGATAAAACAGCATTACGCAGCATTACGAGAACATTCTAAGCAAACAGTATAAAAGCTGTAGCCTTACTGTAGAGATGAGTGAGAGTGAGAGTGAGTGTGAACAGTGTGAATAGCATAACAGTATCAACAGTATTAACGTCACGTTAACAATAAAATCAGAGAGAGTAGATATACGCAGTTGTGATCAAGTGAGCTTCAACATCGAGATTCTTTGTGGGTCTATCTATCGTGAGTTTTTGTTGCGGATTAAAGCGTGATTCCCGACAGTTTAATGACTGCTTCGAAAAGGCTGAAGTTACAATATCTAATTGACTTACAACTACTGTTGTTTGTACTGGATTGCTATGCTTCACTCTTCACCTCAAGTCCATGCATGAAAACACTAGGTTTATGATTTATGAACTGTTTCGATCAAACACACACAAACATGTGAGCAGAACCCAAGTAACCAGGCCCGTCGGAACCGGGGGGCTGGGGGGGCTTCAGCCCCCCCAATAATTTGCTGCATTTCGTTCACTTTTGTAAGTAAAAAAGGCTGTGAAGCCCATCTCGTGGAAATGAAGATTCAAACTTATTTATATTCGAGGAAGTTACTAGAATTTATCAAGCTATCATACTTGATATTATGGAATTCAAATATAATCTATATCCTCGTGAAATTGAAGTCCCATTTTTCAGAATTTTCTCGGAAAGACCCCCACCAGACTTCATCCTTTGCTCTTTTAAATTACCAATTCTCCAAAAATGGGCCGTCTTCCAACGATCTAAAGGGCGTGGCCATGAAAAATTTCTCGGGGGCAAGCCCCCGGACCCCCATTTCTCATCAATCCACTCGCATGAAGTTTCAGCCCCCCCCCCATTATGAATTTCGTTCCGACGGGCCTCAGTAACACAGTAAGGCTCAAATAAAAAGATAAAAATGATCAAAAATAACAAAATAGAGAATTCGTGAATTGTTCACTCCAAAAGTGAAAGGGTAGAAGAAATGAATTTCAGAAAGTATGATCAAATTGTGGCTTTTAATGCAAAATCTTTGTTAAAAACTTAACTTTTTCAAAACACAGGTTAAGTGGGCGGCGCGGCGTAGATTTCCCCTGAAGTGCTCAGCCCCAAAAAGGCATTGGCGTGGAATCCTGCTACGTTCATATCCCTGGCGGAACATCCGGCGGAGAGGAAAAATGGAATGGACTATGGCCTTCAGTGATGCATAGACAAGAAGCTCTTCAGGTCGGAGTGGAACTCCTTTATGAAAAATTGCAGTTATATTTGCATCATTCTTGTTGCAGCCTATGGACCTATCATCTTGCATACCAGGTGTCCCAAAAAAAGGTAACAGATTTTATTGGGGCTAGCTATACGAATTTAAGTTGAATCGACCCCTGATAAGTTTTGAAGTACTCTTAGACAGTTAACTTGAAGATTGATACCGTATTTGTTGATATTGGTGCATCAAGAGTTGGAATATTAATCTTGAAAGTCCAAATTTGCCTCTTACTCCAATCCAGAGCTTTTAAGGTTTGGCCTAAGCTATTAACCCGCTGTGCTGTGGAATCTTCTCAATCATAGCCAAGTACAAACAAGAAACCTCGTGCTTAGGAACACATCTTAGTGGAAATCTGACTCTGAACTTTAAAATCAAATTCAAGAATTTAGCCCCGAAGAGACCCCTTTTCTGATTCTACAAAAACTTTAAATTACACCTGCCTGAGAAAAGTTATTAATCAGCGAAATAAGTCGCGTAGGCTTTAACACATAGACTATCTTGCAATCTTCATTGCTTGAATGAAATGTTTTTTGCATGATCTCTCACAAAATTATTACGAAACAAGCAATAGTATATGCCCAAGGGAACATAAAAATGCTCATTTGTGCTTGGCATGGTGTACTTTTGTAAATGCATTTTGACTGGATAAAAATATTCCTTGGTGACTATATTCATTAATTTGTTTGTTAGCTTTCAGTTTGATTCCTATGACTGAGGAGATTCCCCTAACCAGCGCGTTAGCAGTTTAGGCCAAAACCCAAAAGCTCTGGTTTGTAGATGGATGCAAATTTTAGCTTTTGAGATTAATATGTCAACTCTCGATGCGCCAATATCAACAAGCGAGGTATTAATCTTCAAGTTAACTATCAAAGAGTACTTCAAATTTTATTTGGGATCGATTCGACTTATACCCTCATCGCTAGTCTATCAAATCTGTTACCTTTTTTTTGGGACACCCGGTTGATTGTTCAAATTTTTTATACTAGATGGTAAGACGTCAAAATGTACTGGAAGCATATACTTTTCCGTGGTAACATGTTGGTAAAACGTTGGTGGAAATTGGTAACGAGTTAGTAACGAGTTAGTAACACGTTGGTAATACATCATTATTTGAACAAAACATGAATACCACAATCATAGTTCTTTTTATAAACATCGTACATCATACTAAATGTTGCAACATATCTATTCAGTTGACTGCCATTAAAACAAGTTTGGCGAGCAACTGCTGCATAGTTTGAGCCTTCATTGATCTTTTTTCAAATACATGCTTGAACTTGACAATTCTCCACCTGCTGTTCGTCATGTCTGTTTCACGCTCATCTTCTTTGTTCAATGGGCCCTTGTACGTGATTGGAGATTTGCTTCTTGCAAATATTGGGACATCTGAATTTATCACCACATCCTTTGCAAAGTGATTTTTTAGAGCTGGTAGTTTTACTCTTTCCCCTTCAAGGAGTAGTAGCAAATCCTTCCATGCAATCACATATTTGCTAAATCTGAAGTCTTGAAGAAGGATGACTTTAGCATTTTCAGCACCCACCCAAGCATACTTGTCATTTGCTGGGTTATCAAACAATCTCTCTCCAAATATGTTCTCCAGTGGCTTCAAAATGAACGTTTTGGCATAGTTGGAAAGGCCGTAAATCATTAGGTTCCTGAATTTTCCTCTGCCCAAAGTGAGCAGCTCACACATATAGCCTGCAAAAATGGTTTGCTCAATACCATTGAGTGCCAAAACTTCAAGGGTGAATCGTATCCAATCGTTGTTGAATACAGATCGTTCCCCAACCGATTGTTCCAGCCCCCTAATTATTACTAAATTGTACCATTTCCAACCTCCTCCCCCTGATTATTCTTTCCGAACTCTCGTGACGCCCGTATATGTCATGTTGCGTTGCAGATCCCTCTCCCTCAAAGAGTGCACTGTGATTGGTAGAAATAAACTGATCGCATGCAAAACTAGAATTTAAATTTCACAACGAGGCTGCTTGTTGTGAGACTTTGGGTTCAGCTCTGGAATCGCAACCACAAGTAAGTCTGTCTGCTTATATTAGAGCTGGCTATCTTATTATCATTACTGTTAAATGATCACATGAAATATCATCATAGCAAAGTCGCTGTGCTTACATGGACACATTACCTTTAACTGAAAGAAAACAAATATGATATTGAAAACTTGCAAAAGTGACAGCGTCTTTCAAATGTTCCATGCTGTGTTACATAACTTCGTAATACTGATACTCAGCTCCTTCAACCAAGTCACTTGGTATTGCACGATGATTAGAATTATTTATTTCACATAAAAGTGAAGATGTTGATTTGGGTGGAAGACGTTTGATGTTGAATGATGAACAGTGACATGTGGATTTTGCTTGAATGCATTCGAGGCAAACCATGAAGCATCTCTCGACAGTCTTGACTTGCATTGTCTTTGATACGTGTCTGATAAACCTCTTGCCAGTAAACATATTGATTTCTGATTTGTAATAGCCCCAATGCTCCCAGCAGTAAGATGATGTAGGGAAGTCCCTGCTTGAATAGTGGCATGATTCATTCGCAGTATTTATGTTTCGTTTAGGCCTATGCTGTTTATTCACTCACAGTCTGTCGCAGTAAGCTAAAATTCTATCAAATCTAATAACTAACATTACTGTAACTGAATCATTCAAATATGGATGCAAAAGTAAAATTCACTGGGCAAGTCTATACTGTGAAGCTTGCATCATCTCTCGAGTTTTTACGACATTAAGCAATGCTTGTTGCCCTCAAGCCAACATCTAAGGGATTCAAGGTCAGCATTGATTGCAGCATTGATATCGTCAATAGAAGGAGAGGAGTAATAGATAGTGGGGATGTTCTTTTAACCGGACCCTACGACCCTACGACCCCGGACCATACGACCCATGACCATACGACCCAGGACCATATGACCCCGGGGGGCTACTTAGTATAATTTGCTGACTGGATGTGCACTCCTTTCCGGGTATCGTTTTCGCCTCTTGTTTCTAACGCCGGGTATGAAAAGAAGGCAATTTTTCTAAAGCCGGTTGTCAAAATTTTTATTTCATTGTTTTTTGACGAAGTTTTACATTTTGGAGTATACTTTTCGCCGATTTTTTCTAAAGCCGGCTATCATTTTGAGGTAAAAATTCCCCTACAATTGAAAGTCAAGTACCTCCCCCGAGCATACGACCCTGCAACCCAAGTTCATTATTTGGATTTATTTAGCTGTGAAAGAATAGCAAGAAAGAGCCATGTGATGCTTGTCTTGGAGGACCCACTGATGGTTGATTGGTGAACACACAAGACATCTTTAGGTGTCAATGTTACCTGGCTAGGCAAATACGATGAACTCTGACAGAGCAAAGAATGAAGCCAGAAATTAACAACCCAGCCTTTGTAAACAAAACTTCCAATAAATGAACATAGAAAGTCATAACCTATTGTCTTCACATGGCTATTTTCATCGAGGGCTTATATATGCTTAGATTCCCTTTAATTCCAATGTATGATAGGCTTCTTTGCTTGAATCAAATAAAATAAAGCAAACTTAAAAAAGTGGGCTGAATTTTACACAATATAAGGTCGCTCAGTCGCAGCCTTCTATTCAGTATCAGAGCAACATTTTCTCTCGTTTAAAATATAATTTCACTGACTGGAAACCAGTCAAATTGTTCGTGTGACAAAGGTCACTGGTGCGCAGTTATGTAAAATGTTTACGTCTGAAATCTGCACGCAGAAATATACGACACCCTGGCTTGATAAATCTCCATCACAGCAAAATAAATTCTAAATGATCAAATATAAATGAAACTAAATAGTTATAAATAATGATAACATCTTGTAAAACTTGGGTCGTAGGGTCATATGGTCGGGGGTCGTATGGTCCGGGGTCGTGGGGTCGTAGGGTCCGGTTAAAAGAACATCCCATAGATAGTGATGTGGTCAGCATACATTTCCACGTCAGAAGTCTTTAAGCTTTCACACCTTCCAGATTTTGATGTAAACAACATGGATTCAAAAGCCCTGCTTAATTTGCTTCTTTATGGTAGCCCAATTTTTGATGAAACGGACAATCAAATGATTTTAGAGGCATCCATAGCATATATCAAAGCTACTAAGGGCCTGTTTACATGAGGTGGGCCATCCCACCTAAGTGGGCTGGCTCACTCAGGTGAGATGGTTTTCACGGGTGTTTACATGAAAAGAGTTTCATCCCACTCAGGCGGGCTGGCCTCTTTGTCGTGCCATAATTTGGGTGCCACACGCCACAAAAAAAACAAACCAAACATAAACTTTTGGTTGCGAGCAACTAATTTTTTACGAAAATAGCGGAAAGTTCCGTTGCTGATTGCAAATTTGTCCGAAATACTCCCTCTTCTACTTCAGTTATAAGAAATTTTGATTTTGTGGGCGATTTATCAAAAATATCCGATGGATAGGTTCGTTGCATCTCAGTCGAGAAAAAGAAATAGTTTCCTTCAAAGACAACCATTTCAGACGTCTACTTAAATGGCCTTTTTTTGGAAGAAATTTTCTTCATTTCTGTTGTTCATTTGTTGTTGATTCGGTTGGCCATTGTTGATTTGTTGCTAGAAATGGTTTGGTGCCAAAATTATTTATTTATGCATGCGTATAACGGAGACGCTCAGCCCACCTAGGTGAGCTGGCCCATCTGATCGTGTTTACATGTACAATTCTCATCCCACCTGACGCGGATCCCACCAGCCTTTCTCACGGATCTCACTCTAGTGGGCTGGCCCACCTCCATGTAAATGCAATTACATATTAACAAAGGACTATACTGAAGACACCGATCTCACTCAAGTGAGCCAGCCCACTGAGGTGGGCTGGTCCACCTCATGTAAACAGGCCCTAACAGGATTAACTGTGGAGTTCCCGGGGATTCTGTGGGCTGGGGGTGTCTTTTGGCCTTGGAGCTGCCGCTTTGCTGCCGAGTGTTGCGGGCTGGGCGTCATTCGGGGGTGCTTGGTGGGTGGGGCTTGGTGGGTGGGGCTTGGGCCCTGTGGTGGTTGCTGTCATTGCGGGGCTCAGGCTCCGCTTGCTCGGCTCATTCGGGTGATGGCTGGTTTGCGGTTTTTGGCAGTGGAGTGGCGGTTTTGTGGCCGGGGGCGTTTCTGGTCTGTGGGGTCTTTTGGAATTCTTCGGAAACTTGATGAAAACCTGACCATTGGCGACCCCTTATTCTTATTTATGTTTAGTCTTGTTTTGAGTAAGCCCTTTGTGAACCATGGCACCACTCATTGGAGACTCACATCCAACAATCTTTTTACTAGTGTGCACTAGTGCATAGTTTTTTTTTGGTTTTTGTTTTTGTTCCTATTTTGTTTTGCAATAATTCACCTAAACTAAGCTGGCGTATGCTAGCGTCTCCCAAAATGGAATGGTGCCATGGTACACAAAGTGCTTAATAAGATTGATCTTAAAGAAATTGTCAAGTGCCGTTCATAGGCAGAACCAGATGACGTCATGTCTATTTCTGCTATGGACGGCACATAATATTGTATTTGTATCTTGCTGAGTTTTAACTGTGATATAAAAAAAAGTCTTTAAACAGTAGGGGAGGTCATTTACATAAACTAGAAAGAGTAGGGGTCCTAGGCAGGAGCCCTGGGGAACTCCACAATCTACCCCTTCAGTTGATGATGAACTGTGCCCCCGGTTCCTACGTCTATGGTTGATAACAAAGCGTACAAGAAGAACCTGGTAGGAAATCATCACAATTCAGATAACTCAAATTTTGAGTGTGCGTTAGACTTGCCTAGTCTCCCTGAAATAATCGCAGTGACGGTTAACTTGTTAGAAAAACAGTAATTTTATACCACCTATGGTACATTTCTTGTGGGGTTATTGGCAAATCATAGCGTTGCTTTACAACCACAAAACAAGACCACATGATAACATTGCTTTTAAATTATATTTGTACATTACGCTTTGGTTGCAGCATGATGGATCCACAAGTTGCTATTTCTGAGGAGGATCTTTGCACGAACAAACAACCCTTTCGTTCCACTCAAAAATAAAAAAATCAATAAATGTGGTGCGTTAATAATTTAATTACAGGAATCTCTTCCTCTGCCTACGAATAACCTTTGGCATTTCTTACCTCTTATCGACTCTCCTGACGATTGTGGGAAGAGTTTCTACAGTGTACTGTTGCTTCATGAATCTGATAGTCAGCATGACATCGTCTAGTAACTTGTTACTTTCAAGTATCCCTGTGAAACTCTCCCAAAACTAGCCTTACTTAGCTGTTGGAGGAACAACTTGCATCTTCTCGCCTTCAAATATAAATAATAGGATTTTACCTAACAAGGCGTCTGCACAGATAGAATATGAATTTCATTGTGATACTGTGCAATAAGCTATTGAATATTTTCCACCAATCAACATGAAAGATTAAAAATGCATTTGAAAATGCTAGAATGATTGTGAAGAAGAGGAGGTTGGTGGGGGGTTCGTGACTACAAGAACTGCTTGGGAAATGGGCTGGTCTGAGACAGTGGAAGATCTTGTTGTGGTAGCAGCAAGGTGCACGGAAGCATCGCGACAGGCTTTCAATAGATCTTGATGCGTGACTTTGTCATCAAAAGGATGATTGCAGAAAATGAAAATGTTTTGTCGCAATTGGTTTGAGATGCCCTGTAAAAATTTACGTTTTACAGCACGGTTTATTTCATCAGTCTTAGCGTCCGGATTTGCAGAACGAAAAATTGTGAGAAGATGAGTCATAAATTCGTCTTCACTTTCCTCTAGCTTTAGAATGCGACGTTCAAATTCAGTCATCTTCGCTTCACGGTCGGTGGCTGAGTCAAACACAGCACTCAGTTGTTTCTTTAGTTCCGAATACTTTTGGGCACTTTTCTTTTCTTCCTCAAATTGATCGAGAGTAGCTTTGGCTCTGCCATCTACACATAACGTCAACAGTTGACCTTGCACCAAATCGTCAGTCTTCTCAGCAATGAGACAACAGCGGTCAAAACTTCTCAGCCACTGGCGTAGATCCACATCTCCGTCGCCGGTAAATTTGGCCAGTCTTCCAAAAAACAACCTTGAGGCCACCCATAACTCCTGTCACCAGTGTTATTTAACTACCAGACCAGGTTAGAAGCATAGAAGATACTCATAAAGTAGGCTAGTCTTTCAGGGACAGAACAACGTTTGACATATTTCAATCTGCCACTTACTTGTTTTTCTATGACAGATTGCGTTGGGTCACTTTTTTCTGGGTCACCCGGTATGTGACTGTACTCAAACTTGGATTCCTTCGAATGCCTAAAACATGTGCTGGCCTCCAAAGGGAGGCTATAATTTATTACATAAATTATGCAGTTACAGCGGATAACACTTGGGAGAAATTTAAAACGTTACCATTGAATAACCTATTATTCTTGCTTAAAAACAACTTACAGCTATATTTAACGTCATAAAGTCTTAATCTTTGTGAATACCTTCTTCCCACTTTCTCGCCTTTCTGCATCCCCATTGTCACCTTCATGGTCTTTTTCACCATTGTCAGCCTTAGGAGAAATCTAAAAGGTTACCATTGAACAACCTATTAACAATCTTCCTTAAAAACAACTTACAGCTATATTCAATGTCATAAAATCTTAATCTTTGTGAATACCTTCTTCCCACTTTCTCGCCTTGCTGCACCCCCATTTCCATCTTCGTCATATTCTTCACCATTGTCAGTCTTTGGAGAAATTTAAAATGTTACCATTGAACAACCTATTGTTTTTCCTTAAAAACAACTTAAGCTATATTTAACGTCATAAAAACTTAATCTTTACGAATAGCTTGTTCCAACTTTCTCACCTTGCTGCACCCCCATTTCCATCTTCATCATTCTCTTCACCATTGTCAGCCTTGGGAGAAATTTAAAATGTTACCATTGAATAATCCATTATTCTTCCTTAAAAACAGCTTACAGCTATATTTAACGTCATAAAATCTTGTCATAAGAGGTATGGCAGCCAAACTTGGCACAAAGGTAGATCATTATATAAACAATGAAAATTTGAAATCATAATCCAATTAGCGATGTTGTTGTTGTTGCTAGAGCATGATGATCATTATGATGTCATATGATGTCATATAAATGAAAGGTTGCTAAAAGGTCATGAAACTTTATTTTTCATAAAGAAATGAAAGATATATATCAAAATATATATGTAAATTCTTAATTTAGACTTAATTGGACCAATTAAACATGATTAAAAGCGATACAAAGTATGTTTTTCACAGAGTGCAGTATGAAAAATTGGTAACCATGGAAACAAGGCTAAAAATAGAATGTCCAAATTGTTGTAATTTTATTGCTCTATGATACAAAGTTAAACTTACGAAGTATCAGAGGCCTGATGCATGTGTGGAAAACGGTGTAAACAAAAATGTACTAGGGGGGCGGAATCCGCCCCCCCCCCCAGGTCAGATAGGGTTAAAAACAGCTTACAGCTATATTTCCCACTTTCTCGCCTTGCTGCACCCCCATTTCCATCTTCATCATCCTCTTCACCATTGTCAGCCTTGTCTTATTTAACTACCAGACCAGGTTAGAAGCATAGAAGATAATTTGTATACCGGGTGACCCAGAAAAAAGTGACCCAACGCAATCTGTTACAGAAAATTAAGTAAGTGGCCGATTGAAATGCTTCAAACGTTGTTGTGTCGCTAAAAGACTAGCTTATGCTATGAGTGTTTTTCAAGATTTGTTTCGCCACGGTAAATTTCCAAAATTAAGGATTTCGAGGAAAAGGGCATGCCTGAAATCCTCAAAAAGTCGTCAAAAACATGGGATCAATTTACAGCCATTTCAAATCTTCAAAACAACGAGGAGCGTGCTTCATTTCAACCTGGGAATAGGTAACCCAGTCGGAAGTATTCAGAGCAAGTTTATAGGTCCTAGGTACTTAAATATATTCTTAGGCAGAATGAAACACGCTCCTCGTTGTTTTGAAGATCTGAAATGGCTTCAAATTGATCGCCTGTTTTTGATGACTTTTTGAGAATTTCAAGCCTGCCCTTTTCCTCAAAATCCTTAATTCGGGAACTTTCCCGGGCCCAAAAAAATTGCGAAAAATACTCATAAAGTAGGCTAGTCTTTCAGGGACAGAACAACGTTTGACATATTTCAATCTGCCACTTACTTGTTTTTCTATGACAGATTGCGTTGGGTCACTTTTTTCTGGGTCACCCGGTATGTGACTGTACTCAAACTTGGATTCCTTCGAATGCCTAAAACATGTGCTGGCCTCCAAAGGGAGGCTATAATTTATTACATAAATTATGCAGTTACAGGGGATAACACTTGGGAGAAATTTAAAACGTTACCATTGAATAACCTATTATTCTTGCTTAAAAACAACATACAGCTATATTTAACGTCATAAAGTCTTAATCTTTGTGAATACCTTCTTCCCACTTTCTCGCCTTTCCGCACCCCCATTGTCACCTTCATCGTCCTCTTCACTATTGTCAGCCTTGGGAGAAATTTAAAACGTTACCATTGAACAACCTATCATTCTTCCTTAAAAACAACTTACAGCTATATTTAACGTCATAAAATCTTAATCTTTGTGAATACCTTCTTCCCACTTTCTCGCCTTGCTGCACCCCCATTTCCATCTTCATCATCCTCTTCACCATTGTCAGCCTTGGGAGAAATTTAAAACGTTACCATTGAATAACCTATTATTCTTCCTTAAAAACAACTTACAGCTATATTTAACGTCATAAAATCTTAATATTTGTGAATACCTTCTTCCCACTCTCTCGCCTTGCTGCACCCCCATTTCTATCTTCATCATCCTCTTTACCATTGTCAGCCTTGGGAGAAATTTAAAACGTTACCATTGAACAACCTATTATTCTTCCTTAAAAACAACTTACAGCTATATTTAACGTCATAAAATCTTAATCTTTGTGAATACCTTCTTCCCACTTTCTCGCCTTGCTGCACCCCCATTTCCATCTTCATCATCCTCTTTACCATTGTCAGCCTTGGGAGAAATTTAAAACGTTACCATTGAATAACCTATTATTCTTCCTTAAAAACAACTTACAGCTATATTCAACGTCGTAAAATTGTAATCTTTGTGATTACCTTCTTCCCACTTTCTCGCCTTGCTGCACCCCCATTTCCATTTCCATATTCATCATCCTCTTTACCATTGTCAGCCTTGGGAGGAATTTAATACGTTACCATTGAATAACCTATTATTCTTCCTGAAAAAACAACTTACAGCTATATTCAACGTCATAAAATTGTAATCTTTGTGACTACCTATCTTTTATGATACAATTAATACAACCATAGCCAAGTTGCCATTGCTTTAATACAATTTCATTTATACCTGCATATCTTGAGAAAAAAAACTATCCTTGTTTCTGGTCATGTTGGGTTGATAAAAATAAAACATACTGAAATAATCTAATAAAATTGCTTATTACTTGTATGATATCTGATTCGGTTTCTTCCGATGTGGCATTGTCATTTGCAGCCACACTTAAAAAAGAAAAGATGTACATAAATTAGGCAAGGTGCCAATGCCGTGGTATTAGAGAAGCTAAACCGCAACCTTACATATTTTTTAAATAATCACTACATTAATGTTTTACATCAGCAGCTTCAAAGCTAAATTATCTTAATAATAGAAGCATACATCCAACCACAAGGCTGTGACAGAAAGGTGTGCAGTTGCTGCAAAATGATGTTGGGACACTATCTCCTCATCCTCATCCTCAATGCTCATTGCTATTGTTATGAGTGGTCTCCCAATTGGTATAAAACGTTTCCATGAAAAGGTGATACAGAGCTTCAGTAACATGAATGGTTTATTGTATCTGAAACCTGATGAAATGGAATTGAAAATCGTAAAACTGACAAAAATTTCTCAAGCAAATCCCTCATTGCAGTTTTTGTATTCAGACCATTTATGCACCTATGACCAATAACAATACATTGGAATAACTTGAAGTTGGCGTACAAATAATACAAAATATCAATTTAATAGAGTAGAATAGTCCATTCCTTTCATATACCTAAACATGATAGAAAAATACTTACCAGAGTCATATTTTATCAACGGAGCTGTCATTCATTGACTGATAGATAATGCAAAGAGACAAATTTGTTCAGAGAAGGCATTGATGTTTACCTCAAATGTTCCCCTTTTTGTATGTATCAGCGCAAACTGTCAGCAACCTTTCTCACTTGTGCAGGTGTTATGTATCTACCTATAGAGCAAGACAAAATTCCACAATACTTCCTTTTTTTAAATAAGATCATATGCACAATCAGACACTTTGTTGACCATTGGAGGGCATTACAATATCACAAGAGCCATACGTGGGAAGATCATCTTATACTTTGTTTGCTTTCATAGCGTTTCGGGAGATGATTCATTTCATAGAGCAAATTTAAATACAAACAATATCTATTTCCTATCCTCCCTGCATTGATCTACGGTATATTTTTTCTATCTTTTGGAATAGAGGATTCTTAATTGCATAAAAAACCAACTGGACAAAACCAGCACAGAAAACGTATACCATTAGTTTGAAAACCTTCACCCTGAATTGGACGTCCATTTGGGGATGCAAATGGAACTGTTGGGTGCCACCATCTTGGTCTGTTGGTGATGTCAAGCCAGAAACCTTTTATATGCCGGCCACCAGTGGCATGGCTAACAATTGTCTGCTTGAGGTGGTCAATAGGTACACTTTGACTTCCAAAATCTGAACATTAGTCACAAGGTTCTGGTTCATTCATGTTATGAATATAATTGAATATGACAGTATATAGCCTACAGTATGTCAATACCAAACTTATGATGCAATTAAAGCCAGGTTTTGCCAGTTACGTTTGAAATAAAAATACTGAATTCAATATGGAATAGAAAAAGTACAAACCCTGAGGCTTACAATAAAAAGTTCAATCCATTTTTTCGATTTTTCTCATGTTGTGAAAACCAAAATATGTCAAAACTTTCTCAAAACAAGTTCTCAAAACGAGTGATCAAAACCACACAATCACACAGAATCACACACAACCACACATTCACACACAATCATGACAAATAGATTAATAGAGCCTCATTTTCTTACATATCAAGGTTTGAATGAAAGAATTTTGGTTCAGAGCATCTGAATCTCTTAACGATCTCTCTGAATTCCCTTCTGGTGTTGATGCTAATGCTTCTGCCATGCTCTCCCCTCCTACAGTTTGTGGTAACAGAAGGCTTGAATCCACAATATGCTTGATGGTTTCTGAAGCATTTTCAAAGCCATTCACAAGAGCAGGATGTCCTGAAACAGATTAAATAACAAAAGTTTAATCCTACTGTAGATGCTCAAGGATTGATGAAAGCTGACTTGGAATGCAATGCAGTAAGCATGTTGTTCATTGCATGTTGGTGATTGTGTAATCGTAAATGCAACTGATACGTTTGCTGAATAAAACAACTCCTACTGGGATTATAGTGTCTATAAAAACGATGTTAGTCACACAGATGAAATTTGACAATTTAAGAGAGCATACTGTAATACAGGGCGTGTCCACTTTAACTTGAGCATGGGTTTGAATTCCAAAGATGTCGTTATTATTTTCACCCATTTTCAAGCGTTCTTCACATTCTCATGAGACTTCTTGACACCATGTTGATCTGAACTGTAACAGTTACCATAAAATTGATATCAAATAGAAAAAATACAGTCAGCATCACAAGTGATATGCCACATTCAGCTCTAGCTGTAATGCAACTTGTAATGCTAAGTAATAATGGATAACCAGCATAATGGATCACCCATTGGTCAACATAAATAAACAAAACTTAGGGCATTGGCCTGTTCTGCAGCTTTTCTCTGTCAATCCACTTTGTAAACTATAGTGTTGATTAAAAAATTGCCAATCAGTTCTCATGTAGGACAAGAGAGACATAACATGCTTTTTACAATTAATATGTTCATTTCAAAAATAACTTTAAAAAAAGTGGTGTGATACCCAGACCTTGTAATAGAGTTTATTGTAATTTGTTTAGTTTTGATGATTAAGATTTTCAATTTTCAATACATAAGGATGGACTCGTCTGAACAGAGTAAAAATTATATAAATGAAATGGAGTGTTTATGTCTTTCACTATCACTATATGTTTTACGTTCCCATGTAGTCAGCCCCTAAAAAGCATGATTTACCATGACCTTAGCAGGCACCATTTGAACATTTTAGTTCAAGGTTGCATGCAAAAATAAGCTTCTGGTTCATCAAAATCTGCAAGGGGGGGGGGGAATTTGCCCCCAGACCAAAATAGGGTTAATTTGATGCCAAAAAATTGTTGAAATGAGAATGCATTGGTTCTTCTGAAGATGTTAATTTCATTGTACCGAAAGATTCATTGCCACAGTCATGCCAAGGAAACAGTAGATCAAAGCCTCTTTCAAGAAAAAGGAATTAGAAAAGAACTAAAGGAAAAAAGAAGGAGAGTAGAAAGCACATAAAAAGAAAACAAAGGCTGACAAGAAGTAAATGGTTTAGGGGAATCAAGAATATAAAACTTTGTTGAACATATAAGAAGTAATGGATTTCTCCAAATAGAATAAATACTGTAGAACACACCTGTTGTACTAAGAAACATTATTTCAAAGACTGCATACATACATACATACAGCACAGGCCTTGCCAACACTAACACAATCAGACTTTTTAAGAATGCTAACACATTCTTAATAATATTCATGACTTTTTCACATTCTAGAGTATGAAAGACAGGAAAGAATTTCCCAACCAGATTTCTTAAGAACAAAATAAAATGTCACATCTGCTGACATATTATATCATAACCTCTTTATTGGGTTTCTTATAATCCCGGGGGTACTTCCATTACGCTATTAGAGATCACTGGCCCCCTGGCCTCGGCACCATGGCCCTCGGCCCCCACATATGTAGGTATTTCTTTGTTTCATAACTGTCTGGCTGTTCCCACATTTAAAATGATCCGAACGGTGCCGTTCAATCGAAAGATCGCAATGTTCGAAGCCTCCAAGAGCTTAAGAAACTCCTTTCAAGCAAAGTGAGAGAACTTTGAGCGGCCGAGCAGTCATTTGAGTCTCGCAAAACAAGTTCAGTATGATTACCTAACAAACCACAAATGTACATACGCCACACGCTCCTTCGCATACAATTCATGTGCCTTCGCACTCAATCGAGGGAGTCACAGTCCATATGATTGCATTCTTTGATGCATTATTTTCAAAGATGTGGACCGCAAACTGTTCAACATTATACTTCACTTTTGACCCTTTGGAACGGACAGCTTTTAGAGTGGGCGAAATGACACCAAAATGAATAAGCATGAAGTAAAGTGTACTTTGAAACCATAATCAAAACGGAATAATACTCATGTAAATGAGAATATTGGAGGATCCTCTTGAAATTTTTTACGAACATTCTTTAAATCGGCGGGATCCCCTTGACCTTCAATAAATGTCTTGGACACAAGCAAGCACAGGTTATGAGAAGCAAGTGAAAAGAGGAATTAACTTCTTTCAACAAAATGGAAAAAGCTACTTCAACAAAGTCTTTGGAGTTTCCTATTTTCTTGGTAATGGTCATCTCGCCATCGGTGCGTTTAGTTTCTTAGAAAGAGTTACTTACAAACAATTTACTCTGCGTAATTTTGAAACAGGGGAAAGAGGGGTTTTCAGGGTGACAGTTAGCCAGAACGAATGCGAAGGTGCACAAATTGTATGCGAAGGAGCGTGTGGCGTGTGTACATTTGTGGTTTGTTCAGGAAATCATAGTCAACTCGTTTTGCGAGAGTCAGATGACTGCTCGGCCCCTCGAAGTTCTCTCACTTTACTTGAAAGGAGTTTCTTAAGCTCTTGGAGGCTTCGAACATTGCGATTTTTTGATTGAACGGCACCTTCCGGATCATTTTAAATGCGGGAACAGGCAGCCAGTTATGAAACAAAGAAATACCTATATTTGTGGGGGTCGAGGGCCATGGTGCCGAGGGCCGGGGCGGGTGATCTCTAATAGCCGTCCAAGAATAGGAAAGAGTTACCAAATGAATAATGTCAACTAGACATGGTTCTTATATTACATCAAATTGAAAGGCTGACTCACTTGCCACACCTCTAGTTTCTTGTGCTGTGGAGAACAAGTGCACAGTTGTTGCAATAAACTGTCTGACTTCACATTCTTTGCATCAACAATAGGCATATAGGCTGGGTAGTGCTGCTGAATCTCTTCACAGTGAATACAAGGTTGATCCTGTTCCAGAAAATCCTCTTCACTTGTAACTTTATACATCTTATTCCTTAGTTTATGCCAACCTTGAGTCTCTTTAATTTTGCGCACCTCATATCCTGTAACTGCAGGCTGGCCATCTTCCTGTCAATCCTGGCTATCGTGCTCACTACCACCATTGTCTAAAGCTTGATCTGAGGCTGCTCCATCAAATATTGTTGAATCTTCATGAGGATAATCATCCTCCTTTCCTTGTGTACATCGATTAACCTTCAGTTTGTACCTTTTCGTTAACGTTTGACCCTTGAGGCATGGTCACTTTACAGTAAAGGAAACCGGCCTAAGTTTAGATTTCGGGATTCTCTCTCCTCGCCCGCCAAAATATTTCCCTACATTGAAGATCCCTTGTACATTATTAATATTGCCAATGGCGAAATGGGACCTTCACCGCATTGTTTCTATTATTGGTTTCCTGTATTTTACACCACTTTGGTATATCCAACTATTCTAAACCATACAATGGTGTATATGATCATTTGGTATTGGATGATCCAAATATCTAACATTTAGAAGTGTTTGAATATCCATATAAAAAACATGTGAAGGGGTGAAGGAGATCTGTTCTAATGCTGCAAAAATGGCTGCATTTAATTTTAAACAATGACCAAGAATGGTCTGGACATCTAAGCCTATTCCATCCATATCAACAAAATCAAGTGCCCCACTTCTGTATCTATCTTTATGAATCTGACTTTGCAAACTTTTAACAACAAAATTAAATGTTCCTTTGCAATTGTGTTCAAATGTACAGCATGGAGCTTCATTTTTGATGTCTTTTCAAAACTGACTACAGTTCAAGACTGAAATTCGTTTTGCGAATGTTTGTGCTTTTGAAATACGTAGGTACCATTTGTTCCAGAAGGGATGAATACTCTCAGAGTAGAATGGTAGACAGCCCTCTTTAATTTCATGGAATCAAGAATCAAGTCCTAATGGGTCTTGAATGGTCCTTTCATTGATTGAATGGTTTGATCAGTTATGGTCAAAAATGTAGTAATGTCAGTGATGGATTTTTCGATTGTTTTGATTGAATTGATGATTTCCTTGATTAATTTTTCTTCATTTGATATATGTTTTCTGAAAATTATTGCGTCATTTGAAGTAGTTATTAATTTGCCATTAGTTCTTTGTAAAAATTTCCATTTAGTTCCTTTTCCTGATGAATCTTCTCCACTAAATCGTTCTTTTCTTGTTGTTTTCTTGCTATTTCTTTGTTGAGGTCTTCCAACTCCAATGTCTTCTTCTCAACTGATTCCAGCAAAGAAACCAAAAGGTCACTTGTGGCACCTTTTGCTTCCAATATCTGCAGGTCAAGGCTAAAGGCTATGGCTTCCAAATAGTTGAAATTTCTCAACCCTATGTCCAATGCTATTGGAACCATTGGCCTTTTCAACCATGTTTTCCAGATGCCTACGGTAAAATATCTTTTTTTCCTGATGGTCCTTCTCCTTATACCTTTGCAATGTAACAGGTGCATGTGGTACCCACTTTTGAATGTCTGACAAGGTTACTAAGCAGTGCATAGAAAAATGTTTGCCATTTGGACCTGTCAGTCCTAGTAACTTTGCCAGCCAGTCCCAGTCACCACCATAGCATATCTTTACTGACTTTAAATGATTGCCATGCTCATTATTACTACTTAAAGGTTCTTTGTTAGCTCGCATGCAAGACTTACAGTGAGCATTGTAACCTAGGTTTTGAGTATTGTAGTAATGGGGATATGTCTTAGCTAGTTGTCTTATACTACTTGTGCAAGTTGTTAAGTCAGAGGTCTTAGTTAGCAGCAGTTGTGAGGAATATTCCAGGACAACGGGGCAAGGCAACTTTAAAGCAGAAATTTCATCGGAAAGTTTTTGAAGCTCAGTATAAAGTGATTCAAAAGCGTTTACAATGCAAAACCATTAATCTCTTGCTCCATCAAAAACACCCAATAGCTTGCTTGCTAGTTTTAACTGAGTGCGTCCTCTCGCCGTTTTGGAATTGTAACACACATTTTGTGGAAGAGCCACCCTTGTCTCCAGTTATGAGAACATTTAGGCAATCTACTGGTGTGTTTGGGATTGGGATAAGTCTCTTATTCCTGTGGAGTGCAAGTAAACTCTTTTGGATAACTTCAAGAATGTTTCTGACTCTCAGAAAAGAAACTTTCTTCTTTTCTGCCTGAAAACTGCCAGCCTCTTAAAGAAATTCCCCATGCTCCTTTAGACCTTCCCGCAATTTTGATTCTGTGCCCATAAGGTCAACCCATAAGTTGTGTTGACGTGTTCGTTTGACAAGTCTCCATAAATCTAAGGGCATTTGACTTTTTAGGCCAAGTGTTACCTCTGGGCTCAATTGAACTTTTTGAAATTTGTTACACCTGCTTGGACTGCACTTTGGAGAAACCCCGGCTTGTCACGCCTGATGATAGAGGCCCTTTGAGATACTACATCCCCATCATCGTCTTTTGGCGAGACACTAGCACCAAATGTTTCAACCTTTTCTAATTTTGCACTACGTGTTTGCAATGATGGTTATGAGCCCTCCAAGCTTCCAGTTTCGGGTTTACGTAAGACATTTAGATGTAGTGGTCTACCCCTTTTGTTCTTTGCAGCCAGAATGCCATCAGGGCTACGTGCTATTTTGTGCTTCAAAATATTTGTGAAAAGCACTTCTTGGTCATAGTTAAGATTGCTTTGCAAATTTGTAAGGTTTTGGTACCGGCCCTTAGTATGAATAGAGAAACTTTGATCTTAATGAAGTGGACTTAGCAATCATCTCAGTCTATCTTGCAATTCAGTTAGGCTAGGTTTTTGATTGAGACGAATTACACTAAAAAAACCTACTTGAAGAGTGCACGTGTAGCTTCCCTTAATTAACGTCTGAAATGAGCGCAGGGGCAATTTGACAAACAAGGGGATACTGTAATATCCTTGGGTAAGGATGGCGAGAGAGAGTTCACAGACACGACTACATTCTGTGGATGGTAATCTGAACTAAATATAAATGGGCTGATCTACGTATTTACAAGACAAATAAACAATTACATAAGTACAAAGGTCAGGTTTAGTGTGACGTGCATTTGTGCATGTCTGCATACAAGCTTGAATATTACATCTCTCCCTTTGTTTTGAAATGAAATAATAATGTTCTGTTTACTTTTGCGACTAGTCCATAGCTTGAAAAAATAAAGAATAATGCGACATGTCCATGTGATTCAATGTAGTCTTTCCTGTCTGGAGTTCAGCCTTTCTTCTCCCTCTCTTTTCTTTGATAACTTTAATTGCTTCATTGTTTTCAAATCAAGCGTGTTATATTTGCACTTGTTCCTGTTTTGCTTCTTGTTGTTCAATTGTTCGTCTTTCATCGAAATCCCTTCTAACTGCAACCTTCGTTGCGTTTCAAAAGTTCCTTGCACCAGTGTTTGGAATTTCCTTTGGCTGGCTACTGCAGCCATTTCTGCATCAGCATCCCTCAGCTCAGCTTCTGTGAGTGAATTGATCTGACACATTCGCCTCTCTCTCTGCATTCGGCTCTTCGCGAATGGTAGGCCTAATTGTTTTCCAAGATTCTCCAAGTGACACAACGCCTAGCTCTTCGTAGGTATGCTCACTTAACAGCGTTATATCTTGTGTCGTTGCTCCGCAAGGACGGCCTTTACACAGCTCTTTGTGTGTGTTTCACCCGTTTTTCCAAACTAGAAACTACGACCTCCTCCGTGTACAATGCGAACAAGATGCTGTACTTGACTGGGCATCTCGAACTTCGTTTGGTAGCTTGTTTATCTTTCTGAGCTCTCGTGATTTCTGATGAACCTCTCCTCTACGGGTGGTATAAGCAAAATATGTCTTTTCTTCGCAACAGATTTCTCTGAAAGAAGTTTGATGGTTCTTTATCCTCGTCGCCAATGTAATATCCTTGGGTAAGGATGACGAGAGAGAGTTTACAGACACGACTACATTCTGTGGATGGTAATCTGAACTAAATATAAATGGGCTGATCTACGTATTTACAAGACAAATAAACAATTACATAAGTACAAAGGTTAGGTTTAGTGTGACGTGCATTTGTGCATGTCTGCATACAAGCTTGAATATTACAGATACCACAGGGCTTTATCATATTCAGTAATTAAACTGAAAATAAAGACACATACCAGTTGCATTATCAAGAGCTCCCTTCCACTAAAAGGACAATACTCGAATCAAAGCATACTTTGGTAAATTGCCCAATTCAATCTGAAGACTCCTTTTTGTGCAAGAGTTTCAATATTATCGTGTTTAGACCTTTTGATAGTGGATGTTTCGTGTTGTGGGGAAATAAAGTGCTTTGTACTCTTCAAAATGGCCTGTTCAAAATGGCTCTTCAAAAAGGAGCCAATCCCACCACTTCATCAGTCGAGCTACTCTCTTCGCAATCAGGATGCTATTGGACGAATAAGGGCAAGAACAGAAAAATTTCAGTCCAGCTTCTATCCTAACTGCACCTCTGAATGGAATAAACTTGATCCTGAAATCAGGCTAGCACCATCTGTTGCTGTCTTTAAGACAAAGCTTCTATCAATAATTCGCCCCCCTGCAAAACCTGTCTTTGGTATTCATGACCCAATAGGCCTTTCATATCTTTCCCAAATAAGGGTTGGTCTCAGCAGACTAAATTTTCACAAATTCAAGCACAATTTTAGGGACACTGTTAACCCTATGTGTCCAACGAATGACGGTATTGAGGACACGGAGCACTTTTTGTTGCTTTGCCCTTCATTTGATGTTCAACGACGAGATCTTCTCGCTGGAGTTTCGGTATTATTACGACCATTTGTAGAAATAAACAGCCTCTCTAACGACGTTCTTGTTCAGATTCTATTGTATGGGGATAAAGATCTGTCTAACGAAATCAACAAATATATACTCGAACTGACACTAGATTTCATCCGCAAAACAGGTCGGTTTGATTAAAATGGATCTGAAAAGTTTGTTTCACGCCACTCAGTCACTAAGTCCTTTTCTCTTTTTTTTTTTCATTTTTTGTTCACTTGTTTTACGCCTGTTTCACATTGGATGTTGGGTAATTCAGTGTTATGATAGTGCAGACGACAGTTTTAACTCACACTTAATTCCTGAGTTCAGTAAAATTTTAGCGTCTGTCCAAGGTGACACTAAACTGATACATCCAAAACACAGAAGTTGCCCTACATCCAATGTGAACCCGACTCTAGTATTTATAGTAGAAATTGTATATGCGTAGCCCTATGTATTAGTACTTGTTTGTATATTTAGATTTAGTTTTTAGTTACCTGTTTTCTATGTTATAGCCATGGGGTAGTCATGGTCTTCTGCTCCTCATGGCATCGTCCTTGTAGTGTAGTAAAGTAGTTTGTAAGTGTTGTTTTAGGTAATCTCGTCTTTGTAAAATTTTATATTGGATAAAAAAAAAAAAAAAAAAAAAAAAAAAAAAAAAAAATGGCCTGTTTCACATGAGATGTGCCAATTTTTCTTTTTGAATCAACAACCATGTGATAGTAAGACTTGTATTTTGTTTGTGTCTACTTACTAAACGACAACAGACCTGGCACAGAACACCTCTCTCTTCCTGCGTCTGAGCACATCGGACGAACTTTTTTCCGGGTTTCGGGTTCAGGTCTCGGGTTCAAGGTTTCGGGTTTAAGGTTTCGGGTTCAAGGTCTCGGGTTCAAGGTTTCGGGTTTAAGGTTTCGGGTTCAAGGTTTCAACTTGTAATTACTTGGAATTGCTTGGAATTGCTTGGAATTGGAATTACTTGGAATTTGTAATCATTTGGAATTGGCAGCTCTAGAAAAGTGACGAATGTACACCCACCTTGTTTTCTTACCATTTAACATCAAGTAATAAACTATAAGAACGAAACAGAAAATAATCTTCTTTGCAATCGAACGTGAACTGAAACGATAATAATACGGGAGACTTCACTATCGGATCACACTGGTGTGTATGCGCCAGAATGATAAGGGTTTATGATCGAAGATTTTACAGTTGACGCAAAACACCTTTTCGATAAAATAAACTACTGATGCAAATCCCTGTGTGACCGGATGGTGGAACCCCCCCCAGGCATTAACGTAACAAAACCAAGCAGCAAACTGCAATAGGCAGCAGCAATAAACTTAATAGTAATCTCAAAATCAATTTTTCTGTCCATGTAACTTGTAAAGTGACATTGTTATTTTGCAGTCAACGAATCTACTTTTCAAATTTCTTCAACACACCTTTAAATAAAGTTATCATTACTACTAGAGAGGTTGGTAAACTGATTTCTCGTTGCTAGCGTCCACTCTCAAATAAGCCCCTCTTCTACATATTGTACTATGCGCATACTACCCGTTTTTTATAAGAAACTGGTTTATAAGAAACTAGTACTACGATGACCAAAAATTTAAGAAACTCTAGTACTACGCTCAAGAACAGATAAGAAACTCTAAAATTTTATTTCTGTATGTCTCTCCTATTCTATATCTCTCTAACAAAGGTACCTTAATCTTTTCTTGACCTTTAGCTGCAAAATTGGTAAATTTTTGCCTTGATGTGCATGGCTTCTTCTTGATGACAATGTCAATGCAAAAAGGAAGCCCTTTGTCGGAGAAGAAGGCTCAACTTCGAACAATACCGCAATTTTAGGCCCAAAAAATAAGAAACTAATTAATAAACTTTTACTAGAATTACTACTAAAACACCGAAATTTTCATGCGAAATTAAGAAACTTTTAGTACTAAGTGCTGATCCAAGTTTCTTATAAAAAAAAGTGTAGCCGGTTTTGTGTTGCACAGGAAAATATAAAACCCGAGGTCTTAAAAGTACAGACCGAGCTTGCAAGGCTCCTTATTACTAACCATAGTCTAAAAATATAAAATAATTCACTCAAGCTAATTGTCAAAAGAACAATTGGCATGAGTTTATTGTTATATCTCTTGTAGTATCTCTCAAAAAACGCCGCCCCCCCCCCCCCCCCCCGCTCAAAAACATCAAAACCCGGTCCAAATAGGGTTAAACCCGAAACCTTAAACCCGAAACCTTAAACCCGAAACCTTAAACCCGAAACCTTGAACCCGAGACCTGAACCCGAAACCTGAAACCCGGAAAAAAGTTCGTCCGTGGGAAGGTTGATGTTGACTCCTTCGTTACATGAATGGAGATTTTTGGCAGAGCCTACAGCATCGCGTATTGTTATATTCAACAAACGTCGTGGTAATGAATGCAACAAACTGACAATTCAAGAGTTTGAATCAAGACCGAAATGGTCCGATCATCAAATGGAAGATGCCATCAACTCTCTACAACCATTAGAAAAGGAGCTGTGCAAATGGTACGTTTATCTTTTGAGAACTGTAGTTTTAAACTGTGTTGATTCTAACCTGTTCATAGCAACTTTTGCAGTGCAATCGTGACCACCTGATATCGAATGGGGTTTAATTTCTGTCTTTATCTTCAATCTTTTGAATTTGGTTTTTTTTCCCTTTTTGCTGCAACCATCTGTGATTGAATACTGTCTTTCGTACATGACTTACTAATATCTTTGGTGAAATTGCAGCTCTGTAATGAATTTGACTGGAAGAAAGTCCCCGAAAAACAACAAAAACTATATTTCATCTTGAGCCATGACAAGTTAATAATTAGCTAATTAGATATTCCAGTTAAGTTATCACAATCTTCAGTTATGAATTATGATTAAACTTATCATGGAATTTTCTTCACACAATTGTCAATTTAAATCTACATACAAATGGAAATATTTGTCATTTACCTGTCGGTCAAATTTGCAATTCAATAAATGCATTAAATTTGTCTAATTTACAGACATACCTCTCTGCCTTCAGCAAAATCACTGAAAAAAGTCATGTATGAATGCATCTCTATAATTTCTTAGAAAAGCAGGAAATTAATGGGATTGTTGTGGATGTTTGGAAACTAAAACCCAGGTGCACCTCAACTTAAGCCCATTGAACAGCATACCCTCAACATGTTGTGTACCCCCTTTCAAGCAAGTTAGGCTTGATAATTAGAAAAATGTGTAAAATCTAATGGTTTTATTCAAGAAGGGAATACCCTCTGAAAACATAGATATAAAATGCAAAACGAGGCTGACCGGAGACGCTCTTCCTTCCCGTCTTGTGCAAGATGGTGTCTGCGCCTGAAAGCTACGGCTGCGCAGTTGATGCCCCGATCTCATGGGCGGCGGCCATTTCACGTCATGAAAACATTTGGAGCGACAAGGCAGGCCCCAAACGACAGCAAAGCTGTCTTGCAGTGCCAAAATTCGTCCGAGAAGATGCATTTTTATGTCAAGGAAGAACCCAAGAAATGACGGGAATTTGACACAAAAAATCGTATCAGAAAAAACTCTTTTGCAGAAAAACTGGCCTCTGCCCCAAAAAAAGTCTTGGTGGAGTGAAATTACAGAATGCAAGAAACATGGCGCACCAGGTGAGTTTCCCAGGAAAATGTGCAAAGTTTGCCAAAAATTGTCTTAGTTCGTGCAAGTGACGACCGGGAGAAATTTCTACAGAATGGCTACTTTGACGTCAAACATGCACGATTTTAATCTGTTGCAATTTAAAGTCAAGTGCACACGTCCAGAGAATGGTGAAATATGCTAGATGTCGATTTCCATTTCGTCATTGCCCCTCGTCATCTCGCAAAAACATGCCATACACAAATTTGTTGTCTACAATTTTAATGCTTTGACACCATGCCCAGAACATATCTGCCTTTCTGTTATAAAAAAAAAATTCCTACCCTGCCCCAAAAGCAGACTGGTAAATTTGCAAAATGAATATATCAGTGATTGGTGGTCTGCACTTCCATTCTTTGGGAAAATTTGCAAAGTATCGTTTTTTTGCAATTCAAAAATTGACTTTTTGAGCCATTGCTTAGGCCCATTTGACCATATTTTTGTGATGGAATCACATGAAGATAGGCCTCTACTATAGGCACATTTTTTTCAGTAATTTGTTTTGAGTGGGCAGGCACGGGACCCCTAGTTTAACGTCCCTTCCAAAGGACGGCGAGGTGAGTTACGAAGTCAAGCCTCCAAGGTCACCCATCCGGAGTTTGACCTCACTCGACCGAGCTTAACTTCAGTCTCCTAACGGTAACTGATTAAGCCGCTCGGCCACTCACCCCAGATGTCTTCATCCGATCTGAAGACAAAAAAGCTTTATTTTGAAATGTTCGCAAGGGCATACTAGGCCTACAGGTAATGAACATGAAGAAACTCTGAGTAATCAATATCAGAATTAGTTATAAGAAACATTCAGATTATACAAAATATGCATATTTGACAGTTACCAAATTTCTCATCATGAACATGATTACTGCGCATATCTATTATCCATATAGCTAACTTCTCTATATATGGATGTGTAATACATGGTATAATACATGTCTTCACACTAGCAAAAATCTGTATCAAGTCAGTCTATGATACTGAATCTTTTGTCAAAACCTTACATCAAATTGATTGGCTCCAATTAACACATCTAAATGAATATGCACGTCAGGGCTTCATGTAAAAGGGGGCAGAAATTTATTGCTCTAGACCCATGTGATGGTTGCCCTGGATAATTGCAAAATATTTGTGAAAGAGTCTTGTCATATTTCAATTTTCTGACAAAAAGATCCTACCTTTATCAAATTAGCATTGATGTGGCAGTTCATAGAAATTGAGGCTAGCAAACATAAGAGAGACAGCGCAGCACTCTGCTTTTGAGTTTAGAACTTCCACTCCTCTGTGGGACATTTCTTAGTACTTTCAATGTCAGAGGACTTTTGAAATATCATCAAATACTAGCAAGTACTGTAATTCAAGGTTGTGATTTCCAAACTGTGCCAGGTGCAAAATTGACTTTTCCTCAATTCGTTGCAGGTTTATCATCATCAGGACAATGAACCCCATGGACTTTGGCAACCAAATATATTTGACAAGAAAGTAAAACATATGTTTTTTTAACGTTTTTGACATTGTTCAGTTGTGATTGATGGTTGTAAGTTGAACTCTAGACTTCTCCAAAGAAGAAATAAAAAGGGAAATGTATGATTCAACTGTATGCAACATACACATATTTTTTATAAGAAACAGCTTATAAGAACAAAAGGCTCAAGATTTTGAAAGTTAAGAAACAACCCTACATGAATTTAAAAAGCAAAGAAGCTCTTGTAATTTGCAGTGTTTAAGTTTCCTATCACACTCAACAATATTTTGACACTGTACAGTTAAATCAACTGTTTTCTGGGTAGTTTCTGGGCAAAATTCCCTAGCTTTCAAGGATTCCTAGAATAAAAAAAGGTGGGGAAAAGAGCCAAATTCGTAGGCCAGGTCCATAACGCGGAACCCGCGGAACTCGCGGAATTTTTGTTCCGCGAAGTTGAGTTCCGCGTTTTGTTCTCGCAGTATGGGACCGAAAACCAAAACGCGGAACTGACGGAATTTTTCTTCCGCAAAGCTAAGTTCCGCGCTTTGTCCTCGCGGTATAGGGCCAAAAACCAAAACACGGAACTCGCGGAATTTCATCTATAAGGCCTGCTCTTCCTCCACTTGCCTACAAAGAAGTTTACTTGCATTTTATCACTTTTAATCAACTTTTAATCGACTGTTCTTCCCATGCCAAGAGATTTGTAGCATTTTCTTAAGCAGCTACTTTCACGTATGTTACTACGCCGTCAGCCAAATCTGCTTCAAAAATGAGTCAAAAATGGTCCGTTTAATTTCCCTCTTTCTGCAAAATCCATTGCAAATCTCAAAAACATACAGGTGAATTCAATAATTCAACTCTCTTCTGGCAAATTGAAATCGAAACAAACTGACTTTCTCTCAGGATTGAAGGCATATGAATTGAGATGAAATTTTCCACTTCGGCTCCAAGCGATAGGAGATTTGTAGGTAGGCCATTTGTTGTCATTTGCAAATGCCGTATTGCTTTGGTCTTGGACTCGATACTCAATACTTTGGTCACCTGGAGCTGTGGGAGAGCTTCGAGGATAAGGATCGCTTGTCACATGAGGCAAATAAATGTACATTGTGAGCATACGCACACGAAATGTTAAAAATGCTATTCTTGTCCATTCCCCCACTTCCTGACCCCAATCCCCTTGACTAGGATTGTCGAGAGTATTGGATTATTTGTGCCCAATAAAAACAGAGGTCTGCGAAACATTGTTTGTCGCTCAGCTGAACAGCAAAACTACATCGCTACTTAGTTGTATCCCATCCCAGTTCTATATAAAGGAAAGAAACTTTGGTTTAATCGACCAAAATCAACGTAAAAAGAGTTTCTTATGTTGACAGACAAGTTCCGCGAAATCAAGTTCCGCGTTTTGTTTTCACAGCATAGGGCCAAAAACCAAAACGCGGAACTCGCGGAACTTTTGTTCCGCGAAGTCGAGTTCCGCGTTTTGTCCTGGCAGTATGGGGCCGAAAACCAAAACGCGGAACTAGCGGAATTTCATCTAAAAGGCTTATTCTTCCTCCCCTTGCCTACAAAGAATTTTACCTGCGCTATATCAATTTTAATGGATTTTTTTTAGTGGACTTCCTGACCCCAATCCCCTCGACTAGGATTGTCGAGAGTATTGGATTATGTCCAGCAAAAGCTAGTCCTACGAGATATTGTCAAGTGGATTGGGGTCAGGAAGAGGGGGAATGGACAAGAATAGCATTTTTAACATTTCACGTGCGTATGCTCACAATGTACATTTCTTTGCCTCGTGTGAAACGCGATCCTTATCCTCGAAGCTCTCCCACAGCTCCAGGTGATCAAAGTATCGAGTATTGAGTCCAAGACCAAAGCAATACGGCATTTGCAAATGACAACAAATGGCCTACCTCCTATCGCTTGGAGCCGAAGTGGAAAATTTCATCTCAATTTATATGCCTTCAATCCTGTGAGAAAGTCAGCTTGTTTCGATTTCAATTTGCCAGAAGAGAGTTGACTTATTGAATTCACCTGTATGTTTTTGAGATTTGCAATGGATTTTGCATAAAGAGGGAAATTAAACGGACCATTTTTGACTCATTTTCGTAGCAGATTTGGCTGACGGCGTAGTAACGTACGCGAAAGTAGCTGCTTAAGAAAATGCTGCAAATCTCTTGGCATGGGAAGAACAGTCGAATAAAAGTTGATTAAAAGTGATAAAATGCAAGTAAACTTTTTTGTAGGCAAGTGGAGGAAGAGCAGGCCTTATAGATGAAATTCCGCGAGTTCCGCGTTTTGGTTTTTGGCCCTATACTGCGAGGACAAAGCGCGGAAATTAGCTTCGCGGAAGAAATATTCCGCCAGTTCCGCGTTTTGGTTTTCGGCCCCATACTGCAAGAACAAAACGCGGAACTTAACTTCGCGGAACAAAAATTCCGCGAGTTTCGCGGGTTCCGCGTTATGGACCTGGCCAAATTCGTAGGACAGCTGGGAAATAGAATATAATGGAATATAATGGAATTTTTGGGAACATTTCCCAGCTCTTTGGGTACTGATTCCCAGCTTCCCCAGCTTCCTGGGAAACAGAATTCCCAGCTTGAAATTTGTTTTGATGAAAAGGTTAGGGAAACTGGAGAGTCCTAGAAAATTCTAGCTTTCCCAGTTATCTCACCAGCGCTTTTGGTACGGCTTGTGTAAAACGCAGGTCATGCAGGTTAAGAAAACGCGGGTTAAATCATGGGGGTTCAAAATGGTGGTCATGGGCACACTGGCTTTAGGCCATCCACTGTTTGCACAAGGGGTTCGCGGAAAGCATTCGTTTGGCCGTTGGTTGGATTGAAAGACAGGAGCCCTTGAGTTTTTGGTAACAAATTGCTGGGTGTTTCAAACAAAAATGCGTTGCCAAAATAATTAAAAATTTATGACTATCTTACATTTTGTCTGAGATGGCAATGCGCATATTTCTGCTGTGTTGTGGTATGGTAAAACAAAAGTCACGAAATGCTTAAAGAACCTTTCACTAAATGCAACCAAATTTGCCTGACGACTGAAACCAGCAGTCGGCCATTTTGCCTTACTATTTTGCAGTGATAAGTATCTTCACGTGAGGTAAGAAATAATTTCTGTGAGGTCAGAAATAGTGGAACTCTCCGAGGATTATCGGAATTTTCACGAGAGCTATGAAATTGGAGGCTGCTGTTTCATTTTCATTCCATAAAGCTATTTATCGCTGCAAAATAGTAAGACAAAATGGCCGACCGCTGGTTTCAGTGATCGGGCAAATTTGGTCTCCTGAAGGTCATAGCTCCATCATTTTTCAACGGATTTTTATGGGGATGGTTGCAAACTTTAATTGAACATCTGAAGAGCACCATCATGCAAACGTTTGGTAAGAATCTTTTGCCGTTTTGTCGAAATATTCACGCAAACAGAGCACAATATTTTGGGACACCCTGTATAATACTTCATAATTCAATCAAAAAATTCCATTGAAATCATTGAAAAAAAATATTTTGCCGCTACCTCCTTCCAAATATGGGCATGTAATGTGACATGTGAGTCCTATTGTTGAAAAATTTGTCCACCAAAATGTGGGTAATTAGTAATAGTCAGGGAGGCTGGGGGACATAGCAAATGTCGTTTAAAAATGCGGCAAATAAAACCTTGAGGGGGGGTGGAATCCACCCCCCCCCCCCCCATGCGGATTAGGGTTAAAACATCAGTAGGCTGTGTATCAGTAAGCCAGTATGCCCATGGCCTCTAGTTTTGACCCGCACAATTTAACCCACCTTTTCTTAACCTGTATGACCTGCGTTTTACACAAGCCAAAATAACCCCCTCCCCCCCCCGTCTTTTTCAAATTGTTAGTATTGTTGATAGGGGGGTATCTAAATCAGAAAGCCGTTGGAAGTGTTGGCTTCCTTTGAAGTGGACCAGATGAAAATTCCACACTTATGGTGAAACGATCGCTGTCCAAAGCAGTTTATGATTTGCTGCAGTTTCTTGGTGATAAGTGGTTGCCTTCTCCAAATAAACCCATCAGGTATGTTGTATGAGGCTTGGACTTTGATTTCTGAGACTTATCTGAAGGATTTAGACACTGGAAGTTGGAAACCAAGCGAAAACAAAACGATTGCTGTGACATCGGGCCTGAGAAAGTTTCAGTCCTTGTCTCTTTCTTCTCTCTCGTTCTTCCATTTTTCCTTTTGACTCCCTGGTTTCCCTGTGCTCTCTCAAAATGTGCTGTATTTATTTCACAAATAACAAACTGGAAAGGCGTAAGAAAACAACACACGCTATAGTGACGAAAGGGAAGGCCTTTTCTTTTGAATGAAATATTTTTGAAACATTTTTTGAATTAACTGTAATGTGGGCTTCCTGTGGAGCCATCTGCTTTATGTTGAAAATTGTACCTATGTACAGCTACAATTTGCCAGAGCTCTTTTTAGATATTGTTTAATACATCTCTGACTCTGGTGGGATGGACTGGTTTTATGGAGGCTTCGATCATACAGTATAGAACTATTTCATCATTTCAGTCAAAACAATAACCATACTTAGGACATTGTTCAAATTTTTGATATGGGCCGCACTCCAGTTAAAGACTCCATCTGCATCATTTTAGCCAAATTCAATTGACCAAGAACAAGAACAAGAATTATGACAAGAACCTGCATACCCTGCACGTCGTGATGGTCATGGACCATCAGGTATAGCACAAATTTCCTCCAAAAGTTGCATCGAGCCAATATTTTGGAACATGTCTGCGAATGAATACGTATGTTTGTTTACGACCCATGAACCATTCATAGAGAAGAAATCTTCAACGCAATCTGACCCAGTTTTGTCCCGGCGACATTCCAAGTCCGGGTGGTTGTCTCAAAGAAATGATATAAGAATAATGCATTCATGACAGAAAAGGAGACAGTCAATGTAGCATTCTCTCATCAAGAAATTTCCTTCAAGAGACAAAGTCCCTGACTGCGAGACATAATTTCTCCAAAGCTTGCCTTCATTACCTTAACATTACCTTTTCCTTCAAAGTTATAAATTCGTTGAAGTAAAGGTTGAGATAGCTACTAATAAAAAAGAGGTATCCCCTTGTGCCCCCCATGCTTGTATCCCCATGTCAAGACAGTCTCAAACTTTCTGAAAGCAAATGCGCTGAACAGATTCAAAATTTTGCCTATCTCTTCTCTCTATAACCGTTTTCCGTAAACTATGCTCTGATTCTTTGAATAATTCTGTGACCCGCTTTAAATGTGACATATGAGCCATGTGATTTGGACCTAAATGCAAAATTATATTTGCATGATCAAGAGGATGTAGCAACTTCTTTGCAATGTGGATTCCATCTTGGTCGAAAAGATCTTTTATTTTGCTTCTCTGCTTACCAACCTGCAAACCTGCGTTTTACACTTGGGTATTCTCATTTTAATGGTCAACACTTTGTGCCAAAAAGGGTCATTTTCAGAAGTTTTCATTTATGGCTGATTTCCTGCTCACCTGCTTGGTGGATATCTAAAAAAACTTACTTTTAAAGTTCTAGGGCTTAATGATACAAGATTTTTAAGTTACGTAAGGTTGAAATTTGATATTGAGTGCAAAATGTGCTACAATTTCCATGTTTCATGGTGCAGCATACAACATGTTAACTAAATTTGTTACTTAATATGAACAGCTTTATCTACTTTTAATCACTGTGGATAGGCATAGAAACCATACAATATGCCTCCTTATGCTTGTTTCCCACTATTTTTCAATTGTTTTCCGGACAATAGATAACAGATACAAACTACAACAGTCAATTATATTCAATTGGTAGTCAAATATTGTTGTATCTTCTGTGAATTTTTTGTTTAGATTAGCTACTTTACCATTGAATTCAACTTAAACAATGTTCTGAACTTGAAGAAAAGGATATTCTTTATAAAAAATTAAGTTTTCCGCATTTGATGTTTTCCGTCATTCCGTGACCGTTAGGACCAAGTAGACAAATCTGTCTTAAGTTACAAGATATATTCAAATGTCTGGGCAGGAATGAAAAAGATCCATGTAATAGAGACAGAGGACATTGAAATAGTCTCCTTTTTTCTGGAGAAATGTTCAAAATCAGTGACATTGTCAAGGCAGATATTACTTATTTTAGGATTTTAACTTTTGATAGCCCTTAAAACCTGAGATACTGAATGGGCTGCATATATAAATGATGATTATGATTTATTTGTCTATGGCCTCCTTTTCATCTTGGAGTTACCATAGAAACAAAAAAATGGCCTACTGCCATTTCTGTTTTAAAGAGACTGCAGAATGGGGAAAACAAGCAAAGAGAAAATGGAAAAGTGGCGGGAAAAAAATCGAGAAAATGAGAGGGAGAAAGATCGTCTTCGGAAAAGAAAAAAGAAAGATGGAATGACAGAGGAAGAGCTCTCAGAGCTTAAGTTGAGAAACAGATTAAATAAACAGAGGTCAAGAGCCAATATGTCACGCCAAAAGAAACAGGCTATCAAGGTAAAAGACCGCGTCAGAAAAAGCAAGAAGGCTGACAGCAACCCAACAACTATTGAGAAGAACGACTACTCGACACCGAGGGTAAGAGAATTCAGAAAAAGGCAAAAAGAAAAAATCATGGTAGTACAACTCCCATTTGGTAAAAAGAAGAGCTTGACAAATTCACAGAGAAAAGGCTTGAAAAAAACCAAAGAATTTGTTCAAAATGTTGCTTCGCCAGGAAGACGAGCAAGAATTGTGTCATCAATTGTTGAAAGTGCAAAGTCCTCCCCAAGAACTAAGAAAATCCTAGACAGCAGCACAGAGCAGCAGCAAGAGCACAGGAATGCTAAAAGAGTTATTGAGAAGCTAAAGATGCGCAAGGATAACAGTGCTAACGTTGCGAAAAGGCTGATAGTTGGCACAGTTGCTAGTGGAACACCACTCTCTTCCCTCAGATCCTCAAGTGCAAATCTTGGTGTTTCTTTTCGCACTTTAAAGCGGGCATTATTCGACCTGGAATCAATAGATAATTTGCAGTTCATAACTCATATGAGTAGAAAACGAGATTCATTCGTCTTGACAGACAGTACTCGAAAGTTGGTCCTTGATTTTTACGAAGAAGTTGGCAGGGAATGTCCGTATAGAAAATCAGCAGTCACTGTTAATGGCGAGAAGAGGCATGTTCTATTCCTTGAAAAAACATTGACTGAATATTTCAATTTGTTCAAATCTTTGAACCCTGATGTTAGGATTGGTCAAACTAGCTTTGAGAAGTTGAGGCCCAAAAATGTGAAGCTGAAATCGCAAGCGAAAAGACAGGTGTGTTGTTGCACTCATCATGTCAATGCAGATTATCTTCGAACAAAGCTGAATGATCTTCTAAGAATCAATGAGCAGGCAGTCATCAAAGACAACGAAACTCTGGTTTCCAACACTCTTTGCAATTCTGATTCAATTGCATGCATTGAGCGAGACTGCAAGGAGTGTGGTGTGGACAACTTGGACTCATTGAAAGAAAACATTCATTATTGTTCCCTTGAATGCAGAAGGAACAAAGATGATTGCTTAAACCACACAATCACATTCCTTCAATTCAAGAGCACAAGCTACACAACAAATAAAGGTGAGACAAAGAAAAAGGTGGCACTTGTTTCTGAGAGGATTACCATCTCCCAATTTTTCACTTCATTGAAGAAGGCAATGCAAGGTTTTGCTCGACATCGTTTCAACCATTTCCACACAAAGGAGATGTACAAAATGGCAGTAGAGGGATTGCAGGAAGGACAGATGATTAAAGTCCAAGATTTCAGTGAAAATTACACTTGCCTTGTCCCTGATGAGGTTCAGTCATTACACTGGACACAAACACAAGCTACATTGTTTCCAGCTGTAACTTTCAGAAAGGGAGATTCTGGGAAGCTGCTTGAAGATCACCTTGTTTTCATATCAGATGATTTAGAACATGACTGTGCTTTTGTAGAGTTGGTCAATGCTAAAATCCACAGCTATTATCAACAGGCTGGGGTTGAGATTGTGAGGGATATTGAATTCAATGATGGATGTGCTGCTCAGTTTAAAAGCATCAAGTCATTTGGGTTGTTCTCAAAGCGATCCATGCATACTGACAGGGTTTACTTTGAATCATCGCACGGAAAAGGACCCTCTGATGGAGTTGGTGGTGTAATCAAATCATTAGTTGCTACAGCAGTTTGCAGTCAAAAAGTGATCATTAGAGATGCAAAAGAATTCTTTGATTTTCTCTCTGACAGATGTTGCATTGAAAATGAAATTGGTGCAAGTGATAGCAAGCATAAAATTAAGACAAGAAAGTTCTTCTTCCTTGACAAACAAGATGTTAAACAGCACAGAGATTCTTTGAATGAGCTACCATACAAGACCTTGAAAGGCACAAGAAAGATTCACCAAATCACAATTCACAGCTCATTAAAGAGTCACGAGCTTGCAATACGAAATTATGCTTGCCTCTGTGAAAGTTGTGCTCAGATAAACTTGGACAGCTCTGCATGTGACAATTCTCAAATGTTGCAGGAATATGGCCAAAGAAAAGTTGTCAATCTATTAAGGAAAGCTGCTGATGAAGATAGTGATGATGAGATGTGTGATGAAGTACAAGATGAAAAAGAAGAATGGCAAATGAGTGATGCAGTTAATATGATAAAGAAAGATGACATAGTAGTGATTAGATCAGTTGACACCTTTAATCCATACTACTTGGTGAAGGCTATAGATGAAGCTTTTGAGCTTGAAGAAATGTTTGCAGATGATTATGGACACACTCTTCCACCTGATCATAGCATAGTCAAGGGACATTATCTAGAAGTTCAAAAGAGAACAAAAGATGGTTGCCTCATGTTTGAAGATGAGACGAAAGTTGTCGGAATTTCTGCTTTTTGCATTGCTGGAATCTCACCACCCTTGACAAGATCTACCGGCACCAGAAAGAGAAGGCCGATAACCTTATATGAAGTTTCTCCTGAAATCAACGATATTCTTTTGGGCCTAGTAACTGGTTACAACATTTAGCACTTGTGTTGTGAAATAAAACTCTTGATTTAGTTTAATTAAGTCTATTTGAGTTCATTTGATGTTTTCATTTTTGCGGTCACGGAATGACGGAAAAGTTCTATGTTGATAATTTCTACAAGTTTCACAGCAAGCCATCCAAAATTGGGTTTTATGGTATATTTTATTTGTATTTTATGAGGAAAATATGTTACTTAAGTTGTTTACTTCAGTTTGACTTTTGAAAAACTTTCAATCACTTTGGTCACGGAATGACGGAATTTTAAAGCCAGTAAAGTTTCATACACAAACACTGTGAAAGTCTGAGGTATTGACAGAAAACAAGTTTTTGAAAGCATTTTAATGACCAAAGAGTCAAGTTTTGGCAAAATTATGTTTCAAGTAATAGTTTTATAATTTTTTGAGATGTTTTTGCATTTTTTCAAAAAATTCTCAATTAATGTTTCATTTACCATTCAAATGTCTTTCGTACATTTTTTGTATTGATGAAAGGTTAGTAAGCTGGTTAAATTTTCTCCAAAGTCCTAATGTATTATCATATCTAAACATACAACATTCAGACATACAGTGTTACTTATTGCAGTCATATAAAGCCTTTAAATTCATTTAACTGCTTCAAAATGGACTGTTTCGTCATTATTTTTGGTATTTGTGTGAATTTTCTCGTGAAATTAAGAAAAAATACTAACTTGAACTTCTTGGTTAAGCTATATTATGAAAAACATCATATTTCTGGCTGATAGAAATGAAAGGCAGCTTTGTTGGTCAGTTTCTTTTTGCTGAATTATTCATTTCTCTGAATGTAGTATGTTGTTGACCAATAAAATGAGAATACCCACTTGCCCTCTCACAAGCAACATCATGCAAACCTTTGCTGATGATCTTTTGCCGATTTGTCGCAATCTTCAGGGAAATGAGGCACAATTTTTTTGGGACACCCTGTATTATATGGAACTTTGGAGAAATGAGATTTAGAATGCTGACAATTATTGAAAATTGCACAGCTGCGTTTGTGCAGCAACAGCCAATAGCGACTGTGAACGCACGTACACAAGAAGTTCCAAATATAACATCATGTTCTCATTGCATGTCATATGTTAACAAAGTTACTCTAACAACCCAACATCGCAGTAATGACGATCAATTGATTACTTTTCTGCAGCACATTCGCTACTACCGACCATCCATTGAAATGCTTTCTGCTATAATGCATGGTAGTATGCTACGTGAGAACAATGATATCAACCATAACATATATGCACAATTGAAACTGCATCCCCAGGCAACTGTCCTCACTATGACAAAACGTGCAGCTACATTTATCAAGGACACCGTCATTACATGTACATTTAAATGTGAACTGTTGGCGCTTATTGTAATTGACAATCAACAATTATGTCCCATACACAAGTCCATGAAATTAATGCTCACTCAAAATTGTAACAAAAACATAGGCTTTGTCAATGGGCAATTTGTGACTGTGATTGGAGCGGAAAACCAGACCATCATGGCTCAAGTGCCACATGGTAATTTACTCAATATCCATCCTATAACAAAGCTAATAAATGATGAGCAAGTTACAGTTTATCCGTGTCTTCCTGGATATGCCACAACAATATGTAAAGTTCAAGGACAAACGCTTAATGAGGTCATTCTGTGGATTGATACGAACACTACACCTGAAGGAACAGCATATGTTGCACTCTCTCGGGTGAAGACCCTGAATGACCTGAACAATTTACACCTGTTGGGTATCCAAATCTCTAGCAACACACATATAAAATTGTTACACACAATATGGGTATGAGGACGTGAAGAAACAAGAGGTAATAAAAGCCACAAAAACAAATAAAAAAACATACAAAACTCATAAAAAATATAAAAAAATACAAAAAACCTCCTTTATTAACCATCATTTTGTCGCAGTAAGAAGGCTTACTATGCACATTTTAATGCATATAACTAAGAATGGTTACCACTATTTGTCAGTGTACTTGAAACGCATTTGTGATAATTCTATAAAATTCAATTCTGTGCACTTATCTGTAGTGTACATTTTTTATTCATACGTTGTTAATTATTTTCAGATGAATCGCCAATGGACGCCCTCGAAGACAAAAGGTGTCTCCTTTTTCAACCACTTTCCAAAGAATTTTCTGCGACCCTATGCTGCGGCCGAATCAGCACCATCAGTCGAAACGATCTTTGGCCGTTTAAGACCAGAGGTATGTGAATGGTATAGACCACCAGAAACCGCCATGTCTGAGTTATACTCCACACTGATGGAAAACAGGCCCTGCTTAAGCGAGGACCAGGAGTTACTGGATCCCCAGAAAATGCAGGTCCTGCTGGCTGACCTGTTGCCAATAACAAACATGCTGGCTAAGTTCCATAAAGACAGCACTGTGCACAAAACAGATGAGGACAGCAGAGAGGTCATACTCAAGATGATCGACACATCTCCGCAGCTAATGGCCAGCCTTAAGGCATGTGTTCACGTAGGTGGAGCCCTCTTTACAACAGGGATCCAGTACCTCGTGGCACATGCCCAATTGACCAATCCGGAGAGATTGGCCGCAAATATGACTTTTGCACCTAATCCCGACCCAGTGTTCAAACGCACTAAAGAATATGACGATTTATTTCCACTCCTGTACATAAATAAAGGAGCTGCTCCCGCCCATGAACGGGAAGATGCACAACATATGGATGAACTACGACAACGGCTGCTCCGACGTCCAGCAGCACAAGATCGTTACGAAAGAGCAGATGCTGCAGAGCATCGTCCACATGCAGCAAGGGCACTGCACTTGCCACAAGGAGCTTCTATGGACCAACAACGTCATTATCAGCAAGAGGCAACAGTAACTCGCGCACCATCACAAGTAAGAGAAAATGTTCCGCTTCCACTTCCACGACACATTCAAAGGCCAGTATCTCCTGAGGAGGAAAGTGAGGATGAATACCAACCTCCAATCGTACATCGTCGTCAGCCTCTTCAGAACAAACATACCATTCCACCGTATCGGAGAATGCGACCTGTTCAGCAACCAGAAGGAAATCTCCGAGAGTGGGACCAAATGCACTATGCAAGCAGTAATGAGAACGACGGTAGCATAACTCCACCATCATTGTTGAAGAAGAATCGGAGACGCAAACGTGTGCTTTCCGATAGTTCAACGGACGACACGTTTATGGCTGGTGTCAGTGGCTTAATTGCCACTGGCGAAGAGGATTACTTAAGCACATTGCCGACTTTCCCGATGAAGAAGTCATTTTTTGTTGATGAACATCTGCCAGAAAAGAAAATAAAAAAAGCGAAGAAACCGAAGTCGAAGAAACCCTCGCACGAAGATCAGTGAGATGACAAGAACATTTGAACGACATTTAAATTGCTGCTGAGATTATTTTGACTTTTCCATGCTTCTATATATGCTTCATTTTCGTATGACTGTGTCTCTACTTCTAGCACAATAATTATCTGGGAGGGAGGGAGGGAGTGGAGGGTGACCACAGAAACTTTTATCATCCCTGTGGTAACTTTTCTGACACCTCTAGCTTAAAACTCCTAAAGAATCAATTAATAATATTAGCCACGATGATGGTATGACGATGAACAAAGTCTTATTTAATGGGTCATGCAAGTGAACAAATTCATGGCAAGTGGAACTGATGTAAACAATTATACATTCATATTGTCTACTATTAATGTTTTAGATAAGGAAAATTATTCAGCAGAAGGATTTCCAGATGAACTTTGGAACATGTGATCGTCAAAATATGATTCCACTATTGCAAGGAAAGCTGCTTGATTCTAAGGTATTTAACAAGATAACTTTGCAATAACTTTGCTTTTTCCAACAAACAGCTTTTCTTTCCTTCTATTCATATAAAATATTACAATACATCAATACGTTCTACCATACTATCTAATTACTATACAACAATACGCAGTCCTTTTCGGGAATAAAACAACACGCGTGTGGCAAAACACACAGGCAAATTCATTTGCGAGTGCGATTCGCACACGTAGTTATTCAAGGTGGTATTTCAGAAGTGACACAAAAATAGGTCTTCAAGTCTCCCTTTACTGATAAAGATAATCACACTACCGATGAAATAAATATCATTGTTCATATGTTTATGTGTCAATGAACTTTTTGTTTTTACAGGACTATACTCAGCAGTTTCTTCCTCGATAAACTCAGACTCGTCAGTGCCTGATTCTTCTGAACTATCAATTTCAACAGGACAAATCTGTTGTCTGCTCGATTCATTTTCTTCATGCAACAATTACCTTTGCTCTATGAGCACCAAGTGTTGCAATTTTTTCATATTGTGGGAATTGCCACTTGGGACTTTGTTGAAAGTGTTATAGGATCTATTAGTAATCATATGGTTTATTGAAGCACATGGACATTGGATGTGTCGAATATCAATGTACCACTATTTATATGTAACAGTCGGGAAGTTTGGAGGCAAAAAGCTTATCTCGATAGGCCCAATTGAGCTACTGAAAATGTTCACTTTTAGGCCCATTTATTTGTACTATAGATACCAACTGTGCAAAGTGATTATTTTGCAAACTCTGAATATGAATGAATAACATTTCTTCATCCTATAGCCAGCATACCCACCATGTGATTGCACAGGAAAATTGTGTGCAACAAAATCTACCACCAAGCGTAAAGGGTGCATTTGCAGAGATGGTGACCGAAAACGTTCATCCCACTGTCGCTGTGGAAGGCGAGGACAGCCATGCAAAAACAAGGTATGACAAACAATTCGTTTTATTTCTAACTTCATTTAGTAATTGAAAAATTTAGCAGCTGGAACAGCAAGAATTCTAGTAAACTTGTAAACCTTTGAATTTACTTCTCTACACAAATAATTTGACACTGTACCACACAAAAGACCAATAGATATGGTACATTGCATCCACCTGTGGACCAGGGTTTTTGATTGTTCCAGTGCCATTAGTGATAAATAATTTACCTTTTAACCAATGCCTTGTCATGACTTGTTTCCTGACTCCCACCTGTGACACCCAGGGTATTTGCTCATAAAATATTCTTGGCCCCAGGAATGAATATTCTTGACTACCAACATCAGTGGCGTGGCCATGGAGGGGGGGGGGGGGGGGTTGGGGAGCACTCTTTTCCTAGATGACCCTCAAGATTCCTTTAAAACCACAGAGAAGATAGCTGGGTATAGGTTGCGTAAGAGTTTTCTGAGAAATGTCAAATCTTCCATTTTTAGCACTGGCAAGCATGATATGGGGAGATGCACTATCTACAGTAAGCCAAAAGTAAACAACGCAAAAGATATGTAACATTTGCTTATCACTTACTTCCTTGTTGTGCGCGGGTCAGATTGCATCCTCTTTTTGTGCGCCAAAATGAGCAAGTATCTTCTCTTATTCGGAGTACTGTCAAATTTATCAAAAATGACAAGTGGATTAACCTATTTCGTTCTTCTAGGAACAGTTTGATATAATATTCATCATGTTTGACAATTTTTCTTTGGCATATAATCCAATTCTCACTTGCAACTTCGTCCATTGATTAGGCCTATTGATTTTGTTGACTTTTGAGTTGATGAATGAACGACAGCATTTTCTGTCTACCTCATTTGTAAATCGAGAAAATGACAGGTGAGGCTGAATAGATTAGTTTTTAACGAATATTTTGATATAAATTATTATAACATATTTTGAAGATTGTTGGCATATAAATTGCGTTTTGTCTCGAGGGCCGAGAGCCTCTTCTCAGGTGATGCGCGCTGCCCCTGCGAGGTATTTTGGCGCACAATACGAGTTATTTACCCGCCAATTTTCTAAACAAGATTTTATGTGGTTCCTGTTCTGTTCTGAATAGCCGGTTTGCTCTTCTTCGAAACTAAATATGTTCAGTTTAATCTCGGGAACATTTCTGTTGTTCGTGTTTCTTGGGTGTTTTGACATTGCAGTTTGTGCCAACGACGAGAATAACTGGAGTCACAGCGGGAGAGAACAGTCTGGGTATATCCCATTCTTTGAAGCAAAAATAAACAAGTAAGTCCAATGTCCAATCATGCATCCAAGTTTAGTCATTCCAAAGTAACACTCTTTTTTCCAAAACATTTTTCACAATGGTTATATCCACCAAAGGTGTTCCTAAACTTTTAGCAGCTTGAAACTCTCCCCCCTGTGACGAAATAAGCTGGGTAGGAGGACAGCTTCACTCATTTTTATATAAGAAACTTCATGAGCGTAGGGGAGAATAACATTTAGGGGGGCTGCCCTAAAAAAAATAAATTTTTTACATAAATGCTGCCTGACTTAAGGCGGATTTCTGCCTGATTATGGCCAATTTTCGAGAGTTTTTCCAACGTTTGGGGGCTTGCAGCCCCCCAGCTCCCCTGTCTCCTACGCCTATGAGAAACTTAGCTCCAGGTTTTGAGGCAGTTTTGCTACCAGAAGTCACTTAAACCTGTCCAAACATATATTTCCTTTCATTTTTTTAGTCCTTAATTTTTCAAATAAAAGTGAGCCTGATCTCATGCTAGGGAAAATATAACCTGCAAATCATAAAAATGTTGTTTGCTTCTTTGAAGTTGGGATTCAGGTAGCTTTCAATTTTGAATGCTATTGTGCTCACAGTTTCTTATATAACCATGGGTAGGACTTTTACTCAATGGGTTTATCACTCTTCAGAAAAGGTGTATGAACATTTTTTAAACAACACGATTTTTAGGGATTTTTTACGGATTATTCTTGAAAACAAAAGGATTTTTGTCAAAGGTGTACAAGATTTGTACAGAGTGATACGCCCCTAGCTTTAACTCATAATGTGAAGCAACAGATCAGGTTCTCAGGTTTGGCAATTCTTACTAACTAGAATTCTAAACTCCCGTCACGAAAGTATACGGACAGCTGAAACAAAATGGCGTCAAATTTGACCGTTAGCCCTTCAACCCCAAAACAGTTCAGCCGTTATGCGGCCATTTCAGGGACTGGAAACCAATTATTTTACCGCCAAAACTTTGTTTATTGATCACGCAATCAAGGAAGAAATGAAAAAATGAAAAACAAAGCAAAATTAAGTGTTTTGATAGCAAAATATGAATTTGGCTGTGAGAAGGAAAAGCAATTGAAAACAAGACAATATGTTCAACAAATTTCCAGTCTTGGAGGCTGCTACATGACAGGAGAAGATTGTATTTTATGTCAAAGGAAGCAGAAAAGATCGCTGTTTTAGGAATCATATGAATGATAGCAAAAAGACACTTGGCTATAAAATGGCAAAATTAAATTTGAGTCTCCCATGGCTGTAGGGTTGCGATATCATCTTTGCCAAGGTAAGTTTAAATTTGTATCAAAGCCTCAAAATATAATTAATGCCAAAGGTTGGCCTAAAGTTGGTATCATTTTGTACATCTTACATTGGGGAATCAATCTGAGCAAAATTATACAGTCCCTAACGAATTTTCTTTGCAACAATTTGGTATTGAGTTTGATTGCAATAATTCTGTTGTTACAAAACCTTACCTTGATCGCAGCAACTGTTTCTTTTTTCATTTATAACTTCATTATATCTGGATTTTACTTGAATTTTCTTTCATATTTGCAAATTTCAGACTTTTCTGCACCAAGTGATGCTATTCCAGTGAACGAATGATTTGGAAGAGTATCTTAAATATCAGTTCTAAGTTGGGAGGCTCCTTTGTTATCGATTACATTTTCTCCTCGCAGCTAATTTCATGTTTTATTATCAAAACACTTTTATCTTGCTTTGTTTTTCATTTTTTTATTTCTTCCTTGATTGCGTGATCGATAAACACAACTTTGGCGGTAAAATCGTTTATTTCCACTCCCTGAAATGGCCGCATAACGGCTGAACCGTTTGGGGGTCGAAGGACCAACGGTCAAATTCGACGCCATTTTGTTTCGGCTGTCCGGATACTTTCGTGGCGGGAGTGTAGTTAAAACATTTAAGAAAGATACACAAGAAGGGATCACCTTTCAAAATCTCTTTTCAAAATCTATAAATATAATCATACAGCCTTTACAACTTACAGAATAGAAAATTACACAATGGAAAAGTCAAACAGAATGTTCATTCAGCAAAATCAGATTTTCAAATTAACTAATTTTTAAAAAATACTATGAAGTGTTGAAGTTTAGTACTTAACTTTGCAGCTATGTGCTATATGAGATTTGCAAAGCTGAGAAAGATAAGTTCAACAACAAGAACAAAACAAAAGTTAGCTGGAAGGACCTGGCTGCTGGGAGACCTGGGTCATTACTCCATGCAATAATGAAAGAACTACTTGAAAGATATGAATTGCATAATGTCCTGATAAATAAAAGAATAACTGATGCTGTTTTCATAAAAATAAGAAGAGCAAGTGGAAAAATTTCTGAAGCATTGAAACGGAGTGGAAACTATCCAAATAAATTATTTAGCAGTTGGAAAAATGGAAAACTTTCAATTTGGAACTTGAGATTTGAGCCTGATGAGCTGAAGACAGTGGCTTTAGCAAGAGAAAACTTACGGTTATTACAGGGGAAAAGGAAACTGGTATCTGATCACAATGAAACAATTGCAAAAGTTGCTAGAATGATAGTTATCAATGACAAGATCAAGGAAAAACTAGAAAGGGAACAGCAGTCACATATGAAAACAAAAATTAGATTGCAAAATATAGCTTTGAAATTGATGAAACAAAAGAAGGGACAAGATCCAAACAGTAGAGGAGCAGGGACTAAAGATATGGTGAACTTTAGTAGAATGCATCAATACAGGCTTAAAAAACAAATTGCAAATGACTGTCAGGCAGCCCTGTCATTCCTAGGTATTCATTCTATTACTGCGCAAAAAGTTGAAATATTCAACGAGGAAACTGAAAAATATGAAGTAATTGATTTACTAGAAAACAGAATATGTGCAACCTCTACACTAGCTGAGGAAAGAATAACAAAAGTGGACATTAACAATATCAATATGCTACTGCTAATAAAAGACAAATTCAATATTTCCAATAGTGCATACCATGAAATTGCATCAGCATGCAAGCAGCTCCCAAGAGGATGCAATTTGATAAAACAGCTAACTGAAATAAACAAGCAATGGAACATATTTCCTACTGCCAGTGGCAATGGGGTTCAGCAAAGAATTACAGACAGGCTTCCTTTGAGAATTCGAGCACTTAGAAAACAGCAACCTGACAATCCTTGCAATGCAAGAAAGATAAGAGTAAAATTGACAGGGGATGGGACTAATATTGGGAAAAGATTGCATGTAGTAATAATAGCATTTACCATAATTGATGAAGGGGTTGCTGCAATGTTGTCAGAAGGTAATCATGCAATTGCAATATTAAGAACAACTGAAAATTATGAGGACTTGAAGCTAGAACTGTGTGACATTGTAAATGAGGTAAATACTTTGAAGAATATCACAGTTGATGATATAAGCTATGAGATTGAATGGTTTTTAGGTGGTGACTGGAAATTCCTGGCACTTGTAATGGGTATAGGAGGGGCAATAGGAACATATCCCTGTGTATGGTGCAAGTGCCCCAAAGATAAGAAACATGATATGACCTTAACATGGTCATTTTGGAACAGTGCTCATGGTGCAAGGTCTATCAAGGAGATCAATGAATTGTCCCATAGAAAAGGAACACTCGAGAGTCTAAATTTGGTTGCAAGAACAGGCCCATCTTTCAATCCATTCCTAGTGATCATGTCATTATTGACACGCTTCATCTCTTCCTACGCATCACATGCGGGTGAGTGGCCGAGTGGCTTAAACAGTTTCCGTCAGGTTACTGAAGTTAAGCTCTGTCGAGTGAGGTCAAACTCCGGATGGGTGACCTCTGGGGCCTGACCTCTCAACTCACCTCGCGCCGTCCTTCGGAAGGGACGTTAAACTAGGGGTCCCATGCCTGGATGCGGCATGCATAGTGGGCCTACATTAGCTTTAAATAGCTAGAAACCCTATCAGCCCACTTAAAATAAATTACTACTACTACTACTACTCACAGACAATCTGCAAACTTTGCTTATATTGGCTCTTCGTGTAGCAGATGCGATTGAAAAGAAGAAAGTTTTCAACAATGGTTTTGATACTGTAAAGTACAAGCACATGGCTAGATATGAAAGATTTTTGAATGAGACTTGCAAAATTGACTTTAAATGGTTTGTCTCCAAAGATACCAAGGAGCTAAAATGGAGGGACCTTACTGGGCCTGAGAAATTGAGACTATTTAGTCATATTGACATTCCACTCCTACTTCCTCAAGAAGATGATAAAAACATTATACAGCAAATCTGGGTTGACTTTTTCACCATCTATAGAAAAATTACAAATTTTCAAGCCAATATTGAAATTCGTGATGATATCAGGAAATGGATGAGTCTGTTCCTCTCAGTGTATGTCACAAAACATATCACACCATACATGCATGCATTCTTGTATCATGTTCCAGAGTTTTTAGAGGTATATGGCAACATCAACCTGTTCAACCAACAAGGCCTGGAGAAGCTGAACCATGATTCAACCAAGTCTTTTTTCAGTGCAACAAATCATAGATCCATTGAAGCCTTCACACAACTTCTTCAGAAAAAAAAGCCTGGAATATCTGAAGGATCTTAAATGCATGCGAGTAAAAGCTGAACAACATTGCACAAACTGCACTGAAAAAGGGCCACAACATCAAAACCTGCTTGAAAGAGTGTACAGTTTGCAAACATAAGCCTTTCTGTGCTCCATGTCACTTGATAAAGCTCCCAGAAACACGAAAATGGAGAGCCATCTGTTCTGCTGAGTGACCTTGCTAGACAATTGTTTTGATTGTTTGTGACAATTGACATAATTTTCCTTAACTAGAACCGTAGTTTCCAGAACCAAAATTAAAAGGAATAGTTAATGGCACTAGTTTTGTTTGATTTATGCAAAGACTCAACATTTGTTTATAGTCACAAAATGTGATGAATTTTAATCAGTTAGTTAAGTTTACACAAGTGATGACTTTTCATGCCATCCAATTGCCAGCTTCAAATTGACATTTAGTGCCCTCCTTGCGTACAAAATTGAAGTTGAAGAGGCTACTTCTGCTAATCCAGCATTGAACAGGAGTATTCCCCACAATCTTGTATTCAAGGAAAGGTTTGACCTTCCTAAGGAAAAAACTAACAGTCCCCTGTGTTACATATGAAAAATCACCCTCAAGATTTTCAATCCGGTAGTCCCAGCCCTCTCCAAACAAGACATCTAGGTCACGATTGTTTGACACAGAGTAACTTGTGGTTCTCCCTCTCGTAGTCTCTGAGTGCTTTACATTTGACAGGAATAAGGGCATCACATCTCTGTCCACTTCAATAGATACGAGGGTGTCTGGATTTACCCTCTTTGTTATGAACAGTGAAAATTTGATTTTTCGTGCCAGTGAATCGCAAAACATTGAATAGCGATCATTTAAAGAGGACTGACTAGGGGTTGGTAGGGGAACAAATTTCACAACAGGTCTATTGTCTCCAGAACAATTGTGCCATTCATCATCCTCGGAGCCATACCCTACATAGTGCACTTTGATCTTCTTCTGTACAGGATCTCGTTCAACGATCTGAAAAAGAATGAAAACTTATGAAATTCTATCAGATAATAGCAGACAGCTTGATTTATGCTTTTTAACTAAGTCTCCTATTAGTATTATAATAGCAACTTCTAATATCTTTGCATGCATGAAAAACAATTATGAACAAATTATTGTTGCCTACATAATGACAGTACTACGTTTTACTTAGTTCCAGTTGCAGACAAAACAAACAGCATGCGTAGTGTTGTAGTTAAGGCCTAGGCCTCATCAAAAGATGTTATTGATGTGCTTCTTCTTTCTTCTTGGAAGATCTTTTGCCGCGTCTATCATCGCCAAAAGTCGCCTTGACTTCCTCGTAGAATCCAGCAGGTTTCTTCGCTGCAAGTCGTGGGTGCGCCGCCATCATTGATTTTGAAACTGATGATTGCGCTGCGCAGGCGCATGCACTTGTCTTAGATTTTCGGGCGATGTTACAAATCCTAGGCTCATCTTTTCCTATGATCTTTCTTCAAAAATTTGCCACCTGCTCTGTTTATGGTTGGTCATTTGTAGCAAAATTGAACCATGGCTCATTGATGCACATTCAACAAAATCATTCATATTCAAGGGTAATTTTCATTCACATTCAACGATATAATATCATTCACCTTCAACGAAATCATTCATATTCAAGGTATTATTCACATTCAACAAAACAATTCATATTCAAGATTCTTATTCATCCACATTCAAGGTGATTCATCCTTGCAAGTTCAAGGTATGCATGCACATCCAACCAACCAGTTTTTCGTTTCAAGAAAAAGTTCCCGGATCCCCTTAAAAAAGCATTCAAGGAAAAAGTTCCCGGATCCTCTCGAAAAACATTCAACGAAAAAGTTCCCGGATCCTCGAAGAAACATTCAAGGAAAAAGTTCCCGAATTAAAGGAATCCCCCTAAGCACGTGAACGAACAAGGCTGGGATTTTCCGCGCCTTTTCCGCCGCACACTGATCAAGATGGCTGAGGAAGACGAACGTCTGAGACAAATTGTTAGGGAAGAGCTTGCTGCCAGCAGGGCTGATAATGTACGCATGAGCCCCCAAACCGTGTTTCAAAGAACCCAAAGCTTGATTAGAGGCGCTGCAAGGAATGCAATTGAAGACCTCAGTATTCCTGGCAGTTCCTCAATTGTAGAGGAATCACGTAACAATAGGCCTAAGCCTGGGCCTAGTAGTCAACAGCAACCTGCACACATTGGCCGTGCAGGCGAACAAGGGCAGGAAAGGTCATCACTTCCAAGACCTCCGCACCAGAATCAAGCTGCATTTCACCAAAAACGTAAAGCACAGCCAGGGCACCCATGGAGATTCAAACCAAACAAGGCAGCAAAGAAGGCAGCTCCATCCAAGTCTGTTTACGTATGGCTGATTGGATTTGTCTCAGTGGAGGAAGAAAAAGATGAGTACATCTTGGAGGATGATATGGTACTCCTGAAAGGATTCGTCAGTTTGAATCAGGAAGATAAAGCTGTGGAGATTAAGGAAAGGATCACCTCACTGTTCAGGACAAAATACCCTCTCATAAACAGTGGAAACTATGACTACGTAAAACGAGAGAGAAACAGAATTTCAACTCCTGTCACTGATATGAACTTTGATTGGAATTTCGCAGCTCTGAGAGGACTATGTGGTCAGGGAAAACTTTATTGCTGCCTCAATGTTCCACTGTCATATGTCAAAGATGACAGTGATGATGATGATAATGCTGGTTCCCCTCAACCCTCTACTACAGGCCAGAGCACCAGCAGCATTGAAACTGGAAGACCAAGTATCTTGACATCAACTGGAGATGCTGCTCAAGAGATCACAACTATCATCATTAATGATACTGAAGCAAGTTCTTCATTAAATTCTGCCACAGATAGGCAAAATGGTGTTGATCAGCAAACTTTGTCTGCTGACTTGATAGCAATCCCAGGAAGTAGTACTGCTAGCTCACAAAATGCTACAGAACATGTCACAGATTTAACCAATCTGGTTCATGAGCTTTTAGATAAACAGAATGAAAAGGATGACACAAATTTTGATTCCTTGGAATCTGCATGGACATACCTCAAAAGCAAGCTTGGTGACATGAAGGAGCGTCTCAGAGTTTCTCCTGACTATGCACTTGAAGAGGCATTGGCTTACTACAAGTCAAGTGATTTTCAACCCAACATAAAATTGGCAATTCAGTACAAAGGCCAAGCAGCCATCGACACAGGTGGAGTTTTGCGTCAATTCTACTCTGATGTTTTCTGCCAAATGATGGAAGGAGGTGGTGACTTGCCACCCCTATTTGAAGGTGCCGACTCAAGGAAATTGCCTGTACACAATGCTGGCACAGTGTTATCTGGTGTTTTGGAACTAGTGGGAAAGATCTTTGCCCATAGCATAGTACAAGTTGGTGTTGGTCCAGCCTGTTTATCACCTGGTGTATTCACGTACTTTGTCACTGGTGATCTGACAGAAACAATCACATGTTTGAGTGTGGAAGATGCTACAAATCCTATGCTGAAAGGCTACATGAAATTGGTATGTCTTGGCATAAAAGTTTTTATTTAATTTATCACCTCACAAATGGTTGTAAAAAATTTGTTTTTCAGCAGCACTTTACTAAATGGGCCAAAGACTGCAGGTTAGAATTGATTAAGTTTCGAAACTTAATCAATTCCCTCCTGCAGTCTTTGGCCCATTTAGTAAAGTTGCCCTTCAAATATTTCATTGTGACTACAAGTTCTATGGTGAGCAATACTGGATTTTATCTTACAGTACAGACTGTGTACATCAAAATCATATTGTTCACAACCTGAAAAGAATTTAGTTTACATCACAATAGAAAATTTTGGATGGAAACGTTTCTGAAAAACAACTTTGGACAAAAAACTTTCAGGCGCTCTTTCAAAAATTTCGGACACGAACACTTTCACACGGACAATTTTTGCTTGATACCAAAATATATGATAAGACTAGTTCAGTGGCGTCGTGGGATCATGATTTTTAGACAGGGAAAATAAGCTAACCATCTAAGCAAGTGCCTGCCTAACCACAGCTTTTAAGGTTTATATTGTTAGAATGGGCCGTTAGGATTGATTTAAAAGACAATGTGCCATTTCTGAAAAGTTTTGAATGTCACGTGATCGATGATTCCAAAGAAGAGCTTGTGTCCCTAAATACTTCGATAACTTTTGACAGATGTGTTGGATTAACTTGGAATTTGCATAGTTGAAAAGAGCGTCTGAAGAGCTTTTGAACGGTGTATAGCTTTTTGCATTTTAGTGAAATTCAAAAATTTTCTATGACGTCACTAAAGACATGACGTCATAATTGACAATTATGTTCAAAACCATTTTAGCTGAAATTTTTTTCTTTTTCTATTGAATGAACCACGTAGATTCCGAATCTGCAGTAAAAAACACCTATATTTCATAGGTACATCAATTTTGGCTTGAGCATTTTCCCATGATATTGCCTCAGTTCAAACACAATAGGGAAAATGACAAGACATGATTTTACATTCCTATGAATTATTAGTGTTTTCTGACTGCAGATTCGGAATCTACATTGTTGATTTAGTACAAATCAAGGAAAAAATCTCAGCTGAAATTGTTTTAAAATTAGTCAATTATGACGTCATGTAATTGATGATGTCATAGAAAATTTTTCGCATTTCACTAAATTGCAAAAAGCAATACATCATTCGAAAGCTCTTCAAATGCTATTTTCAACTATGCAAATCCCAAGTTATTACAACACATCTGTCAAAAGTTATCTAAGTATTTAGTGACATTAAGCCCTTCTGTGACGTCATCGATCACGTGACACTCGATACTTTTCACAAATGGCACATAGTCTTAAATTAATCTTAATGGCCTTTTCTAACAACGTAAACCTTAAAAACTGTGGTTAGGCACTTGCTTAGATGGTTAGCTTATTTTCCCCGTCTATTTAGGGGGGGGCAGAGGGTCAGAATTTTCTGACAAAGAGACATTTTTCCGACAAAAATTAAGCAGGAATATAACGTATAAAAAGTGGCAAAATGTCTCTGAACTTTTGTCAGATAAAAGTTCCATAATAGCGAAGAATTTTTCAAAGGGACACAGCAGTCCTGTTAAGAGGCGATTCTTGTTGGAGGTGAGGCTGTTGTTGAGACGTGATTGGTGTTGGAGGTGAGCCTGAAGCTAGATGCACAAGGAGGGAGGAAGACTGGGGGTCCAGGGGTTGCCCCCGGGAAAATATTTTGTGACCACGCCCTTTAGATCGTTGCAAAACGCCCCTATTTTGAAGAATCTACTATTTGTTTTTCATGGGAAATTTCGAAAAAAGGACCTCAAAAGCACTGAAAAATAGATCGTTTTCAAATTTTACATAACAACGTGATAGCTTGATATAAATCTTCCTTTCTATAAGCATCCGTTTACAGAAACTGAAAGTAATCCCATCTTAGTAATCATTTCCATCTTCCTCAACAATATTCACTTGTGCAAATTCTGACGAGCAACTCATTGAAAGCTTAATGCACAAACCATAAATGCATGACATTTTTAAAGTATGAAACGTGCAAAATAAATTTTAAATTTATCGTATTTAGTCACCAAAATGTAGGTAAAATGACCGAATTTTCAGGGAAAAGGTCCAAGAATGTTTTGACCGAAAGTATTTATCTGAAATTTATTCCTTCGAAACTTTTTGCGCCTAATGTGTCGATTTTTCCAATAGAAAACACACTTTTCTTTCGATTGAAAAAGGAATTTTTTGCAGGAAAATGAACGAAGGACCTAGTTTTTTGCCGAAAAACCTACTTTTTCATCAAAACTATGTTTTTGCGATTGAAAAAGTGATATTTCATGTACACATTTCGATTGCCATAAAGTAGCTATGTAAGGAAAATGGATTAATTAAATTTCTTTCGATTTTCCGACAAGAATGGAAAACTGACAAATTTTCCGATAGCATTTTCACAGGGGGGCCATGGCCCCCTGGCCCCATGGCCCCCCGGCCACGACGCCACTGGACTAGTTGCGATTTCACGTTATTTAATTATGTGCAACTTCAACTAAATGTGATCAGAAAACATTTTTGACAAAGGAAATAGTTTTGAAAGCAGCTCTCACATTGAAAGGAAGAGGTACTGCGCCTCCATCACCATGGGAGAATTCATGTTGTTTCTATTTTGATGCAAACTTTTGAACAAAAAATGCCCGATATCACCAGGTTTTGGACAATCCAACTTTTTGAAAAAAATCTGTCTGAAAGTTTGATCGTCCAAAATTATTTTATTTTGATGTAGTCTTGATGCATAAATGAATTCCGAAGAATTCTTGGGAATATTTTTATGTAGTTTCTTACAGTAACTTAAAAATTCCTGTTCAAAAATGCCACAGTCATTCATTTTGCTTCAGAATTCTTTTTATGTGAAGAGTTTTGAAAATTCTAGTGAATTCTTACAGTAAGTTGTCTTGTCCATGTAATGTGCCTGTGCTGCAAACTCAAAATTGCTTAATGTACATACAGCACATACTGAATGAACACAGGCTATTTTATACTCAATATCACTTTATTTTCAATACTATTGCTTTCTTTAACAGATTTTTGGACCAACTTCTGAAATAGATGAAAGTGCCCTGCAAACACTTAATAATGAGGATGAGTTTCAGCTGCTGGTGAGTGAGAGTGGACTCACTCAACTTCTTACTGTAAGTAGATTTTAAACATTTCTATGTTAAGAAGGGCTGTACTACTGTGGAATTTAGTGAAAAATGAACCACGATAATTTATTACTCTCATCTGCCAAATAGAAGGGGGTACAAAATATGTTGAAAACTTAATCATACAGTCAGTCTTATTGACGTCTTTGGGGGAACTTTCAAAAGTCATTAAAGGTTACAGTATTACTTTATTGAGACAAAACTTGCCTTCAGTAAACAAACGAAAAATGTTTGCTCACACTTTCCATGACATTAGTTAGTGAGGGTGGGGGGATTTTCAAAATTTAGTAAATGTGGCACAACCTCTATTTGACACCTAAGAGTGTCACTCAAAATGTTAGCTGCTGCAAATTAGATGTGTTCAATCAAATTAATGTTAGTAATTAATCATTTCCTGTGCAACTGTTTCCTGCTGCAAAAAGATTGCAAAGATAAGCATCTATCTTTCAAGGGCAAATGTGTTGCAAATGTGGCTTGGTAAACTTATCTGCCTTTCTTTCTATACACCAAAATCATTCCAGCAGAGTTTTCTTATACTGGGTAGATATGGCATTAATTGGCAAAACATTGTAGAATGGGTAATTTTCCACCTTCACCATAAAGGTGGGTACAAGGCAATTAGAAATGGGTAACTTTCTGAAAACCAGGCCCCCTTCACCCATCCAGGCCCCTACCCTCTGTCGCAAGTCTTGCCCCCATCTAGTCCCCCAGGGGTATAGTTTATCTTAGATTCTTTGCTATTCTCATATTAAACCTCTTCTAGAGTGCTACAAAAGACAGCATGATGCAATCTCTTGTGTATCAAGATGTAATTGGTAAAAGGATAGTGGCTCTACAACAAATAAGAAAGGGAATTGAGATACTTGGTTTTTTGGATGTGTTGGCAAAAAATGCTGATCTTTTTGAGCCACTTTTTGTGTATAAAGCAGATCAACTAACATTTAATGTGATAGCAGAGAAACTTTCCTTCCCAGAATTAAATGAAGAGCATCGAAAAGTCCATGATTACCTTATGCGATTCTTGGAAGAAGCAGACACAAACAAGCTGGAGATTTTTATTCATTTTTGCACTGGTTGCAAGGTGCTGCCTTTTCAGAAGATTAGAGTTGTTTTTTTTCAGCCAACCCTGCCGTTCTTTCATCTACGTGTGCCCTCCAACTGACACTTCCAGAGTCATTTGAAACATACCACCAGTTTTCAATGTGCATGGACTCTGTTTTAATGGCAAAGACCTGCAAGGCATTTACAAGTGTGTGAGATACTGTATATTATTGCTACTATCATGTAGACCTTCAAAACTTGACTATTTCTTGTGTTGGTCACATTGATTTTTATCTATCTATTTTGAATTGCTGCTTTTTGATTACAAAGTCCACTTTGTAATCTAAGAAGGGGCTTCGATGTCAGTCAGTCAGAAAAAAAGAAAGAAAGAAAGAAAGAAAGTAAGTAACCCACTTTCGTCATGCTCGTTAAAGCAATTGATTAACGTTTTATCTCTGCTAATTGGCACTGAAATAAAGAAAGCGCACATAGAGCGCACTCAAGACAGAAGTTTCCCGCGATCCTATAGCAACATTTGACGTCGGCTTATTTCATGTTAGACAGATTTGACACCATAAGATGGATAAATTATCATGATGTTTACCCTGGCACAGCAACAAAATTACCCAGAATTGGCACGTTCTTGACTTCATTAGCAGCTTAATTATGTCAAAACAATCGTTTTCTAGAACAAACGAATCATTAGCCACTTATTGATAGTACTCATTATGCAAATAACTCAACTTTAGAGGATGATGTAACCGGCGGCCTGCACAGAGGCTAGCATTTGCAGGATCACCGAAGGTAGAAGGATCCCCCTCCTACACAGCTACAGAAAGGTGCAGAATCCCAGCAAACAATGGCGCCATTGACTGGGAGAAGGCACGAGATCACACTGAACCAAAACATCTTCATGCATATCATTCTGCACAGAGGTTATCTTCGTGACTGCTTGTCTCAAATTAGATGCCCGCGAATAGCAACAATTGAAACGTTCTGTAGGGTTCTGCATAAGTAATTTTGCGTTATCCTAAATCTCACATGACATCTCATTTGACACAGATGCACCAATAGTTTCGTGCACGAACTATAAGCAAACTAGGGGTAATGACTTTTGATTTTTGTGTATCATTCTCGTTTGACATAAAGACCAAAATATTGCCTTTGACTTTGAGGCGATTCTTGTCCTTATACAAGGCGCTCGATTTTCCATTGAAGGCGACTTTAGCAGCAACACTCATCTCTCTGACTGTAGCAAAAAACAGCATCAACGATCATTTGGGGTTATGAAGAAATCAATAATCAGATATTCTTATGCTTGTTAGCTCAGGACGGACTTTGTAATCATCCAAAAGGATCTTATGTTTAATGTTTGTCAAAGCTTCAGATATTTCCTCACATATTCTCCCATAAAACAATGGTATAAATTCCAAAAATTAATATCATTATATAATACTAACAAAGCTCTTTCTGAAATTATGTCCAATTACACTTGAAAGAATGGGGCGATAGCATTTTACAAATGTAATTTTAAAGTTTTGCAATGATTAGATTGCCCATGCAGTAGGTTGAAGCAGCAACTATTATTCTACTTATGGACCAATGCGTATATCTGAAGCTGCCTTACATGATCAGATTTATCAAATGTGGCAAGATGTGACCATTAAAGGAGCCACTTGAAGTGGAAGCATATACGACATGTCCTGAAAACCATTTGTGTCATTTAACTGCAGATAGCAAACAGTTGAAATAATTAAGCTCCATTGTTGTTACTTGTTGTATTTTCATTCCAGTTCAGGTGCTGAGATGTGAATTGAACCACACGTACATATTTCTGAGAGTGAAAGGCGCTTTTATGAGAAAATTTCTTCTCTATGTAATATTTGCCCTCAAAAAGGAAATGAATATTTAATACTGTCTCTGGCGCACTGGAAAGTCCCCATTTCTCATGCTCAGGAGGAAATCAAAGATCAAAAGAATCATGTAACAACAAAAGACCATTCATTTAGCCAATCACTCATTTGGCTACCTTTTTGCTATCTTCAGATAGTTTAGCTACAAATTTTATCTTAATTGTTAGGTTCTACATATTTTTAGATTCTTTGTCATATAAGGCAACACAAGAGGGCATGGTGACAATGTGACAATGCTCCATTTTTTCTGATACACCTAGTAGTAGATATTATATAAATTTTGCAACTGTAGCTGTGTGGTTATGTTTTATGAGCTTGCTGTCGTCATCAGTGTTTTGTTTTCTTATAGAGCTTATGCTTGCAGTTTTACCTAAGACTAACAATTTCCACAGCTTGTACGAAAATGTCTATTCCATAATTGTTTGATTCTCTCAAGACATCAATTTGACTTAGCAGCTGCAACTCTTCAACAGTAAATGGCGTTGGAATGTCCTCTAATTCGACTTGGGACAGATCTTCAGATGGTGTTGGAGCTTCAGGATCAAATCCAAACCATTCAAAAAAGCTTCCATCAGTGCTTCCTGCAATTTCAGCTATTTGCAATTGCTGTTGATTCCTTAAATCATTCATTTCATTTGTCCACAGGCGTTCAGGACACTTATTTCCCTCAGTTCGTAGTGGATGTCTGTTCCAACCGGAAGTCAAACTTGTGATGACATTATCAATTCTCGGTAGAAACACCATGTGCAAAATATACATGTGTCGTTCATTATCAATGTCCAGAACACCTGGAAAAATGGCAACTATATCAATTTCAAATTACATCAATTGAACTGTAATCTTCAGATAAAAATTGATGTGCAACCAAAGTCTGTCAAACAGTTCTTTTAGAGATTACCACATATTTACAGTGAGATATGCATTAAAGCTCCAATGCAACGAAATTTTTGATATTAAATGTTTGTGCCAAACGTAAGGTTCAAACCCTGATCTATCAGATGGTATATTTTTTTCTGCAATTCTCCACCTGCATCATCGGCATTTGCGCATGCAAAGTCGGCAGCTCTTGGCGACAAACGGCTTTTCGGAGTCTGGGCACTAATGACGTCGAACGGTTTGCAAAGTGCAGAGCAACATACAACAACTTAGGCTCAGACAGAAGATTCAACTCGTTGTCGTAGTGTGTATCGAAGAAAGAGTCGTCGAAAAGATGTCAGAAAACGGACAAGATACATCGGCATCTGATTCAAGCCATGAATCATCAGATATGGAAGATATCGGGGAAATATTACCGATATTAGACCCATATGACGGTGAGCCATTGGCTTCCTCCTCTGATGAGGAAGGTGGTGCTGATGCTCGTCACGAAAATCACGAGGCCGACGAGGATGGAATCCCCTACGCAACATTAGAGGCGAGATTCAGGGGAATAGCAGCTGTTGAGTCATGGTAAGCGCTTGTTTAGATATAATTTGCCACATAACCTTTAAGCCTTGGGCCTAACTGTAGTGTTTTGCAACAAAACAAGTTCGCTTGTAACAAGGTTTGCAAGTTTACATACAACAGGCCCACGTGGGCCTAAGCCAAGTTGGATGGAGGCGGAGGTCAACATGTTGGATTTGAGCAACCTGTAATCCTTTTATACGTGATATATGGATGCAATATCTTTACATGTAAACTACAATGGCATGTGTTGAATTCGGTTGTACTCTTTATAGTTTAACAGCCTTGCATCATGAAGGTTTTTGCAAGCAAGATCAGGTTACTAATAATGACCAGTGGTGTATGTCAGTTTGCAAATAAGATTTTAAAATGTTCACAGGTGTAGCTGTAATGAGTGCAAAGTAGAGCTCCTAGTTGGCGCAAGAGTGTTTTGTTGCTGCTGGGACATTGCATAGGCAATTAGAAAGTGGACCTTTGATGGCACAATAGATCACATACAATGTATCACTAGCCACCCCAATTACTTTGCTGTCACAAAACAGACAATCTTAAAAATGGTTGCACCATTTTTAAAAGACAGGACTGGTAAATCGTACAGAAGAAGAGGAAATCAAACTGAAAATGAGTAGGTCAAACTTTCAATATTGTTCTTGCTGTGGCAAAAATTCTATGAATTTCTTCTGGCAGTAGAATCAAGGCAAAATCCAAGTTTTGCTAGCAATCTGAGGTTTACTCCCCTTGAAATTGAGCCCTAAGGGAACTCCCTATTGGTAGGTGAAGTGGGGTTATACACAGCTGTTTTTGAAAAAAAACCAAAGTATACCCAACAATAGACCATTTACACACAAAATAAGGTACCGAAATGTACACCAGACAACATCTGTTGCCAGAACCTAAGGTGTCAAGCCATCCATCCTCACCTACCAATAGGTAGTCTCCCATGGGAAATGGTGCGAAAACATTTGGCAAAGACAATTACTTTAGGTAAATTTTGATCAACTGAACATATATAAATGTTTGAAAAATTGTTCAATTTCCACATAATTCTAAGATAACTGTATAAGAATCTAATAGACCAGGGGGGCACATAACATGTTCAGGGTATGGGTATGTGCCACCAATCTGGGGCGGGGGGTTGTGCCAAAGTTCTCTAAATGAGGGTCCTTTTTTCTGCAGATTTTCCATAAACATGGGTGGGGTTTCACTGAAGTTAGCAAAAAATAATTAAAATAGGCAGTTTTCTGCTAAAATTCATCATAAAAGTGGTTACCAAGGCAGGTTTCAGTAACTAGAAGAGGGTACCTTTCTGAAAACAGGGCGGCAGTCCATCCACAAGTCATGTACCCCCCCCCCCCCGGGAATTAGACACAGAGTTGACAAAGTGAAGACTATTTATAGCAGTATGTATACTTTATTTTTGTATCTGATGTTATTGTTTGTCATAGTTCAAGGCTTCATGATGCAAAATACTAAGAACTAAAAGCCACTCACTTCTTGTTCAATACAGGTTCATCAGAGCAGTAAGTTACAGATGGTTAATACGATGGATCTTTGGGTATTTAGGATGGAACAAAACAAGACCACTGCCGGCTTGTATCTATAACAACATTAGAAGTAGGTTTCCAAGTGCAGCTTCAAAAGGATATGCTACAACTGAGGAAAGGGAGTGAAACACTTTTGATGTTGTATATACAGTAAGGCTACACACGTAAGACAAGGCCACACACGTAAGACACCAGCTGAAAGAAACTTTTAGGCTACTGAAAAACTATTAGTCCCCCTACTTACAAGAACCTCTTGAGGCTGATATCCAAAATAAAGTTTCTTGTATTTTGATAAACGCTAAGTCTTAGGTCTGATGGTTTTGGGGGGTATTCCACTTCACGCAGGGCTCATGAGAAATTGCCACAGAGTTGTCTTAAATTTAACAGATTTATACCAAAATTAAAATTTACTGTACAGTATGTACTCTTGACAATGATTGAAAACACACACATGGCTAATATATCTATGCATAACCCCTTTCGGTTCTTACCAATTTTTCCAGGACATTCCAGAAAATAAATTAGAAGCTTAAATAACTTTCAGCCTAACAAAATAAAAAGTACAGCATCATAGATACATAGGTGTGTCATCAAAGTGGTTTCTTAAATGCGGGGCCTTACTGTATTAATCCTATCACGTACCGGTTGAGAAAAAAATCCCCTTTTGAATAATGGTTTGCAGTTGTAATATACATCTTGTCTATCAGCTGTTTTACTACATGTCAATGTAAATCCTACATTCAAAGTCTCTTGTCTCACATGTAAGATGTCAGGCAAGAACAAACATAATTAAAGTATCTATGGGTAGGCAATTTTGCATTATATCAAATCTCACCTACAGTAACATCTAATGTTAGACTAAGACTGACTTTGGTATCTACAGTGAAGGTCATCTCATTCAAACTTTTGAATTTCTCAAAATAAAATCATATGATGCAAAACCTGAATAGACAATTACTGTACACTAAAGGTGGTGGCGAGGAACTTTTTACTAAGATGCATTGCGTTCAAATTACGAATCTTTAACAACTCTATAGGAATTCAATTAAAGGAGCGCAATGCATCTTGGTAAAAGTTCCTCACCGTCATCTTTAGCATAATCGTCTGTTGAAGAAAATTATGAGGAATTTCCGGGTTCCCCACAGGATTGACGGTTGTGGCCTTTCATGGGCTTCTTGCATTTTTTGCATTTTCTTTCCCGTTTTGCTGGTGCCACAAGAGATTCTGCTTCTGCAGCTCTCTTTCTTGATTTCAGCAGCTGCTCTTGTTCTTCCACTGTAGGATTTAGAGATAACAAAGGGCTGAGTGATGTAACATTTTCATTAGTAAGTGATATGGAGCTGTTTTGCACTGGCATTATGTACAGTAAACTACAGTAAATACTGCAAGTCTTTTTATTTGTAAGAATGCTAAATTTTATTGAAGCAACAGAGTGTTTTACTTAAAAATTTAGCACATAAACAGCAGCACCCCGTCTCCTACCATCGTTAGTTTTATCAGGGTAACTTGGTACCAAATGGCCAATTAAAACTCAAATGTATATTATGTTTTGATACAGATTGGATGCAAAAATTTGAAAATTCTGATTTTTCATCATTTGGTAATTGGTACCAAGCTACCTTGCATTCTATCCTTTTTTTGTCAAAGTATCATACAATTGTAAGTGTCATCCAAAGTAGGGACCAGATGACCTTGTGTCTTTTCCTGCTTTATATAGCACAGTAAGGAGTGATCTTATTTGAGTTTTTATTGTTTTGATGATGATAAAAAAAAGAATGCTAAAGTTTAAAAAAGTGCACCTTTAGTTGACTCCTTCCTTTTCTTGATTTACCACAAAAATTTTGCAAAAACCAAATAATGTTACTTTTAGATGGTCAATGTGAACACCCAAATACATGAACAGGTACTGTATGTACATTGTGAAACATGATGTACATTGCATTGGTACAGCATACTGTATACAGTACAGTATGTATCATGTAAAAATTCAAAGTCATGGTTATTTGGAAAAAGTGTGCGAAGATTTTGCAACAAACCAGCTTGCATATCACAGCAAAGATGTCATGCAAGAACAGGTTTCACATTCATAGTGCCAGAAAATTTAAAGAGTTTCAAAAATTGGTATCAGGAGCCAAAAGTTATGCTCACCTGGAGGATAATATTCTGTGGTTAGTTTCTTCCTAGCCAGAAACTTTGCGACTGCTTCAGTTTTTCCTAATCGTTCTTTGAATTGCCTGTTAAGTGGCTCTGGAGTTTTCTTCTTGTACCTATCAAGTATTTCTTTCAGTTCTTGAGGTTGCATTGTGAACAGCAACTCTGACATTTCGTTAACATATCCTAGAAAATAGGTCAGATATTGATGAGATTCATTAGCACTCTTTGCCCAAAAGTTCAAATGAATTTCTTGGGAATTGAATGATAATTCCTATCATAATTCATACCTGTCATGAATTCTTGTTTGCATTTTGATATTTGTGAAAAAATCCTTCAGAACTCCTGCTGTACATACAGGAAGGCATTCAATAAAATTCAATTTTCACCAGGGAGGCATACAGTAACATGCTTTTTAGCGCAACTTTAAAATAACTGCTGTAGTACTGTATACAAATACTCATTTATTGGAAGCATGAGTCATGCAAGTTCTTTGTGGTCATCATAAGGTGGACATACGGGAACCCCTAAATGCTTAGTCAAATTACATGTTAACATAGTGTACGGTATACTGCTCACCGTATGTGGGTTTCATAGCAATTTCTCTGACAGTTTCTTCTCCAAGCTTGAATTTTGGGTACTTGACATGGTAGTAAGTTTGTCCATCTTTCGATTTTCTTGCATCACGTTTTACATTCTCGTTAAAGTGGAGAGAGGCTAGGATATGCCTAAAAGATATAAAACAATTTTTTCAGTAAACAGTAAATGTACTGTACATACAGTATGACATTGTGTTTCTTTGCATATTTACATGGTTGAGTTTTCTTGCATTTCTCTTCCATTATCATACCGTAGCATCTTTATATTTTGAGTGAAAAGGTTATGCAGCTCAATTCTTTGGGGATGAAAGAGAACAAAAACAGTTTGTGATCACCTCTGCTAAAAGTTCAGATTATGAATAAAAGAAATCATTTCATACAGGATTGGCTGGGGACATTATTTAGTACTTAATGCAGTACTTGCACATCTTTGCGAAGGTTAAACTGTAGCAAATCCTTCAGGGACTGCATAGGTAAAAGGACAGGATGTGGGTAAGACTGGTTGGTTTCTGACTGGAAATAGACATTTGACCTAACATAAAGAGTTGGCTAAATTACAACACTGCCTATGCATTGCATCCAAAAGTTCCCCAGACAAAAATACTGATCAATGTTTCATCTGATTTGAAGCAAAGTTTTCATTTTTGGAACTTTTCAGATTTGATCTGTGTTTTTCCATCACATTTTCAGATACCGTACTGTAACTGTATGCACTGTACACTATGTACCTGCACATTGTTCCCATCCATGAGAAACAAATCATCTTTGGATGCCAGTGATTTAGTAGGGCATGAAATCCTTCCAGTGCACTTGTCTGTGCATCTGGTGACAGCTTAGAAATATCTTCAAGAATAGTCTAATCTTGTTCATGCAAATTGACAGTAGTTTGTCATAGGCTGGAGACCCTACAAATGAATAATACAGTTATAATATACAGTACAACATTTGTTCAATAATTGCTTCACCATTTTAGCAGTGTTTGCTCCATCATAACATGGATTTATCAGGCTCTTTCTCTGCTCCAAAAGCACTTCAGTGCCTTGATTCCAAAAACCCTTCAGTGCCCAGATTCCAGTAAGGTATTAAGCCTGGTTTCAATCAAATTATTGGCCAATCCTAAGCGGATCAGTAACGATGTACCATTGTCTGCCTTGATTCAAAACGCTTCCTTGCTTGATGTTATGAGAAATTTTCAAAGCCAAATTTGATTTGTCTTGATTTGATTTGGTGCGTGCAAAGTCTGAATTAGGATGTGTCCTTTCCAAACTCTGGAAAGGTAACAATAAAATGCAATGTATCCTGTAAGTTTAGTATCTTCCGTGAGGATTCAGATAATCTCAATTCTAAACCTTAGAAACAAGGGTATTGCCTCTACCAAATACCCCTAATAAGGGAATACAACCTACTATTGTATAGTCACAAATACCTATTTCAACCCATTTACGACGCTTGATTTCATCATGAAGGCAGTTCTTGAAAAGTGGGTTTGGATGATCCTTATGAGAACCACTAACATGCTGCATAAAGCATTCCCACTTAGCCACAATAAGTGCGCCAAAGCCTAGTTTTGTAGACCCAGCACACCAGTATAAATGCTTCTTGATGTTCTTGACCCAACCACTGAGAACCTCACAGCTCTTCTCCTTGCTTGCCATCAAAACTTTCTTGCAAATAGTCCTTGCAACATGCCATAGATCATAGAATTGAACTGTTAGTGGCTGATTTTCTCTGATCCATTTTGCTATCCCACGATGCCTGTCCGAGATAAAAATCGGTATGCTGATTCCTTTCGATAACAAAAATTGAAAACACTTTTTCGCTCCAAACAGTTCCATGGCATTACTGCTTCCTGCCTCATTTGCCTAAGAATGAACAAAACAGTAATTTATTTACAATGCAATATTATATTCTATTCATTACCTATTGTAGAGCTTCTCTAATGGCTTGCTTGCATATCGATCGCAATTGGCACCTCTTGCTCAGTAAAGCAAAACTACAACAGCTCTGCTTTCCTAAAGCAAATTCAAAAACTACAATGTTCACATCAATTGCAAATCTGTGCAATATGTATTTACAAATAATGACACTGGAGATATGAATATGGAAATGTTGAAAAATCTATTCCTTGCAATTCTGGATGAAATATTTTGTTTACTGTACAGGCACTGTGCACATTCAAATGACAAGAATTCTCAAGAATTCTTAACAATTTTCAAAGAATTCCTCGCATTATGATAAGAATTCTCGCGGAATGAAAAACTAGAAATTTTGTGAATAGAATTGACCATTCTAAAGGATTCTTGTGCATTTGTAGGTAGAAAAGATATGTTAATGTGCACATACAGTATATAATTTGGTATAGTATTGCAATTCAGATAGAACCAAAGAAATTCCTGGAAAAATGCAAGGATTAGAGGAAATGTAAGCATATAAAAATAGCTCAAGACCCTTGCAGTCAAATTCTAGCCTATCAGATATCATGATTTCCTGTTCACATACTGTAGATCAGTTACCCAAATATGGTGCGGCATGTGTCTTGGCCTATTGCCTTTGTTTTGTCCCCCCCCCCCCACTGTTGACATTTAAGCACTATTTTGTGATTTAAAAAAGGCAGTCAGCAGTTTATCAGCGAAAATCTAGGAGAGCCCATGGGCTGCTGTATTTACATCTGTATTTACATGGACTCCGTGCCTTTGGGTTCATGTAAAGTAAAAAAGAATCATATACTGTAGGGTGTGGTCTAAACTTACCTGCACTAGTTCAAAGTGCACTATTTTCATTAATGTTGGAGAGAGCATTGTGTATGCGCCAAACTTGGCACTATGGCCCATAGAATCAAATCGTCCATCACCAGCCCAAACAGAGTCTTTGATGGATGATAATGTTGACAGGAGTCTTCTTTGTTGTTCTTCCCAGTGACGCAAAATTACTGGAAATAAGAACCTTTGTTGATGGTAACAGAATGTTCTAGCACTGATTACAGATAGTCCAAAATGTTTCATCGCCAACAGTATTTTGCTGATTGATGCTCCTGCCATGAGCACTGAAAAACTGAAGAGCACATTCCCAGCAGGGAATCTCCCAAGAACTAAAGGCTGGCTTCGCCATTGAAATTGCTTTCCACAATGAGCACACGCTTGTAGCACAGTCACCATGGTGCCATTAACTCTTGTTGACACGTCTGGGTTATCATTGTGGCAATGGAAGCAAAACATGCTAAATAGCTGCATGAGCATTGTATGGAACACCACATATTTTGGCTCTCCTTTCAGTGATTCTGCATCTAAAGTGCTGCAACAGAAAGTAAACTTTTATAAAGAATTGCGAAGGACCACACAACCTCTCTCAGAGCAATTGTCTTATTAGAAATGTTCAAATGCACTCGTACATCCATTCATTTGGCTTCCATACAGTATGTAATGAAAGGGAAGATCTGATAGACTTTGGAATTTACCTGGCACTTCAGTTGCACTAGGTCGAACAGTAGCACTGTGTTAGGAATTTTTGAAGGCTGATATTGTATCTTTATGTAAATTCCTGGCACGAGAAACTGATACAGAATGATAAAAATTCCTCAAGTTCTGATAAAAATTCCTGCAAGGAACAGACATCTTGAAACAATAAATTTGAAAAATTGAAGTATCCGAGTGCATAAAAATTACCTTTGACGAGGAATTTCATTTGTTGGACGATCCTCTTCATCATCGGCATCTGACAGGTCTCCCATTTCGATCTTCTCCCATTCGTCTTCCTCCCATTCTTCATCTGACTCATCACATTCCTCTTGGACACCTTCATGCAAACCAATATCGCCTTCAATCATTACGTCTTCAAAAAATCCACTTGAGGGTAAACCACTGGTGTTACTTTGATTGATGTCATTGTTGTCATCATCAGTATTGGGATGTGTAATCTTATGAAAGAAAAAAGGCATAATGATTCATGCTTCAATTGCATATGGTTGTACATATATGAAACAAATCAATTCAGTTGATCATACTGCAGATCAAGAATGAAGGGCAAAAAGGTAGCATCTAAGGACCATATGGTCAAATCATCCACTTTTTTGTGAGATATATTTACTGTACTTTTTCCATTATTTATTTTGCTTTAACATATCAAACATTTTTCCCAGAGAATTTTCCAGATGTGTCCTTTAAATCTTTCGAACAATGATATTGTTTCAGTTCAATGGTAAATACTTTTTTAGCAAATGCAGTATATTTTTTTGACTGCTCGGTAAACAAAAATTCTAGAGCAAAACAATTGTGCCTTCTCTGTGTGGTACATATGGTGTGGGTATGGGTAAGTGCTGCCCACATGGGTGGGTTTTTGGCCTAAAATTCCCTAAAGGAGGATTTATTTTTTGGCAATTTTTCCTTGAACATGGATGGGCTGAAATCACCAAAAATAGTTATAAAGGATAGCTTTCCATCAAAATTAATTATAAAAGTAGGTATGAAGGCATAGAAGTGGGTAGCTTTCTGAAAATAGGGGGCAGACCCCTATCCATACCAGGCCCGTAGGAAGCGGGGATGTCAGGGGAGGCTCAAGCCCCCCAATAATTTTGAAAACAATGAGTGCTACGTCACAAGCATTAACTAGATGTATTGTTCTCCATCGTTTTAAGTGGTTATCATTTTAAGTTCCCCACCCCAATCCAAAGTTGTTTCCTACTGCCCTGTCGATACCCAGGTTATGTACCCCCATGGGGCTCTATCTTCCCTTGTGCTATTGATTAAGAAACTTACTGATTGGATTTGATCCTTTAGTTCCTGCTTTTTACGTTTAAGCTTGTAGATATTCTGTTGATATCTTCTAATTTTTAACTTCAATGTGCTGCAGTTGCCACAAGGACCTGTTTCAGATGCTTTCTTTGCCACATCGCTTTCAATGGGTTGAGATTCCTCATCTGCGCAAGCCTCAGCATTTTCATTGACAGTATTGACTGTAGGTATTTCACTCTCCACTTCTACTTCCATTAGCGCTTCAGAATCCTCTGTTGTTAAAGATGACAGTGCGTGTCGCTTGATCTAAAAAAAGCAAACAGATTTTGATCTTCAAAGGGATTCACCTAAAACTAGCAAATCAGCTGAAAAAAGGTCTGCATTTCTAAATGAATACTACTATGTATTACTATACTGTAATGATGATTCAAATTGCCACATCACTCAGCCGATAGCATATTTTCTAAATCCCCACGTTATTCTTGGGTTCACTCCTGGAATGACCTACTTTCGCTGGGTCTTTAAAGGTCCCGCGCCCCTGAAGATTCTACAAATAGGCCAACAAATAAGGTTGGGATCAAATAAAATCAAAATAAACTGTGGCCCACCTGTCTTCGCTGTCTTGCAGTAGACACTTTCGGTGTTTGTCGTTCTACGGCATCAATCGTCGGCACAGAATCCCTCAACAATCTATTCTTTTTCAGCTGTGGCTCACTCGGGATACCAGCAATGTTGAGTCGTCTTTCATAACAGTTGGCTCGAAATGCATAGAGCAGAGTACCAACGTCGATGATGGCTTCCACTTGCGGCGATCTCTTCTCACAAATGCAACCCATTTTCGACGAATTTCCTCGTTTGATGGAAAATAGTGCATTTTCACATCTTTGCAGTAGCTCGTATTTTTGCAACTATTGCCATTAGCAGTGCCAGCAACGCAAAACTTTCCGCCTCTTCGAAAGGGCTTTGTGTGAGTTGATAGAGTTGACTGTACACTTTCCGCCATTGTCGAGACTGAGATTCAAGCTTGCAAACCTTCTGACGTCACCACTTAGAAAAGAGGTCAGGCGACCTCGTCGCCCGATTTTTGGAAAGAATGGCAACTTTGAGTCTGGAAATAAGAACCTTCCGGCTCCCTTTTCCCCAAATTAACAACAGATTCGATTTCAGTAGCCTCAAATGTATAATGTAGCGTCAAAATCCTGGAAAACAATTTTTCGTTGGATTGGAGCTTTAAGTTCATTCAAATTGAGATTATTCAAAACATGGATTAACAGTTGGCTGGCTTCCTCAAAGAATAAACCTGGTGTGACAAGATGTGATAGTTCTGTGTGGCTGGGGTTGTAATTACTGTCACCCACAGCATCAATTAGATTCATAAACTGATTTTTGTCTTTTACACCATCAACATAAAAACTTAAAGCCTTTTTGATTTTATAGTTGTAATGATACCAATTTTTCCAATGTTGATTACAAATATAAACTTTAACCCTATAGTGGTTGGGCTATCTGACACGTCCTATTTTGGTTGGGGGGGGCAAAAAAGCCCCCCCCTACCTAACTCTTGACTGGAAATAGATAGAGCAATCAGATTTGGCGTACTAATAGCCCCAGGCATGTACTTTACGAAAATATAAAAATTAACCTAAAATTAGCCGTCATTATTGCTTGCGTCAGCATTTTTCTTTGTGTGGTCAAGAAAAGTGGCAAAATCGGTCAAAATCAGGAAAAATGCGATAAAATTTAATTTGGAGCACAATTTCCATCCAAACATGATAATTATGATAGAATACATCAAATATCACTACCCTGCAAAACATCTTTGCAAAATTTTTTTCAATTTTGCTACTTTTTTCGCGAAAATTAACATTTGAGAAATGGCAATTTTGACAGAGTCAGTTCCAGAATATTGTCTCCCTCCCCCTCATTTGTCAAAATATTTTTATGAAATTTCTTCAGTCATTGCACAATAAGTATAAGCAAAACGTCAGAAAATTTCAGGGTCATAATTGTTATCCTGACAGAGTTGTAACAAAAAGTCTACAAGGGGGGGGGGGGCAAATTTGCCCCCCCCAACCAAAATAGGGTTAAAGGGATCTCCAATCTTATCAAGCCTGAAATTAGTTATCAGAAGCTTTGTGCTTTCCCAATCCTAATCATTGTTCCCACCACCTCTCAGTTTTCTTCTTACAAGTGATTTTGTACTTCTGATTTTGTGATTTTGTAAGATCCAGAATGCTGCTGCAAGAATGTTAACGGGCGAACGCAAACGCTGTCACATAACACCGGCGTTGAAGCAACTTCATTGGTTGCCTGTCACAAGTAGAATACAATACAAAATACTAATGTTAACCTTTAAATGTTTAAAAGATCTAGCACCAAAATATCTTAAAGAATTATTGAAATTGCGTAAGGCTTCTCATTGCACTAGATCTGCATGTGATGAACTATTACTAGAAGTAGGGAAGACCAGATTAGCAACGGCTGGTGATCGTGCTTTTGTAAATGTTGCCCCCTTCCTTTGGAACAGACTCCCCTATTCGGTTAGAGCTTGTAACACCGTTGACACTTTTAAATCTCGTTTGAAGACCCATTTATTTGAACAGTATTTTATTGAATGAATTGTTTAACTTGGATTTTTAATGAAACTTTGTAAACTTTTGTATTTTTAATCATATTTTAATTAGTCTTAGTGTTTTTGATTGTAATGCGCCTATGAGCCCTGCAGATATATGGCGCAATATAAGTGCTTTTATTATAATTATTTTAATCTAAAAACAGAAGTACAATCTGGCACAACACGCATACATTCTGGGATATCAATTTTTTCCTTGTCAACAATAGGTTCTGCAACAATTTCAGATAATTCTGCCTGGCTAGGAATGACCTTAGACAATGATGAGGATTCTGTGACTGTGACAGCTTTGTGAAAAAGTGGAGAAATGCCTGGTGACGAGAAGAGCACATTGCCTGGCTCCGCAAGGAGTGGAGTTGATACTGTGCTCTTTTTGACAGCTACACCGGCTGGGGAGTTTGATAAAGAAAAAGGAGAAAAGAATTCCGAGGCTGGATTACTTGGTCTGTTATCATTTGATCTTATTTCAATTCCACTGTTTGCATTATCACTGTGAGAATTCTGTGAATCATGGTCAGCTTTTGAGGCAGTATTCGTCAAAATTTTAGAATATTTGGAGCGAACATGTTTCACCATTTTATCAGTCATTAGGCCCTTGAATGCATTCTTGCAGAACTTGCAGTGATAATGACCTTGTTCATATTTGCATTCAGAATCCTCACCAAAAAAAAGCTAGACGAATATTCGTCCAGACATGGGTTCGATATTCAGACATGGGTTCGATATTCCAGACGAAGATTCAAGAAAAGACGAATTTTATAGTAGAACTAAATAAATTTTCAAAATATAACATAAATGCCCGACAATTGCAACATATGTGTGATAAGAAACAGTAATTTCCCCCTTTCTATCGTTTACCGTTTTTCCGTAAAAACTCACTATGTGTTAGTACGCATCCACAAATGGCTACTGAGAGACCTTCAACTTTGCTAAATATATTAATAAAACGAGATAATTTCACTTAATAACATAAATGCCCGACAATTGCAACATAATTGTGACAAGAAACAGTAATTTTCCCCTTTCTATCGTTTACCGTTCTTCCGTAAAAACTCAATATGTGTCAGGACGCATCCACAAATGGCTACTGAGAGACCTTCGACTTTGCTAAATATATTCATAAAACGAGATAATTTCACATAATAACATAAATGCTCATCAATTGCAAGATATTTGTGATAAGAAACAGTTATTTTCCCCTTTCTATCGTTTACCGTTTTTCCGTAAAAACTCAATATGTGTCAGTACGCATCCACAAATGGCAACTGAGAGACCTTCAACTTTGCTAAATATGTTCATGAAACGAGATAATTTCACTTAATAACATAAATGCCCGACAATTGCAACATATTTGTGATAAGAAACAGTTATTTTCCCCTTTCTATCGTTTACGGTTTTTCCGTAAAAACTCAATATGTGTCAGTACGCATCCACAAATGGCTACTGAGAGACCTTCAACTTTGCTAAATACATTCATAAAACGAGATAATTTCACTTAATAACATAAATGCCCGACAATTGCAACATATTTGTGATGAGAAACAGTTATTTTCCCCTTTCTATCGTTTACCGTTTTTCCGTAAAAACTCAATATGTGTCAGTACGCATCCACAAATGGCTACTGAGAGACCTTCAACTTTGCTAAATATATTCATAAAACGAGATAATTTCACTTAATAACATAAATGCCCAACAATTGCAACATATTTGTGATAAGAAACAGTTATTTTCCCCTTTCTATCGTTTACCGTTTTTCCGTAAAAACTCAATATGTGTCAGTACGCATCCACAAATGACAACTGAGAGACTTTCGACTTTGCTAAATATATTCATAAAACGAGATAATTTCACTTAATAACATAAATGCCCGACAATTGCAACATATTTGTGATAAGAAACAGTTATTTTCCCCTTTCTATCGTTTACCGTTTTTCCGTAAAAACTCAATATGTGTCAGTACGCATCCACAAATGGCAACTGAGAGACTTTCGACTTTGCTAAATATATTCTTAAAACGAGATAATTTCACTTAATAACATAAATGCCCGACAATTGCAACATATTTGTGATAAGAAACAGTTATTTTCCCCTTTCTATCGTTTACCGTTTTTCCGTAAAAACTCAATATGTGTCAGTACGCATCCACAAATGGCTACTGAGAGACCTTCAACTTTGCTAAATATATTCATAAAACGAGATAATTTCACTTAATAACATAAATGCCCGACAATTGCAACATATTTGTGATAAGAAACAGTTATTTTCCCCTTTCTATCGTTTACCGTTTTTCCGTAAAAACTCAATATGTGTCAGTACGCATCCACAAATGGCTACTGAGAGACCTTCAACTTTGCTAAATACATTCATAAAACGAGATAATTTCACTTAATAACATAAATGCCCGACAATTGCAACATATTTGTGATGAGAAACAGTTATTTTCCCCTTTCTATTGTTTACCGTTTTTCCGTAAAAACTCAATATGTGTCAGTACGCATCCACAAATGGGTACTGAGAGACCTTCAACTTTGCTAAATATATTCATAAAACGAGATAATTCCACTTAATAACATAAATGCCCGACAATTGCAACATATTTGTGATGAGAAACAGTTATTTTCCCCTTTCTATTGTTTACGGTTTTTCCGTAAAAACTCAATATGTGTCAGTACGCATCCACAAATAGCTACTGAGAGACCTTCAACTTTGCTAAATATATTCATAAAACGAGATAATTTCACTTAATAACATAAATGCCCAACAATTGCAACATATTTGTGATAAGAAACAGTAATTTTCCCCTTTCTATCAATTACCACTTTTCCGTAAAAACTCAATATGTGTCAGTACGCATCCACAAATCGCAACTGAGAGACTTTCGACTTTGCTAAATATATTAATAAAACGAGATAATTTCACTTAATAACATAAATGCCCGACAATTGCAACATATTTGTGATAAGAAACAGTTATTTTCGCCTTTCTATCGTTTACTGTTTTTCCGTAAAAACTCAATATGTGTCAGTACGCATCCACAAATGGCTACTGAGAGACCTTCAACTTTGCTAAATATATTCATAAAACGAGATAATTTCACTTAATAACATAAATGCCCGACAATTGCAACATATTTGTGATAAGAAACAGTTATTTTCCCCTTTCTATCGTTTACTGTTTTTCCGTAAAAACTCAATATGTGTCAGTACGCATCCACAAATGGCTACTGAGAGACCTTCAACTTTGCTAAATATATTCATAAAACGAGATAATTTCACTTAATAACATAAATGCCCGACAATTGCAACATATTTGTGATAAGAAACAGTTATTTTCCCCTTTCTATCGTTTACGGTTTTTCCGTAAAAACTCAATATGTGTCAGTACGCATCCACAAATGGCTACTGAGAGACCTTCAACTTTGCTAAATATATTCATAAAACGAGATAATTTCACTTAATAACATAAATGCCCGACAATTGCAACATATTTGTGATAAGAAACAGTTATTTTCCCCTTTCTATCGTTTACGGTTTTTCCGTAAAAACTCAATATGTGTCAGTACGCATCCACAAATGGCTACTGAGAGACCTTCAACTTTGCTAAATACATTCATAAAACGAGATAATTTCACTTAATAACATAAATGCCCGACAATTGCAACATATTTGTGATGAGAAACAGTTATTTTCCCCTTTCTATTGTTTACCGTTTTTCCGTAAAAACTCAATATGTGTCAGTACGCATCCACAAATGGCTACTGAGAGACCTTCAACTTTGCTAAATATATTCATAAAACGAGATAATTTCACTTAATAACATAAATGCCCGACAATTGCAACATATTTGTGATGAGAAACAGTTATTTTCCCCTTTCTATTGTTTACCGTTTTTCCGTAAAAACTCAATATGTGTCAGTACGCATCCACAAATGGCTACTGAGAGACCTTCAACTTTGCTAAATATATTCATAAAACGAGATAATTTCACTTAATAACATAAATGCCCAACAATTGCAACATATTTTTGATAAGAAACAGTAATTTTCCCCTTTCTATCAATTACCACTTTTCCGTAAAAACTCAATATGTGTCAGTACGCATCCACAAATCGCAACTGAGAGACTTTCGACTTTGCTAAATATATTCATAAAACGAGATAATTTCACTTAATAACATAAATGCCCGACAATTGCAACATATTTGTGATAAGAAACAGTTATTTTCGCCTTTCTATCGTTTACTGTTTTTCCGTAAAAACTCAATATGTGTCAGTACCCATCCACAAATGGCTACTGAGAGACCTTCAACTTTGCTAAATATATTCATAAAACGAGATAATTTCACTTAATAACATAAATGCCCGACAATTGCAACATATTTGTGATAAGAAACATAATTTTCCCCTTTCTATCGTTTACTGTTTTTCCGTAAAAACTCAATATGTGTCAGTACGCATCCACAAATGGCTACTGAGAGACCTTCAACTTTGCTAAATATATTCATAAAACGAGATAATTTCACTTAATAACATAAATGCCCGACAATTGCAACATATTTGTGATGAGAAACAGTTATTTTCCCCTTTCTATCGTTTACGGTTTTTCCGTAAAAACTCAATATGTGTCAGTACGCATCCACAAATAGCTACTGAGAGACCTTCAACTTTGCTAAATATATTCATAAAACGAGATAATTTCACTTAATAACATAAATGCCCAACAATTGCAACATATTTGTGATAAGAAACAGTTATTTTCCCCTTTCTATCAATTACCGTTTTTCCGTAAAAACTCAATATGTGTCAGTACGCATCCACAAATCGCAACTGAGAGACTTTCGACTTTACTAAATATATTCATAAAACGAGATAATTTCACTTAATAACATAAATGCCCGACAATTGCAACATATTTGTGATAAGAAACAGTTATTTTCGCCTTTCTATCGTTTACTGTTTTTCCGTAAAAACTCAATATGTGTCAGTACGCATCCACAAATGGCAACTGAGAGACTTTCGACTTTGCTAAATATATTCATAAAACGAGATAATTTCACTTAATAACATAAATGCCCGACAATTGCAACATATTTGTGATAAGAAACAGTTATTTTCGCCTTTCTATCGTTTACAGTTTTTCCGTAAAAACTCAATATGTGTCAGTACGCATCCACAAATGGCTACCGAGAGACCTTCAACTTTGCTAATTATATTCATAAAACGAGATAATTTCACTTAATAACATAAATGCCCGACAATTGCAACATATTTGTGATAAGAAACAGTTATTTTCCCCTTTCTATCGTTTACGGTTTTTCCGTAAAAACTCAATATGTGTCAGTACGCATCCACAAATGGCTACTGAGAGACCTTCAACTTTGCTAAATATATTCATAAAACGAGATAATTTCACTTAATAACATAAATGCCCGACAATTGCAACATATTTGTGATGAGAAACAGTTATTTTCCCCTTTCTATCGTTTACGGTTTTTCCGTAAAAACTCAATATGTGTCAGTACGCATCCACAAATAGCTACTGAGAGACCTTCAACTTTGCTAAATATATTCATAAAACGAGATAATTTCACTTAATAACATAAATGCCCGACAGTTGCAACAATTGTAAAACTAGGCTGTTTGGTTTCTTATAAATATCATGGACAATGAGGATGGTGCCATTTGGCAGGCTGCAGTTTCTGATAAGTAAGTTTCTTAGTGGCGGGGTAATACTGTGATAAACAGTCATTTTCCCTTTTCTATCATTCACAGTTTTTCCGTAAAAACTATTTTTTCATCAAAACTGCGTGTTGTCTCTGCCTTTCTAGAACTTCTTCTGCGTCCTATCGAAGTCTTGCCGACACGGAAGGAACATGCTTGCCGAGAGCTTTGATGAGTTGCTCGTTCCTTGTCATTATTCTGATCAGCTTCAGTGAAGAGATTGTAGTAGACCATCTCAATATGCTTGATATTATTGTTTCCAGGGTTGTTGAGACAGTCTGCTTGAAGTCTGGTTTTCCGAATTTGCTTTCAATGATAAATTCTTGGAAACATATTGATTCCATTTTCATTTCATTGGCGACATTAACGCATTTCACGAGAATTTCTTCCAGTTTTTATGCGTACTGACACATATTGAGTTTTTTACGGAAAAACCGTAAACGATAGAAAGGGGAAAATAACTGTTTCTTATCACAAATATGTTGCAATTGTCGGGCATTTATGTTATTAAATGAAATTATCTCGTTTTATGAATATATTTAGCAAAGTTGAAGGTCTCTCAGTAGCCATTTGTGGATGCGTACTGACACATATTGAGTTTTTACGGAAAAACGGTAAACGATAGAAAGGGGAAAATAACTGTTTCTCATCACAAATATGTTGCAATTGTCGGGCATTTATGTTATTAAGTGAAATTATCTCGTTTTATGAATATATTTAGCAAAGTTGAAGGTCTCTCAGTAGCCATTTGTGGATGCGTACTGACACATATTGAGTTTTTACGGAAAAACAGTAAACGATAGAAAGGGGAAAATAACTGTTTCTTATCACAAATATGTTGCAATTGTCGGGCATTTATGTTATTAAGTGAAATTATCTCGTTTTATGAATATATTTAGCAAAGTTGAAGGTCTCTCAGTAGCCATTTGTGGATGCGTACTGACACATTGAGTTTTTACGGAAAAACGGTAAACGATAGAAAGGGGAAAATAATTGTTCCTTATCACAAATATGTTGCAATTGTCGGGCATTTACGTTATATTTTGAAAAATTGTTTAGTTCTACTATAAAATTCGTCTCTTCTTGAATCCTCGTCTGGAATATCGAACCCATGTCTGAATATCGAACCCATGTCTGGACGAATATCCGTCTAGCTTTTTTTTGGTAGAATCCTCACAGTGCTTACCAGGTCTTGTCTTCTTTGTAAAAAAAATCGTAGTAATCCAGCACTCAGAGACTCTCCATGATGCAAGCAATAGGCCAAAAACCAAAACCAACCCTAAGTTAAACTAAGAGGCATCGCACCACTTGGACAGATGGGTGTTTGTCTCACAAGCACTCTACAGCATGGCTGTGTGCTGTTTCCCCGCTGCCAACATTGAATACTCTCTATCTACCCCTGACCACAAGAATAAATGTACTTGACTTGCTTTGTACATATAAACATACACCAATGATCCCGTCCAGATACTACACTAAAATTCGTTCTAAAATAACCCTTAAGTTACGTCCATGGCCTACACTTGCATCACAGAGAGTACAAATTTGTTGGAAGTTCCACAAGTTTTGCGGGAAACATATAGTTTCATTACATATATCACTAGCATTAGGTTGGTATTGTTAGGCTCATTTCTATTGTTGTATCGACCAATCAATTCGGGGGAGGAGGCAAAAGACGTTTGTAGTAAGTACACAAGATCACCCTTACTGCGCAGAATCTTAACCCACCGAAGCTGATTGGTTCAGAGAAAGCAACCTACTCTTTGTTCAGAACAATGGTCCAACAGACTCATCTCCCCAACAAAATAGTTACAATGACGTGCGGCAAGCAGGTCTTCGAATCACAAAGTCCTAAATCTACACGCTTGTTTTAAATATTTTTTCAATTCCCAACATGCATTAATTTACAATAGCTATCGAGTATAATTTCAAAGAAATGATAGAACAACCGAGAGTCTTTGTGTTAATAAAATGACACTAAACTTGCGCAATCATTGAACGACCACTCGTGCGACAGATTGTACGTAATCCATTTCCAAATTCCCTAGTCATTTCAAAGAGCACTCCCTTTGTTCTGTCAAGTTAAATCTGTAGGAAATTTCATCACTGTTTTTCGACCTTTTTGGGCAGTCTGCAGGCCAAAAAATTTCAGGAAATCATTTATATATCGATAAATTAGCATCTAAAAAATCTACAAAAAATAACCCAGAATAATATAGGGTATTGACAAAAGATTAATTCAAAAATAACTAGAATCGGTCTAGTGTGTGATTTATCCTGGCCTGCTGAAAGTGGAAACTTTTTTCTGGCTCACCCGGTACAGAAAAAGCTCTTAAATCCTGCAAGATAAGCAAACAACTTAACATTGAATGGAGAGAAAATAAGTTAGCAACTTCAACTGATAATAGCAATAAACGGTTTCCAAAGCACGTCGCACACACTCATTAGTTTCGTTTGTGCGAAGAACAAATCAAAACAACGCAAATAAGTTGATTTAATACTACGGGAAAAAAATGAAATACGTGGCTTAAAACATCAAACTGATGCGCTTTTGTGGAAACTGTTTGTTGCAATTTATTGCAGCTACTAATGTATGTTCTCTCCATTCACGGTTACATGTTTCTCCTTGCAGGATTTAAATGACTTTTATATACGTTAACTTATTGGTGTTCTTTTACAGACGTTAACAGTTTTCTTTCGGCAGGCAATGTTATGCGAATGTCTAATGTTGTGTTTGTAGGTTATAACAATTTTGCTAGAGGTCTTATAATTACAACTCTTTTCGTAAAAATGTTACTAACTACAGTCCTTGTTTATGCCAAAACCCCTGGGGTAGGGGTACTCGACTTTCAATTGTAGAGGGGTGTGCACTCCAAGATATCATGTTTTAATGCGGCTTTAGAATTTTTCCTCTAAATGATAGCCGGCTTTAGGGCCTGTTTACATGGGAGTTTTCAGCCCGATTACCCGAGGTGAAACTTCAGCCCCCCTCTACGGTTAAAAGCTAGTAAATATCAATTTGCCATTACATGGAAAATGTTTTGCCCCGGGCTGAAATTTCATCTGACCTTGTGCTAGCCGAGATGAAATGTTAATCCCTTAATTAGCATGTTAATCCCCATTGTTTTACGTGACGCGTGCCCATGTAATGGCCAATATTTTTTCAGCCCGGGCTGACAAGTCAATGACACATGCCCTTTTGTCTAATTTTTGCACTAAACAGATTCTCAGCCCTGGCTGAAACTCTCCATGTAATAGCAAAATATTTTCACCTAGGGTAGCAGGGCTGAAGTTTCAGCCCAAGCTGAAAACTCCCATGTAAACAGGCCCTAAGAGGAAATCAGAGAAAAGTATACTCAAAAAAGGAAAAATTGGTCGAAAATTAATGAAATAACACTTTTGACAACCGGTTTTAGAGAAAATGCCTTCCTTTGATACCAGGCGAAAGAAAAAAGAGGCAAAAATGATACCATAGGGAGTGCACATCCCGTCAGCAAAATATGGCAAATTATACCAGGTACCCCCCTGGGTGCCAAACATAGGCAACTTATGCCCAACTTACCATGCTCACCTGTCAGGTCATTGCTGGGTTTTGCCCCCCCCCCCCCCGATCAAAAATTCCTAGCTACGCCTCTGCTCATATCATGAAGAAAGTGGACAAAATGGGTTTTATTTAGTCTAAATGAGAAAGGAAGAATTGAAATATTTTGAAAGACGTTTCATATTCAAAATATAGTGTTGTATATTTGATCGACTGAGTTTGTTCTGAAGCATCTTTTTATCCATTTTTAGTATTTTGAGCAATGGTTATCCGAGAAGCAAGAAGAAACAAATTTAGAAAGCAAGAAGAAAAGAAAAGTGAAATGCCCTATTCCAGATTGTGGTTCCTCAATAATAGGTTTGATAAGGCATCTGACAGAAGTGCACAACTGGGAAGAAGTAGATGCAAAAGCAGTGAGAGGGAAGTATGGGCTAAGAAAACTACGTGAAGTCAAGGGAGGCAGAGTCAGAAAGAATTACACTCGAAAGCAATGCCCAATAAACACTTGCAGGAAAATTGTTGCAAGATTGGGCAACCATCTGCGCCAGGTTCATAACCTAAAGGACCATAGGGCCTCAAAAAGTATGGTTTCTACTGCCAGGAAACAGGAATCAGAACAGAAAATAAGCTAACTGTGGAGACAAAAAACGGGAACTATGACCAAAGTCAAGATCTTTACAGAGAGGAACGTGAAAACCTCAAAGAGCATGACAAAGACAGCGAATTTGAAGAAGATGAAGAAATAGCAACCAAGGATGAGGAGCATATTGATGCTTCATACTCCTCTTGCTCGTCGGCTGTCTGGCTTCTTCCCGCTTGCTGGTTAGCTCCCATCCCCAGTACCTCTTGTACATCCCCTGGATCCATGTCTTCATCTTCCAATGCTGTGCTTTTATCTAAGGTTGCCTCTTAATCTTTAAGTTTCTGTGCGATTGTTTCCTTTTCTCCTGTGCTCAATTTTAATGTATACGCTTTTTCAACTTTTTCTTTGGTTCTTGCTTCTGTGTCGCTGCTCTTAACGCTTGCCACCCTGTTGCATTTAGGTTTCTCCTGTTTCCCTTTATTCTTAACTTCCAAATCCACGCTTCTCGTTGCTGTTTCTTCGTGTCCCTCCTTTTCTGACTTGTTAACTGCATCTGGTTTTGCTGGTTTCACCCCTGATTTATTTTTTTTCTTGGGAATTCTACTTTCAACATGTTCTTGGTTCTGGCGTTTGAGTTGCTCCATCACGTTATTTTTATCTTCCTTGATTTGCAGTACTTGCTCATACTTAATGGCTATTGGGACCTCAGTTTCATCATCTAAATCTTTGGCTAAAAATAAAACATAACGATACGGATCATTTATTTTTACTTCGTACAGTTTTTCGTCTGTAGTAGATATAAGCCGGTCTTCTCTGCGTAATCTCATGATTTTTTCTCGTTTAGTTTTGAGTGTCCGGGGTAAGATTCTTTCTTCTTCAGATGCTCTGATCTTACCTGCAACAAATTGAACACCTTTCCGATAACAGGTAGAGATAAATTTTCAATACTGATGATAAGGAACTGCCCATAAGAAACTCAACTCTCAGATTGCCAAAGCAATTGGAAAAGGCTTAAAAAATCATGTTTTGAAATGTTCTCGGAGGTCACAGGCAGTGAACATGAAGATTGTTATGAAATCTCTAAGAAACTCGTAAGGAACTCTGAGTACTCAAAATCTGATAACTCTGACTCGATGAAGTCAGCAACTTAAATTTATAAAAAGTGCCCTAACTGATCAGATGTCTCCGTATTGTATTAGGATATTCGAGTTTTTTAGTAACATTACTTGATTTGACCAAGGGTGCCTACCTTGTAGGAAGAGTGTTTATTCCCAGTACTGTAGAGTAATTGGTGCACAGTGGGGCATTTCTATGGGGCATCATGACATTCGGCATTTGACAAAAAATTTACCATTTACTTTGGACTTTGCTTTGATAGAATTTTACGGTGATCACTTTGCAACATATTTAAAGCTTATTTGATGGCTATTTAATGCGCAAACGAGGTTTTTCCATCTTAACACAATATACGCTTTATACATCAGATACTGTAATATATGTGTTATATGTATAGTGTTTGAATTACCTCATCGAAGTAACTGCTTTATCAGAAGTTCCTCCTTTGTCATTTCTGTAGCACAAGAAAGCACTACTTTATTTGGACAGGACACAGTACGATGCTGCTTGCTTTCACAATGAGAACAAGGTCGCCTGCAGTACGCATGCCTAATGACTGGATCAGATTTCAGCCAAAGTCTGTTGAAGCAATCACTCATATTTGTTGTTTGAGAGCATTTCCTTGAAAGTGCTCTTCTGTAGAAACGCAGGAACTTATTGTTATGCTCCAAACCTTCTTCAGAAGAACGCTTTAAACCTCTTTCTTCATTAGCAATGATCAATTCATGAGAATGCGTAAGAAGTGCATGTACAGTGGGAGGCAAGTAGATCCACTGTTTTCCACTTGGACCATTTAATTCAGTTAAAATCAAAAGCATAGTTTGTAAACAAACAGCTCTATATTCTTCCACATTCACTTCGTGATCTGATAGATAGACTTGCAGGATGACACACAGTCGTAGCAATATTTCTTTGAACTGCTCTTGGAAACTCTCTGGGACGAAACTGCTCAGAAGCTCTCGGCGTTTGCTTAAAAGTGACCGGCAGACATTGCCATTAGTGGTGGTACCTCCATGCCCTGACGAGTCAGCAGCTCCAACAACGATTCCTGTAGCTGACTTAATACGGGAGTAAATGTCCGCCTTTGCATTTACTAGGAACGCATAACTCCGACCAAGTTCTATCATTGACTCAGTCCACTTGAAAATCCCTGCTTTCTAAAATTGCGTAATCTTACAGCAAAAATCAAAAGTTCTGAGTAACGCATGCAGGGGACTTATAATTGCTATATTCTCTTTTACTATTGGCTCTTGTGTAAGTCCTTTGCGAATGCCATAATCTCCCTTTCTCTTCTTGATAATTGTCTCTCCTTCAATTTCTGTCGTTAAATGGTTCCAAATTTTCATTGTCTCATCGATTGACCTATTTATTTCAATACCTCCCTTCAAACGCTCAAGCTCACTTTCTGACATTCCAGATGCTTCCTCTCTCGTAACTTTACAAAGAGTACAGAATGCCCCACCCAACCCTGAAAGGAGTGACTTCATCTTTCCATCAATCATACTTAGTGAGCAGCTTACTTTGACGTCAAATTTTTGGTCATTGTGATCTATAGCAATTGGCTCAATGCTTAGCTTTGATCGGTCTCCAACTGCTTCCCCAACGCTTGATACATTTTTGTATGACTCCTTTCCTAGCAACAAAAATAGGGGCCTGTTTGCCGATGGTGAATTGGGCGTTTGCTCTTTCCAAAGTTCTTTGCCTGTATCATCCTTATTTGTCTCTATGTTACCTTGTTGGTTGTAGATGGGGTGGCTACCACTGCCATCAACGCCGTCTTTGAACTTAGCTGTAAGCTGACTAGAGGTTGTAGGTAACACATCTTCTGGTAGGGTTTCTAAAATTCTGTTCACAGTCATTCTTATTGCTAACTTATAATCTACTTTGACGCCAAATGTTGGGTCTTGGACAGTATAGAGTGGTGGGGTTATCTCAGTGTGATATTTTCGAATTTCTTTCCAACCCGGCAAAATCGAGTAACTGTTGTATCGCAAAATGGAAGACAAACTTTGATATTTTGACCGCCCCATATCATTATACAGTTAAATATGAGATGCTACATTTAAGGGTATCATTTTGGAAGGAAGATTGTTGGTTACCATGTCCACAGTCATCAAGTTTGAACCAGTTTCTGCTACCTTTTTATCGGCATGGTAATTCATCCGTTTTAACCCTATCTGACCTGGGGGGGGGGGCGGATTCCGCCCCCCCCTAGTACATTTTTGTTTACACCGTTTTCCACACATGCAGCAGGCCTCTGATACTTCGTAAGTTTAACTTTGTATCATAGAGCAATAAAATTGCAACAATTTGGACATTCTATTTTTAGCCTTGTTTCCATGGTTACCAATTTTTCATACTGCACTCTATGAAAAACCAACTTTGTATCTCTTTTAATCATGTTTAATTGGTCCAATTAAGTCTAAATTAAGAATTTATATATATTTTGATCTATATCTTTCATTTCTTTATGAAAAAATAAAGTTTCATGACCTTTTAGCAACCTTTCATTTATATGACGTCATATGACATCATAATGATCATCATGCTCTAGCAACAACAACAACATCGCTAATTGGATTATGATTTCAAATTTTCATTGTTTACATAATGAACTACCTTTGTGCCAAGTTTGGCTGCCATATCTCTTATGACAACAGAGATAAACAGGGGGGGCGGAATCCGCCCCCCCCCAGGCATTGAGTGTTTTAAATCACCCAGGTCAGATAGGGTTAATATGTAGCCAAGTAGACAATTGACAGTTACGTCGTTTTCTGCTGCTGCTGTTTCTATGAGACTTATGATCTCGTCTGTTCTCTGATACTTCTGTCTATCCCCTAGCTCTGTAAAACTTTTGCAAAACTTTTGTTTTGGAGTATCAGTATCGGCTAAATGAGGTTCACTTGAAATTTCTGACAACTGTAGCCAAACAGCGGTGCCATCGTAAGTTTTTTTTATTTTGTCTTACTTTTTCTAGCAGATAAGAACAACGGCTGAAAAGTTGTTTTGTCCGAGTTTCCCAACAAGCCTCATCTATTTTCACTCGTTCATATTTCGTAGTAATCAACACTCTAAGTTTAGCTCTAAACTCGTCAGTGGTCGACTTACTTCCTTCAGCTGCCTTTGCGTCTCTGTAAGTCTGCACAATGTCTTCACAAAGGAGTGATTCCATCTCTAAACGGCAAGCCTGCGACCTTATTTCATCCTACCCATATCATACATATCTAGCTAAATGTGGGCTTTACTCGAGTCATTTGTTGTTTTTGTTTGTGATAGTCAAAATAAAAACTTTTCCATAAAATTGCAGGAATAAAAAACTGTCGTACAGTGCTTAGGCCCCAGGGGATAGATTATTCAAGAGAAAATCGAGATGCAATCGTTCCGATGTCTAAAGGGTCGTTGGTAGTTATCACCTTTTTAAGTTTTAACAAAATATTTAACTTTTTTTTACTGTTGTTTTGAAAATGCTTTCAAACGAAAGAGGTAAAGATAGGATAGAGCGACCCAATGTAGGCCCCTTTTTGAGACCCTTCCCCCTTGGGGTTCGACTTAGGTAACTTTTGAAATGATCTAAATATCAATTACCGTAACATTAACTGTCGTTGGAAGATTTCGAACACATTATTCATTCATTTTTAAAATTTCCTTTCTTTCTTAGATTTTCCTATTACTTCATATTTCTTTTCAGAACTAAATCATACAAAGTCCACATTAATTTTCACAAATTTCCGCAAAGAATCCTTTTCACCACATATTTAGTGGCACTTTAGGTACAATCTAAAAGTAGTGTGGTTTGTCTGCTCCTGTCTGCACGCTTTCTATGCAACTCGAAACTAAGCATTTAGCAACGCAAGGCCTATGAAGTCTCATGAAAAAGTACACGGATAGAAATATTTTCGAAAAATTACAAAACTAGAAACTATTTTGCCTTTGTGCTTAGAATATCATCTAATAATGCCTAAGAAACAAAATGACACACAGCTTTAACCTGTTGCAGTGACTGAAAGAATTGTGGGGGGCCAATAAGATAGCTTAATTTTGTTGATCGTATGCATCGCAATTTAACTGTTTTTAATAACAGAAAAAGCCTGACACTAAAATAGTCATAAAATCTGACAGAAAAGAGATAAATGGAAAATTCAAACGGTTTTGAGATAGCCAAGGACTAAGCTTTCGAAATAACTGCTTTGGAAGATGATTTAAGGAAGTCGAATTTTTGGTCTATGTCATGATGATGCCCCACTGTGTGGTGTCCTGTGAGCCAGTACAGAGAGTGTCCTTAAACCGTACCGTGACCCAGAAGTACACAGAGTCAGTCCTCTCAAGGTCAAGATGACATATGAATAACTTTGTGGTTTTCAATTCCGGTGTTTATGAAACACGATATCAACTGTTATACGATCTGGCCACAGGGAATCAGACAGTGTGATGTTTGATTGTTCAACACTAACAGACGTTAGAATTTGAAAATCCCTGTAACTAGAAATACTTTAGGGGTATGAAACTTTTCATAACTCCATTGTTCACTTTTCTCACAAGCACGTTGCGGTGGTCAGAGCCCGTTGCTATGGCCAGAGCCCGTTCCTATGGCCAGTAAACAAAACTTGCGGTAAATTGAGCTGGGGGTCGGCACTGCTAAGAAATGTTTCCGCTGGTTGTTTGCTTATTATGACGCGGTGTCTGTGGTCGTCTAACTTGTTGTGTTGATTTGAACTGAGGTAAGCAAAGTTGTTTGCTGAAATATTGATTTTGCAAGTACTTTTCTTCATTAAAAGTATCATAACATAAAGGAAGAATTGGTTTAGTAACATGTAAGTCTTTAATAAGTTTAAGTTCTCAATTAGGCTAGGATTTGCTTTGTGAATAAAAGGAAACTGTAGAATTTGAATGAAGAATGCATTTTAAAAATATTTCTTAACTTGTAACTTGACCTCTTCTTTTTATCATGGTTTCTTAACTTTCTGGAGGTGCAGGTAAATTTCTTGAAAGACATTGCTTATAAAAACATGTAATGATTGTCATTCTCAGGTTGTCAGGTACTACTCTACTCTCGTCCTCCAATAATCTTGAGGATTGGCTTCTCACGCGACCCCCTAGTTTGCACACAGTGTCACTTTTCACATATTTTACCTTTTTTACGATAGAGTTCCATATTTATGTGTATGGCTTTCAAAGATTTCTAATATTGTCCGGATTTATTGGTATGATTTTTTGTAAAACTTCATTTATGGGTGAACTTTTTCGGCTATTCCAGAATTTATGGGTATACTTTTCAGAAATTTGCCGGACATATGGGTGGTAGTTCTACGTTTTGAATGGCACAAACCCATATCATGGAAACTTAAGTCACCCCCCCCCCTTGGGGCTGCAATTGGCTTGAGCCATTTTGACAGAGTTTTGCTCTGTTTGATTAACATTGACAACTGCACTGACCAATGTTTAAAAACAAAGTTATTTACTTACCTTCTTTGCTTCTTTGAAGGGAAGCTCCTGCTCTTTTTCGGCTTTGAAGGTTATGCCAGAATTCAATGGTGCAGGTTTGAAACCAATAAAAACCACATCTTCATCATCTGGATTCTTCTCATTCATTTCAGGGACCTCAGTTTTGACATTTGACAAATTGATTGAGATTCGCTTGTTTTAACGACGACTTTTAAGAGCCCCCCCCCCCAGGCATTAACATAACAAAACAAAGCAGCAAACTGCAATAGGCAGCAACAATAAACTTAATAGTAATCTCAAAATCAATTTTTCTGTCCATGTAACTTGTAAAGTGACATTGTTATTTTGCAGTCAACGAATCTACTTTTCAAATTTCTTCAACACACCTTTAAATAAAGTTATCATTACTACTAGAGAGGTTGGTAAACTGATTTCTCGTTGCTAGCGCCCACTCTCAAATAAGCCCCTCTTCTACATATTGTACTATGCGCATACCACCCGTTTTTTATAAGAAACTGGTTTATAAGAAACTAGTACTACGATGACCAAAAATTTAAGAAACTCTAGTACTACGCTCAAGAACAGACAAGAAACTCTAAAATTTTATTTATGTATGTCTCTGCTATTCTATATCTCTCTAACAAAGGTACCTTAATCTTTTGTTGACCTTTAGCTGCAAAATTGGTAAATTTTTGCCTTGATGTGCATGGCTTCTTCTTGATGACAATGTCAATGCAAAAAGGAAGCCCTTTGTCGGAGAAGAAGGCTCAACTTCGAACAATACTGCAATTTTAGGCCCAAAAAATAAGAAACTAATTAAGAAACTTTCACTAGAATTACTACTAAAACACCGAAATTTTCATGCGAAATTAAGAAACTTTTAGTATTAAGTGCTGATCCAAGTTTCTTATAAAAAAAAGTGTAGCCGGTTTTGTGTTGCACAGGAAAATATAAAACCCGAGGTCTTAAAAGTACAGACCGAGCTTGCAAGGCTCCTTATTACTAACCATAGTCTAAAAATATAAAATAATTCACTCAAGCTAATTGTCAAAAGAACAATTGGCATGAGTTTATTGTTATATCTCTTGTAGTATCTCTCAAAAAAGCGCCCCCCCCCCCCGTTCAAAAACATCAAAACCGGGTCCAAATAGGGTTAAGCCCGAAACCTTAAACCCGAAACCTTAAACCCGAAACCTTGAACCCGAGACCTGAACCCGAAACCTGAAACCCGGAAAAAAGTTCGTCCGGTAAAAATCGAGAATTGCAAACCAGACTCTTTTACACTTTGTGAAAATATGGTATGAGTAAAAGTGCTCTTCATAGTGATGTTCCTTATAAGATGGAGCATCTTTTGTCGTATAGTGACAGCAAACTTCTAAGAAGGGGAGAATAATATATCAGAAAGTAAAAGAGCAATTTTTCGAAGCGACATCGCTTTTTATGTGAAAATCGAGAATTGCAACGAACACTCTTTGAGACTTTGTGAGAATATGGTATGAGCTAAAAATAAGTGCTCTTCACAGTGATGTTCCTTATAAGATGGAGCATCTTCTGTCGTATAGTGACAGCAAACTTCTAAGAAGGGGAGAATAATATATCAGAAAGTAAAAGAGCAATTTTTCGAACCCACATTGCTTTTTATGTAAAAATCGAGAATTGCAAGCCAGACTCTTTTACACTTTGTGAAAATATGGTATGAGCTAAAAATAAGTGCTCTTCACAGTGATGTTCCTTATAAGATAGAGCATCTTTTGTCGTATAGTGACAGCAAACTTTTAGGAAGGGAACAATAATATATAGGAAAGTAAACGAACAACTATTGGAAGCGACATTGCTTTTTATGTAAAAATCAAGAATTGCAACGAAGACTCTTTTCCTTATCTACATCAATGATCTACCAAATGCTTCTAAGAAACTTAATTTCTATCTCTTTGCTGATGATACAAACATCTATTGGAATCAAATGATTTATCTAACTTAATTAAAATCGTTAACAAAGAACTTAGATCAATAAAGAAATGGCTTGATGCTAATAAATTATCATTAAACATTGATAAGACAAACTATATTATCTGTCATTCTCCTTCTAAAAATGTTCCTTCTGATTCTACGATAAAAATAGGGAAAAAGCATATTAAAAGGGTCAAGTATGTCAAATTCTTAGGACTCCTCTTAGATGAGCATCTAAGCTGGAAATACCATCTCAGTGAACTTTCTAAAAAATTAGCCAGAACTTGTGGAATCTTGTTCAAAATTAGAAACTTACTTCCCTTAGATGTTTTACTTTGCTTGTACAATGCTTTGTTTCTGTCCTTCTTACAATATGGTCTTATTGTTTGGGGTCAAACATATGCATCATATGTTGATCCAATTTTTAAACTACAGAAAAAAGCAGTCAGAGCTATCTCATTTCAGCCTCGCATGTCACCCTCTCTTCTAATCTTTAAAGATCTTAAACTTCTCAAACTTTCTGAGATATTTGAACTCCGACTTTTAACCTTTGTCTTTGACTCTGTTAATAAAACTTCACCTAGTTGCTTTCATAACTTCTTCCTATTCAATTCATCTGTTCATCAATATTCAACGAGACAGGCCAGTCAAGGAAATCTATACTTATCTCGAATAAACAGTCTTCAATATGGTTTAAAATCAATTCGATATCTTGGTGCTAAACTTTGGAATTCATTACCCGTTGAACTCCGTAATGCTCCATCGTAAATATCCTTCAAAAAGCAACTGAAAATTTACTTACTGAACAAGGTCAATGAATAATTCAAAGCTATGTTTGATTCTGGCACAATTTCTACTTTATCATATGAAAATCAAATGTGTCCATCATAATTTCAAATTTTCGTAGGACAGGGCTCTCTCCTCGATTAGCTTACCTATAGAGAGAGCTCCTCCTTTAAGTAATTCCCTCCATACAATTTATTCTTTTCTCTGTATTTGTATATTGTATTAATTTTCCGTACCAATGTATCAATTTTCTGTAATATTTTCTTTTTCCTTATAGTTTAGTTAGCTGTTTGTATAGTAGATTATAAATTGTATGAAGTGAATTTAAGATATATGAAACTGAAACTGAAACTTTGTGAAAATATGGTATGAGCTAAAAATAAGTGCTCTTCACAGTGATGTTCCTTATAAGATGGAGCATCTTTTGTCGTATAGTGACAGCAAACTTCTAAGAAGGGGAGAATAATATATAAGAAAGTAAAAGAGCAATTTTTCGAACCCACATCGCTTTTTATGTAAAAATGGAGAATTGCAAGCCAGACTCCTTTACACTTTGTGAAAATATGGTATGAGCTAAAAATAAGTGCTCTTCACAGTGATGTTCCTTATAAGATGGAGCATCTTTTGTCGTATAGTGACAGCAAACTTCTAAGAAGGGGAGAATAATATATAAGAAAGTAAAAGAGCAATTTTTCGAACCCATATCGCTTTTTATGTAAAAATCGAGAATTGCAAGCCAGACTCTTTTACACTTTGTGAAAATATGGTATGAGCTAAAAATAAGTGCTCTTCTCAGTGATGTTCCTTATAAGATGGAGCATCTTTTGTCGTATAGTGACAGGAAACTTCTAAGAAGGGGAAAATAATATATAAGAAAGTAAAAGAGCAATTTTTCGAACCCACATCACTTTTTATGCAAAAATGGAGGATTGCAAGCCAGACTCCTTTACACTTTGTGAAAATATGGTATTGAGCTAAAAATAAGTGCTCTTGACAGTGATGTTCCTTATAAGATGGAGCATCTTTTGTCGTATAGTGACAGCAAACTTCTAAGAAGGGGAGAATAATATATAAGAAAGTAAAAGAGCAATTTTTCGAAGGCCAGGTCCATAACGCGGAACTCGCGGAAACCGCGGAACAGAATTTTTCCGCGACATACAGTTCCGCGTTATTCACTGGCGTATTGGGCAAAAGTCCATAACGCGGAATTGAAAAACGCGGACATTTTTTTAAGCACTGTATGTTACGTTCTTTATTCAAAGTCATCCTTTGATCTTCGAAACACTTTTAAACAGTGCACTTGCGCCCCTCTTCACAATCGGCCTACTATTGCATCTGCGTTGTTATTATTCACTTGCCTAGGCCAATCGAGGTCAGTGGCCTAACTATGAATGATGTTGACATTGTGTTGGAAAATTCGAAAGTAAAGCCACGTTCTTCGTTTAACTCATCAGAAGGAAGAATCAAACCAGCAGAAATTCATCTTTGAGTTCCGCGTTATTCACTGGCGTATTAGGCAAAAGTCCATAACGCGGAATTGAATAACGCGGAAATTTTTTTCAAGCCTTGAAAAATTACATTCTTTTTTCAAACACTTTTAAACAGTGCACTTGCGCCCCTCTTCAGGATCGGCCTACTATTGCATCGGTGTTGTTATTATTCATTTGGCTAGGCCCATCGAGGTCAGTGGCCTAACTATGAACAATGTTGACATTGTGTTGGAAACTTCGGAAGTAAAGCCACGTTCTCCGTTTAACTCATCAGTAGAAAGAATCAAACCAACAGAAATTCATCTGTTTTTCTTTCAAACTTTGCTGAGAAAAGTCTCGAATAATTTCCGCGAAATTGAGTTCCGCGTTATTCACTGGCGTATTAGGCAAAAGTCCATAACGCGGAATTGAAAAACGCGGACATTTTTTTAAGCACTGAATGTTACGTTCTTTATTCAAAGTAATCCTTTGATCTTCGAAAAACTTTTAAACAGTGCACTTGCGCCCCTCTTCAGGATCGGCCTACTATTGCATCTTTGTTGTTATTATTCTCTTGGCTAGGCTCTTCGAGGTCAGTGGCCTGACTATGAATGATGTTGACATTGTGTTGGCAAATTCAGAAGTAAAGCCTAGCCAAATAAATAACAACACAGATGCAATAGTAGGCCGATCCTGAAGAGGGGCGCAAGTGCACTGTTTAGAAGTGTTTCGAAGATCCAAGGATGGATTTGAATAAAGAATGTAATCTTCCGGGCTTGAAAAAAATTTCCGCGTTTTTCAATTCCGCGTTACGGACTTTTGCCTAATACGCCAGTGAATAAAGCGGAACTCAATTTCGCGGAAATTTTTCGAGAATTTTCTCAGCAAGGTTTGAAGGAAAAACAGATGAATTTTTGCAGGCAACCTGGCTTTACTTCTGAATTTGTCAGCATTGTTCATAGTTAGGCCACTGACCTCGATGGGCCTAGCCAAATGAATAATAACAACACCAATGCAATAGTACGCCGATCCTGAAGAGGGGCGCAAGTGCACTGTTTAAATGTGTTTGAAAAAAGAATGTAATTTTCAAGGCTTGACAAAAATTTCCCCGTTGTTCAATTCCCCGTTATGGACTTTTGCCTAACACACCCGTGAATAACGCGGAACTCAATTTCGCGGAAATTTTTCGAGAATTTTCTCAACAAAGTTTGAAGGAAAAAGAGATGAATTTCTGTTGGTTTGATTCTTCCTACTGATGAGTTAAACGGAGAACATGGCATTACTTCCGAAGTTTCCAACACAATGTCAACATTGTTCATAGTTAAGCCACTGACCTTGATGATGGGCCTAGCCAAATGAATAATAACAACACAGATGCAATAGTAGGTCGATCCTAAAGAGGGGCGCAAGTGCACTGTTTAAAAGTGTTTCCAAGATCCAAGGATGACTTTGAATTAAGAATGTAATTTTCAGGGCTTGAAAAAAATTTCCGCGTTTTTCAATTCCGCGTTATGGACTTTTGCCCAATACGCCAGTGAATAACGCGGAAATTTTTCGAGAATGTTCATAGCAAAGTTTGAAGGAAAAACAGATGAATTTCTGTTGGTTTGATTCTTCCTACTGATGAGTTAAACGAAGAATGTGGCTTTACTTCTGAATTTGCCAACACAATGTCAACATCATTCATAGTTAGGCCACTGACCTCGATTGGCCTAGCCAAGTGAATAATAACAACACAGATGCAATAGTAGGCCGATCCTGAAGAGGGGCGCAAGTGCACTGTTTAAAAGTGTTTCGAAGATCAAAGGATGACTTTGAATAAAGAACGTTCCGCGTTTTTCAATTCGGCGTTATGGACTTTTGCCCAATACGCCAGTGAATAACGCGGAAAAACTATATCTCGCGGAAAAATTCTGTTCCGCGAGTTCCGCGAGTTCCGCGTTATGGACCTGGCCATTTTTCGACGGCTTCTGTAAAATGCGGGTCCGCAGGTCCGATAAAATGCGGGTCCCACTCCAAAATTGGTGGCGGGTCTCGTTGTGTAAGGCGCGCTACAGCGGTTGACGGGTCTTGCGAGGCTTACGCCCACTTCCTGTTTTCATCCTCAAATGCTTGCGTTCAACCTAGCCTGTGTTCCAGACTCCAGAAAAATCAATAAACAAGCCTAATGAATATGCTGCAAACATTTTCATCAAACTATGGCTTTGTTTATTCCCAATCAAATTAAGCAAGTTATAAAGCAAAACGAGCAAGCGGAAGTACCCTTCGGATTCCTAGAAAAATAAACAAGTTTTCCAATGCTCAGCATTACGATATTTTGGTGATCTTCTCTGTGTCAAAATCTTAAAGGCCATTTTTTCGTTATTTCACTATATCGCTATTTCGTTATTTCGCTATTTCATTTTTTCGTTGAATACCGTGCAGATGCTATTCATTGTTAGCCGTGTAAAAAGTATCGAACGATGCGTTGGGACTTCCCCGTGTGAAGGGATCCCCTCCAAAGTACAAAGTTCTCCCATATTTGCATTGGAATTGAAATTCTTTGCAAGCTGTGACTCAGGATCTTTTCATTGATCAGGTACGATTTCACAATGCATTCTTTTCTTTGCAACCTTTGTGACGATCTGCATCACCATTCAATCCCATTGATCGATATGGGTTTCACTTGATGAATTGCAGCGATGATGAATTGCTGTATCGCTTCGTTCTGAACAAAGGGCTCCTTGCCACATACAGCGGCCGTTTGTATGTGGCCGTGGGACCTACATTCAAAGAGACCCGCAGACCCGCATTTTATCGGACCTGCGGACCCGCATTTTACAGAAGCCGCTACCAGCCCCGCACAATATCCACTGACCACGCTTGGATTTCAACACAATAGAACAATAAGCCCCAAGCAATATAGCCAAATTGACAACACTTAATCCAAGGAAGCGTCAAACAATGTTTCAACTAGTGACACAACTCACCTTCAATTTTGTTGTATCAGAGTCTTTTTGAATGAGCTCCAACCTCCAAGTTCTCCATCGCGAACCGACGTTGTAACGATGACCACATGGTAAAAAACGATGCTGCTGCGTGAGGCCTGGATCTAGACTTATGAGTTTTCGTCCCTTGTTTCTTCTGTGTTAATTGATTTACTGATACAACTTGGTCAAGAGGTCAAGAGGCAGTCATAACCGTACTCTTGAAAAATTTCAGTCCCGCATCCCTGGGGGGGGGGGGTCACTACTACCATATGTACCAGTACAGGATGTGCAATTTTTGGGGTAACTTTTTTCAGGTTGAAAATAAATTTTAGGGTGTCATTTTTGGTAACATCACAAATGAACATAAATTTCGGGTGTCATTTTGGAAGAAAAACGCTTCAGGGTATTGAATTCGATCTAATTTCAGAATTTCGAATTTTGGTCAGTTTTGGGGTATCTATTTTGAATGGTCCGTAAATTTTGGGGTATGGTTTTTGAAAAATTTAGAAATTTTAGGGTATGATTTTACAGTTCAAAACGGCACAGCGCCGTCATTCGCCTATTGAAGTGACCACCCCCCACCCCCGGGTCCCGCGTAGAGTGGTTCTTCCGGGTTCTTCCGTATTCACCAATCTAGTTTGACTTGCTACAAGTCTCAGTATAAATCGCAGACAGTGGCATGGCAAGGCCTCAGATGAGAGGGTTCTAAATGAAGGAGTCAGAAGGAAGGAAGAACCTTCCCCTCCTCCGCCGCCCTTGCGCTGCGCGCTCGTTCGCCTCCGGCGCGGTATGAACTATACACCATGACAATACGAATAGAAGGCAAACGAAGACTTGTAGCAAGTCAACAATCTAGTTAAATTTTAAAATATTGATCTAGTTAAATTTAGTTTTCAACCAATAAGGAGGCGCCATTTAGACAGTTGTTGTTGTTGCATATAAAAGACGGTTGATACGGCCTAGAGTCCTCTGTCATGGATCTATCTTTTTTCTATAGAGGAAGATTACCGCTTGAAAGGTATATAATGTATTTTGCGATTAGTAGGTCAGGAAAACATCATTTTTTGTACAAAAGTTAGTTGACGGAGATAAATAGCTAACCCAAGGACTGCATATGCAGATCTACAATTAACCTAGAGGAGCAATAGACGATTGCGCTAAAGATGGCGGCGAGGAATTTTTTACCAACATGCACTGCGCTGCGTTCTTTAATCGAATTCCTGTAGAATCGTTAAAGAATCTTTATTTGAACGCAATGCATCTTGGTAAAAATTCCTCGCCGCCATCTTTAGCGCAATCATCTATTACGTGCGTAGGCGTTTATTTGTCTTATTTATAGATTGCCTCTACTTAGCTCCGTGTCAGACTTTGAAGCGATTTTGTTGAGTGTAAGAGAACCCGCTAGTTTAGGCCATTTTGAAAAAGGGGCCATTTTTAGACAAGTTTTTAGACTACTGTTATCAGAAAATCAAAGAACGCAAGGAAACAACGGACGAAAAGTCGTAAGTCTGCCTGGATCTGAACAGACGCTGCTCTGCAACATTTAAACCGGGGAGCGCCGCTAAACCCTCTCAAAAGGTTGGATATTCCCCCCCTCCTAAACGTGGGTTAGAAAAAGCAAAGCAACATGAAAAGTTTCAATCAACATATAAAACATATCTTTAAGTGGGATTTTGAAAACATTTAAATGTTATTCTGGCTTTTAATTTTAGGCCTGCATAAGCAGAATGCTGCATATTCTAAGCCTGTTTTGAAATGTGATAATTATGTAATTTTGAATCATGAAAAGCGAGAGAAAGCCGAAAGAGAATCTTTTGCACAAAGAATTTCTAATTCTGAATTCTGGAATCTAAACTTCTTAAAGTTCTTGGTATTCACCCCCATGATGAAATGGACGGTATGGAGACCAACTTTGATGTAAACTATGCATAACGCCGCAGGGTCCGTTGGTAAATGCCAAAAATATTATAAAGTGGTGTCCAAAGTTGGTTCTTGAATTCCGGTTCTTGAATTAGGGTGTCCAAGGTTGGTTCTTGAATTCCGGTTCTTGAATTAGGGTGTCCAAAGTTGGTTCTTGAATTCTGGTTCTTGAATTAGGGTGTTCAACTTTGGTTCTTGAATTCTGGTTCTTGAATTAGGGTGTTCAACTTTGGTTCTTGAATTCCGGTTCTTGAATTAGGGTGTTCAACTTTGGTTCTTGAATTCCGGTTCTTGAATTAGGGTGTTCAACTTTGGTTCTTGAATTCCAATTCTTGAATTAGGGTGTTTAACTTTGGTTCTTGAATTCCGGTTCTTGAATTAGGGTGTTTTGGTTCTTGGTTCTTGGTTCTGGTTCTTGGTTCTTGAATCTTGAATTAGTGACTCCCGTTTTACTAGCAAAGGTTTCTTATGTGTTTCTTATACTTTTAATGCTGGAAGCGTAGAGTTAATTTTGTTTTGTCTAAAGGGCTTCAAAATTACTTAGCAAGATGTCAAAACAAGTAAATAACATAGTTTGCACTCAAAATAATGTCCAAACAGTTGCTATAACTGTACACTGTAAAAACATTTTTGAGTCTGATAGGAAAATTAAAATTGTAAATTACAAAAGTTTCTTAGCTTTTTCAATTTAGGTAGGGCTGTTTCTTAACTTTCGAAAAATTGAGCCTACCGTTTCTTATAAGCGGTTTCTTATAAAAAAAGAGTGTACATCAAATGCAGTATTTTCAAACTCGAGATTGTACGCTTTCCTTCCCCTTCCAATAGGCAAAAATTATTCACACAACATGCTCCAACACACTCTCTGCCAACAAACTGCCACTTGAGTTGACTCTGACTGAACACATTCGAAACATGCTCTCTGTGGTTGGCACTAGACCATAGGCTAGATATTTACATGACATCATTCTACCAAACGTCAGTTTGAAACTCAGATGAAGGATGCAGAATGGAGGCTACATGATCAAGGCAAAACTTCCCGTGCTATTTTTTGACCTAAAGTGAATGTGGCAACATCATAGAGAGAAATTTGAGGAAGGAAAGGATTTATCCTATTAAATAAAAACTGTCTTATGATATTACGAAGCTCCACAGTTGTCACACCGTTCACTGGGTAGAGCTTTGTAGAGGTTTCATCAAATGTCCTAGTGATACCACTAAACTCTTTTTTCTCGCCTATCTGTAGAGCAATCAAATTCTTATCTGTACAGCTCATTTGTAGCCATTTCTATAGATATTTCAACAAAGGTCAATATTTTTCGACTGGAAAATGAACGCAGCTCTGGCCCCAAACAAGCTATGTGCCTAAACATGTAAACAACTGTGGGCGGACACCCCCACAACTGATTTATTAAAAAATTGCAAATAACTTAAGTATTTCAGCATCCATTTCAGTTTTTGTGAGGGTACTCGAAAATTCACCTAAAACAACCAATTTCGTCTCCAGGAACTAGAGCGCGGTGATCTCATTGGCTGATAAGCATGAAATTTGATGATTTCCGCATGCTCTGGCAACCAGTAAGGATTTGAGCCTTATCTTGTTCAAACCAAGCGAATGCAACAAGTGCATAGCCCAGCCCCCCAGAGCAGCCCAAAGGCCACCCACATTTCGGTGCAATTCAAGATATCTCTCTCCGGTAAGTGAGCAACTGCTTCCATAAATGATACAGCAAAGCAGCCCAATGCTTCCCTTGAGTTGAAAATGGAACTGGGCACACTAACATGTGTTCCCTTGTATGATGACATCACAAGCTTTGGTGCAAGCCCATTAGCAAAAACATATGCACGAGGGACAGAGGCATATGGCTACTTAAAAGTATTAACATGTGATACTCCTTCCAAACTGCTGAATAACAGCTGAATAAACTCAATTACAGCTCCAGGTACAATCTAGTGTCGTGAAATATTATTGGGTACTTTTCTTTATTTGCTTTTAGCAGATTGTGTGATCTTGATTTGTCTGCACTGTCATCCTGTCTTACACCATCAATGGTAGCATTGTCAGTTTTTGTTGCCTCATCAGTTCGGTACTAGTTCCCGATCGGAGATTCATTCCCGATCAAGAAAAATTTGCGATGGGGAGCAAAATTGCTTCCTGATCGAGAGTAAAATTCTGATCAGGAACGAAAAATTGAGAAACCTTGTTTGCGAACTAAACCATTCAAAGGACCACGGCGTTTTCTTCAAGGATCGATCTGGCGTCCGGAAAACCTATAGTGACCGCGCAAAATAAAAATTGACCGTGAAAATTAGGAAAAGCGCGCAAAAATGCTTGATCCAGATCGGGAACACGTTTCAACAAGGAGGAAGTAATAAATTCAAGGAAAATTTCACAAACGACACGATGGCCTCGTTTGAAAGAAATTTTGCTCATGTTTAAAAATTGGCCTAAACCTTAAAAGGCTGTCTGATATTGCAATAAAGGAGCCATATTGATCGAAAATGCATGTGAAGGGGGGGGGGGCTTGCTGCAAGGACACTGCACTGAAAGATAGGAATTATTTTTTCATTTTTAGTAATAGTTTCATAAATTAATTAACAATTGTTTTGTGTATTTATTTGAACTCTTTTCTCGGGTTTAACAGCAGGATATGGAATAGTTCTCCAAAATTTCACCTAACAAAACAATTTTGGCCAAAATTTTGATTACCAACCTATCAGCCTGCACAAAGGGGGCTCAAGGGAGCAGTTACAGTCACTGGGGGGCCAGGAGATACTGCTGCCCCCAATATTCACAAGAACAAACATTCAAAACAATAGAATTAAACAATGCATTTTCATTGAAACAATACTTCTGCCCCCCCCCCCCCCCAATATTTGATGATGGAGGTGTGATGAAACAGGGATATTGAAAAGTTGGAACATCTTATGGTATTGAATATTCCTGCAGACCGGCTTATCTGTAAACATTATTTCTGAGTTGGGGCTTAAATTCAAATCATTTATTTACAGTAAAAATACTATGTAGCATGAAATCAATTGTTTTGCCTAAAGGTTAACATTCATTGCATGAAACCCCTTTATGGGGGACAACAGCTCTTTGAAAGATTAACAGCCAGGTTTTGTGTGATTCAATGTTTTCAACACCTTCCTTTGCAGCATTTGTGGGACAAGTATCTTAATTTGATAATATGTTACATGATGATTCATTGCCCTTGCCATTTACCACCTTACCAGGAGGCATCATTGATTCACTTGAAGCATCAGAACCATTCACAGTGGTAGAAAAAACACAAAGCAACAACAGTGAAGATGCTGTATTAACTGATCAGCCAGCAACCAGTTAGTATAAAACAACAATAATATTCTTGACAACCTATCTATATTTCAAATTCAAATCTTAATATTTCATTTCAATGATTTTAAGTGGATATACAACAACATTTAATACAACCCTACTTGGACAATCTTTAACTTATAAACATTCACTTGGAAAACAAGTATTTAAACCCCTTTTATGCTGTACATTGTATGATGCCCTATTTTTCATTACATCATGTCTTTGTCATATCACTTTTCTGACCTTCGCGTTCTCTTTTGACCCACAGAAGTATCCAAACACCATGTTGGCCCAATATGAACAGGATACAAGAACAATAAAGGAAAACGGCATCAATCATTTTGGAAACGCAAAGCAACTCTTTTTAACCTTGTAAATTCCATGTCTTTTTGCAGTCAGTTCAGAATTTGTCTCAAGGGGGGTACTTGATTTTCATTTTTACAGGAGTGTGCCCACTAAGTATACCTTTTTCACCCTGCTCGAGAATGTGCTGTCCAATTCATGCATGCAATAATATGCAGAATGGAACCGCAGTTTTCCTGTGTACAAGCTAGAGACTAATATGGCATCGGTTGTCTTGTTGAACATGCTTACATCTTGTGGATCTATTGTTCGAAGTACATAATTTATACAGTAAGTACCCGCAAATAAGAAACCCCCTTGTATAAGAAACAGGCCTCACTTTCTGAGTGATGTTTTGCTATTAATTTGTTTTATTTGAGTTTCTTTGTTTTTATTTCTTGCTTACAGTACAAGCCTTGTCCACATCCACATGACAAAAATTGTCAAGAATTTTTGATAATTTTGAAGAATTGTTGACATCATAATAAGATTAAATTTCAAACAGAATTCTTAAGAAACTAAAAATAATCTTAGAATTTTCAGTCAGGAAAATCCTGTTAATGTGCACAGGGCCTGTACTGTACATGTCTATAATCATAACAATGAATCTTTTGTAGCTATTTTAATGCAATAATCACAAGGAGCATCTATTTGCTCCTGCACAAAACTATATGCGTTTATAGTAAATGTTCAGTCATTCTTACGATTAATGTAATACTGTATGTTCTGCAGTTTGAATTGCATGCAGGGAAATTTTTGTAGATGCCATTTAAATTTCCAAGTGTTCTTGTAGACAGGTCTATTATGTTTTGACAATTGATAGCTTATCGCAGTCTTTTACTCTTTGAAGGATTTTCTTAATTACAACATACCCTCTTGAAAATGTACCATAAAGGGCCATGTAATTTTGTAGCAAATTTCAAAGTATTATATGATTGAATCATGGTGGGACCTCTCCTTATGTAATGCAAGGAAATAGTGATTTGTTCCTTAGATTTCTACGCAAAATATGGCAAATACCTAAACTCTCATTGCAAGTGCACTTGATCAATAATCATCAGAGGAATATACGACACAATCTTCTTTTGACAGTTCTTCTCATAGTTTATAGTAGAACTCAATGTATGTACTTTTAACTTTTTTTTACCTCCTTTTTGAAGTAGTCAGTGAAGAGCTTTCTTCTTGAGCTCCCAATGAAGACAGGATTTCAAAACATTTTTCTTTTATCTATTTCATTGTCCATCTTTCCACATCTTTGTGGTACTTGCAATCTACCTCAGTTACATAGACTGGACAGTAATCAAAAGGTTCTATTGTTTGGGCATTCACATGAAGCTGCATTATCGTCCAAATCCACAGCCATATTCACAGCAAAATTCATCTTTTATTCACATGATGAATACACCTCTTAGGCATAACGAGGAGGAACAATTGAACGATGAACTTTAAAGTACAACAAAAACAAAACTTCAAATGGAACCAACTCATGGGGTGATGTATCTTTCTGTCATAACCAATATCTTAGATGGGAAACATTTTGGAAAGTGGTAGTCATCTATTTTATGAAAAGTTTGCATTGCATAATTACAAAATTTGTCAATGGTTCTTTTCTCATCATTTTTTATGTGTTTAGGAATGCTTTGTAACGTTTGAAAAGGATTTATTTACAAAATTTATCCGAGTGTTATAAAACGGTTGGAAATTTACAGAAAGATGCAAACCCCTGAAAAAATGATTATAACATGTTCAAGTTTTCATATGTTTAGTTTCACAAATATTTGTTGTTATGCTGGACTGCCAAAGTATTTCTTGAAATTATCTCTTACTAATGCACCCCTTGCTGAGTTATACAAATATACTTGAACCTGCTCCTGGTGATGATGGCAATCCTGCAGAACTTGTTCATTATTGGGTAATTCCATGTCAAAGCAGCCAGGCTTTTTAAAAACTGCAACCATAAAGTGCTCAGATTTTTTTCAACTTGATTTACTTTGATAAATCATGATGAGATGTATCAAAATTTTCAGATTTCAGCTCAATAGCTCAATCTTTTCAAAAGTTACACCCTTTTGAAATTTTGGGCGTTTCCGGAAATTTTGACAAACAGAGTATGGCACTTTCAAATACGGTCCATGTCAAATGCATGTAATAATTCTCCTGTATAAGATATAACATAGAAAATTGGCAGGTAAACCTAAAAAGGGGTGCTGATTTCAAATATCACTACTTATACCCAAACTTTCTAATTGATGCACCAAATTAAAAGTCATAGCTGCAATCTTTGGGGAAAATTCTTAGGGTGTGGCAGAATAATTTCAAAAACATTTTTCTGAAAATACAAAGGTAGTGCTACTTCACACTTCAAAGATCATGTCCTGGTATGGCACACTGTCACTTCTATGAGCATTTGAAATTTGGTATTATTCTTCAAATGAAATTAGTCTTGAAAGGTAAAATGATTCAGTACATATTTGATTGATGACCAATGAGAGAGATTCTCCTCAACTTGTTAATGCTTTTTAACATATTTGGTACCCCACCTGGGTGTACCTCAGACATGTAGAAAGGTGTTACATAGATAAACAGTATTCCTGTATGGAAAGTTGAATTTACGTGCGCCGGACATTGCGCCAATAAAACAATGAAAACAATAGAAATTGAGTGCTCCGGCGCAGAAGTCTTTCTTTCCATAGAGGACAGTATTGTATAATGTGCATCAGTGGCGGCTGGGGCTGGTACTCAGGGTATTAGTCTAATACCTCTTTTTTCAAGAAATAGTGACCTCATTTTTCAAAAATAGAAAATGTTTCATGCCGACGAACCTTTAGTGAATTCGTTTCTATTACGTCACTTTTAATAAAAAGAGTGTTGACGTAGAACTGTGCCCATATCGTTGAAGGCATGGAAATCTCGAACTTGAATGGCTATTTTTGGTTTCCTTTTATTTCAACATAATGCGTACTAATCCTTATTGACATATTTTCAATAGAGAGAAAGTGACTCTGCCGTTTTCAATGGAGCCGCTGGCCTTCCGATGATTTGGTATTAGAATCTGAATTCTAATACCCTCCCACAAAATTCTTTGGTCTGGAGCAGTCTCAATGACGTAAAATCCTTTTATGTTGCTGTGCTACAAGAATAGGTCAACAGCGAGAAGGTATTAGTTTTTCATTTCTAATCCCTTGGCGGCCACTGCATCCACTATCGTTATCGTTCTGCTGTAAAGATGAATCGCGTGTTGTAGAAGCAGAGTACCGTTAGTTGGGGTGTGGTGTATCTTTGGGGTGTTTGGGGTTGTATATTTTCGTTGTTGTCGTCGCAGAGAAGTTTAACGCACGAACAGCGATTGCGCTTCAAAAAAGATGGGAAACCTTGTCTAAGAGTTATTTTGAAGAACAAATCATCTGACTCAGTGTATGAAACATATGCCTGGTCTTGCGGAGGTGGAGAGAAAAATACTTATTTTTGCTGGCCCTCCCTCGTAATGGGTGATATATCATCGGTAAGTTTTGGAGTGATTTTCTTTTATTTCACGATATTTTGGTTTGGCCATACAAGAACACACGTACAACGACGAAAAAGTACTTGAGATTCGATTTTTTCAATCGTCATGATTCATCTATACTGTTATTTCATATAATCTGGTCAAATTGAGCAAGAGTAAGTTGTAATGATAGGTTATTTAGTCTAAACAAGCACAGTTACTCAAAAGTAACAGAAACAGCGAGAAAAGCTTTTTAGTGCACTGTTTCTTGCTATCTCCGTTGATGGTACTAGAATCTGAAAGCTAATACCCTGCGGCTCTAAGTTTGAGGCCAGGAGCCTTTAACAAAGAATGCAGGAAGTGGCGTCTAGCTCTTAAATGTATGAGCAAGAGTTGGCCGTAGCCGTTAGCCACCAGTTTAGTAGAGACAGAAGGTGACACTGACACAGCTTTCATGGAAACAAACTTAACAAGTTAAACCTTAGAAACTTAACGATGAATTGTTATCATACGTGTTAATTCTATTTTTACATTGCCCTTGTTATTTTTACTAAAGCTGGATGTTTTATCGTTTTCAACAGGCCAGCAATGCGTTCTTCAAAGAAAGTGGCTACTTGTGTGGGTCCAACTTCTGGAAAATTGCAAACAAACATCAACATTCCCGGAAACATGTCAACAACCATACTACTTACAGGCTTCTTGGAAATGTTGATGAAGGGAGTGCACTTGATGAAGCACGACGAAGGGAAGTTGAAATCCACACAACAACAACAGTTTTTCTACTTTGAAGAACAACTAGATCTTGCGCGATCTTGCGGCAATTTAGAGAAAATCTGGGGTTGAATTTCTTGTAGAAAGCAAAATCTTCCAGGTGCTTCGCCCCTGGACCCCAATGGGGGGCTTACAGCGCCCCCCATACCCCAGCTGGTTTGGTTAACAATTCATTCGCTTCGCGAATAAATTGTTAACGGTTTGCTTTTGAGGGGAATTTGGGAACTAATACCTAAACTTTTTGGCTCCCAGCCGCCCCTGATGTGCATATGTTAAGGTTTGAACTGATTCTCTGAGGCCCTTTTTATATTGCATGTCTTCAAATTTATTGTACTTCTTTTAAGTTTCATGCATAAACAGCATAAAAAGAGAGGTTTAAATGCATGTCATGAAATACAGATGAGAAATTCTAAATCTATCCAGGGGAGCACAATCTTTACATGGGACAAATGCTTTCTCTTTCTAGATTTTTAGATGTTAATTGATTTGGCAACGTTGTGTCCGGTATCATTTTCCTTTATTATTGATTTACCCAACTTATTGCAGCATTTATCTAAGAGTCTAAACATTTCAAAATTGTAGTTAAATATGTGTCCTTTAGTGTATATGTTCTACCAGATACTGTCAGAGGTATGTCGACTTTGCAAAGAACATTTTGCATTGGCACCCAACAATGGTTGATTCTCGTTGGTCAAAAGAATGATCTGCTTGGACCATGGGGATGCATGAAATGTACTCCTATTTCATTGTTGTCTCTGTCAATTTCTTTGATCATCCCTATCCACCAAAAGCTATCATACTTGCAGGATACATAAGTCATTGGTTTACTTTGTTCAATATCAATTTGAATTTCTGGTTCAATGTTGAATGAATGTTCCCCTTCAAATGCTGGATTAATACTTGTGCGCTTATATTTGATCTCTTTATTGTCAGTAGGCTGAAAGTAATGGTAGCTCCTTCTTCCAGGTATCATTTTCCCTATTTCGAATCTGGCTTTTTGGCTATGACGAATAATATCCATATCTTTAGACAATATGCTAAAGAATTTGACTGACTTAATGTTCAAGTTCACATAATTAGCAAATGCTTCAAAAGTAATAATCTGATCATTAAGTGGTCGCTGGAGGCTAGCACGTGCCATTAATCTCTTGATGGTACCCCCTACTCCATCGCACGCCAGGTTGGAAAACATGTTCGTTTTGGCCTACGCGTAGTAGCGAGCGTCAACAATCGGCGAGCTGCGAGCTGCGAGCAACTGCAAATGTGCTGCGAGCCGCGACCCAACGGCGAGCAGTGAGCTGCGAGCTGCGAGCAGGAGCATTTTTGTGATCAGCGTGAGATAATAGCACAGAATTGCATCTCATCAAATAGCGAGCATTTATCAGTAGATAAATGACGTCCGGTTCGATTGATATTTCCGTTTTTTCCCATCTGTTTGATCACAATTATCATTAGATAAGTGATGTCCGATTGATATTTCCGTTTTTTATCTGTTTTTCCAATGCGGCACATTACATTACATACAGTATTACACGAGAAGAATGGACGAAGGTAAAAGCTGGTGAAAGACATTTGGTTATCTGTTCTTGGTCATCAAATTTTTCGAGGTAAACATTTCAGTTTTTCCTTCAGCTTGCTTGTATTTCTAAATGATTATTCCCTTTCACAACATTGGCTTTTTTGATGGGGGCAGGGAAGTTATGCTGTTGATCACACATTTCAAAATGCAACCAAACAAAGTTTAGCTATTATCATCAAGCGATACTGTCTCGATTGGTGTGTTTTTTAGTAAGAAACTAAGAATTTTAGGCCAGGAGTGAAACTTAATTGAAATGATGAGATTTTGATTATACTCAGAGTTTCTTACGAGTTTCTTAATGGCTCCACGATAATCTTCGTGACCTGTGCCATCGTGAACATTTTAAAACAAACGTTTTCAATCGAATCCTTTCCACGGGGAAAGGCTCCGAGTAACATGACACAGGGAGGGAAAACAAGCGAAGATAAGCTAAGAACCTTCTTTCAAAAATGAGTACAGTGAAGTCCCGCATTTAAGAAACTGCTTTCTAAGAAAATCAAACCCTGAATTTTTGTGAGGACTATGTGCAAACAGTAGAGTAATTAAGGGGGGAACAATAGGCTGGGGGTAAAAATGGGTTTCTTAAAGGCGGGACTTTACTGTAATTTCTTTCTGAGGTTATATTCTCTCAGCACTGGAGTTTTTGAGTGGTTTCTTTCAGAAATACATGTAAGTAGCACATTCGAAAATTCTACAAAATGTATCAAAATATTGTTCCATTCAGATTCTTTTTAGGGCCTGTTTATATGGGGAAAAACATCTCACCTGCCAAACCCGGGGCTGACAGATGAGACAAAATTTCAGCCACTGTTTATATGAGATGTTTTACCTTACCTGCCATCCCCGGGGCTGAGAGGTAAGTTTAACCGTTTAGCTATTCTAAAAAATAGTCTCAATCGAACGGTGATTTTCGTTTATATGGAAAATACTCACCTCGCCCCATAACCCTAACCCTAACCTCTGGTGAAGTGAGATCTCACTGTTGCTTTTATCATATAAACGCGAAATGAAAAAGCAATGGGGTTCTATGGGAAGGTGGAATCTCGCCTATCAGCCTCGGGTCTGGCAGGTGAGATGTTTCCCCCCATATAAACAAGCCCTTAGAATAGCAAATAGTTCTATTGGTAAATCAAATTAATTGAAACCAACGCTTTCTTTATAGTGTAAAACTTCCCGTTCTCTGATGGTAAACTGTCACATTCGGCACTTTGCAAAGCCAGGACTCCATGTATCTGCCGGGTGGATGCATTTTGCCAACTATTTTCGAGTTGATTTTATGTTGTTTTAGATTACTTCAATGTGAACCAAAATGAGTAGCTCTGAGGAAGCAGATGATGAAGTTCAAGCGAAAGCCACAACCTCAACATCGACTGAAGTTACGTCTGCCTCTGTAGCAAAGCCAAAGACGTCGACAAGTATGTTCAATCTTCTATCCACATGATTACATTTGAAATAAATTTTGTTTGGAAACAGTCTTCCAGAGTACTTTGCCTGCATTAACGCCTTAACGGAACGATGAAAATAATTCCCGATACAAATTAGTTGATACATGCAGTACTGCAAATATGCTGTATAATAGTAGTATCAGACTCCCAGATATTTCCGGCTATAAAACCTTGAGAAGAGATTTCTGTTCATAAAATTTGGCTTCCAAAATTCCTTTTTTGTATTGCATCTACTCTTGCATCTAAGGAAGAATCTAATGAGATGAAAAAGAACGCAATTAAGCAAAAGCATTGCATTATTGCCAGAAATTATCATAAAATGTCAGGTAAAAAGTAAAATCGGCACCCGCTCAGACCCAGCCCCCTTTGAAATTATCAAGAACCGTCACTGCTTTGATTGATGAAAAATAAGTAGCTTGCAATCATTGCTGGTTCGAAGTGATTTCACTGGTCAACGTTTTGTTTTGTCTTCACAGCTTCTTGGGCACTCTTTGCCAGACAAACAACATCAGCTCCCAAGGTCTCTAAAGTAAAGAAGAGAAATTACAAAAAGCTCTACTGTAAAGAATGCCTCCTGAATGGACGAAAATATCACACGATCTCAAATGGTATGCCCTCAGATATTGAAAGGCACAGGAACACTAAACAGCACCTGGAGTCCACTATTACAACTGTTCGTTGCGATACTCCTGAAGGTGTCGCGCTCTTGGAGAGATCAAAATTGAGCAGCCAAGGTGTCAAACGTAAGAATGTGTCTGTTGTAGAAGAAGAGCCCGAAACGAACCGACCGAGAAATGAAGAAGGAGAAATGAATCTTGAAGAAGACAGGGCAGACTTCTACATGGAAGACAGTAGTCATCCAAGGTCACCAAGTTTATGCGCTGAAGTCCAGGAAAGCACACATAATCTTGAAAGCGAGGACAGCCTTCTGAATGACACGAACTTGTGGGAGGATTTGGAAAGCAGCACTGAGAATCAGTACGGCGCAGATAGTAAAATACTTGAGTTCAACTCCCCACCGAAGATTCGTGAGCAGACAACAATTGATGCATACATGGGACAGCGAAATCCTAACATCGCTAGTACTCAAAAGCTGCCAATAGCCGAAGACATATTGAACACGAACAGTTCTTCCGAGAAGATGCCAATAGCCAAAGACATAGCAATGGAAGTCGTCAAACTAATGAAGGAGATGCACATCGACGCTGAAGGAAATTGCGAAGCTAACAATTCACTCCTGCAAACATGCGAAGTAGCAGCAGATCTTGGTGAGTGGAAAAAGATAGGAAACATCACAGAATTGGTAAGCAAAGTGCCATGTATCCAGTTCTTTTATGATGAGGAAATGGAAGAGAGCGTGGTTCGATGCGATATTTGCTTTGCATCTCTCTCCGAGAAAGAAAAGAGACTTAAAGATCTTGCACCTTACCAAGCTGCACGGAAACAATGTCCATCTGACCACGGAAATCCCTCAACTGGCATCTGGCACGGTAAAGAAAAAACAGAGAGATATATCAGAGGAGCCAATAGTGATTGGCGCCTTCTGAAGTCAATTTTACGCTCCCATTTGTTAGGAATATCAACAACCGCTCATGGAAGGCAACATTACTTGGCTTCAAAGGAGCTTGAAGAAGAAGAACGCCGCAAGGAGAATGCCCTCTCTATTACGAAGACGCTCGTAAAATGTATGATCACAGATGTCAAGATGAAAGCAGCTTCTACCCATTATGAAACATTATTGACCCTCCTGGATGACTGCAAGGTTGATATTGGGCAGAGAAACCATAGCAGGAAACAAATGTTGCCATTGCTTGTTGCTGCAGAAGCTTATGTTGATGAGAAAACTTCACTGGTATTAAATCAAGAAATGCCTGCCACCTTGATGGCACCTCATTTTTTTGGAGTTATTGACAAAGGTACAGTCAACAGGAGGACCAGCTAAGCGGCATATGTAATTTTCCAGAATAATGGCAAACGGTATGCTTATCCATTAGGAGCTCCACTAGTCTACAAAAAGGCCACGAATTCCGATGATGACGATTCAGAATCTGACTCAATTGATAATGATTCTGCAGATGAAGCAACTATTGGTCTCCCTGATGTAAGTGGTGGAAGTGCTGAGGATCTTGCAAGTAACCTGCTCAGACTGATCAAGCTTAAGCTGCAAATGTCTCAACAAGATCTATCCAGATACTGTGGAACGACAGCTGATGGGCAGTACCAAGCTGAACAGTTCCTGTCAACAATTCGCAAGGAAACATGGCGCGAAAACCTTCCTGAAGACCTTCTGTTTTGTCAAACAACCATACGGGATGCAGCCCATTTACTTAATCTAGCAGCCACCGACATCAAGGATGGTAAAGTTGGAACTTCTAGTGCCTTTTTCAGAAATTTTATCAAGCGAGCAAATGAATTTAATCATCTTTTATCAAGAGGAAAAGGCTTTGCTCAGCTAGAAATCAGTGCATTTGCCAAAAAAAGAGAGCAGTTGTCATAACCCCGTTTGCTGCACAGCGCTTTTTGAGCTCAGCAAGTAAGCAATGGGAAGCAATTGAAAAGGGATTCGAAGTTCTCCACACAGCATTTGCCACGATTCATTCTGGAGCTGACGAAGATTTCCCTCTACAATACAAGATGTTTGGTCAAGATTTTGTGTCTGATCTCCTTGGTCTCCTGGATATCACTGCCCCCATTTCTCAGTTGATGGTGCTCTCCCAATCAGTTGATTTTTATCATTGGAAGATAGTGTTTTGGGGAAACAGAATGCTGATGTGGATACAAGATATTTTGGAAAATGTATCAGAGACCCCCCGCTTCAAGAAGCATCTTGCAGACATCCAAGCCTTCCGTTTCTGTGATGTGGAGCTTTTGGAGGGCTGGGAACTAACCAATCAAGACGAAATATTACATCCAGCAAGAGGTACGTCTATTGTGTACAACTGGAAAGAAAGAAGTGTCGAGGAATCAATAGAAGATTTAACAAGCTTTGCAGAAGACCTGAAATATTCTTGCGAGGCTAGACTAAATCGAGGCACATCAGAGGTATCTTTGCTTCTTTCTGAGTACATGGATTTTGAAAGATTGTTGATGGCACTAGAGGGAAATCTGCAAGGAGATCATTCACTTGATTGTCAGTCATCAGGCTCAATACATTGCCTTAAAGATAGGAGGAAGTACCTGAAGCTTGGAAGAGAACAGTTCGACAAATGGTTCAATTATGTTGCATTTCTTCCCCATGTACAAGCTAAAGCTGACAACTATGGTCGTTTGGATGAAAGCTGTGCAGAAGCAGTCTACCTTTCCTTCAAAGAAGTAATGGTTGAGTTATTCTGGGGTAGTCTCAGAGAATACGGCATTGGTTGCCTGTCAAGTGGAGGTAAACCACTCAAACAGCATTTTGTCTCTTTGGCACCAGATTTTTCAGTGGCAGGAATACGTCAGCCATTCAAGCTGACGTTGCTCAATGGAAAAGAGGTTGTTGCTTTTTTGGATGAGCCACTGCTTGTCGAGACCATGTTCACCGTGAAAGAAGTGTATACAAAGATTGGTCCAGAGTTCATGATTGCCCTTGATGTTGCCATCGCTTCAGGAGGATCTGAGGCTATTGCCGAAAGTTTCTATGCCGTCATGGGCACACAAAAGCAGCGATGCCATCAGTCAAACAATATCATGGATCTGAGGACAAAGATTGATTGGTTGCTACCATATGTTGGAAACCAAACCGACCATCTCGTTGAGGGAATTGCAAGGAAGTTCTTGGAAAGTCACACATCACCATTGTTGCGAGATCCAAGATCAATTCAAAATTATTTTAAACGGAACAGAAAATCCAAAGTGGTCCACAGAATTGCAAATGAATCTGTGAAGTACCCATATTTACTTTAGCTTCTAACACTTTAACGTTTTCTTGAAAATTGGACAGCCCTAGAATATAATAATAAAAGGCATTTATATTGCGCCGTTTATCTACACGGCTCAAAGAAGAAATCATTTCAGTTAAGTTCATTTTTTGACTCACGGAATGAGGACAATAGTATAGGGCTTGAATCTTGTCCTTATTTTCTTCATTTTCATTTTAATTCATTTAGGGAGAGTTACCCTTCAGCAAAGGCTGATTTTCAAGGGGCCCTCCAGTAAAAACTTTTAATTACAGTGTACAATAAATTAAATCTACATTATAAAAAACCATAAAGCTAAAAACCTACTTACAATAACTATACAATATTTACAATAAAAGAAAAGTCAATCCTCAATAAAATGTTTAGAACTATTAAGGGAGGAGGCCTTCTTTGACTAAGCTGGAAGGCTATTCCACATCTTAGCTCCCCGGAAAGAAAAATATTTCTGCCCGTTTGCTGACGTTTTCTTTGGTAGCCTCAAGTCAGTCTCTGTATTACGTAGGTTATGGGAGGAGCATTGTGAATTTTTAGTGAAAAGGTCACACATGACACAGGTATTGTGGAGCCAACTCATTGAGAGATTTGAAGACCATAATCTTAGACTCATTACTAATGAATTCTTCAATGGTCTTCCAACCCAACCCAGCCCTTTGATAAGATGTCTGCTTGGTGTATTGAAGCTGCTATTCGTTGTAATTCTAGCAGCACGATTTTGAAGCTTTTGCAACCGGTTAATATCTGTTGAACCAGCACAACCCCAAACAGAACAGCAGTATCAAAAGTGGGGCTCAGCAATGCTTGTGTAAAGAGTCTCAGACTTTCTTTTGGTAAAAAAGTCTTTGCATGTTTTAAAAAGCCAACAGCCCGAGATACCTTGATAGAAACTGCCTTGATTTGTTCTTTCCAGTCTAGGTAACTATCAATTTGTACACCAAGGTATTTTGTTGTTTTAACTACATCCAGCTTGTTATTATGAATGTTCAATTCCAAGGCCTCATTTTGACATTTAAAAAGAGTGTTTTGTTTCTGCTTGGTAGAAATGAGCACGGAATGAGTTTTGCAACATTCAAGGAAAGTGTGTTGCCTTAGTGAATTGTTTAAGATCACTGTTAATAGCCTCATTCAGCTGAGTCATATCAGTGGACTGGTGGCACAGACTAGTATCGTCAGCATAAATGGACACAGTGGAAGCTTGGACAGCTTGTGGTAGGGTAGGTCACTGATATAAATGAGGAAGAGAAGGGGCCCCAGACAAGAGACTTGTGGAGCACCAACTTCAATAGCCTCAATGTTGGAATCAACACCGTTTACCCTGCAAAATCCCCTCCGTTTGGATAGGCATGACCGAAACCAAGAGAGTCCTCGCTGCTGGATGCCATAAAGTTCAAGCTTTTTACAAAGAATATCATGATCAACTGTATCAGATGCCTTTTTCAGGTCAATAAGTTAAGTTCCTATAATTTCTCAGTTCCTTTCAAAAATATGTGTGATTGTTTTTGCAAATTATTATCAAGAAAACGTTTTTATCGAAACGTTTGGACTAATAGCAGTTGTGTTTTCAGAAAGACTTGTACAGTGTAGACAGTCGTTGGTTTCTTCCTTACTTAAGCTGTTTTCACCTTTTTGATTTTTCATGTTTAAATTCAATGTGCAGTACTTTCAATCAATTGTATTCATTCATATCTTGTGTTTTGTTAAGCTAATGATTTCCTATCTTTAAAACGTATAAAAATCGTTCTCAAGCCATTGTTCAAAATTTTGTCGATTTGATCTTTACTCAACTCAAGTAGCGAGCGCGAAATTTTTGAGGTGCGAGTGAAATGGATTTCAGCTGCGAGCTTTGACCTTGCGATTCAAGCGTAGCTGCGAGCGATAGCAAGTTTTCCAACCTGGATCGCACGGAGATTTTCCATGACTAGTTGCGAAAAATGACCAGTCTGCTCCAATTCCAAAGTCTTCTTTGTGAAAAATCAAATTTAGAAAATTCTTATAGTTCTTATACTGCCCAGCACAGCCATCTGTAAAATACTGAATGTTGCTTATATGTGGAAGGTTGGCTTTCAAGTGATCCGTCACTAAATGTTGCACTTCGTGGACAAAGCAAGTGTCATGTTCGTTATCATCAGATATAATGCACACTGACAAAACATCAACATCATTTGTCGGCCCTCGATAATAGATAACGACTGGGTGAAGGGTACATTGCTGATTGTTCCAATGGAAAGATTGGATTTCATCTTGGATAACATACTGATAGTTCTCTGCGAAGTCCATTAGAATGATGCAGGTGTTGTTGTCTAAATGTTCTTTGCAGTCCTTTAAGTATTTAGACTGGCACTTTGCGATGAAGGAATGAGCTGTCAATTGGTCAATTGCTTGGACAACATACAAAATATAATCTTGCACACTTGATGTATGGGCAACCAATGTTGAACGATATGTGCTTTGCCATTGCTGAAAGCTGATGTTGTCTTCATCTGCTGTTGATAGTTGCTACCATAACAAATCTGTAAGTGCAACCTTCCCAGGGCACTTCTCGCAGCGATGAACCATGCACTCGAGATTAGATGTGTCACAAACCAGTACTTTCATCAAGTCTTTATATGTGAAGTCCCAATCAACAGCGCTTATGAACAGTACCGCATTTTGGTGATGGGCACATACACAAACAGAATGTGTTCCAGGAGCATCCATCAATATGCACCACTTTGGCCTTAAACTGCAATATTTTGAAAATCTCAATTTAATGCCTGGGTTCTTTTCTTTAAAAGGGGAATAAAGCTCACTTAAATTGCATAGGAGAAGGCGTTTTTGCATGTGAGTATTTTTTCCGACACTGACATAGTCTTCTTTCCCGGGCATCATTTTGGAGAACTCGTCGTCTTCATATAATGCTTTGACTAAGGTAATTGTTGCATCGGGCAAATATTTTCCAGCTTTCCTTTCGGGTTCAGCCAGTATTCCTTTTTCCTTCTTCAGACGCCGAGCAGCACGCACAAGGTATTCGGTGACATTGAAAAATTCAGCTACTTGCTTTTGAGACCAGAATTAAGAATTTTATTTTCTCCCGTTTCGTTGATGCTGCAATTTTCTCTTTCAACAAGAAATGGAGTTTGTCCAGTTCTGCTGCCTTTTCCCTTTCTTCTTTCCAAATTTCATCATCCAAGCTTTTCTCCTTAACCCTGCCAACCTCTACTCCAATGACTCCCGCTGCCTGCTTTTCATGAAAATACTTCACTCGCTGCAACTTTTCTTTGGTCGTCGCTATTTGCCTAGCTTTTGTTGCACCATTTTTTTCATTTTTTTCATTTTATCATTCTTTAAAGTTGGTTATTTACAATAGTTATCAGCATAATATATACATCAACTAATTTAAACCAACTACAACTAAAAATGATTACATAATATAAAGTATAATACAATGTCCTATTTACAACATAGTTTACAGCTGCAGTTTGCCCCTTCCATGTTTTTATTTTCCTTTTGAAAGCTGCCACCATGTAACTTTATTGGTGAAACACCTGAATATTGAAAAGACTTATTCAATTCTTCCCTCAAAATTTCGAAGTCTTGTTCTTCATCTTCTTCGCAAACTGTTGCTTCAATGATGGTTGATTCCAGCACATCAGGCAATGTTTCTATGTTGTCATCATTCTGTTTCCTTGCTTCATCGTAGCAATTTCTACAAAGTTTCCAGCCTGGTTTTACCTCATATCCATCTTCCTTAAGCTTCTTAGCAAGTTCAAGTGTAATTATGTGATGTCCTTTTGCCTTTTTTTGGTGTGTGTTGAAAATATCACAGCATTTCTCCGGAACTCTTCTTTCAAACACTCAGCCATAAACTTGTTCATGGTGAAAACAAATTGTAACGTCTTGAGCTGCAAAAATATGATCTGACAGTCCACACCTCCACAGAATCTTCTCTTTCATGTCTGCTGGTAATGAATCTAAGGGCCTTAAACCTGTTTTTCTGCTGTATGTCTCCCGATGACATTCATCTTCAAGGGCCTTTCCTACACTGCACTTTTCTTCCATTACAAACGCACCAACTGATCTAATCTACACAAACTAGTGAAGACTGGCAAAGAAAACTTGTATATACTCATTCTGCTAGAACATTACGCCAATGCTATTCAACAAGAACTGATATCCCAACTCTTGCATCATAGGAGATTATTGACAAATGTAGTATTGTATCATGTGATCATTACTTTTTCTTTTATTACAACCTATGACACAAATTCGACAAAGAACTGTTTCAAAGAAGGTCATTCCAAAATTGACACCTCATTACTAAGAAGATGCATAACGCATTGAGGTCATAAAAAGTGATAAAAAGACTTAGGTCGCGGTCACACCAAGCTCTCATTTCCTAATCCCTGTCATTCTTAAGCTCCAAGATCGGTCATACCAAAGTGTTGAACAAAAATCGTGCATACCAGGAAACTTTGGGTAAGGTTAGATGTCAAACAAATTTTGACAGCTTCCACGATAAGCGGGTGAAAAGGGTAAACCAATCGATTTCCCGCCAAAATTTTATTATTGAAAAGATCTCGCAATATTTCAATCAACAAATGTACTTACTTTCTCAGCCGTTACGACATGGATGTGCAAGCAATCTTGTTTCTAATTTACTTATATCGTTTGAGCTCAAAATCAAGGGCCTTTGCTCTTCGGCGAAAGCAAAGTGCAATGAGAAAGTTTTCATGATCGCTAGGGCAAAAAGGATTCAATTTTCTTTGTTTATGAATACTGCAGCTGCATTTTTGCCTCTTCAAAAAGCCAATTTGCTTCGAGAAGCGAGGCGTTTTTGGAGCATTGAGCAGCCACAACTTTGGTTTGAGAATATATGGAGATCCGAAGAATTTAGTATGTTAGACGACTACTGGAGACAAGAATTTCGATTTTCCAAAACTACATTCCAGGGAGTTATTCAAATTGTCAGGCGTGATTTAGAAAAGAGGGATACAAATTTTCGTCAAGCCATTCATATCGAAAAGCGCGTTGCAATAGCTCTGTGGAGACTTTCAACTGGAAACAGCTACAGGTCCACTGCTGCAGTTTTTGGTGTAGGAAAATCCACAGCAGTGCAAATAACAAATAAATTTTGCAAATCTAATATCAAAGTTGCTGATAATTTCATAAAATTTCCAAGAACTGAAAGGGAAACTGCCAAGGCTATTGAAAAGTTCTCTGAAGTTTGCAAAATCCCCCAAGTTTTAGGAGCTATAGATGCGACTCATGTTTCAATTGTTGCTCCTCCAAAAGACCCTGTTGATTACTTCTGTCGAAAGCAAATGTATACTATTGACACTCAAGCTGTTGTTGATGCTGATATGAATTTCATTGACATTTCCTCAGGTTTTCCCGGCAGTATACATGAGGCAAGAGTACTGAGAGCAAGTGCTATTTTTACTCGAGCCTACTACAAATATTGAAAATCAAAATGTTAAACCTATGTTAATTGGAGATGAGGCCTACCCATTAAGCAACTGGCTGCTTAAACCTTTCCCGGACAATGGAGCATTGACTGGTCAACAAACGAAATTTAACAGGACTCTGTCAAGTGCGAGGTCAATTGTGGAGCGAGCTTTTGGCCTTCTAAAGACACGTTGGTGATGCCTTTTAAAAAGACTTGACAGTCAAAAAGAAATGTTGTCAATATAATTATTACTTGCTGCGTTCTACACAACATATGCCCGGGAAATGGAGATGAAGTAGAGGACAAAGACTTTCTCCAAAGGAAAATTATAAGGGAACAACAGGAACCACACAAACATGACGCAAACGTAAATGTCGGTGAAGACCTTCAACATTTAATTGTAAACTTCATAAATCTTTAATCGACTGAAAGATAAATGAAACCTTTATAGAAACTTTAGAAAAAATGTATATGAAAAGATAGCGCCTGAAATTGTCTGGAAAGCCAAGTCTGTTTTAAACGTTATTTTATTTCTTTGCCAAAAGAGTAGCAAGCTGCATAAAAAGGTCAAGATCTCATTGTTGTTGCTCTTCTAGTTTGGTCAGAAACTCTCCATTCTGCTAGTCAGACTCCTTAACAGCCTCCATTTGCCTTTCCTGCATTTCCAAAAACTTGTCTTTGAAAGTTTCCTTTTGTTTTTTTGCCTTCTTGCCATTATTATCTGGCTCTTCTTATGACCTACTCTTATGCTGGTAATTGAAGCTTTTCACCTGTGCCAAAATCTGCCACATCATCAGTACTGTCCGCTGTGCTTCCACTTCCATTCAAGTCAAAATCTTCGCTTAGTTCTCGCTCAGTTTCAGTAACGGATACACCTACTTCTTGCACTAGGTCAAGCCCAACAACTGGGCATCCAGATAAAATTTTGTCAAAGTCTGCATAGTAGGGAAGGGAAGTCTATGGTGGCCTATGAGTGCCATAGGAAAATTTGCTATGTTTTTCTCTACATTGTATGATTTCATAATACTATTCAATTTTTTCCTTGCTTTTATTTGAAATTATTTTCAAAATGTTTTGAAAACATAATTTATTTTAAAGTCATTTCTTTTATTTGAATTTATTTTCTATTTTCATAAATATTCTTTATTCTTAAAAAAAATTGAAAACACAATTTATTTTAAAGTCATTTCTTTTATTTAAATTTCTTTTCTATTTTCATAAATATTCTTTATTCTTAAAAAAATTTCAAAACAGAATAAAAGTTTTGCGAAAAGTTTTCATTACGAAAATAATTTTCAAAGTTTTGTTAGAAAATAAAATTTTCGACGGCCTAGGAAGGCCATAGCCCACAATGCTTTGCGCAACTGAGCCAAAGCGAGACTACACTCAGTGCGCGTCAGTCAAATGACCAAAATGGCGACCAGAATCAGGAATGAAACCTGGCAAGACGATGAAGCACTTAAAGAGGATTTGTTGTTTTATGTAAGCAAGAATCTCAAGAGGGAGGAAATGCTGGACTTCCTTTCCGAAAAGTATCCGATGTATGCTTGGAGTCTTCGAACACTAGCTCGTCGGTTGAATCATTTTAACATTAGATATGTTGAACGCGATACAACTCTGAAAGAGGTTGAAGAAGCTGTTCGTGTAGAGTTGAATGGACCTGGGAAACTACTAGGTTATAGGGCATTGCACAAAAAATACGCAAAGTCCATCAATTGAAAGTTCCACGGGATGTTGTTTATGCCATGATGGAGGAAGTTGACCCAACTGGCCTTCAAGAACGGGCAGTTGTTGGCAAGGCAAAGAGACACCGAAGAACCGGCGGTTTTTCATCCGAGGTACCTATCCTATATATCACTTCAGTTTTCATGTTTTAAATTCCACTCTTCATACAATTTATCAATAATAACTAGACATGCAAACAACTAAACTACAAGGAATATAAGATATACAACGATAAATATTACAGAAGATTATACAATCAGCATAGTCACAGGAAATTAGTACCTGAGTCAGGAAATCATGCAAATAATCAACAAAAGGAAGCATTCAATCTGATAAATACCAACGAAGACCCAGGCAACATTTTATCTATTGGAAAATATTTAAAAGAAGCATTTTAAAGCAGAATAATGGATATTAGCTAAAGGAGGTTTGATCTCTCTGTCCATTGGCTTCAAACCATGTTCATTTGTTTCTTTTTACTGTTCGCGTTGGTTTTTACTTAGTTATAACTTATGTCCGTAGCTTTAATTCCATTATTGTATATTCGTAGATTTAACTTGACTGTAGAGACCATGTACAGTACCTCTGGTATAGTGTTGTTGATTGAAAAATAAAAAAGTAGTTAGACCAATTGAGCAGAAAACAACCCCTATTATAAAAGTATCTCATATAAATTTGATTTCTTTCATTGACATTATGATAACGACACCTGTATGGGGGATGATTCCAGCATTCTTCAAGTCTGAAAAGATTGGTGCAGAAGGTACCTAAAGTATTGAAATGAAATTGCCCTTAAAGCCCTTTTCTGTAATAAAAACACTGGATTGATATGTGTGTCATATGTAAGACCCTAAACTAAAATACCATACTGGAGGAAAGGTGAAAACAAAGAGTTGTAAAGACAGACCAAAACATGCACTGACAGTCTGGCTAGAGACATACAGTAAAGTTCTGTCTTTAAGAAGCCCATTGTTTTCACCTCAACCTATTGTTCTCCAAAGCCAATCGTCTCTTACTTTTCTAGACCCTCTAAGTTTCTTGTGAAGTGGTTTTTTAAAGATGGGACTTTGCACCATGTAATTTGTCATAACAACAACAATTTTCAAAAAATTGTAAACAATGAACTCTACCTTATATAATGACATTTTCTGCTTCTCAAGGGCTCTGATTGGACAATGTCATTGGATGGGCATGACAAGCTCTGCCGGTATCAGAAAGCAACTTTCCCATTATGCATTTATGGTGGATTAGACACATACAGCAATAGAATTAATATTCTACGAATATGGACAACAAATAATGAACCAAAGATCATTGGTAGATTCTACCTGGAATATTTGAATGATTGCAGAGGTTTGAATTTTACTACCTACTTCTAGACAATTAATTGCACCAAAGATGGTTGGGAAGCTCTACCAGGAGCAGTGCCAGACCAGAAAAAGTAGGATGGGCAAGGGACAGAATTGATTCCCACAAGCAAGTGATACCTAATGTTTTTACATGCCAACCTGAGAAAAATGAGTTAGACATGAGTTAGTCCACCCCCTTGGTGGATCATTTGATCAAAGGATCTTGAGATACAAACCATTATGGCAAAAAATGTCCTGATGTCATCTTCAATGCAGTCATTGTTTTTATTGAGTCACAATCTCATTTTACTGACTGGATACTTTTTTTAGCCACACATGACATTAAGTTCAAGCAGCTTAGCAGTTGACTTAGTCTGGTGACACTGGTCCTGTGGTAATACCATCAACAATTGTTTATCTATTTTATATTTTATGTATATCATTACTTGTTACTACCCATTGGTCAGGACCGCAAACCTGGTGATCAATCTGATTAGTGGAAAGTGCTCAAAACTGACATTAAGTAGGGCATTATTTCTGAGTACGGACTGCTGTGAAATGGATTGTCAATGAAAAATTATGAAACTTACGTTTTCTAGGGCTATTTTTGAAGGTCTCATGTCAAATTTCATAAGTCTTTTTTCAAGAGCGAATGGTCCCAGGCTTCAATGCAGTCGCTAAAACCAAGGCAGCCATGACGCCTCTGTGGCAGCATGTGATACCATACCATGAAATAAATTTTTCTTTCTCTTTCTACAGTTCTTCCATCACGAATGCGAATTGATAAGGGAACTGAAACTGGAATTTAACTACCATGCATTCATATCTCAGAAGCTTACATGGTGATTGGGCAGATCCTGTAGACAGCATACTCTATGGTCCATCAACTCAAAACAAAATTGAGAGATGGTGGAAGGAGCTATTAGAGAGAATGGAAAGGTTTTTTAAGGTTCAACTGAATACACTTGTTGAGGATGGTGAATATGACCGTGATGATGACGTTCATAGGTTAGCTGACAACTTCATTTCTTAACTGTTTTTGAAAATCTTGTCAAATGTTGTACTTCTGTTGCAAATGATGGTAGAAGACGTTAAATTTGCCAGATCCACCAACAATGTAATTTATATTTAGTTTTGTATGTCATTTTCCCATTTTTCTTTTCAGGAACCTCTTAGCATTTGTTTACATCCCAGTTTTACAAAAGGAATTGGATATCTTCAAGGAAAGTGTTTGGAATAATCACAGGTGCAGAAAGCAGAAAACTAAAGTACTTCTAAATGGTATACCTGAACATATTTACCACTTCCCTGAAAGGTTTCGAGGGGTGAAATGTGGTCTGCATGTGACTGAGAATCAATTGAAAGAAGTTGCAGAATTGTCTGATGTATTAGAAGGAACTAATGATTACTTGGAGCCTGAATTCAGAGCAAGATGTGAAGTAGTAATCCCTAATGTACATGAAGTAACACCTGAAGAAGCAGCAAATGCATATTTGTATTTGAAAGAGAACTTTGCCTAAAATTTGGTGTATATGTATCATTTCAGCTTAGGTTTCAAATCTTTAAATCGGCGTAAAAAGGTGGTTGTAAATATCTGACCTATTTCTTATAACTGAATGGCTTTAAAGAAACTTTAGCTACCTATCTATAATTCTACTGTTGGACTTTTCAGAATTTTTGAATATTTTTCGAAATTACAGTGTATTTTATATTTCAGCTCATTTGAGGATGTGGCGTCATCAAATTTCTAAATCATAAACAAAAAAAAGTAACAGGGACTTTTTCTTGATATACCATATTGTACGCATCCATAAACTATGGTTTTCTTGCAAATTAGAAATTACGATGGTTTCATTTTTTTTATAATTTTTCTTGAATTCTTGAGAAAGAAAACTCTAACTTTGGAAATGTTGAAGATTTCAGAAAAGTCCAATGGCAAAATTATATAGCAAATTAGCAAAAGTTTCTTTGAAGCCATTTAATTCAAAGAAATAGGTCATTGAATGTTACACCAACCTTTTAAAGATTTGGAACCTATGCTGTAACATTTCACATTCCTTGGAAAGATTCTTTCTGATATCTTGTGGCTTGATTCACATTTAGTAATTTGAAGATCTTTTACAAACTCTGCCCTGTTGCCCAAAGAAAATGTAACAGAAAGACATCAATTTTGAATAGCAGACAATGTCAATATCTTTCTCTAGAATTTAAGCAGTTTAGGATAGACCGCTGTGTAAAACAAAACTGATCTTTAACAACATACAAAACAAAACATTTTACTTCAAATTTGTAACAAAGGAATTTATTTATATCCTAGGTCAAGCCTAAAGTATATGCCTACAGTATTAAGACTTTCAGGTCCATTGTCCATGTTTGCCAAGGGGAGAGGGGGTACTAGCCTAGTGTTCCTTTAGCAATCAAAGCAATCCTGATTGCAATGTTTAAGATTTTAACATTGTTTCAATTCAAAGCATTTAGATCCATCTGGTTGACTTTGAATGAAAACTTGATTGTTTTGATTGCCAAAGGAATGCAGGGCAGTCTGCTCCAAAATATCATATCTTATGGATAAGTCTTTAAACCACATGCTGTGTTGCTCATGGTTTTCCTGCCTAAGAATTCTTAAGACTATTCTTAGTTTCTTGAAAATTCTTGTTTGAAACAATTAACACATCTTTTGTGTGACCCAAGATTTATTATCAGAATATGGAGACTTCTGCAAAATTATTGATACTCTTTGTAATTTGTTATTATTCACAAGCCTTTACAGTACTGTACCTGTGGATTTATATTAACATTACATAATCCACATGGTTTACTTTGAAGAAAATCATGGACATACAAATTAGTTATTGCCCTACAACCATTATTATGAAAGATAATGTATTTGGTATTGCAAAGTGCATTTTTAAAACGAAACTGTTTGAATGATTTGAAACAAAATGATTTGATGATTTGATACAAAATGATATTTAGTATCGGTTCTCTTGCAGTCAAAGAACTTTACATACTAAAGGGGAAAACAACCATGGAGAACTATTAACCTAACGTGTCTCACATTGGATGTCAGGTGAAATTTGTGATAATGCGAAAATAGTCATGCAAAACAGTTCAATTGTTCAATTTGCAATTTCACTTGACATCCAGTTTAAGCCATATAACAAATATTAAATAACAAAACTTGAGATAACAAACAGCAATGAAATGTGTCTCAAATAAAATGGTCTATATTGTATAAAGTTGTGACACAGTCAGCATTCCACAGTATTTATTGCATATGTGCATCTCTAAAAAACGGTTAATTGCTTGTACCGAGAGGTTTCCAGCACAGAATTGGACTGAAGACTCATATTCATCCAGCAAATCTTTGCTGGCAATTTCAGGATCATACAGTGAATATCCAGTACCCTGAATATCCAAAACCATCAGCGACTTCTCTGATTTAACATAGGTGAAATGGGCAAATGCCTCCACTTTTGCAGCAATCTCGTCATCTTTGACAAGAATTTCTCCATTGTTGTTGATGTATTTCTTGAAAGTCCCTGGTATGTAAGGTTCAACTGTCACACTTTCATCTCTCAGTTTTCCATAATAAACTTTTGAGTATTGCAAAGTCTCACCATAGTTATATGTGCATAGTTTTTCCATGGCAATGGCAAAATATCTGGCAAGACTGTGCATTTGCACTGATTTCCTGGTATGTTTCTCAACTGAACCAAAATGGTCAAGTATAGTTTGTGTTCCTTCAGGTTTGCATCTTTTTAGCACATACTGCTGCCTTTTTAGACCAGACAGTGCTTCCACCAGAAAAGCATTTCTGAAGCCACCACTGGCAAATGAAGTTTTACACACAGATAGTCTTGCTTGGAATGGGGTAAGCCATTTTCTCTTCTCCACATCAAACTCTTCAAGTTGGATTTCAACTACTTCTCTGCTCGGAGGTATGAATTTTCCTAATTGAAGAAGCTTGCTTATAGGAACAGGGTCTGGGTATTTTTGCCCCTGATTTTGTTGCTGTTTTATGCCATCATTGTTTGGCACATCACTGCACGACTTTGGTCTTTCCTCTCCTCTGTTCGGTATGGAGCTGGGTATGGTTGATGAAAGTATGGTGGATGGAAGCTTGTTAGAATCATCTGCCTGGTCTGCAACAAATCCCTTCCAGTGCGCTTTTTGGCTGTTGGTCTTCTTCTTGGGGTGTAACACGAAAGAGTGGGTAAATCCAAATCGTCCTCTTCATCCTCCTGGTTCTCTCGTACGAATCTTACGTGAATAACTTTTAAGTTTTTTATTTGGTCAATGTGTGCGTATGACGGGCCCCTCTCTTCGGCGAGAACGTCGCATCCCATACCTGGAGGAACATTGAAATGCTTTGTGCATGCCTCTTTGATGCTTTCAAGGTGCAGGTGCTCGTGCTTGTAGGGTACAATCGCCAAGGGCCCAATCCTGGAATACTTTTGGCATTTTCCTTCAACTTTGGCCGATAGCCTTTGAACAGTAATGAAATCTACTGGATCTTTCTCTGTCTTTCGTCTTTGTTTCTGTGAATTCTTCTCCTTGAATTCCTCCCAATTAGCCTTCTTTCTGGACATATTTAAAGGCTGCTGCTTGAACACCACTTCCCCGACTTGGCTCATGTGGCGTGCAACCTCAACGAGACCTCATCCCACGAGGTAAAATTACAAAGCATTATGGGCCAATATAGCAAAGCATTGTGGGCTATGGCCTTCCTAGGCCGTCGACAATTTATTTTCTAACAAAACTTTGCAAATTATTTTCGTAATGAAACATTTCACAAAACTTTTATTCCGTTTTGAAATTTTTTTAAGAATAAAGAATATTTATGAAAATAGAAAATAAATTTAAATAAAAGAAATGACTTTAAAATAAATTGTGTTTTCAATTTTTTTTTTAAGAATAGAGGTAACTAGCATGCTAAAAATTCATCATAAGCAAAAGCATTACAGAAAATGTGTTACCTTTGCAGGGTCTTTCGCTGTTGGTTTATGTTTTGGAGGAGGCACAGTTCCACTGGATTCCTAGGAAAGAAGACATTTTCATCAAGGAATTGACAAATGTATAATATGAGGTAACTAGCATGCTAAAAATGTATCATAAGCAAAAGCAATATAGAAAGTGTGTTACCTTTGCAGGCTCTTTCACGAGTCGTGGATTTTTTTGGATGAGGATCACTTTTACTGGATTCCTAAGAAAGAAGCATTATTTTGAGGAATTGGCCAATGTATAACACGAAGTAGCTATCATCCTATAAATGCATTACAAGCAAAAATAATTTATAAATTGTGTTACCTTTGCAGGCTCTTTCGCTGTTTGTGTCTGTTTTGGAGGAGGCACAGTTCCACTGGATTCCTAGGAAAGAAGACATGCTCATCAAGGAATTGACCAATGTATAATATGAGATAACTAGCATGCTAAGAATGCATCGCAAGCAAAAGCGATAAAGAAAGTGCATTACCTTTTTTTGGAGGAGGATCACAGGTTCGTTCATAATTCGCTGCTTTTTTGAAGGGGGCACAGATTCGCAGGATTCCTAGGAAAGAATAAATTTTTATTATAACACAGAACATCAATTATACCAAAAATGTATTACAAGCAAAGCAATAAAAGAAAGCTAATTATCTTGGTGAATCTTTCATAGGTCTCCGCATCGATTAGGTTCAATTTGACAGAAGTTCTAGAAAGGAGCCATGTAGATAAATTGGGCTACCTTCTTCTTTGGAAAGGCATTCTCTTACCAAGCTGCTGACTGGATCGTTTCCCTCCTTCTTCTCCTTTTCGGCAAGTGTTCCTGTGGTTCCTTTTGTTGTATAGAAGGGTTTAAGGTGCTGGATATTCACCATGGTCTTTCTACCTTCCAGTTTGACGTTCTTGTTGTCCTTCATTGCGTTTATTCTGAAGGGGCCACTCCAATTCTTTGCCAGTCTATCCCCTTTCCGCGTTGACTTTCGTGTGTTGTAGAGCAGCACCAACTGTCCTTCGTTCAACACCACCTGCTTGCCTTTCCCGCTCATTCTTTTCCTGTAGTCGTTTTTCTGCCTCTCCTGTGCCTTCTTTATATTATCTCTCACCTTCTCTTGAATATCTATTACTTGTATATCTGAGTCTTCTACGAATGTACCGTATGCATCGTCTTTTGGCAATCGTATTTCAACCTAGAAAAATATTTGAAAGGGTATTGGTTACATAATCCTTTTGATTTAAAAAACGTGACCAAACATTCCATCTTCCAGGTTTCCCTTGCGACTAACTATTTAAATACAGCAGATGTGATAAGTAACTCAAATGGATGATAATGTGCAGAATGTCGACTGTTCAGAATCAAGATTTTTTCATAAAATTGAGAGGAAAGCTTTTTTTTGGTAATGCAAATGAAGTTTGAATTTTTTTCGGTCATTTCTTTAGCACGCTTTCTGTTCATAATTATTACCTCTGACCAATCTTCTCCATCTTCTCTCACTTGAATGGGCCGCTTTGCCTCCCTGTTGTACAGCAGTTTGAACGGCGAATATTTCGTTGTGCAATGCACGCTTGTTCTTATCGCGAATAGCACGGGATCCAGGTGCAAGTCCCAGTCATCCTGCTTTTCGTTTACCATTTTCTCTAGGGCCCTAGCAAAGGAATACAATGAATCTGAGTGACAGCCTTAAAAATGATTGTATATGAGTAATTGATTGGCATGGATAGATTGGATATTTTATTGGCATTGATAGATAAATGATGATTTACCTATGAACCTTTCACATACCGGGTGTCCCAAAAACAATTATACGGATTTGGTTTACGCCAGCGATGTGAATTTAGCTTTAAGGAGTTGGCTCATCACTCTCAAAATGCTCCTCGATAGTTAATTTGAACATAGATACTCAAATTTGCGTGCACGTGCAAACCAGAGCTTTGGTCTTTTGGCCTGAGAAAATTTCTGAAGCACATCGATCTTAAGAACTGAAATAAAAGAAAAATTAAAAATCTGCCCATTGGGTGACTAGGGGGTGACTTCTGGACAAGAAAACTCAACATCTGATATTGCTCCAATTTTTTTAAGGCTATCGTTGATTTTATGCCTGCCTTAAGAATATTTGCAGGAAGAGGCAAATTTGAGCTTCAAAGATTGATATTTCTGCTATCAAAGAATCAATACCAACAAACGAGGTATCTATGTTCAAGTTAACTATCGAGGAACATCTTTACAGCGATTAGACATTGATTGAAGCTAAATTCACACCGCTGGAGTCAACCAAATCCGTATAATTTTTTTGGGACACCCGGTACATTATTCTTGAAATATCACCGAATCAGGCCTGGCTGGAAGTGTAATTTCTATGACATATTGTTAGACTTATATATACCTTTTTATGGTTTGGTTGGTTTTTTCGTCTAAACCATTCGTCTGTGGATGGTAAGCTGCTGTTTGCTTTCGCTCCACCTCCAAATATTTGCAAAGCTCATCGTTACCCTGTAATTGCAAAATTACATATCACTGGTTCTGTCATTCTATAGGATTTCAAAGAAAGTAAGATTTCCCTGTGAGAGCAGTGAAACTTGCAAAGAATTACCATTATCTCGATGTTGTGCGTCCCTATCACTGGCCTCGCATGTGTAAGATGTTTTTGCAATTACTTATGAATGAAGAAGGTAAGTTGTAAATATCTGGCCAACACAACCAGATCTTTCATGTCATGAAAACTTATATAGTTATCATATGATTACCTTGTTCACGAACTCCCTTCCTTGGTCACTTAAAATCTTTTGAGGTGCCCCATGCCTGTAAAATATTTTCGCCAAGCATCCTGCCACGCATTTTTCTTCTTTTGAGACCGTGGGAAACGCCTCTACCCATTTCGTGAAATAGTCTGTTGCAGTCATTATGTATTTGTGCCCTCTAGGGGTTTTTAGGCAAGCAACAAAGTCAATTCCAACCATTTCCCAGCGTCTTGATATCTAAAAGATAACAAAGAGTTGTGCTTATTTTGTGTTCCTTTCTTAGCTTGTTGAATGGACACACTCAATATACCAGCAATCTTCATCCATGGATCCCGAAAGTATTTCTTCGTAGCCTTTGCAAATAACATTTTTTTTTGTGATGGAATTGTTCTCATGTCTACATACATGTGCGATGTATTTTAAGTATTGTGCATGTATGAATTCTCGCAGGGGAACTGTCTGAACTATATCTTGTACTTCTTGATTCGTATATTGGAAGCTGTATTCACTTTCATCGATATTCTTACGTTTCAAACCACCCTTAACCATGCTTCTAAGGCATCCTGTCCAGAACACTTCTAGTTTTCGAATGTTCTCTTCTCTAGGAGGTCACGCCTGTACTCCATATGTAAGCCGTGATCTTACGCATGTCTCTAACAACTTCCTCCTTGTAGTCATGTTAACGTTAATGTCCGTACGTACTTTACGAAGCTCATTAAACTTTGCCGTTGCCTTTGCTATTTGGTGGTCAGTAACACATTCTTTATCATCATTTGTTATCACATTTCCTAAATATATGGAAATATATTCAGCATATGGAAAAGCTGTAAATATGGTTCGTTTAAGTGCAGTAGTATTACCAGGTGGTGCGCATTTCCCCTTTGTGGTTTTTACAAGTGTACGTAATTCGTTTGTTGTCATTTGACACTTTTCAATCAAAGGCGGTAGCGTATCTGATAGGCAACAACAAAGTGAGCTCAACAAAGCGCATGTCTTTGGAAATCAGAGTATATGCCCCTCTCTCAAGTCACAAAGTAACCTAAACGTCTTTGAATGGTAAGGGGAGTTATTCTAAAAACACACGATTTAGTTGAACATTGAACAGACCGTTTCATAAAGATTTCTGTCAAAACACTGACATGCTTCCTAAGTGTCCATGATGGTTGCTTGCTTTTTCTAAATGACTCGGCCATTATTAGATTTATATTTTCAATGACTGAAAGCTCCCTCAAGAATGGATAACTCATGAATCTGTACGAAATTTCTTTGATGCAATTTCTTATTGAAGTTGTGTGCTTGTTAATCTAATAATGTAAAGTTTCAGATATTGCCATTCTTTTAACTTTACAGTATACTTTGCACTAATGCTGGTAGGTCTGGTTTTGCCCTGACAGCAAATTTGAAGTTTGTTGATTTTTAGCTCTTCCATCAAGTCACCAAAAATTCTGAAAATCTATCAAATTTAATCTAATCATTGCAGAATTCATTTGATTGTTTGCGTTTTTTGGGACACCCGGTATGTTTTTTTGTACATTCTTTTATACTTGTTGCAGAGTGCATTTTATCGGATATTATGCTATGAGGAAAGAGTTAGTGCCCAATTGGTCTATTAATTAAGTAAATGTAGGGAATTTTAGAATGAATACCGTACTCAGTCTATCTATAACGTCTCACAAAATCTCTCAGTTTAGTCTTGATGTTTGTTTTTATACGCCCTTCTCGTGTTCCTGATCTTGTTTTCTAAATCTATAGATCTGCACTTTTTGTGGATGTGTGTAAGTCCTGGATGATCTTTGAATTTTTTAGCGACGTGCACCCTGCTTATAGTTGCTCCTTCTTCAATTTCCTGATAGAAGAATGTTCCTATTATATTGTCTTCCATTTTGGTAAATGTTCTTTGTGTACCCTCGTTTACTTCATCATCATCATCATCTTCATCGTCTTCATCTGGCACTTCAATTTGTTTTATTTTTTGCTTTAGGGGCTTTGTCTTCAAACATGTCGTCACTCAGCTCGTTATGTATTTCTTCTCCTAATTTCGCTGGGGAATTCCTTTGACCATCTCCTTGGATGTACACTGTCGCTTCTGCAGTTGCATTTAGCTTTGTGCGAGAACGTACAAGGTACCTTAATCTATCGTATACTGTTCTTTCTTTCCCATGTAGAAGCTCGAATTGTTCAGACTTTTCTTTGACTTCTTCCATGGAAGGGTTTTGTCCCTTTGCAATTTTTTCGCTAAACATTTCCTCTATTATTTCATTTGTTAGCTCTTCTTTAGAAGTCCTTATTGCTTTCTTAAAGATTCTGTAGTTCCAATTGACTTTTTTTTTTTGTTCTGCACGTTATAAACATTGTCTGCCATTCTCCTCCAATGATTAATATGGAGTGCCAGATTCGATTTCATGGCAGAATTTTGAGTGTGGACGATTGAGACTATGGATTTCCTGATCAAAGAGGTTTTTATTGAGTGACCGGTAACCTTGCTCCAAAAACAAGGAGAGCTGTTCACTAATACTACCTGACTTCATTTCTTGGGCATTCCAAGTTAGAAAAACATTGTCCGTATACGGTGCTTCCTCTTCGGTTAAATATAAAGGTGCTTTATCTATGAGCCCAAAATTTTGGTGGTCTAAAACGGCACAATCTATAGAGTTGAGGGCATTTTGGCATATCATGACGATCAAATTCCAAGCTTTATTTTTCGACAGAGAAGATCAGGCCATGTTTGTCTTCAAAAGGACTGTATTTCGATGTAATGTGAACACAACAGAGCGCTTTTTGTGAATAAAAGGGTTGCAACAATGTTGGGTAATCTGTGTTGATATATTCAGCAATATTTCCATCAGTTATTGCGTAACTTACTCAGTTCAAATCAATAAAGGCAATAAGCATATAAATCATGCAAATTAGTTTAATTTTGCTCAGTTGAACGGAACAAAATTGATTTGTGTTCACTTTCCCGAAAGGCCAAGTATTTGTTTTTATTGCATGCACATCCGCAAAGGCTGTATCTTGCACAGGCTCCTTCGAAGCTTTCATTGTTTACAATAATGTCAATAAAATCATACAATTCTCTTGACGGGCATTGGCCCTTTTTGCCTCTTTTCTTTGACGAATAAAGTAAGTAGATGAAAGGATGCCACTATTTAAATCAAAGCAGGTTAGATGACTTAATCTTTAGCAAAATGCCTAAATTTGGCTCTAGGATTTTTCGCAACTTTCTTCCTTCAATTTGTAGAGCTATAAGGGAGTTTCTAAAATTGTCGTTTTCCAAAAAAATGAAAAGATCACAAAATGGCCATCAAATTTTCTTAAAGTGCCCATCTAGCCCAAGTTGAAGTATTTTTTAAGTGCTTAAGAATGTATAACAAAACATAGTGGCGAAATTTTTTTTCGAAAATTTCCTCCCTAATAGAGAAACGGCTCTTTTAAGTTGTGATTTGTGACCGTATCTGTAAAATGTTGCCCCTTTACGAAAAGGCTTGGGGCGAGCTCGCGTGACGTACATTCAGGAGAAGACTTATTGTGTCCCATGAGATCGCGTGTTTATGTTGATGTTAGAGCACCGTACTGAAGCACAGATCTGTGAACTGAAGTGGTAAAGGAATAAAATGCCAGACGTTTGCGTTGTTTATGGATGCAGCAATAAAAAAGACAAGGAGAAAGGGATTTCAGTACACAGGATACCGTACTGTAACGATAAAAATCCAACTGCAAGACATCAAAGAAAGCTTTGGATCGATTTTGTACGAACGAAGAGAGCACATTTCGAGTCGTCAAAATATTCAGTGGTTTGCTCCGTTCATTTTAAGCCTGACGATTTTGAACGGCAAAGTTTTCTGCTCCCAGGCGTTGGCAGTGAGGTGAAGAGATCTCTTGTCAGGGACCACATTGGTATAACTGCTGTGCCATCAATTTTTACTGATAAAATTTTTTTTTTTTTTTATATATCCACTAAAAGATTACAATATATATGTTACTTACACTACCTACAAAATTACTATACAATACTACAGGAACGATACCCCGAGGAGCAAAAGGCTGTGACTACCCCGAGGCCACTTAGACATTGAGCTAAAACTACTATGGTCTGTCTCAAATTACATGCCATGAGAAAGAACTGCGATCAGGTTGATTTTTGTTTGGATGGTAAATAAGGCATTATCGCAAATATTGCATGGCATCTAATTTGAGATAGACATTTAAAAATACATGACTTAACTAAAGAAAATCAAGAACAAAAACAAAATAAACTAAAATGGAACATGTAACATTGTGGCTGTGATGAAGTGACTTAAAACGGAGTTTTTTTGGAATTTTCTAACCGAATCGACCAGATTTGTGGATAAATTTTAGAGTCAGAAGGAGTATATTTTTGTTAAGTTTGTCTGGGAAATTTTTATCACCAAACAATAAAATCTGCAGTAGAACATTATTTTGGACATTGGTATATCCATATGGTCGCAGCAAAGCAAAAACTCCAGCGAGAAGATCTCTGCGTGGTACTGCAAGGGAAGGGCAAAGCAACAAAAAGTGTTCCGTATCCTCAATACCATCGTTCGTGGGGCACATTGGATTTATGGTATCCCTACAATTGTGCTTGAATTTGTGAAAGTTTAGTTTACTGAGACCAACCCTGAGTTGAGTGAGATAGGATAAACCTGTTGGGTCATGAATGCCAAATATAGATCTTACAGGGGGTCTAATTATCGATAAGAGCTTCTTCTTAAAAACAGCAACAGACGGTGCAAGTCTAATCTCAGGATCAAGTTTATTCCATTCAGATAAGCAATGAGGATAGAAACTAGATTTGAATTTTTCTGTTCTGGCCTTTAATCGCCCAATGACATCCTGGTTGCGAAGAGGGTAATGTGACTGTTGAAGTGGTGGGATTGGATCCTTAGTATAAACGGGAGTTAGATTATTAAGAATCTTGTAGAATAAAGTAAGACGTCTGCTCCACCTTCGGCAGCTTAATGATTCCCAACCAAGCTCTGTGTACAGCTTTTCTCGCGATGTTCCTCTCCATGTTCCTGTAATTGCTCGCGCAGCAGAATACTGAATAGATTCTAATTTTTCCATAAGGCTCGGTAAAATGATGCTGCCACTGAACTCACATACTTTTGCCGGAATATGGTAAATGACATCCCCATAGTCAAGATGCTGTTGCACATGGAGCTTATATAACTCGTTTAGAGTATGCCTGGGCAGATATTTGGAGAGATATTTCAGCAAGCCAATACCCTTTCTTGTTTTAGAGATAGCTGATTTGATATGGGCAGAAAAAGACAGCTTTGAATCGAGTATGATTCCTAAATGTTTGTGTTCATCTACTTTCATCACTGGTGTGTTGTTAAAGTAAATTTCCGGATGATTAGCTTCAATCTTTTTCCTTGAGAATATTAGTTCCACAGCTTGTTTTTGTGGATCAGGATTAAACGACATCCTCCAGTCATGGGCCCACTGTCTTATCAACTCCAAGTCATGGTTCATGTCATTGGCAGCTGAATCAGAATCTTGGACGACCGTAAATAATGACGTATCATCAGCGAAAAGCTTAGCATTGCACTTCAAGTCTTCAGTTAGGTCATTTATATACACAAGGAAAAATAAGGGTCCTAGAATAGAACCCTGGGGAACTCCTGCCGAAATATCTCCCCAAGAAGAACTCTGCCCATTCAAAACAGTTCGCTGCTTTCTATTCTCAAGAAAGCTCTTGACAAGAGAAAGAAGATTTCCTGAGACGCCACATCGTTGTAGTTTGTAAATCAGACCATCATGCCATACCCTGTCAAATGCTTTGGAAATATCGAGATATACAGAACGAACATCGAGAGGGGGATTACAATCAAATGCTTTAAAAATTGTGTGCGTTATGGAGGTTAATTGGTTGACTGTTGAGTCACCTGGACGAAAACCTGATTGATTTGGGTTAAGTAACTCAGATGAAACAAGATGTGAATATAGAGAATCGTAAATGAGTTTTTCAAGTATTTTACCAAAGATTGGAAGAAGTGAAATTGGGCGGTAGTTTCCCTTCAAATTTTTTTCGTTTTTTTTTGTGAACAGGCACAACATTTGCATGCTTCCATATTTGGGGAAATAGACCACTCCTCAGGCAATTTGTGAATATGATCTTTAATGGAGCAACTAATGCAGCATCACTCAACTTTATCATTCTCACAGATATTTCATCCCAGCCATGTGCTTTGTTAGGATTGAGTGAACGTATGATTTGTAGTATCTTTTCTTCAGAAATAGCAAAGTCATTTATCAGATTAGAAGTTACTGGGATATATCCTGGAATTGCACTGCCTGTGTCAATCGTCGTACACTGAAGTATGAAATAATCGTTGAATAATTGTGCCTTTTTAGTAAAATCAGTTACAAATAGCCCATTCTCTAAAAGTGGTGGTATTATTGGAATCTTCGCCTTGTTTAGAACTGTATTGATCAAGGACCAATACGTTTTGCTAGGGGTTTCACGGCTAGCTAAGGCTTCCCCTGCCTTAAGAAAGTAATTCCGTTTTGCATCTTCAATCATTTTTGAACCTTCAGCTATCATTTTTTGTATCCCCTCAAGCCTGTCGTCTGGCTGACCATTCCTCATGAAACTTTTATAAGCACGATTCTTATTTCTTAGAAAATTCTTAACAGTTTGCGTTATCCAGGGTGCTTGGCGAGGTCTAATCGTTTTAACTTTGTTAGGAATGAAATTGGAATAAATGTTCAAAAGAACTTCATTGAGCAATGTGACCTGCTCATTAGGACATGTTATATTTCCGAGATGCTCTTCCCAGTTAAACATTTCAATACTCTTCATAATGGCCACAAAATTTGCCTTGTCATAGTACCAAATCCTGCGAGTATAAGGAGGTGACGTTATGTTTGAAACTGATAATTTTCCATGAATAATTTGGTGATGACACTGTTCATGCAGAGACAGATGTACACCAGATTCAATAAACAGGTTAGGCTGATTGGTAAAAATTAAGTCAATGCAAGATCTAGACTCGCCCATTAAGTGAGTTGGTTCTGAAATTAATTGATGGAGGCCAAGTTCAGAAGCGATCGGCTCAAATAACTTTCCCTCGTTGTTTTCGATATCATTTTCCCACCATTGAGTTGAGCGACAGTTGAAATCACCGGTGATAACAACGCAGAAGGGATTTTCAGCATGTATGTTAGATAGCAATAACTCAAAGTTTATTGTGAAGTTATCAAACTCAATCTGGTCTTGGCTTGGACTTCGATAAATTACGACGAAAAAATACTTTTTCCTGCCTACATGAATCTCAGAAACAACGCATTCAGGGAGAGTCACCAAATCAGAACGATTTTTTGAAGCAAGGGAGTCTTTAACATAAAGTCCAACTCCCCCCCTTTTCAAATTTTGAGGATGGTTATTTTCAATAAATGTGTAGCCATCTAGTGCTAGCCTATCTTTTTGGACAGTACTGTCAAGGTGGGTTTCAACGATGCCAATCAGGTCATAATTATACACTGAGTTGTAAGCCTCTATAAGAGAGACTCGCAAAAAGTTGTGGGCAGTAATGCTATTTAAATTCCAAGTGCAAAAGTCCAGTGTTTCAGGACCAGGGTTCATTTCTATATCACCACTAAGCAGAATCGACCTGAAAACCAACCATTGAGTATGAAGTGTATGGCAAGTTATGCTCCCAATGTAAAAATACGCATACAAAAAAAGATATTGCTTGACAGCTATACGGTTGTGATGAACAAGACCAATGGTAAAACGAGGGAAGCGCTTGACAAGCTCAATAGTCGTATAAATGATTATCTTCGCAAAGCGATGCATGCGGGCAAACAAAGGCAAGAAACATAGCTGTGTTGACACAGAGTGCACTGAAGTTGTGTTATCTTCACAGATGTTTATTCATTCTAACCTGTTATACATATTCATTTGGCTATTCTATACACTATGAATCGAGAAAAAATAGACCGAGCATCAACTTGGGAGGACGAAGAAGTTTTGTTTAATGATACGCTTGAGATTGAGAGATACAAAGCCCCTACAAAGCCATACGATTTCGAGCAGAACTCGATTCTTTTCTAGCCGCCTTTTTCGTGCTAGTGCTCGCCTTTTCATAAATCCATGCGATGCCAAAACTATACATTTTAAAACGAAAAGCTGCCGGCAAAACATAAACATGTACAAAGCATTGTCATCTTGGTTTCTGTCCGCCATTTTCTCAAATTCTAACTTCATTATCTTACCGACTGCGCATGTGGGAATAAAACTAACCCAGGTTCGCCACAGTTTTGCGTTCACACACATTTTGAGGACCTTTTCGTGTGAACAAACGCAGTTTGAACAAGGGTTAGTTTAACCCAGGTTCGCCCTGGGTTAGTTTGTGTCGTGTGAACAGGGCTATTGAGATACGTTACACATAATGTAAATCTGTCATGTTAGAATCTTAAATGGAAGAGAGGCTCAAACATCTTTGTAATAAAATATCAAATATAGCTACTTTTATTGAACATAACACATGATTGGGTAACTTTTTATGAAACAGAATGTTGCATACCAGTAGCAAGGATATTGCAAGCTGTAAGTTAAAGTTCATACAATATAATATCAAGATATCTAATCAATTATGAAATGTCAATGTTAATGATTAGCAAACAAGCTAAAACCCAATGAGTAAAATAGGTTTGATAAACAGTTTTGAACAATTTGGATAAATTTTGCCAAAATCTTTGTTAGCAGTCTTATTCAAGCTGGAACCACCCAAACTCCCCCAGTTCCAGATCTACTGTTTTCCTACAATCAACACTACCTATCTTACACCATCCTACCTACTGTATTTTACCCCTGCATACCTTAAAGGCACTGAGCCACATGAATAACATGTTCATGACCAATATCAACTTCCTCTCAATCATAATACAAACATTTGTGATTTAATCGCTATTGAAATGAAACCAAAGAGATTCCTGAGGAAAATGCAAGAATTAAGAAGTCTTAACCCTATCTGACCTGGGGGGCATTCTATTTTTAGCCTTGTATCCATGGTTACCAATTTTTCATACTGCACTCTGTGAAAAACTTACTTTGTATCTCTTTTAATCATGTTTAATTGGTCCAATTAAGTCTAAATTAAGAATTTATATATATTTTGATCTATATCTTTCAAATATTAGGTATGGTATTAAAATGGAAGATGCAAGAAACGAAAAAAGCCTCAGTAATTGGCACACCGAGGCCTTTAAACCTTGTGTTATCATCAGAATACTTAGTAGGCCTATAGGCTTACAAGCCTTTATTTAAAAATCTGGCAGCTTACTTTCATGTTTCAAGTTTCTGTTTTGTTTGATCAGTTGCCTCAAATTTTCAGAAGTTTCTGATTGAATGGGACATAATTTGGTGAAATCATCTGCATGCAGTCTTGTTTGTAATGGGAATAGCCCCCAGGGGGGGGGGTACTCTGATATATCTAGGATAATTGGTGCTCAGGTTACTTTTTTGCGTCTAAAATTTGGGCAAAGCTTATTTTTTTTGGTAAATAATTTGAATAGCTATTTTTTGGGTTCCTGAAATTCTGGATTACTTTTTATGGGAAAATGTAAAAAAAATCAGGAAAAATATAATATACACTTACCTCACATAAGTATTGCACCACCTAACGCGAAATGGCGCCCTAAAGTGTCTTTCAGCCCAACCAACAAAATTTGCATAACAACAGCATCAGCATTTAAGGGTTTCTCTACGGGGTGTTTTGGTGGGAAAAGAATTGTTAATTCGTTTGCTTTTCATTCATAAGTAAAATGAAACGTTAGTTTGTTGGTTTCTTTGATAAATTAGCAAAAACCTCCTGACAACACTGCACACGATTTTGGCAGTATAGCTGGAGGAGTAGACCAAAACAAAATGAGAAACGGATAGATATCTGGGGGAAAAGAAAACAAAATTTAGCGTTTTCGAATTAGGATTCTGCAAACTTTATCCTCATGATAAAATTTTTCCACTTTGAATGTGATAAAAGAAAAAATTTCAAATAAATAGCAAGGCCGTCATTCAATGTAGCTGAACTTGAATTTCTCTAACAAGGAGTCACGTTAAAAAAATATGCTCCAGTGACTTGTTAAATTTCAAAATTATCTTCAAACTAAATTGAACCGTAGCGATTTTGTTAAGCACATCAAAATCCATATATTTAAATGTCAACCACCTGCCTAAAGTCTTCCAGGAAGCAAAATTAATGTTAATGTGAAGAAAGTGATATCAAGGATATTCTTACCTTGGAATGGTTTCTTCCGTTTTCCCTTTGTGTTTATCCTTCTTGCCTTCCTCACGGAAAACTTTTGTTAAAGCGATCAAGTTTGTAGAATCCTCATTTGAAAACACTAAAATGTTGTTATCTTTGCCCCAAGATATCTATTCGTTTCTCATTTTGTTTTGGCCTACTCCTCCAGCTACGCTCCCAAAATCTTGTGCAGTGTTGTCCGGAGGTTTTTGCTAATTGATCAAAGGAACCAACAAAATTACGTTTCATTTTCTTATGAATGAAAAGCAAACAAGTTAACAATTCTTTTCCCACCAAAACACCCGGTAGAGAAACCCTTAAATGCTGATGCTTTTGTTATGTAAATTTTGCTGGTTGGGCTAAAAGACACTTTTGGGCGCAATTTTGGGTAAGGTGGTGCAATACTTAAGTGAGGTAAGTGTACAAACAAAATCAAACTCAAGTAACATTACTAAAATCAAAATACTTAGATATCCAAATGGATTACGAGAAATGTAATCATGCATATCACTTTTCCATAGATTTAAGATACTAGCTTCATAACCTTTGGGTAAGCTGGGTCAGAAAAATCACCTTTGGGTATATTTATATGCTGGAAATTACTTGTTTGGGTTGATGCCGTAGCCCAGCCTGAGCACCCCTATCCTAAATATACCTGAATACCCCCCCCCCCCCTTGGGAAAAACCTACAATAGATGTGTTCATTTTGTTACTCTGAGTCTACAGTTCTGTTCTTCATTTTTTGTCCCTCAACGTTGTTATTACAAACCCTTTGGTCTCTGCCAGTGGCCAGCACTCACTGCATAGCCAGTACTTTGCTTCGTTTGCTTTTTTCCAATGCTTGTCTGAACTTTCATCACACTGGTTGTGAAATTTCTTTGAACAGAGGCTGCATGATAGTAGCTCATCATCATGTTTGGCAGGTAATCGACAGCTACAGTAGATTCTAAAGGAATCAATCCTTCCAATTATGTGATTTCTGTTATTTTTGACAGGAAATGGTGTTGCTGTTTCATTCTCAAGGCATTTCAACAGATTATTGCGCATTGTTGTATTGTCAAATATTACCTTTCTTTGATCCTGGCGAAAGCAAAGTCCTGTAGCAAATGCAATGGCGAAGAGTCCATAACTCGAGAAATCAGTTTGTAGCTGTACATTCTCATTTCTGGTGACAATGCATGATTTCTTGGAGATTGGGAGCTTTGCAATTATATGTTTTAACTCTTCTGGTAGATGAAGATCATTGAGGCTGTCATAGATGCTTACAACTTCAGTGTCTGCTGTTGCAATATTCGAGACTGTAATCCAATGTGATTCACTTTTATGCAAAATTGCCTTTGAACATTCCAAACATTCCATCTTTATCCTCAATCATTTCAGTCATTGACTTTATGAATTCAAACATATTATCTTGCTCCTCCTTACAACGTAACTTGGCAATGGATTCTGGTGTTTCATAGCCACAAAAACTTCATTACATTTACCAGGTAACGACAGTTTGATGGAAAAATATTCCAAATCTTTTCTGGAACACAATTAATGCTGCTAGCCATAGCATTGGAGTCAGTATTAAGATGTTGCTACAAGAAAGAGAAGACACAATTGCACTTATCTCTCGTTTGTCCCATATATTTTTAAATAAGAATGTACCTAGCTAGACTTCATTTGTAATCTGTTGCTACAAACTGCTACCTGAATCTTTGTACTGCTACCAAAGTAAATAAGGCCATATTCCTGCTTCTATGCCTACACCAGTATGTTCTTTGAAGAAAAAACAGTACAATACGGTATAGCTTACCTTCAAGACATTTATTTCATTTCTCAGCTCTCCAATCTGTGCTTCAATTGATGCTATTTTGTCAACATCTCTGTCAGCAAATGACACATCAAATACGGACTCCACTGATGTTTCAGATACATCATCTAACAAAATAATATAAAATCACATTATTCCAGACAGCAATGTGGATATAGTGGAACAACTTGAATGTGAGTCTAAAAAAGGGGTCTAAGATTCATGCTTGGCGTAGGTGAGCACTCATACCTTTGGTTTCCCTGCTCTACTGGGAAGGAGCACAAGGCATGCAGTGGGATGGTATTTCTGGTATTTCCTATCACGTGTGTAGTATCAGTTGATGCCACGTAGGTTTCTCATGGTATCATATCATACCATCAGGTATTGCCCAATCAAGTTTATGTACTAATTGGCTGTCCTTATTTGGATAGTCCTCCATGTTGTTTTAGGGAGTGTGCTTCATCTCTTCATTCACTTATTCCTGAGGCAATGTGCGATTGCCACTGCTAATCTTGTCCTACCGGGTGTCTCAAAAAAAAGTACCCCCTTTTGACTCAACAAGGCAACAAAACGATAATATTTCGGGACTTTTTGAATTCATGGCTGCATTTGTTGGTCTTCAACTTAAATGCACATACCTTGCATTTGGAAATCGACCACCAAACACCGGAGATATGAGTTCACAAGGTCAAAATTTGGAGTGCACCTGAAACCAGAGGTTTTGAGAAATGGCCTAGCCATGATTTGACAACAAACAGGCATTTTGCAAACGAATTTTCGACTTTGACCTTTACTTTCTATTTTTGAAAAGATTTATACCTTGAATTACTTCAATTGTTCTTGAAGTAACTTTTCTTTTGAGGAAACGGTCCTTGCATTGCATTGGATCCCAAGTGTTTTGTATTAAAGAAGAGAAAAAGGAGCACATGCACGCTTATTTTGGAGATGTGGCACGACTTTATCACTCTTACCACATTTTTACTATACTTTTTTAATCAGCGCCATGTCCATGCATCTTTTATTCTTTTCAAAAGCAAAACACGGAAACTTAAAGTCTACAGGTACTTTGGAAAATGTCCACCATACAAATCATGACTAGGCCCTTTTTCAAAACCTCTGGTTTTGGGTGTACTGTAAATTTTGACTTTGCGAACCTGTATCTCCGGTGTTTGGTGGACGATTTCTAAATGCAAGGTACGTGCATCTAAGTTGAACATTGATAAATTTAGCTGTGAAGTCGGGGAGCAATGATATCTTATTGCTTGGTTCCTATTTCCAGTCAAAAGGGGGTACTTTTTTCTGAGACACCCGGTATAGCCCAACACGTGCCTACTTCCTGTCCTTGTTACTCATTGTTTAGCCAAGGATTGTAAAAATGCTGCCACCATTATGGGCCTAGAGGCCTTCTAGCCCTTTCAATTGAGTAGCGCTTCAACCACAATCTATTTTCCTGGATAAAATTCAATGACATCTGTGTGCAAACGAGAAGAATGTTAACACGCAAACAGATATTTGTAAACTTAAAAACTTACCATAAAATTCCGTCTGTGGCTTGCCTTCGTCCATTTTTTATTTTCTTGCATTGCGTCGTCTTGGGAACATGTGCGCCTTGAACAGCAACATGACAAGCGCATGTGCATTCTTTTTGTAATCAACAAAGCAAAGTATTGCAAGATTTCTCCAAAAACCCATTCTATTGAAATTCTGATACTGCTCATTGCTTTGTTGAACTCTTTCTAAGCATCAGAAAGATTGTTGTGTTCGTAGGGTCCTTGCATATGTGGTCTGCTGATTGGGTATGCAGTATCCCCATAGATACACAGTGGCTGTCCATCAGGTGTATTGCAATATCCTTGGAGTTGCTGCAACTGTTCTGAATGACGCAGGATGCCAGCATCATGGCTTCTTCCTTCTGTTAAGGTATGAAGAAAAAATGAGCAACAGTGCACATATTTTTTACAAGAAAGTGCTTATAAGACATGCAACTCTCAGATCGCCAAAAATATAAAGAAAGTCCAGTACTAGGAAAATATTAACTTAAGAACCTCTTAATTTTGATAAAGGAAATCTTTAAAACATTTCCATTTTATTTTGGGATCGACAATTAAAAAAGAAACTACGAGACGAAGGAATACAAGTAAGGATGTATTCGAGGTACGTTGATGACATTAACATTGTATGTAAAACAATGGATATAAGAGTAGAAGGAGAGGAAGCGGATAAAACAGCACTGAACTCAATTCAGAAAATTGCAAATACAATCCACAAGAGCATCCAAGTGACAATTCAAACCACGAGAATAGAAGGATGCCAGTTTTGGATCTAGAGCAATGGATAGAACAAATTGAAATTGAAGGCGACAGTAAATACCAAATCCTTCACTCTCACTATATGAAAAAGATTGCAAGTCAAAAAGTCATTAGCAAAGAATCGGCACTCTCGATGCAAACAAAAATAAGTATGTTAGTTGCAGACCGTGTACGTGTGATGAGAAATGTATCAGAGCAGTGCGATGAAAAAGAAAGATCAATGCACGTGCAACATTACATTCACAGGATGCAGTTTTCGGGATATCCACAAGAGGACTGGGTGCTAGTGTATGAGAAAGCGAAGAAAATATTCGATGAAATAGTTGAGCGTGATAGAACTGGGGAGTGTCCGATGTACAGGGGAAAATTTTGGCATAGAAGAGAAAGGGACATAGGTAAACTCGACAAGAAAAATAAATGGTATGAAAAGGGCGCGGTCATGAAACAGTAATGTTCGTAGAAGCAACACCAAATGAAGAGTTGGCAAAGAATTGCAGAAGAGCACTGAAAGAAGCTGAACTGAAAATCCGTGTGGTCGAAAGGGCGGGAAAATCATTGAAAAGAACGTTGGCGAAGTCTAATCCTTTCCGAAAAACAACGTGCAAACAACATAAATGCAAGGTGTGCACACTAGACACATATGTTAACTGTAAGGGCAGAGGTGTTGTCTATCAAATGAAATGCCAAGGGTGCACCGGACAAAGAAACAATATCGGACTGTACATTGGTGAAACGGCGAGAAGCGTAGGAGAAAGAGTCAGCGAACACTTAGCGAAATATGAAATGAAATGTAAAAACTCTATATTTCACAAACACGTAGAAGAAAAACATGACAGCGAGAGGCAGAATATACAATTAAAGATAGTCTCGTCTTGTGGCAATGATGCTATGTTGAGACAGGTGACGGAGGCTGTACTAATTAAAGAACTGGACCCGAAACTAAACACGAAGGAAGAATGGGGAAATTTGAATGCTCTGCGCGACAGGCGGATTAGATTTGACGCTCTAAATCTATCGAACCTGGATGAAACGAACGTTAGTAGAATCAAAACTCAAACGAACATTGAACTCAATTCTCACTGAGGAGGCTGCCGGAGGGCAGCGAAAATTCTGAGAAGAAAATGTTTAAGTGTCTTCTTATTTGCATTGTAAACAAACTTGATATTTACCAAACCAAGGAGGACATCTTCAATGGTTTCAATGTTACTTGCCAAAGAAACTGTACTGCTGACTTTCAGGAGCTGCTCCAATACATCGGTGAATGCAGTAAGCCACATATCGCTACTCTCTGCATCGTTGTCTTTTACTTTTATGACTGCAGAGGCATGGGTTTGGCACTGACTGGATCGTTAGCTTGTCTTGCAGTAACCGCATTTAACTTTCTCACTGTTGATTTCTGTTATCTTTTTATTGCAGTTTTGGCAGGAAAAAAAAACACAGAGGTTTTTAACCAGCAGGAAGCTCTCGACCTTCAGCTCTTTTTCGGGATTATTCAGCAACTTGTGTCCATTGACATCAACAATTTGTTGTTCTGCATCACAGAAAGGCGTGTCTTGTCTTGTTGCCAGATGACAGGATCCTTTAAACTGTTTCACAGACAAGTTTTTGAATGTGTAGGTATTTCCATCCGTCAGTTACTTGAAGAGTGGGTCCCAAATATGCAATTCTGCACTTCCTGTAGTGTCCTCAAGGACACAGTCTTCTTTGATATGCAGTGTTTTTGATGTTGCCTTTATCAGGGTACTCTTCGGCTCACTGCCTCCCATTGAAAGTGTTGCAGTAACATTGACAGCTTGGTTTGGCTGCATGGATTGTAGAGCTGAAAGACTTATCTCAATTGCTTCAACTGGAGCTGTTGACTGGATCGAGAATGCGTCTGTTCCTTTGTAGTCAAATGTGATATCGGATGTTGGTTGTAACTGAACTGTTGACAACTGGTTGAAAATGAGTGAGTCATTGCCATCTGATTCTTTGATGTTTTTCAGAACAACAACATCTTTCGACAGCTGCACCTGCTGTAGGGTAGCATGGGCATCAACATTGAAAGCAACTACTCTCCTTATCTTGGATGGACTAACTTGCAGTGCGAAATCGTAGTAGTTATTGTTTTTTCGCGATCGTTTTACAGGAGACAAGGAGTGTATGTATCCTGAAAGAAGTTAATGCCATTGAAAGTGTTGCAGTAACATTGACAGCTTGGTTTGGCTGCATGGATTGTAGAGCTGAAAGACTTATCTCAATTGCTTCAACTGGAGCTGTTGACTGGATTGAGAATGCGTCTGTTCCTTTGTAGTCAAATGTGATATCGGATGTTGGTTGTAACTGAACTGTTGACAACTGGTTGAAAATGAGTGAGTCATTGCCATCTGATTCTTTGATGTTTTTCAGAACAACAACATCTTTCGACAGCTGCACCTGCTGTAGGGTAGCATGGGCATCAACATTGAAAGCAACTACTCTCCTTATCTTGGATGGACTAACTTGCAGTGCAAAATCGTAGTAGTTATTGTTTTTTCGCGATCGTTTTACAGGAGACAAGGAGTGTATGTATCCTGAAAGAAGTTAATATGCATGTTAGGGCATTTGGCCACCAGGAATAGAGACTCTAACATTAAGTACCAGTGTTCAATAAGGCAAAGAACTTTGTACCTGTCAAGAAGTAACTTTGTACCTCAAAAGTGCACACTAAAAACTTTGAATGAGACAAAGAGTGCAAACATGTAGACATTCATGGATGAGCATCAAAGACCATGTAGTAATATAAGAAGCTATGTTGCTGCACAAAATTATTTGGAGCTTCTGCAGAATTGTAGGAAACACGTGATTGTAAAGTTTTGCATTTCACGTAATTATGGTCAGTTGAGATCTTCAATAACGCTCTTTTTTCTGGAAAGAATGTCCCCTAAATTTGTGCTGCAAATTGTTAAATTGATGTGATACATGTTAAAATTTCCTTAACTAGCTAAAATTAAATTTTGATAAATTACTGAAACTCATAGAGGAACACTAAATGTACAATGTTTGAGTCTCAAGCTTGGAAATAAAGTTTGTGTTATATTTTTTGTGGAACATGGTAAAAGGACATGAAAAGACAGAATTGAAGCAACAAACACACATAGCTCCCGTAATTCCAATTCACCTCATATCTGTTTTAGTAGGCTGTTGATCCTGATAAACATGGTACTTAGAGCCCTATTCATTTCATACCGCCATAGCGTAAACGGGATCTTATTAAGTGGTTTATTCCAACAAAGAAAATGACTGTATTAGACCCCGTTTACACTATGCTGGTACGAAATGAACACGGCATGAAACTGTGCCGTATTGGTCTCCCGTTTACAATATGCCAGCATAGTTTCACTCGAATACGGCACAAAATGAATATGGCATGCTAACTGGCTTCATCGCTGAACCGGCATAGTGAAAATGGCGAATACGGCATCATTTCATGTCGGATTCACATCGAGGCAATAATCTGGCAAATGAGAGCATGCGCCTTGACAAATCCTCTTTCTGCGCATGGTCAAAACCTATCGTATTCATTTCATGCCGGTATAGTGTAAACGGTGATTCCGTTTTGACAGAAAAACCAATACGGCAAAGTTTCATGCCGTATTCATTTCGTACCGGCATAGTGCAAACGGGGTCTCATATGCAAAAGCAACTGGATATGGACAATTGCAACTCACCTGAAGCCTTGCCATCTGTGTTTGCCATTTTCTATAAAAAAAGTAAATTAAAAGGTAAGACTGGAACAAGGTTTACAAAATGTTGTTGTTGCCAGTTAGTACTCTTGTAAGGGAAAAATTCATATGTTGAAAGAAATTTGACAGTGAGCAGGATCATTCACTTTAAGGCAAGTACTATTGGCTTATGGTCTGAGAAATATGATTCCATGACTGCAGTATGACTCACACGGTTTGGAACATTAGTATAAATGTGATCTAATAGAGATCCATAATATGTCGTCATTGTATTAATCAGCTGTGTGAAACCACATTGTTTCATACTGGAGAGGAAATTAACAGTTTGTGGGGATTTTGTTTCCAATAGGTTTATGTTGAAATCGCCGAAAATTATTGCTGGGTTGGTCTTAACAAATTCCTGGTTGATGAAATGCATAGCATTTGTCAATTCAGAAAAGGGAACTTTGGATGATGACCTATACACACCGAAAACATGCAACTTTGCTATTGGCCCATTAAGAATGCAACATGTTATTTCTACATTATTTTTATTCACTCTGCAAGGCTCTTTTGCTCTTTTCGGACATAAAAAGCAGTGCCATAGTTGCCCCTATCACTGATGTTGTCATTTCTAAACAGTTGAAAATGCTGAATTTGCAAATTTTCATTGCTGTGTGCAGTGGTCAGATTGGTTTCAACAAATATATTTATGTCTGCAGCATCCACATTAACATCACAAAGCACATCATTGATGTGCAAGGGTAGCGATCTGACATTGTGAAAGCAGATCTTAAGGCTTGCAGCAAGTGAATCAATGAAGGGAACACATGGTGTGAATTTACAGTTTGTTCGCAGACGCTGCATCTCTATCTTAACTTTCTGACTGCAGCCGATCTTCTTTGCATCAAAGTCTTCCAGAAGCAATCCATTCAAATTACGTACTCTACTAAGCCCAAAATAGTGCATGTGGTCCCTTGGTCTGCCTGAAAAATTTACAACAACATTGTTCAATGTATCTCCTTGACATCTGTGAATTGTTTTTGCTGAAGCCTGCCTTAATGGGAATTGCCGCCTAAGAAATTTAACCTGGCTGTTCTTGTGCGAGATGAATTGCCTTTTTACTTCAAAGATTGGTGTCCAATCATCTCGTGCTCCTGTATCTTGCAAATTTCGGTATTGCTGTCTCTGACTGATGCCAACAAAGTTCTCAGAAAATTGCACCCAAACAATACTTGGCCTGCTAGAATTTGCAACTCTGTAATCTATTTTCTGCACAGTACATTCTGCACCATTTGTTAGGCCATCTGCAACACTAACATTCAAAGTCAGATCATACTTTTGTCCCACAGCAAGGGGTAAGTCTTTGTGCAAGCCCATGGTCTTGGTCGGATCATTTGGGATTTTTTCCAATAGTTTTTCCTTTATTTCATCTTTCATGTCTCCTATAACAATGTCTATGGCTCTTACTACTACTTTGTCACGTGTTGCTTTTTGTATATTGCTTCAATGAATAAATTAACGGAAGCATTGGTCATAAACAAACATGTAGGCAAAGGAAACTCGTACTTTTCAATGCATTTGACTTTAGGTAGTAGTCTCTTGCTCAGATGATGGACATCGTCATCTGTGTGATTTCCTTCACGCAGACGATTAAGCAGCTCAGCAAACTGTTTATCTTCTTTCTGCCTCATGACCGTGACAAGTTCACAAAACTGAAAACATTCTTGCCAGATATTGATTGCTAAAGCACCATAATCTGAAGGACATCTTTCAAATATCCATTTGTCGAACACTGGTTGAAGCTGGAAAAGATCGCCAACTGCAATTACGGTTAATCCACCAAAAGGGTCTTGGTTGCCAATAATTTGTTGTAGACGATGATTCAAGAAGTTAAAAAGACCACTTCCTACCATTGAGATTTCATCAATGAAAATTATCTTTAACCTACCATATAGCTTTCTCATGGTGTTGAGTCGGTCACTATCAAGTGCCTTATATTCGAATCCTTGTGCAACTGGTATTAGAAATGCTGAATGAATAGTGTTACCTCTGATGTTAAATGCAGCCTTGCCAGTTGGAGCAATCCTAATGACCTTAATATCATCAGGGTTCTCTCCTGCAACCTTGCTCAGATGCCTCAATAATGCCTCATGCAACAACTTTAAAACCCAACTTTTACCTACTCCTGCACCACCACTTAAAAATATTTTAAGGGGTTCATTACCTGTCTTTACTGAATGGAGCACATGATAGAAAAACTGTACCTGCTCTCTGTTTAGGGTCCTCATTTTCTCAAAGAACTCTAAATCGGACATTTGGTGTTTCCCTACATCTGTACTTGTGTCATGCTTCTCCATGTCCACTGTGTAATGTCATTGACCCATGTTCTCATTGGACGACCTCTTCTCTTTTGCCTTCTACTTTTCCTGTCTCTAATGTTTTTTGTATCTTATTTGCTCTGATTTTGTGCCCAAAGTATCTTATTTTCCTTTGCTTTATTTCAAATTTGAGGGATCTACTTGTTTTGGTTAATTGCAATACTGTCTTATTCGTCATATGGGCTGTATATGGTATCCTTATCATTTTCCGATAAATCCACGTTTCAAATGCTTCTATTTTTGCCCAGGCTTCTTCTGAGATTGTCCATGTTTCACTTGCATACAGAAGGGTAGATAAAAGGTAGCACCGAACGAGCCTTTTCTTCCTTTCTAAACTCAATTTCCTTGATATCAACGTATCCTTCATATTCATAAAATTCTTGCGCGCTATCTGAATTCTTCTTCTTATTTCAATATCAGTTTTTTCCATCTTCAGTAATTAGCTGTCCTAAGTATTTAAACTGCTTCACTTGCTCAAAGTTGGTACCATCAATATTAATCTAAATTTGAGGTGTTTCTTTACTTCTACAGATTACCATGGTCTTGCTCTTTTTTGCATTCATTTTTAGACCTTTCTTTGCACTTTCTTCATTCACTAAATCAACTATTTCTTGTAATGCTTCTTCTGTCTCTGCCACTAATGCTGTGTCATCAGCATAACGTAAATTCGTGAAATTTTTACCACCTACCAATACAGTATAGGCTATTTATAAACCTGTGAGATCTCATCTTCTAACTAGGGTTGCTCACTTTGCAATACTATATCAAATTAATGAAATTATTGATTTACCAAGATGGTAAAGCCATCTGGTTGCAATTTTTAGGAATTTTGCTATTTCCCTCTTTATTTATTTCTATATTTGTGTTTATTATTTTAGGTGACTGACAAACGACTAACAAACAATTTGCAACGTGCCAGTTATGATTGCTACAAGAGGCATGTGATTATGCCCAATTGTAATGCATCAGATACCGGCAATCATGGATGGAAAGTAGAAGATTGAAGGGTTTCAATAAAGTGGATTAATCTTGCACCTGTTCCTGGTAGTATTGTTGCACTTGTCAACTTTTCATGCAAGAAAGGCTGTGAGAATACCGTAAAAGCTTGTGTAAGTCCCTCTCTCTAATAAGACCCTTCCCTCTGAGCCAAAATTTTAATTAAGCCCCTTCCCCACTTATATCCAATTCCAGAGGTTACGAAAAATTTCCATCTTTCGAGTTTGCATGTTCATTTTGATATGGTTTGAGATAAAACTGTGTTGCATTTTTGTATTTGACACGTAAAATGTTAAATCCGCAAAATATATTAAATCCAATCGTTAGTGCAGGACAGGAGACTTGTTACAACAGAGTACAGGCGTCTAAAACCGGATTGTTTAGAAAACAAGTGTTTGTTTGTATCCAAGTACTTATAGAGTTGGTTGAAGATAATTTTTTTCAAAAATTCTCGAAAGAACAGGGAGAACAGATATAGGTCTGTAATTAGAACGATCATCAGTTTGACCACGTTTGAAAATAGGAGCAACCCTAGCAATTTTCCAAGAATCTGGAAAAACTCCTGTGGCAATAGACAGATTAAATATATCACAGAGGGAGTCTGAAATAACTGGGAGACCGATCTTCAAAAAATGATTTGCTATGCAGTCAGTGCCAAAACCCATAGATGTTTTGAATTTCCCCAAGACACTTGCAACCTGGTGTGAATTTACAGGTTGAAAGTGAAACCGTGTTCCTTCTGGATTTACGGAATATTTACCCTCAAAAAGCGGGTTTTGTGTGGCAGGAATTTTCTTACTAAGGTCTTCACCGACGTTACAAAAATAGGTGTTCATATGTTCTGCGATAGCTTTATGATTGAAAATTTTTTCCCCATCAACATCTAGAGTTGTAATCTGCGTGGTCTTTGACTTTTTGTTTAATACCAAATTGATAGTTTTCCACATACTTTTAATGTCACCTTCGTTAGAAGCAATTTTGTTCGAGAAATAATCGCGCTTCAGATCAATATTGACCTTATTTACTTTATTTCTCATTTGTTTATACGCATCAAATAAAACTTCAGATTTAGATTTAATAGCTTGCTTTCTCAGTTTGTCCCTTGATGCACACAAAAGTTTGAATTCTTTGGTTATCCATGGACAGAATCTTTCTGAAACTCGCCTACTGCGTAAGGGAGCATGTTTCTCAAGTACAAGGGAAAACATAGATGTCCATTGTTCCACTATGATGTTAACATCATCAGTATGTGAGACTATGCCTTTCCAATCTATTTTTTGCAAATCGTCAAGAAATTCAGCTTTGCTAAAGTTTTTCATTTGCCTGGTACTGATATTTTTGTGTTGTTTTTTTACCCCACCCAGAAATTTTCTAACACTGTAGACTAGATAATGATCACTAATACTAGTTTGATGTACGCCAGATACTACTATGTTTGATTTGTTAGTAGTGGCAATATGGTCAATCAAAGTAGAGGAGATCAGTGTTTCTCTCGTTGCTGTTTTAATTAATTGATGAAAGCCAAAACGTTCATATATCTCTGTCAAGCGTTTTGAATGCGGTAAAAGGTCAGTATTCAGGCAATCATGATCAGAGGACTTTGGAAGCAAATCACAGTTTGTATCTCCTAAAAGAATAGTTTCCTTACCTTCTTTATCAAGGAATTGAAGGTTTTCCTCCATAAGACGAAAATTATCAGCTGCCTCATTCGGAGGGCGATACCAAGCCAAAACAACGAAAGGTGCAGACCTAACTGGCTTTACTTCAATACACAAAGCCTCAAGCGTGGATTTAGGAAGATCATTGCGGACAGTGCATTTAGGAGAACTTTAAGGATCAATGTGGTCTTGTATATTGCCTGCATCAATGTGATATAATGGAATTGTGGTATTCAGTATTTATTGTGACAGCAAAGCTTTAACCAGTTATCTATAGCATTCAATCAACTTTTTTTTCCAATAAAATCTAATCTTCTTCTCTCTAGGTTACATGGGATGGAGAGTGGCAGAAAGGGGCTGCAAGAACTATGGGCGAGACAGTTGAGCAAGTGAATAGCTTCATTTCACGTCTTGGAAGCACTACAAAGCACATGCTCCCTGAAGGTGAGCTGCAGTACTGTATTTTGTATTAAATTATTTTTTTTTTTTTAATCAATATAAAATATTACAAGATATGCTACATTCTACTATACTTTAACTACTATGCAACACTACAAGGACAAATTGTATTCAATTTGTGAAACATGTCCTGTAATTCATGTAATTTTATTTTTAGGTACGAGCAGGTGTAGACTTTAGACTGCTTTGGTAGGTACGAGCAGGTGTAGACTGTTGCTCCCTGGGAGCAAACCGTAAAACAGTAAAGCTGCTTCTTGCTAGGTAATTCAACTGCTGCATACACTCTTTCGTCTTTTAAGTTCGAAATTGTTTTCAGGAACTTCAACTAAGACCGACTACAGCCTGAGTGAGCTTGAGGAATTGTTGGTGCTCCATACCCTGTTGAAAGGAACGGCGGAGCTGCAAACTATTGCTGTTCCACCATCGTGAAATGATATATTCCTGACAACTGTTCATGGCTTGTCCTTCAAGGGCGTTCCTATACAACTTGAATTGCGAGTGAAAAGGCTCCGAGATCTAGCCTGGAAGCTTGAGGATATGTCAATAACAGTGGTATGAGCAGTAAACAGTGGAAGATGCAATGTCAAATCTCCTCGTGTTGATGAAAAGGTTGTATGAAAGATTGATAGAAACAAGCAGCTTTGATATAATGCATCATGTCTTCATGGTGAAGAAAATAGGAGGTGAGATTTTATTTCAAATTTAGTTACTTGTATCCTTCGATGAGGTGTGCTCTTCTGCCTACATTAGCGATATATCAAATTATGATTATGATTAATTTCTATCAAGGCTTTATCTATTAAATTCTTATCATTTTCTTGTTCTTGTCATCACGCTACTGAAGTCTATTTCTGTACCGCACATAATTTGTTTAGTAACTAAAACTTAGCGTTGAAAAGTAGCCGCCTTTCTTTAACACATTCTCAAAAGCAACTCCCAAACAAAATAACAATGACTGATGAGATGTATGACTGATTTTAGTTTGATAAATTCTTCTATTTCAGTGAGCGTTTTTCTTTCAAAATATTTGTTCATTCGTTTAAATATGTTAAGAAGTCAGGATCGCATGGTTTAGCAAACGCCGTGACACATATTTTAGGACACCTGTACCTGGTGGGATGGTATAATTTAAGATTCAAGATCCAAGATCCAAGATCCGAGATATTAAGATCCGAGATATTAAGATCCGAGATATTCCTTTATTTGATTAATTAAGAAACTCCAGTACTGGGAAAGAAAATTTTTAAGTTAAGAAGATTTTTATGGAACCTATTCAGACAGACAGGGGGAGAATACTTTGTCAAGAGCATTGTGTACGATTTGCTTGATAGTTTATTTATCGAAGTCATCGCGAGTTCTTGTTTTAGATATGATTTAGACTACTTTTCGTCTCACTTGACGAAGCGCTTTTTTCTAGTATACCCGGGCCAAATTTGCAAAAAAAGTATACCCTTGGCTAGACTAGAAGTCCGAAAAAGTATACCCTTGCTCGCGGCACATCCCTCCCCAGGTACCTTTACTATGGAAGAACCCCCCCCCCCCCCTGCATGGGCAAAGGGAAGCAGAGGGAAGCAAAGAAATAGACACAGTATCATGTGCTCTTATTCTGGATACCTGCAAATAAAACTAAACAAAAGACAAAACCACGTTAAAACGCTCAGTAAAAACTATTGTGCGATTAGTAAAGCTCGCTCATTAATCATCACAAAGTTTTGGAAACTCTCGCGAGGCGGGAGGTTTATATTTTATAATTTATATATAAATTTGATTTTAAGAATTTAAGGCAAATCTAGCCAAATCAGCGAGGGAAGCACATTATTCCGTTGAATTCTTTGTTTACATAGTCTTTGGCACAGATAAATTCTACCCTGTAGGCCGTCCGTGGAAGAACAAGGAGCAGCGACAAACAACTTAAGATTATTGATGTTTGTTGGAGCTGTTTACAAACAACATTTAAAGAATCTAAAGGGAATTTCTCACAGTTTCTTCAACACTTTAAATTTTTACTTTTTCAAAATTAAAGTCATTTCTTGTCAAGTGATTTCTTGCAAATTTCCCACAAGTTTTCTCCCTCCCACAGGAACCCAATTTTAAATTGCTGTGAAATTTGGCCCAAACTCAAGCGACCTGTCTTGGTTAAGTGCTTGTCCATGGCATGCTCCTAAATGAATACATTTTGCGTGGACCCCATTCGAATTGTAGCGGTGCATTTTGGATTTGGATCCGTAGATCACCCTCCCGTCTGAATGTTCTTGAACCATAACAACTTTGTAATTGATCAAAACTGTGACAATTCAGTGAAAACGTTGTTTCAGATTGACATTTTTTGTAGTTTTATGGTAAATTCTATATTTCGCAAGATAAAAGTATGTATCATAAGGAGCAAATAATTCCAAATAAATAAAAAACAATAGAACTATATGTTTTGACGTTATATAAAATATAAAAACATCGCAAATATTGTAAATGACGAGCGGGCGGGACTTTTATATTTTACGAACAAAATATAACAAATTTCGACGCAGAAGTAATTTTCCATGCGGGCGGTGATGAGAATCTATTAATTTATTTTATATGGCCTAACTGAGACATTAATATTATTTGATCAAAGAAGCTTTATTACCCTCATTTATTATACGGAACGCTCGATTATCTCTTCCAAAAATTAAGAAACTATACAGGGTGTCCCAAAATGATGTATTATTGTTTGATTGCTTACATCTCCATAAACAATTAACCGATTTTCAAAAACTTCGTTTTATTTGATTGCCTAAAGGCAAAATTGTAGATTAAGATGTTGGTTATGGTTTTACCCAGGCGTTTTCATGTCGAAAGGAAGATTGATAATCTTGCTCAAATTCAAGCCTTAGATGGCATGCGAAAAAAACGGCCTTTCTTTCTAGTCAATATTTTAGATGTGATACAAAAGGCTGAACTCGTATTCGTATTCTCTGAACTTAGTATTAATTGAATTCGCATTCTCTGAACGCTATATATTCAATGAACAACATATAAGTTCAGCCTTTTGTATCACGTCTAAAATTTTGACTGGTGAAGAAGGCCGTTTCTTTTTCATGCCATCAAGGGCTTGAATTTGAGCAGCTTTATCGATCTTCTTTTCGACATGAAGAAATTGGCTTAAACTACAGCCAACATCCTCAAATACAATTTAGCCTTTTGGCAATCGGATAAAGTAAAGTTTTTGAAAATCGGTTCATTGGTTATGGAGATATAAGCAATCAAACGATAATACATCATTTTGGGACACCCGGTATAGTTTCTTAATTTTTGGAAGAGATAATCGAGTGTTCCGTATGATCCTCAATGAATCTGTTAAAATATGAAGTTCAGTTTTATGAAAAATTAAGAAATTGAAGATTCAAAGTATCAAAAGTACTTGGAATTGTATGAATTCTTTTTGACAGCCAGAAGATCAAACTACTTTACGATTGTTCATGTGCTTTTATGAGTACTGGGAATAAAGAAAAAATACGCCAGTCCCTTTGCCGTCAACGAAAATTTTATTCATTGAAATCCACCCAGTACTTTAGGTATTTTAGGACCTTTAGGTACCATAATGTATATTTCGAGCACCTAAACGTTTTGGCGCACCCAGTAAAAGACACATTTACCGCAAGCATTGAGTTTAAACATCGAGAAACTCTACAGTACCATGATGATCAGAGCCAAATTTCTTTTAAAATATGAATATAGTTTCATTTCATCATTTCATTGAATTTTTTTCAAAACTTTATGTCATTGAAATGGCTGATTAGAGGGTGTATTAAATGGGATATACATGGATATACATGGGTGATGATGAGGCGTTGATCTTAAGAAAACTGTTCCACGAGACGTGGACAGATGAAATGAGAGATGGGCCAGAGTTCCATCAAAGATCAAATGACCTCATCTATGCACTTACTAGAGTTTATGCACCAGACCCACATGGGGAAGATTATATATCTTCAAATACTTCGCGAGCTAAGGTGCAACGGGAAAACTGGAGACCCTGAAGGACGATACCAAGGTTCTGAGAGCCCATATATGCATGATTAGTAACGAGCTGGATCGACGGAAATCGAATCGGCCCCTGACCAACAAATTACGCTCGAATCTTAAGAAGTTGAAACAACTAAACCCCACGAAAGGGAAGGTGACCGAGTTAAAAGACCATATCTGGTTCACCAGGAATAATGCCCTTGCAGCTAGAGGTGGCATAAAAACTAGCAGGAATACCAATCTATCGGGAAACGGTAGACCACCATCGGCGAATAAAATTTGAGCTTTCTGGACAGGAATTGTTGGGATAGAGGGGACTTTTGATAAGAAGTCGAGAGTAGTTCGCCGCTGGCGTGAGGAAATGCGTGGAAAAGGCATTGTTGTGGATCAAGAGGAGAAGGTCATTGGTGAGGACGAGTGGAAGGTGGTGATAAAAGGTTTGAAGCCTTTTAACCCTATCCAGACTGGGCTTTTTGAGCTACTAGAAGACTGGGCGGGGGGCTCATTCAGCCCCCTCTCTAAAATCGCCATTCCTTCACTTACGAAGACGAATCTCACCATGCAGGTAGCCGTACTTATGATCTATCATTTCTAGTAAAAAAAATTCTAAAAATAGATATGGCGTCATAATTATTCAAGACCAACCGGCACGTGTCCACGAAAAAAATGAAAAAACAACTTTTTTTTAAATCTTTATAATTTTCTAAGAATGATTCACGAAACCAAATTATGCCTATCAAAGCATTGTTAGAAGGTGAAAATATACTTATAAAGTGAAAAATTTGATTTTCGCAAATTCAAGATGACGGAAAAAGAGATTAAAAATCTTGTTTTTCTGAAAAATGACAAATGCAGCCATATTAGAGAATTTCTCCATAGTTTACAATGAAAACTACTTCGATGATAAGTGATCGTTGCATACTTCATTTTTCCTTTTGAAACTTTTGTTTTGATTATTGAAAAAATATGCTGACATCTGCATTTTTTCCCAGTAGTAAGCAAATGAGTTGGAAGGAAGAAGGAAGGGGGAAAAAGGGGGTTGAGGATAGTTATTTGGTGGAATTTGATAATATCTTGACAAACTAGACACTTTCAAGTCAAAAAATTCTCACTGTAAAACAGATTCTCAAGATATGCATGAAAACTGACCGTTAGTAGTACTATGTAAGGATACCCCCGGGGAATCTTATACCGTTTGCGGCCAATGATGCACAAAATTCAAACAAAATTACACAGCTTAGGTGGAAACAACCCTGTTGATCAGTTTTAATCTATTTATTGCCGCTGTAAAACATTTGGGGTCGAAATATCCTTGCAGAAAGTCCGCAAACAAATTTTTTGCCATTTTCTTAAAGATGACGCCATTGATGAGGTCACGTGACACATAATTGTTCTAGTGTTCTTGGAAAAAATTAAAGAGACCTTACAGATTATAAGTTCACAAATGAAAAAGGATATTATCAAAGGACTATGAGGTGATCTGGAATTATATCCATAAGCAGCTTACCTAAAAGTTGGCCCCGACCACTCTGAAAAAAACAGCCACCTCCCGGCCCCCTAAATTTTTTTTTCAAAATTTCACACAAATTCACACTTCAAAATGATAGAAACTAAAAGTCAAAAATCATTTCCTGGTTCGTTGAACCAATTTAGAGCAGTGCTCAGTTAAGTAGGTAGGGGGGGGGCTGAATGAGCCCCCCCCCAGTCTGGATAGGGTTAAAGCAGCAGGGCCTGATTGTATTAGGAACTATATTTACAAAAGGATCCTTGAAGCAAGCGACCTCCTTCGGCTACAAGTCACAGCCATGCTTAATCGTAAATTGAAATACTGCAGTGGCTTGTGATGGGACGAACCACCTTGATTCATAAAGGCGCACCTGAGGAGGAGGAGGCCAACTACCGACCCATCGCTTCTCTTAATACTGCTTATAAAGCAATGACAGCTGTTGTAGTGAGAGACCTGGGTGAACATTGTGTGTTGGAAGATGTGCTGCCTGTCGAACAGAGATCCATGCAGAAAGGAGCATGGGGTACCATTGATTGCCTTCTAATGGATGAGAGTGCAACAAGGTTGGCGAAGGCGCGAAACCAGCGGCTGTCCACCGCCTGGATTGATTATAGGAAGGATTTTGACATGGTGCCACATGGACACCTTAAATTGGTTCTCTGAACGATAGGTGCGCCCATGTACATAAGGAAGTTCATAGACGCAGTGATACCACTGTGGAAAACCAGGTTCCACTTGACCCACGGCAAAAGACAGATAGTGACAAGAGCCATATCTTTGAAAAGAGGACTTTTTCAAGGCGACGCCTTGTCGCCTTTACTATTCTGCCCTTCCATCGCCCCAATGTAATCTGCTTTAAACAATGATGAATGGAACAAACCTTATGCTTTGAGTGATAACACCACCATAACCCACTTGTTCTATATGGAGGACCTGAAACTCTTCACCCCTCTTATGGCAAATCTACACAGAGGCCTCAACCTTGTGCATGAAGCCCCAGCGGCAATTGGCATGCAGCTGGGCTTGAAGAAATGTGCTATGGCGCATTTGGGAACAGGTGGCAGAAAAGGCGGACAATCCATTGATTGGGAATTGCCTTTTCATCGAATTGAGAGCTTTGGGGAGACCGAGACCTACCAGTACCTTGGGGTCGATCAGCTGATGGGAATAGATAAAGAGGCAAATACGAAAAGGGTTACCACCAAGATTAAACTGAGCTTAAATCGTTGGTACAAAAGGATCTTAATAGCCGAAACTTTTTCCGCATGATCAATAGTAAGGTTGCTGGCGGATGTCGGTACTACATTGCTGCCCAAGTGTGGAACAAGTCAGCCCTGAGAAAGCTTGATCTAGATGTTAGACAAGCACTCAGGAAACATCACCACGTGGAAAAGCATGCCTCAGTAGCTCGGCTGGAAGGAGGTAGAGGCCTGGTGAACTTAGAGGACTGCTACGGTCTGACCATGGTGGCGGTAGCGGGGTATGTATTAAAGGAAAGGACCCGTGCAGACCCGTTCCTGGAAAAGCTAAAAATCAACATAATAAATGTTGAAAAAGGGGATGGCGGCCTCCGGCGATGTACCATTTTTGGTAAGGCGAGGAAAGTGGTAAAAGACCTCGGGCTGACCGACGTGCTTGAAATCGCGGATGGCGGTTTCGTCAACCCTGCAACCGGTGAAACGATATTACCCTCCCAAGCGAAGACCCTGGTTGCTGAAAAACAACAGGAGAACCGTAGACAGAAATGGCTTGGAGGTAGATATCATGGTGTTTTCAAGGGGCAGTTGGAAGACGATGCCATAGAACTTGCGATGTTGGTACGGTGGCTGGTCTTGAGGCCTCGCACTGAAGGATACATTGCCGCGATCCAGGAAGGGAACGTGCACTGTAACGCCTGTGTACATCGAGTCATTGATGCCAACACCAAGGATACGTGCCGGAGGTGTGATAGCGGGGTTGAGACGATTGGGCACATCCTCTCCGGATGTAAAAGTCATGGGTTTTATGGATACATGAAACGCCATAACGAGGCCCTTCGTTCAGTTTGGAATCATCTCGCGACCAAAGCAGGTATCCCTTGCTTGTTAAGATCTGTTGGGATTGTGAAATTAGCCCGGATCACACCTTATATCAGCCTGACCTGGTCCTCTATGATAAAGGAAGTAAAACCATCACCATTTTCGATATGACGGTGTCCTTTGACACTAGGCTGGAAGAGGCTTTTCATGAGAAAATGACAAAATACGAACCGTTGGTACACCAACTTGGGAGACTGTGGACACAGGACGGCTGGAAAGTGAAACTTTTACCCATAGTAGTGGGAGCCTTGGGTACCATCACAAAGGGGATGGTCAAAGCCATATTGAAACACCCTGCTTTCGGAAATCCTTTGCCAATCATGTTGAGGATGCCAGATGGGAAGGACACGTTTACGTTTTCTCAATGCCCATGATGTGGTAGCAGTTGTAGAAGTCTTGGCCGAGGTTGAGTACGCATTGAACGGTTTGGATATTCATAGAGATTCATGAGTGTTTGACCCGTCGCGCAGAGTTCTTAATGTTGCGCTAATGTTGCGCTCTTGCGTTAATGTCGCGCAGAGTTCTTAACTATGAACAACAAATGAACGATGCGGCTAGGGAACTGTGTCTAAAAGATGGCCTCTTACTTTTGAATGTAATCAAACGAATAACAAAGACCCGCAAGAAATTAAAGAGAGAGAAAGGGGGGTCAGACAAAGGGAACAACGGCGATGGGGGTGGGGGTACTTCACTATTGAATCACTAATTCATTTCATTTTATAATATCTATACAGGGTAAGTATCCAATGTATAACATTTTTATTTTTCAGATGCGTGTCAATCAGAAAGGGATGTGCTGTGGGCCAGTTATTGGTAGTTTTGAGCCTAAAAATTCTGGGATTGGGATACACTTTTACTGGAAAGTTTCTGTGATTGGCGTATACTTTCACTTGGAATTTTCTGGGATTGGGGTTGACTGTTGTACTAAAAATTCTGGCAATGGGTGTTGAACGTCCCCATTGATTCAGAACAGATTTATTTGTTCTGCTTGTGACCATAACCGAGAGGAAATCCGAACTTTCACCTTGAAATTGAATGATATTTAACATTGAGTTGTTTTTGTTACCTCTTCAGAATTATGGGATTGGGTATCAATATCTGACAAATATTCTGGGATTGGGCTAACGGCTGTTACAATGGATTGGATCTTGGTAAGCTTGTGGGTTTAGTGTTCATTGACCTCAAAGAGGCATTTGACACTGTAGATCATAATATCCTCTGCAAAAAGCTCAAGCTTTATGGTGTACAGCAACGTGAACTCTCGTGGTTTAAATCCTATCTTTCCAGCCGGAAACAATTTTGTAGGGTTAATGGGGTTGATTCAAAAGTTGGGGACATAGAATTCAATTGGTTGCAGAGCAGTTGCTCCAAAAAAGATATACAATGGTGATGATCCTTTTCCATGCCTCGATACTGGAAAGGTTGATTATTGCAACTGTACAAAATTTCCTAACATTGATATAATTGGCATCAAACCAAATCTTGGTATCAATAATGTAACATTCCAGCCATCTGTCACAGCAGCAACAGATACTTCTGAAGCTAACAATGAGGACAATTTGCACGCGCAAAGATCCAAACTGAAGGGGACTTGTTTTCATGCAGATTTTCAAATCATACTAAAAAGGACTAAAAATTAATTTATGATACACGATTTGCTTACTGAGACAAGAATTAGGACTGAACCAGACAACTCTAGAAATTGTAATGCGGTTGTTGCAGAGGTGATGGTGCAAGGCCATTGGAAAATTATTGGCTATATTTCTGCTGTTTAGCTGACGGGTGTAATTTACGGAATCCGGAACTACGGAATTTGGGAATCCGGAATCACGGAACTATGGAATTACGGAATTCGGAACTGCGGAATTACGGAACTGGATGATAGGTATAAATTGCGGAACACAAATGCTCTATATAGTTTATGGGCCAATGATAAATATTTCTCAAGATATGATCCGTTAGGGGAACAATAATTTTTTGTTGTTTTCAATTTTTAGAGGTATAATCAAGTTCCTTGAAACTTTCAAAAACACTGAAGTGATGAAAAAACATGAATCAAATTTCTATGAAATTTTTTTGATGATTTAGGATTTAGAAATCGATTAATTGTACATTAATTGCATTGTAACTGCACAAGCACTGGTTCTGTCATCCCTGGTGCCACTACCCATGTTTCTAAAATTTATGAAACTATCTACCAGCCCGGCACCCTCGTTTAATATAAAAGATTAGAGTACTGTAGCGCCATTTCTTCTTTCTTGACTTTCGAAAATTTAAGCTGTTTCTTCTGAAAGAAAAAGGAGTGCTGAAGTTTCTTTTGAATCTAGAAATCTTAAGCTTTATATTTTTGATAAATGTGTTTTGCTTTATTGTTAACAATCAAGTTGAATTCCTGTGACCAATTAACATTCCGGTGGCACACACAGCGATCTAGATGGTTAAAGGTCACATTGCCGAATAGGATAAACTTGAAACTTTGTCCAAAATACATCTTCTAGACCACCCAATCATCAAGAATGTTGTAATCATGATCCAGAGTTTGCCAGAAGTATTTAGGATGCTGTTTTCACAAAGGCTTTATTGATTCCTGAGACCAATGGAAACCTGACCCCAATGGATGGACCAGGGTGGACATTGAATATTAAATAAATAATGAGAAACCAAACTATTTAAGAACTCCAGATTTCATTTTATAAGGTATTCTGGCTGTATCAAAAGATCGTCCAAGAGTCTTCAAGCTTCTTTCAAAAACAAGGAGAGGGCAGATTTCCGAGAAACACATGATATTGAATGGGAGAGTAGTTGTGCTTAAAAATTTTCTGACACAATCAATCATTTAATTTGAAGGCTTCCATTTTGGGGGCAGGCAAATTGAATTGTGAGAATCGTTCAAAGATATGGTAAAAATGCATTTCCACAAATATTTTCCCCTGGGGACATTCTGCTTTGTGGCAATAATAATCTTGTTTTGCCTAGAGCTAGGATGAATCAATATGGCATTAATACTATCAGGTTTGTTGTTCAAAAACTATGGCAGACTCTGCCAAGAGAAATCAAAGAGTCCCAATCATTGGAGATTTTTAAAAGAAATATTAAGTCCATCAAAACTTTTGACTGCAGCTGTCAATTCTGTAAAAATTTTTTATCAAATCTAGGTTCCTTGTAATTAGACTTTTGTATATACACTCATTTTTTTTATAAGAAACCGCTTATAAGAAACGGTAGGCTCGATTTTTCGAAAGCTAAGGAACAACCCTACCTGAATTGAAAAAGCTAAGAAACTTTTGCAATTTACAGTTTTAATTTTCCTATCGCACTCGCAAAATGTTTTGACACTGTACAGTTATAGCGTCTGTTTGGATATTATTTTGAGTGCGAATTATGTTATTTACTTGTTTTGAGATCTTACTAAGTAATTTGGGAGTCCATTAGACAAAACAAAATTACCTCTACATTTCCAGGATTAAAAATATAAGAACACGTAAGAAACTTTTGGTAGCAAAATGGCCCAAAAATTTAAGAAACTGCCTACCAGCCCCGGACCTTAGTTTCTTATAAAAAAAATGAGTGTATTCTGTATTGTTGGCCTTAATTAGCTTAACGCTATTGTCTTTGATAACTTAAAAAAATTGTTTATTATTATCATCATTATCAGCATATCCGCACAGAGGGGGGGGGGGGGACCTTCATGTTGGAAATAAAATTTTAAGGAACTTCATTATACCTCTAAACAATGAAAACAACAAAAATTTAATGTTCCCCTAACTGATTATATTTTGAGAAATATTCATCATTGGCCCATAAACTTTATAGAACATTTGTGTTCCGCAATTTATACCTGCTAACCAGTTCCGTAATTCCGCAGTTCCGAATTCCGTAATTCCATAGTTCCGTAATTCCGGATTCCTAAATTCCGTGGTTCCGGATTCCGTAAATTACACCCGTCGCTGTTTAGCTTCAAAAAGTTCACTCAGCAATTATTAAACATGAGATAACAGAAATAAAATTAGTTTCCATTAACTACACATACTATGAAACACATGGTAAAAGCTACCACATACTAAGTGATCAGTATGGCAACTCTATTAATAAAATCCTTCCGAAATGTAGATGCAATTAACCAAGCTACAGTTCCAGCTAATGGTAGCAAACCTGCAAATTTAGAAAGCTTGAATAATGTTTTGGAAGAGAACATTGACCTTTCTGTCTAAGAGTTACGTCAGTGTAATGCCTGACTGGATGAGAGCAAAGTTCCTCAATCCTGAATCAGAGAGACACAGATTGTTGATCCATGACTACCGACAGCAAGAGATGAAAGAATTAAAATCCATGGACAATTGCAAGCTTGAAGATTCATGGGCAAGTGTAAAACGCAGGTTTTGAGGTTGGTAAAACGCAGGCTTGCAGGTTGGTAAAACGCAGGTTTCAGGCCAAAGGGCTGTGGCTAGAGGCAAGGGGCCTGCTATTAGTGACCAATCATTTAAATGGGCATGCAAATAGACACAATAGTTTATAAACAGAATCTAGGAAACATAATGCAAAATCACAGTATGTGATTAGGTGCTCTTGCTCACAAGCGATGATGTTTCTAAAATAAAGTTTTGAGACAAAACAAAAGTGGAATGAATGAGTTCAGTGTTGTGTTAGCAACACTGGTTAGTGAGTGTTTTTGGGATGGCCTTAGGAGGTGTTTTAGCACAGTATGGCAAAAACAGCACACAATACGAAAAACTTGTTGGGGGCCCCTTTTTGTCGGGGGGGCCTTAGTTCTTGAACTAAGGTGGGCTAAACTGCGTTACGCCGAGCACGGTAGGCTATTTATGATTATATAGCTAATGATCTGATCTTTATATCAGGTCATGCATTTAAAATTCTCACTATTTTAATACTCACAAGCCCCAAGGACTTTCAGAAAAGAAATTTGCATTGTTTACCATGTTGCCCTTTTAAATATTACACACAACGTCTTAGGAGATCATGCCATTGTTTTGAAGAAACCACTGAATGCATTCCAGTAATATTACCTTATTTTGATTCAAACAAAACAATATGAGTCAATCTGCCAGCAAAAGTTCTTGGTTTCCATCATTCATTCCAATATTACGAATAAGAATTTGAATATAACCAGAAGTTTAAACTAGTAGGCACCTTTCCTCTAGCCACAGCCCTTTGGACTGAAACCTGCGTTTTACCAACCTGCAAGCCTCTCTTTTACCAACCTGCAAGCCTGCGTTTTACACTTGCCGAAGATTCAATACAGATGCCAATGAAGTCTTGTGACAATTTTCGGTCTGCTCTTTCCTTGCTCCTTAATAGTGGGTTGTCATCATATCTTCAAAAATTTGTTGTTCCTCTGGTTGGAGACTGGCCGCATCAATTCTTTGTTCGTCAGGTTGCTTACAATAAGGAAGACCCATTGTCATTATGGTGTAGTAACATTGTCCCATTCATAGGCCCATTACACATTTCCTTGAGTTCCAGAGAAATGGTCCTCATTAAGTTAAATATGGTCCCCATAAATCTTTAAAATTGGTCCAGTGTTGAATTTATTGTGGCCTGCCAAATGTGCATAGTTTATTTTGGCGCACCAGGTCAGGTACTTGTGTAAGAGACTACCTCTTAACAACGCTTATTGTGGACAAAGCATCACAAAGTGGGGCTATTGCTGGGCTACATGTCTAAGATGTTCTGAAAGCAACTAAGGAGGGGGATAAGATGGTGATGACAGTTATTGATCCCAAAACCCTTGATTCAACAGGACCAGCTGTCCCGGGTGTTTTTAAAACGAAAACCGAAAGCAAAGACAGAAAACGAAAACACAAAGCGAAGACCGAAAACACAAAACAAAAACACAAAACGAAAACACAAAGCGAAAACACAAAACGAAAACACAAAACGAAAACACAAAGTGAAAACACAAAACGAAAACACAAAACGAAAACACAAAGCGAAAACACAAAACGAAAACACAGAACGCAAAGCCTGCCCTTTAGGCCCTCATGGAGTGGTTCCGTCCCGGGGTGGGGGGACTTGATTTACGAAAATACGGGGACGTGCCGCTGGAAAATCTAAAAAGGCACCCTGTCCCGGAGGAAAATTCCCGAAAATGATACCCTGTCCCGGTGTAAAACTTTAAAAACGATACCCTGTTCTTGGGTTTCTTCATACAAAATTGTAGGTTGCTCTGGGAATTTAATAGAAATTTGATATAAATCTATCAGAAAATGCGAAAATGTTGCCATCCAAACGATTTAAATCATATTCGTGGGCGGAGTGCAAATGGCTTACAACGACGATACAAAATATGGACCCTGTCATGGAGCCGACCATAAAAAAGTGATACCCTGTCCCGGAGTAGGAATCCTGAAAATGATACCCTGTTCGGCGGCACGTCCCCGTACGGAAAAAATATATGAGTACCCCCCTCCCCTGGCTCCGTTCGTACCAACCATATTGCTAGAATTTGTTTTCATCTAATACGGCCTAGTGTTCTCCTAACTGCGATGGATGGATCTATTTTGTTTCTACAAAGGACGATTACTGCTTGATATGAAAATATTTAAAGTTTGCTTTTAGATTTTCAAGCTATTTAAACCAGACTTGGAAGTGATTTTGTGTGATGTACGAAAGCTCCCTCTTGTTTAGGCCATTTTGAAATAGGGGACCGACTTCACTGTGATCCAGAAAAACCTCAAAATGAAAATACAAGAATAAGGTAATAAGCTGTTACACAGTTTGATCACAACGAAAGGACACTATGCTATTGAACAAATCAAACATTTTTCAAATCGGATTTGTGAATCCAGAGAAACTGATCTTTCAAAGTTGGGATATGATGCCAATTTCTTTTTTACATTACCTTTTCCGGACTAATATTTGGGGCATCGATGAAACCATACACATTCAAACTGCTATATATCCTGAACGAAAAGGCCAAGTTTTTAAAAGTGCTTTTAATTTTGCAGATCTATATCCACACGCGTTCCAAATACCCAAACGTAATTTTCAAAGCCTCGGGCTAAAATAGTTTTTTTTTCAAATGGAGTGCGATATTTTTAAGCCCGAAAAAGTGGAAACGATCAAAATTTCATCATTTATAGTGAAAGCAAACAAAAGATCCAACGAAATCTAACTCTTGTGAAAAAATACTAAAATTACAAGGGACTCTTCGTGATATTGCTCTTATAAAGTGGGCGCCTTATTTCAAAATGGCCTAAACTAGCTGGAGCTTTCGTACATCACACAAAATCACTTCAAAGTCTGGTTTAAATAGCTTGAAAATCTAAAAGCGAACTTTCATTTCAGTACAAAGAATGACGTTTTGCGGACCTACTAATTACAAAATATTTTCATTTCAAGCAGTAATCGTCCTTTGTAGAAACAAAATAGATCCATCCATCGTAGTTCCGAGAACATTAGGCCGTATTGATTGAAAACAAAATTCTAGTAATATGATAGGTACCAACGGAACCATCTATAAGGGCCTAAATGGGGCCGCTTTGTGTTTTCGCTTTGTGTTTTCGTTTTGTGTTTTCGTTTTGTGTTTTCGCTTTGTGTTTTCGCTTTGTGTTTTCGTTTTGTGTTTTCGCTTTGTGTTTTCGCTTTGTGTTTTCGTTTTGTGTTTTCGCTTTGTGTTTTCGTTTTGTGTTTTCGTTTTGTGTTTTCGCTTTGTGTTTTCGTTTTGTGTTTTCGCTTTGTGTTTTCGCTTTGTGTTTTCGTTTTGTGTTTTCGCTTTGTGTTTTCGGTCTTCGCTTTGTGTTTTCGTTTTCTGTCTTTGCTTTCGGTTTTCGTTTTAAAAACACCCCAGCTGTCCCAGGTCCGTCCATTGTGACGTATCAATACCTGGACATTTTTTATCAGCAAAATGAGAGCCAGGATAGCAGAAATGGTGGGGAGCACTTCTGATAACGATTTTGCCCTTTCTCCATGGGAACCTGATGAATTCTTCAAAAGTTTGGGACCATGTAGGTACTTTTTAGAGACAAGCTGTCGGTTAGCACATAAATGCTACGCTTATAACTATAGCTACAGTGCACAGAGTAATCCTGAAAGAAGGGGAGAGTTCGCAACTCTTATGAATCACTCAGTAAAAATTGCAGAGAACGTTTATTTTATTGCTTCAAAAAGTAAAAGTTTGCCAAAGCTAGCAGCTTCCTGAGATGGGCTATGAGAAGCTACAGACCAATATCACTCTTGTCTCTTTTCAGTAAGACTGCAGAGCAATTTATGTATAAGTGGTTATACAACTTTTTAGAAATACACAAAATCTTATATGACCTCCAGTTTGGTATTTGTGATAGTCACTCTGTTAATCATGCATTGATCAGTAACTCTCATTACTGGCCCAAATTCTTAGTTTCTTATAAAGAAAAATACATGTATTTTGTCTTGTTCTCAAAATATTTACCTTTTTAGATGGTGACATGGATTCAATTAGTATTTCTGATTATTTCGAAATGAAAGTAAGTGGTGTGTCTCAGATCCTAGAGCTTGGGAGAGAAGCTCTTTGGCAACAATCATTCTCGTTCTACAAGAGAGTATGCGATTATTCCCGACCATTCCACGTGAAGTTTGCTGGAATAGAGCAAGGAATATATGCTGGTGGCCCAAGAAGAGAGTTCTTGCAGCTTCTTGCGAACAAGTTTACATAAGTTGGTTTGTTTGAGGGAATATCAAACAGCTTGCTGCCTGTTATGTCCTGCAGCAGTCTGCGTTTGGGGCATTTCAAGATTGTTGGTAAAATCATTGCCCATTCAATTCAAATGCTGGCATTGGTAAGTAGGTTTCATGAGTGAATAGTATTACCCTGCAAAAAGAGCGATATCATTTTTGAAGTTGTTGTATTGTCTACCTTGTTGAAGGTTTTTGAAATATTCATGCCCAGATGCTGTCATTCATCCAACCAAATCTTTCCAATCTTCTGTGCTGATGTAGGGAGGATTTTATTACTAAACACGCACTGTTTCATGTCGTAGAGACAGCTTGTGTAAAACGCAGGTCATGCAGGTTAAGAAAACACGGGTTAAATCATGAGCTTAACCCTATTTTAACCGGGTAAAAAAAAAGTGATTTTCTACCGGGGGGGGGGGCGTTTTTCGCCCCCCCTGTTTTTCTCCGCAAGTATAAGAGCTATGACAATGAAACTTGCATTGTGTCATAATTGAACAATGGAGAATCTAAAAATAGCATCAATCAATCAATAGTCACGTGATTGGTTGCTAGGCAACCAAAAACAATGCAAATTTTGAGAAAATCGAGCTATTTGCAGAAAAGGGCCCATTATTAGCAAATAGCCAGATAAAATTGGCAAAAAACCATCCAAATACCTGCTTGATATCATTAATTTGTAGTTTCATATGGTTTCGTACGGATATTTATGGTTTCTAATAAATTAACTAATTAAATAATGAAAATTTGATTCAATGCAAAATTGTTAGCTCAATAATTATGATTTAAAACCATTAATTTCGCATATTATTGGTGAAATCAAGTACCTTCATCGTTATTTGAGGTAATTCCATCAGTTTTGTATGAAAAATTACTCATTCATTAGGAATATGACGTCATAAAGATTGATGACGTCATAGAAATAATAAACTGCTGATGTCAGCAAATATGAATAAATTATATATCAAATGAAAGTACTCATCGAGATGAATCGAATGGTATATATATTGTTGAGATTTAGTAACAAAGGAAGAAATTAGAGCCGTTTTAAAGAATTTCTTTGTGACCACTCTCCAAATATGGGCATGTGGTGGTCACGTGGTCAAACAATAGGTATTGAAATTTCTATTTTCTGATTGCCAACTAAATTTTAGGAAAAGTCAAGAAGTTTCAGCATTGTAGGTTGCATCGTTTGGGAGCTATTAAAAAAAATCCGATAGGGGGGGCGAAAAACGCCCCCCCCCCCCCGGTTAAAATAGGGTTAAGGACATTATGTGGACAAATTATAATTTGCATTCAAAATTTCCCAAATCAAATGATCGTCGAGACTATGAAGGTTTCTTATCACAATGTAGCCAGGTAACCTTTGGACTATCATACTTAAAACATCAGTAGGCTGTAAGCCGAAAGCCAGTATGCCCATGGCCTCTAGTTTTGACCCGCACAATTTAACCCACATTTTCTTAACCTGCATGACCTGCGTTTTACACAAGCCGCAACAATTCTGGCTTCTACTTCTAACAAGAAAAATTTCATGCATGCATCATACTTCTTGTTAACCTCTGTAACAACATTTTGTCTGTTTATCAATATGCGACAGCTGTGAAGTGTGCATTTGTCCATAGGAGATTTCACATTGTAAAATTTGTTAAATCCATATTGCAAATAAGACAATTCATTTATAGTATGCATCTTATGGTAATTTGTAATACCAAGAACACAAAACACAAGATGAAAGGGAATCAACACAATTTTGTTTGCCTTTTGCCATATCTCTCTTTATCGGTCCAATGAGATGGCATTTTGAAAGCAAGTGCAATCAGATCACGTAATGATCTATTCTATTTTTTAACTTGCGTGTCTTATCATGTGTTGATTCCCTTTATAATTTTTCTTCATAAAAATATGTGTGTCAATAGAATTTGCCAATAGAATCTAGAAATTGGCACAGTCAAGAAAGTTTCTTTAAAGTTGTGACATTTACAGTATTGACAGTTTGTTGACAGTTTCCTGCATATAGTTGTTGTGTTCATTGTAATGGAATCTCCATGAGCATTTGAGCAGCCAATTTTAGCCAAGATAATAAGGGTTTTACCAATCAATGGCCCTGGCCCTATGGCCCTATGGCCCTATGGCCCTATGGCCCAATGGCACTATGGCCTTATGGCATTATGGCACTATCGTCTTGTATCTTTTATTACGAATACCCTAAGTATGAGTTTGACAGTGTATTCGACTAGAATTCGTATAAATATTACTCGAAATGATGCTCAAACTGAAATGCACAAAGTTCTCGTTCGCCGAGCAAGAATTCCCCAAAGTGATGTGGGGAATTCCCCTTGAAATCATCAAATTTGAAAGGACTGTACGAAGCTTTCACAAACATCCTCCAAAGCAACAAACAATTATTGTTTGGCGATTGTACTGGTATTTACCCGGTATTTACAAGTTAACAGGCAATACAATACAGTAATATAATACAACGCAGCACATTTTGGCTCTGGCACATTTTGCCCCACTCCTTAAAGTGTTTTTTGCGGTTTTAGCGTGACAGGCTGTAAATCTGTTACATGCAATATCTATAGTAATGCCCAAGTAATGCACGCATCTTTTTTTATAAGAAACTAAGAATAGGAGCCACTGCTGAAAGTTCTGAAAATTAAGACATATGATATTAGCTTCGTTGCAATGCGTTGGAAAATACACGTTTTTTGTATAAGAAACTTGGATCAGCACTTAGTACTAAAAGTTTCTTAATTTCGTATGAAAATTTCGGTGTTCTAGTAGTAAAAGTTTCTTAATCAGTTTCTTATTTTTTGGGCCTAAAATTGCGGTATTGTTCGAAGTTGAGCCTTCTTCTCGAGAAAAGGCTTCCATTTTGCATTGACATTGTCATCAAGAAGAAGCCATGCACATCAAGGCAAAAATTTACCAATTTTGCAGTTAAAAGTCAAGAAAAGATGAATGTACCTTTGTTAGAAAGACATAGAATAAGAGATACACAAAGAAATAAAGTTTTAGAGTTTCTTAACTGTTCTTGAGCGTAGTACTAGAGTTTCTTAATTTTTTGGTCATCGTAGTACTAGTTTCTTATAAACCAGTTTCTTATAAAAAAAACGTGTAGTGGAGATTTGTCGGACCCCTTCCTCTACTTTATCTCACAAGAGAAGCGAGATAAGAAACACATTATTGACAACAATGCTGCGCCCTTTGCCGTGTTTCCCATAGCAACAAATAAGCAAAGAAAGTTACAGCTGGTGATTCCCTGCATTAGTACTTCGGGGGAATTTTCGCTCGGTGAACGAGAACTTTGTGCATCTCAGTTTGGGCATCATTTGAAGCAATATTTATACGAATTCTAGTCGAATAGACTGCCCGACTCATACTTTGGGTATTCGTAATAAAAGATACAAGACCATAGTGCCATAGTGCCATAGGGCCATAGTGCCATTGAGCCATAGGGCCATAGGGCCAGGGCCATTGATTGGTAAAACCCAGATAATAAAGGTTCTTGGATATACAGTACGTGCTCTTTTATAAGAAACTGGTTAATAAGAAACTAGCATTACAATGACCAAAATTTAAGAAACTTTATTCCCAGAATAATAGTCAGTAGATTGTGGTTTGTGTGGCATTGCGTTTGTAAATATAAAGTTTTGAAAGTAAAGAATGGTATATTTTGCCGGCATAACGGAATAACCAGACCCAGGACCACTAGGACCGGACCCTAACGGACCAGACCCTAGGGGAATGCCCTACCCTCGCTTTGACGTTGGATTAGCTCTGCACGCAGGCTACGTTGGATCAAGCCCCCCAATAATTTTGAAAACAATGGTGCCACGCCGCAAGTATTAATTAGATGTATTGTTCTCTATTGTTCTAAGAACAATTCCCCCAATCAGAAGCTGCTTCCTACGGCCCTGTAAAAAGGTGAGTGCACATGCATGATACGAGAAAACAAATGCACACAAATGCACATTCTGAGATGCAATATTGTGATCATGGGATTTACCAAAGACAAGTGGGGTCAATGCCCGGGTCAATGCGTGGTTTGAGAGAATGGTTCTATTAACATTCCCAAAATCATCACTCTCTCTTTCAAGATCGCCTTACCCCATTTATCTGCCAATTACCACCTTCACAATAAACATTACGAACAAATATGTTATCAAAAAGCTGCCTGCTAAGCGATTTTGCAGTCCCAAACTAATTTGACTAACTTGTAAAGAGCATGGAGAAGCCAGAATCAAGTCCGTAAATTGAAATTGTGGAGATGGCATACAACATGGCTGGCATCAACGACGTCATGGCAACAATTTGAATCACCAAGCAAGGCAGAGAGGTAAAATATTTAGGCCATTTAGTTAAAATGCTTAGGCCCAGTGGGCAATGGCTTGAGGCTGGATCAAAGTTTGCCTGCTAGTTAGACGATTTAATATACCAAGGGCGCCTACCTTGTAGGAAATGTGTTTATTCCCAGTACTGTAGAGTAATGGGTGTCCTGTGACCCAGTACAGAGAGTGTCCTAAAACCGTACCGTGACCCAGAAAGTACACAGAGTCAGTCCTCTCAAGGTCAAGATGACGTATGAATAACTTTGTGGTTTCAAATTCCGGTGTTATGAAACACGATATCAACTGTTATACGATCTGGCCACAGGGAATCAGACAGCGTGATTTTTGATTGGTCAACTCTAATAGACGTTAGAATTTGAAAATCCCAGTAACAAGAAAAACTTAGGGGTATGCAACTTTTCCTAACTCCATTGTTCACTTTTCTCACAAGCGCGTTACACGTTGCTGTGGTCAGAGCCCGTTGCTATGGCCAGTAAACAAAACTTTCGGTAAATTGAGCTGGGGGTTGGCACTGCTAAGAAATTTTTCAGCTGGTTGTTCGCTTATTGTCACGCAGTGTCTGTGGTCGTCTGACTTGACTTGGGATATATTTGGTTTTATTTTCGCGGAAGAGACTTGGGGCAGAGGTATATATTTTGGTTTTATTTTCGCGGAAGAGACTTGGGGCAAGTCCAAACTGAGGTAAGTTGTTAAGTTGAAATATTGATTTTGCAAGTACTTTTCTTCATTCAAAGTAGCATAACATAAAGGAAGAATTGGTTCAACAGCATGCAAGCGTTTGATAATAATAATAATAATAATAATAATGAAATCAAGACCAGTATCTCCACAGAGTGGCTCTTCACCTGGTCGCTACAGACTAATTTACATGTATATAAAGGAACGAACTAATTAAAATATTTACAATGTGAACGCTAATTTTAAGAAAGTAATAAAAAAATTCAATCCATTCTAATGTTGAGCTAAGAGTCTTCTCTTTGCTTTTATGAATAAGTTATTGCGCGTTTGTGTTGAAAATTCCGTTGCAGTCTTAGCTTTTCTAATTTCTGCGGGCAGTTTATTAAAGAGTTCTGCCGCATCGTTCCTGAAAGTGTTGGAAGCCCGTGACGACGCGATAAGCGGCACAGAACTAGATCTTAAGTTTCTGGTATTTTCTTTCAGTTTAATAAGTTTAAATTCTCAATTAGGCTAAGGATTTGCCTTGTGCATGAAAGGAAACTGTAGAATTTGAATTGAAAAATATTTATTAACTTGGAACTTGACCTCTTCTATTTATCATGGTTTCTTAAATTTCTGGAGGTGCAGGTAAACTTTCTTGAAAGCCGTAGCTTCTAAAAACGTGTATTGATTGTTATTCTCAGGTACTACGCTCGTCCTCCAATAATCTTGAGGATTGACTTTTTCACGCGACCCCCTAGTTTGCACACGGTGTCACTTTTCACATCTGGTTGAACAAGGGCTTGTGTAAACAATTTTGCTTGACCGAAACCACAACGGATAGAACGCGCTTGTGATAATCTTCTCTTGAGATCCTGCTCGCTGATTGGTTTATCTGCAGAAGTTGCATACCCCTCAGTTTATTATGATATACAAAGATTAACAGGACTGGGACATAGGACACCGCGTAAAGTACCGTGAATAAACACACTTCTTACAAGGTAGGCGCCCTTGAATATACCATGCATTTTTGCGTTTGTTGTGGCATCCAGAAGGTAGAATTTACTTACAGCAGTGACTGCCTTGTCTTACTTTGGAGCGAAACTTCTGTGTTGGCCGCCATTGCAAACAAACGCTGGAAGGAAAGTAATGGGTATTCCCCTAGGGTCTGGTCCGTTAGGGTCCGGTCCTACTGCCCCTGGGTCTGGTTATTCCGTTATGCCTCTTTTGCCTTGGTTTATTCACGGTGACAATATCAATACAAGATAAAAAGCCCACTGTTGATAAAAAGGCTCAACTTCAAACCACAAGGCAATTTTAGACCCAAAAAGATAAAAAAACAAATTAAGAAACTTTTACCACTAAAACACTAAATTTTCATGCAAAATTAAGACACTTTAAGTACCAAGTGCTGATCCAAGTTTCCTATTAGAAAAACATGTAAGTTATTTTTCCAGACTATGACTTATTTGAATTTTTGCACCCTGACAGTTGGTTTTCCTATGATGAGTTTCTTACACAGTACAAGTACTGTAAGCTTGAAGCAACATTATAATTTAATTCAATATCAGTAGATTTAAAATTGAGCAATCAATCAAGGAATAAAGAATTATTTGTATGCATAGACCACCATGTGCATAATTGGCATGTACAAGCATGCTATCCATGATTCATTTTGCCACAGACACTGTTTTGTTTTTCTCCCTAGAGCGGATTGGTGCTAAAGTTTTCATGCATATCTTGAGAATCTGTTTTACAGTGAGAATTTTTTGACTTGAAAGTGTTTAGTTTGTCAAGATATTATCAAAATTTCACCAAATTACTATCCTCAACCCCCTATTTCCCCCTTCCTTCTTCCTTCCAACTCATTTGCTTACTACTGGGAAAAAATGCTGATGTCAGCATTTTTTGCAATAATTGAAACGAAAGTTTCAAAAGGAAAAATGAAGTATGCAACGATCACTTATCATTGAAGTAGTTTTCATTGTTATGTATGGAGAACTTCTCTATTATAGCGGGATTTGTCATTTTTCAGAAAAACAAGATTTTTAATCACTCTGTCCGCCATCTTGGATTTGCGAAAATCAAATTTTTCACTTATATTATATTTTTACCTTCTAACAATGCTTTGATTGACATAAAATTGGTTTCATGAATCAAGATTTAAAAAAAAGTTGTTTTTTTCATTTTTTTCGTGAACATGTGCCAGTTGGTCTTGAATAATTATGACGTCATATCTATTTTTAGAATTCTTTTTGTGAAAAATGATAGATTATAAGCACGGCTACCTGCATGGTGAGTTTCGTCTTCGTAAGTGAAGGAATGGCGATTTTAGAGAGGGGGGGCTGAATGAGCCCCCCCCCAGTCTTCTAGTAGCTCAAAAAGCCCAGTCTGAATATGGTTAAATATAGCCGTATTTCATCACAAAGTTTAAAAAAATTCTCCCCCCCCCCCCAGTCTTCTAGTAGCTCAGAAAGCCCAGTCTGGATAGGGTTAAATATAGCCGTATTTCATCACAAAGTTTAAAAAAATTCTCTTTCAACATACGAAAATTTTCTCTCCACTCCTCTGGCACAAGGGTATTATCCATGAAATTTTGCCACCAGGCTGAAGTGCGACCAGGTCGTGATATCTCTTCAGAGTCAAGAGCCATTGATCATACAAAGTTAATTGCTGAAAAAATCATCCTTGACTTCAAAATTTCCATGTTCTTCTTCCTGAAAGATTGACATTTAGCTTGACCTTGTATTTCCGTCCAGGGCTGTCTATCTAGTGTCAACCACAAAGGTTGAAGGGAAATGTTGGTTAGATTCCAATATATACCTTGATTTGTATTGACAGGGGGTGAGCTTCTTAACCCTATTCGTACTGGGGGGGGGGGCGTTTTTCGCCCCCCCCCCCTACCAGTTTTTGCTGCATTACGCTAAAACGACAAGAGATACAACCACCAGTTTTGGTGACTTTTACTCAAATTTCATAGGCAATTAAATTCTTAACATTTCATTGTTCTACCTCTGATCATGTGACCACAGTAATACCATATTTGGAGAGTAGTCAACAAAAAAAAGCCTAAAATGTCCGTAGTTTTCGTGTCGTTTGCTTGATCGATCTCAAACATGCACCATTCGATTGCATTTGATGAGTACTTTCATCTGATGTCAGCAAAATTTAATATCTATGACGTCATTCACATTTATGACGTCATTTACCTAATAAAGAAGTGTCAAATATAAATTTTTTTAGTCTAAATTGCTTCATCTTATTAATTTGATTCATTTTGAGTCTATATTTACCAGATAAAAGGGCAGGACTGGTAAAAACCTGCGATGAAAGAAAATGCATGCAACAAAAGGCTAATTTAAGGCTAATTGTGCTAAAAATAGAAGCGAAAACTTTTTGCAAAGTATGTATTTTTGAAATATGACATGTTTCCTATTATTTGAAACAATTTTGGAGAAAATCGGTTGAGTGGAAGATTAAATAGAGTTTTTCTGGTTAAGAAGGTATACATTTGCCAATTTTCGTCAGTTTTTCGGTTGCCTAGCAACGAATCACGTGACTTATTAATTGCTATTGTTATATTTGAATAGCCAACTGTCTAAAGAACAATAGGGGTAAGTCTCATCGTTATATCTTTTGTAGTTTTAGAGAAAAAGAGGGGGGGCAAAAAACGCCCCCCCCCCCCAGTATAAAATACCTAAAATATCGCCCAGTACAGATAGGGTTAACTGTTTTGTTGGCATTTACTTTTGAGAATGTTCTCTTGACTTTAGCTGTGCTCTGAGGAAGGGCAGTAACTTAAAGCATAAACTTGGCCAGATTGATACTGGGTGCGCCAAAATAAACTATGCAGGTTTGTCAGGCCACAATAAATCGTACACTGGACCAATTTTGACGATTTATGACTTGATCTTTAGCAGAAAGCCTGAATTAGATTCTAGGACTTTTTTGCAAATTTTTCAGTTTCCAGTTTTTAAAGCTAGAAGCGAGTTTCTTGAAATGTTCGTTTTCGAGAACATTGAAAGTGATAAAAAAACGTTGATCAAATTTTGAAAGATTCAACATGAATGAATAGAGAAAACCTTTTCAGGGGGATTTGGAGGTGTAGTATGAACTCTCGTACAGCAGATTACAATTGTTCGACTTTTAAATCGCAAATCACAACGAACAAGTTCTCTCTTTGTCCATTCATGTGGATTCTTTAGCAAACTTGATCAATGATTTTTGATCGTTTTCAGTGTTTTCGAAAGGAGACATTTTAGGAAACTCGCTTCTAGCTCTAAAAACTGAAAATGAGAAAATTTGCAAAAAATCCCAGTATCTAATTCAGGCTTTTTGTTAATGATCAAGCCATAAATCTTCGAAATCGGTCCAGTGTACGCTATTAGAGATCACCGGCCCCGGCCCCGGCCCCGGCCCTCGGCACCATGGCGCTCGGCCCTTGGCCCCCACAAATATAGGTATTTCTTTGTTTCATAGCTGTCTGGCTGTTCCCGCATTTAAAAATATCCGAATGGTGCCGTTCAATCGAAAAATCGCAATGTTCGAAGCCTCCAAGAGCTTAAGAAACTCCTTTCAAGTAAAGTGAGAGAACTTCGAGGGGCCGGGCAGTCATCTGAGTCTCGCAAAACAAGTTGAGTATAAACCACAAATGTACACACACCACACGCTCCTTCGCATACAATTCATGCGCCTTCGTAGTCAATCGAGGGAGTCACATTCCATATGGTTGCATTCTTTGATGCATTATTTACAAATATGTGGACCGCAAACTGTTCAACATAATTCCTTACTTTTGACCCTTGGAACGGACAGCTTTTAGAGTGGGTGACAGGACACCAAAGTGAATAAACATGAAGTAAAGTGTACTTCGAAACCATAATCAAAACGGAATAATACTCATGTAAATGAGAATATTGAAGGTTCCTCTTGAAATCGTTTTTACGAACATTCTTTAAATCGGCGGGATCCCCTTGACTTTCAATAAATGTCTTGGACACAGGCAAGCACAGGTTATGAGAAGAAAGTGGAAAGAGGAATTAATTTCTTTCTCAACAAAGTCTTTGGAGTTTCCTAATTTCTTGGTAATGGTCATCTCGCCATCGGTGAGTTTAGTTTCTTAGAAAGAGTTACTTACAAACAATTTACTCTGCGTAATTTCAAAACAGGGGAAAGAGGGGTTTTCAGGGCGACAGTTGGCCAGAACGACTACGAAGGCGCATGAATTGTACGCGAAGGAGCGTGTGGTGTGTGTACATTTGTGGTTTGTTTAGGAAATCATACTCAACTTGTTTTGCGAGACTCAGATGACTGCCCGGCCCCTCGAAGTTCTCACTTTACTTGAAAGGAGTTTCTTAAGCTCTTGGAGGCTTCGAACATTGCGATTTTTCGATTGAACGGCACCGTTGGGATCATTTTAAATGCGGGAACAGCCAGACAGCTATGAAACGAAGAAATACCTATATTTGTGGGGGCCGAGGGCCGAGCGCCATGGTGCCGAGGGCCGGGGCCGGGCCGGTGATTTCTAATAGCTTCCAGTGTACGATTTATTGTGGCCTGCCAAACGTGCATAGTTTATTTTGGCGCACCCGGTATATGCTGGGATTCATTTGCATTCTTTACCAAAACCAAACAATTTCTTTCTTTTCCCATCCTCCATCCTTGACCGTGTTGTCAATGAGCAAAGATATCCATTCTTTATCAACGGTCTGGATGCTGATTGGATGATGAAGATCACAAAGATAAAATACCACAGGTTGTCCATAATGGCCATAATCCTGCATGCACCGACCCATCCTGATATTCTCAGTCAAGTATCACGAAGGCTGACAGGAAATGAAAGACAAATGAATGTGTATGGTTTTTACTTATTTGTGACAAAAGTCATCTTTGTAGAACCACATGATTTCAATCAATGAAAATCATCAATCAAAAGGTGTCACAGGTTGTTGTCATTTTTTTATTTTAATTTGAATAAAACAATGTAGCTTCTAATTATATAATAAAAAGAAACTAATCAAATTCGAACAGAGCCAAGGAACAAAGCCAAGGCATGCTGAAAAATTTGATATCTTCAGTGAATTTTCTAAGTCCCAATTCATGCTTCTGCACATGCCTGTGGTGTCATATATGAAGCAAACTTTTGTTTGTCATAATCCCAAACATTTTCTCGCACCAAGGCCCCCGACCAGATCAGAAAAGTTGGGGGGGGGGGGGCAAACTTGATGCAAAACAATTATCACAGCATAACATGGTGAGCTGCCTTTCAGAACGGCATGATTTGCAGAAAATTGGCCCCCGTCATCGGAGGCCCTGCGCACGGTATGATTTCCGCCAGTTTTTGCATCACAAATCATCACAAATGAACGGGAATTGGGAGTGGACGTTGACCACGGTCAATGTATGTCAAAATAGCAAGTCCAGTCAGAAGACACAGCCCGCAACCTTGGTTTCAAACGTCAAAACATGTCTGCCAGTGCTGATGATGTTTGTTATGTTGATCAGATTGTTGCCTTGGTCAGTGATGCATCAACTGCAAAGAAGCCAGATATTTCGTTGGCCAAAGTCATAGTCGTCAACCTTGAGACGAAACAAGCAGTATTTGCTGAGCTGATTGAGGAGGAACCTAACTGCTACAAGTTCAAAATTGGCTCTTAGTATACTTAACCGTTTTGTAGTTTGATTTCTCCTGTTGATATGTGCTATGATGAGAGCCATAATTTTTACTACCTACGATCAAACAAATTAGATGTTCATAATTTTGTTGAGGAACAACATCAGGATTCTTCAGGCAGTAGTGATAAAAATGTGTAACAAGGGGCATGTCACTCTTACTAAAGCTTGGTTCACACTAGGCGTATAACTGCGTTTAAGTGCGTTTAATAGGTTTTATGCTTGCGGGTTTAACTTAAACGTCAAGTGGGAATGACCAGGGCGTTTAAATTTGAGAAGATAAACGCACTTAAACACTTGAAAATGATAAACGCGAATATCAAAAAATTTTGATCTTGGCGTTTAAAGTTCAAAAGCGCCGAAAAATCTTGATGATTAACGTCATTGAAATTGATATTGTGTTGTCCATTGTCAGACTTTTCAATGCCAGGACGTATTAAATCAAGCAGATACTTGAAGACTTGAACCTATCAGGGGACATTCGCAAGTACCGGAAAAAATATTCTCGATCATTCTTGAGTTCTTCAAAAAGAGTGGAAAAAACGCCATAGCTGTCTCAGTTCTTAAAATTGTTTCAAGGGCGCCGGAGCCACGGGGGCAGCGGGGGCAGCTGCCCCCGTTGCCCTAGTGGTACGGGGGCAGCGCGGGGGCAGCAAAGTGCCCTTTCCAAAAAATGCATTTCACAGAACTATTGATTAATCGCGCCTGTTAGTTGGAAGCGAGTCGTTTCTCGTCCGCAGTCACAATAATAGAACGATTCCTTCTGCTCTCAAGATTACAGTACGTTCGAAGGACAGTAGCGTCGCCACGGGGTGGTCTGGGGTGGACATGTCGACCACAGTTTTCACAGAGTCGATGTTATAATTTCTTGAAATCAGTCAAAAAGATTGGGAAGGGTAGATTTTTATTGACTTGAAACTTTTGTGATAACTGGCCTTCCTCCTGAATTCTCAATTCCTTTATTGAAGATTTCGAAAAAGGCCTTAAAATTAAATTTCTAACCAGTGGCGTGGCCACGGTGGGGGGTATGGGGGGCAATTGCCCCCCCCCCTCACTTTTGTCAAAAGATGGTCCTCGAGATTCCTCTAAAACCGAGGAGAAAATAGCGGAAAATAGCTGGGTATAGGTTGGGTAAGAATTTTCCGAGAAATGTCAAATCTTCCATTTTACCACTGGCAAGCATGATATTGGGAGATGCATTCTAAGCCAAAGTAAAGGATACTTCTTCAAAAATTTTCCTCGTGCTCTGATTTATAGCATAACTGTCACAAAAAGATCAAGGTTTCCTCTGTCGGTAGAGGCAAGCATGATATTAGGAGATGCATTCTAAGCCAAAGTAAAGGATATTTCTTCAAAAATTTTCCTCGTGCTCTGAGTCATAGGGTAACTGTCACAAAACGATCAACGTTTCTCTGTCGCTAAAGGCAAGCATGATATTGGGAGATGCATTCTAAGCCAAAGTAAAGGATATTTCTTCAAAAATTTTCCTCGTGCTCTGATTCATAGGATAACTGTTACAAAACGATCAAGGTTTCCTCGTCGCTAAAGGCAAGCATGATATTGGGAGAGGCATGCTAAGCCAAAGTAAAGGATGTTTCTTCAAAAATTTTCCTCGTGCTCTGATTCATAGGATAACTGTTACAAAACGATCAAGGTTTCCTCGTCGCTAAAGGCAAGCATGATATTGGAAGATGCATTCTAAGCCAAAGTAAAGGGCGTGGCCCCAAAAATTTTCAGACCCCCTCATTTTACATTCCCCTCCCACTTAATTTGCCCTGGCCACGCCGCTGTTTCTAACCATATTTTTTCCTTCCTCGTAAATAAATGTATGATGTTCTTCTCTGTTTCGATTTTTGTTGCACAAAAATGCACGCTGTTGTAAAAAGTACTGCTTGAGATGGTTGCTTTTCCAGAAATATCTAAATAGATCAAAGTAATAAAAAGAGCATTCCCATTATGTTCTCCGAGTGTCTGAAGGGCGTTTCCCACGTTTTCCGAGGGTCTAAAGGGCGTGGCCAGGAGAATTTTTTCTGGGGGCTTTGCCCTCAGACCCCCTTATACCTTTCCGCCCCAGCTTTTTGGGCTGGCGACACCCGTGTCGAAATAGATGTTGAGCACAATATCCTAAATGACGATTCCCGATTATTTTCAACGGCAAATTTTGACACCCTAAGGTGCCCTTTCTGCGATTCCTGCCCCCGCCGCATCATGGAGCCTCCGGCGCCTCTGGTTATACGCCTAGTGTGAACCAAGCTTAAGTATTCCCGCAGAAATCAAATTTTTGCTAATAGCCCCGTCCCCCCGAGACAAGGCAGCAATAAATTTAATATTCCCCGTTGATTCTCCAACATATCAAAGTGAGGTTGTTGTTTATATCACTTCACCATAGGAAGTTTCGTTTCGAAGACTTCTTATGTACCGATGAAAAATTGTTAAGTGTTTGTATATTTTAAAGCGAAAGTTACCTTTCAAAAAATTTTAATTTACACAAGTAAGGCGCACGTTCTCAACACGTAAATTTTCTTGTTTTCACGCCAACAGTTGTCCATTTGAAGGTATAGCACACCAGGCAATGCTCCATCCTGCAGAAAATAAGCATAAACAACTGAGCCGGGTTCTCGTATACTCGAGGATGCCTGGGGGTACTCCCATTGTGGCCTGACAGGGTGGTCCAGTCCGGGTTAATAAGGGCCAAAGCAAAAATTTTGATAAAATACCTTCAAATGATAGTACCTTTTTACAGACACCCCCAAATGGAAGTTCGTGGAGTAAAACTGGGTCATTTGATAGTTTCTGGTAGCGAAATTTTTATGCAGTTTTTCAAAATTTTCTATTGTAAAAACTGATTGAACAAAGGAAGAAAACTTTAGATTCAATGATCATTATTACTGCAACAACCTTATTGCCATGCAGAAGAACCTACTAAGTTGAAATCTTATAACTGGCCAAGAATCTTGGAATACCCCCAATTGGTAGTATGAGTTTGACAAAAAGGGCCATTCGGTAGCCATTCTGTAAGACCCTCAAACCGACTGGACCCCCCTGTTAGGCCATAATGGGAGTACCCCGCGGAAAGAGCCGCTCTTTCCAAATTTCCGATCATCTTTCCTTTAGTCTTAAGCTTCAGTCAATAAAATATTGCCATTGAAGCATTTTAAATGAATCATCAAAAATGAAGTTAAAAGTCAATGAAGTTGTATAAACAACGTTCCTTACTAAATATAGGGCAATCTTTATCCTATCCTAAGTAGCACATACAAATTATTTTCAGAACCAATTGACTAGATAATATATTTTTGCGCATACCGTTGACAAGGAAACCAGTGATCTGAGCAAGAGGTTCAACATGAGGTCAGAATCATGTGACCATCCTTGGCAATCAATGTACTGATAAGACATTATCTGCCCATGGGAGTACACACCGGTAACATGCGTCTTGTAGAAGTGTAATTTTTGCCCCTAAGGATATAAAATATACAGATTAGAACAATCATATCCATTTATTTATGCATTATTTGTTAGTCATTGTTTTAATTTTTTGTCATCTCCATACATAATACTGCAAAGTAGGTCCCGATGGAATTTTAGTAGTTGTTTGTTTCACAAATTTTCCAATATTTGCTGCTTTCCAAGTGTCTATCCTATGTTTAAACCATAAAATGCTTGCATAAATTTTAGACTGGCGTAATTTTGAAAATTTTGTAACAGGTTTTACACTGGGCTTTTTTAGAGGGAAGGGGTAAAAACCGGCCAAAAGTGGGCCTTTCCCATCCTGTGACCTCATATTGTCCAACGGCATTGGCCTTAAAGGTGTGAACATTTTTAGGGTGTGTCAGCGCATCAGCCAATCAAAGAAATGGAGCCTTTGCCTCCACAGGTGTTTGTCTGGTCGTTTTTTAACAAAAAGTGCATGGAATTTGTTAGGGTTAGCAATCATTTCATTTTGGTTGAGCCAAGACAAAGCGTTGTCTGCTTCGCTTTCCAAAACCTTGAGAAGACTTCCTACAAGGTAGGCACCCTTGGTCTGCGGCTTGTGTAAAACGCAGGTCATGCAGGTTAAGAAAACGCGGGTTAAATTGTGCGGGTCAAAACTAGAGGCCATGGGCATACTGGCTTTCGGCTTACAGCCTACTGATGTTTTAAGTATGATAGTCCAAAGGTTACCTGGCTACATTGTGATAAGAAACCTTCATAGTCTCGACGATCATTTGATTTGGGAAATTTTGAATGCAAATTATAATTTGTCCACATAATGAGATTTGTTGCTAGGGGAAACCCCGGAAACCTCTCCAGCATAATAAAATCTATTTCAAAATGCTGTATGTTGGAATTGACATTTTGTAATCAAGAACTAAATTTGTCCAGATCATTGTTAGTTTTCTAAGAAATTTTAAGCATTGGATCAGTCAAGTAGAACACCTATCTATCAAAGAGGGTTTTGGGAAACCAATACCTCATGCAGGCAGACTCTTTTTAAGCGTTTAGCTGCTTGTAGCTGCTTTTTGCAAAATGTTAAAAATACCATGTCATGGGTATCAAAGGTTTCTGCAGTTTCACAGCCTTCTCAAATTTTCGTTGTATTTAGTGAAAGGTTCTTTAAGCATTTCGTGAGTTTTGTTTTACCATACCACAACAGAGCGGAAATATGCGCATTGCCATATCAGACAAAAAGTAAGATAGGCATACATTTTTCATTATTTTGGCAACGCATTTTTGTTTGAAACACACAGCAACTTGTTACCAAAAACTCAAGGGGTCCTGTCTTTCAATCCAACCAACGGCCAAACGAACCCTTTCCGCGAACCCCTTGTGCAAACGGCGGAGGGCCTAAAGCCAGTGTGCCCATGGCCACCATTTTGAACCCCCATGATTTAACCCATGTTTTCTTAACCTGTATGACCTGCGTTTTACACAAGCCGTACCAAAAACGCTGGTGAGATAACTGGGAAAGCTAGGATTTCCTAGGATTCCCCAGTTTCCTTAACCTTTTCATCAAAACAAATTTCAAGCTGGGAATTCTGTTTTCCAGGAAGCTGGGAATCAGTACCCAAAGAGCTGGGAAATGTTCCCAAAAAATTTCATTATATTCCACTATTTCTCAGCTGTCCTAGGAATTTGGCTCTTTTCCCCCACCTTTGTTTATCCTAGGAATCCTTGAAAGCCAGGGAATTTTGCCCAGAAATTACCCAGAAAACAGTTGCTTTAACTGTACAGTGTCAAAATATTTTCGAGTGTGATAGGAAACTTAAAACACTGCAAATTACAAGAGCTTCTTTGCTTTTTAAATTCAGGTAGGGTTGTTTCTTAACTTTCAAAATCTTGAGCCTTTTGTTTCTTATAAGCGGTTTCTTATAAAAAATATACGTATGTTGCATACAGTTGAATCATACATTTCCCTTTTTATTTCTTCTTTGGAGAAGTCTAGAGTTCAACTTACAACCATCAATCACAACTGAACAATGTCAAAAACGTTAAAAAAACATGTTTTACTTTCTTGTCAAATCTATTTGGTTGCAAACTCCATGGGGTTCATTGTCCTGATGATGATAAACCTACAACGAATTGAGGAAAAGTCAGTTTTGCACCTGGCACAGTTTGGAAATCATAACATTGAATTACAGTACTTGCTAGTATTTGATGATATTTCAAAAGTCCTCTGACATTGAAAGTAGAAAGACCGGGGACAATTGTAACACGGGGCAATTGTAACACTGGCTCTCGTGCCCAGCAGAAAAGTGCAATAAATCTGATTTTTGCACAGAACATGCTCATTCTAACCCTCTAAATATGACTTGCGATACAGGAATATTCATCCAAGTTTGTGAAATTATCGGGGGAAAACATGTTTTTGAGCACAAAAGTAACAACGCACTTCCAATGTATATTTTTGTCTGAGAGATTTTGCTCTGGAGTAAAAAATTTCATTTTCCCATGACAGCTATGACATCTATTTAGGATCAAAGCTAAGTTAAAACTTTCAAGCTCCACAGCTTATGAGATCCGAAAATGGGGTATAATGAAAGCTGACCAGGTCAGGGGCAATTCTAACACGCTGTTACAATTGCCCCGGTGTAAGCTGACCGATGGCTTGGTCTTGATTCAATTTCTATTCGATGCGAACAGCATGCATCCATTCAGTATTATAGAGTTGAATTTTTGAAACTTTTAAACAATAATTCCTTTGAGCTGGATTCCTTTTTCTCACAATTGATTCATTTGTTCAATTGATTCATCGAGCTTTATGACAAAGAAACAACAAGTCTAGAGATCTGAAATAATGCAAGCTTTCCAACGTATAGTGCACATTTTGCCAGCCTCAGGGGAGGGATGATGAATTGGAATGTTTCACATCAAAGATCTTTTGTATTTTCATTTATCTTAAACATGGTTCGTAGCAGAAAACGGATAACAAACCGAGGAAAAAATCTGCATTTACTGCCAGAGGCAGCACGATGCGTTTTAAATCAGGCAAAATCTGTACGATGCATTGCCAAAAAGATGAATTTATGTCACGTAACCCTGTCAAGGTATTGCAATAAATTAAGAAATATGGAAGCTCCAAAAGCGGGCTACAATCCCCACACAAGGGTATTTTCAAAGGATCAAGAAAAGGCTTTGGGCCAATAATTACTTTTTCCCTATATTAGCTTCAAAATCTCTGCTCTCACTACAGATGAAGAGATGAGTGGATACTTAGCATTCATATGTTCTATGTTGAGAAACAAAAATAGCCGGTGAATGATTCTCTGTACTGATTTTAAAGATGTGTTACAATTGCCCCAACCATGTGTTACAATCGCCCCGTGTTACGGGGCAATCGTAACACTTGACCACTGGTTTTAAAACTTTCACGATGACACAAAATTTGGTTCTGCGTGAATGAAACTTACTTCTATCTCATTCCAACAGATGCAAGTATAATATTATCTACCCCCAAGGACGCTATTGACTGTTATTTAGATGTTACGGCTGATTTTCCAAAAAGTGTTACAATTGTCCCCGGTCTCCCCTACTAAGAAATGTCCCACAGAGGAGTGGAAGTTCTAAACTCAAAAGCAGAGTGTTGCGCTGTCTCTCTTATGTTTGCTAGCCTCAATTTCTATCAACTGCCACATCAATGCTAATTTGATAAAGGTAGGATCTTTTTGTCAGAAAATTGAAATATGACAAGACTCTTTCACAAATATTTTGCAATTATCCAGGGCAACCATCACATGGCTCTAGAGCAATAAATTTCTGCTCCCTTTTACACGAAGCCCTGATGTGCATATTCATTTAGATGTGTTAATTGGAGCCAATCAATTTGATGTAAGGTTTTGACAAAAGATCCAGTATCATAGACTGACTTGATACAGATTTTTGCTAGTGTGAAGACATGTGTTATACCATGTATTACACATCCATATATAGAGAAGTTAGCTATATGGATAATAGATATGCGCAGTAATCGTGTTCATGATGAGAAATTTGGTAACTGTCAAATATGCATATTTTGTATAAGAAACTAAGAAGTTGGGCCAGAACTGAATGTTTCTTATAACTAATTCTGATATTGATTACTCAAAGTTTCTTCATGTTCATTACCTGTAGGCCTAGTATGCCCTTGCGAACATTTCAAAATAAAGCTTTTTTGACTTCAGATCGGATGAAGACATGTAGGGTGAGTGGCCGAGCGGCTTAATCAGTTACCGTTAGGAGACTGAAGTTAAGCTCAGTCGAGTGAGGTCAAACTCCGGATGGGTGACCTCGGAGGGTTGACTTCGCAACTCACTTCGCCGTCCTTTGGAAGGGACGTTAAACTAGGGGTCTCGTGCCTGCCCACTCAAAACAAATTATTGAAAAAAATGTGCCTATAGTAGAGGCCTATCTTCATGTGATTCCATCACAAAAATATGGTCAAATGGGCCTAAGCAATGGCTCAAAAAGTCAATTTTTGAATTGCAAAAAACGGTACTTTGCAAATTTTCCCAAAGAATGGAAGTGCAGACCACCAATCACTTATATATTCATTTTGCAAATTTACCAGTCTCCTTTTGGGGCAGGGTAGGAATTTTTTTCTTTTATAGCAGAAAGGCGGATATGTTCTGGGCATGGTGTCAAAGCATTAACATTGTAGATAACAAATTTGTGTATGGCCTGTTTGTACGAGATGACGAGGGGCAATGACAAAATGGAAATCGACATCTAACATATTTCACCAATCTCTGGACGTCTGCACTTGACTTTAAATCGCAACAGATTAAAATCGTGCATGTTTGATGTCAAAGTAGCCATTCTGTAGAAATTTCTCCCGGTCGTCACTTGCACGAACTAAGACAATTTTTGGCAAACTTTGCAAATTTTCCTGGGAAACTCACCTGGTGCACCATGTTCATTGCATTCTGTAATTTCACTCCACCAAGACTTTTTTTGGGGCAGGGGCCAGTTTTTCTGCAAAAGAGTTTTTTCTGATATGTTTTTTTGTGTCAAATTCCAGTCATTTCTTGGGTTCATGCATCTTCTCGGACGAATTTCTGTGCTGCAAGACAGCTTTGCTGTCGTCCGGGGCCTGCCTTGTCGCTCCAAATGTTTTCATGACGTGAAATGGCCGCTGCCGATGAGATCGGGGCATCAACTGCGCAGCCGTAGCTTTCAGGCGCAGACGCCATCTTGCACAAGACGGGAAGGAAGAGCGTTTCTGGTCAGCCTTGTTTTGCATTTTATATCTATGTTTTCAGAGGGTATTCCCTTCTTGAATGAAACCATTAGATTTTACACATTTTTCTAATTATCAAGCCTAACTTGCTTGAAAGGGGTTACACAACATGTTGAGGGTATGCTGTTCAATGGGCTTAAGTTGAGGTGCACCTGGGTTTGAGTGTCCAAACATCCACAAAAATCCCATTAATTTCATGCTTTTCTAAGAAATTATAGAGATGCGTTCATACATGACTTTTTTCTGTGATTTTGCTGAAGGCAGAGAGGTATGTCTGTAAATTAGACAAATTTAATGCATTTATTGAATTGTAAATTTGACCGACAGGTAAATGACAAATATTTCCATTTTTACGTAGATTTAAATTGACAATTGAGTGAAGAAAATTCCATGACAAGTTTAATCATGATTCATAACTGAAGATTGTCATAACTTAACTGGAATATCTAATTAGCTAATTATTAACTTGTCATGGCTCAAGATGAAATATAATTTTTGTTGTTTTTCGGGGACTTTCTTCCAGTCAAATTCATTAAAGAGCTGCAATTTCACCAAATATATTAGTAAGTCATGTATGAAAGACAGTTTTCAATCACAGATGGTTGCAGCAAAAAAATCAAAACAAAATCAAAAGATTGAAGATAAAGACAGAAATTAAACCCTGTTCGATATCAGGTGGTCACTGATTGCACTGCAAAAGTTGCTATGAAAAGTTGCTTTGGATAGAATCAACACAGTTTGAAACTACAGTTCTCAAAAGACAAACGTACCGTTTGCACAGCTCCTTTTCTAATGGTTGTAGAGAGTCGATGACATCTTCCATTTGACGATCTGACCATTTCGGTCTTGATTCAAACTCTTGAATTGTCTGTTTGTTGCATTCATTACCGCGACGTTTGTTGAATATAACAAGAGGCGATGCTGTAAGCTCTGCCAAAAATCTCCATTCATGTAACGAAGGAGTCAACATCAACCTCCCCATTGAAGCTGGTATCTCTTCCTTCAAATAATCTCCAAGCTTTAGAAGATCCGATGTTAAAGGAAGGACATCTGGCTTCTCAAACTGTTTGTCGCCAAGAGAACGAACTGCTGACGTGGAGATGTTATTTTTCCACTCATGTGAAAACCTAAAACACGGACATTGATTTCAGGGACATGAAGAAAATTGTCAACAATTATCTCTCCGTGGCTGTCTTTGAAGCTGTGTGCATAAAGATCGTGGAAACGTGGTTATCAACACCTTATTTTGAAGAATTGGAAAATGTCCGCTATGTCCGCGTTTTAGGTTTTTCCCAATGTGAAACCTAAAACTCGGACTTGCAAATGGCGCAGACATGTCCGCGATGTCCGCGTTTTAGACCTGGCCCATTAACTTTTTCAAAAAGCGAGTTTTTTCATCTACGAGCAGTTCACTAGGATTTGGGGCAAGCTCCGAGTTGACTGGCTTCATTCCTTTCTTTGCAAGAGCACTGTTTTGTGAGGGGTCACCATCTTGCAAACATAATCATGAATTTTTCTTGGCCGTGTTCACCATCATATCAATGTGTTCACCCAAAAATCTGCAAAACACTTGATGTCCATTTTGTCGCATGGGATGCAGCAATAACTCCTTTTCCATGGCTAATAGCAACAACTACCTGGTGTTCCAAAGAAAGTTCTCCCGTTTGTTCAAATATAGGGCCATTTTGAAAAATGATAGGACTTTGAAGCATAGACGGTCTTCTTGCATAAAGGCTAGCTTAGATGTCATAAATTCAATTTTCATTGTAGGTTGAGCATTATTTGAGTTATAAGTTCCGAAACATAAGGTTATCGTCAAGACTAAAAAGGGAGTCAGGCACAAGTTGTCTATAGTTTTAAAAGGTTTCAATAGCAGCACTTCATTTACTGACAATATTTGTTTTCAAATGAACAATAGTGCTTTCTTTCTAATTGATTTGTATCGAATATTCCGAAATTTTTGCAAAAGTGGGATTACTTTGTCGTTTCATTTCTTACGCAACAGAAGCCCTCTTGAGACCTGAAATCTTTCACAATTGTGTTGGAGAAATAATTTTTGACAATAAAGAACACAAGGTATCAATCAATTCTATGCAATTACAAAACTTAAGTGAAATTTCACGCCTCTTGAATGAAAAGATGTCATTTTTTATTTCTGACTAAAGTCTGTCTCAAATTTGGTGTTGCATGGGATTTTCAAGAGCACATAACTGCGGAGCCAAAAGTCTTCAGTTGATTCTATTGGCAGGCAGGCATCTTCATGTGACATCTAATTTGAGACAGAATTTGACATATTTCTACTTTTGCAACACAATTCATTATCTATGTTGTTTCCATTGCAATTTAAACACCGTCTGCATCTTTCAATCATAGCATCGAAGGTCCTCACAATCATGTCTTGCGGGAGCAGTTCACACTCCAGCTCAAAGCTCATCTACATTGCTCGGCTATTCTTCAATTTTGCTCCAAATTTTATTTTTGATGTAACCCCATGCGAAAAATTCTAAAATTGCTAAGTCAGAAGTCAGGCAATCTGGGGGGCCAAGACACATCACCGTGCTTGCCTATGACCTTGCCAGGGAACTGTCCACGTAGATAAGTCAGAGATTGGTCGCTTGTGTGGGGTGTTGCGCCTTCCCGATTTGATTTGATTTGATTTGATTTTGATGAATATTCTCAGCTAAACTTACATGATAGTCTAATATAAAAGATGATATAATATCTACGAAAGAACGCTTACAAGTATCAGCACATGAAAAACATCTATCTTACTAAAAGTGCCGAAAAGGGCAAATGAAAATAACTCATAATGAGCTTTCGAGCCATTTGCCCTCAACGACATGGTTACTGAAATAAGAATATATAAATGCTGTAATACTAACTACACGAAAATTTTATTCATTTGTTATAATTGCTAATAACTAATTAGGAAGGCCAGTTGGGAAAACAGAGGAAAAGGAAATAAAGAAGAAAGTCCAAGAAAGAGGGTTGGGGTTCGTCAACGCCAATTTCTTTAAAAATTTTGATCGCGATATCTTCTGGGTTCTCATCTTCAGATGGCGGCACTCCGTTAATTTCTAAACATTCACGACGGCTGTATTGTTGTAACTCATTTAGTTGACCTTGTTGAACGTTCAGTTCCTTTCTCAAGACAGCAACTTCTTTCGTGAGCTCGGTGTTAGACTCTTCTAATTTTATTTGATGCTTCATGAGGTTTTCCGTGGTCTTTTTTTATTTTCGTACTGCTCGTTGATGAAAATTGAAGACTTTTCGCAGCTGTCGACTCGATCCTCAATGACTTTTAGCTTCCCCTGCATTTACATTGTCGATCTTGCTTGATAACTCATCCAATCTCTTGTTTAAGTTTTCGTCTTGCTTTTTCAACATCTCCACTATCTTTTTAAATTCTTGCTCCATGATTTGTTTGTAAGGATTCACTCCGATGATGACGCAAGCTTATCCATTGAATTGGAAAAATAAGTTGTAAAAACATAAAAAAGAAACTAAATTCGTAAAGGCAGATGATAATGATGCTTGGAAATCTTACATCATTTCTGTCAGTTTTCGGAAATATGAGAGCTCCAAAAACCACGTCTGCACGCCACGACGACGCGACGCGAAAAGGTGAAATTCTGCTGCCACCACGTAAAATTGTTGATGTTTTGATTTGCGAAATCGCGCTTGATGACATGGTATCTCACTATGCGTAAGTATTCCCTAGAATTCAATATTCCTTGGACGAAGTAAGGTCTCAGGATCCTTCCAAGTCCGGTCATGCCGAGCCAAACCATAACATGTGATGCACCCTTCAGGATATAGGATTAAGACAAACATGAACAAAACCAAAGTATTTAACATAGCTACATGATTCAAAATTAAATAATCCACAACCCAGCCCCAGATAAACATTCTCAAATTCATACAATGAGTCATTTTTCTCAGCAATGTCCAACGCTTTAACCAAGTTTGATTGATCGATCGACGAATAACATCTAAATGCATTGTGACAGCTAGTGTAGCTTTTTCAACCTTATTCCAACTGAAATTCAGTACATTTGAATAAATTTCATTTTTTGTGATCTTTATTATTGTGAATTCACTGATTACTTTCTTGTAAAACAAATTTTGTCCATAAGAAACTAAAAATTGGGCCAATAGGCAGCACTAAAAATTTCTTGAAACTTTCAGATTTTCAGTACTCAGAGTTTCTTACGAGTTTCTTAGATGCTCCATAACAATCTTCATGTTCACTATCTATGCCTTCGTGAACATTGCAACACAGGGTTTTAAACATTAATTTGAAAAAGTAAAGGCCACGATACCAACGTCGATTGCCGGATCCGAAGATGCTTGCGATGACGAAAAAATGAATAAATTTAAAGGCAGAAACACCGCAGCACGACAAAAAACAACAGCAAATATGATTAATTTATTTTTTTGCCAATATTTCGTCCTGCCATGCAGGACTTCTTCAGGGCTGTAACATTTTAAACATTACTCAAGAGCCTTATGAGTAATATGAACCAGGAAACAAATGAAAGTAAAGTAAAAGTATGCCAAGGATTTCCTTAATCAAAGTAAATAGTTTCTTATTTTCCCAGCACTGGACTTTCTTTTTTTGTGGCGATCTGAGAGTTGAGTTCCTTATGAGCAGTTTCTTATAAAAATAACGTCTATCAAATTTCCAGATGCATGTATGGAAATTGGGATCCCTAGATGCAGGCACAAGGATTAGGTTACATAGTAGTTCAGTAAGAATAGCACAAAATTTCAGTCTGTGTCATTTTATTAGCTGAATGAATTTGAAGTAATAATACTTGCTGAAATCGGCCATGACAAAATTCTTTGAAAATTCATTTGCAGAGATTTCTTTTTGAGTTAATTAAACTTTTGTTTCAAAATATGTTGAAAGAGCTCTCACCAGACACTAAACAAAGAATTGGACTTTGATGTGATATTAGAAATATTTCATTAATTAACCTTGATTAACAAGAACTTTATCATGTACACTTTTTGTTTTCATGAAAAGCTAGTCAGGGGGTAAAAAATTGACCATCTATTTGCTTTCACCCACGTGTACACCAAAATTGTTTAACAGATAGTATTTACTCATGACATCAACCCTGTTTAAGCCTGAAATTATATGTCAACAGGATTTTTCTGTCAGTATCTTTGTAGAGTTCTCAATGTGGATCATTGCTTGTAGAGCAAATGGATGTGGCAATTGTTTGTTCAATGCCTGGTCTATTGCTTTAGTGGGTGTTGAGTCACTTGCAGTTAGTTTAAGATGTCTCACAGCTATTGAGCTGTACAAGAATGCAAAGTATTATGCATTGCATCCCCTTTTGGAATTAAAACATAATGATGGAGCTTTCAACAATACCAACAACGCATTTGCTATGCGCATCTTAGATGCTGCCCTGGATGCTTCAGAAGGAAAGATTGTTTACATGCTGTATGTTTCGAGGCATCTAGAATTGTCAAAGATTATCAGTCTGGAACCTTTTTATGTGAATTGGCACTTGCTTCTGTCATTGGAAGACCCATCGAGGCGTATTATCTCATGGGAAAAGGTGGTGATGATTTGGAAATAGAAATTGGTAAAAGAAATGGTCTGGAAATTATGTTTAATTCAACAATCCTCCCCAGGGAAGAATGTTTGGTAGACCAGTCCAAACTTCACTTACTCAGATGTGCATCTAGTAGTATTGTAAAGTAATTTTATAAGTAATGTAGTCCGTAATGTGTATTGTAAATTTTATTTGGAATATATTACATCAAAAAATAATCCTGTGAGCGTGTTGAGTTTTGTTACAAAATGGGAGCGTGAGAAGACAATTTTCGGGATTATTACAATTAGTGATGGTGTGCCTAAACAAGTTGATACATCTGGCAATCCTGCTACAATTTGCGAGGGTGCAACTTTACAAAGTTTGAAAATCCGGTAAATTTGTGACGATCCTGCCAGGACCACCTTGAGAAGAAGTTAGTACACAAGTAGGAGAAGAAGTTAGGTCAACTTTAGAGGAGACTGAGAAATCAAGGGATCTTTAAATCGAGAAAGATATCACAAAATTAAAGTATTTCACTGATCACACAAACGAGTTATTGGAGGATAACAATTATAGGGCGATTGATATAGTGACTAAGGCATGGGCGTTGACTGTAGTTAAAATCTGTGATTATGTCTGCAGGAACCGTAAAAATTTTATAGATTTTACTCACAATTGTTCATTGGGAATTCTGTTGATCAATCCGCAGAAGTGCTACCTGTGCGGTTTTAGGCAATGGTATGGAAGACATACATAGAAAATAATTACCGTTAGAAGACTAATTCGATGAAATCAACCTTAGCTTAACTTTTACAGAAAAACTTTTACATCTTTGAAGTTCGTCAATTTCTTCATCTTCCTCAGAATCATCGCCCTTCTCTGCATCTGCAGTGTAATCTGCAGTATTTTCACAGTCCTCACATTTACATAACTCAGTAAACGACAGATCATTCTTCAAACGGGATCAGCTCGTTATTCCGACATCTCTATATTCCGACATCCCATTATTGCGACATCTCCATATTCCGACACATTAAATATAGGTGTTTTCCCCGTTTTAATCCCCATACACATATATCTCAATATTCAGACGTCTCGATATTCCGACCTCCCGTTATTTCGACACCTTATATTCCAATATTCCAACTTATAAAGTCAGTCGCAAAGTAGTAGATGTCACTTGAGATTTGCGATAATGCAAAATTCATTTGCAAAACACTTCTATTTTGTTATTCGCGGTCATTTGCAGGTGACATCTAATTTGGGAAAGACTATAATTCTTTAAATTTACTTCAAACTTATTAACTGATTAACAGTATTTGAAACAGAAATCCGTAAAAAATCTCTGTGATACAGCCTTCAAGAAAAACGAGATGTCAGAATATGGAGATGTCGGAATTAGGAGATGTTGAAACATAGAAATGTCGGAGTAACCGGATGTCGGAATATGGGAATGTCGGAAAAACGAGATGTTGGAACATAGAACTGTCGGAGTAATGGGATGTCGGAATATAGAGATGTCGGAATAACGAGATGGACCCCTTCAAACATGAACAGTTCGTTCCTCCTTTGCACCGTCCCTTGCATCCATATTTTACAAGTTCTAATACTGATTGTGGAGCTGGAAGTTTGAGGCATTTTGTCGGTACTGTGATACCATCAGCCATTTCCCAGCCATTTTCTGTAAGAGATGGTATTACGTTCATCCAAATGCTAGCAATTAGATATGCTCTCTGTATGTGAGGAATTAATGCTCCAAGAGGTGGAGGTACATGCATACATACATGCATACATACTGGGTGTCCCAAAAAAAAGTATACAGATTTGGTTGACCCATACGATAGGAATATAGCGTGAATCAATCCGAAATAATTTTTAAAACATACATCAATGGCTAACTTGAACATATATACCTCGTTCGTTGATATTGGTGCGTGGAGAGTTAAGATATTAATCTTCAAAGGACAAATTTGCCTCAGCCTGTAAACCAGAGCTTTGACGTTTTGGCCTAAGCAAACAGTTCATTAGAATTGATAAAAGTTCAAACACGAGGAGAAAAACTAAAGACAGCACAACAGATGTGTTTTACAAAATCTAATGCATGTCACCCGTACCGCTTCTGATCCTACTATCATAAGGAGGTTAATCATTGGATTAATCCCCTTTGAAACAATGACAGTACCAGTACTCAGCGTACTAAGAATTGCCAAACCACAATAGCGCATGTCAGTATGATTAATCATTCTTTCCGAAGGGCTTAAAATGTTTACTTTAAAGGGAGACCCAAGCAAAGAAGGAAGAGGCAGCATGGCGCCAAAAAAGCAAAATCGCAGACGCGTGCGAGAAATTAAGAACAACATCCATTTGTTCTCATTTAGGACAAGGATATCCATAAAGATACCGCGAAGGGTTCTCTCTGGAAATAGGAATGGAATTCAAAATTCTAGGCAAAGATCATCTCTGCCGACAGCAGGGGAAGACAATCTCTTACAAAAGTGTTGGACCCCTGCGAAAATCTATGTTTCTCGTAAGTATTTCCCCCCTCCCCCCCATTTCAATGTTGTTTAGATGATCAATCCATTTGTTCGATGGATGTGTCTGAAAAAACAGTTTTTGCACTGCAATCAACATTGAAACGGGGGGAAGGGGGGCAAAAATTCAATTTTTTCAACAGGGGTCCAACACTTTTGTAAGAGATTGTCTGAAAGTAATGATTTTCAAAAAATCAGTTTGCCATGTTAGGGAGAAGGTAGGAAATTGAAATTGTGGACACTTATCATTCATACTTTGTAGTTTCTAGAAATATTTTTCTCAGGTTCTTCTTGCCCTGTAGCGATGAGTAGCGATGCTTCGAAAATACCTAAAATTCGGGAAAATCATGATTTTTGTCGGCTCATTGTGAAACCCGTACGAGAAGAATGGGACCGAGTTGAAACCAAGTTTGAATACGCTATGTTACTTCCAAGTAACGTGGTATCATTCTGGATTCATATGTAAATGCTCTCAATTGCAACTTGTAACTATTTAGCTCGATTGGATTTTTCACATTGATATACTGGAAATTATTAAAAATATGCGAAAACGCTCAATATTTGTATCGCAAAAGCAATTTCTTGGCAAAAGGTACCGCATCGTTTCAAAATTCCTGATAATGCTTGATGGCAGGCTTGAATTTAGGAGGAATATGAATACCTTCCTTGTCCTACCCTTTCGAAGCGGCAGCATTGAAAATCACCGTACGAGAGAGGATTTTAGGCAGGCAAAATGGTCCTTCTGTCCGATTTCAGGCGAACTGCATTGTTCGCAATATTTTTTTACAAAGATTTTGCATAGTTTTTCTGAATTCTCCATCTAAAACATTCTCTAAAATGCTCTGCAATAAGAAATTGATGGCTTCGATTTCTTTCACTGAACAGCACAAAATGGCCTAATTTATATACCGCCACGGAGACAAGACTGAAAAATGAGGCATCTGTGAATAGTAACGAACAATGCATGTTAACAGGAACATAACAAATTCAGCAAAGCTTAATAACTAACTCAATTGTAAGAAAATTAATATACCTACAAAATACCAATTAAAAAACACTAACAAGATATCATTCGGTTGCCTTAAATTCTATTGCTCGCATAGTCAGTCAATCTATTTCGTATTTCCCGTTTAATGTTTCTAACAATGGACTCCACTTTCAAATCTAATTACACATGTGATCAAAGTTTTAAAACGAAAAATTCAAAATTCCCGCATTATAACCGTTATCAAATATGGCAGTTAACAACGTTTTACCAGTACAGCGTCTTGTCTACTTGCTGACGTACAGTCAAGCTGATTTGCAAATGTATCCTACACGTGAATCATTTGCTCACATCATAAAAGAATCATTCGTTGCGAGAAATCTAACCTTGAAGCAATGGGCAGTGAGTATGGAGGCACACAAGGATGGGGGCAAGCATTATCATATGGCTTTAAAGTTATCGAAACGCTCCCGTTGGGCCGCAGTACGGAGACGCATTTTAGCGACATACGGTATAAATGTGAATTTCAATGAAGGAGAGGAGGGAGATACCTATTACAGTGCGTACCTTTACGTAAAAAAAGACGATCACGACTTTATCCAATCAGAAGGGCACCCAGAAATGACGGTTATGCCAAAAACAACCCAGGCAGTAAAATCTAAACGCCGCAAAGGACGCGGAGGGGACAAAAAACGCGTAAAAATGATGTCTGATTACGACTTGCTGGAAATGATACAGATGCGCAAAATGGAAACACGCGTTGAGGTTATGGCATTAGCTGCATCCTTACAGAATGAGGGTAATTGCAGCCTTGCAGAATGCATTGCAAATAAAGGCACAAAATGTGTGGATAACGCCCTTGCGTTGTCGGTAGAGCTAGCGGAAGCTAAATATAAGCTGGAGCGAGCCAAGATGACAAGGATGGAGATTCTCGCAGCTGCCAGGATCAATCCTTGCATTGAAGGTTGTGATGGGGTGTGGATTGAGAGTGCAGAGCAGGTATTGCAGCAAAATCGAATCGATGTTTCTGTATTTGCTACAGCCGTGTACGACCTACTTAAAAATGGGCGTGGCAAATTCAGAAACATCTATATTCATGGCCCTGCAAATTGTGGGAAAAGTTTCTTGTTGAAACCATTGAAAGAGATGTTTTCGACATTTTCGAATCCTGCTCACGGAACTTTTGCATGGGTCGGTGTAGACGAGAAGGAAATCATTTTTCTGAATGACTTTCGTTGGAGTCCAGTCATCATTGCATGGGAGACCTTTTTGATTTTGCTTGAGGGAGACGTAACCCATCTTCCAGCTCCAAAGAATGCATGCAGCAAGGATATAGAACTCACCAGAGACACGCCCATCTTTGCTACAGCTGACATGCCAATTATGCTTGCCAAGGGTGGGGCTATAGATGCTATAAACACCAGAATGATGGATATTAGATGGAAGCAGTTCAATCTCTGGAGGGTAATACAGCAGTCTGAGCAGAAGGAGCTGTTGCCTTGTCCACACTGCTTTGCTGAGATGATCTTAAAGCACAAAAAAGATGCAATATAACGTACAATTTACAACAAATAATAAAACACGCCCATAACTTAGTTGAGATATGAAAATACATTGCACTTAATTGCACATGCGCACAAATACTTGTGGTAAGTTGACACTGGTTGGAGCCTCGCTAGAAATAACCCCCTTTCAATTTGCCACACCCTTTCAGTATGACCACACCCAATTTATGGCAACATTATTCATTTGTAAGGGTCCTGAGGCCCAAAGGATAGGTAACATTTAAAAAAAGTTATCCTCTACAACAGTAAAGCCCAAGACTAATCATATAACAACAACAACAACAACAGCATGAGTAATGTAAATTGAGTACTGTCAACAGTACTCACAACGGTACTCACTTTCTAAACTGTCAAAAATAATTGTCTTTAAATGGCAATTTTTTTTGGAAACATGTTATATGGGTGAACATTAGGCATATGTATCTGCCTTATTTGTTGAAATTGTCTAAAAAAGTATCAGTGGCTCACAATAGCAATTACTCCCAACATTACTCGCTTTTTGCCACTCTAAAAAATATAAATAATATATTTTATTTACTGAAAAGTGAGTAATGTTGGAAATATCATGAATATTTATTAAAATATTACATAAATATATATTTTTGGAAAGCCTTTTGAATGATGAATATGAATATTCAAAAATATTGAAGATATCATATGACAATAAAGAATAAGAGATACATTTGTTAGTGAGTACTGTTGGTGAGTACTGTGACAATACTCGCCCCCATAGCTCAGTACCTACAATTTCCATTTGTGTATCATATGGAATGTTCCCTGCTACAGATTTGGTTTCTACTCCAATCAGGCATGATCAATTCATTTTTCTTTTAAAGTTTTACCACTAAGATGTTACTATTCTCTCTAATTCCCGGTATTAACACATTCAAGAAAGAGCACAGGGTGTCAAGGGATACTAAGCTCAACAACCATGTTTCCTTATCACTAAGGCTTCACGTGGGTACATTTTAATACTTTAACCGTTTCCCCTTATTAGCTATGATGAGATCTATACGTTTTTCTACAGATTCGATTGTTTTGTCTATTACAGAAATAGGTATAGCGTGTAATATGCGTCGGACACGAGCAACGAACTGTTCATAGGTTTCATGGGTAATTACCTGTTCCATCGTGTCCTTTTCCAATGCCTTTACCGCCAAATGAAAAACATTTTCTATGGGGTTCACATCAGGACTGCGAGGTGGAATTTGTAGCAGCTTTGCCCCAAGTGATTCCCAGGCTTCACGGGCTGACTTACAGTTCTGGGACGGGTCACCATCTTGAATCCATAACCTCTCTTCTGTTTTTCCAAAGTCCCTCAACAGTCTTGGAAATTCGTCGCTCACAAATGATGTGAAATAGGCACCATCCATCTTCTGATACTGTGTAACAGAGCAGACACCATGGCCATGTGAAATACACACGAGAAAGTTTACTTTTCTCCCTCCTGTTCCACATTTTGAGCCTCTGGAAGTGCAGCCTTTTTCCATTCCTTCGCTCCTTCTCCTCCAAACACGTGCCGTAGGACTGCTGCAAGTTGACAGGGGGTTCACTTTGTGCACAAAGCTCTTCCCATCCAAATAAAATGAAATCTCGTTTTTCCATACGTCACCGGAACGCTCTTTCTTCATCCTCATTGCAAAATTGTATCTTTTTTTCAGGTCTTTTGCTGTCAGCAAACCCTTCTTTCTCGCTTGTCGATAGGCAAATCCATGGCGAAGCAAAACTCGTCGGATCGTATAGAGAGGTACTGCGCTAAGTCCAGCTGCCTTCCTGATTTGATCCAGGGAAAATCGGCCAGCATTATCTTCTCTTCTAAACACCTCGATCTGTCTTAAAATCTTCCGTTCATCACGTTCGTCCAGCGTTCTTGGTCTGCCCATTTTCTTCGGAGCAACGAAGCGTCTCCCAATCGTTTTTGTTGTTAATTTAACTTTCTTTGCACTATTACAAACTCTCTTCACTGTTGACCTGGAGACACTGCATATTTCGCATATCTCCTTCACAGTCCACTTGCCTTCTTTCTTCAATTTCAATATATTTGCACGCACTTTGGAATCGTATTTCCCCTTGAAAACCATTTTGACAACTGTCTTTTACCGAACAGTGAACGCAATTCCCTAACAACATGGCACGCGTCTTGCGACAGTTACTAGTCCCAGTGGATTGCCCCTGCCACAAAGCGGCTAGCAAATTAGCTGCATTTGATTGTTACATTCCCTGTTAATTCACACTTCATAAGAACTACACTCATTTTTGTTTATAAGAAACCGCTTATAAGAAACGGTAGGCTCAATTTTTCGAAAGCTAAGAAACAACCCTACCTGAATTGAAAAAGCTAAGAAACTTCTGTAATTTACAGTTTCAATTTTCCTATCACTCTCAAAAATGTTTTGACATTGTACAGTTATAGCAACTGTTTGGACAATATTTTGAGTGCAAATCGTGTTATTTACTCGTTCTGAGATCTTACTAAGTAATTTGGGAGGCCTTTAGACAAAACGAAATTAACTCTACACTTCCGGCATTAAAAATGTAAGAAACACGTAAGAAACTTTTGGTACCCAAATGGCCCAAAAATTTAAGAAACTGCCTACCAGCCCCGGACCTTAGTTTCTTATAAAAAAAAATGAGTGTATCGCCAGTTCAACGATATGTTTCGTTTTCGTAGAAGAAATCTCCTTTCCTCGATTGAAGGCAGAAGAATAATTTTCAAGGCTTTATCCCTGCCAAAAGATGGTTCGGAATTCGGCAACACATTTTACAAAGAAAGGCTCTACAAATTTCGTAGACCTCTAAAGCTGCATAATCAACGACAAACACATTGGTAAAAGTGATACCTGGCTGTCCCACACGGAAAAAAGCAAAATAGTAAGCCAGGATGTGCAGGAGGTTTTAGTGTGTCCAGTTATTACCCTATATACTAAGTGTGCAGAATGTACCAAAATGAACAGCCTCGTTCCCATGTCACCAAAGTTTGACATTGTTCAATCATGAAGCTTTTGAGCCGTTAATCCCCATTGTTTTCAATACGTGAATTTCCATGTAATCGCAATCTTGTTTCAACACCGGGGTCGAATTGCTATTGACGCATGCAAGTTGTACCGGGTGCGCCAAAATAAACTATGCACGTTTGGCAGGCCACGATAAATCGTAAACAAGACCGATATTGAAGATTAATGACTTAATAGTTAGCAGAAAGCCTGAATTAGATTCTAGGATTTTTTTGCAAATTTTTCTGTTTTCAGTTTTTAGAGCTACAAGCGAGTTTCTTAAAATTTTCGTTTTCGAAAACACTGAAAACGATCAAAAAACATCGATCAAGCTTTCTAAAGAATCGATATGAATGGACAAAGAGAAAACTTTTTCATGATGATTTGGGATTTCGAAATCGACTAATTGTTAGCTGCTTTATGAGAGTTCGTACTATATTGGGAGAAATGTAATAATATTTCATGGGTATAAAGGAATATCTTTTCTTTTGTAATGTCATTGAATTTATGCTTTGGTGCAGGTTGTGTGCCTGTGTCAAGGGGGTTAAAAAGACAAGCAAGAAAGCATCATGGGGCCAGCAAGCATGGAGTCTTTTTACATTTTTACATTTTTACATTTTTGATTTTGTGACTGCTTTTGGGGCGGTACTTTATTGTAACTACAACAGAATTTCGCAACAGGCCAATCGTTGAAATAACGCTCGTGCAGAAGTTTACAATAATCAATTTCCAAATCTCCAAATCACGCTGAAAATGTTTTCCCTTTGTCAATTCATGTTGATTCTTTAGAAAATTTGATCAACGTTTTTTGATGGTTTTCAGTGTTTTCGAAAACGAAAATTTTAAGAAACTCGCTTGTAGCTCTAAAAAGTGAAAACGGAAAAATTTGTAAAAAATCCTAGAATCCAATTCAGGCTTTCTGCTATAGATTAAGTCATACATCTTCAAGATCGGTCCAGTGTACGATTTATCGTGGCCTGCCAAGAATGCATAGTTTATTTTGGCGCACCCGGTATTGCGCATGGCGAGCTTTTTCATACCCGGGGATGAAATTTTACGGCTCGCTTTTTCATACCCGGGAGTGAAAATACCCATGTAATAGCAAATTTATTTCAACTCAGGCAGGTGGGTTGAAACTCAACCCCGCGGTTGAAACTCTCATGTAATCAGGCCCTTAAGCGACAGGACTGCCCTTGACGAAAAACAATTCCTTCATCATGCAAATACGGAATAGATAGGATAAAAGTGTATGAATGGCATCATACCTTAAATGTGCATTCAGACAATCTCTTACAAAAGTGTTGGACCCCTGCGAAAATCTATGTTTCCCGTAAGTATTTCCCCCTTCCCCCCCATTTCAATGTTGTTTAGATGATCTATCCATTTGTTTGATCGAGAAATTATAAACAAACTGCCCCTCGAATTCCTGATAGGCCACTTAGGCCCATTAATTTTTAAGTCTTATGATCCAAAAGTTTCATTCGGATCTACGAAGTCTATTTTGGTAAAGAATTCATTACGGGAGAAAGCTTAACATATTACTCGTCTATATTTGCGAAAAGCTACTGATAAAAGTTCATATAAAGATATTTCCGCGTTTTCGAAAATCACCTATAGCAAAAACGAAAACGCGGAAATTTTTTTGTTTGTCTTCTTGATGGAATATTTGGCTTATTTAGAGGTTTCTGGCCTATATTTTAACACAATAAACACTATTTTTCGCAATTCGGAAACTTCAAATGTTTTTCCGAGTTTTCGACCTGGCCTGTCAAAGGGCACATGACATACTAACCTGACTGATGACATGATTCAGTTTTTAATTTTAGTTGTAATTCAGGGCCAGGTTAAAAACTTTGACATGTCGAAGCAAAGATCCTCCGACATTTCTCAACTCTGACTTGTTTACTTGGCTGTATATGCTCTACTAAAAAAGTTGCAGATGTCTTATCTCCAACGTTTCCAAATTCTGACTTATTTCCTGGCCCTGGCCCTTTAAATAATTGGAAAGTACTCCATGTCCGATTTTGTTCACCCTATTTTAACCGGGGGGGGGGGGGGGGCTGATTTTTTTCAGAATCATAAGTGCTAGAGACTTGAAATATGGCACAAGTAACAAACATGATAAGGCAAACAAGATGATTTAATTTGTTTATGTCATATGATTAAGTGCTGACGTCAGCAAATGTTGCTGATTTGGGTGTAAAACCATATGTACTTTGTGCCCCCCCCCCCCTAGTCTGGATAGGGTTAAAAGAACAAACAGGGAAGCGTGGTGAGGTCAAGCAAGCATGGAGTTTTATTGAAGTTATGATACAGGAATGGCCTGGCGTGGCATTTTATTGCAACAACTACGGAATTTCGCAACAGGCCAGTCGTTAAACTAATGCTCGTGCAAAAGTTTACGCTATTCAATTTCTAGAATCTAATTAGGCTTTTTGCTATCTTAAAAATAGACTCAATGTACGATCTATCGTGGACTGCCAAAGTTGCAAAGTTTTTTTTGGCGCACGTGATATGATATTGAGAATTGTCGTTTAATTAATGGTCTTGATATTTTCCAGTAATTGTCATTTGTCTAGAATTGTTTTAATTATTGCTTCAACTTGCTTTGCTTTTGATTTCTTCTTTGTTTAAGGTTTCAAAAGGCAAACAAGGATTTGGGAAAGCTCTTCTCCGCTTAGCTTAGTTAAAATTTGTTCAGTGTTTGGAAGCATTTTGATGCGATTCAATGTTAGCAACAGTTGTCCTTTATCTTGTATGTTCTCTCTAATTGAACCAGCTTCATTCAGTGTGCTTGATAGTTGTTTTAGAGCATCAGATTCCTTTTGCTGCTTATCTTTACCTGCTTTAGGCTTGATACTTTGCACAAGGGACTTGCTTCTTTGGAGGGCAAAAGGTCCATTTGATCTAAAAGCCATCTTTGTTTAGATTTAAGGAACATTGCACAGACTTTCTGAAGCAGCACAGTTTTGGTTGCCTTTGAAAAGCAGCTACCAGCCGTATTATTGATAGGCAACAGCCATTCATGTTGACCTGCAGAGTCAAGTGCCAACTTCTGGAGACAATTAACCACGGCTTCCTTTTTGTTTGCACGTATTTGGGCTTTGAGGATGGCTGATGTGCTTTCATGAAGATGCTTCATAAAAGGAAGAATGCTCATGTCTGCTTCGAACAGGAAAAAACCATTCATTCCTCGGACATCCTTGCCAATATAACTTATAGTAGCTGGTTTCGCTTGAGTTTCTTGCTTTCATGCTCCTGTCCTTGCTTTCAAGTCCTTGCTTTCAAGCTCTAATTAAGGCACATAGCGTGGTGGAATTTTCAGGTGAGCAGATGGCTTGAAATATGAATTTTTAACCTCAACTGTCATTTCAAAACCATCCTTACCTGTCCATTTACTATTGCAGCTATCTACTAGGACATCATCTGGAGATACTAGAGCAAAGGGAAAGTGTGAATATCATCACTTTTGCACTTACCATCTGGATGATGGACATGACATGTTTGCCAGTCCTGTAAAATCAGACTTCCAACCTCAGAAAGTTTGGGAAAAATGACAACAAAATTTTAGTGCAAATGGTTGCCATTGCAGTAGGCTCATTGCTTAATCCATGTTCAAGTGCCTTAATAATATTGTCAGGAAATGGTGCATGAGTAACACCCTTGTGATACTCATACCACTTCTGCTGCTCGCGTTTCAAAGTATCAAACCCATTTATGTCATATAAAGTGCTTTCTGAAACTGGATGGGATTTCTTCAAGTCAAACCACTTGGGAGAACGCTGCTCAAAGAAAACAGACTTTTCATTTGAGTTTATAGGAACATTTGGCAAGGAAATGAAATTGCTCATGTGATTTATACTCACAGTTTCAGAGTTTGTCCAATATTTACCACTTCCTTGGTAGAAAGACAGCTGCTCACAAGCTATGTCAGCAATTGACATGCTGTCATTAATCATTTTTGTCAGTTGTATAACAGTACCATGTAATGACAAAATCGAATGTTTGTACTTCCTTTTTCTTCAGTCTTCCTCTGTTTTTCTTTTAAGCTGCTCTATGACTCTTGTTTTTTCTCTCTAATTTGTCTAAGTTCAGCATTGTTGGAACACAAAATTGAAAAGGATCTTTTCAATGCACTGAAAATCATATTATTATCTGACAATGCATCAGCATCGACCACACTTCAATTGCCTTCTCAATTTCTTCAATATTTGTTACCGGTTTTTTTTTTTTTTTTCGTTCAAAGTCTCAGTTTCTGCACAACCCGAAAGATTGATATCTCCTTGAATCCTCTCTAAAACCAGGACTTACCTTCCTACTATCCCATTATAGACACATAGCAGCAGATGCTGGAGTGCTCTTCACAGCCTGTTCTATTGACTCTTTGAAAATACCTGCATTAAGCCTTTTTGGCATTGAGTCGGTGTATGGACTGAACTTGGGACAACAAATAACAACAATAAAGACTGTTTCACTTGGGACAACAAATACAACTTCAGAATCTTGGGGACAAAAATTACCAGGTCTTGACTTCATTTAAACTACCTGACCTGTGCTCTTGAAACTTGAAAAGTAGCGTATAACGCTTCCACCAAAAATATCCTTGGCTCATTTCCACAGACATTTTGTTTGATGACTATACTCCATTTTGCTGGTATCATTCAAAAGAAACCACTTAGAAGTGTCATCTATGAAGTGGAAGAGCACAGAATTGATAGGGAATTTACCTGTTGAGATGCTTTTAGCAAGATTTAGGAGAACATTTGGCATCCTATCTGCACATTAAATTTTGGAGGCATGAACACAATGCAGAACTGTGTCCACAATGCTGGAAAATCCTCCTGGAAAAGTGTCTACTGTTACATTATCTCTAGACATGTTATTTAGCAGAACAACAATTATGCTGAGTGCAACAAAGGGATGTGTCGTGGAAAGGAAGTTCCAACACTTCATCAATACCTGTGGTTGGTACTTTTTGTGAATCCTGCACCCCAAACTTCCGCAAGGCAACTTTGAATATCAATTCATCAAGCTCACTTAAATTTGAAATGTCAGATGACAAAGACTGCTTTACTTCATTGTAAAGTCGGATGCATTTCATTCTGATGCTAGCATTTGATCTATTGTATCCAGGAAAAACATGGCCAAGATATGCATTGATACAGGTATATATTACTTCATAATGGTTATTTTCAGGACCATTTACAGAACACCTACCTTTGGGGAAAGTTTTACATCCAAGCATTGTGAGTGTTTCTAAACTTCGAGCCTCGAGCCTTCGAGCCTTGTGTTTCGAGCCTGGAGCCGTCGAACCTCGAGCCTTATGTTTCGAGCCTCGAGCCTTCCTTTTGTATATCATGAGCCAACATACCTCAATCATTTAACTTTATCTTAGTATACCCGTATTTCTGTGAGAAACTTAGGCCCAGCGTTGGCAGCCAGTTTCTTAAATTTTAGGCCATTTTTGATACCAGATGTCTCTTTCTTAAATTGTTAATAATAATGCTTAGCCTGCGCACAGACTTTACTATTTTGCGGAGGAGGAAAGGAAAAGGCTCTGTAAAGTCTGCGAAGCGCCGTGAGATTTTGACTTCAGGCAGATTGCGCAACGATCTGTCAATTGTATGTTCATTGTATTCAAGCCAATGAAATGCCAGTTTGAGAATATCAGGACCCAATCCAAATTTGAGTTGGTAGGCACGTGCACAAATACAATAGGACTGACGTCAGAGTTGTTTCCTCATCATTTCCAAGATGGAGGAATGGTACGTAGCTAGTTCTAGGATCAAGTTCTCTTGTTTGCAAAATTTAACTTGGAATGAAGCGGCATTTAAAGAAGGATTGGATTTTGTGTGCCATCGTTTTGGTGTTAAAGGAATTCTTCGTGACCAGGAGACCGTTCTTCAAAAATTCTTTCAAGGAAGGCACGTTTACTTGGCCTTACTTCAGTGCCCCGACGGGGTATGGCAAATCTCTTATCTACCAGTCAATGCCAATAATCGCTGATCATTTGCTCGAGAGACCGCTTTTTACCAGCATAGTCTTGGTTATTTCACCACTAAAAGCTTTAATGTATGATCAAGTGAAGTATCTCAATTCGATCGGGATGAGCGCCGTTGCAATAACTGGGGAGGAAGACGAATCTACCTTGAAGGCCATGCACGAGAATGGAGGTTACAACCTAGTCTTTGCTTCACCGGAATGTATGCTTGCTGTCAAAGGATGGAGAGAATACTTAACATGCGATCATTTCAAGGACAACTTGATTGCTGTTGCTTTTGACGAGGCTCATTGCATAAGTCAATGGTAAGCAAGTTTGAATTGTCTGATAAAATAATGGTAGTTATGAAGTAAAGCCCATACAATACAACCTGTACAAAATACGAGTCAATGGTAAGCAAGTTTGAATTGTCTGATAAAACCAGTCTAATGGTAGTTATGAAGTAAGGCTCTAACAAGCCCATACAATACATGGCTATTACATGGCCTTGTATTTTCATACAGGAAGTACCAAGCACAACATTACTTTTGTTGGTATTCGTCCTTTTAAGTACAAACTTTAGGAAATGAAGCAAACTCAGTGACAAAAAAGAATGCATTCATTGTATTGCTACCCTAAGCTGAATTTGATAAATACCCATGCCAAAATGGGTCATGCGCTTTAGTTATTTTGGTAGTGTTTCTACTGCACTAAAAAGGCTTGTTTTTTCATTGAACTAATGTATTACAAGGAAGAGTGGATTTCTTTCCTCTTTGATTGATGTATCATTATGTTTTGTACTCTACCCCCTCCCCCAAAAGATAATTTGCTTTTTGTATCTACTTTGTTTTTGTTTGTTTGTCTGTCTCATATTTTATATGTCTTGATTTTCTGTTTTCCAGGGGTTATGGCACAGCAAAGAGTTCACCTTTCCGAAAATGGTACCGCAACCTGTTTGAACTTCGCTCATTGTTAGATTCCAGTGTGCGGCTTGCCATATTCACTGCAACAGCCACCACAATCACCAAAACAAGAATATTTGAAACATTGGGTTTATATTCAATGGATACATTCTGTTTGGAAGAAAGTCCTTTGAAGAACAACATCAAATTTGCTGTAACTTTTATTGGAAATGACATAACCCTGGAAAATATATTGATGCATAGTGTAAATCAACTGCTTTTAAAAAGGGAATCAGCAGATCGACTCTTGATTTACTGCCATTCAAGGACACAGTGTGCCTTGATATGGCAAATATTTGCAAGCAAACTTGGCAGCAACTTCTATTTGCATGAAAAGAAAGATGCGAAGCATCGATTGGTAGAAATGTTCCATGCACCACACCACTTCAGATTAAAAATCATATAATTGATCATGCGACACAAGAGAGCAGCCATCTTCGAGTTATTATATGCACAGTTGCATTTGGATGGGTGTAAACTGTGCTGGGTTCAACCAAGTGATACATTTTGTACCCTCTAGAAACATAGAGGCATATCTACAAGAATGTGGCAGAGCAGGACGCAATGGCAAGCTAAGTGTTTGTCATCTTCTGTATAACAGCCTTTTAACAAGCCGAAGTGATGATGACATAAAATAGTACGTCTATCAAACAGGATGCAGAAGGGTAGCAATTGGAAAATGGTTTGGTAAAACCCCATATGACCAGGTTGATTGCCCATGTTGTGATGTCTGTGCTGCTAAATGTGAATGCGACGTGAATAAAAGTTGCCAGCAGTTGTTGCAGTTTCAAATTGCTGAGTAGGAAATAGCAGATTTACCTACAAGGAAAGTGACCAGATGTCAGCTTGAATCATTGCAAGATTGCCTCAGTTTATATTTGACGAAGAGACGATCTTATACTGCAGATGAGAAAGTTTTGTCTTGTTATGGGTCAGATTTTGAATTCAATGAAATGCAAGTCAATCAAGTAATAAAAAACTGTCAGTATTTTTTCTCAATTGAGGATGTAATGCACAAAGTTGAAATTTGGAGAAATATTGATGCACAAAATATTTTGTGCACGATTGCTTCGGTTTTTCAAGATATTGATATTGGAAACAAGGAGATTAATTTGAATTTTGGTTTGGATGACGATATTAATGAAGAGATACCAACAGAGTGGAAAGATATCCGAATGGAGAATGATGATTCATACATGGGTTTACCAACAGATAGTGGCTTTTTGGCAGAGATAGATAGTTTACTAGACTCTGTGAACACTACTCACAATAATCCAACTGAAGTTTCTGAAATTCTAGACTCATCATCAAGTTTTCTAGTTAGTGATATGTGTGACATTCAGGGTTTTGATGCCTAATGAAATTATAACTTTTGAACCTGAACTGTCTAGAACCCCTAAAACATTTAGATCACTCACAAAAAGACATACCATACAGAACAGGCCTGACTTAAGAGTTCTTGCACAATTTAAGGAATTCTTTCTTGAAATTCTTAAGAGTTCTTGTCATGTCAATGTGTGTGAGGCCTGTTCTGTATGGTATGTCTTTTTTTAATGTGCACAAGCCTGGCACTGTTCAGAATGTTCAGGCTACTTTTGAGCCAGTGGAATACTCTTAAGTAGGTAGAAACATAATCAGGAAAATTAGACTGGCAAGAAACCAGCCTAGAAACATATCGAAATCACATGCAACACATACAGTATGTATACAGAACAAGTTATAATATATTGAAAAATTTCAAGTTTGTCAAATTTTAAAAACTGCAAGAAGCCAATGAGATGAATAAATTAATCTCAATTGATTTTTACAACAACAAAAAATGGTATGTCTCATTACAAACGCCATACTATCTGGCAGTTACTTGTCCAATGATCCTTTTCTTGTGTTCATTAATCCATGAATAAAAGTCATGTATGGAAAAGTCTTCCAAAAGAGACCTTTTGCATGAAGGAAATGACTTGTATGATCTGCCTGGGGTGTATTCCATCGCTTTCTGTGACACTAGTTCTGCAATTAGTTCTGCAATTAGTTCTGCAACTAGTTCTGTCCAGTGCCTTTTTATTTGTAGCATTGAAACCTAACTTCCTCATGATAGTTTTGATGAGGAGATTGTTTTGCTCGAGGGCCATGTCTAAGGGAATATTACCTCCCTGTCCTCTTCTTGCTTTATGAAATCTGTTCCATATTAGTCTGTGGGCATCTCTTTCTGGCAACAGCGCATGGGTTTGCAGCAGCAGATACAACCCCTCAACTGCATATTTCCTACTGGCAGCTCCATCTTTCTTGAGGTATAGCAGCATGAATTTCATTGAGCTGAATCATGCCAAATTCTAAAAGGGAACACTGATAATTCATCAAATCATCATTGACAAGATCTTTTTGATCTTGTTGGTCTTGTTGACTGTGAAAGCCATGTATTTTCTCATGCTCCTTACGGATTTTTCCATCATACCTAAAAGTCTTGTCACAGGTCGAAAATCTGCACTTGTAACGACCATCACTTGTTTTGGGGTTACACTCATTGAGCCAATCATTGTATTTCTGTTGCAGTGCAATAGATTTCAAGGCTTTCTCATTCATAACGAAAGTATCCACCACTTCATTTGAAAGATTGTCGAGGAAACATTTCTTGTCGTATGTAGTTTCCAAATTAGAGGGTAGCTTTGTTTTGCTTGGTGTGCCTCTCAGTGTTTGCAAGCCCAAAATGCTCATAGCTGCAACAACTATCCGAGCTTCAATCTCCATAAAGAAGAACTGCTTACATGCACTGTACTTCTTCTTCACCTCAGTTGAAAGGTTTCTGCGATTGACTAGCAGCTTATCTGAAAAAATGGTACATTTATCTCCAGAAGCTTTTGGATTGTAGAAGTGGTCAAAGCCAACCTGTGGACAAAAATGGAATTGGTATTGAGAATCATAAGAAACTAGGTGCCAAATATTTATTTTTGTAATATTCATAGTAAGCTAACAAAAATTTCGTGATGTTGGTTTAAAGCTGCCTGAAGAAAATGCTCTCTTAAAATGTGTTTTTAATGGAAATATGTTTTCCTCCCCAAAACTTTGTCAGAAAACTTTCTGTGGGGTCATTAAAGGGTCTGGAAAACCTTTAACAGTCTTTCATATCTCTCAAGGTTCTTAAAATAGGGTCTGCGCATGGGTACTATGGTGTGTAATCTGGGGTAAACTGGGTAGCATTGATTGCCAAACAATATAGACGAAGGTGTGACTAAAGATTTTAGCAAAATTAAGGCAAATTTACCCCATTAGATTTTTACCCCATTAGACCCTACAGTGCTTGTCATGCAAGGCAAATAACTGTATTATATGATACGGAACCATGATAGATGAACCAATGTCAGTTGCAGCTTGGCACATCTATAAATACCAACACACAAAAATGCCTAAATGATCAAAATTTCAAAATACTTACTTGCAAAAATTTCATTTGAGCATGAAAATCTGCAACCTCCATATGGATCCCATCTAAACTTTCTTCTGCAGTAAATCCATTAGTTACATGAAGCAAGCAATTAACACCCCTTTCAATGCTTAACTGGTCAGCAACAAGGCCTTGCTCGCCAAATACTTTGTCATTGGAAACAGTGGCAAAGGGTACATATTTTGGGTGCAACTCTTGAAGTACCTTTTGAATTCCATCACTATCATTTTCATTTTCACGAATGATTCCAAGTAGCATCTACGATATAATTAACAGCACATTACTACACAGTATATTTGTGTTATTAAGACCCAACAGCTTATTCATGCTGTATCTGCCAGGGTCCCAAGAAACTTGATAATAACTTGAAAATTAAGTTATTCCATACTATCGTTTGAATTTAGGAGAATTATATCTCAGCCTGAGGGATCTGCAGTTATTCATCTTTTCATCAAATGAAAATCAAGGGACCAAACTTTGGGTGACACAGTATCAGATATTTAAGTGGAACAAGCTATTGCATGCAGCCTGTTGAGTAATTCGGAGAAGTTTATGATAAACAATACAGTATATAGTCTAAATCTGTACAGTATATTTTGTCAATTGTTGGTTTGGCTTTTAATTTTCATCTCATGTTTCACCTTTTTTGTTAGATTTTAGATCCAATGTTCAAATTTTGTATGATGGAAACTGCTTTACAATCTAAAACTATTAACTGTAGCTCACTTTTTCAGTAGGTTTGACTGTTTCCTTGCTATAATGATGTGGAATATGCTTGACAGCAACATCATCCAAAAATCTCAGGCAATCAATATGTTTTGTCAAGACACGAGAAACAAGTGTAGCATAGTTGCTTCTTTGGGTTTCACGCTCTCTTTTGCTGGGCAGAAATTTTGCATTATCCATATTTGTTATAGATTCAGTCTGGTTTGGTTTGTTGATGGGCAAATGATTTCCACTGATACGATTTTCAGTTGCCATAACAGACACCCAATGCAGGTCCTGATTTTGGTTATCTTCTGATGTCTGGTGTGGTTGGATGTACATGTCAAGATTATCAAATACTATTTTCCTGCCAGCATCATCACCACAATCATCTTCATCATCAATCTTTTCTATTTCTGAAATAAATTGTACAGGGTAGAATAGATATATAATAGATACTATACTGGGTGAGTCAGAAAAAAGAATTCCCATTGGCAAGGTCACGGCTCCTGGATATCAAGACAATAATATTGGCAAATATATAGTTTAATGGTAAGAAATGTTCAAATCTACTCTAAAATTTACCTGACTGAAATTGGCCACTCCATTCTGAAATTATGTGGGATATTCTCAAGAAAGTGGCCCTCCAAGTGGGAATTTTTTGTCTGACTCACCCGGTATATTCTTTTCTGTTAATTTTTATGTTTAAAATAGAATAAAGGCACAACTATATGACAACATGGATGGAATGTTTTGTAGCCCAAATATTTTATGCCAACATACTGTACAGCACATTACACCATATGCACACAGGATGAATTATAAATATTTGCTGACAAACTAATTGTGAATTTTACATGCAAATACTGCTTATTTTTCCATGCTCATTTACAGCTTTTGTTTATTGATCCTGTCTAACCCTATCAGAATGTAAAGCATTATATTTTGGAATATGGATTTTCTAAAGGCTGGTGTCCTATAGTGACTCCAAAACTTCATATATCTAAAACAACATTAATGTGCCTACTCTAAGTCCTGGTTGACACGTAATGTTGTGCATACTTTCCTTGTTTCTTGTTTCATATTAGTGGTTTCTTCAGTAGCTGTTACTGTTATCAAAAAGTGCTGTTGGTTTTTTAGCTAAAAAAATTTCTGAATAAGAATAATGTCACAATTTTCATTCTTGCCATTTCATGTTGTTATGTTGTGTACAGCAAAAGGGAAACAAACTAAACATTAAATTATGAAAATACGGAAGCTCCTTGTGCCATATTTTCTTGATGCAGTAACACATGCTTTGGAACTGTATACTTTATCTCAAGCAACATTCTAACCTGCAGTTCACACAAAAAAACCTACCAGGTATTATATTCGCATCAGTTTTATCTAAACTCTCAACAGGCTTGCAACTATCCATTTTTGCTAAATTTTCTTTAATACTCTTCATCCTTTTATTCCATTTCACCACAAATTCATCAGATTCCACATCAACCATATCAGTATTCCTTTCAAAATTTCGGTACACTTTCATTTTTTCGTAATCTACTATTTGGTTCCCTTCATTCTTTTCTTCCTCCTTGGTTTCAGCTGAACTGGAAACTGTGGCACCTGGGGTTATCTGTACTAATCTTCTTGACTCTTTCTCAACCCGTTTCAAGATTGGTTTGTCGTGATCTTCACCGAATTGATCCAATTTTTTGTACATGAAGGTGTGTGAAGTGGTTAAACGTAAATTTTTCAGACGAACCAATGTTGTCTGCAAAGGAAATTAGATCATTTATATTTTATAACTTCATTTCAGTATTTGATGACTGAAGAATCTATATTTTAAAAAGATATGTGAATTTTCAAAATTTTTTCTTGGTTTGTGGAAGATTTCAGGAAAGATTTGCAAAAATATCATTCACCTGCTCTAGAATAAACCCCAAATGAGGCCCTTCTCAAATAACCCCTGGAGGAAAAAAGTTTGTTTAATTTCAAATCCACGTCTCACAACCAAATTTAAGCAAGAGCAAGATATTTATCAACAAAAATATATACAGTACACACCATCAATCCTGAATGCTGGATTATGACCGTAATCAACAACTGAACAGCAGTCATGTATGATGAGCGATTTTTTAATAAAACAGCTGCAGCCATCGTAGTAGCAGGTAACCATTTGCTTTCATCAGCATCTTCTTTTGATCTTGGAACTGAAGCCGCTTTGAGAACTGCTTTCAATATGGGTGCTTTTTGTTCAAGTTCTTGCTCAACCATTCCAAGAGAAAACTGCAACATCTTTTCTTTACTTGTTTGCCTCAAGCAACTTGGCACTTTCCTGGAACAGAGACATGTGCACTCCTTTTTGAACCTCTTTTTTCAAGACGGCAAGTAATGCGTTTCTCAGCCCTTCACTTTTCCAAGCGCAATTTGCTTGAAACTCCCATTAATCAGCGATTTGCCAAGAGGAATCAGATCATCCGACAATGTGCGAGTCTTTACTCCTGAAGGCCAATTCACAATCAATTTGACGGGAACTTGTTCTGATGGAATTCTTTTAGTTGTTGCTGCTTTTTGTTTTAATGGCGTTGACTGTGACTGTGGTTGAACAGAGAAAGCCTCATGTGCAGATAATTCTCCATAATCTTCCACAGGTTCTTTTTCTGTGAGCAAAGTCTTCTTTGGTTTTACGCTGATCTCGTCTACGAATCTAAATTTGACCAGCTTTCCCGCTGATGACGCTGTTGTCCTGTACAACGACACTATCTTTTCATTTATCATCTTTAGGCCCTCCTTCAGATTCTTTCGTTTCTTTAACATGTCCACACACTTTCGGCAAATGTATTTATTTAAAGGCTCAACTACAACAATTTCTAGGTTAAGTAGCTCTGATTTTGGATCAAAAGCACCTGATCCTTCCACGAGATTTCTGTCGCACTTCAATGTTGTTTCCGCATTGCACAGAGTGCACAGACTGTCCGACATTTTGAAACACGAATCTTTAGTTTTTGCGCAGCAACATTGTTTCGCAATATGACCGTTGCTGCGTGGGAGGTTTCTTTCAGCCTGAAGTCAAAATCTCACGGCGCTTCGCAGACTTTACAGAGCCTTTTCCTTTCCTCCTCCGCAAAATAGTAAAGTCTGTGCGCAGGCTATCAATTTCATGATCAAAATATAGTTGTCTAGGGTATTGTTAGATTTCTGTGTTCTTAGTTGATATTTACCTTCATTAAAACACATCGCCTCATTTGTTATTGTGTTTGATCCAGTCTGGCAATATGTAGCCTGCAATACAAGGCTCAAAGGCTCGAGGCTCGAAACAGGAGGCTCGAAACACAAGGTTCGAAGGCTTGAAGGCTTGACATATAGAATACTCAGCATTGCCAAGCCACTCAAACGGTGTTTTACCATCAGAATTAGAATGTATTTTTTCAATTGTACTTGTGTGAGTACCTATTTCTGTGACTGAACTAGCCGAAGATTCAATTGATATCTTTGCACTTGCAGGAATTTCACATCTCAATTTAGACATTTTTACACTTCTGTCTGACTGTTTCCTGGCAAAGATACTTACAATTTTTGCATCATTTTCAAGGTAAAATTTTGAAAAGCTATCATGAAAAGATGTTTCAATACTCTGACAAGAATCAAAATCATTTTCAAGTTGGTTTACATAGCATGGTGTGTAACTCACCTTGCACTCTTTATCAAGAGCAGATGTTGTGAATAGTGCCCTTTTTGCAGATTTCCACCAACCTCTTTTTGTACCCTATACTTGCCCCGTGCTTCCTTGCACATTCTGTACTCTTGGCAGCATTGACGTTTTCTTCAATATTTAGCTTAGGGGAAATTGTTGGGCATTCTACATATTTGCTTGTTTGCTTCTTAGAGGGAGCTGATGTACTGAGATCAGAATTTGAGAAAGACTCGCCTGAACTGGCCATAAGAAATTCAACAGTCAAATCACCAAAAAATTAAGAAACTCCAGTACTGGGAAAATATTGATTAAGAAACTATTTAATTTGATAAAGGAGGTCCCTAACATATTTTACTGTGTTTTACTCGTTTCCTGTATAATGTTACTCAAAAAGTACTTGAGCAATGTCCAAACATTGGAAATGCTTCATGAGGGCATAGGTAGTAAACATGAAGATTGTTACAGAACCTCTAAGAAATGTGTAAGAAACTTTCAGTACTGAGCAAAATTCTTTGTTTCTTATTTCCCGGATCGTAATTTCTTGGATCTTAATATCTCTGATCTTAATTTTCTCGGATCTTAATATATCCGATCTTAATTTCTCGGATCATGAACCTTGGATCTTGGACCCTTGACTCTTGAATTATACCATCCCCAAAGAGGGTGCAAGTGGAATCTGGTTTTACCAAAAAGGTCTCCAATCATCGACGACTTTATTTTGCAGTCCAGCAGGTCAAGTAATCTGCGGGTCAAACACGAAAGCAAACATGCGGGTACCCATCAGGGCCAAGGGCCCAATACAAAGATGTATGTGTGGTGTTTGGTATTTTAGGCCTTGAAATGGTCAAAGGCCAATCCCTTGGATGATTCGATCTCTGCTTGAACCATCACATATTTTTCAAATGTTTTGACAAGCTTTTGTTTCAATATCTTTCAATCATGGGATCCATATTCGTGTGTGGCATTGAATTGCTTTGTGCCAAAGAATGTCTTGCTGTTCAAATCGTGAACAAAGCCAATCTAAAAATGCAGTGGGCGTATAGATTGATTACATGAGTCTCAGTTTTCCGCACTGAATTGGATGATGAAGTGAAGTATAAACATCAGATTGAAAATATTGAACGAAGACAAGGAATCTATGTTGAATGATTGCGAATCGCGACTGATTCGTTAATTTCAATGGTTGAGTTGCTGGAACATTTTAGATGGATTTGGAAATTCTCTTGATATTGTTTGATAAAATTGGTTGATAAATTTGGTTGATAAATTTGGTTGATAACGTTGCGAGGATACATGAACTAACTATTATTCAGCACATTTGATTATTCATTTCTCAATTCTAGACCATGTGCCTTGTAAGTATTTGCAGGGGGAGGAGACATTCTTAATCTCGATTTGGTGGCTCCCAAAATCAAATAATAATAATTTGAACATAATCTGAAACTGAAAGTAGGTAGGGAGACTAATTCAAACATAGTCATTCAGCTTTGGCAAGGTGTACCTGCAGCTTTGGCAAGGGTAAAATGCTGAAGGGGCTCTATCAAAGATTTCAGAAGTTTGCAAACTCCCATACAACGTCTTACGAAGAAAATATTTTCTGATTAATACATCAAGTGACCGATTTCGATGGGGAAAGGCTTATGATCTAAGTTAGACCTCTGGCTGCAAGAAAAAATTTAATTCGCTCCGATCGGGTTGCTGAGTGCGACGTCACAATCCGCCAAACACCCCACATTTTTTCTGACTCACCCGGTATATAAATTGTTTTTGAAAGTAATATTTGTCTTTGAAAGAAAGATAACCTGAATCGAGCGATATTTCAACAGATTTTGATGATGAATTTTCGAAAGTGCACAATAGTGATCCAGCCGCTCCAATGCTACTCGATTGATGATATTTGCTGCATCATCGCGAGCTTGCTAGCTTTTCGTCGTAGTACATACAGTACGAGTACGAGAACGAGAACGAGTACGAGTATAGTAGCTATGCGGTAGCATAGACGAAATGTGTAGAAATAACGCTCGATCATTCAAGGCTCTTGATCATTCACGTATTCCGTAGAATAGCGCTGATGCACAGATAGATCTATTTCACCGATCGATTTCACCTACTATTTAACCTACTATTATAACTACACAGTAGCTAGAGCAGCAGATCGAGGTACGGATCGGATTGAGACACACACACACGTTTCCTTTCTGAATTACTTAGAAACTTGATGCAAAGAAACTTAATTAGTATACTGTATAATATATACTATTCAAAAACATAGGGCTCAAATCTTTAAAACGGTTGGTGTAAAATTCTATTGCAGTTTTCTTTGAAATAAATGAATGGCTTGGAAGGAACTTAGAGTTTTTTACTGAAAATCTACCGTGGCAATTTATTGAAATCTTCCTTGGTTTGTAGTTTCAAGATGGCAGCATTTATTAAATTTGAGGTTATGACGCCATCAAATCTTTAAATCCTAAACTAGAAAAGCTACAGATGTATTTCTGCTTGCCACCATGTTGTAGGCCTTCATAAACTATTGTTTTCTTTCAGGTTACATAATGTTTCCTCTCTTAGTTTAGGATTTACGATGATTCAAATTTTTTCAAAATTTTCCATGAATTTTCCATAATCGTTCCATAATTTAGTTCACCAAACAAGTTTCAAGAAAAATGAGTTTGAAATTCAACATTGTGTTCAAAGTTGACTTAATTGTCAAGAATGATCAACAAAGCAACAAAACCATGTCAATAATCAGCTCATATCTAGGGTTGTTTTATTCAACTGTTATCTAAGGTAGTTTATTTTAATTTTATTTACTATTTCTAGCCTGTACATTCAAGGAAGCAGAATCCTAGGTTGTTCCTTCTGTTGGTTGTTTCTTTTGTTCATGGGCACTCTTTTTGTATTTTATAGTCTACTGATATCCTTCTTACTGGATGACTTTTGGGGGAAATTGCCTGGATCTATCCCAAATAGCTGGCAGACAGTGTGATTGAATGAAGCACCCAAATTGAACTAGCATACAGAAAATTCTATTGCTGTTTTGACTGCCTGCTTACCTGCAAATGTGGCTTTGGGGCATATTTGCAAAATCAAGAGATGCAGGGGCTCATCAATAGGATTTTGTGTCCTAGTTCTGATCATATTCATGGTAGTTTACAACTCCACAGCATATTAAAATCAAAGTTACCGGGCCCGCACCATCTGCTCCATTTGAAATTACGACAACATTTCGCTTCCTTAGTTCTCTTACAATGAACTCCCATCATTGCTCAATCTCTTTATGGCTATATTTTGAGTCTGAGCCAACAACCAAACGGACGAATGATGGTGCTTCAGGGGAAACTGGTTTTGCCACTTTGTAATGGGCATAGGAGACATCAGTTGCAGACTTGTATGCAGTCTCAATTTCTTCAAATGTTTCGAAATGAATGCATCTGGAATCGGAATTCCATCCTTGATCGGAAGCAAGGAGCCAACAAAACGTCCAATTGCAGGGCCATACTCAACCTTCTTTAATAACCTGGTGTCATTGTGAAATAAGGGAATAAAGCCTCATGCTGAGGAAAATGTTTGAATAGAAGTTCAATCAAATTCGTCAATTTTGTCCTGAAAAGACATCTTTTTTCTGCTTCAAAAGTTTTCAAAAGTTAGCATTGCATCTGTCTCATAAAAGAAAGCAATCTTGCCAAATAGTTTGTTTGGGCGTGAAAAATCAATTAGTTCTTCCAATCTTCATTACTTTAATGAAATGCATTTTGTATAACCTTTCTTCAAATTACGAAACAAGAAATCAGATATAACAAAAGGGAAAATTATCCATTTATAAGATCCTTAAAAATGCTTGTTTGTGCTTGGCCCTTTTGCAGGTGCACTTTGATTGAAGAAAGGTAGCATTTATGGATAAATTGGATTTAACGCCAAGACAATTGCGTATTTAGATTAATCCCCAGTACTCTGTCTAAGCAGGATACCCTCCCTATGTTCCAGTCTTCTGTCTCTGCAGAATAACCCCCTCGCCCCAGTCCTCCTCTCTTCCTTGTGCTTTCAGATTGTGGAAATTGGCCTCAGTTGCACACACGTTATTACTTCTTCTGCTATTCTTCGGCCGTTCTGTTCATATATCGTACATCTCATCATAGCCATGTTGTCAAAATTGAAGAGCGCATCTATATCGAAGCAGCCAGTATCCAATCGTATTGAAAGAGTCGTTGACCCACAACGTACTTTGACCGAATGGCGTGAGATGAAGAAGAATAATTTGGTTGCCATTTCAACCCATTACCACCTGCCATCAGAAGGCATGAAGAAGGTCTTGGCACACACACTTTTCACCATTTCAGAGCTGCTACGTCTTCGCCAGTTGATGGGTCACCAGGAAAAGTGCCTTCTTCGCCAGCATTTAGTTTCGTTCGCCAGGGCCCCAGTCCCAGAGCCATGCCACCACCACAACAGCAACAGATGGGACAGGAAGCTTTGCATTTTCCCCCATAAATGTAGCACATAGGGATGCGGCCGTAACCACCCAAGAAAATTTTGCCCAGCAGCTCCTAAATGAATTTCATAAATTACCATCATCAGCACCTTCACCAATAAACACGTCTGCATTAGCATCTGAGCTCACTAACCATCCTAACGAACAATTTGGTGTAGAACTTTTAAACTCGTTTGCATCTGGCTTTTATATAGGTTACAAAGGTCCAGAATTTATGCAACTATCGCCCAACCTGAAATCTGCTACTGACTGTCCAGAAGCAATATTTTCTTGCATTATCAAGGAATTAAGGTTGCAACGTATTGCTTGTCCTTTACAACAAATTCCTCTGGCTAATTTCCGCCCTTCTCCCATTGGCACAGTTCCCAAAAAAGATGGAACATTTCACATGGTTACTGACCTTTCTTCTCCAACAGGCACATCCATTAATTATTGTATTTCAGCTGAAGAGTTGACAGTTTCTTTCACAGGTTCTAATGCTGTAGTTAACATTGTTGCAAATCTGGGGCCTGATGCTCAGATGGGCAAACTTGATGTGAAGAGTGCTTTTCGTAATTGCCCAGTCCATCAGGAAGATTGGCACTTTTTTCACAAGATGGCTGCACTGACAGGCGTGCTTGTTGTGGCTCTGTGAAAACATTCGCTTGTTGTGATTGGGAGAATTTCCAGGAGGATGATAAGTCAAGAAATTAAGAAGTATGCTTTATGAAATGTCATGTCGCAAAATTAAGAAATTGCAAATTGAAAATAGATGGTTAGTCAGCGAAAAGTGTCTTGAAGGAGGTGGCCTAAATCTGAGCACTACCTGAATGGTTTATCGTTCAACAAGGGCAGCAAAAGCACGAGGCATGGATGAAGTCACACTGAAACAAATCATAGCTGAAGCTATCACATGGCTACCTGACAAAGATTATATCACAGAATTAGTGGAGAATCTCGAAAAGAAAATCAATCAGAACATACAAACTGAAATTGAAAAAGCAGTGAACCTGCTTTGCAACAATATTGAAATTCTTGAACGGAAAATTGCGGTATATGATGCTCACTTCGCAGGCTTGGAGCGGCGACTTGAAGAAACTGCTTATTCTTCACCTGCAATAGTTATATCATATGTTAGTTTTTACAATGTGTTTATGTACTCTCTCTTCTCATGTCATAATTCATGCCTGTTCTCTTTGTTTATAGATGAATCGTTATACTTAAAAAAACTACAGGGGTGACATATTTCAACCACTTCCCAAAGAACTTCATGGTTCCTTACGGTGCCCAAAAGCCACTGCCACCAGATGACAAAGTTTTTGAAAGGCTACGTCCTGAAGAGTGCGAGTGGCTTCACCGTCCCCACACAGGGATGAGTGAATTGGGCAGCACCCTGAACGAAAATGTGCAAATCTTACAACAAGATGTAACGTTTTTGGACCAGCAGAAGGCAGCCACCTTATTCAGGGTGTTGAGCCCCTTGGTACTCTGCTAAAGAAGTTCCACCGCGACTACCAGGGGCCCAACACCGATGCCAACAAGCGTGTTGCTGCCCTTGCCATAATCAACCCAACGCCAGAATTGAAAGCACAGATGCTGCAGGACATTGAGGTTGGCAGAGCACTATTCTCGATAGGTATTAATTAAATGATAGCCAATCGCCTCTTTTCAACTCCAGAAACCTTCGCCGACCTCATGACCTTTGCGCCAAATCCAGACCCTGCCTTTAAAACATCGAAGAATATCCTAGGTTTAGTGCCTTTGCTACACATCCCAAAGCACGGAAAGGCTCCGCAGGCAGCAGCAACGTCCGTAGATCACCTGGTTGCTGCGCTGACTGGTGCACCTCCACCTGCACCTGCAACTCTAGCCGCACCTGCCTATGCACCTCCATATCAGCCTCCACCTCCAAATGCACCTACAAAAGCAGCCCAAGCACCACAGCCACACCTACACGGACTGCACTATGTACCTGCACAGCGATATGTTTACCCACAACCCACAGCTTACAATCCTCCACAAGTAACCCCACAACCACTGGAAATCGATGTTCAAGATCCACTGAGTCTCCTCCTGGCCACTGCACCTCCACCTACCCCTCGTCAACAACATGCGCCAGCTCAGACAAGAATCATTGCACCACCCTCCAATGTTGCCTCTCCCATACAACAGCACACACACAATACACCATTTTCACCGTCAGCACCTGCGATTCCAACTACCCCAGTGACATCAACATCCACATTCCTCCCACACACAGCCATTACAAACATAGCATCACCACGAGAAACCATGTTCCTTCCAACCTATACCGACATTGCATCCACATTCCATAACGTGCCCACCATCACCACAAGTCCATCTCTTCCACATTCTCCACTCACACAGTTCTTCCATCATTCCTCTGACAGTAACTGCCTACCTCCATCTCCGCCTCCACCTCCACCACCAGCAAGACATACACCAAAAAATCCAAGAACGTCCCTGCACCACAAGAAAACACACAAGTAGCAACATCAACAGCCACCCATACCAAGAAAAAAGGAAGTACGCGACCAACCCACCACAAGCACCTGCAACAGCACCGCCCATCCCCACAATTCCAGAAAAACCCCCTGAAAAAGAAGAAGAGCAAAAAGAACTGAAAAACGTTTCATACACTGATAAACTGATACATTTTTATAAACTGCATTTGATCACATTTAATTACACTCACATTTACATTTTCTATTTCATGCACTTTCACTGTTAACTATATCCTTGTTTGTCTTCTTTTGCACTTCCTGCTAATGTGCTACATTTCCAACTGCGGGTAGTTCAAGAACAACCAGGGTGGGCGGGAGGGAGTGAAGCATAGTGATCATCTAATGAGAATGGTTAAAATTATTTGTCAATGTACATCAAACGCATTTGTGATAATTTTATGTTAGTGAAATTTAATTCTATCCACTTATCTACAGTCTACATTTTGTATTAATACGTTTTTAATTATTTTCAGATGAATTACCAATGGACGCCAGGGAAGACAAAAGGTGTGTCCTTTTTTAATCACTTTCCCAAATACTTCCTTCGTCCCTATGCTGCTGCAGAGCCTGCACCATCAGTCAAGACCATATTTGGAAGATTGACACCTGAGGTCTGCGAGTGGTAGAGGAGACCAGAGACTGCAATTTCAGAGTTGTACACTACATTGATAGAGAACAGAGCGTGTTTAGAACAGGACCAGGAACTACTGGATCCTCACAAAATTCAGGTCCTCCTGACCGAGCTACTACCTATAACAAACATGCTGGCGAAATTGCACAAGGACAGAACAGTCGTAAAAAGTGATGATGACAGCAGGGAAGTGATACTAAATATGATTAATACGTCACCCCATCTTATGACCACCCTAAAAGCATGTGTACACGTTGGTGGAGCCCTGTTCACTACAGGGATCCAGTACCTCGTTGCACATGCTCAATTCACCAATCCTGAGAGATTGGCAGCTAATATGACATTTGTGCCATTTCCAGACCCCCCTTTCAAACGCACAAAGGAGTACGAGGATCTGTTCCCGCTGCTATACATAAACAAAGGAGGTGCTCCTGCACATGAACGGGAGAATACAGAGCAGATGCAGCAACTGCGACAACGCCTCCTACGACGTCCAGCAGGAGAACAAGATTATGCACGAGCACATGCACCAGAGCTTTGCCTCCATGCAGCACTGCACATGCCAGCACCACTGTCTATGGACGAAGAGCGTCATTAGGAAGAGCAACAAACATTAAGACGACTTTTGTTATAAGCACGTAACTTCTCTTAAAAACCACCCTTCGCTTGCACAAGGCGAGAGTTTCCCCTACTAGTTTTGGAGAAACCTTTGCGGCTAGGTTTGTTTTGAATTACTGGTTGAGAGAATTTCCTTTGTCTACAATCGCTAATCGCTTTGAATTGAGGTGTCAATCAAACGCACAGTTGCTATTGTATTGCAAAATCTGCCCTTGTTTATAGGAAGAATAAATCAAGGGGAACGTAATTGGAACTCGTGCACCTTCACGTTTAAGACAACATGTACCTGCTGCACGACGTACATGCATGCAAGCCCCAGTATCCCCCAGCAGGAAAGCGAGGAGGAATACCCGCAGCCAATCATACGTCATCGTCACCGTTCTAGTAGCAGAGAAAGTAGTCAATTACGTCAACCTCAACATCATGCATTTGAACCTCTACATCATACATCACCACAAACAGTTCAGAAGCACCCAGAGAAAGATGGTATTCCTGCGTACAAAAGAATGCGGGCCATTTTTTTTTTTATATACTGAATCTAAAAATTTTTACAAAGACGAATTACCTACGACACTACTTACATAACACTTTACCACACTACAAAGACGATACCCCTAGGAGCAAAATATCATGACTACGCCGGGGCCATGCCATAGAAGACATAAAACTAAACTAAAATTAAAGATACGGTTACAAAAAGCTACATACAAACCAATTTACCGATGACTAAAGAAAGAAACTTGTTTTGCAGTAGATGTCGAGCTACGAATCCGAGAATGTTGGGAAACAGGGACCCCAACCGAGAGATACCAACGACAACAACAGCCGTCGTTGCTCCCTCATCCAGTGAACCACCGGCCAATTCAGGACACACAAACAAACGTGCCTCAGTGGGAAGGCATTCAGTATGCCAGCAGCTATGAAAAGGAACGCAGTTTAACACCACCAGCATTGCCAAAACAGCATCGCACACGGAAACGTGTGCTTTCTGATAACTCGAATGATGAGTGGCTTAATTGCCACTGACGAAGAAGAGTACATATGTAGAAAGTCCAGCAATTTCCCCTAAGCTAAATATTGAAGAAAATCTCAATGCTGTCAAGAGTACAGTATGCTCAAGGGGCAAGTATAGGGTACAAAAAAAAAGGTTGGTGGAAATCTGCAAAAAGGGCACTGTTCACAACATCTGCTCTTGATGGAGAGTGCAAGGTGAGTTCCACACCATACTATGTAAACCAACTTGAAAATTATTCTGATTCTTGTCAGAGTATTAAAACTTCTTCTGATGGTAGCTTTTCAACATTTGACCCTGAAAATGATGCAGCAATTGTAAGTATCTTTGCCAGGAAACAGTCAGACTGAAGGGTAAAAATGTCCAAATTGAGATGTGAAATTCCTGCTTGTGCAAAGATATCAATTGAATATTTGGCTAGTTCAGTCACAGAAAAAGGTACCCAGACAAATACAATTGAAAAAAATACATTGCAACAGAATGAGTAGACAGAGCAAGTTCAAACTGCAGATGTGCGATATAACTGGTCTGATTTTGAGGCAAAACACCTTTTGAGTGGCTTGATGATGCTTGGGTGTAAAACTTTCCCCAAAGGTAGATGTCCTGTAAATGTTACTGAATGTAACAATTATGAAGTAATATATACATGTATCAATGCATATCTTGGCCATGTTGTTCCTAGATACAATAGATCAAATGCTAGCATCAGAATGAAATGCATCCGACTTTACAATGAAGTAAAGCAGTCTTTGTCATCTGACATTTCAAATTTAAGTGAGCTTGATGAATTGATATTCAAAGTTTCCTTGCATAAGTTTGGGGTGCAGGATTCACAAAAAGTACCAACCAAAGGTATTGATGAAGTGTGGAACTTCCTTTTCACAACACATCCCTCTGTTGCACACTTTTTCTGGAGGATTTTCCAGCATTGTTGACACAGTTCTGCATTGTGTTTGTGCATCCAAAATTTTATGTGCAGAGAGGATGCCAAATGTTCTCCTAAATCTTGCTAAAGGCATCTCAACAGGTAAATTCCCTATAAATTCTGTGCTCTTCCACTTCATAGATAACAATACTAAGTGGTTAATACCAGCAAAATGGAGTATAGTCATCAAACAAAATGTCTGTGGAAAGGAGCCAAATATATTTTTGGTGGAAGTGTTATACGCTACTTTTCAGGTTTCAAGAACACAGGACAGGTAGTTTCAATGAAGTGAAGACCTGGTAAATTTTGTCCCCAAGATTCTGAAGTTGTATTTGTTGTCCCAAGTGAAACAGTCTTAAATAGGTTCAGTCCATACACAGACTCAATGCCAAAAAGGCTTAAGCCAGGTATTTCCCAAGAGTCAATAGAGCAGGCTGTGAAGAGCACTCCAGCATCTGCTGCGATGTGTCTAAAATGGGATGGCAGAAAGGTAAGTCCTGGTTTTAGAGAGGATTCAGGAGATATCAATAGTTTGGGGCATTTGCTAGTTCACGGCACCACGGCACAACGGCACCACGGCACTGAGTATTTTGATATTATGATTTCATAGAATTCTGATTAAATATCTTGTGAGACTGCAGTCCTCGCAAAAAGTCTTTGTTAATTTGTACATTTTTTAGAAGATCTGAACTTAGATCACATAATCACGAGCCCAAGAAGGAGAACAGTGAGAATTTAGGAGCTTCAAACATTATCTTTTTATCAGAATTTGCGAAGAGAGAATAAACTCATTTACAGGGGGACGTAAGTGTTACGTTAAAATGATTAAAGACCTTTCTTCTTTGTCAAAGCAGTCATTATGGTTGTTTCATTTATTTTTACTTCTTTCGTACATCGTATTAGGTAAAGGGATTTAAGATTTTTCTTGAAGATTCTATTCAAGGTGAAAAGTATCGAGCAACTAAACTGCAGAAGAAAAATCATGCATCTCTGCCATGGGGCTGCCAAGGAAAGACCAGAAATATCGGATGGAGAGGTTGGAAGAGTGAATAAAAGCCCAAAACGGGAAAATACCTGTGGAGCAGTGGAAGCGCAGATCAAATGAGTGGACAAGTGTTGCAAAGCAATATTTTGGACAAGATTTTGTGTGCAGGAAGAAGGTAATTGCTCTGTTCGATTTTTACAGAAGAGGAAAGACTTTTCGAATGACTTTCCGGTAGGGCCAAGTGATGCTGAAGAGGCTGTGAGACGGAAAGAAAGTGCACATGAACATATAGAGGAGTATGGTGGCCGAGAACTGCCATTTCTAATTTCAATATTTTTATTGTTAATTTCACTTTTTTATTTTTCATTTTATTTTTCTTTTAATTCCAATTTAATTCTTTTTCTATTTTAACACTATTTTCTCTTCTTTTCTATTCTAATTATTTATTTTTTATTTGATTTGAAATAAACGAATGCAATCAAACGAGAAAGTTAATTCAAAGTGAAATAAAATGATGTTCAAATTCAATTTGATTTCAATTCATCAGCCATTTCACGTGGCCGAGCACTGCCATTTCCATACTGACTGACTGCCTGTGGCCGAGAGCTGCAAAATTTCAACGCCAAACCGAGGCTACGGTGAAAGTAAAAAAGGCGGGAAACTTGCGAAGAACACGAGGAGTGGGCCTACGACGAAGTGAGCATGGCGAACAAAGATCAAGTTGATAAGTGGAAGAAATTCGCAAATTGCATCAAGGAAAAAAGGCTGAAGAAACCAAGTGCAAACATTGGTGGAAAAAGGAATAAGGATGCGAAGGCTGAGCCCACAGGGCTGTCCTATATCATCAATAAAAAGGAAATAACGGTACAACCACTAGCAACGGAGGCCACTGGAAAGGCCCAAAAGTACGACCGAACAGGAGCACAAGAATTCGTCAATTTTCCACACGAGGAAGTTACTATACCAAATATAATCGATGCATGCAACAAACATTTTAAAAGTCAGAATCAGCTGAAGAAAGGGATGACCTGTGATGTTTTGGCTGGAGAACGTGGTCCCTCGTGCACCAGATTGGAACAACTTCCAAATATGAAGCTAATACATATCAGATTTATAAGAAAGGATATGTACAATTCAATATCCGAATGCAGTTACACAGCTTCACAATCAACAGCACATTTTCCAGGCACAAGTATTGCATTATCAGCAGCAGCCAGCAAGACAACTTATAACACCACTGATGTTGCAAGATCACTTTCCATCATTCCAAATCTAAAAAGAAAGGCAACTGAACTTTCTGGTATTCCCAATCTGAAGAGAAAGAAAGAACATGCACATTCATTGCAGCCTTGTCCAAGAAGCCTGTCAGTAACAGCAATGATGAAGTTGGGCACTGCAATTTCAACAGCTGCTCCACCACCTGTTTCTATTGAGGTATCACAGTTTGATATGGAACAATTGAGATGGTCTGCACCAGTCCTTGCATATTTCGACATTGAAAAAACAGAATTTGCAAGAGGTGGATTCAGGGTTGCAGTCAAAGCTACCTCCAAATCACCACCATTCAGAGGAGGTACAACGTACATAGTAAAATTTTACCATCCAGGCACACTGAGAGCCATCAGCGCAGTCAATGATTCTACTGAGGATCATGCTCGCAAATCTGTTCAAATGCATGTACTAGCAAAAAACTTTGCAGACCAAATAACTGTACAGGTTGCTAAAGAACAGAAACAAGAGGTATTTGGGAAAACATTCTCATATGTTGATGTATTCCTTGGGAAAATTGAAGGCACAGGTGAAATTGTAACAATTGAAGACTTTGCTGGAGAAAGGAGTTTTTGTAAGTATGTGAACAACAATGGAGCAATTGCAGTTGGAAATGACCCTGAACTGCAAGAGAAGGCAGAGTGTCTTGTGCATTTTTCTTTTGCTAAATCCAAGAAGAAACTGATGGTAGTTGATATTCAGGGATCAGGCTACAACCTCTCAGATCCTGAGATCGCCACTACTGGAGAAGCCTTTGACGAAACAAAGAAGCTCCTTTTTTGTGTGGGTAATCTTTCAGATCATGCATATAACTCATTTTTTGATGGCCATGCTTGCAATCTATATTGCGACCTTTTGGGTCTTGAAGCTGAATGCACAGTTTCAAATAACACTTCCAAGTAAATTCTTTTCAGATCTTGAACATTTTTTAATCTTTTTGTATGCATTTCATTTCGATTTGTTGACACTTAAAGGAATCCAAGATTGGGAGTTGCGTAATAATTGAATTTAGATAGCTGCATCTTATATGTTGTGAACAGACCATGTGTTACTGTTGGAAGTCATTTCAAAGGAAATAGGTAAAGGAGGAAAAAACATGAACCAGGCGATACAATTAGTTCTATTCAGTTACAATAAATCAACTAAAATGCAGTCTCATACCAGTACACAGCTACACCAATAGATTGTTGATGTTGACACCTTGGGGGACTTTCTATCTGAGCCAGGCAGGGGGTCCACTACGTTTTTGGGTCTCACTGAGTTGACATATTATTTTTCTTTATTATACTACCATTCACAGACAGTTTTAATGGGTTTGTTTCTACCAGCATACCTTGCATGTGCCATATCTTTGTTGGCCTTTGTTGTTGCCATTTTCATGTCCATGAAAATAGCAACAACAAAGGCCAACCAAGAGATGGCATGTGCAAGGAATGCTCGTTGAGACAGACCCTTCAAGATTCCTTAGCAAAGAAGATAATTGCCATTTAGTATGTTCCTCCACATGACAATACAATCAAGTCTCCATATTGCAGCAATGATAATCATCAAACTTCAAATTTGTCTTCAAATTACACTTACATAACTCTCTTTTGTAAGTGTATTCATCTTAGCTTATAAAGCATTGTATAGCTTTTCATTATTTGATGCAACCAAAAAGGACTCAGATTCCAGGATCTTACACTACCTGGCTGAACTCCCTGTCAAGCATTAATAGGATGACCCCTGGTTGTTTGTACCATTAATTTAGATTTCAAAATTTTCAAGCTCAACACTTGAGTACTTGATAGATAAATAGGCCTGCACAAAATCAGTTGCATTTATTTTATCTGGCTCTGGGAACACTGCCTCCAGCTTGGCACGAACTCTTGCTGAAATATAATCTGTAGGGGCATCAAGAACTCCAGCTAATTCAGATACTGTTTTGAGATCATCTTCTTTCACACTGAAACCTATAGACAGAGAGGACAAATATATCAGTTCAGTTGGCAATACAGAAATGTTGTCAATGTTTTGTTAATAGATTTACCAAAAAGATTTACCTGTCATAGATTTATTGTTGGCTTTATAATACTTCTGAGTTTGCTGTTGATTGCTGACTTTATGACTTGCTGTATGTTATTTTATGTTATGTTATGCAGGGTGTCTCCCCAAAATAGTGCCCTATTTGACATTGTGCCACCCTTATGAAGGAAGAGGTGCATTTTTCAATTGTCTCTTTTTTGATACAGTTGCAAAGCATAGGCTTCAGCTTTCAGTTTGAAACCTTGTTTATGTCAACAAGTCAATTAAAAAAAATCAAGATTTGAGAAAGAGTCTACTGTGTTGTTTGGTATAAATGAACAACACTACTAACCCTTTTTCAAATGAAGAACAACTTCAAATACAATGCTAGAAACATTGCTTGCAATATTTACTTGATTTTGACATTTTTGAAGAAGAAAGGAACTGCTATTTTTGAAGCAACCACTTATTTCATTTATGTCCTATAAATCAACAGTCACCTGTCAGATTCCCTTACCAAGCTCTCAACTTTTTAGATGAATCATAACCTATGCAACTGAATAAAAACAGGATAATCCTTGAATTTACAGCTCCTCCACAGAAGCTGCTCAAACAGGCACCATTTTTTGGTACACCCTATAGTTATCATTTGTATTGATTGTTATCGTTGTTACAGTCATAGTTATGATATAGTTATGCCATTTATCTATATTGAAATATCCTAACAGCCAAGAGAAACTTTGCTTGATTTTGCCTCAAATGAGTTTTATAATTTAAAGTCTGTCTCAGCTCAATTTAGATGTAAGGTAACATTTGCAATAATGTTAAGTTAATGATGCAAAGTATTTTAATCAGTGTTATTGGCGGGCACTTTCACCTGAAGTCTGATTGTAAACAGACTATAAGTTATCTCTACCTTGCTTTTCCATTCCATATCTTTCTGGGAATTCAAAAATGTGATTAGGAACCCCATCAGCCATGAATGTGTCTTTCTGTGCGCGAATCCTGTGGCTGTTCCACACTGTATATCGGAATTCATCTAACTGCTGCTGCATCAAAGGGATCATGATAAAAGCAAGGATGGATCTGAAAATGGATAAAAGTACTTTTAGAATGAGTAGGCTCTTTTACTGAATGCTTCAATTTTTCCTTGTAATGGGGGAGTGCACTACAACAAAATTTTGATGGAGTGTTTAAGTATGATATATGAACAAAACTGCTCCTTTTTATCAGAAAGGTTTTAATTGTATACCCCTCGTCATCCCTTCCAACCACCCTATTTAGTCAGTTTGGCCTCACTGTTCTTTTGAGGAAATGACCAAAAAGTGTCTGCTCTACAATGCTAGTGAAAACCAATGTTAGCTATGTGAAAATGCCAGTATGTATTACCTGTCACTGGGATCATGAGGGTTGTAATGACATTGTTCTTTTAACCAAACTAAACCAACTTTGAAAAATTTCTCCAGTCTGTCATGTAATTCTCTCCACCATCTCTCTATCTGCAAAAAGGAAAGCAAATTTGTTGCTTTAACAATGAAAACAATTGTCTTTGTTTAGAATAGAAACTGATTTTGTACCGCACAATAAACACTGATTTGTCAATAACCCGTTGTACCCCACCTCTCCTAATTGTTCTGATATATTTGCTGGAAGAACATCTACAATATTTGTGATTCCAATAATGATGAAGTAAATTAAGTAATAAAAGTAACTGAACCTGGTTTGATGGCGAGGGTCCAAATGTTATTGAATATGTAGGGTCCTCTAAGTCTCCTTGTTGGCTTCTAAGGTATGAATGCATGGTACTCATCACAGTAGTCTCAGTTCCCTTATCCATTCGTAAGTGGTTTGGTAATAATTTGGTCTCAATCAAAGACTCCAGATACCATTTTCCTATAACCAATGGATTTGAATTTGTGTTCCAAATTTTCAACCATATAAGTTTTCTGCTGGCAGTATCTATGCATCCATAGATGGCCAGTGGAAATGTGGAGTTCTGGTACCCCATCAATTTATCATGACCATCTAAGGAATACGTCCAATTGGGGCCCATTGTAACAAAATGCCCCCTTGGTTTTCTCTTCTTGGCCCCAGGCGTTCGACGTGCTAGCCCTTCTGGATCAAGTTCAAACATAACTCCATGAATTAGGTCTCTTGGGACTTGTAGGTGGTACTTTTGTCGTATCTTCTGAGTCATTGCCCTATACCCTAGTAGCGCACCTGGGCCTTCAAGTTCTTTCGCAACAGCTTCTCTGATATTGGCGACTGGTATATTACCATCAATGTAACGAATATTGAAATAATTAAGTCTTCGGTCGAGCGTTCTTATGCTCCAAAAGTAAAAGTCATAGTCTCTCTGCATGTAGTCCAGTATCTCATTACGTTGCAGGCGCTGTTCGACGTATTTCTTCAGGTCTGCACTTAACTGTTCGTTGTCTTTCCATTTAACGTTGGCGGCTGCCATCATCCCTCAAATATGCAATCTAACAATCTGCTGGATCTGCTCGATCTGCTGCTTACTTGCTTGCTGTGACCAGTTCAATGGCTGTGTTCTTCGCAAGTTTCCCGCCTTTTTTACTTTCACCGTAGCCTCGGTTTGGCGTTGAAATTTTGGCAGCTCTCGGCCACAGGCAGTCAGTCAGTATGGAAATGGCAGTGCTCGGCCACGCGAAATGGCTGATGAATTGAAATCAAATTGAATTTGAACATCATTTTATTTCACTTTGAATTAACTTTCTCGTTTGATTGCATTCGTTTATTTCAAATCAAATAGAAAATAAACAATTAGAATAGAAAAGAAGAGAAAATAATGTTAAAATAGAAAAGGAATTAAATTGGAATTAAAAAGAAAAATAACATGAAAAATAAAAAAGTGAAATTAACAATAAAAATATTGAAATTAGAAATGGCAGTTCTCGGCCACCATAGAGGAGGAACAGAGCACATCAGACCGTCATCAGCATTCAGATGTGAAGGCTGATGAAGGAGACACTAATGAGTATGCTGCAGAAATTATGCATATAGATGCCGAAAAGCAATTGAAACACGATTATGAGGAGAAAAGGGCATTTCCCTCTAATGAAAAAGTTACTACCAAAGTAATGAGTGAATCAAAAACAAGCGAAAGCATCAGAAAAAAGACATACAGCAGCAGTGAATCTTTCAACGGTGAGAGCATCAAAACTCTAGACATGGATCAATCAGCTCAGGTGGATGAAAGGAGAGAACAGTCTCCTCTTATTGAACATTACCAACACCAATATTCTGGAGAAATTTGCAAACATCCAGCAGGTCCACCTACTATGCAAGGAAAATTGTCACAAGATGCATCCAGTAATTGCTCCTTTGGTGAAAGCGAGCAAGAGCATGATTTTCTGTTGTTTCATCATTTCTTTGAAATTATACTTGATAGTTTATGTAAATTAATGCATGTTGGGAGTTGAAAAATATTTCAAACATGAAAAATATTTCAAACAAGCGTGTACATTCAGGACTTTGTGATGTGAAGACCTGCTAGCCACGCGTTATTATAACTATTCTTGATGCATGCAAGCCTTTCATTCCATGCGCCTAGCAAATGCAGTTCTTACTTGAAGTATTTCAAGAACATTTGCTTTATTGATGTGTTATTTGCTCTCATTTTTACTCGAGTTCGCTTTCTGTTTTGATGTTTGTGTTGGCCCAGGAGCCGCAAATATCACGAGGCCAAAATTGGCCAGTGCACGCTATTTTTAGAAGAAACTGGCTTATTAGAAACCATGTACTACGTTGACTAAACTTTTAAGAAACTCTAGCACTTTGTTCAAGAACAATTAAGAAACTCTAAAATTCTTTTTCTAAAATACGAGTCGGTAAATTATGGCTCGCAAAGCATTGCGTGTGTAAATATAAAGTTTTGACTGCAAAAATTAGCAACTCTTTGCCTTTATGTGCATATGGCTTATTAGTGGTGACAATATCAATGTCACCACTATCAGGGGAATTATGACCTAAGTCAAGATCTTTGCAGTGAGAAACGTGAAAGCTTCAAAGCGCATGATGAGGACAGCGAATTTGAAGATGATGAAGAAATAGCAACCGAGGATGAGGAGCATATCAGCCTATCTGGGTCAGAGCAGCCTGTGCTAACAGCATTCAAGACATGGCTTATGTCAATAAATGGTGGTGATCGAAAGGAATACGTTGAGCCGCATTGTCAAGATTAAGAGAGCCGTTGAAGAAGCAAGCACAGCAACGGAGAAGGAGAGTAATGACGATATCAGAGTTTTGTTAGATCCATACAACAGGAACAGAGTTTCCTGTATCATATTTAAACATTGAAAATGCTTCAAATGACATCGTTTTGAAATATTCGTGATGGTATAGGCAGTGAACATGAATATTGAGATAGAACCTCTAAGAAATTCGTAAGAAACTTTCAGTACTGAGCAAAATTCTTAGTTTCTAATATCTCGGATCTTAATATCTGGCATCTTAATATCTCAGATCTTAATATCTCGGATCTTAATATCTCGGATCTTAATTTCTCGGATCTTGAATCTTGGATCTTGAATCTTAAATTATACCATCCCCTGAACATGGGTGACTTCCAATTATCAACTCTATCTCCTGTGCTTTTTATACAAAGAGCAAAGGAAATATTTGCTAACTATATTGTATATAGTGAACAATGAGAAAAAAGAGATCTAACATTGAAGATCTAACATCGAGATCTAACATTGAACATCTAACATCGAAGATCTAACATCGAAGATCGAGATCTAACATCGAAGACCGAAGATCTAACATCGAGATCTAACATTGAACATCTAACATCGAACATCGAACATCGAGCAAAGAACATTTAAGATTACGCAACCTGTAAGATCCTGCCAACGTCCGGTTTGACCTTGGATTGCCTTTTAAATTGGATCGCCATGGCTTACCAAGCAGTTGCAGCCAACAGAGCGCCATGTGTTATGCTAATTAACTTGCTGACTTTTAGTATAGGGAAAAACCTAAAACGTGGACATCGCAGTCATTTTCTAATCCTTCGAAATAAGTTGTTGATAACCATGTTTTTTAGTTTTCCAGCATTTGCGGTATTTTGCTATATTTTGGTAGGGTACACTCATTTTTTTTATAAGAAACTAAGGTCTGGGGCTGGTAGGCAGTTTCTTAAATTTTTGGGCCATTTTGCTATCAAAAGTTTCTTACGTGTTTCTTATATTTTCAATGCCGAAAGTGTTAATTTTTAGTTAATTTTTGATTTGTCCAAAAGGGGCTTGCACATGGTTTTTTATAAGAAAACCAGCTATAAAAAGATGTTAGATCTTTGATGTTAGATCTTCGATCTTCGATGTTAGATCTCGATGTTAGATCTTCAATGTTAGATGTTAGATCTTCGATCTTTGATGTTAGATCTTTGATGTTAGATCTTTGATGTTAGATCTTTGATGTTAGATCTCGATGTTAGATCTTCAATGTTAGATCTTCGATGTTAGATGTTTGATGTTAGATCTTCGATGTTAGATCTTTGATGTTAGATCTTCGATGTTAGATCTTCGATGTTCGATGTCACATATAAGCCACCATAACTATTCATATGGCACAATCTTCATGTCAGTTTTGGATCTCCCAAGAAAGGTCCGTTTGACAAAGAGGTGGATGAACGTCGTTGGTATAATTCCTGGACATAAAGAGCCCAGGATTCACATGAACACATATCAGAAACCATTAGTTGACGATTTGCTGCATCTTTGGAATGGCAAAGAAATAGAAATTGCATCAACTAAACAAAAAATCCATGTACGAGCTATGCTATTTTGTGTGTCATGCAATCTGCCAGCACTTCGCAAAGTTACGCAGTTCCTGTCGCATAAGGCAAATAAAGGCTGAATGACATAAGCTGAGCTTGAACATGGTTGCGGGCATGCCTTTACAACAAATAGATTCAAGTTGGGCACCCTCATTTTTGGGAGTGCTTTACTGTGCTTAATTAATTGCTGTTTACTTTCTCATATGGTCTAAACTTCGTAATTCTATTACTGGTAGCCTTGTTTTAATACGATATAAATGGGAGTGGTGGCGCTTGTCCATTTAAGTACAAGGGTGGTGAACAAGCCTTATTCATTCTTGTGCAAAGTAGTGATTTTTATGCTGACACTTAACTTAATTTTACTGCATAGGGCAAACACCTATTACAGATGTTCAACGATGGCTAGCATGTACCTTGTTACTCATACATACTTTAAATTTTTATACTGTGTTGATGCCGGCACATGGACCTTACCATACTTTCCGCCCTTTGACTTCTTTACGATCAAGGGACTTTTACATAATATACCTTGTTTCTAATATACGTACTTAATTACTAATTATGTGCTGATGCAAGCCCAGGGACTTTAGCACACAATCTGCCCTTTGACTTCTAATACTGTGTGACATCAAGGGACTTTTAAATAATATACCTTGTTTCTAATATACGTACTTAATTACTAATTATGTGCTGATGCCAGCCAAGGGTCCTTGGCATACTCAAACAATTGAACAAAACTTTTATCTTTATAATTTTTTATGAACTATGTTAGAAACTATTAATCGTTTGCTATGACCATTTAATAACATGCTATACAGTATCCAAAAAATCACATATCTGCAACTAGCTTACATGAACATAAAAATATCTTTCAGAAAAACTTATAAAATGCGGAGAAATGGCTTATACCCTCATTGACTACAGTGCTTAATTATTCCCAACTACAGACCTGCTCCTAAAAGTGCTCTCTTGAAATCTCATGCTACTATTTTCACATTACTATCAGCCATGCTTAAATTCGAAAAAGTAAATACAAATCAGATTCTTTTTAGAGTTTTGCTAATGAGTAAGCATATGCCCATTATTTTCAACATACTTCAGTATAACATAACATTACTTTGCATAACATAACATGGCATAATAAAACTCAATATTCAGCACAACTCAGCTTATCTAGTTACAATTGTTTCTTTCCTCCAATTTCTTACAATATTTATTGGGATATAAATCTTATTGTTTATATTTTGCCTTCATTGGTTATCTTCGGAGTCAGAAGATTGTTCCGCATTTCCCCTACCCCTTTTCTTTCTCCTTTTCCCCTCAGCAAAAATCTGGGCAATTTTAACAAGTGTATCTTCTGTATGCTTCCTGCTATTCTCTTCAATTTTTTGAATACCATCTAAGAACAGCGTCATCGATTCCTGTCGTTGCCTCTGTGTCTCAGCCAAGAAATCTACAAGTTGGCTGGCAACTGATTTGGTTGCCCGTTTCTTCTTTGTTCTCTTTGGCTGTGCCTTTTCCTTTTCAGGGACAGCTCGACCCAGATCATCTCTGCCAGCTTGATCTTCAGAACCAGACTGAACCAGTGCACCAACTGCTTTGTGTAATTCAGATTCCTGGCGAAATGGCTGGGTTTGCCACACTTCTTCCAACCGTACCAGGCTTCTTGTGCCAAGAACATTGTCAAATATATCAAAATACTTCGGTAAATTCTTGGCCTCGCCACTTTTCTTATTCTTTTCTTTGACCTCTTGATAACGATCTTTTAAATTTTGAAGCTTCTGTTTGGCTTGTTCCATCGTTTTATTGCTTCCTTTTTTATTGAAGGCTGAGAGGATCCTTTGCCAAGCCTCTGCATTTTGTATGGCTTTCGAGCTCTACAAAGCATGCTCTCCAAGAATGAACTAGGGCATCCGTTTGTGCCGCGGACCACATGCATGTCCCTTTTTCGGCATCTTCTGTCGCTTCCTTCGACTGTGGCACATTCGTGTTTCCTTCTGGAATCCTTTCTCTTGTCAGCGACGGCGAATATTGACTCTCTCTTGTTGCGTTTTGGCCACGTTCAGGATATTGTTCAAAGAAGGAAGGCTGGAACGTTGGTATTGGCTGGAAACTTTGCACAGGCTGGAAGTCATTCTGTAAAAATTGCTGATGTCTTTGGAAGGAGAATGGCGACCGAGCTATGCTTTCATCATGAGCAAACAACATTGTTTAAGTACAGTCATTCACAGAAGAAATGTTGTGATCCTTTCTCCAAACACAAGAAAGTAGTAAAAGCTGGATTACGAGAAATTACACTTGAAGCATGGGCTGATTTTCAGAGCCTAAGTATATCTGTTGTACCAGGCCATAAAATGTGCCCAACATGTCATACAGAGCTATCAAGAAGACTGAACGATGTTGACGAAGAGCCAGAGGAGATGGAAATACTAGAAGCCTGCGAAAGTGATGCAGAATTAGAATGTGATCTAAGTAAAGAACTGGCAAGAGAAAGCTTAGATTCAAGCTTGGTTGACATGGATGTAAGTCCAATGAAACTGCATGCTGTTGCCTCACATTCAAAGGTTTCTTATGGTAAACGGAAATTAAGGCAAGTTCAAGCGAAATTAAAAAAACAAGAGGAAAGCCTTCAAAAAAAGGTTGCAGAAGTTATCAATGTTATGCCAGAGGATCTTGAGGTTGGAGAGAAAGACCAGCCCCAAAATATGAAAGTGATTGAACAAAAAGCTAAAGATCTAGATGTGCTTGTCCAATTAATGAAGGACAAGCTGAAAGTATCAAACAGACAAAAAAAGGTTCAAATATTGACAATGGCTCCTCGCTCTTGGTCTATACAAAAAACAAGGGAAGAGTTTCAGGTTTCTGAATATATTGTCAGACAAGCAAGGAAGTTAGCTTCAGAGAAAGGCATCCTAGAATTGCCAGATCAAAAACGTGGCAAAGCAGTCACAGAAGAGGTAAAGAATTACATCAGAAGCTTTTACACTGATGATGAATTTAGCAGACAGATGCCAGGAAAAAAAGATTTTGTGAGCATGGGAAAGAACGTACACATGCAGAAGAGGCTTCTTCTGTGTGATATGAAAGAGCTCTATGCAGCTTTTAAGAAGCATTATCCAAATGTGAAGATTGGTTTCTCAAAATTTTGCAGTTTGAGGCCAAAGTGGTGCATTCTTGTGGGACGGTCAGGTACTCATTCTGTGTGTGTCTGCACAATCCATCAAAACGTGACACTTATGTTAAATGCTATCAAACTTGATAAAGATTACCATGAGTTGGTGAGCATGTTGGTGTGTAACCGGGATTCAAAGGAATGCATGGTTCACCGTTGTCCAGATTGCCCAGAAAAAGCTGTTCTGGCAGACTATTTGTTGGAACAACTTCTACAAGAAGAGGATGTTGATGATGATGAAACTGCAGATGATATTAAGTTTCAACAGTGGACAACAGTTGATCGATCTCAGTTGGTGCAGCAATCACTCCCTGTAAAAGAGTTTGTTGAAGTGCTTGTTGACAAAATGAACGACTTAACAACACATTCATACATAGCCCGAGCCCAAGCCCAATATTTGAAGAAATGTAAGGAGGAGCTTGCAGATGATTCAGTAGTTATACTTGGAGACTTTGCAGAGAACTTTAAATTCATCATCCAGGATGAAGTTCAAAGTTATCACTGGAACCAGCAGTCATGCACTCTTCACCCAATTGTTGTCTATTTCAAGAAGGATGGTGTACTTGCAAGTAGCTCTCTCTGTTTCATTTCCGATGATCTCAACCATGACACATCTTTTGTTCATAAGATCATGGGTTTGACGATGCAATACGTAAAAGAAAATATATTGGCCAATGTTAAGAAAGCTCATTATTTTAGTGACGGCTGTGCAGGTCAATACAAGAACTGCAAAAATTTTATCAATTTGTGCATGCATCAACATGATTTCTCTGTGGACTGTATTTGGACATTTTTTGCCACCAGCCATGGAAAATCCCCTTGCGATGGGATCGGAGGGACCCTGAAACGATTAACAGCGAGAGCAAGTCTGCAAAGGCCTCTTTCAAATCAGATTCTTACAGCACAGCAAGTCTTTCAGTTTTGTCAGCAAGAGGTGCAAGGCATCAAGGTATTTTTTGTTTCGCAAGAAGAGATGGAAGATGTTCGAAGAAGTTTAGAGGAGAGATTCAGCCACACAAATACTTTGCCTGGGACAAGAGGATTTCACCACTTTGTTCCAGTTAGTTCCAGTGCCATAGCAGCAAAAAGGGTGTCAGAAGACAAAGAATTTGCTCTTGAATTTGACTTAGTGCTAGGCAGCAAAAACCAAAGAGCAGCAAAGCTAGCAATGTCCGACTTCATTGTCTGCTCGTATGATGGACACTACTGGGTTGGTTTGATAGATGAAGTGGATAATGAAAATGACGATGTTAAAGTGAAATTCATGCATCCTCATTTCCCTTCAAGATCATACTGCTGGCCCAGTAGAGAAGATAAGTGCTTTGTGCCAATGGTAAATGTACTTTGCAGAGTTGAACCTCCGTCAACCAGTACTGGGCGTCAATACAAATTGGAAAAGAAGGACATTCAAACAATAGAGGATGAATTAAAAAAGAAAGATGTGATAGAAAATCTAACTTTGTAAGCTTAATTGAAGTTTAAAGGGGGTTAGATCTCCTTCATGGAAACTCTAAAGGAAATTTACTTACTAATAGTTAACTTTTACTTCCATTTTGAATTCTGATGTAACTTTTTATGAAATTTTTACCTCGTATTTTGGAAAGCTCGTAATAATAAAGGAGAGAAAAGAGAAGCTGGAGGAAAATAGAAAAAAGCTTTAAAAAAAAGTGAGTTGAAGAGGAAGAAAAGAAAATCTGACATTGAAACTTGAGACATTGGGAGGGTTGTGGAGAAGTGAGCATTCAAACCTGTATAATAAAGATCAATCAACCAATTTTCCTCTGAGGAGCAAGAGAAAGAGGCTGATAATGTCTCGCCTTTTTTAATGTTGTCGGTGTTGGCAGCAATAAGACGAACTTATCAAGGAATAAGGCTCTTTATCCGAATTTTCTTTCATTCCAACAGGGTCGTGTTTTATAGATCTGCATCGAGTGGCCACGAAGTAGATTGACTACGATTTGGAACAAACTTTCCGACAGGTTCTCAGCTTCTTGGAGCTTACAGTCGAGCAAGCATGAAAATGTACGTGTATATACATGACCCAATAGTTACAATGGACCAACATGAAGAGTCTGAAGAAGAAGTTGTTCCTCCAACAGACACAGTTATTGATGGAGATGACGACGCAGACAACTTGCCCCCAATTTCACTTGCTGACTCCTGAATCACAGTCAACTCCAGCTGCAGATATCCAGCTGCAGATATGATCATTGTGGAAGAAACGCTGCAGGGGCAACACGAACAGCAAGAGGAGGGGGAGGGTGATGCCATCAAGCCAACATGTAAGTAAGAAGTTGTTGATCTATTTTGCGAAAAATGTGCACTATGTCATCCCTTTACTTCATAGAATAATTATCCTTGACTGCTTAGGTGAGAAGGTTATTGTGTGAGGAATGTACAGTGGAGAAGCATGAGAAATAACGAATAAGGTATCATCAGCCGTTTACTCGAATGTGTTTTTCTTGACTACATATATATTCTCATTAGCTCATTCGCAATATGTAATAAAAGAAGATATATGCACTCAAGAAAAACACATTCGTTTAAATGTTCGGCGTAAGCCTTCATCAGTAATAGCTTTCCAAATTAGATGGAGCATACATATAAATCTTGAAATAACAATACAATATAAAAAGAATAGCCTGAGCGGGATCCTGATTAATACAATAAGTCATAAAAAGGTGCAAAATAGGGGTGTAGCCAAAGGCGGCAATGGGAAGATCAAAGAAAGCGCAGAGTAAAGAGCCGCTAAAGTCAGCGGCGGTGTCTGTCTCGCAGAAGCTAGAAAGAGAAAACGTGTGAACTAAGAAAACAAGCAATGGAAAGATCCAAGAGCGGATTGGCAGAAAAGAGATCCCTAAAAGAACAGCGTGTGTCCCTAATGAAAAGCTTAGCACAAAAATCAAAACAACCAAACAACCAAAATGCAAACAAAAATCAAATCTATGTATCAACCTGCCTAGTGTTGAATCCCTTAGGGGCAAAGCAATCCAGCCGATATTGCCAGAAGCTTTCCCGCATCCTATTTCCCCCCGTTAGCCTATCGATTATCTTAATATTAATAGAAGAAGAAGAAGATATAATAGAATTAGATAATAGAATTAAAAGAAGATATAAAAAACATCAGAAATGCCTTTGGTCTGCATGACTTTCAACGACACACCAATGACCAGACAAGCTTGCTGTCATGGATAGAGCAATGGGGGCAGAGCGAATCGAACCCAGTGTTGTTCTTTAAATTGCAAGGAGAAGCACCATCTTTAGCACCATCTTTTGGATATGAAGAACTGAAAAGAGAAGATTTTCTGTTGGTCATTCAGACACCTTTCCAAAAGCATATGACGGAGAGGTTTGCCCAAAACGGCGTGTGTGTTGACTCAACACATGGCACTACGGGCTATGACTTTTACTTGACAACGTTGCTGGTCATCGATGAGTTTGGTGCAGGTTTCCCCGTTGCATTCTGCTTGGCCACGCACGAAGATGAAACCTTTCAAAACATATTCTTCAAAGACGTGAAGCGCAATCTAGGCAAAGAAATTAATCCCGCCTGGTTTATGAGTGATTCAGCCACACAATTTACAATGCCTTCGTTGCTGTGAACAAGACACGGCCAAAATACTTGGTTTGCTCTTGGCACGTGGAAAAAAACTGGCGTGAAAATCTGAGGGCAAAAATCAAAGATACCGAGATACAAAGCGATATCTACAAACGCATGAGGATACTTCTTCAAGAGCCAGAAGTTAGGGAATTTGAAAACAAGCTTGCACTTTTTCGGGATCAAATAGCAAGGACGCCAGCATTAGCTGGCTTCAATGACTATTTCATGGATGAATGGGTTAGTCCCAAAGAGCAATGGGCATTCAGCTATCGCCAACACGCAGGTATAAACTGCAACATGTATCTGGAACGATTTCATCAACATTTTAAGTATGGATACCTTGGTGGCAAAGCCAACAAAAGGGCAGACAAGCGAGTAGTATCAACTTTAATCTTGATTTTTACAAAATGTGCCGTAGTGAATTTAAGCCGCAAATCCAAGTTACTGCAAAGGTTACCAAAGGTACGGCAGGGCACTAGCGTTACACAGAGAAGGCACAAGTATTCAGTGTCCAGTGTCCAGTACTAAGGTGCATGCAAGTTCTGCATTGTAAGACCATTCAGCATTCGGCGATTCGCGTTTTCTAGCCAGCCTATATCTCAACTTTTCTCACTCCATCTTTTTGAATGTCTTTTGTAGTGGAGGGAACAAAAAATGAATGGAGGTGCTACTTATACAAGCATGCCAAAAATGAGAATATGGTTGTATGTGATAATTGCGAAGAATGGTATCATTGGTGGGTTTCCTTTTTGATTACAAAGTCCAACTTTGTAATCTAAGAGGGGGCTCCAGGTCAGTCAGAAAGAAAGCAAGTCAGAAAGAAAGTAAGGTAGTCACGCTCGTTAAAGCAATTGATTAACGTTTTACCTCTGCTAATTGGCACTGAAATAAAGAAAGCGCACAGATTTGACTGCAACGACTGCAACCATGTAAAAATACGTTTGAAGGAATCACCAAAGAGTTAGAAAGAAAATTGAAAAAGTTTGGTGACCCCTAGCCAATACTCTTTCAAAATAGCTATATTTGGAATTGATTGCTGGAAGTCAAACTTTTGGTCTATGTCATGATGATGCCCCACTGTGCAGGGGTGATTTGGCAAGGTACTTCAAGCGCAAATTATGACAACATATAAAGTGTTGGTGTTGCTCAAAGGTATTTGGAAAAAAGCTTTCAGTTCGCATCCAAATTACTGAAATGCCAATATGTCTCCGAAACACATTCAACTTTTAATACCGCTCATTCAAATTTTGCAGGGGTACGATGAATGTCTGAAGAGATATAACAAGTCGGCAAAAGGTCAGTGAAGAATATTTCAATGAATCAAAACTTTTGGGGGTATAAATGAGCGAATAAAATAAATTAGGCATTTGAAAAGTTAAGAACCTGAATCTTCAAGAATCTTGTTTATTTGAAACCTATTTAGGATATTAATTATCTAATCATCAGCTCTCGATCAACAAAATTCTGAAGCTATATTAGCAGCCATGTAACATGAAGTTAATAAACATTTAATGCATCTGAGCGCATAGCCAACATATTTGCATATACAGAGTAGTAGTTGAAATTCATCTCTTCTTCAATAGACGACACCTTTGACACCATCCTGAAGGTCAAAAATATGACCACATACGAAGTAGCTGTCTACCTCGATTTGGCTGGCGATGACAAAAACTACAATGTGCACGGAGTTCGTGCAAAACACACGATCCAGGTGCCACTGGTACTTGAAGACGATATGATAAGGATCAATGCTTGTCGAAAAAGTAGTGGAGAACCATTACTTATCAATGGCAGACCACGAATTGTCGTTTCACGTGGTCTGCACTATGACAACATACATCAAGTGACTGAGATTCCTGTAGGTATGTTGTCAAACTCACATGTAGTGTTGGTAGAATGATTTACACATGACACATGTCAAATAAACCCTCAATCAAGTTTTCAAGCTGTCTTCGAAGCTAGTGTGATGGAGCTTTTCTCGGAAAGTACCGCATAACTGGAGAAATAAAAGAAATACATTCAATTTCTTGACAAAGACGTAACATATAAGCCATAAAATAAAGCCATTTCAAGTTTTAGATGGGGATCTGGAATTTGCCCAAGCTATGTCATAAGGAAGAAAGAGACTTCAACTACGGAATGGAGAAACCTTACTTGATTTTAATTGTGATGAGTTCAAATTACTTTATTTCTAATTGTGAATCGTGAAATAAAGTTTGTCTCAAATCAAATAGGATGTCACCTGAGATTTATGATAACGCAAATTCCCTCGCAAGACACTGCTATATCGTTGTTATTTCTGAGCATTGGCAGGTGACATCTAATTAGAGACAGACTACAGGCACATTGGAAGCCCTTTAAAAAATTCATTATTCAAAAATTTTAAGAAACACAAAGGACACTTTTGGTAGAAAAATGACCCTGAAATTTGAGAAACTACCTACCAGATCTTTCTTCCTTGTGATAAAAAGCGAGCGTACTTATGACCTGTGTGTCGCCGGTGCTTGTGACATTTGTGTTGTTTGTCGGGAAGACGTGAACATTTACAGCAATTTTTTTTAGAAAATGACGACACAGGTGTAAACAAACGATAAACAACATCTTCTGTGATTGCACTAACTCGATATGTAAAAAAACAATCCTGGAAAACAATATGCATAACACCACTTGAGCGATAGCAAGAACTTCCTGAAACCTCTGACAACCTAATCTGTATTTGTTTACGGTCAAGGTTTTATCGCTGCAGCAAAAAATTTTGATTATTACGTAACCAAGCAGTTGCCAGGGGACATTTTCCCAGCATTCATTGCGTGAATTAGGGTTGGCCATCTTTTCCGTAATCGTCTATTTCACAACAACAAAGATGGCAGCGTCATGAGAAGGCATATTATGTAGCTGTTAATTTTAAGAGGGAAAAGACTTCGGCTAAAGCCAACGAAAAGGTTTTGTAAGATATTTGTAAAGGGAAATATTTCTTTTGGCAATTTAGGACGAATCCTGGGAAGTTTGAGGAGTTGCTGAAATTAGTTGCTCCAAGAATTGTCAAAAGCTGATTAAATAGGAACCTCTATAGGACCTAGTGAGAGACTCTGCGTAACTCTGCGTTATCTGGAAATGCACATATAATGATTGAGCTTATTGAGACAAACCTCTAATGATAAAATGATGCAGTTTTCATTTTAGGAATTGGAAGCGGAATTGAAATTGAGAGCACCCATCTTCTTTGGGATAATCAAGAGTGCATCAAGAAAATTACGATAAAAGGATAAGTTAAGTGATTGGTATTGGTTTCCAGCAACTTGAATGGCAGCATCAATATGTCTCAAGAATCGAAACCCTTGTATGACAGCACTGCAACTCCTTGTGACAACAATTCTTCAATACTCAGGCATGATGGTAGGTTTTCTTTCTGTCCCTTTCTAGATTTACTGATCTGTACACATATTTTCATATTAGAAGCATATCCAAAACCTCCTAAAACCCGTTTTTAGAAGATCTTTTCAATTGTAGCATAAAAATGGAGCAAATGGATCCTTCATTGTCTATGTTATCTATATTGCCTGACTGCCTCGCTGCTGGCAAGAGCATGAAAGCAGCCTCCTCGAACTGGTGGCTAAGATGTGGAAATGAAAGAGCTAGTCTGGCATTGTTGCGAATACTCAGAAACAGGTCAGATCCGAACAAGAAGGATAGGTTTCAAAAACTGATTCCAAAGAAGTATCACATTAAGAACAAAGATCATCACGATCCATCTGCTGTTGTTGCACTGGGCAGCGAGTAAGTTAGGATAGAGTTGGAAGGTACTGGTCATGTAGGTCACACTATCATACCAGAGCTGGACAAGAAGTCTGCAGAAAATAGGATGGGGATGTTTTCATTGCCAATCAGTGTCACCACCGCATCTTCTGGATGGCTTGCCTTTCTGTCATACGACTGTAGTCAACTAAATTGCAATAATTGAAATACCACAGCAATTTTCTGTAAAAAAGCTTAAAGGAAATCTAAGCATTAGATTAAAATAGCTGTGAAAAGAAAACATAAGATCCTTTTGGATGATTACAAAGTCCGTGCTGAGCTAAACAAGCATAAGAATATCTGAATATTGATTTCTTCATAACCCCAAACGATCGTTGATGCTGTTTTTAACTACAGTCAGAGAGATGAGGGTCCATGAGTGTTGCTGCTAAAGTCGCCTTCATTAGAAAATCAAGCCCCTTGTATAAGGACAAGAATCGCCTGAAAAGCAATATTTTGATCTTTATGTCAAACGAGGATGATACGCAAAAATCAAAAGTCATTACCCCCAGTTTGCTTAGTTCGTGCATGAAACTATTGGTGCATCTGTCTTAAATTAGCTGTCATGCGAGATTTACGATAACGCAAAATTACTTATGCAGAACCCTCCAGAACATTTCAATTAATGCTATTCGCGAGCATCTAATTTGAGACAAGCAGTCACGAAGATAACCTCTTTGCAGAATCGTATGCATGAAGATGTTTTGGTTCAGTGTGATCATGTGCCTTCCCCTAGTCAATGGCGCCATTGTTTGCTGGGATTCTGCACCTTCCTCTCAACTTCATCTGCGACGTTTGCATCTGTAGCTGTGTAGGAGAGGGGTCCTTCTACCTTCGGTGATGCTGCGAATGCTAGCCTCTGTGCAGGCCGCCGGTTACATCATCCTCTAAAGTTGACTTATTTGCATAATGAATACTATCAATAAGTGGCTAATGATGCGTTCGTTCTAGAAAACGATTGTTTTAATATAATTAAGCTGCTAATGATGTCAAGAACGTGCCAATTCTGGGTAAATTTGTTGTTGTGCCAGGGTAAACATCATGGTGATTTATCCATCTTATGGTGTCAAATCTGTCTAACATGAAATAAGCCGACGTCAAATGTTGCTATAGGATCGCGGGAAACTTCTGTCTTGAGTGCACTTTCTGTGCGCATTCTTTATTTCAGTGCCAATTAGCAGAGGTAAAACGTGAATCAATTGCTTTAACGAGCGCAACGGACTTTCTTTCTTTCTTTCTTTCTGACAACGGAGCCCCTTCTTAGATTACAAAGGACTTTGTAATCAAAAAGGCTGTAACACGTGCCACACCATATTTGGGTAACTTATCAAATTCAACAGGAAATATTCATATGCGATTGGCTAGACTGTGACTGTGATGCTTACATTCCATTTAAAGTGCTTATGCAACCAAATTATCAAAAATGAGGTAACACCAGTTTTAAAAAATTTGATCTTACCTGATGACTTTCACAAATTTCTGCCACCAGGAAGTGTCAAAAATCACTCGTAAAAACAACTACCTGTTGCGAAATGTTAAACTTGTTAATGACATCATAAGTACAGGGTGTCCCAAAAAAATTGAGCCCCGTTTGTCTGTAGATTGCGAGAAAACGGCAAAAGTTTTTTGCCAAAATTGTGCATGATGGTGCTCTTCAGATTTTCAATTAAAGTTTGCCACCATCCCCGTAAAAATCCGTTGAAAATGATGGAGCTACGACCTTCAGAAGACCAAATTTGCCTGACGACTGAAACCAGCAGTCGGCCATTTTGCCTTACTATTTTGCAGTGATAAGTATCTTCAAGCGAGGTGAGAAATAATTTCTGTGAGGTCAGAAATAGTGGTTCAGTTCAGTTCAGATAGTTTGACTGTATGTGGAACTCTCTGAGGATTATCAGAATTCTCACGAGAGCTATGACATTGGAGGCTGCTGTTTCATTCACATTCCATAAAGCTATTTAACATCTGAAGGAGCACCATCATGCAAAAGTTTGGCGAGAATCTGTTGCCATTTTGTCACAATCTTCAGACAAACGGGGCACAATTTTTTTGGGACACCAGCCAACAAAATTGCACTTTTGGAAGTCATTTTGGCCATATGGGAAGATCGTGAACAATTTGCATTGCGTTTCAATCGTTCAATCGTTCCACCAAAGACTTGGTAACACTTGGTTGGTTGCCAATGAAAGAACGTAGAGACTGGCATCTGATGAAGCTTTCATTTAAGTACGTTTACGATCAACAAAAGCCCAAATATATTGACATATTGCTGAAAGAAAATATCAGAAACTTAAGATCTAGTTCTGTGCCGCTTATCGCGTCGTCACGGGCTTCCAACACTTTCAGGAACGATGCGGCAGAACTCTTTAATAAACTGCCTGCAGAAATTAGAAAAGCTAAGACTGCAATGAAATTTTCAACACAAACGCGCAATAACTTATTCATAGAAGCAAAGAGAAGACTGTTAGCTCAACATTAGAATGGATTGAATTTTTATTACTTTCTTAAAATTAGCGTTCACATTGTAAATATTTTAATTAGTTCGTTCCTTTAAATACATGTAAAGTAGTCTGTAGCGACCAGGTGAAGAGCCACTCTGTGGAGATACTGGTCTTGATTTCATTATTATTATTATTATTATTATTATTATTATTCTCAGGCAAAATGTCCTCAAATGTCATCAAATGTCCTCGCAATCTGTTTACAAAGAAGCCAGTCTGTTATTTCATCCTGAATGTAAACAATAGCTGTCATTGCATTCATGAATTTGATTTGATATAAATGAACATCTTGCACATTGAATATATGCCATCCTGATTGGTATTCCTACATTACTATTTTAAGGAGGGGCAAACCATCCTAATTTATCTTTGTTTTTCATTTTAGAGCGGAGGCTTCCATCATCAACAGCTGCAATTATTGGTGATAGATTTAGCCTAGAAAAAAGATGTAAAAGAAAGAGACCAAGATGTTGTTATCACACTTGGTCTTATTGAGTGGTCAGAGCAGGCATTATATCCAAAACGAAAGCATGATCAACAATTGGCATTGAGAGTGAACACAAAGGATCCTTATATGACAATTCTTCACAAAGCAGAAAAGAAGTGGAGAGATTACAATTGTGATTCATGTTCTGAAAAAGAGTATATTCTTACATACAGTAATGGTAAATGTGCACAGTTCATGCCATAGTCCGGTAGCAGAAGGGGGGGGGGGGGTAGTACCACTAAACGAGGTGATTTATGAGATTAAGTGATTTTGGTCAATTTTTGGGCGTAGCATCCGAATTTTGATGTTCTTCTTCTGGGGGAGGGGCCGTCTTTGAGATATGGGGGTAAATGCCCCTAAAATTGAAGGAAAATGTGTTATTGTTAAGACTTTTGATACACCTCTTCAAAAGTTTATTTTAGCTGTAGAACCTTGATAATGGCCCCATCAAGCTCATAAAAGGTGTTATTGAGGATTCGGATCATCCTGGGGTAATCCTGCCCCCAAATGGGGGCAACAAAGCGAAATAATCCAAAATTCACTAAAAGTACCTAACCATATCAATTCTGCAATTCTGGAGTGTACAACCCAAATTTTGATGTTATTTTGATGGGAGAGGAACTGTTTTCGAAATAAAGGGGCAAATGCCCCCACATAGGGGTAAAAGAACAAACTCTTTTGGTAACCTTTGATATTTGTGATTCCAAACAAATCTTACAATGATTCTCATAAAAAACATTATTTGACTTCTGAGATATTCCAAGGAAATTTATGGGGTAAAAATTTTTGTTGTCAAACCCCTCAAATATTGATCTTCAGCTATGGGACATGGAATCTGGGATCAGAAAATTCATGAATAGCAATAGCTTAATATATGGTTCAGGTTGTTACATTCTTCTTTAGGGTAGCGTAACCTCAAAATGTTACCCTAAATTGGGGGCAACAACTCAAAAAGGCAAATTTGGGGCAGCGAGAAAGTTGATAACAGCCTCAAATGCTAAATTGTATGGTGACAAAATTAAAGCAATTAAAACGAAAGAAACAAGACTGACTGCCAATATTTGATAGCCAATAGTATACAGGAAGGAAATAATTGCTTAAGTCATGTTAGAGCTGTGAAGTGGGGATTGGAGCATGAAATAGATGCTGCAAATGCATATAGAGCAATTGAAGATAAAAAGCATAGGGGGCTACGATTAAATAATTGTGGACTGTTTGTTAGTAGTGGATACCCCATTCTTGGGGCGGGCTTCTCCAGATAGAGTTGCTAAATGCCAATGTTGCCTGTTCCGCACAGTTGAAATTAAGTGCCCATACTTAATAAAGGATACAGATCCTACAGATGGAAATGTTTTGCAGGAGTTAGACTTTGTCTCTTTTGATAATGGAGTTCCAATACTTGAGAAAAAACGCAAATACTATGCTCAAGTCCAAATGCATATGGCAATTAAAATGCTTCGTCTTCAGACTTTGTTATTTGGACAACAAAGAACAGGTGGATTCAGGTGGGTTTAACTTATATAAATTACGTATTATTCAAAAGAAATGAGCTACTTCAAAATTTAACAAAAAGTGCATTTTAAAATGGAACTGTCCTACAGTCGAATTCAACTGGAGATTTTAAATGAGAAAAAAGCTTCTTTTCAGACATGTGCCTGGGCATATGGTAAAAACCAGACCCTAGGACCCATAGGACACGGACCCAACCCTGGTCATTCCCTTTTATACGCAATGCTTCCACGTGAGTGGTACGATTTTACTCATCATGGCGGACGAAAAAGAAGATGACTATGGAAGCGAAAGCGACGTTGCTCAGCTTGCAGAGAAGCTTAGCAACCTTGAGTCGCCAAACAAAGCCCATATCAAGAATAAAGTCAAATCTCGGTAAGTTTTAACTATTTACAACTTTTAAAGTGTCAGTTTCTGTACCTAAATTACTACTAGGAGTATCTTGCTCAGATAGCTCGAAGCCCTTTATAATGGGCCTACTTTAAAAATTGGCCTTTTTCCAGTACCGTATTGATTGAAATTTCATATTTATCTTCACTGAATGCTTTGGATACTGCAATAACACAACTGGAATCATCTAACTGCTGGCATGCAAGAAGGTGTACCAAATAAATACTTGTCATTATTTTCTGATTCATATCATATCATTAAATCGAAAATCATTTTATTTATTGCTGATACAAAGATCTACAGTTACTTTTACAAGGGACAGAGTATCATTTTTGACTCTACTCTAATTTTACTCTGGGACAGGGTATCATGTTTGGGAATTTTACTCCGGGACAGGGTGCCTGTTCAGATTATCCAGCAGCACGTCCCCATATTTTCGTAGGCCAATTGTTGTAGTGTGCGTCAGTCAAGCAAGTTTTTAACAAAACTTTGAGGTGACTATGCTTTGAGCAAACAAGATCAAGAACGAAGAAAGCACATCGCATTCCTAACTTGGGAGAAGTTCAGGGATGGCACCAGTGGGGGGCTCTAGGGGGAGGACCCCCCAAATTTCATTGAGCCCTCCCATCAGCACTTAATTTTTGACAATTTCTACGCACTGTTGGCATTTTCATAACTTGCACCTCCAGACTTCTTTGCTGCCTTGTCATCTCGGTGAACTTTAATTGAACTCATTCATAAAAATTGAGTAATTGCCCATCATTTCTTCCCTAGCGCCATCTCTGGGGAAGTTAACATGAAGTAATAGGGTTGCTGAAAATTTTAGGGCAAAATTTTGAATTATGTTTCTTGTACACATTATATAATATTACTTGACATTGGGAAGGGGGTGGGATACCATGTTTGAGAACTTGCTAATGTGATGTGTGACCACGCCTGTTATTCTTACGCTTTATACACCAATTAGAAACTTTTTGACTGCTTGCATGCTTTGAAAGCATGCAGTACTTGCTGTTTGAAAGCAGAAATCTTGTAGTCCTTTGTTCCATTAATAAATTCATGTGTCATCCTTGGAAATTATGGTTCATTGGCAATGATTTGGTTGGGATAAAAGTGACGTGCCACCCAATTTTTCTAGGGGGAGACCCATATTTAGGGATTCTTGGTCAATTTGCATACACATTTGTAAGAATTTTAGGGGAAGCCTGTATCAAGGGATACATTGATGAAAGATACATTACAACAAGCCCAACCCAATATGTCTGATATAGCCCAAGGGATGTGTCTAAATCCTAAAATCAGTTTTTAGCAGTTTGGCAACAAAAATTATTCAGTTTATTAGAAGAGATTATTAGAAGATTATTAAATGTATCATTTTAAATCTTTTTAATTGTGTGTTTTGTTTTACAGAGTTAAGAGCACTGACATGGCTGACTGGTCAGGTGACAAATCATGCCGACCAAAACGTAAAAGGCTTATGTTTACATCAACACCTGCCAAGGAAGTAATTGTTATAGACGAGGATGAAGGAATCGTTAATGAAGGGAAACAAAGGTTAGTTTTATTCAATTTTTAGGCACACCAGTGGTATTCAAATTTGGTAAACCAGTATACCTGGGTGGGGCATTTATTCTTTTCTTGCCTAGGTTATCAGTGAATTTGGGGGGGGGTGCAAAATTCCTGGGAATTTGTAAGTTTTATTTCAATTTTACTTTCAGTGCTGTTGTAACACCCTTGATGACTACAATCCTGGCCAAAAGAAGCTGGGACGCAGGCAAATTTCAGTGTCTTCATGATGTTTCCTAAAATATCGAGGAGTAAGCATACGTTTAGAGTCTCCTAATCCCCCCTTCCCCCTACTTCAATGTTGAGAAGGTCGAAAGGCGTTTGATTCAAGCAACTTTGAGAAGGGGGGAGCGGGGGGCACGTAATCAAAGACCGAAGTAGTGCAATTTTATGATTTGTCCCAAGTATTTTGGCCAAGATTGTCTGAAAAATTGCTTTCACTACCTATCATATATGTTTCTATGAATCCAAATCTACTTGTATCAGACAATTTCTTTCACTATGAATGGATAGCCACTAACTGTGGGCTTAACTCCAGAGTACTTCAGATGTTAATGTTTTCATTGTTACTGGTTCATCCATCAGAAATATGACGTCATCAAATTATGCAAAATTTTCCCATGACGTTCAGCGAAACTCCTCTTGTGCACGAAACCTGCCAATGATTTTCGCCTGAAAACACCACAGTTATCAAAGAGAACTGAAAGTAAAGTTCCTTTTGAATCAGTGCAAATTCTGCGCCTCCGCAGTGCAATTGTCTTATTTTCAAATGTACCGTTAGCCAATTCTCTAACTATTCATTCATTTTCAATGAGATTAAATTCGCTCCACCAAACTTGCATTCACCCTGGACGGCATTGAATGGTCTATTGTGCCCGATGAATTGTAATCCACAACTTTTTGTTGAAGAAGAATATACCTGTTGCATAGCAGCAAGGCGGAATTGCACTGTCTGGAAAATTGAGAAAGGGATCAAATTTGTCAACGCCGCTCCCTACTTTAAACATTAATAACGTCGGCAACGTTTGCCCTATTCTAACAAATTTTGTCTCATTTTAATGAGAAAAATGAGCTTTATTAGCCTATAGCAGTATTTGCATCGATATTTTCGTGAAATATGATTTCTGACGGTTCTCAATAGAGTTCAAAAGAAACTTATCCGGAACTGTTTATTTTAAGTTTTTTAATTTTGGAGCGCCGTGACATTTCCACCTTCCAGGCAATTTTTACTTGGTTTTTTTGCATGAATAGGAAGACTTTGATGTTAAAATGTGGAATCAGACGAATTTGCCAAAAAAGCGTGACTTATCCCAAAATTATGGGGCATTTTTCTGTGGAGCGCCGTTGTGAGAACCGAAGAATTCACAAGAAACCGGACCTCAAACAATGAGCCCAAAAGCTTTCTTGCAATGATAAGTCATTTTCAAAGAGCAGCGGAGTACACAATCTTACGATAGCGGAAGAAAGCTCAGAATCCTAATGTATGTCACTTTTTATAAGGGAATCTTTATGTGAGTGAAAATTGCAGCAATTTTGCCACGCCCATTTTTAAGAAGGTGCTCTGCGAATTTAACGAACAACGCCTATTTCGGCATAGATAGCTGAGAACTCACTTCTTGTGTTGGGGATGACGGTGTTAAAATTTCACACAGAAATCTCTATGGGTTCTCAAGCTATGAGGTATTATTTGTTAACAATCATTTTCAGACAATCCTGGCCAAAAAAAGCTGGGACGCAGGCAAATTTCAGTGTCTTCATGATGTTTCCTAAAATATCGAGGAGTAAGCATACGTTTAGAGTCTCCTAATCCCCCCTTCCCCCTACTTCAATGTTGAGAAGGTCGAAAGGCGTTTGATTCAAGCAACTTTGAGAAGGGGGGAGCGGGGGGCACGTAATCAAAGACCGAAGTAGTGCAATTTTATGATTTGTCCCAAGTATTTTGGCCAAGATTGTAGATCAGCCAGCAGTGACTCAGATCTCAGGTATGTAACCAGGGGTATAAAGGTATACCCAGACATTTTTATTGCATTTTCAGTCAAATTGTGACTGAAAATGCAATAAAATGTCTGGGTATACCCCGGTGAAAAATCCTGCAGGATCCTATCAGGATCTTGTCAGGATCCTGTCATAGGATCTTGTCAGGATCCTAAACAGTTCATGTACAAGATCCTATAAGATCCTATAGGATCTTAATAGGATCCTACAGGATCCTATATGATCTTGTACAAGATCCTATAGGATCTTGTACAAGACCTGTTATAGGATCCTGACAAGATCCTACGAAAGGATCATGTAGGATCCTATCAGGATCTTGTCAGGATACGTTCGTAGGATCTTATCAGGATCCTACACAGATCCTACAGGGTTATATTAGGATCCTATAGGATCTTATACACCTTGTTATAGGATCCTGACAGGATCCTGACAAGATCCTGCAGGATCCTATATAGGATCTTATGCAGGATTTCAGCAAGATCATAATAGCAAATCTCTCATCCTGACAGAATCCAGATCCTACAGGATCCTGCATGATTCTGCAGGATTTTAGCAAGATCCAGACAAAAAACTCTGATCCAACAAACAGTTGTGTAGGTAAATTTTTATGAAATATAATCATGTTTTACTTTACATTACATAAATTGAAGGAACCTTTGTTTGCTCAAAGTTAGGATGACAGAATCAAAACTTAACCAGAAATCAAGATACTTTAATACAACATCAGGAGAAATAAGATCATTCCTTTTGTTATGCTAATACTGTTTTTTTTTATCCATATAAAATTCTTACAATACATGTTTACCTACTCTACATATTAATACTATACAACTGCACAACACTACAGGGACAATAACGTGAGGAGCAAAATGGCATGGGTACCCCTATGGCAATCCTGCTAATACTATTAAATACATTCACCTTAAAATTTTTTTCAAAAGAAACTAAGGTTTTGGGCTGGTAGCCAGTTTCTTAAATTTTTGGACCATTTTGCTGCCAAAACTTTCTTACGTGTTTCTTATATCTTTAATGCCCACAGTGAAGAGTTCATGCGTTTAACCCACTGCACAGGGGACACATAAGTTTCTTCAGACAAAGCTATCTCGTCTCTCTAACTTGGAATTATAAAAGTTCCTACAAAAATAATACATTCGGTCAAAAATGTTTGCCCAAACATGTTTGACAAATTTGCCTGATGTAGTGTTGCGAGTAGGTATCATTTCATTCATGATTTCTTTGATGTCTGGTTTTTACGATAGACAGATAATTGCAATCCTATTTAATTTCTAAAATTGGACATGATGCCAGACAGTGCAGACAGTTATTGTTACATGGTCACACAGCCCAAACAGTTGTTTGTCAAATTATGATATATGATACCAACTTTTGAATGAAAGTTAATTTGACACGTAATTTCATTATCTATGTTTATATTTCAATATCCTTTACAATTGAACAAAATTTATGACTAATTTCCGACTCCGTACATAAACTTGTGAGATTGAGACATAAACATTTGGGCATTTTAGAATAAAATGACCAACAAAGGTGTATGTTTGAATTTGAAGGAGCTAAGTAGAGGCAATCTATAAACAGGACAAAGAAGAAACACCTTTTTTCTACGTGTTTACGTATTTTACATAACTACATCTATATCTTTGAGTTCGCTTAAAACTTAGTCGTACCATGTTGCCTCTTGTCTTTTTACTGCCCTTTTGAATTCATTTATTGCTTGCTTACATAGTTAAGTTTTCATTTGATATCTTTGTTGGCAATCTTATGTTATAAAGTCGTTTCCCAGAAACGCTGTTGTTCATGGGAAGAAATCATAAAATACAATAGGCTAATTTCGTATCTGTCTGCCCACGCAGTAGGTTGAGGCTGATGTGCATTAGTGGGTTGGAACTCTGCTGGGCGCATGTGCATTAACCTACTGCACGGGGGAGGAGAAACATCGATTTCCAGGGATGATATACAAAGCCGGCTATTGACTGCTTTGAAATAAGGAGAACAGGGTTGAATGACCAAAAAGTCTAATTTCTTACGATTTTTAAGAAACTACAGGCTCTTGTTCTTTGTGAAAGCCCTTTTGACAAAGCAAAAGTTAGTTAGTAATTGTTATTAATTTCAAATACACGAAGATGCTTGCTGGCACTTTTCAAAATAATGGTGCAGAATTTGATTGATGTTTGAATGAAAGAGTTTGATTGATAGGTCATCAGAACATGACACGAGGGGTGTCAAGGGTGGCACGTGCTTCAACGGGTTTATCCATCATTTGTCCTCTACCAATTTTCCACTCACACGCTCCAATATGCATTAAATGGATGCTATTTTGGAATTGGTAGAAGAATTGAGCAAAGAAATTGTAATTATAATTCAAGATTTAGCTTCTCTAAAGCACTCTGCTTCTGCCACGAATGAGACCTGTCCCAAGCTATTAAAGAAAGCACAGCAGGGCCACGTTTATGATATACCTCCTCCAGTTTCTGTGGACACTATGTTTCAGTTGAAATTGTCATGCTTGGAGAGTGTGGGTGAAATTCTTATTCCGGAGGGAATTGACATCACCAAATGCTCCTGGGATGAAACAACCGATGCTGACGAAGCATCCGACGTAGCAAGAGAATTCAACAGAAAAAGGTGGAGTTATACAGGCAGTTGTTGCAGCAGTGTGGTTGCAACAGGTGTCGTAACGTGATTCTGGCACCAGTCATCGAGGGCTGTCACTGCTGTCGCCTTGAATCAAATGTACGGAACTTGAATGATCGCTTTACGAATACCAGCAAACAATCCCTTGTTCGTATCGCGAACATTGCTGTGAAGCTGGGCCCAGCTCCTCATAAGCTGGGTTACTCTAGGCTAACTGTGTCCCCCGTTCAGTTATCTGCCACATTTCGAAGATTCACAAGGATGCTTTGAAAAGGCTTATCATGGGCGGTTCATCGTCCGCGTATTGTTAAAAAAAACATGGAGGTGCATATTGGGTCGATCTTGGAGAGGAACTTCTCCTTAGAGGCATGGCTTAGAGGCAAATTTTTGTTTGGAATTCCAAGAAGGTATGCGAGAGCCACAAAATCAGCAAAGGACAGACAGTGGGACCTCTTTGAACATCCTAAAGAGGTTTTAGGAGCACTCCTTTTATGGGATTGCAGGGAGAGGAATTGTGCCGAGAAAAAAAAGGGTGAAAAAAAGGAGGAGAATGAGGAGAGTGGGGAACGTAGGAAGAGTAAGAAGGGTGCAGCGAGAGTGGAGGAAAAGACAGTGGATATCATGTCAGATGCAACGAACCAACATGGAACGGTGTGTCAAATATCCTGTCCTCGTCATCTGCCCAATGAGCTTCTCGCCATGGAAAAGAACCTACAGGTGGGAGTAAGTGGGTTGGAACGTGCTGGGGAAGGATTGTTCTTGGAACACCAGGAACAGGAGATCACCACAGGGACACGGCTACGGGAATCACCGTTTAGCACATTATGCTAAACATCTCCTCCGAATATATTGTGATTTTGGAAGCGCAAGAAATCGTTCTGTTATTGTGACTGCGGACGCGAAACAAATCACTTCCAATGTCTAATTGGACGACAAAAACGAAACAGCTTGCGTTGCAAATCACATTAGATCACAGAATCGAAACAACTCGCTTCCAATGTCTAATTAGATCTCAGACGCGAAACAACTCGCTTCCATGCTTACAATACATTATAGTATGGAAAACGAAAATAAGCGAAACATTTCGATTCCAAAATCACATTGGATCACAGAATCGAAACAACTCGCTTCCAATGTCTAATTAGATCTCAGACGCGAAACAACTCGCTTCCATGCTTACAATACATTATAGTATGGAAAACGAAAATAAGCGAAACATTTCGATTCCAAAATCACATTGGATCACAGAATCGAAACAACTCGCTTCCAATGTCTAATTAGATCTCAGACGCGAAACAACTCGCTTCCATGCTTACAATACATTATAGTATGGAAAACGAAAATAAGCGAAACATTTCGATTCCAAAATCACATTGGATCACAGAATCGAAACAACTCGCTTCCAATGTCTAATTAGATCTCAGACGCGAAACAACTCGCTTCCATGCTTACAATACATTATAGATGCAGGGCGAAAATAAGCGAAACATTTTGATTCCTAAATCACATTAGATCACGGAATCGTAACAACTCGCTTCCAATGTCTAATTAGATCTCAGACGCGAAACAACTCGCTTCCATGCTTACAATACATTATAGATGCAGGGCGAAAATAAGCGAAACATTTCGATTCCTAAATCACATTAGATCACAGAATCGAAACAACTCGCTTCCAATGTCTAATTAGATCTCAGACGCGAAACAACTCGCTTCCATGCTTACAATACATTATAGTATGGAAAACGAAAATAAGCGAAACATTTCGATTCCAAAATCACATTGGATCACAGAATCGAAACAACTCGCTTCCAATGTCTAATTAGATGTCAGACGCGAAACAACTCGCTTCCATGCTTACAATACATTATAGTATGGAAAACGAAAATAAGCGAAACATTTCGATTCCAAAATCACATTAGATCACAGAATCGAAAATACTCGCTTCCTCTGTCTAATTAGATGTCAGACGCGAAACAACTCGCTTCCATGCTTACAATACATTATAGTATGCAGGACAAAAATAAGCGAAACATTTCGATTCCAAAATCACATTAGATGCAGAAGCGCCGGGAGGGGGTGGCAAGGGGGGGCGGTCGCCCCCCCAATATTCTCCAGGACCACTTTTCTAATTCGTCTAATTCCGGTGTAAAATTATTGGGGGGGGGGGGGTAAGGCCGATGATCTTTGCCAATTATAATGTGAGTATCGGTTTGTACAATCTTGCTGTCTTATTGCATTTTCCAACGATCTGTAGGGCACTGACTCGGAATTTTTTTCTGGTCGCGAAGGCCCTAGACCTCCGTTCTATGTGCCCTCCGAGCTTGCACATCTCAACAACATAGCTTGTGAAAGATCTAAGTCAAGATCTTTTTCACAAACCAAATGAGGAGAAAGTAGTTCTGTATAGTATGGGTAGTAGGGTAAGATTCCTTCGGAGAAATGATGGAAAGTGACTGGGAAGGGAAAGTCGTTCTAAGCCAATGTATAGGTTGGATTTTTGAAAAATTTCCGAGACAAACTATTACAGAATTGTCAAGATTTCAATTTTGAGGCCAGGCAAATTGGATTGCTAGAACCGTTCTGGGACAAATTATAGTGTGTTTGCGCAAAAATTTTCCTGTGGTGGTAATTCATAAAAATACTGTTACCTAATTATGAAATTTTTCAATTGGGCACTGGTAAAGATGGGATGCATTCTAAACCAAAGAATATCATACTTTTACAAAAATAGTTTCCTGGGGATGCTAATTTAAACAACTTTTACGAAATGATCAACAATTCTATTTCACCACCATGTGATCGGTAGAAGTGTTCTAAGCCAAAGTAAAGGGCATGTCCCCGAAAATTTTCCTGGGAGCTTTGCCCCCGGACCCCCTCATCCAGTGGCGGATTTGACGTGAGTTCCATGAGTTTGAGAACTTGGTCAAGATTTCATAGATAGATTTGTCTCTGAGAATAGAATTACGATAATTATGAAATGAGATCCGCGATGAAAATAACAAACGATTTCAAAATCTGTTCAATTGCACTTATATAAAGGGCTACAAACTAGGCCCCTTATATGTGTCAATAAGGCAAAATGTGGCTGGCTGAAGAATAAACATTTGAGGTAAACTTAGGCCTTATGATCAAATGAAGGTCGAATGCTTTTTATTTCAAAATTTTATCAGTTATTAATTGGTTAAGAAAAATTTGATAGCATTTTAAGGCAATCTGAAGGGCGTGGCTGCAAAAATTTGCTCGTGGGAGTACTCCCGCAACCCCCCCCCCCCTAGCTTCGCTCACCTTCGATCTCATCATAGGAACTCATTAAAAAATCGGGCTAGATCCACCCCTGATTGTATACTGAACTTTGAAGCTTCTGCTGGTCCCGATGCCCTCTTTCTCACAAACCATATACATCAGATTTCTGAATCTGAGAGAACTTGACAGCCCTTCGATAATTCCATTACGGAGTGACGTTTTATGTTCGTCGTTCGGTCGCCGGTAGGACGTCATTTTCTAATTGTGGTACCCTACTTGTGATATTTCAACAGAATCATTTATCTTTATGTCAACCTATAAAAGGGGCGTTGGCCACATTTACAGCCAAAGTAGAGGGCGTGGTGCAAGAAAATTTTTCTGGGGCTAGCCCCAGACCCCGTTGTGTTTGGCCCCCCCAATAAAAAATCCTGGCGGCGCCACTGCTTCCATGCTTACAATACATTATGGTATGGAAAACGAAAATAAGCGAAACATTTCGATTCCAAAATCACATTAGATCACAGAATCGAAACAACTCGCTTCCAATGTTTAATTAGATGTCAGACGCGAAACAACTCGCTTCCATGCTTACAATACATTATAGTATGCAGGACAAAAATAAGCGAAACATTTCGATTCCAAAATCACATTGGATCACAGAATGGAAACAACTCGCTTCCAATGTCCAATTAGATGTCAGACGCGAAACAACTCGCTTCCATGCTTACAATACATTATTGTATGGAAAACGAAAATAAGCGAAACATTTCGATTCCAAAATCACATTAGATCACAGAATCGAAACAACTCGCTTCCAATGTCTAATTAGATGTCAGACGCAAAACAACTCGCTTCCATGCTTACAATACATTAAAGTATGGAAAACGAAAATAAGCGAAACATTTCGATTCCAAAATCACATTAGATCACAGAATCGAAACAACTCGCTTCCAATGTCTAATTAGATGTCAGACGCGAAACAACTCGCTTCCATGCTTACAATACATTATAGTATGCAGGACAAAAATAAGCGAAACATTTCGATTCCAAAATCACATTAGATCACAGAATGGAAACAACTCGCTTCCAATGTCTAAAAAGACGAAATGTCATTCCATCAATTATGTTAAATGTAGAGCAACGACGTGAGTGTGACACAGATGAGTCAAATATAAAGAGAACAGATCTAATGAGCAATTAAACCTCACGAAAATTAGCCAATGGCATCGCCGCTTTCTGACCCCTTGAGACAAGATCAGTTGTTTCAGATGAATTTCCAGTACCCTTGCGAAAAGTGAAATGGATGCTAAATTATTGCAGTTATTAAACGATATTTTGATAAATCGGTTGCAAAGATATCCGTCCAGAGTTGTTGACATGTTTAGGCAAATATCTTATTTGGAGCCAGCCGGAGCTACGAGCGTTTACCGGCCAAGAAAAGTTGACCTTACTTCAAAACTTCATATAAATTGCTAGATAGGAGATATAGCGATGAAAAATTTCACAGAATACGCATATGTCCCTTGACAGTAACCTACATGCATTTGCTTTCCTTAGATCTTAAAATATTGAGTAATCTCAAATCTCAAGGCATAGTAAGGATTTGAGCCTTATTTTATGTCTAAGCAAAAATCTAACAACATATTTTTTTCTAATATGGTGCAAAGAGTTTGATCACGGAGAAGGTACAAAAGGCTCAATGATAACAATTTGTAATTTTTTGCAGTGGATCTAATGCTAAAGTTGTCACAAGTTTGCAACACCTTTTCACGGAACACTAATTAGCACCTGATGCACATGCATCTACATATGCTATTATACATTAGCATCATGTCATATAATATGTCGAGCCTCTCAAAAGGATTTGATATAACAACAGTGTTGCACCTTCTAGAAATGACTAGGATACTGAAGAGCTAAAATAGCCTGCAGCTCAGCAACTTGGCATTTCTCATCCATCATCTATGAAAACAAACAGCACCCCAATTGTTGGACCACAATCACTTTGCAAAATAATCGGTTGGATCTTGAAAGTACCCCAATCGTCTCTAGTAATCACAAATGCAATTTTCGAACAGACATAAAGAGTTTAACCCTTCGCAGCTTGAACATAAAATTTGTGGCTCATTAAAGATGTTGGTAGTCAAATGCTTCTTAGCTTTGATAATGCCAGACAGATATAAATGCATTTTTTCATAAGAAACCGCTTATAATACGGTAGACTCAATTTTTCGAAAGTTAGGAAACAACTCTACCTGAATTTATTGCAGTTTTAATTTTCCCATCGCACTCAAACATGGTTTAACGCTGCATAGTTATAGCAACTGTTTGGACATTAGTTTGAGTGCGAATTATATCATTTAGTTGTTTTAGGATCTTACTAAGTAATATGGGAATAATGGCAAGCAGAACCAATTTAAATTATATAAATAATTTGGGAACCTTTGAGACAAAACAAAGTTTCCGGCATTAGAAATATACGAAACACTTAAGAAACTTAAAAATCTAAGAAATTGTCTACCGGCCCCGGACCTTAGTTTCTTATAAAAAATACATGTATTCGAAATCCTTTGTCACGGAAACTGAAACATGGATTTCGCGTCTGCTGACATCTAATTAGACATTGGAAGCGAGTTATTTCGATTCTGTGATCTAATATGATTTGGGAATCGACATGTTTCGCTTATTTTCGTTTTCCATACAATAATGTCAGTGGCGTCGTGGGAGCATGATTTTAGGGGGGGCCAAGGGTCAGAATTTCCCGACAAAGAGACATTTTTCCGACAAAAATTAAGCAGGAATATAACGTATAAAAAGTGGCAAAATGTCTCAGAACTTTTGTCATATAAAAGTTCCATAATAGCGAAGAATTTTTCAAAGGGACGCAGCAGTCCTGTTAAGAGGCGATTCTTGTTGGAGGTGAGGCTGTTGTCAAAACGTGATTGGTGTTGGAGGTGAGCCTGAAGCTAGATGCGCAAGGATTGAGGAAAACTGGGGGTCTGGGGGCTTGCCCCCGGGAAAATTTTCTGTGACCACGCCCTTTAGATCGTTGCAAAACGCCCCTATTTTGAAGAATCTACTATTTGTTTTTGATGGGAAATTTCGAAAAAGGACCTCAAAAGCACTGAAAAATAGATCGTTTTCAATTTTAGATAACAACGTGATAGCTTGATATAAATCTTCATTTCTATAAGCATCCGTTCACAGAAACTAAAAGTAATCCCATCTTAGTAATCATTTCCACCTTCCTCAACAATATTCACTTGTGCAAATTCTGACGAGCAACTCATTGAAAGCTTAATGCACAAACCATAAATGCATGACATTTTTTAAGTATGAAACGTCCAAAATAAATTATAAATTTATCGTTTTTAGTCACTACTAAAATGTAGGTAAACCACCAAATTTTCGGGGAAAAAGTCCAAGAATGTTATGATCGAAAGCATTTGTCTGAAATTTATTCGTCCGAAACTTTTTGCGCCTATGTGTCTATTTTTCCTTCAGAAAACACACTTTTCTTTCGATTGAAAAAGGAATTTTTTGCTGAAAAACGAACGAAGGACCTAGTTTTTTGCCGAAAAACCTACTTTTTCATCAAAAACTACGTTTTGCGATCGAAAAAGTGATATTTCATGTATACATTTGGATTGCCATAAAGTAGCTATGTGAGGAAAATGGATTAATTCAATTTTTTTCGATTTTTCCGACAAGAATGGAAAACTGACGAATTTTCCGACAACATTTTCACAGGGGGGGCCATGGCCCCCCCTGGCCCCCCCGGCCACGACGCCACTGCCGATTCTTTCGCGTACTTTCGCGCAATAAATAGAGGAATTAACTCGCTTCTAAAATCACATTCTATTTGGATGAATTCATTCGCATATTATGCCATATGTTATTTTCCCACACGGCTATGCATGTAGATGGATAAGCTAATTGACCATGAATCTCCTTCCTCTTCAGGAGATTATTCTGTTTTGGTCTCGGTGAGCGCCGTGACTGGCACTGCAGATGCTGAGGAATATCGCAACATTTTCTTTGGACCGAAATGTAACAACAAATTTTTGGTTGATACATTTCTGTCCATCAACTACGATGTGCCGGAGGGTCGTTCCACGCGAGGTAAAACGAACTTAAATCCCACCACCATCGATTCTATATTCCAACGTAAATCTTTCGATCAAAATGCCTCTAGTAACTGTAAATTTTCACTTTCTGCACCTTTTACCTACGTGGAAACCACCCAGCCCATTCCGGCAAATACAAGGACAGAGCTCTCTGTAGCTTACGGCCTGCGGGAGTATTGGCTTGTTAAGTTACAAAAAGCTCGCAAGGCAGGACCTGACTTCGCAAATGGCTTTGAGGAGCAGCTGCATAGCATCTTTGTTGCAAAAATCCATGTATAGGAATTTGATAAAACCTTTCATACTTTTGATAATCCCGCAGCTTGTTCATCTTTATCCTATAATGGCGAAAAAGACGGGTCTTTCAAATAGCTGGGATTTATTTCTAATGACGATAAATATTGGATATGCTAGTTTTGTAGCGATCTTAGCCAGAACTGTAGAACAATCCAATAATTTGGCACCAAAGTAAAGAGGAGAAGATGCTAGAAGAAAAACAACATCGTAACAAGATCATGACAAACATCAATTTAATTTTATATTGGTAATGAGGTAAGTCAAAACACTTTTTTTGATCTATATTACCTCAGATACTAATAAGTTCCTTCTATCTCCCTGTCAGCAATTTAAAGTTAGACATTCTCCAACATCCGTTTTCGCATGAAAGAGCATAAGAACATACTTGTAAGTAACGGAATCCATGTCATAACAATACACAGATTTATAGTTCCAACTGCGCTTGTGCGACTTTGTGGCTTGTTGCTAGGCAATATATTTTAAAGTAAACTTTGAAGAAAGAACCAAACATGGCATTTCACTGTGCTGCAAATGGCTGTAGAAACGGTTTCCACAAGATTAAAAGATGGAAGGAACAGTTTTACGAGAAGCATAATAGCATGCATGGACAAGGAATTTGTACCTGCACAGTTGGCTTTCTTTCAAGCATGAAATTTTTGTAAAGTTGAATTTACAAACATTTGCAGCGCTCGCAAGACAAGAAAAATCACAAAAACGATATTTTACATTATAATTGCATTGTGGATGATTCCTACCAGTTTAACTTTGTTGCATAAAATATTGTTTGTTTTTGGTCCTAAACACAACAGCCTACAGAACTAAAGGGTTTCACAGGGTGGTCACACCTGGGGACACTATGTCAGTTTCAGTGCTCAGTTGTGTGCGATCTGGATATGAAACCAGAAGAGTTGGATGAAACTGTCCTGAAGCCAATATACCGAGAAGCGACACAAAATAGACATGGGATATGGAAACATCAAGGGGAAGAGAATTATACAAACACCTTCGCTGCAGGTAGGTTATCTTCAAAACTTTATTGTAGGTCCTCTGAGCAATGCAAAGCAGCAAAATAGAACAAATTTAAAAGGGCTGACATCAGGAAACAACTTTTGCACGCTTTTTGGACAAGCTAGGCTCAAGCTCCCTTTGATTTCGAAGTATCATGCAAGGCTGTTGCACAACCCAGAATCCATAGTGAATGGACCGGGTTGGCGCTACTCTAGTTATGTCTCTAAAGAAGCACTTATTAGCAACAATAAGCACATTTTTCAATAGGCAATGTCAGACTGTAGATAACTCGATGCCAATGTAATTGGGTAGCAGTAGCCTCTCAAAAGCCGGACCTTTTTTGATTCACCCAAAAGGAACCAACATCTTTCTGCTAAATGTGCTGAACAGAAACAATGAAGATTTTGGTGTGCCCTGCCGTTCAACAGGTAAAGTTACAAAAAATGCCAAAGGCAATGGTGCACAAAACAGCAGGAATTTTTAGGAAAAGTAGACATGGCTCCCAAGAAGCACTTGATTAGCAACAATAAGAACATTTCTGGCGCTGATGCAGTTCCGCACACCCTCGTAGCTAATGTATTTAGAAGGTGGTAGCATCTCAAAAGGCTGGACCTTTTTATGATTCACCCAAGAAGAACCTACATCTTTCTGCTTGAATGTGCTGAACAGAAATCATAAAGATTCTGGTCTGCACTGACCTTCTATAGGTAAAGTTACCAAAAAGTGCTGAAGGTAATGGTGCAAAAAACAGCAGCAACTGCAAGGAAGGGAAGATATGACTCTCAAAAAGCAGTTGCATTCACTCCTGCATTTAAAGACAAATGACGGAGATATAAGGTGACTTAAATCAGGGGCCTGGGCAATCTAAATATAACTTATTGAATTTCATTGCATTTGATGATATCGAGAGATTAGCATATCAATTAGACAAATGAAAGCACTAAGCCATCTTTTGTTCTATTTTTAAACTAGGAGCTGTATATCCGTCATTTGTCTTTAAGAATAACAGCTATTGATGTAAGAAAAGCTGGTTTGAGTGACTCGATCTTCTTTCATTTATTCCTTGATAATTTATCCTTATTGCTGCCAGCACTGACAACAAGTTTTCAGAAAAAGGGGATATTTTATCAGCCTCTTTCTCTTGCTCCTCAAAGGAAAATTGGTTGTTTGATGTTTCTTCTGCAGCTTTGAATGAACTTTTCTGGTTTGAGCATATCTTTGCACACCCAAGAACGGCTCACGAGAGACAATTTGATCTAATTCTTCATGGTATTTTGGATGTTTCCATGTATTGTTGGCAGTTGCTATGTAGTTTTCAGAGCATAGGCATCAAACGATGGGTTGCAAGTCGCTTGGAACTGTTGCTGTGATAGTAAGCCCAGCAGATACAGAAATCACCTGCTGATGTGAAGTAGGCATTTTAGATTCTTCGAAAGGTTAGAAAGTTATAAGCCGGGAGGGGGGGTACTCCAATTGTGGCCTGACAGGGGGTTAAAGGGGGCCAAAGCAACAATTTGAAAATTACCCTCAAGTGGTAGTAAACCTCCAAATGGTAGTTTGTGGACCTAAAACTGGGCTATTTGGTAGCGTGTGGTAGCACAAATTTCCTACGGTATTTCCAAATGTTATATTGTAAAAACTGATTGAACAATGCAAAAAAACTTCAAATTCAATGATAATTACTGCTGCAACAACCATATTGCCGTGCACATGAGCCTATTGAGTTGAAATCTTATAACTGACCAGGAATCTTGGAATACCCCCAATTTGTAGTATATGTTTGACAAATAGGGCCATTTGGTAGCCATTTCGTAAGACCCTCAAACCGACTGGACTCCCTGTTAGGCGGCTATCTTTAAAACCCGGAATCCGGAATTTCCATCCGGAATCCGGAAATTCCGGATTCTCTGAGAAAATCCGGAATTCCGCCGGAGTTCCGGCTTTTCTTGAAAATCCGTAATGTTCCGGATTTTAAAGATTTCAAACTATACATGATACAGATGTGAATTATACACAATTTTGATGCTGATTATCTCCTGAAGCTAAATTTTGTGTGTGTATCTTAAGATCCCGCTTGGATAAACTGTTACTGCAACTTTTTTTAAGTTTTCATTTCTTGCTTTTACTAAATTGGCTTTCCAATTAAGCTCGCCTTCTTAAACTGTGAACAATTATAATAACATTAGGTTTTTTCTATTGTAGGTTATGCAGGGGGGTTTACATTATATTAAGCATTAAGTAAAGAACAAGAGACATATTCGTATATTTAACAGTGGTAGCAGAGGGTGAAGATCCTCCTCAAGCGTTGCAGTGCATTACAGTGTGTGTGTGTGACCTTGCGTATGAGGTGGTTGAATTGAGTTCAAGGTTCAAAGATGGCCATGTATCCGACCTCATAAGAGCAAACAAAAATTTAGTCAAACTCAAACATCACAGATCATTCATCATGTTTCCAAATCTAGGGCCATGCAGAGATTGGAAGATTGTTGTATTCTCTGATGCTGCACATGCAAACATGAGTGATGGTGTTTCTAGTGTTGGAGGTCACCTTATTTTATTGGTCGGACGGAACAAAAGAAGTGTTGTCATTGCATGGTCATGCTCAAAAATTAAGCGTGTTGTCAAGTCTACATTAGCTGCTGAGATGTTGAGCCTATCAGAAGCATTGGATCATGCTATTTATCTGAAGCAGATCATTATGGAACTGACAGGTGCAGATAATGCAAGCATTCCTGTCGAAGCTCTTGTTGACAACAAATCAGTTGAAGATGCCATTTATTCAACCAAGTCAGTAGATGACAAACGTTTGCGTATTGATGTTGGCTCAATCAAGGAAATGTTGAGTAAGAAAGAAGTAGCCAAAGTTCAGTGGATTCCTGGAGAAAAGATGCTTGCAAATGCACTTACAAAGTGTGGAGCCTCCAGTTTTGACTTGCTGAGATCTATCCAAGAGGGCCAATTGGCCATCATTGTTTAAACATTTTATAAGCAGCTAACTTTTATTTATTGCTTTAATTTTTTGTTCAGTTTTGTTCATATCACCGCTGGAAAGAAAACAAAAAAAAAGAAACATTATAGTTAATGTGAACAATTATAATAACATAAGGTTTTTTCTATTGTAGGTTATGCAGGGGGGTTTACATTATATTAAGCATTAAGTAAAGAACAAGAGACATATTCGTATATTTAACATAAACAATAAGTCTTATCTACATAATCTTGATGATCTGCAGTCTTCTCCACAGAATTGAATAAATCAACAATGTAATCAAGGGATTGAGCAGTGATAGGAATCTCTCTAATCTAACGCTTTCTACTATGAAGTTTACTTTAATTACCTAATTATCATGTGCTGTGAGAATTCAAATGAAATACATCAAATCAATACGTGAGAGTAACAGCCAGGGGTGAATCATAGGAGGCACATATCTATGGGAATGGAATGGGGAATGGAACGGGGAATGGAATGGGGGAATCGCTCGGGGAATAGAAAAGTTATACAGTATATAAATAAGCTAAGTATAGCATATGAAAGTACTGCTCCAGATGTATCTTTTCACCATATAGCTTGTCAATAACAGTTATAGTTTTGTTACAATTCAAAAAATAAACTTTCCTTTTTCAAAGAAAGGGGAATGGAATGGGGGAATGCGTTTTCAGGGAATATTGAAACTACCAGGTAGAAATTCGAGTTCAAGGTATCATTTGAAGCCCCTTCTTCTCAGCTATCCAAATTTACCATTTTCGCATCGATACACCAAACCGTTGGATCTAGAAGCGAAGGTGAAAGCTAGATAGCAGTTTCCTTGTTGTTTCAAAAGAAAGAAAAAGGCAAATTAGGATGACGCCTCTACACAAACAGGCTAGACATTGGCCTTTTTTAGATCGCAGGAACGATGAGATATGCCTGGGAAATTTCTTCACTTTGTCTTCACAAGCAGGGGTGATAGCCTAAATATTCAGATCAAATTGAAAGAATATTGGCATTGCTGTCGTTATCATCGCTGCTTTATGGATAGTAAAATCATTTTCATTGTAATATCATTTTGACAATATTTGATGCCCAAAAATATCAAAAACATTATTTCAGTTTATTTGGACAAAAACATCTTTCGGCAATATTCTGACCCAAAAATATCGGACTTACCTCCCCGTATATGCATGTGCTGAGTGCCCCCTGCTCTGGGAAAATTAAAACTTAATCACTGTTTTGTTTAGGGAATTTAGAGGACTACACGTATTTTTTTCTTATAAGAAACTGCTTATAAGAAACTCAACTATCAGATCACCAAAATATTAAGAAACTCCAGTACTGGGAAAATATAAGCTAAGAAACTATTTTTTTCTATAAAGGAAATCCTCGACATGTTTTTACTTTACTTTCACTTGTTTCCTGTATCATATTACTCGTAAGGTACTTGAGTAATGTCTAAACATTGGAAAGGCTTAAAAAACCTTGTTTTGAAATGTTCACGAGGGCACAGGTAGTGAACATGAAGATTGTTGTGGAACCTCTAAGAGGACTACACTCAAGAAACTCTGAGTACTCAAAATCTGATAATTTTAAGAAACTTCCAGTACTGGCCCAAATTCTTAGTTTCTTATAAAAAATACGTGTATGATAAGAGAGTATATGCCATATATGTATTGAGAACTCCTTGTGTAATGTTGCTGCATTTGTCCTAACTAATACATACCCATAGTGGTAACTGTGAATTTAGATTTGAAATTGAAAGCCTTCTCAAGTGAAGCACAGTGGGCCAAAATGGCGATTTTGCAGACATTCGTGGATATCAGCCAGGAAATAAATGTTACAGGAGCAGCTGGTAGCTCATTTTCAACGTATTAGAAGGATAAATCAGATGGATCACAAAAAATTTAAAATTTTCATATTTAGGGGGGTTGGAGCCCGATATTCTAATTTTAGACCCTGAGCCAAAAATCTCTTTTATACTCCTCGGTCTGAAGGAAATTAGCAATGGTGACTGATGGCTCTTTTCAACATATTCTGTTGGAACAATGAATAAAGTTGAATATTTCTCCACATTTAGGGGACTGGGACCTATGTTTCAGTTTTAGGAATTCTAACCACAAATCTCCTTTCTGTTACATTTCAATACAAACCTAAGCTATGTAGAAGGTTCTTATTAACATAATATTACCACAATATTACCCAGTGGATGCTCCTTAATTAAAATATTTTGTAGTATTCTGAAAAAATGGGCCTTGTCTCAATATCTTTTCTTGGGACACCCAAAATGTCCCAAAAAAGGCCTTTCCCCCTGTTTTTTAGAATTTTCCGAGGAGAAACAAACTGAAAGCTTCAAAAATAAACTTATCATGAGCTTCTCTTTCAGAAAATGTATTGGTGTTGATGTTTCTCCTCATACTTTTGGAGATAGTCTCCATTAAAGTAAAATTTTGCCCTATGAATGAGTCAGAAGAAAATTGTTGCTGTGGTAAAAGTAGACTTGAAAAGACATTTTCATCTTGCCTTTCAATATACAGTGACTATTTACATTCTGGTAATGCCGATGAAACAATCTGCAAGCCATTTTCCTAGCCGAAAAACATTTATCCACATTCTTTGTCACTAGAATGCTGGGTGTAAAATTTTCAAACATTTTGTCCAATTTACTCCGATTCAAAAATCTATAACTCTGTGATAGCACAAGATAAATGAAAACTTTAAAAAGCACACGAAAGTCCAATTATTCAGCTTTCTAAAACTGCATAACAACCAGTGATTTAGAGGAGTTCAAAATTTTCGAATGTCTGCCTCTAACCCACTGTGTGAAGAGGGTGTAAAATTATCATATTTGTAGGAAGGAGAAAACAGCGTTACTCAAGCCTGTGCGCAGACTTTGGTTACAGTGGAGGAGACTTCACAGTAACCAAAGTCTGCGCGCAGGCTAGGTTACTCTGCCTCAGAGTAGTTTTAAGCGTTCATATTTCCAAAAATGCTATAACATAACCTGCATCCAGTTTAAAACAGACTCTCATATTGCATTTGCATAAGATTTCTGTTTTAGATCGTTTAAATGAAGCTTGCGAATTTTCACAAAGACAAAACTTTTGATCCTACATCTTGACTTGACTTGACCTTCTAGTTTTCCTTTCAATTAGTTTCGCTTAAAGATGATACACAGAATAAATTTGGGCAGGAAACCTTATAATAACAATTTATTTCAAATAATAAAATCTTTTTTTGAAATTTTGCTGCAAATATTGTTGTGTTAAATTTTTCAAGCGGAAAAACCATATCCATAATGCTTTTTGTCTCGTGTTACTCTATATCTCCATTGACGTTGGGTTCAATTAAATTTCATGATGAGAACTTGCTACACTTTACAGGAGTGTCGTTAAACTGTAAAATAAAACACATATCGAAAGAAGAAGGATATATCTAAACTTCTGCCTCGGGAATTTTATTTGTTTTCGTACAGAAGCTGAGCAATAACTGTTTTAATTACACATAAAAAATACGAGAATTGAATCCCCTCCCAATTGGGTTCTGCACAAAATAGATAAAATGCCCGAGGCAGAAGTTTAGATGTATCCTCCTTCTTTCGATATGTGCTAATATTTGCTCTTACAAACTATTTCTGGAATGCACAAAGAGCGAGCTAGCAACCCGGGTTTCAGGGCAATTTTTGTGGCTTGCTTTGTTTTTGTTTATGTCTTGACCAACCGAGCATAGAATGCCCTTTGTCTGCAAGGGGATGGTTGCTCATATTTTTGGCTCTTTTCATAAAATATACCATAAAAAGTGTTAAGGATTTCCATTTATCAAATCAAATAATTTCTTAACCCTATCCTGGGACTTTTGAAGCGGTCAATGGGATTCCACCCCACCCCTCTTTTTCTTCGCTGTTATAGTAGCTATAATCTTTAAACTTGATGAATAGACGGACTTTGATGCAAACAATCAAAATCATGTAATCAAATCAAATTATATATTTTGTTCTTGTTGCTATAACAGTAAGAAGATATAAAGTTATGATTATTATGATTATTACAAACATGTTTGAAACAATGAAATGGGGCATTAAATTGATTTTTTTTTTCAAATTGAATTGGATATGATCAAATACATGTGTAGGCATAATTTGTTGACTACACAGTAAAACATTGGTTGTCATGGTTACGGTGCTATATTTAGAGTTTTGAAATTTTCATCATTCGATACAGTATAGATATAAAGTCAAAGTAGCGGAATCTTGGCATCCTGTTTTGCATATTTTAGCATTGGTGAATAAAAGTTTGGTTAGGGGGTGGAATCTTCACCCCCCCCCCCCAGGTGAGATAGGCTTAAAGGCAAATGACGGATATATAGTGCCTAGTTTAAAAATAGAACAAAAGATGGCTTAGTGCTTTCATTTGTCTAATTGATTTGCGAATCTCTCGATATCATCAAATACAATGAAATTCAATAGGTTATATTTAGATTGCCCAGGCCCCTGATTTAAGTCACCTTATATCTCCGTCATTTGTCTTTAAGTTGTCTTTTTGAGTTTTTTCACTATTTGGCGATCTGAGAGTTGAGTTTCGGTTGAGACGAGCAGTTTCCAATCCAAAAATACGTGTTTGTAAGGGATAGTTCTAATCTCCATGGTACCGCCATATACTTGTTCACAAAATGTCGTTTGCAGAGAAGGAAGACCTAAATTGGATTAAATTATAGAGAGATCCCTATCAGATCCCTATCAAATTAGAGAGAGATTTTAAAGATTATGTAGATAAGACTTATTGTTTAAGAAGGCAAGCTTAATTGGAAAGCCAATTTAGTGCAAGTATGAAATGAAAACTTAAAGTTGCATTTACAGTTTATCCAAGCGGGATCTTAGAATACACACACAAAATTTAGCTTCAGGAGATAATCAGCATCAAAATGGTGTATAATTCACATCTATATCATGCATAGTTTTAAATCTTTAAAGTCCGGAATATTCCGGATTTTCAAGAAAAGCCGGAATTCCGGCAGAATTCCGGATTTTCTCAGAAAATCCGGAATTTCCGGATTCCGGGTTTTAAAGATAGCCGCTTGTGAATCGTCAACATGTATTGCACCACTTAAGTTCAGGTCGTGACTGAACCGTGGTTAATCCTCCCTCTCCCTAGCGAAGGAGCTACGGAATGAAACAAGTTAAGATGATGACGTCGCCTCTCTTGACTCTCAGTCAGAACACAAAGGTGGGCTCCTCTGTGGGTTTCCTCTGAGGCGATTCCAGCCTAAAAAAACCATTATATGAGAAACTCCAGAGAAAAGTCTTTTCATTGTAGGCATCTGTCATCGATCATTCATGATATTGCCCTTGGCATTGATATGACAGGATCAACACCTTGGAGATAATAATTGCATCATTTTACCCTGGCGCCATTAACATTCCTGATTTGTGAGTGGGGACTTGACCAATCAAAATGAATTTCTGGGTCATGTGATTTTGTTTAACCAATCAAAGACTTTGCAACATTATTATTTGCCTTTCAAGGACTTCCTCTAATATACTTTCTCGGGACTTCCTGTTTAATTTATTTCAAGGGCTTCCTCTAATATACTTTCTTAGGACTTCCCAATTAATTTTTCATAGAGTACTTCCTCTAACATACTTTCTTGGAACTTCCCAATTAATTCACTTTGAGGACTTCCTCTAAGATACGTCCTTGGGACTTCCCATTGATTTTGTTTTTCATTTTACCTTATTTAGTCATTTTGTTGTTTTTAAGAGATAACAGGATCCTGACTTTGTGCTTTTCACAGACGGTTCAGAGATTGGAAAGAACACACAATGCCTAATTCACTCATAAGCTTTTATATAAAACATTTAGAGGCTCGATAATTGAGCTGCCTTATTGGCATGACTATACAGGGCTACCCTAACATAACATGTGAAAAAGGTCTATGAACAAAACTACAAAATACCTCATAAGCAAAACCTGATACAACCATGTTTGGGACAACGGCCAACAGCCCAGTCAAGCTGGAACAATTAGCCGATGTCCGATGGTGTCTATGAACTATTAGAGGAGAGGGTGGGAAGTGGGATTCAAAATTTTATCGGGATAACTTTCAACTACTCTGTGCGAAGCAAAAGGAAAAAGTGATTTGCAATGATTCAGCAGAGAGGTTATAACCACACGGGGTACGCCCTATTTTGCAGTGGGACTGGGAGCTTGATTAAGGAACCAATGCCTCACCTTATCATTGAAATTCATTTACGCCACAGGTGGCGGAGAATGGTTCAGTATTTTTAAAATGGAATATTGTTCAGTTTTAAAATTAGTAAAAACAAACCTTTCTTGCCAGTTAAATGTGTCTGATTTCTCTGTGAATCTGATCCACTGCTATTTACTTTAAGTTAGGCCAATATTCGAATGACTGTTTAGTGTTGTTGCGGTTGTCTCAGAAATACTCAGCGTGAAGAGAAAAAGAGAAAGGTCTGTAGGTTCACAAATGGCCTCGCGGCTGGGCACATCTTCTTCGCCTTTTCCCGCTGCTCTTTGGCCACTGGCTGGCTACCAAAGCACATCTGACCAATCCTCAGCAACCCCTTTATCTTCTCATGACCCTCTCATTTCCATTTTAGCGTGCTCCGTTGAACTTCCTCGATGCTTACGAGATTGCAAATAGAGCAGACCCGCGTTCACAATTCCTCGCTCAGCACTTTTTGCGTGGTGCAAGTGGAAATGAGAGGGTCATGAGAAGATAAAGGGGTTGCTGAGGATTGGTCAGATGTGCTTTGGTAGCCAGCCAGTGGCCAAAGAGCAGCGGGAAAAGGCGAAGAAGATGTGCCCAGCCGCGAGGCCATTTGTGAACCTACAGACCTTTCTCTTTTTCTCTTCACGCTGAGTATTTCTGAGACAACCGCAACAACACTAAACAGTCATTCGCATATTGGCCTAACTTAAAGTAAATAGCAGTGGATCAGACTCACAGAGAAATCAGACACATTTAACTGGCAAGAAAGGTTTGTTTTTACTAATTTTAAAACTGAACAATATTCCATTTTAAAAATACTGAACCATTCTCCGCCACCTGTGTTTACGCATGCATAAATGTGTCATCAACGCCCGCAGCTTGTATTTGTTACAACACCCAATGATTGCATCAACTCCCGCAGATTGTTGGATGCTGTAAATCAGACATTTTTCTCAAGAATGCTGACATTCAAAGACTTTTATTTGCAAATTCAAGGTTGAAATGAACCATTTAGACTCTTGACTTTAACTTGCGGCCATGTGGTTGTTTTCCAGAATGAATTCTACTGCAAAATTGCGGCCATCATTGTATGATTGCCTTACCGCCAAGATATGCCCAAAGCTACCACCCTTAGCCGGTACATTCTTATGTATCCAACTTTTGTTCTACGAAGATAGCAACGTCAGTATTTTGTCTATTAGGCTAGGTTGTACACGAATATAATCATGATAGTCACTGGACCAGCGGCCTAAGCCTTTGATTAGCCAAACCGGGGTCTGATTGACCGCGACGCACGATGCTGCGCCAATTCAAAAACTGTGAGGAGAATACGATTCTATATTACACAACTGAGGTAACCAGCTTTATTAGTAACTTTGAAAAGATCTGTCTGGTTAAATAAATGCTATCTAAAAATGAAAACAAGGGTTTGTTTTGAGTGTCACAATTTTGAAGATGCTGATTTAGGGCACGAAATTGGCACACTGATTTTCATGATTAGGCCAGCCTTGCTTCGTTACCAGAACAAAACTGATTGGTCCTTTGACATGCTTTTGACATCTCGTACAAGAAGAGTTGTTATGCTGCTCATATGAAGACTGGCTTTCAAACAGAACTCAGATGCTCCTTCAGTGTTTTTGGATACATTTTCAGTTCAAGTTCTAGGTTTGATAAGTTTATAGGTGTTGGTGCTCTGTTTGGAAGAGGGTTAAAATTATTGGAAGGAGCTTCTGCAATGAGCATATGGGTGGTTGCCGTAGCATTTGTGACATTTATGGACGAAGTGACATTTTTGATTGTTGCAGCTGTTGGAATTGAAAATTTAGCAAATTGGCGCATTTGACTTTTGGTTTTGATTGGATGCTGTAATGGTTTTTGTTTCCAGTTTGGAAAGAAAATGCTTTTGCGGGCAGGCGTTTGCTAGATGATTTTCAGCTGAGCAAAGTTAACATCTGGGCAGGCTTTCTACTGAGGGACAACAAATAAACTTGTTGAATGCATATTCATCATGGCAGGGGCGGCTGGGAGTAAATTTCCTTTGGTATTACTCTTTAAAAATGTGGAAAATGCTCAAAACAGGAGACTGTTAACAATTTCTTCGCGAAGCGAAGAAACTGTTAACCCTTCCAGCCGGGGGCATGGGGGGCTGTGAGCTAGTGTTTTTGATGAATTACAGCCTTAAATTGTCTCTAAATGACAACAAACAGGACTGTTCAGCGGTTGCAGCTAATCTTCCGTTTGAACGTCCTGCGAGCAGTGGCTAGTGATGGCTGAGGCCGACTAGTTGTGTAAAATATTTTGCGGCTCCTACTTCTTAGCCAACATGCAGGTTCGTTTTTAGAATTGCGATTCTAATAACGGAAGCCGCTGGTCGAGGGCCCACTGTATATTCAAGGAGGCTTGGGACCGGCAACAAGAAATATATATTGGAATAAGTTGTTTTATTTACTTTTGAAAAATCTCCCATGACCAGGCAAGGCTAACAATAGAATGTATTCTTTGCTTTATCTCCACATATCCATGAGTAGCTCTCGTATTTTTCTTTACTCGTTTCATTCTGGGCATGGCCTTCCACCCTTTTTCAGCTTGAGACACTGCTCGTGTGTTAGTTTCCCCTGTTTTGACATCATGGAAAATACATTTTGAACACCCAAACGTTGACTAGTCACTTGATCTTACAAGAGACGATTCATGTTGAAACAGTCGACAAATTAGTAAGAGCATGTAAGAGCATAAACAGCACTGGTGATGGATAACTGGCCGCGTTATTAGAAATCCAAAATTAATAACAGGGCTGCTAGGCTCCTCTGTCTGAGGAGCCCAAAACAATTGGAATTTACGTCATCAATTACTGCCAAGACAAAGAATTGGCTGTATCCGTTATTAGAAACAAGAAAGTAATAACGTGACAAATGCTTACAATATGGTTTGAAAGACATAAAGGGTTTCAGTTGTTAAGGATTAGCAGTCAATTGTCGCTGTCTCGAAATGCATAGAAATTATTTATTACATCATTCTATGAGTTTGAGAGAAGAAAGCAGCTCCCTCGTTGCATAAACTTCATTGGCGCAGCGACCTGATTTAGAAACATTACTTTAAAAAACCCGTTCTGTTTAAGAAACTTTACTTGAAAAAAAAAATTATAGTAATAACGCTAATACCACTGCCCGCCACCCCTGCATCATGGAAAGTGATTTGTTCATGGCAATGTACATCCGAAAGGTGGAATCGTATCTCAGCCAAGAGGAGACCGGATATCTGCGCTGAAACGTGGAAATACACTCCTGGTAGGCTAATAATTCCAGGCCTATTTCTGGGTGGTAGAACAACATGGTGCGAATGAAAAATATTCCAGGCCTCGAGGCAGGATTGGAAATCATAAATTTTTTTGTTTCCTTCAATTTTTGGAAGCAAATAAGAGTGGCTGTTCTCCATTTGCGACCTGGTTAACTTTAAGACACAAATTATCTACCGGGTGAGCATGAAAAAAGTTCCCACTTGCTAAAATTCGTAGCACCACAAGAACTTTGTGGATTTAAATGATTCAAATTCTAGTTGAAAGCCATAAGAAAGAAAGCCAACTTTACAAAGATTTCATGGCTGCAAAATGACAGAAAAAGGCCTAAAACACCTTATCAAACGGATAGTACTCTCCTCACACAGAACAATACGCACATGCGTTTCACCTCTCTCAAGAGTCACAAGGAATAGATTCTCAAACAGATACTAAAAATTTTCTATCCCATGGCAATAGATGTGCAGACGATATCTCTCACCCATGAGAAAGTGCATTTTCTCTGTTTTTCTGAGCGAGGAGTCCTTTATGATTTGATCAAGAATCTTTCAGTCATTTTGCAACCATCAAGGTTTTGTAAGCTTGAATTTACCAATTTTTCTAATGCTCGTAAGAACGTGAGAAAAATCACAAAAACATTTTGATCTTTTGGCTGTCAAGCAAATATTGATTCATACCAATCCATTTAGTACTCTTGATACTATGAATTTTCAAAAGTGGGATCTTGGTATTGGGAGATGCATTCTAAGCCAAAGTAAAGGGCGTGGCACCAACAACATTCCTAGGGGCTTCACACCCAGACCACTCATTCTATTACCCCCCCCCCCCCTCCCTCCACCACTTAATTTACCCTGGCCACGCCGCTGGGTGAGTGAACTTCAAAGAATGAAATATCAAATTGTTTGAATGTGCTCCTTTTTATAAATGCAAATTCTGAAGTACCCGGGAATTCATGGTGGGGGATTTAACAGCCAATGCGCCCCCGATAACGGGAGAAAGGGCGGGGAAGTAGCACTGTCCAAATGTCAACTTCCCCGCTTTGTCCCGGAGGTGGGGGTGCCGGGGTTTCAATTGACCAGTGCATAACTTGAACATAAATACCCCCATTTGAAGATATTGATTTTTGAGAGATAAAGTATTAATGGTCAAAGTTCAACTTGCCTTGACATCCAAACCAGAGCTTTGGCAAAGTCCTGAAATACACATCGACATTTAAAATTGTAAAACTTAAAAAGAAACAGCAAAATCTTATACAGTACATTGTTGAGTTATTTGCTTTGCTAAAAGAATGTGCTTATGCCAAAGGGCCAAAGCTCTGGTTGGGACATGGAGGCAAATTGAGCTTCCAGCTCTAACTAATGAATCTCATCATTTCTTTCTTGATACACAATGGCGACCCCGAGACAAGTCACGTTTCGCTTAAACAAGGCCGGTGAAGTGATTGAGCGTGCATCAACTGCAGCTGTAGCTGTTAAATTGGCTTTTCAGAGGGAAGGGAAAAAATTTACCCGACCTGTACTGCCTCCTGCTCAGGTTCTTGGGAAGGCAAAGAGAATGTTGTTAGCTGAATTTCCTGATATTAATACCACTGACATGAAAGCTGTTCTTGGGAGCTTTGAGTTGCAACACTACCAGTACCGTGGGGAAAACTTTCAAATGGTTGTTAGAGAACGATGCTGCATATGCTTCTTATCTTATTCGTGGTTCTTCTGAGCCTATATTAGATTTAAGCGAAGAAGCCTATTGGAGAACAAATGTGCAGCATCTGGCAAAATATGCACAGCTCTTTCCGCCATTTGTAAAGATGCACCAAAAGCTGGTAGCGCATAAAACCGCAGAGGCCAAGGCAGTTTCAAGCGGAGATCCTGGCGAGGTGAAGGTTGGTAATGGAAAGTTCCATGGCATGACACATTTCCAGCTCGCGCCTTCAAACAAGCCGAAGCACGTGAGGTACATTGACGAATTCCTGCTCCCGAAAAAAGATATCCAAAAAGGATCGGCTATGGATCGTCTTCGGGAGTACATCGTGAAGTCTAGATCGACCACTGCTTCGGCAACTGGAAGAATGCAGCCAGTTGCAACAACCATCAACAACCATCATCGCAACCAGTATCTCCGCCATTGGTAACATCTTCAGAAATTTCAGCCATCACAACTGTTCCTGTCCCTCTCCTTGACAACTTTTGGCAGTGGATTCTAACAGAATTTGAATTTATATGACAAGCTGAAAAAAAGGATTGAAATTGATGACGGAAATCTGAGGTTCATATATTCCACGTACAAACCCCTACAACTTTTCCCCATATCTCTAGTACCAATAGATTGCTGTCTTGAAAATCTATATTCGAATTTGACCGGTTTAATACGTAATTCTACAAAAAACGAAACAGGGGAACTTTAACTCATTTTGTGTTGTCATTGATCAGGTAGGAGTTGTGATTACACTCCTCGTCAAAGCTCGGCATAATCTATGCAAAATTAGCGTTTTCCTGCTGCGACGGAACACAGAAGACGACATTTTAGCTGGTTTATGGAACATTTCCAAATCTGGCCTGTGTCTATGGATTATAAAAACGCAATGCAAATGCTGAAATTCCAAGCATTTATGTAAATTTTGCAACCAGATGTGTGCATATTGAAACAAAGGTTGCAAGAATATCGTAAAATGTCATAACCTTTTCTATATGGTGGATTTTCAGATTAACTTTTTCAATGTTATCAACATTTTGGCAGTAGATTTAGTGCTATAGATCAAAGTTACATACATAAATCAAAGTTATACCGTATAATGAAAACAGGTTAAGATAAACATTTTTAAATTGTTGTAATAAGTTATTTGTAACTGCGATTTCCATAAGTTTCACTGCCGTTGATTGAACGATTGACGATTGAAGATTAAAACGATTGAGTCCTTTCGAATCTTTGTTGGGAAGTATAAAGCGAATAATGATTTGGTTGATGATTGCCTGTTTTTCTTCCCAGGATGAATTTGTAATTCATTTAAATCCCAGGAGAAAATGTTGAGGAAGGGGTGATATTTTACTGAAGTACTTTCGGTACTTTTATCTCTTGTTCTTATGGAAAACTACTTGTAACTTGGGAGCAGGCTGAATCACTAAAAACATGTGATGTTAAAATGTTTAAAGAGTAGAGCCTCGGCCTTTCCCAATTTTTGTTTTGCAGGATTTCCTATCAATTTCTATTGAAAATTTCTGATATTTTTCAGTAGCATTCGCTTCTTAATGCTGATGGGTGCTTGAAGGGTGTTTTCTAGCTGTAAAGAAGGTGTTTCCTACTGCTTCCTGCGTTTCCTAGCAGCAACAATGAGATAAGACCCAACATTTTACATATATCATCCCATCAACTGCACTTCGTAAACTGTATGGGTCAAAAATGGTGTGGTGGCCTGAAAACTTGGGGGGGGGGGGGCTCTTGGCTAAATTTTGGGCAGGGGTCGGCCTTTAGCATATTCAATATCGTACCCTTGGCTAGACTAATTTTTTACGAAAATGGTACCCTTGGCTAGACCAATAATGTTGACCATTCTCTGGACCAATATTGTCAAATTTGTACCAAATATGATATCATGACCGTTCGCAAGACCAATATTGCCAAAAATGATACCCTTGGCTAGACCGTTGATTGGCAAAAATGCAAAAAGGTACCTTGGCTAGACTAGAAGTCTGAAAAAGTATACTCTTCGTTGTGGCACATCCCCAGGTACCTTTACTATGGAAGAACCCCCCTGCCTGAAATTATTTACAAAACAACTGATGCCTGTTCTAATGTCAATTTGTATCATTAATGTTATCTTTGTCCCCTTCTGATGACAGCCCTGGCTCTGAGGAATCATCAATTAGCATAGGCCTATGACCAATCCAATACATCCTTTTGCCTCCAGTCAATGACTGCATTTGATCTTTCATCAAAAAGATATCACAGGTTATATAACCAAAAAACTGCACAGTATTTTCCTTGCAATTGGTCATGTCTTTTTCACAAGCTGCTCTTTCTTCTTCTCTCCCAAGCTCTGGTCATAACAAGGGCAATAAAGAGAGAATGTGTATATTTTTGGGCCCAAATGCTGCCATGCCACCGTGCTACAAGCATATTGCGACCTTGCATTTATTCTAATAGAGCATCCATTTGATAGGATCACAGTTCTTTGATGTTTAAAACTGTCTTCGAAGCCTTGATTGCTCTCCGTTGGAAAATTCAAACTTCTGCTGCAAACCTACTTTCTGCCATTTTGTTTGTTGCTCAGTCAGTGAGCAGAAGTGCGCAACGTGCAACACTGTATTCTTTTGTTTCTAAGAGCTCTATAATTGGCTGAAGTCCACATCAAAAGTACTGACAGCGTCCCAAATATGGGACGCTTCGGATCAAATTACTCATTAATTATTCATGAGGGCCGCAGTTCAACAAGTCTGCTTTGTAATATACTTTCCGGTAGGCTTATTACAGTTGACAAAACAGATTTGGGGCAAGTCTACCTCCTTACCCAGTTTTTGCATCAACATGAATACGTAAAGTATTATTTGTTACAAAGCTTACAATGCTTGCGCTGGTTGAAGCAAAGAATCACACACAAAACTCCATCTTGTTGTGCATGCAGAATCTCAATCTCAAATCTCATCTACAACCGGCAATCTATCAATCTCAATCTAACTCAAATCTACATGCACGTTATTTTATACTTGGATTAAATACAATAAACAGCAAATAAACAGCGAATAATAAAACTAAAATATAATTTGTATTGCAGGTGGAGCCTAGACAATGGGGTAGGAACCTCCTAGAAACATTTACATATTTTCCATAATTTTCTTGAAGTTCAAATTTCCCTTCATTAGGCCAAATATTTAGTAGAATAATGCTTCTAATGTAATTTAATTTTGTTAATAAGAGTTGTTTTATGTCCAGTCTAAATTTAGGAATAATACCAATCAGATCTTTTATTCCAGCCATGGGAATATACTTCTACCAAGGTCATTTAGCATAGTTTCATTCAAAAGTTTAATTACCTTTAATTAGGGTGTTTAATTACAATGTCATTTTTACTGACCAATAGGGAGGTTACTCAGGGGTGGTCCAGTGACATCAACTTGGTATTTTGTTCGTCCACAGACAGAAATAGATCAGTTAGAGTGGGAATCTGGAGGAAGGACGTTTGTCAGCAGAAGGTTGTTATGGAGAACAGTTCAGAGAGAATAGACACCGTGGGGTATGTAAACGATACCTATCCTAGCAAGTTGTCAAAGCAGAGGAACAAATATTTTGATGTCCAGGTATACAAGGGACAATCAGCATGCAAGAAAATAAGGATAATGGAGAGCAAGACAGTTAGTCGGAATCTGTTCCTTGAGAAGATGGAAAACAAGTCGCCGATAAAGATGAAAAGCCTGAGTCAGTCGAAGGGTGGAAGCATTGCGTTTTTTAATGCTAATATGGGAAGTCGGGTAGACGAATTGCAAGAACATTTGCCCTTTGAGATGGTTCCTATTGAACCACTGGATATTAATGAAATCTTAGAAATGGAACAAGAAAGCCTATTTTCAGTGAAGGGTGCTGTAAAGTGGAACGAAGAAGAACGATTGGTCTTCATTGGCGCAGAGCACACAGAAAAGCATATGCGAGATGCCATCTTCTAAGATCATCTAGTGCATTTAATTTTGGTAACAAGCTCAGATCAAGGTACAATATACCATCAAAGCGTACTGTAACTTTAGAGTATTTGTTTCAAGTTGTTCTGCCTGACTTCCAGCCACATATATCTCTCAAAGTAAATGAGATCTGCAATATTCCATAAAAGTGAATTGTGTAGACAAAATTGCAGTCTTGTTTTCACATGTAAATTATCTACGATCAGGCAGGTGCTGGACAGTTCTTAAGTTAGAGGCAAGGCAGTTAAAGGTGTGCACACAAAGTTTAACTTCAGCACCATCCATAAGCTTGGTACCAAAGCTCCCTCGTCCTCAATTGTAATTCATGGCACTAAGTTTTCATCCAAACAAATCAATGTTGTTCACTCAATTCTTGAAATACAATAAGAAATAATAAGAAACTAGGTCTCAGAGGTAACTCCTATAAGTTTAATCCACCTTCTAACACTGGCCTACTTCGACTCCATCTAATCCTCTTTCTAATCACCTTCATATACCCTCTTACTCCTCCTCTATCCCCTCTCTCCCAGGCCCCTCGGGCCTAACGACACACCACCCTTGTCTTTCCTCTCCTACATTTTCGCGTATTTACGCCCCTGACACACCTTCTTTGGTGTCTTTTGTCCACAACCAAACTGCCTCCTCCTCCGCAATCACTACCGCTTCATCCCTCCTTCCTTCTCCTTTGCTATTCTCTACGCCATCTGTACCTAGGCCCTCCCGCCCTATCAGCCTTCCTACTTCATCTGCCCCTGCTCCTGCTCTTATAGAACGACTTCCACTGCCTCTTCCCCAGACATTGGTGTCTGACCTATCTCGACACTAGTGCTCTCTGATCTATCATAAAACCAAAGAATCTTTCTTCAATCGCAGTATAGAATCTAGTTACTTTTCACCCTTCACCAATCCTCGCTTTAACTCGGATCTTACTAAGGGATTAAGCCATAACCTCACGGTCCAGTACAATAAGGCAGTAGCAACACTTCGACAGAGTATATGCCTCATTATGAGAAATCATCACTGTGCCCTCCAACAAGAGGAGCACGTCAGAATCACATCCATAACCAATAATCTGAATGAACTATATGAACCGGACCTTGTCCGGATTATAACTGAGAACGCAAAGAGAACAGCGAACGCAAAGAACTAACAAAGAGGAAATAAACAATAATTGTTATTTATTCAAGGACATTTTATATTCAGTAAATGTTATGATATTTATTATTTTAATTTTCAGTTTGAGCCTATAATAGTGTCTTCTCTTTTATCCTCTATTTGAACTACAGGTATGAGGGATGGTTCGGACATTAATGAGAAAAAGAATCGGAGAGAAACTTTATTAAGGAAAATTTGAACCAAAATCGTAAAAGGGAACATGGCACAATTGGCAAGAATGCGATTAAAAAGAAACAGCACAGAGCGATTTTGAAATACAAACCAATAGACAATATAGTCAACTTAAGCACAATTATATTAACTGAGGGGGAATCTAAACTCCTTCAAAAAGGCCTATCTTTCGTACCTACCCCAACACGGGTACCACAACACGATATTACAAAAGAAGAGATGAAATTTTATACTTTCATTCTTGCTGATATTAGTGCATGACTTTTGTTCGGTGTGCCAGCAACGCAATGAACATTACCGCCTTTTGGCTTTTTGTACCACTTCCCTCCATCATCTCGGTAGTATTACTGCCCAACTAACTTTCCTTCTCCTGCGCTTCCCTCCATCATCTCGGTAGTATTACTTCCCAACTAACTTTCCTTCTCCTGCGCTTTACATCACAACATGGAAACGAGGCAATTGGCTGCGTTTTCTCTGGAGCCGCAAAACATCATGAAGTGCAGATATTTCTTTGGCGAATTACTACTTTTCTGTGCATTTTCAAACTTTTATTTTGCCTTATTCGTTTTCACAACACCTTAAATGACCAGTATAGCTAAAAACATATTTTATGTCAGGAGCACTTTAACATGGATGAGGTCACATACAAGTCATGGGTAACTGTTGACAGTACAAGCCTTGAAACAATATGTAAATCTGTTGATGATTTTACTGCAACCCTATGTGAAGCAGTTCCACAACTACAAAGGCATGCATTTATTGCAAGGTCACAAGCAGCATACATGAAGGCAATTAAGGATGGGGCAATGGAAGGAAAAGTGCTAATTGTTGGGGATTTTGCTGAAAATTATTCCTTTGTACTTCAAGATGCAGCACAAGGATTCCATTGGAATAACAGCCAGGCCACAATACACCCATTCTTCATCTACCATCGTTTCCCAGTGGCTAGTGATTTGACAACTAGCCTTAACAATCTGAGCTTTGTTATTGTCTCAGATTGCCTGACACATGACGCAATAGCTGTCCATAGATTCCAACGAAAGCTTTTCGTTTATGTAAAAGACATTTTTCCAATTGAGATGGCTATTTACTTTTCCGATGGAGCAGCATCACAGTACAAGAACAGGAAGAACTTTTAAAATTTGGTTTGGCATCAACACGATTTTGGAATTCCAGCAGAGTGGCATTTCTTTGCAACATCTCATGGAAAGGGATCCTGTGATGGTGTTGGTGGGACAGTGAAGCATCTTGCAGCAGGAGCAAGCCTGCAACGACCATATGCCGGCCAACTGCAAACACCCCTACAATTGTTCAGTTGGGCAAAAGGAAGTATTCCCCATGTCACATTTTCATTTGTTGGCAAGGAAGAAATTGAAGATGAAGCATGCCTGTTATCTACTCGATTTGAAAACAGCATTACCATCCATGGAACACAAAAGTTGCATGCAGTTTTACCAGTTCGTGGTTCAACTACTCAGGTGGCAGTCAGAGAATATTCGGCATCACCAAATGTAAAGAAAGTCAATGTCAGCAGATTGTTTACAAGAGAGCCCCTACAGTGGGAAGATCTGAATGGCTATGTAACATGCAAGTATGATGACCAGTGGTGGCTTGCTTACATCTTAGAAAAAAAGGAGGACACAGAAAGTGTAGAGATCTCATTTCTCCATCCAGCTGGGCCATCACCATCTTTCACATACCCCAGAAGAGTAGACAAGTTGGTCGTTCCAAGATATGCACTCTTGACAAAAGTAGAGCCAACAACTGCAACTGGCAGAACATATACTTTAACAGAGAAAGAACAAACTGAGGCTCTTGATATATTAGAGAATATTTGAAAAAGCTGTAGCGTACTGTTTTAGAGGCCCTTTACATGAGAAAAGTCAACCCGGGTGGAGTTTCACCCCGGGTTGAGTTTTGCTGAATGTTGCAAATTTGGCATGCGTTTACATGAGATTTTTCAACCCGGGGCGACTTTCAACTTTCATTGTTGTTGTTAATGCTATGGTGCCAACTCAACACACCATCGTTCTAACGTTTATTTTAAAGTTTATGCCCACAACGAACTCTCAGCGTTGCATTGCAAATGAATTTCATGATGTTGCTTCAAATCATGACTCAACAAGCATCAAGCTTTGAAGCAGGAGATTTCACGTGTCATAGAGGAAAGGAATGGTGCGTTAAAAAGATATAACCAACTTCACAGATTCTATTCTTGAGCAGAAGAGTTCTTCCACCGCCAAGTTTTGAGTAACTAAAGGTTTCTTTGGCGCTAAAACACGCAAAACCTTGATTTTCAATCTTAAAGTTCTCTTCGAATTCATCAACTCGCCCCGGGTTGAGAACAATTTGCGTTTACATGCGATTTTCACCCCGGGGCGAAAATTCCACCCGGGTTGAGAAAGCGAGTTGAACTCGCCCCGGGTTGAAATTTTCTCATGTAAACGATTTTACAAATAACAAAGGTTTTGCCAGCGGCCGAGTTGAAACTCAACCCGGGGTGAAACTCCACCCGGGTTGACTTTTCTCATGTAAAGGGCCTCTTAGTATAATTATGACGAATATTTTGTCCTCCTTTAGAATTTTGCAAATAAGCATTGCAGTGAAAGTACTTAGCATTAAAACATCTCTAGCTCTAGAACAAATGCAAACACCAGGATAATCTTTGGCACATCAATACTATGGTAACTAAGGATTTCAAAAATGAAATTATTTTTTTAGGGGGTTGAACTAATTGGGCTCCAGGGGGTCCAAAGGAAAGTAACATATATTTGTTCTACAGCTGCTGTTCTGCTTAGGATTTGATGTTACAAATGCATTTTTCAGATCCTACACACAAAACCCTTTAAAATGAGCCATTCCCCACCTCTGTAGCATGTAAAATAAACAAGTTACAAGTATTTCAATAAATCCGGGGGTTCTGTTTGGTTGGAACCCCTGTATTTTGGAAAGGGGGGCATCTATAAAGCTGAAAAATTGCACATGGTCTTGTCTCAATAGTAGAACCATGTGTACCAAATCTCATTCAAATCTAAGGACTTGAGGGAAAATACCTTCTCATGGTGTGTTGACTTCAGATGGAATGACCCATAGCCATCTTGCTCGCTTTAAGCTTCGAGAAAACACTGAAGGCAGTTTTTCTCTCTCAGCGGACTATTTAAAGATGGAGAAGCATCAAAGAGAACAGCTGAAAAAATAGTTTTCATCACATACAACTCTGAAGGTATGTGACACTTAAGCAGCAAAAGTAGAGTGAAGGCAAGCAAATCAAAAGCCCAGCTGATAGAGAACCTTTCAAGCCTGCTCAGTAACCGCTTCAATGATTTCACGGTAGGAGTTTATGACCAGATGGTCATTTCTGACCCAAATAGTTGGAGCAATGAGAAAGATCACGGAAATGAGGACCTCATTCATTTTGTATCTCATTTTCAAGAAATTTTCATTTCTATGAGCGGGTCGAATTCCACAGTTGAAAGAGGATTTAGCATGCTGACGTACGTTTTATCAGACATACGGCTGTCCATGAAACATAGAAGGATGGAGTCAGTGCTGATGATTTCAGAGAACGATTAGAATGGGTCGCAAAAGGAGAGTGGTGACATCCTTGAAAGGGCAGTGGATATGTATATGGAAAAACGACAGAAAAAGACAGTGAGTGGGCCACCAAGTAAAAGGCTACATCTAGATTCAACTGTGCAAGAGCAACATAACATGAGTTTGATGAACGACAAATCTGATAGCGGGTTTTTGAATGAGTCAGAATTTTCAGACAGTGAAAGCGAGTGAACAAATAAAAGAAACGTTTCGCAACACTTTTTAATGTGTAATTTGACATGTAAAGCTAGTACTGTAATTTGACCTTGATACAGCATAATCCTGTTATGACTCAAACTATATGACCCTCTTGTTTCACAGCCATTTATCCATTGCTCGAGTACTTTTAGGATTATAATAATGGTCGTTTGCAATGATGATGTTACGTTACGTCCAAGTGCTTTTTAACAGGATTATGCTGTTTTCATAAAGCTTTTAGCTCTATATGGTTGTTTTCTCTTGTTTTTTTATCATATGCCAAGCCTGTGGCCAAGCCGTTCTTATGTTACTTCTGAATTCAATATGATTGTGTATCTATATAAATATATTTACCTAAGTGATCGCTCGTGCAAGAGAAATCACGCGAGCGTTTGTCCACTTGCGTGAGCTTATTCTTATGAAAAGGCCCGAAAAAGCATTCTCATCAATTTTATCTCCCCCCTAGCAACATGGCCTGCAAGATGGATCGTCACCATCAACCTGGGTATTTGTGTCGCGCTATGGTCCTGGAAGAAGCACAGTTTTTTGTTTGATAGAGGAAACTAAAGAAGTCCAACTCATAAATGAGGACCAAGCTCCTTTCGCCATCATCGATACGAACCTGCAAGTTCTATAGATACGTGGTTAGTAAAGTACTATCTGTTACTTGCGTTGTAACGATAAGGACCCTAAGTTTAAGATTAGCCAGAGAATTGAGATCTCTCAAGTGTTTTTGGACAAAAAGATCTGATCCGCAAATTGGAGCTTGATCAAATTGGCATAAATTGGATCAATGACATAAACAAGCCATTGATTAAGATACAGTCAGCCACATCATCAACGTTTGTTGACATAGGGAACGCTTTCTATGGGAACGATGATTTGATGACAAAGAAAATGAGTTCGAAATGCTATGTTAGCGGGATATCAATTAGGCAGGTACAAACCAAGGATGCCGTGTGATCAAAAAATGTAAAACGAGCCAATCAAGGAATGGACATTTTAAAGTTTGTGGCAGCAAGGGAATCGGAGCATGGAAATAACAACTTGCTCCCAATCCTAACAACATGGCAAAACCCAAAGGACAAAACCCAAGATTGATGGAGCAAGCAGCTGATGCAGTTGGCATTCAAATGCTCAAGAAGCCATCTGCTGAAGAAACGGCAGACATACGGGCTTTTGGAAGGTTCTCCAACTCTGAGCTGCGCATGATGTGCACTCTTTTAACCCTATTCTACATGGGTAAATCAAGCACCACTTTCTCATAAAGAGGCCTCCCCAGATTTTATAAGCAACCGTAGTGCCGATGGCAACAAAACTTGGTACACATGATTACCAAGCAATTATGATTCTCAAAAATAGCATCATATGGTAATTGGTCACATGATCCGTTGCTAGGCAACGCAAAAACAATGTAAATTTGCTGATTTTGACTCTCCTCCTAAAAACGTAATATTTTCAACCAAAAATAGTCAATAAATAACTTTAAAGTTATAAATATGATACATATTGATTGGTCTTAATGAAAACTGTCAAAAATTCTATTTTTGGAATTATATTGTTACCACAGCTGTCAATCAAAGTCATGGTTGATACCTAAACAAATTAGTGGATGCTTTATTGGCATTGTGGAAGAAGAAAGAGTTCACCGCTGAGTTACCATAAAAGTGAAAGAGGGTTTATGATGCCCAAGCAGTCTGCGAGCAATGAATGATGTACAATACAGATGCACAATATATATATTCCTCAAAAACTTAACCCTAATCCACATGGGGGGTGGATTCCACCCCCCCTCAAGGTTTTATTTGCCGCGTTTTTAAACGACATTTGCTATGTCCCCCAGCCTCCCTGACTTTTATTAATTATCTATTAGCCACATTTTGGTGGTAAAATTTTTGAACAATAGGACTCACAGGTCACGTGACATGCCCATATTTGGAAGGATGTAGCAGCAAAATCATTGTTTTCAATTATTTAAATGGAATTATTTGATTGAATTATGAAGTATTATACATCAAATGAATCAGCAAACAAAGGGCTTCAATTTGATATCGGAATTTCTAGAATTTGATGATGTCAGCATTTTTTGATAATGACGTCATTTTGGCCGCCATTTTGGACTAATTAGCATTTTTTTCAAGTTTTTTTTTTAACTTTTTCAATGAAAAACACTCTAATGATACATTTGTCATGGATAATCATCAATTTGCAGGCTCTTTTGGTCTCTTTTTACATAGAATAAATTAATCGCACAAATGACGTAATAAGAATCGGCTAATTTCTGCCAAAATATCACTCCAAAATCATTATTTTCAATAAAACAATATTTTATCACCATTTTTGTTGACAAACTGAACCAAAAACTGCATAAAGTTCATGCAAAATCTTCATTAAACTTGAATTCAACTTGGAAGCCTGATTTTCACAGATTTTCAGCTTTGTGACGTCACTGTGACGTCACAAGGTGTGGCAGCCACCCCCAAATTACGCTACAAGCTGCAAATTACCTGTTCTACCGGGTGACCCAGAAAAAAGTGACCCAACTCAATCTGTTACAGAAAATTAAGTAAGTGGCCGATTGAAATGCTTCAAACGTTGTTCTGTCGCTATAAGGCTAGCCTATGCTATGAGTATTTTTCGCAATTTTTTTTTGGCACGGTAAAGTTCCAACATTAAGGATTTCGAGGAAAAGGGCATGCCTAAAATCCTCCAAAAGTCGTCAAAAACAGGGGATCGATTTACAGCCATTTCAAATCTTCAAAACAACGAGGAGTGTGTTTCATTTCATCCCGGGAATAGGTAGCCCAGTCGGAAGTCTTCAGAGCAAGTTTATAGTCCATAGGTACTTGAAAATATTCTCAGGCAGAATGAAGCACGCTCCTTCTTGTTTTGAAGATCTGAAATGGGTTCAAATCGATCCCCTGTTTTTGACGACTTTTTGAGAATTTCAAGTCTGCCCTTTTCTTCAAAATCCTTAATTCGGGAATTTTCTCATGCCCAAAAAAATTGCGAAAAATACTCATAATGTAGACTGGTCTTTTAGCGACAGAACAACGTTTGAAATATTTCAATCTGCCACTTACATTTTTTCTATAACAGATTGCGTTGGGTCACTTTTTTCTGGGTCACCTGGTATAACTGTGCCAAGTTTTATTGAATTTTGATGCGTCTAAGGCAGTTTTCAGAGGGGGGGGGGTGGAAAGCACCCCCCCCCATAAATGGTAGCTCAACAAAAGCCCATATGGATTAGGGTTAAATGGAAAATAAAAATAAAAATGTAAAACCAGTTTCCTTGAATCTAATCAATTATGAGCTTTTGAGCTTGGTTTTAGATGACTGGATGGAAGGGGCTAATTTAATATCAGAATGGAGTTTTTTCCATGTATCAGCTCCGCGGAAAGCAAAAGACTTTTGGCCATAAGCTGTTCCCATTCGAGGTATGGCTAGATCCAACTTAGTGTTGCGTAACACCCGATTGTGAACATCAGATAATCGGGAGAAAATCTGACAAAGGCTGTCGGGTGCAAGTGCAATTATATCCAGATGCTGCTGTTTGCCTCAAATAACTGTGCTTACCAGTCTGCCATAAATCATTGCAGAATTCAAGTTTTACATGGATCAAGATGTTTCTTACGGGGCTGAAGGGCTCAGCTTGATGTGATAGAGAGATTTTTCATAAAATTTATAATGTCAGCTTTGTTAACATTTGTAGTTGTTATTTTGGAAGCATGAGCATCATAATAAAAATTCAAAAGCTCCTCTACTGACACTGAGTAGCATTTGTTTTCTTTTTAGGAAAAATCAAATATGTGTAATTCTGAAGGAGATAGTCTTGAGCACAGTAAGAACCCGCAGGATAGAAACCGCTGTTTTCAAAACAGTTTGTTTAGTTTTGCATTAAAACTTACAGAAATTTCTTATTTTTCAAAGAATTTCTCAAAAATATTAGCCTAAGGGCTTCTTTGAAAGATGGTACCTATTTTTCAGGTTCTTTCTGCAGATGTTCTCCATTTAAAGGGTTTGAGTGACTGAAAAACTCAACACAGCAATCGTACTCAATCTTAAAGTCCTTTCCATTGCTTTTTGCCCTCTTTTGGAAATCGTAAAGTATCAATTCCATATTTGAAGCTTGAATAACAACCATAAAATATCAAAAGTTGGCACCCAAAAAAACACCCATCTCTCCTCCAGAGAAATATTTTGATGGTATTTACCCCCAGTGTTTGATCTGCAGCCATGTTTGCTCCCTGTGTCACAAACAGGATTTTTCCCTACATCACAGCGGAAGAAAAACTGAGATCTTAGCCTGGCCTGCCTGAAAATCTTGCCTCCTGAGAGCTTTTTGAAATGGGTTCAAAAATAATTAAAGGTAATGAAAGATACATCAACTCTATGGCAGTCAACCTGTTGATGATTTGGAAAAGAAACATGGCACAAGGAGGCTTTGATTTGTCCAGTTGTAGAAAGGTGGCTTTGTTTGATGTGTCTAGACAAAAGCTCTTTATTAAATTTTGCGATAAACATTCATTCCTGCACATCAACCAATGCCCTTGCCCTGCCTCAAAGCTCATATTGTTGCTCTTCATTGGAGAGATTAGTGAAGGCGCCCAAGCTTCCACACAGAAAGTTTACCTTATGGCAGCGAGGGCACTACATGTCCGGGGGCGGTATACAGTGCAAGGAAAGTGATGCAAATTTTACTAAAAAGAGCACTGTGGCTCAACCCTTCAAAGCAGAGAGCTAATTTTTTCATCATTTAACAGAAATGCCTTGAAGTTAAAAAAGGGTAAATTCGGGTTTATAAATAGAATGGATGCTATGGAAACTAAGGGTAACAAAATGGGTGTTAAAAGTAAAGGTGCATGAAATATCATGAAAAAGAGCACTTACAGCAAATCTTGTATTGTAAAGTTATCTCATATTGAAAGGTCTTTAAATTAAAAAGATGATTTTGTCCTGGTAAAAACAGCTGTTTCCTTAGGAACAACCCCAATTTTCAAAATACCAAAAAATTATCTAGTTAATCCAAACCTCTACTTCTATCTTGTTGCTACAGCAAGTTCCAAGGCTCTTCAGTATGAAAACTCAGATATATTTACACCTAAAGATTTGCATCCCTCCAAAAGCACGTTCTGAGAAAATTGCATTTAAAGATTAGCTTTAGGATTTTGGCTTTGCAGTAACATTTATGAGATGAAAAAATTTCTATAGTCGCAGGAGTCTTTCTGTATTATTCAATAGTTTCAAAGTTCAAGCTTGTCATGAGTATTTTATCTTTCTCCTCTTTGTTTTCTCGGTGAACAGTTACTGTTCTTTCATCTACAAATGTTAGGCATGCCATGTTTTGATATAAGTCATGTGCAACTGCATTGAATGGAGCAATAAGGGCCTTCCTTTTTATGGTTGCCGAAAAGTAGCATTATTCAATCATTTTGTATTCATATTCAATAAATTCACTTTCATATTCAATAAATTCACGTTCATATTCAATCATTTTGTATTCATATTCAATAAATTCACGTTCATATTCAATCATTTTGTATTCATATTCAATAAATTCACGTTCATATTCAATCATTTTGTATTCATATTCAATAAATTCACGTTCATATTCAATAAATTCACGTTCATATTCAATAAATTCACGTTCATATTCAATAAATTCACGTTCATATTCAATACATTCACGTTCATATTCAATATACTCATGTCCATATTCAATACATTCACTTTCATATTCAATACATTCACGTTCATATTCAATAAATTCATGTTCATATTCAATACATTCACGTTCATATTCAATAAATTCATGTTCATATTCAATAAATCACATTCAAATTCACTGTTTGGCATTCATAAACAATAAGCCACGTTCATATTCAATAAACTCACGTTCATATTCAATAAATTCACGTTCCTATTTGATACAACCAAATCTATATCTAAATGGCCATCCGGCAATGATTGAAGATTTCAAGCAATCAGAAGTGCGGCATAAGCTAGGCCGATCTTGGTTAGCCATGGCTGCTGATGATAGTGGATGGGAAGCATTCTTCGACTGGCTTACCATTTTCCTTGACGAACTTCAACGAAGCTATACAGCTACTGATGTAAATCATCATCTTGCCTGCCTATCGTTATCGTTAATGGTCCTTCGAGAACTGGACACCTTTTCAGAGGGTAACAATCAGCTGTCAGAGTTATGTGAAGTTGTTAGCGATCTGCAAAGAATATGGATTGAATATGTTTGGGAAATTGGAAGACGAGTAACTCTTGTACCTGATCTTGGGCCACGTTCCACAACTTGTGATGGACCTGGGAGGCCTCGCTTCATAATCCCATCGGACCTACTTGAAAATCTGAGAACTATTGGCAGAAATTGGAACCAAGTGGCAAGGATGCTTAGAGTCTCACGTTGGACAATCTATCGTCGCGTTCAAGAATATGGGCTAGGTTCCATGACTGCATGGACTGACATAAGCGACAATGCTTTAGATGAGATCATAAGGTCTTATATGAGTCGGCATGGGAATCTTACTGGCGAGTCATACCTCATCGGTCACGTAAGAAGTTTGGGTTTGCGAGTGCAACGAGACAGAATTTGTGAGGCTCTCACGCGCGTTGATCCAGTTAACAGCAGACTCCGCTGGGCAATCACAATCACAAGAAGGGTATACAGCGTTCCCTGGCCAAATTCTCTCTGGCACCTTGATGGCCACCACTCCCTTATAAGGTGGGGACTTGTCATTCATGGGTGCATTGATGGATTCTCAAGAAAGATAATTTATCTCAAGTGCACATCAAACAATTATGCTGACACTGTTAGGAGTCTTTTTGAAGAGGCAACACATCTTTATGGTTGGCCATCTCGTGTGCGCGGTGACCACGGTGGTGAAAATGTGGACGTTGCGAATTTGATGGATATTGTAAGAGGCATTGGCAGAGGAAGCTTTATAAGAGGTCCATCAACACATAATCAAAGAATCGAGCGCTTAGGGCGAGAGGTGTTTAGATGTGTTGCCTTTCTTTTTTATTGTGTCTTTTACTCCATTGAAGAACAAAGTTTACTAAATGTTGAAGATCCACTTGAGAAGTATGCATTACAATTTGTCTTCAAGCCAAGAATCAACTACGCCTTGGCAGAATTCATTGGAGCATTTAATGAACATCCAGTGAGGACAGAGCATAACTGGTCTCCCAACCAAATGTGGGTAAATGGCATGGCAAACAGGCCAAATCTGGAGGATGATCCAGATGATTTACAGTATTACGGTATTGATTCTCAAGGTCCTACTCCGATTGAAGAGCTTTCAACAGTGGAAGTTGATGACATCACTAGCCCACTGACAGAATTACAAGATGAAGTTCTCAAAGAAATAATTGATCCATTATCAGAGTCTCATGATTTTGGAATGGATATATATCTCCGAACAAGAGCCGTAATTTTTGATATGTACAGGGAACGTTAGACTTTGAAGTTACAATGCTGTCTAAGAGTCCATTGAACACTCAAGTCAAATCTGCATTTCTATCCATATCCATAGTTTAAGCACCTCACCCCCCCCCCCCCCGAAACAACGTTGAATCGCAATCGTTCTGTTATCCCCATCTCATTGTCACAGAATACCATTGTTCTGAGGGGAGATGGGAAAATAGCAAAACAAGGCAAAGTTAGCAACAGTGTTTCACACACTTTCAGCCAGCATTGTAGTAGCGGGTGATAACACACAGAAAAGGGTAAGAAAAACTGCAAATATGTCAGTAACAACAGTAACAACAACCAACATAAAAAATTTCTACATGACAGTAGCAAAGAAGCAACTACAATAAAGTTTTCCAGTCATAAAGAGCAAAACTATAACTTCAAACAAATGCCAGGATGATTATTATAAGAAACAATTCAAGTGCAGCGCGTGTGCCACCTTGCCCCTAGCCTGTTGTGTGCACACCATACCCATTTTCCTTGGGGTTAAGTCTGCACACAGGTTGCGTTGTCCTTTATTTAAATCCAGCTTTAAATACTGTACATGTCTTTTCATATGAAAAAGAGGGATTATCTTCCCGTGAGGGATACAAATTTCATATTATCTACCTTCAGTCTACCTTTCATGTCGAAATTGCTTGGTTTTGACAAATTAATATTAAGTGTAAGATTTCACATGGATATCTTTCGAAACACATATCTATATTGTGGATACACTTGAAAATGCATCTTTGACTCTGTCGCCGGGTCTACTTTTTAAGACGCGTTCTAAAATTATTGTTAAAATTAAATTGAATTAATAAATTAAATTAAAAATTTTGACATTAAATTATTTACCAACTCTGCCAACTTTAACAAAACACAACTGTAGAACAAAACTGTATCTCAAGACAGTGTCCAATTTTTTCAAATTATGTCCAGTTCTCTTAGAAGTAAGCATTAGACACATCCATATCCAACCTTTGCATTCGCCAAAGTACTCTTTAAGACGCACAGAAATGTGTCGTACTCCTTGTGCACTGTTGGAACCAATAAATTACAAGCACATGTCTCAGCAAAGAACGTGGATTCGTTATCTTTTCTTGGCTTGAAAGTGATCTTTGGTATAAGGCCTGTAGGTGGGATTCGTTTCAGACCAGTGCAGAACATTAGCACATCTTCAACGGCATTATCTGGAGAAGAAGAAATTTATCTTTACTCGTTGTCTGGTAGATTAATTCTCAATACTCTTCTACATAAAGTTAAAATTGGATAATATCTTGTCACAAAGCCCCATAATACGTTGATGAATAACAATATCAATAATTTCACAGAAACATACTCTGTTCACTGACGCAACTTTCCTATAAGTTCAGCGTGGCTTTAGAGGCTGCAAGGGAGCATGGATCATATTTTTTATCCGATAGTTGAACGTTAATGAACATTAGACTAGAAGTTTCAGGTACAGCACTTTGTAACACCTTCATTGGCCTTGGCCTATAAAGCAACGAATCAAGGAGCATTGCAAAACAATTGTCATAGCAATTTGTCCTTTGAGGATGGAGTATGAAGGAACTGTATTGACCTCTGCAATCTGCATTATATTGCCATATTCAGTCTTGGTACTTGCTTTACGCTCTCTCGTTGGAACTCAGACTTGAAACAAGCCAGTGCATCTGTATTCAGAGCAGGGAGAACTCAGATTTGCTTTTTTGTAAATATATCAAGAATTTCAAAGGTATCTCATTATACCATTCACATTTGCCAGCTAGCGAAAGCTGCATTCTACATTAACTCATCAATGCAATACATTAAAGTTATTTAACTAGCTAGTCTTAAGACATACCTTGATGCGGGAGATTTGAATTCTAAATTTGAAATGAATGAATTATCCAACTTAACCTTTCTCTAAACCATGCAGTGCCTCCATGAAAAATTTCCTTGCACGCTCTTCTTCTGCATCATCAAGTTCTGAATGAATTCCAGTCATATTTGTAATCAACTGAAGAGTAGTAACTGTCACATTGCGACTTGTAACAAAATATGTCTTCATTAGGTCAGGTTTCCTTATTAACAATTCAAGCACCCCAAGTGACTCCAGTCCTTCTCTGAAATGATCAAGCGGCACTTTCCTTTTCAAAATTACATGATGACAAACAAGCGCTTGTACAGCTATGGCACGATTTTCAATAGTTAGTGGTTTTATCCAACCTGCTTCTAGCAATGGCTGTCCCTCTAAGCATCGCAGATCATCATCCTTTTGTGCATTGCTGATCTAAAAAGCACGAAAAGAGTTTCTAAATTACAACATTGTCCATAAATGTAAAGTTGTAAACAAATGTGTTTCCCGAAATTAAACCAATGCCAAAACTGTAGAACTGATAAACAATCATCTTAAACCAATCTTCTACGGCATAATCAATATCAGGTCACCCAAACAAATCTGAGCTAAATTTTGCCTAGCTTTGTGAAAATTTTGTATTTCATACCGTTCAATTGTTATGTGCTGCTTCATCTGAAAAACTTCTTCAAATTATGTGAATTTCTTCATTTATCAACACAGTTGAGCTGTACTTGCCTTTGGTCTCTTTATACATCCCTGGACATTTACAAATCAATCCCTTAATAGTGCCTTACATAAGGTGAACTGGAAAAATATTTTATATGATGCCTGAACAAAGAGAAGGAAGCATTTGGACAACTTTTTCAAGCTTACACTGTATTCAGCTAAATTACTGAGGAGAGCCTCGAAGATATCTTAGCCGCCTTAGCTATTTCAGTTTATATATAGACTATTTGTGAGCTTGTTTATTTGGTTACATATACTATTCTTTAAGATCACTGTTGTTACGATCATGATCAGACTGAAATCAACCAAATAAAATGATTTTGAATGGCAAAAAACTAAAACAACAAATACTATCAAGCACTGAATAATCACCCACCCCCCACCTCCTGCAAATTCATTTAAAAAAAATTGAAATGATAATGAGCATGATTTTTGAATAAATATAAAAAAGAAAGATGTGTTGACTGAGAAAAACGACAATTTTAATTTTCCCCCTCCCCCTGATTGCTCCAACCCACAATTATCATTATACCAAGAAGCCATTTCACCCTGCACCCAATTATTCGCACCCCTCATTGATTTGGTACCCGAGAGGAAATAAAAGCATTTAGTTGAGCATGGTATACTATATACATCTATGCTAGCAAATTCCCATCACATCAAGTCACCAACTAAGCATTAGCTTATATGCAGTTTCTTTCATTCAATTAAATTTGATCTCAATTTAAAAAGAACATGCCTCGTGTGGATGATCATGTGGCATTTTGTATACATAATGAAGAAAACATGAGCTTCAAATGATTACAAATGATTGCAATGTTTGCTCACCTCTCCAATAAGCTCCATCAACTCATAATCGCAAAGGTCATCAAGTGTACAGAGGTCAGTGCATGTATCACTGTCACCTGATGCTAGATACTGATAAACTGACTCAGGAAAACACTGAATGCCGATATCAAGGTGAATTAGAAGGTATGAGACCATCTTGCCGGCAAGTTTAAACATATTTGACAGAATTCCTTCTGTAGAATAGATTGGTAATTTTCTATCTTCTTTTCCTTCAAACAGTTTTGCTTCTGAGGAGAACAATGTCTGTAAGAGCAATGTGCCATATTCTCTAGATGGGCCCCCACCATCGATTGCTGCTTCACCCAGAAACCTAATTCTGGGAGGGGACCTAATTTGAAATTTTGGATGCTTGAATGTGGCAACACTGTCTTGCCAAAGCTCATCTCTGTCGACATCTATTTTGTTGACTCCAAATAAATCCAGCTTTTCTTTGTGTTGATCTAAAAAACTTTTCACATCCACATCTAGATCCTCATGCCCATTTTGTTCAGATCCTTTAAGACAAAAGTACAGTAGCACAGATTAACTTTGGGCTCATTTCCTTCTCAATTTTGTCACATATTTAAGTCATTTATTTAAAGGCAGCTGCAAAAAAGACACCAGCAGGTTTTCAAAATCATGGTTTTCAATACATACAGTGCAGTAAAAATTAACATCACAAAGTAAAGGGCAAATGTATGAAAAATTATTACAATATCACAATAAAGAGATCTTTGCAACATAAATGTAAGAAATGTGATGCTTTACATATGACATGCATCAAGATAAACATTTTGTGTAACCCCCCATATCCAGAGACAAAAGGAGAATAGTAATTAACTCTGATTGGATTAGAAACAATGGACATTAAAGGTGAACTCCGATTGGACAATAAGCATTTTCACTGCTGTAATCTAGCATTCATGAGTTGAAAAATCCTTCTGTTTTCGTTGTTCTAGTTTTTGCTTCATTGAATAGATGTGATCTTTTTAGTCTTGCTTAATATGTGTGTATAAGAGCCAAAATCGGCTGCATTCTAACCAGACAGACGTGTGATATAGTTTTGTTGTCTATTTGTCTAGTCAAACATATTTGCTTAGGAACTGATGCTTGGAAAATCACTCTCTCAAAAATCAAACAAAAGTTTTGCAAAATTAAACGAAAAAGACACAATACAATACGAGACATGTGGTAAGTACCACATGTCTTGTATTGTGTCTTTTTTCGTTTAATTTTGCAAAACATTTGTTTGATTTTTAAGATAGTGATTTTCCAAGCACCAGTTCCTAAGCAAATATTATTGTGTTGCTTACCATCTGTCTGAGAAGTAAGGACATTCTCAATTGCTGCATGTACGTTTGGCACTCCTATGCAAGCAGAAGCTAACTGGGATTCTTCATGCTGTGGAAAAATGTTCCTGAGCTCAGCAAGAAAGTCATCTTCTGGTGGGACAACTGGATCCTCTTCAATCAATTCTACTGTCACTCTGTCTGACACCATCATTCTACTTGACATTGCTTCTCTGTCTTCAACTTGATTTGTAATGGTTTCATGGTCTGCACCCCATAAGGGATCTGTTTGCTGGGAGAAAGATTTGTTGAGCCGAATATACATCTTTCCCTGGCCAATAAGGGTTTTGATCATCTTATAATCAAAATCTTGGCCTTCTTTAACCACTGGTGTAATTACCATCTTTCTAAGTACTTTAACAAATTCAAAGTCATCGGACATAATTTCAGGTACTCTTGTAACAAGAACTTGCCATATCTTTAAACGGATTTCACTCTCCTTGTCATTTGTACTCAAATCAACAGCACCTGACATACAAATGTCTTCCTTTGTCATTTGATAATCTTGTAGGAGGTTGCCTGACAGTGCATGACTTGATGGTTTATGCAAGCAGACTAACTCAAAGGTCTTTGTCTCGGGCGGTTTCTGTTCTCTCTCTTTGCCATACCGATGTCCAAGTCTGCGTCTTTTTGGATATTGCTGAAGTGATCTTTGTGCGCTTGTAGAAAGGGTGTTGATATTAGAACTTATCAATTCTCTTGCTCTATTTACGAGGGTGTGCATCTGTGGGACAGCAGGGCTTGAAACCCTGCTTTGTTCTCTGCTAAAATTGTTGCTTGGTGCAGTTGTAGTGGTTGCTGGTGTTGAACCTATCATTGAAATTAAATTTCCATTAATAATTAAACTTAATTGTTGTACTAGCTAACAAAAACCTAAAGAAGAATAAGGCAAGTTTTTTATCTAGAGTAGAACACTGTTAAGTAGACCTGTGAAAAATAAGGATGAATAGTTATCAAACTATGAATGGGATATGGATGCACAAAGAATCCTGTCATAAAGATTAAATAGTTTGCATTATGCTATCAAGTTTTCAATTGTAGCACCTCTAAAATAATTTTCTAAGCATCTCTACACCTCTAAATTTACTGTAGACTAGACTTGGTTCACAGCTGGAAAACTGGAAAACCAACTCAGGATTGACATAATCTGTTATTTAACATATGTTACGCTCATCCTTTTAGAAGAAACCGCTTATAAGAAATACTAGGCTCAATTTTTTAAGCAAAGAAACTACAGACCTTACTGTAATCAAATCAAATTGAAGCTAAAAGAAACTTCAATCCCTTAACCCTATTGTACCCGGGGGGGGGCAAAAAATGCCCCCCAACCAAACTTTTGATTATAAAACAGAGAGGAAATAGAAAAATGAGCTGAAACATCCATGACTTTTCCTAGTTTTTAATTGGCAATTAAATTTTAGACTTTTCATTGTCATAAATTAAGTCACGTGACCAGTAGATACCCATATTTGGAAAGTAGTCACAAAGAAAATTACAAAAACAGTCATAATTCCTTTGTCTTAACCTTGATGAAGTTGTGATTGGTACCAAACGATTCCCCTTGCAAAGTACTTTCATTTGATATATACATTATTCATATTTGCTGACATCAGCAAATTATAGATTCCATGACGTCATGCAAATTGATGACGTCATATCTCTAATAAAGAAAGACAAAATTTTCAAATTTTGATATAATTCGATGGATAAACATATTCTCTTCATTTTTAAGTAGTTTATTGAGGTTTTCATACATTTTATTTGAATTAATTAGCACTTTTTGTGTTTTCAGTACTGAAGCTTATATCTGACATAGTCCCATTGTTTGGTCGCTTGGCAACGAACCACGTGACTAATTAGCATTAAATTCTATAATTAGACTCATAATAGATGTACTTACTATTGTGCGAAGTTACAATGGCATACTAATTATGGTTTTGGAGATAATTAGGGGGGCATTTTTTGCCCCCCCCCCGGCAGTGGTATGACCCTAGGAGCCCGGGTAGAATAGGGTTAATTAGCATTTAATCCCCATTGTTTTTATGTGACACGCGCCCACGTAATGGCAAATATTTTTTCAGCCCGGGCTGAAACTCTCCATATGTTGCTCTATCTATTTCCAGCCAAGAGTTAGGTAGGGCCTAGGGGGGGGGGCCTTTTATGTTGAAAAAACAAATTACCCACAACAGATTACTTAAAAAACTGAAGATAACCTTTGTGTTAGTTAATAGGTCCTCCGAATGCCAGTAAATTCTAAAGAAAGACATTCCAAAAGTACAAAGCGTCCGATTTCCCCCACCAAACTTTGTGTAGGCCTAGCTAGTCTAGACTCGAAGGCTGATTTGACCTCAGCAATACAGCATTTCATTTTCAGCAGCACACTTGGTTACAGAACATTGCAAGTATTTTAACATACCTGTTGTGCCTATGGCACACATAGCCCGGCGGACTTCTTCTCGAACAATCTCTCGCACATCTCTCTCCATCCTTCTTCGACCCTGCCACTTGTCTTTTGTTGGTCAACTCTTATGGGTCAGCAACAGACAGCAGCAACAGCACGCCATGCACACGAAGCCGAGCCACGACGAACATGAAAGCGGCCAATTCATTGAATATGAACGTGAGTTTATTGAATATGAACGTGACTTATTGTTTATGAATACCAGCCAGTGAATATGAACGCCAAATTATTGAATATAAAAGTGAATGTATTGAATATAAAAGTGAATGTATTGAATATGGACATGAGTATATTGAATATGAACGTGAATGTATTGAATATGAACGTGAATTTATTGAATATGAACGTGAATTTATTGAATATGAACGTGAATTTATTGAATATGAACGTGAATTTATTGAATATGAACGTGAATTTATTGAATATGAACGTGAATTTATTGAATATGAACGTGAATTTATTGAATATGAACGTGAATTTATTGAATATGAAAGTGAATGTATTGAATATGGACATGAGTATATTGAATATGAACGTGAATTTATTGAATATGAACGTGAATTTATTGAATATGAACGTGAATTTATTGAATATGAATACAAAATGATTGAATATGAACGTGAATTTATTGAATATGAAAGTGAATTTATTGAATATGAATACAAAATGATTGAATAATGCTACTTTTCGGCAACCATACCTTTTCCTGGAGTTCTTCCTTAAGGCGGCAATACACTATCATCTTTAGGTAAAAGTTACTTCAAATTTTTTCTGTGACCATACAATATGATAGTGTAAAGCGTCTTAAAAGTTGCTCGTAGTTGCTCCATAACGTCTTTAATCCACTTATCATAATTGGCCATCACAGAAAAAAAATTTGATCTCAGATCAAATTTCTTTTCTGTGATGCAAGCTTTTCAAAGGAGCCGACAAATGACACGGCAATCTTGTCTACACGAAGTAATACATCGTTGGGGGGAATCATTTTGGCTAGCCTGCGTGCAGCCTCTACTGTCACTGCGGAGCGGAGGGGAGGAGGAAAGCGCAGGCTACATTTTGGCGCACTAGATTCCTTCCTTCGCAGTGCGCTGTGTACTGTCTTCATCAGAAACTACATCATAATTCATACACGAAAAATCTAGTATCTAGTGCACCAAAATGTAGCCTACGCTGTCCTCTTCCCCTCTGCTCTTCAGTGACAGTAGAGGCTGCACGCAGGCTAGCCAAAATGATTCCTTCCAACGATGTAGTACTTCGTGTAGGCAAGCCTGCTGCGTCATTAGTCGGCTCCTTTGAAAAACTTGCATCACAGAAAAAAAATTTGATCTGAGATCAAATTTTTTATCTGTGATGGCCAATTATGATAAGTGGATTAAAGACGTCATGGAGCAACTCAAGCAACTTGTAAGGCACTTTACACTATCATTTTGTATGGTCACAGAAAAAATGTGGAGTAACTTTTACCTGAAGATGATAGTGTATTGCCGCCTTTAGGGAGTCAGTTGCTTGTTTTTTCCCAAACAATTCTGGTTCTTTTCTCAGGCACCAGCTTCGTGAGACCTGTCTTTTGTTTTCTTGACTTTCCGGAATTTCATTTGTTTAGGACGCATGCGATATCTAATTGAAATTTTCTTGCTAGCTGATTTTAGTCTGGTAGAGTCCTCCTTCCTGAATGAAGAAATGGTATTTCTTCCTGGAGTTATTCCTAGCCTTTTGCAGTATAGAAGATTTAGTTGCAGCAGCACCAGTGTTTGCTGTGCAAGTGGTCTCACATGCTGCAATCATTATCCTTCGCTTTCCACAATATTGCGCTTTTGAACTCTTTGACGAAAATATGCTGTATATACTCTTGAAACAAAGATGACTTTAATCTACTGATCTCTGAAAGGAGCTATTTAATGTGGGGCATGCTTAAAAAGATTAAGTTTTCCTTGGCAAAACCCGGCTAAAAAGTTCCTCACATGCTTCATTGGCTGGCATAATTTGGTGAGTTCAAAATATTGCTTAATAACAATTTATACCAAAGATATAGGGTATCTTTCTTGAGAGATTGATGCAGACTTTATGTGCTAACTTACAAAGAAATTAATCACTAAATTCTTAAATTGGCTAGAAATTGGAAAAGGCAAGAATTATTCAAGAAATTGATACACATCAAGTTGTTTCATATCTGCACCTTTCATGCGACCTTGCTTACCAACAAAGTCGCTGGAGTCAGTAAAAAAGAAAATTAATTTCAGTCAAATTTTTAAAGATCTAATTAATGATGTAAGAACAACAAAGAAGAACAAATTATGTGAACGGGAGATGGCTTCAGTTGGACTTCTACTGATCAGAGTAGACAATTGAAACAGAGCAGAAAGAGCATATAGATGCAGAATGTGTCAAGACACTTTGCTTGATAGCTTTAGTGAGGCTAACAACTGCATTGCTATTATATTCAAGAGTTGAATGCCATTGTCCCCAGAAAAGCTTCTACTCTCTACTGGCCTGAATATAGTGGTTCACCATATAGGCGGTATAGTAATGAACAATATCAACCCATTGGATCCCCTTTTTCCAGAATATTTGCTGTTTAGATACATCACATGTGAAGAGCTCAAAATAATGCTACAAAGGGATTCGGGAAACAAGCAGGTTGTCTAAGGTAGTATTTTTATTCAGACACTGAAGAAAACTACTGAATTGCTAAACGATGAGCTGCAAGGATATTTTTGGTCTGATACAATCAAGCAGCAAGAATTTTAGTCATCCCAGGAGCAAAGTATTGAGCTGACAGCAGATCTTCTGAAAAGAGATAATTCTTTAACGATATAAAAAAGTGGAAGCATTGCTTTGAGGAACATGAAAATGAGGCACACTTTTGCCATTTTGAGAATGAGAGACAAATGTACCCCAACATTGAAGTTATCATCAACAAAGATTGGGGATGGAGTGTAATGCTAGAGGGAAGTTCGAAAATCATACCCCAAGTGAATGGAATTTAGCACAACCTTATTAACTGTTGGGCATTTAAGGGACTTTTTGATGCTGCCAAACCTTGTCAATGATTTTCTTGGTCAAAATTTGACCTCCTCAAATGTGATTCAACAAGCATAGGTTCCAAATCTTTAGAAAGGCTGGTGTAAAATTGATTGACCTATTTGTTTGAACTGAATTACTTCAAAGGAACTTTAGCAATTTCTCTATAATTCTACCGTTGGACTTTTCTGAACTCTCTAATATTTTCAGAATTAGAATGTTTTTCTTCTTTTTCAAAAATTCAAGAAAAATTTGCAAAAAACTTAAAGCCATCGTAATTTCTAAACTGTTTGACGCAACATGAACTAATTTCGAAGAAACCCATAGTTTATGAATGCCTACAATATGGCATCAAGCAAAAGTATGTCGCTCATCTCGTTTATGATTTAGAAATTTGATGACGTCACATCCTAAAATGAGCTGGAGTATAAAATACGCTGTAATTTCGAAAAATACTCAAGATTTCTGCAAAGTCCAACAGTAGAATTATAGATAAGTATATAAAGTTTCTTTTAAGCCATTCAATCAGAAGAAATAGGTCATTGAATTTTACACCCACCTTTTTACGCTGAGTTAAAGATTTGAAACCTATGCTGATTCAACAGGGGTTCTCTACAGGACGAAAACCGGAAAACCAGCTGCATACTGTGAAACTATGCCTTTCACTTTTCATTATGAAAATATAAGATCCACACATTGCACCATCTTTTTACCAAACGATCTCACAATCAGAACATCAGATATCTGTGACCCATGCCTTCACTGTGAGTACTATGCAATATGGCAGTCACACTACTGTCACTTGAAAAACTGCAAAAATCAAAAATGATTCTGAAAGAAACTGCACCCCAGACGAGCGGGAACTCATCAGAATCATGGTCAGCTCTGTAAACTGTCTTTTGCAGATGAGAGAGATACAGCAGATTATGCACTTCCAATTGATGATGATGAAATGAACGCTGATGAAATGGACCAATGCGTTGAGCAGCGCGAGGATCTATCTCAATCATCAAGTGGTTTGCACTGATGAGAGCAAAATGCCACCTACCAAACAAAGCAGTGTCATACCTGCTCATGGTAATATGGGGTTTTCTCTCAGTAATAGCCCAGCCCTTTCACGCCTTGTTTCCCTCCACCATGTATAGCCTCACAAACTGTGCTTGACAAACAAAAGTACGAGGTCTTATGCGAGGGTAGGTTGCCCTTCTATCACTTGCAATGCTACCTATGAATTTGCTGACAGCTTTTACACGAGAAATGGTAAAGTGACCCCCAATTTATGCTCTGATAGACTATTTAATAGGAAATGCAATGGACCTCTCTTATTCAAGAAGACACTTTCCAACAAGAAGACAATGCTCGTTCCATTCAAGGATTTTCTCTTCAAACCACCTAGCCAATGGCTCATTGAAATGTTTCAGTTATCAGAATTCAGGCAAATGCTTAATGCTAGATTCAAACACAGCCCAGGCGAGGATACATGAGATGGATCTGTTTGCAAACAATTCTTACATGATCCCAATGATAGATCCGATCTTCTCTCTGCGCCTTACAACATTGCTTTCATGCTCTTTGTTGATTGGATGGCTACATTCAAGAGAGGGAACTATTCATATGGCGCAATCTTTGTGTCAGTATTAAATCTCCCAACAAAGGTCTGTTTGACAAAGAGGTTGATGAACGTTGTCGGTATAATTCCTGAACCTAAAGAGCCCAAGATTCACATGAACACATATTTGAAAGCACTAGTGGACGATTTGCTGCATCTTTGGAATGGCAATGAAATAGAAATTGCATCAAACAATAAAATAAATGTAGAAGCTATGCTATTTGGTGTGTCCTGCGATCTGCCAGCACTTCGCAAAGTTATGCAGTTCCTGTCGCATAAGGCAAATAAAGGCTGCAACATTTGTGAATTTGAAGCAGAGAGGGAAACGAGGCATGATGGGAGCATAACTGGGAGAATGAGTTATTTTACAGACAATGCAGGGTTTAATTACCGCAACAATACCTGGGTTTCTACTCAAGCAGAGGAATATAGGAAGGCAAAAACAGTTATCTAGCAACAAGTTTTCATTTTTTGAAGAAACTCCTAATAAGTACCCACTTTTAAATCACAATTCTTTGTTACCTTTTATGAGTACATTCTGACATTTATCGAAACATCTAGCCAATTTGTCTTGATGATATAACTATTTTTTCCAAAGGCAGATAAATCAGGAAAACTTCACCCAAAAAGGGTCAACACATAATTGCTAAAAAGAAATTATTGTCCTTAGACTTCAACTAAAGTTTCTTCAATTTTTGGGCCATTAAGTAGCGTAGCAACAGGGTGCTCTTTGGTGGACATATCCACCCCATTTTTCACAGAGGTTGATACAGCGGGTATCCACAAATAAGAAACCACTTTTCAAATTGAGTCCTCAGAGAGTTCCTTATTTAAGGTTACTGTATCCCTTCAGGGCGATAAAAAGTTTTTTCCGATAAATTTTTGGATTTTTAGATCATTGGATAGCACACACATCTACCTACAATTTCTAACAATTTCAAGGAATTTTACTTTATTTTTCAGCAAATTCTAAGCAATTTAAAGCAAGGTATTTTCTGCTAGGAAAATGCTGTTTACATGACGGGGATTATTTGAGAACTAAAGGTTAAAGGTTTCAAGTGCCTTTGATTTCCTGTTGAATGGATTTTGCGGTTATAATACCAATTATGTCATTGTAAACTCTGCACTAAATACATACAGGATTACTCTGTTTACTCTTGTGGCCAGATTGAAGTTAATCATTTTCAACAGTGGAACTGTACACTAAGAAACTGTTTCAGCGCTTTTCTCAAAATCAATTTTTCAACAACCAATGGGTATTCATACAGCTACCTGTACCCAGCGGCTTGATATAATTGGCTGAAATTTGGCAGACAGAGAGAAAAGGCATAGGGGGACCAAAGTGTGTCTCACTTTTGAGAAAAATTGCATGTTCCAAATTTAACATTTGAATGAATCTCAAAATGAGGTCAGGGAGCGAGGGGCAAAATTGTTTTATTAATTATCCTGAAGCTAAGGCATGCAAAAGAAATTTGAGACACACTTTGATAGATTAATGTGATGAGAACGCAAAAATCTCATTGAGATTTAAATGAAACATATCTGGCGGGACAGGGAGGTTCTAGAAGGGGGAAGGTCCAATTTTCACGTTTTCGGATGTATAACGCCCAATTTTCGGATATTTGTAATCTTTTTGGCTTATAAATACTCCCTATTTAATGATGAATCGAATGATTTATAGTTTATATGTGTTCTCGTAACATGATTAACTTTAATCTGGCCACAAGAGTAAACAGAGTAATCCTGTATGTAATAATCAAGAGAGAAAACACTCAATGAAGGGATACAGTAACCTTAACCCTATCTGACCTGGGTGATTTGAAACACTCAATGCCTGGGGGGGCGGATTCCGCCCCCCCTGTTTATCTCTGTTGTCATAAGAGATATGGCAGCCAAACTTGGCACAAAGGTAGTTCATTATGTAAACAATGAAAATTTGAAATCATAATCCAATTAGCGATGTTGTTGTTGTTGCTAGAGCATGATGATCATTATGATGTCATATGACGTCATATAAATGAAAGGTTGCTAAAAGGTCATGAAACTTTATTTTTCATAAAGAAACGAAAGATATAGATCAAAATATATATAAATTCTTAATTTAGACTTAATTGGACCAATTAAACATGATTAAAAGAGATACAAAGTATATTTTTCACAGAGTGCAGTATGAAAAATTGGTAACCATGGAAACAAGGCTAAAAATAGAATGTCCAAATTGTTGCAATTTTATTGCTCTATGATACAAAGTTAAACTTACGAAGTATCAGAGGCCTGCTGCATGTGTGGAAAACGGTGTAAACAAAAATGTACTAGGGGGGGCGGAATCCGCCCCCCCCCAGGTCAGATAGGGTTAAAGAGACCTTTTCATGATCAGGGTCAATTTTTTATATACATCATATACAAGGGGGTTTCTTATTTGCTGGTACTTACTGTATAAACATCAAATTGAAAAAGCTGAACAGCGACAAAGAAAAACATTGTCAGTCTAACTCAATGCAACCGTTGTCTCCATATCTTTGTTGTCACGTTCGGAATCTTTGTCTTCTATGCCTGGTGTTCCTGGATCCAATACAGTAGTCGGATTGAGATGATTGAAAATAATTGGTCAATCAGCTCCGCTTTCTTGACTACCGTTGACAAGCCGTATGCCGTGCAGTACATATGTAATGTCTGCTTCGTGTTGCAAAACCAGTCGCATTTCGTCAAGCACCTTTCCCTCGTCTTTATCTTTTTTCTTGGCTGACAACATATTTCGAAATGTTAATGGAGTAACTTTTGACTACTCTGTACGAAGCAACAGGAAAAAGTGACTTGCATTGATTCAGCAGAGGTTATAACAACGCTGGGCATGGCCTAATTTTGCAGGGGGACTGGGAGCTAGATTATTAGAATACATTTATGCACGTGTAAATGATTCAATTACACAAGTGAAGTGAATTGTTACTGCATGCGATGTAGAGACCTTTTGGGAGATTTAGGCTCACAGTTTAGCAAGTTTGTATCCCCATAAATACTGAGATTGCAGGTTGAAAAGTTCATCTGGAGACTCAAGCTTGCTTATGATATATCAAACTTTATGATCGATCGATCTTTCCTTTCATCGCTGGGTACTGTTCTGCTGCATGGCGCACTTCTTGCATGGAAATAACTTTCCGTTGGATATTGGAGGCGAATATTGTCTCATAGCATACTTCTGTTTCATCTTTGTGTTCTCTACTGTTAGATTTGACATGAAGGGCAGCATTGAAGAACTCTGCTGTTATTGCAGACTTGGCTCGCTTGTCTTGGATAAAATAAGAATTTTCTGCCGTTTTCACGGCATGATTCATGTGAAAGGCAAGGTCTGCTTTAAACTTGGGGTGGCTTTTGTGCATCAAAGATACGGCCAATTTCCTAATTAGCGATGCGTTCCTGTGCTTGCCAAAAGCTCCTCTCCAAAATGACCCTATCTGCTCTGAAATTGCTGATGAGGTCATATTCATACCTGTATACGTTATAAAAACTTTGTCCTGATGGCCGCTATCATTGATATCTATAATCCTCGCTCTTGTCTTCATTAGATATATGTTTAGGTAGGTGAAAGTGACCTTTGGCATGCAGATCATGGCTGGACTAGAATTTTGCAGCGTCTCATGGTCGCGAAACGTGACAACCATTGTGTCGCCATCTGCCACTGCCTTCTCCACAGATTCAACGGTCATATTTGCAATAGACCATTTCGCAATTGCTTGTTAAATTTATCAAAACAGTACACGATCTCATTGTGATTATTTGGAGGATTCCAAACAATACTTTTAATTTGCTTGCATTGCCGTAAATGCGTTCAATTATCTAGTAAACAAGCAAAACTGTGTCGTAGGTCAGCTGGGCATAAACTGAGCCGTTTCAAAGTCGAGGGAAACAACTGAAATAAAATGGCTCAAAATACATTCACAAATGAGCGAAAAGATGGCAAAACAGCTAAATAATCCAAAGAAAACACTTACCATACTAAATAAGCATCGCATAACTCTTGGAAGTTGCAAATAAAACGAAAATAACTAGAGTTTTGGAGAGAGATGGCGAGCAAGCCGCTAACCGTAGACTTTGCACCGCAGAAGAAGGGATTCCCTAGACTTCCTTGTTGCCAAGGCTGTCAGAATGTGCCGCGCTCTCCTCAGTCTCTTTCTCCAAATTGCGAAATGGTCTATTGCACCGGATCTAGGAGCATTTGCAATTAGCAACGTGCTAATAAGGTAGTCCATGGCACAGGTGAAATCTTTTGTCGTTATTGCAGGGGAGGCACCCATATATTCAGACAGGATCTTTATCGCTCTCCTAACTGGCTCTGACTTTTCAAAAGCCTCAAAATCATCCTACCCTGCAATATTTTCTAAATCATCTTCTCTCTTTTCCCATTTCCTAACTGTAAGACTTTTTCTTAAGGTTTTCAACCAATATTTCACTTTCACTGCCAAGACGATGGGCTGCTCTTCATTCGTTTGTAATATTTTTGGGCACATTTTCACAAAATCGCACAGGGGCAGCAAAGAATGCAAGTAGCCTTTAACTGTCCCTGGCCTCCTTTCTGTTTGGAATTTTGTCAACCAATTCTCACACAGTAACTTTGTATCAAACAGCCGCAATACATTGGAAATACCACCAGCAGCTGTATCTTCCAAATATCTGCAAATGACCAGCAGCTGTGAGACATGCTGCTGAGCATCCTTCTCCTTTTTGTGGCCACCGTCCAAGGACATTAACCACCTTTTGAAGGCATTAAAGAACATCTTTTAAGATGGCGTTGGAGTAATGTCATGGGCAATATCTTCTTCGTTTTCACTCACGATACTATCATCACAGTCATCAGCATCATCTGCTACGATTTCTACGTTTTCATCTTTTTCATAAGCTTCGTTGATCAATCCTTGTGTTTGAATATTCGCTGTTTGTTTTTGGAATTTTGTGGTGTTTTAACATGTTCGCTCTCTTTCAAACTTTCTTTATGTGACACTCTAACTGGAGAACCAGAATCCATCATCATTTGTATGTACTTAATGTCTTACAGCTTATGCGTCTGACGCAGATGAGTTTGAAGCCTCAAAACAACTTTTCCGTAAGTTATGATGGGGCATGTCTTCGCAGTATAGTTCTTTTGAACCTTTCCAGGCTTTAGTGGACGCAATTTTCTCAGCCCAAACATCCCCCGTGCTGCTCTTGCGTCAGGCTCATCCCATTTGTGAACTTGAATTAAATGTCTAATCAAGTCCACCACAGATTTTGTGCAGTCCTTCTCTGGGCAAGCAACTTTGTTTTTCTTTGAAGTTTTTTTCCTCTCTTCATTTTTATTTTTAAGCCATCTGTCGAAGGCCTGAAATTTAATTTAAAATTACCTTGAATGTGAATCAAACTGATTGAAAAATAATCTTGGCCAATGACCATTTTTCAATGATCAAGGATCTAGCAAAAGAGAAACTAGAAGATCAAGGCTATCTCAGGCTTAAGGTCAGAAGAAGTCATGTGTGTGATGACACAGCTTTTAAATTTGCTAAATGCACCAAGAACGATGTAGAGAAGAATTTAAAAATCCAGTTTGTTGGTGAACCAGCAGTTGATGAGGGTGGGCCTTGGAATGAGTTGTTCGCCCTACTACATAAAGAAGTGTCTACTTCAGATCTTTTCATTGGTGAGGATGGCAGCAAATGCTTCAGCAACAATGTACTTGCTTTGCAGCAGTCTTATTTAATCCTGGACCTCGTGATCATGTTGACTTCCTTTCTTTTGAACCAAATGGATGTCATTTTTGGATTCCATAAATTGTAAACATTGGTAAAAATGGGATTCTGATGGTTAATTTCAGGTGGTTAATGGTCTCCTTTTGTAAAAAAAAACACTGATAGTCGCCATCAGTAGCGTGTGGGCTTCGTTTTAAGATCTTTTTATGGCCAGGTGAATTCCGCGGAATTGTTTACCATAGTGAAGTCTGCGGAAAATTTATTCCGTGGAAAAAACTTGCCATCCACTCGAGCGAAATAGAATAAACCTAGGAACAAACAGGAATAAACTGGTAACTTAAAGCGAAACTGCGTGAAACATATCTGTATCAAATTGCTTCTTCCTGAACGGCCTTACTTCTTGAATAAATGATCATTTAGTTTTATGGAAAAACTAAATATTTTCCGCATACTTCCCTTTGGGTCTACGGCGGAAGTGAACTCCACGGAAAACCGATATTGCGGAAATTTGTCCGTATTCACCTGCATCTTCTCGAAGATAAAGAATTTGCTGAGGCATGGTTTTCATTGGCTAATGTGAAATGAAGAAACCAGTAAAGAAGGAAGCTAAAGAAATTCTATACATATTTGTTTACGCAGTTTCACTGTAAGTGGGGGGGGGGGGGCATTTAGTTGACAGATTGTGCGAGCTTTTGTCAGAACTTAAAGATCTTTATGGATATTTGATGGATTTTTCTTGAAAACAAAAGAATTTTTGCAATAGGAGTTCGAGACTTTATGTGGAGTGAAATGCCCTTCGGCCGTAAGGTCACAGAAAGTGATCAGTTTATTCCTGTTTGTTCCTCGATTTATTCTATTTTGCTCGAGTGGATAGCAAATTTTTTTCTGCGGGATCAATTTTCCACGTAATTCACTATGTAAATTGATTCCGCGGAAGCTATTGTTCTTGTGAAAACAATAGTTTATGCGGCTTCCACTGAATTCACCTTGCCCCTTTTTATAGAACAGGTTCATGGACACTTTAAGTTTCATTAGAGACTGGTTTACTTGGTGTGGCTTTGGATGTCTTATTCTTGCTCTAAGTGTTGTCGTCAGCACAACGCCTCAGGGAATGACCCGTTTCAAGACATGTGGGGCATTTTAGCTCTTTGTTACATTCATTGTGGATATGACCACGTTCACTGCAATTGTAATATGTTCGATGTTTCATTCTGCTGCTTTGTGATCTTGGGAATCGCACTTGCAACATGTTGGTGGCTGTTTGTTGTGAAGTACAAAAGGTTGTATGCTCCCAACCTAATAACATTAGGGGTTGCCCTTGCTAGATCCATAATGACAGTGATGATTTCATTTAAGTCCGTACAGGCAATGTTTTTCCTTATGAACTCTATTACTCTCCAGTAGCTAGCGCAGGTGCTATTGATTACTGTCAGCTTCATATCTAACGGAGCCAGGAATATAGACATGAAAGTTGTTTTTTTCTTTTGTAGGTATGGTCTTGGAGGGAAAAGTCCTCTCCCCAATTGTAATTTATTAATTCTGTGTCTTCGGAAAAATTTTTGATTTCCTGCTAGCGTGGAGAAGGTGATTTTGAAATCATTGGCACCTAGCTTCTGGATACAACCAGGATGGATGCCTTTTTCTGAGTTTTGCTAATATATCAGACTGCGAAGTGTTTCTTTATATTGTGTGACATTCAACTATCCCGGGTCTTTTCATATTGTCTGACTGGGCACTTAACATAGGCTTTGCAGACCAAAGATCCGGTCAAATGTATTTTCTGTTGGTCTTGCAGCAACCTGGGCAAATGGAATATTGTGCACAGTCCTTGTGGTACACAAGGAAGAGCGGTCACTTGTGGTACACAGGTAATTCAACAGCTCTTCTTTCCACCAAAAAGTGTTTATTTGACTGTTTTGTGGGAGAAAATGGCAATCATTGAAGATTTTACACAATATGAATATCACAAATAATCCTTCTTCAGTTAAGTTTAAATAGTGCAGCATAACATTTTTGACTAAATTCGTTTGGAGTCACAAAAAATATTTTTGTCCTGCAAGTGTTTCACTATGGTTAAACTTTATTTCTGCAATGGATTTGCACTTATGTTTATGATGGCATTGAAAGCAGTATGTGTAGATTCTTTTGCTTGATTTTTGAAACTTGGAGCAATTTTACAGTATGTCGATATTACTGGGAATTGATGCATTCTACAGGGTGTCCCAGATCACATGTGCGCCATTTGAATATGGAGGAGCCATAAAATCTAACTTTCCTGTTTTTCAGATTTGTGAATAGAAGAGATTTCAACTTGGAGTTTGGCACCGAGTCTCTGTAAATCTGACAAGTGGTTGCTGATTTATCAAGAAAGAAAGTCCCAATCACTGGTTCCTTCAAAACCAGATGATTTTATCTCCGTACTTAACCTTATAACTTGAATTTTAACATTAAATTAACTTAAACTTCACAGTTATGCCAGAAAACGCATTTGGGAGTAATTAATGACCATATAGCTCAAGAATATTGACAAAGCAGCCTGCTGAACGCAATATTGTTGATTTAAAATGACTTCATCACTTTTGAGAAGCAAAATATTAGATGGACGTATGCCATGGCCTGCAGCACTTGTGTTGGACATTACCATCTAGCAACCCTAGATATGTCCAATCTTATTGGTTGTCTGTCACACAATTCAATGTATGACTATCTGTCTTACTTATAGACATAAACAAACAGGGCTAGGTACATTGTTTTCAATCAATGTCATTGATTTTAATGCAATGGAGAATAACGAATCCTCTGGTTTTGGGCGTGGTGTACAACCACTTACCACCGACCACACCGACCACATACCACCGACCGCACCGACCACCGACCAGACCGACCACCGACCAGCACCACCGACCACCGACCAACACCACCGACCACCGACCACGAAAACCACCGACCACCGACCAACAAACCACTTACCACCGACCATACTTATCACCGACCAACAATCCACTTACCACTTACCACCGACCAAGAAAACCACTTACCACTTACCACTTACCACCGACCAAGAAAACCACTTACCACTTACCACTTACCACCGACCAAGAAAACCACTTACCACTTACCACCGACCAAGAAAACTACTTACCACTTACCACCGACCAAGAAAACCACTTACCACCGACCACCGACCAAGGAAACCACTTACCAACGACCAGCAAATAACCGATTATCTTGTGGACATTGTGACCTTTTTTTAAAAAATTTTCCAGTTGCATAAGAAACCGCTTATAAGAAATAGTAGGCTCAATATTTCGAAAGCTGAATTTAAAAAGCAAAATTTTTGTTTTTGTTAAAGCTGAATTATAGTTTCAAATTAACTCTGAAACTAATGGCCCAAAAATTTAAGAAACTGCCTACCAGTCTAATAAAAATAACGCATAATCTGCATTTTGGTTTCTCCCGTCTTCAATGATCTTTTTCCGGTGGTGGTTTGTGGCAAGGCTCTGATCCTGTAATGAAATGATAAACCAATCTGTTTCCCCCTTTCAATTCACTTAATCCACATCTGTTGTATTAACTACGTACTTCACGGGAAGTCATATGGTAATACCTGCATCTAAATTTGGGTGATCTTCATACAATTTTTTGTTATTTTTCACTGTTCCCCTAAGAACTTGCTTTTATCTGCCGCACCATCATCGCATTACTCCGTTTTAATAGACTCTATGATAGTCCCAGTTATTGCATCACAACAGCAACAATAACAACAACAACAACAACAACAACAACATAATTTTACCCAAACCGGGACGTATAGACTTTCCGATAAAGGAATAAAATGGCACAGATTTGTGTGTTCTGACACAGGCATAGGCGCAGGAAGCTTTGCGCTGGGAGCTGCTTGGAGCTACATGTAGCCTTGTAAATGCAGAACTCCTGGATGAAGTTTTGTTCATTTACGTTGCATTGCAGCTGCAAATCCTTAAAATGGGCTCGGTGAACGAACGTTGACAAAGCGCGCATAACTGAACATGTGCACGTATTTCTTTCATAAGAAACTAAGAATTTGGACCAGCACTGAAAATTTCTTAAAATTATCAGATTTTCAGTACTCAGAGTTTCTTACGAGTTTCTTAGAGGTACCATAACAATCTTCATGTTCACTACCCGTGCCCTCGTGAACACTTCAAAACAATATTGTTTGAGCCTTTCCAATGTTTAGACATTACTGAAGTACCTTAACCCTATCTCACCTGGGGGGGGTGGATTCCACCCCCCCAACCAAACTTTTATTCGCCTATGCTAGAATATGCAATGCAGGATGCCAAGACTCCGCTACTTTGACTTTATATCTATACTGTATCGAATGATGAAAATTTCAAGATGCTAAATATAGCCTTGTAACCATGGCAACCAATGTTTTACTGTGTAGTCAACAAAATTTGTATACTTTTTTTTTAATTGTTGCAAATTTTAATCCCAAATATATGCAAAATTATACTTACACATGTATTTGATGATATCCAACTCAATTTGAAACAAAAGATTTCAATTTAGTGCCTCATTTCATTGTTTCAATCATGTTGGTAACAATCATGATAATCATAACTTAAAATCTTCTTATTGTCATAGCAACGAGAACAATAGAGATAATTTGAATTAATCATGTGATTTTGATTGTTTGCATCAAAGTATATATATTTACCTATTCTAAAGATTGTAGCTACTACGACAGCGAAGAAAAAGAGGGGGGGTGGAATCCACCCCCCCTCAGGTATTGACCGCTTCAAAACGCCCAGGTGAGATAGGGTTAACGAGTAATATGATACTGGAAACAAATGAAAGTAAAGTGAAAAGGGTCAAGGATTTCCTTCATCAAAGTAAATAGATTCTTAACTTATATTCTCCCAGTACTGGAGTTTCTTAATCTTTTGGCGATCTGAGAGTTGAGTTTCTTATAAGCAGTTTCTTATAAAAAATACGTGTAGTGAACATTCCATGGTTTCCGCCAATGATAAAATGTGATGCAAATCATATGTTTAAAAATCAAATGTAAGCATTGAGACACAAAACAGACACATAAAAAACCGGCCGTATGACTGCGTGAAGTTTCAAAAAAGGGCCTAGCCATGATTTGATATCATGGGCATTTTACAAAGCACCTGCAAACTTTATTTTTTCAGTCTTTATTTTGAAAAAAATTATGGACGCATGACCACGACTCTAACTAAGCGAATAGAATAAAAATGTGATATGAATGATAAACTCGTGCCACATCTCCAAAATAAGCGTGCATGTACCCCTTTTATTTTTCTTTGATAAGAATAGCGTGTTCAATGGAATGCAACGCAAGGATCGATTCCTCAAAAAAAAAAACAATATCATAAACAATTGAAGCATAAAGTATAATTCTTTTCAAAAGTAAAACCTAAAAATCGAAATATGAACACAATTTCAAATTCTTTTGCACATTGCCGGTGATATCTGATCTTATGGCTAGGCCGTTTCTCAAAAATGGTTAGGCCGTTTTTAGGTGTACTCTAAATTTCGACTTTGCGAGCTTTGGTAGACGATTCTAAAATGCAAGGTATGTGCATTCAAGTTGAAGATAAACAAATGTAGCTTTGTCTTCAGAAAGTCCCGATATCTTATCGTTTTGTTACTATACCCAATTAAAGCGGGTACTTTTTGAGACACCCGGTAGATAAAACACAAAATCTCTGCCCCAATTTTAATTATCAATCTCCAATTTAAATTGTAAACCAACGGATGAACAGAAAATCATATTTACTTCACGTCAAACGAAGATGAACTCTTCCTAGTCTATATACTCCAAACGCATCACTTCAGAAAATGAAAATCTATTTAATCAGAAAATCAATTATTTTAGTATTGATATCAACTAGAACAGACAAATATTAGATATTGGATAGGGTATACAGGATTTCCAGGGCAGCCTACAACTTTGTAAGAAGAAACTCATTAAAATTATTTTTAAAATTTTACTCTATAAAGTGGTTTTCTTGGTTGGTGGTCGGTGGTAAGTCGTAAGTGGTTTTCTTGGTCGGTGGTCGGTGGTAAGTGGTTTTCTTGGTCGGTGGTAAGTGGTAAGTGGTTTTCTTGGTCGGTGGTAAGTGGTAAGTGGTTTTCTTGGTCGGTGGTAAGTGGTAAGTGGTTTTCTTGGTCGGTGGTCGGTGGCCTTTTTGGTCGGTGGTAAGTGGTTTGTTGGTCGGTGGTAAGTGGTTTATTGGTCGGTGGTAAGTGGTTTTCTCGGTCGGTGGTCGGTGGTCGGTGGCTATCATGGTCGGTGGTAAGTGTGGTAAGTGGACGGTGGTAAGTGTGGTCGGTGGTATGTGGTCGGTGTGGTCGGTGGTAAGTGGTTGTACACCAGGCCCTGGTTTTGAGGCAGCCAATAATTTTGGCTTTCTTGCTCCATAAATCAGCAACTAGTGATAGATTTGCTTAAAATTCAGTGTCAACCTTTAATTTGAAGTCTCTCCTGTCAAGAATCTTAAGAACAGAAACATTGGATTTATGGCTGCTCTGCAGAAGCCACTCAAACAGCGCAGATGACTGAAAACATGAAGTTGATAATTGTTTCAGATGTGTAGAATACGTAGTAATGTTGAAAAATACTCATACTGTAGTTTACTATATTAGGTATACTGTACCTTAATGGTTTTTAATTCTTCATCAAAATCTGGAATAACATATTGTGTATATCTCTCATTCAGTGGAACAATCGCATGAAGCCTTTTTAGTTCAACAGAATAGATAGTTGCTTGCCTCGCATCCAAACTCTGCTCAGTGTCTGTTACCTTGCATCATTAAAAGAATAAGTTTTGATTTTTTAAGATAATCACATGATAATCAGCTGAATGAGCCCCCCCCAGTCTGGTTAGGGTTAAACTTCTCAAACTCTCTGAGATTTTTGAGCTCCGACTCCTAACTTTTTTTTTGACTCTGTCAACCAAACTTCACCTAGCTGCTTTCTTAACTTCATCTGCGCTGCCGCTGTAATGGCCGGACGTCTTTTGCAACACTAATCAGAAGAAGCTGCCCTTGGGCAAGCTTTTGGTCAAAAATTGTTACCTAATGTCTCATTCAATTCCAACCCTGACCATCCCCCCCCCCCCGGGAAGCCCGAGGGTCAACAAAAATTCCCCGCTTAAATGCCTGGGGGCCGGGGAAAAATCGGTGGTCAAATGGCCGGGCAATAAGAAAATGCCATATTCGCAGTTACTGTATACGCAAAAGCTCCTGTTCTAGTCAAATGCTATTCAAATGCCCGGGGGCCGCGGAAAAATCTACGGTCAAATGCCCGGGGGCCAGGAATATTTTTCGTGCAAATGTCCCGGGGGGATGGTCAGGGTAGGAATTGAACGAGACATGAGGTTTACTCAACGATACTCTAATTTTGATATAACTGCTAACTGTAAGGAGGAAAAAAGAAGGATGCATGCTATTCTTCAGTAAATGGTTAGGAATTGTCATTTTGTTTATGTCTTAGGCATTCCACGATTGCAGTGGAAAGGAATGAATTTGGCTTCAGAGGCCCCCAAACGAAATTTGTCGATGATGGGCTGGATCAAAGCTTCAACATATTGAAAGTGCAAACATTACACTGTGGAGAAATGCTCTTCTTCTAAGGCAGTTTCCCACGCTTTGTAGCAGTGCCGTTCGAAAATAGCCTCAGAGATTTTCCTCCAACTTATGGTTTTTCCCCTATATGCTATCAACGAAAAGTCAGAGATGTTGGAGCAGGGATTTTTCTCCCTTTAAATCAGTAAATTCTGATTGTAAATGCCCTTCTTATCCAATGGAGCTTCTTATCCAAAGGACAGGGGAGCTGGTGCTTCCATCCGGGGGAGGGGGGGCTACCTACCGGTTGCGTCAAAGGCTATCCAAGCGCTCATCTGTCATCTCTTGCAAAGCTCAGCACTTGCCTTGTCTAAAATTTCGTAGATATCTTGGACATATCCATCCAAGCCACCTATTGATGTTTCGTTCAATGGAGCCTGTACAACATAATCATGTAGGGCAGTTGCTTTTCGTTTCTTTCTGCCTTCTCTTGCTATTTTCGGCAGGCTCAGTCTGTCTGCTACATCTTCAGCCGTATCCCAAAATTCTTGACACTTTTCTCTCAAGACGCAGTCAGCTATCTCTTCTTTCAATGTGCCAATGAGCTCAACTGACTAAGTCAGGTCATATGTTGGTTTCAGCAGCATGTCGTACAAATTTCCTCAAGCTGTAGCTTGAAGCCATTGGCCTCATTTGTACGGTCAGAATCTCTGTCGTTTTCAATGATGTCTTGCAAAACTTCAATGATGATATCCAAGTGCTGCCACAACACCTTGAATTGCTTTGCTTGGCATGACCATCTGGTGTCAGACACTTTTCCGATCTCCATTAGTTTCAGCTTGTGTTGCTCCTGAATGCTTATCCATTGTTTGTGGACAGTGCTGGTGGTCAGGAATGAATGGAGACTTTTAAACAGGGAAATCATATCTGCAATGCATTTGATTGACTTGACCACATAGCCAGGGCTGAAAGCGTTACAGTTCACCAGAAGAATCTGCAAAGTCTTATGATAGAAATTTATAAGACCATGAACCATCTTAACCCTTCATATATTTGGGAGTTCTTTGTTAAAAAGGATATACCTTACAATCTCCGCACCAAAGAGCTATGCAGGCTTCCATCAGCACAGTCACATCGATATGACTAAATTATCTTTCGTTTAGAGGTAGTCTCCTGTGGAACACTCTAGATGATGAACTAAAGAGAGCTGATAACTTGAGAAGTTTTAAAGGGGGGATCAAAGAATGGGATGGCAAAAGATGTAATTGTTTAATTTGTAAATAGTTTTGTTATATTGTAAATAGTTGATTTAAATTAGTTTTTAGTAACTATGTACATATCAACTTTAAACAATAATATGATAATATGATGATGATGATACTTTTACTAGATTGAGACAATGACAAAGACAGTGAATGTAGTATCCCATCTTAGCTCCTGTCTTTTTGGGAAGCTTCTTTTGCACCCCATTAGACAACTGACAACTGACGCTCCATCATAGCCTTGTCCAACACAGTTCACCATACTAGCATTGATTCTCTGAAGATGCTCGATTTTTGTATCAGAGAGACCTTCAGTATCCAATCCATGTGCCTCAGCAATTCCAACAAATTCTTCATGTATCACATTCTGGTGGCAGAAAAGCACTGCAATTACCACTTGTTCCTTTTTGCTGACATCCTTTGATTCATCTGCAAGTGAAAAATTTGGCCTCATGCAGTGCCTCTTCGATCTGCTCTAGAACCTTGATCGTCAGTACCCTGTTTTGCCCATTGTTCAAATTCAAAGTCTGTTCTATTTACAGTCTTATTTACAGGCTTGCGGTGCGTGGACTCGTGAGCTACTGTTTGGGCCCTCAGTACCCCCATGTTGAGGGCCCTATCCCGTGTAAATTTTGGCTTCCCTGGCTCGGTCGTTGCGCAGGAGCATAAGCAACTCTTTGTTGATGTGGAGCGTCACAAATAGGTTTCTGTGACGGGGCAGCAGCATAAAAGGGTTGCTGTGGTTGGGCAACGGAAGAAACTGGTTGTTGGGGTCGTTCACTACAATACTTGGCAACATGCCCCACCTTTTGGGCAAAAATTACAGATAAGCTGCCCATCGGTTGTGCGTAAATTTCTACCATGAACCCCTCCCTGACTTCCCATGGTTGGTCGCAATTGACCCCTTCCTCTGCGAGGTTGATTATTTTGAAAAACCAACTGCAGCCATAATTTCATCTGTTACGGCATTCATGTTTCCTGAATTGACAGGGCCACCCGGAGCAGAAATATTCACAGGCTAATGTTGGGATGCAGCTTGTGCTCACAAAACTTGAGATGGCAAACCATAGTTTATGTTTTTATTTCCCAAATTTGAGCGGGGAGACAAAATGTCACTTTTCTTCTGGGCGGCAAGAGAAACAAGGAGGTTTATGTGGCTTTTCAACTCCTTTATTCTTTGTTCCTGTAGAACAGACTGAGCGGCAGTGAACGAGTTAGAAACTCCGGAATTTTTGGAAACAGCTTCTCTCAAACGGGTGAGATTTTCGGCTTCAGCAAATGATCTTTGTTGGTTGAGAATGACATGGTTTTTTATTTCATCACACAAACCATTTATGAAAAGATTCATTGAATCTTTGTCTGGAAGGGCAAGATGTTGGCTTTTATTGATTATGTCCTTGGTTTACATAGAAAATGGCTCTGTGTGACCTTGCTTGCGAGCACAAAGCTCTTGTCTGAAAAGAAACTCCAGTGTTTGAGAGCCAAACCTTGTTTTTAGGCCTTCGGTTAAAACCTTGAAATCAGCTATTGTTTCAGCGTTTTGGTTATCGAACCATGCTTTAGCAGGACCCCCAACGAGAGTGACAACGAGGTCAACTTTTTCACGTTTGACCACATGTGAAATTTGGCAAGAGTTTCAAAACGAGAGAGCCATTCATTAATACAGTAGTGTCCCGCATATAAGAAACACAAATTTAAGAAACACAGACCCTGAGTTTCAAAATAATACCCCATTTTATAAGAAACTTGTTCAGGTCTGAAAAAAAGGTTGTTTCTTATTTAAAAATTATGGATTGAAACCTTGGAATGTATTGAACTGTACCTATTCAAATGAAAAAAATTATTTTGTATGCAAAAAGCACCTTCCTGAAATACTGTAGCATTTTCTGGAAGTGAAAATTTACAAATACAATTCAAAATAAGAATCATCAATAGAGATCATGTCTGGTTCAACAGTATATGATTTTTGTAATAAGAAACTTTACCCTGATTTGCAAATTTATCTCATTTTATAAGAAACGCATCAGACCTGAAATTGCAAAAGTTGTTTCTTATATGCGGGACACTACTGTATCTTTATTTGGCAAACCATTAAATGAGCGAAGCTGGAAAAGACCAGACTGCAAATGGTGCTGCCACTGCTGCACAATGCTGCCACTAGCCAGATTGCTGGCTTCCCTATCCCTAAGCCTTTTCGTCCCTCTCGTTCCCATGGAACGCCAGTCTTCAATCCTGCTTACCCCACCTACCCTGCCTACCCATCCCCATTTGCCTCATTTACTCCAAACGTCAACGCTATCCAGAGCACCATTGGACCAAGGATTGACAGATGTTTCTGCTTCTCATGCGGGCAACAATGCCATTGGAAGGATTCATGCCCAGTCCTCCACACAGCAAAAAGGCAAAATTTCAGACCAGGCGTGCAAGCACTCATTGCCAACAGTCAGTCAGAAGCAAACGCAGGAACAGGAATCAAACAAGCATAATGAAGAATTAGAAGTTAAGTATGATTATAGCAATATCTTTAATACTGGAAAATGTGATTATGAACAAGGTTCAAATACTAATTTTCCAAAAGGTTCTTTTCGTGCAAAGCTGAGCTACTGGAGATAAATTGAAGCCAGCGAATTCATTTTAGATGTTGTTACAAATTGATAAAAACTACCTTTCATATCAATACCGAAGCAACATGATTTTAAAAATAACAAGTCAGCCATCATCTACTCTGGTTTTGTTACATCTTCTATTTTGGAGCTTATAGATAGTGGTAGAATTGTGGGGGAGTCCCTAATTCAAGATTCAAGATCCAAGATCCAAAGATCCGGAATTCAAGATCCAGAATGAAACACCCTAATTCAAGATCCGGAATTCAAGATTCAAAATGAAACACCCTAATTCAAGACCCAGAATTCAAGATTCAAAATGAAACACCCTAATTCAAGATCTGGAATTCAAGATTCAAAATCGCAACAAGAAGCAACAACAGCTCCCCCACATCAACACAGAGAATCCAAAGAAACATAGGAAGAGCGAGAACATTTGGCACAAGGGACATAAAGTCGATAAAGACAAGAAACCAGATTTGAAGCAATATCCAACAAACGATGATGTGGTTAGATCATGGGAAGAAGGTATAAGAATGAGCCAACAACAGTGATATCATGCGGAGTTGGGCCAGCAGTTCCCATGTGTTGTGGCGCAGTGTTGTAATCTTCTGACTTTGCAGCCAGAACAGTCAGGCGGAGTGGGTTGATACCCGATAGGACCCCACCACTTGAGCGTCATGACAAGGGGTCGCAGGCTCTATTAGGTCTGCTCTATTTCTGCGATTCCAGCAGTTGGCGCTGAAAAACGCAACTTCACCTTCACCAGCAAATACAGATGAGAATGACAGGCAGAACGCTTGGTTTTACTACCCCCGCACAATTGATAAGAAAGCTGAAAAAGAAATCAATAATTTAATGCACGAAGAGGAAACTGAAGTGGAAAATGAAAATTCTGACCTCAGTCATGATGGCAGTTATCTCTTGAATTTGCACGACAACAAAAAACTGATAGAGTTTCTGCAAAAATGTTAACATTGTCAAGCTTCAGCTCCTGGTTGTTTTCACAGCTCATCTTGAGAGCTAAACAGCGATCATAGAACTTTTTATGACAAACAATTAAAAGGAAAATATAATCTCTCAAACGTCTGAAGTCATCCGATCAAACTATCCCAATTCAAATGTCGGAGAGACGAGTTAGTAGCAACAGTCAACCGCTTTGATAAACCTTAGGCCGCACATCAATCTTCAATTTGTTTACTCGAAATTTGTGTTGCCTCACAACATTCTGGTACGCTGCGCGTGCGTCGTCGGAAGTGTAAATGTGTGTATTATTCTAGACATTACAGCTGATATAATTTCGATCCCATCTTCATTGTGTGCCATGTTTCCCGTAATCTTTCTCCTCAGAGAGCTAAACGGTAACTCAAAAAGATGCTCTTTAAGCATCAATTTATCTTGAGAAAAGTCTTACCCAGTGAAAAATAATTTTGCCTCGAGGAAAGAGCTTTGTCTTGAGAAGAGACTTGTATGTTAAAGACAGATGATGGATAAATAGTATCTGGTTTAAAATGAGAACAAAGGACTGCATTCCTTCTTTTGTGCAATTGATTTAATAATCCCTCAATATCACAGATAAAATGGAAATCAAAATTTCATAGTATTGTTCCAGACCATTATGACCCACTGGACCAATATGACAATAGAGTCATAATGGTCTGGACCAGTATAGCTCTGGACAAAATTTGGGTCATATTGGTCCAATCAGAAATGGCAAATACGAGGCTATCGAGCACATGAACACAGGGCCTGGAAACTAATTGACGTGAGCATGCGCGATTATGGAAACGTAAAGCGTGTCTGCCTACTGCCTGCATGTTTCATTTTGGCGACTAAATGAAATAACCGTCATGAAGCAGGATTGCGGACAGAGACTTACAGAAACAACACCATCAAAAGCTTTGAAAACTAGCCACTCATTATTAGGTACGGAGGATTATGATAGACTTATGATTATGAATGTCTTGCTTCCCTGTGCTCTTTGACTTAAAGACGGCACTTCGGTCAACAGAGACTCATGCTATTACTCTGAAAGCCTCTATTCAGGCCCAGACTCTGAGCTTCCTAGAATACCAATTTAAAAGTGTTGAAGAGTGAAGATTTCTTTGTGTGTCCGCCTACAGGAGCAGGGAAAAACTTATTTTTAGAACTTATTGGTTTGCTGTTATGTCCGCGTCCGCCCTAGCTTGAAAAGAATGAGCCAAGTCTTGCTGTGGACTTTAGAATGTCTCTAGGGAAACCAATCCATGGTCCTGAAATAAGGGAGAGAGTTTAGTTCTTCAATTCAATGTATTACAACACAAATACAAGTTCTTGGAGGTTTCACAAAAATATTTTGCAAAATGTTTGGGCTCTCTGGCAGGCAATCTGAAAGTGAGACTTCACAAAATAGGGTCAGCTTTTTCATTGTTTTTTCCCCGTTGAGCAAGGTTTACCACAGGGATACAAGGGGCTCATCATCATAAGTCTAGCGCACACTCCCTTGTGACCAAATGATGAAGTTCCCCAGGGCCTTCTTTAGCTAAATGAAGAAGTTCCTCTTGAAATTTCATACCCCCCTCCCCCCTAAGTTTAGGATGATTCGCATGGCCCTGCATGGCATTGGAAAAATTCAAAGCTGACTTTAACTTTAAACTTTAACGCCATTACTGAGCATCGCTTAAAGCATTTTGCTCAATTAAATAAAATAAGTTATAAATTGGCCACCACAAAATGTGAAGATGGGAGGAATCTCAGGAAGAAAAACCAGCGAACTCGCACTGAGAGTAACATTCCACCTGCTTTGAGCTAAGGCAAGTCAAACTCAAGCTGAACAGTTTCTTATATATTTTCCAAGTGAAATGTAACATAACGTATAACCTATCCTCCTCATTTGGAGGCATGCAAGCACGTAAGATGATATTATATTGTTGCTCCTCTCGTCAATGCAGTCACCATTTTGAAAAAACATGAGAGCGAGGCTGGTTTCTAAGAGCAATACTGGTCCAGCAGTGGTCATACTGATCGGGGGGTCATATTGGTCCAAAGGGTCATACTTGTCCTGAACAGTATTTTGTCATGTTTAGAGTCTTGCTCCATGTACTGTCGATGCATGGTTATAGTGGTTTCCATTTAGATTGACCATGCCGCTACCTTAAAGGGCATGTATCGCAAACCTGGAGACTGGTTTTGATGGTGTTCGGACGTGTTTTGTGACTTGTTGTGATTATTCAAAAGATACTCAGCTACTATTACAGTCATGATTTAACTTCTTCAATGGCACATTGTGCACGCAACCTAATAGTTTTGAATTCAATTGACGAAATTAGGAACATCAAAAAGAAACGCCCAGACAGACAAACCATTTTAAAGTTTGCTGGCAAAGAATATGGCCTAAGTGCAGAGTGCACACAAAATTCTCTTCAATCGCTTCTTCAATCTAAATCAGTTTATGTGAAAGCAAAACGAGGTAAAGAATCTTTCTTTGTCGATATGATTCAAGATGAACCTGGATTATCCTCGGAAAATAAAGAAACTAACACAGGCAAGGCATTGAATCTTCGTGAAAAGCCCTCAAACTCGTGTGTAGTTAGGCCCTCTGGGTGCAGTCACGCAAATGTGTCACGATACAGGACCAACCACTTGCTGTTGGAGACAAAGTTCATCCAACACTTTCAACAGATATGCATGGATAGAAATAGATTACAGTAGTGTCCCGCATAAAAGAAACAACTTTTTCAATTTCAGGTCTGATGCGTTTCTTATAAAATGAGACAAACTTGCAAATCAGGGTAAAGTTTCTTATTACAAAAATCATATACTATTCTCACAGGACCGAATGCTCGGAAATTTTAATATTTTAGTCCCACGGGCCTAACTTTTGCAAAATCGCCTCTTTTGGGACTAGTTCTAGTCCCCCACAGTCCAAGGATCATATTTAAACCTTTGTAGCAGTCAGTTTCAGCCCTCTTCAAGAAACAACTCAATCAGTGAACTCTGGAAATCTTTTTCTGAAACGTGCGCTGCCACTGACTGAGCCAAATTAGGCCTAAGCAGATTACTAAGTGGTATTATGCAACACAGTTACAATTGAAGGTTTTATGCTCCCATGATGTAGGAGACAGTGCAAACACTCGACGGATAAAACTTCGAGGGGAAAGAAAGTAAGTTTGTGTCGTTTGCAAATGCTTCGGCAATTGCCGTTGCACCTCGTGCAGATTTCTTCCTCCGTTTTGATGTAGCTTTACTGTAGGCCTAAACTTTTCTCCTGGATATATTTGCTTTGCCATGCTTTCCTAAATATGTTCGTACCTCGTGACTAAGGTCTTCCGGTGCTATTGCATATTGCCTTGAGATATCTACTTCAATTTCGTCTTTTAATAGGAAGTTTATATCATGATTTGCTTTGTTTTCTATTCTTAGGTATCCAAAACCTATTTGAGTCTGGCTCTTAAGTATGACCGATTATCCCCATACTGTTCATGGACTGCCATGCCAGGCTCAGTTTTCTCGTAATAATAGTTTGCACGAAGGACCTTTGATTTGTGCGATTCTACATAGGGTACTTTGTAATGTTTCGTGCATATGTTTTCGAGATATTTCTTAGCTCGTCCAGCAGTTTATTTTTTGCTGCGAGAATCCGTACAGCAGTTTATATTTTTGCTGCGGAATTTTTACGAAATAGCCTTGATATTTTTATCTCGTCCAGCGGTTTTTTGCTGCGAGTATTTTGTAAATCCGTACAGCAGTTTAACACTTTTGCTGCGGAGTTTTAGGAAATAGCCTTGATCTTTTTATCTCGTACAGCGGGTTTTGCTGCGAGTATTTTGTAAATCCGTACAGCAGTTTAACACTTTTGCTGCGGAGTTTTAGGAAATAGCCTTTGAATTCTATAGCTCGTTCAGCAGTTTTATTTTTTGCTGCGAGAATCCGTACAGCAGTTTATATTTTTGCTGCGGAATTTTTACGAAATAGCCTTGATCTTTTTATCTCGTACAGCGGGTTTTGCTGCGAGTATTTTGTAAATCCGTACAGCAGTTTAACACTTTTGCTGCGGAGTTTTAGGAAATAGCCTTTGAATTCTATAGCTCGTTCAGCAGTTTTATTTTTTGCTGCGAGAATCCGTACAGCAGTCTATATTTTTGCTGCGGAATTTTTACGAAATAGCCTTGATCTTTTTATCTCGTACAGCGGTTTTTGCTGCGAGTATTTTGTAAATCCGTACAGCAGTTTAACACTTTCGCTGCGGAGTTTTAGGAAATAGCTTTGAATTCTACAGCTCGTCCAGCAGTTTTTATTTTTGCTGCGAGAATCCGTACAGCAGTTTGTATTTTTGCTGCGGAATTTTTGCGAAATAGCCTTGATCTTTTTATCTCGTACAGCGGTTTTTGTTGCGAGTATTTTGTAAATCCGTACAGCAGTTTAACCCTTTTGCTGCGGAGTTTTAGGAAATAGCTTTGAATTCTACAGCTCGTCCAGCAGTTTTATTTTTTGCTGCGAGAATCCGTACAGCAGTTTATATTTTTGCTGCGGAATTTTTTACGAAATAGCCTTGATCTTTTTATCTCGTACAGTGGGTTTTGCTGCGAGTATTTTGTAAATCCGTACAGCAGTTTAACACTTTTGCTGCGGAGTTTTAGGAAATAGCCTTTGAATTCTATAGCTCGTTCAGCAGCTTTATTTTTTGCTGCGAGAATCCGTACAGCAGTTTATATGTTTGCTGCGGAGTTTTTACGAAATAGCCTTGATCTTTTTATCTTTTTCCAGCGGTTTTTGCTGCTAGTATTTTGTAAATTTTGTAATTTATTTTAGACTTTATTTATTTGAATTGAATTTTAGATTAGACTTGTAAATTTTGTAAATAATTAGGCTTAAATTAGCTGTAATTTTAGCTATGGTTTCGTTTCAGCCTACTTTGTAAATAAATAAATGATGATGACGATGATGATGTTAACTCCGTACAGCAGTTTAGCACTTTTGCTGCGGAGTTTTAGGAAATAGCCTTGAATTCTATAGCTTATTTTTTGCTGCGAGAATCCGTACAGCAGTTTATATTTTTGCTGTGGGATTTTTACGAAATAGCCTTGATCTTTATATCTCGTCCAGCGGTTTTTTGTTGCGAGTATTTTGTAAATCCGTACAGCAGTTTAGCATTTTTGCTGTGGAGTTTTAGGAAATAGCCTTGAATTTGATAGCTCGTCCAGTAGTTTTATTTTTTGCTGCGAAAATCCGTACAGCAGTTTGTATTTTTGCTGCGGAATTTTTTACGAAATAGCCTTGATCTTTTTATCTCGTCCAGCGGTTTTTGCTGCTAGTATTTTGTTAATTTTATAATTTATTTTAGAATTTATTTATTTGAATTTATTTTTAGATTAGACTTGTAAATTTGTAAATAAGTAGGTCTTAATTAGCTGTAATTTTAGCTATGGTTTCGTTTCAGCCTACTTTGTAAGTAAATAATGATGATGATGATGATGACGATAAATCCGTACAACAGTTTAGCACTTTTGCTGCGGAGTTTTAGGAAATAGCCTTGAATTCTATAGCTCGTGCAGCAGTTTTATTTTTTTTTTGCGGCGAGAATTCGTACAGCAGTTTATATTTTTGCTGCGGAATTTTTTACGAAATAGCCTTGATCTTTTTATCTTGTCCAGCGGTTTTTGCTGCTAGTATTTTGTTAATTTTGTAATTTATTTTAGAATTTATTTATTTGAATTTATTTTTAGATTAGACTTGTAAATTTTGTAAATAAGTAGGCCTTAATTAGCTGTAATTTTAGCTATGGTTTCGTTTCAGCCTACTTTGTAAATAAATAAATGATAATGAAGATGATAATGATAAATCCGTACAGCAGTTTAGCACTTTTGCTGTGGAGTTTTAGGAAATAGCCTTGATCTTTTTATCTCGTCCAGCGGTTTTTTGCTGCGAGCGTTAAATCCGTACAGCAGTTTGTATTTTTGCTGCGGAATTTTATGAAATAGCCTTGATCTTTTTAACTGTCCAGTGATTGTTTGCTGCGAGAATGTTGTCGTTGTAAATCCGTATAGCAGTTAACATTTATGCTGCGGAAATTTTTTGGAAATAGCCTTGAGAATTTTGTTGTGAATCCATACAGCAGTTTGCATTTTGCTGCCGAATTTTTAGAACTCGTCCAACGGTTTTCTTGCTGTGATCATTTGTTGTTGTAAATCCGTACAGCTTTTAGCATTTTTGCTGTGGAATTTTACGAGATACCCTTGAATTTTGCAGTTCGTCCATCAGAATTATTTTGCTGCGAGAATCTCATTGTTGCAAATCTGTACAGCAGCTAGCAATTTTTGTTGTGGAAGTTTTTTAGGAAAAGTATATGATTTTGTAGCTTGTCCAGCAGCTTTCTTTTTGCTGGGAGAATTCTCATTTCTTGTAAATCCGCAGAAGGATTAGCATTTTTGATGCAAAGTTTTTAGGGAATAGCCTTGAATGTTTAGCTCGTCCAGCAGTTTTACTTTTGCTGCGAGAATTTTGTTATCATTTATCCGTACAGCAGTTAGCATATTTTTGCTGAGGAATATTTAAGGGACAGTTTTGAATATTCAGCAGCTGTAACCTTTGCAGTGGGGTGTTGTGATGGCCTTAGACTTGTCCAGCAGATTTGTCTTTTGCTGTGGGATTTTTTTTGATAAGTCAAACCCATCCAATAGTTTTGTATTTTGCTACGGGACATTGTGATATATTAAGGCCTTTCCAGCAGCTTTGTTTATTTGATTGAGACCTTTGTCAGATTTAAGATTTGTTCATCAATTGCTAATTTTGCTGTAAAGTATTTTGAAAATTTTAAGACCTATTTAGCTGGTCTATTTGCTGCGGGACGTTGTAAATTTTAAAGCATGTTCAGCTGATTACTTCGCTGTGAGTTGTGCGTCATTTCATAAACCTGTTCAGCCGTCAGATTTTTGTGGTGATATGGTTTTTTACAGTTTAATATGTTGGCTGGGGAATTTTTTAGAAAGGTTTTCATAAGTAATTTTCTCTGTCCCATGTTTTATTGTCCATTGACTTAACTACTGAATTAGTTAAACCTCTAAATGGAACTAAACAAATCATAACGGTGAAGAAATACAGAAATTCTTGTATCCAAGTGATATTTAGGTGTTAAGTTTCTCTCCTTGCTTCGACCTGCCGGGGGCTCAACTAAGAACCTTTACACTCGGCTAATGCTGCTGGGTTCCGAATGGTCGAAGCTAGGGGGCATCCCGGTCTTTTGTTTTGACCCTATTAATTTCTTTAATTTGTTCATTTGCTATTTATTTTTCAAGTAATATGACATCTTTAGGTAGTAAACTTAGATAACCATGAGACTTTTTAAGGTTTATATACATACTGTGGGAGAAATCAAGCAAAGTATAAAAACAACGATTATTGCCATAGACATTTCGACGGAGAGCCCCCTAGCTCGACTCTTCGGAATTCAGCGTTCAAAAGTATTGGAGCATGGCTCGATGGTATTATTTTTACAATCTATCGACAATTTTTTGTGGGAAAGTGTATAAGGTTTTATTTCTACATTCTCAGCGAATATTATACTTATATACAGTGTAACTATGTACTATATATCAGGAGCGCATTATTGCTCCTCTCATGAATTGCAATTTTCAATACATCACTACGGAGTATACGATAAAATATCATTGTCCCGTGCTATACAAACCTAAAAGGGATACTGCTTTAAGATTTATTATGTATCAAATGTGAATTTCGCAACTTTGCTTTTGTGGGTCTGATGAAACTAAGCAGCCCAAATTATTGCAAAAGTGGTTGATCTGCATGCCTGTCGCTCAGAAAAAGCGACTATTCTAACGGAATTTTATGAGATATCGTCTAATAGATCATATGACTGTTAAGTTCACGCCATTACAGTTAAATAGGTTACAGTTGGCGTGGGCACAAAGAATGAATTTGCATCATGTCTCTACAAGGTATGGAAAAATCTAAAAAAATCTTTATGGAATTCTATTAGGTGTTCACGGAAGACTATTTTCTTTTTTGAAATATAATTTATACAATTTGTCATTGTAAGTAAGGTTTTTCGGTATTAGCACCTGGAAATTGCGGGAAATTCTATTCTAGGAGTGTCGTTTTCTAAATTTGTACTTTGAATGATTCATTGTCAATTTTTCAACCATTGCAATTATTTATTTTTTTGTATTACCTATCTGTTTGCTGCTCGTTTTCTGTATCAAACTTTAACAACAGTGTATTTTCAAAAACAGCAAAGATTTAGATAAGACAAGCTTAATACCACCTATTTCCTAGTTTCTGAGTGTTGGAGAGGGTATTTCCTAGCATATTTCTTCCTTCTATGAGCATTATGTTTCCTTTTGGGAATTCTTCCTTCATGTTAACTACAAGTAGTCTCCGAAGCACTCCCCATATCTAAATATTTGGTAAGGAGAGCATAAGGTCTGTGAGAATATAACACTATTCTCACAGGACCGAATGCTCGGAAATTTTAATATTTTAGTCCCACGGGCCTAACTTTTGCAAAATCGCCTCTTTTGGGACTAGTTCTAGTCCCCCACAGTCCAAGGGTCATATTTAAACCATTGTAGCAGTCAGTTTCAGCCCTCTTCAAGAAACAACGAACATCGGTGAACTCGAAATCGACCCACCCTCCTCCCTCAGTGGCAGCGCACGTTTAAAACCACTCTCCTTACCACAACAGCGAAGTCTCCTTCGCACTCCCCATATCTAAATATTTGGTAAGGAGAGCATAAGGTCTGTGAGAATATAACACTGTTGAACCAGACATTATCTCTATTGATGATTATCATTTTGAATTGTATTTGTAAATTTTCACTTCCAGAAAATGCTACTGGTATTTCAGGAAGGTGCTTTTGGCACACAAAATACCTTTTTTTCATTTGAATAGGTAAAGTTCAATACAACTGGAAAGCTCAAAAATTCCAAGGTTATGCATAGTTTTTATATAAGAAACAAGCTTTTCTTCAGACCTGAATAAGTTTCTTATAAAATGGGGTATTATTTTGAAAATCATGGTCTGTGTTTCTTAAATTTGTGTTTCTTATATGCAGGACACTACTGTAGCTCCACCACATGTGGCCTTTTTTTCTCATATATGACACGTTAATGCAGAAACATGTGTGCAGATTTGTCATCCTTAACTGGAAATAATGGACAGTAAGTGTTTTTGCATTGAAAGTTGCACACGAAGCTAAAGGGAGGCATCCAACACATCCAACACATGCAACGCTTCAAATGCATCCAATACTTCCAAAACATTCAAATCTTCCAACACTTCCAATGCATCCAACACTTTCAACGCATCCAACAATTCCAACGCATCAAACACATCTAACACTTCCAACATATTGAACGCTTCAAACACAACCAACGCATCCAGCGCTTCCAACGCACCCATTGTTTCAAACGTATCCAACATATCCAACGCTTCCAACATATCCAACGCTTCCAACGGATCCAACATATCCAACACATCCAACGCTTCAAACGCATCAAACATATCTAACGCTTCCAACATATCCAATGCATTCAATGCTTCAAACACATCAAATGCATCCAACACTTCCAACACTTCCCACATTTCAGGCTCACATACGTCCATAGTTGCAAGATATTTAAATGCAGCAGTGGACGGAGTAATGTTGGGGACTTCCATGGTGTCAATGTGGTAGGACTCCTTCCACTTTGTCACATATGCAGATATATATTTCAAGAGCATAGAATTCCCATCCGTTGTCTGCACACCCATTGAGCACTGCAGGGCTGGTGATAGTGTGTCAATGTAACCCTGTAGTCCCAATTGGAAGGCTTCAGCGGAGTGGGAAATTTTGTGATGAGCTCAAGGATGTGAAGAAGGACATTTCTGATTTAAAAGAATGTTTGTCCTTTTCCCAAGGCCAACTTGATACCAATATCAAAAAGGTCAAAGAAATGGATGTGAGAACATCGTTCTTTGAATCAAGCCTAAATACAATGAGCGAAAATTTGGATTCTATCGAAGACAGTTTAGAGTATCAAGAAAACATGAGTCGCCGAAATAATGCCAAGCTTGTTGGATTTCCTGAAAGTGAAGAAAGTGAGTCTTGGGACCAATCAGAAGAGATTTTAAAATCCCAAGTTAAAGATGTGCTGGGAATCGAAGAAGACTTAGACATAGAACGTGCTCACAGAGTCGGGCAAAAGAAAGAATTTTTCACACGCAGAGATGGGTCGAAAGTAAAGGCTCATCCTAGACCAATAGTTGCAAAGTTTAAAAGTTGGAAACAAAGAGAAAAAATAATCAAAGCTGCAAAATCTATCCGCCCTGCTAATTTAAAATTCCTGGAAGACTTTAGTAAAAGAACATTGGACAAAAGAGCTGCCAAAGTTTCACAGCTGGAGGCTGCAAGAAAGTTAAATCATTCGAGAAGGTGTTGTGTTTCATTGTCTCAGGGAAAGTTGTCTCAAAGAGAAGTTGGAATTGTCTCAACAAACTCAGGGGAAGACCCATGGGACGGTATTTCATTGGCTATATGCATGGGGAGGTAGTTGATTTATGTAGTTACAGCATGAATCAACAGGGAAAAGTGCCGGGGCTGAAACTCCTTGACTTTTCCTAAAATATAGTTGGCAATCAGAAAGTACAAATTTCAATACCTATTGTTTGATCATGTGACCACCACAGGCCCATATTTGGAGAGTGGTCACAAAGAAATTCTTTAAAACGGTTCTAATTTCTTTCTTTGTTACTAAATCTCAACAATATATATACCACTCAATTCGTCTCGATGAGTACTTTCATTTGATATATAATTTATTCATATTTGCTGACATCAGCAGTTTATTATTTCTATGACATCATCAATCTTTATGACGTCATATTCCTAATGAATGAGTATTTTTTCATGCAAAAGTGATGTAATTATCTCAAATATTGATGAAGGTACTTGATTTCACCAATAACACACAAAATTCATGGTTTTAAATCATATTCATTGAGCTAACAATTTTGGATTGAATCAAATTTTCATTATTTAGTTAGTTAATTTATTAGAAACCACAAATATCCGTATGAAACCATATAAAACTACAAATCAATAGTGTCAAGCAGGTATTTGGATGGTTTTTTTGCCAATTTTATGGCATTTGCTAATTCATGGCACCACGACACAACGGCACTATGGCACTGAGTATTTTGATATTATGATTTCATAGTATTCTGATTAAATATCTTGTGAGACTGCAGTCCTCGCAAAAAGTCTTCGTTAATTTGTGCACGAGCCCAAGAAGGAGAGTTCCGTCTCTTGAACATTACGAGTTAGCCTCAACAGGACATTTTCATCAATGTGTTCATTGGATAATACCTCAATGCCATCAAAGCCCCTTTCCTACTTAAAACATACAAGAAGCCATTCTTTCACCTAAACTCAAAATCAAACTGGAGACACTCGCCCTCCACCCGATGATTTCTCGATGGATTTGTTTTGATGAATTCGAAAATAATAAGTCCTTGATAAGAGGGGACTCTTGCCCCATCAGCCCCCTGCCGTGGCACTACTACCTGCTGAAACCAGCCGAAATGAGAGTAATTTGAAGCAATATAACTAACTAAAGTAGGATACCTTTACTTTCAAAAAAGATCCCCAAGAAAGATCCCCAAAAAATCCGAAAACAAAAACAAATACCTATCTTTTCGAGCGTTTCATTGGCTCTTTTGATAGAGTGACTTCTGTTTAGCAACCAAAGAAAAATTTCCAAGGACATCCTATGTGAAGTGCATTGACTTTACTATTTTTTGACAAAAATATGTATTCGGCTGTAACTGTTGCTGTTGTTGTTACACGATTTGGTGTACACTGCTGATGTACACCTTGGCGTTTAAAGGTCAGGCAATTGTCAAAACTATGCTATATAAACAGAATGCTATAATGGGTGAATGTGGTTCAAGATATGCACAGAGTGCTCAAGTTGTCACAAGAACAACAAGCGTAATACATGTAGTCAAGAAACCCAATGTGCCCTACCGGTTATCACCATGCTGGCTGCATGACAACTCGTGAACTTGGGCACACGATGTACGGTTACACATTTTCGGTATTACAGAATGCTATAAACAGAACGGTAAACAGAATGCTACAAATTAATAATAAAGATACTCAGTGCCGTAGTGCTGTGATGCCGTGGTGCCGTGGGGCCGTGGTGCCGTGGATTAGCAAATGCCCAATTTTATCAAGCTATTTGCTAATTATGGGCCCTTTCCTGCAAATAGCTCGATTATCTCAAAATTTGCATTATTTTTGGTCGTCTAGCAACCAATCACGTGACTATTGATTGATTGATGCTATTTTTAGATTCTCCTCAGTTCAATTATGACACAGTGCAAGTTTCATTGTCATAGCTGTTATACTTGTAGAGAAAAACATGGGGGCGAAAAAGGCCCCCCCCCCCGGTAAAAAATCACTTTTTTTTACCCGGTTAAAATAGGGTTAAAACTTCTTCAATTCCAAACTAGGATCCTTCCGTTTTGAATATTGAATTCCGGACCTTTGCAGGGGCGGATCTAGCCTAAAATCTGACCGTGGCTCCTGGGAGCGCGGAGCGCGACCGAAAGAAGGTAGGATAGCGAGCGCGAAGCGCGAGCTACATGGGGGTCCGGGTTTTTTGGGGGCCAAATTTTTGGGGGCCACGCCCTTTACATCGTCGGAAACGCCCTATCTGACAGTCTGTTGTCAAAAAGTGAGAGTGTAACTGTAGTAAGTGAGTGCCATAAAACAGAGAGAAAAAATCAAGAGGGAAAAGGGCCGATGTATGAATCACCCGGGGGGTGGGGGGTGGGGTACTTAGTACACTTTGCTGAGGGGATGTGCACTTCTTTCCGGGTATCGTTTTCGCCTCTTTTTACAAACGCCGGTTATCAAAAGAGGGCAATTTTTCTAAAGCCGTTTGTCAAAAGTGTGATTTCATTATTTTTGACAAATTTTTACGTTTTGGAGTATTCTTTTCGCCAATTTTTCTAATGCCGGCTATCATTTAGAGGGAAAATTCCGAAGCAGGGGGAAAAATGTTCCTGGAGGAGTGCACACCCCGTACAATTGAAAGTCAAGTACCCTCCTCCCATGGTATGAATCATTCAGACTATTACAGAATCCCAGTTGTTCTCGTATGGGCGTCTGGGTAAACTATTTTATCCAAGATCAAATAGCAATGTTTTATATTTCTCAAAATTAATTGTAGTTTCGTGCACAGTAGCTTCCCTTCCTCAAAATATTGAAGGTGATTTTCCTTCCTCGATGGAAGATTTGATCTTATTATCTTTCTCAAAATTAAAGAAAATCTTCTAATCAAGAGATAATTCAATAATTGATGTCTTGAAACTTTTTCTTGTTACTAAAGATGTTTGTTTTGGGCATAGAAATTAAATTCTATAAGGACGAATGTAGAAAACAATGCAGAGATACCTGCTGACTGAATTTGACAAGCTCGTGCCTGGATTGTTCCGAAATATTTATCTTTTTAAAACCATAAAGCTCACAGGAAGTCCCAAGCTCTGATCAAAGATCAAACATGTCAAATGAAATACAGTTCTAACCGCAATTTTTGCCCTTGATGATATTTGATAATATACCGACTTAGATCAGTGATACCAACCTACTGCACCCGGGACTGAACTAGGCCATAGATAGCATACGACACCGTCCAGCTTTGAGCCATCAGAAATGGCATTTTACTAAACTGGTACATTTTCAGGCAGCTGTTAGCATCATCCATGGTCTGCAGGCATTGTCGATGTAAACATTCGAGCTCTCCTTGTGACTTCCGTTTGCCTTTCTTCTAAGATACTCAGCAACTTTTGGCAAGACACCTTCACTGTGAGCCGCCATTATGCAGGACACGAGAGATCATAATTCTATCAGATCGCGCAGAACAAGTGAAGACTGGGAGACAGTTTCACTTGATTGGTAGATGGTTGGCTCATCTTAATTTCTATTGGTCTGCTCTACTTTTCAAAATGAAGAGTGGCTGTCCGTGGCTCCCGCCATTTTTCACTTGATTTTGCTGCACGATGATTGGTTGAATCCTGAAGACCGTGGCTCAGATCTGCCAAGTGTGGCTCCCACCAATATTCAAATCTTTAAAAAGTCATTCAGTGATTGGCTGTAAGGATCTTGCAGCTGCCGTATGATTAGTTACGATTTTAGACTTTGTGACCCTTATTCATTGATTTGGATGTGAAAAGTGCTTTCTTTTGAGTGCTGCCGAGACAATTCTAACGGCGATTTTGTTTTAGAATTTTTTTTTAGTTATTTGATAGAATGTTGGAGAATGATTAAATCCTTGAAAATCTGACCGTGGCTTGAGCAACCCTCGCCACCCCCTGGATCCGCCCCTGCTTTGGATCTTGGATCTTGAATCTTGAATTAGGGACTCCCGGTTAACAAACTTACAAGAAATTTGGAGTACTCAAAATAATTTAAGAAACTTTCAGTTCTGGCCCAAATTCTCAGTTTATGCAAAGAAGACATGTGTATAACCGCATGTTGGGATTTGGCATTTGTAATTTACTATTCTGTCAATAAGTTTGTCATGTTTTGTTGTGATGTTGGTTTTGCAAGAGAAAACTTTTTGATCCACCTTGCGTTTTGATAGAATAATCTGATGATTTCACTGTTCCATTTCTGACAGATTGTAACAATATTCTGCCATGACTTACATGGTTTTCACTGTCAAGCTTCTTCATTCTTCTGTATGTTCGTCGAAGGTGGACATCATTCTTTATTGTTTTGCTGTTCTTCACTTGTTGTAGAATTGGCATATTCACCAGTAGATATCTTTTTCAGTGGGCAAAGCAATGCCACTTGCCATCATTTTTATTTCATGACATCTTGAATTTCTTATATCCTCATTTGTTAGATCTTCAAATTTTTGTTCTGCCACTCTAGACTCAATTTCCTTATTGCGTAAAAATGCAATCTGTAAAACAATCTGAAAACACAAAAGAATTACAGTTGGATATATGAGGATTGAAATTTGGGTGTGAAGAATTGTTCAGGTTTTTAATTATAGTCTTTGTGCTTGTTTTAGCGCTATTAGAGATCACCGGCCCCGGCCCCCCGGCCCTCGGCACCATGGCGCTCGGCCCTCGGCCCCCACAAATATAGGTATTTCTTTGTTTCATAGCTGTCTGGCTGTTCCCGCATTTAAAATGATCCGAACTGTGCCGTTCAATCGAAAAATCGCAATGTTCGAAGCCTCCAAGAGCTTAAGAAACTCCTTTCAAGTAAAGTGAGAGAACTTCGAGGGGCCGGGCAGTCATCTGAGTCTCGCAAAACCAGTTGAGTATGATTTCCTAAACAAACCACAAATGTACACACACCACACGCTCCTTCGCATACAATTCATGCACCTTCGTAGTCAATCCAGGGAGTCACATTCCATATGGTTGCATTCTTTGATGCATTATTTACAAATATGTGGACCGCAAACTGTTCAACATAATTCCTTACTTTTGACCCTTGGAACGGACAGCTTTTCGAGTGGGTGACAAGACACCAAAGTGAATAAACATGAAGTAAAGTGTACTTCGAAACCATAATCAAAACGGAATAATACTCATGTAAATGAGAATATTTAAGGTTCCTCTTGAAATCGTTTTTACGAACATTCTTTAAATCGGCGGGATCCCCTTGACTTTCAATAAATGTCTTGGACACAGGCAAGCACAGGTTATGAGAAGAAAGTGGAAAGAGGAATTAATTTCTTTCTCAACAAAGTCTTTGGAGTTTCCTAATTTCTTGGTAATGGTCATCTCGCCATCGGTGCGTTTAGTTTCTTAGAAAGAGTTACTTACAAACAATTTACTCTGCGTAATTTCGAAACAGGGGAAAGAGGGGTTTTCAGGGCGACAGTTAGCCAGAACGACTACGAAGGCGCATGAATTGTATGCGAAGGAGCGTGTGGTGTGTGTACATTTGTGGTTTGTTTAGGAAATCATACTCAACTTGTTTTGCGAGACTCAGATGACTGCCCGGCCCCTCGAAGTTCTCTCACTTTACTTGAAAGGAGTTTCTTAAGCTCTTGGAGGCTTCGAACATTGCGATTTTTCGATTGAACGGCACCGTTGGGATCATTTTAAATGCGGGAACAGCCAGACAGCTATGAAACGAAGAAATACCTATATTTGTGGGGGCCGAGGGCCGAGCGCCATGGTGCCGAGGGCCGGGGCCGGTGATTTCTAATAGCCTTGTTTTAGGGAGTTTTTGCTGCTACATTTTACTACTTCCGTTTGGACACCCCTCTTTGCAGTAATTTTATTCTGTTGATTTCCACTAGGTAGCTGCTTTCCACTAGCTAGCTAGCAAACTCCACTGAAACGGCAACAAATCCATTCTTAGATGTGTTTTCTCGTCCCCTTTCTCTAGAAACCTTATCACACGATGACAGCAACAGATACACATCTTTCAAGAATGTTTTCCGTTCCTTTGGTGTATCAACCTTAAGCTTTCTTTTCCTGCCCTCTGAGTGTGCTCTGTACTGTATGCCAGGCTTAAATATGTTTGAAGATGCTGTGACACTGCTTTGTCTGAGGGCCTTCAATGTATTCACAAGCCTTTAGTCTTGTTTTGTAGAAGAAGAGTTGCTATCAACACTTGGATACAACCTTCTCAATTCATCTGAAATTGGCATATTTGTCGGTGGCTGCAGATTAGCAGTGACTTGATTTGACAATGTGTTGACCATGGTTGACAACTCCATGAAACTACTATATAAACAATAAACATTTCTTACAGGAAGTTTCTTATGTGCATCTTTCAAGCCTCGTGGTTTCTGGTGTTGTGGTTCCTAATAGCAGGGATTTGATGTCATCTCACTGGTGTACGATTTTTATGCACATGATTGAAAACAAGCAAAATTAAACTCGAACAAAATCAAATCCTCTAGTTTCTTTTTCACATGGTTCGTCTCATGGAAATTTCTTCCGTATCAGCCTCTAGGTCATTGTTTCTATTGAAATCGCCTTCATTCAAGATAGTGTTCAGCATCCACATTCTGATGCCAGGAATATCAAGCTGTAATTGAAGGAACCTCATTTAAAATTATACTATTTAATGAGCTGTGTCACCGTTTCATGGAAATTCTTGCAAAGTAAGATGTGCTAAGATTGTTTTCCTGAAACTACTTTAAAACTCTTTGCAAAATTAGCAGCACATTAACTGCCACAAATTTTGTGTATGTTTAACAAAATTCAATTGTTAATGATAATGGTCGGGAGGGGGACACGTTGTCAACGTTGTCAACGTGCTGTTGCTGTGTGTGGCTCATGTTGCACTTACAAGAACACAGAAATAATTTTCAAGATGCATAGAAAAGTTGAAAGGCTCCACGTAAAGTTGTGTATTTAATCAAATCTATCTTCCACACCAAAAAGACCTTTCTCGTAGTGCCAGTTTTAACGGAAATATAGTCCATAGAGGCTTTGAATGTAGGTTTGAAAAGATAAAGTAAAGGCTTTGATTAGATTGTAATATCTAAATGTAATACACAAACTGAATTTTGCCAGATATGATGATATCATTTTGCGGCAAATCTTACTATGGATAAAATCGTAACCCACCCACCCATCGTGCTTATAATAATGTAATAGGCCTACTACTAAGACATTAGATAACAAACAATGTGGGATAAAGAACATGCAAATTATTATGAAGAATGCAAAAAACCTTTACGGAAAAAATTTTGGGGAGGCTTGGGCCTAGAAATGGTATCTCCACCTAGTAAGTAGATAGGCCAAGCAAAGCGAAAAGAAGGAACGACAAACAAATCTAGGATAATCTTTATTGTATGCTTTCTTTAGTTTTTTGTAGTCAAAAGACAAATACAGCATCTTACCTATGTCCTTGGTTCTTTCGTCGACCACGTGATCACTTTGGTGTGATCAATCTGAGTCTACCATCGACCATGTGATTGAAAAGCGCGGGAAATAGAAGCCATTAACCATCCTCGTTTTGAAAACGAGGAAAGTATGGACAATTTTTAACAAGTATGCGAACATTTTTTAACAAGTATGGAGAATTTGTAACAAGTATGAAAAATTTCAAAAGTACCAAAATTTTGAAACAAATATATACAATAAAGTATTTTGAAAAAGTATGAAACATTTCTAACAAGTATGGACATTTTTTAACAAGTATGGAAAATTTCAAAAACTACCAAACTTTTGAAACAAGTATGAATTTTACAATACTATCCTCGTTTTGAAAACGAGGAAAGAACAAAATATTTTTAACAAATATGAAACATTTTTATCAAGTATAGAAAATTTTTAAACAAGTAAAGAACTTTTGAAAAAAGTAGGAATTTTATGATACTATCCTCGTTTTGAAAACGAGGAAAGTATGGAAAATTTCTTACAAGTATGAAATATTTCAGACAAGTATGAAATATTTGTAACAAGTATTTTTGCCAGCATTGGCACTCAATACCAGGTAGTCATTCAAAAGGCTCTTGTCACCAGTGTGCTTCGTCTGCCCACCCCTCCCCAGTACGAATAGGGTTAACAATTTTTTGTGAATTTCAGCGAAACCCCACCCATTTTTATGGAAAGTCTACTGACAATAGGGCCCTTGTTTAGATAATTTTGGGCCCAAAAATCCACCCATATGGGCGGTACATACCTGTACCCTAAATATGCTCTGTACCCCTCAGGGGTCGCCAAAAGAAATGTCTCCCTTTTTGTGAAAGCTGGTTTAAGAGAGGTCAACTCAGCTAAAGATTTTACGGCTGTTGCAAAGAGGTTTGCAAGAAAACCAAGGCGATGCTCTACCCAAAAGAAAAGATCATGATGCAAGACCATCTCTTGACGAATCATGGTCGTTTGTGCTACATATTCCAAAGATTCAAAGTGTGGATAAATTCATAGTGATTTAAGATAACGTTGTAGATGTCATGCTGCACTCAAATTCTACTTTAATCCATCATCATCGATTTGTCAAAGAAACAAATCATCAAGATAGTTAGAGTGAACTGATCCAACAGAAGAACAAACTGAACCAACAAGTTCAAAAGACAGTGAAAATGGATAATGAGGAGAAAGGAAAGGTGTTGCTGTTGCAATAAAATCAGAAAGACAAATGTGTTGTTCAGAGTAATTTACAAAATATTACAGTGACATTCAGCAAGCCTTTAGCTTAATTTAACTGTTTATGAAGTTTGGAGTTCCTTTTTTTCACTTGCAGCAGCTTTTTGCATTGGGAATTACAAAGTGTAATTCCGTTACTGTGATGTGTAATTTTGTTACCATGAAATTTAAGCATAGAAGACAATTTTCAGACTAATCGTTAGAAAGTATCTGACATTGCTCAATTTCTTCACCTTTTGTTTTTAAGCACCAAAGGTGTCTTTGCCAGGCTTCTGCTCATTTCACAGAAGTTTGAATGTTTGACAATGTACCTCAAAATATTGGTACAATTGATGTAATTCCGTTGCCAGCCTTAAAAATGCTCCAAATGAGATTTGGAAAATGGCAAGAAACCAAATTTCTGTAAAAATGTTGACAACAACCTTCTGTTTTTTGGATTATCATCATGGAAGTTGAAACAAAATTATTGTCTCCCCAGGGGGGGGATTGGCTAGTATACCGGCATGCAATTTCCAAGGTTGATCATCAATCAAGAACAAAATGTTGCCTTTCCTTGCGCGTTAGGCTGTAATGGAGGCGCCGAAGAAGAAGCGAAAAAGGCACGAAGAATACGACCAAACGGTATGTAAAGTTCAAAATTAGTTCATTCAGACATCAACTCATATATTTTATTTTTAAAAGCTTTTTACTTTATGAAATTGGAGCGGAATTAGCGTTGTTTCTATGATGACCGCTGTTACGTTGAATCCTCTTAGGTTCATGTTGTGAGTAAAAAATGCTGCAAACAACTATGTTGGTAGACTGGATCCCCCTCCAAAATAGTAAATCATGTTTTGAATGTTTGTTTAGGTTAGTTTTTGCAAAAGTCCCAAAAGTCCCCACGTTAAAGGCAACTTTTGAGCCAGTAATTTCAACCGGTTTTCGAGTTTTTCGAACCGAAATCAGCGAAAGGCCTTCACGCCAAATGCAGCCTTCGCGCGGAGGCTTGTAGGCACTAGGGAGGAGCCGATTTCTTTTCCAGTAGAATATGTCCTTCCGAAAAGTGTTTATTAAATCAATTCATGGTTTGTTTGCCAACCAATAGCAGTTTTCATGTTGTTTAAACTGTACATGTTATTCTCCTCAGGATCATTTATTCAACACAACACCGAAGGATCCGTTAAGGCTGCTGAATACAACTGTTAGTCCAAGAACTCCAAATAGCCAATCTCATAGGGTAAGGATGCCACTTTTTTAGTAATATTTCACATATGATAATGCTATCTATTGTATCATTTCTATCTATGAGTAACAATTTCTAAATTCAGTATGTATAAAATTTGCATTCATACATAGCCAAAATTCCATTTTCTCGGCAGGAACATGAATTCAAATTATTTTATGAATGTTTATCAATTTTGATTTAGTGCTACTGTACAATTTCTTTAAAAAGTCTATGGTGCCAGATTTTTTTCATAAAGAAGTTTTGAAATAAAAATACTGACCACAGGCACACCCACTACAGTAGCTCCCAACCAAGCACTGCAAGTCATTTGATTAAGAATGGAATCTTATCTTCCCGGCCAAAATTTGCTCAAGAATAACCTAGGATTTACCCAGGTCAACCAAGGTGCATTGCTCATGGATTACCTAGGTTTGAACCTAGGTTTTCCTTGAGGCAATCCTTGGGCAGACCTAGGTAATCCTAGGTTTCAAATTGGAACAACGTAGCTGTATCGGAAGATAGGAAAGCTCAAGGAAGACCTAGGTATGCTCAAGGATGCCATATATGGACGTTCTCAACCGATTCATCAACCTAGGTATACCTAGGTCTAACCTAGGTTATCTCGGGATAATCGAATAGGATCACGTGAAGGAAGACCTAGGTTTTCTCAAGGTTAACCTAGGTTATTAAGCGTCTCTTTGAATATGTCAAACCTAGGTTTAACCTCTAGGGGTGTACCGGATGGAACCGGATTAACCAGACTTTTCATGCAATCTGATTCAAATTATTACATCCTCGTAGCATCCTCAAACAGTCCTCGTACGTATTTTTCGTTAGAAACTAAGAAGTTGACCCTGCAAAGACAGTTTCTTAAAGTTCTTTTTATTTTAGTAGTATCAATTCAAAGTTCTTTCAAAAGATTTGTTAAATTGTGCATCACCTCTTAACTGAATATATAGTACAGGAAATAAGTCAAAGTTAATGAAATAAATATACAAGAGGCTACATATTTTGCAGACAAGAAGACGGATTTTGAGGATGTTTTTTGTCTACCTCTCTCATGAAGAACATCATATGAAAAATAAATGCAACAAAGAGAATGCAAACATTAGAAGCACCAGCATCTTCTTTTCAAAAGCCCAAGATAGATTATGATGTTTCCTCACTTCAAGTTTCTCAAGACTCCTACCGTTTTTCAAATCCAAACTCTTTGATGCCGCGGCAAATTTTTAGTCTCATACTGTCCTTCTTTGCAAGTTCTACACCAAGACAAACACAAACAAACCGTTCAATTGTTAACCAATATTTTCTTCCATCAAATTCTTGCAAATCTTTGTAACAAGTTATACAATTGACTTTCTCCATCGGAAAATTAAATGTAACAACTGCCAGCCATAACAGCAACGGAAAGAGTTAGGCCTCTCCGTCTTCAGGAAATTCTGGCAGTCTCACATCAAATTACTCCCGCCATCCAAGAGTCACCAAGGCGCGAAAGTATTGCCCAATCATAAATGTGAATCACTGCCATGTGACTTGGAAAAAGTTCAAGGATTTATCATGGACCTTGAGCTCGTGTGATTGATCAAGGAAATTCTAGGAACCTGGGGACATTTCAAGGTTTCTCAAGGTCCTTGGGTGTGTATGATGTTCTCAAGGTTCGCAAATAAACCTTGAAATTATAACTCAGCTCAAGGATTCTCAAGGACCTTGATCTACTAATTTCAAGGCTTTCTGGCAGTTCAGATCTACCTGTTCAAGGTTCCTGGGGATTCCTTGATCAGATCAAGGTTTTCTCAAGGAAAAGCAAGGAAATTCTAGGATCCTTGATCACAAAAATTGCCCGGGTTCCTTTCTTTCAAAGGATTGGGATATTTTCTCAATAGTTTACTTCAAATTTCTAAGTTTATTTCCTTTCAACATTTCAGGCAGCAAGATCTCTTGTGGCAAGATCTAGTCGATTCCTTGCTTTATCCCCAATTAAAAGCCCAAAGAAAAGGCCCCACAAAGCTGCTTATCTCCCTTGGACCGACAGAGATGACAAATATTTGGTAGAATTTGTTACCTTACACCAGGAATATACGTAAAAGTCATGCCCATGGCCTGCTACAAAAAAAATATCATACTGGGAAAAGGCTGCTAGCTATCTGAAGGAAAAATGTGGTACACCAAAATGTAGATCAGGTATCAGCAATTTTTTCTGCAATTCTACATACAGTAAGCTTTAAGCTTCTCACTTAACCAAATATATGTATATATACCGTACATGCATGTACATAATGTACATGCATATACCGGGTGTCTCAGAAAAAAGTACCCCCTTTTGACTGGAAATAGGAACCAAGCAATAAGATATCATTGCTCCCCGACTTCACAGCTAAATTTCTCAATGTTCAACTTAGATGCACGTACCTTGCATTTAGAAATCGCCCACCCGGAGATACAGGTTCGCAAAGTCAAAATTTACAGTGCACCCAAAACCAGAGGTTTTGAAAAAGGGCCTAGTCATGATTTGTATCGTGGACATTTTCCAAAGTACTTGTAGACTTTAAGTTTCCGTGTTTTCCTTTTGAAAAGAAAGATGCATGGACATGGCGCTGATTAAGCAAATTTAGTAAAAATGTGGTAAGAGTCATAAAATCGTGCCACATTTCCAAAATAAGCGTGCATGTGCTCTTTTTCCTCTTCTTTAATATTAAACACTTGAGATCGAATACAATGCAAGGACCGTTTCCTCAAAAGAAAAGTCACGGCAAGCACAAATGAAGTAATTCAAGGTATAAATCTTTTCAAAAATAAAAAGTAAGGGTCAAAGTCGAAAATTCGTTTGCAAAATGCCTGTTTGTTGTCAAATTATGGCTAGGCCATTTCTCAAAACCTCTGGTTTCAGGTGCACTCAAAATTTTGACCTTGTGAACTCATATCTCCGGTGTTTGGTGGCGGATTTCCAAATGCAAGGTATGTGCATTTAAGTTGAAGACTAACAAATGTAGCCATGAATTCAGAAAGTCCCGAAATATTATCGTTTTGTTGCCTTGTTGAGTCAAAAAGGGGGTACTTTTTTTTGAGACACCCGGTATATTATATAGATATTTGATGAAGTGATACCAGATTGGTTGTGAAATTGAACGATCAGAATAATATACAATATCTCATCCCTGTTCAAAATCCGACCAGCCAAGTATCTGCTGATGCCACTGAAAGAAACATTGGTCAAGGAGCAGGGTCAGGGAGGGAGAAAGCTCTCAGTCTTTGCTAGAAACGTATGCAGAAAAGGGGTAGCTTGTGTTAATCATTTGCATTTTTGGCACTATCATTGCAAAACAAACACAGAGGTAATGATTTTTTAGAGAAGATGATAAACAGCCAATTATGTCTGATACCCATTTTCTGCAGCACTTCCATTTTTCTTTGCAGCTTTGTCAGTGCGATCAAGAGTGGTCAATAGCTTGCGGCTGAGATTTCCTGATTTTGACTCAGCAGAAGATCACTTCAACATTGATCATGAAGATGGTTGTCATGAGATTGAAGCCATTGACCATTTTACAGAAGCCAAAGCACAAGTGAGCAAATTGTCAGTGGAATGCCAAAAGAAAGTTATAATTGAATTAATGCAGAAGATGACAGATGACAGAAAGTTTGAAATTGTTAGATGTATTGCTCTCCAATTGCCAAAATCACATCAGCATAGTATTGTATCAGAGATATGTTCAAATCATTATGCTAATGATCGTAAGAAAACTTTGGACAATTTGTTTTCAATGGCTGCTGCAAAAGATTATGGTTTGCAAGAGAATTTGTCGTCTTATACTGCTGTGCGTCTGCACGCAATGAATTGCCTTCATGATGAGGGATGTCCCAATTCTGTTTATCGGATCGCCTATGCTCTGTGCAGGAAGGTCGATGAGAGACCAGTTCTAGCCCTAGACATGATGCCCTTTGGAATGTACTCACAACGGTACTCACTTTCTAAACTGTCAAAAATAATTGTCTTCAAATGGCATTTTTTTTTGGAAACATGTTATACGGATGAACATTAGGCATATGTATCTGCCTTATTTGTTGAATTTGTCTACAAAAGTATCAGTGGCTCACAATAGCAATTACTTCCAACATTACTCGCGTTTTGCCACTCCAAAAAATATAGATAATATATTTTATTTACTGAAAAGTGAGTAATGTTGGAAATATCATGAATATTTGATAAAATATTACATAAATATACCGGGTGAGTCAGAAAAAATGTGGGGTGTTTGGCGGACATTGACGTCGCGTTTAGCCACCCGACCGTTGTAAACTAAATTATTATGTGCAGCCATAAATCTGACTTAGATCATAAACTTTTCCCCATCAAAATCGGTCATGTGATTCATTATTTAAAAAAGATTTTCTTCCTAAAACTTTGTATGGGAGTCTTGCAAACTGAGGAAACCTTTAACCATGCCCCTTCGGGGTTTTAGCCTTGCCAAAGCTGCAGGTACACGTGGTATTATCTGGGGAGCATGAAACAGTTCGGAAATAGTGTTTTCTCCCCTGGGATGCCTTGCCACGTCATAACTTGTCCTGCAAAGAGAATATGTTTGAGAAACAGTAAAAACGCATGCTTCTTTGCGTTGTAAAGAGCTTTATGTCAACAAGATCAATGCGATGTTTCATGACAAAACTATATCATTCTCCCCTGATAATACCACGTGTACCTGCAGCTTTGGCAAGGGCAAAATGCTGAAGGGGCTCAATCAAAGATTTCATAAGTTTGCAAAACTCCCATCCAAATTCTTACGAAGAAAACATTTTCTGACTAATACATCAAGTGACCGATTTCGATGGGGAAAGGCTTATGATCTAAGTTAGACCTCTGGCTGCAAGAAAAAATTTAGTTCGCTACGATCAGGTGGCTGAACGCTATGTCACAATCCGCCAAACACCCCACGTTTTTTCTGACTCACCCGGTATATTTTTGGAAAGCTTTTTGAATGATGAATATGTATATTTAAAAATATTTAAGATATCATATGACAATAAAGAATAAGAGATACATTTGTTAGTGAGTACTGTGACAATACTGGCCCCGTAGCTCAGTACCTACAATTTCCATTTGTGTATCATATGGAATGTCCCCTGCTACAGATTTGGTTCCTACTCCAATCAGGCATGATCCATTCATTTTTCTTTCAAAGTTTTACCACTAAGATGTTACTATTCTCACTAATTCCTGGTATTAACACATTCACGAAAGAGCACAGAGTGTCAATGGATGCTAAGCTCAACAACCGTGTTTCCTAATCACTAAGATTTCACATGGGTACATTTTAATACTTTAACCGTTTCCCCTTATTAGCTATGATGAGATCTATACGTTTTTCTACAGATTCAATTGTTTTGTCTATTACAGAAATAGGTATAGCGTGTAATATGCGTCTGACACGAGCAACAAACTGTTCATAGGTATCATGGGTAATTACCTGTTCCATTGTGTCCTTTTCCAATGCTTTTACCGCCAAATGAAAGACATTTCCTATGGGGGTTCACATCAGGACTGCGAGGCGGAATTTGTAGCAGCTTTGCCCCAAGTGATTCTCAGGCTTCACGGGCTGACTTGCAGTTCTGGGACGGGTCACCATCTTGAATCCATAACCTCACTTCTGTTTTTCCAAAGTCCCTCAACAGTGTTGGGAATTCATCTCTCACAAATGATGTGAAATAGGCACCATCCATATTCTGATACTGTGTAACAGAGCAGACACCATGGCCACGTGAAATACACACGAGAAAGTTTACTTTTCTCCCTCCTGTTCCACATTTTGAGCCTCTGGAAGTGCAGCCTTTTTTCCATTCCTTTGCTCCTTCTCCTACAAACACGTGCCGTAGGACTGCTGCAAGTTGACAGGGGATTCACTTTATGCACAAAGCTCTTCCCATCTAAATAAAATGAGATCTCGTTTTTCCATACATCACTGGAACGCTCTTTCTTCATCCTCATTGCAAAATTGTATCTTTTTTCAGGACTTTTGCTTTCAGCAAACTCTTCTTTCTCGCTTGTCGATAGGCAAATACATGGCGAAGCAAAACTTGTTGGATTGTATACAGCGGTACTGCGCTAAGTACAGCTGCCTTCCTGATTTGATCCAGGGAAAATCGGCCAGCGTTATCTTCTCTTCTAAACACTTGATCTGTCTTAAAATCTTTCGTTCATCACGTTCGTCCAGCGTTCTTGGTCTGCCCATTTTCTTTGGAGCAACGGAGCGTCTCCCAATTGTTTTTGTTGTTAACTTAACTTTCTTCGCATTATTACAAACTCTATTCACTGTTGACATGGAGACACTGCATATTCCGCATATCTCCTTCACAGTCCACTTGCCTTCTTTCTTCAATTTCAATATATTTGCACGCACTTTGGAATCGTAATTCCCCTTGAAAACCATTTCGACAACTGTCTTTTACAGAACAGTTACTAATCCCAGTGGGTTGCCCCTGCCACAAAGTGGCTAGAAAATTAGCTGCATTTAGTTACATTCCCTGTTAATTCATACTTCATAAGATCTATCGCCAGTTCAACAACAAGTTTCGTTTTCGTAGAAGAAATCTCCTTTCCTCGATTGAAGGCAGAAGAATAATTTTCAAGGCTTTATCCCTCCCAAAAGATGGTTCGGAATTCGGCAACACATTTTACAAAGAAAGGCTCTACAAATTTCGTAGAAAGCTGCATAATCAACAACAAACACATTGGTAAAAATGATACCTGGTTGTCCCACACGGAAAAAAGCAAAATGATAAGCTAGGATGTGCAGGAGGTTTTAGTGTTTCCAGTTATTACCCTCTATACTAAGTGTGCAGGATGTACCAAAATGAACAGCCTCGTTCCCATGTTACCAAAGTTTGACATTGTTCAATCATGAAGTAAATTAAGGACCTGATTACATGAAGTTTTCAACCCCGGGGTTGAATTTCAACCCACCTGGCCGAGTTGAAATTTCATCCCACCTCTCCATTTATTCCTTTATTGATTCCAATTTTCGATTACATGGTGAAATCTCAACCCCGGGGATGAAATAACACCCAGGGCTGAAATCTCATCCCACTTTGACCTAGCTGAGGTGAAACTTTCGAGCCGTTAATCCCCATTGTTTTCAATACGTGAATTTCCATGTAATCGCAATCTTGTTTCAACCCCGGGGTCGAATTGCTATTGACGCATGAAAGTTGTATTGCGCATGGCGAGCTTTTTCATACCCGGGAGTGAAAATACCCATGTAATAGCAAATTTATTTCAACTCAGGCAGGTGGGTTGAAACTCAACCCCGGGGTTGAAACTCTCATGTGATCAGGCCCTTAACCGACAGGACTGCCCTTGACGAAAAACAATTCCTTCATCATGCAAATACGGAATAGATAGGTAAAAGTGTATGAATGTCATCATACCTTTAATGTGCATTCAGACAATCTCTTACAAAAGTGTTGGACCCCTGCGAAAATCTATGTTTCCCGTAAGTATTTCCCCCTTCCCCCCCATTTCAATGTTGCTTAGAAGATCAATCCATTTGTTTGATGGATGTGTTTGAAAAACAGTTTTTGCACTGCAATCAACATTGAAACGGGGGGAAGGGGGGGGGGGGGGGGGGCAAAAATTCAATTTTTTCAACAGGGGTCCAACACTTTTGTAAGAAATTGTAGGTGTAGTAAAACATCTATGTGGAATCATTATTATTATCATTATGTAATAAATTATCACATAGCGGTATAGACAAATTTTTCTAAATGTACCTCTTGACGTCATTTGATGTAATAAAACAGCGGAAATAGTAGTATCACATGAGGAAAATGTGATATTCTGTTCTCTCTTGAGGGTGACGACCCTCCGGTGTTAAGGGTCCTACCACACATTGGTACTTAATGAACCTAGGGTCTGGTTTTTACTGTATGCCAATTCCATGGACATGGTCAGTCAACAAGTAAACCATATACAAGTCAAGGTAAATCAGCTTTACCATATTTGAACAATGGGGTAAAGTCATTTCGGGAATACAGAGAATGCAAGGGAAAGCTCGCACAACAGAAAAACAGCCTCTTCCATAAACATGTAGACACATCAATTTCCATTGGCCTTATGGAATGGCATGAGTATGAGCAGAAGTTGAAACCAAAGCGTGGCAAGCGATAGCAGTCCGTCTTTCAACCGGAGACCCCTACATGACCATTCTACAGAAGGCAGAGGCCAAGTGGAAAAACTACCAGAGTGATTGCTATCATGAGATGGAGTATGTGCTGACATATGAAAACAGAAAAAGTGCTCACTTTATGCCGGGTACCCTTGATGTTTTCGATTTAAACAAATCCAAAGAAGAAGTTGACAAAGAGTACAAGCGTCTTGTGTTCTTTCTTTGTTCACTTAAAGAGCATCTGTTGTCTGAAAACCTAGATATGGGTTAGCATTGATGAACTGCTTGAGCCTCCAGCAAAGCGCACCAACCGAAACTTTGAAGAGTTTTGTACAGATGACCTAGTGAACACTATTGGGAGTACCAAACTTCAATTGCAGTCTCAGATGCCATTAACAGAGTTTGTACATTCTTTTTATAACCCATACATTCTTTTTCCTTCTCAAATTTTGCCAGCTTTGGATGCTCAATCCAAACGTCTTTTCTGGCGAGTAAAATGGTCAAGTACTATAGCACTGAGGAAATTAACTCAAATAATATCAAAAATCTGCCTCAAATTAGATGTCATGTTAAAATGCGTATGGAATTGTCCTTAAATGACAACAATGTTCCAAACTGTTTTGCTTGTTGAGTAATCTTGAGTTATTGTAAATCTCACAAGACATCTACCTTGAGACAGAAAATAAATATGAATTAAGCTACAGTCAAGAACACTTTATCAATTAAAAAAAAACCGTTCCTGCTCACTAGCATATCCTGTAGTCTGATTTGAGGGCCACGTTGATCTTATATGGTGGTAAACACATGCTGGTAGAGGCCTTGTATTGTCCCATCCAAGATAACCGAATATCCACCTGATAACCCAGCGATAGCAGACAGCTCTCAGAAACCTATGGATACAAAAAAAAAACATCATAAGTCCAGTGTCTGATTATAGTACCGGGTGCGCCAAAATAAACTATGCACGTTTGGCAGGCCACGATAAATCGTACACTGGACCGATTTTGAAGATTTATGACTTAATCTATAGCAGAAAGCCTGAATTGGATTCTAGGAGTTTTTACAAATTTTTCCGTTTTCACTTTTTAGAGCTACAAGCGAGTTTCACAAGCGAATTTCGTTTTCGAAAACACTGAAAACCATCAAAAAACGTTGATCAAATTTTCTAAAGAATCAACATGAATGGACAAAGGGAAAACATTTTCAGCGTGATTTGGAGATTTGGAAATTGATTATTGTAAACTTCTGCACGAGCGTTATTTCAACGATTGGCCTGTTGCGAAATTCTGTTGTAGTTACAATAAAGTACCGCCCCTAAAGCAGTCACAAAATCAAAAATGTAACAAGACTCCATGCTTGCTGGCCCCATGACGCTTTCTCGCCTGTCTTTTTAACCCCCTTGACACAGGAACACAACCTGCACCAAAGCATAAATTCAATGACATTACAAAAGAAAAGACATTCCTTTATACCCTTAAAATATTATTACATTTCTCCCAGTATAGTACGAACTCTCATAAAGCACCTTACAATTAGTCGATTTCTAAATCCCAAATCACCACGAAAAAGTTTTCTCTTTGTCCATTCATATCGATTCTTTAGAAAGCTTGATCGATGTTTTTTGATCGTTTTCAGTGTTTTCGAAAACGAAAATTTTAAGAAACTTGCTTGTAGCTCTAAAAACTGAAAACAGAAAAATTTCCAAAAAATCCTAGAATCTAATTCAAGCTTTCTGCTAACTATTAAGTCATAAATCTTCAAAATCGGTCCTGTTTACGATTTATCGTGGCCTGCCAAACGTGCATAGTTTATTTTGGCGCACCCGGTACTCTGCAGGGATCAAAGAAGAAATATACAGTTGGAAAGGTAACGAGCAGTAACTGGTTAAAAAAAAGATGGTGCTCTGTTGACTATTTTTCAACATGACTTACAGAGGCCAGAAATGTGCTCAATCTTCATGTGAATAAAAATATTTAATGCAAACCTTCCCCATTTTACAATAAACAATCCGCATAGGCATAGGAGGGCTACGGGGATACAACCCCCCAACATCAGAACAATATGCAAAATAAAATATAATTGGGCAGACATCTGCCTCAAGTCAGGCAAAATTTTCTCAAAAATTTATTCTTTATCAGGCAGCCCCCCCCCCCCACAAGTTTTATCTTCCCCTACGTCCATGACAATTGGTGTGTCTTAGGCATGGCATATGATGTTTTTGTGTTTCAATGAGCCTCTTGGTGAGTGATAATTTGAGCACAATTTTGCCCCACTTTATTGAGGTTGAGCTTAGTAAATCAAGATCATCAAATGGTACAGCTTTTTTTTAAGTGTCAGCAGAGTTTCAAATGATAAACTAAATAAGGCATGATACAGTATGAGTGATGATAAATATAGTTTGGTTTTAAAAAAAATGAACGATGACTTACTGATTCTCTGTCTGTCCAGCACGTCTTCGGTATGCACGACCATTTCGGTCTTTTATCAAGGGGCCAGTTTGCTTTATGACTGCAGTGTTGGTCACAGCCTTATAATCTTCATGGTCTGTAATGCATGGTATGTCCAGACCTTTAAATGCTATTTTGCCAATAACCTCTTGAATTTCCATACAGCATCTGTACTCCAGGGAACCTCCTAGTAGATCCCAACTACATTTACCACACGTACACCTAAGAAAATTTAGAAGTACATTCTAAACTTGGGTCAAATGCTTGGACCAGGAATTGACTTGTGTTTATTTCCAAAACTCATGCAAAGTATCAGCTGATGCAGTCAAACAAGTCTGTTTCTTAGTGGCATGCTTTCAAATTCAATGACTGACATTGCATATAAAAATAATGAACTTATAACTGAAATAGGAAAAGCTAATAAGCCAGTCATCACGGCTAGAAGGATCCATTCCCAAAATGCCAAAGGAAAGATGAAGGGCGTCAGACATACACCATGCCAAAAAGGTTTCCTAATCAGGCTGCAACTGGAAACCACAGTGGTTTGTACTTTGAATTCATTGTTTAGAAAGTACTAGAAATGCAGTTTTTCTCATATTTAAAGTTTGTTACTGTTTTACTCTGATGCACTTGACTAATGACAATACTGACATTAAGTAATAAATTCGAATTTAGTAACGTTAAGGTAACTCTGCTTTCCGCTCTAGTGCACAGCGAGATGCCATTTCGCAAAACCACTCTCCTCAGAAAACAATTAATTTCTCCAATATTATTCGGTCTATCGAAAAGCGGGAAAAAAGGATGTTGTTCTGTATAATCTGGGCAATCGAAAGATGTATAAATCGCAATGTTTCCGTCAACCCTGGTTTCACAAATCCTAGTTCAAATCGTTTTTACTGATTTCAGAAAAGTGGATTTACCTCCAAAACTACTCGAAAAAGTTTCGATTTTTTTTCGCTCCATCATTAGCTAAGTAGTTGATCTACAACTTTGCCAAGTCTGAATGAAAAAGCTAGGCTAGATTTGCTGCAATCGAATTTTACATTTCTGTTTACTTTTCGACATCGAAGGGGAAAAGCGTTGGTCAACAGTTTAGCCCATGCAGAACGATTTGAACGCCCGTATAATGTTTTTGCAAAAAAGTTAGTTCTTGATCTGAGATCTATGCTCATTGTGGACTCTAAAAGAAATTGATAATTTGTGAATTCTTACGAAAGTCTCGAAAGACACCCAAAGCATGGTTTCGTGAAGTTGCTGGTGATTCTGTAGCAAAGTTGCCAATAATGAAATTAATAGGACACACAAGTGTGCACTGAGAACTTTATATAGTGACTATGAATCCACACTTGAGGAACTTTTAGAGAGGGGTGAAACAAAGAAAATACATGTAAAGAACTTGCAAAATCTCATGGTTGAAATTTACAAATCAATCAACCATCTCAACCCAGGGTACATGTGGGAATTTTTTGTAAAAAAAGATGTTTCCTATAATCTTCGTACCAAGGAATTATGCAAGCTCCCCCCAGTGAGTTCTCGGCGCTATGGAATAAATTCCCTATCCTTTAGAGGGAGTCTACTGTGGAATACCCTTAATGATGATCTAAAATTGACAACTTCTCTAGCGAAATTAAAAAAAGGAATACGTTGCTGGAATGGCAACAACTGCACGTGCTATATTTGCATTTAAATTAGGGTTTTTATCTTTTTAGTTATATCTTGTATTGTAAATAGCTGATATTAATTAGTTCTTGTTAACTAGAAACCAACCAACTGTAAATAAGTTTGATTTGATTTGATTTCTCATTATTACTCATGGGGATCCATTCTGCCAGAAGTTGTTTGTTGAGGAGGGGCAAAAGGCATGTCTGTGTTAAACCCGACTGTCACATTCGGCAGAGGGCCTTAGAGAATTATTTGAAACTATGCACTAAAAGAATCCTTGCTTCCATTATTGCTGTGAAAGAAAGGACTGCAAATCCAGTACATCATGGAGTTGTGGATGACCAGCTTCCACGTAGGCGGTCCAAGAAACGTAGTATCTTGATTCACAGATGTAAGCGAGAAACGAGCCATAAGCGCGTGCCTCTCAGAAAGCCTTTACGACACGGTTTATGTGGAGGAGCACCAAAAGAAGTAATTCAAGTGAAGAGATCATATAGGAGCATAGAGGCTTTGTAATATTCCCCTAAAGCCGAAAATCAACTTATGGCACGAGGCCACCCTTATTGGGACACATTATTATCGACAGCACAGCATCAGTGACTCCAAGAGAATTGGGATATGGAAATTCCATTGTGATAACTATTGCGCAACATCGCAAGAATTTAGGAGGTCGAAAGAGCTTTGCATGTTGAAGGAACCGTTTTCAACAAATAGGAATGAAAATTTCACAGTTTATGTGTACTGTGGAATTATGGAAAATGTTGTCCGTAAACATCAAAACTCAGTCGATTTGGTTGAACGTCAACAGTTTGCAGCTTCTGTGTGTTGTCCTATAGCAGCTGAAGTTTTGCATGCAGCACAGAGATGGAAGTTGATGATATTTCAAACTTGATGGAGAAAAAAGATGCAACATCAATATTTAACCAAACCAATTCAAATGATACAATCAAAACTCGTAATCAAATTAAAGACACTTCAAATCAAGACAATACATGTAGCGAGGGCATTGGTATAAAAGAGGGTGCTGAGCTAAGAAGTACTGCTGCAAAATATCATGATGAAGATGAGGGGGGTGAGGATAGGTCGACAGATGGTAGTGATATTTTTTCAGCTCAAAGCAAGACGGAGGCAATTCTGACCATCCATGATAATATTGCAGATCCATTGGAAGGTAACATTTTTGATACTGTGTTAATTATATTTGTGACACATTACACTACATTATAATACCGGGTGCGCCAAAATAAACTATGCACGTTTGGCAGGCCACAATAAATCGTACACTTGGTTGATTTAGATGATTTATGACTTAATCGTTAGCAGAAAGCCTGAATTAGATACTGGGATTTTTTGCAATTTTTATCATTTTCAATTTTTAGAGCTAGAAGCGAGTTTCCTAAAATCTTAGTTTTTGAAAACATTGAAAACGATCGAAAACATCGATCAAGTTTTCTCAATGATCAACATGAATAGACAAAGAGAGAACTTTTTTGTGGTGATTTGCGATTCAGAAATAAACGAATTGTAATCTGCTATACGAGAGTTCGTACTAAACCCCCCAAATCCCCCTGAAACGTTTTCTCTTTGTTCATTCTTGTTGAATCTTTTAAAATTTGATCAACGTGTTTTTGTCGTTTTCAATGTTTTCGAAAACGAACATTTTAAGAAACTCGCCTCTAGCTCTAAAAACAGAGAACGGAAAAATTTGCAAAAAATTGTAGAATCTAATTCAGGCTTTCTGCTAAAGATTAAATTATAAATCTTCAAAATCGGTCCAGTGTACGATTGATTATGGCCTGCCAAACGTGCATAGTTTATTTTGGCGCACCCGGTAATATTTTCTACAGTGTGTCCTTTCCCCAGCAATAAGTCATATCTAAAAGGCCACTGCTCCCTACATATCAACACGATGAAACCAAAAAGTATATCATTGTATAGTGATTATGTTCAAACATACATAAGATTTACCTGAGTGAAATTGTCCTCAAATCATGTACAACAGAATTGCAGTACCTCTTTTCATCCTTTTTTTAAAAGACAAATATTAATCTAAAATTTTGTTTTCAGCTCAAAGCAAGACGGAGGCAATTCTAACCATCCATGATAATACTGCAGATCCATAGGAAGGTAACATTTTTGATACTGTGTTAATTATATTTGTGACACATTACACTACATTATGATAATATTTTCTACAGTGTGTCCTTTCCCCAGCAATAAGTCATATCTAAATGGCCACTGCTCCCTACATATCAACACGATAAAACCAAAAAGTAAATCATTGTATAGTGATTATGTTCAAACATACATAAGATTTACCTGAGTGAAATTATCCTCAAATCATGTACAACAGGATTGTAGTACAGTAAAAAGCCGCGTACCCGGTGTCCCAAAAATAGCGCAACGGATTTGATTGGGACTAGTGACAAGAATTTAGGTGCAATCAATCCAAAATAATTTTTAATAATAATCCTCGAAAGCTAACTTGAATATTGATACCTTGTTTGTTCATATTGGTGCATGGAGAGTTGGAATATTAATTTCGAAAGTCCAAGATTGCTTCCATCTCCAAACCAGAGGCTTAGGATTTTGGCCTAACTAAAGACGTGATTGAGGAATTTCGTCAGTCATATACAAAGTGTAGTAGAACGGCTTTGGACTCCTTTGGGACATGCAACGCCTTTTTTCTGCTCTTTACCCTATTATCTTCTTGATTTCTTATCTAATGCCACGCGCTAATCTTTCATCTCAACATATTTCGAACTTTCCTTGGGATAGAGACAGATGTTCCTTGCTTGTTTGGCTTGTTACTGGGTTGTTCCTCGCTTGTTCCACTTGTTACTGACCTGTTCCGCTTGTTACTGGCTTGTTTGACACTCGTTCCGCTTGTTACTGCCTTGTTCCGTGTTTTAGTAACGTTGATTACAAAACTCCATTTTTTCAGAATTTGTTTCAAATTATTGACAGCTAAAGTTTGCACTTTATGATCTTTCAAACATGGTGATGCACTTGTTACATATCTCCAACTTTTACACCTTGAGCAATTTTTTATGAAGTTTAGACTACGAAGAGAAAGTTTTTCAAAGAAACGTTTTGTACCCATACATTTTGCAAGTTCTTTTGACATGTACTGTTGTACTGTAATTCAACAATTGACTCAAAGCATTTCATGGGCAGTACTTCATCTTGATATACTTCCTAACAAAACTGTCAACTCAGAATGTATTTCTATTCTTAAACTATGTATACTTTGCTGCAAGATAAAATAAGACAGCTCTGTTGAACTTTGACAGGAATTCCTCTCCACACAAGACAGAGATGTGCTGGAGAGTCTCGTATTAGAGCTTAGTTGGAATGGGCAAGGGAGCCTAAACTTCCTTAAAAATATGGTAAGTATACATAGTTTAAGAATAGAAATACATCCTGAGCCCGAAGAAGAAATCAATGTTTCAGATTGGTGCAAATGTGGAGTTTGCCGGCAAATGAGAGAAGAGGAAGAGAATGTCTGTTGTAACAAAGCAATGTGTGTTACATCGCATCAGATGTTTAAAAGCTGTATTGTTGATAGGGGTGTCCTTGAGCTAGCAATAAAGTACCACTGCGACTCCAGGGCTGAGGACTTTGACTTTTCCACGAACAGTTTAACCCTATTACTACCTGGGGGGCACAAAGTGCCTGCGGCAAAGTTTATTTGATGTAGTGTCGTCGGTTCAAAAGATAAAGAGCTGAAACTTTGCGACTTTTCCTAAAATTTCATTGGCTAATTAAAATTTGTAATTTTTTTTCAAAATGGTAGACACTGATCACGTGACCAACCTCTTTCCAACACTGTAGGGAAGACAAACAAGGATGCATGCTATTCTTCTGTAAATATTTAGGAATTATTATTTTGTTTATTTCTTAGGCATTCCATGATGGCAGTGAAAAGGAATGAATTTGGCTTCAGAGGCCTCCAAACGAAATTTGTTGATGATGGGCTAGATGAAAGCTTCAAAATATTAAAAATGCAAACATTACACTGTGGAGAAAGTGGTAGCAAGAAGGATAATGATTTAGCAGTTCTAGATAATCTTTCAACCACTTTAGCATCCAAGGAGAAGAATGATCTTGGATTCAAAGTTGTTCGCATTGGAAATGATAGCTTTCTGCTAAGTGCAATGTTTGTATGACAAATATTCTATTCAAAATATATGTTACAAAATACCATGAACTTTTTGTAATTTGCGAAAAATATCCAAAAGTGGCACGTAAACATAAATTCCAGTGAGTTCATGGTTGTTAGAAGAGTCTTTCTTATTTAGCGTAAGCATACACGGTATTCAAAAGATAACAAAAAGCTTCCTTATTTTTCAAATCTCTCGCCAATAATTCGCATATTTTTCGCCAATTACAATATGCCATCAGAGTTTCGTAATTTTTGAAAAATCAACAAACGGTCCATTAATAGGCCAATTACAAAATTAAGGGGGCCATAACAAAATTCAAGAAGGATTTATTAAATGTATTCATTGTGACAAAGAAATAACAGGAGAGGCCTTGAAAGTTGAATAGTAAACTGTATCACTAATGAAATAAGGTTGGACATACAAGATTGCCGTGGTCAGTGATAAGATGGTGCTGCTAATATGTGTGGGAAGAAATTTGAGTTGCAGCCCCCATTTTTAGAATGAATGAGTGGGTCATAAACATGCATTGTGCATCCCACATAATTTATGTGTATCCAAGTTATCTTGAATATTCTTCAACAATAATCTGAAGCGTCAAACTCTTTTCGCTAAAATGGTTAACAAGCATCTTCCAAATTATAATCACACAAAGCTAATTTATGTATGCTGTACACGCTGTGATATTCGTATTGATGGCACGCATTAAGGGATGTATGTTCCAATCATAGAAGCACTGTCCACCATCAAAGACATTGCTGACCAAACCTGGGATAGCCCTGCTTATGATGCATATACCATTTCCTCGCTGTGCTGCAATTTTGAGTCCACTTGTAATTGCAAGGAAGTGCCTTGGCTATATGAGAGCCACTACTGTGCAGCTGCAGGGAGTGCATATTCACATAATGAAATGCACGAAGAAAGTAGATTTCATGATGAAGTGACTCCACACCACTTGAGACTTTATCAATGGTTACTATGCTCTTTGGTTAGAAAAAGCTTGCAAAATAGCTGAAAAGGCTTCTGCTGTCGTTAAAAGCCCAATATTCTGTTGCAGGCAAAGGAACAAAAGCAACTTCTAAAGACACACTGAGAAAGATAAACCAAGCCAAACTTCTAAATTTAGTTTTTGGAAAAGAAGGATTGATAGAGAGTGAAGACAAGCGAGATTTGAAAAAAATGCTTATCAGAATGTGAGCCAATAATGAGAGAAATAAAAAACCAAGTCCCTTAGATGCAAAAGTATTCACATTAAACTGACAAAGACCTTCCTCAACCCTAGTATCCCCAAACAACCAATCAATAACCTGGAAAGTAACATTCTCAAGAAAACCGTGATACCCTAAGGACAGTTGAAAAGGGGTAAATGAGATGTTGTTCTGCATAGCCTGGGCAATCTGTGTTGACGCTGGCATCACAAATCCTACAGTAAATCAAATCTTTTTGTTGATTTCAGGAAAGTGGATTTATCTCCAAAACTACTTGAAAAATATTTGATTTGTTTTTGCCCCTTCTATAGCTTGGTAGTTATTTGTTTTTGCCCCTTCTATAGCTTGGTAGTTAATAGTCAACCCATAACAGAAGATGCTTGAAACTTAGTCATCCCATCACTGTGATAGTACCATAAGAGAAGAATATTTGCCTGTTTTTCCAAAACATCTCATAACTGTAGCTGTCTACTTTATATAAGTCAACACAAATTCTTCATAATTCTTTGGCAGGAAAATTGTGCTAATGTGTACAAGGCCTGTATTGTCACTGTATGAGAACTGCAAATAGTAATAATGATGGCAATACAAACATCCCACCCTTGTCAGTTGATCACTCTGACATGCCGTCAGAGAGAATACTGCAGAAAGAAACTGTTTTTCCAAAATCAAACACCGTATATCTCCGGATGGAAAAACTCTGTTCATCAAATGTTAGTGATATAAAAAAGTTGTTGGATTTGACTTCAAATGATTATGGTCTAAATGAGCTATGTTACATTCCCAGTATTGCTACTTCACCTTTCTTGCTTGCATCTAATCAACTTAACCAAGAAACAATTTTAGCTAATGAACAGAATGAAATTTCATTATCTCCAGTTTATTTCATACGATGGGGTTTTGTTGATAATCCAATGATAAAAAGTAATCCAGTCAAAATTTCTGACAATGTAAAGGGTTTGAAAAAGATTATCACAATTATGGTTGAGAAACTGAAAGATAGCAAAGATGGCGTTTTATTGCAACAAGCTTGATTGAATCTATCCTAGAGCATGCTAACAAACAACCCTCAGTTTATTCATAATCAGACAATATAGTTGTCTCCATTGTCTATGCAGAATTGCTAAGAAAACAGGGCTTTGTTATTATCACAATTATTTGTTATTATCACGATATTATCACAATTATCGTTGAGAAACTGAAAGATAGCAAAGATGGCGTTTTATTGCAACAAGTTTGATTGAATCTATCATAGAGCGTGCTAACAAACAACCCTCAGTTTATTCATAATCAGACAATATAATTGTCTCCATTGTCTATGCAGAATTGCTAAGAAAACAGGGCTTTGCAGCCATGTTAAGGGAACATTTGATATATGCTTACTGTAAGATTGTCAAGCTTCAAGGAATTAAATCATCTATTTTTGCCAAGTTCAACTCTGTCTCCCGAAGGCAGCTTTGTAATTCTTTATTGATCAATGCAGCAAACTGTAGTATTCAGTTAGGCTCAGCTCAGCTCAGCACTGTATTGACATACTGGATACTTTAGCACTTCAAGAGGGTGACATAATCAACATACATCACTTTATCTGTGCAAATAGCCTCACAAGCAGTGCTTTTGCTTGCCAGGGTAACTTTACTGCAGCTCTAGAGAAAGCGGAACTATGCTGTGATACCTTAGCAGCAAAACTACCTGGCAACCATAACATTCTCGCCATTGCCTTCAATCGGCTAGGTGTGATACTGGCTGCAAGCAAGAAATTTGAAGTAGCAATCCTAAATTTTGAAAGAGCGCTAGACATCATCAAGAAAACAGGTGGTCAAAAAAGCATACAAAATGTGCTGACACGTTTTAACAAATTTTTAGCTAAGTGTGTAAGAGCCAATGAAATTGAACAAACACAACTGAAGAAACACATAGAAACAATTCACAGTTTGCCAGTTATGTAAATCCGCATCAACACCAAGACCGAACTGTGAACGACGACTTTATTCTGCAGGCCAGCAGGTCAAGTAATCTGCGGGTCAAACACAAAAGCAAACATGCGAGTCACCACCAGGCACAGTGATCCAGATTACCGAAATTAGGGAATAAATAGGGAAAAATGAAACTTGTAAAATTTACAATTTTGCTAGCTATTATCAAAAAGCATACCCTGGCATACATAGTGAAATAAATTTCAGCAAAATCGGACTTCTGACTGCAGAGAAATGGCATTTTGAAGTTGGAAGAAATTGATTAGGTCAAAGGTCAGTGCAATTTCCCGTCAAAATTCACATTGTTGGCAGAATTTCGATAACTTGCAAACAGAGTTTTTTCCACTTCCTGAACTCCGATTGCAGCTATTTTTGTTTTATTTTGTAGGTTGTTGCCTACATTTAACTACTATCTATTCATTCATACAATCTGATGAAGGATAATTCGTTTCTTGCATGTCCTTCAAACTGTGCTTTTTGGTACTACATCTCCGAAAAACTGAAGAATTCTGACTTTAAGGCTAAAAACAAAAATTAGGCGGAAAAAGGCGGAAATGGCACCTATCCCTTGTGGAAGTGCTATTTCCAATGGACCTTTATGCCAAAGGATTCGTACAAATTCGTACAGATAAGAGAGCTATGCTATTTTGAAAAAGATTACCCCGGCTACTTGATTTTAGTGAAAAATCGCCTTTTTTCATAATTTTGTATTTCTTTCCTAATAATTCCATCCTAAATGTTTTTACACCACCGTTACTACCTCAAACCAATCAAATTCATCTTTCTCCATTATTCTAATGAGCTCTAATTTATCATAAAACTATAATTTGAGTCCAATTTCCTCAATAAATCGTCAAGTATTTTCGCACATAGATTGTACGATTGTCTCTTCCTCCATCAGTAGACACACTCAATTCTTTTTTGGCGATTTCGCTTCACAAGAATGCTCCTGGCTTAGAGATGACTGGTGAAGATGTTAAAAGCATGCGCACAAAATATCATATCATACAAAATATCATACAATTTCATATCTATCAGTTTTGATGTTCATCTCGTTTCTTCCATAATCTGCATAAGAAGAGCATATCTCGCTTTTCTTCATCTTCTCGGTGTTTTGCTATGCGTTCTCATCAGAGTGGAAAGTCCCTTTGCTGCTGTTATAGCGCTTTTCTCTCATTTCCTTATAATGTAGATGTTGTCTGCAGTAGATTTGCGATGGCACATCAATTCTGCAACATCACCTGCAATAGCATCTTGCTTTTCTCTTGTTACCGTTGCTGCTGTACGTCAAAATTTTGTAGCATTTACACGAAATGGGACGATTCCTGCCTTTTCCCAAATATAATTTATCCCTGCGCTGACCGAGCTCGATGACAATGACGCACCATTTGAGGAAACAAAAAACGCATCTTGATTTGGCTCGTAACACACCATCTGTGGCCTTACATGCCTTGCATATATCTCCAACCATGCATGCTCATTTTCCGGCAGGACTACTGAAGGATATCAATGCTTCTCAGAATGTAAAATATTCTTGATTCTCTGAAGATGTCTGCATTTTTTAAATTTTTGATAGAAACAACATTAAAGACCCTGTGCTAACCAGCAGTCTTTGCAGGCATTATTTGCAAGATAGATAAACAACCTTGTGCAAGATGACACGTGCAAGGTATGCAAGTTGGAATGGCTCCTTTGAAATTGGAGAAAGGGAAATATCAAATTTTGGACTCTACAGCATTGTCTATGTAACAGCGCCATTCAGTTGGAAACTTTATCAGAGATTTGTTTTGTTATCAGGAAGAACAGCATTTAATTTGTGCATGCAACTGACAGGAAACTCGGCATTGAAAATATTCAATATGTGGAATTGGCATTCTTTAATTAGCTCACAAGCTGACCAGACTTGCTTTTGTTCTTTTGGGGACAAGGAATTTTTGCAATGATCTGTGGGATTTTAAGGGTCTCTGAAAATGCATTGTAGGATAGCTGATGACCACAAAGACCCATGGTTAGCACAGGGTCTTTAAGTTATATTGATATAAACAAACACAAAAGCATGGATGCAGTATGGATTCTTTCCTGGACAGTAAAATAACTTTAAATAAATCCAACACTTCCAATGCATCCAACACATTCAACGCATCAAACACTTTCAACGCATCCAGCACATCTAACCCTTCCAAACCAAATGTTAGGCCATTCATAACCCAAGCCGCATCTTCATGCAGAGATAAACTCAGAAAATCACGCCAAGAGTAAATGTTAAGCGGAGTAATGACAGCAGGTAAAGCTAAAATGATAGATTTCGAAAGTGTCTCAGCACCGAGTCATTGTAACTTGTACTTCTTATTAGAATCATCTGGCGGAGGGCTTCCGTGTCTCTTAATCCCTTCCCCGCGGGTCTGGCTTTTAGACTCGCAGGACAGGCGGGGGTGATTCCCCTCACATCTTGAGCAAACATGCCTATATTTGCATCTGGGGAAGCTACAACTGCCATTATTCCAATTATAGCACACTTAATCCTTCCTAGTGGTGCTAGCAGCTTGGTCTTGATTTTGGGGCTTTGTGGCTGAATTATGGGCACCCCATGTGAGAACAGTGGATAGATACAACGTGGGATCCATCACTGACCAAGAAAGATTAAGATTATCGGCAGCTTGTTTCCGGAAAGCTTTGTCATACTCCATCCAGCCTTTACCCGGGATGCCACGGTGCGCTTTTGCCACGATCAAAAAATAAGAAATCAATGGGGCACGTTTTTCAGGGGCTGTTTTTGCGACCAATGCAGCGTAAACTGCCCATGCCTCCGCCCAGTCCACAAAGGACTCAACTGGTTGAAGGTCAGTGCGGAGGAGCCGTGCTAATTGGATACTTGTGGGCTCAACTGTTGGTAGACTGTTCAAGTTGCATAAACGTAACAGAGCAAAATCCACATATTTATTCTTTTGGATCATGTTAGCAATATATCCTGGTACTGGGGGAGACCGCCCATTACTGAAATCGCTGGAGCAGAAAATTGGCCTAACAACTGTTGAGGGTTGAACACCAATGTTTCATTATTCACAGAAGCAAACCCTTGTAAAGGTAAAGTTATTGTTGGTAAACCTTGAGCTTGAGTACCTTGACTTGTTGAAATGGGTATGAAATTTGGGACCTCAGAGGATGGACCCTGACCCCCTTGCAGCGGGATGCTAGGCCTACCTTCCTGGGACATATTCCCTTGACTTGTCGATGGAGATGGTGCAATTTCTCTCTGTGCCGTCGCCATAAAACGCTGCAGGGTAGTTTCGATATTCGATAGAGTCGATTCAACATTTGTCATCCTCGCACCAAGGTCTCCGCCAGCGGCGGCGCCATCATTTGAATCGCCCATATTGACTAATATGACTCAATTTTAGCAGCAAAGGACTTAAGCTTCAAGGCGTTACCACACAGTAAAATAAAACGGTCTCACCGGGTCATTCTTCATCCGCACTTATACAGGGTGTCCCAAAAAAATTGTGCCCCGTTTGTCTGAAGATTGCGACAAAACGACAAAAGATTCTCGCCAAACTTTTGAATGGTGGTGGTCTTCAGGTGTCCAATTAAAGTTTGCCACCATCCCCATGAAAATCCGTTGAAAAATGATGGAGCTATGACGTTCAGAAGACCAAATTTGCCCGATCACTGAAAGGTCTTACTATTTTGCAGCGATTAATAGCTTCATGGATTGAAAATGAAACAGCAGCCTCCAATGTCATAGTTCTCGTGAAAATTCCGATAATCCTCGGAGAGTTCCACTATTTCTGACCCCACAGAAATTATTTCTTACCTCACGTGAAGATACTTATCACTGCAAAATAGCAAGACAAAATGGGCGACCGCTGGTTTCAGTCATCAGGCAAATTTGGTCTTCTAGAGGTCATAGCTCCATCATTTTTCAACGGATTTTTACGGGGATGGTGGCAAACTTTAATTTAAAATCTGAGGAGCACCATCATGCAAAAGTTTGGCGAGAATCTTTTGCCGTTTTGTCGCAATCTTCAGACAAACGGGGCACAATTTTTTTGGGACACCCTGTAGTATCCATTTTATTTTATTACATATGTACTTGAAAGGACACATTTGTTTAAACGTTTCGGCATAAGCCTTCATCAGCAATAACTGTTCTCATAATCAGAAGGAGCATACATATCAATTAGAGGAATCCAGAATAACTGTATTATACTACATTATGTTATTATATTATAACTACAACTACAGTACAGTCCATTCGTAACTTAACATCATTTTTGCACTTAAGAAGCCCCGCGATGTCGCACAACGTCGTACGATCTCGTGCCAAGTTGCAAGACTCCACACAAAGCAAGAGAACCTGCTTTCGTACAAAATTGTGGGACGAAAGGGTGATAGCTACACTCAAACTGGGCCTTTCTTTCATACAAAATCATAGAGCAAAGGCGTGATAGGGCGTGATAGCGAAACTTAACTGGGAAGTTAGCATTTTTTTTAAACATAAACGGGAAGTTTCTTTGAACAGCATTTTTAGAAGCCAAAGAAAGATTGGTTATTTAATCCATGCTACGTTTGACATTATCTTGGGGGGCAGTCATGGACAAACTGAGCTTTTATGCAAGAACGCTGCTCATGGACCTTATGGAACGAAAGCCATTCGGATCGTAGACCTTAAATAGCAGTTAGAGGCAGAGGATCGAGTTAATGTTAGGGACAGTGCAAAATTTATTTTACTACATGGCCGGTGCAAAATGCAACGGGGCCACTACTTTTTTGACACTTCAAAGAACAGGGTTCACAATTTTTATTGCAAAAATATATGGTGCCACTGACGGGGCGAAGACTTTTTTAAAAGCTCCAGATGAAATCTGGAAAATCTTCATTTTGGAACAAAACTGCAACTCATCCAATATCAAAAGTTCTTAAAAGTAAAAAACGATTAATATTATGGTAATGGTATTGTTTCAAAATTTGAATTTTTCAAGAACAGGTTCAAGGTTTCTCAATCAAACAACATATTCTAGAGTTGTATTTGAAATCTTCAAATCAATCTCTTTCAGTGGCAAAGACCTGTCACCGCTTGTTGCTCTGTGAACGCAGCAGCGTCTCTTTCCTGCTCATTGGCACAACCAACGGAAAGGAATCTGTTGACAACAGAACCAGCATCCTCTCTAAAAAATTGGCGTTATTTAAGAAAACCCCGGCGCCTGCATCCCTGTTATACCTGTTGTACCTCATGCTTGTCCATATAATTTACTTCATACCCCCTATCTCTGACATAACTTTTCAAATTACCTCCCTTCTCTGACTCTCTGAGAAAATATCACCCCCTTTTCCATTCATTCACTGACATCCTTGAAATAGTGATTTTGTAATACATTCCAAATTCAACACTGATGCTGAGTACCCTGACATCCATCAGTGTATAAGATGAGGGAATATGAATAAATGAATGTGAACTGAATATCATTATACATTTGTTTCAAAGTACATTACATTAAATACATTGCACATAAACAAACAATAATAAAACAAAAAATAATTCATTATAAAACTAGCAATTTTAAAAGATGAACTCCTACTGTCATTATGAGGATTAAATTTTCATTTTCAACTTTTTAAGTTTTCTTTCTAGGGTTGAAAATAGGGCAATAAGTCAGACACAAAGAACACCAACTCACCAGGAAGACCTGAGGTAAGGAATTCACAGGAGAGTGCATACTGTACAGGTGCATGCATAAACTGTACACATATTTTTTTGAATAAGAAACTGCTTATTAATAAACTCAACTCTCAGATCGCCAAAAGTTAGAAAACCCCCAGTAACCGACAAGACAACTTAAGAAACTTATTCATTTTGATAAAGGAAATCCTTCACATATTTTTACTTTATTTTCACTTGTTTCCTGTATCATATATTACTCATGAGGTACCTGCGTAATGTCTAAAGATTGGAAAGGCTTTAAAAACCTTGTTATGAAATGTTCGTGAGAGAATAGGTAGTGAACATCAAGATTGTTGGGAACCTTTAAAGAACTTGTAAGAAACTCTGAGTGCTGAAAATCTGATACTTTCAAGAAACTTGCATTACTGGTGCAAGTTTTAGTTTCCCCTCACAATTAGTCACTCAATGCATTTGTTTTTAAGAAATATTTTCTTGTGAACCTTGTATATACCCCCCCAGCATTTTAACCTGGCCAAAGTTACAAGTAAACATGGAATTGTCAATGGAGAATCAAATAGTTAGGAAAACATTTTTCTAACTCACCCAGTATTAGTTTGCGGTCCATTTATTTAGCATACAACTTCATTTAAATTTTTTAATCATTCAAGTTTGTTTTCAGGATGGAACACCAAACCAGAATAACCCCATTGTCAAGATCAGTTGCTTTGGAGCAAGGAAATAACAGGTGATCATGCACATAAACTTTATGTCTCGTTCAATTCCTGCCCTGACCATCCCCCCTGGGCATTTGACCATGCATTTTCCCTGACCCCCAGGCATTTGAGTGGCATGTGATAAGAGCAGGAGCTTTTTCAGTATACAATAACTGGAAATATGGCATTTTCTCAGTGCCGGGCCCCCGGGCATCTGCCACATAATATCTCCCAGCCCCAGGGGATTTTGCAGGAAATTTTTGTTGACCCCCAGGCTGCCCGGGGGGGGGGGATGGTCAGGGAAGGAATTGAATGAGACATATGATATATAAACATATACTACATGTAATAAATGGTACCTTACTCCAAGTATGGTACCTACTCCAAGTACCTTTTGAGCAATATAAGTGAACAAGTGAAAATAATCTTAAGTTATATGTTCCCATATATGATCTTATGTTATTTATATGATCTGCGATTTAAATTTCTTATAAGCAGTTTCTTGGAAGAAAATACATTTGCACATTATAACATCACAAGAATTATTCACATTCTGCTAGAAATCCTTTAGTCAGAGGAAAGACTGTACATTTATTTGAATGAGGAATTCTTTAGAAACTAAAAATAGTTTCAAGAATTCTTAAGAATTTTTTAGACTTCTGGCAGAAAAAGCATGCTAATGTGTGCAAGGCCTGTACTGCAAGTGGGAGGGACATTCTATTTGCAAAAGTGCTGTAGTATTTCAGATATAGAAGATGCAGGCAAGGTTTTTTGTCTGAAGTTTGATTATCTGGAATTTGTTGAAGTTAACAAAATCATTTTGATCAATTTTTTATAGGATGGAGAACATTGAGGTTATTGAAAGCAGATCATCAACTCCTCAGGAAGAATCAAGGTATATTGATGAAATACTCTTAGGAATGTTATTTAATTCTTATGACCCTTATAAACTTGATATTTGTACATTTACCATTTGCTTGTTGTTCAGTTTATGTGAATCATATACTTTCACAACATGTAAATAGTTGTAGATAGATAATGGGTGTCCCAAAATATTTCCTGATTTAAGCTGTTACTGGACTACAAGTGCATGTTACAGTAGTTTATAGAAATGCAAACTGGAATCTAATTAAACAATGCCCAACTTAGATAATTTATTTCATTTCTATATATGTGTATATATTTTCCTGAAAGATTTGTGGACGATCTGAAAACAATTTTTATCAAGAGATCAAGATGCAGCTCAAAATGGAACTTGGACTAAAATTAGGCTCAGAAAGATAACATGTCTCTGTTTTGCCTGTTTGCTTCATATTTGAAGAACAAATACAGTATATGCTCCCCAAAACAAGACCCAGTGCTCTGCACTTTGCACTTGGGAATTTTGAATACCTATCTATTTAGCTGAAAAGCTTTGTATGTTCTTCACACTGTCATAATTCAAATAATGTTTGAATAAATATTAACTTTTGATGGCTGCATCAACTATCACTTCGTTTCCCCCTTAAGCCAACATGGTCAGTCATCAGGCAGTTATGCACTCAAAACAACTCTCAGGTATGATCAGTTTCTGTATCACATTTGGTTATCATAATTAAGGCTGTTGTGGCACAATGGTGTAAGCCTCTGAATTCATAGCCAGAAAAGTTGTATGGACAGGGTTTGAGCCCAATTCAAGCCCCAACACTACTTAAGCTTTATACAAGAGGTTGTAGACTCAAATTTGGTCTCGTATGCTTCAGCGATCCCAGTGCTTCATGAAAAAACTGTAACTTTACCTCAAACACTAAATTAATCGATGTTGACAGGGTTTGCATGTATCAGCACTGAAACTTTATGATTTACTCAAAAGAAGGTGATCGTCAATCATCACATCTTAATTTATGACATTTCTGAAAGACATCTTTGCTATAATTGTTGGTTTCCTCTGATGAAGAAAGTGATGCTGCTGCGTCACCAAAGCGTCTACCAAAACAGATAAAGAAACGTGATAAAACTCCAGAGGATGGAGCCGAATTATTTGAAAGAAAACTGTTGGTTTCCTCTGATGAAGAAAGTGATGCTGCTGCGTCACCAAAGCGTCTACCAAAACAGATAAAGAAACGTGATAAAACTCCAGAGGATGGAGCCGAATTAATATATACGTAGTCTAAATAAACATTCAGCAGAACTTATAAATTTATTGAGTGAAATTAAAATATCTTTCGACTGCATTTGTCTCAGTGAGATAAATAAAACTAACATCAGCATGTTCAAAACTCTTTTAGACGATTATGTCTTCCACCCTATAATTCCTGAACATGGTAATGTAGGCGGTGTTGGTATCTACGTAAAACAGCGCATCAAACTAAGTATACTAAATAAACTAAATCTAACATGTAAAAACCCGTGCGAAAATATATGGGTTAACCTAAATAAAAATAGAAAAGATTCAATCGTAGGTATCATCTACAGACACCCAAGTGGGGACATAGCAGATTTCAACCATCAATTAGAAAGAACAATTCAGGAAATCCACAAACTAAAAACCGATAGATGTATAATTATCGGTGATATAAATATAGACCTAATCAAATACAATCAACCTGGTAAAGCAAGAACAAAAGATTACCTAGATATGATGCTTTCCCATGGATACCTACCGCGCATTACATTACCCTCAAGAATAACGGATCACTCAGCTACTTTGATTGACCATATCTTTGTTAAAGAAAGAAATCCAGCTGAGACGTCAGACTCAGGTAATATTTTCACCGATATCTCAGACCATTTTGCAAATTTTTACCTGGTTCAAAATGCAAATCCTCCGGGTCGTCAACAAAGACAAAAAGTTCGAATATTTGGTAACAAAAATCTTGCAAACTTTGTTGAAACTTTGCAACACACTCACTGGGAACCATTATATTCACAAGCTGACCCCAATGCCTGTGCAAATTTCTTCAATAATGTAATTAGCCATGCTTACAAAAAATCCTTCCCTTTGAAATCTATTTCCAGTAAGAGAATTAAGGACAAACCTTGGATCTCTACATCACTGAAAACAAGTATTACGAAAAAGAACCGTCTTTTTTATATATACACACGAAACCGTACCATTGACAACAAAAAAAGATATTCGCAATATCGCAACATTTTGATTTCTTGCATCAGACACTCCAAAAAGATGTACTTTCAAGAATTGTTTGATAAGAAATCTACAAGAATTACAAAAATGTGGGCCGTTCTTGGTAAAATGCTAAACCCAAACAAGAAATCCCAATGCTCTTCTATTAAAGAAATAATTTCTGATGGAATTTCGTACAAAGATGATTCAAAAATAGCAAATGCATTAAACTCCCATTTCTGTAACATTGGAAGTAAAATTTCTTCAAAAGTACAAAACACAAAGTTTCACTTTTCCTCCTTTCTTAAAGCACCACGAGACAAAAGCTTCTTTTTAGAAATGACAAATATAAACGAAGTAATCAGTGAGATAAATAAATTGAAGACAAAAAAAGCTGCTGGCCATGATGGTGTAAAACCTGTGATAATAAAAAAATCTTGCCTTGTCTTGGCCAAACCCTTGACACACATTTACAATGCCTCTTTTGAGACTGGAATAATGCCAGACATTTGGAAAATCGCAAAGGTAATCCCAATTTTCAAAAAGGGTGAAAGACATAACCCAAATAACTACAGGCCCATTTCCTTGCTATCATGTTTTGAAAAAATATTAGAACGCCTATTAGCAAAACGCATGATTTCATTCTTAAAGAAAAACGAAATCCTCTATGAACTACAGTTTGGCTTCAGAGAGCATCATTCAACCGTTCATGCCCTTTTGGAACTCCTTGACAACATATATCAAAATCTGGATGATAACAACTCTTGCATCGGTGTCTTCCTGGATCTCTCAAAAGCTTTCGATACCATAGATCATGATATACTTCTTAAAAAACTATTTCATTATGGCTTCAGAGGGAAAATTCACGATTGGTTTGTCAGCTATCTCCAGAACAGGAAACAATATACTTGTGTGAACGGAACAAAGCCTACCCATCAGCAAATCCATAAAGGGGTGCCTCAAGGATCAGTATTAGGGCCCATACTTTTCACTTTATATGTTAATGATATGCCAAATGCAACTTCTGCCAAACCAAGACTATTTGCCGATGACACTTGCATCTTTATATTTCATGTAAATATTGCAAAATTATCCTCATCAACAAATCAAGAACTTAAGATGCTCAATGGATGGCTAAAAGCAAACAAACTATTAGTAAATACTGACAAAACAAATTTTTCCATTTTCTTACCTTCCAAAAACAGTCCAACATCAACTAGCACCATATCAATGGGGGATGAACTTAGTAGAGCCGAGGAGATTAAATACCTTGGCGTTAGGATAGACGAAAAGCTATCTTGGAGTTCACATATCAATAAGGTCAAAAGTGAAACAATTAAATTTTCTTCTATATTTGCTAAAATTAGACATTCTATACCTAAACAATGCCTGTTAACCTTGTACGACTCCCTTGTAACTTCTAAGATAGGTTATGGGCTCGAAGCATATGGGACAGCTGCGACCAATAAACTAAATGAACTCCAAGTCCTACAAAATATAATTCTGAAAATAATTCACTTTAAAGATCGTAAATATTCTACAAATCGCCTCCATAAAGAACTTAACATAGTTAAAATTTATGATCTTTACCGCATGAAAATCTTGAAATTAATGCATCAAGTGCACTTCAGCAAAGATAAATTACCCGAATTATTTCAAAATTACTTCAAAACCAACGAGAACTCTCATAGATACGAGACCAGAAAAAAATCAGATTATAAAATAGTGAAATCTAATAAAAAGTGGCGTGACTACACCATACAAAACATTGGTGCTCGCATGTGGAATAACCTTCCTCCTTCCTTAAAGTCAATCTCAAAACAAAAACACTTCCGTAAAAAACTTAAAGAAAGCATCATCTTAGCTTACCAAAATGAACTATAAAAGATCTGCATGATCAATAAGACTTACAAACCAATAACATTCCTTACTAACAAAAATATATCTTACTGTTGAATTTTCCTAGCTTTTGTACTATGACGTATTTTTTCTTTTTCGCGTATCCTTTTGAATTTTAATTTATGGCCCAAGCTAGATAAGCTCCGCTTTTCTTGGGTCGTGTAGAATACATTTATTTTTTATATTACATTGTATTAGGTTGTTATATTCTGCGAATAAAATTGAATTGAATTGAATTGAATATGATGGCACACACATTTGCAGTGCGATAATCAAGAGCAAGGTTAGCCACACCTCCAAAATGAGTTCCAAGGATGTGGCAGAACCAGATGTACTTTTCCTTTATGTCCCCAAAGAACTATTAACAGTAATATTCATTTTCCTCATTAAATATTCAACACATAATAGGTAGCCATGGAATGATTACATAGCATAATTCACATAATTAGCATAATTAGAAGAGCTTTGTCAAGAAAGTAGGCAACCAATTTCAATCCGAAAACCTATAATATCACAGACGATAGTCAACAAAATCTTTACAACAAAAACCACCGTCACCTTGCTTATGAACTCCAAAAACTTCAACGTCAATCAATGTAAAGGGATACTTATTCTTTAGGATACATATTTAAGTATTTTAACTACAGTATCATTGCAAGTCTTCACTTATCTATGCTATCAGATCAACAGCTTCTTGTAACGGTCCTGCCTCAAGACTTTCTCTAGAAAAATGTTGTGACAGGCTTTCAAAGTTTTCATAATTGTGAATAGTTTACTTTGTATTAGACATTCCAGAATTATTCGCAAATCGTGAAGAAACATGTTTTTAGGTATTCATATTTTGATAGAGCTATCACCAACATGTCAGACTCCATATACAAAAGATTTGAAGGAGTAGAGGCAAGCATAAGAAATATTTCTGCAAAAGTTGAAAGCATGGAAGAAAAGATGGAGGTTTTAATAAAAAGTGAAAACAGTAAAGATTCTCAATCGAAGATTCCTGGTGACCTATCTGTGAGTACACAACAAGCATTCTTTTGATTTATCGTTTTCTAAAAAGCACAAGTTCTCATGGATTGAATCAATTATACTAGAATGATACCCTGGCTCCCTTTCATTGGTAACATGTTCTGCAATTAGCAACAACAACTTCGAGTCTATGCCCTACGTATTTATAATCACTTACACTGAGTGAGTAAAACAACTGGCAAGTTTGAAAATTGGTAGGATGTAATCTAGGTAGCAAATTTGTCTCTTTAATATAAATTGCATGGGGAACATGCTTAGGTATGTGGATTTATTTTGTTGAAGTCAATCTTGTTCTTCTTTAGTTACCAGCAGTTTTAATAAAACGCCAACCACACCACAACCTCTAGAAAGAGCAGCCCATTAGGTTTTTAGATATTCATTATTTATATTAGCTGATAGGGCATCGTGCCTAAATATTTATGATAATGATACTGATAATGAAAAAAAAACTTGTATCGGCCAAAAAATTGAAGCAAGGCATGCAAGGAACAACTATTGCTAATTCATTTAATTGGCATTGCTAAGTTCATTAAAGCACATCTTCAATGGCATTGCTTGATTACCAAACTACCAGTAACTGCGGAAAGAAATGCCTGACTTTAGTAAATTATAGTTCTGGAATTTATTCAATTTTTCCTCTACATTATGAAACTTTAACAAACATTGTCTTATTTGTTTTTTTTTTGTCAAAATATGGTCAACCCGTTCTTATTGATTTTCAGTTATCTGTGCGATCTTCCTTCAAAACACTGAAAGAGGATCAAATCTGGGATCTTGATCAAAGGTTAGTTCCATTTTACTTGCATTTTCATGACTTGAAATATGTGATCCCATAAACTATTGTGTTTGATTATTTTTTAAATATGTTTTCGGATTAATTTTTGTGCTCCAGTCAGCGAGTGGGACGCCTGTACAAAACGAGATAAAAATTTGTTGCCTATTATATTCTTGCTAATAAAACAGAAAACATTTTAAAAGAGTCTTGGCATTTTAATAGGCTTATTGATAACAACACATTAAAAAATTTTTACCCACAAAAATGCTTTGGAACTCACAATCTTTTCTGTCAGACGCTATTAGAGATCACCGGCCCCGGCCCCCCGGCCTCGGCCCTCGGCACCATGGTGCTCGGCCCTCGGACCCCAAAAATATAGGTTTTTCTTTGTTTCATAGCTGTCTGGCTGTTCCCGCATTTAAAATGATCCGAACGGTGCCGTTCAATCGAAAAATCGCAATGTTCGAAGCCTCCAAGAGCTTAAGAAACTCCTTTCAAGTAAAGTGAGAGAACTTCGAGGGGCCGGGTTGTCATCTGAGTCTCGCAAAACAAGTTGAGTATGATTTCCTAAACAAACCACAAATGTACACACGCCACGTGCTCCTTCGCATACAATTCATGCGCCTTCGTAGTCAATCGAGGGAGTCACATTCCATATGGTTGCATTCTTTGATACATTATTTACAAATATGTGGACCGCAAACTGTTCAACATAATTCCTCACACTTTTGATCCTTGGAACGGACAGTTTTTAGAGTGGGTGACAGGACACCAAAGTGAATAAGCATGAAGTAAAGTGTACTTCGAAACCATAATCAAAACCATAATCAAAACGGAATAATGCTCATGTAAATGAGAATTTTGAAGGTTCCTCTTGAAATCGTTTTTACGAACATTCTTTAAATCGGCGGGATCCACTTGACCTTCAATAAATGTCTGGGACACAGGCAAGCACAGGTTATGAGAAGAAAGTGGAAAGAGGAATTAATTTCTTTCTCAACAAAGTCTTTGGAGTTTCCTAATTTCTTGGTAATGGTCATCTCGCCATTGGTGCGTTTAGTCTCTTAGAAAGAGTTACTGACAAACAATTTACTCTGCGTAATTTCGAAACAGGGGAAAGAGGGGTTTTCAGGGCGACAGTTAGCCAGAACGACTACGAAGGCGCATGAATTGTATGCGAAGGAGCGTGTGGCGTGTGTACATTTGTGGTTTGTTTAGGAAATCATACTCAATTTGTTTTGCGAGACTCAGATGACCACCCGGCCCCTCGAAGTTCTCTCACTTTACTTGAAAGGAGTTTCTTAAGCTCTTGGAGGCTTCGAACATTGCGATTTTTCGATTGAACGGCACCGTTCGGATCATTTTAAATGCGGGAACAGCCAGACAGCTATGAAACGAAGAAATACCTATATTTGTGGGGGCCGAGGGCCGAGCGCCATGGTGCCGAGGGCCGGGGCCGGGGGGCCGGTGATTTTTAATAGCCTCTGTCAGATGACAAATGAAGCAATGCAACTACCGGGTGAGTCAGAAAAAACGTGGGGTGTTTAGCGGACTGTGACGTCGCGTTTAGCCACCCGACCGTTGTAAACTAAATTATTCTGTGCAGCCATAAATCTGACTTAGATCATAAACTTTTCCCCATCAAAATCGGTCATGTGATTCATTATTTAAATAAGATTTTCGTCCTAAAACTTTGTATGGGAGTCTTGCAAGCTGAGGAAACCTTTAACCATGCCTCTTCAGGGCTTTAGCCTTGCCAAAGCTGCAGGTACACGTGGTATTATCTGGGGAGCATGAAACAGTTCGGAAATAGTGTTTTCTCCCCTGGGATGCCTTGCCACGTCATAACTTGTCCTGCAAAGAGAATATGTTTGAGAAACAGTAGAAACGCATGCTTCTTTGTGTTGTAAAGAGCTTTATGTCAACAAGATCAACATGATGTTTCATGACAAAACTATTTCATTCTCCCCTGATAATACCACGTGTACCTGCAGCTTTGGCAAGGGCAAAATGCTGAAGGGGCTCAATCAAAGATTTCATAAGTTTGCAAAACTCCCATACAACGTCTTACGAAGAAAAAATTTTCTGACTAATACATCAAGTGACCGATTTCGATGGGGAAAGGCTTATGATCTAAGTTAGACCTCTGGCTGCAAGAAAAAATTTAGTTCGCTACGATCGGGTGGCTGAACGCTATGTCACAATCCGCCAAACACCCCACGGTTTTTCTGACTCACCCGGTATATGTTTGCCTGGCTTTATATTTGGATACCTAGTTCATATAATTGTTTCTTAAATTCTTTTCTTTCTTGCAGTTTTGGTTCAACTTTTAACGAGCAGAAAACTCGGTTTTTTATGGAGATTGTCAGAAGAGATACTGGATTTAAATTCAGTGATCACCTTATCCGAAGTATGTTTGTGGCTAATTTCTGTTTTAATATTACATTACATTAGGGAAAGAAAAGTTAAGAAATCTAAATGCAAAGAACACCTGCCTGCAAGGAGTCCAAAAATAAAAATCATTGGGCAAATAATGGCCAAAACGGAAAAATTCAAATTTTGTTTTTATGCTCACTGTTTGCCTGCAATAGAATGAACTTACACCATCTGCCGCTATTTTTAAGAAAAAACTTTTGTCTGTGATCCACCCCCTGCAAAATATGTCTTTGGTACTGATGACCCAATAGGTTTATTCCACCTTACCCAACTTAGATAGAGTGGGTCTCAACAAAGTGAACCTTTGCAAATTCAGGCATAGTTTTAAGGATACCGTAAACCCAACGAATGGTGGTGTTGAGGATATGGAGCACTTATTATTGCTTTGCCCTTTTTTGGGGGTGCAACAACGAAACCTTCTTGCTGGAATTCTTCACTTATTACAACCACACTTTTGGATGTGCCAATCTTTCAAAGAGGCATAATATTTCAAATGAATGGTGATAAAAATCACTCGAATAATGTTAACATTACATTACAATTTATCCATGAAACTGGTTGGTTAAATTAAGCTCATTTCTTTGTTTATTTTTTACTTTTTTGTTTGTTTGTTTGTTTGCTTTTCTTTTTGTTCGTTATTTTTTCGTATTAGTTATGTCTAGAGCCCCATCGCCATGTTCCGATCACTGAAAAAGATATTACTTGGAGAAACAAGAGAAAGTAAGCGAAAGGAAACACTAAGGGGAAATGGTGAATACTTACGATTCCATCATAGGTAGGCCTTTTTCAGCTTCCCATATTGCTGGATTCACGCGGCAGAAAAAAGTAAACAACTTCTGAACTTGAAGCTCATGGAGACTTTTTGGGAACATTTTTTTTCTGACCCATTTCCCTTGTAAACAAACATTGCAAGATACTACACAAAAACAGCAGTCAGTGATTAGAACGGGGCGATTAGGCTCTAGTTCATATAAATGTAGTTTTCAAACCTTTTTTATAAGGCCTCAGGGTTGACATGGTATTTTATTTTACTCCTGTTGGTATCGTCATTGTGGTATCGTGAAGTAGTTTAAGTAGTGTAATTAGTAATCTGTTAATGTAAATTTTCAGATGGAATAGATACAGTAAATGTATACAAAAACGTTAATAAAAGTAAGTGTAGGGCCTTAAAAAGGATTCCTTATGCGAATTAGAAGTTATGCGGTGTATAGTAGCCCAAATTGTGCTCGGTCATTGCCAAAACACATATTTTTTCATTGATCTTCATAATTTTTGTTATGAAGTTTTTTGTCAGTATTTTGTGAACATTTTCATACTGTTTTTATCACTGTAACATGTTCTATTCTTACATTGAAATTTGTGAAGGGGGTTACTTTCTAAAATGAACCCTTTTGCTGAACGTCATATTACTGAGGATATTACTAGCTTGCGACCAGGTGAAGAGCCACTCTGTGGTGATACTGGTGTTGATTTCATTATTATTATTATTATTATTATTATTATTATTATTATTATTATTATTATTATTAGGGTTAAACATTAATTATTATTTATTTAGTATTATGTTTAATTAATTATTATTATTAAACACACTATTATTATTATTATTATTATTATTATTATTATTACTACCTGTAAAATTTTTCATCTTTTGGCACATATTGGGATATATCCATTATTACCTTCAATAGCTTTTACTATTCATCAAGTTGTCCTATTTTTAGAATCATGCCTACGCTATTTTCAAAATGTGCAACGCCAGCACAAAGAAAGAGATGATGAGGACAAATTTTCGAATGGTAAGGAGGTCAGACGGAGAAGAACACGTCGTTACAAAGTATGTTTCTTTCTAACTTAAAAGAGTGTTTGGCTTGAGAAAGCTTTTGGTCTTTGCTCATTCTATGCAATCTATTATCTATTATTGGGACTGGTAGTGTCCAATTTCAAGAATTTCTTCTGTATGTTTTACTAAATTACATATCTCTAGGGGCTTTACAATTTAACTTGATTGAAATCATTATGTCTGTATGTATGTATTGATTTGCCACAATAAATATTTACAAGTTTTCTAATAAAAAATAGATACCGTACAATATAAAATGTTAAAAACGTAAAGATAAACACCCTAATTACAGTGGCAGGGATAGCACTAAAAGGTCAAGCTGACCTTATTTCCATAATGGGCCCCTTAGAAGTGCTGTATAACGGAAATACATAGAATAAAAGGAAATACAGAGCTGCTTGTGTGTTTTCAAAATGGTCCTTAATAGAAGGATACATGTCATCTTCCTCTTTCTGTACATTTTGGACAAAATTTTCTTTGATCTTATGTTTAAATGCATTAATGTTGTTTGTTGATTTGATCTCAGATGAAAGACTATTCCATGTTTTGGGTCTTAGATAATATAGGCACTTTTGTCCAGCATTGTTTTTTTCGAAATGGAATATCCAATTTGAACTTGGACCTTCATCGTTGTTAGTTTTCGCGACTGTTTAGAAGGAAGGATGCTTTAACAACGACTTCTGAGCATGTAAATGAAAATCACGATGCTCATGGCTTGCTTCAGTTTCGGTTTAGGGTCGATGCTAGCTGTGTATTAAACTTCGTTGTTGTTATATATATTTGTGTTGTTTCGCAGTTGCAATATTTGCCACTCAGAAAAAAACTTGTATTTAATAGATCTAAACCATCCATCAATAATCTTTTAGACTATCTTCATGAAGGTTCATTTGACCATATGGTAAAACTTATTCTGGCGTTGGAATTATGAGCAATGACCAAATCAAATGTTAGTCCTAATCAGTAAGGTTCGGATTTCACCTCCGGACCGTAGCATTTGCTAATAATTGACTTCTTTGCCAGGACATTTTCGATGAGATACTATTAAGTGTTACCTCCTCTTCCTGCAATTTCATTCGTTTCTTTGAGATGATTTATTCAAATTGATAGAAAATTTACCTGTTCATGGCTCAATAACATTCTTCAACTCCAACGTTCTATGAGGTTTTGGCACGTAAAAAGGGTGCTTCTAGGCCTTATGTATTGCTGCGAAACTAGAATTAATTGTTGTTATGTTTTTACAGTTAATGGTAAGCCGTGCAAAGCACATCTCTGGGCAAAGAGAAATTGATTTATGGGATGGCATGGTCCCAGAAGTCATGTCAGATGAGGAAGATGGACCTGATGGCATCTTTGAAGTGAAGAGCCCAGCTTGGAGGTCCATTGACATCATGAACTTGATAAAGGTTCTTGATGCCAGAAGAGAGAAATCAAGTAATAAACATGTTGCGAGGCGAAAGAGGTTATACGGCTCACCAACCAAGAGGGCTCCAACTGGAAAAGTTATCAGCAAATTTCTGAAAGGGGTATTTGTCGGTTTACCAAACGGTGAATTTATAGAAACGAGAAGAAGATTTGCGCCTAACGGTTTTTGTACGCCTGAGGACAACGCGGACGATTTGCATGCACACGGTAGCAGTGTGGACACATATGAAGATAGCTTTTAGTTTCAGTCTTGAAGAAAGTACAAATTAACTATAGGGCGGGCAAGTAGGGGAGACCGGAATACCTATTTGTTCATGTGTGATCTTTGAAATTGCACCAACAAGGGCAGATAATGTTACAATAGGATCCGCTACTTTTTATTGACACCTACATACAAAACGATTTGTGATTGCAGACTAAAGGGAATTCCGTGCCCTGTTGGTCAATTAATAAACAAATGAATGAAACAAAGCAATCTGCAAAAATTGCCCTGAAACCCAGGTCGAGCTCGCTCGTTGTTTATTCCAGAACTGGTTTTTAAGAGCAAATATAAGCACATATCGAAAGAAGAAGGATATATCTAAACTTCTGCCTCGGGCATTTTATTCATTTTATGAAGAGACAATTGGGAAAGGGTTCAATTCTCGTATTTTTAGGTGTAATTAAAACACTTACTGCTCAGCTCCTGAACGAAAAATAAAATAGATATATCCTTCTTCTTTCGATATGTGCTAATATTTGCTCTCAAAAACTATTTCTGGAATGCACAACGAGCAATCTAGCGACCTCTGAGTTTCAGGGCAATTTTTGCGGCTAGCTTTGTTTTTGTTTATGACTTGACGAACTGGGCATGAAATTCCATTTGTCTGCAGTCACAAATCGCTTTGTATCTAGTATGGCATAGTTTAGTTTATATCAGCTTGCCTTTCGTACCTTGCCGGTACCAAGTCCGATAAGTGGGGTACTCCCAATAAGATGCAAAACTATGCGCCGATGTAAAAATCTTAATTCCCAATGGTAAAGAGTGGAAAGAAATTACGCTTTTGTCAGGGGCATTGCAAAAGGCAAAACTGCGGAAGTCAATCATCAAATGGATACACTCATTTTGTAATAGAGACTTTGCTCTGATCTATTGTTAGTAGCACGGTTTGAACCCAATTCTTATCACGATTCGTTTAGGACACCGCAAATATGGCTTGTTGAGCCCAGACTAGAGAATTACCAGAAACAACCACTTTAAAACTTAGCAACTCATAGCCAATAGTTGAACAAGTTTCTTTTCTTCAAACTCAACTCTTGGATTGACCCCTGATCGCTTTTCTGGAAGACGCTAATTTGAGCTACATATCAGCGGTTTCTTAAAAAGAAGTTAGCGTATTTGCTTATGTTATTTGTAATAGCATTTCGTGGATCACAACTTGAATTGCAGCGCGTTTTGTACTGACTTAGGCAATTTTAGACACTATGAGGCATATTTACATACAACTTGTATTTTGAGTCAAAACATGAGATTTTGGTAATTTTCTGTTCCTCAAAACTTTCTTGGATTGATCCCGCACGAATACCTACCTACCGAGTGCCTCCTGCCGGCAGGCCGTATGAAGTAGCTGCTGATTGCGGGGGGGGGGGGGGCTTTTGTCCTTAAACAATGTAGAACGATGCATCTTTTTAATGCTTGTGACGTGGCACCATTGTTCTCAAACTCATTTGGGAGCCTCGGCATCCCGCTTCCTACGGACCTGCCTGGCGGTTTGTGTGCGCAGGAGTAATCCCGAGGAATCCTGAACTTTTTTCAGCATAATCCTATTTGTGTGATCCACTGGTTTCTCGCGCTACCCGACAGTTATCTCATGGTATAAGTTCTTTGTTGGATGCAGTTATTGTGGTATCCAAGACGTATCCTGTGTTACCCGAACGGTTACAAAGGAATCTGAACGTTTTCAGCGTAATCCTACGTGTGCGTTCCACTGGTTTCTTACGCTATCCGACGGTTATCTCATGGTATATGTTCTTTGTGGGACGCAATCATTATGGTATCCAAGAAGTATCCTGTGTTACCCGAATAGTTATGACAGTATTATGCATTGCTACAAACTGCAGGATAACAATGTGTTCAAATCCGATTGGTTTCCGCAACAGCATTCCTCTGTATAACTCTGGAGTAATCTATTTGGGTATCCGCAGTATATCACATCATAACTGTGTTATGCAGCAAATATCTCTTAAGAAATAACATGTGATAACGACATATTTTCTCCTGTGTTATCCATGTACAACAAAGCTAGACAAGAAAATATCCTAATATGCAGATAATTCAAAGCAAAAGAATTTCAATACATTCAATTTTGCCTATATTTCCAATCCTCCGAAAATTATACAACAATCATCGAAACCCAAATTAGTTATTTGAGTTCTTTGGTAAACCAGGTAGGATCTGCAACTTTTTCAAACAGCATATCTAATATGGTCTGGCAAGTTAGTATCATTGATAATTATTAATAATTGTAATTATACTTCAATATTGTTATTATTAATGTAGTAATTTTGTCCAAAAATTTAAAGTTTCTGTTTTCAAACTTTGATGTTAGGTTCGGATTAAGAAGGCTGAATCGTTAACGCAACCGAAAAATGGAGAAGAGGGCAGTACTAATTTGGAGAAGATGTTGGATCGGATCAAGTTGCACATTGTAGAGAAAAGTAGTTTTGCAAAACCTTTACTCGCATTCTCAATAGACTACCATGATATTCCGCCAGTGATACCACCAGCACAGCGAAAATATGAACTAAACACAGAGAGTGAAAAGAAGAGCATCTACCTTAAGAAAGATGCAGCTACAAAAGGTAAATCTTATTACATGGCCGGGGTAGGGGGTGGGTGGGTTTAAACTCGCAGGAGGAAAAAATATCCAAAAATTACACAATAAAATGATTGTTGTTTCCATTGGCACTTGTATCTATCAAATGCTAACACTGGATTCGTTTAGACAATTCAATGGGCAGTGTGAATTTGTAAGGCTTGTTACCAATTGCATGAAACACAATTTATGAAAGCTGCGATGGAAAATGGGTGCCAAATAGCTGTATGAAGCTGTGTATTCTTCCTTATTGTGCAGTAGGTTTCATCCCCAATCGCAATTTTTTTAGATTAAAAAGTTGTTGATAGATGAACACTACGAAAATCACAAAAATGGATGCCGTTCTTTATGCCAAAATCATGAAGACTAGTACCCTTGCCACTGGTGCACCCGCAACAACCAAAATATATATAGTCCTTCGGTCATGATATGCCTTGAGAACCTTTGCGGAACTATCATGTATTGACCTACTCTTCTTTTGTTGCAGGAGATGCAATGCTCCTATCAAAACTAATAAAAGAGAGAAACATCAAAATGACAGAGATTGATTCGATGGGCAGGGATCAGTTAGTGACAATAGCTAAGTACTGCAATATGAAGACTGCCGCTATGTCCAATGTGAGTCCCAACATCATATTACTTATCCCGAACAGGGACGTAGGAAGCATCTCAAACTTGAGGGGGCACGACACTTTAAGGGCACTTTTTTCATTAAGCTAAAGGGGCACTTCCTGCAAATGAAAAGGGCGCTTCTTTGCTTTTTGCAAAATCTTGGGGGGCACGTGCCCCCAGTGCCCCCCAGTTTCTACGTCTCTGATCCTGAAGAATGAGTTGTTGCGGGACATACCTTACAGTATCCGATTACATTTTTGCAACCGATTCAATGCTCACGCAACGCAAGAGAAACACTTGCAACTACTTGCAACTGTGTCTATTTGCGTTGATTTACCTGGTCCTAGCAATTAGTTTCAAGAAGAGCAATGCCTTCATCTTGAAGGTTGAATTTGATATCTCCTGTATATCATCGTTAATTTTGGGGCTGCTGCAACTCCAGTTATCTTCATACATAAAACCAGTACGGTACATCAAAAAAGAAGCGCTGAGTCATGAGTGTTTGTTAGGAAGGCAAAGAAAGAAAACATAAATTATTGCTATCTCGATTTATTAAACTTAAATCTATTTTTCGATTCAGAACTTTCTAAAGCCCATGGCAGGCAGTAATTGTTAGCAAATTATCACTCTTTAAAACACATGGTGTGCCTCGTGTATAACAGGTAGCTCTACTCTAGATAACGTTTGTTTCTAGTTCATGAAGTTCCTTCTTTTTCTAAAGTCACACGAATTATGTTGAAATTTGGCCACACCACACCGGGTGAGACAGACAAATTTTAGACCTCCGTGTCGACAGATTTTGTAGATCCTTGTAACTCGGCCGATATATTTCCCTGGCTCAAGCTAACCTTTGTCCTCCTACATTTAAAGGACTTCATTAGAAGTGAACTTCATGCACTTTATGCAAGTATAGTGGTTGGAACGTCAGCTTGTCATGGTTTTACAAGGACTCCTGGTCATACTGGAGGTTTCTATCATCTTGTATGCAGACATGGGGTATGTATTCGATTCTATATCATAACCAGAGCAAGTTAAATCACTACTGGACAATCTATAGGGACGGACCCGAGAAGGACTGTGCTTCCATTTTGCGGAAAATGTAAAAGATGCAAAAACCTTCCATCAAAATGGGAAACTAAATCTTATTTAATTCTTAGCGTGGACACTCCCCTAAGAAACCATGAGCGATAGGACACCAAGTGTGTGCCACCTTAACGTTATTTTGGTAGCGAGCCACCTTAATCAATTGTTTTTAGTGTTTTCTCCTATTTTTAGTTGGTAGTGAGCCACCTTATCGCGGTTTCGCCATTTTGAAATTTTTGTTTAAGGTGGCTCACTACCAAAAATTTCAAAATGGCGAAACCGCGATAAGGTGGCTCACTACCAACTAAAAATAGGCAAAAACACTAAAAACAACTGATTAAGGTGGCTCGCTACCAAAATAACGTTAAGGTGGCACACACTTGGTGTCCTATCGCTCATGAAGAAACCCCTGGTAAGCTGCTCAAATTTGCTTCCTACTGTCGGGCACTTGACAATAAGTTTTTCTTTTCCTGAGAATATGACATGTTCTCATTGCCCAACCTCCATTGCCCGAGCACAAAGCCGCTTGCCTCCTGTTGAACAGCTAGTGCGCTTGATTCAAGTTGAATCCTTGCTGCCACCTGTACTGTAACTTGCTCCATGAGTGAAGTGAAGAGGGTACTAACTGTGTCTAAACAAAATATCCAATGTTATTCACTCTGCAATGTATTTAAAAGGGAGATCTCCAGGTAAAGCAAAGGAACCAGGGACGTAGGAACCATCTCATACTTGGGGAGAGGGGCACGACACTTTAAGGGCACTGTTTTCATTAAGCTACAGGAGCACTTCCTGAAAATGAAAAGGGCATTTCTTTTTTATTTCAAAATCGAGGGGGCACGTGCTCCAGTGCCCCCAGTTCCTATATCTATGGGAAGGACATAATTACGGTAAAAGCTCTATTAAACCCCCTTTCTCTTATAATCCCCCTTCCCCCTTAAGCCCTCTCTGGAACGTCTGAAATAAATAAGCCCCGGGGGCTTAATAGATAGTTGATGGTAGCTAAAGTGACTGCTGAGGAGATTCATCCATTGTTTTTCATTACAGTCGCACAGCTTTCCAGAAAAATATAAATTCTTGAGTCCGTTAGAAACGACGTTAATGATTCTTCTTTTATTTTCCAGTGCACACTCGCATCAAAGTTTATGATGCTAACAGAATCTGTACGAGATGCAGCTGATTTGTATTTGTCACTACGACACCCTCCCATCACGTTCGTCTGTGACACGGCGTGTACATTCGTGAGGCATATGAATAACCGAGTGCCTGCCATCACGGAACAGTTATGGGGCGCATATGATGGAACATTTGAAATTCCAGATCCAGAGAAAAAGCCGAGCACGGTAACATTGCTAAGTTAGACTTTGCAGGAGAGATCGGCAATTTATAATGTGGGATTGGTACGGATAAATTGCCTTGACATAAATTGGCAAAGGCCTGAAATAAGTGGACAAGTATTACTATGTCTCCAGGAATGACGAATGAAACGGTTCGAGTTAGTACGATTATAAATTAGTCTTTCAATCTTGGTGCTAATTCTTAATCGTAAAAATTATACTTTTTAATGTTATTTAGATACAAAATTAGCAACTCATAACCTTTTGGAAAATTCTATAGAGTTAAAACATTTTTTTGTATGCGATAGGAAAATTGAAACTGTTTCCTAGCTTTTTCAATTCAGGTAGGGTTGTTTCTTAGCTTTCGAAAAATTGAGCTTACCGTTTCCAATAAAGAAAAATGAGTGTACCGGGTGTCCCAAAATGATGTATTATCGTTTGATTGCTTATATGTCCATAACCGATGAACCGATTTCGAAAACTGGTAAAACCACAACTAACATCTTGAAATAAAATTTAGCCTCTAGGCAATCAAGTAAAACAAAGTTTTTGAAAATCGGCTCATCGGTTATGGACATGTAAGCAGTCAAACAATAATACATCATTTTGGGACACCCGGTAGTGAACCATATAAAATATGATGTTTTTCTGAGTCCTACCTAACCATACACCATACCAGTTTCTTGCAGGTCCATTTTATGTCATATTTTTCCCCCTTCCATTACACTTGAGTTTCTTTTCTGGAGTTACTTATATAAACACATGCTGTATTTACATTTGATTCTTTCATCAAGGGAATTGATGTGCCAGAGATTGTTCCCGTGGAATACAGAACTACTGTAGCTGCAGCCAAGCCCGAATCCTCACTTCTACATTTCGATCATCCAGTATCTCAAACGAGTCGCAGATTTGTTGTTGGTGACAGATTTCACACAAGTGCGAATCCACACAAATCTCCGTTGTGCGAATATCACAACATAAATAACTGTGCACAAGCATTTACGTTGAAGACAAGCTATCAAGAGTCAGAGAACAATCGTAAGAACAAGAAAAGATTAAGGTCCTCGTGTATGCAAAGTTTTCATATCCATTTTTATTACAACTATTTGATGGATTTCTATCAAAACGAAAAAGTCGTCGAGGAACAAAAACAGAAACTAGAAGCAACAAGCGGCAGAGCAGTATCTAGAGACAGATATATGAAATTTGTTATTTAGAGGGATATCCCTATTAACAAAAATGTTGTTTCTTCGTCGAATTTGTTGTACAAAAAATAATAGCCTTTTCTTTCTCAAGTCTAAGCCTGAACAAACACACCCCTGCAAAAGCAATTGGCTGTGGCATGTGGCAAACCATATTCGGTTAATTTCAATTTTTCAATTTCAACATTTAGTCTCTAACAGGACGAGTTGCATGCGAGTTATGAGTTGCAAGTTGGTAGGAGTTGGTGCTTTCGGCGAGTTGCGAGTCACATTAATTTTTTTCATAAGAAACCATGGTCCGGGCAGGCAGTTTCTTAAATTGTTGGGCCATTTTGCTTGCAAAAGTTTCTTACGTGTTTGTTATATTCTTTATGCCGGAAGTGCAGAGTTAAATGAACTTTTTCAAGAGGGCCCGCAAATTACTCAGTAAGATCTCAAAACAAGTAAATAACATAATTCGCACTCAAAATAATCTCCAAACAGTTGCTATAACTGTCCAGTGTCAAAACATTTGAGTGCGCTGGAAAAATTAAAACTGCAAATTGCAAAAGTTCCTCAGCTTCTTAAATTCAGGTAGGGTTGTTTCTTAACATTCGGAAAATTGAGGCTACCGTTTCTTATAAGCGGTTTCTTAACAAAATACGTGCAATAGTGAAAAATGCGAGTTGGTCTATTTAAACTCACAACTCGCAAATCAAGTGCAACTTGCAAACTTAGACTGGCTACACCATCCCCGTATGCTCATCAGAACTGATTTGTCTAATCAGCAACAACAACAACAACAGCGAAATTGAGCGACTAGTGTAGCTAGTCTAATCGCAACTCGCGACTCGCTACCAAGCAGCTACTCAAACTTCCAAACAGAAAATATTGACACAAACGTTGCTTCGAACTTGATCATAACTCACATGAACAAACTTATGTCATTTTTTGTACAGTTTGAAATGTTTCACGTACACTTATAAAATTCTTATGTATGCGAATGTGCTTAAAGGGAATCGACGTAGTTAAAAGCTGGCCCGGGCCAAGTTAAAAATATAATCTATCGTATTCAACAACTTTGACGCCTGCCGTTTTATTGTGTGGCGAAGGAAACAATGGGTTTTGTGGGCGTTTCTTCAGCCTATTTATAGCAGCTTGTCGATATAGCTATGTCTATTCCTTTTAATTGGCCAAAAATCAGCCTGGAGCGGTGGCAGTATCTTTCATTTGGGTTTTATTGCAATGCAGTGTCAAAGATCGCTGCGGATGCAATTGAGACTATGCACCAGTTAAGATCGTTTCCTTAATAACACTTTCTGCGCATTCATCAATTACGTATCCTCCTCTACAGTCAAAGTTGATAACAATATTTGCTGCTGAACTTCAATGCCACTTACGGTGTATAATCCACTAAACTCGTAGGTTTCCGCAATGAAAGCCATATTTAGAAGGACTATAGGAAGCCCCCTAAAAGCATTAGCAAGCTGCTCAGGCCCCTTGTTCTAAAACGGGAAATCCGATAATTTGTGCAAAAATCTATAAATATATTTCTCAAGGTGGATCGTCTTATGTTTCTTCAGTCTCCTGCTACTACAGAACACAGCGAACCACTCACATAAATCGTGTGCTTTGAGAGACGAAAATAGCATGGTAGGTGATTACTTTATTGGTTCAGGTAATAATTCTTAGGGGAACAAATGAAGATTATGAGATGTACCAATGCAGTAGAGAAGATTATTGAGTACTAGCTGTACTTGTTTTCTCTTGCCAAATAGAATTGGATTGATAACTACACTTTTTTCATAAGAATAATGTTAATAAGAATATTTAGGGTCAGAATCATCCAATTTTTAAGAATGTTATAAGGATATTGATCAGCCTCAGCTCGCATATTTGTGTCGCATTTTTCAGCGGTTGCCTGTTTTGCAATGGTTGGTACAATTTCTTGAAAATTTTTCTTTCGTTCGACCATTTCCTCTTAATGACATGAAATTTCTTTAACTATGTTCCCCTGAAACCATATCAGATTTGAAAAAAACGAGAAAATTTTAACAATATATTCAGGTTGAAAAAGAAAATTTCCTAAGAATATCGAGGCTGGACAATATTTATAGTATTCTTAAAAAAAGAGTGTAATTGCTAACAATCTGATTATAGATCTAAATAAACTATGATATGATAATAAAAAAAGAAAAACCTTCAATATTCAATTTCTTAGTTTCTTGTATAAAATCACGTGTAGCTTTGAGTGCGATTGCTGTTGTGATACTTGTTTAGATATCTTTCTTAGACCTAAGATTTTATAAAGCCATCGAGAGCAGGCTTATTTTAGCAAAAAAGGTCCGTGGATGTTAGCTGGTTAGATTAGTTTCGAATATGTGATAAAATGAGGAGGGAACATGTTTTAAGGGGTATTTAGACATGCCGATGTTTTAAAAAGGATGCACGCAGTGATATACCTCAAAGATATCTTTGATTAAATCAAGGTAGCATGATGGTTTTTTAATTTTCTAAATAAGTGAAGTTTGGGCTTGCTATTTTTTATCACGAGCTGTTTCTTATCAAAAAATTAGCGTAAATAGGCTAGGACTGTCGTAACTTATACGGTAGATTAAGATTACTAGTCCTTTCCTTCTTTTCACACTTTAGGCAGCAAACGAAGAGCTCCAATATTCATACGAAGAAGCTCGACCAAAAAATCGCTTCTCCATACAGGGGAATAAAACTTTTTATCGTCGTATTTCCAAGACTTCTGAAGACAGTGAGCCCAAAGATCCGTTGTTTGTGGAGTGTGTTTTAAAGATAAAAGGGACTCTGAGCAACCAAGAAGATAACAGAAATGGTTATTGGGTTTGCTCTTGCCGTGGTTTGTCATCTGACCTGGAAGTATTAACAAAGTAAGATATTCAAAAGAAATATATAAACTCTATGATGCATATTTGTTTATTCTATTGACAAAATATTTCAATCCTTAGATTTGAAGGAGAAAATAAAAGAACTTTTGCATTTTTCTCTCCACGGAGTTACCCTGAGTGCAAGCTGTTAAATCTTTAAAGTAAAGATAAGTTAATGATTCTCTTTGTACAAAAAGATAATTTTCCCAGTACTGAAGTTTCTTACTTTTGGCGATCTGAGAGTTGAGTTGTTTGTGCTTCCGCATCGTTTCAATAAGCTTCGTACAGCATTGCAATGGCTCCTCTCGCTTTGCAGGACAATTGTGATGAGCTTTGAAGCATTTCATTCTCGGCAAAAATTTTACAATGGACTCTTGAAGGGTTTTGGAGCTGGCCTCATTGTCAACGGCAGCATCACCAATGGAGATCTTTCAGACTACCTCATGTATCTCAAAGATGAATACATCTCAAGTGGAAACATGAGGTCATTCCGCCTGGCCAGCCATACTGGATACATGGGCAACAGCTGTTAGTTCCTCTCTCCAGAGGTAAGAGGTCATTCCTATGTGTCCCTTGAAATATTTGCATGTGTGACGCCAGGGGAGATATATTTTTGGATTATTGTCGGAGCAAATGTTTGCGAGAGAAAAAATGGGTTTGAATATTTGAATTTAATGTTACGCAAAAGAGGCACGGGCATGGTTCTAACGTTGCCTTATTTCCTACCTGGATTCATTACACACATTGTACACACTATACAATTAGCTTACAGAGATTTAGCATTTTGATGTAGATAATCAACTTTCCGTATTGAACAAACATGACCTTATTTACTAAATTTTCTAAATATGTGAAAAAACCATGTAGCTAATCGATTGTGTCATTCAATTGTCAGGTGCAACTGTCCAATGGGGCATTGAAAAAAAAATGAGAATTGAGAAGAGTCATAATTTGGCTTTATATTTTCTTCGAAAAGTGTGGAGCGATGAGGACGCCTTGACACCACTATCTAGGTCACTCCAGACCTTTGCCCCTCTGTAAGCAAACAATTTTTGACCAGTTGATGTTCTTAGTAATGGTAATCTAAGGCCCATTTTAGAGTTCCTCAGCTGACGGTTAGTAGCTTCGGATACACTTTGAACTATGTTACTCAAGTAATCAGGGGCAAGGGCGTTAAGAGATTTATAGACCATCTTGCTAGTCTCAAAATCGATCAGTTCTCTAATAGTAAGCCAACCGAGATTCCTTATTAAAGGCAGAGTTGAAGTGTCATAGGGGCTGTTTGTGACCATCCTGGCGGCTTTATTTTGAAGTTTTTGCAACTTATTAAGGGCTGATGCACCGCAAGATCCCCAGACAGGGCAACAATGCCTAAAATAGGGCTCAACAAGACTTCTATACAGCATAATTAGGTTTTCCTTAGTTAAGTATCGTTTAGAATACTTCAACATACCGATACCTCTAGAGACTTTCTTGATTGTAGAGGACAAGTGAGCGGACCATTTCAGTTGATCGTCAACCTGCAAACCAAGATACTTGGTATTGTTGACCATGGTGATCACTTCATTACCAATGTTAAGGTCAGCTTTGGAAGAACTGGGCAAGTCTATACTGTGAAGCTTGCACCTGCTACCTACTATCATCCCTTGAGTTTTTACGACATTAAGTGATTGCTTGTTGCTCTCAAGCCAACATCTAAGGGCTTCAAGGTCAGTATTGATTGCAGCATTGATATCGTCGATAGACGGAGAGGAGTAATAGATAGTGGTGTTGTCAGCATACATTGCCACGTCAGAAGTCTTTAAACAGTAATGGAGGTCATTTACATAAACTAGAAAGAGTAGGGGCCCTAGGTAAGAGCCCTGGGGAACTCCACAATATACCCCTCCAGTTGAAGATGAATGACCATTCACTCTTCAGAATGGCTTCCTATTGAAAAGATAAGACAGAAAACAGCTCAATTATTTACCCTTGACACCATAGTAGTTCAGTTTGTCCAAAAGGATATCATGGTCCACAGTATCAAATGCTTTTTTTAAGATCAATAAAGACGGCAGCAGTGTACTTCCTCTTGTCAATATTTAAATACCAGTAACTTGTGCTTTTAAGTAGACACGTTAGGACTCAATGCAGTTTTCTGAACGCTGACTGTAGGAGAAAGATGAGCTGATTTCGGTGAAGGTATTCATAAAGCTGATAGAAGATTAGCTTCTCGAAAAGTCGAGAAATTACAGGGAACACAGAAATAGGCCTGTAGTTTGATTTGTTATTGGTGGCTCCACCGTTAAAGATAGGTGCTACCCTCGCAATTTTCCAACTGTCCGGGAATCGTCCGAGAGAAAGAGATAAATTGAACAGCTGCACGAGAGAAGGTGCAAGTACCGAAATTCAAATTTTTAGGAAATAACTAGATATACAGTCAACACCCGACCCATTGGAAGTTTTGATACGGCCAAGGGCCTCTTTTAAGGAATCATAACTAGGGGGGCAAATTTCAAAAAGGGGACCTCATTTTTGCTGCAAGAAATATTTCTCTTTGTAAACTCCTTAGAAGGCGCCAGGGGTGCACCCATTAAGGAGCATGCTATCCCGGGGAGCATGCTATCCCGAGAAAATTTTTAAAATCAAGGTTGCTAGAATCGCTCTGGTAGCTATTTTCGCCTGTAGAACCAATTATCGTATCATTAAACTAGATAGTAATCACCTCCAGGGACTCCAAAGGGATCCCATGAACGACTTATGGGACAGATATTTTTTGTTAATCATAAAGACCTTCCCTTCTGTGAGGCCAACGTATACGAGTATCACTGTAGCACCTACTCACTATTTGTGCCTGAGGCGTTAATTACAGGAAACATGGCAAACATAGTTTTAAAGAAAAAGAGGAGGGGTGAAAAACGCTTAAAAATATCAAAAATTCCACTCAAAAATATCAAAATTTCAACCCGGTCAAAATAGGGTTGAACCCGAAACTTTAAACCCGATACCTTGATCTCGAGACCTTGAGCCCGAGACCTGAACCCGAAATCCGGAAAAAAGTTTGTCCAGGCGCATGTTTTTTCAATGATCTGAGACAGCGTATCAGACCATCGATTAACAGCTCCCTCCAAGCATCCCGAGTCACTCACAATAGCATGCCAGTCTACAGAGGCAAGATCATTGGGGAAAAGCTCTTCATCAAAATTTTTCATCTGTCGTGTTGTTATCATTTGATGCTGTGGTTTTAGCGAACCTAAATATTTACGAACTACGTATACCACATAGTCGTCACTAATGCAAGTCTGCAGTACACCTGATTTGACAATGTTGCGAGGATCACTCGTCGCAATGTGGTCTATAATTGTAGATGAACTAGCAATCTCACGTGTAGGCTCAGAAATAAGTTCTTGAAGACCGAAAGTATCATAAAATTCCATGATACGCTTTGTGCATGGTGGAATATTTGAACGATGAGGGTCAGAATCATCTAGGGGAGTTCCAACATTACAGTTAGTGTCCCCCAATAACAGAATTTTTTTTATTCTCCGCGTCTAAGACTCTAAAAAACTGGTCCAATCGATAGAAAGTATCAACATGATCAGATGGTGGTCTGTACCACGTGACCACAAAAAAGATCTAGCTTTAACAGGCTTAACCTCAATGCATCAAGCCTCTAGGGAAAAAGAGGGGAGGTTATCATGTACATCAGCAACAATAGCATTGCTGATGTAGAAACCTACTCCTCCGCCATCTCGATTACAATCATGCCAGACAAATCTAAAGCAGTCAATTTGAAGGAGGTCGCTAGGGTAGTTATCATCAATCTTTGTTTCCTTGAGGGCTAAATATGGATACCCTTATCTTTCAAAAGAGTTTCCACCTCATCCTTATGCGCAGGAAGGCTGTTAACATTGAGTGATGCAATGACCATTGCTTTACGAAACCCTAATTTCACGCCAGGCACGGGACAACTGTTACCAGATTTATTACAGTGAGGAGTACCATCTATTTCTAAAGAAGACATATTTTCATAATCTATATTAAATTGCGAATCTAAAGGTTCTTTGAGTTTTGTACATCCCATAAACATATTGTTTTCCAAAATCTGATCGCCATGTCTATTCAAATGGATCTTGCTATTACTGAGGTGTTTCTCAGGGTCAATATTTAGATGCTCCATCAATTCAATTTCATTTTCATTACAAAGATCATGTAGCATATGATTAACTTTTGATCTTTTCGCTTCCAACCTATCACCTCTTGGTATGAGACCAGAAATCTTGACCTCACTATCCTTATTCTTGATAGACTTGGCGAGATTCACTATTTCCTCTGCAATTGAAAATGTTTGATGAAAATGTTTGCAGCATATTCATTAGGCTTTTTCATTAAGCATTCGAGGATGAAAACAGGAAATGGGCATAAGCCTTGCAAGACCCGTCAACCGCTGTAGCGCGCCTTACACAACGAGACTGGCCACCAATTTTGGAGTGGGACCCGCATTTTATCGGACCTGCATACCCGCATTTTACAGAAGCCGCTGAACACATCTGAACCCAACTGAACCAAACTGACATTGAATCAATTCCAAGAGGTCACCTGCCAAGTGTGATGGCTCCGTTTGGAAATATCGAGAACAATGTATGGGTGATCAGCAGTTAGCGCTTTACGCAACAATGCTCTACTTTATGGTGTTAATGAAAACAGCTGAATAACAATCGTTCTCATTTCATGCTTGGACGGTTTTTTCATTTTGGCATTGTCTGGTCGCTCTTACAACAATCACTATTGTTATTACTATTGTCTCTCGGCCAGAATTGTTTTGAAATGTTCACGCCCGGAGGGGGGATACTTGACCAGGTGTTAGTCGGGGACGTGCCATCGGAGCTTAAAAAACGTACCTGTAACTTGCACAACTTTTCCGAAAAAGTATACCCGACCTTATACCAATTTTCCAAAATTGTATACCCGGCCTTATGGTTATACCAAGATTGTGACAATCTATACCGTTCCTTATACCAAAATCGCGAAAATTGATACCGCAATTGATACCCTTCCTGATGGCACGTCCCTGTACCCAAAATATATGTGGTGCCCCCCCCCAAGTGTTCATGAGGGCACAGGTAATGAACATAAATATTGTCATGGAACCTCTAAAAAATCGTAAGAAACTCAGAGGGCTCAACATCTGATAATTTTAAGAAACTTTCAAAATATGGGTACAATATTTCTTGTCGTTGATCTAAAAATTGGTAACTTGTTGCCTTAATGTCCATGGATCATTTGTGGTGAATATTGATGCAAAATGCAGGACCTTTGTCAATAAGAAGGCTCAACTTAGAACCATAACGCAATGACATAAGCAACATTAGCAGAGTGACTCCAACAATAACGCAAACGTCAAGTGTACAAGCTAGGCTGGAAAAAGAAATAAAAAGGGTTTAAGACTGGAAAAGCTACAGGAATTGACAAGATCACTGCAACAGAGATAAAGGCACCAGGGAGAGCATTCACAGATGGTGAAATATTTTGTTGGCAGGCATATGTTTTGCCCCCATATTTGACTGGAACAAAACGCCAGGCAGTTTCCTGCGTTCTTGTAAGAAGAAGATTATACCGGACGGCCCAAGACTGAAAGTCGAATAAGCAAAGACAAAACTTGTTTACATATATCAGCGCTTCATTATTTATCTCTACTTTCTTTGACATTTGAATTGTGTTACATAATCGTATTTCCCAGTCCAGTTCTGCGAGTTTCATCGTTGTTCTTGATTTGTATTTCGTTAGCGATATTCATACTTCTTGTTCGTAAGCGTCGTTTTTGCGTAGTCTGAGCGTAAGAAGTGCTTTTGCTCTATCAGTCTCGTGGCGAGGGGGCGTGTCGGTCACAGGGTGGCCACACTCGAATTCGACGTAATTAACAAAAATACAACATCTTCCCCCCATGATTGACCAGGGTCAATCATTGATTTCCTATTTACAGCGAAAAAATATTACATTTGAAAATTTAATTTCTTAGAGTCCTTGAATGTTCTCGATCACATCTTCGTCTCGCACTGTAGTCATTGAAACTTCGTTCGATTGTTTTTCTAGTTTTTCATGTTCGTTTACTGGACATCGCACTTCTAACGGGTACAATTTTTGAATCGGACGTTTAATGTGTATTTTCTTACCAGATTTGTCATGAGTCAAAACTTCAGCTGCTCGTGCTACGCCCTCTTTTCCTTCAAAGAGGCGAGTTACTTTCCCTAGAACCCAACGTTGTCTAGGAATAAGATCCTTGTGTATTGTAACAATGTCACCGACTTCTGGTACTCGTTTTACAGACTTGTTTAGTTTGGTTTCGTGTTCGCGTAAAGACGGTAAATATTCGCGTTTCCATCTGCTAAAAAATCGAGATAATAATGTTTTCAAATATTTCGCTCGCTTCGTCAAGTTTTCGTAATCTGAACTTTCGATATTTTGCGAGAATGATGGTCTATCTAACAATCTTCGTCCAGAAACTAGACACGAAGGTGTGATTGGAGGTTCAGTAATATCGTTGTAAACAAACGTCAACGGTCGCGAATTAAGAACTCCTTCTGTCTCCAACAACACCGTTTCCAACTCTTCGTAAGTTAAATGCGCTTTACCGAGAGTTTTTCGTAAACATCGTTTGGTTAACTTAACCATCGACTCGTACATTCCGCCCCACCAGCTGGCGGTGGGTACATTGAATGACCAAACAATTCCGAGACTATTTACAAATGAACGTAGGTTTTTTTCCAAAAAGGTCTTTCCGTTGTCCGATATAATTCTTGAGGGCAAGCCTCTTCGACCGATAAAACGTGTAAATGCTCGAATAAATGAGTTTGCGTGTAAGTCTGGTATCAATTCGAGATGCAGAGCTCGAGTGCTTGCACACGTAAATAAGGCAATGTAACATTTATACATTTCTCCAGTTTTTGAATAAATATCTTTTACAAACAGCGGTCCCGCGAAATCAATCCCAATGTTCGAAAATGCGGTATCTTCCGAAACTCTAAATTTTGGTAACGGCGGCGATAATGGCGTATCGTAAGGTTTTCCCATCAAACGTTTACATGTGACACATTTTGACACGAGTGTTTTGACTATTTGTCGACCTTTACAAACCCAATATTCAGATCGTACTTGAGTTAAAGTTTCTCTAAGTCCATTGTGCTTCACTATGCTATGACTTTTGTAAATGACTAAGTGCGTAAAATGATGACGTCTTGGAAGCAAAACCGGGTATTTTGTTTCGTACGGTAATGGGGCGTCATCGATCCTTCCTTTAACTCGAAGCACTCCCTTTTCATCGGTAAAAACACGTAAAACTTTCTTAGTTTCTTCGAATTTGGTATCGTTTATGAAAGATTTTTGTGCCTCTTTATGCCAAAATGTTTTTGCTTCCGAAATGTCTTGAGGCGAAATTAATTCTTGTGAATCCTCGGCTGAAACTTTTCTTCTCAGACGATTTATGAACCTTAAAACGAGAGCTGTAATTCGAATTAATTTATCGAAACTGCTGAACTTTTCACACGGAATGATAGCATTCAAATTTTGAACAGGCGTGTTCGTTGTCAAAAATGTGCTCGAGTTTTCTTGATCGTTTAAATACTCAATGTTTTTGTCGTTAGATTGCGTGCCTTCAAATTTAGGCCAAAATCCTTCTTCTTGACACAGAAATTCCGGTCCTTGCCACCACAGCTTTTTAGCAACGAATTTGGAAAAGGAAACCCCACGAGAAGTCAAATCTGCTGGATTTTGTGCTGAAGGGCAGTACCCCCAGCTCTGTTTTGGAACTAGTTCTCTGATTTGTATCAGACGGTTTTGAACAAATTGTTTTTGAATCTTGTTATCATTTAAAATCCAATACAAGACAACCTGTGAGTCGGACCAGCAATGAATGGATTCGATTTGGCAACATTCTTTCAACGTATTTTGAACTGACGAAATCAACTTAGCAAGAATTAGTGCTGCCATCAACTCTAAACGCGGCATTGTTTCGCTTTTCAACGGTCCAATTCGAGTTTTTGCTGAAACTAATTTTGTAAAAATCCCTTTATCAGTTTTGATTCTTGCGTATACAACTGCACCATAGGCAATTTGGCTCGCGTCAGCGAACCCATGGATTTGAATCGACTGTATTTCATCACATGAAATATCACCTAGAAACGACCTGTCAACTTCTACATTGAAATCCTGCGTAATGTCATTTACGATATTGTGCCATCGTTGACAGAATTCATCGGGTAAACAAGTGTCCCAATTCACTTTTAATTTACAGACATCTTGAAACAACCGCTTGAGCGGAACAATGAGCGGCGATAACAAACCTAGCGGATCATAAATCCGCGCGATCGAACTGAGAATCAAGCGTTTTGTGATTTTCTCCTGAGCGGCGGCTTCGTAAAATGAGGCAAGGTCGAACTTTAACTTGTCAGTTTTAGCGTTCCATGTCATCCCCAAAACTTTAATTTCGTCTTCTTTTTGGACTGCGTGAGAAACATTTTGATTTTCACTTTTGGAGAGAATGTTTTCGTTCTCTTTGCTTTTGGACTGATCATTTGAAATGCGTGCACTTTCGGCGTTTTCGATGCGCTCACGTAATTTTTCGTTGTTACTGTTAAATTTGCGCATGTTCCAACCAGCTTCTGAAAATCTTTCTTTCAGTTTTTCGTAAAATGCAAAACTTTCATCTTCTGAGGCAAAAGAAGATGCAAAATCGTCGACGTAAAGAGAACTGATTACTTTACGTACAAATTCGGGGTCGGCTTCCTGATAATTTTCGAGATGGTGTCGTATCGTCGAATTTAAAATAAACGGTGAACAGGAAAGGCCAAACGCAAGTCGAGCAAATTTCAGCTTTACAATTTTTGGATTCTCAGGGTCAGAATCGTCAACCCAGAGAAATAGTAGGAGGTCTCTTTGGCTTGGATCGATCGAAATTTGCAGAAAGGCTTTTTCCAAATCCCCAATGAGGGCAATTTTGTGCATCCTGAATTTTAGTAGCACATCGAATATCAGGGGGGCGAGGTTTGGGCCTGGGTGTAAACAATCGTTCAAACTCACTTCACCTTGGACCTTTGAGCTAGTATCATAAACGATTCTAAGTTTCGTAGTTTGCCTTTCTTGTTTCACAACACCAATGTGCGGAATATAATGTGTCATACCTGGTTTTGGAATTTCCTCGTTTTCAATTACCCTTTCGATAATTCCTGACTTTAATTGGTCCTTGATTACAGAATTGTACTCATCAAATACTTCGGGTTTCAACTTTAGACGATCTAACTGCGAATTCAGGCGACTTTTTGCAACGTTGTAATTGTCGGGAATGGTCGGATGATCATCTTTTAGGGGCAAAGAAATTTCGTATCGTTTACCATCGAATTTGATTTTGTCTTGCATGAGATTTTCTGAGTCGATATTGTCTAAGTTTTCGTTCGATTTTACCCCTAAACTTTCTTGATTCCAAAATCTCTTAATATCATCTTCTAAATCGTTTTCCTTTCCTACCAAAATGGCGTCGGTTTTTAACACATGAGCTACTGTAATGTTTGATGAGCACTCATTCTGCATAGGAATTTGTAGCGGGCCACTTAATACGTAACCAAAACGTGTCGAAATTGCAACGGGGCTCATCGGGTGTTCCCCCCGTATCACTTGATCAAGCATAAAAAGATGTACGAAATTTGCACCAATTAATATATCGATTTCTAATTCCTGAGATCCATCCCCGCTGTCCGCTAGCCGCAGATTTTTGAGATGAGAATAATTTGCTTGTGCGAAATCTATGGCTTGATTAGATAGAGGACTGCAGATTAAATCTACTACAAATGCATTGATGTAAACAGTTAAGTCATCGGCACAGTGTACAGCTAATTGAGTTGTTTCGCAAGTTTTAAGTGTGTCTTGCTCGTTGCTAAACTCTTTTATCAGAATCTCTTTCGTTGAAAATGTAGGAAGATTTAACTCATCTTTCAATCTTGCGGTAATATACGTTTTTTGGGAACAAGAATCCAAAATTACTCTTACGTTAAATCTATTTGCTGGATCATCAATACTGTGTACTTCAGTTTTTGCTGTTTGCAACAAAGTGGCACAGCTCAAGGAATCATGTGAAGTATAAAGATTAGTAGTACTTACAGTTTGAGCTGCGGCTGGCGGCGGCTGTCGCGCGTTAAAGGTAGATGGGGCGGAGGAAGGCTGATTTTGTGTTGGAAAATTTTGTACTGATCTCGAATTATCCTCGTTTGCTCCACAAATAGCAGCATGATGCCTTCCATTACAATGATAGCATTTCGAACGCGATGTACATTCTCGACTCATGTGATTGCCCTTTAAACAAACAAAGCATCTCCGTTTCTCGCGAAGAATATTCTTCCGGGCGTTGGGATCGGACACTGTTCGGCAACTTGCTGAAAAATGCTTGTTTCCACAGAAAAGGCAATTGGGTATCACTTGGTTTCTTCCTTGCGCTCCATCATTTCCAAGGAAAAGGGTTGATGTCGTCGATAACTGTTTTGGGGCGGTTGGATTCTGTGCATAATATCCGGATCTTGCGTCCTTTGGCGGTGTTGGACGGAATGACGTTGTTGGTGGCGTAGCAGGAGCCAAGGTGCATCTCTCCCGTAAACTGAGCTCTTCTCCCAAATTTTTGATTAGGCCTTGTAAGTCCCACTCATCTTGTAAATTTCTTGTAATAATCAGGCGTAAATCTTGGGGTAACTTTGACATTATATCACGAGACAATACTGTACCGTAACTTTCGCATGTAACTCCAACGCTTTTCAAACTTCGAACTGCGGCTTCAGTCTTGTCGTAAAGGATGCGAAGTCTTCGTATATCTTCGCTTGATGTAATTTTTGGTAATTCTCGTAAACTATCCATAAAACTTCTAATGATGACTCGCTTGTTTCCAAAACGTTTCTCCAATAACTCCATTGCTTCATCGTAACTGTCGTTTGAAATTTGTAATCCCGCGAGCGTTTGCGCGGCGACTCCGGTCAAAGAATTCACGAGATATTTCAATTTGTCTATTTTTGAAAGTCCTGCATGATTTCCAATCGTCGATTTAAAACTATCCCAGAAACTTGTCCATTTAGTGGCATCTCCATTGAATGTTGCGAGTGCAAGTTTCGGTAACTTAACTTTGTCTTCGTATCTTGGACTCGATTGTTTTTGCGGTTGCGAATTCGCTTGTCCAACTTCTGCCAGTGCGGTTTCAACTAAACACACATAGTCTTCTATTTCTTGCTCGATTTCTTCACGTTCTAATATTTCTTTCTCGATTTCTTCGTCGTTCTTCAGAGCTCCTAAAATGTTGGCATCGATCGTTTCTAAGTCCTTTCTCTTTCTCGTTAATGTGTTCTTGAAAGAATTCAATCTTGGTTTGATCTCGTCGGGAACAGGAATTCCCGCGGGCGGTATAAGTTCTTTGTTCTTTGCGATTGCGTTTTTTACAACTAGTCTATGTCCATTTCTCGTTTTGATATTCTTCTTTAATTCTTCAGCCATCTTTCTACTCTTCTTCTTCCCGGGTCATGGCACCATGAAATATTTTGTTGGCAGGCATATGTTTTGCCCCCATATTTGACTGGAACAAAACGCCAGGCAGTTTCCTGCGTTCTTGTAAGAAGAAGATTATACCGGACGGCCTAAGACTGAAAGTCGAATAAGCAAAGACAAAACTTGTTTACATATATCAGCGCTTCATTTATTATCTCTACTTTCTTTGACATTTGAATTGTGTTACATAATCGTATTTTCCAGTCCAGTTCTGCGAGTTTCATCGTTGTTCTTGATTTGTATTTCGTTAGCGATATTCATACTTCTTGTTCGTAAGTGTCGTTTTTGCGTAGTCTGAGCGTAAGAAGTGCTTTTGCTCTATCAGTCTCGTGGCGAGGGGGCGTGTCGGTCACAGGGTGGCCACACTCGAATTCGACGTAATTAACAAAAATACAACAGATGGCTTTCTCAGTGTGTGCAACATAAAGTCCTGGAAAAATAAGCATAAGGATCATTCCTCGAAACAACCTAAGCCTCATTTTCACATACTAATCAAACGGCTAAAAAGCAAGGGAGACAAAAGAAACCCGTGAAGATTTTTCTAAATTTTACCAACCTTCATAAAACGCAACCAGGATAAAAAATTGCTTGATATTTCTCAATCTTAAATGCGTGGCCTTACTGTCTCAGCCACTTTATACTTTTTATTTCATAGTCTGCCAAACTGGTAACTTTTTTTACTCGCCCGGTTTGAAATCTTAAAACAAAACAAGTCTAAATGCAAGTCTAAAAACAAGATATAGCAGATGTCATACCAAAATATTTGTCAATGCTGCAGAAAATTGAGCAAATTACAAAATTTTCTTAATTCTTCAAGCCTGGGTAGCACAGTTTTTCAATGGCAACCTCTTCTCCAGTGTTCTAAAGTTTTTTCACTGAGTCACTATGGCATTCAATTTCAGGAAATGATACTCCAATAAAATCAAAATGTTTCCAATACCAGAATAGGACACTTTCCATGATGTTTCAACCTTCTGTAAAACATGTCTCATTTTTCAGGGTGCCAAAGGTTTGAATTCAGACTTGATGTATACTGTATGAAATATAACGAAATAGTATTTTAATATCAACATGAAGTTCAAGAGATATGGTCACATTATCTTGGGACATCATCTCTGAATTACTTGCAGGACTTCTCCAGCAACTTTTTAGACATACCGTAACAGCTCTATTAAGCCGGGGGGGGGGCTTATTTAATTTTCGAGGCTCTAGAAGGGGCTTAATAGAGAGGGGGGCTTATTTAAAAAATCAAGATCAAGGATACAAAAAAAATATTTCAATTCTCCTTTACCTTTCTAGTTTGTATCTAGCGAAGCGAAAATTTATAACAAAACAGCTGCAGAAGTCTAATTTATAAATCATGGAGTTTAATGAAGTTTTAAGTCTCAGTCTATGATGATTTCCTCATCTTCGTCTGGATCAATATGCAAATCAGCAACATCTTTCATCAAAACATCATCTTCTGGGATTGCTTCAAAAGGATCAACATCACTCTCCTCTAAGCCATGAAGACGAGCAAGTAAATCTTTACATGGGCCATACTTAATACACATGATCTGATCATCTTCAGATCCATCGGGTGCTCCACTCAAAGCACAAATTTTAAAGCTCTTCCGAATAAGCTCCACTGGTAGTACTCTCCAGAACCCATTCAACTATTTGCTTTCTTGAAGGGGCCCTCATATTTCTCTGAGCAGTGAGTTGATGGTCTTCTTCTGCAAGCCACTTATCATAAATTTCCCTTAAATGGTCCTTCATTGGCTTGTTCCAGCTCACATCAGGCGCCTGAATAAATTTTTTGCAACCTCCTGCAACGATTACTGGGTCAATCCGACCTTGTTTAAGTACCGCTCTGATTTCAGGTGACAAATGGCAATGGAATGCATCCCAAGCAAGTAGCCTTTGAGCCTCAAATGTGAATGTCGCCCAAGAACTTCTTTGCAATACTTCTCTGTCTACTCGTCATTCATCCATCCATCCAGATACAGATGTAGCCACTACACACCAGAAGTGAAACTCTTCATTCAATGCTTTGGCTTCTCTTTTGGCTCCCTTAAAGACGAAAAATTGCTTCTTTTTCGACCCATCTGCAGTTGCAGTTAAGCAGACGGTTATCTTTGCTTTCTTGTGACCGGTCGTTTTCATGTTAACAGAATGGGCACCACGTTTCTCGACAGTAGTATTGGACACCATGTCACTCTAGATGGCTGTTTCATCCATCACGAAGATGTCTTTCAGTTTGTAATTCATCCTTCTACGCAGTCGGCGAACTTTCAACATATAAGCACAAAGCTTGTCAGCCAATTGATTCGGATTTTTCTGGGCCTCAGTTGTGCGTCTTCTGATAGACAGGCCATTCCTGTTCATAAATTTTTGTACCCAGCCATCACTGTACAAAAGCATATTACTTTCTGTATCTACTGATTGATTTTCCTCCTGCAATTTGTTTGCCTTAGCTTTGATCAGCTTACCAGAAACATGCAAACCATTCCCCCCTCTATCCAAGATCCATTCAAGCAATGTCTCTTCTATTTCAGTGTCAGTAATGTTCCTTCATTCTCCATCCAAACGCAATCTCTTCCCTCCAGCTGTACAACTTTGACGTAGTTGATTAAATTTATTTTCCTTTGCTTTCCAGTCACGAATAGTCTTCGGTGCTACCTTGTATTTCCTACTCGCTGCTTTGTTTCCGTTTTGCTGAGCGTACTCTATTGCTTCCAATTTTAGGTCGGTTGTGTAACTTTGAAGATTTTCCCCTTTATGTGAAGATGTTCCTATCTGTTCTTCTTCAGCCATTTATCACACACTTGCATGTAACCACAATAAATAATAACTTACTGCAGCAAATCAGATTTCTTTAACAAAGTAATTTTGCGTGGATTGCCCCTGTAGCCAATGGCTATGGCGCGCCAAACCGGCCAAAAACATTAAATTTGTTGACAGCAATGTATGATAAGTTGTTGATCATGTATTGATTTTTGCTGACACAACTTACATTTTTACAGACACAATTTACATTTTTGCAGACACAATTTACATTTTTGCTGTCACAAGTCTTCCTTTGGCAGCGAAGAAACTCAGTTTTTCTGTGACAGCGATAAACTTCAACAACTACAGCTATGATTTGCTGTCAGCAACAAAGTTTTGCTGTCAGCAAAATTAAATGCGTTTACATAAGGCCAGGGGTCAACTGATCAATCAACAATTGTCCACGGGGGTTCACTCACTTATTTCTTCGTACTCATCAATGGGGAATCTCCTCTTCGCTTTTTTAGAGATTAATTCAGCACGCAAGGCTAGGGTAAGACGGGGTAAAGTGAACTATTTTGGAGGTTTTTCAAGGATATCTTAAAGAGACAGTAGCTGAGGGCAAACTTTTTAACGTTGTTTTGACATTATGTCTTTGGGTCATTTTATCCAGCAAAAAAATTTTCAGATCTTTTTCCATTGTCTCACAAAAGAGCTTTCTTTGGCGACCACTCTGCCTAGTTCACTTTACCCCAGGCAGGGGTAAAGTGAACTACTTAGCAATTGTTCGATAAAACCAAAATGATGCTGGTAATACCCGACAACATGATTTATTTTGTAACTCTAAAGTGTCCTTCGCATGCAAAAACGAAACAGACCTAAAAATTTCGCAAGAGGGAATTTAAAAAAAGTTAAATGGTGACCTATGCTGAGAACGATCTGTGCAGATCAAATATTAACCAAAAACTATTGTCAAAGTCACAAATTCGAGTCAGATTGCGAGACCTGAATGCAATTCGATGAAAAATAATGGGAATATACTTGGAAAATACTATATTGCACATAAATACCAAATCACTAAAAAGAGAAACACTATTTTCAAATAGTTCACTGTGCCCTGAAACCTACGCCTAGAAATAAAATCAAGAATAGTTATAAATCTATAACAATTATCAATATTCTACTTTAACAGTGATGGCCATTCATCCTTTCCATGTCGATAGGTATACTTGCTTCATCAAATCCCAATGAAATTCTTGGATCAATAGGCGTATTTTTGAATGAAGATCAAACTTTGGCTGTCAAATTTTTGGAGGTTTTACAGGGAGCTTGTATCAGAATATATTTCTGTGTCATCAGAGCGAAAAATTATCCTGGAAATTATGATTTTTTGAAGGCATTGTTATGAACCAAATGAGGTTGAAACGGTCTTCTTCGTCTGACTTCGTGTTCACATGTGAATATAAAAAGTTATGGGTAGTTCACTTTACCCCGGTCGAAGCAAAATATCGACTGAACGGTAGATCTTTTAAAATATCATGTTAACTGACAAAAAAGTTTCTCTTGGCCCTTTCCTTTTGGAAAACGTAAACACATGGTATGTGCTTCAAATCCATCAAAACAATTATAGAAATGAATTTCTTCTTGGGGTCAAAAATTAAGATCGAAGATAGAAGCCCAAACCTAAGAACCATAATTTCCGAGGTTGTTTTTACTGCCTGGGGTAAAGGGATTTTTTGCAACAACAGGAAGAAATATTTTGCAAAAAAGTTTTCATTTTCTGTGAGCACATGTAACAAAGCATTGGGCATAAATCATGTTCTATCATTGCATGTTTACTTTTGGAGAGAAGCGCGAATGTTCTGAGTAGTTCACTTTACCCCGTAGTTCACTTTACCCCGTCTTACATAACTATTCTTGATTTTATTTCTGGGCGTAGGTTTCAGGGCACAGTGAACTATTTGAAAATAGTGTTTCTCTTTTTAGTGATTTGGTATTTATGTGCAATATAGTATTTTCCAAGTATATTCCCATTATTTTTCATCGAATTGCATTCAGGTCTCGCAATCTGACTCGAATTTGTGACTTTGACAATAGTTTTTGGTTAATATTTGATCTGCACAGATCGTTCTCAGCATAGGTCACCATTTAACTTTTTTTAAATTCCCTCTTGCGAAATTTTTAGGTCTGTTTCGTTTTTGCATGCGAAGGACACTTTAGAGTTGCAAAATAAATCATGTTGTCGGGTATTACCAGCATCATTTTGGTTTTATCGAACAATTGCTAAGTAGTTCACTTTACCCCTGCCTGGGGTAAAGTGAACTAGGCAGAGTGGTCGCCAAAGAAAGCTCTTTTGTGAGACAATGGAAAAAGATCTGAAAATTTTTTTGCTGGATAAAATGACCCAAAGACATAATGTCAAAACAACGTTAAAAAGTTTGCCCTCAGCTACTGTCTCTTTAAGATATCCTTGAAAAACCTCCAAAATAGTTCACTTTACCCCGTCTTACCCTAGCCTTGCGTGCTGAATTAATCTCTAAAAAAGCGAAGAGGAGATTCCCCATTGATGAGTACGAAGAAATAAGTGAGTGAACCCCCGTGGACAATTGTTGATTGATCAGTTGACCCCCGGCCTTATGTAAACGCATTTAATTTTGCTGACAGCAAAACTTTGTTGCTGACAGCAAATCATAGCTGTAGTTCTTGAAGTTTATTGCTGTCACAGAAAAACTGAGTTTCTTCGCTGCCAAAGGAAGACTTGTGACAGCAAAAATGTAAATTGTGTCTGCAAAAATGTAAATTGTGTCTGTAAAAATGTAAGTTGTGTCAACAAAAATCAATACATGATCAACAACTTATCATACATTGCAGTCAACAAATTTAATGTTTTTGGCCGGTTTGGCGCGCCATAAATGGCCTCCAGAACATCCAACCCATCATCAGAGATCTTAATTTTGTTTGTAAATTACTGTATGTTTGACGCTTATTTTTACTTCTACCCTTATTTGGAACCCAAAAGGGCATTTAGACTCTCAGGAACCCCAAAAAACTGTACAAATTATTGACCCAAGACATAAGCTTTGACCAAATTTTAGTCCATTAAAAAACGTTATAGTATGCACATCGAATTTGGCATTTGCACTCCTTCGTTAATTCGTGGACATCGTAGAACATTTGTTTGTCTTCCTGGGATCGCACACACCAGTTCTTATCATCGATCAATTGAACATCTCGCCTACTTATTTCCATTCCAGTTTTGTGCTTTTTGTCATTTTCTCTTTGTTTGTATGATCTTTTTCCCTTCTCAACTTTGATAAGACCCTCAAAGGTTTTATCCCTTGCTATCTTTAGGAGAGTACATAAGAGGTGGTCAATTCGTTTGTTCCGTCTTCTTTGAAAATAGACTGAAAATTTTGGCTGAAACTACCTATTTCTAATTAGTTTGGGTGATTTTCAGCGTAACCCACCTATTCTAGAGGAAAATCTGCCGAAAAAGGACCCTTGTTTGGATAAGTTTGGACCCAAAGATCCACCCATGTGGGCAGCACATACCCATACCCTGAAAATGCCATGATGTTTCTTTCTAATGATGCAGCTACATCGACAAAGAAGACATTCCTAATGGGATGGTACCAGTCACGTCAAAAAGCCAATGGAGACTGCCTTTTCAATTTGATTGGGAAGTTATTGTTTGGCACGGAATCAGCATCCCCGATCCTACGTCTTTTGGCCACTGTCGAAGCAGTGCAACATGTGAATCATTTTTTGAGCGAGGTAACTATCTTACGATAAATTTCATTAAAGGCACACTGTCCCCTACGTGATTGGTCAATATTAACAATAGGCTTGCGCCACAGCGCGGCAAATATTTCGCGCATGATCCTGACTCAACAACCAGACAACAGCAGACAGCATGGCGAGAAGATTTATTCTTCCAGATATTCAAGGCGAAAGGAATGCAGAAGAACAACAACTGTTCATATTTGGAAGAGAAAGTGAAAGGCTGAGAATTGACGTTGAAAACCAGCCACCGAACGAACCAGAACAGATAGTTGCAGCGTTGCCAATAACTGTTAGGCCTAGTCCACGAGATTTACAGCAAGGCGAGGATCAACGAGGGAACCAAAAAGAAAATGGTCAGTACCTTATGAACTTAAATAATCAGGTCAAACGAGTCCTCGCCAATTTATTGGGTAGATTATCTTCATACTTTTCATCTGTGGCATAGACCAGAGCCTAATTTTGCAACCCAGTTTCTCCATATTTGGACTTTTCAATTCTGCTTCTCGAACATCAACAATTTCCTTGTGGAGTATCATGCTGGAAACAGGATCTAAGAATGTGTAATTGCAATATGTTGCACAGTGACCTGGGGAATCATTGCGCCCATCACCTGCCAGAATCAGCTCTCTCCCTTCGAACTTTTTTGTAGCATTTCTTGCATTTTATCCCACCACCAGTTCACTGAAGGTGTGATGTACAATCGCATAGATCTATAGAATGTACTCTCAGCTGGAATCTGCAGACCAAGAAATTTAGCCAACAAAGAAAATTTAACAAACAAGTTTCCAGATAGAACAACTGCTGCTGCTACATGCAGATTTGTAGTGTATGTGTTGTTGACTTTTTTTGAACATGACCATTTGACCATGTGACCATTTTCACAGGAAATATCTACCTCCAAAACTGCCCCAGAAAATGCTGTTTTTACAATCTTTCTTGTCCCTTTGCACTCAACACAGATTGGCATAATATTCCAGAGCTCTTTGATAGAAAGGAGTGTGCAAATAAACTTCTCTTCTTTAACATTTGCCAAATCATCAACAATATCTTCATCTTTTACAAATTCTTTATAATATACAATACGCAAAATTTTCTCACCCTGAGGGACACTTGCAGGAGCCAAAAACATGTCTGCGTGGCTGCTCTCATTGTCCTCGAACTGTGCGCGAAGGGACTTGCTGCTCACAATGTTGTTGTTCAGCTGGCTACCCCGGAGTTGCTCCTGCCAGGCGAAGCCCGGGGCTTGTTGATAAACCTCTGTAGTAGAGGGTGGCAAGCCAAGTAGGTTATCAAGGTGGTGGGCACCAAAGGACGTCTGTGATGGCTGTGCAGTCTGCTGTGTGGGTTGTCGCAGGTCTGGCAGAGTAAATAGGCCTAAATCCGATGCCACAGGCTGTTGTTGCTGCGGTACAGCACCAGTTGCCATGGAGATGGCCTTCGTTGAGAGAAGCTGCCTCTGTTGGGCGATGGCGGCCTCTTTCTCGAGTACGGTGGCACGAAGAGCTGCAAGTTTTGTGAGCTCTTTCTCCTCCAATGCAAGAGCATCCAGCCGTTGGAGCAAAGCAGCTTTGTCGATGATGACCGATGATGTCGCAACTTTACCAACATCTATCGAGGAGTGACTAGTTCCCGGAGCTTGTGGCGGAACATGGCCGGGAGACAGCAACTGAAAGGACGTAGTATCTTCTGGCTTTCCTTGACAATGTGGGCCAGGTTGCCCCCAGTGGTGCTCCTCATGACCAGTTTTACAGCCTGGGCAGCGGGATGAACGCTTGAGTTTTACATCCTGGAGCAAACCATTGGCAGCACTATCTTCAGGAGGAACCACCAGATCGGCAGGTGAAGAATTCTCGGCAGTTTCTGCATTCTTGGAAGCCATAATACCAGCAAAAGTGACCAAGTAGGGTCAAAAAGGTATGCCAGCAGCGTACGAGTTGAGGCAAAAAGGTAGTTAGCGATATTCAGCAAGATTTAGGCATAGCTGGCACTAGCAAATGGCATCAGACCTCCAGAATGAGAAAGTACTAATGGGTAGCATATAAGTATGAATCTGTACTACCCAAATATGCCCAAAAGGAATTAGGAGTCTAGGAAGCCATTGGCTGAAGGTTGCATCAGCTCGAATCTGATGCAAGAACTACTGCTGATGATTCATGCCTAGGAGGGCTGATGCAATCTAACTAGGCCTAAGCCTTGCAATGAACAACTTAGGCCCAACCAAGACTCCCCAAATTTAGACTAACATTGTAGTTACAATGTTTCCCATAATATTCATTTTCCAGTTGCACCTTATTACCCTTTCCATATCCTAGGATAATGGACTGTTCCTCTAGTGAATGCCAGTCCATACTTACTTCGGATAGCAAAGTTTTATCACTCGAAGACATGCCTTCAGATGTAGTTATGTTGACTGTTTCAGTTTCAAATTCATTACATTCTTTGATGCTCTCAATTCCGTCATGATGCAAAAGGTAATCATCTCCCATTTGTAGTTTCTCAAAGCACTGTTGAATTCTATCATATCGTCTTCGCTGCTTTCTTCATCTTCACTATACCACTCTATCAACTGCTGCTGAACAGTAGCTTCTGCTAAATTCTGCGGTTCTTCTTCAGCTTCAAATGAATCTTTGGGCATCGCATCGATTCCACTGAGATCTTGGTATTTCTCCCCTGGATGCTGATTATCATGTTCACCTGATGTTAAAGTTCTAAAAGCAAAACAACCTGTGTTGAAACTAAACATACTTTTATCTGATGCAATGCAAACAAGGGGATAACAAGATTACCCTTGTAAATAACCTATCAACTTGTTAATAAAAGGAAATGAGGGCAAAAATGTGTTTGGGAAATCAAACATATCATTTGAATATGAAGTTGGGATTGCATGCCTGCATACACTTGTTGTAAAGCATTTTTCCAACTCCTAAACTGTTGCATTGACAGTTGATAATTTCTAAATAAGAGAGAAAATTACAAAAACAGGGCATGTCATTCTTGTTCTATTTGAGATCAGATTGCCAAATATGATACATTTGTATTCTCCATAGTGTGTCTGCGGGCTCCCTTTTTCCCACTTTATCATTTAGGCTATTATCGCAACAGTAAACTTTTCAGTCAGAATATCATCAAAAGGAACACGTTGGACATTATCATATTTTCAAGATATGTTTTCTCAATTCCTACCCAACCGCCCTGGGGTCAACAACAACTTGTTGCACAAAATGTTTGGGTACAGGGCAAATTTTGTTATCAATGCATTGGAGACATGCACTGAGAACATTCTATTCCCAATATATGTAAAAGGGAAAGCTCAAATGTTCTGGGGGTTGGGCCCGGGTTGGGGAAAACTCTACATCAAAATGCCTGTGCCTGTGGCTTGAATCATTTTTGAGCAAATACCCAGGGGGAGGGGGGATAGTCAGGGTAAGAATCAGGGCAGAAATCACGCAAAAATATCATATCGTCTAAATTTAAGTTGTCTAACAATTTGATTTTGACTGATTTTATCAAATTATTTTGTGCCACGATCTGTATGAAATGCGGTTATGTAGGGTTAGGCCAGGCCTAACGTCAGTAACAAATGTAATCAATGTCAATTATATAAAAATAAGAAATCAAATCGTACCTATCTGTTTCATCTACTTCCATATCACTTTGTTGTCTTTGACCAATTGGACTTGTCAATGGCAGAGTGTCAGTGCGGCGTATTGCAGATGAACGAATCGCTTGTCGGTGCACGCATGGAGTGGACGATTGTGCTGGGATGCCATAGAGTCTCTCTTCTGCTTGAACCGTGAAATCTCTGTATGAAATAGAGAAAACCCTCATCAAAACAGATCATTGTTAGTAGTTGATATTCCTTGTATAACAGAGAGAAAAGTATTGAAGTGTAGGGAGAATGCGTGTTTACAAACCTTAGAACCTTTTATATGTAAGAACTGATCAGAGCCAAGGCCAAATCGTTGTCAGTGTGAAAACCAAGCTCTCATCTCCGGCTTCGCCAAGATTCAAAAGTGCATTCCAACAGAGCCACTTTCTTGAATGCTTTAGATTGTCTTCCTCTATCGCTTCTTTTTGGTATAGCTGACATTTTTATATGAAATTGATGAGGATGTTTTCAGGTACGATTCCACCCACAGCTACGAAACACTGCACCGCCATTTTCCTAATGACTGCTCAGCAGACAACGTCATTCGTCTTATGGCTTTCTCATCTCTGATTGGTTCTCTGCGCGAGCGACTCATTGGTGCGTGAATTTCATGGCCACGGAAAAAAATTTTGAGAACAATACGGGACAGTTTGCCTTTAACAGGTTTTCTAGTCACCACGGTAATTGAAAAACAATAAAATATGAGAATAGGAAACTTTCTTCAATAGTCATCAAAAATATCCGCTATTAGAGATCACCGGCCCCGGCCCCTCGGCACTATGGCACTCGGCCCTCGGCCCCCACATATGTAGGTATTTCTTTGTTTCATAACTGTCTGGCTATTCCCGCATTTAAAATGATCCGAACGGCGCCGTTCAATCGAAAGATCACAATGTTTGAAGCCTCCAAGAGCTTAAGAAACTCCTTTCAAGCAAAGTGAGAGAACTTCGAAGGGCCGAGCAGTCATCTGAGTCTCGCAAAACAAGTTGAGTATGATTTCCTAAACAAACCACAAATGTACATACGCCACACGCTCCTTCGCATACAATTCATGCGCCTTCGTACTCAATCGAGGGAGTCACATTCCATATGGTTGCATTCTTTGATACGTTATTTACAAATATGTGGACCGCAAACTGTTCAACATTATTCTTCACTTTTGACCCTTGGAACGGTCAGCTTTTAGAGTGGGTGACAGGACACCAAAGTGAATAAGCATGACGTAAAGTGTTCTTTGAAACCATAATCAAAACGGAATAATACTTATGTAAAAGAGAATTTTGAAGGTTCCTCTTGAAATCGTTTTCACGAACATTCTTTAGATCGGCAGGATCCCCTTGACCTAGACTTATGATATTTCGTCCTTGTTTTTGCTCCATTACCCCCTCCCCCCACACTACCCATTCCGCTTCAACGAAGGACTCATAATCAAACATACATTATTGTGAGACTAATTCCTGCAAGCCAGCTGCTCCACGCGAAAAGGTGGAATCTAGAATGGCATAAGTGAAAAGCCGGACTACCGGAATACGACATTGGATATGAAGCAGGGCACTTACTACATTTGTTGTACTTTCATTCATTGCCAGAGTGACTCGAGAATCGACTTCAACTTTAATTCAATTCAATAAATGGAGTGGAGACCGGGACTAAAGTAGTTAATATACTGAACAGCGCCTTTTTGGCTTTGGCTTTTCAAGTTTCAAGTGAGAATATCAGAACGATCACACAACACAGCAAGCTTTGCTCTACTCAAGACACTCAACTGTTGCTTTGGTCTTTGGTTACCATCGTTAATTAATTGTCAGGTAAGTGTCATGGGATCCTTTAGGATCTCATTCAATACGTTTTTCCTTCGTGACTCGTCTTTGACTGCGAATGGAGCTGCTAACAGTCTGTTAGGCCTAAATTCACTCAAAGAAAATAAGAAGGCACCACACCACACTGACTTGAAACTATGTGTGAACCAGGGGCGACCTTGAGGGGGGAGTTGATTTTTGGACTTTTTTTTAAAGTGTGTGTGGGTTTACAGAGTGTTTTCAGGGGCACTTCTTGCCAGACAGTGTGCTACTTGTACTTCAAAACTTCCAGCTGCAGTGACAGGATGACTGTTGCCAATGTTGTGAAATAGTGAAATTTTGCTTTCATGCAGGCTGTGAAATTAACGTTTGAGGGTCGACTTTAGTTAGCAGCTTCTTATGAAAGAAACACATCCTATCACATAATTTTTGATTTGCCAACAGGTGTATTACAATTACAGTATATACCTGAAGTGAAGGAGGTGGAAGACTATAGGATCTCTGAAGTACAGTAATGCAGATGCAAAAAGAAAGAATACAGAGAAGATGCTTTTTATAAAAAAAATTTAATGGAGCCAAGTGGAGGTAATCTGTAAATAGAACAAATCATATGCACTGTAGTGGACATCATCAAATATGTAAATAGTTAATAGTTGATAATAGAATACCCAGACCCCTGTGCACGGCTTTTATCTCCATTGATTCTCTTTAACCTGATATCAAACCTTGTTAGATATGAGTAAAATGGGGCAGCTTGGGGTAAAAGGGGTAAGGCAAAAATGTGAATAAATTTGTAATAATCTCCACATATCTTCAAATTTTCTCCAGCTACATCTGTTATCATGACCTACCATTTTTTGGCAAACAAAATTACCTCTGAAGTCTGATACTAACACCTATTTAAAATAGGTTTTTTCTGCAAAGTATGATCCACAAATGCTCTTGGGGGAATATTTAATTTTCAGAAATTTGCAATATTTCATTGTTTTGTTATCATCAAATTTAATTTTTAATCCCCCCTTTGTGTAGTTGTGAATGCTCTACTGGTAGCAGTTCTGGGTTTTTTAGATATATTCCATCTTGTTGTCTGCAAAATTATGTTGATACTCATTACTAATGAACGCATTTTATGTGAACCAACCTTCACTGGACATCTATCTTTCATTTAACTTGATAATATTGCTTATAAGGTACTGTGGTACTGTATGAAATACTAAGAGCCTGAAAACTGTTTTTTCCCTGTTGTCTTCCGCATTCTGCAAAGTGATATTTGATAAGTATTGCCATGCTGCAAAAAATAATCTCCATGGGGAGAAAATTCTGGCTACATGGTATTTTGAGCATAAACACACAGTAAATATGCAGAGGCAGTTTTCTTTTCAAGATTCAAAAATTGTCCCAAAATGGGAGGAGGTGGGGATGACATAACAACAGAAATCATGATGCAAGTCTGAAGTTGAATCCTATTTCTCCCCAATTTGTGTTTTTACTCTTTGAAACATGGCAGATATCTTAAGATACTAATTCAAAATATTTGAAGCCTGGCAATACCGTCATAACAAGTTGATGATGTCAAAATACTGTAAAATGTCCCTTGCTTTGTTTTGATTATAAATATATATGTTTACGTATGATATATATGTATGATATATTTGAACAATTTCAACTCCTAAAATTCAATTTAAGACCAATTCAAGAGAGCCATTAATAAAGAATCTCCAAAAAATCACAAAAAAATTACTATCAATTTATGTTATTGATCTTCAAATTTTCTCTGTAGTTATTTGTGGCAGGGACCAAAAAATTTGCTAGAAAAGTTCTACTTCTAAAATTCAATTTAAGGCCATGTTATTCAAGAGAGCCATTAATAGAGAATCTCCAAAAAATCATACAAAATTACTGTCAATTTATGTTATTGATCTTCAAAGTTTATTCATGGCAGGGACCAAAAAATTTGCTAAAAAAAGTATGCCATGATACTATTATGCGTCTGTCCATTCTTCAGGAGAGAAGTGATGAAAATTATTTGTGGCATGAATAATCAAAAGCTATATCTTGTGATAGTCCTACTTTATTGTATGAAATATTTTTCAAGGACAGGGAAGACGTTCTCTGTGCAGGTTTCTAGGGCAGTATTCGTTTTGAAGTGTGCCAAATCATTCCTACCAAGAGAATCTTTGAATCTCTCTACTGCACATTGGTATTGTGGTGCTCCTCTTTGGATACTGTCTGGTGCTGTGCAGGCTCATCTGAACTGAATTCAGTTTCAAAAGCTTCACAAACCTGCTGCAAGAATTGTAACAAACAGCATCTACAATGCCCCAGACAGACCACTTATTGAAGGGCTGGGTTGGATGACCATTCAGGGACTCATTCAAAATGAGTCTAGAACAATGGTCTTCAAATCCCTAAATGGGTTGGCTCACAATACTTGTGTAACCTTCTCATAAAAAATTCAGAATGCTCCTCCCGTAGCCTCAGTCTGCACTACCAAAATAGACTTAAGGTAACTCTGCTTTCCGCTCTAGCGCACAGCGAGATGCCGTTTCGCAAAACCACTCTCCTCAGAAAACAGTTAATTTCTCCAATACCATTCCGCCTATCAAAAAGCGGTGAAAAGGATGTTGTTCTGTATAATCTGGGCAATCGAAAGATGTATAAATCGCAATGTTTCCGTCAACCCTGGCTTCACAAATCCTTGCTCAAATCTTTTTGCTGATTTCAGAAAAGTGGATTTACCTCCAAAACTACTCGAAAAAGTTTCGATTTTTTTTGCTCCATCATCAGCTGGCTTGTTGATCTACAACTTTGCCAAGTCTGATTGAAAAAGCTAGGCTAGATTTCCTGCAATCGAATTTCGTATTTCTGTTTACTTTTCGACAGCGAAATGGAGAACCCTTGGTCAACAGATTACCATGCTATGAAGCACGCTTGCATAAGCTCAGGCTTGAAATAACTTTAAGAAGTTTTTCCATTGGCAAACAAGAGAACGTCATCTTTTGGGAATACCATACGCAGGTCTCAAAAGACATCCTTAGTGCGCTTGTAAAAGTATCATTTGCATCTATTGATTAAAAATTACTGATTTTTACCAGCAGCTTCACGAAACCATGCTTTGGGTGTCTTTCGAGACTTTCGTAAGCATTCACAGATTATCAATTTCTTTTTAGAGTCCACAATGAGCATAGATCTTAGATCAAGAACTAATTTTTTTGCAAAAACATTCTACGGGCGTTCAAATTGTTCTGCATGGGCTAAACTGTTGACCAACGCTTTTCCCCTTCGATGTTGAAAAGTAAACAGAAATGTAAAATTTGATTGCAGGAAATATAGCCTAGCTTTTTCAATCAGACTTGGCAAAGTTGTAGATCAACTACTTAGCTGATGATGGAGCGAAAAAAAATCGAAACTTTTTCGAGTAGTTTTGGAGGTAAATCCACTTTTCTGAAATCAGCAAAAAGATTTGAGCAAGGATTTGCGAAGCCAGGGTTGACGGAAACATTGCGATTTATACATCTTTTGATTGCCCAGATTATACAGAACAACATCCTTTTTACCGCTTTTCGATAGACCAAATAATATTGGAGAAATTAACTGTTTTTTGAGGAGGGTGATTTTGCGAAACGGCATCTCGCTGTGCACTAGAGCGGAAAGCAGAGTTACCTTAAGGCTACCTATCAAGAAGACAGCAGGTGGACAAAAATGCTTCACTTTCAGAGGAGCAAAGTTGTGGAATGGCCTTTCAGCTGAGCAAAAGCAAGCATCCTCCAGGGCTGTAGGATGCAGCTTTGGATTGGGGGACAATTGTTCTTAACACAATAGAGAACAATACATCTAATTAATGTTTGCGACGTAGCACCATCGTTTTTTCAAAAGTATTGGGAAGGCTTGAGCCCCCATGGCCCCCCGCTTCCTAGGGGCCTGGCATCCTACCTAAGCTTGATTTAGGCATCGATGATTTAGGGTTAACTCTTTTTCTTTTACTGTAAATTTTAACAATATTGTAAATAGGAGTTTAGGTTGTAAAGTACGATGTGGCAATATAGTTTTTAATGTAATGATTTGGCAATTTAGTTTTGTAATTTAATTTGTAATTCATTTTATGGGAGGGCCCCATGAAAGCCAGCACTTGTGCTGAAGGGCTACTTAGTATATATACCGGGTGAGTCAGAAAAAACGTGGGGCGTTTGACGGACTGTGACGTCGCGTTTAGCCACCCTACCGTTGTGAACTAAATTATTCGGAGCAGCCATAAATCTGACTTAGATCGTAAACTTTTCCCCATCGAAATCGGTCATGCGATTCATTATTTAACAAAGCTTTTCTTCCTAAAATATTTGTATGGGAGTCTTGCAAACTGAGGAAACCTTTAACCAAGCCCCTTCAGCATTTTAGCCTTGCTAAAGCTGCAGGTACACGTGGTATTATCTTGGGAGCATGAAACAGTTCAGAAATAGTGTTTTCTCCCCTGGGATTCCTTGTCACGTCATAACTTGTCCTGCAAAGAGAATATATTTGAGAGACAGTAAAAACGCATGCTGCTTTGTGTTGTAAAGAGATTTATTTCAACAAGATCAAAACGATGTTTCATGAAAAAACTATTTCATTCTCCCCTGATAATACCACGTGTACCTGCAGCTTTGGCAAGGATAAAATGCTGAAGGGGCTCCATCAAAGATTTCATAAGTTTGCAAAACTCCCATACAACGTCTTACGAAGAAAATATTTTCTAATTAATACATGAAGTGACCGATTTCGATGGGGAAAGGCTTATGATCTAAGTTAGACCTCTGGCAGCAAGAAAAAATCTAGTTCGCTACGATCGGGTTGCTGAACGCGACGTCACAATGCGCCAAACACCCCACGTTTTTTCTGACTCACCCGGTATATTAAATAATATATATTAAATATGACACACACAGGTAAAACAATGGTGAAATAGGCTGTGAAATTAGCTATGAAATTGGCTGTGAAAGTTGGCACAAAATGGAAAGCGGTCAGCTAGTTACTACACTAGTGAAATTGGACAATTCCTCTTGAAATTCATCTTGGGTGACAAGTGGTCAGCCAATTTCACAAGCAATTAAATTGGCTGTGAGATTGGTCACTGCTCAATGTGTGAAATTGGTCACACAATTTCATTTGAAGGAAATTGTCTACAAAATAGGCCATTCCTGTCCATATCCTGGTGAAAATTGCTTTAGGATCCAAAAAAAACCTTGAGTAGGATCTTGCTTCAAGATCCTACAGGATCTTATCAAGATCCTGCACAAGATCCTGTACAGATCTTATCTATAGGATCTGATTGCCCAGGATCCTGTACAAAATCTGATAGGATCTTGAATAAGATCTCAAGGATCCTATCAGACGTTGATTTAGCCTGCGTGCAGACTTACTTTCCACTGCGAAGGAGAGCCTATGAGGATCTTACAAGATCCGCCTTGGCTCTCCTTCGCAGTGGAAGTAAAATGGATAAAAAGACGGGTAGAAGATCTAGATAAGGATATCCTTAAACAGTTATCAGTGAATCTAAACCCTCGAATGATGGTCAGCGGGGATTGGACAAAGTTGGACATTTGTATTCTTTCTGCGCCATTTTGCTACATTCGCTGATGAGATGATTGATAGTTTCATCAACCTTACCGCACATTCTACATATACTGTCCTCCTGTGTTTTGTCGATTTTGGCTTTGATGAGGTTTGTCCTAATGGCTTGCTCTTGAGCTGCTAGGATGAGAGTCTCGGTCTCCCTCTTAATGCCACTATTTTTCAAGCATGTTTCCTTTTTTTTCTTTATGTTTTTTCCGATGATAAACATATATCATACATCTTGATTTGTTGGTTTGTTCTTTCATTTTGTTTACCCTATTTAATTTCTATAGTTCTGAATAGTTCAGAGGCAGGGTTGCCAGATTTGACCGGCAACAAACAGGCCAATTCGTGATCAGAAAGAGGCCAAAAAGGCCAAACGCCTTATTACGTCATACTGCGCATGCGCATTATGCAAAATGATTATAAACAGAGCAAGCTGAAAGATTTTGAAAGAAACTACTCAGAAATATGATTTGCAGAAGCGGCACTTATGCGGCACTATTGGCTTTCATTTAAATCAGAGGACCATGAGAAAGAGACAGTGTTGGGCCAAAGTTGTCATTCATTACAAAAGACAACTACAGAATTACTCCCAATACAATTAACAATACCAATACAACAATTACGAACAATTACACTAATAACACTAATTAAGATACCTAAATACTGTATGTTGAATTTGAATGAATATGAAATATTCCCCTTTTTAAACATGAAATATTAAATGAATATGAAATATTCCCTGCCCCTTCTTGTAGTCAAATGTTGAAATAGGCTAAAGAGGGAAGGGTGGGTGGGGAAATTGAAGTCTGCACTGCTGCCAAATATTTTCTGAACTAATTTTAGGAGCACAGGGACAGACTTTAATACTGCCAGCAAGGCAAGCCAAATATGAAATGAGGTATTACGTCCTATCAATTGATTGGCTGAAAGCTGCTTACGTATTAGTGATTGCAACATGTGAACCCGGCACTAGGATGTCAGGTGAGACACATGATGCAATTATGACGCACGCGTGTGGGGGATGTACCGTGTGACTGCCATGCAAAGTATGACTAGGCAATGAGACATTTAGCAATGTTCAGCAAAATGCAACTTAGGCCCAACTCCTAGCTCCCTGATTTAAACTTACATTAAGGCAAAATGCCTCAATGTACACATTAAATAAGAGGACCATGAGAAAGAGACAGTGTTGGGCCAAAGTTGTCATTCATTACAAAAGACAACTACAGAATTACTCCCAATACAATTAACAATACCAATACAACAATTACGAACAATTACACTAATAACACTAATTAAGATACCTAAATACTGTATGTTGAATTTGAATGAATATGAAATATTCCCCAAATCCAAAGGATAATGTGGACTGGGTGTTGTGAATGTAAAGAGCTTGTTATGAGTTTAATATGAGTGCTAGTATGATTACATTTATTGGTAGTATAGTTATCCCTCAGTTAAAGGAGGCGAGTGAAAGGCAGAATGGGGATATGTACTATATTGACCCCAGGATCTTCCATACCAACGGGGGCAGTATGATACTGTCGAAAAGGGAATTAGGTATATCCCGAATATTTTAGTGAAGGGAGGGTAGGACTACCATGGCTATAGTTGGAGGGTTGCATAGTTTCGTAAACCGGTCTTGCAGAAAAGTCGTATTTTGAATTATGAATAGAAAGAATTATATATGAGGGATTGAGATAGCCTTTTTAGAAAAGCGCCTTGATGATCAATTGGCAATACAAGACTGTAGAGGGTGACCACCCCCCTATGTTGTGCAGGTTACCACAAGATATGAGGCAAAATTCTTTGGGAGGGTGCCACATTGTTTGCGCTTTTGACAGTTGAGGGTTGCTGATGAACCTATTACAAATATTTGTACTGACAAGATAGATATTGAACCTATACCAAAAATGCAAGTGCTGCCCACGTTACTGGGAACCAATATGCAAAATGCTTCTAAAGGAGTAGTGCAACCCAATACGCAAAGGTTGACCACAAACCTATACATGAATGTTTGTTTGAAGAGGGACCACAAACCTGTATGTAAAATGGTTTTGAAAGGACCACAAGCCTATATGCGAAATGGTTTTATAAAGGACCACAAACCTTATGCGAAATGGTTTTAGAAGGGGGACCACGAACCTGTATGCGAGATGGTTTTGAAAGGACCACAAACCTTATGCGAAATGGTTTTTGAAGGGGGACCACGAACCTGTATGCGAAATGGTTTTGAAAGGACCACGAACCTTATGCGAAATGGTTTTTTTTTTTTGAAGGGGGACCACAAACCTGTATGCGAAAATGGTTTTGAAAGGTTGACCACAAACCTATGCGAATGGTTTTGAGAGGGGGACCACAAACCTGCTAAATACGAACTACGACAGATGGCTTGCCCCATACCAAAGCTGTAAAACATAGCTTAGCCGAAGATAGGATTGAAAATAGAATATAGGTATGGTAATGCACAAGCATGTTGTATCTTGTGTGCAATTGACCAGTGAACATATTAAATGCCCTATGAGCATGCTTTGGGATGGAGCAAGGCAAAGTTGGACGAGTACCTAATACACAGATCTATAAATGTTAAAACAAGCCATCAAGTAGCAAAAGATGAGAAGCAGACCATATTTTAAATGAATGAAAGATACCCAATGTTAGGAACTGTTTAGAAACTAGTCCCATGTAACCCTAGTTGTTGAGCCATCGTAGATTGCTAAAGCCTGGCCAAAAATTGGTCCATATTGGTGTAGGTTCCAGGGAGGGGTTGCCCTACAGGTAGGTAGGTGAGGGGAAAGCCCTCCAATGCCTCTGATAAAGACTACTGAACCCAATGAGATACCATCAAGGTAGTGGAGCCACAAATTGTGACGCGGCTTGATTTGGTGCAACGCAAGGCTATAAACCTGTATGAATAGGACCAACACAGGCAGGGGTGAGTATTAGATGGAAAACAGGATAGACATGTCAGCATACCGTCCATAAAAATGCAATGCGGAATGCATTGACAGCTACTTGAAGGCTTGTAGAAACTTACACATACTTATGGCATGAAACTGGTGCAAGCTAAGAAAATAATGGCTATACTGTACTGTAGGTGAAATTGTAAAACGCAGATGGAACATGGAGTGAGATAGATAACAGCTCCCAAAGTGAAAACAAAGTTACCTGTCTGAAGCACATATTATATGGCAATACAGTGAATATATAGGGTATAGCAAAGTTAGGCCAATCTAGGCTAGGCACCCACAGGTGTGGGCATCATGCCAATGGGATTAGATACTCCTCAGTTTGTCTCACCAGAGATGTTTAAATGAATCTCACTTCATATTCCTATCCGGTACGGCTGTTGGAAGAGGCGTGGCAAACTTTAAACAATATATAGATATATCTAGTTTTTGATGCTAAAAAAGATCTAAGTAAAATGAGGAGTTAAGAAAGTTGTAAAACGTGAAGCAAAGTTCAACAAACTTGATTGGAGGGTGCGTTCTTGCCATCAGAGTCGACAATTGCAAATGCGGAATACTCCATCGTGTGGGCTTTTGAAGACATCGTGCTGACGTGAAGCAGCCACCAACCATGAGTGCCAAGAGGATGTTGCAGTGAAGTACGAAGACTCGATTGAAACAGGAAATAGTGGAAAGTTTGTGGATTGAGTGTTTGCCAAATCAAGAAGATTGTTGTGCAAAGCCAGCAGTCGTTTGGAATTCTCCATCATGTACTGAACAGAGCAATGGACAGCGCCCTGCTTGTTGCGGCAGTAATCAAGCCAGGAGAAATGTTTGCAAGGTCCACGAAAGTCATAAGTGAATGATGAAACAAATCGCAGATTTGATGTAGGCCAGAAGAGAAGCAGAATCAAGATGCCAGCCGTGTTGAAGTTGTTGTTGTTGCTCAGTGCGAGTGCAGTTGAATGAAAAAAAAACGTTGTAAAATGGAAGGTCCCCCAAGAGGCCCGAAGGCCTATTGGGGGCCGCAACTTGTTTGCAGTAAAATTCCAAGCTTTTCTGAAATTGAAGTCTGCACTGCTGCCAAATATTTTCTGAACTAATTTTTTAGGAACACAAGGACAGACTTAAATACTGCCAGCAAGGCAAGCCAAATATGAAATGAGGTATTACGTCCTATCAATTGATTGGCTGAAAGCTGCTTACGTATAAGTGATTGCGACATGTGAACCCGGAACTAGGATGTCAGGTGAGACACATGATGCAATTATGACGCACACGTGCGGGGGATGTACCTTGTGACTGCCATGCAAAGTATGACTAGGCAATGAGACATTTAGCAATGTTCAGCAAAATGCAACTTAGGCCCAACTCCTAGCTCCCTGATTTAAACTTACATTAAGGCAAAATGCCTCAATGTACACAATTTATAATGTTTTCTATGCAAGCAAGATGCATCAACAAGAAATATGTCTCTTTACTATGGAACAGTTATCAAAGGCTCATTTCATGGCAGCATTGTTCCATCAAAAATTTCCAGGCAACATTTCAAGCTTGTAAGTTAATTTGCTCATCACCAAACCAGAGTCAGCAAACACAATTACCTCCACTTTAGTTCAATTACCTCCACTGTAGTTATATCACTGTCTATTAACTTCTTATTTCTTTTTTTTATTCAAATATAAAATTTTACAATAATCTTACATTCTACTATACCTATCTAAACTACTATACAACACTACAGGTACGATACCATGGGGAGCGAAATACAATGACTACCTCATGGCCAATATATAAAAACATGAAACATTAAACTGTATACATACATTTTACGAAAAGACGAAACAATTAAAGATTAATGGATACTATACTAGATTCTGTCTCATATCAGATGTCAGGTCAGGGTTTAAATGGATTTGAAAGATGTCACGAGTGCAAATTGTTTAATTTTTTGATTTAGGAAGGTAAAATGGCCGACATCTGATGTGAAATAGAATTTACAAAGGAAAGAGCTATTTACGATAAAGGACTTGATGGTTGCTTAGTACATAGCTGTAATCTCAAAAGATTAATCAAAGCGACCAGTTTCGTGGATGAAACGTAAAGTTAATTCAAGTATATTTCTGTTCAACTCATCAGAAAGGTCTTGATCACCATACAATAAAAGATGTGTCAAAGAATCGTTTGAAAGATTGGTGAATTGTGCAAATGGTCGTAATAATTCAACAATTCCAGCGAGAAGATGTTGTCGTTGAACATCAAAAGAAGGGCAGAGCAACAACAAGTGCTCAGTGTCCTCAAGCCATCATTTCTTGGGCATATCGGGTTTATTGTATCCCTAAAATTATGCTTGAATTTATGGAAATTTAACTTGCTGAGACCAACCCTAAGTTGTGTAAGGTAGGATAATCCTATTGGATCGTGAATTCAAAAAACAGATTTGGCATGGGGGCAGATTATTGATAACAGCTTTTCTTAAAAACAGCAATAGAAGGCGCAAGTCGTAATTTATATAAGTTAAACCCAGCTGAATCCATCTGAATCCATCTGAACTCATCTGAACCCAGCTGAATCCACCTGAACCCAGCAGAGACCAACCTGACTCGATAGAAATTCCCAAGAGGTCCCCTGCCAGGTGTGATTGCTCCGTTTGGAAATATCAAGAACAATGTATCAAAAGAAGCGGGTGATAAGCATAGTTAGCGCTTTATGGTGTTAATGAAAACAGCTGAATAACAATCGTTCTGATCTCATTAGCTGGGATGGTTTTTCATTTTATGGTCGTTCTTACACCAATCAAGTTTGTTATTACTATTGTCTCTCGGCCAGAATTTCTATTGTTCAAAGTGCCTTATTGATTTGTGTGTGGCCGTAACTCCGCCAATCCAGGAGATATTTTAGCGTAATTTATATAAGTTAAACCCACCTGAACCCAACTGAATCCATCTGAACCCAGCTGAATCCATCTAAACCCGGCTGAACCCAGGTGAATCCATCTGAACCCAGCAGGGACCAACCTGACGCAATAGAAATCCCAAGAGGTCATGTGATTTGTATAAAGCACACAAGCTGGGAATTGGCATTTAACACTTGTTCATAATGCTAATGCTCTGTTTGGAATTATAGCCGGAAACTCAAAGGACGTTTTAGTCAAATAAATGACGAAAAAAATATTGTGTACACGTGAAGGTGAAAAAGTTAGGCCTGATGATTTAGTAGGAGAGTGATATCACTGCGAAAGAAGTCCATGACAATTTTTGGACGGTTTACCTACCTTCATAAAACGCAACCAGGAAAGAAATTGCTTGAAATTACCTGATTTTTTTTTGCAAAAATCTACTCTCCAGATCGAGGGGCATTTCACTCTTCAAATAAGAGTACGAGATTTTTTTGGATTTAAAATCCGCTTGATTTTGCCCCGGATTTCCAGATTTTTTTGCCAAAAATCCTTCGGATTTCTGGTTTTTTTCGGATTTTTGCTCCATTTCTATCAAAACAAGAAATACGAGGTTTCTCAATGACTGTTCTTTCAAACATGTGCTCAAGCAATGTAGTTCATGAGTTTATGTCCGAAAATCTTTGAGACGTACACAAATTTGCGGCCTACTTTGACAATACTTGTTCAAATGCCTTTGTCGGAACAGAGAAAGAAACTCTGCATTGCGGAGAAGCGTAGCCTGCGTGCAGACCCATTGGACAATGAGTCTGCACGCAGATTAGGAGAAGTGTCGATTCATCAATTGTTGCAATACAATCTTCCATCGAAAGGTACCAAGGTTGAGTGAACAGGTTGAATGGTTTGAAATTTGTAGACTCTCCTCTGCAATCTTCGTTTCCAGATTTTGTTCCTTGAAACCAATTAGTTAACACTCCAATATTTGCCTTTGACTCTTTAGACATATCCGCATATTTTGACGAATATTGTCTTGCTCTTTTATTGACGAATATTTTCGATCGTGTTATGTACAACTGAATATGTGGGAATTCCTTGCTGGTTATTGTTCTACACCTTCAAGAGAGACATATCTTCCTAAACTTTTATCAATTTTGACTGATCAAAAGCATTTTCTGCTGACATTTCATTTGAAGAAATTATCAATGCTTCTTCTGATGATTCCTTCAAAGTGGTGTTTTCAGTCGCACCGTAATCTGTATCTTTGACCAACCGATGATCATCATATGATGCTAATTCCATCCCGCAACGCTTTGACAGGACTATTGCATCATTTTTGTCTGGAAGATTTCCTTGGCTCCATCCTATTCCTTAGTTCCATTCCATTCCTCAAACGAGGCAGAATTTCGCAGCGCGTATAATCCGTGCAAGATGTGACAAACGATTGCTGATTCTGGAACGGATTTTCATTTGGGTCTCCCGCACTGGTGCGTATTTTAGGAATCATAGAAGGAAATAGAAGAGACAGAATTCAATTTAATTCGCTTTTCAGTGACTTTTCGGATTCAGGAGATTTCTCACTGGATTCTTGTATTTGGAAATCATTCACTGGATTTTTGGATTTTGGAAATCATTCAATGGATTTTTGCCGGATTTTTGCCGGATTTTTGCTGGATTTTCTTGGATTTTTCGCAGGGTGTACGAAGATTTTTTGAGTGAAATGCCCCTCGCTCCAGATGTTTGGGTATTAAAGTTTGGATGCCGGCTAAAATATCTCCTGGATTGGCGGAGTTATGGCCACACACAAATCGATAAGACACTTTGAACCCATAAAATGCCAAAATGAAAAACCGTCCGAGCCAATGAGATCAGAACGATTGTTATTCAGCTGTTTTCATTAACACCATAAAGCGCTATGCTTATCACCCGCTTCTTTTCAGTTTCAGTTCATATTTTAAATTCCACTACATACAATTTCATAATTAACAATACCAACAATTAACTAAACTACAAAGAAATAAGACAATATTACAGAGAATTAATACATTGATACGGCAAATTAATACAATATACAAATACAGAGAGACGAGATAAATTGTATGGAGGGAATTACTTAAAGGAGGAGCTCTCTCAATAGGTAAACTAATCGAGGAGAGAGCCCCCCCTATCCTATAATAATCTCAAATAAATTTGGTTGGACTTGAATGATTCCAAGAAATACACGCATTTGATTTTCATACTATAAAATAGAAGTTGTGCAATTATCAAAAACTAGCCTTGTTAAATAAGTAAATTTTCAGTTGCTTTTTGAAGGATATTTTTGATGGGGCGTTTCGGAGTTCCACGGGTAATGTATTCCAGAGTTTAGCTCCAAGATAACGAATCGACTTTAGACCATATTGAAGACTGTTTTTTCGTGTTAAGTATAGATCCCCATGACTGGCCTGTCTAGTGGAATATTGATGAACAGATGAACTGAATAAGAAGAAGTTATGGAAGCAACTAGGTGAAGTTTTATTAACAGAATCAAAAACGAAAGTTAAAAGTCGGAGTTCAAAAATTTCAGAAAGTTTGAGAAGTTTAAGATCTTTGAAGATTGGCAGAGAGGGTGACAAGCGAGGTTGAAATATGGCTCTGACAGCTTTCTTCTGTAGTTTAAAAATTGGTTCAATGTGTGATGCATATGTTTGACCCCAGACGATAAGACCATATTGTAAAAAGGACAGAAACAAAGCATTGTATAAGCAGAGTAAAACATCTAATGGTAGTAAGCTTCTTATTCTGAAAAAGAGTCCACATGTTCTAGCTAATTTTTTAGAAAGTTCACTGAGATAGTATTTCCAGCTTAGATGCTCATCTAAGAGGAGTCCTAAGAATTTAACAAACTTAACCCTTTTAATACGTTTTTCCCCTATTTTTATGGCAGAATCAGAAGGAACATTCACAGAAGAAGAATGAAAGATAATATAATTTGTCTTATCAATATTTAGTGATAGCTTATTAGCATCAAGCCATTTCTTTATTGATTTAAGCTCTTTGTTAACAATTTTAATTAAATTAGATAAATCTTTGGATTCACAGTAGATGTTTGTATCATCAGCAAAGAGATAAAAAGTAAGCTTTTTAGAAGCAGTAGGTAAATCATTGATATACATAAGAAAAAGTAAGGGGCCTAATACAGAGCCTTGAGGTACACCACAAGTAATTGAAAGTAAGTTAGAATTACTTCCATTAACATAAACATAAACATATTGTTTTCTATCGGATAGGTAGGATCTAAACCACTCAAGGGCACAACCACGCACACCATAGTGTTCCAATTTTGATAACAAAATTGTATGATTAACAGTATCAAAAGCCTTCTGTAAATCTATGAAAATGCCACAACCAAATCTTTTATTATCAAGTGTATTTCTCACAGCTTCTGTCAAACTCACTAGGGCATGATCGATAGAGTGGTTTTCTTGAAAACCAAATTGTAAAGAATAAAGAACATTATGTAATTCAAGGAATCTATAAAGTCTTCGGTACATCAACTTCTCAAATATCTTACTGAAAATGGAAAGAAGAGAAATTGGCCTGTAGTTAGAAGGTAGCTCAGGATTCCCTTTCTTGAAAAGAGTTATCACCTTGGCAATCTTGAGTTTTTCAGGAAAAATACCAGACTGGAAAGACTGATTTACAAGGAGAGCAAGATGTGGGGAAACTGAGGATCCAATGATTTTTAGTAATTTTATGGGTATGCTATTAGGACCAACAGATTTAGATGGATTCAAGATGTTAATTAGTTCATTAACTTCTATAAAAGTAACTGGATTAAGAAAGAAATAATTAGAATTTCTATTTGATAAATAGTCAAGAGGAGATTTAGGGGTCATTGGGATTGTCTTTGTTATTTCATCAGCAACATTTACGAAAAAATCATTAAAAATATTTGAAATTTTGCCTGGGTCAGATGATACATTTCCCTCCTTGTCTTTCATTTTATGAATTGTAGAAGAATTTGAAGATTTGTGAGAAATGATTGTTTTTATACCTGACCATAATTTTTTTCATATTTTGAGTGTTAGTAGAAAAATAGTTATGAAAATATCTTTCTTTACTTTTTTTTATTTCATTGGATACACGATTTCTAAAATTTTTGTACAAATTAAGGTTATCATCAGTTGACTTTTTCTTTAATTTCTGCAAAACTCTGTCTCTGATTCTCATCATCTTTTGTATTCTATTATTTATCCATGGTTTATCTTTCAGCTTTATTTCCTTTCTACTCCTCTTTTTGATTGGTGCATGCTTATTTGTCAAAGTACTAAGATCTTTCAAAAATCTGTCAAATTTTTTGCTCACATCTATGTCACTACTGTCTAAGTAAGTAAAGTCAATCTGATTAAAGTCCTCGAGGAATTTATCATCCTTAAATTTAGAATAATCATATTTGAATGAGTCAGATTTGTTATGACTAACCTGAGTATTTTTTAAGATTAAGAACTGGGGGAAATGATCAGTGATTTGCATTAAAATATTGCCACTAGTTATATTAGCATTGGTAGCATTGGTGTATATGTTATCAATAACTGATGCTCTACGTTCTGAGACTCTAGTAGGATGATGAATACAAGGAAGAAGGCTGTGTGAAGAAAAGTTGTTGACAAAATCAGTTGTTGGTGTATAGGAAGCATAATCAAGTAGATTGACATTGAAATCACCCATTATAAATGCCAGTTTGTTTGAGGATATTTTAGATAGAAGATTCCGAAAATGAGATGTAAGGTTATCAACATTTGAACTAGGATGTCTGTAAACACAGCATATTAGGAAATTCTTATCTTTTCTATTTTCAATTTCAACCCAAACAGTTTCAAAATCATCTGTGCAAGAATCTAAGTCTGCTCTTGGATTGGAAGTGAGAGAATTTTTAATGTACAAGCCAACACCACCATTTTGAGTTTGTGACTGAGTCTTAAAAAAAGTATAGCTGGGAATCTCAACATTTGATGAAATAGGATTGTCAATAGAATGCCAGATTTCAGATACTCCAATTACATCAGGATCTAGATTAGTATGAGCAGATAAAGAAACTAATTCATCATGATGAAGGGATAGGCTTCTTATGTTAGTGTGAATGATGGAGAAATCTCTAGGGGAGAATTGTGAGGAAGAAAGTTCAGGTAAGGTGAAGTAGCGATAATCAATATTTTGAGGCATATGTTCATCAATATCATAATCACTAAGATTAGGCAAGTCTAAAAGATTAGAATTAATTTCAAATGAGGGTGCAGAGTCAATGAATGAGGGTATGTCGAAATCGCGAATTCCTAAGAGTTCACCATTTGATAATGAGCCAAAAGGAAACATATTCATGGTACATTGTTTGCAAAACCAAGAAACATCATCAGGTTCTTTTTCAAGTTCTTTGTATTCTGAAGCAGATATGTCATTGCATTTAATGTGGACATAGAAATTGCAGTTATTGCAAAGAACTGCCTTTTGAGTGACATGTATGTTTTGGTGGCAGATACCACATGGAAAACTAGTTGTATTTGCCATGCTTAGTGACATACTTTATTATTATTGAGATGAATTATGAAAATATGTAACAGAAAGTTGAAACTGTTCTAAAAAAAGCATGATAAAATCAACAACAACAGCAGTTAACAGGTTCTTATGTGGTGAATGACACCTCATTTTCTTCTTCTTCATTTGCAACTCCAGGGTGAATATTCCTGTCAGGAAGTCTATTTCTGACTATCAACTTACCAGCTACAAAGTAGGCCAACTTCCCCTTCTGTCTTGCCTCCAACAATTTGGGAGTAAGGCTGTTGCGCTTATTGAGAGTTCTCTGGCTAAAGTCTTCTAAGAACTTCATATCAGGAGGTCGGATTGATTTTGCTGCTGACAATATTCGCTCACGATCTTTGTAGCTCTTCAACTTGGCCACAATTGGCCTTGGCTTACTTGGAGCAACAGATCCATCACGACGAACATAGGTACTCTCCTGTCTCTTGGAACCCACCCTGTGTGCCCTCTCAATCTGCAAATCTTCTTCAATATGCAATTCAGCCTTCACATTGTCCATAAAGATTTTTTCGGAGTCAGACCAAGACTCTGGGCCATCACTTTCTGGGATGCCAATCAATTTGACATTGTTTCTTCGACTCTGATTCTCTTGGTACTCCATCTGATCCTCCAATGAGTCAACAATTGACCTTTGATCTTTTACACCACTTTCTATTTGCTGGCAGTTTGACTCTATGGCTGTCAACTTCCCTTGAATATCTTCCACATCTTTGCAAGTGAATGAAAGACCAGATTTCAAATCATTGACATCATCTCGAATGGCTTTGATGTCATCATTAATTCTTCCAGTCAGTAACTCCACTGCAGATTTGAAGCTTTGTAATTGCACTGAAAAAAGTTCACGAACCACTTCCATAGTAACATATTCCGAACCCGGCATGATTCATATATCGATATACGCGAAACTGATCATTTAAATAAAAACAAAAATCAAACAACTCAACACTGTTCACATCTGTGCTCGTTGAAACTCTAACGTTAGTATCTTGCTCTCACAGTTGTGCATGAATATGTTAGCAAAATTGGGAGCAAATTGGGAACCCATTGCTGTACCATGAACTTGTAAATAGTATTTGTTGTCAAATTCAAAATAGTTGTGTTTTAGAATGAATGTGAACATTTGTCGTAAATCATGTGATGAAAGGGGCAGTGCCCCTTGGTAAAATGTTTCCATTGCATCAAGGCAACATTGTATACCTACATCCTGTGGAATGTTGGTGTATAAAGATTTTACATCCATTGTCACTAAGATGTTGCCCGGTTTTATTTGTTCCTGTAACCTAAAGACAGTTTGTAAGAAATGGTTTGTGTCCTTGATAAAGGAGGGTATTTCCTTAACAATTGGTTTCAGATAAAAATCAAGGTACTGTGACAATTCCACAGTTGGTGATTGGCAGCCTGAGATGATTGGTCTACCAGGGCAGTTCTCTTTGTGTATTTTCGGTAACATATAGAATGTTGGTGTTTTGAAGTTTGAAGGTGGTGCCAGAAATCACGCGCTATAGGAGACAGAGTAATTTGGATGTTTTAATTAATAACAATATTTAAATTTACCCTCTGCCCCTTGTTGTTACTTTGCTTCGTGTTCTGCCACTTGTTGTTACTTTGCTTGAAATCCTCCTATTTCTTCCACGCTGTATTGTGGCTTCCATTTTGTTTTTTTTGTAACTGACTGTACAGCTTCCTCCCGCCCAGTGGTAAGTGAGGCCAATTGCGCAGCCTCCACCATCTCAAGCCCAGCCCACCAGCCCAGAGAGAGGAAGAGTGGGTAAGAGGTTGAAGACCCGGCTTTTGATTGGCTTTCGTTAAACGTTCGTAACATTTGAACAATCGTGGCCCTAGCTGCGACGTCACAGCTAGGGCCAGCAGAACGGCTTACAAAACGGGGGACTGTGTTATGTACTGTGACCTCATTTGAAGGTACGAAAGTGACGTTTTTGAAAAGGCGGGCATATTTAAAAAGTTTTTGGTGCTCGTTTCGAGATAACCAAAATGGCTGGATTCAAGAAACATATTCGCAGGTGAGTTAAGATTGTGTTTCTATAAACTTTACTATTTCTGTTGTTTAGTGTATTATGCGATAAAGGCTGAGACTTTGTTAATTATACACACATAAGGGTAGTACAATTTAAAGAGCTAATGAGGCGGACATTCACATCCACTTGTTTTCCGATTATCAAATTACATTCATCACAGTGAAAAATTGAGATTATGAGAAAGTGACTGTGCAATGGAGCTAACGGACAGGAGAGGTTTCTTTGGAGTGTTCGTCTTTTCCACAGCTTTGTTCACAGTCGCAGATTCGTTATGCGCAGTGCAGTGTTTGTGTTTACACTTTTTTTTAAGTTAGATGCCCTGCACAGGCTTGGGGGAGGGTACCTCAGTGTACTGGTGGTACAGGGAGGAGCATGTTGTTGGGGTACTTTTTAAGTAAGTTGTTGAATTATGTGTATCATTATCAGACAATTTTCAGAATTGCAGGTCCTGTTCTGGAGAGAAATTGGCAGGAGTGTAGAAATTACAGGAAATCGTTCTAAATTTGCAAGTTTTTTTGTTGACACCTGAAGCCCTTAAAACAAAAATTATTAACCAATTCTATCCCCAGGGCAATAGAAATTTAAGTTCCTAAAAAATTGGTCATTATTTGTGAAATGTATATGGGATCACCATACACATAGCCACATGAAACAAATTGAAACATTGGACCAAAGTCAGTCTCCAATTAGATGTTGTATGAAAATATCTGCAACTAAAACAATTCAAGTGATTTGATTAGTAAGCAAGAACAATTAAGAAACTCTACACATTTAATTCTAGAATAAGAGTCAGTAGATTAGGGCTCATGCAGCATTGCGTTTGTAAATGCCTCTCTAACAAAGTTACCTTCATCTTATTCAACTTTTTTGACTGCAAAAAATAGATAATTTTTTGCTTCAATATGCATGGCTTATTTATTCATGTGACAATATCAATGCAAAATGCAAGCAATTTGTCAATAAGGAGGCTCAACTTCAAAATATGCAAACTTTATTAGGCCCCAAAAAATTAGAAACCATTTAAGAAACTGTTAATACTAAAACACTGAATACGAAATTAAGAAACTTTCAGTCCTAAGTGCTGATCCAAGTTTCATATAAAAAAGGTGTGTTGTAAATCTCCAATCACATCTAGATTTTAGATAGACTTAGGAGGTCCCAGTAATATTTCATTCAATAGAACTTGCATTTATCATTTATGATCAAAGTACACCATATTTGATATAAGAAATGAAATTATAAGACACTAGTCATAGGGTGGCATAACTATTAAGAACATCTGGTATTAACACCTTTGAAAGTAGCTAAGAAACCTTTTAAAGGCATACTATACAGTGCAGGCATTGCACAAATTAACTTTACAACAATTCTTTATGATAAGAATTCTTAAGCCACATGACAGTCTGTAAATTTTTCTGAACAGAACTTTAGGCAGGAAAAGGAAAACCATGTTGATGTGTGCAAAGTCTGTACTGTAGAAGGTTATGGCACGCGAAAGTCACCACAATTAGATAAACCCGGTTTACCACCAGATAATCCCAGTTTATCTCAGATAAACCCAGTTTATCTGTTATAAACCCACTTTATCACCAGATAAACCCACTTTATCTCAGATAAACCCACTTTATCTCAGATAAACCCACTTTATCTCAGATAAACCCACTTTATCTCAGATAAACCCACTTTATCTCAGATAAACCCACTTTATCACGAAAACCCACTTTATCTGCTGATAAACCTGTTTTATCTAAGAGAAACGGATAAACCCAGTTTATCAGAAGATATGGCACGCGAAAGTCTCCACAATTAGATAAACCCGGTTTATCACCAGATAAACCCAGTTTATCTCAGAGAAACCCATATTATCTAAAAAGCAGAGTGAATATATCATATTTTCAAAATGGATTCTATCGTAGCTGTTTTGCTCTTGCAGCTGTTTGTTGACAGTGTGCTGCAACGCTGAAGCGTGCTTAAAGGGGCATTCCTCGAAAATTAAATGCATGCAGAGATTCATTTTGTGATCCCGATCGAGAAACAGATTATGTCAGCCCTCGGAAATCGTTTCCCTTTCCTCGATCGCACTTCTCAAACGCGAGATATGGAAGGAAACACTTGACTAATTTTAATTTCAATACCCCACCATTTTATGCATCGTTCTCGGCGAACAAAGGTAGAATATTTTCGTTTTTGTCCGTCGGTCGGTCATAGGCGAGTCTTCATAGGCTCGTTGCGCAACGCTCGTTAAATTGAGTTTGAATGTCCTGTTTTATTCGTTCATTCATGTGTCCATGGTCGACTACGCGAAAGAGAATTGATCGGTTTTACCGAGAATTCTCGTTTTCTGTCTCGGATTCAAATTCCAGGAGTTCTCTGTCTCTATTTTCAAAAATACCTGTTTCGTTTTTGGCCGGTTTGAGCTTTATTCAAGTTGGAGAAACATTGGAAAATGTTTATAATGATAAGCATGTTCGTTTTAAAAGCAAACAACGCAGTTCACCGATATCCAGTTTTTTTCTGCGGAATGCCCCTTTAAGCAAGTGCTGCAACATATCAACACTTGATATTGCATTTGCTACAAGATTGTCGAAATCATCATCGGGCTGCAATCCTGACCCCGCCATTTTTACATCATGTTTGACGACATTCTCAGATAAACTGGGTTTATCTCAGATAAACTGGGTTTATCTCAGATAAACTGGGTTTATCTGGTGATAAACTGGGTTTATCTGGTGATAAACCGGGTTTATCTAATTGTGGTGACATATTTGGTGATAAAGTGGGTTTATCTGAGATAAACTGGGTTTATCAACAGATAAAGTGGGTTTATCTGCAGATAAAGTGGATTTATCTCAGATAAACTGGGATTATCTGCATAAATAGTGACATTTTCAGATAAACTGGGTTTATCTTGTGATAAAGTGGGTTTATCACAGATAAACTGGGTTTATCTGAGATAAACTGGGTTTGTCTGGTGATAAACCGGGTTTATCTAATTGTGGTGACTTTCGCAACGCCATAGAAGGTAAGCTTCACTTCAGTGGCGATACAAATTAATTATGGGATGATTATCGGACTCTGGTTATTGTTAAGTTCCACTGAACAAAATACATGAATCTTGTCCCCTCTTTGATCGAGTTACAATGGGCTGATCCAAGTTTGCTTTGTAACTAAATTGTAGATGTATCCGCCTCAAATGGTTCTTGATAGATGTGGCATTAACATTTTCAATGTCTAAGGTAGAATAGATACTAACTGCTGCAAGTTGTTACTGCACATTGTTCTCTGCTGAAGAAACAGGGCTTCCCTGGTGATATTTTGTGTTTTTCATAAACATCTTCCAAATCCAAGGCAGCTCTGGCAGCTCATTATGTTCAGATTTCAATAATAACCATAAATCATTTGCTGTTCAGTTAAATCTTAACTACAATACTCGTAAAATTCTTTATCTTCTGTTTGGAAATCTTTTCAAAACCGGAGGAGGCCAGTGCGACAGCAAATTTTGCAGATGAACGACTTCTGACGACGACGGCCCCTTCGACAAACAAAGGCCAAGAAAGATTGGTGGTTTGTTGAGAAACCTCACAATTCGAAATCGCTTGATGATCCAAATCGCTGGTACAAAGAAAATACAGCGAAAAAGATGAAACCACACAGATTCTCCCAGGAATTCTTAAAAAGCCCAATTTAGTATGAATCTTGATTTCGGGATCTACAATTAGTGTGAATCTTGATTTCGGGATCTAGAATTAGTGTGAATCTTGAATTCCGGATCTAGAATTAGTGTGAATCTTGAATTCCGGATCTAGAATTAGTGTGAATCTTGAATTCCGGATCTAGAATTAGTGTGAATCTTGAATTCCGAATCTAGAATTAGTGTGAATCTTGAATTCCGGATCTTGAATCTTGAATCTTGGATCTTGAATCTTGAATTAGTGACTCCCCGAGGAACCACGGAAAAGATGGCAACAACAAGCGAAAATTCTTAAGTATTTATTTGCATTTACAAATTTGTTTGTGATCTTCATGTTGATGCTAATTCCATGTAAATCTCCATTCTTCTTGTATCATATAATGGAAGGGAAGACTCGACGGTAGGGTGATCGACTCTCTGTAATTCTAGGCTGAAGGAATCACGAGGTGTGGGTCACCTAAAGAGGAAGGACAAAACACTGTTTCAATATGCATAACTTCTAAGATTCCTAAAATTAGTTTCAGATCATTGGAATACTAGATAAGATGTGAATAGAATTTAACAGTGGCATCTTTATTTTTTACTATAGACAAACAAGCGAGGAAAAAACTTCCGGCTAGACGTCGAGGGCCACAAAGGGGAGGAGCATTGGCAGATTGTAGTTTGCGGCACAAACTTCAGGCTAATATGAGATATTGATAGAATCAAGGTGGCGTAATAGAAATGAGCACTTTCATACTATAAGGCACGAAAGGGAGGGACTTATTGGAGAGGAGGCTTAGCAAAGAATGGGCTTTTACGCTATGGCATTTAACAATTCCCTTTCTCCATACAGAAGAAAGGAACCCTGCCAAAAAAAGTTTATTTATTGGTGAACTTCGTAGCACCGTTACTCTCAAAATTATAGTAGGATTTGCTTAAATAGCGCAATGCATCTTGGGAAAACCTCCCTGCCATTGTTTTAGCATTATCATCAATTGAAACCTACCTCAAAACGTGAAAATTGGTTGTAAAACGGATCAATTAAATTCTGTCCAATTGTCCACTGTTGAGCAACTGGACGTTTAGATTCCGTACATACAGGGTGTCCCAAAAAAATTGTGCCCCGTTTGTCTGAAGATTGTAACAAAACGGCAACAGATTTTCACCAAAATTTTGCATGGTGGTGCTCTTCAGATGTTCAATTAAAGTTTGCCACCATCCCCATGAAAATCCGTTGAAAAATGACGGAGCTATGACCTTCAGGAGACCAAATTTGCCCGATCACTGAAACCAGCGGTCGGCCATTTTGTCTTCCTATTTTGCAGCGATAGATAGCTTCATGGATTGAAAATGAAACAGCAGCCTCCAATGTCATAGCTCTCGTGAAAATTCCGATAATCCTCGGAGAGTTCCACTATTTCTGACCTCACAGAAATTATTTCTTACCTCACGTGAAGATACTTATCACTGCAAAATAGTAAGACAAAATGGCCGACCGCTGGTTTCAGTCATCAGGCAAATGTGGTCTTCTGAAGGTCATAGCTCCATCATTTTTCAACGGATTTTTACGGGGATGGTGGCAAACTTTAATTGAACATCTGAAGAGCACCATCATGCAAAATTTTGGCGAGAATCTTTTGCCGTTTTGTTGCAATCTTCAGACAAACGGGGCACAATTTTTTTGGGACACCCTGTATATCAAGAAGTTCAACGAAAATTCAAATTGTCTCATTACAGATGATATTAAAGTAAAGGACATTTCAATCTGTGATGTGAGAGAAAAGATTTCTGGTAGCAGCATCTTGATGGGAATAAACGCAAAGAAGGTATATGACAAGATCAGAAGTCTGTCGAAAGCCAAGTGTCAGGATGATGACAACTTTTTCCAATCCATTCCAAAAGAGACTGTTGATGACAAAATGTCCCGAATGTACAACGATGACATTTTTTCTACAACGAGCGTCCCAGCAGAAACAAAAGCCTTCTCGAGAATCAGCGACAATCGACGAATCTTTAGCGAGGAGCAAATCGATATCATCATGAAGCAATGCAGTAGTATGTTAAATATCGGTTCCTTTTCGAAGAGAGGCATCATCGAGCAAATGAGCAAAACCACGAAAGGGAAAGCTATCATTGAAGAATTCGACGTGGAACAAATCAGGACTCGATTGAAGTATGAAAAGCTGAAAAAAATCTAGAAACCCGACAACGCAATAAGGTATGTAGTTTACTTGCTTTGTTTGCAATGTGCTACTTAGTTGTAATGTTACATTACTTTGGTCAACTCTATCTTTTTCCTTACTTTACTTTCGTAAATGTTGCTTTATCATAATGTCACCTTTAATTTTCATTTTTATTTTGTTTATTCTTCATGTCAAACTGAGTTCTATTCAATGTGAACGATTGATGGAGTCCCGCGTCCATGCTTTAGATACTGGTTAAACTCTGTCCAGCCATTCTCTGGTGCAATTCTCTGATTTCCCTTTCCATCATTTATCAAAGCAACTCCACATGAAACTCAACAAATCCCAATCAAATCCAGAAAGGAGCGGCGTTTTGGTTACACAACAGATTATGCTTTAACAATGTCGAATTTTAGTCACAAAATCTTGGACAGTTATCCATATTATTACTGGACTCTTTGTACCTAAGTAGAACCGAAGAGGGGTGTGGTTGTGATCCAGAGAAGATAAGGCTCAAATCCTTTCTGGTTGCCAGACCATGCGGAAATCATCCAATTGCATGTTTATCAACCAACGAGATTGCCGCTTTGTAACCCCTGGAGGCAAAATCTGTCATTTGAGGTGAATTTTCTAGTACCCCCACAACAACTGACATGAGTGCTGAATACTTTCAGTCCTTTGGAATTTTTTTTAATAAATCAGTTGTGGAGATGTCCGTCCAGAGTTGCTTACATATTTAGGCACACTACTTGTTTGGGGCCGGAGCTGCGTTCATTTTCCGGTTGAAGAATATTGACCTTTGTTGAAATATCTATAGAAATCGCTATAACTTAGATATACAGATATAAGAATTTCAGCGATTACGCATACTGACATGAGCAAAACCCAAACTCCTTCATTTTCATCATATCTCAAAATTGGAGGCAATTGGTAACTATTTATGGTAGAGACATCACTTGGTCCTAAGCTTTTCCTCCTTAAAACTCATTGCATTGCACTGAAAAAGTTATGGTAAAATTCTTGAACTAAATAATGCACTTACCCATGATTCAGAAACCAGTTTGACTTTGTTTGCCTTTTGTACTTTTGCTTTTTTTATGACAAACAACCAGTTGTGGGTGAACTGCAAAAACTTTCCTCGGTCCATATCTTTCTCTGCACAGTCTCTCTGCTTCAAACAAGAAGCAGCGAACTTTGACATTGTATCATGAAAGCCTTGCACCACATAACATTCGTATAGAACAATTACCTGCGCTTGCGAGGCACTCGTGAATCGTTTTCAGGTATTTTGTTCTTTTCGTTCTGATTTTAATTAATGCCAAACATAAAAAGAACAAAACGTTATTTTGTGTTTGCTAAAAAAGATCCCGGTTTTGCTTTTTTGATGGTTTGCATTGACTGATTATTTTAAATGCATGAAAACAATTCACGAGTGCCTCGCTAAAGCACATGAAATCGTTCTATAGGCTGTTCTGTGATGCAAACTTTTACGATTTGCAAAAATGCCAATGGTGGAAAATCTAGTGTTTTGCTAAGAAATCCGAGAATTTAAAATGCCAAAAGAATGTTAATGGAAATTGAAGAGCAATGGAAGTATTTCAGACAGGCCAAAAGAAAATTGTTATCAATCTTGGAGTTTTTGGGACAGAGCAAAAGAACTGGTTAAAACGATAGCCATTATGTTTCCATTCAGAAAAAGCGTGTTTCTTTAGACCTTGAGAAAACTCTACAAAATGAAAGGTCAAGACTGAAAACATTGTTAGATCAAAACATCTCAATACAAGCAGAACAGGAATTGGGCTGTATCCTAAAAAGACAAAAGAAACTCCTTCTTAATAAATCAAAAGAACATAGAATAAGAGCTTGTTTACCAAAATTTGAAGAAAACGAACCGAACATTTCGTACTATTCAAGGATGAAAAAAATAAAGTCCGAAGGAAACAGTATTCTTTCCTTGTATGATCAAAACGGAGTATTACATTCAACCACACCAAAATTCTGGATATAACCAAACAATATTATGATAACTTTTCCAGGCTGGTCCAACAAAGAGAAATCTAGAAAATGAAATTTTGAGTAAATCTAAAGTAAGACTAACTCAAGAACAAAATTCAACCAACTGACTGTAAATTTGTTTGCTTATTTTACTTGTGAACCACAAAAGAAAAAAAAATTCAAATACTTCAGATGAAACAGTCCAAAGCCCTCCTCTATCCTTTGCATTTGTGAATTTATTCCTTTCAGATGAGCTGCTTTCCAAAGCTGATTTTCCAGCAAGCAAAATGCTCACACTCTGAAGTCCAAGCATAGTTCTGGCAGGTTTTGATCTCCTGGTGCGCCGATAAACAGTACCAAAAACATAGCCACCCAGATACTGTATAATGTTGACTTCTTTAGGTGAAAAGGAAATAGGACCACAGAAAGCAACATTTCCTTCCTTGACAGTTGCACCAGTTAGATGTTTCAAGACATGATTGGCAATTTCAAATCCCAAGATGATTGAGCCTGCATTGAGAAAGATCCTTGAAAACAATCTCCTCAAAGGACACACACTTGGAATATTCTGGGTAGAACTTCTTAGCTACCGAACTATTGAAACGGCCAATCACATCTCTTACATATTGGTAGGACGAGGCTGCATCGTCCAAATCCTCTGTATAGTTGGAGAACTCAGCGCGCAATTTATCTGAATAACATTCAACAGAAGCCAATTTAGCTACACTGGTTTCCATAAATTTCTTGAAAGATAGTGGATGGAGCATTTGCTCTGGTGTTTTTCGTTTGAAAGGAGCAGGAGCCTCTACATCTCACTGAACATGAGCTGCATCTGTGTGCTGGTTCAATCCTTGCTTTGTTTTGCATACTTTAGCACACTTATCGCATGAAAATCCTTCAGCAGGAGCAACAGACTCAATTTCTTCAAGAAGGATATTCAAGTCTGCATCAAGATCAATATTTTCCGCAGGTAAATCTTCGCCAAGAAGTGCTAAAACTGCATCCAAATCATCACCGAAGAAAAAATCACTGTCATTCCCACTAGCAGATGCCATGTTTTGGATTTTGTGTGCACGTAGGAAACTTGGAACGAGCACGTATCAACATCGGAGATCTTTCTCCTGTGACTATGTCTTGCATGACCAACTTCACCTTTGTAATCATATCTCCTAGCATATATTAAGTAGTAAAGTAAACAAATGCCCCACATTCTACTTGCTGATATAAATTCAAAAGCAATGTTAATTCTGAGTAAGTTTCAGGCTGTCGTAGACTCGCTGGCCTTTAGTACTCAACACATCCTCTTGCTTGGTTTCTCATCCTTACTACACGACCTAGTTTATACACTGAGGCCTTTCCCTTCTCTCTTACGTGCACTGCTACATCATCAAACAACGCCACACTTTCCGGTAGTATCACATCATCTATCTTTTGATTACCAGAGAATTTGCTCTTTACTCTTTTAAGTCGATCCTTGGAAATTGAGTCTGGGTTTGAGTTCAAGATAGAACAAATGGTTCATTTGTGTACAGCACCAACACCGGGTACGTCGTCTGTTAAGCTGACACATCTTTGTTTTTCCTGTGCTACATTTTTGTGTGATGTTTCATCTAGAACTCCTTTGTGGGACTCTGGATCTTGGCTATTCCCAAGGTCCTGATCAGATATCATCCTCAGATGCAATGCAAGTTCGGAAAAATCTGAAACTGTGTCATCACCTGGAAGACTTTCTGCTGCACTTGGTTTCTGACTATCATCTGGGTCATCACTGTTGGTCCACATTTCGTCGAGAACGTTTCCTTCTTCTCTTTCATTGTGCTGCTTGTCCAAATGTTGGTTTTAATCTTCTTCAATACATCACAGCTGTCAATGTATCCGCTGTCCCAAGCTTGCTCCATTTCCCTGTCAGAAGGAAATCTGCGCATGCCAGGCTTTACATCTGGCTCTTTATGTCCCTTTTTCCAAATGTTTTCACTCTTTCGGTGATGCTTTGGATTATCTGGGCCGTCCTTTGAAACATACATCTCCTGCAACTACTGCATGCTTCCAAAATTTATATACATATCAGTTATACATGCATGACCAACACGATATGTGCCCCTCTTGAAGGCCATGTATGAGTAAAAGCCACCTGTCAATGTTGACACAGATAAGATCTGTATATCATCCATTCACAAATAGAACGCCTCCCTTAAGAGCTTGAAGGCATCAGGAGCCATTGCTCTCCGCCAATTGATCGCCAGTCCTTTGTATACAACCAAATTCGAACCAGTTAGACTCTTCACCCAAGATGCAATTTTGGGTGATTCATAGTATTTAGGTTTCCTATCACAGCACTCATTCAAGTTAGCGTTGTCAGCAACAATAGTGACATCAACAACCCATGCATTCTCATCCTTCCATATGACAAGATCCGGTTTTTAGATGCCGGTTTCAATTGCTATGACAGGCTCTTAGTTAACATCGAAGCCTTTCGACCAAAGTCTCTTGGAAAGGTAGTTGCAGATATGGTCGTGCCGTGAGATACGTGGACCCCATTTCCTTGGACAAACTTGCATAATGTGACCCAATGTTTCGGGCCTTCTACGACAGTCGCATTCCACACTGGTAGATGTTCTGTTTCTTCCTCGAGTACTTCTGAGGCCAGTTTGTAAGGTGTTACCACGCACCTGGATGCAACCAATGAACTCCTTTCCAGTCATGAGCTAGCTTCCACTAGTAATGCAATTATGGATATTGGGGACTTTGTGATGAGATGCCAACCCTTGAACATCAACACTCGAGATCAGAAGATTCCTCCAAGCGATACGCTGTGCCACTTTGGACGTAGCTATAGCCTGGCCAATCGCAGGAACTTTCTCACTCCTCCTGAGAATCTTCAAGTGGCGAAGAGTATTCCTCATTGCTATTACGGATGACTTGCAATAAGTTTTTCCAGCCTTTGTTTTCGCATGGGTGGTACTGAGCATCGGAGGGATTGGCTTTTTAGTCCACCATCCTCGCCATTGGCGTGAAAGTAGGCAGTCGGTGTATCTCTTGGTAGCCTTAGCCATTCCGCACTGCAGATCGAATGCAGACGTCAAGCCACTTAAGTAGCTTGTCCGACGGTCCGGTGAGCACCAACTGGTGATAGAGCTTGGGCAAGAGATATGTACTTAATAAATACAGCCTCTGCCCTGGCTTCAAAGGAACTCTTGAGAGGTTACTCGACCCTTCGTCTAACACCTCCGTGACCTTCAAGCGGTTGCCAGTAGCAGATACCTGAATGCCAAAGTATTTGCATTCCGCAGTGACAGACATTGCCGGAACCATTTGCTCACCTGCATGCAAACAAGGAGTTGGATCAACCAACAACTTTTTCGCCTTCCTGTCTACAACTACTCTCATGCTCGCGGACTTACCATCAGCGCCGGCACTGATCCTAAGGCCACCAATCTCCAAGTTGACTAACAATGCATCCATTTGCCTCCGAAGACCTTCTGGAGTGCTGGCCAGAAAGTTTTTTGAAAACTGACTTGAAAGTTTTTTGATGGGGTGGGGAAGGGTAATAAGCTCTTGTCTGCTGTTCATCGTGATCTCCAGGTTTCTTCTTTCATGGCTGCTTGTAGAGCCTTAGGCATGATAGATAAGTTGGTCACTAGTCCTCTTTGGAGATCTATTTCCAAAGATAGTCACATCCTTGATATGAATATTGAGTATCAAAAGTTGCATGATTTGTTTTTATCATGGGAATCAGATGCAAGTCCATTCACAAAGGGTGATATATTTGGTAACAACGTTGAGATTCACAATGACAACGTATTTGATTATTTATTTTCGCCAAAGGATAAAGTATTTGACGATTTGACAAAACAGTGCTTGGAAGTTATTTTTAGTGGATTTTTAGTAGTTACCAAGAGGCTCCTTGGTGATCATTTAAAAGGTCGTAGTTTGTGGCAGAAGGGAAATGATGAAAGTTTCAGAGAAGAGACAAAGAGTGTTGGAAAGAGTAATGTATCAGCAGAAAGAGATTTTGGCATGCTAGGTTATATGACGAAGCTCTTGATAGATTCCTCGAGCCTGGACCTCAGAAGTATCTCTGAGTTGTTCATGTTGCTCTTAGGCTGTCTCTCTCTTACGACTATTCTTGGAACGATTTAGATTTAAATTGTAAGTGCCATACATAGTGGGAGCTCACTGACTGTAAGTCCTTTCCCACTATGGATGGCACGTAGTTAATTGGCCTTGTTGTTTTTGTAAATAGTTGTTGTTTTTAAATGAATAAAGAAAAACAAATATGACGAAGCTAAGGCCAAAAGCAACAGATTTTGCAGTTGAAGGATTAATTATGTTCAAGGCAAACAACACGTCATACTGGAGGTCCAAACTAACAGAAGAGAAGAGGAAAAGGTTAATGGAGGTAGCCAGGGAATTAAAAAGGCTCCAATTAGAAAAATATAGAAACACCAAGCAACCAATTTTTACAACAAAGGTCACAGAAAATGAATGACAAGCTTCAAGAAAAAACGAGAAAAGAAAGGGAACAGTGCACGATGAAGGAAAGTTTACATAATGAAATGGAAAAGGTAGGTTTATGGAAGACAGGAGACGAAATCAGAGAGAAGGTAAAAAATATTACAGGAACTGGCAAGAAAAGAGAGATGCTGTGGCTATAGATTAGATTTTGCACAAAAGGTATTGGGTAACACCCATGAGGAAAAGAGAGTTTTCCAATTAGCCAGTGAAGAAAATGCTTTTTCTGTTGAACAACAGCAGCTTAGAACTGCATTGCAAACAAGCGAATTTTGTCGCAAAAATGTGGAGGGATGCATATCGACCAGTTATGTGATGCGATGATCCGCAGTTTCATGGTTGGCTTCCTGACATGAATGTGAAGTGGATAGAGGAGGCATATCCAGAGGATGTTGCAGATCTGCTAATGGACACGGACAGATACGGGATTAGGGACGTAGAAGAAGAAGAGGACGAGGAAGATGTTTCACTCTCGGATCTTGATGATAGTGACAATGAAGAGGAAGTTGGAGAAGGACACTAATGCTGTCCAGGAGTATTCATCAAATATGGTATGGAGAATCTCACTTGTTTAATTTGGAGATCTACTTTCGTTACTAAAATGCTTTATTGGTTGTATACAACTGTTTAACTTCTAAAATCACTTTAATACAAATCAGTTTCAGGATCTGGTCATGTATAACAACGGATGCGCGTCATCATCATATCAAATCTCCAAATTTAACAGGTTGGCACTTTGTTGTCGGCGTTTCAGTACTGTAACCCATAAATTTCTATCCATCAATGGGTAAAACCCCTAATATCCGAACCTTTATTCCAAATTCCATTAGATAACATTACATTTCAAACCAAGTGCCTCAGATTTCATGCAAATAAATATTTTTGGAAAATCCTGAAAAAGTTGGATTTGTAAATGACATATTGCCCCCTTTTTGGGGTTAAAGCCCCCATATCTCTTCACTTGTTTATAATTTAGTGAAATAACCTGCAAATTCGGATTCAGCACATCGATTTTGATAGAAAAGATCATTTTTAACTAATTTTCGAGCATAATAGCACTTTGCCCCCTTTTGGGGGCAATTCCGCCCCCAAAAGAAGCAAAAATGACACGAAACACCATTGAGAAGCTCGTATATATATTAAACGACATTTAAACTTGCGTTTTGCGTTTAAGTATTTGTATTAAATATTAAGGTTGATATTTCTAATAAAGCTTCAATTTGCCCCAATTTTGGGGGCAAATACCCCAATATCTCGTAAACGGCCCCTCGCCTGACCAAAGAACATCGAGATTCGGATTCAGCACCCCAAAATTGACCAAAAAAGTCTAGTCTCATAAATTACCTCTCTTGGTGGTAATACCCCCTTTCTGCTACCGGACTAGTAAGGTTGCAGTTTAGCTTCTCTAATACAATTGCATTGGTGCCTTGCCTAATTTATGGACATCTTTTCTTTTTCAGTGTGGCTGCACATGACAATCCCACATCGGAAGTATCTGAATCAGATGGCATACAAGTAATAAGCAATTCTATCAAATTATTTCAATATGTTTCATTTTTATCGACCCAACATGACCAGAAACAAGGATAGTTTTTTTCTCAAGATAAGCAGGTACAAATGAAATTTATTACAGCAATGGAAACTTGGCCATGGTTGTAATTGTATCATTGAAAATAAAAATATCGTGATTAGACATACAAGATTTATTGACAAAGTAATTCGTGAAGACTAAATTTTGCTTTGTTTGAGGAAGAGTAATATATTATGTAATGGCTACTTTTGAAATTTCTCCCAAGTGTGACAATTCTGAAAAGGACGATTAAGGTAACGATAGGGGTGCAGCAAGGCGAGAAAGTGGGAAGGAGGTTTTCACAGCGATTAAGATTGTATGACGTTAAATATAGCTATAAGCTGTTTTTAAGGAAGAATAGTAGGTTATTCAATGGTAACGTTTTAAATTTCTCTAATTCTGAAGAGGACAATGAAGGTGACGATGGGAGTGCAGAAAGGCAAGAAAGTGGGCAGAAGGTATTCGCAAAGATTATGATTTTATGATGTTAAATATTTGTAATTATGATGCAAAATTCTGTCTACAATATTTCTGATGTTGAAGGCATCAGATTACTGACAAAGTTGCGTTTGAAGTTTAGTGCACTGAATGAACATAAATTTAGACACAACTTTGATAGTCTTACTCCATTTTGTGCTTGTGGTACCGACAGGGAAGACAATGAGCACTTTCTCCTGCGTTGCCCCCAGTTTGACTCGATGCGGCAGGACCTCTTTGATCAGCTCTCTGAAGTTCCTGGTTTAAATGTGAATTTAGATGTTAAACCTTTGTGTGATTTGCTTCTGTTCGGGGACTCGCAGTATAATGTCATTATCAATTGAATAATCCTGGAAGCAACAATTTCTTTTATCAAAAATACGAAAAGGTTTTCAAATTAAATTTAAGCATAAAGCAGCAGCAATATCTTCGTTTTATTTGTGGTATTTGTAGCGGGTGTCTTGTAAAGAAGTACTCCCATTTGTATCATGAATAGCAGATCTGATATATTACATAATCCTCACGGCATCTTTAGGTGTCTCATCTATCTGTGCTCGTTTGAGAGTCAAGCAACTGCCATAAGGTTGAGGTAGTTCTTCTTTCTGAGACGCCTGTGCTGTTCTTTTTCTTTCTTTTAAAAAAATTTGATGTAGATTTCACCATTGATGTAAGTGGCTGCCGTTGTTGGAACTCAACGACATTGTGTCCTTTCCAGCTATGGCAGCCACAGAATATTTATATTTATATTTTGTTGCAGTTAGTTGTTTTTATTTGTGATAAAAAAAATTGTATTGAATTCGGATGAGTCTAAGGCAGTTGTCAGAGGGGGATGGAAAGCACCCCCTCCTCCCAGTTAATGGTAGCTCGAAAAAAGCCCACATGGATTAGGGTTAAAATACAATTTAGCCTTTAGGCAATCAAATAAAACAAAGTGTTTAAAAATCGGTTTATTGGTTATTTACATGTAAGCAATAAACAATAATACATCATTTTGGGACACCCGGTATTTAAAGCAAATGAGATGGAAGAGCTACACGAAAAATTTGATATTTTTGAACTTGACAACGAGTTGAAGGAGAATGCCCTATATTTTCTAGAATGTTGTACTCAACAGGGTTCAATGAACGGCAGCTGTCCAAAAATAAAGTTAAAAAAAAGAGAAACCATCGTTCCAAAGCTGATAACAGCAGCAGGAATAATCTTTCATTCAAGAAACCAGACCATTAATACAATTCCACTTTTAAATGGGCTCATTCCCCTGCGGGTCAGCTTTAGGGGTCCAAGTGTAACCATGCTTGTCTGGCAAATTTTCAAGTTAACCCGTTTCTCTGATCTTGGATGATGAAAATAACCCCTTTCACAGGCTTTTCTCTGACAAATTTGGAAAATAATGCCCCTTTTACAGGATTACTCTGACAAATCTATCACATAGGACTTGTTAAGTTGGATGATAAATAATGCAGTGAACATATGTATCAAGCCCTACATAATGCTACTACAGTACAGGACTTGCCCACATCAACATCCTTTTCCAGCCTAATAAGAATTTGTGTAAGAAAAAGTTTAAGTCTTTGTATGGATCAAGAATTCTTATCATAATGTAAAGAAGTCATGTCTTGTTATTGTGTACAAAGCCCGTGCTGCAACTTGCAAATGTGCAATACTTGAATATCATATACCTGCCTGATGCTGCAATTAGACCTATATGATAGACCAGCAAGCTTTTACTTAGACCGTAGGCCTATATGGTGATAACTTAATATTATATCTACCTGCGCATGCAAGGCGCAAAATAACGAGCAAATTCTTCAGTGATAAACTACCCAAGGCTTGCTAACTAAACTGCCAATTTCAAAGCAAAAGTGAACTTTTACCTACAACTTCAACCGAGCTCAAAAGAGAGGTATCCTCTATTCTCTGCAATAACATTATGAATCGGCAATCCACTGCCATTGCTGCCATCTTTCGATAAATTGCAACAACGACCACAACAACCATTTTTGGCGTGAAAAACCAAAGTCTCATATATAGATAAATGTCAGCCTCTTTTACTAATATTTCTATTCGTTTAATAAAAGTCTTTCAAGTCAGTACTAAAAGTTGTTCTCATATTTTTGACCCTTGTTCCTACGCCAATTGCTGCACGAGATCTTGAAATAATAGTGATTTGCAAGACTTGTATTCTCTCTATACGGGTCTACGAGCCAAGGCCAAATGAGTTATTCTCAGTTCTAATGAAGATAAAATAGCTCAAGTAGACGATTGAAATTGTTTAAAATTACCAAGTTAGTAGTGCTCAAAGATTATGACATTTCTTGCACGTTGAGATCGTCTCTGCCCTTCCACCCCAAGCTTATCTTCCCCTGGTTGGACTGGTATATGATGCCGTCCTTCTTCCAATGCTATCGAGGCAACAGCGACTTCACTGGTTGGCCCACTTGAAGCTGTTCTGCTGCTCTTCCGTTTGGATGAGATATTGTCTAGGAACTTCTTTAATTCATTTAAATCAAATTCACCTAAAGTGTAGATGTCATCGTTTTCTATCTCTTCTATCTCTAATTTCACCTTCATGATAACATCTTTCAGAGCGCATTTTGCACAACTGCTATCTTTGTTGGCACCATACCTAAATCTGGCGTCCTCCTCTCTGACATAGGTATTTGTGATCAAGGTAACATTTGGATAGATGCTATAATCTTTGAGACTAACAGGTTGTTTATATTCTATTGTTCCTCTGCTAGTGTTTTGCATCCTAATGATTCGTGCAAACTCAAAGCTCAAAGTCCTTTAGTCCAAATACAGACAGCAACATCGTCAAAAAGGCCAACTTCATCCATACTTGTTGTGAATGAAGTCTTTTCTTGTTTTGAACCAGTTCTTAATCTCATGAGTCGATCAGAAGAGAGTCCCTTTGGGTTGGAATTCAGCAGCGATACAACAGTTGACTTGTGAATTTCTCCTTTCCCGTTAACATTAACTGTGAGCTTTGCTCTCGAAACGGATTGTTGGACACTCTTTCAATGTCGTCTTCCTCTGTTTCAATATCATCTGCGACAAAACGAAGGTGAGATCCGAGCTGTTGGGTCTCCTCCATCAGTTGATGCAAAATTGGAATGGAACTTTTTTGATATAGAGTTGACAATTCGTACTCATCATCATTTCTATGTTCATCAGTTTCGAGATTAGTGCTTTCTGCTACTTCTGTCGAGCCACGGATGTGCGGAGGATAAAACCACATATTCTCCTCTCGACTTCTTGTTTCATCAGGCACAATACCAACCGACAATAGATCTTCTTGTGCCTCTTTGATCCCGAAGTCCCAGTATGTTACTATTTCTTCATCATCTGGGAAATCTCGAAGATCTGGCTTTGCTAGCTGCACACCCCTTTGCCCATATAATTTCACCCTTTCTGTGCCTCTTAGGGTTTTCAGGGCCATCCTCACTGGCAAATATCTCCTGCAACCCATTCATGTTACTTCAATTTCTGAACATATCAGTGATGGTATTAGTTGTGCTTATTAACGATGAACGAGCCATTAGCAGAGAAGTATTCCTCACAGACATCTGTCCCAAGCCTTTCAAAACAAATTGGATAATGAGGAGCGAAGTCACGAGAAGCCTTTATGAAAAGGACAACATGGTGACATGACAGTGATACATCTTGATAAGTCTCTCTGGATACGAAGTTACGCTTGAGCGTCATAGAATTTTCCCTCTGTATCCAAGATCTCCAAATTCGGAGAAAATTTACAACATAACTTGCATACTTAATCCTAGTAAGCAGGGTTGCTTCTAGAGAATAGAAAATTTCTACATAGAGCCAGCAGAGAAGTAGAAACATGATTGTCCAGAGGACGTTTCCTCTTGGCTTTGATTCTCCATTGTTTATCTTATACAGACATTCTCTAACTTGGGGAAACATGAGTATTTGAGCGCTCTCCCAATTCATACGATCAGCTCTCTCTACATCTAACGCTTGCAGGCCATGCTTGAATTGGCCAAGATCAGTTCTTCTCAGCAAAACTTTGAGATGGTTCATGGAGCAAAGATTACCACCCATTTTAAACAATCTTGAAGCATGTTGTAGGTTGTTTACAAGCTTTTTTCCATTGTGCACAAAGTCTTGGTCCGGAAGATTTTCAGGGCCGTTGTCTCCTTTAATACCAGAAAAGGCAAAATGTTTGTGGTTGATGGTGTATCGCTCCCCTTAGATGTGGCATCTGGCAGTTGCAGCTTCCTCCTTCTACTATCTCCATCAGAGGCATGACCCACGAGCGGTCCTATAATTCTGTTCTTTTATGGCTGCCCATTTGTTGGATACACTTAAGTGCGTGAATGTGTTGCAAGTTGCTTGTAACAAGATCACAAAAGGTGGCAGGTCTTGGTACACAAGGTTTAGCATTATCGCCCTTACGTTCCCTGCATTCTGTTCACCGCAAATGCTCCACACAGTCGGTCGTATGCCCCTGCATCATCTCCTACGATGTGAACAAAATCTTCACCACATTCATGCTGACCATTCTCTGGCTTTTCTTTTCCGCACCAACCCCAACATTCATCGGTGGCTCTATCCCATTCAACTTTTTTTATGATTCCCATCTCATCTGCTGCAGTTTGTACCAAAACTGGGTGAACAGTCCCTTTCGATTCTTTCATTGCAGCATAGAGCTTTGCTATATGTTGAAAAGTTAGCTTCAGTGTTGTTTTTGGGCTGTATTTAAATGTGTGCTGCCTCCGAGATGTAGCTTGAGTGGATCTTTTAGGGCCTTCTAACTTATGTGACAGCAGCCGAGCAACTCTAGCTCCTCCAACTATCTTAACAGCATCATAGATTTGCTTTGTAGCCTCTGTGAATCAATGTCCCTTTGCCTTTCTTCCTATGTTCTCAGAGACATTTCTTAGAAACTGCAAGAGACAACTTTTCCCTTTGAGACAACCTTTTTGGAATGCCTGAATAAAGGATTTTGATGAAAAGGGCAGGTGTGAGGTGCTCAAAAGGTCATCAAAAGCAGGGGATCGATTTAAAGGCATTTCAGATTTTCAAAACAACGAAGAGCGTGTTTCATTTTGCCTGGTAATATTTTTAAATACCTAGGGACTATAAAATTGCTCTGAAGACTTCCGACTATGTTGCCTATTCCCAGGTTGAAATGAAACACGCTCTTCGTTGTTTTGAAGAGTTGAAATAGCGGCAAATCAATCCCCTGTTTTTGACGACTTTTAGAGGATTTCATGGCAGGCCCTTTTCCTCAAAATTCTTAATTTTGGAAAGTTACAGAACAACGTTTGAAGCATTTCAATTGGCCACTTACTTAATTTTCTGTGACAAATTGCGTTGGGTCACTTTTTTTTGGGTCACCCGGTATAAAGCACGGCAAGAAATGATTTGGTTTATACATGATTTTTTCGTAGGAATCTAGGGTTAAAAGTCCTGTTTCCAAGCATAATCCAAAAAAATATCATGTGTACACTGCGATTTTCACTGTTGTTTTCCTAAATGGGAAATTGCGGTTAGAAGCACATTTCGTTTTCCCCTGAATTTTCTAAAATAAACGTCTGATTTCCCAAGTTAGAAATTACGGATAAATGTTTCATTTCTTGAAGAAAACGGCAGGGAAATTTATGTATCAGTTTTCTCAGTTGGAAAACATGGGTAAATTTGGAGTTTCGCATAGATTTATTAAAACAAAATGTTACATGTTTGATTAGTTTTTACAGTTGGAAAACATAGGTAAATTTGGAGTTTCACACAGATTTATTTGGACGAAATGTTACATGTTCACTTGTTTTCCAAACTAGGGTACCAAGTAAAATTCAAGCATTTTGTGATTTCCACTTTCTTGGCCTTCTTAGAAACCGCAACAAAATACGTTTCAATTCGGAAATCCGACATAATAACTTTCCTATCAATGTTTCATTTTATGTAAAGGGTAAACAGTGCTGTTTTAGCACAGCCTGGAGCCCAGATCAGTTTTTGCACGTATGTACCAGGTGTCCCAAAAAAATGTATACGGATTTGGCTGACTCCAGCGTCGTGCATTTAGCTTCAATCATTGTCTAATCACTCTAAAAATGTTCCTCGATAGTTAACTTGAACATAGATACCTCGTTTGTTGATATTGGTACTTTGAGACCAAACATGTAGATCCTGAAAGTTAAAAATTGCCTCCTCCTGCAAACCAGATTTTTAGCCATTTGGCCTAAGCAAGTTTTTAAGGCACCGTGTATAAATCAATGATAGCCTTGCTAAAATTTGAACAACATTAGATCTTGTGTTATTCTGTTTTCCAGAAGTCACCCCACAGTCACCCATTGGGAAGTTTCTCAATTTTTCATTAATTTCAGTTCTTAATTTCAATGTGCTTCAGGAATTTGCTTAGGCCAAAAGGCCAAAACTCTGGTTTGGAAGTGGACGCACATTTGAGCTTTCAAGATTGATATTTCTGCTCTCAAAGCACCAGTACCAGAAAACCAGGTATCTGTGTTCAAGTTAACTATCGAGGAACATTTTGAGAGTGATTAGCCATTGATTAAAGTTAAATTCACATCACTGGAGTCAAGCAAATCTGTATACATTTTTTGGGACACCCGGTACAGATAAATCCGTCGAATGTCCACCTTTTCTACAAACGTCATTAATATTGACAGGAGACACCACAAAACAGGCAACATCTGCTCATTTTGACTTGTATCATTTCTATATAGTTAAGTTAGACACTCATTGTATACAATATATACTTTTGAAAAAGTACATTTTTGTAACATGTCGCTACATATATCTAGAGACCCACAAATGACTTTGCATGTAAAGAATAAAGATGAGCATGATGGAAATACTGTCCTTCACAATTTACATGTTAATCATGATACTTGTATCGAGTTTTCATAACTGAGGTCAACCATAATAGCAACATATTTCCTTCTATCACATCAGGCTTTAAAATTCTCGTATCCAGATCTTGCATCACCTGCTATGATGCAAGCTTTGTACACAACGGTGAAGATACAATGCTGTGAAATGTAGGTTCAATTTACAGTCAATTCCTTTAAATAATTAGTTGTGGTGCCACTTTATAGAACATCACAAAATGTTATTACTGAGTTATACATACGGTTAGAAGGTACATAAGATCCAGAAACTGCAGCTCAATGTTAGTAAATGTCATACTTATGATAGGTCGGAACAGATGCACTTATATCTTACGAATATGAAGAAAGCGAGGCAATGCAGCTCTTCAGTTTGTTTCTTATTTCTAGTCTGGCCTTATTCATTATTGCTGATGCTAAATATGATCTGAATATTCATGTATGCTTAGATTCCCTGGTTTCAGTTTCTGGAGAGTTCTTTGATTTATATGAGCCTGATTGTGCGAGTCCATGGACCAGTTGTTAGACACTAAGTGTATGTTTAATGGTTAAACAAGTAAATAAAGTAGAATTGAAGGATTTTGATATGAATTGAATTATTGAATGAAACACCATGGTTCGAGCATAGCCCGTTATTAAAGAGGGCTTGACAACGGGCTATGCTCAAAACGTTTTCATATCAAAGCGCTTATGTTTTACTTTATTTACTTGTTTATCTATGTACAATTTCCCCACACGCAATAAGGAGTTTTTGTGATCATTCTACTGGTCAATCAATGCCAACTTCAGTTTCTTGGATGGCCTCCTTTTCAAGGGAGACTTGGCAAGGGTAGGCCAAAAATTTCAACCGGTCAGAAGGAGCTCATTAATTATTCATGAGTAACGAGTGCAAACCGAAAAACCAAATCTGAGAAAGATACGATGCGTTCTCGGAAAGTTATGGAATTGCGTCACTGCTTTGTCAGGATGATGATGTCATACTGCATTCATGTGATTTACAAGAAACTTAGCCACAGCCTGGCTCAAGGTGTTGAAGCATAGTGTCCTAATTTTGTAATGAAAATTTCTTGTATAAGGGTTTCCTAATTTTCATAAAATTCAATTTCAAAATGTATCAAAAATCATTGATAACTGCTTTTTTGAAACAAATAAACTGGATGAAATCGTAAATAAGAATGACACTTTTGCATCGTTCTGGTAGCAAATACACTTTTTGTTAAGAAAAACTTTGAATTTTCCTGCTGGTCCTAAATTAACAAATTAGAAAGTTTCCGACGTGCACGTACGTGGCACAAGAGAACTAGGATTTGATGTTGATGACTTAAAAAGGGTGCAAATGAAGGGTGCCAAGAATGAGAACATCCAAAAGAACATAGTGAGAATGAGGGTTGGAGGGTGGGTCATCTATGAAAACTTCAATAAATGTGTGCTCATTTGAAAAGTTTTCTCAAAAATATTTCGGGAAAGTTCTGTGAGCAAACAAATGCAAAGCCAAAGATAAATCAACTTAAAACTTATCAATAACCAATAAATGTTGTTCAAGTCGAACCCTAGAAAACATCTTCAAAAATGGATCTCTATTGGTTCCTTCTTGTGGAGAAACTTCGACCAATTTGGCAATAAACCTAAAGAACATAATGACATCATAGGAAAAGGGGGAACATCAGACAACGTGATTATGAAACCCATGCACGACTGTGTGTTGCTATGGTATCACTTACGTGACAGTAACAGAAGCAACACCAAATGACCCACAAACAATTGATACCTCTAAAGTATTGGGCATAACAGAATAACCAGAGCCAGGACCACTAGGACCGGACCCTAACGGACCGGACCATAGGGGAATGCCATCCCCTCTCTTTGTCCTAGCCTCCAAGCTGCACGTTCATCTCAGCGCTTAGAGTTCACATTTATCAGGCACGCAGGTAACACTTGGGGACTTTGTTAGCTCCCATATGGAGCCCCTATAACATTATTAGGGGGAGTTGGTCACATGTATCTCTGAAATATGGGTTACACTCATCTTTTTGATAAGAAACTGAGGTCGGAGCCCGGGTAGGGGGGGGGGTACTTCACTATCGGGTCAGACGGGGATGTGCGCCAGTTTTGGGTAGTTTTGGCTTGAAAATTCTGGGAATGGGGTATACTTTTACTGGAAAATTTTTGTGATTGGGGTATACTTTCACTTGGAATGTTCTGAGATTGGGGTTAACTGTTATACTAAAAATTCTGGTAATGGGTGCTGAATGTCCCCATTGATTCAGAACAGATTTGTTCTGCTTGTGACCATAACTGAGACGAAATCCGTTCTTTCGCCTTAAAATTGAATGCTATTTAAAATTGAATTGTTTTTTGTTACTTCTTCAAAATTCTGGGATTGGGTATCAATATCTGACATATATTCTGGGATAGGGTATCAATATCTGACCAAAATTCTGGGATTGGGTCATTGCATAAATGCTGGCGGCGCACACCCCTGTATGAATTTTTAGTGAAGTGCCCCCCCGGGGGTCGGAGGTCGTTAGGTAGTTTCTTATATCTTAGGACATTTCGCTGCTAAAGTTTGAAAATTTGGTTTTTTCAATTTTTAATACTGAAAATGTAGAATTAATTTCATGTTTTCTTTCACCAGCGTTTATCGCTAGCGATCGTATTTGATCCCGTGTGTTGTACGCTAAGTTATACTTTGGTAATTTCATACCTTCATTTTAAAACCATTATTCTAAACACACTTACACGTTTCATGTTTTGTTCTCAAAATTTTCACCGCCCCTCGGCGGCCTCTTCAGTGAGAATGTTCAAATCTCGCGAACCTTGTGTTCTTGCACTGTTCGTAAAATTTACGTTCGAAAAATTGATCAGTTCGAATCCGTTGTGTCGTTGTCTTAATTTGTTTGAGTTTCCCCATTCTTCTTTCGTATTGAGCATTGGGTTCAATTCATTGATAAAAACTGCTTCCGTAACTTGCCTGAGCATTGCGTCACCCGAGCACGTAGCCAGTATATCCACCGTAACCTCTTGCGGAACTGCATCATGCCGCTCTAACATGTGCTTGTAAAACACGGAATTCTTTTCACTGTTTTCGTATTTGGTGAGGTGCTCACTTGCTCTTTCTCCGATGCTTCTTGCTGAATTAATTGCAAGAATTAATTTTGTTTTGTTAGAAGGGTTTCCAAATGATTTAATAAGATCTAAAACAATAAATAATAACATAATTGGCACTCAAAAATTGGACACAGTATATTAATAGCAATAGTAATAGTATTTTTGAATGAAAATTACAAAAATTTTGAAAACAGTGGTGCCACGCCACAATTATTAACTAGATGTATTGTTCTCTATTGTTTTAAGAAAGGTGAGTGCACATGCATGATACGAGAAAACAAATGCACAAAAATCACATTCTGAGATGCAATATTGTGATCATGGGATTTACCAAAGACCAGTGGGGTCAATGCCCGGGTCAATGTGTGGTTTGAGAGAATGGTTCTATTAACATTCCCAAAAATATCATTCTCTCTTTCGAGATCGCCTTACCCCATATATCTGCCAATTACCACCTTCACAATAAACATTACGAACAAATATGTTATCAAAAAGCTACCTGCTAAATGCTTTTGCAGTCCCAAACTAACTTGTAAAGAGCATGGAGAAGCCAGAATCAAGTCCAGAAATTGAGATTGTAGAGATGGAATACAAGGTGGCTGGCATCACAATGTCATTGCAACAACTTGAATCACCAAGCAAGGTAGAGAGGTATTCCCCTAGGGTCTGGTCCGTTAGGGTCCGGTCCTACTGGTCCTGGGTCTGGGTATTCCGTTATGCCCTTTTGATAATACTATTGCCTTTTTATCTAATTTGAGCTGGCACTTGCCAATGTGAAGCCATGTATTTGATGGTGTTTCATCATTATCAGAACTTATATCTATTTGATCATATTTAGTGTTTAGCATTTCGTCCTCTATTACTTCATCTGAAGCATCCACTTCGTTATCTGAGAAGACCTCAAACTCTTCAGTTGGTTTCATCTAAATAGATAGAGAAAGTTCATTCATTGTTAATACAGACTGTGCACGAGACATATTGACCAAACTAGAATTGAATCCTTGGCCCCACTGTGTTAGATACCAGGGGTTGCACAAGAGAAACAGGGTCGCTTGGCTCAGTGCTTTTTCAGTATGACCCTGAGAATATTAAAGCACATATGTCATATTAGCAATTGGTTAACCCTATCTGACCTGGGGAGGGGCGGATTCGGTCCCCCCCCCCCTAGTAAATTTTTGTTTACACAGTTTTCCGTGTATGCAGCAGGCATCTGAGATTTTTTCTAAGTTTAACTTTGTATCATAGAGCAACAAAATTGTAACAATTTGGCCATTCTATTTTTAGCCTTGTCTCCATGGTTACCAATTTTTCAAACTGCACTCCATGAAAAACATACTATGCATCTCTCTTAATCATGTTTAATTGGTCCAATTAAGTCTAAATTATCAATTTATATATGTTTTGAGCTATATCTTTCATTTCCTTATGAAAAATCAAGTTTCATGACCTTTTAGCAAGCTTTCATTTATATGACGTCATATGACATCAAAATGATCATCATGCTCTAGCAACAACAACAACATCGTTAATTAGATTATGATTTTAAATTTTCATTGTTTATATAATGAACTACCTTTGTGCTAATTTTGGGTGCCATAGCTCTTATGACAACAGAGATAAACAGGGGGGGGGCCGAATCCGCCCCTCCCCAGGCATTGAGTGTTTCAAAACGCCCAGGTCAGATAGGGTTAATACAACAAACAAGTTTCGAGTGGAATTCCATTGTTTCGTGACTTTTTATTTCTGTTTCATGAATTTTTATTGCAATGAACATTCAGCCTGGATCCTGTGCTTTCTAATAAACAATAGAGATAACTGTATTGCATGAACCAATCAGCTTTGTGACATATGCCCTTTAAGTAATACCAACTGGAAGCAGGCAAATTGTGCTATAAAGTGGACCATGTTTTCTCCAATAACAAGGGAGTGCCTTGTTGTATTTTAATTGTTTTACATCATTTTATTCTGAGCCCCTGTGACCCTTATGTTATCTACATGGAAAAAGCCATCTAGCCAATAATATGCTTCTTCAATGGTGCTGAAACGTCATCTTCACCGGTGCTCAATACGATCCACTATTTTACAATTCCTTAATTCTACATAATTACAATATTTACCATAATTAAGAAACAAATTAAACTTATCTACAGATTCAGGATTAAGACTAATATGAACAAAACCAAAGTATTTAAAATATCTACATCATTCAAAATTAAATAATCCACCAACCAGCCCCAGATAAACATTCTCAAATTCATACAATGAGTCATTTTTCTCAGCAATGTCCAAAACTTTAACCAAGTTCGATTGAGCGATCTACGAATGACATCTAAATGCATTGCACCAGCTAGTGTAGCTTTTTCAACCTTATTCCAACTGAAATTCAGTACATTTGAATAAATATCATTTTTTGCAATCTTAATTATTATGAATTCACTGATTACTTTCTTGTAGATTTTTTCTGTAAGAAACTAAAAGTTGGGCCAATAGGCAGCATTACAAATTTCTTGAAATTATCAGATCTTCAGTACTCAGAGTTTCTTACGAGTTTCTTAGAATCTCCATAACAATCTTATCTCCTAACAATCTCCATAACATTATCCTTATTTTCTTGCATGCTGATTGGCCCGTGTATACCTGGCCATCAACATATTTGTTCCTCCGCTTTGACAACTTACTAGGAGAGACATCATTTACATACCCCACAACGTCTATTTTCTCTGAACTGTTCTCCATAACAACCTTCTGCTAACAAACCTCCTTCCGCAAGATTCCCACTCTAACTGATCTATTTCTTCTGCGGACCAACAAAATACCAAATTGATGTCCCTATTGGTCAGTAAAAATGACATAGTAATTAAACGCCCTCTACTAGAAGGAAAACTTTTGAATGAAACTATGCTAAGTGACCTTGGTAGAAATATATTCCAATGGCTGGAATAAAAGATCTGATTGGTATTATTCCTAAATTTAGAATGGACATAAAATAACTCTTATTGACAAAATTAAGTTACATTCGAAGCATTATTCTACTAAATATTTGGCCTAATGAAGGGAAATTCGAGCTTTAAGAAAATTATGGAAAATGCGTAAATGTTTTGATCTAGTCTAAAACACCACACAGGGGTCTTACTTTTGGTTCAAATTTCCCTATTTGAACGCAGAATTCCACCTGGAAAATTACAGGGAAAACTGAAGAAAATTTCCCTGTAGTGTCCTTAGATATTCATGAGATTTCCCCGTAGTTTCCAAATTATTCATCCAATTTCCCCTAGATTTCCTAATTTTTTTACGCGGAATTTCCACCTGGTTAAACTGCAGGGAAAACTATCGAAAATTTTCTCTACAGTGTCCTAGGATGATCGTGAGATTTCCCCGTGGTTTCAAAATTGTTCGTCCAATTTTCCCTAGATTTACTACATTTTTTACGTGGAATTTGCGAAGGAAAACTACGGGGAAAACTATATGTCCGTTTCCCAGCAATTTCTCTGTTTCAAAACTTCAAGGGAAATTTGACAATTATTATCGCGTGTTTTTGGAAACTGAGGTGAAACTGGCCGTTTCCCTGTGATTTTCGGATGGAACACTAAGTAGAAATTTTAGCATTTCTTGCTGTGACACCTATCACATCACACATTCTAACATTCAAAAGGATGCCAAGATGATAGAGCCCAGTTGTATGATCTGCTCCATATAGGTACTTTGCTATCTCAGTAGATTTTATGACATCATATTTGTGCAAAAAGAAGGCTGACAGAAGTTCAGGCATCAAGATGTATCTTTATAAATTCTCACGCGCAAGGGAAAATGTTTCAGGCAGCTGTACCTGCTCATATCCACCATAGTCAAACAATTTGCCTGATGGCTCACGATAAAACATGAATATCTTCCAAATATACTGCATGCACGAAACATATTTTGCCATACCAATTGTCTTAGCGATTAAAGCATGCTCCTCGTTTGCATGTCTAAGAAACATATTTTTATATGTCAAAGCCGCTGCTAGTCTTTCTGAAATCAGGTTTCCTGCTGCTAAATTTCTCCTGGCATTTGTAATGCATTGTTATTAGGAATTCTTATTATTTCAGAAACCTAAAGCGATTTCATCATCATCTGGCAGCTCATCGTCTGAGTCATATGAGTCATCAGAGACTGCACTATTCTTTTTGCTAGCTGTTGGAAGCTTGAGGTGTTGGTAGTGTTGTCATCATCAGGCAATATTTCCTCAAAAGTATCAGCACATGAATCCATATCTATATCCTTTGCAACCGCCTCCTCTACGAGTTCATCAATAGTTTGTGTCAATACCACATCTTCATCGCCCGTGCCCGTCTGTGCATTTTCATTTTCAAATGGCAAGGCTTTTTCTGAGCTGCTCCTACCCTTTGAAGCAGCACTCGTTGCAGCAGCCCGCTCAACTTGACTGCTTGATACGTGTTTTTCTTTCAAACTCTTCGATAATTGCTGGAAAACATTTTCATTACTTTGATTCCACAGCCTCTCCACAATCTCAGACCTCTTAATCAAAGCAACTTCGATTCCAACAACAAGGCCTTGTTTATTGTTGCCTCTTCTAGCAGATGATGGTGAATTTATTGCTGTAAAAGCTATCCAAGCTCGAATGTCTGCAACTGTATCTGATGACTCAACATCCCACAATTCTTGCTTCAGGAGATTGCATGCATTAAGACATGCATGAACACCGCAATCGTACCCATTAAGTTGTCTTGATACATGTTTACAGTGCAAAAATGTCCATTTTATCATTTTGAATGATTTGGAAAGTTGCCTGTGCCATTCTTTTATGAAAGATATTAAAACGGAGAAAACGTGTGGTCTTACCGTATCGAGAGAGTCACAATGAAATATCACCTTAAATTTGGGATATATCGCTGCAACTGTCCAATGCAAATTGTCACCGCTGCTGCTTTTATGATGAATGGGCACTATGATTACATCGTTTTTGACTAACCAGTTTTCGTCAGTTATAATGTTATGTACTTAGTAGGAAAAGAACCAAAGGGAAAAGGAAGTGACTAAAGCTAGATCTGCCAGATCCTATTACATTGATTGGAAAGCGTGTAGACCACAGTTTCTATGTTCGTGAAAAAGGCAAAAAGTGTTGTTGTAAAAAGGTTTTTACTGGAACTGTGATTGGTATTGCTCGTGAGTCACAGGACCCTTTGTACACAATGTTTACCATAAGACATGATATCGACAGTGGGAGCAAAGACTCGGATAATGATGATGATGATGAGGAGGAGGAGGAGGAAGTGCAAACTGATTGGAACTATACTATGAACTTTTAATTGACTATGTGAATGGGGACTTGACAATTTTGGATGATAAATGAACACAGTCTGCATAATACAACTGAGTATGTTGATCCATATACTTTTGGACATTTTCTGAAAGGGATTATAGGGGTTAAGGGTGGGGTAAGGAAAGGAGGTCATGGTTTTAGACTTTAGCCAAAGTTACTTTCTTTCTATCTTAATCATTTAATACAGGTATTTATTACTGCAATTGTTTATTACAGGTTTTCATTGCAATTCGTTATAGTAGATTATGCTGACTCAGCACAATTTGACAGCAAGAACAGTGGTGGATATTCTGCCAATATTAGGGGGTAACGCTTAATTTGTATAAAAGCATTGTTAACTTCAATTGTTTTAAAAAAAGTTCTTTGTTCCACCTAAAATTGGGGTGACCCCACTCAACCGCACCCCACTGCCCCTTCGTGTCTGCCACTGGTCAAAATATTTTCTGGCACTATATTTTGTTACATTATATGCTTTTTTGTTGATTACAGGTTGTTTTTCAGACATCTGTGCACAATTTTTGATTAAAACCTATTATATTGCTTTCTCTTTGCCGACAGGCACGCCATTTTTGACAAAAGCCCCAGTTTCCATGGCAAAAATGAAATTTCTGGGTCCAGATTCCGCAGGTCAACATTGGTATAACTGTCAAGTTTCAAGATAATTCATTGAGTTTTAATCAAGATACTGTTTTGCATATGTAGAACTTAATAAAAATTTCTTAGTTTTGGTACCATCTGAAGAATCATAACATAATACTGAACCATAACAACTAAATTCTGCAAAATTTCATGTGATTGCGAACCTTCAAATAACCATAACTCTGAATTTACTTGTCCAATTTTGATGAAATAAAAAGTAAGATGATCCATAAGACCTCAAACGCTGTTTTTTGTTGTCTAGTTACCTGTCAGAAAAGCTCCTTCAATCTACCTTATCTACCTATATATACCTGAGCAGTGTGCTAGCATAGTCTTCATTTATAATTTCTAATTTCACTCCAAAGTACAAGAGCAAGAGACACTGCATGCAACAATTTCAGTGGCAACACAAGCAGTTGCGGCCCAAACCAAGACAAGAGTACTACCAAGATGGAAGAAATGTAGAGAGCGGACAAAAGGTAACTCATATGAGAAGTGCAATGAGATCACTCAGCAAAGAGCCTAAATTAATCAGTTTCATGATCACATTTGCTTTAATATCGCATAGATAGATTAAATCGGCTGTGGTTTTGTTTATATTCATTTCAAGTCATGTGATCAATCTCTTGATAAAACATATTTTTATTTCTCTATAACAGGATTGAGACGATAAAACAGACTACATTCTATGTAGTCTGTTTTATTGTCTCATTCCTGTTATAATTCGCTCTGCCTACATGGCATTGAGCACTGTTTAACCAGTAAAGACACATACAACCTTGTGTGATATTTTTATTTCTCTAACATATTTTGTGCCATGCAAAGTTGTGCCATGAGTGCAAAAAAACATAGTACTAAAACTTCCCAAGAGTATGGTCACATGATTTGAAATGGGTAAAACAAACCTAAGCCAATAAGGTCTATTTGCATTATTTTTTCCTAATCTAAAAAGTTGTTTAGATCAAAGTATTATTCCTGGAAAAAAATGTCTTGAAACATATGCAGTTTATGAAAGGAGTGTAGTATTCTGGCATGTCATTGCTGTTCATATTATGTCTGTTCGAGGCACTACTGTGCTAACTATCCATTTGCGGGAGCCATTACACCCCCTTTACCCCTTGTGCCTTTTCATAAAAACGTGATATAATAATGTTTATATTAATTTGTAATTTGGGAGATAGTTTAGTCTCTCTAGTGCTGCATAGCCAGTAGAACAGCCTGTGGTGTATTTTCTCCTAACGTAGTCATATATGCATGCTGACATAGGTCTTGTATGATCCGAGCCCATGTAACCAAAGAGGTATCTCGCTACACATCTGTAACCAACAGCTCTAAGGTACCTACAATTAAAAGAGATTACAGTGTGAAGAGGTTTTCAAGTTGAAAGTTGCCCAGGAAAATTTGCAACTTTTTAAAAGCTAAATTGCAATTCGCACAGCAAAATGGTTGCTGAGCCGGTATTCTTGAACAATATTCACTACAATATGAATGTTCAATACTGTGGGCTGATCCAAGTTTCTTATACAAAAATGTGTTAGTTATATATAAAGTGAACAATGAGAAGAAGAGGGACAACATCCACAGAGAGCAGGCATTGAGTTGATCTTTTGCGCTTTTTAATTCAGTTATCTGCTAACTAGTTTCGCCCACTAGGGCATCTTCAGAGCAACTGATTCATTAGGAGTATCAACCTCTATTTATAGTATTTTGTATTTCCATATTAGGTTAATTAATTTACTGGTATAATTTTGTCCTTATAAGGTAAAAAAGTTCTTGTCATATGTTGTTGTTGTTTTTAGCCTCGTTCTCGTTGTTATCAGTTGAGTCGTTGTTCTTGTAGGGGACGGTTCTCGTTTTATGGTGTTGTAGTTTTGTGCTTTGTCCTTTGACGTCAGATTGTCTTTCATCCCTCGTATTGTGAGCTTCGCTTTTCCAATTCTTCGGTGCTTCTTGGCAAGTAGCCGATTCATTGAATCTAAGCCACCCCGGGTGTACCTTTACCCTGTTCATTCTATTCGGTTCAGTTCTTTTTATTGGCGTTGTTCGCAATGCGATGTTTTCGCTTTGATGTGCTGTAGTTATAAAGTTTCTTGTTCTATGACGTCTGTTGTATATCCTATTGTTGTTGCGTCGTGCATTGCTTGTTGCGTAGACTAATGTTGTTGTTGTTGTTGTTGTTGTTGCTATAGTTGTTTGGCGTATGTCGTTTGATTTCACGTCAGATTGACTTCGTTGTTTGCTTGAGTTTTGCAGTGCTGTTGTTGTTGTTGTTGTTGTTGTTGTTGTCCTTGTTTCCATTGTTGTTTGATGTGCGTCGTTTGGTTTCACGTCAGATTGTTGAGTTGCTGACCGTGATCGCAATCGCGGTTTTATGTCTGTGTTCTTGTCTTCATTTGTTGTTGGTTCCTTGGTCTTTCTCGGCACTTCCTGCTTCTTGATGACTCTTCCATGGTCTGCGTCCAGACCGCAATATGATATAAAGTGAACGATGAGAAGAAGAGGGACAACATCCACAGAGAGCAGGCATTGAGTTGATCTTTTGCGCTTTTTTATTCAGTTATCTGCTAACTAGTTTCGCCCGCTAGGGCATCTTCAGAGCAACTGATTTATTAGGAGTATCAACCTCTATTTATAGTATTTTGTATTTCCATATAAGGTTAATTAATTTACTGGTATAATTTTGTCCTTATAAGGTAAAAAAGTTCTTGTCATATGTTGTTGTTGTTTTTAGCCTCGTTCTCGTTGTTATCAGTTGAGTCGTTGTTCTTGTAGGGGACGGTTCTCGTTTTATGGTGTTGTAGTTTTGTGCTTTGTCCTTTGACGTCAGATTGTCTTTCATCCCTCGTATTGTGAGCTTCGCTTTTCCAATTCTTCTGTGCTTCTTGGCAAGTAGCCGATTCATTGAATCTAAGCCACCCCGGGTGTACCTTTACCCTGTTCGTTCTATTCGGTTCAGTTCTTTTTATTGGCGTTGTTCGCAATGCGATGTTTTCGCTTTGATGTGCTGTAGTTATAAAGTTTCTTGTTCTATGACGTCTGTTGTATATCCTATTGTTGTTGCGTCGTGCATTGCTTGTTGCGTAGACTAATGTTGTTGTTGTTGTTGTTGTTGTTGCTATAGTTGTTTGGCGTATGTCGTTTGATTTCACGTCAGATTGACTTCGTTGTTTTCTTGAGTTTTGCAGTGTTGTTGTTGTTGTTGTTGTTGTTGTTGTTGTTGTCCTTGTTTCCATTGTTGTTTGATGTGCGTCGTTTGGTTTCACGTCAGATTGTTGAGTTGCTGACCGTGATCGCAATCGCGGTTTTATGTCTGTGTTCTTGTCTTCATTTGTTGTTGGTTCCTTGGTCTTTCTCGGCACTTCCTGCTTCTTGATGACTCTTCCATGGTCTGCGTCCAGACCGCAATATGATATAAAGTGAACGATGAGAAGAAGAGGGACAACATCCACAGAGAGCAGGCATTGAGTTGATCTTTTGCGCTTTTTTATTCAGTTATCTGCTAACTAGTTTCGCCCGCTAGGGCATCTTCAGAGCAACTGATTTATTAGGAGTATCAACCTCTATTTATAGTATTTTGTATTTCCATATAAGGTTAATTAATTTACTGGTATAATTTTGTCCTTATAAGGTAAAAAAGTTCTTGTCATATGCTGTTGTTGTTGTTAGCCTCGTTCTCGTTGTTATCAGTTGAGTCGTTGTTCTTGTAGGGGACGGTTCTCGTTTTATTGTGTTGTAGTTTTGTGCTTTGTCCTTTGACATCAGATTGTCTTTCATCCCTCGTATTGTGAGCTTCGCTTTTCCAATTCTTCGGTGCTTCTTGGCAAGTAGCCGATTTATTGAATCTAAGCCACCCCGGGTGTACCTTTACCCTGTTCATTCTATTCGGTTCAGTTCTTTTCATTGGCGTTGTTCGCAATACGATGTTTTCGCTTTGATGTGCTGTAGTTATAAAGTTTCTTGTTCTATGACGTCTGTTGTATGTCCTATTGTTGTTGAGTCGTGCATTGCTTGTTGCGTAGACTAATGTTGTTGTTGTTGTTGCTGTTGTTGCTATAGTTGTTTGACGTATGTCGTTTGATTTTACGTCAGATTGACTTTGTTGTTTTCTTCAGTTTTGCAGTGTTGTTGTTGTTGATGTTGTTCTTCTTTCCATTGTTGTTTGACGTGCGTCGTTTGGTTTCATGTCAGATTGTTGAGTTGCTGACCGTGATCGCAATCGCGGGTTTATGTCTGTGTTCTTGTCTTCATTTGTTGTTGGTTCCTTGGTCTTTCTCGGCGCTTCCTGCTTCTTGATCACTCTTCCATGGTCTGCGTCCAGACCGCAATATAACATAAAGTGAACGATGAGAAGAAGAGGGACAACATCCACAGAGAGCAGGCATCAAGTTGATCTTTTGCGCTTTTTATTCAGTTATCTGCTAACTAGTTTCGCCCACTAGGGCATCTTCAGAGCAACTGATTTATTAGGAGTATCAACCTCTATTTATAGTATTTTGTATTTCCATATGTTATGTTAGTTATATATATATATATATATGTGTGTGTGTTAGTTAAATCAGCTATTATTTGACCTATAGAAAGATCCTTCAAGATCCTTTAAATATTTGCTCTGCCCCAACCTTTGTTTGTTTTTCTATATGCTATACTTTACTTACTCATTTTGTGATACTCCTGGGCGCTTTCTGTAATGTTTTCCACTCTTGGTCTTCAGCAGTGGTCAAACTTGGAGGAGAACATCAGTATTTGTCATGGCAAGGAAATCCTCGTGTTCTGTAGTGCATGAAATTCTTTCAATACTGCCGTCAAACTGCAGTTTTCCCAATGCCTCATTTACTACCCAACAACACCTAAATTCTCTTGCTCCAACCAACTGCTTATCACTGCACTTTCTACATGAACACCTGTCAAGTCAATGATGAGGCAAATTTAGCAACTGAATGGCAAATAAGTCAAAGGAGGAATTTTGATGCAATGAGAGAGCAGCCCAAAGACTGTTGAATTTGTTGCTCCCGTTATACCAGCAAACCTCTACCTTATTTTGGTGAAGTTTTTGAGTTCAGTGTCAGGCCGTGAATTTGGTTGTTTATTTACTCCAACCATGAATAAAATTTGATTATTGGCCTCGCCTAGATAAGTGCTCCAACATCAAAAAGATTGTCTGAATAGAGAGAGAGAGCAGTCAACAAAATAAAACGCAGAAAGCATAGAGCAGTAATATTCTCACATTTCCTATTAACAGTTATAGAAACTATCAAACACTTACCAGGAATCAACAGACCTTTCTCTCTCGTACCGTGCTTCGATGGTTCTGCGTGTTAGGCCGTCTTCGTCTCTCTCTCCCTCGCCTGCTTGGTATGGTTCTTCTGCGACCTCTGCAGGATCTGCCAGTGGTTCATCTTCATACGGCCTAAACCTTGTCTCAAAAACCATTTCATTATTAGCTAAACTTTCTTCGGATTGTGCGGAAACGGTGCTTTGAAAGCTATCGTTACTGATTTCACTTGCTGACTCCATAGTTGCTTCACGCTTCTGACCTTTACAACAAATATTTCCTTCCTGCGCTTTACATCACGCGCTGACAACAAAGCCAAATTCATTCCCAGACATCGGCGCCACTTTCACTACCCTTTCGATGAATTTAAAACCCCCCAAAAGGAGGGAAAGGCCCATAAATATTTAAATGCGTTTTCAAGAGGATCAGCCTCAAATTATCCTACAAGCGCTTAGTTGATTTCATGTCAGGAGCACTTTAAATATTGCCAATATTGCTAATAGTAAGCAAAAAGTGCAATTTTCCTCAATTATGAAGTCATAGTGACGTCATGGATGTAATGAAGAATTCAAAAAGAACTCTATTGTGTAGATTTTGTTCCTATACACCATTGTACTAAGTTTCATCCTCATATCTGCAATATTGGCGAAGTTACTTTTTGCCCTCCCCTTTTAACGAGTCGCCACCCACTATAGAAATAGTAGAACATATAGCCTCCCCTTATTTCTTTTCTGACGACCCCCCTCATGCTATTGATGATGGTATTCAAGAGCGTTCCTCAAACTTGGAAGACAAGGAGGATATGGATGGAAACTCTGAATTGAAAAACCTCCGGCTAAAAAACGTAGGGCGTCTGGTTATTGGATACCTTAATATAAACTCAGTAAGAAATAAGTTCGAAGGACTCAAAGACTTTGTTAGCAATAACATCGATATTCTAATAGTAGCTGAGACCAAAATTGATAACTCATTCCCTAAAGGGCAATTTTTCATCCAGGGTTACTCAGAACCATTTCGATTAGATAGGAATAGCAATGGAGGTGGTCTACTAGTTTTTGTTAAGGAGGATATCCCTTCCAAACAGCTCAAGTCTTTCAAGTTTGAGGATGACATTGAATGTATTGGTTTCGAAATTAACTTACGGAAAAAGAAATGGGCTCTTTTTAGCATATACCGCCCACCAACCCAATCACAGCCTTACTTTTTCAGCCAACTTAGCACAGCAATAGATCATTATAGTGACAAATATGAAAATTTTGTTGTTCTTGGTGATTTCAATGCCATTGAAACAGAACAGGAGATAGGTGACTTCATGGATCTTTTCGCCCTCAAGAACTTAGTAAAAGAGCCTACGTGTTTTAAGTCCGGTAACCCTAGATGTATTGACTTGATATTGACAAATAGAGGAAGGAACTTTCAACACACAACGGCGATCGAAACTGGGCTATCTGATTTTCACAAAATGATTGTTACCGTTTTGAAAGCTTCTTTTGACAAGCAAAAACCAAACGTTGTAAATTACAGAGACTATAAACACTTTCGAGAAGATATATTTCGACAGGATCTTCAGACTGAACTCGCTGATCTTGAAGTACAACATTTGACCTACACGTCCTTTCAGGATACGTTTCAACGTGTTCTAGATAAACATGCACCAATGAAAAAGAGGTACGTTCGTGCCAATGACAGTCCCTTTATGAACCGAACTCTTCACAAGGCGTTTATGCTACGCACAAGACTAAAGAATAAATATAATAAGAATAGAACAGCTGATAACTGGGATGCTTTCCGTAGACAGCGTAATCTGTGCGTTAAATTATCCCGTCAGGCAAAAAGATGTTTCTATAATCAACTTGATATTTCAGAAATTACAGACAACAAAAAATTTTGGAAGACTGTCAAACCTTTTATTTCGGATAAAAGCTCTTCAAAATCAAGAATAACATTGATTGAAGAAGGGAAAATTGTGTCGAACGAGTCTGAAGTAGCTGAGACTTTTAATAACTTTTTTGTTACAATCACCGAATCTCTTGGAATCATCGAAAACGAAAATATTATTCTTGATCCTGAAGGTATTAGTGATCCTATCGAACAAATATTATTTAGGTTCTCAAGGCACCCAAGTATTCAAAAAATTCGTTCCTTGAATGGGAACACTGGTTCTTTCTCATTTAAAAAGGTGTCAGTTGACAATATGAAAAACGAAATTGATGAACTAAACCCCTCGAAGTCAACCACTTTCAAGAGTATCCCTCCAAAGCTGTTGAAAAATGAGTCCGATCTAGTCTCTACACCTTTGCAAATCATATTTAATAACTCAGTAGAACAATCTTCATTTCCCGATGAATTGAAGTTAGCTGATGTATCTTCTCTTTTTAAAAAAGAAGTCAAAACTTTCAAGGGTAATTACAGACCTATTAGTGTTCTCCCGACAGTGTCAAAGGTGTTTGAAAGGCTCATGGCTACTCAGATTTTTGCACACATGTCTCCGTATTTATCATGGCTGCTTTGTGGTTTTCGCAAGGGCTACAATGCCCAACATGCATTGATGCGGGCAATTGAAAAATGGAAAACGTGCCTGGACAACGGTGGAAAAATAGGAGCTATCTTTATGGACCTTTCAAAGGCCTTTGACTGTATTCGACATGACTTACTTATTGCTAAGTTACATGCCTACGGTTTTAGCCGTGAAGCTTTATGGCTTGCTTACAGCTATTTGGAAAATCGGCAACAACGAGTAAAAATCAATGGATCTTTCAGCACCTATAAGCATCTAAGGTTTGGTGTTCCTCAAGGATCCGTCCTTGGTCCTCTGTTTTTCAATATCTATATCAATGATCTTCTGTTATCAATACAAGAAACAGATATATGTAACTATGCGGATGATACAACCATCTATACATGCGATATGCGTCTCGAAAATGTAATCTCTAGGCTAGAAAATGATTCCAAGATCATAATCGAGTGGTTTGGAAACAATTACATGAAGCTAAACGAAGACAAATGCCATTTTATGATATTTGGTGAAAGAACAAATCAAGAGGTCAACATAAATATAGGCAGCTGTGCCGTTACTAATTCAAAGGAGGAGAAGCTGTTAGGAGTTTTAATTGACGCAAATCTTAGCTTTGAAAAGCACATAAGTAATATTTGTCAAAAGGCTGGTAACAAACTCTTTGCTTTGTCACGGATGTCGGCATATCTAGGTACTGATAAATTGAGACTTTTAATGAGAGCATTTGTGACTAGCCAATTCCAATATTGTCCGTTGGTTTGGATGTTTCATAGCAGAAAGATGAATAACAAAATCAATAGGCTGCACGAGAGAGCCCTGAGGATAGCATATAAAGACTATAATTCTAATTTCGCAACTTTGCTGGAAAAAGATAGATCTGTAACAGTACATGAGAAAAATATGCAGTTGCTAATGACTGAAATGTTCAAAACAATAAATAATCTAAACCCCCCATTTATGAATGAGATCTTTCTTCAAAGAAGTTCTGCCTATAATTTGAGAAATATAAATACATTCATGGTTCCAAAGGTAAATACTGTTAATCATGGTACTGAAACGGTCCAATATAGAGGGCAGCGTATTTGGCAGTCCGTTCCACAGGAAATCAAAGATGCAAATTCTGTGCAACAATTCAAGAATAAAATAAAATTTTGGAAAAATGTAGATTGTGACTGCAGACTTTGCAAACGATACATACCAGGGCTCGGCTTTTTATAGTTTCATACATCTTGCTTGTAGATTTTATATATAGATTTTATGAATTTTGTAATTTTATTGACTATTTACTTGTATATATTCTGTATCATTGTAATTAATTTGTTGGCTTGAATTAGCATTTCTTTTTATATTTAGCTATGTAAGTTGCCAACTTTAAATAAAATGATAATAATAATAATAATAATTGCCCCCCCCCCCCTCCCGGTACTACGATGGTTGAAAAAGCCCGGTAGTAATAGGGTTAAACAACGTTTGATTTATATTCCTTCCATGTAGGCTGGATGCGTTCAAAGCTTTTGAAATAAAGCCTGGTGCACACGTATCTGTTATAAGAAACTGCTTATAAAAAACTTAACTCTCAGACTGCTAAAAAGTAAAAACATCTAGTACTGGGAAGATATACCTTAAACAACTTATTTTGATACAGGAAATCCTTTGCATAATTTTCTTCATTTTCACTTTTTCGTGTATCATTACTCCGAAGATACTTTAGAAATGCCTGAACATAAAAAAGGTTTCAAAAACTCTGTTTTGAAATGTTCAGGAGGGCACCAATGGTGGTGTCCTGCCAAAGGAGCTACAGCCCTTCGGCTGGAAGCATCTAGTACCCCCCCCCCCTCCCCTGGGAGGAGATGCTGAGTTATTTTCGGAGTAAATTTGGCAAAATGATGCAAAAATAAAAAAAATAAAGGAAAAAGTGCAAACAAATGGAAAACACCTCTATTTTTAGCGATTCATGCAAGGTCGCCACACCCCAATTTGAATCCATGCAGTCAGAATAGGGACAAAGGTCACTCCTCAAAGGGCGAGATGCCTCCAGCTTTGATGAGTGTTGATTTTGATTGAGGTTGAAACTTGAGAGCGATGCAGTTTTTTGATATAATTTGTATAACGCATTCAACATTGTAATGATGCATCGTTGTCGCAGTAAACAGATTTTCAGCCCGGGCTGAAACTCTCCATGTAATGGCAAAATATTTTCACCTCAGGTAGCAGGGCTGAAGTTTAAGCCCGGGCTGAAAACTCCCATGTAAACAGGCCCTAATAATGCGTAACCCATTCAATCTGAGATGTTATCACTAATTTCTTATCTTGACAAAATTTTGTTTGTCATGGATACAAGTGAGATTACGAAACTTGAATAATTTCTAATCAAAGAGAAATTCCTCAAAAATTCAATCGGTGTTCATTGGTGTTCATTGTTGTTCCATTGGTGTTCGTTAGTGTTCATCGGTGTTCCACGGGTGTTCATTGGTGTTCCATTGGTGTAGTGTTTTAGACTAGACCATAGTCATTGTCTCAAAATGGTAAAATTTATCAATCAAAACCAATTTACTGATTGGCCCACACCATTAGCTTCATTTTGAGGGGCATTCAATTTCATAGCCCATGGGGGCTTTTCAGGAAAACGGGGAGTTGGTCCCAAAGTAAGCAAACGGTCAGTAGGCTCTTGTAACTGTACCAAAGGCCATTCTCTCAAAATGATAAAATTTTTCTTTCAAAACCAATTTACTGATTAGACTACAGGAAGCCCAATCGTGTAATATGGCAGCCTAGCTAATACTAGTAATACTATATTAGGTTAATTTACGTTCCTGCTGTTTCCTACCTGCAATGTAAAGATAGCAGTATTTGCTCTTTGAATTAAAGAAAATAAAATTCATTCCGTTAAATGGCTGATTGTTATCTCGGTTATCTCTGTCTCGATTGTGTCTTTCTTCTTGTGCTTTTGTACCCAAAAATGATTGAAGCATTCTGCCACCATGGTAACATAATTGATGTTGTTGCTGTTGTATTCAAATAACAACGCAACATCATATATTGAAGTGTGTATACATATAAGAAAGAACAAGGACTGAAGCTTTCTTACTTACATAAATCTAACAACAGTTTTATCCTTGCTGAATCTCGGTGAATTTTGCATCAAACGCCCAGTTCTTTGCGTGAAAATGTTCCCCAGCTTTTAAACTTCGTACTCGATGCATTTGTCTTCACTTTCCTCCCCGAAACGATTTAAAACAAACGGGAAACAAAACTTATCACTTTGACAGTTTGAAATCTGCTCAAGCTCCGTCCCACCATCGTGGCCAGGATAAAAGGTGCCAACGTTCGATATTCGTTTTGTTCTTCCACAATATCTGGTGTAATATTCGCCATTCTTAATCTCTGTTCAAAAACTGCAGTTTGCCTTCGTAAAACATTGTGAAAAGGATTTTGACCCTTTTCCCCACCAATGCACCAATTTTGTTAGCCTGCCACGACTTTCTGTTCTTGATACCTGATATATCGATAAATATACAACTCATTTCCTTTGAAACACCATTGGATAAACGAAATAAAGGCACAAAAACATCAGCAAGTCTAATCCAGAACAGTCCTGGCGGCCATGTTACCTCGATTCACGCGGGCCAGACTCCATGGGTCGTAACCAGACTCTATAACTGGCTGCGCAGTGGCACCATGTCAAGAAGCCTGCTAACTGGGTGCGGGTCGTTGTGTGGGGTGGAAGTACCACAAAATTAATTATTTATCTCAAGTAATAAGTGTCCTTCACAATTGCGATAGTGGCCTGCTGAGTGTTTCTATGAGCTCTTCTGACTCTTTGCTCAAATTCCCTTTTGCAACATCACACAGTAAAGTTACATACTGAGAGTCTGTTTGGCAACGTGTTTCAGTTAGAATTACTTGTAGTCCAGAGGGTGAAGGGGGAGTATTACAATTCGAGCGGGGACTTTACAGGACGACGTTTCGTTTAGATCACTTTTTTGCGTAGATTACGAATCTGGGTGTTGATTGACGATTTTGGGAAGCTTTTTCGAGATATAGGGGGGTTTAGGCCAACAATTCTGGGATTTTTACGAAATGGATACATGCATAGGAAAGGGTGATGCTGTTGCATGTTTTTAATCTAGAGGCTTTATACATACATATACATACATACATACATACATGGTTTTTAAGAGCATATCCACAACTAAAGTGTGGCTCTTCAACTCTAGCTAAAAAGTTTTTTTCCCTATGTTTACAATAATATTAAAGGAATAGTGATTGAAATTGAAAGAAATGTAAAGTTAAGATGAATTGTCATCAAGAAACTCGAAAAAATAGTTAAGTAGTTAGTCGTTCATTTGCTCGCATAAAAAGCTGTTCCCGTAGATTGTTACAGAAAGAGTATAGAGTTGTTTCGTGTCGAATAGCAGATGGAAGTTTGTTGAATTGTTTGCTGGCTTGATCTTGAAATGTTCCTTTTATCAACGAAGACATGAGCTTTAGGTCATTGCTATTGCGAAGCATGCGACCCGTAGTTTTGATTTCTATTTGGTTGATTGTTGGCCAGTTTTCATAATGAATAGCTTTGTATGCGAGTTTCATGCAATTAAACTCCCGTCTCTCTTCTACAGGAAGCCATCTCAGTTTTAGGACATCTTTAGTGGAGACATATTTACCGAAAACAAAACTGGCAGCTGCCTTCTGTAATCGTTGCAGTTTGTTAACTTGTGCATTTGTCAAGGGCGAGTAGACATGATCGTTAAAGTCAATCTTTGATAATATCAAGCATTCGGCAAGTTGCTTTCTTAGTTTAAACGTTGTGAAGTTTTTGAGTTTCTTCAAGACTGCAAGTTTTCCGTAGCAGCTTGATATGACTTCTTGCAAGTGATTTGACCAGTCTAAGTGTTTATCTAAGTAGATGCCAAGTAGACGTGGGTTGCTTTCTAGGTCAAGGGGCTTTTCACCCATTGATAAAGAGACTGGTATGTTAGACAGATGATGTCGATCATGTAGTTTTTTGGACGAACAGATGAAATACTTGGACTTGATAGCGTTGATAGCCAGTGAGTTATCGCTCGACCAGGTTTCTAACTTTGTGAGAGTATCACTCAGTTTACTTACAGCGCTTTGTATGTTAGAAGGTCTGCATGATTCATAGATCGTAGTGTCATCAGCATATTGAATCGACTTAGATGGAAGGTATTCTTTTAGATCGTTCACATAAAGATTAAATAGGAGTGGGCCTAAAATGGAACCCTGTGGAACACCAAAATATGTTGTCATAAATTTGGATTTCTTAGAGTCAAGTTGCACGTACTGTCTGCGGCCACCTAGGTAGCTTAGCGTCCAGTGGAGAAATTCTCTCGAAAAGCCGTATTTGTGCAGAGTTTTGATTAGGGTGTCATGTGAAATAGTATCAAATGCTTTAGAGAAATCAATTAGTACTATAATCGATAGTTCACTCGCGCCCATTGCTTTCTTGATATCATCTCTCAGCTTTAGCAAGGCCGAACCAGTCGAGAAACCCTTCCTGAAACCAGTAACCGTATCTTTATACAAGTGTCGTTTGTCTATGAATTCGAGGAGCTGGTTGCAAACGGTTCTTTCAAAAATCTTTGAAAGGGCTGGTAGAATAGCAATAGGCCGAAAATGAGATTTGTCAGTTGGTGTTGCCACTTTGTTAATTGGGACGATCCTTGCAGCCTTCCAAAGTGTAGGAAAGGTGTTGCTTTCTATGAATGCATTAATGATATGCGTTAGGGGAGAGCAAAGGATTTCGTCTACCATCTTTACAAATCGAATTGGGATCTCATCAGGACCAGTCGATGTGTCATTGCGTAAAAGTTTCAACTGCTTTAGGACATTCTGGTAGCTGGTACGATGGAGGTGGAAGCAATCAGAATCATCATCTTTTCGGGCTTCTGGTAGGCTGTTAATAAACTGGCTAGTTTCATTTCTTGGAATGGCTTTCTTCTTTAGTGTGACACTGGCGATAGTTGCGAAATATTTATTAAGTTCAGCAGGGTTGAAAGTAGCACGTTTTGCTGGAGGATGCAAAATACCATGGATTATTTTCCAGACCTCTTTCGGGTTGTCTTTGGAAAGAGCCTTACGATAAAAGGTAGACTTGGCTCTCCTTATAGCCTTTTTTACTGCGCGTTTGGTTTCTTTAAATTTTTCCCATGTCGATGGATTTTGTGACTGATGGGCTTCAGAGCGACTTACGTCTCTCAAATTTTGCAACTTTTTGATTGCAGGATCGTTCATCCAGGGTGCAGGTGGTCTTGTAACCTTTATTCTCCTGATTGGAGCATGTTTGTTGATTACGTCAAGTAGAAGATCATTAAATATGCTCAATTTTTCGTCAGGATGAGAGACAGCATAGACCAAGCTGAAAGGGAGGCATTTTACATCTTCAATAAAAGAGTCTTTATCGAAAGACTTCTCATTCCGAATCAGCTTATATCTTGGCTCATACTTAGGCAGTCGCACGTTAAGAAGGGCGTATGGACCGTCGTGATCACTGACGTCGTGGCAGGGCAGAATGTCGGTGCATTTTACAAGTTCTGGATTGCTTATTAATATGTGGTCGATTAAGGTAGCTGAATTTTGTGAGATTCTGGTTGGATTCCTTACGATTTGCGTGAGATTGAACTGTTTTAATAAACCTTGGTAATTGCCGCAGTTCGTATCTGAGGAAAATAAGTCGATGTTCATGTCCCCTGTTATCATTATAGGACCATCCCAGATAGTTTTTACATATCCAATCGTATCCTCGAATTTGTCAAGCCAGTCGTTGAATGGAAGCAGCTTTTCTGAGCGATAAACAACACCCGCCAGTAGCCGGCTATTTTTATTTTTCCCCGGTAGTTCTACCCATAAGTGTTCCAAATCAGGCATTCTATTTTCGATGTCTTTCCTGCGTTTAAATCTTATTGTGTCCTTTATATAAAAACCGACTCCTCCACCCCTGATGTTATCACGGTTGTTGTATAGGAGTTCGTACCCTGGTATTTGAACATAGTCAAGGAGCATTTTGTTTGGCTTTAGCCAGGTCTCCGAGAGAGCTACTACGTCAAATGGGTATTTGGCCAAAGTCATCTGGAATTCACTGAATGTGGAAACAAGAGACTGAGTGTTGAGGTGCAAGAATTTGAGGAGATTTGCCTTATTTTCCAGGGCAGCTACATGCTTGTTATTGCCCATATTATCTAACGTGTCTTGTTCAAAGCTCTCATTGCTATCACAGCTGCTCATATCAAAGTCTTTTGCATAGTTAACGAAAGGGAGGGCCCGGTGTAAGCAGAGATCACATGTGTGAATCAGAGATCGGGTTGTATGTTTGAAAGATAAATCCAAGCAGACAGAGTGTGATACAGAGCGGCAAAATTCGCAAACACAGTGTTGTTGATTTGATCGGACTGTCTTGTTACACAAAGAGCATTTTGGGGACGGCACTCTTGGGCCAGGATTTTCTTCAATGTCAAATCTCAGGGCAATAAGTACATGGAAAGATGATGTTGAATTGGCATAATAGAGAGTTCTTCTTTTTGATCGTTTAATTGAATACCTCAGTTGTTTGCCCAAACTTCCTTTTGTATTGTCTGACGTTGGAGTTGTCATGTTGAACCCAGGGGACGGAGAAGGCTGAATGTTTACGTTACAGCTACAGCATCCATGGCTAAGTTGATTAATAAAATAAAGGTTGCGAAAGAATAAAACAAGCTGCAATGAAGCAAAAAGCAGTGTACAAGCTCTTCTGAAAGCCATTCTTGACGTCAATCGAATAAATGGCTCTTTGCAGAAACTTCAGAGCGGCATCAAACTGTAAGATCCAATATTAATGGCGTAAATACGGAGCGTTGAAAATTCGTGACCGCTCCCCTCAGGTGACTTCAACTCTACTGTATTAGTATGATACCAAATAGGCTTTAGTATAATACCAAATGATACCATGATACCATGATAGGATACCATGATAGGCTTTAGTATGATACAAAATATACATATATTCTAGCTAAATGGGTTCATCGGGGGGGGGGAAGTGGGCCTCCAGGGATTTATTGGGGGGCTGTGTTGAAATTTTTGCGTGAAGAATTGAAGCTTTTTGACGCAATCACGTAACTTCTATCATAACAATATTAGTATAAAGGCAGGCGTGCGTGCACTTAAACTGAATTCATATTAACTCCATTTCATGGATTTTAAGTGTGCAATTTAATTATCTTCATCATCGTCTGAAAAGTCTGCCTCCTCCTCAGCTTCAGCAACTCCAGCTTCGAAATGTTCCTCTGTCATATCTACCAACAGCTTCGTAATGTCTTCAGGGAAAGGAACTGTTACCCAATCCTCCGTAAGGTCTTCCTGCCATCTGTGGTACTTTGGATCTTCGATTTCCATCATTGGCGTCGAAGCCTGTTGCCAAATTCTTGCCACGTAGTTAGCTCTTTGAATGTGAAGCAATAAACTGCTTTGACAAGGAGGCAACAGTGACAAATCCGTTATTCTGTTTTCCCGCGAATAATTTCTCCAAAAAATTTTCTTTTGTACTTCATTCACTGATGTAAGACGTTTCTCTCCATAAAGGCAACAAACAAACCTTTCTAAACTGTTTACTAAGCTGTCTGATGCTCTCACCTCTGAGCCTATCTCGCTGAATGCTGTTAAAAACTCTTGATTTTCTTTAACTAAATTCCAGCATGCCTTCTTTCCTTTTCTCATAAATGAAGAAAGGTAGTTGTTGCCCGTAAATGCATGGACACCAAGGAATGCTTGCTTTTGATCATGAGATAAATCACAAGATGGCAAATTGAGTAATTTCCTGTGCTTACCAGCTCCGTTGTCTACGTAAACATGCAATTTTGGTACTTAATTGGCAAGCAGGATAACAGGGATGTCAATGTCTCCTGAATGCGACCGCAAAATACCAATGGTTTCCTCGCCTTCGTTCTGCTGGTGGGCATAATGCAAGAGACAGCATACTTTAGTATCAGCTTCCTCATGATTTGTCTGCCAATCAAGTACTCTTTCTGTACCTCCTGCGCTCCTCTTTACACAACTATCCTTCCTCGCAAAAAATATTACCTTATCTCCAAGATCTCCTGCATTCTCTGTCCAGACTTCTTTGACCAATTCAAAAAGTCTTTCCTTGTTTACACCATTGTTCATAAAGTTCTTGAAAACTGGAGGAGTCCGTATGTCTGGATTTCTAATGACAAATCTCTCTGACTGCCCTTTGAGTCACCTTTCACAGCCTTTGATCGATCTTTCAATGTAGCAATCGCAGGCTACATAAAATGTGCTGTATTTTCTTGGAAGATCTTGTCACAACCTGACAGAAAGCTCTCTGAATGTGTCAGGAATCTTATTGATGCATCTTATTGCTACAACCAGATCAACTACATAGCAAGTGACGTTATCAACGCTATCATTTTCTGCGATTACAGAGCTTAAAGCTGCATCCAGCAACTTACTTTTCACAGTCTTTCTTCGTATTCCATCACATGTTGCCATTGACAGAGGTACCGGTGCAAGAGGGAAGCAAAGAGCCTTATCAATATCCATTGATGCTTTCTCCTTGGAAGACTGTGCCATCAAAACAGCAAGAATATCTCTTTGGACCGCAAGATCTCTCGTCCTTCCCTTTGCACTCACGCTGACTTTTTTATCGATTTTGTTAAACCCACGCCATGGTGCTCTCTTAATTGGATCGAAGAATTCTAACTGTCCTTCTGCATTAGCATCAAGTCGTCTGCTAAATTCCGAGAACATGACTTTGCCCCTACTTTCAGCGGTCAGTATTTCATTTTATATTTCTAGCGGGAGGGGCCTTCCTGATGTGAGATTAAATAATTTCCTTTGATCTATGGCATCACTAAAAGGATCCAGAAAATCATCCTTTAGAACGGTGATAATTCTTCTTACTCGATCCTCTGACTTTACCATCTCTCTTTCACGTAAGCACTTGTGTGGATTGATGTCTACAGAATCAATTTGTGCCAGTGAGCGTAACTTGTCTACCATTCTTGCCTGAAAGGGTCTGTTTAGAACCCACTTTTCGTATGTTACATCTTGGTGAGCAAAGTTTTTGATGCCACCTGCAAATGAATATTGATTTTTAGAAAGCCAGCACTCACACAATATTTTGCTGCAAACACTTTCCAACAAAATTCATGTCTGCAGCAAAACATTGCCAATTGCATACTTGGTAGATCTCAGATTTCAATAAGCTATTGTTTGCGCGTTTGCTCGTGGAAGATTTTTCAATTCTAAAATCCCAGATTGAAAAAACCTACAACTGCAGGATTCAGACGAAACCCAAAAAGAAACACAAGAACACAGATGATGAATACAAAAACGTACATCATATATGTACATATGTAGATTGACGAATTCATCACAAGTTATATGCCACAAAGAGTACAAATGTACCTACCAGCTCTCTTTGAGCTTCGCATAAAAGTCTGCTCTCCTGCTCCATCAATCGACTGACCAACATTTAATGTGTTTCTGCACACCGACAGCCCTTTTTCCTGCAGCTCGTTCCTTGCACCGGGATGTGTAGAGTCGAGATTCTCTAGAAGCTTGTAGTAGTAAGTCCCGTAGCGTGTATAGTTCTGTTTGTTCAAAGCAAAGCAGTAGGGTAGTGATTCTTTCCAGCATTGCAACAGTAGGTAATGATCATTTGTGTTTATCGATAGATGAAGCTTGTGCTGCCTGTTTACTGCTTGTTGATAGGATATCCAAAACTGTGGAGTGAGGCCAAATTCACCTTGGGCACAGCGATCTCTGAAGCTGTTGTAAATATTTTCATATTCTTTGAAAGGGGCGTCATCTACTATCGAATTCACATCCAGCTGCAAAGGATCAGCCTTCAAGGTGCTTTCTAGATCTTGTGGTATGTTCTGGAAAAATGCTTCGCAGAACAGTCTTTCGATCGCCTCTGCAAAACATTCATGGATCATCCAGCTCCTGTTGTAATGTTTGCCACTAAGAACCCCTTTAATACCACCAGATGTGCATAGCCCCACTTGATATACCACGTCTTCACACCCACTTCCTGTAACCAGCTTTCCAATCGTGCCAAAAAACTCCATCATGGCATGAAAATCTCCCATATGGATGATGACATCTCCAAACTCGATAGGATTATTCCAGACAACATGAAAGCATTTTTGAGCAGTGCCAGCATCAACTGATATGTGTGTGTATTTCATGTTTGCAGCCCGTGAAAGTCTTTGCGACTGATGAATGCACTCAACCACAGTGCTGTATTCCGTTATCGGTTGCCTGATTGGTGGAAGAAAAGTAATAAAAGTACCATGGGTTACAACTGAAGTCCTCCAACTGAGACGTGAAAGAAATTACCATCAAACAAAGGGACGAAAAACTAGGTCCCAGTATCATTGGCAAATGTACAGAAAGTTGCGCAATCACATAAATCGTTTGGAAAAGAGGCTGAAATCAGAGCACTTTTGCAGAATGATTGAAGAGAACAAAAACGACAGTTCGCGTATGTGGAAATGCCTAAAAGATGCCCTTCCTCAGCCAGCCAACCATTCTGTTTCTGTTATCAAATCCGGAAAGAAAGTCCTTTCTAAATCAGTTCAAGTTGCTGCAGTATTTAACAAACATTTTACAACGATAGGCCAGAAAATCGCAAAGGCCTTTGGGAAAGGGAATAAAGATGCAAGAGGACTTTTGCAAAAGAAGACTGATGAGAGCTTCCAACTAAGTCTGGTAACAAGCAATTTCGTGAAAATCCAGCTGCAAAACTTAAAAACAAACAAAGCAATTGGTTTAGACAAAATCAGCGCAAGGTTATTGAAAGACTCCGCTGACATCATTGCACCATCCCTACAAGCGCTAATAAACAAATCATTTCTTGAAGGCAAATTTCCCAATAACTGGAAATCGGCAAAGGTTGTGGCTTTATTCAAGAGTGGAGATAAGAGTAATTGTGACAATTACAGACCCATTTCAATCTTACCTACAATAAGCAAGATAATCGAGCGAGCAGTTCATAAGCAGTTTTACGAATTCTCGCAAGTAAACAATCTCCTTTTCAAAGATCAGTTCGGATTTAGAAGCAAAATGTCCACAAGCTCTGCTCTTTTACAATTTACGGACAGTCTCTTGAAAAGCATGGACGAAGGTCATGTATCTGGTGTTGTCTACTTAGATTTGAAAAAAAGCCTTCGATACAGTGGATCATTCTTTGTTGCTTTTGAAGTTGACAGAGTATGGTGTTTCTACAGCTTGTCTGAAATGGTTTCGCTCCTATCTCAGTCAGAGATTGCAGCAAACATCCGTTGGAGACGCTCTCTCGTCGAAGAGAATCGTAACGATTGGCGTACCACAAGGGTCAGTTTTAGGCCCCTTACTTTTTCTTGTTTTCATTAACGACTTGCCGCTATCAGTAAAATACTCGAACACAATCTTGTTTGCTGATGACACAGCAATCTATTATTCAGGGGAAAAAACTGTAATGAAATCCAGAATAAGATGAACGAGGATTTGGCTCTTGTGAAAAAATGGCTAAATAACCATCGATTGACGTTAAACATCACAAAATCAAAGTTTGTCGTGGTTGGAGGAAAGCAGCAGTTAAAGCGTTTCCAAGATCTGACATTAAGAATTGAAGAGGATGAATTAAGTCGAGAATCAAGTTATAAATATCTTGGTATAATAATAAATGAAAATATGACATGGGGGGGGTCACATTGCCTCATTGCAGCAAAAAGTGGCAAAAAGGATAGGTTTGATAAAAGAATTAGTCATCTAATCCCCAGAGCACAACGTTTAACTTTGGTAAATACTATGATAATACCATTGTTTGATTATGGAGATACTGTTTGGGGGGACAGAAATAACCAATGTTTGATGAAGACTCTGCAAGCTCTTCATAACAAATGTGCCAAACTGATATTGAACATGAAGCCATATGACTCAAGCACGAAAGCCTTGGACTCACTGCAATGGAAATCGCTAGACTTCAGACGAAAGTTCCATCGATGTGCCACTATTTACAAGTCAAGGAAAAATGAGATAAGCTACACTTTCAGCAATAAAACAGGAAAAGATCTGCATAACATCCAGACAAGGAGCAATGAACAATACCATCTTCCTAAAGTAAAGACAAATTGGGGGAAGCAAGTGTCAACCTATCTGTTCATTGATGACTGGAATAAACTGGACACTGATATTAAGTCGGCAGGAAACTTTAATATTTTCAAAGAAAAGTTTTGGACAATATGAGCTGATTTTATACCTTTTTTTACGATAGAACTATAGAACTATTTTTTACTATTTGGATGTTATGTAAATATAATATTTTAAGTGAATCGCTACAGTTAGTTAAATAGAGGACCCTCATGAAAAGCACTCTCGAGTGACTGAGGCCTTCCTCTGTAAATATCTGTATTATTATTATTATTATAATTCTTGTAGGTTTTGAATTTGGTTCTCCAAATATTTGCATAATCCATCCAACAAATCTTGCTATCCTCTGTGGTGCTAAGGAGACTCTTCTCATTAGCTGCCAAATTAGCAATATTTTGTCTGCATTACTTCTATCAATCTCCATTGTCTGACTGGCTTCAAATAGGCTAAGATTTCTATGCCAAAAAACCTTTCTCTTGTCAAGATCTAATGGTGTAACAGCAACGGATCTGCGGCTGGACTTCTCAATCTAAAAATTGTTTGCCTGTTCATGGGAGGTTGTGGATTCTTCTTGGTACGCAACACCATGAGTAGTGTGTAGAGTTCCAATGGTTTTTTTCTTTTTAGCAATCAAAATTATCTCACCAACAGAAAGTTATTACCCGGTCAAGTTCAGTTGCTGGTAACAAAGGAAGTGGGTTGTGCAGGGACCTCAACTGCTGAGCCATATCCACTTGAGCAGTCTCTATCATCCTGACACTGTCGTAGTTGATTGAGTGACCAAATTTACCAAGGAGCTTTATTTGTATTTTCTGTCCAGTTAGGCTATGAAGGCCACTCCCCAAAACAACGTGCTTCTCAGTTAAGAACTTCCCCTTTGAAACTGCATACACTAGGTCACTCAAAATCGAACTTGCAAAGCATTTCACGTCCTCTCCCGGTGAGTGATGTGTTGCATGGATCATGCTTGTAACAAAATCTGTCACACTTTCTGGTGGTTGCCTGCTTTCTGAAGATAGAGCCTCGGGTGTTGGTGGCCAGGGTAGTTCTTGTGCTGTATTTATCATTTCTAAAATTTCAGATCGAATGATTGACGCAGTTTCTTTCAAGACAACATATTTGCTGTCCTTGATAAAACTAGTCAAAGTCGTTGCCGTCAGTGCTCTTTTACTTACAAAAAATTTCTGATTCGTGATATGCCACACGAACGAAAACAATCTTTTCAGCAAACTCTCGTTCTAGTCTCTTCTTAACGTTAGCACGCAGCCTGCTATCTTCTTTGTCAAATCCATACATATTTGTGAGAACCTTCAATGAAACAGATTGGCCCCCATTGATGATATGTTGCTCAACAAACGTGCACACAGATTCAAAATCAGTTACAGTTTGCTGAGAAGTGCTCGCCTCATCCTCATTATCGTTGATCACTTCAGGTAGATCTGGGCTTGTGGAATGTTTGCTGCAAGCCTTCGTATACTCTTTATAACACTGGGGATGCATTTGAACTCTCGAGCAATCAAGTCTTGGTCCTTTATTGCCAGTGGCATTTCTTCATCATTCCACAATTCTGCTGCACGCTTCACCATTCGACAGGAAGAAAATGTTTGCAGCACTCTTAGATCTTGTTTTTTACCCTTTACTTTCAGGGGACGAGAAGAAGTACACTTCATGCATCTGTTTGGAAATAATATCCCGATCGTCTCTCCTGGTTGCTTCCTTCTCTTCAACGGTGAAGACCGTTCTTTGCTTCCCGTATGTTTAGGCCTAGAACGTCTCTCTGCAAGGACTGAGATCGCTTTGGTAAACCTCTGATAACATTGCCGATTGACGTAATATTCTCCTTCCATAAACTTTGCGGGAACTGAATTTGCTTGTGTCCCGTGAAGATTTGACCCACCAAGTTCGGTTCTGGCATTTTTACTTTGGACCAAGCGTGCGGAAGTTTCGTTAGTCAATGGACAAAGCACTGGATTCTCAGTCAACAGATGATTGTAGTGACTGAAGCATCCCCGAGCTGCTCTCGGGACTTTAGCCATTTTGTTTACCATAAGTGCACCATTCCTACAGAGAAAAATCACATCTGTCATGTAAATCATGCATGAGGACTTCAGTCAATAAAAAATTTGAGGTTGAAAGCTTTTTGCGTTCGATAAAAACATGTCAATTGAAAATTAAGAAAAAACACAATCATATCATATCTTGTTGCCACTAATAAGACTAGCGGGTAAATACAGGAATTGTTCCGACCCGAAAATTTTCGTAAATGTACAATTTTGCGTTCATCGGTGACCGAGGCTTTGACTGGAGACTTAGCAAAGTGTCACAGCAATGGCGGATGGAGCTATGTTCGCAGCGAGGGAACTTTCATGCTACCCTGTTTCCTGTTGTAAATATGAAAAAGATGCGTTTTTATATAGGTGAGGTGCAGTAGGACTATTCTCAGTAGGCCCTTTATCGTAATGATTGATATCGCATGTCATATGTGATTCTAGGCCAGCTTAGGCCTAAAAATAAAGCAATGATTCAGCAATGAACGAAGCCCCTCGCATATGAAACACAAGAGAAACGTCACGGACTAAACAAGTTTTCAAAACGAACACATAAACATTCCGTTCTAATCACCTTTTGTCCAAGGTACAAAACATAAGAGAAAGGGAGGAAACAGATAAAATTATACATTATCAAAAGGAAATGTTGGGAATCCCAGATATGAATTAATTGATTGAGACAATCAATCATGTGCGTTGATGTAGTTGGGATCTAAGGGCTTCCAGGAATATGTTTCTTTGGAGCACAATACCATAATTAGACCAATGATTGTCTCTTTGGCTATCATTTTTTGTCTGCCTGTACGTGTGTGTTCCCCATTTGTTCGTAGATAAACAAATACGATTCTTGGGAAGATGACAAAACCCCTTACTTTGTCCTTGAGAACTGAGGTCTGCTAAGAACTTCTGAACGACTGAACGTCCTATCTACTTGCATAACTAAACTGTATGTATGGGCCACACAGTATGAAATTCTATTCAATGTGAAGTTAAGAAACTTTAGGACCTATGTTTAAGACAAGCAAAAATAATTTTGAGAAATTTTTGCTCGTTCAAGACAACCCATATCATATTTTCCCTTTTTTCATTTCTCTCAACAATGAAACTCACAAAATAAGAAATACAAAATAACAGCCACAATGAAAAAGATCAGTAACAAATACCAAGACCTTGGGAGTCTAAGTGTCGTGCATGTTTGTTTCTCGTAAAACTTGTGCGAAGGAGGGCAAATTCAGCTGAATTCAAAAGAGAGCATGAATGAAACGATAAGTCCCAGTCGTCTGTTCATCTCATCAACGAAAACTTTGGCGTCGCGATAAAAACGAAAATTTTCGGGTCGGAGCAATTCCTGTATTTACCCGCTAGTCTAATAAGGGAAAGATCACCCTTTTCTATCTATGCATGTATCAATTTCGTAAAAATCCCAAAATTTTTGGCCTAAACCCCCCTATATCTCGGGAAAACCCCCAAAATCGTCGATCAACACCCAGATTCGTAATCTACGCAAAAAGTGATTTAAAACGATGTGGATTTAGAACGATTTAACCCGCGCTTTCTTAACCTGCATGACCTGCGTTTTACACAAGCCGGGCAGTAGGTGTGTCTCCTGGCAGCCTCTGATTGCTAAATATATAAGGTGTGAGAATAATGACTTTTAAACAAAAATATGAAAAAACAGCCCCACTATTTCAAAAGCTAAATATATTACCTTTAGATAAAAACATCCTATTTCTTCAGGCAAAGTTTATGTGGAAGTATGTACATAGTTATCAACCACAGGGTGTCAATGACATCCTCAACAACAATGTTAAAAATGAGAAATCTAGACCAGACAGATTATTTCTGCCTTATCGAAGAACAACTTTAGGACAACGATACATATCCTATGATGGAATGAAGGTAAAAATAAAATATCAGCATTCTTGTCAGCAAACAAAAGACATCTTTTATCAGATACTGAAACTTACAGCAAATCTTTCTCATTTCTTGGTATGTACATGAACATAAAACCTTTAAAGAAACTAATTTACAATAAATCGATCTTCAGAAAGCCACTCATACGTGATGGAATCAAAATTGCAGCACAGCAAGGAAAGGGGCATATGTATCAGAAGCAGAACCATCCCAGGTTTGGTCTGCATCGTCTTTGATGGTGAATAGTTTTTCTGTCATTGAAACACATATCTCCATTGAGCGTGCCAGACCATCAATATTAAGAACCCAGCCTGAACGGCATACGCAAATTAGCTTTCTGCTGTTATAATATGCAAGATACTGGTTAATTATCTTTGCAAGAAGAGTTTAAGGCTTCAGAGAATTCTTGAAGAATTTTGAGATATCTTGGATATTATCCATCATATTATTCACATTTTGATGTTGGCAAGATGCAGCAAGCCATAAATTAAGTCTGTGGGATGCCCCCTGGGGGGAATTTTTTGGAAAGTGCTCTAAACTGTAGCTGGATACCATAGCTTCTTTGTATTTTAGGTTTGGGCTCGATATCTTGTAACAGGGGGGTAGTGGGGGCAATGTTTCGGACATTGGTCTTATTGTAAGTACAAGTATGGAGAGCACAAAGCAAAAATTTGCACAGAGCCCCCTGGGGAGAATTTGTTGGAAAGTGCTCTAAAATGTAGCTGGATACCATAGCTTGTTTGTATTTTAGGTTTAGGCTCGATATCTTGTAACAGGGGCAATGTTTCGGACATTGGTCTTATTGCAAATACGAGTATGGAGAGTACAAAGCAAAAATTTGCACAGAGCCCCCTGGGGGGAATTTTTTGGAAAGTGCTCTAAACTGTAGCTGGATACCATAGCTTGTTTGTATTTAAGGTTTGGGCTCGATATCTTGTAACAGGGGGGTAATGGGGGCAATGTTTCGGACATTGGTCTTATTGTAAGTACAAGTATGGAGAGCACAAAGCAAAAATTTGCACAGAGCCCCCTGGGGGAATTTTTTGGAAAGTGCTCCAAACTGTAGCTGGATACCATAGCTTGTTTGTATTAGGTTTGGGCTCGATATCTTGTAACAGGGGGGGTAATGGGGGCAATGTTTCGGACATTGGTCTTATTGCAAGTACGAGTATGGAGAGTACAAAGCAAAAATTTGCACAGAGCCCCCTGGGGGGAATTTTTGGAAAGTGCTCTAAACTGTAGCTGGATACCATAGCTTGTTTGTATTTTAGGTTTGGGCTCGATATCTTATAACAGGGGGTAATGGGGGCAATGTTTCCTTCATTTGTTGAATCTGATTTTGAATCTGAATGTGATTCTGAATCTGAATCTTGTTCTGGGGACACGAAAGTCGTCTTGACAATGGGTGCCAATTTGTTTCCGTTGACTGAGATGTAATCATGTAAAATCTTGTCATAAATTTAGCAAATAGGTTTGATTTTATTAGTTTTGGCTTGAGTCACAGTTTGCATGGTCAAAAGAGCAGTCTTGTGAATATCTGAAGATTCTTCATGGGCATGAAACTTTGCATTGGCAGATGACCAAACAGATAAAGGGTGTTTCATCAAATAATGTAATTTGCTTGAATTTGTCCCACTCCTTCTACCATAGAGGACACATGGAAAACAAAAGGCTCCACCTACGACCATCTAGCCAAAACAATGCGCTCCAAGATTTCTGAGTTGTCTACATTTTCGAGTATGCATAGGGTATGGTCGAAAACGCAGACATCTAGGAAATTTCAGACATCTCAACATCTTAGACAGTGTTGATGCATGCTATAGTCTTATGGGATCTACCCAGGAGCTTGATTGATATACAGAGTGTCCCAAAAAGTGTCCTATTTTAAAATTTGAATATGTCCGAGACTAATTCATATCAAACTAGGTCTGATGCAATGAAGTTAGAGTATGCTATACAGAGATGGGCAAGATACTCTGAGAAATATCTTATTACAAGATACTGCTATTGGAAAAATTAAGTATCTTATTGTAAGATACTGTTATTCACAAATGAATGTATCTTATTACAAGATACTAGATACGTTCAAAAAAGTATCTAAGATAAAGTTTCAAGATACTAGTTACAAGATACTTTGCCAAATGGCACATGAAAAATGGCTCCTTATCTGCTTTGTAGGTGGCACATTTTTCAATTCACTTTGCACAAGTATTGAAATAATGCCTAACAGAGAGCATTTAATCTAATTGAGTGCATTTGCTTGGTCAGTCCTACTCCTAATGTATGTGAAAATTTCCTCGTGCCTCCTTGCATCCTTATTGTGCCTCCTGTGGTGTGCATTTTTGAATTTATAAGAAATATTCCATATTAGTTCACTTGCCCCTAAATTTTTTTTATGGGAACTGAATTATCTTGGCAATCAGTTGCTGGCTAACTCTTTGAGAATGAAATTGGCAGGTACAAGGAATTTGCTTACCAGTTGAGTTGCAGATTCCTTTTGGCAGAGGAAACAGAATGCCGTCTGATCCTTTCTGCGGGTATGCATAATCACAGCATGTTTGCATGTCCGGCAATGCCTGACCTGCTTTTCCCTGATTTCAGGATTGCTGGATTGTGTTACAGGGGTCATGCTGTGAATTTGTGCCCTCGTCTCTTCAATTTTTGATGATGCAACAATCTCTGCATTTGCTCAACTGAGGGAAACTTGTCACTGTCAGAATCTTCACCCTTGCCACTTTTGTTATTTTCAACATTTCCCAACTGTATGCCATTTTTTATTACTGGTTGCAACTTTTTGACTTCACCAGCTAAGTGATTCTGGCACAGTAAAAAGTATGTCACATCTTTTATGCAGCCTTTTTGGAAAGAATGTTTGCAACCACATATTATCAACCAATCAAGAGGGTCTTCTCCATGTATGCATCCCGGGAAATCACATGCATATGCAGCATTTGGTTTTCGTTGGCAATGGAATCCTAATGGAAGCATGCAAACATCAATTATTCTGTCAGCTGAGAGGCATTCAGGGACTTTTGTGTCACTGTCTGGCTTGTCAGAGATTGGTAGTTTTTTTTTGCCAGCTGGTGATGGTGGTTGGCTCTCATCATCGTCCTAAGGATGTACGCTGCCCCTCAGGCTTTTCTGGTGACATGTACTGCGCCTTGGCAAGTGTACGGAAATCTGGAAACTTTTCCCTGCTTGCAAACGCTTTGTGCTGGCTATTTTCCATCTGAATATTATTTGCATAGAATGATTTTTTACGAAGGAGGTCTTGTTCAACCAAGTAGTTGAGTGAAGCACTAAGAAGCGTGAAGACAAAAGAACGAAAACAATCAACAAAATGACAAGAATTCTGTCAAAGCTCTCTAAAATCTCTAAAATTCTCGAAAAGAGGTCTTGAAGATAAATTATAAATAAAGCATTTGGGGCCAGAACGCCCAGACTTGCTGACAAAGACATCCTCATCGCGCAGATTTACGACGAGCTGGTACTCAAGGTACGACTGGCTTACAGGTTACAGTAAGTCTGGGAAGGTTTACTGTTTTCCTTGCCTATTGTTTGGCGAGTCTCATCCAGAAAAAGCTTGGACAGCGACCGGAAACACCTTTAAGAAAAAGCAAAGAAGCATGTAAAGTGTAGCTGCTATGTTGAGAACTGTTTGAAGCTAGCATTTTTTGGTAGAGCAAACATTGCCGAACAACCACTGTGTTCAAAGGTACTTCAAAAACACTCCAGAATGAGCTTCTGGATATCATGCTGAAAATCACGAAAGCGAATATTCAACTGGAAATAACGTAATTTATATAAGTTAAACCCACCTGAACCCAGCTAAACCCAGCTGAATCCATCTGAACCCAGCTAGACCCAGCTGAATCCATCTGAACCCAGCAGAGACCAACCTGACGCAATAGAAATCCCAAGAGGTCCCCTGCCAGGTGTGATGGCCCCGTTTGGAAATATCAAGAACAATGTATCAAAAGAAGCGGGTGCTAAGCATAGTTAGCATTTATGGTGTTAATGAAAACAGCTGAATAACAATCATTCTGATCTCATTGGCTCGGACGGTTTTTTCATTTTGGCATTTTTGGTCGTTCTTACAGCAATCAATTTTTGTTACTATTTTCTCTCGGCCAGAATTCCTATTGTTCAAAATGCCTTATCAATTTGTGTGTGGCCATAACTCCACCAATCCAGGAGACATTTTAACCGGCATCCAAACTTGAATACCCAAACATCTGGAGAGTAGATTTCTTCAAAAATTCAAGAAATTTCAAGCAATTTCTTTCCTGGTTGTGTTTTATGAAAGTAGATAAACTGTCGAAAAATTTGCATGGATTTCTTTTGTCTTCCTCACTTATTCGCAGTCTCATTGGTCCGTGAAAACGAGGCTTTGGAGGTTTTGGGCATGGTCCACGAGCATGCGGCCCAAGGCGAAATCTGATTCCTATGCTCTCGTAAGATACTTGAGTGGCCCGTTTTTTTCGGTGTGATAAACAACTGATGAGACCGAGGGGCATTCACTCATTCGAAAAAGCATGCGAGATTTCTTCGGAACAAAGGGATTTTTAGGAATTTCATACGGATTTTCCTTGAAAACAAAAGGATTTTTGCCAAAGCTGTACGAGATTTTTAGAGGATGAGCCCCACTCGGATGAGACAAAACTATTCTCGAATTATCAAATTGGTTCATCATGGGTTCATTAATTCATGACTTCTTCCCTGTTTTATACCATGCATAATTTTCAAGAGAAGTCCCAATCAAAGTTCGTTGGAAAATCTTGTGTGCCTTTTCGACAACAGCCAAGAGCGGTGATATCACTCTCCTACTAAATCATCAGGCCTAACTTTTTCACCTTCATGTGTACACAATATTGTTTTCATCATCTATTTGACTAAAACGTCCCTTGAGTTTCCGTGTTTGTTACTCTGAAGGGCTATAATTACAAACAGAGCCATTAGCATTATGAACAAGTGTTAAATGCCAATTTCCTGCCTGTGGCTTCATACAAATCACAGGACCTCTTGGGATTTCTATTGCGCCAGGTTGGTCTCTGCTGGGTTCAGATGGATTCAGCTGGGTTCATCATAATGCTCTCCATGTTTCAAGAGGTCCAATACCGCTCTGCGAGGTTCATTTTTGCGTGCCGGAGGAATTGGCTCTGTATATAACACGTACTGCTTGTGATTCTCTGACAACTCAAAGATCTGGATCTCCACTCCAAGACAATTGGCGAGAGCATACACTATCAAATCGTGTGTATCTCTACTGTAGACCCTCTCATTGACATATCTCTCCAAGTCTCGCACAACATCCACATCCTGGTAATTGACATGGTCGTGATAATATTGAAGGTTGCTTAAGATCTCAAATTTCATCATCTCCAGCAAACCAGGCACGCTTGGGCAGGCAAGAACTTTTGAATGCGCCAAAGAAGCACGAACCGAATGAACAAGACAATGTCCATCTCCTGGCTGACGCAGGATAGTCTTCTCCGTAATGGGATAAACATGTCGCCGACCGTCATTCTCCATCAGTTTACTGAAAGTTGAGAAATGCAATATGTGTAATAAGTGTATTGGTAGGCATTATTTACTTTAAAATTCCCTCTGGAATAAAAAAAATATAGCTGCTAAATCCAAGTACGCGTAATGTTTTAATTGGAAACTAAGAATTTAAGCCAGTGCTGAAAGTTTTTGAGAAGCATCAGACTGTTATTAATCGCAGTACCTTATGAGTATCAAGATGAGGGAATTTTGTATTTGCCGTGCGCGAATCAGGACAGGGAGTCAAGAATATGAGAACTAGAATTACACGTTCATGCAGAGACAATTGGCGCAACCAGAAGTGTTGCTTTATGCCAGTTTCATTCAAACGTAGATAAAAGAAATCTCTAGAAAAGTTTTGTGATAAACAATATTCTTTTGTAGGTAGGTAGGTAGGTAGGTAGGTAGGTAGGTAGGTAGGTAGGTAGGTAGGTATCATATTTAACGTGGCTAGCCTGCGAAAGTCTGAGAGAGACTTATTTCCAGCAGGGGCCATGGATGTTTTACCATCAACCCGCCGCAGCTACCAGATTTCCCTCACATGGCTCTGGTCGACCCGGGCTAGAGTTACGGACAGCGACCAAACTGTCCAGCGCGGGATTCGAACCTCGGCCGTTCTGACCTTTGGTTTACGAGTCAGTGGCCTTATCCACTCGGCCACGCGCTCACAAACACAACTGTGATCAAAAACACAACTGAAACAAAAGGAGAACACAAAAAAAGTGCAATGTCCATGGGGACTTCAGGAATTGTTATGACAGGGAGCTCTCCTGCAGAGGGCAGATTGCATTCAGTGATTACCGATGCATTTTCCGTTAAATCTGAAATTATTAGGTACTTGCGGATTTTACAGGAAGCAAGCTTAGCTTTGCTTTAAACTCCCTCGAAATTTCATACTGTTACATGGTGTAGTTTTTTTTTGTAGAATCATTTTTAATTGAGGTGTTTTTGGTAGGAATCGCGGCCTTGTTGCTGTGCGTTTCCCTTGCAGTATGCAGAACAGAACAGATAAATTTTCTGCCCTTAAGAATATTTTCCGAAACAAATGAAGTATACCAGGAGATAGCATAATCACTCCTTGAATCATTCTGAAAAAATCGTACTGTTACATGGTGTAGTTTATTTTATAGAAATATTTTCAATCAGGTGTTTTTTTTGGTCGGGAGTTGTTCGTTGTTGGATCGGGTGTTTCTCCCACGGAATGCATATTAACAGATTGATAACTTGGAAATATCATAGGAAATATTATTCAAATCAAGTTTTTCGTTGAAACTGACTTCTGCTTTCCATCTCTGTTTATTTCTTAAATATGAATTGGGCGATAGACAAAAATTGTACGTGACATAATTTGGTTGATAGCCCATCACTATATTTTTGCTGCGGCACGCTTTGGTCAGCGGTATACAAAATACCCTCATCTTATGAGTATCTTAATGGTTTCATAAAAATTGTCATATTTACTTCGTGTGCCATCCTGAATGTATCGAAATAGATTTTTGTTGGAAGTTCTTTTGTATTGCTTCTTACTTCACCCTATTACTATTGCGGGGCAGGGCAAAAGTGCCCGCGGCAATTTTGATTTTGATGTAGTGTCGTCACTTCAAGGTTTTAACAGCCGATATCTTGTGACTTTCCTAAAATTTAGTAGGCTGATTAAAAATTGAAAATATTTTTCAAAATGGTAAACACTAATCAAGTGACCAACATCTTTCCAACTGATGTTTCTTAAGTTTCAGGCGATCCGAGGGTTGAGTTTCTTAAAAGCGTTTTATTATGAAAAAGTACGTATATACAGTCAAAATAAGGTACGATAAAAATGCCTAGACATAATTAGGTGTAGTGTATCGATTCTAAATTCTTCACATAGCTTTATCCTCATCCCGAAGACTAATCATGAGCTTCTTTAGCTAACTGAACTACTGGGTGAATGCGAGGGCGTTTTAACAAGCCATATTTTTAACAAGCCGCTTATCAGCTATCTTTAAGCAACTGGAAATGGCTTGAAAAACATCCGTTCGCATATCATGAAAGTGTTATATCTTAACTTCACCTGCTAGAACTTATTATAGTGAAAGCTGTGGTAACAACAACGAAACTTTTATATATTCTGCATAATTCTCCTAACTGAAAATTGAATAACTGTAGTAACTGAAAAATATCTCTTCAAATTATTGGGGAAGGGGGGTGGGCAAAGCCCCCAGCTCCGTGGTTCCGTGGTCCCTGACCTGGTATATGAATTTAATAAAGCTAGGAACATAGAATGCTTGTTTTACATTTCGCTTCAAGAGTCAGAAATCAGTCAGCTCTCAAATGGAAATCAGTCATGATGAAACGAAAGCAAAACGCGAAAGCATTCTATATTGTTGAGATTACTTACAATTTTTGCTCACAACTGTCACTTGAAGAGAATTCTTCGTCACTTGATCCTACAGCAATGGGGCAACCGTAATCACCAGCGTGTAGCCTGGATGAAGGGGAAAATGATCAGGGATTGTTTTACCTATCTGCAGTTCTTACAATCGATAATGCTTCGTAAAGTAAGCTTCAGGGGCAAAGTGAACCAACTAAGATTCTTAATAACATAGAATTGGATAAAGAAAGTATTATCTTTAATTCCTTCGCATAATAAAGAAAGTTATAATTTGCAAGGTCAGATTTATTTCTGATTATTAGGAACCAATACTTGTGGAACAGCGAGGATTACATTTCTTGTTAAAAAATCATGGCGCATCGCGGACACCTTGATTTTGAATGAAATACTTATTCGATACTAGTACTTTAATTTCTATTCGAGGCTACTTCATTAACTGTGAGTGTAGCGAGCTACCTCTTCGGAGGAGCGATCGCTATGCTCGTAGTTAAGGCAGTAGCCTCGAATAGAAATTAAGGTAGTAGTATCGAATGAATATTTCATTCAAAATAAAGGTGTCCGCAATGCTGCATGCAAAAACATGGCATAGTACAAATAAATATTCCTCAAAATATTTTATTGCGCACAACGTAAATCGTTCCGTGACAACGATAACTCACCTAACAAAAATTAAGAATTCTTTTCAAAAATCTCAGTTCTCAAAGAGTTTGAATTTTATCAAGTCACATGGCTAAAGATGTTCTAACACAAGTTGATGGAACAAGCTAAATATCGTCATAGTCATGGTTTGACCTCCTAAAGTAGTTTCAACATGATGGTAGAAGGTACTTACTTCTCAAATGAAATCTTAGAGTGAGCCATTCTTCTGTAAGATGGGGAAAATCACTTGAAGATGTTGCCTGTTTTCTTGCCTTGTCTTGCCACAACGTGCAAAAGATGAATCTGGTAGTTCAGACGCTTAACAGGCAATCAACACTGGTTTATATACTGTAGTAGCAGCAAAAAATATCGCAGCACACGATTGTACGGAATTGTTTGACGCAGGCATGACTAACTTTATCTTGGTAACGAGAACTTTAGTCTCCACGCCTTTTTGCTATAACTGCACTTTCTTTGCACTGTCTAGAATGGGCGGTACTAAGCAGCCTTGCAGAAATTGCATTTCTTAAATTTTTGCCGCCCTTTGTCATTTTTCTATCTGAAAGATGCTTGGTCTCCACACAATTACCTTTAGCCTAACCCCTTGTGCCCTGTTATGGGTGAAACATCATGTCATTCATTGCTTTTCATTTTTAATAAGCGCTCATCTTCAACCTTAGTAAACGCCAGGGGCTATTTTGGTAGAAATGTAAAACAATATTGCCAACTAAGAAAGACAGGAATATGTAGAATGTCAACGCATCCATAACTTGACTTAGATAATAACACTTTGGCACCTTCATAGCGCTTCTTTCTCTGAATATAATTGGAATATGTATCAATTTAGACGGCATGAGCAGCATGTGAAGGAGCCAATTCATTACCGCTTGTAAGAAACTGTTGATGTGATACTGCAGTAGCCCTGCCAAAAAATTTAGGCAATTAGCTACCAGATGTAATTGCAAAGTTAAGAACGTTGCATTACCCAGTCAATTTTTATTTATGCGTTGCACAATTATTTGCGAACACATTAAGGTTATTACCAACGCGATGATTCTAGAAAATTTGAGTCTTGCTTATGGTGACAATGGTGTGTCTTTCTCGTAATTTTACGCTAAATCATTCAAATTGAAAAACAATTGTACTGAGACAAGAACATGTTATTATAAGATGTGGGTGCAACATACTAAATCATGCTACGCAAACCCAGAACAGAGTTCCTTAAAGGATAATATTAGGAAGAAGGAGACATGAAATCACGAAGGAGACACCACTCAATACATGCCAGTAACACAATACAAGAAACGAGAAAGAATCGTTGACCTTGCCTTCTTTGAATAAAGCAGAAATCCTAAGTAATGAGAGACACAGCGCGATGCAAAATTGAAGCCTGGGGTCTGCAGCACGTTCTAATGGTTCAATGGTCCAGAGGGTCCGTTAGATAGAACATGCCATTTAAGTTCGAAATGCTAAATAGACATAAGCGTACGGGAAGAAAAAACCTAGGGGGGCTGCCCAACACAAAATCCATTGTTTAGCATAATTTTTGCCCGACTGAGGGCATTTTTTTTGCCCGATTGGCGAACTGGCAGTGGTTATTGCTAATTATGTGTGTCAAAGAAGGCACGTTATTGGAGAAATCTAATTAGGTCCTAGCCTTGTAATATTCCGATGGCTTCTGTGTGACACATGCAGAGGAATGTTGGTGACAACAATACTTTGACAGAAATAGTTTTTTACGAGAATGTGACTCAGTTTGGAAAAACGTTATCCCAACCTTTATCAAAGATTGCTATGCGAATACGTATTTGCAAATAATGGACTGTCTGTCTCCAGGTGAAAAGAAAAATACCAGTTCTTCCCCTTCGCAACTTTTGCATTGCAAAATGTGCTACGTGCGTAGCCACCCCTAGCAACATGTCTTTATTTATTTTATTGTAGTTCATCATCAAAGGGACATACCGCCTTAAAGCCGCAGTTTCAGCGATAAATTTACGATCAAATTAAAAATAAAGATTATGAAGAAGTTTCCTTTTGAGTGTCAGATAACTGGTCTTTCAAAAGATAAATAAAATTATTTTCGCTTTCGCCAAAACGTTTTCTGTGAACATGCCCTTCACTTTTCATTCCAAGGCGTCTTTCATCTCTTCGTGTCCAATCCAAGATCTTCTTCGCCTTGTTTCCATATGTAAGAAGCTGGAAAGTTGGCCCCAAACTTAGACTTGCTCCAAGTCTATTCAGTGGACCATCAGCAATAAAAGAATATAATTTCTTCTGCGGGGGCGTAAGCTACTAAGGTGACGCTGCGAAGGAGAAGTGAGAACGAAACTGAATTCAGTTCTCAGTATTCAGTTTCGTTCTCACTTCTCCTTCGCAGCGTCACCTTAGTAGCTTACGCCCCCGCAGAAGAAATTATATTCTTTTATTGCTGATGGTCCACTGAATAGACTTGGAGCAAGTCTACCCCAAACTTGGCCTGGTACTGAAGTTTCTTGAAAGCCTCATTATTTGAGTTCCCAAACTTGTGATACCTTAGCAGCAAAACTACCTGGCAACCATAACATTCTCGCCATTGCCTTCAATCGGCTAGGTGTGATACTGGCTGCAAGCAAGAAATTTGAAGTAGCAATCCTAAATTTTGAAAGAGCGCTAGACATCATCAAGAAAACAGGTGGTCAAAAAAGCATACAAAATGTGCTGACACGTTTTAACAAATTTTTAGCTAAGTGTGTAAGAGCCAATGAAATTGAACAAACACAACTGAAGAAACACATAGAAACAATTCACAGTTTGCCAGTTATGTAAATCCGCATCAACACCAAGACCGAACTGTGAACGACGACTTTATTCTGCAGGCCAGCAGGTCAAGTAATCTGCGGGTCAAACACAAAAGCAAACATGCGAGTCACCACCAGGCACAGTGATCCAGATTACCGAAATTAGGGAATAAATAGGGAAAAATGAAACTTGTAAAATTTACAATTTTGCTAGCTATTATCAAAAAGCATACCCTGGCATACATAGTGAAATAAATTTCAGCAAAATCGGACTTCTGACTGCAGAGAAATGGCATTTTGAAGTTGGAAGAAATTGATTAGGTCAAAGGTCAGTGCAATTTCCCGTCAAAATTCACATTGTTGGCAGAATTTCGATAACTTGCAAACAGAGTTTTTTCCACTTCCTGAACTCCGATTGCAGCTATTTTTGTTTTATTTTGTAGGTTGTTGCCTACATTTAACTACTATCTATTCATTCATACAATCTGATGAAGGATAATTCGTTTCTTGCATGTCCTTCAAACTGTGCTTTTTGGTACTACATCTCCGAAAAACTGAAGAATTCTGACTTTAAGGCTAAAAACAAAAATTAGGCGGAAAAAGGTGGAAATGGCACCTATCCCTTGTGGAAGTGCTATTTCCAATGGACCTTTATGCCAAAGGATTCGTACAAATTCGTACAGATAAGAGAGCTATGCTATTTTGAAAAAGATTACCCCGGCTACTTGATTTTAGTGAAAAATCGCCTTTTTTCATAATTTTGTATTTCTTTCCTAATAATTCCATCCTAAATGTTTTTACACCACCGTTACTACCTCAAACCAATCAAATTCATCTTTCTCCATTATTCTAATGAGCTCTAATTTATCATAAAACTATAATTTGAGTCCAATTTCCTCAATAAATCGTCAAGTATTTTCGCACATAGATTGTACGATTGTCTTTTCCTCCATCAGTAGACACACTCAATTCTTTTTTGGCGATTTCGCTTCACAAGAATGCTCCTGGCTTAGAGATGACTGGTGAAGATGTTAAAAGCATGCGCACAAAATATCATATCATACAAAATATCATACAATTTCATATCTATCAGTTTTGATGTTCATCTCGTTTCTTCCATAATCTGCATAAGAAGAGCATATCTCGCTTTTCTTCATCTTCTCGGTGTTTTGCTATGCGTTCTCATCAGAGTGGAAAGTCCCTTTGCTGCTGTTATAGCGCTTTTCTCTCATTTCCTTATAATGTAGATGTTGTCTGCAGTAGATTTGCGATGGCACATCAATTCTGCAACATCACCTGCAATAGCATCTTGCTTTTCTCTTGTTACCGTTGCTGCTGTACGTCAAAATTTTGTAGCATTTACACGAAATAGGACGATTCCTGCCTTTTCCCAAATATAATTTATCCCTGCGCTGACCGAGCTCGATGACAATGACGCACCATTTGAGGAAACAAAAAACGCATCTTGATTTGGCTCGTAACACACCATCTGTGGCCTTACATGCCTTGCATATATCTCCAACCATGCATGCTCATTTTCCGGCAGGACTACTGAAGGATATCAATGCTTCTCAGAATGTAAAATATTCTTGATTCTCTGAAGATGTCTGCATTTTTTAAATTTTTGATAGAAACAACATTAAAGACCCTGTGCTAACCAGCAGTCTTTGCAGGCATTATTTGCAAGATAGATAAACAACCTTGTGCAAGATGACACGTGCAAGGTATGCAAGTTGGAATGGCTCCTTTGAAATTGGAGAAAGGGAAATATCAAATTTTGGACTCTACAGCATTGTCTATGTAACAGCGCCATTCAGTTGGAAACTTTATCAGAGATTTGTTTTGTTATCAGGAAGAACAGCATTTAATTGTGCATGCAACTGACAGGAAACTCGGCATTGAAAATATTCAATATGTGGAATTGGCATTCTTTAATTAGCTCACAAGCTGACCAGACTTGCTTTTGTTCTTTTGGGGACAAGGAATTTTTGCAATGATCTGTGGGATTTTAAGGGTCTCTGAAAATGCATTGTAGGATAGCTGATGACCACAAAGACCCATGGTTAGCACAGGGTCTTTAAGTTATATTGATATAAACAAACACAAAAGCATGGATGCAGTATGGATTCTTTCCTGGACAGTAAAATAACTTTAAATAAATCCAACACTTCCAATGCATCCAACACATTCAACGCATCAAACACTTTCAACGCATCCAGCACATCTAACCCTTCCAAACCAAATGTTAGGCCATTCATAACCCAAGCCGCATCTTCATGCAGAGATAAACTCAGAAAATCACGCCAAGAGTAAATGTTAAGCGGAGTAATGACAGCAGGTAAAGCTAAAATGATAGATTTCGAAAGTGTCTCAGCACCGAGTCATTGTAACTTGTACTTCTTATTAGAATCATCTGGCGGAGGGCTTCCGTGTCTCTTAATCCCTTCCCCGCGGGTCTGGCTTTTAGACTCGCAGGACAGGCGGGGGTGATTCCCCTCACATCTTGAGCAAACATGCCTATATTTGCATCTGGGGAAGCTACAACTGCCATTATTCCAATTATAGCACACTTAATCCTTCCTAGTGGTGCTAGCAGCTTGGTCTTGATTTTGGGGCTTTGTGGCTGAATTATGGGCACCCCATGTGAGAACAGTGGATAGATACAACGTGGGATCCATCACTGACCAAGAAAGATTAAGATTATCGGCAGCTTGTTTCCGGAAAGCTTTGTCATACTCCATCCAGCCTTTACCCGGGATGCCACGGTGCGCTTTTGCCACGATCAAAAAATAAGAAATCAATGGGGCACGTTTTTCAGGGGCTGTTTTTGCGACCAATGCAGCGTAAACTGCCCATGCCTCCGCCCAGTCCACAAAGGACTCAACTGGTTGAAGGTCAGTGCGGAGGAGCCGTGCTAATTGGATACTTGTGGGCTCAACTGTTGGTAGACTGTTCAAGTTGCATAAACGTAACAGAGCAAAATCCACATATTTATTCTTTTGGATCATGTTAGCAATATATCCTGGTACTGGGGGAGACCGCCCATTACTGAAATCGCTGGAGCAGAAAATTGGCCTAACAACTGTTGAGGGTTGAACACCAATGTTTCATTATTCACAGAAGCAAACCCTTGTAAAGGTAAAGTTATTGTTGGTAAACCTTGAGCTTGAGTACCTTGACTTGTTGAAATGGGTATGAAATTTGGGACCTCAGAGGATGGACCCTGACCCCCTTGCAGCGGGATGCTAGGCCTACCTTCCTGGGACATATTCCCTTGACTTGTCGATGGAGATGGTGCAATTTCTCTCTGTGCCGTCGCCATAAAACGCTGCAGGGTAGTTTCGATATTCGATAGAGTAGATTCAACATTTGTCATCCTCGCACCAAGGTCTCCGCCAGCGGCGGCGCCATCATTTGAATCGCCCATATTGACTAATATGACTCAATTTTAGCAGCAAAGGACTTAAGCTTCAAGGCGTTACCACACAGTAAAATAAAACGGTCTCACCGGGTCATTCTTCATCCGCACTTATACAGGGTGTCCCAAAAAAATTGTGCCCCGTTTGTCTGAAGATTGCGACAAAACGACAAAAGATTCTCGCCAAACTTTTGAATGGTGGTGGTCTTCAGGTGTCCAATTAAAGTTTGCCACCATCCCCATGAAAATCCGTTGAAAAATGATGGAGCTATGACGTTCAGAAGACCAAATTTGCCCGATCACTGAAAGGTCTTACTATTTTGCAGCGATTAATAGCTTCATGGATTGAAAATGAAACAGCAGCCTCCAATGTCATAGTTCTCGTGAAAATTCCGATAATCCTCGGAGAGTTCCACTATTTCTGACCCCACAGAAATTATTTCTTACCTCACGTGAAGATACTTATCACTGCAAAATAGCAAGACAAAATGGGCGACCGCTGGTTTCAGTCATCAGGCAAATTTGGTCTTCTAGAGGTCATAGCTCCATCATTTTTCAACGGATTTTTACGGGGATGGTGGCAAACTTTAATTTAAAATCTGAGGAGCACCATCATGCAAAAGTTTGGCGAGAATCTTTTGCCGTTTTGTCGCAATCTTCAGACAAACGGGGCACAATTTTTTTGGGACACCCTGTAGTATCCATTTTATTTTATTACATATGTACTTGAAAGGACACATTTGTTTAAACGTTTCGGCATAAGCCTTCATCAGCAATAACTGTTCTCATAATCAGAAGGACCATACATATCAATTAGAGGAATCCAGAATAACTGTATTATACTACATTATATTATTATATTATAACTACAGTACAGTCCATTCGTAACTTAACATCATTTTTGCACTTAAGAAGCCGCGCGATGTCGCACAACGTCGTACGATCTCGTGCCAAGTTGCAAGACTCCACACAAAGCAAGAGAACCTGCTTTCGTACAAAATTGTGGGACGAAAGGGTGATAGCTACACTCAAACTGGGCCTTTCTTTCATACAAAATCATAGAGCAAAGGCGTGATAGGGCGTGATAGCGAAACTTAACTGGGAAGTTAGCATTTTTTTTAAACATAAACGGGAAGTTTCTTTGAACAGCATTTTTAGAAGCCAAAGAAAGATTGGTTATTTAATCCATGCTACGTTTGACATTATCTTGGGGGGCAGTCATGGACAAACTGAGCTTTTATGCAAGAACGCTGCTCATGGACCTTATGGAACGAAAGCCATTCGGATCGTAGACCTTAAATAGCAGTTAGAGGCAGAGGATCGAGTTAATGTTAGGGACAGTGCAAAATTTATTTTACTACATGGCCGGTGCAAAATGCAACGGGGCCACTACTTTTTTGACACTTCAAAGAACAGGGTTCACAATTTTTATTGCAAAAATATATGGTGCCACTGACGGGGCGAAGACTTTTTTAGAAGCTCCAGATGAAATCTGGAAAATCTTCATTTTGGAACAAAACTGCAACTCATCCAATATCAAAAGTTCTTAAAAGTAAAAAACGATTAATATTATGGTAATGGTATTGTTTCAAAATTTGAATTTTTCAAGAACAGGTTCAAGGTTTCTCAATCAAACAACATATTCTAGAGTTGTATTTGAAATCTTCAAATCAATCTCTTTCAGTGGCAAAGACCTGTCACCGCTTGTTGCTCTGTGAACGCAGCAGCGTCTCTTTCCTGCTCATTGGCACAACCAACGGAAAGGAATCTGTTGACAACAGAACCAGCATCCTCTCTAAAAAATTGGCGTTATTTAAGAAAACCCCGGTGCCTCCATCCCTGTTATACCTGTTGTACCTCATGCTTGTCCATATAATTTACTTCATACCCCCTATCTCTGACATAACTTTTCAAATTACCTCCCTTCTCTGACTCTCTGAGAAAATATCACCCCCTTTTCCATTCATTCACTGACATCCTTGAAATAGTGATTTTGTAATACATTCCAAATTCAACACTGATGCTGAGTACCCTGACATCAATCAGTGCATAAGATGAGGGAATATGAATAATTGAATGAGAACTGAATATCATTATACATTAGTTTCAAAGTACAATACATTAAATACATTGCACATAAACAAACAATAGTAAAACAAAAAATAATTCATTATAAAACTAGCAATTTTAAAAGATGAACTCCTACTGTCATTATGAGGATTAAATTTTCATTTTCAACTTTTTAAGTTTTCTTTCTAGGGTTGAAAATAGGGCAATAAGTCAGACACAAAGAACACCAACTCACCAGGAAGACCTGAGGTAAGGAATTCACAGGAGAGTGCATACTGTACAGGTGCATGCATAAACTGTACACATATTTTTTTGAATAAGAAACTGCTTATAATAAACTCAACTCTCAGATCGCCAAAAGTTAGAAAACCCCCAGTAACCGACAAGACAACTTAAGAAACTTATTCATTTTGATAAAGGAAATCCTTCACATATTTTTACTTTATTTTCACTTGTTTCCTGTATCATATATTACTCATGAGGTACCTGCGTAATGTCTAAAGATTGGAAAGGCTTTAAAAACCTTGTTATGAAATGTTCGTGAGAGAATAGGTAGTGAACATCAAGATTGTTGGGAACCTTTAAAGAACTTGTAAGAAACTCTGAGTGCTGAAAATCTGATACTTTCAAGAAACTTGCATTACTGGTGCAAGTTTTAGTTTCCCCCTCACAATTGGTCACTCAATGCATTTGTTTTTAAGAAATATTTTCTTGTGAACCTTGTATATACCCCCCCCCCAGCATTTTAACCTGGCCAAAGTTACAAGTAAACATGGAATTGTCAATGGAGAATCAAATAGTTAGGAAAACATTTTTCTAACTCACCCAGTATTAGTTTGCGGTCCATTTATTTAGCATACAACTTCATTTAAATTTTTTAATCATTCAAGTTTGTTTTCAGGATGGAACACCAAACCAGAATAACCCCATTGTCAAGATCAGTTGCTTTGGAGCAAGGAAATAACAGGTGATCATGCACATAAACTTTATGTCTCGTTCAATTCCTGCCCTGACCATCCCCCCTGGGCATTTGACCATGCATTTTCCCTGACCCCCAGGCATTTGAGTGGCATTTGATAAGAGCAGGAGCTTTTTCAGTATACAATAACTGGAAATATGGCATTTTCTCAGTGCCGGGCCCCCGGGCATCCGCCACATAATATCTCCCAGCCCCAGGGGATTTTGCAGGAAATTTTTGTTGACCCCCAGGCTGCCCGGGGGGGGATGGTCAGGGAAGGAATTGAATGAGACATATGATATATAAACATATACTACATGTAATAAATGGTACCTTACTCCAAGTATGGTACCTACTCCAAGTACCTTTTGAGCAATATAAGTGAACAAGTGAAAATAGTCTTAAGTTATATGTTCCCATATATGATCTTATGTTATTCATATGATCTGCGATTTAAATTTCTTATAAGCAGTTTCTTGGAAGAAAATACATTTGCACATTATAACATCACAAGAATTATTCACATTCTGCTAGAAATCCTTTAGTCAGAGGAAAGACTGTACATTTATTTGAATGAGGAATTCTTTAGAAACTAAAAATAGTTTCAAGAATTCTTAAGAATTTTTTAGACTTCTGGCAGAAAAAGCATGCTAATGTGTGCAAGGCCTGTACTGCAAGTGGGAGGGACATTCTATTTGCAAAAGTGCTGTAGTATTTCAGATATAGAAGATGCAGGCAAGGTTTTTTGTCTGAAGTTTGATTATCTGGAATTTGTTGAAGTTAACAAAATCATTTTGATCAATTTTTTATAGGATGGAGAACATTGAGGTTATTGAAAGCAGATCATCAACTCCTCAGGAAGAATCAAGGTATATTGATGAAATACTCTTAGGAATGTTATTTAATTCTTATGACCCTTATAAACTTGATATTTGTACATTTACCATTTGATTGTTGTTCAGTTTATGTGAATCATATACTTTCACAACATGTAAATAGTTGTAGATAGATAATGGGTGTCCCAAAATATTTCCTGATTTGAGCTGTTACTGGACTACAAGTGCATGTTACAGTAGTTTATAGAAATGCAAACTGGAATCTAATCAAACAATGCCCAACTTAGATAATTTATTTCATTTCTATATCTGTGTATATATTTTCCTGAAAGATTTGTGGACGATCTGAAAACAATTTTTATCAAGAGATCAAGATGCAGCTCAAAATGGAACTTGGACTAAAATTAGGCTCAGAAAGATAACATGTCTCTGTTTTGCCTGTTTGCTTCATATTTGAAGAACAAATACAGTATATGCTCCCCAAAACAAGACCCAGTGCTCTGCACTTTGCACTTAGGAATTTTGAATACCTATCTATTTAGCTGAAAAGCTTTGTATGTTCTTCACACTGTCATAATTCAAATAATGTTTGAATAAATATTAACTTTTGATGGCTGCATCAACTATCACTTCGTTTCCCCCTTAAGCCAACATGGTCAGTCATCAGGCAGTTATGCACTCAAAACAACTCTCAGGTATGATCAGTTTCTGTATCACATTTGGTTATCATAATTAAGGCTGTTGTGGCACAATGGTGTAAGCCTCTGAATTCATAGCCAGAAAAGTTGTATGGACAGGGTTTGAGCCCAATTCAAGCCCCAACACTACTTACGCTTTATACAAGAGGTTGTAGACTCAAATTTGGTCTCGTATGCTTCAGCGATCCCAGTGCTTGATGAAAAAACTGTAACTTTACCTCAAACACTAAATTAATCGATGTTGACAGGGTTTGCATGTATCAGCACTGAAACTTTATGATTTACTCAAAAGAAGGTGATCGTCAATCATCACATCTTAATTTATGACATTTCTGAAAGACATCTTTGCTATGATTGTTGGTTTCCTCTGATGAAGAAAGTGATGCTGCTGCGTCACCAAAGCGTCTACCAAAACAGATAAAGAAACGTGATAAAACTCCAGAGGATGGAGCCAAATTATTTGAAAGAAAACTGTTGGTTTCCTCTGATGAAGAAAGTGATGCTGCTGCGTCACCAAAGCGTCTACCAAAACAGATAAAGAAACGTGATAAAACTCCAGAGGATGGAGCCGAATTAATATATACGTAGTCTAAATAAACATTCAGCAGAACTTATAAATTTATTGAGTGAAATTAAAATATCTTTCGACTGCATTTGTCTCAGTGAGATAAATAAAACTAACATCAGCATGTTCAAAACTCTTTTAGACGATTATGTCTTCCACCCTATAATTCCTGAACATGGTAATGTAGGCGGTGTTGGTATCTACGTAAAACAGCACATCAAACTAAGTATACTAAATAAACTAAATCTAACATGTAAAAACCCGTGCGAAAATATATGGGTTAACCTAAATAAAAATAGAAAAGATTCAATCGTAGGTATCATCTACAGACACCCAAGTGGGGACATAGCAGATTTCAACCATCAATTAGAAAGAACAATTCAGGAAATCCACAAACTAAAAACCGATAGATGTATAATTATCGGTGATATAAATATAGACCTAATCAAATACAATCAACCTGGTAAAGCAAGAACAAAAGATTACCTAGATATGATGCTTTCCCATGGATACCTACCGCGCATTACATTACCCTCAAGAATAACGGATCACTCAGCTACTTTGATTGACCATATCTTTGTTAAAGAAAGAAATCCAGCTGAGACGTCAGACTCAGGTAATATTTTCACCGATATCTCAGACCATTTTGCAAATTTTTACCTGGTTCAAAATGCAAATCCTCCGGGTCGTCAACAAAGACAAAAAGTTCGAATATTTGGTAACAAAAATCTTGCAAACTTTGTTGAAACTTTGCAACACACTCACTGGGAACCATTATATTCACAAGCTGACCCCAATGCCTGTGCAAATTTCTTCAATAATGTAATTAGCCATGCTTACAAAAAATCCTTCCCTTTGAAATCTATTTCCAGTAAGAGAATTAAGGACAAACCTTGGATCTCTACATCACTGAAAACAAGTATTACGAAAAAGAACCGTCTTTTTTATATATACACACGAAACCGTACCATTGACAACAAAAAAAGATATTCGCAATATCGCAACATTTTGATTTCTTGCATCAGACACTCCAAAAAGATGTACTTTCAAGAATTGTTTGATAAGAAATCTACAAGAATTACAAAAATGTGGGCCGTTCTTGGTAAAATGCTAAACCCAAACAAGAAATCCCAATGCTCTTCTATTAAAGAAATAATTTCTGATGGAATTTCGTAAAAAGATGATTCAAAAATAGCAAATGCATTAAACTCCCATTTCTGTAACATTGGAAGTAAAATTTCTTCAAAAGTACAAAACACAAAGTTTCACTTTTCCTCCTTTCTTAAAGCACCACGAGACAAAAGCTTCTTTTTAGAAATGACAAATATAAACGAAGTAATCAGTGAGATAAATAAATTGAAGACAAAAAAAGCTGCTGGCCATGATGGTGTAAAACCTGTGATAATAAAAAAATCTTGCCTTGTCTTGGCCAAACCCTTGACACACATTTACAATGCCTCTTTTGAGACTGGAATAATGCCAGACATTTGGAAAATCGCAAAGGTAATCCCAATTTTCAAAAAGGGTGAAAGACATAACCCAAATAACTACAGGCCCATTTCCTTGCTATCATGTTTTGAAAAAATATTAGAACGCCTATTAGCAAAACGCATGATTTCATTCTTAAAGAAAAACAAAATCCTCTATGAACTACAGTTTGGCTTCAGAGAGCATCATTCAACCGTTCATGCCCTTTTGGAACTCCTTGACAACATATATCAAAATCTGGATGATAACAACTCTTGCATCGGTGTCTTCCTGGATCTCTCAAAAGCTTTCGATACCATAGATCATGATATACTTCTTAAAAAACTATTTCATTATGGCTTCAGAGGGAAAATTCACGATTGGTTTGTCAGCTATCTCCAGAACAGGAAACAATATACTTGTGTGAACGGAACAAAGTCTACCCATCAGCAAATCCATAAAGGGGTGCCTCAAGGATCAGTATTAGGGCCCATACTTTTCACTTTATATGTTAATGATATGCCAAATGCAACTTCTGCCAAACCAAGACTATTTGCCGATGACACTTGCATCTTTACTTTTCATGTAAATATTGCAAAATTATCCTCATCAACAAATCAAGAACTTAAGATGCTCAATGGATGGCTAAAAGCAAACAAACTATTAGTAAATACTGACAAAACAAATTTTTCCATTTTCTTACCTTCCAAAAACAGTCCAACATCAACTAGCACCATATCAATGGGGGATGAACTTAGTAGAGCCGAGGAGATTAAATACCTTGGCGTTAGGATAGACGAAAAGCTATCTTGGAGTTCACATATCAATAAGGTCAAAAGTGAAACAATTAAATTTTCTTCTATATTTGCTAAAATTAGACATTCTATACCTAAACAATGCATTCTATACCTAAACCTTTGCATCTTCTACCATAAAACACATCACTATCCATTAATTTTGAAACAAATTTGAGTGATTAAAATGTATACTTTTGACAAATACAAAACATTTTCTATATGACAACCTGACTGCTTTCATTCAGTTTAGAATCTTACTGTATTTTATAGGTGTTGCTTGAAAACACACAGATTTAGGCAATACCTTCTGATTGCTGACAGATAACAGTTTCCAAACTGCTGACACAATTTTACATTAGGATGCATATATTGATGCTGTACAGTTGTAAAATATCTTCAAAATTCGTCTTACGATGCAAAATGTGTTGACCTAAAGCAAAACTAAAAATGATACATTTTACCCTGAATTTTGATGTGTAGTCAGGCCATAGCATAAATACATCTTAAAACTGAAAACTGTTGTTATCTGAAAACTAAAGATGAGAAAATATTTCATATTTAAATTGACAAATACTGTATGATGCCTGTTTGTGAAAACTGTCAAATAAAATGCACCCTAGAATTAACTGCTACTGAGCGAAACTTCAATACATTTAACAGTCTGGTTTTGAAATCAAAGTCTTGAAGGAGAAAGGTGCAGCCAGAGTCATCTAGAGTTACAAGGGATTTAGCCCTGAGTATCTCTATCATATATATTTTCTCAAGACCAACACTTTCCTGCAAAGAAAATAGAGTAGATTTCAAAGCTTTAACAAACAAACTGCATCTAAGTTGTGCACATTCCTTAATATCTTTAGAATTTATTGGATCTATATCTATGATGTTATGACGTTATGATTTATGATCATAGAGCATACAATAGAAACCTTGCATTCAGAAACACAACACAAATTCTTCATAATTCTTTGGCAGGAAAATTGTGCTAATGTGTACAAGGCCTGTATTGTCACTGTATGAGAACTGCAAATAGTAATAATAATGGCAATACAAACATCCCACCCTTGTCAGTTGATCACTCTGACATGCCGTCAGAGAGAATACTGCAGAGAGAAACTGTTTTTCCAAAATCAAACACAGTATATCTCAGGATGGAAAAACTCTGTTCATCAAATGTTAGTGATATAAAAAAGTTGTTGGATTTGACTTCAAATGATTATGGTCTAAATGAGCTATGTTACATTCCCAGTATTGCTACTTCACCTTTCTTGCTTGCATCTAATCAACTTAACCAAGAAACAATTTTAGCTAATGAACAGAATGAAATTTCATTATCTCCAGTTTATTTCATACCATGGGGTTTCGTTGATAATCCAATGATAAAAAGTAATCCAGTCAAAATTTCTGACAATGTAAAGGGTTTGAAAAAGATTATCACAATTATCGTTGAGAAACTGAAAGATAGCAAAGATGGCGTTTTATTGCAACAAGCTTGATTGAATCTATCCTAGAGCATGCTAACAAACAACCCTCAGTTTATTCATAATCAGACAATATAATTGTCTCCATTGTCTATGCAGAATTGCTAAGAAAACAGGGCTTTGCAGCCATGTTAAGGGAACATTTGATATATGCTTACTGTAAGATTGTCAAGCTTCAAGGAATTAAATCATCTATTTTTGCCAAGTTCAACTCTGTCTCCCGAAGGCAGCTTTGTAATTCTTTATTGATCAATGCAGCAAACTGTAGTATTCAGTTAGGCTCAGCTCAGCTCAGCACTGTATTGACATACTGGATACTTTAGCACTTCAAGAGGGTGACATAATCAACATACATCACTTTATCTGTGCAAATAGCCTCACAAGCAGTGCTTTTGCTTGCCAGGGTAACTTTACTGCAGCTCTAGAGAAAGCAGAACTATGCTGTGATACCTTAGCAGCAAAACTACCTGGCAACCATAACATTCTCGCCATTGCCTTCAATCGGCTAGGTGTGATACTGGCTGCAAGCAAGAAATTTGAAGTAGCAATCCTAAATTTTGAAAGAGCGCTAGACATCATCAAGAAAACAGGTGGTCAAAAAAGCATACAAAATGTGCTGACACGTATTAACAAATTTTTAGCTAAGTGTGTAAGAGCCAATGAAATTGAACAAACACAACTGAAGAAACACATAGAAACAATTCACAGTTTGCCAGTTATGTAAATCCGCATCAACACCAAGACCGGACTGTGAACGACGACTTTATTCTGCAGGCCAGCAGGTCAAGTAATCTGCGGGTCAAACACAAAAGCAAACATGCGAGTCACCACCAGGCACAGTGATCCAGATTACCGAAATTAGGGAATAAATAGGGAAAAATGAAACTTGTAAAATTTACAATTTTGCTAGCTATTATCAAAAAGCATACCCTGGCATACATAGTGAAATAAATTTCAGCAAAATCGGACTTCTGACTGCAGAGAAATGGCATTTTGAAGTTGGAAGAAATTGATTAGGTCAAAGGTCAGTGCAATTTCCCGTCAAAATTCACATTGTTGGCAGAATTTCGATAACTTGCAAACAGAGTTTTTTCCACTTCCTGAACTCCGATTGCAGCTATTTTTGTTTTATTTTGTAGGTTGTTGCCTACATTTAACTACTATCTATTCATTCATACAATCTGATGAAGGATAATTCGTTTCTTGCATGTCCTTCAAACTGTGCTTTTTGGTACTACATCTCCGAAAAACTGAAGAATTCTGACTTTAAGGCTAAAAACAAAAATTAGGCGGAAAAAGGCGGAAATGGCACCTATCCCTTGTGGAAGTGCTATTTCCAATGGACCTTTATGCCAAAGGATTCGTACAAATTCGTACAGATAAGAGAGCTATGCTATTTTGAAAAAGATTACCCCGGCTACTTGATTTTAGTGAAAAATCGCCTTTTTTCATAATTTTGTATTTCTTTCCTAATAATTCCATCCTAAATGTTTTTACACCACCGTTACTACCTCAAACCAATCAAATTCATCTTTCTCCATTATTCTAATGAGCTCTAATTTATCATAAAACTATAATTTGAGTCCAATTTCCTCAATAAATCGTCAAGTATTTTCGCACATAGATTGTACGATTGTCTTTTCCTCCATCAGTAGACACACTCAATTCTTTTTTGGCGATTTCGCTTCACAAGAATGCTCCTGGCTTAGAGATGACTGGTGAAGATGTTAAAAGCATGCGCACAAAATATCATATCATACAAAATATCATACAATTTCATATCTATCAGTTTTGATGTTCATCTCGTTTCTTCCATAATCTGCATAAGAAGAGCATATCTCGCTTTTCTTCATCTTCTCGGTGTTTTGCTATGCGTTCTCATCAGAGTGGAAAGTCCCTTTGCTGCTGTTATAGCGCTTTTCTCTCATTTCCTTATAATGTAGATGTTGTCTGCAGTAGATTTGCGATGGCACATCAATTCTGCAACATCACCTGCAATAGCATCTTGCTTTTCTCTTGTTACCGTTGCTGCTGTATGTCAAAATTTTGTAGCATTTACACGAAATGGGACGATTCCTGCCTTTTCCCAAATATAATTTATCCCTGCGCTGACCGAGCTCGATGACAATGACGCACCATTTGAGGAAACAAAAAACGCATCTTGATTTGGCTCGTAACACACCATCTGTGGCCTTACATGCCTTGCATATATCTCCAACCATGCATGCTCATTTTCCGGCAGGACTACTGAAGGATATCAATGCTTCTCAGAATGTAAAATATTCTTGATTCTCTGAAGATGTCTGCATTTTTTAAATTTTTGATAGAAACAACATTAAAGACCCTGTGCTAACCAGCAGTCTTTGCAGGCATTATTTGCAAGATAGATAAACAACCTTGTGCAAGATGACACGTGCAAGGTATGCAAGTTGGAATGGCTCCTTTGAAATTGGAGAAAGGGAAATATCAAATTTTGGACTCTACAGCATTGTCTATGTAACAGCGCCATTCAGTTGGAAACTTTATCAGAGATTTGTTTTGTTATCAGGAAGAACAGCATTTAATTGTGCATACAACTGACAGGAAACTCGGCATTGAAAAAATTTAATATGTGGAATTGGCATTCTTTAATTAGCTCACAAGCTGACCAGACTTTCTTTTGTTCTTTTGGGGACAAGGAATTTTTGCAATGATCTGTGGGATTTTAAGGGTCTCTGAAAATGCATTGTAGGATAGCTGATGACCACAAAGACCCATGGTTAGCACAGGGTCTTTAAGTTATATTGATATAAACAAACACAAAAGCATGGATGCAGTATGGATTCTTTCCTGGACAGTAAAATAACTTTAAATAAATCCAACACTTCCAATGCATCCAACACATTCAACGCATCAAACACTTTCAACGCATCCAGCACATCTAACCCTTCCAAACCAAATGTTAGGCCATTCATAACCCAAGCCGCATCTTCATGCAGAGATAAACTCAGAAAATCACGCCAAGAGTAAATGTTAAGCGGAGTAATGACAGCAGGTAAAGCTAAAATGATAGATTTCGAAAGTGTCTCAGCACCGAGTCATTGTAACTTGTACTTCTTATTAGAATCATCTGGCGGAGGGCTTCCGTGTCTCTTAATCCCTTCCCCGCGGGTCTGGCTTTTAGACTCGCAGGACAGGCGGGGGTGATTCCCCTCACATCTTGAGCAAACATGCCTATATTTGCATCTGGGGAAGCTACAACTGCCATTATTCCAATTATAGCACACTTAATCCTTCCTAGTGGTGCTAGCAGCTTGGCCTTGATTTTGGGGCTTTGTGGCTGAATTATGGGCACCCCATGTGAGAACAGTGGATAGATACAACGTGGGATCCATCACTGACCAAGAAAGATTAAGATTATCGGCAGCTTGTTTCCGGAAAGCTTTGTCATACTCCATCCAGCCTTTACCCCGGATGCCACGGTGCGCTTTTGCCACGATCAAAAAATAAGAAATCAATGGGGCACGTTTTTCAGGGGCTGTTTTTGCGACCAATGCAGCGTAAACTGCCCATGCCTCCGCCCAGTCCACAAAGGACTCAACTGGTTGAAGGTCAGTGCGGAGGAGCCGTGCTAATTGGATACTTGTGGGCTCAACTGTTGGTAGACTGTTCAAGTTGCATAAACGTAACAGAGCAAAATCCACATATTTATTCTTTTGGATCATGTTAGCAATATATCCTGGTACTGGGGGAGACCGCCCATTACTGAAATCGCTGGAGCAGAAAATTGGCCTAACAACTGTTGAGGGTTGAACACCAATGTTTCATTATTCACAGAAGCAAACCCTTGTAAAGGTAAAGTTATTGTTGGTAAACCTTGAGCTTGAGTACCTTGACTTGTTGAAATGGGTATGAAATTTGGGACCTCAGAGGATGGACCCTGACCCCCTTGCAGCGGGATGCTAGGCCTACCTTCCTGGGACATATTCCCTTGACTTGTCGATGGAGATGGTGCAATTTCTCTCTGTGCCGTCGCCATAAAACGCTGCAGGGTAGTTTCGATATTCGATAGAGTCGATTCAACATTTGTCATCCTCGCACCAAGGTCTCCGCCAGCGGCGGCGCCATCATTTGAATCACCCATATTGACTAATATGACTCAATTTTAGCAGCAAAGGACTTAAGCTTCAAGGCGTTACCACACAGTAAAATAAAACGGTCTCACCGGGTCACTCGAAATCTTATCTTTCACTTGTGTCTTTTTCTAAATCTTTTCGAAACTGTGCGCTGAATAACTCTCTCTTCTCTTTCCTTTTCTCTTACAGCAGCAGAAACTTTGTCTTGATTGAAGGCTTTGAACAACGAACTGAGTGATTCAGTCCATGATTCAGAATATATGCATCCTAATTGCTATTTACGTGACGTATTCAATGCCAAGAAACTAGAGATCAAACAGCGCGAACGAGACATTCGGAATACTACATAGGCGGTCCGATGACTTGCCTTATGATTTATTACATACACTCATGCCAAGTACTTAATCTCTTATGAATTTAGATATGGCACGATGACAACTAGCCTAGAGGAATGAAATACGAAAGTCTTAGTGATCTGCAAATTCAGGTCCATGTTTTAGGCTGGAGCTGGATCTTGGAGCAGGAGCTGAGATCCCAGAAACAAACCGAGTAAAACCTTCCTGAGCAGTATTAACCCAGCTTAAAATTGCATTTAACCCCCATTAAAACTCTTCTTGTGCGAGACATCAAAAGTATGTCAAAAGAACAATCAGTTTTTTCTGGTAACGAAGTAAGGCTGGCCACATCATGAAAATCAGTGTGCCTATTTTGTGCTCTAAATCAGCACCTTCAAAATGGTGACGCTCAAAACAAACCCTTGTTGTCATTTGTAGATAGCAAATACAGATCTTTCCAAAGTTACTGTAAAGCTTGTTACCTCGATCCTGTAATATAGAATTGTATTCTTCTCACACTTTTTGAATTAGCGCATGATCATTTGTCACGGTCAAGCAGACCCCGGTTTGGCTAATAAAAGCCTGAGGCCTCTGGTCCAGTGACTATCAGGATTATATTTGTGTACAACCTAGCCTAATAGACAAAATACTGAGGTTGCTATCTTCGTAGAACTAAGGTCAGATACATGATAGTCCGGTAGTGGAAGGGGGAGTATCACCCAGAGAGGGAGTAAATGAGATGAGGTGCACTATAGCAATTTGGGGGCGTAGATTCCAAATTTCGATGTTATTCAGTTAGATAAGGGGGTGTTTACAAGATATGGGGGCATCTACCCCCAAACACTGGGCCAATGTTTCTACACGAGAAAACGTGCGGACAGCCATATAATCGAATGCAACAACGTAAATCACAGATCAGAAGCTCATGTCTCTCGAATTTTCATTGCATTCACCGTTGCCCCCATCTTTTGTTATGTTGCCCCCAAAAAGGGGACTTTCGACATATACTAGTAAAACTGTTTATAGATATATATTTTCTGGTCAATTATGGGCTGTAGAATCCAAATTTGCTATATTTTTCATGTCTGAGGCTGTTTAATAGAATTTGGGGTATTTGCCCCCAATGGGGGCATTGCTCGTAGAATAATAGTTCGTGCAAATGTTACATAGAGTCGACTTTTCAATAGGAAATATCAATTTGGAGTACGAATTTCACAGATTAGGTTACTGCATCTTTGTGGGAGATTTTACTTGGTCTTGTCTACGTTATAGCATTGCCCCCATTCTGGGGTTAAGGTTGGGATGTGATAGTCAATAAAGATTGTATGTAGTGTCATAACATCTATATGGAAAGTCAAAAGTAACTCGTATATAAGTTGGGTCATTCCATATAATTTGAACAAAGGCATGTCAAGTCATGTTCGAGAAACGCCCTCAAATTTTTTTCATGTAATTGTTACCTAAAGACAAGGTTGAATTTCAAATTTCAGCTTCATAACTTGAACGGTTAATTTTCTATGGCTGGTTGAAGTTTTTGATGACATCTCGATCAAAGCTGAAGTGACACTTTCAATGATTTTTAATTTCAATTACAGGACTCTGTAACAAATTCTGTTGAGTGAAAATCATTTCGGATGCAGCATATCATCGGCAAAAATAAAAAAAAGGGAAGTCGCAGCTCACAACCTTGTGCAGGTGCTTGTCAAAATCCTGCCATGATAATGAAAAATTCTGAATTAAGCCACTTTGGAAGGAACTTGCATGAATTTTCCTGTTAAAACGGCAAAAACAAATTAACTATAAATGATACTCTTGTGCTATCATACTGTTAGAAGTCAGAATAAAATAAACAAAAAATTCCATGAGCTTCCACTTGAAAAAAAATTAGGTATCAAAATGGCACAAACTGGTATGTTTGTGCAATTTTAGCAGATTTGAAAAATATTTTACAAATTTTGGTATGAATAATTCCAAATTGCTTTGTCACTTCTTAATGCATACCAGTTGAAGTTTGCATAGACGGAATATTTTTAATTGAATCCACTTGCTAGTCAGTGATTTTGCCTTTTGAATGTAGCCCATACACCAAAATGGCCGATATGGGGCATGTTCAGTGGCTGCAAAATGTACCGGTCAGTAATGTCAGAGTCTTGAGAATTTTACAACCAGTAGTCTACTCTGTTACCTTCTACTGGAAAGAATGTCATGCTTCAAATGGAATTTTAAGGCAGTAATTAAAATATTTTTGACTGGCTGTTTGTCGATGAATTGGTAATGTTGTGGAAACTCTCTTCACATGGAGCAAAGTCAAAATCTCATGAAATCATCATTGAATAGGGTGAATGCAAAGCTTCGCTTACCTTCAAGGATTAAAATGCAGAGACATGTCCTAAATATTGGGTTCCCATGAATTTAAGAGGGAGGAACATTAATCATGTAATGTAACTACATAACTCATTGACCGAATAAACTTATCAGTCATTCTACAAAAGAGTCACAGAATAGATCTTTGGAGAGAATGATCTATTGGGGATTGAGGCAGTTTTTTTAGGTGAAACGTTAGCCTTTAACATGAATTTCAAAATGTACAACCAACCTGCAATTTGTCAGTTGATTGAAGATCAGAAAATGTTCTAGTGGGCGAAATGTTGACACACATAAACGAAACTCAGCGAAACTTTGACTTGATAGAACTTTAAATGGTAGATTGAACAAGAACGTTCAGGAACTCAAAATCTCAACTCAGAAACAAGAACAAGAACTCAGTTGATGTTATACAGTGAGAAAAATAAGTGAAATCCATTGAAACAATAACAAAATGTTTATACAACTAAATTTTATCATCTTTACCCGTCAATGAAATGAAACCAAACAAAAACTTGTGTGCTGATCTTTTTTCGGTCCTACCACACTCCTAGTTGCTCCACTAAAACCTAATTCAATGCACTAATATATATGCAAAAAACTTCAAGCTTTAAGATAAATTGACACATGCAGGCATGAACTGGCTATACGTTAGGATAGTGCGCAACAGTCAATTCATATTCGCACAATTTTATCTTAGGAAATAAAGGCGGAGGTGCTGCAACTAGCTGGAAATTCATTCTCGGTGCCTGTTATGTATTTAAAAGATGAAGCCCTGTATTGGAGGAAAGAAATGGTACTGGATGCCATTGATAAATTGCCTCCGCCTTTTGCAAGTTGCCGCTTTTAGAGCATATGTTGCCCTTGGTCACAACAAAATAAGTCAACTGGAGTTTCTCAGATCAGTGGTACAAATGGCTGTATCAGAAACCACACTTTACACCCCCTCTCGTCCTGGAAAACGTAGGGCCAGTGTACTGCCAAGACGTCTCACTGAAGACCATATTCCTGAGCCAGCTGAAAAGCAAGGCCGCTGTTTTTTTGCAAGAAAAATACAAGAATGAAGTGCTCCCTGTGTGACGTTCTTTTGCACCAAAATGCAGTTTGTTTCAATGGTTTTCACACCTGAAGAAATCCTTGGTAGAAACATTGACTTCAATGACTTGTGAGCTAATCAATTGCTCAGTTCTTTCGTAGAAATAGACCGTTTTTACTTTTGGAATATTTTATGTAACTTCCCATTGTTCCCATTGGGAACATCATTGTCATTTTGAGAACCGTTGCTGAAACCTAAAAAAGTTTGTTGTTTCATAGAAAAGGCCTAGTTTGGATGTTATATTCATAATATCAAATCATTTCTCGCATTATTTCTTGTCCTGGGATTAAATGGGTTAAGACAAATACAGCAACCAAGAACCAAAGAAAACGAAGACTGAAGTAAGAAAGAGTCAAACCAAAGCCATACCCACAAAGAAAGCAACAGAATCCTCGAGATGAATCCACAACACCAAATGACACATCGACAAAAAAAAACCACGCACATATGCAGATATTTTAAAACCAAGGTACAACAAAGGCCAGGTCTAAAACGCGGCCATCACTGACATGTCTGTGGCATTTGCAAGTCCGTGTTTTAGGTTTTCTCTCTTTTAGCATGTCTTCAACGCCACAAAAGGAAAAAATAGGTTCTTTTACCACTTTCCCAAAAATTTCTTGCGGCCATATGGACCAGCAGAGGAGGTGCCAACAGAGGAGAAAATTTTCAAGCGCACATCAATCAAGAATTGTGAGTGGCTCGTGAGAACGCATTATGCGGTCTCCGAGCTTGAATCTACCGTTAACGGAAACATGGCCATCATCAAAGATCATCCCTTACTGCAGAAGAAGACGTCATATGCTGCAGCCAAGGCTCCTCTGGAAGCTCTGGGGGCAAAATTGGTACCGTTTAATTTGCATGGGGATGGCTATCCATCCAAGGCCAATGGAAGCAGCATAAGGAATAAATACCATTTAAGTCATAGCTTTGGAACCACTGGCTCTATGACAATGAGACAAACATTGTTGCACTTGAGTGAGGGCGGGAAATTTGAAAATTCAACAGTTTGACTTCAAAATGGTAGCAAGTTCACCACAGTGCACCATCTATCTCCTCGAGTACAGTCAAGCTGACTCAGACAAGTTTCCAAGTCATCAAAGTTTTGCAGATGTTGTGGTCAAATGTTTTGCAGCAAGGAATATCAGCATTTGAATGTGGGTAGCTTAAATTGAACGGCATAAGAATGGGGGTTTTAATTACCATATGGCTGTGAAGATTTTCAGCAAGTGTCGTTGGTTGAGAGTGTGAATGGAGATTTTCAATTGGTACAGCATAAATGTCAACTTTAATAATGACGAAGAGGAATCACGCAACAGTTATTTCACTGCATACAGTTATGTTGGGCCAGGCCTATAACGCGGACCCCACGGACCTTCCCGAGAATCATGACTTTCCGGTCCGCGAAATCAAGGTCCTCGTTTTAGAATTTAACTATAGGCCGAAATTCTAAACAGCGGACCTTGATTTCGCGGACTTTTTACCAAATTTTTAAACTTAGCCTTTCTATCAAAATCTCATTGAAAATCGAACCATTATGCAAGAAATAGGATCTTGAGAACCATCACCAGTATCCCTCGAAGTTTTTACTGTAGTTTTAGGCCCAACGGCAAGATATGTTTCGATCAATGGTTGTCGGAGGATTGTTGTTTGATAGTCGGAGGATTAATATCTCCAAACACAAGACAAATATTCTCAAAACTCTGTCAACCTCTGACAAGCTTTCTAATGAGCGCTTTCTTACACAAAAAAATACGTGGAAGCCAGTTCTCGCCTTCGTAACGCTACACTCATTAATCTTTTTTATGGCAAGATTGATGGCTTCAGTTCTCTAGGAACCGTGCATACTAAATGCCTCCCACCGTAGCATTGTGAAAGAAGAAACAATTTACCTATGGAATGGCCTTGCCCTTTTGCAACCGAGTAGGCCTAAAAAGTTAACTATCTCACTTTCCGTAAGTAGGTAGGTTGCCTTTTGCTTCTTTTTCTTCTTACAGGTCAGATTGGAAAACATGTAGACATGAATCTTTTACAAGGACGTAGGAAGCATCTCAAACTAGGGGCGGGGGCACTACACTAGAAGGGCACTATTTGACTAAGCTAAAAGGGCACTTCCTGAAAATAAAAAGGGCATTTCTTTGTCTATTGCAAAATCTTGGGTCAAATAAGACGCTCGCTTTAGAATTTTGTCCAAAAGAAAAGATCTAGAATGCGATCCCACACTTCGAAGGACCAATATAATTTCCTTCTGCTAGAAAATATGACATCAGTATAAGGAAAGTCAAAGCACGACAGGGACAGTTACGTTTTGGAAAAAGTGGATCTATATTCGCAATGCAAAAAAATTTTGTAAGTTTATCAGAGTTTTGAGAACATTTATCTTGTGTTTGGAGATATTAATCCTCCGACTATCAAGCAACTATCCTCCGACAACCTTTTTGATCGAAACATATCTTGCAATTGGGCCTAAAACTACAGTAAAAACTACGAGGGATACTGTGGACTTGCTCCAAGTCTCGCTATTGATCAATAAATACAGCAAGGGAAAGGAGGAAAGGGGGAGGACACGGGGAAGGAAGAAAGAAAGGGAAGAGAAAGGGGAACGAGAGCATTCCCTTCCCTCCCTTCTCTCCTTCCCTTTCTTTCTCTCTTCCTTTCCCCGTGTCCTCCCCTTGTTCCTCCTTTCCCCTCCCGTATTCATTGATCAAGAGCGAGACTTGGAGCAAGTCCAGGGATACTGGTACTGGTGATGGTTCTCAAGATCCTATTTCTTGCCTAATGGTTCGATTTTCAATGAGATTTTGACAGAAAGGCTAAGTTTAAAAATTTGGTAAAAAGTCCGCGAGATAAAGGTCCGCGTTTTAGAATTTCGGCCTATAGTAAAATTCTAAAACGCGGACCTTGATTTCGCGGACCTGTTAAAAAGTCCACGAGATGCAGGTCCGCGTTTTAGAATGTCAGCCTATAGAAAAATTCTAAAACGCGGACCTTGATTTCGCAGACCGGAAAGTCATGATTCTCGGGAAGGTCCGTGGGGTTCGCGTGGTCCGCGTTATAGACCTGGCCAGTTATGTTGTAAAAAAAGACTCTGACTTCGTCACTTCAGTTGACCATCCAGAGATGACAGACTTGCCAAGAACAGACAAGGCCATTGCTGCAAATCGGCAAAGGATGATGAGAAGTGTAGACAGAGGCTCCATGATGCGGCAGGGGCAGGAATCGCAGACAGGGCACTTTAGGGTGTCAAAAGTTTGGCAATTTTCAGTTTTGTCTAGTGTTTTGCTGAGCTTTGGCCTGGTCTCATTTTGTAGCTAAGCTAATAATAAAGATGTTTAGCTTATTATGAGACTTCATACTTACACCACAACGTTGCCATTTGTTATTTTCAAGCACTGGGTTTCACAGGAAAAAACATGTTGTTTTCATGTGGAATTTATTTGGTGGATACCTCGATATACCATGAGTTATCCGATGGAATTCAGTTGCTGAGTTTCTCGGTCGTTTCATGTGTAGGGTTCCAATGGAATCCGAGGTTACCCGTTGTTATCCAAAAATTCTTTTTAACCGAGATTCCCATGTTTTTCTTACGTCGGGTATCTGCGGATTCCGAGGTTTTCCACAGATATGCAAACCTGACGCAATACAACCACTAACAGTAGCCTCCGCAGAGGATTTCAGGAAGTTACCTTTCTTGAAGCTGTTGCTCATGATGCGAAAGGTGCTTGGAAATTTTAGAGCAGTCTCATAAAAACAAACAACATGCCATATGTTTCTTTGTGATGCGTGAAAAACGCCTTTGTGCAAATAAAATATTGTTCTAACATCGGTCAATCCTCCAGTCGGTGCTACCGGTAAGCCCCCGCGGGGGGGGGGGGGGGGGGTACATGATCTGTGAATGGACTGTGGTCTGACACCCGGTTTTCAGAAAGGTTTGGAAGGGACACTTCGAATCATTTAAAGGTAAAGTAAAAAGTGAATTGAAAAAACTTAAAAACATTCTTCAACAATCTAAGCTATGTGAGGTTAACCATGTGCTGGTTGAAAGTCACCTCCGATACGGGAATGTTGTTTGGGGGTACCAATGGAATATCCTGAAAAAATATGAATTAATAAAAAAATTATAACAAAAGAAAGCTACACTCTTCTTATTACCAAAACTTGCCTTCACACCCACTGTTATGGCAAATTTTCGCGGAAAACTACCCATTTTAATGATATTTTTGCGAATTTCAGTCATGTTTAAGAAAAATCTACAGAAAAAGGACCACAACACCCACCAATATGGGTGGCACATACCCGTATCCCAGCACATTATGCACCTTACTCGGGCTGGTGAGACAAAAACACTGTCCATTTTTGGCAGGATACAGGCCAAGGTAAATCGTACACTGGACCGAATTTAAAAATTCATGACTTAATATTTAGGAAAACGCCCGAATTGCATTGTAGAACTATTTACAGATATGTTACTTTTCTGTTAACATTTTGCTTGTATATAATATTTTTGGTGCAATTAATCCAGTCCTAATCCTTTACCAGTTTTAGTGTCTTGGATGTCTCCAGGTCAACTTTCCAGGTAGATTCCAACTTTTGATGTTGTTTGAAATTTAGCACCATTTTGCTATGATGTAATAATAAAGGAATCCACACGGAAAACTGGCCTGATCCACCTCCAAAAGAATTAAGTTGGCAGAACTAGCATTGGATCTCACTTCACCAGTAAATTTAGGACCAAAATTTGTTCTTAAACTGTTGGCCGGGACTGTACACACTTTACCTTTGAAAGCATTAAAACTTGTGAATCCAACACATTTGCGTGTTGCAGGAATATCACTGGACAAGCATACAAGAGCACCATGGTACAAAACATCATTGCCATCTTCATTGATAATTTTGCCATTCCAAAACTCGAGCAGTTCATCAACAATAGGCTGCAAGTATGTGTTTACGTTTAGCTTTGGCTCTTTTGGTCCAGGTAAAATTCCAACAACTAACACATTCTCAAACTTGTATTTCACTTCACTTGGAAGGTTAAGAATGGAGAGATAAACCACTCCAAGTGAATGGTCCCTGTATTTGTGTGGCTGGAACCAATCAATGTTTAACATAAAAGCCAAATTCCTTGTATCCACAAAAAAAGGTTGACCATGCTTATCAGCAAAGTTCTTCAACAATTCACCATCATAAATGTCTGCCAAGAACTCTTCACCATGTGTTGGTCTCTCTTTTACCAACATCTCTCTAAATCCTGGACGTTTCAATAGAATCTCTAGACTCTGACAAATTTTTTGATGACAGTATATCTTAAATGGGTGAACAAATTTCTGTTTACCATCCATACTACTTCCTGTTTCCATTAGATCTGTTCCACATTTGCCACGCCATTTACATTGTGGATGATTGGGGAAATTCACAAATGAGCATGTCTTTGTAACAGGAGCTCCATCTGGACCTCTTGACTGTGCTTCATCATACGTATACAGCGAGTGGCATTTGGGACATGAGACATATCTGTCAAAGGTTTCAATGTTAATGGAGCAGAGCTGCCTTGCTCTGAACAGGCTGCTAGGAAACACTGAAATAATAGTTTCAAAAGCATCAATACCCAACACAGAATTTAAAATGAGAAGAAACTGATGTATTAATGACAATAATTTCTCCAGTGCATTGTCCGAAACATGGTAAGTAGCTTGCCATAGAAACAGGAGTCCGATTGTTGCTCTAATCAACTCATTTATTGCAATGTCTGAATTTGGTTCATCTGAATTTGTCTCATTCTCTTCAATAGGACCCACATAGTCTAAACCTGCAGAAAGAGCTTCATCTTGAAATTCAAAACTTCTATCACTTGCATCCTGGCCATCCTGTAAAATTAGATTTAAAAATTGTAATTTGTGATGAAAATCACATGAAAAAAGCAGTAGACAGTTATGCTAAAGCTGGCAGCAAGGAATATATTGCCAAAATGCATTGCGTTCTTCATATCAAATTCCTATAGAATTAATGAAGATTTATAATTAGAACACATCGCATATTGGCTTTTGAAACTATTTTGTTGCTGCCCTTATTGAGCATGTTTGCAGCATGCTTCAAGCTGAACTTGATTTGAGTATGTTTGAGAGCTTGATTCAAGAGAGAATTTGCACTGCTTGTGCTAGCTTTCACCATGCATTTTCTGAATGGAAGGCAAACTCAGTCAAGCTTGATTGTAGGATGTCTGAGAATAATTTTAGCGTCAGATTGGATTATTGTCAAGACTCATCAAGCTCTAATCATACCTGCAAACTTGCAAAAATTGTCTCCATATACTCAATTTAAGCTACTTCAAGCCAAAGTCAATGCTTCTGTCAAGCTTCTGCAAGCTGAAATTTTTCTTAAGGGTGAATAGAAAGGATGCATTAGAGGTGGGTCTACTGTCTTGCAATCTTAGTGGCACACCCTATCTTATGGCAGGTCATGTGTCATTTCATTGTGGCCAAGTAAGCTCTTTCTTGAATTTCTACAACTGTGCTAATACAAAACAGAAAAACTGTTAGATACAATATCAATCAATACAATACAATAATAATGCATACCAGTAAGACAATTGGAGTTTCTTCAATATTTATTTGTTCAAGTTCTTCTAGATTTTCATCACCACCCATTTCATTGTCATCAGAATACAAAGAATTGTTTCTGTCTACAAACAAAAAGATAGTCATTCAAAACATATTCATTTGAAAGTAATTCTCTTCTTTAGAAACTCCACATGTCCAGCATACCAGAAAGAGGACCCAGGATCCACACCAGGACCAGGATAAGGGAGAGGACCCGGAAGAGGACATTAGGGAGGACTCTAAGGAGGACGGTAACTAATAAGGACATGTGTCTTGCTTCCCTCACAATTGGCATTGCCCCCCCCCCCCCAGGGGGCACTACACATATTTTGGGTATGGGAATGTGCCATCGGGGAGGGTATCAACTTTTGCTATTTTGGTATACACGTTTTTTTAATAAGAAACTGGTTTATAAGAACTAGTACTACGATTACCAAAAATTTAAGAAACTCTAGTACTACGCTCAAGAACAGTTAAGAAACTCTGAAATTTTATACGTATGTCTCTCTTATTTTATGTCTCTCTAACAAAAGTCTTTTTTAACTTTTGACTGCAAAAATTGTTAATTTTTGCCTAAAATGCATATTCGTGGTGACAATGTCAATGCAAAATGGAAGCCCTTTGTCGATAAGATGGCTCAACTGCCAACTATACCGCAATTTTAGGCCCAACAAAATAAGAAACTAATTAAGAAACTTTTACTACTAAAACACTGAAATTTTCGTGCGAAATTAAGAAACTTTTAGTACTAAGTGCTGATCCAAGTTTCTTAAAAAAAAGGAACGGTGTCAATTTCACAATTTTGGTATAAGGAACGGTATCGATTTTCACAATTTTGGTATAAGGAAGGGTATCGGTTTTCATGATTTTGGTACAGTATAAGGAATGGTATCAATTTTAGCAATTTTGGTGTAAGGAAGGGTATCGGTTTTCACGATTTTGGTATACTTTTCAGATTGGTATAAGGTTGGGTATGTATTTTCGGAAAATTAAATGTCAGGTATAAGGAACGGGTATGTTTTTGAAGCTTCAATGGCACGTCCCTGACCAAAACATGGTCGATAGTACCTCCCCCGGGCCCACACCCTAAAAGCAGGAACCTGGCTGTGCCCCTTGATACCTACCACAAAAAGAAAACATTTGATCTTCTTCATCATGTTCTTCTGTCAAATCCATTGAGATTGTCGACTCATCTGCTGTGGCTCCCTCATCTGCTATTACTCTTTCACTTTCCACATTAGCCATGTCATATTTCTTTCCATAAAGGATGCGGTGATTGTAATATGTTCCTCGTGATACCCAACGATTACAATGATCACAATATCTCTGGTTCCTTCTGTTTGGTCCTTCCATTTTCTCAAAGCTGCAAGAGTGCAAAGGCTGAAAAGGAGAGGACGCACGGCTGGTTTTCTTGAACTCTTGTTGCCGTCGTTATAAATGTTCATTAACAACATAGAACATTTTCATGGCTGTCTGGACACTGTCTGGACGTGGCCTATGCTGTGGGTAATCTATCTACCTTTCCAATAGACTGATCACACGTTCGTAGTTATCGCTATTGATGGACGATACAGCAAATTGCAGCATTGCGCCGTCATCCAATTCAATGAACGAAGTGGTGATTGGGACTACAGTAATTGATCTACGTTTCCAAGACAACTCCCGCCAAAAAGTCAGTACAAGGCACTCTGGGATGGAGTTCTGAATGAAAAGACCATGGTCTTTCGGGAGACATTTTGGCGCCCATTCAGATTTATTTCACGAAGATTGGCTTTCACGAAGAGTGGCTTTGATGTGGAAATTCACCTTCACCTTCAATTATTTCAAGACTTTTCACCATAGCATTGATCATGTCGTTTTATTCTCAACACACAAGGGATAAAGTCTCTGCAAATTTTTCTGGAAGTGCAAGGAGGTAAGGCAAATTTCTTGTCGCGAAGAAAGGCCAGCATTCACATCCATCATGGCGCGGAGCGCCAGAACAGAGAGAAGCCAGAGCGGAGAGAAATTCTGTTTTGGCCAGAATATAGAGAAATTCTTTAGAAAGCATTTTTTTCTCAAATGTCGTCCATTTCCATTCCTAAACATTTATATGACTTATCTCGCCGATGAAGCATAAGCTGACTCTTCAATCCTTGCTTGTAATTGATCGTTTTCCTTCTTTTTCGTAAATTTTGTTAAGTTTAATTTCTCCATATTCTGGCCAGAGAGAGATACACTCAAAATTACTTTTCCCAAAGTTTTATTGGATTATTTCAATGTAAATATGTGTCTTAAGTTCTCTTTAGCTTGCTCTAAAAGAAACAAATAGAAAACCGCCTGTTTATCGAGCAAATTTATTCTGAGGGGACCTCCTGAATGGAATTTCTCCATATTCTGGCCAAAGAGAAATACACTCAAAAATTATTTTCTTTTAAGTTTCTTTTATCATTTCATAGCAGATATGGTTTATAGCTTCTCTTTGGCTTATTAGCTATTAAAACTGGTCGTTTGTCACGTATTTTTCATGGTCAATTTTTCACGTATTTTACATATTAGATCTTTAGCCAGAAAATGGAGAAATTCCGTCGCGGTCCTTTTTCCAACTATGCAAAATACGTGAAAAACGACCAGTTTTAATAGCAAATAAGCCAAAGAGAAGCTATAAACCATATCTGCTATGAAATGATAAAAAGAAACTTAAAAGAAAATAATTTTTGATTGTATTTCTCTTTGGCCAGAATATGGAGAAATTCCTTTCAGGAGGCCCCCTCAGAATAAATTTGCTGGATAAACGGCCGTTTTTCTATTTGTTTCTTTTAGAGCAAGCTAAAGAGAACTTAAGACACATATTTACATTGAAATAATCCAATAAAACTTTGGGAAATGTAATTTTGAGTGTATCTCTCTCTGGCCAGAATATGGAGAAATTAAACTTAACAAAATTTACGAAAAAGAAGGAAAACGATCAATTACAAGCAAGGATTGAAGAGTCAGCTTATGCTTCATCGGCGAGATAAGTCATATAAATGTTTAGTAATGGAAATGGACGACATTTGAGAAAAAAAATGCTTTCTAAAGAATTTCTCTATATTCTGGCCAAAACAGAGTTTCTCTCCGCTCTGGCTTCTCTCTGTTCTGGCGCTCCGCGCCAAGGCCTCTCAGCATTCATGGGACGATGATGAACCAAGTCCAAGTTGGCCTTCCTCTTCTTATGACGGTCAGGTTTTCTATGACATAGTCTATACGAGTCTAAATTTTTATATCTTATACTATGGTGTGATATGATATGCGTTTCTCTATTGTGATGGTTAAAATGAAACTAAGATCAGGCTAAACGAGCCTGCTATCTGTGCCTGTGGCCTGTTCAAAATCATCATTCAATGCGAATACCGAACCTCTCATTTTCAGCTTCAACCTATTTGCCTTTTTTCCATAGAGCTGAAAGCAGTGCTAGGCAGAGAGGTGGAGCAGCGGGTGGGGTACGAAGATCAATACTACCCAACACCCAAAACCAACCAGCAAGGCAAACCATTGACTGTTTGAGGTTAGATGAGATAAACATTATTATCCACTCTTTTTGGATTCTTTCTTGTGTTTTACAAAATATTAGGGGCTATTGCAGTAAGTATCGCACACCTAGGCTATAGTATAGGGTTAAAGAAATACTCTCCAGCCTAGGTGATCTTAAGTAATATTACATCCTGCAGAATTATATTTTGTGAGCAATTTGATAATAACTTTCAAATCATTCAGGGTTTTGGATTTAGGACTCCTGCTTGGTATTTGGTTCCAGAAAAATTCAAGATTTTAATCATCATTTGGAAAGGCAAGGCCTGTGATCAATCCCACTCCTTAACAGAGCAATCGCACGCCATTTCTAGTAAGGCCTGTATAGTAATTCTGGATTTCTAAATTGCTAAATGATATGTATGTTCCTTCTGATTATGAGATCCGTTACTACTGATGAATGCTTACGTTAAAATGTTTAAACGAATGTGTTTTGGTCCATATATCTATTTATTTTAGTGTGCTAAAAGCATCAAATTTTTGTCTATTTCTCATTCGTTCTTCATCCGCACTTATACAGGGTGTCCCAAAAAAATTGTGCCCCGTTTGTCTGAAGATTGCGACAAAACAACAAAAGATTCTCGCCAAACTTTTGAATGGTGGTGGTCTGCAGGTGTCCAATTAAAGTTTGCCACCATCCCCATGAAAATCCGTTGAAAAATGATGGAGCTATGACGTTCAGAAGACCAAATTTGCCCGATCACTGAAAGGTCTTACTATTTTGCAGCGATTAATAGCTTCATGGATTGAAAATGAAACAGCAGCCTCCAATGTCATAGTTCTCGTGAAAATTCCGATAATCCTCGGAGAGTTCCACTATTTCTGACCCCACAGAAATTATTTCTTACCTCACGTGAAGATACTTATCACTGCAAAATAGCAAGACAAAATGGGCGACCGCTGGTTTCAGTCATCAGGCAAATTTGGTCTTCTAGAGGTCATAGCTCCATCATTTTTCAACGGATGTTTACGGGGATGGTGGCAAACTTTAATTTAAAATCTGAGGAGCACCATCATGCAAAAGTTTGGCGAGAATCTTTTGCTGTTTTGTCGCAATCTTCAGACAAACGGGGCACAATTTTTTTGGGACACCCTGTAGTATCCATTTTATTTTATTACATATGTACTTGAAAGGACACATTTGTTTAAACGTTTCGGCATAAGCCTTCATCAGCAATAACTGTTCTCATAATCAGAAGGAGCATACATATCAATTAGAGGAATCCAGAATAACTGTATTATACTACATTATGTTATTATATTATAACTACAGTACAGTCCATTCGTAACTTAACATCATTTTTGCACTTAAGAAGCCGCGCGATGTCGCACAACGTCGTACGATCTCGTGCCAAGTTGCAAGACTCCACACAAAGCAAGAGAACCTGCTTTTGTACAAAATTGTAGGACGAAAGGGTGATAGCTACACTCAAACTGGGCTTTTCTCTCATACAAAATCATAGAGCAAAGGCGTGATAGGGCGTGATAGCGAAACTTAACTGGGAAGTTAGCATTTTTTTAAACATAAACGGGAAGTTTCTTTGAACAGCATTTTTAGAAGCCAAAGAAAGATTGGTTATTTAATCCATGCTACGTTTGACATTATCTTGGGGGGCAGTCATGGACAAACTGAGCTTTTATGCAAGAACGCTGCTCATGGATCTTATGGAACGAAAGCCATTCGGATCGTAGACCTTAAATAGCAGTTAGAGGCAGAGGATCGAGTTAATGTTAGGGACAGTGCAAAATTTATTTTACTACATGGCCGGTGCAAAATGCAACGGGGCCACTACTTTTTTGACACTTCAAAGAACAGGGTTCACAATTTTTATTGCAAAAATATATGGTGCCACTGACGGGGCGAAGACTTTTTTAAAAGCTCCAGATGAAATCTGGAAAATCTTCATTTTGGAACAAAACTGCAACTCATCCAATATCAAAAGTTCTTAAAAGTAAAAAACGATTAATATTACGGCTTCTGTAAAATGCGGGTCCGCAGGTCCGATAAAATGCGGGTCCCACTCCAAGATTGGTGGCGGGTCTCGGTGTGTAAAGCGTGCTACAGCGGTCGACGCGTCTTGCGAGGCTTATGCCCACTTCCTGTTTTCATCCTGGAATGCTTGCGTCCAATCCAACACTGCGCAAAAGATAGGGCTTGTTCTGGTTTGTTTACCTTTAGCAAGGATGTACCGTTGGTGCCAAACTTCAGCAAGGAACTCATAGGCTATAACAGCGATGTACCAATCTAGTCAAGCACAAGTTCCGGAGAAAAGAACATGTACATGTTCCCCTGGGAGTTCTTCCCACCTGATGTTTTGCATATGTCAAGGAACATATTTGCAGCAGTGTTATAAACTGTAATATGATTACCAAGAAATAACAAAGTCAATAGGAAATAAGAAACAGCGTAAGAAACTAAACTTAAAATTTGAAAACTTTCATGTTGAAATCACAAAAAGACGCGAGTGCCTCCTATTTCTATGGTAAAAAGTATCGAACGATGCATAGGGACTTCCCCATGTGAAGGGATCCCCTCCAAAGTACAAAGTTCTCCCATATTTGCATTGGGATTGAAATTCTTTGCAAGCTGTGACTCAGGATCTTTTCATTGATCAGGTACGATTTCACAATGTATTTTTCTTTTTGTGACCTTTGTGACGATCTGCGTCACCATTCAATCCATAGAAATGATTCAATCCCATCGATATTGCAAGGGTTTCGCTTGATGGATTGTAGCGGTGATGAATTGCTGTCACAGCAGAAAAGCTCATAGAAACTGGTGACTATCGCTTCGTTCTGTACGAAAGGCTCCTTGCCGCATACAACAGCCGTTTGTATGTGGCCATGGGACATACATTCAAAGAGACCCGCAGACCCGCATTTTATCGGACCTGCGGACCCGCATTTTACAGAAGCCGTTAATATTATGGTAATGGTATTGTTTCAAAATTTGAATTTTTCAAGAACAGGTTCAAGGTTTCTCAATCAAACAACATATTCTAGAGTTGTATTTGAAATCTTCAAATCAATGTCTTTCAGTGGCAAAGACCTGTCACCGCTTGTTGCTCTGTGAACGCAGCAGCGTCTCTTTCCTGCTCATTGAACGGAAAGGAATCTGTTGACAACAGAACCAGCATCCTCTCTAAAAACATTGGCGTTATTTAAGAAAACCCCGGCGCCTGCATCCCTGTTATACCTGTTGTACCTCATGCTTGTCCATATAATTTACTTCATACCCCCTATCTCTGACATAACTTTTCAAATTACCTCCCTTCTCTGACTCTCTGAGAAAATATCACCCCCTTTTCCATTCATTCACTGACATCCTTGAAATAGTGATTTTGTAATACATTCCAAATTCAACACTGATGCTGAGTACCCTGACATCCATCAGTGTATAAGATGAGGGAATATGAATAAATGAATGAGAACTGAATATCATTATACATTAGTTTCAAAGTACAATACATTAAATACATTGCACATAAACAAACAATAATAAAACAAAAAATAATTCATTATAAAACTAGCAATATTAATAGATGAACTCCTACTGTCATTATGAGGATTAAATTTTCATTTTCAACTTTTTAAGTTTTCTTTCTAGGGTTGAAAATAGGGCAATAAGTCAGACACAAAGAACACCAACTCACCAGGAAGACCTGAGGTAAGGAATTCACAGGAGAGTGCATACTGTACAGGTGCATGCATAAACTGTACACATATTTTTTTGAATAAGAAACTGCTTATAATAAACTCAACTCTCAGATCGCCAAAAGTTAGAAAACCCCCAGTAACCGACAAGACAACTTAAGAAACTTATTCATTTTGATAAAGGAAATCCTTCACATATTTTTACTTTATTTTCACTTGCTTCCTGTATCATATATTACTCATGAGGTACCTGCGTAATAACTAAAGATCGGAAAGGCTTTAAAAACCTTGTTATGAAATGTTCGTGAGAGAATAGGTAGTGAACATCAAGATTGTTGGGAACCTTTAAAGAACTTGTAAGAAACTCTGAGTGCTGAAAATCTGATACTTTCAAGAAACTTGCATTACTGGTGCAAGTTTTAGTTTCCCCTCACAATTGGTCACTCAATGCATTTGTTTTTAAGAAATATTTTCTTGTGGACCTTGTATATACCCCCCCCCAGCATTTTAACCTGGCCAAAGTTACAAGTAAACATGGAATTGTCAATGGAGAATCAAATAGCTAGGAAAACATTTTTCTAACTCACCCAGTATTAGTTTGCGGTCCATTTATTTAGCATACAACTTCATTTAAATTTTTTAATCATTCAAGTTTGTTTTCAGGATGGAACACCAAACCAGAATAACCCCATTGTCAAGATCAGTTGCTTTGGAGCAAGGAAATAACAGGTGATCGTGCACATAAACTTTATGTCTCGTTCAATTCCTGCCCTGACCATCCCCCCTGGGCATTTGACCATGCATTTTCCCTGACCCCCAGGCATTTGAGTGGCATTTGATAAGAGCAGGAGCTTTTTCAGTATACAATAACTGGAAATATGGCATTTTCTCAGTGCCGGGCCCCCGGGCATCCGCCACATAATATCTCCCAGCCCCAGGGGATTTTGCAGGAAATTTTTGTTGACCCCCAGGCTGCCCGGGGGATGGTCAGGGAAGGAATTGAATGAGACATATGATATATAAACATATACTACATGTAATAAATGGTACCTTACTCCAAGTATGGTACCTACTCCAAGTACCTTTTGAGCAATATAAGTGAACAAGTGAAAATAGTCTTAAGTTATATGTTCCCATATATGATCTTATGTTATTTATATGATCTGCGATTTAAATTTCTTATAAGCAGTTTCTTGGAAGAAAATACATTTGCACATTATAACATCACAAGAATTATTCACATTCTGCTAGAAATCCTTTAGTCAGAGGAAAGACTGTACATTTATTTGAATGAGGAATTCTTTAGAAACTAAAAATAGTTTCAAGAATTCTTAAGAATTGTTTAGACTTCTGGCAGAAAAAGCATGCTAATGTGTGCAAGGCCTGTACTGCAAGTGGGAGGGACATTCTATTTGCAAAAGTGCTGTAGTATTTCAGATATAGAAGATGCAGGCAAGGTTTTTGTCTGAAGTTTGATTATCTGGAATTTGTTGAAGTTAACAAAATCATTTTGATCAATTTTTTATAGGATGGAGAACATTGAGGTTATTGAAAGCAGATCATCAACGCCTCAGGAAGAATCAAGGTATATTGATGAAATACTCTTAGGAATGTTATTTAATTCTTATGACCCTTATAAACTTGATATTTGTACATTTACCATTTGATTGTTGTTCAGTTTATGTGAATCATCTACTTTCACAAGATGTAAATAGTTGTAGATAGATAATGGGTGTCCCAAAATATTTCCTGATTTGAGCTGTTACTGGACTACAAGTGCATGTTACAGTAGTTTATAGAAATGCAAACTGGAATCTAATTAAACAATGCCCAACTTAGATAATTTATTTCATTTCTATATCTGTGTATATATTTTCCTGAAAGATTTGTGGACGATCTGAAAACAATTTTTATCAAGAGATCAAGATGCAGCTCAAAATGGAACTTGGACTAAAATTAGGCTCAGAAAGATAACATGTCTCTGTTTTGCCTGTTTGCTTCATATTTGAAGAACAAATACAGTATATGCTCCCCAAAACAAGACCCAGTGCTCTGCACTTTGCACTTGGGAATTTTGAATACCTATCTATTTAGCTGAAAAGCTTTGTATGTTCTTCACACTGTCATAATTCAAATAATGTTTGAATAAATATTAACTTTTGATGGCTGCATCAACTATCACTTCGTTTCCCCCTTAAGCCAACATGGTCAGTCATCAGGCAGTTATGCACTCAAAACAACTCTCAGGTATGATCAGTTTCTGTATCACATTTGGTTATCATAATTAAGGCTGTTGTGGCACAATGGTGTAAGCCTCTGAATTCATAGCCAGAAAAGTTGTATGGACAGGGTTTGAGCCCAATTCAAGCCCCAACACTACTTACGCTTTATACAAGAGGTTGGAGACTCAAATTTGGTCTCGTATGCTTCAGCGATCCCAGTGCTTGATGAAAAAACTGTAACTTTACCTCAAACACTAAATTAATCGATGTTGACAGGGTTTGCATGTATCAGCACTGAAACTTTATGATTTACTCAAAAGAAGGTGATCGTCAATCATCACATCTTAATTTATGACATTTCTGAAAGACATCTTTGCTATGATTGTTGGTTTCCTCTGATGAAGAAAGTGATGCTGCTGCGTCACCAAAGCGTCTACCAAAACAGATAAAGAAACGTGATAAAACTCCAGAGGATGGAGCCGAATTATTTGAAAGAAAACTGTTGGTTTCCTCTGATGAAGAAAGTGATGCTGCTGCGTCACCAAAGCGTCTACCAAAACAGATAAAGAAACGTGATAAAACTCCAGAGGATGGAGCCGAATTAATATATACGTAGTCTAAATAAACATTCAGCAGAACTTATAAATTTATTGAGTGAAATTAAAATACCTTTCGACTGCATTTGTCTCAGTGAGATAAATAAAACTAACATCAGCATGTTCAAAACTCTTTTAGACGATTATGTCTTCCACCCTATAATTCCTGAACATGGTAATGTAGGCGGTGTTGGTATCTACGTAAAACAGCACATCAAACTAAGTATACTAAATAAACTAAATCTAACATGTAAAAACCCGTGCGAAAATATATGGGTTAACCTAGATAAAAATAGAAAAGATTCAATCGTAGGTATCATCTACAGACACCCAAGTGGGGACATAGCAGATTTCAACCATCAATTAGAAAGAACAATTCAGGAAATCCACAAACTAAAAACCGATAGATGTATAATTATCGGTGATATAAATATAGACCTAATCAAATACAATCAACCTGGTAAAGCAAGAACAAAAGATTACCTAGATATGATGCTTTCCCATGGATACCTACCGCGCATTACATTACCCTCAAGAATAACGGATCACTCAGCTACTTTGATTGACCATATCTTTGTTAAAGAAAGAAATCCAGCTGAGACGTCAGACTCAGGTAATATTTTCACCGATATCTCAGACCATTTTGCAAATTTTTACCTGGTTCAAAATGCAAATCCTCCGGGTCGTCAACAAAGACAAAAAGTTCGAATATTTGGTAACAAAAATCTTGCAAACTTTGTTGAAACTTTGCAACACACTCACTGGGAACCATTATATTCACAAGCTGACCCCAATGCCTGTGCAAATTTCTTCAATAATGTAATTAGCCATGCTTACAAAAAATCCTTCCCTTTGAAATCTATTTCCAGTAAGAGAATTAAGGACAAACCTTGGATCTCTACATCACTGAAAACAAGTATTACGAAAAAGAACCGTCTTTTTTATATATACACACGAAACCGTACCATTGACAACAAAAAAAGATATTCGCAATATCGCAACATTTTGATTTCTTGCATCAGACACTCCAAAAAGATGTACTTTCAAGAATTGTTTGATAAGAAATCTACAAGAATTACAAAAATGTGGGCCGTTCTTGGTAAAATGCTAAACCCAAACAAGAAATCCCAATGCTCTTCTATTAAAGAAATAATTTCTGATGGAATTTCGTACAAAGATGATTCAAAAATAGCAAATGCATTAAACTCCCATTTCTGTAACATTGGAAGTAAAATTTCTTCAAAAGTACAAAACACAAAGTTTCACTTTTCCTCCTTTCTTAAAGCACCACGAGACAAAAGCTTCTTTTTAGAAATGACAAATATAAACGAAGTAATCAGTGAGATAAATAAATTGAAGACAAAAAAAGCTGCTGGCCATGATGGTGTAAAACCTGTGATAATAAAAAAATCTTGCCTTGTCTTGGCCAAACCCTTGACACACATTTACAATGCCTCTTTTGAGACTGGAATAATGCCAGACATTTGGAAAATCGCAAAGGTAATCCCAATTTTCAAAAAGGGTGAAAGACATAACCCAAATAACTACAGGCCCATTTCCTTGCTATCATGTTTTGAAAAAATATTAGAACGCCTATTAGCAAAACGCATGATTTCATTCTTAAAGAAAAACAAAATCCTCTATGAACTACAGTTTGGCTTCAGAGAGCATCATTCAACCGTTCATGCCCTTTTGGAACTCCTTGACAACATATATCAAAATCTGGATGATAACAACTCTTGCATCGGTGTCTTCCTGGATCTCTCAAAAGCTTTCGATACCATAGATCATGATATACTTCTTAAAAAACTATTTCATTATGGCTTCAGAGGGAAAATTCACGATTGGTTTGTCAGCTATCTCCAGAACAGGAAACAATATACTTGTGTGAACGGAACAAAGTCTACCCATCAGCAAATCCATAAAGGGGTGCCTCAAGGATCAGTATTAGGGCCCATACTTTTCACTTTATATGTTAATGATATGCCAAATGCAACTTCTGCCAAACCAAGACTATTTGCCGATGACACTTGCATCTTTACTTTTCATGTAAATATTGCAAAATTATCCTCATCAACAAATCAAGAACTTAAGATGCTCAATGGATGGCTAAAAGCAAACAAACTATTAGTAAATACTGACAAAACAAATTTTTCCATTTTCTTACCTTCCAAAAACAGTCCAACATCAACTAGCACCATATCAATGGGGGATGAACTTAGTAGAGCCGAGGAGATTAAATACCTTGGCGTTAGGATAGACGAAAAGCTATCTTGGAGTTCACATATCAATAAGGTCAAAAGTGAAACAATTAAATTTTCTTCTATATTTGCTAAAATTAGACATTCTATACCTAAACAATGCCTGTTAACCTTGTACGACTCCCTTGTAACTTCTAAGATAGGTTATGGGCTCGAAGCATATGGGACAGCTGCGACCAATAAACTAAATGAACTCCAAGTCCTACAAAATATAATTCTGAAAATAATTCACTTTAAAGATCGTAAATATTCTACAAATCGCCTCCATAAAGAACTTAACATAGTTAAAATTTATGATCTTTACCGCATGAAAATCTTGAAATTAATGCATCAAGTGCACTTCAGCAAAGATAAATTACCCGAAGTATTTCAAAATTACTTCAAAACCAACGAGAACTCTCATAGATACGAGACCAGAAAAAAATCAGATTATAAAATAGTGAAATCTAATAAAAAGTGGCGTGACTACACCATACAAAACATTGGTGCTCGCATGTGGAATAACCTTCCTCCTTCCTTAAAGTCAATCTCAAAACAAAAACACTTCCGTAAAAAACTTAAAGAAAGCATCATCTTAGCTTACCAAAATGAACTATAAAAGATCTGCATGATCAATAAGACTTACAAACCAATAACATTCCTTACTAACAAAAATATATCTTACTGTTGAATTTTCCTAGCTTTTGTACTATGACGTATTTTTTCTTTTTCGCGTATCCTTTTGAATTTTAATTTACGGCCCAAGCTAGATAAGCTCCGCTTTTCTTGGGTCGTGTAGAATACATTTATTTTTTATATTACATTGTATTAGGTTGTTATATTCTGCGAATAAAATTGAATTGAATTGAATTGAATATGATGGCACACACATTTGCAGTGCGATAATCAAGAGCAAGGTTAGCCACACCTCCAAAATGAGTTCCAAGGATGTGGCAGAACCAGATGTACTTTTCCTTTATGTCCCCAAAGAACTATTAACAGTAATATTCATTTTCCTCATTAAATATTCAACACATAATAGGTAGCCATGGAATGATTACATAGCATAATTCACATAATTAGCATAATTAGAAGAGCTTTGTCAAGAAAGTAGGCAACCAATTTCAATCCGAAAACCTATAATATCACAGACGATAGTCAACAAAATCTTTACAACAAAAACCACCGTCACCTTGTTTATGAACTCCAAAACTTCAACGTCAATCAATGTAAAGGGATACTTATTCTTTAGGATACATATTTAAGTATGTTAACTACAGTATCATTGCAAGTCTTCACTTATCTATGCTATCAGATCAACAGCTTCTTGTAACGGTCCTGCCTCAAGACTGTCTCTAGAAAAATGTTGTGACAGGCTTTCAAAGTTTTCATAATTGTGAATAGTTTACTTTGTATTAGACATTCCAGAATTATTCGCAAATCGTGAAGAAACATTTTTTCAAGTATTCATATTTTGATAGAGCTATCACCAACATGTCAGACTCAATATACAAAAGATTTGAAGGAGTAGAGGCAAGCATAAGAAATATTTCTGCGAAAGTTGAAAGCATGGAAGAAAAGATGGAGGTTTTAATAAAAAGTGAAAACAGTAAAGATTCTCAATCGAAGATTCCTGGTGACCTATCTGTGAGTACACAACAAGCATTCGTTTGATTTATCGTTTTCTAAAAAGCACAAGTTCTCCTGGATTGAATCAATTATACTAGAATGATACCCTGGCTCCCTTTCATTGGTAAAATGTTCTGCAATTTAGCAACAACAACTTCGAGTCTATGCCCTACGTATTTATAATCACTTACACTGAGTGAGTAAAACAACTGGCAAGTTTGAAAATTGATAGGATGTAATCTTATGGGGCGCCATTCCCGTCAAAATTGCTTTTCGATTTCCTTGGTCTATGAATTAATTTATATGGTGTATGAATTAATTTATATGGTGTATGAATTAATTTATGTGGTCTATAAGTTAATTTATATGGTCTATGAATTAATTTATATGGTCATTGAAGTAATTTATATGGTCATTAGATGAATTAATTTATATGGTCATTAGATGAATTAATTTATATGGTCATTGAATTAATTTATATGGTCATTAGATTAATTTATATGGTCATTAAATTCATATGGTCTTTGAATGAACTTTTGTGGTCTTTCATTTTGCATGGCTATTTACTCAATTTGCCGTCATTTGCCTTGGTTAATTTTTTAGGTCATTTGTATTGTTTTTTTTGCGAAGTTGTCCACATCCAAGGAAGGGAAAGGTGCATGACCAAAGGTGCATGACCAAAAGCGTACGGTCCGTAAATCTGTCAACTTCCCACATTCAAAGAGTAAACTGATGGGGGGGTATGAAAGTCTGGAAAATGTTCATGGTACTTTATGGATCATTTTTCCTTTAATTTCTCACATTTCTCAACTCCAACGCATATTTTCTTCATAAACTTAGCATCAGATCATAAAAGATTAAGAAACCTGAGTAATATTACCTTAAAGAGACTTATTTCGTTCGAAGCTACTCATTTTTGCATGAGATACTTGGCTTTGAAATTTGTACCACCAATTCTTGTAGCAAAAGCAATCAAGAAGATCTACCTAGCAATTTTCAGTGGGGGATCTCCTTTTGTAGAACATTTTGTAGCCTGGGTTATGAGGAAGCCCCTCTATCTATGGGTTGATCAAGTGGTAATGAATAACATACCCTGGGTAACAGAGCCTTGAAAATGTAGGAAAGGAATTTTTTTTCAATTTTTCATTTTTGTTTGCTCTGGTACCCACATGGCCCGGGGGGGGGGGGGGGGTACTTGACCAGGTTTTGGTCGGGGACGAGCTATGGATGCTTCAAAACCATACCCGTTCCTTATACCAATTTTCCGAAAAAGTATACCCGACCTTGTACCAATTTTCCGAAAAAGTATACCCCCTGATACCAATTTTCCCAATAAGTATACCCCCTGATACCAATTTTCCGAAAAAGTGCAAAAATCTATACACTTCCCGATGGCACGTCCCCGTACCCAAAATATCCCCCCCCCCGGGCCACAGGGTATGAGTAATAAAGCAAAGCATGAAAGCAGAAATACACTAATTTGTTTTCATGAGAAACTACATTTAAGAAACTGCAGTAGCTTCTCGCAGAAAATTAAGAAACTCTACCAGAAGCGATCAGATGCTAATTAGCCTGTGTTCCAGACTACTTCAGAAGGAAAGTTTCCTTTCCAATTTTCCTTTCCAAGTGGTCTGGAATAATAACAATTCAAAGTTACGAAACTTTTCCATTTTTAGCTATGGTTTGTGATGCGTTTTTAATCAGAAAAGTGCAATTTTTGCAATTGACTTGGTTCTTTATTGTATTCTTGGTTCAAAAAGCAGACCTCGAATTTAAGAAACTCTGCAAGAAACTTTGAGTAAAAGAATTGAGCCCAAACCGTAGTAAAAAATTTGTAGTAAAATTCAGAGCAAAGTATTTTATGAAAAATTGTAGCTTTAAAACGAAACAAGGCTCTTTAGAGTAATATTACTCGAGTCGGGTGATCTGATAAATGAGTCTCTAGTTTTGTCCGTAGAAGATAGGGGCCGAGACCTACGAGAAATTAAGGGGGAATCTTTAAAGTACACATTTAAATGTTCATACTTTCATACCCCCTCCCCCATCAGTTTACTCTTTGAATGTGGGAAGTTGACAGATTTACGGACCGTACGCTTTTGGTCATGCACCTTTATTGGTCATGCACCTTTCCCTTCCTTGGATGTTGACAACTTCGCAAAAAAGCAATACAAATGACCTAAAAAATAACCAAGGCAAATGACGGCAAATTGAGTAAATAGCCATGCAAAATGAAAGACCACAAAAGTTAATTAAAAGACCATATGAATTTAATGACCATATAAATTAATCTAATGACCATATAAATTAATTCAATGACCATATAAATTAATTCATCTAATGTCATGACCATATAAATTAATTCAATGACCATATAAATTAATTCATAGACCATATAAATTAATTTATAGACCATATAAATTAATTCATACACCATATAAATTAATTCATACACCATATAAATTAATTCATAGACCACATAAATTAATTCATAGACCAAGGAAATCGAAAAGCAATTTTGACGAGAATGGCGCCCTATATAATCTAGGTAGCAAATTTGTCTCTTTAATATAAATTGCATGGGGAACATGCTTAGGTATGCGGATTTATTTCGTTGAAGTCAATCTTGTTCTTCTTTAGTTACCAGCAGTTTTAATAAAACGCCAACCACAGCACAACCTCTAGAAAGAGCAGCCCATTAGGTTTTAGATATTCATTATTTATATTAGCTGATAGGGCATCGTGCCTAAATATTTATGATAATGATACTGATAATGATAAAAAAACTTGTATCTGCCAAAAAATTGAAGCAAGGCATGCAAGGAACAACTATTGCTAATTCATTTAATTGGCATTGCTAAGTTCATTAAAGCACATCTTCAATGGCATTGCTTGATTACCAAACTACCAGTAACTGCGGAAAGAAATGCCTGACTTTAGTAAATTATAGTTCTGGAATTTATTCAATTTTTCCTCTACATTATGAAACTTTAACAAACATTGTCCTATTTGTTTTTTTTGTCAAAATATGGTCAACTCGTTCTTATTGATTTTCAGTTATCTGTGAGATCTTCCTTCAAAACACTGAAAGAGGATCAAATCTGGGATCTTGATCAAAGGTTAGTTCCATTTTACTTGCATTTTCATGACTTGAAATATGTGATCCCATAAACTATTGTGTTTGATTTGTTTTTAAATATGTTTTCGGATTAATTTTTGTGCTCCAGTCAGCGAGTGGGACGCCTGTACAAAAGGAGATAAAAATTTGCTGCCTATTATATTCTTGCTAATAAAACAGAAAACATTTTAAAAGAGTCTTGGCATTTTAATAGGCTTATTGATAACAACACATTAAAAAATTGTTACCCACAAAAATGCTTTGGAACTCACAATCTTTTCTGTCAGACGCTATTAGAGATCACCGGCCCCGGTCCCCCGGCCCCGGCCTTCGGAACCATGGCGCTCGGCCCTCGGACCCCACAAATATAGGTATTTCTTTATTTCATAGCTGTCTGGCTGTTCCTGCATTTAAAATTATCCGAACGGTGCCATTCAATCGAAAAATCGCAATGTTCGAAGCCTCCAAGAGCTTAAGAAACTCCTTTCAAGTAAAGTGAGAGAACTTCGAGGGGCCGGGTTGTCATCTGAGTCTCGCAAAACAAGTTGAGTATGATTTCCTAAACAAACCACAAATGTACACACGCCACATGCTCCTTCGCATACAATTCATGCGCCTTGGTAGTCAATCGAGGGAGTCACATTCCATATGGTTGCATTCTTTCATACATTATTTACAAATATGTGGACCGCAAACTGTTCAACATAATTCCTCACACTTTTGATCCTTGGAACGGACAGTTTTTAGAGTGGGTGACAGGACACCAAAGTGAATAAGCATGAAGTAAAGTGTACTTCGAAACCATAATCAAAACCATAATCAAAACGGAATAATGCTCATGTAAATGAGAATTTTGAAGGTTCCTCTAGAAATAGTTTTTACGAACATTCTTTAAATCGGCGGGATCCCCTTGACATTCAATAAATGTCTTGGACACAGGCAAGCACAGGTTATGAGAAGAAAGTAGAAAGAGGAATTAATTTCTTTCTCAACAAAGTCTTTGGAGTTTCCTAATTTCTTGGTAATGGTCATCTCGCCATCGGTGCGTTTAGTTTCTTAGAAAGAGTTACTGACAAACAATTTACTCTGCGTAATTTCGAAACAGGGGAAAGAGGGGTTTTCAGGGCGACAGTTAGCCAGAACGACTACGAAGGCACATGAATTGTATGCGAAGGAGCGTGTGGCGTGTGTACATTTGTGGTTTGTTTAGGAAATCATACTCAACTTGTTTTGCGAGACTCAGATGACAACCCGGCCCCTCGAAGTTCTCTCACTTTACTTGATAGGAGTTTCTTAAGCTCTTGGAGGCTTCAAACATTGCGATTTTTCGATTGAACGGCACCGTTCGGATCATTTTAAATGCGGGAACAGCCAGACAGCTATGAAACAAAGAAATACCTATATTTGTGGGGGCCGAGGGCCGAGCGCCATGGTGCCAAGGGCCGGGGCCGGGGGGCCGGTGATTTTTAATAGCCTCTGTCAGATGACAAATGAAGCAATGCAACTTTATGTTTGCCTGGCTTTATATTTGGATACCTAGTTCATATAATTGTTTCTTAAATTCTTTTCTTTCTTGCAGTTTTGGTTCAACTTTTAACGAGCAGAAAACTTGGTTTTTAATGGAGATTGTCAGAAGAGATACTGGATTTAAATTCAGTGATCACCTTATCCGAAGTATGTTTGTGGCTAATTTCTGTTTTAATATTACATTACATTAGGGAAAGAAAAGTTAAGAAATCTAAATGCAAAGAACACCTGCCTGCAAGGAGTCCAAAAATAAAAATCATTGGGCAAATAATGGCCAAAACGGAAAAATTCAAATTTTGTTTTTACTCTCACTGTTTGCCTGCAATAGAATGAACTTACACCATCTGGCGCTATTTTTAAGAAAAAACTTTTGTCTGTGATCTACCCCCTTCAAAATATGTCTTTGGTACTGATGACCCAATAGGTTTATTCCACCTTACCCAACTTAGATAGAGTAGGTCTCAACAAAGTGAACAGGCATAGTTTTAAGGATACCGTAAACCCAACGAATGGTGGTGTTGAGGATATGGAGCACTTCTTATTGCTTTGCCCTTTTTTGGGGGTGCAACAACGAAACCTTCTTGCTGGAATTCTTCCATTATTACAACCACGCTTTTGGATGTGCCAATCTTTCAAAGAGGCATGATATTTCAAATGAATGGTGATAAAAATCACTCGAATGATGTTAACATTACATTACAATTTATCCATGAAACTGGTTGGTTAAATTAAGCTCATTTCTTTGTTTATTTTTTACTCTTTTGTTTGTTTGTTTGTTTGCTTTTCTTTTTGTTCGTTATTTTTTCGTATTAGTTATGTCTAGAGCCCCATCGCCATGTTCCGATCACTGAAAAAGATATTACTTGGAGAAACAAGAGAAAGTAAGCGAAAGGAAACACTAAGGGGAAATGGCGAATACTTACGATTCCATCATAGGTAGGCCTTTTTCAGCTTCCCATATCGCTGGATTCACGCGGCAGAAAAAAGTAAACAACTTCTGAACTTGAAGCTCATGGAGACTTTTTGGGAACATTTTTTTCTGACCCATATCCGTTGTAAACAAACATTGCAAGATTCTACACAAAAACAGCAGCCAGTGATTAGAACGGGACGATTAGGCTCTAGTTCATATAAATGTAGTTTTCAAACCTTTTTTATAAGGCCTCAGGGTTGACATGGTATTTTATTTTACTCCTGTTGGTATCGTCATTGTGGTATCGTGAAGTAGTTTAAGTAGTGTAATTAGTAATCTGTTAATGTAAATTTTCAGATGAAATAGATACAGTAAATGTATACAAAAACGTTAATAAGAGTATGTGTAGGGCCTTAAAAAGGATTCCTTATGCGAATTAGAAGTTATGCGGTGTATAGTAGCCCAAATTGTGCTCGGTCATTGCCAAAACACATATTTTTTCATTGATCTTCATAATTTTTGTTATGAAGTTTTTTGTCAGTATTTTGTGAACATTTTCATACTGTTTTTATCACTGTACCATGTTTTATTCTTACATTGAAATTTGTGAAGGGGGTTACTTTCTAAATGAACCCTTTTGCTGAACGTCATATTACTGAGGATATTACTAGCTTGCGACCAGGTGAAGAGCCACTCTGTGGTGATACTGGTCTTGATTTCATTATTATTATTATTATTATTATTATTATTATTATTATTATTATTATTATTATTATTATTACTACCTGTAAAATTTTTCATTGTTTGGCACATATTGGGATATATCCATTATTACCTTCAATAGCTTTTACTATTCATCAAGTTGTCCTATTTTTAGAATCATGTCTACGCTATTTTCAAAATGTGCAACGCCAGCACAAAGAAAGAGATGATGAGGAAAAATTTTCGAATGGCAAGGAGGTCAGACGGAGAAGAACACGTCGTTACAAAGTATGTTTCTTTCTAACTTAAAAGAGTGTTTGGCTTCAGGAAGCTTTTGGTCTTTGCTCATTCTATGCAATCTATTATCTAGTATTGGGACTGGTAGTGTCCAATTTCAAGAATTTCTTCTGTATGTTTTACTAAATTATATATCTCTAGGGGCTTTACAATTTAACTTGATTGAAATCATTATGTCTGTATGTATGTATTGATTTGCCACAATAAATATTTACAAGTTTTCTAATAAAAAATAGATACCGTACAATATAAAATGTTAAAAACGTAAAGATAAACACCCTAATTACAGTGGCAGGGATAGCACTAAAAGGTCAAGCTGACCTTATTTCCATAGTGGGCCCCTTAAAGGTGCTGTATAACGGAAATACATAGAATAAAAGGAAATACAGAGCTGCTTGTGTGTTTTCAAAATGGTCCTTAACCCTATTTTAACCGGGTAAAAAAAGAGTGATTTTCTACCGGGGGGGGGGGGGCGTTTTTCGCCCTCCCTGTTTTTCTCCGCAAGGATAACAGCTATGACAATGAAACTTGCACTGTGTCATAATTGAACAATGGAGAATCTAAAAATAGCACCAATCAATCACGTGATTGGTTGCAAGGCAACCAAAAACAATGCAAATTTTGAGAAAATCGAGCTATTAGCAGAAAAGGGCCAATTATTAGCAAATAGCTAGATAAAATTGGCAAAAAACCATCCAAATACCTGCTTGATATCATTAATTTGTAGTTTCATATGGTTTCGTACGGATATTTGTGGTTCCTAATAAATTAACTAATTAAATAATGAAAATTTGATTCAATGCAAAATTGTTAGCTCAATAATTATGATTAAAAACCATTAATTTCGCATATTATTGGTGAAATCAAGTACCTTCATCAATATTTGAGGTAATTCTATCAGTTTTGCATGAAAAATTACTCATTCATTAGGAATATCACGTCATAAAGATTGATGATGTCATAGAAATAATAAACTGCTGATGTCAGCAAATATGAATGAATTATATATCAAATGAAAGTACTCATTGAGACGAATCGAATGGTATATATATTGTTGAGATTTAGTGACAAATGAAGAAATTAGGGCCATTTTAAAGAATTTCTTTGTGAACACTCTCCAAATATGGGCATGTGGTGGTCACGTGGTCAAACAATAGGTATTGAAATTTCTATTTTCTGATTGCCAACTAAATTTTAGGAAAAGTCAAGGAGTTTCAGCATTGTAAGTGCCATTGTTTGGGAGCTATTAAAAAAAATCCGATAGGGGGGGGGGGCGTTTTTGGCCCCCCGGTGAAAATAGGGTTAAGTGTTCAATTTCTATTAATTGGAAGCAAGTATGTACATATTTTGTTGAGAAATGAACAAACTTGAGATGTGAATGTTTTTGTGTTGTTCATCTTATTGTGGTTGATCAGTTTTTATAGCTATTACCAACATCCATCATAAAATCATGCAATTCTTGATTGCCATAACGAAAGTGTAACATTCTTACACATTACAAAACAGAGTGCTGCTGGAAACGAAAAGATGACTAAACATAAACTGTTCTTGTCAATAACACTTGTATATAACAATTTCATCAACATTTTCTTCCAAATCATTAACAAGGCAACATTCGCAAACATTGTCAACAACCTTGCTGCAGCACTTGTGAAATTGGACTTCGCATATTGAGCAGAGGAAACATGCATCTGATGCTGTTGTCACCCCGGGGGGGGGGGTAACTTCAATAGGCAGCTGACGGGGGTGTGCCATTTTGATACATGAAGTCATACCCTAAAATTTATAAAATTTTCAAAAACCCTACCCCAAAATTTAAATACCATGCAAAATGCATACCCTAAAATTTAATTAATGTTAGAAATTAATATCTCATGAGGGGCCAACAATTGGGGCAAAAATCCAGCAATTTGATCAAGTACATGAAATGTTCTACAACGTCAACATCATTTTAGCACTATATCATATATCTATATACAATGCATACATATCTGTATGCAATATGTATGTATGTATACAATCTACATACAATGTCACGGCAAGAAAAGTGAAAATTTCCCCTAATCACCGATGGTCGAGATTTCAACGTGTTTGACAAGTTTCCGAAATAGAAATTTACACTTCCAGTTTCCATTTGATCTCCACACAGTGAAACGTACACCATGAATTTCCTATAGTTTCCAACACAGGAAATAGAGATTTCTAATCTCTATGGGGGAGATTTCCTCTCTTGAGATTCATCACTCTCCGCCGTTCTGTTAGTTCCTTTTTGTAAGAGCATTTCAATCATAGAAATAGTTCTATGATTTCAATACATTACGCACAGGGTAGCATAACCAATTTCTCAGACTACTATTGGTAATAGGACAACCAACAATATACACTAAATTGTTTTAAAGAAACCGCCTATATATAAGAAACCGCCTCAAGTTTTCGAAAGTTAAGAAACAACCCTACCTAAATTGAAAAAGCTAAACAACTTTTACAATTTACAATTCTAATTTTCCTATCGCACTGAAAAATATTTTGACACTATACAATCCTAGCAAATTGTTTGGACATTATTTTGAGTGCGAATTATGTTATTTACTTGCTTTGAGATCTTACTAAGTAATTTGGGTGGCCTTGAGACAAAACAAAATGAACCCTATACTTCAGCAAAATGGCCCGACAATTTAAGAAACTGCCTACCACACAAGCGTACGGGGCGGGGGGGGGCGGCAGCCCCCCAATGTTGGAAAAATCATTGAAAATCAGCCCCAATCGGGCAAAAATCTACCCTCAGTTGGGCAAAAATATTGGTAAACAATGGACTTTGTGTCGGGCCAACCCCCTAGATTTTTCCCGTACGCTTATGGCGTACCATCACCAGACCTTAGTTTCTTATAAAAGAACAATGAGTGTATTTTTTCAATATTAAAGAGAATGAGCTTTAGACAAAGAAACCACCGCAGGAAATCATATTATAATATGACTAACTTCATTCAATCACGTGACTGAAGTCAATGAAGACAGCATGAAGACAGGCAGGTTTTGAACGATTGCCAACTAAGCGTTATACAACGGATTTGGGCGCCAACTATTTATTTTGCTTCGTGCATCGTCAAAGACAGAGTAAAGACACCAACGTTGCAATTTTCAACCAGTTATCTTCCATATGATGGCCAGTAACAAACAAGTGTCATTCTGTCAAGGAGAGTCAGGTTCGTAAAGCTTTTCTAACTTTAAACGTTTTCCGAGTTTCTTTCTCATGATAAGTAGTTTCCCGCTGTTGCTTTGGGACTGCTCCAGTCCTGCATGCTTAGGCATGTGTCAAAGTTTTGCGTGACTAATGCAAAAACTTTGCTAAGAGGACGGAGATGGGAACCAAAGGAACACTACCCTTGGCGGTTATTGCTCTTACTCAAAAATATAAAGTAAGGGGAGACTGTACCTCCTTGATATCAAATGTTAGATGGCTCGACCAGCGCAAGTTTGTATCAGTTGGCGCCATCATTCCAACTTTTATCGAACCTGCGTGCTGCCGATCTGCGTCTAGAATGCACGATTTGTACAAGTGGTCAGTTGTCTTCATTTGATAGATGGGAAATGTCTCGTATTAATGCCAAGAGAACATCTCTCATATTTGAAAATTATATTTAGAAATGCAGGTGGTACATTGATTTCTGTTTTGTTTTTTCAAAGCTCAAAAGTTGGTACAGTATCTCAGCATTACAAAAAAGAGGCCGATCCAAGACAAGGTATGTATTGAAAGTAGACTTTTCTTTCCCTTTAAATATCACTAATGTTCCCCTTTATTCGGCTTTCAATAAATTGTTGGACAAGGACATGCTTGCGTGATTGCACTAAAGATGGCATGGCGGTGAGGAACTTTTTACCAAGATGCATTGCGCTCAAATTACGAATCTTAAGCGATTCTATAAAATGCCCCCCCCCCCATCCAAACTTTCGAAAATAAAACCAAGAGTGAAGAGGATAGCGAGCTGAGACCAGACTTATGACATTTCGTCCCTTGTTTCCCTGCGTTCTTTGATTTCCAGATATCACTTGCTCGATAGGGACTCATATCATTACTCTTATAAAGTGGGCCCCCTGTGTCAAAATGGCCTAAACTGGTGAGAGTAATGATATAAGTCCCTATTGATCAAGTGATATCTGCGAATCAAAGAACGCAGGGAAACAAGGGATGAAATTTCATAAGTCTAAGCTGAGATGTCAATTACTTTTTCTAATTATGTATCCTATTCTACATATGGGTACATCAAGTGCCACTTTCTCATGAGGGAGGGGGGCAAGAAAGGCCCTCCCAGATTTTCTATGCAACTCTATGCCTAATGACGACGCAACTTGCTACACATGATTACCAACAATTAATGATCATAGAAATAGCATCATATGCTAATTAGTCGCATGATCTATTGCTAGGCAACGCAAAACAATGAAAATTTGCTGATTTTAGGTCTTCACCTAAAATTTAAAAATTAAACGAGACTTACCCAGTAAGTTGAAGTTTGATTGTAATTCTTCTCTGTCATCAGCAGGAACGAAGGGATCACATGAGAAGCGAGCGCGCAGGCGCAGCAAGTCATTTTTTAACGCGAGTGACTGCAGGATTGAAGGGATCACAACAGGGAGGGATAAACCCCAAATGAATGCAAATATTGGGAGGGTGTGATCCCTTCGTTCCTGCTGATGACAGAGAAGAATTACAATCAAACTTCAACTTACTGGGTAAGTCTCGTTTAATTTTTAAATTCTACTCTGTCATCAGCTACGTCACTATGGGATCACATGAGACTTTAAAGCCCTGCAGTCATGAGCATACACAAAAAGAAAATCTCAACAATTTTCTCAAAACCATAACAAAACATACGGTTAAATATTGTCCATGCTCAGAATGTAATAAGTTTACAAACAATCGTTCTATTCAAGTAAATTTCTCTAAGACCTTATGTCCATAGTTTTCCTTGATAATGTTCTTATCATAAAACTTTCCAAAAGTGGTGCAATTAGACCATCCAGCTGTATTCATTATTTCTACCAAGCTCAAACCTGCACTTTTTGTAGCAGAAGCAGATGCAGACCTACAACTATGAGCTGTGAACTTTTCAGTATCTATTCCAGAAGCTTTAAGTGTTGCTTTTACCCACCGACTGATTGTATCTTTACTGACTGGTTTGAAAGGTTTCTGAAAACTTATCAGTAATTGGTTGTTTCCTTCTCGTAAGGTGGAAGTTCTGAGTAAATATTCTTTGAAAAGGCGCATAATGCAAAGATCTGGATCACTGGGATATGCCAGCAGCTCTAAAGGCTTGATATGCCGACCTGGTTTTGTAGTTTTCAATGTATCTTTTATTGTAATTCTAATCATATTGGGCAAGTGTTGTATGTGTGAAGTGTCAATCTTATGAATAGTTTGGCAACGTTGACCTGTCAATATACATAGCAATGAGGTCAGTTTCAAAGATATTTCTTTGAGGCTCAATTTTTCTAATGGAGCTAGCTTTTTCAAATAGACCAACAAAGTATTCACATCCCAGATGGAGGAATATTTTGGCAAACTCGGTCTCAACTCAAAGATACCTTTCAGAAATCGTTTAATCATAGGATGCTCTCCTATAGGAACATGCCCCAAAGTTACAATAGAAGACAAGGCAGATCTTGCCGTATTAATAGCACTATACCCAAGACCCGTGTGAAACAATTGGGTTAGAAACTCCATGACCTGTTCTACACTTGGTTGATACACATTGATATCATGGTCATGGCAAAACTTAGCCCATCTATGAAGATAGGAATCATACTGTTTTAGGGTACCTGGTCTCCAGGAAGCTAATAAGATATCCTGAGCTGGTTTCGATAGCGATGATGATGTTACTTTACCCCTGATAAGTGACATACAATCAGACGAAGTTTCTCGTGCAACGGATGAACAGTTTTGCTGTCTGTTGCTAGACGAAGTAGTGACTGGCTGGGCTGTAGAATTACAGGAGATCCTACCATCATTGTCATTGCCTTCGAGTACCACGCTTGTGTTGGCCAGTGAGGAAGTATGCATATTGCTTGTGCTTGATCTTCCAGCAATTTCCTCAGTATTTTGGGTACGAGACTAAAAGGGGGAAATATATAATTCTTGTACATCGACCAGTCTAAAGTAAATGCGTCAACCGCAAATGAATCTGGTCTGTATATGACACATAGGCCTGAAATTGCCTGTTTAAACGTGAGGCAAATAAGTCCACCTTAGGACTGAAATCAAATTTTTTCAGGCATGACTTAAGGATGTCGGAATTAAGCATCCATTCTGTGCTACTTTTGTGAGCACGTCTAGATTCTCTGTCGGCATCCACATTGAGTTTGCCTGGAATATGAGCGACAGAGATCCATATATTTCTGTGAATACACCATTCCCAAATAGATTTACACAAAGGGTTACAAGACTGGGAGTGATTTGTACCCATATGGGTCAACACTGCGACTGCAGTTGTGTTATCAGTCATAATTCTGATATGGCAATCAGTGTAATTTATAGCAAATATTTTCAAGCCAAAAAATATAGCAAGCATTTCCAGGTAGTTTATATTATTCGATTTCTCTGAAATAGACCAGAGACCACCTGTTCTCTCATTGTTGCAGACCGCACCCCAGCCATTTAAAGATGCATCTGTTGTGATCGTAAGACCTGGCTTTTGTACAATGAGTGGCTTTGAAAATTGTTTTGAATGCGTTACCCACCACGTTAACTCTTGTATACTATCTTTGGATAGCTGCATAAAAGAATCAAAGTTGCCTTTGTGCATTTTAAGGGCAGAAATTTTATCGTATTCAATATTACGGTAGTATAATGGCCCATAAAGCGTGCCCGGAAAACATGAAATCATTTTTCCCACAACTTGTGCGACTTGGCGAATAGGCAGGCGTTTTTGTTGGATCACCTGACTGCAAACGTGCGTCACTGAATTAATTTTTTCTTCAGTTGGAAAAACAGTCATCGTTTCTGAATTCAGAATAAAGCCAAGCATCTTTAATTGCTTTGATGGCATGAATGATGACTTGTTTGGATGAATAATAAATCCAAGCTTTGTGAATATACGTATTGTTTCTATGACATTTGTAATGCAATTTTCAAACGTATCTGCTTGAATATAAACGTCATCAATATAGGCTGTCGTTATATGACCCGCTTTATGAAGTGTGGATAAAGGTGCTTTCAAAAGTTTTGTAAAGATTCGTGGGCAGCACGCTAATCCGTTTGGAAAAGAAGTGTATTGGAATGTGCTACCATTGAACCGAAAACGTAAGAACTTTCTATCTTTCTTAGCAATGGGTACACTATAGTATGCGTCTTTTAGATCTACTGACGCCATGAAACAGTCTTTTGACATCAAATTGACTATTGTATTCAAAGTGTCCATTTTGAAATGCCGATAAACAACTTGTTTGTTAAACTTTTTCAAATTCAGTATCATGCGATGTGAACCATCTGGTTTCGGTGTAAAAAATATTGGCGAAATGACTTCACCAACACATGGCTTCGCAATTTCGAGCACCTTTTTTTCGTAACAAAGAACTGGTTTCATTTTCGATAAGACTTTTCTCCTTTTCGCTATGTTTCGTTTCCCTTTGAGATCCTTTCTCCTGGGGAATTTCTTCACATTCTATTTCAACTCCTGTTACGTAAGACAAAATTTGAGGGTCGGAGGTAATTTTTCTCCATTCTGAGAGATAGTTCGAAATTCTACCGGCTTGAAATGACTCACATTCAAATGTCAAAAGAGAAATTAAATAAGGCAATCGATCAGAAAATTCACTTACATCAAATGAGTCTTGAATTCTTTGTAATTCATCTAAAATTTCTTGGCGTTTCGTTGGGTTGATTGATTTTGCTGGTTCGGGTTCTGATTTCTCTGCTGATAAAAATTTCGTTTTCTGAACGGGCGGGAGCGGCCTCGGTATAAAAAATCACTTCTTCTGTTGTACGAAGACTGGTTTTGGTTTGATGGGCCCGGTTTATTACGGAATTTGTTATCATTTGGGCGAAAGCTGTGAAACGCCTTAGAGACTTTTGATGACTCTTCCGCTTCTTTTAGCTCCTTGGTAAAATCAGTGCCAAACAAGAATTGGCTATGATCTATAGCTCGTGATGTTAGAGCCTTGTATTCAGGCTTAACTGCAGCTTTTAACGCATTACGTCTAAGGCAAGATAAATCATTGGTAGCGTGACCAAGTAATGCGACACCATCCACAAGTTTCGTGACTACTGCTGATGGTGCCTCCTGTTGGTCACCCGCATCAGCCATTAGCAAATAATTTGCAGCGTCAACTATGATGCATCCCACACGTTGAATAGTTTGCTGGATATTAGACATTTTTGTGTCGACCGATTTTTTATCCGAAAGTAAAAAGGACCAAACTTCCTTGTTCACCTTAATTTGGGGATGCATTTCATTACAGTTGGCTGGACGGTTGTATTTTTCGGAGATAGACTTAAGCTTATCGGGAGACAAGTGTTTTCCCCAGCGTTTATTTACTATGGCTGCTAATTCCCGGCTAACATCATCGCTAGTTTTCTCGTCAGTTTCCAGGTCTTCTGCTAGATGCTGCAGCAGTGCACTTGGCTCGATTGGCTCAAAAGTAGCGTCACTATCGAGATCGTCATCACTGGCGATGATGCTTAATGTTTCATAAGGGTCATCATGCATGTCAAAATTACGAGCTTGTTTAGGAGCACTAGATGAGGCTGAACCATCACCCATTCGCTTCTTGCAAGTTGTGGACTCATTTAACATTGTCCCTGTGGGATTCAAATGCCCTGTGGGCAAGCCATCAGATGGTGGGTCTTGCATCTGAATTTGTCCAGTGGACGACAAATGCCCTGTGGGCAAACATGGGCGGTGCCCGACCTGTAAGTTCCCCTCGGTGAGAGCTTGCAAAAAGTTCGTTATTGAGGCCATATTTGTGTTAAGAGCCGAAAGAGTTTTCCTAATTTCGGCGTTTGAATCGGCACTAGAATCGGCGTTAGATTCTAAATCGCTGTCCGGTTGTCGCACATCTTTTTCCTTAGCAGACTCCATTGGTACTCTGCGGAAATAGTACAAAACCTAATGAATGTGCGGTAAATACGTCCAATTAAAACAAGATGAAATTTGACTTATTCAAATAACAAGTCTAGTAAAGTTATAAACTCACCAAAACTTTGTCTTTCTCGCAAAGCGGCGGGAGCGTTCTTTTTTGCGTCTTGACTTTGCTGAATACCAAACTCGCAATGACTTGCTGCGCCTGCGCGCTCGCTTCTCATGTGATCCCATAGTGACGTAGCTGATGACAGAGTAGAACTTGAAATTTTCAACAAAAATGATCAATAAATAACTTTAAAGTTATCGATATGATACATATCAGTTTTCCTTGATGAGACCTGTCGAAAATCTATTTTTGGAATTTTATTGTTATAATAAGGAACTTTTTGATCAAGACGCATTGCGTTATTTCATTGAATTCCTATAGAATTGTTAGAGGTTCGTAATTCGAACACAATTCATCTTGGTAAACAGTTCCTCACCGCCATCTATTACAAAACCATAAGCACATAGATCCTCTACGCAGCGCACAAATTGGTGCAATTTTGGGACACCCTGTACACCATCAAGCACTTTTTAGGATGCTTAATTTAGGCCCCACAAACATAATTCCTTGCAATATACATTTTTCTCAAAAGGAACTAATAGTTTGGGCCACTACTGAAACTTTCTTAAGATTATCGGACTCTGAGTAACCAGGGTTTCTTACAAGTTCCTTAGAGGTTGCATAACAATCTCCACATTGATTACCTGTGCCCTATCCTATTGAACATTAAAAAAAATGTGTTTTAGCCCTAATCCTATCAGACTACCAGGGGGTGTTTTTCCAGCCCCCTGTTGGTATCATCTGCACCACACCAAGAAGAAGCTCTTTTTCCAAACATGATAAATTGAACTGTAGTTAATAGATCGAAAGGTGGAGTTTGGACTTAGGCCTAGTGTCTCCAAAGTCATAGACATAAAAGGCTAGTCGGCTAGGCTTTCGCAAACCATGTTTGACCCACTTAAATGCTAATATGCTTGTTAGGTAATGAAATAATTCCTGTTTTTATTTAGAATTCAAACCCTCGCTATAACAGCTGTGCAATTAAAACGAAAATTAAGCATTGGAGCCAACCAGAAACAAAATATACATTCTGATCACGGAAAATCACAGAAAATAGCATACATGGGCCTAAATGACTTGACTTTTTATATCAGCTATAAAATGTTTACCAGTACGAACCTGTACGAACCCTTGGCAGAAACCTTCACCGATACCTAAAGTTTAGTGTGAAATGAGTTTTAAGACTCTTCTTTCCTCACTTTTTTGTTTGCACCAGGAAAGAAGAAATTTAGGGGTCTCATGTAGTTCTACTGCTAAAAGTACCCCTTGAAAATATGTGCCAAATAAACTAATAAATTGTTGTGGGTTCATAGAACTGATACGCTGTATGACTGTGCAGACTTTTGAGGGTTAATAAAAACAAATTATTTAAATCGGATGAATACAACTGGAGAAACAAAAATTCTGAATAGCTCAGAGCATTTTCTCTATGGTGGTATGTTTGAAAGTTTTTGCATTTGTAACGTATTTTTCATGAGGATTCTAATTTATGAGAGAGAGCCTGTTACGAAATGGTCAAAAAATTTATTTTGAAACTGGCAAGCATGGGATCGGGAGAAGTGCGCTTAGCCAAAGTAGAGGGCATGTCCTCAAAAAATTTCCTCGCTCCCAGGCCTCGTTAGGGCCCTCGTTGCATTGCTCCTAATTAAGTGGTATGAACAGCTTCCTATACGTTCAATCGGTCTGAAAGATTTAGTCGGTTCAAAGCATGTTGACACCCTCCCCAACAAAATTTGAATGTACGCCCCTGATTTGTCTACAGACATTTAAAGAGGGGTGGAAAACACGGTCAGACCACGGGCAGCAAAGGTATTTCAATTCTTGTAGGTGCAAGGGAGAACGTAAAATCTCTATTAAGCCCCTGGGGGCTTATTTAATTTGAGGCACTCCAGAAGGGGAGCATATATACCATAGCTTTTTAGTTCTTTTACACCAGATTTTGCGGATTGAACACACAATTTAAGAGTGAAAATACACAAATTCGATACAGTTTTATTTCTATTTTCTCAAACCATATCAAAATTAACATGCTGTAATAACTTGTGATTTAGGCATATTCCAATGCATGTGTAATAAATGCAGTTTGTGGCACGAATTTATCAATGTGTAATAAAATAACTTTGAACTAACTTGGCAATTTGATTGCAGAGCTGGATGAAAGGTGTCAAAGACGGATGGCGGAAGAAGCAAGGCAAGTTTTGCGAATGAGAAGGCTTCTTGCAGAGTCACCAATGGAAAGGAAACCTTAAAAGAAGTCCAAAGAAACACTTGTTCGAGACTCAAGTGACTCTGATGAGTAGAAAGTATATGTTCTTTCAACTGCATAGCCAGCCATTCATAACTATGGTATGCTAACATTCGTTAAAAGTACATATCGGGTGACCCAGAAAAAAGTGACCCAACGCAATCTGTTATAGAAATAAAAGCAAGTGGCCGATTGAAATATTTTAAACGTCGTTCTGTTACTGAAAGACATGCCTACATTACGAGTATTTTTTGCAATTTTTGTAGGCACGGTAAAGTTCCCAAATTAAGGATTTTGAGGAAAAAGGCAGGCTTGAAATCATCAAAAAAGTAGTCAAAACAAGGAATCGATTTAAAGCCATTTCAGGTCTTCAAAACAACAAGGAGCGTGTTTCATTTTGCCTGAGAATATCTTTAAGTGCCTAAGGACTATAAACTGGCTCTGAAGACTTCCTACTGGGTTGCCTATTTATTGCCAGGTTGAAATGAAACACGCTCCTCGTTGTTTTGAAGATTTGAAATGGCTGTATATTGATCCCCTGTTTTTGACGACTTTTTGAGGATTTCAGACATGTCCTTTTCCTTGAAATCCTTAATTTTGGACATTTACCGTGCTGAAAAAATTGCCACAAATACTCATAGCATAAGCTAGTCTTTTAGCAACGGAAAAACGTTTGAAATATTTCATTCGGCCTCATAATTTTCTGTAACAGATTGTGTTGGGTCATTTTTTTCTGGGTCACCCGGTAGCCGTATTCAAATTCTACTGGATGTCTAAAAAAGTACCCTCTTTTGACCAAACAAGGGAACAAAACGATGACTCTCGGGACGTTTTGACTGCATACCTGTGACATTTTCGATCTTCAACTTAAATGCACTTACATTGCATTTTAAACCGGAGATACGAGTTCACAAGGTAAAATTTTGGTGTGCACCTGAAACCAGAGGTTTTGAGAATGTGCCTAGCCATGATTTGACATCACACATTTTGCACAAGAATTCTCAACTTTGAGCGTTAGTTTTTATTTTTGAAAAGAATTATATACATTAAATCCCTTGAATTAATTCAAATGTTCTTGAAATGACTTTTCTTTTGATGAAACGGTCCTTGAATTGTGTTCCACCCCACGTGTTTTGTATCAAACACGAGTAAAAGGAGCACATGCATGCTTATTTTGGGGATGTGGCACGTATTTATCATTCTTGTGACATTTTGTTATATTTGTTTAATCAGGGTCATGCACATGTCATTTTTACTCTTTTCAAAACAAAAAACTGAACATTAGGGGCTACACTTGCATTGGAATATGCCTAAATCACAAATCAAATCCCTTTTCAGAACCTCTGCTTTTGGGTGAGCTGGGAATTTTGACTTTGCAAACTTGTATCTCCGGTGTTTTGTGTACGATTTCTAAATGCAAGGTTTATACATCTAAGTTGAATATTTATAGATTTAGCTGTGAAGGCGGGGAGCAATGACATCTTATTGTTTTGTTACTATCTCCAGTGAAAAGGGGGTACTTTTTTCTGAGACACCCGGTACTCAGAAATTTGTAAGTCAACCAGGATCGTAAATATTCATGCAGAATATCATGCGTGGTCTCTACTTGAACGAAAATGCAACTTTCTTATTCAATAATTCTCATTGACACGGAGATATAGTTTCATGGAAAAAGCTTATGCATGTGTTTATCACTGTATTGGAAAATATGCTTCTTTCACCTGATTTTCCTCACAGTTTGCAAGTCTCAGTTAAGAGAGGTTGACTGTTACTCACTTTTTCATAGGGTTTGATGAAATATCCAATTTAACTCACAAGCGTTTTTTCTAGCCAAGTAGCAGGTCCTAAGTTTGTTCGTATTCATTTCTAATTAGGAACTTGGCTCTGAACTTGTTTGAAGTACGGTTTCTAAGCTTTGAACAATTCATTTGGGCTCAATTTCTGGGCATCTCAACGGCAACCCAATTCATAAAGTAGAAATTTCTTGGAAACAAGTTTCCTTATTTCTATGAATTGTATTTCAGAGCTATAATATGGCTTTCTGAACCCAAATGATTGCAAGAATTAAGAAACTGGCATAATTGAAACAAACTTATAATTGTTGAAAGCAAAGTCTCGAATTGAAATAAAATTGCTGCTCGCATTCTTACCATTTTGGAAAAAGCTATGATATAAGTTTCTTCATCGAAAGTTCAACATCATGGAAAGGTTTTTTCGCTGCCACTCATCGGTTCAAACGAACTTGTTTTGCAGTGTACATTTCTGTCATTATTATATCACAAGCTGAAGATGTCATTGGAAAGAGTCTCCACGTTTTGAATTTAGTTTCATGTAGTATGCAGGGCCGTCGAGAGCCATGTCGGGTCCTGGAGTGATTCATAGGATCGGGCCCAAAGGGGGTTTGGGGGTGAATCCCCAAGAAAATTTTTACACGGTCCGGCCCTTCAGACTCTTGGAGAATAAGGGAAACGCCCTTTTCAAGAAAACTAGTCGGACAAATTGTTCAGATATTCCGTGAAAAAGTTATCAAGAAATTGGTATTGACGGTAAACAATCAAGAGATTGAAGACTCACTCGTACGTGGACTTGCAACAAGTCTTCCTTTTCGTTCTTAGTAGCTAGCTCCACTGCGCGCTCGTTGCTCATTCGGCGCTGGTCAGTGGAGCTAGCTACTAAGAACGAAAAGGAAGACTTGTTGCAAATCCAACTCTTACGAGATGACTAAGTTTCAAAGGAGGGCACAAACTTTTACGCATAGCAAATAAGAAAATTGTTTTCTTACGACTATGTTTTTAAGGTAGATAGATAGCCATAAAAAGTTGTTGTAAAGAGATTTTACAGCAATAGTTAATTTATGCGCAACAATATTTTCATTTTTCATTTTTATTCATTTAGGCACGGTAGCCCCGTCAGTCCATAAGAACTGCTTTTCAGGGGGCCGTGGCAAAACATTTTGACGGGCTCCTCTGGAACCCGGGCCCTATGGGACTCCTATCCCTCCTAATGCTCCCCCCCCCCCGCCTCTCGATGGTCTTGGTAGTATGTATTTGTTGGCATCGTTAATTACTTGTGAGGATCAGCTGTTGCGTTCATGACTGTTTAGAAGTTACGTCTTTCCATTGAATGAATCAAAGTGCCAGTGATGTGATATATTCTTCTTTCTGAATTAATACTTTGCATTGCGCACAAAAAGAATGGCAAAGGACGGGATGATTAGTTTTTTTCCAAATATATAGCCATGATGTTTAAAATACGAGTCAAGCTTAATCAAAATAATAGAAAATTATGATTTTGTTCCGTACGTTCAAAGAGGACGCAGAATCTGAATCAGAATCTGAGTGCTGCAAAGAAAGAATCCGAGAAAAATTTGGAAGACCTTCAGAGAGAAGAATCCTCTGGAGAAGTTTTATCTGGGATGATTCCTATAATGTCAAACCAGGACGCGTAGTGCTGACCATATTTGATGTTGCACCAAAATATCCAATAAATAAAATATCATGCGTCTCTTGAAATAGTATAATGGACAGGGAACCTATCAGTTTCCCTAAAATTTCCTACAAAACAAATCAGAATTTCGACTGAATTTCCTACTAATTTCACTTTGGGAAATGGTTGGTCTCCTCAGAATTTCCGACAAAAACTCATAATTTCGCTGGGATTTCCTACTAAAATCAAGGATCTTACTTGGGAGAAATTTGGCGTTTCACCTCAATTTACCTAAAGGAGCACGAGCAAGTATGGAATTTCCCCAAAGTCTCCCAAAAACATGCCCAATATAGACTAAGTTTCCAACTGTTGGAGATGCTAAATCTCACTTGGGAAACTGTGGGTAAAAGTATATTTCCCTTTACCCCTAGTTTACCCGTGGGGAAACTACGTTGGAAATTTGATGTGTAAAAAGCATTTGTTGTTGGAAACGGAAGGGAAATGGCCCGTTTACCTCTAATATACAACGAAAATTCGAAATTCGAACTTTTCTTGCCGTGTACTGTATTTGTTTAGTCAGCGCCATGTCCATGCCTCTTTTATTCTTTTCAAAAGCAAAACACGGAAACTTGAAGTCTACAGGTAATTTGGAAAATGTCCGCGATACAAATCATGACTAGGCCCTTTTTCAAAACCTCTGGTTTTGGGTGCACTGTAAATTTTGACTTTGCGAACCTGTATCTCTGGTGTTTGGTGGACAATTTCTAAATGCAAGGTACATGCATTTAAGTTGAACATTGATACATTTAGCTGTGAAGTCGGGGGCAAGGATAACTTATTGCTTGGTTCCTATCACCAGTCAAAAGGGGGTACTTTTTTCTGAGACACCCGGTATTCTCGCGGTATCTTTCTTATGAAATCCCAGTGATCTTTGACGTAGGTGGAAATTGTAGGCACGATAGGTTTAAGTAAGGTAGAAGAATACACTTGAATTTTGAAAAAAATCATTTTTTGAGATTTCTTGTTTATAGCATCCTTAAATTGTGTATAATGTGGTACAATGTTGTTTTGGGTCATATTCAGTACCCATTCCAAGGAAAACCACGTTGTGTACACCCCACTCTAAACAAGAGTCTGCGTTGCCATGGTAACGAAACTCAAAACAGGGCAAAACAGGGCAAAACATCTGATCTTGCCCCAAAATCCGGCTTCCCTGCAATTCCTTGGCTCTTCTTGTCCCCTGTCCATTCCTTTTCCAGCAAAGGAGAGGCTGGGGCAGAAAGAGGCTGCTTCTTGTGGCCGAATTTTGCTTCGACAGAGTTTCTCAGAGTTTATTCGAATTGGAAATTGAAAATCAACGATTTATTGGAAGCAAATGGAGGAGATTTATTGGGAATCAGCTAGAGGAACAGGAAGAAAGACTAGTAGATGCTTAGGCAAAGATTATGTTCAATGCAAACACAGAGCCTGATGCCATTAGCGAGACTTGATTGAGCGTTTTAGTTAGGCCATACTAATAATGGCCTAAATCTATAAAGTGGTTGAAAACTAAAAGCTGAGGACAAGTGTGACCCTTCACAAAAAGCAATTATGTACCAGGAGACGACTAAAACTCATTACCATAGTTTTGACAGGCTAAATTGTAATGATATGATTAGAGAAGGATGTGAGGAGATGTGGGTTGTGTGTGGTATTTTCCATCATCATGATGCATGCTCAAACAAAGAAACATTGAATGACTGAAGATGGAAAATGAATAAAGGGTTGCAATATCATTATTTATTTACTGCCCATAGGATTCTTGTGAATAATCAAGATCATTGTTTACTTCAAACTGTTGTGTTACCATGCCATGTGCACAACCTTTGCACCGCTGGGACAGATTCTTGTTGCATGGTCTCTAGATAGAAGGACAACAGTAATGGGATACCACTGATGCATCATTACAAGGATCCTTCTATAGTAGCTCCTGACAAGGTTGAGAGTGTTCTTTACAGGCCTGAGCAATGCCTGCCTGTGCGCTTTTCCCTGTTGTTGGTTGCAAAACAAAAATGAAGCTGATAATGGAACTATTTGGAAACATTTACCCAAATTTAGCCAAAAAGCTCAAATGTTCCTTTGGTGAACAGTCTAGCATCACTGCAGCACACCAACAGTTGGTTCAAAACAATTTTCAATGAGTTCTGATTGCATCCTGACAAATATCAGATGTCAGCATACAGAAAGGGTTGCAAGAAAAGATGGTGCGCGCATAATTGAGAAAGACAAAATGATTTGAGAAGACAAAAGAAATTTCAAGATCAACCAGGGACAGGAATAAAAGACATATATACTACTTTGAAGATAAGGAAGGACCCTAGTAACAATATTTAGCCTCAAATGAGCACATTATCATACACTGAATTGGTTGCTAAACTTTGATCGCAATTTCCCGAAAATGCAGTTTTTCTCCCTTTTCAAAATTTGTGGCAAGGATTGCAAGAAAACTATCAGAGGTATCACTGTCAGATTTGGACAGAGGTTTCAGCTATGCTTGAGCTGTGATATAAGGCTCAATCTGTAACCAAGGATACCTTACTCTGAGAGTTATTGATCTTTGTATGATGTGTATTTATGATAAATTTTGTCATGATTTTCAAATGAGAGTAGCAACACCTCTGAATGCCCTAAACATGCCAAGATAGGCTCATATCACAGATCCATCATAGTTTGTTTGCTGTTCAAAATTTCTCAGTCATACCTGTTTTGGTTCAGAAAATATCTTTGACACAATTTAGGAACTTTTTGGATATGCGGAAAAAGGTGTGGTCCAAAATAGGGCGTATCCCGAAATTGGGACCTGATACAAAAAATTATTTTTCACATTTTACTTTATCATATCCCAAGGCAACTGGAAATTGTTAGTTTGACCATTTGCAAAGTCCTATACCAGAGATACAAGCTTACAGAAAAAACCCTCTTAAGTGTATTCATAAGTGTCCAGGAACTCGCTTAATCTTTGAGTAGGTGATGCTGGCCCTGCAACAATCGTTCTTCCTTTGAGATTATCAGGTGGTGACATTTCAATGTAGTCTTTATCTGATCTTGCAATTGATTGAATGATTTCCTTAGAATTGTGGATTTTTGGTAAAACATCAAAGTTGCTTGTTTTCAAAGGGAAGTTTTCCATGAATTATTTGATGATGCCATTGCTCATGAAGGGAAGGATGAATACCGGACTCAATGAAAAGCTTAAGTTGATCTGTAAAGATTAAGTCAATGCAAAATTTCAATTGACCAATCATGTGGGTTGCTCCAGAGATTAACTTGTGTAATCCAAGGCCTGAGGTTAGTGGCTCAAATTGTTTTCCCTTATCATTCTTGTTATCTTTTTCCTACCATTGGGGAGAGTGGCAGTTGAATCTCCAAGTGGTCTGGAAGACAGGCTATTAACTTCTCGCAGCCTCCGGCCTCTCATCAACCACAGAATACTCATTTCAACTCATCATCCATAAAGCGAAAAAAGGTATCTTTCATGATGAGAAAATTGAATCCAGGAAATAGTTCTTTGAAATGTTAGGGAATAATCTTGTTACCTCTATGTAACCGATAGTAAGGCAAGCGTACGGATGTGCAAATTTGGTTCCCATAGCAGTGCCTGATACTTGCTTGTACATGACGTTGTCAAAGAGGAAGTAGTTGTCCTCGAGTACAAATTCAACTGATTCTAAAATAAAGTTTTTTGTAAAACGTGGTGGTATCAAATCGTTTCCTTTGTCCATCCAATAATCAATAGCTTCAATTCCGAGGGTATGTGGTATACTAGTGTAAAGGCTAATGGCATCATAAGGAAACAATGACGTAGCTGTGTTGAATTCTCACAGTATCTTTCTTTTGAAATCCCAGTCATCTTTGACATAGGTGGAAAGTGTAGGCACCATAGGTGTAAGTAGAGTGTCCAGTAACTCACTTAATCTTTGAGTAGGTGATGCTGGCCCTGCGACAATCGTTCTTCCTTTGAGATTATCAGGTGGTGACATTTCAATGTAGTCTTTATCTGATCTTGCAATTGATTGAATGATTTCCTTAGAATTGTGGATTTTCGGTAAAACATCAAAGTTGCTTGTTTTCCAAGGGAAGTTTTCCATGAACTATTTGATGATGCCATTGCTCATGAAGGGAAGGATGAATACCGGACTCAATGAAAAGCTTAGGTTGATCTGTAAAGATTAAGTCAATGCAAAATTTCAATTGACCAATCATGTGGGTTGCTCCAGAGATTAACTTGTGTAATCCAATGTCTGAGGTTAGTGGTTCAAATTGTTTTCCCTCATCATTCGCATTATCTTTTTCCCACTATTGGGGAGAGCAGCAGTTGAATCTCCAAGTGGTCTGGAAAAAATGATATTAACTACTCGCAGCCTCCGGCCTCTCGTCCACCACAGAATACTCATTTCAACTCCATCATCCATAAAGCAAAACATATATCTTTTATGACGAGCAAATTGAATCCGTGAAATAGTTCTTTAAAATTTTAGGGAATAATCTTGTTTCCTCTAAGTAACCAATAGTAAAGCAAGCGTACGGATGTGCAATTTTGGTTCCCATAGCAGTGCTTGATGTTAAAAGGAAAATACTACAATGTTTCTTACCACATCAAATCATCAACAGCTGTCATCAGCATCATATTTGCAACAACTAAAAACACAACAAACTAAACACAAACTCCATTCATATCATACCATGCCACTCCCACATCAAGCACATGAGAGAGAGTGAAGCATGCTCACACAGCAAGACTTCACTCCTCTACAACAACAACAACAGCTCCTCCACATCAATATACTCCCCTTTTTTCTTCTTAGTATTGATCTTGAACAAAGTATTGATCTTGACTTTTTCCTCTGCTGCTGAAGCTGCCTTTGAAGAGAGGAAAAAGTCAAGATCAATACTTTGTTTCAAGAAAAATTGCTCATTTAATGTCACATTTATTATCACATAGTGTCACATCACCTGAAAGGCAGGTTTGGGATGGGAGGTGGGAAATTAAGTCTTAAGATTCCATAATAATGAAATCCAAATTTCTTGTCAGGCTTACAGCCCTAAAGAAATTTGTGAATTTCATTTATTATGGAATCTTAAGACTTAATTTGCTATGGAGGCCCTGTGCCCTGTAGTGCCCAGGCCTCCAGTGCATCGTCCTTATTCAAAGCTTCCCACCTTGCATTTCATCCAGTAAGGTGGTTGTGAACCTTTCAGTTGGTGTGACAATGTTCTTGTGGTAATGTTTTTCCCACACAGATGTCCCTTTCCAGTTTCCCCTTATCAAAATATATGTAGTTGTTAATCCTGCATTTGACACTTTAGATGAGCTGGCTGCTCTTAGAGAGTGTGGTTTAAAATTTTTTGTGTCTATGCCTGCTTTGCTTAGAATGGAGGTTATCCATCTGGTGATGGTAGGTTTTGATACAGGCTTGTGGGCCAGAACATATCTCTTGATTCCCTTTCTAAGTTTTTTCTCCAGGGTTTTGTCATGTCAAGATAAGTGTCTATACATTTGACTGGACAAAGGGCTACATTATCTGGAAAAGGATGAATTTTTATTGGAGGGTCAGTCTTCCCTTGTTTACTGTGTTTTTTATTTCCTGTTGAAAATATTTCATATGAATTATTGATTTTGCACATTCCTAGTAAAGTGAGGCCATGTATCTCACTGCTTCTGCCTATTGTTGTTAGGCCTATTAAAGTGACCAGTTTCTGTGTCAGGTCTTTGGGGTTTAGATGAATTTTTGTTGACATTTTGTCTCTCATATATTTCAACACCTGATCAACATCGCATACAAATGTGTATTTTGGAAGAGGTGGTCTTTCCTTAGAGATCCCTTTTAGCAGGGCTGTAACCTGTGGGTGTTAACCTACTGGAAACCCGTTAATCGGTTCATAGAATGCAGAAATGGCTGACCTGCAGTTGTTTATAGTTCTATATTCCTTCTTATTGTCAAAAAGAAGTGCAAGGTAGTTGATTATATAATTCAAAGAGCAACAAAATGGATCAATTTGTTTTCTACTACACCAGCTAGAGAACCGTTGCCAATGTGAGTTGTAATTGCTTCTTGTGCCTGAACTCCTGGCACTGATGATAAGTTGGGGAGCTGATTCTGAAATGCTTGAATTATGCATTTTTGAGATGAGCCACGCCCCCATTTGTAGGGTTTTGTTTTCCAGCAGGTGGTGTGTCTGTCCCTGTGGGCTTGATAACAATGTTTTTGTTTGTGGTAGCATTATTGGATTGCAGGTAGTCATGCCTAGTAGTTGGGGGTACCAGGGTTGAGCCCCCCATATTGGTGTCACTAGAATCATATCTATGCTGTGTTTCTTGACCTTCTGTAGGGTTTTGCCTATCAGATTGAATGGAGGGAATGCATATGGGAACATGTGCCCCCAGTCCCTCTGCAATGCATTTGTTGCTTCGCTCCCTGGGTCTGACTTCCTGCTCATGTACCTGGGTAGTTGGTGAGATATTCTCGAAGCAAACAAATCTATTTGTGGTTTCCCCAATTTGTTTCAAATTTGTTGAAAGATTTTGGGATGTAGTTTCCATTCGCTGGAGTCCCAGATATTCCTGGACTCCCAGTCTGCTGTTACATTCAGTTCTGGTGGGACATATTCTACTGTAAGGGTGATCCCTTTGGACAGTAGAAAATTCCATATTCTTTTTGTTACCTCTATCAAGTCCTGACTTTTTGTTCCCCCCCCCCCCCCATTTTGACAAGGTAGTGTAGAGCAGTGGTGTTGTCCACTCTCAAGTGGATTGATTTTACTTTTTCAACTCTCGTGAAAGTTTTGATTGCCAGCTCTGCTGTCATCAACTCCAGAACATTGATCTGTAATTTCTGTTCTGTTAGTGACCATGCTGCCCCTGTTGATAGTCCCTGACATGCTGCCCCCCAGCCCCCTTGATTGCCCCCCCCCACTGCGTCCGATGGAATTATCATCTCTTTTGGTTGGATCTATATAGGTTTCTCTACTGAATTGTGTAGCATTAAGTTTCCCTTCCACCAGTTTAATTCTAGCAGGGCTTTTGGGGACAAGTGGATCATTGCTTCGTAAGATTTACTTTTTAGGTTTTCCCTCAGGAGATTTTGAAGGTATCGCAGTTGTAGGGGAGCTGGGGAGAACGCTTCGGATGTGGACATTAGTTTCCCTATATGGCTGGCAAGTTTCTTCAAAGATATGTAGGGTTTTGTATGGCTGTTTGACAAACCAAAATTAGTTTGTTCAGCTTGGGTTCCGGAATAGAGAGTGTCATCTTCACTGAGCCCATTTGCACACCCAGAAACTCTATTGTTTTGGCTGGTTTTAGCATTGATTTCTCCCAGTTTATCACAAAACCTATGTTTTGTAGGAGGAATAGAGTTGTGTCTCTCGCTTGTTCTATTTTGTGTTGAGAGTCTGCCATGATCAACATGTCATCTATGTATATCACTATTCTGATGTTGATTTTCCGCAGAATAGTTATTGGCATTCTTAATAGTTTTGTGAAAATTCTCGGAGCCGGTCCCAAGCCGAACACTAGAGAGGTGTATTCGTAAAGAGTTCCGTTCCAGATGAACGTGAGAAAGTTCCTGCTTTCGGTTGCAATATTTATTGGGTAATACGCATGTTTTAGATCTATTTTTATGATGAGGTATCCAGGCTGCAGGAGATATTTTACGTTTTTTAATGTCTCCATTTTGAATTTTTCGTTGGGTATAATGGAGTTTAGTGTTTTTAGGTTTACTATCAGCCTGTATTGGCCCTTCTCCTTTTTTTCCCCAGTGAAAATGTTGCTTAGGATTTCCCCTTCTGTGTGATTTACCTTCTGAATCACGTTCACCTCTTTTGATACAATTGGTATTTGATCTTTTTCTATGTTTAACTGCTTTGGAATTTTTCATTGGTAGGGGGTTTCCAACAGAGGAATTTTGTAGCCCTTTACCCAATCTAGGAGTTTTGGATCTCCTGTGAGTTTTTTCCATTGTTGGAGAAAATTTTTCAGTCTCCCTCCCATGGGAAGTGACTGACTTGATGGACCCAGTAGCCCCTTTATGATTGGGTGCACATTTTTTTGATTCAGAGGTTTAAACCTTATGCTGGAAATGAGCGTTTGTTTCTTTTTTTGTTAGAGTTATTACCTCTTGAGCCCCTTGTTGAGGTTTGAGCAGCTTTGGTGTGCTCTACCATGCTGCTTGGTTGCTTTTGCCTTGTCGTGGAGCCCCTTCGAAAGGGCGCTGTCTTTCCTCTAGCTTGCATCTGCATGTAACGCATGGTTGACAGTTCCACTGATCTGGCATCTTTTTGGACAGATTTGTGAAACTCAGTGCCAAACAGTTCCTTAGTGCTCCCTGACAGTTGGGCTTTATATTTTTCCTTGACCCATCTGTGAGCTCTCTCTATTTTAGCTATAGATGTTAGCACTGCTCTTCTTCTGTGAAATGTCACAGCAGACATAGCCTGGGAGACTAGCACCATTGATTAGTCCAGCTTTTCTTTCACCATTTTGGATTTCATTTTATTCATTGTGCCTTTGTGACACATGTCCCACACGCGGCTGAGTGGCCCCGTAATGTCTCTGATTTTCCCAGAGACTCTGGCTAATGAAATGTCATTAGCTATGGCAAACGTAGCCTTCGCCTCCCCAAGGTACGTCTCTGTGGTACTGTCGAGGTGTGGGGTGGGAGGTATGTTCTTGGAGACTGGGCATTCCTCAAGGATATTATCCTTCAGTTCAGTATCTGCGTAGTGCTCTTGAAGGTTCCCAGTAAAAGATTTTGCCAGTTTCCTGGGCAATTTCCAGGAGTTTAAATCCTCAGCTTTTGTCATCTTCCAAGTATTGGAACTCTTCTTGTTCTCAGCTGAAGAGGATGACAACTCACTGTCTGTGCTACTGCTATCAGAGCTACTGGTAGAGCTGTCTGAGGAGGAAGAGAAGTGTTTCTTTCTCTTTTTAGGTTTCCTGCTTGAAGGAGGCGTATTAGCCTTCCGTTTCTTCCCTTTTGAGCAGGAGTAGGAGCGTTTTAGCCCCTTTTTCTTTGGCTTAATTGGCCTTTGGTATGTGTGATCACTGCCATGATCACTGTCAGTGGCCTTCTCATCCACTGAGTTGTCTCCACTGAATCCAGCTGAAGGTTCTTCATCGACCTCGTTGTCAGTGAGAATATCTTCCTGATGATGTTCAGAATCATTTTCCTGTTGATCAGGACTGTTATTTGCGTTTTCTATTGCCTTTGTGAACCCGTTTTTCGCTTTCTTGTTCAGCGTGGTTTCGTGAGCGGCCATGCTGGAAAGTCAAAAAACGAACAAGGACGATGCACTGGAGGGCTGGGCACTACAGGGCATAGGGCCTCCATAGCAAATTAAGTCTTAAGATTCCATAATAAATGAAATCATTATTTCCAGCAAATCTTGAACAGTATACCCAAAAAGCAGATAACAGTGGAAGATAACACTTACGTATATGGACTATATACTGCATTGATGTACTTTTCAGTTTTGATTTTTGTTGTGCGAAAATCCCGCTGTCATGATAAATGCGGCTTGAGATAGTTGCTTATGAAAAAATATCAAAATGGATCAAAATGATACAGAGGGCGTGGTCAGGGAGAATTTTTCTGGCGATTGGTCCCCAGACCCACTCTCATTTGTCCATGCCCCTGCAGGCGATGCCCCTGCATATGATGGCTTTTTAGTTCTTTTAGATCATATTGTACCAAGATAAAATAAGAGTTCTCTTATTTTCTCTTATTTTATCTTGATTGTGCAGATTTGACATGCACTTTTACGAATCAAATGTAATGTACATAAATTATGCACGGTTCATATCATAATGAACATGCAAACTTATCTACCTCAACAAATGGAAAAGCTTTCGTAGCCTCTGGAATTTGATATATAAATGGGTAGACTTAATATAGAGGGGGCATATTAAACATTTATGCTCAAAAGGGAAGAGCTTATGAGAGAGGGAGGCTTAATAGGGCTTTTTGGGTAGCAATAGACATAATTCAGGCCAACTGCTCCTAATCATAATATCAAAAAGATCAAAATGTTCAACTTGGATCATCCCCATTGCCTTAATTTACACAGGTTGAGATTCTTTTACAATGAAGAATGATGTTGTTTTACGACTCTCAGACTGCCTCAGAAATTTCATCAATGAAAAACCGTAAGTTTTCTTCCTATTTGGAACTTCCATTTTACTGTTATTTATTTCAACAAGTAATTTGTGGTACAAAATTTGAAAATCACGTTTTCTTTTATAAGAAGCTTGAATCGGCACTTAGTACCCGGTGTCCCAAAAAAGTACTCCTGTTTAAAAAACCACCAAAAATAGATTATCAAACCTTTGATGAAATTTTCTATTTTAATTGCTTTAATTAGACCCAACAATATTCACAGATGATAAAATGTTTGCTTTTTGATGCATAAAAGGTGGGAAATTAACGCGTTGAGAAACCTTATTTTGAGCTATAGTTCTAAAATAACTAAAATTTCGGTGTTTTAGTAGTAAACGTTTCTTAATTAGTTTCTTATTTTTTGGGCCTAAAATTGTGGTATTGTTCGAAGTTAAGCCTTCTTCTCGACAAAGGGCTTCCATTTTGCATTTGCATTGTCATCAAGAAGAAGTCACGTACATCAAGGCAAACATTTACCAATTTTGCAGTTAAAAGACAAGAAAAGAAAGGTACCTTTGTTAGAGAGATATAGAATAAGAGAGACATGCAGAAATAAAGTTTTAGAGTTTCTTATCTGTTCTTGAGCGTAGTACTAGAGTTTCTTAAAATATTTGGTCATCGTAGTACTAGTTTCTTATAAACCAGTTTCTTATAAAAAAACGTGTTGCCAAATAATGGGCTCATCATATCATATTATACCCATAAACGCAACAAAACACTGAAACCTTCAACAAGAGAAAAAAAACTGTAAAATCCTGCAAGAGAAAACGAATTAATTTCAAGCCATGAAAGGAGAGAAATAACTTAGTAACTCACAAGTAACTGCAACAAAGAACAAGGATGAATAACCAAAAACGCGTTTCGTCGCACTCTCATCAGTTTCGTTCTTTTTTCTATTTCATTCAAAGATTAAAAAATTATTTCCTTTTCCTCAAAACAGGAAAGAAAAGTGTGATAGGTTTTTTAGACACCGTTATAAATTTCGACCATCATGAAATTACTTTATACCCTAAAAGATCTTTGCAGGTTTTGGTAAAACCTCCCATGGCCATGAACATGGCTTTGGGCGTTGAAGGCATTTGTAAAATCTAGTCATGATGAACAAAAAAACCCCTAAACGATAAAATTGTAATTTTGTGACGGCATGGGACGGCATTTTATTACAAGTATACAGAATTTCAGAATAGAAAAGGCAAATAGTTGCAATAACATTAGTGCAGAAGTTTACAAAAATCAATTTCCCAATTTCTAAATCACCCCAAATCATTTCTATTTGTGCATTTATCTCGAGTCCTCCCTTTGTACACATATTTTTTTATAAGAAACTACGAATTTGGGCCAGTACTAAGTGTCTCTTCAAATTGTCATACTTTGAGCACTCAGAGTTTCTTACGAGTTTCTTAGAGGTTCCACAACAATATTCATGTTCATTGTGCGCTCGTGAACATTTCAAAACAAGGCTTTTGAATTTTTCCAATGTTTAGACATTAAGCAAGTATATTACGAGTAATGATAGAGGAAACAGATGGAAGTAAAGTACAAATTTGCCAAAGATTTCCTTTACCAAAATAAACAGCTCCTTGACTTAAATATTCCCAGTACTGGAGTTTCTTAATTTGTTGGCGATCTGAGGGTTGAGTTTCTTATGGGCAGTTTCTTATAAAAAAATACATGTAGGCTATGTATAAACTGAAAACAACAAAAATGCTAAATTCCTTGAATCTAATCACGTCATAAATCCTCAAAATTGGTCCATTGAGCAATTTATCGTGGCCTGCCAAAATGCATTGCTTATTTTAAAGTGAGCAGTAATTTTTTTGGAACACTCGGTCGTTCCAGGTGTACTTTAGATACACTGATAAGCGTAATTGATTTTTAATCCTCAGTTTGCCATTTTTATCTGGGAGTGTATTGCGAGGATAGAGGCTGCAATACTGGGCAGAAAAGCCAAAAAGGTAGAAGAAGCTAACCTAGCGAACTCGCTGCAGAAGAAGGTGCAGTACATTTTTAACTTAGCAATCATTTCCCGTTATTTTAGGTTGTTGCTAGCATTAAAGCATTGTTTCCTTTTGTGTTCGTTTTGATCACCTCGGCCAGGGCAGCCATCTATCTTGAGAATGATTGAAACGATTGGGACAATCCAGTCGGTTTGTTGTTGCTTCCATTTTGCATAAGAAATTCGAGTTTCATGCTTTGCAGTATATGGTTTTCTTCACAATTAAAGGCCCAATTCTTGTATTAAAAGTTTCAAGTTTTTTGTAGGGCTTCTCGATATTCCGAAAATTGAATCGCAGTTTCTGAATGTCATGGCTCTATCATTTTTCAACGGATTTTAACGGGGGTGGCAGCAAACGTTATTTGAACATCTGAAGAGCAAAATCATATAAAAGTTTGGCGAGAATCTTCTGCCATTTTTTTCGCAATCTTCAGGCAAACAAGGCACCATGTTGATAGATTTCCTTTCTTTTTTTACATAGAGATTGTGAACTGGTTCGCAAAATAAGAAACAAGCAGATGAAATGAAGGTAATGAACACAAAATGATTCTGAATGAAACTGAGTAGCGACATAAGCTGCTAAACATTGAAACAAAATAGCAATTTCCGTGTTGGATAGATTGACTAGATTGGGCACCTGAGGATGTGCCCGCCGCGTATGCACCTGCCTTTCACAAAGATAATAACAATAATGATAATACTAATAATAATGATATTAATCATCATCATGATCATCATCATAACAAACCTGATTTAACTGTGATAGATAAGGTAAACAAAACATGTCTCATCATTGATCCATCAAACCCCTTTGACGCTCGTATAGCAGTGAAAGAAGAAGAGAAATTATTCACCTATAACAAACTCAAATACGAACTTGCAAGAATCTGTAGCATGAAGGAGGTATCCATCGTACCCATAGTAATTGGAGCTCCCCGAACGGTCACAGAAAAGATTGAATTCTGGATACAACAGATCGGCATAGACTGCCCAAAAGAATACGCCCTTACTGTCATCAGCAAAGAGGAACAGAAGAAAAGAATTTTGATTAAGAATTTTGAACAAATGAAACATTGCTTGGCAAATGGCTGACACAAACAGAGGAGGACAGAACGTTTGTAGTGCTGGGACAACGTCGCTCTATATTTGAAGCGAACGTTCTTGCTTTCAATAATCGGAGAGTTATTTTGAACGAAAGTCACTTTGAGGAGAAGACATATGGCCGACATAGGTTGACTGAAGCAAACTATGATACTGTTTTTCATGTTTCATACCCAGGGTTCGAAACAGACATACAATTTCTTTTATTGCTCAATGTTCTGTTTCAAATGAATACCCAACCCAACAAGAGGAAAAGTGGACAAGATAAATTTCTTGTTGTGATTTTTCAGTTTCAAGAAAATAAGAAGCTCGTCAGAAAATTGATTTTACTTGCTGTACAAGACATGATTTTCCCCCAGTATCATTACAAGCAACTTTTCTTCTGCCCTCCAATTGATGTTTATCCTTCCGATAATTAAATAGCATTGCTACATTGGTCTCCAAATGCATTCTTTTGACAATACTGCTAGGTGCAAAGCAGCATGGGTATCCCATGGCCATTGCATGTAATAAAAAACTGCAAATAATACCGGGACAAGCAATAAAATGGAGAAAGAAAAATACTTGTAAATTGATCACTATACTATATAGGCTAGATCCAACATGAGTTGCATTTGACATTTGACATTTGCATTTGACCTTTCTTGATTCAACCATTGCAGGAAAGACATCAGAGGGCAATTTCCAAACGATTTTCCCTCATTCATGTTCTTACAGTTGTTTGCAAACCATTCTGCAGTCCCAAGGGCATCAGTTTCTATCTTTTGAATGACGACACTAACTTCTGAAATTACCAGATTTTTTTCTCGAAATTTCCGCAAAGAAAGACTGAAATTCCCATCTTGTTTTTAAGGTATATCATCTCAAAGATCAAAGATACATCACATTATTAAAAAAGGAACCATTTCAGATTTCAGTCACAAGAAACAGAGGTGATCCCTCGAGATATTTCAACAAGTACATGGAATGGTGTGTAAAGTGTCAGTCAAAGTCACAAAACAATTCTGATGAATTCGCATGGCTCCAAAACTTCGAATGCTGTGCTACGGCCAACAGATGCAAAGATGAGGATATGTTAAAGAAGCTGCCAGTTTTCCTTCGTGGATAGGCATCATCCTACTATTTCTCCATGCCAGAAGACAGTAAGGACACATAGGTCAATTTGAAAAAAAAACCTCCAGAAAGTTTTGTGCCCCGTCGCACCCTACGCCCCACAGAAGACCCTTCTCTTTTTCCTTTGGGATTTGGGAAACATTTTGGCAAAGGTGGATCCAGAGATGAAAGATGAGGCAAAAGATGCACTGCTGTGTCGACAATTTTTGAAGGGTTTGTCCGGTGATCTTCGCTTGCCGTTGCTGGATCATGATCCGATCCCAAGTCTCAAATCGATGACTGAATTTTTTCAGCGGTATCGCGCAATTCATATGGATTGTGATCCTGTCCCCATCTGTTCTGCTCCACAAGCCACTGCTCCTCCACAGAGGCAATTGGAAGACTCAATCACAAATTTAACCCCGATCGTTGTTGCGCTCACTTCAAATCAAATAAAACTCCAGACTGCAATGGAGGAGAAAGTGCAGCAGCAACAACCACCAAAATGGCGCAACCAACTTTTCCCAGGAAAACAACAGCAGCGATGCTACAACTACAACCAATTGGGACATTTTGCTCGAGATCCCATTTTGCTTGGTATGGCTGCACCATTCATCCTAAATGCGAAGTTGATTCTGCAAAAGTTGTGCCGAGAAAGAATAGGACAGGATGATGAGATCCCAGAGAAGGAAATCAAGAAGCAGCAGAAATTGAGGAGAAAAGATCATGATTTGCACTTCTTGGAAAGATTTAAAGAAACATTGTCCTGGTGTCCAAGTGTTTGGGGCCGGATGTATCATCGTGCAAAGACTTTAGTCGCTGTTGACCCGTGGATTACGCCCCTTTGGGATTGTTATTGGTTTGAAACTTTAACATTTCTATTATGAACATTTTTTATTGTCTGGGGAATCCAGAACTTTTGGACTTATGCGTGGCATATTTGAGAACCGTGCACGCGTGCTTTTGAGCCTCATCGAGTCCCGTGCATGCGTGGCAATTTGTGTTGTTGTTTTTGCCTTGGAAGGCATAAAGGCCAGAGTTCGAAGCAGGTTTAAAAAAACAGCGTCAGTGGTATCATGGTGAAAGTCAAAGCCAAGTTGAAGGACAAAGAGGCTGTTATGGCAGTGCAAACCAAACTGTGTATTTACAAGGACAAATAGTTTGTAAGTTTGAATTTAATATTTCTTTTTATTCTTACTCGTTACATCGTTTACTATTTTGTTCGTTTGGGATTATATTAGGCCATGCTTTGTGTTGTCATTGTTATATTCGAAAGTTTCTTATCGCTATTTATTTGGCTTATTTAATTATTGATTTGTTTACTATTTATTATAGCAAACCGTACTGAATATACCTCCCTACTATCAATTCCAGTTGTGTTATTTCCGCTGTGTTTTCTGGTGTTGGGGTGCTTGGTATAAATTCATGGTGCGAGTTAAAACTACCCCTTGTAACCGAGAGCTTTAGAATTGTATGGCTATTACACCCTTTGTGCAAAGTGAAATAGTTTCAAGCACACATTTTTAATAAGAAACTATAGAAACTCGACTCTTCGATAACAATAATGAACAAATTTCAATACTTGGCCAAATTATTCAAGAAACTCTTTTCCTTTTATCAAGGAAATCCGTGCCATACAAAGAAAATACAGCGAAAAAGATGAAACCACACAGATTCTCGAAGGAATTCTTAAAAAGCCCAATTCAGTATGAATCTTGATTTCGGGATCTAGAATTAGTGTGAATCTTGAATTCCGGATCTAGAATTAGTGTGAATCTTGAATTCCGGATCTAGAATTAGTGCGAATCTTGAATTCCGGATCTAGAATTAGTGTGAATCTTGAATTCCGGATCTTGAATCTTGAATTAGTGACTCCCGATATGCAGAGAATGATAAAGGACCTTCAGTCAAAATTAGTAAACATCCACAGAGAAATTGTAGCGAAAAAGATGAAACCACACAGATTCTCCAAGGAATTCTTAAAAAGCCCAATTCAGTATGAATGTTGATTTTGGGATCTAGAATTAGTGTGAATCTTGAATTCCGGATTTAGAATTAGTGTGAATCTTGAATTCCGGATCTAGAATTAGTGTGAATCTTGAATTCCGGATCTAGAATTAGTGTGGATCTTGAATTCCGGATCTTGAGTCTTGAATCTTGAATTAGTGACTCCCGATATGCAGAGAATGATAAAGGACCTTCAATCAAAATTAGTAAACATCCACAGAGAAATTGTAGGCCTGAATGAAAAAAGTGATGCTATTCAAGTTGCAATAAATAACAAGAAGGTGATCATTGACAAAGCATCCTTGCCCCAAAAGGTTACAACTAATGTCCCTGATGTAACTCCAAAAGCTCATTCACCTCAGCCGAATTTTGATGTTGTCATGGTGGGTGATTCCCATCTCAAGAGAATAAAGAATGATATACTCCTAAGACCTGAAGAGAGAACTGTCACAACAAAACCAACTGCTACTCTAAATGATGCTTTAAATGCCCTTGAACATTTCAAAGCTAATGCAAATTGCATCATAATGCATGGAGGAACAAATACAGGTGTGATATTAGGAAGCTTTGGTCATAATTTGGTCATACGTCACAATATGCACATTCTAACTGGTTTTGTGTCCTACAGAAAAGGGACAGATAATAATATCACAAAAAAATAAAATAAAGTTTCTCTGAAAACCAGGTAGCTAGCTCGCTTGCTGTGCATTCCAAAAACTGTATTTAAGCGCAAACATGAGCATAGATCAAAAGAAGAAGGATATATCTACTTTGGCCATTTCATTTCTTTGGTCCAGAAGCCGATTGGTAGGCGATTCAATTCTCTTATTTTTTGGGTGTAATGAAAACACTTACTGTTCGGCTTCTGGACCAGAGAAATAAATACCCGCGGTAAATGTGTAGATATATCCTTTCTTCTTTAGATATATCCTTTTTCTTTTCTTTCGTTCTTTCTTTCTTTCATTTTTGCTCTTGAAAACATATTCTGAAATGCACAATGAGCGTGTTAGCAACTTGGGTTCAGAGAAACTTTTGCGGCTTTGTTTCTTTTAAAGTTATGGCTGAGAGAATTTCCTTTGTCTGCAGTCGCTAATCGCTTTGAATGCTGGTGTAAATAAAAGCATCTTGTGCTATTGTGTTACCAAATCTGCCCTTGTTGTTTTACAGTAAAATATAGGTTCTTAAAACTTAGGTTCCGAGGTCTTAAAAGTTCAATAAGACTGATGGCTTTATATTTTCCTGCACAACTACAAAACCGGTTAGGATAGTTATTGTATTGTATTGCCTCGTTTTTGTGAAAAGTCATTCAGGTAATAAACCATAGTATTTAAAGTTTCTTAATTTTATTTTTTATCAATTAAATGCATGAATTATCATGAAGTCTCCAACACTACTGCAGATATGTTGCATGACATCCAGCACCATTTGTCATTTATCAAGCCATAGCAGTACAGCCATCAATTTGCCTTGACATTTCTTAGTTCAGCTTGCAACCTCTCAAAACAATGAACTACTAGATTCTCTAACTAGAGTTTTTCAAATTTTTGGCTATCCTCCCAAGTATCAAGATTCCTGTATCCTGATTACAAATGAAATAACTGAAGCTGAAAGCATGAATGACATGTTTTCGCTTCTCATATTAGTGAGATTGCTGTATATTTATCTATCAACTTCAATTCTTTCTGTTAAGAAACATTTAAAATATTTTTGTGTTATGTTGCAGCCATGCACTGGCCTTCCAAAGGACACAGTTGGACTGCCTGCCACAGCTCCTCCCGTTTTGGGCGTAAGTGAATGTTTATATATCTTACCAGCCAGATTACTGCTGAAGGATTTTCAAGGATTCTTATGCAGACATGTGTGTGCTCCTCGTCACACGCGCATGCCCCTTGTCATGCACCTCAAACATTTGATCTTTCACGCGCCAAAAACATTTCGCCTAACAATCATGCACCTAAGCTTTTATATTTGATGGATATTCTTAGAATGAAAATTATATTTTTGAACTGACCATGGTGAGAACTTAAATTTATATGCCAAAATAGTAATGGAATGTGGAATTCTCGATTGATTCTTTCTATCGATTCTTTCTATCGATTTGGATTCTTTCTATAGGAAATCTAGTAGTTCATTGTTTTGAGGGGTTGCAAGCTGAACTAAGAAATGTTAAGGCAAATTTATGGTTGTACTGCTATGGCTTGATAAATGACAAATGGTGCTGGATGTCATGCAACATATCTGCAGTAGTGTTGGAGACTTCACGATAATTCATGCATTTGATTGATAAAAAATAAAATTAAGAAACTTTAAATACTATGGTTTATTACCTGAATGACTTTTCACAAAAACGAGGCAATACAATACAATAACTATCCTAACCGGTTTTGTAGTTGTGCAGGAAAATATAAAGCCATCAGTCTGCCATATCTGAAAGCCATCATCAATCGATTGATTCATTTGGAGTTCTCGACATGCATTTTTCCAATTCTTGGGTCTTGAAGATGAGCGATTTTTTAATTATCTCATCTAACTTGGCCTTTGCATGATATATTATAATTTTTGATATCAGGTACTTACTTTTATTTCACTGCCTTTATTTCACTCATCCGGTATATAAGTAAATATCTTGTTGCACTCATAAATCCTGTTTTTGGCGAAAGCTATGTAACAACTGTTTTATTTTTGCAATAATCCTTGTTGAACAGTTTTGATATTCTAGAATTAAGAAATATATTCTATTGTCAAGAATTCTTAAAAATTTAGAAAATTCTTTTGATATCATTGCATCTTATTCCACCTGTATAAGCGCATTAATGAAAGCTACTCCACTTTTGCATCTAAGTTGCAAATTGTTGTTATTCAGAGAGGAACAGACACAATTTCTTCTGTGTAATTATGGAACTTGGAAGTTGGGAATGCTTATTTTTGCTAATTATTGTTGATACTTATTGTTCAGGCCGAGCAGCAACGACCAGCAGCAAATCATAGACCACAACCAGCAAATGAACACTACCACCAACAACCAGCAAATTAACACTACCACCAGCAAAGGAACAAACGGCCAGCAATGAATCCACTGGCAGCAAACCAGCCTCACAAGGCACCAGTAAGTGAAAATTTGAAATGCATTCTTATTTTACATCAAAATAATGAAAAGTGCTTTTGTTTGGCATCAACATGATATAAAACTTAGAGATATTGCAAAGCAATTAAAATTATTTGCTGAAATGGACAATAAGCGTGCAAGCCACTTGGGATTCATAGAAACGTTTCCATGACTCTTGCTGGAGAATTGCCCTTGCCTCGCCTTGTATGTGTTTAATTTACATTTAATTTGAGTTGAAAATTAAACATTGAAATTCATTATGTTTATGTTAATGCTAATCAATTAAACACGTCTTAGAAGGAATTCCTTTGCAGCATTATTCCAGATTATACAGAAAATATTATTGGAACTTTATACCGGGTGTCCCAAAATGATGTATCATTGTTTGATTGCTTACATGTCCATAACCAATGAACAGATTTTCAAAAGCTTTCTTATATTTGATTGCCTAAAGGCTAAATTATATTATAAGATTTTGGTTGCGGTTTTAGCACGACGTTTTGATGTTGCAAAGACGATCGATAAACTTGCTCAAATTCAAGCCTTGGATGGCATTAGAAAGAAACGGCCTATTTATCCAGTCAACATTTTAGATGTGATACAAAAGGCTGAACTCCTATTCGTATTCCCTGAACTCAGTATGACTGAATTCGTATTCTCTGAACGATATATATTCTTTGAACGACATATAAGTTCAGCCTTTTGCATCATGTCTAAAATATTGACTGGGAAAGTAGGCCGTTTCTTTTTCATGCCATGTAAAGCTTGAATTTTAGCAGGTTTATCGATCTTCTTTTGAACATGAAGACATCGGCCTAAACCACAAACAACATCATCGAATACAATTTAGCCTTTCAGCAATCGGATGAAACAAAGTTTTTGAAAATCGGTCAATCGGTTATGGACATATAAGCAATCAAACGATAATACATCATTTTGGGACACCCGGTATTACACAGGTGTATCTACCTGGTCCTTTTAAGAGTGACATGTTTGACAGACGTAAAATTTTATTGACCTCGATATAACATTTGCTTGATTATGCCTGGTTTAAACGCTGTGCATCTAACTATATTAGAGGCAAAACTTTTACATGGCAACGCTGTTACATGTCTAACGCGCCTTCCATTTCAAACGTTTGAAACGTTTGACCTGTTTCAACTCAATTATGTCGCTCCAAATATGTTTTACAATTTTTACATGATATATCTAGCGTTGTCTAAATACAGTTGTGCGTTTATTTTGGCACATGAAAAGAGCAATGTTTGAACCATTTAACCTTAGATATTGAAATGAAATGGGATGTGACTCAATTTATTGTATGTCTCCAAAATGAATACCATCGGAACGCAGATCGACTGCAGCTTGAAAGAGGAGAAATTTTACTGCTCTTTCTTAGTTGAAATGCTCTTTTTTTGCAGCGACTGGAATCAACATCAACCATTGTGCGTCCACCAACATCGGGACAGGCGACACCAACTCCACAGGTTGAGTGTAGGAGAACTGAGTCATCCCGTCCAGCCCTGAATCTATCTCGCTTCCCAAGGGAGATTCGAGACTCTGAAACTGAAACTGAATTGAAACTGAGTGCTCATAGAGACAGGATGTCTGCATCTTCTGTTCAGCCACGGATTCCGCAACTGCCACTGATTCCAACACGGCCACGGAGTCCAGCACGGCCGATTCATTGTGGTATCAAGGAGAAAGAGACATCCAGGGATGTGACTGTACCTGCTTTTGTGGATTCAGTTACTAATCCCGTCTCTGAAGATGCCATGCCATCATCCATGCTGTCCAATGAACCAGTGCCAGAGTCATATTTAGTGCCGGAGGAAACTCATAAGAAACAACAGCCTATGTTCAGAAGAAGTCACCCTCTAGTCGACGGGTGTAATTTACGGAATCCGGAACTACGGAATTGAGGAATCCGGAATTACGGAACTATGGAATTACAGAATTACGGAACTGTGGAATTACGGAATTCGGAACTGTGGAATTACGGAACTGGTTAGCAGGTATAAATTGCGGAACACAAATGTTCTATAAAGTTTATGGGCCAATGATGAATATTTCTCAAAATATAATCAGTTAGGGGAACATTAAATTTTTTGTTTTCATTGTTTAGAGGTATAATGAAGTTCCTTAAAATTTTATTTCCAAAATGAAGGCCCCCCCCCCCCTCTGTGCGGATATGCTGATAATAATAAACAATTTGTTTAAGTTATCAACGGCAATAGCGTTAAGCTAGTTAAGGCCAACAATACAGAATACACTCATTGTTTTATAAGAAACTAAGGTCCGGGGCTGGTAGGCAGTTTCTTAACTTTTTGGGCCATTTTGCTACCAAAAGTTTCTTACGTGTTTCTTATATTTTTAATCCTGGAAATGTAGAGGTAATTTTGTCTTGTCTAAAGGGCTCCCAAATTACTTAGTAAGATCTCAAAACAAGTAAATAACATAATTCGCACTCAAAATAATATCCAAACAGACGCTATAACTGTACAGTGTCTAAACATTTTGCGAGTGCGATAGGAAAATTAAAACTGTAAATTGCAACAGTTTCTTAGCTTTTTCAATTCAGGTAGGGTTGTTGCTTAGTTTCGAAAAATCGAGCCTACCGTTTCTTATAAGCAGTTTCTTACAAAAAAAATGAGTGTATATACAAAAGTCTAATTACAAGGAACCTAGATTTGATAAAAAATGTTTACAGAATTGACAGCTGCAGTCAAAAATTTTGATGGACTTAATATTTCTTTTAAAAATCTCCAATGATTGGGACTCTTTGATTTCTCTTGGCAGAGTCTGCCATAGTTATTGAACAACAAACCTGATAGTATTAATGCCATATTGATTCATCCTAGCTCTAGGCAAAACAAGATTATTATTGCCACAAAGCAGAATGTCCCCAGGGGAAAATATTTGTGGAAATGCATTTTTACCATATCTTAGAACGATTCTCACAATTCAATTTGCCTGCCTCCAAAATGGAAGCCTTCAAATTAAATGGTCGATTGTGTCAGAAAATTTTTAAGCACAACTGCTCTCCCAGTCAATATCATGTGTTCCTCGGAAATCTGCCCTCTCCTTGTTTTTGAAAGAAGCTTGAAGACTCTTGGACGATCTTTTGATACTGCCAGAATACCTTATAAAGTAAAATCTGGAGTTGTTAAATAGTTTGGTTTCTCATTATTTATTTAATATTCAATGTCCATCCTGGTCCATTCATTGTGGTCAGGTTTCCATTGGTCTCAGGAATCAATAAAGCCTTTGTGAAAACAGCATCCTAAATACTTCTGGCAAACTCTGGATCATGATTACAACATTCTTGATGATTGGATGGTCTGTCTAGAAGATGTATTGTGGACAAAGTTTCAAGTTTATCCTATTCGGCAATGCGACCTTCAACCATCTAGATCGCTTTGTGTGCCACCGGAATGTTAATTTGTCACAGGAATTCAACTTGATTGTTAACAATAAAGCAAAACATATTTATCAAAAATATCGGTTTTTTTTATTTATTTTTTTTTATATATTATTATTCAAAAATATAAAGCTTAACATTTCTAGATTCAAAAGAAACTTCAGCACACCTTTTTCTTTCAGAAGAAACAGCTTAAATTTTCGAAAGTCAAGAAAGAAGAAATGGTGCTACAGTACTCTAATCTTTTATAATAAACAAAGGTGCCGGGCTGGTAGATAGTTTCATAAATTTTAGAAACATGGGTAGTGGCACCGCAAATTTTTTTTCCGTACATGGTTGGCAGTATCTTTGATGGCTGGAAGTATCAACTGTTGATGGTTAGAAGTATCTTTCATGGTTGGAAGTATCATTTTTAGGCCATACCTTTTCCTTTAACTTTAATGGTTGGAAGTATCAGTTTTCAGGTTAGGCCCATTTGCACTAGCAGAGGTTGAAAGTATCCCGCAACAAAGTTGTTGATTGGAAGTATCTTCTAAAATCAAATCCCATAATGCTTTGTGTCAGATTTCCCGCCTTTTTTAAAGCATGGCAAAATGGCTGACAACTCGTTGATTGCTTCACCCAAATGATGCACAAAAAAGCATCTTGGTAAAGAGTTCCTTGCAGCCATCAATCATTAGCATAAATCGAACATTGTTGATAAATAGATCTTGATAAATAAATAGATGCAACACTTGTCAAGTATACCTGGAAAGGCAATTTCTTAGCACATTCTGCGTCATTAAAGAGAGTGGTGTTTACTCACAAGTTTTCATGAGGATGCTAATTTATGAAAAATATGTTACAAGATAATTACGAAATCTATTATAGATTCGGCAAACACAAGAATGGGAGAGGTGTTCTAAGCCTAAGTGGAAGGCATGTCCTAAAAATTTTATGACTTCGTGGACCGCGACCACGGCCAAGCTCGAAAGGTCCACGATAGTTTGAATCAAAGTTGGTCCGATTTTAATTGTTTTGGGCAAAGGTCGACCCATGACGACAGTTAGAATATTCACAAGAAGTGCTTGACAATAACTGGGAGAGTCGTTCTAAGCCAAAGCAGAGGATGACATTTAAAAAAATTTCTTAGCAAAATTTCCAATCTGGCACTGGGGTGCCGGTGGTGGTAGTTATGTGGCGTTGGAAAACAGACACTTTCGCATGAATCCCAAAAAATAAAGGAGACATGGGTTACAAATGTTATCCATCAAAGGTGGTATACGCTTCTACCAAAATCTAACACTGCTGACACTATGATTATAAGGGAAAACCTTCTTAGAGGACAAACACACTAAAATGAGTCGCTTTTGCTAGGCTTGGCGGTGAAGAAGTCGTTGTACTTAAGATTACGCCTTTACTTAAAACTCCAAGTCCGTGATGCATTCTAAGCCAAAGTAAAGGATCTTTCTTCAAAAATTTTTCCTCGTGCGCTGATTTATAGCTTAATTTTCACAAAATTAGCAAGGCTTTCTTGTCGCTAAAGGTAAGCATGATATTAGGAGATGCATTTTGAGCCAAAGTAAGGGATCTTTCTTCAAAAATTTTCCTCCTGCGCTGATTTATAGCATAATTGTCACCAACGATAACGGTTTCCTTGTCATTAAACGCAAGCATGATATGGGGAGATGCATTCTAAGCCAAAGTAAAGGATCTTTCTTCAAAAATTTTCCTCGTGCGATGATTTATAGCATAATTGTCACAAACGATCCAAGTTTTCCTTGTCGCAAAAGGCAAGCATGATATTGGAAGATGCATTCTAAGCCAAAGTAAAGGATCTTTCTTCAAAAATTTTCCTGCTTGCTATACGTTCAGTCGGTCCGAAAAAAATTAGTCGGTCCAGAGCATGTTGACACCCCCCAAACGAAATTTTAATGTGCGTCCCTGCTCTCTGTTCTAAATTTCAATGAAATTCCATTGCCGCTTTGCTTCATTGACGTGAATTCTTCTTTGAAAGGGTGTTGTTTCAACTTCAAAAAGTTCCTTAGAAACTTGATTTCGTTTTCTAGGATTTCTTTTATGAAGGAACCTCAGAAAACAAATAGAGAATTCCAAGCGACCTTTTGAAGTTGAAATATTTCTTTTACTGCTGAAATACAAATACCTGCCAAATCACAGAAGAGTTCAAATAACTTTCTTTTTGTTGTAAATCCTTTCCAAACTACATAAACAATTCAACTTTTTTGTGGTTTGGATGCAAACCATTCGTTTGGTAGCCTGCGTGCAGCCTCAAATGCACGCAGGCTATTCGTTTGGTAACTGGGTGTAGTAGGAGGAGTTGAGGCTGCACGCAGGCTAGGTGTAGTAAAACATCCATGTGGAATCATTATTATTACCATTATGTAATAAATTCACACATAGCGGTAAAGAAAATTTCTCTAAATGTACCTCTTGACCTCATCTGATGTAATAAAAACAGCGGAAATAGTAGTATCATATGAGGAAAAGGTGATATTCTGTTCTCTCTTGAGGGTGATGACCCTCAGGTGTTAAGGGTCCTATCACACATTGGTACTTAATGGTCCTAGGGTCTGGTTTTACTGTATGCCCAAAAATTGATATTCCCCTTTCTCCAATTTTCAAAGGGGCCTTTGCAACCTGCATACCTTGCGCGTGTCCTCAAGTTTGGTTGGAGAATTTTTTGATTCAGCTTCACAAATCAAAACGGCGTCCCCTCATTTTTCCACCGTCTCAAGGGCGTAGTTAGCAAGGAATTTTCTGGGGCTATGCCCCAGACCCAACCTTTTATGCAGAGTCGGCCTCATTCTGACTCCCCTGGTAGAGTAATGAGGGATGGCGCCAGCGGGGGGGGGGGGGGGGGCTAGGGGGGCAGGAGCTCCCCAAAATTTTATTCAGCCCCCCCATTGGCACTTAAATTTTCGACAATTTCTAGGCACTGTCGGCATTTTCATAACCTGCACCTCCAAATTTCTTTGCTGGGTTGTCATTTCAGTGAACTAGAATTGAACTCGTTCATAAAAAAAATTTCACTGTCGGCACTCTGACAGTATTTGCCCCCGTAGCATTTCTTCCCTGGCGCCATCTCTGGGAGTAATAGATTCAAATTCTTCATGCACGCTCCACCAACAACAATTTTTAACACAGCCCAAAGCCAACGACCAGTACGCAGCACTCACTAATGAAAATTATTTCTAGTTTATATTTATATGTTTCTATCTTATGTCTTTATTTCTGATTTTAAAAGATACTTCCAACCAACAACTTTGTTGCGGGATACTTCGAACCACTGATAGTGCAAATGGGCCTAACCTAAAAACTGATACTTCCAACCATTAAAGTTAAAGGAAAGAAGGTATGGCCTAAAAATGATACTTCCAACCATCAACAGTTGATACTTCCAACAATCAAAGATACTGCCAACCATGTACGGAAAAAAAATTCGCAGTGGCACCAGGAATGACAGAACCAGTGCTTGTGCAGTTACAATGCAATTAATGTACAAGTAATCGATTTCTAAATCCTAAATCATCAACAAAATTTCATAGAAATTTGATTCATGTTTTTTCATCACTTCAGTGTTTTTGAAAGTTTCAAGGAACTTGATTATACCTCTAAAAATTGAAAACAACAAAAATTCATTGTTCCCCTAACGGATCATATCTTGAGAAATATTTATCATTGGCACATAAACTATATAGAGCATTTGTGTTCCGCAATTTATACCTATCACCCAGTTCCGTAATTCCGCAGTTCCGAATTCCGTAACTCCATAGTTCCGTGATTCCGGATTCCCAAATTCCGTAGTTCCGGATTCCGTAAATTACACCCGTCGCCCTCTAGTCACCCATTGGGAGGTTTCTTTATTTTTCATTAATTTCAGTTCTCAATTTCAATATGCGTTAGGAATTTGCTGAGGTCAAAAGGCCAAAGTTCTGGTTTGCAAGTGGACGCAAATTTTAGCATTCAAGATTGATACTTCTGCTCTCAAAGCACCAATACCAAGTACCGAGGTATCTATGTTCAAGTTAACTATCAAAGAACGTTTTGAGAGTGATAGGCCATTGATTAAAGAGAATCAAGGGAGATAAAAGCCCCGCACGGAAGGAGTCTGTGTATTCTATTGAATATTGAATTGAATTTGCCTATTGAATATTGAATTGAATTTGCCTATTGCCTATTGAATTTGATGGGTTGGAGATGTTCGTAGATATTGTTAGCAAGCAGAACAATAACGTGCATCTGAGTTTCCTTTGTCCTATTTATAGATTGCCTCTCCTTAGCTCCGTTCATTCACTTTAAAGGGGCCTGTGCAAGATAGAGCCTTTGCGCGCCGACGTTCGACTTGGCTACCGCACAGCAGCAAGTTTCATGTTTTCAGCGTTTTCCGTTTTGTATTTATTAGAAATAGGTGTCTGGCACTAGCAGTAAGCTGGAAAGACCAAAAAGGGTAGCAAATGGACCTGTTGTGTATTTTTCTGAGTTGATAGAAGTTCTGGTGGATGAATGAGAGCAAAACAAGTAAGTTCAAATTCAAACCTTGGTGCTTACAAATATAAAGGTGCTTTATCTATGAATAAATCCCAAATTTTGGTGGTCTAAAAGGCTAAATCTATAGATTTGCTAGCATGTTGGCCATATCATGACGATCGAATTCCAAGCTTTATTTGCGACAGAGAAGATCAAGCCATGTTTGTCTTCAAAAGGACTGTATTTCGATGTAACGTGAACACAACAGAACGCTTTTTGGGGAATAAAGGGTTTAAACAATGTTGGTTACTCTGTATTGAAATATTCAGCAATATTTCCATCAGTTATTGTGTAACTTACTAAATTCAAATCAATAAGGACAATAAACATAAGAATCATGCAAATCAGCTTAATTTTGCTCAGTTGAATGGAACAAAATTGATTCGTGTTCGCTGTACCGAAAGGCCAAGTGTTTGTTTTGATTGCATGCACGCCCGCAAAGGCTCTATCTTGCACAGGCTAAATTCACATCGCTAAAGCTAAATTCACATCGCTGGAGTCAACCAAATCTGTATACATTTTTTGGAACACCCGGTATTTGTATATTTTTCTCAAAACATGAACATGACATAACACGTCAGCATTCTATATACATGGAGGGGTCTAGGTTCAAGTGTCAATCACTACAAGATCGAGAAGTAATATATCAAAGATATTAATTGAAACTTTACGCATTTAGGGGACAATAACAGACAAATGCGTCACCTTAAAGAGAAGAAAGATAGATCGCTAGAGTTGTTGAAGCAATGTGACGGCATTGATTGCAAGAACGGTAAGTTCAAAAATGCTATTCTTTCTATAAATGGGACCGTTCTTAAACTAGAGAGTACCATTCAAAAAGGTCTGGAACTGTGTTATAATGCAAGTGAACAGCTCTGCTCTGAACCGAAAAGGTGAGTCATGGACAAGCCCCTCTGAGGTTCTTAGTTGTGATTTTAATAATATATGCATGCCAAAGGTTTTTTCAGGTGATGAAATGAAACAACAAAGCTATTCCATCTTTATCGAGCAGTGTTCACAGCAATGGTATGACCTGAAGAAAATCCATCCAGTGTCTGGTAGCTCCCTTTAAGACATCGTTGGATTCCGAACCCTGAGAAAAAAGAAGCAAAAGTGGAGTGAATATCATAGAGGTGCAGGTGCTCCCCCATTTTCTTCTGATGTACAGCATGCATTGGATCATGGTACAGCAAATGAGGTAAACGCTATTGCTACTACTTGTACAGAAATTTTCCCATCTCTATTTCCTGACATGAATTTCTCTGAGGTAGGTTCTATCATTGTTGAGGATTTGAAGACAAAACATCATCATAATCACGAAGGTAAATGTGTGTAAAGTGGCATTGATTAACACACCTTTGTACTTTGTACGACCCTTAGCTCACATTGAAGTCCCAAAACAGTTTGTCCCCCAATGTGAGCTCGAAAGTTATATTTCTAAAAGTAAGGCAACACTTTTCCTCTCATGCACTAAATAATTTTCAAAAGCTTTTCTCTACAGAAACAATGAGCTTTATACCAGACAGTTATTGGAGGAAGCAACAACCAATTTTGTAGAAAGTGGACCACCAAAGGACTTCACTGAAGAGAGTAAAGCACTGAAAGAAAATCTGGCATCTGCTGCAGGTAAAGCTGAGTTTGTAGGTGAGTTCAAAACGGTCAATGTTGTCAAAGAACAACCTATATCATCATCATGCTCTGTTTCAGGCTCAACAAGATTTACTGTTGAAGACATTACAACATTTCTGATTGGTGCAAAACAGCTTTATCAGCAATATCAGTAAGAAATCGAAATCTGAAAACAAAGTTCAAGATGCCAAAAGAAAAAACCGCCAGACACAGTGGTAGAAACACAACACAAGCAAGTCAAGACCCAACGAGCCACCGCCTGCACCAAGAGCACCTCAAGCAGAAAATCTGCCCGGACCGTCAGGAGTAGGCCAAGAAGCCAATTTTGCCCTCAAACGAACCTCCAGCTCAAAATCAGCCAACAAGGAATCTGCCGTCAAGGGCACATGCACCTCCCATTCAAAATCCAGCACCTGCGTCTCCCGTTGAAAATCCACCCCTGTGGTACCAGCAACGCCTATGTCCACTAGCCTAACAACCCACATCACGCATTTGGTGCAGAAAGTCGTGCAAGAAAGTTTAAAAGAGGCCACCAGTGAAATTTTCAGGCAATTAACCAAAATTACACTCAGTGCAACCCAACAGCCAGCCCAAATAACGCCAGTGCCACCTCAGTCCCTTTAGATCAAAAGGCTGTAGATTTTGGGGCAAAAATTGCCATTCACAGCCAAGCCCATCAAACCGACGTTCACTGCCCCAGATGGAGGTTTCACCCCGGAAATCCCAAACAGCTATGTCAAAGCCATTCAAAGTGGTGAGTTTTTTTAACTTTCAAACCTATTGCCCGAAATTTGCATGGTCTTGGTGCCCCTCATGAAGAAGCATCTTTTCATTTGACTCTTGGCGAAAATTCCACAATAAAGTTGTCAAGCAACCAGGCACCAAAAAAGAGGATAGGGGAGATGCAGAGTTGGACAACAACATTCACTACTTACATTAAAATTATGGTTGATAAGTTGCCTGGTAGAGCAAAAGAACTTACAGTGTCTTTAGATTTAATTTGTTATGCTGCATCCTACCACCAATCATTAGGGTGGCTACTTTACGACTGTAAATTTTGTTGCAAAGCTGTTTATGATAAATCCCTAAATTGGGGCCAAATAAACCTGCAGCTATGGATGTGTATCTTTACTGTAAATCAAGCTAAGCTCTTGTCTGAGCACTCACTTTTTCACAATGGACCCTCTTTTATTAGGTCAAGTTCCGAGCCAGGGATCCCTGCAGGGAGGGACAACAAATGCAGAAATTTCAACCGAGGACCTAAATGTGCCTTCCCTCCCTGCAGGTATCGCCACGGTTGTAACCAGCCTGGATGTTAGGGACCACACCCTAGCATCCAGTGTCCTCCCAACACCAGCAGTCCCCCTTCTTTTCACGGCCCTCCAAACTATGGTCTTCAACCCCAACAGCCACCCCTAACTTCCCTCCCAACAGGTTGCAACAACAGCAGCAACAACAGCAGCAACAACAACAACAGCAAAATGGTACCACTAGGTAAACAGCAATTAAAAATTGTAAATATTGACAAAGAGAAGGACATTACACCTATCAAGGTTGAAGTTTTAAAAATGCAACTTGATGGCCATCCTAATCAAATTTTTGTGAACAAATTATGCTGTAAGTTGATGAAAGGTGCACACATCAGCTACAACGGTCCTGGGGTGAGTAGAAAAGCAAAAAACTTGCCAACTGCAGCCTTAAACCCATGTAAAGTTACCATTTGGTCTCCGCAGCAGACCTTTTCTCTTCAACCAGATTTCTGATGCACTTGAATGGATCTTAAGAGAGCACTGTGTTATTTCATTTGTTTGCCATTTTTGATATGATTTTCTGATTATGGAATCAAACCCTGATGAAACCAAGGGTGAAGGGATCATTAGTCTGAAAAGCATGCTCCTGGCTTCTAAGGATTTAGGAGTCCCCGTCTCACCAAGTAAGACATCTGGACCAGCTAGTGAATCGGAATTTCTTGGAATTTTACTTGACACACAAAAAATGAGGCAAGGCTCCCTTGCGACAAATTAGAGCTTTTGTAGGAGGAGTTAAAAGGCTGGACATCTAAACCAAAAGCCACACTGGTGGAGCTACAATCTCAAATTGGTTCTCGAAATTTTGCATGCAAGGTAATACCACCAGGCAGACCTTTCCTCCAAAGGATCATAAATCTCACTATTGGCCTTAAAAAATCATTTCACCATGTTCGCCTAAACCAGGAATTTTATTTAGACATTGAAATGTGGCAGTACTTTCTGCAATCGTGGAATGGTAAAGCTTTCTTTCTTAACAATTATTGGCCTTGCCATTTCTCAAGTTTTCAGATCAACTTACAAACTGTATTTTCTGTTGCAGACGAGGTACAAGGTACAGCAAAGGGTCTTCAGTGATGAAACCAATAAATTTGAATGGCAGGATGTCATTGAGGTCCTCCGGATGATGAAAGCAGAACTGCAGTCGTTTGAAGGAACTAAAATGGAACATGCTAGGATGCTACATAACTATGTGATGCTATTGATGTTGCCCATGCCCATGCTGCAAGGATCGAATTGGTATACGCTCACAACAATATCACAAATGTAAAGCAGAGTTAAAGAAGAAGGAAAAAGATTGGGAGGAGATAGCTGCAGGCTCTTCAGCCGATGGTGATTATATCAAAGAAAAATTATTCAAACAGGTAATTGAATAATGTCTCATTAAAACTGCCAGTGTGAAATCAGTTCTGGTACACATGAATGTGTGTTGATCTCTTTTTCAGAAAAATACCCGCATTATGACAGTACAAGTAGTACAATTTTCAGTTGCTTCTTGCATGATTTCTTTTCATCTTCCACTTTGAACAACACAAGGGTTTCATTCGGAATTAATGAAAAGCATTCAGTATCATCATAATCGTTGACGCAAGGTCTGTCTACAAATTGTGGGCTTTATTCTAATTTTGGATGCCAACTTCTTTGCTCCCAACTACAATTTCGAGATTGATAAGTTTGATTAAAATCACAGCATATCATTTGATTAGTGGGTGCTACTTCAAAAATTTATCTTAATGTAGTGTAGGGGGTGATAAAATCTTGAGGGTTGCATGTGTATTAATACCAATTCTTTATTCCCATACAAACCCCTTACAGGCTTTTTCCTAATTTTTTGGTCTTAAAGATGAGTGATTTTAGCAAACAAAATGTTCTCATCCGAGTTAACCTTTGCCTGCTAGATTAACATCTGACTTTTGAATATCAACCAGTCACTTTTTATTTCACAGCCCACCAAATGGGTGAACTTTTTTTAATCACCCTGTATAATTGCAAATTGCAATTATATTATAAATATCAAGCTTCATGCATGATCATGATTACATCTACGAGAATTGTGCAACTAGCTGTGATTCATGGAACCAAGCTTCCAGGTAAAAAAAATCTGAGGACCTTGAACACAACTGTCAAAACTATGATTTGTTAACTTTTTTATCACATTTCTTTGTGCTTTTATATTTTTAATCAATTCAAAACCTTCGGACAGCAAATGATTAATTGTTAAAACAGCCAGTTTGGAGAGCACTGGAAGAAAACTAAATTCGCAAAAGATCAATTTGATGTCTGCTTTCTCATGTTGTTGCGTCTCCTTCAATCATACGCTATATATCCTATATTTATGTATATTTTGGTTAAAAAAAGTTAATTCTTGATTCAACAGGGGGTATAATGGCATCGCCAACAAACTGTAAAGGCGGCAGAAAACCCAGTACAATGACAAGGACCGGACAAAGAAAGGCAAAGGAAAGAAGATGCACCCATTGTCGCCCCACCTGAGCTGAGAAGGAATCTTTTCCAGTTCCCAGAGAGCATATTTAGAGTAATGCCAGAAGGTAATTTTTAAAGTTCATTAGGTCTTCAGCAACATGCAAAGTTACAAGGTTCCAAGAGGCACTGACAAAATGATAATTCAATTGAAGAATCTTGCATGCCAAAAAGAGATGAGGAATTAATAGACACTATCACGAGGAGATTTCATCGAGTCTATAACTTAATACAAATTTGATTGGTTGTCGTACTATAATGTCCTGGACATAAGTGTTTGGGAAGAAAAAATTTAAGGGGGTGCATGACACAAAGTCCATTGTATACCAACATTTTTACCCGATATGGGCTAATTTTCAATAATTTTTCTAATGCTGGGGTGGGGGCGTACGTTTATGGTCCTTGAAAGAAAATAGCAACGGGATTTTGATACGCATTCTCTAATAGATACCTTCTTCTTCATACAAGGGGCGTATCACTCTGAAAGAATCTTGTACACCTTTGGCAAAAACCCCTAAAAATACAGGAGAGTGGTACACACTTCGAAAAAACTTGATATAAAAACTTGATATTTGCATATTTGTTCGATTTCAACTGAAAACTAATACTTTCCGCAAAATGACATCCAAACTGAATTCCCGCAGAAAATGATCCGTTTGTCCAGAAAATAAAAATAATCGTTCTTTGAAAAGGAAATTGTTGACCTTGACTATTCTGGAACAGATCAGTAAATGAGGTAGCCTACCTGTAGACCCATTATCCCAAAGGAGGAAAGGGTCTATGAAACAAAGAGCAAAAGCTTGCTACTGAGGTTTCTAGATTTCTGGAAACTTTATTTATGCAGCCTTTGTTTCAGCCATAGAAATATTTCTATTTCTATGGTTTCAACGCGTTTCACACATAATTTGAAAAGGGGATTACAATGATTAACTGGGCGGCCGTAGGAAATTTGCCTGGTATTTGCTTAGTTTGCAGCCATTTTTCCTTTGAAAAGAGGGAGTGATGTCTCATGACCACGCCATGCCACACCCACCACATAATCAAGTTGTGACAAGCAGATTCTGAAAGAGCATTAAATTTCACCTAGAAATAACATCACAAGATATATCCGTTCTTCATATTCGAAAGATTCTGGCCATGCACCTGTCTATGTGGCAGGATTACCATTTCCTGGCATGTTTCCCATTACCAGGGGTGCAGGAAGCAGCTTCAGATTGGGGGGAGGGGCAATTGCTCTCAAAACAATAGAGAATAGTACATCTAGTTAATGCTTGTGACGTAGCACCATTTTTCAAAAATTATTGGGGGGGCTTGAGCCCCCTGCCTCAACCGCTTCCTGCGGGCCTGGCCATTACTCAAGTTTTCAGATCAACTTACAAACTGTATTTTCTGTTGCAGACGAGGTACAAGGTACAGCAAAGGGTCTTCAGTGATGAAACCAATAACTTTGATTGGCAGGATGTCATTGAGGTCCTCCGGATGATGAAAGCAGAACTGCAGTCGTTTGAAGGAACTAAAATGGAACATGCTAGGATGCTACATAACTATGTGCTGCTATTGATGTTGTGGCGAATTCGCGCCAAAACTGACACTGGACACAAGATGAGCGTCAGATTGTATTTAGAATTTTGAATCTTTACTATTTCATTAATTCATAAACTAAAAACTTTATTAGGTAATTAGAAAAGTAGAAGTTTTGATCCGCGTGCTTTCCAGTAATTGCTTGCAAGCATTTTTCCCAAGGTCACTACTCTACCCGCACATAGATAGAGGGTTCTTTATTGGGAAAATTGACCCATTGCTAGGATTTAAGGTGTACGTTAGAGCACATTTCATAGATTTATAGCATGTGTAGCAAGTATTGTAGGGTTTATCGAACTTTAATGTGGACACTTAGAATTTGTGTAAATTGTATAAATAGAGGTCCAGGAGGGGCACAGAAATCTACGACACTCAGCAAACTGTAAGTAAGTCTATACTCATACTACAATCTTCACGAACTTAGGCCCAAGTGAGAATCTATACACAAGTTGTTGTCCTTATGCATGAAGCCTTGAAGGCTACACTATACAAAGTCAAGTGTTAAATCAAGTTATTCAACAGCAGTTTATCAAGTTTATTCGTCAGTATATAATCAAGTTGGTTTATATATATTTTGATACAGTCCTCTTAGAAAATTCAATCAAATCTATTTTTTGCGAACATACATCTACAGACTTTGGAGCCTAGCCGTCAAGGGGGTTTCCCGACATTTGGTCCACCGAGCCGGATTCTATTAAGCTTTCTCAGTTGCAGTTTTCATTAGCAATTTGGTTAGACTGTCTGAAAACGAAACGATGCAGCAAGGCGCAGGTGCAGTTGGAGGAGAAGCAACCGGGTAGTTGTCCGGTAGCAGAAAGGGTGGTATTACCACCAAGAGAGGTAATTTATGAGACTAGACTTTTTTTGTCAATTTTGGGGTGCTGAATCCGAATCTTGATGTTCTTTGGTCAGGCTAGGGGCCGTTTACGAGATATGGGGGTATTTGCCCCCAAAATTGAGGCAAAATGGAACTTTAGCAAAAATATCAACCTTGATCACCAATACAATTATATAAACACAAAACGCAAGTCTAAATGTCGTTTAATTTTTATACGAGCTTCACGATTGTGTTTCGTGTCATTTTTGCTTCTTTTGGGGGCGGAATTGCCCCCAAAAGGGGAAAAGAGCTATTGTGCTTGAATATTATTTAAAAATATTCAATTATATCAAAATGTATGTGCTGAATCCGAATTTGAATGTTATTTCATCAAATTATAAACAAGTGAAGAGATATGGGGGCTTTTAACCCCAACAAGGGGGCAACCTGTCATTTACAAATTCAAATTTTTTTTTTTAGAATGGTTCAAAAATATCTATTTGCATGAAATCTGAGGCACCTAATTCGAAATGTAATGTTATCTAATTGAATTTGGAATAAATGTTAAGATATTAGGGGTTTTACCCATTGAGGGATAGAAAGTTATGGGTTACAGTACTAAAACACTAACAGCAAGCTGAGCGCCGTGAGCGTTATAAGGGCCATACAGAGAAGAGGGGAACATAGACATGAAGAATTTCAACCAATTAGCAGACAAAGCACCGATCCAGACGTTTCAGATAATGGGAATGACCAAGAAATGCTAGGCGAAGAAGGCGATGATTTTGTAGGTGACAATCCTGCGAGTTCAGACAAAGTTCTTTGGGAAGTCTTGATTCAGAGAGTGATGGATACGACAGCAATGACCCAGAATATCTACCATGACATTATATACAACATTGACACAGTATGACTCTTTTAATTCGAGTAACTGAAGAATAAGTTCCGTTTATCAAATATCAAAGATAGAATTGGCTTATCCTGGGTATCAACTACATGAATTCTTTATTCATTAGGTTATCATCACGCATTGTCATATAAACCGGTGACGCAATTTAGCAAGCCCTCAAATTTCAGTACCAAATATGTAATCTTTGAGCAAGTAAGCAAACTTTCCATACATCATCGTAAGAATCTAGGAATGACGTCACATGACCACACCCTGCCACGCCCACTGCTCAATCATCTAGTAACACTTAGAATCGGTAAGAGGATGAAATTAAATCGACAGAGAGGGAAATTTGCCTGGTATTTGCTTAGTTTGCAGACATTTTTCCTTTGAAAAGAGTGAGTGACGTCACATGACCACGCCCTGCCACACCCACCACATAATCAAGTGGTGACAAGCAGATTCTGAAAGAGCATTAAATTTCACCTAGAAATAACATCACAAGATATATCCGTTCTTCATATTCGAAAGATTCTGGCCATGCACCTGTCTATGTGGCAGGATTACCATTTCCTGACATGTTTCCCATTACCAGGGGTGTAGGAAGCAGCTTCAGATTGGGGGAGGGGCAATTGTTCTTAAAACAATAGAGAATAGTACATCTAGTTAATGCTTGTGACGTAGCACAATTTTTCAAAAAATTTGGGGGGGTGCTTGAGCCCCCTGCCTCCCCCGCTTCCTGCGGGCCTGGCCATTACTCAAGTTTTCAGATCAACTTACAAACTGTATTTTCTGTTGCAGGCGGTACAGCAAAGTGTCTTCAGTGATGAAACCAATAAATTTGATTGGCAGGATGTCATTGAGGTCCTCTGGATGATGAAAGCAGAACTGCAGTCGTTTGAAAGAACTAAAATGGAACATGCTAGGATGCTACATAACTATGTTCTGCTATTGATGTTGTGGTGAATTCGCGCCAAAACTGACACTGGACACAAGAAGAGCGTAAGATTGTATTTAGAATTTTAAATCTTTACTATTTCATTAATTCATAAACTAAAAACTTTATTAGGTAATTACAAAAGATACTCGCTGGAGATACTCGAGCAATACAATGCTATTGTGAAGGAGCAACTCACAGAGGGAATTGTCGAGCCAGTACCCGAGAAACCAGACGGCCAACATGTTAGTTACATACCTCATCACCCTGTGATTAGCAGTGAAGAGGAAGTCACAAAACTCAGAATAGTATACGATGCTTCAGCAAAATATCGTAAGTACAATAATTCATTGAATGACTGCTTACATATTGGACCCTCATTTTTGCCTTTGTTGCAGACGGCCTTTAGAAGAAATAGCAGTACCAAATTTCACGCTGCATGAACTAATAGATGGCATAGCTGCAAGATTCAGTCACTGCATCTTCCGTGGTACGATAGAAACAATTTTACAGCATGCAGATGTCTGTCGAGAGGTCATAATTGGATGCCCAAATAATGGCTGCGGTGAAGCTGTCAGGAAAGGGCATGCCCCCAACCACTGTTACCTCAGTCCAAAGGAGGCCGTGCCTTGTGATAAATGTGATAGGGAAATGTGCCGAGAAGCGGTAGAGGGACACAAAAGAAATGAGTGTACTGGCTCGAGCGTCCAACCCTGTGATTCGCAGTGAAGAGGAAACCACGAAACTCAGAATAGTATACGATGCTTCAGCAAAAGATCGTAAGTACAATAATTCATTGAACGACTGTTTACATATTGGACCCTCATTGTTGCCTTTGTTGCAGACGGCCTTTAGAAGAAATAGCAGTACCAAATTTCACGCTGTAAGAACTAATAGATGGCATAGCTGCAAGATTCAGTCACTGCATCTTCCGTGGTACGATAGAAACAGTTTTACAGCATGCAGATGTCTGTCCAGAGGTCATAATTGGATGCCCAAATAATGGCTGCGGTGAAGCTGTCAGGAAGAGGCATGCCCCCAACCACTGTTACCTCTGTCCAAAGGAGGCCATGCCTTGTGATAGGGAAATGTGCCGAGAAGCGGTAGAGGGACACAAAAGAAATGAGTGTACTGGCACGAGCGTCCAATGCGAGTTTGGCTGTCCAGCTTAAAATGTGACGAGGTATATAGAAACCCTTTCTTTTCTGTCTTTTCTATATGTTGTGTTAGTAACATGAGCGATATTAGGACACCAAGTGTGCAGAAGTTCTATCATCAGCAAGCCACTTTAACCAATTGGTTTTGTGTGTTTTCAACTTTTACTTACTTTGTAGTGAGCCACCTTACCACTGTGTCGTGATTTGGAAATTGCTAGTAGTGTGCCACTTTACGTCTAGTACCGTGGGTACCAGACTCTGTTAAAAGAGTCTGGTGCGCAGGGTACTTTTTAAGTGGTCAATTCAAGAAATTAAATGCATTGGATTCGCTCAGATTTAACCTGCTTTACACAAAGCCGGTTTAACTGTGTCAGTATCTATCTGGTAAATCGATGAGGTGAAATACTTATTTGGAAGATTCTATAAAAAGGTAGTGAAGACGAGTAAATCCTACGGTAGGAGCCTGCATAAACGAACCTTGGTTTTTTCTGGGCAGTCTGAGCTTGTTCTTAATTAACTGGCTGATATTGTAATTTCCAGCCAGCAAGGTTCTTAACCCTAATCCACACAAAGCTCATAGTAACATATCACTGAATACATATGATGCAAATGCATGTTTCCACTCTAAGTTCTGAGTACTACAATGTATTCTAAAGCCCCCTAAAGGGTTTTTTTGGGTATTTTATTGTTTTTTGTCTTTTTTCGATAATGTTCAGTTCAGTTCAGTTCCTTTAATTTTAAAATTCCTCTACATACACATCTCACAAAAAACAAAAAATATACTCCAAATTAAACTACAAAAATACTTAAATATTAATGAAATACAATTAACGAACACAATGCAAGAAGACGAGGGGGCATTTGCATGTAGGGGATTTCTTATAGGAGGAGCTCTATATGAGTGCCATATGAGTGCTAAAATATTTTTGCCGAAGTTTATCGTCCGAAATTTTATCCGCTGAAAGTGTTTGTACTTAATGTAATGCAATAAATGAGGATGGAACTGATCTGAAAGAAGACAGCATGCATAAATGGTAAAGAAACACATAGGATATTAAGAGAGTTTCCACTTGTACAACAATAAAGTAATGCTGGTGGGAAATGCATGTACTAATAATGAGAGAAATACACTTGCCAAGTGAGAAATAAAGAGTACGCACTTTTGTAACGAACAATGAGTGGTGAAACAACAATAAATATTTAACAATATGCGTTGAATAATGGTGTAAGTAACGATGGAAACGATCTGAAAGAAGACAGCATGCATAAATCATAAAGAAAGAAATAGGAAATTAAGAGCAAGTATTCACTTGAACAATACTTGTAGATAGGTCTGTACAATGTAATGATGCTGGGAAATGCATGTACTAATAACAAGATAATAGTGAATACTCTTATCAACTGTTAAGGGAAACCCACATCTGTGTTGTGAATGCCTTGAGCAGCAGAAGGAAGATCAAGGTGTTCACTGGGCTTATATAGGGGAAGTTCAGAAAATTTCTGAAGGGAATGGTGTGAGAAATTGCATGGATAGGTAAGGAAAGTGAATATTGTGGTGAAAAAGAAGTTAAGCTTCTAAGGCAAAAGCTTCCTTTGAACTGTCACAGAAACCATAAAGGCACACTGTCCCCTTGATGAATGAAAGAAATCGATAAAGATCTCTATTGAATATTCCACAAATTTACGCTAATTTCCTTTATTCAACTAAGGCAGGATCATTCATGCGTAATTTTCATGGCCATGAAAATTATGGCCATTTGTATTCACCGGCATTGGAATACTGGCATCGGCATTGGAACTGGCATTGGCATTGGAATTGGCATCGATTATTGCATAAGTCCACAAGTACTATGACACATGCAATACTAACCAGGGGGTGCGAAACAGCGATTTGCGCGAGTCTCTATTCATCTATTTCCAATTATCTAACGTTAATGGATTTCAGCATTATGAATGAGTATTACTGATATTATACAGAGAGTTTTAAATCCTATAAGAGCATACCTGAATTGATTAATTACGCTTTTATAGGAACACTTTCAATTGAGCTAAAATTAAATTAGATTTCTGACTTTACCCCGGCTGGAGCGGTACACGACTTGTTTTCAGGAATGTACCCTCTTCTTATTACCGAAACTTGCCTTGGTACCCAGATTTATGAAGAATTTTTTCAGAAAACTCCATATTTGTAACTATTTTTGCAACTTTCAGCGAAACGCCACTAATAAATGGAAAATCTGCCGAAAATGACCCTTGTTTAGAGAATGTTGTTCAAAGAAAGTTGGGCCCAAGAACCCACCCATATGGGCGGCACATACCCTTACCCTTAACATGTTATGCACCCCCCTCCCGGGGATTTTACGTTAAAGACAGATCAGAGCTCTTCATAATTAAAAGTTCATCAGAGGTTGAAGTTTTGAACCTTGAATATCTTTGAATCTCGTGAACTTATACTTAATTTGAGAGTAAAAGTTGTTAGTTTGATCGTGAAATTACGCATAATTCGTTGACTTATTACCCTTATTGAGACTGCTCTGGTTCAACTTCAAAAATTTGGTTCATTTCAAGAATCATCATTGCTGAAAAATAAAATTGATGGCAGCATATTTTACAATCTAAACCACACTCTCGAATGACCTGTAATATGATCTTAAAACCTTAGAATCTTAAAACCCGAAAACTAACATAAAAGCATCAAACGCTCAGTCCTGGGGGCAAAAATTGGCCAAACCCACAACCCAATCAAAGCCCAAAACCCAAAGCCCTTTCACAGTATGAGGAGAATTGTCTTTAGCAGTTATTGAATTGATAGAGTTTGTTCACTGCATTGAAATACTCGTACAAATTACTGTGACGGACCCCCTGGCTAGTTTTGCATGCGTCATGGTACTTACGCAATATCGATGCCAATTCCAATGCCAATGCCAGTTCCAATGCCGATGCCAGTATTCCAATGCCGGTGAATACAAATGGCCGAAAATTATGCTTGAATGACTTTGCAATGTTTTGTTCGTCAAAATCGACCTGTTATTTTGAAATGTAAAATTTGGCGCGAAACAATTATCAAATCACAAAATGAAGTATTGCAAATTTGTTCAAAATTTGTTAAAAATGTTTCCAGTAAATCTATTTTGAATCTCCATGGTAGACTTAGCAAAAATCAAACATGAAACCAAAGGTTAGGCAGATTCTTGCATTGTCTGGGAAATTCCCCTGCCTACAGTAATATCATACACTTTCAGTAGTTTCAATGTGTATATATGACTGAATCCCAGTAAGAAGGGAACCATTCGCTGCCCATTCATGTAAGAAACCTACACTTGCTTATGATGGAAATTTTTAAAACAAAGTCTGATCCAAATCCACCTTTCATGAAGGATATTTTTATGGAGCGAGGTATTATAGCTATGATCTAAGGCATGGCAATGATGCTCAACTTCCAAAGGTTAGAACCACGTCCTTTGGGTTTGAGACCATAGCCTATACCTTGGAAATAAACTTTGGCAGTTTTTACGGCACGAAATAAAACAATCAAGCACCCTTCCTATTTTCAAAAAACGACAGAATTAGATGTTGGCATGTTGATAAATGCAACTGTAGTCTCTGTAAAAACAATAAATTCCAAGAGTTGGGTTTCTAACATGATAAACGTTTCATGGGCCTTCTTGCAAGGGCCTTGGTGCGCTGCTACTCATTGGGATGGTGGGTGTGCTGTGCGGGAGGTTGCATATTCTTGGCATGGGAAATTGCAAAGAAAAACATAATTGTATCGAAAAGTGCTACCAAAGATGAAATTTGTCACATTTTTTGCACTGTGGTGAAACAAATTGGCAAAATGCTGGGCTAAACTGTTCGTTTGAACATATTTTTTGGTTTGCATTTCTGGTGTTTGACCAAGTTGCATGATGCAATCAAGGCTGCTGTGTTTGTATTTTTTTGACAACCTATTTTCACAAATTCTAGGTATGTAAATTGACATGGCCTACTCATCACTCATTGATATATGTGATCATGCTAATCAACTGCTTTCTACTTTTCCATAAAATTGCTGCTGCTTTTTGCACCATTGCCTTCAGCACTTTTTTGAAATTTCACCTGTAGAACAGTGAGGCACACCAAAATCTTTATAATTTCTGTTCTGCACATTTAACAGAAAGCGGTGTTACTAAACTATGGAATCAGCCAAAACGAGCCAAAATGATCCAAAACGAACCAAAATGATCCAAAACGAACCAAAATGACCCAGAACAACCCAAAAACGAGCTAGAATGACCCAGAACGACCCAAACACGAGCTAAAATGATCCAGAACAACCCAAAACACGCTAAAAATGACCCAAACAGAGCCCAATGAACCAATAAATCGTGAACAGAGGCCTGAATTGGATTTATTGCAACACTGTTCGTTGGCAGTGTCGTATTGATGCATCAATAACTGTAAAAAGCAAGCTAAATGCCTAATGCCAATTTCAGACCAATTTTTGACCTTTTTTCTTCTCCAGCATTTGTTTATTCTGAACCTGCCTCTGTCAGATCCACCTGCCTCGAAGAATTAAATGCTGACTGAACAGTTAATGATCTACCATCTTTAGCAATAAAAATGACAAATTTTCACCTCACCTATTGTTCTACTCCTGCAGACTCTAATAGTTTCATAATAATAATTTCATAATTTTAATCATCTGGTAGCATTTTTTTACATGACAATATGCAACTTCTCTGCCAAGTCAAGCTGTTTGCTGCTGCTGAGTCAAGCTGTTTTTCGTGGGATCAGATCTAATGATAATAATTGGGGCCTTTTTGGGTCATTCTGGGTTGTTTTGGCTCGTTCTTTTGGTTGTCTGTGTCATTTTGGCCCATTTTGGGTCATTTTGGTTCGTTTTGGGTCATTTTGGGTGATTCCGTAGTTGATCAATACCGAACAGAAAGACCTTGGTTCCTTCTGAGTGAGTAAAAAAAAGGTCCAGCCATTGAGAGGCTACTGCTACATGACTTCATTAGCTATGTGTTATCTATAATTTGACATTGACTAGTGAAATATGTGCCTATAGTTGCTAATCAACTGCTTCTTTATCAAGGGGGCATCATGTACTAGAATCTAACAGGCCCTCCTATTGGCCAATTTGAATTTTCTCATTTGCATACAATAGAAAAGATTAAAAATCTTTTAGATTTTAGATATACATACAATAGAACACAGACGCAGACATAACGACAGAAAAAGAATGCACAGACAGAGACAGAGACATATGAACACATAGATACGCATAGATCCATACAGACATATGGAAACATACTAGATGCATACAGGCACAGACATATGGACACAAAACGAATGCACACAGACAGACACAGACATATGGGCACATACCAGATGCATAGACATATGGACACATACTAGATGCATACAGACACAGACATATGGACACATAATAGATGCATACAGACACAGACATATGGACACATACCAGATGCATAGACATATGGACACATACTAGATACCTACATGCGCACACCAACAGAGAGTCGGAAAATGGATCTCCTGGGTCTCGAGGGTCACATATATACATAGATAGATACCTACATGCGCACACCAACAGAGAGTCGGAAAATGGGTCTCCTGGGTCTCGAGGGTCACATATATGCATAGATAGATACCTACATCCACACCAACAGAGAGTCAGAAAGTGGGTCTCCTGGGTCTCGAGGGTCACATATATACATAGATAGATACCTACATCCACACCAACAGAGAGTCAGAAAGTGGGTCTCCTGGGTCTCGAGGGTCACATATAGATAGATACCTACATGCACACCAACAGAGAGTTAAAAAGTGGGTCTCCTAGGTCTCGAGGGTCGCATATAGATAGATACCTACATGCACACCAACAGAGAGTCAGAAAGTGGGTCTCCTGGGTCTCGAGGGTCACAAATATACATAGATAGATACCTACATGCGCACACCAACAGAGAGTCGGAAAATGGGTCTCCTGGGTCTCGAGGGTCACATATATACATAGATAGATACCTACATCCACACCAACAGAGAGTCAGAAAGTGGGTCTCCTGGGTCTCGAGGGTCACATATATACATAGATAGATACCTACATCCACACCAACAGAGAGTCAGAAAGTGGGTCTCCTGGGTCTCGAGGGTCACATATATACATAGATAGATACCTACATCCACACCAACAGAGAGTCAGAAAGTGGGTCTCGAGGGTCACATATAGATAGATACCAAGATGCACACCAGCACAGAGTTAAAAAGTGGGTCTCTTAGGTCTCGAGGGTCGCATATAGATAGATACCTACATCCACACCAACAGAGAGTCAGAAAGTGGGTCTCCTTGGTCTCGAGGGTCACATATATACATAGATAGATACCTACATCCACACCAACAGAGAGTCAGAAAGTGGGTCTCCTGGGTCTCGAGGGTCACATATAGATAGATACCAAGATGCACACCAGCACAGAGTTAAAAAGTGGGTCTCTTAGGTCTCGAGGGTCGCATATAGATAGATACCAAGATGCACACCAGCACAGAGTTAAAAAGTGGGTCTCTTAGGTCTCGAGGGTCGCATATAGATAGATACCTACATCCACACCAACAGAGAGTCAGAAAGTGGGTCTCCTGGGTCTCGAGGGTCACATATAGATAGATACCTACATGCACACCAACACAGAGTTAAAAGTGGGTCTCGAGGGTCACATATAGATAGATACCAAGATGCACACCAGCACAGAGTTAAAAAGTGGGTCTCTTAGGTCTCGAGGGTCGCATATAGATAGATACCTACATGCACACCAACAGAGAGTCGGAAAATGGGTCTCCTGGGTCTCGAGGGTCACATATATACATAGATAGATACCTACATGCGCACACCAACAGAGAGTCGGAAAATGGGTCTCCTGGGTCTCGAGGGTCACATATAGATAGATACCTACATGCACACCAACACAGAGTTAAAAGTGGGTCTCGAGGGTCTCATACAGATAGATACCTACATGCACACCAACAGAGAGTCAGAAAGTGGGTCTCCTGGGTCTCGAGGGTCACATATAGATAGATACCTACATGCACACCAACACAGAGTTAAAAGTGGGTATCTTGGGTCTCGAGTGTCTCATATATACATAGATAGATACCTACATCCACACCAACAGAGAGTCAGAAAGTGGGTCTCATGAGTCTCGAGGGTCACATATAGATAGATACCTACATGCACACCAACACAGAGTTAAAAGTGGGTCTCAAGGGTCTCATACAGATAGATACCTACATGCACAGCAACAGAGAGTTAAAAAGTGGGTCTCCTGGGTCTCGAGGGTCACATAGATACCTACATGCACACCAACACAGAGTCAGAAAATGGGTCTCCTGGGTCTCATATAGATAGATACCTACATGTACACCAACAAAGAGTTAGAAATTGGGACAAAGTCTACAGGAACACATAGTCGAGCCTGGCAGCATAGGCGTTGGAGACAGGGGCTAGGAGTGGGGGCTACAGCCATCCTCATGTTGGAACAATTAGCTATATAATTGGGCAAAAATTTTCGTAAACATTAGATTTTCTATCAGGCAGCCTCCCCCCCCCCCCCCCATCAAATTTCATCTCCCCGTGCGCTAATGCTCCTGGATCTCGGTGCTTTCATTTGTTTTCAAAGGAAAAGGGTTTAACTATTGTCAGCTCCCTGTCAGCTGTACATCCTATAGTATTCTTGCCGTTGTCGAATCAAACTGGTTTGAAGATGGGGGAATCTGCCGTGCTTAAGAACCTGAGTTAAACATCGTATCTTGCCGAGTCGGATTGAAAATGAAATAGCAAGGGTGCAATGACTGATCAGATGTTGAAAAAAACCGCAGATGATAGCCTAGAATTGATGAGTTAAATGCTGCATAAATACGGTGGTTGTCAAGTCTTGTTTGTCCCTCTCATGCGACAGAGCTTGTGATCTCCTGTCGTGTTTTACTCATTTTTTGATTAAATTCTGATAAAATTTTGCAGACATTTTTCAGCTATAAACCTAAGGTTCCCAGAAAGGAAAATATTTGTTCCACCTCTGTACCTAAAGTCCCTTCTAGCATATAATTTTCTAAAATAGAATAGCAATAAATGCACTTATTTTCTTGTTTCTATTCGTATCCGTCATTTTTTTGTATACGTCCTTTAAATTGTAGTTGGTGTCATAGGCACTTTAAATATGCAAAAGGGTCTTCTTGTTCTATGTCATTTTTGATAGCATCATCAATTTTGGCCATTTTGATATGAATTCTTTTCGACTTACATTAGCAATAGCGAGAGCATGTAAATCGTGATAGACGAAGAGGGCGTGGCTTCTATTTGAAAAAAATAAGAATACTTCAAGAATAACACAAACTTGGCCTTCTCTATGGTATCTTTCGTGAACCCCATCAAAAGCACCAGAGTCCAGAAAAGGTCACGGCTCCACGGCTGTGAGCCGGAGGAAGGTTTTGCTTGCTAATGACATATTTGAGGAAGGTTTAGTCATCTTTTTAGAAATTTGAGAAAATTGTGGCAATATGAATTATAAGGTTCTATTCAACGCTAGAAGAGGGTTATTTTGACTTGATGAAACGAGGAAGGTTTAACTCATCAAGTTTTTATCTTAAGGTTTGACTTTTTTCTGGACTCTGAAAAGCACGTTGGTTTATTTTTGTTCCCAGGACAAAGGGAGCTGGGAGGGGATTCGGGGGCTTGCTCTGAAAATTTTTAAAATCATGCTCTCTAGATAGTGAGAGAATGCCTGTCTTAAAAAGAGGTCAACACAAGAAGAGAATGAAAGACACCCGCCTAGGAGAGACAAGTAACACTGAAAAGACTGCTCGTACACGCTTTTTATGAGAAACTGTGCTCTGAAGTTTGTTGTTTGGTTTTGCAACTTTGGGCCAATTCTTTTACAGGGTGAGAAAAAAAAAAGCAATCCCTATTTGAAAGGCCACTGCTCCTTGGATAAGAGAACAAAAATATTGGCAAATATATCATTCAATAGTGGATATGTTCAAATCCTTTTACGAATTTACCTGAATGAGGTCGGCCACTCCACTCTAAAATGGTAAGGGATTTTCTGGAAAAAGCCATTTCAGGAAACCTTTAAAACCGGCCCAAAATGACGACCAAATTTTCCTGATATCCCTGCTTCACAGTGATGACTTCAACAAGCATTGGCAAGTGTTGTGTTATACTCTTGGGAGGACAAAGTCACCTGGAATTATGCTGTTATGCTCCCAGGGCGAGAAATGACACATTCATAATTCCAAAGGGATAACATGTGCTAAAAGCTGGTAAAAGCCATATTGCTGCGAGGAAGAAAATTTGGTCAAAATTTTCGGCCTACTTTGAAGATTTTTGAATGGGCTTTGTTTTTTGAGAAAATTTTGAGATGAAGTTGCCGATTTCATTAGGCAAATGTAAAATTAATTTGAACATGAACAATATCTTTGCCTTCATATCCAGACAGCACTGGTCTTTCAAATGGGATTGTTTTTGCTCACCTGGTCGTAAAATTTTCTTGCAACTGCTTCTTATAACAAAATGAGTCTTGTCTTTGAGCATCTAATTTGTAAGTGCTTTTCACATGTGCCATATAAGACATAAAGGAGTTGCAGAAATCTGTTGAAATTTTCAGCCGAATTTGCAAGTTTTTGAGCCTCAATGTTTAGAAAATTGCTGATAATTTCGGAACGATAAATCCAATTCAAGCATAGTGAATTCTTAAACTATGTTCAAGATCTTAGCAATTCAAGAAAGCATTCAACAAATATTGATACTTCATCCCAAGAACCCTTAAAAGTACCGGTCAGTAACGTGTCAAATTAACATAATTTTCTCCCTAAAAAGGGCACTTATTTGCCCTTTTCCAAAAAGGGCAGGGGTGTGGACCCCCAGGACCCCCACCGTAGTTGTGCCCCTGCTGATTGGACCCCTGCTAAGCATAAACAAGAAAGGGTTCAGCAACCTGACAAAACATACAATTTGACAAATTGCAGGGCTTTTCAATTCAGTCACAATGAAAGGAAAATGCCATTCACTCATTCAAAGAGAAAATCTAAGTAAAAATAAACAACGTAAATTTGAGAAAATCAACCATATCTAACAAAGTAATTTATTCCATCCAACTCATTCAAATTGCATCAGCCAAAATTACACATCCTGTAAACTTAAAGTCCCAACAGCTCATATGCCTCTCATTTTAAAAATGTCTTTGTCAAAGTTTGTTCTTTCAAATCTTTTCTTCAAATCAGAGATCTGTGAACTTCCTCAAGAGTGGCAGAAAACCAGACAATCTTTGGGCTTTTGTCATTGACATATGATATGCAGTTGCAAGCTGAAAAAAAAAAACAATATCACTGGTGTTTAAACCACTGGTATGCTTAGAAGTTGTCTTAACCCCAGGTCAAAGGCATCCAATATTTCATCCAACATGCTGGAGACCTTTGTTTAATTATATGTTGGATGCGTTTGACCAACCATGTTGGATAACATTTGCAAATTGATCTTGCATGAAGTTTGATGGAGATCAAAAACAAATTTTGTTTCAAATGTTGGATGCAATGCTGAATGCGTTTGACTGACGGAGAATTTACTTGTTGAAGCATTGTTAATCAGGCATTGTAACAGAGTTTTCATGTTGATAACTTCCATTTTTAAGCTCTGGGCCCAAATGTTATTCTCTTTAGAACTCTAAGACCACGTTGGTGCAAACCCAGGGATGTCACAAGGGGTGTTCAGACAGATTGTTAGTAGTACTCAAATAGTTATATTTAGTAGTACCCACAAATATAACTAATTTTCAACAAGAAACCCATACATAATAAATTCATTCAGGAGCCAGTCATTGTTTCAGCCTTTTTATCTTGAAAAACCTTGCTGACCTATTTTTCCTTGCTGCATCTGAAGTTATGTCTTACATGCTACACCTTGAAACTTCAAGAAGGAAGTCATCATATACACTGCGGTAAAATTGTTGACTATATAGTGCACAAGAGTATGTGATGTCCAAAGTTTTTAGAAAAGCGTGACTTTACTGGATTTGATGAATGTGATGACCCCTTTTCTAAGGTCAGAATAAAACAACCCATGCTTGTTAAATATTACATTTGGTTTGGTTTATACTTTTTTGGAATGTTCTATGAGGAAAGACTGCTTTTGATGTTCTGAGCACAGATGATGACAAAGGAAGAACAATAGAATAATAGTTTCTTAAACAATAGCCAGATGTGCACCTTTCATGGGCATCATATCATATAAGTTATAGCGTACCATATTAGCCTACATGGCATTGAGCACTGTTTTAACCAGTAAAGACACATACAGCCTTTTGTGATAGCGTACCATATTAGAAATCTCTAAGATAAAAGGGCCTCCAATTTTTTACGGTACAAATTTACAACAAAGGCATAAGTCAATGCGCATCATCAGTCACAAAGTCACTCACCCAAAATATATTAAAATCCAAAAAAGGCACAAAGCTTCAAACTGCATTGTTTAAATAATGTTTTTGATATATATATATACACACACAACATGATAAGCTAAAGAAGCACACTGTTTTGTTCACAAGGGAGAATGAAAAAGGCCCACAGACAGGGACATTGTTCCACCAGTCAGTACGTTAAAAAATACCCTGTGATTGCCATTGGATTGGATGATTGTGAAGTGTTTAGTGAAGGGGGAAGAACAGTCTTTGCAGGGGTTATTTTGAATTCTTATATCTACCATATTGGACATTGCACACAGTCAAACTGGCAATTTTCAATTCTTTTTGGGCAAGATGAAGCAAATTGTGAAGTTATTTTTTTTGTATGAGGTGTCAATTTTGGGACACACCCAATTTTAGACCACACCCTTTTCTGCACATCTGAAAAACCCCTAAATTGTGTCAATAATATTTTCTGATCCAATAAAGCTATTGACATGGAATTTTTGACATCAAACAAGCTATAATAGAGCTGTGATATGAACCTATTTTGAAATATCTAGGTGCTATAGACATGTCCCCCCAGTGATCTGAAAAACATGGTAAAAATGTTCACAAGTAGACAAAAGAGAATCTCAAGAACTATCAGAGTATGGTATCCTAAGTCTCAAACTTAGGTCTATATCACAGCTCTAATATAGAACAATCTTCTGTCCAAATTTGAGGGTGATAGCTTTTACAGTTTTGTTGGAATCTTTGACACAAAATTTGATGAACGTGGTATATTGCGTTTTCAGTAAATCGCGATCAAAGTTTAGTAGATTATTTACAACAAATATATGTGTTCAATCAAGTCTAAAATCCACCAGATTTGTACTGGGGTCCCTCCTCTTCTTCTAATTGATCTGAATATCCTTTTTTTCTGTTTCTGATAGTTCTTCTTCTGCATTTTGCTTTCTCTGTGCTTTTGTAGACCGAAAGACGAATTCTCTCTTTGTCTTCTTTTCTGCCCGCTTTCAAACAATGAATGCCAGGCTCCACCCCCAACTCTTCCAAAACATGAGCAACTGTTTTGCACCCATCATTAAAATGGCTCAATGCTAGAAAGGTTGCCAACTGTACGGTAACTAGGCTTGAATGGCTAACCTTTGGGGCACGTTTCCAAATTAGTGCATTGTAGGATTCATTTTGGTTTTGTGTTTGACCATGGAGACAAGAAGACAACAGGCGGTCATTGCTCAATGCCTCAAAAACACTCTTCAACTTGTCAGCCACAGCTGCAGGAAGGGGATGCATGTGCTGATAGATAGCAGTGCCATTGGCTATGTCCTTCTGGAAGCCACACCACGAATCCTTACCAGCTGGACATAAATTATGGTTGGGATTCTCGTCAGTTGACCTGATGTGGTTCCAGATGGCCATAACTGCACCCTTCATTTCAGGTAAACTATGGCTATTTCCTCTGATTGCTTTTCCATAGTATACCTGAAGTGAATCTATCAATTTATCAGTTAGCCTCCCCTTCCCGCCAATTGACTTCCCATCTGCAAGCCTTTCCTTCCCACAACTCTTTTTCAGCGATCTCAGGCGAGAACCCATTCTTTTTTGGATGTGGCCAACGCATTCCAATTTGGTGATTTCTCTGTCCCCATACACTCTTTCATTTTTCAATTGGGTTTGGGCTTTGCTGTCACCATCTCCAAGAAACTCAGTGTATCTCAGGGAATGCTTTTCAATAGAACGGCTAAATATGGCAACACAACCAGCTGGATCCATCTTCCCAGAAGAACCAAAGAAATTTGCTTGGCATTCATGCTGGTGACCCTCCCACCACAAATCAAATTCTGGTGTCCCCTCTTTATTGCTGTTCAAAAGACATGTTCTGCATTCCCTGGACATTATCTCTGTGTCTAAAATCTTTCCAGTGACCAGAGAAATTGCAGTTACAATGCCAGTTGAAGATTTGAAACCTCTTTTTCGCCAAGTGCCATCACCGGAAACAGCTACATCATAAATACCATCAGCCTCAGAATCATAAAATTCCTTTGTCTCAGTGGCAGCATTTTTCATACTCCTCTCTGCCACACATTCAGCAGCACGCTCAAGGGATTTGACAATGTCCCTATAAGAGTTCTTGTTCATAGGTGGAGGCATGTTCATGACACCAGAGAACGTTACCAAGCCTTTGTGGCCAATGCCAACTTCCCTTGCTGCAAGCACTGTTCGCCTATTGACCTCAAATGCTTGACCATTCTTGTTTGAGGTGTAAAATGATTTTGAAAAGGTGCATTGATCTTTAATGCAACAAAGTCGCAGGGATGTCGCAAGTCCCATCTTTGAACCTGCATCTTCAGTCAAAAACACTTTTGACATACAGAGAGGGCAAAGCAGAATTTGAAAAATTTGGCTCAGGATTGAAATGTCAATCACCCTGAAACCTGTGCTCTCGACTTCTTGTTCTTCTCCCGAGGACAAACTGCTGCCTTCACTTGAACTTGAATCGATGTTCAATTTTCGCTGGGAAGCAGTTAGAACTGCCCTTGCTTTTGGCGTGATGTCACCCGACTCAACTGTGTTGTTAGACGAAGGCAGCGGCCTAAGTTCATCTTCTGGGCCTTCCAAGAAATCATCGTCAGTACTTTCAACATTCTCGTCTAAGGCTACAACATCCACCTTTGCTGCTGTAAATTGATTGCCAGCGAATCTTCTCTTCCTTCTTCGAACTGATCGTTGTTTTCTTCGTTGATTTTCCATTTTCGTCACAAATTTACTCACTTTCAAGCTCTCCACACCACCAAACTGAATGAAAACTTAGGAAACACGCAGTTGTCAGGGACAACAGCAGCCTCTTTCACATCTCTTGCCTCTCTTCATGTCGAAAATGGAATGGACTTCAAGAGATAGGGGAAGGTAGCTTTTTTCTAAATCATTTCTTGTTGCAGGTCAGCTGTTTTCCACTTGGTTACCATGGTAACGTTCATTCCAATTTAGGTCAAATTGGTGAGGGTTATGATGATAAATAACATTGTACCATATCATCCAATGCCTAAGGATGCTTGAAACAAAAAATCTCAAAAACGTTTGATTTTTAAAAATTTAGTGTATTCATCTACCAGTATTATTGTACAAAACAAATTGAATTGAACTGTCAAAGGCTTATAATAGCCTCCACAGTACATCGATAATAATGATGCACTGTATGATATGAACCGTTCACAAATTGTTGAGTATTTAAATAATTTACGATGCAGATGCTTTTGTGTCTTCTTGTTTGTTGTTGCAAGGGTCCTAGGCCTAACTAGGCCTTGAGGTGTACTGTCCTATAGAAGGCCAAACTAAAGAAGTAAGGCACACAAAGATCGGTGAATCATGGTTTCATAAACAATAAGTGGCTTTGCAACCTGGGACAACGAAGTTCTAGCAACAAAATAGGATCAATTTCATTCATTACTAGTGTCACAACAGCTGAAAAGTTACAAACCTCTCTATTACCAATAATAACCATGATGTTTCTTCGAGAGCTTTCACTTTCTTTGGCCTAGCTTCTTAGGGTAGGCCTTCATCAAGTCACTTGTTATCTCATAGGATTCTGCAGTATTGCTTACAAAGACTTCCAGCACAATCAGAATGTTTCAATTGGCAAAGTTGCAAAATATTACTCCCATTTTATGCACGATTCGCATGCCTCCTCGCTGAACTAGTAGTCGAAGTATCTCACCAGACTCACAGCCAGCTTCTTCATGACATTTTTCAGACATATTTTTTTATACAACCGTTTTCAGACATATTGCGATGTGATTGGCCAAACCTTTCGTGATTCCCCTCAAGAGCCAATCAGAATTCAAGTTACTTCCGAGACCCTAGAAATCCCCCTCTAGCAAGATCAACCAATCACAGGCGCTGTTAGATCAAGTACATGACTACTGTCAGTAATGCATGAAGTCAATATTCGAGCAACTTGAGAATGTGGCAGGAAAGCGTTCGATCGACAATAATGTCGGTTAAATGTTCATGCAGATGACCAATCACCGACCGATAAAATAGCATCTAGGGGTGCGTTCGAATTATGGGATGCCGAGGCTGCTGCGCCCCTCATGCTGTGCGCCCCAAATACAGTTGTGTCAATGCCAGCCTTTTTGAGTACACCTCGAATCCATCTGGCGAGAGTGTCTGTGGTTACAGGCCGATACGGTTTGACATGGCTGATAAATAAACAATCTGGGAAACCTTCCTGCGTATTAGAACGACGAAATGTTGCTGTGGTGTCCAAATAGATGCGGAGCAGCTTGGAAGTCTCAAGAGGGTCATTTTCGTGTAAAGCTGGCAGAGTAATTACGAACTTTGGTCGGTTACGTTGCACTTTCAAGTCTTCAAATATATACAAATATGTTGCATCGGTATCAAACTTGATGTTCCTGGAATCAATCAAAGAGATGGTATGAACACGCTGCACTGCTAAGCAGGTAAGCAAAGTTGCTAATTTTGTGGTGATGTCCCGTAACGGAGAGGATTCGGTAACTTTCCAATTTTTTAGAAAAGTCAAAAGATCTTTAGCATTCCAAGTAACTGGATATTTTGGAAGAGGGGGTCTTAAATTTCTTAACCCCCGCATGAAGCGACATATCAGGGGATGGTCACCAATTTTGTTGTCGTTAATTGATAATGTCACAGAAAGGGCACTTCGTGCTTTGTTTATGTGCAAAAAGCTTAGGCCGTTACCAAAAAGCTCGGTGAGAAATGCTAAGACTGCATAGACAGATGGTGGAGATATATACAGTTAATCATAGAATCTTGCTATCTAAATTGGAACACTATGGTGTTCGTGGATGTGCCCTTGAGTGGTTTAGGTCATATCTGTCTGAAAGAAAGCAATATGTTTCTGTTAATGGGAGTAATTCCAACTTACTTTCAATTACTTGTGGTGTACCACAAGGTTCTGTGTTGGGCCCATTACTTTTCCTTATCTATATCAATGATCTACCAAATGTTTCTAAGAAACTGACTTTTTATCTCTTTGCTGATGATACAAATATCTATTATGAATCCAAAGACCTATCTAATTTGATTAAAGTTGTCAACAAAGAGCTGAGATTGGTAAAGAAATGGCTTGATGCTAATAAATTATCATTAAACATTGATAAGACAAATTATATTATCTTCCATTCTTCATCTGTCAATGTTCCTTCTGATTCTGATATCAAAATAGGCAAGAAACATGTTAAAAGAGTTAAATTTGTTAAGTTCTTAGGTCTCCTCCTGGATGAGCATCTAAGCTGGAAATTCCATCTCAGTGAACTCTCTAAAAAGTTAGCAAGAACATGTGGAATGTTTTTCAAAGTTAGGAACTTACTTCCATTAGATGTTCTACTTTGCTTGTATAATGCTTTGTTTCTGTCCTTCTTGCAATATGGTCTTATTGTTTGGGGTCAAACATATGCATCATACATTGATCCAATTTTCAAATTACAGAAAAAAGCAGTCAGAGCTATCTCATTTCAGCCTCGCATGTCTCCATCTCTTCCAATCTTCATTGACCTCAAACTCCTAAAAATTTCTGAGCTCTTTGAACTCCGACTCTTAACTTTTGTTTTTGATTCTGTTAATAAAACTTCACCAAGTTGCTTTCATGACTTTTTCTTATTCAGTTCATCTGTTCATCAGCACTCCACTAGACAGGCCAGTCAGGGTAATTTATTTTTGTCTCGAAAAAACAGTCTTCAATATGGTCTCAAGTCAATTCGATATCTTGGTGCTAAACTTTGGAACACATTACCTGTAGAACTCAGAAATGCTCCATCAAAAATATCATTCAAAACAAAACTAAAAATTTACTTGCTAAACAAGGTCAACCGATGAATCTATTTGAAACCTGAACAATTGCTATCAATTTTTAAATAGGAAATGCACAACTTCTATTTTCACCTGATAGTATCTTAGGATAGGGGGGGCTCTCTCCTCGATTAGTTTACCTATTGAGAGAGCTCCTCCTCTAAGTAATTCCCTGCATACAATTTATTTATTTAGCCCCTCTTTGTATTTGTATATTGTATTAATTTTCTGTATCATTGTGTTTATTTTCTGTAACAATTATCTTTGTAGTTTAGTTATTCGTGTGTATAGTTAGGTTATAAATTGTATGTAGTGGAATTTAAAATATAAAACTGAAACTGAAACTGAATCCATTGCTTAAGGATGGATTCGTAACTTTTCCGTGTGTTCGGTTTCCAGCTTGCTTTGATGACGTCAATAGTTTGCTGAGAAACTCTGTCCGAAGGTAACTGTCGGTTGATAATTGGAAAGCCATCAAAGTCATCTGTGGCAGCAGTGGGTGACAAATGTCTGGTTGCCCCGGACAGCTAAGTAAGGATGGAAAAGAGGGAAGTTCAACAGGGAAATCGACAAACAGCTCAGCAAGGTATGGAAACCTAGGTTGACTTGGCCAGCAAGGGCAAACAAGCAATACAATGCATTTTTCTCTAGAAATCTTGTTGAGAACTCTACTTATCATGTTAAATGGCGGAAAAGCATAACCGCAAAGGTTATGCCAAGACTGTGAAAACGCGTTGATAGCTTCACTGTATGGATCAGGCCTCCAAGAAAAGAAGCGAGGCAATTTGTTGTTTAGCCGTGAAGCGAACAAGTCAACCTTGGGTTGTCCAAATTTAAGGCAAAGTGACGTAAATTTATGTTGGTCTAAGCTCCACTCGATATTATCAACAAATTTGCGTGATAGAGTGTCAGCAGAAATGTTATCAATCCCAGGGACATGAGCAGCGGTTAGATGGATGTTTTGTTCTATGCACCAAAACCAAATTTCTTTGCTCAAATTATTGAAGCATGGGCTGTGGCAGCCGCCATACTTATTTATGTAGGACATGGCAGTTGTATTGTCTGTGTTGATCTTAACTATTTCCTGCGAAAGCAGGGCCTCAAAAGCCAACAAAGCGAATTTAACCGCTTTCAGTTTGAGGAAATTGATATGCATTTTTGCTTCACTTTCGGACCAGCGGCCCCCTGTCTCGGAAATTGTGCGCCCGTGGGTACAGAGCACTGCCCCCCAGCCCGAGTTGCTAGCCTCTGTAAAAATTTCGAGTTGCCATTCTGAAATACCGATAACATCGGAAAGATAGCGGCCATTATTAGATTGAACGTGTGTTTTCCACCAAAGCCACTCTTGCCGGGACGGTGGGTCAAGGGTTATCCAAGCGTCGAAAGAACCTGTGTTTTGGAGAGACCGAGTTTTGTGTATTTCTAAGCTCCGGTAATGGAGCTGGCCTTGTTTGATAGCCATGAAAGACGAAACAATAAGGCCAATGGTCTGTGCCAACTGTCGTATAGTTATACGCTTGGCAGTTAAGAGCTCATTACAAGCGTCGGCAATTTTGGTAACTCTTTCTTCGGGCAAGGAAATAATCTGAGAAACAGAATTGATTTTAAACCCAAGGTGGGTATTTCAACTGCGGGTTCTAGATTGGATTTTGTATGGTTAATTGTAAACCCCAAACTTTCAAGGAGCGTTATAGCTCGTTGCGCATGTGCCTTCGCCTCGTCATAAGAACAACTCAAATACAGCGAGTCGTCTAAATAGAAGGTACAAGAAATGTCTTCTTTGCAAAGTTGAGAAAATACTGGTTTCATAACTTTAGTAAAGTAATATGGAGCTAACGAAAGCCCAAAACAAAGGCATTGAAATTCTAGGAGCATGTTGCGCCACTGAAAGCGCAAATATTTGCGTGAATTTTTTGCAATTGGCAATGAGAAGTATGCATCAGTGAGATCTATTGAAGTCATCAGAGCTCCTGGCGAAATGAGCGGTAGAATTGAAGGTAAGTGCTCCATCTTAAAATGGATTTTTTCCAAATGTAAATTTAGGCCCTTCAGATTGATAATGGGTCGAAGTTTCCCATTTTTCTTAGGGCGTAGAAAAATGTTTGAAATAAATTGGTTTTCGCTGGGTGAAACTTGGATTACTGCACCCTTTGTGAGCAAATGTATCAACTTCTTTATCCACTAATAGCATTTCCTCGGGTGAACAATTAAACGGCCGAGGGTGTGAGGGCGGCAGTGGCGAGACGAACCTTAGTTCAATGCCTTTGACGAGACTTAAAACAAATTTATTGGATGTCAAGTCATACCAATTATGAGAGAAATATTTTGTGCCCTGTTTCCTTATTTATTGGTTCTTTTTCTCCTCCTGCAGTGGTCGCTGCGGACGTTTTTGGTAGCCGCTGAATCGGCCCCTCCAGTATTGGTTGGAGGGGCCCTGCCAGTTTAAAGCCTTGTGCTGGTAGGAAAAACCACGACCACGGCCCTGACCTTGCCAAGAAGTGTTGCTGTAGCCCCGACCACGACCTTGACCTTGGCGAGGATAATTTTTTAGCATCATCCGTGAAAATCTGGCCCCTTCCGTCATTTCCTTCACAGAATCGGCGACTTTCCCTCCAAAGACCTGGCCATTTAAAGGACCTGGCTGGACAATGTTCCAGTAGCCCTCCGAAATGCGTGATTTTACTTCATGACGCAGCCTTCGACGTACGTCGCAAGAGATGCGGAGACATCTGAGCCCTTCTCCTCGTCGTCCTCATACTCGAGCTGAGGAATGTCATCCTCGGGAGCTGAAGGTGTCGGGCCCTCGAGAACTGGTGCTCCTGGTGCGGTTGGCGACTGCAGTCCCAAATGAACCATGGAGAAATCCGGGTCAGAGTAAACGGGATTGAAACCCGTGTCCATGGCTTCCGCTGACAGAAGACTTTCGTGGCCTGGAGAGGGAAAAGGCATAAAATGTGAAGCCTCTTCATTTGGGTGCGACTGAAGCGCAAATGAAGGCCCCAAGTTGTCAAAAGCCGAGCCAGACTGAGCTGGAGCAAAATTAAGGTGGATCCCCTAAAAAGGTAGCAGCGTGACCTGAATCGGGTGCAGACTGAGCTGCTGAAAGTTCGTCATCGTAGCGGGGTTTTTTCCCGCTAGCGAACGATTTCAAGATCTCCCCAAAGTTGTTTATGGCTGCGGTGACCGAGCTCACCTGGACTTGCAGGCTGTCAAATTCAGTTCGAGTTACCTCTTTCCTTTTCCTGATACTCGGCCCGGGCACGTCGTCTGGTTTTAGCGTTGTAGATGCGTCGTCCTCTTCTTCTTCCACTGGGTCCAGTCTTTGCTCTTCGTCGGCGTTCATCATCATGGCATAGAAATAGTGTAGCGGATGGAAACATGCGCTGAGAAATACTGAGGGGGAACATGGGTGTCGGCGCTTATATACCGTCGTAGGACCATTGTTATTTGTTTCTTTAACTAGCGGGTTGGATCATGTGATCAGAAGCAATCTCATATCAGAAAGTACTAAACTGTGCAGAGCACAGGGAGCCTCGATGCGAAGAGGAGGCGAGGAAGAATAGCTCTTACACCTGTAAAGCAAAATCCCTCAGATGGACAGTGGCTGCATTCAGCTATATTTTGGATACATGCCGTATCAATTCTTCTACTGTGTGGAGCCTCAACAACCATATGGATCCAAAGAAAGTATGTCACGTGACCTGTGAGTTCTATTGTTCAAAACTTTGTCCACCAAAATGTGGCTAATAGATAATAAGTAAAAGTCAGGGAGGCTGGGGGACATAGCAAACGTCCTTTAAAAAGGAAGAAAATAAAACCTTGAGGGGGGGTGGAATCCAACCCCACCCCCCCATGCGGATTAGAGTTAAAGCGAAGTTGATCAATTATCACTAAAAGTCCTGTATCAACAAATCTCTCCAAGCTTAAGATCTTTTGATAGAGAGCAGCATTCATTGTTTCTTTGTGTTTCGAATCCTCCTTTGATATATCATATGCCTTGGAAATCAGCTTCAGATCATCTTTCTTGTATAGTCTCCCTTTTGTAAAAATGCGATTGTCCTTCAGCAACTGATCATTCAAGCGTGAATGGGATTGAACCTTACCAACAGTTGTATGAGATTTGATCTGCTGGATGGTCACTCTCTTGTCTCTTTTCTCAGTGAGTTCTTTCTTTTTGTAACCCTCCTTCTTCCTCCTGTTTTCTCCATTTAAAGTCACGCCTTGGATAAGCTGTAAAAGGTGGATTTAAATATGAAATCATTAGCAAGAGTACAGTAAGAACCCGCAAAATAGAAACCAGTTTTTCCAAAACAGCCTGTTTAGTTTCCTTAAAAGGTCATTAATCTTGAAACATGCTGAGCGGTTTCTTATCACATGGTTAAGAAACCTTCAGTTATTTCAACTTACATCTTCAAAGAAAACCCAGAGCAAACCGATGGTACCAAATACATTACATTAGGCAATGTTCAATGTGCCAAACAAATGGAAAATTACAATTCTTTTTTAACCTCAGTGATCCCTCAATCATTCATACCTAGAGCACACATGTTTAGCATGCCAAGGCACACATGTTTAGGCACACATTTCAACTGAAATTTGAAAGCTAAAATTGACAAACATAACAATGTCGAAGGGAAAATTCACAAATGAATATATTTCTTTAATCATAGTGCACTTGCAAAAGAGCCAAGCACGAATGAGCAATTTTAAGGATCTTATCCGTTGATAATTTTCCCTTGGGTATGTTTGATTTCTTGGTTCGTAATAATTCAAAGAAAAATTAAACAAGATGCATTTCATTAAAGTCATGGAGATTCGTACTTACCAGCCAAAACGAACCGGCCAAAACGACCCAAAACCAGCCAAAATGACCCAAAACCCAGCCCAAACAACAAAAAACCAGCCAAAACGACCCAAAACCGGCCAGTGCAATAAATCAATGGTTCATTCAATTTAAATATATACTCCTGTGATGAGATTTTAGATATTAGAAACTTTGGATGGTTTTGGATCTGATGCTCAATCTTAAACATTTTGGTTGGTTGTGGGTGGTTTTGATGTGGTTTTGATGTGGTTTTGGCTGGTTTTGGGTCGTTTTGGCTGGTTCCGCGTTTTAGTAAGTACGCATGGAGATTGCAAGAACTAATTCATTTTCACACCCAAGCAAACTTTTTTGCGAATTGCTTTCTTTTATGAGACAGATGCAATGCTAACTTTTCGAAACTTTTGAAGCATAAAAAAAGATGTTTTTTAGGACAAAATTGATGAATTTGATTGAATTTCTATTCAAATATTTTCCTCAGCATGAGGCTTTATTCTTTCATTTCTCGGCAATTCAGGAGATTCCCCAAAATAGCACGTTTGCAGTTTTGGCCAAAACCCAAAAGCTCTGGCAAACCAAACAGGTTCAGGCAAATTTCAACTTTGAAGATTAACATTCCCATTCTCAATGGACCAATATCACAATATAATAGTCACAAATCAGTATGAATTTTCAAATTTCTGTGTTGTCACTTGTAGAATATATTCCTTGTAGAATTTGACCTATGCCAGTGTTGCCTAAATATTGCTGCAAAGAGAGACTTCTTACTTGGCGACTTTACTATTAGAGAACTGTAACCGAATAAATGAATAACAGAACACGAGTAAATAAGAATACGTAAGGACGGACTATTTACATAGGCAGGGGGTATACTAGTCCAACATTCCTCCCCACCTTTATAAGATTTGATGTTTGACAACGTTAATACTGTCCCAGGGAATGCTCCCTTCTATTGTTCTCTGTCTCCGATTTCTCATCGGGTACTTTCGATTCTGTCCCAGATCTTCACGGTCGTCTGCGTTAGTGTCCGATTCGTCTGAGCTACTAAAATCCTCGTCTATAAAAGTATCATTGATTTTGTCGCGAATCTCTTGGGCCACGATGTCGCCTTCATTTTGTTGTTTGTCGTCTTGTTGCGCATTCTCTGGTGTGTCCATAATCTTGGCGGGGTATAATCGATTATGATGAACGACTTGCTTTTTCTTTGTCGAATCATTTTGTATGCGAAAGTTCACTCCGTTTGCAAGCTTCTCTAAAATGGTCCAGGGGCCATTTCTTCGAGGAGCTAATTTCTGGGTTTCGCCAGTTTTGAAATACTTCCTTCTTAACCACACCTTATCTCCCTTCTGATAATTATGGAAGTTTATATTCCTATTGTACTGTCTCTGCATCTGGGTGCGATTCAAACCGAGTCTTGTCGCGAAGTGGTAATATACTTCAGCGAGACGTACTTTCGTTTCTGTTGCATAGTCTGATGCTGTTGCGATATCGGTAGCTTGGGGGGTCTTACTGCCGAGAATGAGATCTTGTGGCAATGTTGGTTTCCTTCCAAATACTATGAAATAGGGTGTGCATTTCGTGACTGAGCTCTCACTGGTGTTTAATGCGAAAACCACTCCTGGTAGGAGCAGACGCCACTGCTTTTGAGGTAAGTCGCGATCGAGGAGCAAAGCACATAATACCTCTCTGATGTTTCCTATGTTACGTTCAGCAAAACCATTACCTTGACTGTGGTACGCGGAAGATCTCCTCTTTTCGATGTTGAATATTTCGCAAAGTTCATGAATCAAATTTCCATCTACATTTGATCCCTGATCAGACAAAAGGAAGTATGGGGATCCATGTTTAAAGATCCATGATTCTCGGAAAGCTTGACATACTGTTGTGGCATGTTGATCTTTCATGGGCACTGCTTCTATGTATTTTGAAAAAACATCACCGATAAGGAGCATGTATTTGAAACCGCTGTCATCTGGTGGCAGTACTGCAATATCGATGGACACAAATTCCATTGGTGACTCTGGGATGTGCAACGGCAACAGTGGTGCTTTAGGCGCTTGTGTGTCTTGTTTAGTGCGTTGACATACCGAACATGTGGCGATGAATCGGTGAACGAATTTGTACATATTGGGCCAATAAAATCGGTCTTTGAGGAGTGCATATGTTTTATCAGTGCCAAAGTGGGCCATTTCATGAATAGGGAGTGTCACAAAGCGTCTCATTGAAGCAGGCAAAATAGGTCTTCCTGACTTAGTGAGGATGTTATCTTCTACTCTTAATTGACTGGAAACTCGTTTCAAGCGTCCTTCCCGAATGGTATTGCCTTCAGTAATCAAGCGCTTAGCAGGTCCTACTACTGGGTCAGAATTTTGTTCTGCTTCCAATTGTTCTTTGAAGTCTTTGGCAGTATGGTTGATTGCATACACCTTATCTTCAAAAATCATATCGAAGTGATCTGCATTAGATGTAGCTCCAGGTGTCCTTGACAGCGCATCTGCTTTCACATTCAATTTCCCCGGTAGGTATTGGACTGTGTAACTGTATTCTTCGAGTTCTGATAACCATCTTGCAAATTTTCCACGAGGGTCCCTCTGGTTGCGCTGGTGAACTAACGGATTATGGTCGGAGTTCAAAAAAAAATCCGTTCCAGCGAGATAGACATGCCAATTTCGTACAGCTGTCAGCAGGGCAAAGGCTTCTTTACTGTGGGTAGACCATTTCTGTTGACATTTTGAAAGCGTGGTGGAAAAATAGGCCACAGGATGGATACTGTTATCATTCTGGACTTGAGAAAGTACGCCTCCTACTGCTACGTCACTTGCATCAACTTCTACAATAAATCGTTCACCACATCGTGGAAAGGCTAGCGTGGGCTCTGAGCACAATTCGTTTTTTAGGGAAATGAAAGCTCTTTCGCAACTCGGGTCCCATTGATACACGACTTGTTCACTGGTGAGTTTATTGAGTGGCTTAGAGGTTTCAGCAAAATCTTTTATGAAATTTCGATAGAATCCTGCAAGTCCTAGGAAACGCTTTAAATCTTTCTTGGTTGTTGGGCGTTCAAAATCACGTATCGCATCGGTGAGACGTTTCTGTGGTTTGATACCAGCCATGGACAATTCGTATCCTAAAAATTCCATGCTTTCTTTCGCAAATGCACATTTTGATTGCTTCAATGTGATGCCTGTGTTACGCAATCTGCTGAATACTGCCTCAATGTCCTTTAAATGCTCGTCGAAGGTTCTGCTAAAAATGGCAATATCATCCATGTACGCCAACGTTCGCTCGGCGGGTAGCCCTGAGAGACAAATGTCCATTAATCTTTGGTATGATGCTCCTGCATTACATAAACCGTACGGCGTTACGTTGAACTCAAACTTTCCTCGTGGAACAGAGAAAGCAGTTTTTTCTTTGTTTTCTTCTTTCAACGGCATGGACCAATAGGCTGATGCTGCATCAAGAGTTGTCCAGTAAACTGCGCCAGCCATTTTATCAATAACGTCCCTAATGTGAGGCAAAGGGTATGTGTCTTTTTTGGTCACATCATTTAACTTTCGGAAATCGCAAACAAAACGTGTTGTATTATCTTTTTTCTTAACCAAAATGATAGGACTATTCCAGGGTGATTCAGAAGGTCTTATGATGTCATTGTCCAGCATGTCAGTGATCTGGGAATTGATTTCTGGTTCCCATGCGGTTGGTACACGGCATGGTTTTTGATAAATGGGCATTGAGTCATCTGTAATGATTTTATGCTCTATGATTTTGTTCCTCTGAGGCTTTTTTGGATTCTGCGCAAATATGTCTTTGTAGTCAGAAATCAAGGACATTAATGTGGTTTTTTCTTCTTCGGAAAGTTGGGTACCGCAGTCAAACGAGGGATTATCTTTTACTGGGCCTTGTGTGATACTTCCCGTTGCGGCAGCGTGTAATGTTCCCACTGGTTTGCGTGCAGTTAAAATCATATCTTCAGCAGAAACATTCAACAGGCTGATCGTGAAAACACCCGCAGAATTTGGAATCACCCGTGTTCTTGATGCGTAGATACCCGTCATCCCTGCTATTGTTGCGGGGTCAAAATCCCCTTCTAAAAATGCCGTTTTGGTATCACATTTGACCTGGATAAATTTTTCGGAACGACCAGGAATGGTGGTTTTTTTTTTCTTTTTTTTTTTTATATTCAATATAAAATTTTACAAGAACGAACTACTTAAGACACTACGTACAAGCTACTTTACTAAACTACGAGGACGATACCACGGAGTGCAAGAGACCGTGACAACTCCGCAGCCATTAACATAGAGAACATGTAACTAAACTAGAATTAAATATAAGGCTACGAAAAATATACATAAACGATTTTTACTGATAATTACTAAGGTTCGTTTCACTTTGCATGTCGGGCTAACTTTGGGAAAGCAGGTCTTTTTTACAAAATGGGTGAAATTGGAGATTCGATATCAGATTTGGATGGATTTGTGCCCAATGAGCCTAACATCCAATGTGAAACAAACTTACAAGCAAAAGAAATAGAGGTAAGGGGACTTGGTGATTATTAAGTGTAAAACAAAGGTTTAGAATTTCCTTAGTCAAACCGACCAGTTTGGTGAATGAAATTTAGAGTCAGTTCGAGAACGTGTTTATTTACGTCACTAGAAAGGTCTTTATCACCATACAATAAAAGTTGTACCAGAACGTTGTTCGAGAGGGTGTTGATTTGAACAAATGGTTGTAATACTACTGAAAGGCCAGCGAGAAGATCTCGTCGTTGGATGCTAAATGAAGGACAAAGCAGCAAAAAGTGCTCCGTATCCTCAATACCGTCATTTGTAGGGCACATTGGGTTTATGGTGTCCTTAAAGTTGTGCTTAAATTTGTGAAAATTTAATTTACTGAGACCGACTCTTATTTGGGAAAGATACGATAAACCTAATGGGTCATGAATCCCAAAGACAGGTTTTGCAGGGGGACGAATTATTGATGAAAGCTTTGACTTAAAGGCAGCAATGGACGGTGTAATCCTAATCTCAGGATCGAGTTTATTCCATTCAGTTATGCAGTTAGGATAGAAACTAGATTGATATTTTTCTGTTCTTGCCCTTAATCGCCCAATAACATCCTGATTGCGAAGAGAGTATTGCGACTGATGAGGTGGTGGAATCGGCTCCTTTGTATACAAGGGAGTGAGATTATTCATTATCTTGTAGAACAAAGTCATGCGTCTACTCCACCAGCCCAACACCACCTCTTTTCACATTTTGAGGATGGTTATCTTTATGAAAAGAATAGCCATCTAGTGATAGCCTTTCTTCCTCAACGGTGCTGTCAAGGTGAGTTTCTACGATCCCAATTAAATCATATTTGTAAACAGAATTATATGCTTCCAACAGGGAAACCCTTAAAAAATCATGCGCAGTAATACTATTCAAATTCCAACAACAGAAGTCAAGTGTTTCTGGACCAGGATTTGTTTCAATATCACCGCTGAGCAAAATAGCCCTGAGGACAAACCATTGTATATGTAGTGTGTAACATGCAACGCATGCAAGGTAAAAATAGGAATACTGCGAGTGAAAATACTTGTATCGAACAAGAATAATGACACCTAAAGGGATTCGCTTAAGAAGTTCTACAGTCACATACATCACTGTTTTCGCAATCTGATGCACGCGGGCGAAAAGGGGCAAAAAACATAACTGCATTGATGCGGAATGCACTGCAAGAAACTGTATTATTAGTGAAATGGGCAAAGCCAGGGTTGAAAATGCGATGAAACAATAACAAAACCAAAACAGTTTGGAAGCTTGAAGTAGAACTGAAAAAGGCCTGAAATCTTTGATCAAAGGAGAAAACCTTTTCACAGATACGAGGAAGCACCCTATTGCCGCTCGCCACTGATCTATTTCAACCGGCATCGTCAAAAGGAAACCTTCTCGCTGGTCCTAAGGGGCAGTAAAATACAATGTAACCACAATCACTTAGTCCCAAAGTAAACAATAAGAAATGAACTTGACAAACAGATTGACAAATGTAAATGAAACGTAAACAGGAGCACGATGACGAACAATATGTAAACCTAAATAAAAGAATTCTATAGACTACACATGGGATTTGGCATTTTACACCCATGGGGTCCGTAGGTTTTCAGACAAATGGCTTTTTTGGCAAAAAGATGGGTTCTCTGGTTAGACCTACAATTTGCTTGTGTTCCATAGAGGGTTCAGAATGAATGTTTGGGTGATTTGAGAAAATGTAAAGCTTTCTAAAGCCTGATTCACACTAGGTCGCACGGGCCGCGCAGAAAGACCCAAAAGACAAAGGACCCAAACTGTGAGTCTTTGTCTCTTGGGTCCCTCCGCACGACCCAAACGACCCAGCGCGAATCTGCATTGCATACTAAAATAATGCTCTATGGTCTGTTTACTCGTTTACTCCATAAATTGTGCAGGCGTGCAAACGCATTGAAAATAGTGATTCCTGTTGGTTATTGAAATTTACAAAACGCAAATAAGACAATTGGTAAATTTGTTTGCTACGCCTTTGCTACGACATCCGAGACCCGCCCGCCAAGCAAAATGCCCGCCGTCTGGCCACGCCGCAAAGCACTGTCCGATAAAAGCACCTGCCCAGAAAATGCTCCGCGACACGGCCCGACGGGAAGACACCGCTCGACAAGCAAATCCCCGACGTCCGGCGAACAATGCCCGCCCGCCTGGAGATATCTAACTAATGGGGTATTTACCTATTCGTTGTAATGATGAAGAGTAATGGGTAATGTCATTACCAACAAGGAACACCGTACGGATCATGGAGTTATTTTGCAAGCCTCACAAGGAAGGATATATTTGAGGCATTAAAATTCAGTCATTTTAGGTTGGAGTCAGGTTGGAGTAAACAGACCACTAATTTCACCTTCCCATTAAGAACGTCTCGAAAGCTGGCGAACGTAACAAATAACAACAACAAGGTAAGGGGCTATAGGCCCAAACTATTTGAGTCTCACAAACAAGTTAATCCACTCTTTACTCATCGTCACAGCTGTTATCTTCTACAACTGTGCTTGCATCATCATCTGTAGTATCTTCGTCCTTGGAGGCAGTTTCTTCTTGGATAATTTCCATTAATTCATCTTCATTTTCAAAGTAATGAAATTTGTCATTGATTCTTGCACACAACCTGCAATTGACGTCGGCAAACACAAACCCAAGCTTTCTCGATTCCAGCAACTGGGATAACCTTGTAACAGCGTCAAGCCTTTTCTTCGTGAGATCAAGCCTAATTTTGTAAGATGAGCAATTCTTCCTTGCACGATAGACTGCCGTACGGTGTCGCCAGGTGATGAATCTTACTATCATTGTGTGCACTTTTTTGCCTTTTACGACTTTTGGGCTCCCAATTCGATGGGCCCTGTTGATAACATTATCTGGCACATCCACATCTAACTTGGCAAAAACAGCTTTAACTTTGGCTAGACACTTCTCACCAGATTCTCTCTCTTCCGTTGCAATGCCATCGATACGCAGACATAGGCGGCGGTTGTAATGGTGGTTTTTTCAGCTACCCGAACACGTATGGGTGTTTTTATCTCAGCCCCCCTGATCCAGGCTGGGCCAAGCCTTACACGGTTATTGGCAAAATCAAATGTCACTTGACCAAATTTCTGCAAAAAGTCTCTGCCTAATAATATGCTGACTGGCGAATGAGAATTGACAATTTGGAACTTCTGTAGAACTGGCTTCGTTAGGCCAAAAATATTCACGTTTAGAGTTACAAAACCGGTTATTTTCATGTTATTACCTGAGGCATCTGTAAGTGTTTCACTTGAAGCATTTATCTTTACTGCGAGTTTCAAATTTTCAAGAGTTTTCGAGTCAATAATTGATACAGCTGCTCCTGAGTCAAGCAAAACGTTGCTAAAAACTCCTTCCAATTTGGCTTTTAAAACGACGGTTGACGCACCAGTGGTATTGTCCTCTAAATTCAAAATGTCGGGGCCGTCTAGTCATTGGAAATTCGAGCAGTTCTTATCCCAAGCATCATGGCCTCGCGCACCACAGGCCTGGCAAAATCTTGTTGGACATTTTCGGAACAAATGTTCTGTGCTTTGGCATGTTCTGCATCGCATTTGGCGTGGTTCCATTTTCCACGATAGGAAACCTTCAAGTATCGCCTTTGGATGGACACTAGAAGTTGCTCAATAGTTGTACGAATGATGGACGATGACGACAGGTTAGTTTTTACAGTTTATACTTGCCTTAGTTTGCCTAAGTTGCCAGCCCCAGCCCATCTGTATAGGCCTATTTACACTAAAAATGAAACGAGCCGTGACCTCTGCAATTCTCAGGCATTCTGTTTCAGAGTTTTCAGCTGTTGATATCGACAGGAGAAATTATTTTATTCACGTTATATGTCTTTACACAGCAAAATATAATTTAGGACTTCATTTAAAAAGGCCTTGCCATTTTGGGTGATGATTATATCCACTCAAAATAACAAGAAATAAATGGAGTGAGGTCCATACCATGAAACTGACTGACTTGTTTAGGCCCAAAATCAGGCAGTATTGAAAAGACACATTTAAAACTTAGCCCAGAATCAAGCAGAATGATTGTTAGTTTTTGGCAAGTATTTTTGAAAATAAATAGAAACAATAATTGAATAATGGTTTGTTTCCCTGATCTCCCATAGACATTGGGAGCCAGTGGGGGCATTATTTTTTAACGTGCCCTATTTTAACCTCAAAGTGCCTTTTTCCTCAGCCCTTTTATTTTAAGTTTAAAAGTGCCATTTGAATCCCAAAAAGTAACCCTCTAAGAGCTGTGCCCCCGCAAACAAGAACTGCTTCCAGTGTCCTCAGCAATAATATTGTACAAACAAATAATTATTTGGTAGTTAACATTGGAGAACATACTTGAGACCCTTGTACAGCTCAAGTTTATGCTTGGTCCCAAACAGCATTTTTATAACATGGTTCTTCATTCCTTTTGCAGTTCACAAGCAGTTGGTTGGAATGGGATCTGATATTGCCATGTTACTCTTGGAACTTATGTATGCAACGTGAAGTTGGAGCAGTTCAATCAATTATTGCAAGCAGGAATAAGACAATATGCCTATTTTGTATATCAAACAGCTCAAAACTTTGGACTTCTTCTGTGCAATGACTACATGTATTTTTCATAAGATACTCCAAGGATTTGACCCTGTACATTGTTTTATAAGAATCTGCCGAAAGAAACTTAGGCTAAGTTTTCCAAACTCAGTTTGAAATATTAAAATTTTATGTGATTTGCAGCTTTCTTTAATTTTCCCCAGTCATGCAAAATATTTTGACACTGTGCAGTGTTGAAAAATGTTTTGAAAGTATTTCGAACATGATTTCTGTTAATGCTTATTTTGACATTTTGATAGATGCTTTAGAAACCCCTCTAACACATATTAATCAGTGGTATCTATAGAAAATTAAATTTTTGAGTAAAGAACAGATAAATGTTATTGTTACATTGTAGTTTTTTAGGAGACTCCTGGGAAGCTATTGGAGGCAAAACTGGCCTAAAATTTAAGAACAGCTTCCAACTCTGGGCCTAAGTTTCTTCTTATGAAAAACATGTACTGAAAGTTTCCTATAATTATTACATTTTGATTAAAGCAGAGTTTCTCATGAGTTTCTTCAGAACTTTTACTGCATTCTTTGTGTTTATTTCTTGTGTCCTCGTTACAATATTATGCAGCTATCATTCTATTTCCCTGACCCCACCGCCACGCCGCCCTGGGAAGGACAGGGCTGTTGCAGGGCTACTCACCTCCCCCATTTACAGAAATTTAGAGTAGGGACCCCAGGGTGATTCACTTCTCCCACAGCTTTCAAACAGTGCATGTGCAGTAGCATGCTATTTTTTGTTCAAAATCTTAGAGTGAATCACATTTAAGAATTTGTCTAAGCATGCCATTTCAAAGAAGCTTCTCAGCTTTCTCATATGAGAAGGATAATTCTCTCTCATTCACAGAACGATATGTCCCTGATGGGTGGGCACATCACTTACTTTTACTGAAGAAAAACTTGGATTAGGACTAAAGTCTCCTATGTGTAAGAGACTGTTTTTATACTTCATTGGTGAAATTTTACCAAGTCTAAGGATAGTGTGTGGATTGACCGATTTGGGTATACCCACATTCCATACTGAAGGTACTAAAGTCTCGTATGTGTAAGAGACTGTTTTTATACTTCATTGGTGAAATTTTACCAAGTCTAAGAACAGTGTGTGGACTGACCGATTTTGGTATACCCACATTCCATACTGAAGGTACTAAAGTCTCGTATGTGTAAGAGACTGTTTTTATACTTCATTGGTGAAATTTTACCAAGTCTAAGGATAGTGTGTGGATTGACCGATTTGGGTATACCCACATTCCATACTGAAGGTACTAAAGTCTCGTATGTGTAAGAGACTGTTTTTATACTTCATTGGTGAAATTTTACCAAGTCTAAGGATAGTGTGTGGATTGACCGATTTGGGTATACCCACATTCCATACTGAAGGTACTAAAGTCTCGTATGTGTAAGAGACTGTTTTTATACTTCATTGGTGAAATTTTACCAAGTCTAAGAATAGTGTGTTGATTGACCAGTTTGGGTATACCCACATTCCATACTGAAGGTACTAAAGTCTCGTATGTGTAAGAGACTGTTTTTATACTTCATTGGTGAAATTTTACCAAGTCTAAGAATAGTGTGTGGATTTACCGATTTGGGTATACCCACATTCCATACTGAAGGTACTAAAGTCTCATATGTGTAAGAGACTGTTTTCATACTTCATTGGTGAAATTTTACCAAGTCTAAGAATAGTGTGTGGATTGACCGATTTTGGTATACCCACATTCCATACTGAAGGTACTAAAGTCTCGTATGTGTAAGAGACTGTTTTTATACTTCATTGGTGAAATTTTACCAAGTCTAAGGATAGTGTGTGGATTGACCGATTTGGGTATACCCACATTCCATACTGAAGGTACCAAAGTCTCGTATGCGTAAGAGACATTCCACCATTCCACGATTGCAGAAAGTACTGCCACATTTCAATGTCTAAATAAAATTCCTGGTTTAGGCGAACATGGTGAAATGATTTTTTAAGGCCAATAGTGAGATTTATGATCCTTTGGAGGAAAGGTCTGCCTGGTGGTATTACCTTGCATGCAAAATTTAGAGAACCAATTGGAGATTGTAGCTCCACCAGTGTGGCTTTTGGTTTAGATGTCCAGCCTTTTAACTCCTCCTGCAAAAGCTCTAATTTGTCGCAAGGGAGCCTTGCCTCATTTTTTGTGTGTCAAGTATAATTCCAAGAAATTCCAATTTACTAGCTGGTCCAGCTGTCTTACTTGGTGAGACGGGGACTCCTAAATCCTTAGAAGCCAGGAGCATGCTTTTCAGACTAATGATCCCTTCACCCTTGGTTTCATCAGGGTTTGATTCCATAATCAGAAAATCATATCAAAAATGGCAAACAAATGAAATAACACAGTGCTCTCTTAAGATCCATTCAAGTGCATCAGAAATCTGGTTGAAGAGAAAAGGTCTGCTGCGGAGGCCAAATGGTAACTTTACATGGGTTTAAGGCTGCAGTTGGCAAGTTTTTTTGCTTTTCTACTCACCCCAGGACCGTTGTAGCTGATGTGTGCACCTTTCATCAACTTACAGCATAATTTGTTCACAAAAATTTGATTAGGATGGCCATCAAGTTGCATTTTTAAAACTTCAACCTTGATAGGTGTAATGTCCTTCTCTTTGTCAATATTTACAATTTTTAATTGCTGTTTACCTAGTGGTACCATTTTGCTGTTGTTGTTGCTGCTGATGTTGTTGCTGCTGATGTTGTTGCTGCTGTTGCAACCTGTTGGGAGTAACGTTAGGGGTGGCTGTTGGGGTTGAAGACCATAGTTTGGAGGGCCGTGAAAAGAAGGGGGACTGCTGGTGTTGGGAGGACACTGGATGCTATGGTGTGGTCCCTAACATCCAGGCTGGTTACAACCGTGGCGATACCTGCAGGGAGGGAAGGCACATTTAGGTCCTCGGTTGAAATTTCTGCATTTGTTGTCCCTCCCTGCAGGGATCCCTGGCTCGGAACTTGACCTAATAAAAGAGGGTCCATTGTGAAAAAGTGAGTGCTCAGACAAGAGCTTAGCTTGATTTACAGTAAAGATACACATCCATAGCTGCAGGTTTATTTGGCCCCAATTTAGGGATTTATCATAAACAGCTTTGCAACAAAATTTACAGTCGTAAAGTAGCCACCCTAATGATTGGTGGTAGGATGCAGCATAACAAATTAAATCTAAAGACACTGTAAGTTCTTTTGCTCTACCAGGCAACTTATCAACCATAATTTTAATGTAAGTAGTGAATGTTGTTGTCCAGCTCTGCATGTCCCCTATCCTCTTTTTTGGTGCCTGGTTGCTTTACAACTTTATGGTGGAATTTTCGCCAAGAGTCAAATGAAAAGATGCTTCTTCATGAGGGGCACCAAGACCATGCAAATTTCGGGCAATAGGTTTGAAAGTTAAAAAAACTCACCACTTTGAATGGCTTTGACATAGCTGTTTGGGATTTCCGGGGTGAAACCTCCATCTGGGGCAGTGAACGTCGGTTTGATGGGCTTGGCTATGAATGGCAATTTTTGCCCCAAAATCTACAGCCTTTGGATCTAAAGGGACTGAGGTGGCACTGGCGTTATTTGGGCTGGCTGTTGGGTTGCACTGAGTGTAATTTTGGTTAATTGCCTGAAAATTTCACTGGTGGCCTCTTTTAAACTTTCTTGCACGACTTTCTGCACCAAATGCGTGATGTGCGTTGTTAGGCTAGTGGACATAGGCGTTGCTGGTACCACAGGGGTGGATTTTCAACGGGAGATGCAGGTGCTGGATTTTGAATGGGAGGTGCATGTGCCCTTGACGGCAGATTCCTTGTTGGCTGATTTTGAGCTGGAGGTTCGTTTGAGGGCAAATTTGGCACTTGGGGCACCACTGGCGGTATATTGGCTCCTTGGCCTACTCCTGACGGTCCGGGCAGATTTTCTGCTTGAGGTGCTCTTGGTGCAGATGGTGGCTCGTTGGGTCTTTACTTGCTTGTGTTGTGTTTCTACCACTGTGTCTGGCGGTTTTTTCTTTTGGCATCTTGAACTTTGTTTTCAGATTTCGATTTCTTACTGATATTGCTGATAAAGCTGTTTTGCACCAATCAGAAATGTTGTAATGTCTTCAACAGTAAATCTTGTGGAGCCTGAAACAGAGCATGATGATGATATAGGTTGTTCTTTGACAACATTGACCGTTTTGAACTCACCTACAAACTCAGCTTTACCTGCAGCAGATGCCATATTTTCTTTCAGTGCTTTACTCTCTTCAGTGAAGTCCTTTGGTGATCCACTTTCTACAAAATTGGTTGTTGCTTCCTCCAATAACTGTCTGGTATAAAGCTCATTGTTTCTGTAGAGAAAAGCTGTTGAAAATTATTTAGTGCATGGGAGGAAAAGTGTTGCCTTACTTTTAGAAATATAACTTTCGAGCTCACATTGGGGGACAAACTGTTTTGGGACTTCAATGTGAGCTAAGGGTCGTACAAAGTACAAAGGTGTGTTAATCAATGCCACTTTACACACATTTACCTTCGTGATTATGATGATGTTTTGTCTTCAAATCCTCAACGATGATAGAACCTACCTCAGAGAAATTCATGTCAGGAAATAGAGATGGGAAAATTTCTGTACAAGTAGTAGCAATAGCGTTTACCTCATTTGCTGTACCATGATCCAATGCATGCTGTACATCAGAAGAAAATGGGGGAGCACCTGCACCTCTATGATATTCACTCCACTTTTGCTGCTTTTTTCTCAGGGTTCGGAATCCAACGATGTCTTAAAGGGAGCTACCAGACACTGGATGGATTTTCTTCAGGTCATACCATTGCTGTGAACGCTGCTCGATAAAGATGGAATAGCTTTGTTGTTTCATTTCATCACCTGAAAAAACCTTTGGCATGCATATATTATTAAAATCACAACTAAGAACCTCAGAGGGGCTTGTCCATGACTCACCTTTTCGGTTCAGAGCAGCCAGCTCACAGTGGGGCATTTGTACAAGGCATCATGACATTCGCTATTTAAGAAGAATTTTTTGTTTATTCTTAACAATTCATGTTTAAGGTCTTACTGCAACCATGTAAAACTATGTTTGAAGTAAATTGGTTGGTTAGAAAAAATGCAAATTAATTTCGTTTATTTCTATACTAAATTACAGTTGTGATGATGATCATTATTATGATTATTGGAAGGTTTTACAATGAAACCAGAGATAATAACTGCCAAAAATTTGTGTGCATCATGACGTTTCTGTTGCTATGAAAGCCCTTTGTAATTCTTGACCGTTTTAAGGATTAAATTGTAAAAATATTGTGGTTTGTTCTGCTAGGTACCCTGTAGGCCTACAATAGCTCCCTTGTTTGCCCATGCCCCCTTACTTTGCAGTTTTCTTTTCTTTTTTACACTTAAAAACCATTTGACATCAATATCTATTGGGTCAGCTGTCTTAGAATTTGATTTCAGAGGCATAGAGTCCCAAAGTGATGCCTTCGTTATTTTTTACTTCCATTATTTCATAAAAAACTGAGATTTTGTGACAGATTTTCCTTGAAACCCGCAAATTTATCATGTTATCATCGACTCCTTAGGTACAATTTAAGCATAGTGTGGTTTGTCTGCTCTTGTCTGCACGTTTTGTATCCAACTAGAAAGGTAAGTGTTTTGCTAAGAATGGCCTAAATAGCGCAGCCAATGGTGCAAAGATCAAAATATCAGCAAAAAATCCGAAAAATAGTCTTTTGTGCTGTCAACGTAATGAATATTGTCCGCTAATGGCTAAAGATCAAACTGATATAAAGGTTTAACCTGTAACATCCACTGAAGGAGCTACAGAAGGCAGATGAGGTAGCTTAATTTTCAGTGATCAACTGCACTGGAATTTTCTTACTCCTGTTTGTGAGAAAGCCTAGTACTTAAAGGCTCATACATTCTTTCAGAAAAGGGATAGAAAGAATATTTAAAAAGTTTTGTGATCCCCAACCATTATTCTTTCAAAATAGGTATGTTTGGAAGTCGTTGAAGAAAATCAAATTTTTGGTCTATGTCATGATGATGCCCCACTGTGCAGCTGTTCACTTGCATTATAACACAGTTCCAGACCTTTTTGAATGGTACTCTCTAGTTTAAGAACGGTCCCATTTATAGAAAGAATAGCATTTTTGAACTTACCGTTCTTGCAATCAATGCCGTCACGTTGCTTCAACAACTCTAGCGATCTATCTTTCTTCTCTTTAAGGTGACGCATTTGTCTGTTATTGTCCCCTAAATGCGTAAAGTTTCAATTAATATCTTTGATATATTACTTCTCGATCTTGTAGTGATTGACACTTGAACCTAGACCCCTCCATGTATATAGAATGCTGACGTGTTATGTCATGTTCATGTTTTGAGAAAAATATACAAATACCGGGTGTTCCAAAAAATGTATACAGATTTGGTTGACTCCAGCGATGTGAATTTAGCTTTAGCGATGTGAATTTAGCCTGTGCAAGATAGAGCCTTTGCGGGCGTGCATGCAATCAAAACAAACACTTGGCCTTTCGGTACAGCGAACACGAATCAATTTTGTTCCATTCAACTGAGCAAAATTAAGCTGATTTGCATGATTCTTATGTTTATTGTCCTTATTGATTTGAATTTAGTAAGTTACACAATAACTGATGGAAATATTGCTGAATATTTCAATACAGAGTAACCAATATTGTTTAAACCCTTTATTCCCCAAAAAGCGTTCTGTTGTGTTCACGTTACATCGAAATACAGTCCTTTTGAAGACAAATATGGCTTGATCTTCTCTGTCGCAAATAAAGCTTGGAATTCGATCGTCATGATATGGCCAACATGCTAGCAAATCTATAGATTTAGCCTTTTAGACCACCAAAATTTGGGATTTATTCATAGATAAAGCACCTTTATATTTGTAAGCACCAAGGTTTGAATTTGAACTTACTTGTTTTGCTCTCATTCATCCAGAACTTCTATCAACTCAGAAAAATACACAACAGGTCCATTTGCTGCCCTTTTTGGTCTTTCCAGCTTACTGCTAGTGCCAGACACCTATTTCTAATAAATACAAAACGGAAAACGCTGAAAACATGAAACTTGCTGCTGTGCGGTAGCCAAGTCGAACGTCGGCGCGCAAAGGCTCTATCCTGCACAGGCCCCTTTAAAGTGAATGAACGGAGCTAAGGAGAGGCAATCTATAAATAGGACAAAGGAAACTCAAATGCACGTTATTGTTCTGCTTGCTAACAATATCTACGAACATCTCCAACCCATCAAATTCAATAGGCAATAGGCAAATTCAATTCAATATTCAATAGGCAAATTCAATTCAATATTCAATAGAATACACAGACTCCTTCCGTGCGGGGCTTTTATCTCCCTTGATTCTCTTTAATCAATGGCCTATCACTCTCAAAACGTTCTTCGATAGTTAACTTGAACATAGATACCTCGGTACTTGGTATTGGTGCTTTGAGAGCAGAAGTATCAATCTTGAATGCTAAAATTTGCGTCCACTTGCAAACCAGAACTTTGGCCTTTTGACCTCAGCAAATTCCTAACGCATATTGAAATTAAGAACTGAAATTAATGAAAAATAAAGAAACCTCCCAATGGGTGACTAGAGGGCGACGGGTGTAATTTACGCAATCCGGAACTACGGAATTTGGGAATCCGGAATCACGGAACTATGGAATTACAGAATTCGGAACTGCGGAATTACGGAACTGGGTGATAGGTATAAATTGCGGAACACAAATGCTCTATATAGTTTATGTGCCAATGATAAATATTTCTCAAGATATGATCCGTTAGGGGAACAATGAATTTTTGTTGTTTTCAATTTTTAGAGGTATAATCAAGTTCCTTGAAACTTTCAAAAACACTGAAGTGATGAAAAAACATGAATCAAATTTCTATGAAATTTTGTTGATGATTTAGGATTTAGAAATCGATTACTTGTACATTAATTGCATTGTAACTGCACAAGCACTGGTTCTGTCATTCCTGGTGCCACTGCAAATTTTTTTTCCGTACATGGTTGGCAGTATCTTTGATTGTTGGAAGTTGCCTTCTTAGGTAATGATGAGGTCACAGCAAAAGCAGAGCATAAGCATCTAGGCATGATTCTCGATTCTAAGCTAGATTTTCAGAGTCATATCAAAGAGGCTATTGTCAAGGCTAGGCGAAGTATTGGTATGATACGATATCTTTCTAAATATGTTTCCAGAGCTGTACTGGATCAGATTTATAAGTTATATGTGAGGCCCCATTTGGACTATGGCGATATAATCTATCATAGAGATGATCCTGGGATGCAGCTGAACTTTACCCGGAGACTTGAGCAGACTCAGTATTTGGCTGCATTAGCTGTGACTGGAGCATGGAGAGGTACAAGTAGGAACAGGCTCTATGATGAACTAGGCTGGGAAACCCTTTACCATAGGCGATGGTATAGACGTTTGTGTCATTTCTTTAAATTAGTAGGGTCCCATTCACCCGAGTATTTGTTTTCTGAAATCCCTCCGGAGCGTCAAATATTGTACAATCTTAGAAATCCGCGGGTTTACAATCAAAATATTGTACGAACTGTTCGCTTTTCAAACACGTATTTCCAGAGCACACTCCATGAGTGGAATTTACTCGACGACGAGATCAAAAATTCAAGGTCCATTTCTGAGTTTAAACAAAAACTGCTTCAAATTATAAAACCTGTGACAAACTCCATGTACAACATTTCTGATATAGATGGTGTTAGATACCTGACTAAAATTCGATTGAAATTTAGTGCTCTCAATGAACATAAATTCAGACATAGACTTGACTGTATAAACCCTTGCTGCGCCTGTGGCGAAGCGGTAGAGGATAATGAACACTTTCTCCTGCACTGCCCTCGTTTTGACACGATGCGAAGAGATCTCCTTGGTCAACTTTCTGACATTCCCGGGATTGATATTACATCAATGGATTCAAAATCCTTATGCCAACTGTTACTGTTTGGAAGCAACAACTTAACCGTTGTTGCAAATCGTATAATTTTAGAAGCGTCGATGACATATTTGAAAGCAACAAAAAGATTCAGTTAGGGTGGCTCTGCTCTCTGCTCTGGTTGGGATGGGGGCAGAGTTACCTTAAATTTTTGAGTAAATCACAGCGCCCATTCGTTTACGTCTTCGTAATGTAGTGTTTTTTGTGGTAATGTTGTGTTGATAAACTATACTATTTATTAATTATCTATTGTAAGTGTTATTCACAGTGGGAACTCGATGACCATGTGTCCATTTTCACTGTGAGTGGCACACTCTATCTTATGTTTAGTTTATCTGTTAAATGTAGTTGATTTTAAGGAGTATATAAAAAAAAAAAAAAAAAAAAAAATTGTTGGAAGTATCAACTGTTGATGGTTGGAAGTATCATTTTTAGGCCATACCTTCTTTCCTTTAACTTTAATGGTTGGAAGTATCAGTTTTTAGGTTAGGCCCATTTGCACTATCAGTGGTTGGAAGTATCCCGCAACAAAGTTGTTGGTTGGAAGTATCTTTTAAAATCAGAAATAAAGACATAAGATAGAAACATATAAATATAAACTAGAAATAATTTTCATTAGTGAGTGCTGCGTACTGGTCGTTGGCTTTGGGCTGTGTTAAAAATTGTTGTTGGTGGAGCGTGCCTGAAGAATTTGAATCTATTACTCCCAGAGATGGCGCCAGGGAAGAAATGCTACGGGGGCAAATACTGTCCGAGTGCCGACAGTGAAATTTTTTTTATGAACGAGTTCAATTCTAGTTCACTGAAATGACAACCCAGCAAAGAAATTTGGAGGTGCAGGTTATGAAAATGCCGACAGTGCCTAGAAATTGTCGAAAATTTAAGTGCCAATGGGGGGGCTGAATGAAATTTTGGGGAGCTCCTGCCCCCCCTAGCCCCCCCCCCCCGCTGGCGCCATCCCTCATTACTCTACCAGGGGAGTCAGAATGAGGCCGACTCTGCATAAAAGGTTGGGTCTGGGGCATAGCCCCAGAAAATTCCTTGTTAACTACCGGGTGTCCCAAAAAAAAACGCAACGGATTTGATTGGGACTAGCGACAAGAATTTAGGTCCAATCAATCCAAAATAATTTTTGATATAATCCTCGATAGCTAACTTGAAGATAGATACCTCGTTTGTTGATATTGGTGCATGGAGAGTTGGAATATCAATCTTGAGAGTCCAAATTTGCTTCCATCTCCAAACCAGAGGCTTCAGGTTTTGACCTAACTGAAAACGTCTCGAGGAATCGCCTCAGTCATTGCATAGTGTAGTATTGTGAGCATGCTAAGGCACACATGTTTAGGCACACATTTGAATTGAAATTTGAAAGCTAAAAATTGACAAACATAACAATGTCGAAGGGAAAATTCACAAAGGAAGATACTTGTTCAATCATAGTGCACCTGCAAAAGAGCCAAGCACGAATGACCAATTTTAAGGATCATATCCATGGATAATTTTCCCTTGGGTATATTTGATTTCTTGTTTCGTAATAATTCGAACAAAGATTAAACAAAATGCATTTCATTAAAGTCATGAAGATTGCAAGAACTAATTCATTTTTCACACCCAAGCAAACTATTTCGCGTATTACTTTCTTTTATGAGACAGATGCAATGTTAACTTTTCGAAACTTTTGAAGCATAGAAAAAGATTTCTTTTCAGGACAAAATTGATGAATTTGATTGAATTTCTATTCAAATATTTTCCTCAGCATGAGGCTTTATTCTCTTATTACACGATAATTCAGGAGATTCCCCAGAATAGCGCGTTTGCAGTTTAGGCCAAAACCCAAAAGCTCTGGTTTGGAGGTTCAGGCAAATTTCAACTTTGAAGATTAATATTCCCATTCTCCATTCACCAATATCAACAAACAAGGTATCTATCTTCAAGTTAGCTATCGAGGATTATAAAAAGAATCATTATTGATTGATTGGACTGAAATTCTTGTCGCTAGTCCCGATCAAATCCGTTGCGTTTTTTTTGGGACACCCGGTACGCCCTTGAGACGGTGGAAAAATGAGGGGACGCCGTTTTGATTTGTGAAGCTGAATCAAAAAATTCTCCAACCAAACTTGAGGACACGCGCAAGGTATGCGGGTTGCAAAGGCCCCTTTGAAAATTGGAGAAAGGGGAATATCAATTTTTGGGCATACAGTAAAACCAGACCCTAGGACCATTAAGTACCAATGTGTGATAGGACCCTTAACACCGGAGGGTCATCACCCTCAAGAGAGAACAGAATATCACCTTTTCCTCATATGATACTACTATTTCCGCTGTTTTTATTACATCAGATGACGTCAAGAGGTACATTTAGAGAAATTTTTCTTTACCGCTATGTGTGAATTTATTACATAATGGTAATAATCATGATTCCACATGGATGTTTTACTACACCTAGCCTGCGTGCAGCCTCAACTCCTCCCACTACACCCAGTTACCAAACGAATAGCCTGCATGCATTTGAGGCTGCACGCAGGCTACCAAACGAATGGTTTACATCCAAACCACAAAAAAGTTGAATTGTTTATGTAGTTTGGAAAGGATTTACAACAAAAAGAAAGTTATTTGAACTCTTCTGTGATTTGGCAGGTATTTGTATTTCAGCAGTAAAAGAAATATTTCAACTTCAAAAGGTCGCTTGGAATTCTCTATTTGTTTTCTGAGGTTCCTTCATAAAAGAAATCCTAGAAAACCAAATCAAGTTTCTAAGGAACTTTTTGAAGTTGAAACAACACCCTTTCAAAGAAGAATTCACGTCAATGAAGCAAAGCGGCAATGGAATTTCATTGAAATTTAGAACAGGGAGCAGGGACGCACATTCAAATTTCGTTTGGGGGGTGTCAACATGCTCTGGACCGACCAAATTTTTTCGGACCGACTGAACGTATCGCAAGCAGGAAAATTTTTGAAGAAAGATCCTTTACTTTGGCTTAAAATGCATCTTCCAATATCATGCTTGCCTTTTGCGACAAGGAAAACTTGGATCATTTGTGACAATTATGCTATAAATCATCGCACGAGGAAAATTTTTGAAGAAAGATCCTTTACTTTGGCTTAGAATGCATCTCCCCATATCATGCTTGCGTTTAATGACAAGGAAACCGTTATCGTTGGTGACAATTATGCTATAAATCAGCGCATGAGGAAAATTTTTGAAGAAAGATCCCTTACTTTGGCTCAAAATGCATCTCCTAATATCATGCTTACCTTTAGCGACAAGAAAGCCTTGATAATTTTGTGAAAATTATGCTATAAATCAGAGCACGAGGAAAATTTTTGAAGAAAGATCCTTTACTTTGGCTTAGAATGCATCACGGACTTGGAGTTTTAAGTAAAGGCGTAATCTTAAGTACAACGACTTCTTCACCGCCAAGCCTAGCAAAAGCGACTCATTTTAGTGTGTTTGTCCTCTAAGAAGGTTTTCCCTTATGATCATAGTGTCAGCAGTGTTAGATTTTGGTAGAAGCATATACCACCTTTGATGGATAATATTTGTAACCCACGTCTCCTTTATTTTTTGGGATTCATACGAAAGTGTCTGTTTTCCAACGCCACATAACTACCACCACCGGCACCCCAGTGCCAGATTGGACATTTTGCTAAGAAAATTTTTTTAAATGCCATCCTCTGCTTTGGCTTAGAACGACTCTCCCAGTTATTGTCAAGCACTTCTTGTGAATATTCTAACTGTCGTCATGGGTCGACCTTTGCCCAAAACAATTAAAATCGGATCAACTTTGATTCAAACTATCGTGAACCTTTCGAGCTTGGTCGTGGTCGCGGTCCACGAAGTCATAAAATTTTTAGGACATGCCTTCCACTTAGGCTTAGAACACCTCTCCCATTCTTGTGTTTGCCGAATCTATAATAGATTTCGTAATTATCTTGTAATATATTTTTCATAAATTAGCATCCTCAGGAAAACTTGTGAGTAAACACCACTCTCTTTAATGACGCAGAATGTGCTAAGAAATTGCCTTTCCAGGTATACTTGACAAGTGTTGCATCTATTTATTTATCAAGATCTATTTATCAACAATGTTCAATTTATGCTAATGATTGATGGCTGCAAGGAACTCTTTACCAAGATGCTTTTTTGTGCATCATTTGGGTGAAGCAATCAACGAGTTGGCAGCCATTTTGTCATGCTGTAAAAAAGGCGGGAAATCTGACACAAAGAAATATGGGATTTGATTTTAGAAGATACTTCCAATCAACAACTTTGTTGCGGGATACTGCTAGTGCAAATGGGCCTAACCTAAATACTGATACTTCCAACCATTAAAGTTGAAGGAAAGGAGGTATGGCCTAAAAATGATACTTCCAACCATGAAAGATACTTCCAACCATCAACAGTTGATACTTCCAACCATCAAAGATACTGCCAACCATGTACGGAAAAAAAATTCGCATCGGATACATCGAAAAAAACTTTGCAAAAACTTCGCAAAGTTTTTGCAAAGTTTTTGCGAAATTTTTAAAAACTTCGCAAATTATCATAAGCCATATATTCTGCCTAATCGGGTAAAATGCTACTTCACATTTAAAATATTCACGAGCAACTAATTGATCAGCTTTTTTAGGAGATCGGGGAGCCATTCATCATTTGTAACATTCTTTAAGTGCATACATCAGTAGATAAGCCAAGTCAGTTTGTAAGCTTTTTATTAGAGCAGTCTGGACCCCCATTCAGCCATGTATGCATTTACAGGCTATCTTGCTGGGGCAATGGAATAAAAGTAAAGAAAAAATTTGTAACTTGAGAAAGATAATTTTGCTATATTTAAATTATGTCCATATTAAAGACCTGTCATCGTGTGGCCTGACCAGTGGGAGGAAACAGATTTATTTTAGATGCAGCAAGTTCCTAATTCCTTCACATTTGTAATATTGATCATAAGAAAAGGAAACTCATTGTAATGTTTTGTTTAGTTTGCTTGACCAACAGAAGCATACAGAACTTGCTCAAAAGGGCAAAGCAATTCTCAAATTTTGCAAGATTGTATTTTCAACGAAGAGTGTTCTTTTGAAGCATTCCTTCAACTTTAATTTCTGACAAGCAATGTAAAGCATAACAAAATTTTCGATCTCAATCTCTTTGCGTGGCCACGAAAGCGGGACGGGGTATGGGGCAACTTCCCCCTACTTTTGTCAAAATGCTTCTTGATATTCCTTTGAAACTGAAGAGAAAATTGCTTGGTACACGTTGGTAAGAACTTCCGAAAAATGTTAAATCTTCAATTATAGCTTTAGCAAATACTCTGGCGAATATGGAATCAGGGAAGTTTTTTTTTTAATTTTCCTCGTGCTCTGATTTATAGGATAACTGTCGCAAAATTGCCAAAGTTTCCTAGTAGATAATGGCAAGCATGATAGTGGGAGATGAACAGCTAAACTTAAGGGTGTAGTCTCAAATTCGATTCCTTATCTTCAGATGTTCTTCTTTCTTCAGTTCAGGACTTCAGATTTTACCCTAGACCCCCTTGTTTCAATGCCTGCCCAAATTTACCCTGGCCACGCCACTGTCAAGATAACTTGATAACTTGATAACTTGACAAGATAACTTGAAGAAGTAGAGTTCTTTATATTACTTTGCTACTAGCTTGGTCAGAATATCCTTTGGACCTTCTGAGCACATTGTGTCCAGCAGAGAAATTAAATGTGTATTGTTGTATCTTACGAGGAAGAAAGTACCAAGGCAAGCTGGTTTAGTGGCAAATAAAGTAACTCGCCTGCTTTTGCCTGTTGTTTTTGAACAATTCTACTTTTAGGCCTAAGCATATGGAGATTGCAAGTCTCGTCATAAAAACCGACTAAAATAATTTGAAAGCATAGGTTCTGTCATGATTTGACGTGTTTTACAATTTTCTACAGAAGCACGAGGCTCTCCACAGGTTACTGGCAATTTCTGGGCCGTTTTTAAAAAAACTTCGCAAATTGTCAATCAGGGGGCCCAATTGATAATTTGCGAAGTTTTTCTAAAAGTATCCTATTTGTCTCAATTTGCATAAATTAGTTGTTTACAATGCATTTGACATTCTCTATGTGTGTATCGGATAAATCGAAAAAAACTTTGCAAAAACTTCGCAAAGTTTTTGCAAAGTTTTTGCGAAGTTTTTAAAAACTTCGCAAATTATCATAAGCCGAATATATGCAATGCCAAGTCGTTTATTGATTTTATTTTGCATTATTGAACGGTTGATTGAGCCCAGGCCTAGGCCAAGCTATGCAATCTCATGCCACCATGGCTTCTGTTGAAAACCGTATTTTTACCTTTATAAAAGCACAAGAAAGCCATCATTGTTGTTGTAAACCCCCAAGCGATAACTAGTGATCTTAACCCCTCTCACATCTTGCTTTTGTTCTCCATTGGAGGGCTTGAAGCCTTGCGAATCAAATCTGGCGCGCTTTCTATCCTAACATTCCCTTCCATTCCTGCCTGTTTTAAAAGTGTGTTCTCGCTCAAGTTCACACCCCAACAAGCCTTTCTGGCATTGTCTTGTGAAAAGCCAACCTAAAAATCCTATGATGGCAGATCCCATATAAAGTAAAGCAAAAGTTACGCGCATCATCCAAAAGTTGACAATAAGATTGAGGCCTCACTACCATCCCATAAGTTTCCTTCTCCAATGGAAGTTTGATGGAGACCACTGCGTAGGACAGTAATGCGCAAGAGAGTTAAGGTGGTCCTTTCCAAGAACATTTAGGCCTAACAACACAGCACATGATACATCAAAGAACCCAAGACGCCAACACAATAAAATATGGCTGAGAAAGGCTGTCAAAGTCAAGGAAGGGAGATGAATGGCATTTCAAGGAAGGCAAAGAACCTAATTTATTCCAATCCAAACCAATTGTGTCCTGCAACTCATGGACACTACTGTATTTCCTCATAGCTGTTGATGCTGGAGCTTTGGCAGATCCCAAGTGAAACAGCTTGGTCTGGTACTCTACTACCCCGGTCACTTTGCTGTGCAAAGGACTGAACTTCATGGGGCACCAAAATTCAAGACGAACGATACATCCGGGATATCAAGTCCCATTTCAAAGGAAGATGTTGCTATTACCAGAAATACTGACACATTCTGTTTCTTGAATTCAGCCAAAACTTGATTCTTGTTTCACTTGTTAGTTGTACAGTGAAACAGCAAAATCATTCTATTGTTGATGGAACTTTCTTATCAATCAAGTGAGCTCAATGATTGGCTAAAGTCTACAGCAAAAGTACCAACATCGTCCCAAATGTAGGACGCTTCGGATCAAATTACTCATTAATTATTCACGAGGGCTGCAGCTCAGCATGTCTTTTTTGTAGTATACTCCGCTGTGGAATTGTTGGTGATACGAACAGGCTAAGTTGAAAGCCTCAAGGAATCCCCCAAAAAGGGATCCAGATCGCATGCGCAGTAACGATTTACGTCACTTACGTAATTAGCTTGACCCTTGAGAACAAGGGAAGAAACAAAAGCAGCGATGCGCATGACAATGTGAGCCCTAACGTCCGTTCGCTCTCAACAAAGCTGAAACACAATGTATCAAAACAATAGGGTCAGAACTTCATCTCCCCAACAAGGAAAGAAAGGCTTTTTGCACTGGGCATGTCCGGCGCACAGAGCACAGTTTCTATAGTTGTCATTGTTTTATCAACCCACCGTCCGGCGTACAGAAATTAAACTTTTCATATTTGAGTATACTTTTAGATAGACTTATTGCAGTTGATAAAATAGACTTGGGGCAAGTCTAAGATAAACATAACGGGCGTCTCAGAGAAAAAGTACCCCCTTTTGACTGGAAATGGGAACCAAACAATAAGATATCATTGCTCCCCGATTTCACAGCTAAATTTATCAATGTTCAACTTAGATGCACATACCTTGCATTTAGAAATCGTCCACCAAACATCGGAGATACAGTTTCGCAAAGTCAAAATTTACAGTGCACCCAAACAAGAGGTTTGGAAAAAGGGCCTAGTCATGATTTGTATCGTGGACATTTTCCAAAGTGCCTTTGCTTTTAAAAAGAAGAAAAGATGCATGGACATGGCGCCGATTAAACAAATGTAGTAAACATGTGGTAAGAGTGATAAAGTCATGCCACAGGCCACATCTCCAAAATAAGCATGCATGTTCTCCTTTTCCTCTTCTTTAATACAAAACACTTGGGATCGAATGCAATGCAAGGACCGTTTCCTCCAAAGAAAAGTCATTTCAAGAACAATTGAAGTAATTCAAGGTATAAATCTTTTAAAAAATAACAAGTAAAGGTCAAAGACGAAAATTTGTTTGCAAAATGCCTGTTTGCTGTCAAATTATGGCTAGGCCATTTCTCAAAACCTCTGGTTTCAGGCGCACTCCAAATTTTGACCTTGTGAACTCATATCCCTAGTGTTTGGTGGTTGATTTCCAAACGCAAGGTATGTGCATTTAAGTTGAAGACCAACAAATGTAGCCATGAATTCAAAAATTCCCGAGATATTATCATTTTGTTGCCTTTTTCAGTCAAAATGGAGTACTTTTTTTTGAGACACCCGGTATATATTCAGACACTATATTTAATTCAGACATATATTCAGACACTATATTTAATTCAGACATATATTCAGACACTATATTTAATTCAGACATATATTCAGACACTGTATTTAATATCTGTATTTTAGCTGAGTGGTGTTAAGGCACTTAAAACTTCTCTAAGAATAAGGGGACACAAGGAGACAGAATCTGCCTTTTCATGGCTGCTTAGATTATTTTAAAGCAAATAGTCAAGCACAAAAGGAACCACAAAAGTCTCTTAATCTTAACCCCTGTCGAGGTTGTCGAATTTCGAGAAGAATCAGTCCTATTATCATTGTTAACTTTCATAAATATGATAATAATAATAATAATAATAATAATAATAATAATAATAATAATAATAATAATAATAATAATAATAATCAATTTCTTTAAAGTTGGTAGGATACATCTATAGTGCACATCAAAAGATGTGCACTAATTAATACCAACTATCTACATAAATATACAAAAGCAACTTAATTACAATTCAACTCTTTACATATCTATTTACAAACTCTGCAGGTACATGTATTTACATTCCATTCTCTGATTTTTCGTTTGAAAGAGAGGACACTGTCACAGCTCTTTACCACATCAGGTATGCTATTCCAAAGGTAGCTGCCTCTGTATGTTATAGAACGTTTGATCATAGGAGGGACAAGCATAACTGACCCATAAGTCTGCTGTAAATAGCAAAGCTTCATTAAATGTAGCTCAGTTCATTCCCTTTTCATTCACTGCCATACTGTCCCTGTAGTTAATTTAGTTGATTCGGTTTTTCTCCAGTGCACAGTCTCCAGTTTCACTATTTGATCTATATGGGAAATGATAATCAGTTGAGGTCTACCAAACTGTTTCTTTAATTTTTCCTTGGCTTTGTCATAGCTGTCTTCAGTTATTTGCATTCAATCTATGATCCTTGTAGCTACACATTCAAGATAATGGTACAACTGATTGAGCTTCTTGAGTTTCGGAATATCTTTGTTGTTGTTGATTGTTTCAAAGCAATTCCAAAAGGCTGTGAACTTTAGGAGATCTCCATTAAACGTTTGTAGATCGAGTTTCAGTAGCTTTGAAGAACTTTTTGTCTCGCTTGATCTCCGAAATGTGCACCAATTTCCAGGACAACAAGCTTGTGTTGTTGGTTGTTTGCTTTGTTCATTCATCTTAAGTACTTGTTTAATTCTGCTCGTGATTTCGCAAACCTGAAAACTTGTCTCAGATTCTTCAATATCTTTCTCGGTTTTTTAACTTCACACAGTTCTAAAATTTCATTATCGTTCGATTCTAATATGGGTACTAGAATATGGTCTCTATGGTCTCTCTTTAGCATTTCGAGTGATGGGCAAATCTCTATTCCTGGAGGTACATGTGCATCCACATCAGGCTCGAAGAGGACATGTATCTGCCTTTCTTCCAAACCAATGCCACAACGACATTGGAGCCTTTATGTTTCACCTTTTCGAACAACAAAATCTTTCTTGAACAGGTTCTGTATGATGCAGAAGAGTCTTTTGTCCAAGATGTTGTGGATGAAAGGGATAAAAAAGAAGAGTTGCAATTTGAGGTTATCTCAAGGGAGGGTGAGGATCTGGAGGGAGCAAGACGAGACACAGGCACCTTTGTCAAATGTTAACATGGTGATCTTAATGATGAGCATAAGGTAATTTCTGATGTCAAATGCATAGCATCAGTTGGTCAATGGCCACTACTTTTGGTGATATGGTAAAGTGCGAGTTGCGAGTTACACTTATTTTGCGAGTTGCAAGTTGCACTTATTATGCGAGTTGCGAGTTGCACTTAATTTGCGAGTTGCAAGTTGAACGAGAGTTGCAAGTTGGAAACTCAAAAAGTGCGAGTTGAAACTAAAATTGCGAGTTGCCTGTTTTCTTTTGAATGAATGCATTTTTCACCAAATAAAAGGGCTTTTTGAAGTTGCAATTTAATTTAGAACTGTTTTATGGATTTAGCGTTTTTTATTCTTTAGTGATGTGAGATTGTAAATTTTAAACAAGCCAGAATTCCTGAGGAACTAAAAAAATTCTCAAGGAATTAGCAGGAAAACCATGTTAATTTTCACAAAGCCCATGTAAGGTCTTCTGACCTCAAAATGGGTAAAGGCAAAAACTGAGAATGATTTTATGGAAATCTTCAGATACAGTAACTTGACTCTACTCTCCTTGAAGTACTGAATATTGAATATGGTTATTTATGTAGCCTGTGTGCAGCCTCAACTTGGAGGAGTTGAGGTTGCGTGCAGGCTATATTAATGTTGATTGTGGTCAATGATCCCCCATTCTTTGGAAAAGAACAATACCCATTTTGCCCTAGCCTCCCATTTTACCCCTACAAGCTTTCTTTCTCTGTCCAAGCTTCATAATTGTTTCACTTCTTGTTGTGCATGATTGTAAGAAACTCATTCTATACAAGCGTTTCACTGAAAACATCAAAATCAAGCCTATAATGAGATCAACACAGAATTTGTAGATTGGACAATAAAATCAAACTTTTTACAAAACACCACTTTGATGACCAGTTTATACTAAAATTACACTTTTGGCAGTATATAGGCTGCATAAAATTTTGTTAATTCTGGAAGAATTCTTGATTGCCACAAGTTTTTGTCCACTTGAATTCTTTCAATATGAATGTCCTTTGGAGTGTAAACGATGAAATCAATCCAGTTAAGTCCTAGAATATTCAATACTCCCTGGCACTGGTAAAAATACATGTGATTCCTTTTGAGTTTGAGTTTGCCTTCAAAAGACTTCAAGAAAAAGGTTTTGTCACTGGCACTGGCTTCTTCAAGTTTCATGTCTCTCTTTGAATATGGAGATTTTACTTCAATACATCCAACAGGGATGGAATTCTTCAAAATAATTCCATCTGGGCTACACCCTAACCATGGCCATTGAGGGCTAACAACTAGCCCACATTTTTTTACTTCAGCATCATTGACAATTTCCATGTATTTCTCAATGGCAACATCTTCATTATCAATGCCCCATCTCAAGGCTGCAGGCATAGAGCCCCTCGCATTTTGTTTCTTGTGCATGATTGCGTCTATCAGTGACTTTGGATGGATATTTGGTCTCCTATTGATCACTTTTCCAAAGAGAGATGCTGTAATCCGCTTTGAACGTTCCAGGTACCAAATTGGCTGTTCACTCTGAGTTAAAGTTTCACGACAAATGTTGATTGATTCTTCAACTGTGATTCCTACCTTGCTCAAGATGGCATTGTGAACATCCTTGTTGAGATTAACAGCACTACATTCTTTGGGTATAGTCTCATACAGTTGACTCATGAAGGCTTTACTCTCGTCAACACTACCATCATCAGATTGGCAGTTTCTTCGGTCAATAGCTTTTTGACATGATGTCTCAAAATCAGTGCAAGGCTTAAATTCATTTGATTCCAATGATTCACAAAACAGGGATGCCTTCCCTGCTAGCCTCAATTTGCTAACTAACTCTTCAAGTTCTTCACTGGTAGTCTCTTGCGCAAATGATGGTGTAGCACAGTAGGCATCCCTGTTCCCAGTCACGAATGGCCTTTTCCTCTTTTTGCTTTCCTCTGTTTTTTCAAAAACAAGATCTTTAAATTTAAAAGCCTTGACTGCCTGGCTATTTGTTGCAGAGGGAACATGCCATTTCTGTCCTGTTTGGGTGCAGGTAAGATCCATAGGAACTTCTTTGACATCCATGTTGATGAAGTCAATAATGGTGTAGAGGAGAGCAGCAACATGCTTGCAGCAACCACCTTGACCAGCTTTACATGTGCACTTTGCAAACAGCACCTCCCCATCACATTGATTCAAATGAACATAAACATGATACTGTACATTCTTCATAGAGGCATGTACTTTCGCTTTGACAAGGAACAATGTCTGGCTTGTCTTTATGTTAGGTTTAACTAAGATGCCACGAACATATCCCTCTTTCCACAGTCTATAGCCATGTTTCTTGTTTCGAAATGCCTTTGGTGCAGTACCAGTATTGGGCATCGTAACTGAATTCTTTATCAATTTGTTGTCCAATTTCTCGTTATCAAAGTTCGGTAAGAGTTCAAGGGACCTTGTCCAGCCCTCTCTATTTGTTCTTGCTTCCTCTATAACCTCATCGCCTTTGACCATGTTGACCTTAGGCCTTGTAGAACATTCGTCTTCTTCCTTCGCCAAAACTTCTTTAATCTGCAATTCTGTTGCACAGATCCCCGGACTAGAGTTTTGAAAAAAACTAGGGATCTGCTCATTGGTGAATTCAGATGATCTTTCCATGATTTTCTCTAATATTGACAACGTTAATCTACTTACTTCCGCGAACTTCCTTACAACTCTATACAAATCACAACACGAGATCAGATTTTTAACTACTAGTCCCGCAATGCAATGCGCGCCGCACGGGTGATGACGTAATTATGGGAAAGGCCTATTGATATACCCCAGGATTACAAGGGTAGAAATGTTCATTACCTCAGAGATATTGTGATGGATATTGTAATATCTAAAGGTAAGTGTCTCTCAATTTTACTACAAAGCGTGAGGAAGGAATCATTCTGTTTTACCAAAGCATTTTTCCCCTTAGCTGTATGAAGATAAGTGCCTTATCCTATCTTGGCTGTATTAATCAATTTTAGGTATATCAACTGACGATGACTGTGCAATATCTATTGAAAGCTTGCTTAGACAGAAAACAAGGTTTTCCATGTCTAGCTTTTGCTGGGAACGTATTTACAACAAAACAGCAACAGAAGATTTATGAAATATGAAAGATTGATGTACAGTTAGACCTTTTCGGTTGATAACACATTTCTGAAGTATACGATAAGTAGGAATCCTTATTTCTTGTCGACTGCATTATGTTAACTGCTGCCATCTTCCAGCTTTTCTTGTTTTTGATGCATTTTTCCATGTTTCTGAGAACTCCCAATGTAATGAGTTTTGATTGCTATGTTTCAAAGCCCCTTAGACGTTATAACGTTTGTATACGGATCATGACAAATAAAAGATATGTATATAATTCATGTAGCTGTAGATCGTAACGCCTAAAAATCCATTTACTCCTCTTCCTTTGTTTTAATAATAGGAATCAATGATTACCTTCTGCTGCAGGAAAACGAAATGCTTATTGGGGAACTGCAGCACAAAGGCCGTTTTGGTGACTAGCAGCGGTGAAGTTTGTGAGCCCAAAGGACAACAGATTGACGTACAGACCCAAGCGTCATGATCTTCTTCAAATTATTCAGTAGTTCGTTGATAGTCAAAGTCATGCAGCGGCAGCAGATATAAAAGAAGTGGGGGCAATTTTAGTGTAGGCAACTGAAGACAAAATTTTGGGAATTTTTGACAAAACAGAGGTGACATTTTAGTAATTTGTGTTCAGAAGCCCAACACTATCCAAAAGTATCAATCCTTGGACTAAGCTTAAGCATGTTTTTTTAAATAAGAAACTAAGAATTTGGGCCAGTACTGAAAGTTTCTTAAAATTATCAAGAGTCTTTTACGAGTTTCTTAAGGCCCATTTCCACTTCGTTCGGATTTCGGATGCGAACTCATTGTCTGCAGTTCGCATTCTGAACCCATCCGAACGTTCGTAAATCGCATCCGAACGTTCGCATCCGAATTTGACGCGTTCGGAAGTTTTGTTTTTCATCCGAATTCGAATTGCCAACCAAAAGTTCCCAGATATAACTAGCCAATCAGAACGCTACGTTACTAAACAGCATTGAAGTGAATTGATCACCTTGCATCAGTACGATATCAACCAAGATGGGGAACAGCAAATCTGCAGCTACTTCAAAAATTGATTGGAATAATGATTTAGTTGGTGCCTTGATCGAGCAAGTCCACAAAAATGAAATTGTTTGGAACACAGCAAGTCGAATGTATAAGAACAAGAACGCACAGGAGGCTGCTTGGCTGAAAATATCAAGCAATATTGGGCTGGAAGGGCGTCCTTCATGTGCACGAACAAAATGGCGCGACCTGAGGGACACCTATCGCAAGAAATTAAAAGCTATGTCACCTAAATCTGGTGATGCTGGTGGGGCAAAGAAAAGTACGTGGCCATGGATGAAAGCTATGGAGTTCACCAAGAGATTTTTTAATATAGAAGTGCCCACTGTTTCAAATTTTCAGGAGGGTGGCCTTGAGCTTGACCTTGACCAAGCTGATGACGAAGAGGAAACGCCATCAACAGCTCGACAATCAATACCTCCCAACTTGACTTTGTGAGTGCACCCTATGTCAATATGAGCGTTAAGGTTAGATGCTACAATCTTGGCCAAAATACTTGGGACAAATCATAAAATTGCACTACTTCGGTCTTTGATTACGTGCCACCCGCTCCCCCCTTCTCAAAGTTGCTTGAATCAAACGCCTTTCAACCTTCTCAACATTGAAGTAGGGGGAAGGGGGGATTAGGAGACTCAAAACGTATGTTTTCTCCTCGATATTTTAGGAAACATCATGAAGACACTGACATTTGCCTGCGTCCCAGCTTCTTTTGGCCAGGATTGTCTGAAAATGATTGTTAACAAATAATACCTCATAGCTTGAGAACCCATAGAGATTTCTGTGTGAAATTTTAACACCGTCATCCCCAACACAAGAAGTGAGTTCTCAGCTATCTATGCCGAAATAGGCGTTGTTCGTTAAGTTTGCTGAGCATCTTCTTAAAAATAGGCGTGGCAAAATTGCTAAAATTTTCACTCACATAAAGATTCCCTTATAAAAAGTGACATACATTAGGATTCTGAGCTTTCTTCCGCTATCGTAAGATTGTGTACTCCGCTGCTCTTTGAAAATGACTTATCATTGCAAGAAAGCTTTTGGGCTCATTGTTTGAGGTCCGGTTTCTTGTGAATTCTTCGGTTCTCACAACGGCGCTCCAAAGAAAAAGGCCCCATAATTTTGGGATAAGTCACGCTTTTTTGGCAAATTCGTCTGATTCCACATTTTAACATCAAAGTCTTCCCATTCATGCAAAAAAACCAAGTAAAAATTGCCTGGAAGGTGGAAATGTCACGGCGCTCCAAAATTAAAAAACTTAAAATAAACAGTTCCGGATAAGTTTCTTTTGAACTCTATTGAGAACCGTCAGAAATCATATTTCACGAAAATATCGATGCAAATACTGACTATAGGCTAATGAAGCTCATTTTTCTTATTAAAATGAGGCAAATTTGTTAGAACAGGGCAAATGTTGCCGACGTTAGTAATGTTTAAAGTAGGGATCAGCGTTGACAAATTTGATCCCTTTCTCAATTTTCCAGACAGTGCAAATCCGCTTTGCTGCTATGCAAAAGGTATATTCTTTTTCAGCAAAGAGTTGTGGATTACAATTCATCGGGCACAATAGACCATTCAATGCCGTCCAGGGGGAATGCAAGTTTGGAGGAGCGAATTCAATCTCATTGAAAATGAATGAATAGTTAGAGAATTGGCTAGAGAACTTTGTTTTCCATTTCTCTTTAATAACTGTGATGTTTTCAGACGAAAATCATTGGCAGGTTACGTGCACAAGAGAAGTTTCACTGAACGTCATGGGAAAATTTTGCATAATTTGATGACTTCATAGTTCTGATGGATGAACCAGTAACAATGAAAACATTAACATCTGAAGTACTCTGGAGTTAAGCCCACAGTTAGTGGCTATCCATTCATAGTGAAAGAAATTGCCTGATACAAGTAGATTTGGATTCATAGAAACATATATGATAGGTAGTGATAGCAATTTTTCAGACAATCTTGGCCAAAATACTTGGGACAAATCATAAAATTGCACTACTTCGGTCTTTGATTACGTGCCCCCCGCTCCCCCCTTCTCAAAGTTGCTTGAATCAAACGCCTTTCGACCTTCTCAACATTGAAGTAGGGGAAAGGGGGGATTAGGAGACTCTAAACGTATGTTTTCCCCTCGATATTTTAGGAAACATCATGAAGACACTGAAATTTGCCTGCGTCCCAGCTTCTTTTGGCCAGGATTGTAGATCAAAAGCATGGGCCAAATGTCAAATTCAGCAGTTGCTCTTCAAGTATGAATTTGGAGAGTAACAAAATGACTAACATGATAACATTTATTCATGAAATATTTACTTTAAACATGCATTCTCAAATCATTTTTCAACATTTTAGTGCTATTTATTGTCAAAAGTTAATATTCAAAATCATACATTCTGAAAAACCTATGGATACATTGTTGAACATTTTCTTCATGTTTTTATTCATTATTATTGGTACGGTATTCACCCATTTTTTCATTTGAAGTTTTCAGTTTCCATTGTCATCCCAATTTTCGACATTTTTAGCAAACTATTAAATATAGTTACAATTATTGGCTGTTTCAAGATCTAAATAGGACCCTGTAAGATAGTTTGATGAAAATGCATAAGTTTAGTCTGGATTCTGTGGTAAGGAAATGTTACAGAAAATGTAAGAAACGTCTAGCAGCATCCCATGAATGTTGACAGTTTGACCACCAACATTGACATTACAGCTATTTTACATATTTGAAGTCTGTGAGGAGGGATTAGTTTATAGAATATTAGGCCATCACTGGTGACTGCAAATAGTGAAGAAGCATGTTTTCTGTTTTTCCAAAGTGACTTGCAAATTTTTTATGACAGGTATTTGCAGTAAATTCTTTAAGGTACAATTTTTAAGATTCCGTTTTTCATTGTTGCTAAAATGTAAGCATGCAAGTATTTTTGGTGGAAAAATATTATTTAACATCAGAAAATTGGCAAGTTTCCCTTCCCTTGGTTCATTTCATAAACTTCTGAAAATGTCTATATTTAACATTATCTGTCATACCATGAGGTGGCTAGCTAATATTCAAGTTTCCCAATGTCATTTGTTTACAAATTCATTTTGCCATGGTACAGCTCCTTCTGGAGAATTAAAAAAAAATCTTTCAACATATCCCTTATATCATTGGCTGCTTTCTTGCATAGGTTTCTATTTCTCCCAGCTTCTACTGGATAGTACCCAGTGTAATTTGCAGCATCATTTCTCCATCCACCTGGTATGAAGTTTGCTTCCTTGTCTTCAGAATCAGCGAAACCTGGGGGGGGGGGCAATATCTTTGTTCATTCCTGGGCAAAGTTGTTTCATTAAACATCAGGAAGTTGTGGAGTGCAACCACAGCTTTGGTTATACCTGTACAACGTTCTGGAGTGGCATTGATTGGTTGTTTGAATATCCTCCATCGATCTGTTGATATGCCAAAAGTATTTTCGCTTACTCGTCTTGCTCCGGACAATCTGTAATTGAAAATACGTTTCTTATGATCTAAATACCGTCCTCCATATGGCTTCATCACATGCCTCCCCAATGGAAAGGCATCATCCGCTGTTATGACAAACCGGCATTGTTTATGAGTATTTGGCAATGTAGCATCTTCAGGTAACTTCAATGAGTAATTATAGAGTGCAGACTTCATACCACATGCTGTAAAGGTACCACCATCACTTGCACTGCCAATGGCTCCAATATTGACCAGTAGATGGGAATAACAGACGCTACAAAGGGCCATTAGGACGATACTGAACCACCCATGAGAGTTGAAATAGATGGATCCAGTATTTGCAGGACAATGGCACCTTACATGTTTTCCATCTAGGGCTCCAATGCATCGGAGATTCAAAATTCTTGGGCAATGTCTTCCCACTCCTTTGGTGTGGATGGGCACTGAACGTAAACAGGGGCAAGTGCGGTCCATATTGCCTGACATGTTTCTGGGATGATCTTGTTGACAGTTGAGTGGCCTAAACGATAACTGAAGGCAATTGTTTGATGGGAATCTCCCGTAGCTAAATATCTTAGCGTAACTGACAGTATTTCAGCAGGGCTATTCTGCTCTCTCTTTTGATCAGACTTCAAGATCATAGGAGCAACTAAGCGCAGCAAATTCTCAAATAAGTGAGGAGACATTCAAAAATGTTTGAAGAAGCTCTCGTGATCGGCCAGGTCTATAACGCGGACCTCGCGGACCCCGCGGACCTTCCCGAGAATCATGACTTTCCGGTCCGCGAAATCAGGGTCCACGTTTTAGAATTTTGCTATAGGCTGAAATTCTAAAACGCGGACCTGTATTTCGCGGACTTTTTAACAGGTCCGCGAAATTTAGGTCCGCGTTTTAGAATTTTACTATAGGCTGAAATTCTAAAACGCGGACCTTTATCTCGCGGACTTTTTGCTAGGTCCGTGAAGTCAAGGTCCTTGTTTTAGAATTTAACTATAGGCCGAAATTCTAGACCGCGGACCTTGATTTCGCGGACTTTTTACCAAATTTTTAACTTAGCCTTCCTATCAAAATATCATTGAAAATCGAACCAACTAGACAAGAAATAGGATCTTGAGAACCATCGCCAGTATCCCTCGAAGTTTTTACTGTAGTTTTAGGCCCAACGGCAAGATATGTTTCGATCAAAGGTTGTCGGCGGATAGTTGTTTGATAGTCGGACGATTAATATCTCCAAACACAAGATAAATGTTCTCAAAACTCTGATAAACTTACAACATTTGTTTGCACTGCGAATGTAGATCCACTTTTTCCAAAACGTAACTGTCCCTGTCGTGCCTTGACTTGTATCATACTGATGTCATATTATCTAGCAGAAGGAAATTATATTGGTCCTTCGAAGTGTGGGTTCGCGTTCTAGATCTTTTCTTTTGGGCAAAATTCTAAAGCGAGGGTCTTATTTGACCCAAGATTTTGCAATAGACAAGAACTGCCCTTTTTATTTTCAGGAAGTGCCCCTTCAGCTTAGTCAAATAGTGCCCTTCTAGTGCAGTGCCCCCCCCCCCTAGTTTGAGATGCTTCCTACGTCCTTTAAAAAAAATCATGTCTACATGTCTTCCAATCTGACCTGTAAGAAGAAAAAGAAGCAAAAGGTAACCTACCTACTTACAGAAAGTGAGATAGTTAACTTTTTAGGCCTACTCGGCTGCAAAAGGGCAAGGCCATTCCATAGGTAACTTGTTTCTTCTTTCACAATGCTACGGTGGGAGGCATTTAGTATTCACGGTTGCTAGAGAATTGCTGATCTTGTAGAAGCCATCAATCTTGTCATGAAAAAAGATTAATGAGTGTAGCGTTGCGAAGGCGAGAACTGGCTTCTACGTATTATTTTGTGTAAGAAAGCGCTCTTTAGAAAGTTTGCCAGAGTTTGACAGAGTTTTGAGAATATTTGTCTTGTGTTGGAGATATTAATCCTCCGACTATCAAACAACTATCCTCCGACAACCATTGATCGAAACATATCTTGCCGTTGTTGGGCCTAAAACTACAGTAAAAACTTCGAGGGATACTGGCGATGGTTCTCAAGATCCTATTTCTTGTCTAATTGGTTCGATTTTCAATGATATTTTGATAGGAAGGCTAAGTTTAAAAATTTGGTAAATAGTCCGCGAAATCAAGTTCCGCGGTCTAGAATTTCGTAAATTCTAAAACGAGGACCTTGACTTCACGGACCTAGCAAAAAGTCCGCGAGATAAAGGTCCGCGTTTTAGAATTTCGGCCTATAGTAAAATTCTAAAACGCGGACCTTGGTTTCGCGGACCTGTTAAAAAGTCCGCGAGATACAGGTCCGCGTTTTAGAATTTCAGCCTATAGCAAAATTCTAAAACGCGGACCCTGATTTCGTGGACCGGAAAGTCATGAGTCTCGGGAAGGTCCGCGGGGTCCGCGTGGTCCGCGAGGTCCGCGTTATAGACCTGGCCTCTCGTGATCTGCCAGTTGCATTTCCCTCACCAAGTTGAAATGCTGGCCTTGCTGTTTTCTTTATTGAAGGATTCGTCGTACCCAAAATCTCTTACGGTATTTGTCATTCATTCTTAACTGTCTTCTCCGCAGCAGCATCAAAAGTAACAATCTTCGTCGATTAAAAGCAGCCATTTTCGATTTTCGTAAACAGCAATAGAAAAGTGCGCCAAGATTGTGGATTCTTGACTTCACGCCATATCAAAGTCACGTGACAACCCCCAAAGAACAACCCCCGTGTTGCTGAACAACCTCAAAACTATTGCAGAGACGCTCTACAGGATGTTTTAGTGGCTGAAAAAGCCCAGCATGGGGAGGTTTACCTATTTAAATAGAAATACGTATTTAATACAATGAGTATTCCTGGTGTTACTTCAGTTTCAACTTCATGTTCATCCTTTAAATGCTTTTCGTTTGGAATCCGGCTATGATAGCCCTTGATCCAACTATCGACGCGCAGTCGATTTTGTTCCATAAGGCCTTTCTCAAAGAGATCTGGATGCTCCAACACAATGAAGTTGTAGAAATGCTTCAAGCTATGAATAAACGCTTTAATGGTTCTATTTCCGTACTTCTTTGAATTGCAGTATGTGCCAAGAAATAGCTCTCTAACAGCTTTTGGGTTGCTAACAACCTCTACTATATCAATCCTTGTTGACACGGATTGGATGATTGTCTTTACCTATAAAAATAAGTGATAATAACGACAATCACCTCATTTATAATGATAATCATGATAATGATGACAATAATGATAGTCATCTACACCTTATTTATAGTTGGATAAGGGTGTAGCTTGCACTACAAAGCAAAACTAATACATACTATCTAAATTAAAGTAAGTGCAGCAAATTATTTACATATTGTACAATTGCAACCCTCCCCAGCCCAACATTTTACCTGTTGGCTAAAAGGGAAACTGTCTTATTACATCAATAGTTACATCAATAATTACATCGGACGTACTATTCCGAAGTATGCTACCTCCGAGAACTGTCGCATTTTTGTACCGACAGGAACAGTTGATGCCTCTGGAGGGACACAAGGTAACACTGACCTTATAATACTATCCCTGCCATTTAACCCAGTGGTGTAAAAACAAAAGGAAACGAACGATTTCCTATTGAATTCTAGCACAACAGTTGAATGAAACTACAAATTTCAACCGCAATTTCCAACCAAAAAAATTTCAAAGAAACAGAGATTTCCTTTTCCATTTAGTTTTTTCTATTTGAAATCAAGGATCTTCAACCGAGGAAATCCATCTGAAATTAGTGTTTTTGTTTGAAACTAGTTGGAAATTAAGTGAATGTTAGTTTGAGACTAGTTGGAAAAGATATGAAAACTATGAATTTGTCGCACACTGTATGCCTTTGCCTGTGCTGAAAAGTAGCAAAGAGAGATGATGCAATAGAAAATAGCATGCAAATAATACCAAATCAACATAGAATTTCTTAATATATAAAAAACTACCAAAATAGCTATAACATGAACGGCAAATCCGAACATTGAATGTTTACCCTCTCGTTTTTCGTGCTATGATAAGCATTTCAATAAAGTTTGAATAACTTGGTATATTTCTCAGCCTGAAAAGAGTTCCAAATCAAAGTAGTAGTTTTAAACATTGGTACCTTCATTCGTGGCTCTTTTTTATCGTTCATTTTAAAGTCAACGAAATGCGTCGGTGAAGTAACACACATGGCATGATCTATTCGCTACGCAAATCCCAAAATACAACTTGCTAACTATGAACTTTCCTAGACCTGTTTGCAGTTGGGACTCTTATCTTCGTTGGTTCTCTTTCAGACCATGAAAAGTTTAGGATATTGATCTGGCTTGGAATCTTGAAGCAGATTAGCCTCAGATGTTTCTGATTGGCTTATTTTTGAAACAGATCTTCGTAACAGAAAAAACAGATCTTCAAAACAGATAAAACAACATGGCTCCCTCTTCCTTTCGTTGTCTTTGAACGTTTCATACAGTAAAAGTTCACATAAATGAGGAGGTGCTTTTCTGTAACAGGCTGAAGAGGCTCCGATACATTCTTATAATAGTTGTTGTGTAAAGGGTGCTTAATTAGCCAAAGCTCAGCCTTGAGGTTGTTCTTAATTGGCAGTTTCTTTAATGTGGGTTTTTGCTTTACTCTACCGAGTGTAAGGTGGAATAAGGTGTCAGTTTGTTTCATGGTTGCATTGCTTTTCAAATCAAGTTTACTGTGGTATTGTTCATATTTGGATGAAAAGTATTAAGTTTGGACAAAAACATTGACAAGACGCAAGCATGATAGAAGAAGAATTATTATAAAAAAGCAAAAAAGTTAATCATTGTTCTAACGTTTCAATCTTTGAGAAGATGCGGCTTTAGCTTCTTTGAAGGCTTTCGCTTCATTGGAGATGCTGTAGCAACTCTCCTCTTTCGTAGGACTTGGCGGTTATTGTCCTGTTGCCGCATAATGTGGCGCTCATCTAGCTTTTCGACAAGGGCTCCAAGTTCTTCGCTCTGCCAATGTGGTGTCTTTATTTTAAGCCCGCCATCTAAATCCTCTTCATCCAACATCATTTCTTGAGTCACATCAAACCATAACGCTGCCTTCCCCTCTTTAACATATTTGCTTCTTGTTTCGAAAAGCTGAAAACCAAAATTGTATCCTTTCAGATAACTTAGCTGGCATGCAGACTCAGTTGGTTTTTCCTTCAACAATCCTTTCTAGAAATTTGGTACTGATGGCGAAAAAATGTTAAATTTTATAGATTCTGTTGAAGAAAAACCATTCGAATCCTTATTACCAATAGTAATGAAGATTTCACTAGAAAGATTTGATACAATTTATGTCAGAGACAGTTGGTTATTCTATTGATAGCATATAGCAGATCAAATCTAAAAGAAATCAATTTATTTGATGTGTTTCCATTCATTATGGCTTTTCCAAACCTGTAAATTTACACAAATCACTTGTTGTTTGAGAGCCTGCCATCAAAAATCTAAAAAAATTTACAGCGTAAAACTCGCGAAATTGGTCTCCTTGCACGCAGTCTCTTCTTTTCAGATACAATAGTGTGCTTCGCTGGGTTGTTGGTTTTCTGAAGAAATTCGTTCCTCAGTGATTTAAAATATGTGTGACAGGCACCGAAATGAAATACAAATAGCCCATAAGTTGCAGACATAGCAAATTTTGTATCAAATAGTTCAAAAACTTGAAATATACCTTTGACATGCATCCAGAGTGATTATGGTAGGTTACATAAGGTAAGAGGCCGGTGGAGGGGGTTTACCTTGAAGAAAGGTAACAGAAATATGCCTTTCAAGAAATAACATTAGGTGTATGACTCTGTTCTGTAATAAACGTTTAAAAACATGGTAGCTGTCCTCGATAATAAAAGTCTCTTTTGTGGGTTTTTTTTATTCTTCACGTCAAATTTGACCTGTAATGACATACCTGTCCCATGCCGGAATAAAGACATACAAGGTATAATACTGTCCCAGAATTTTTAGCCGAAAATGAGACCCTATTGGCAGGCATATCCCTAGCTTGAGAGCATACAATTCATAAAGTAGACTCCCTGATCTAAGAGAACATGCACTCAGCCATATGTCTGTTGAAAATCAAAAGGAATTTTAAAGAAGGTGACTTTGTTAATACTATTGATATTAAGAGTTTGTTTCAGCAGCAGAATTTCAAATTGTTGATTTTCTCATCTTATTTGTGTTACCCTTTATGCCAATGGTGTTTCATTCTTCCAATGCTTTTTGGTGATAATCTGTTTTTAAATATGTTGATACAATATTTGTAACATACAAGTTTCTTCAAAATGAACCCAATCTTCTGGATACACATTACTGCCACAATTTTTCATATGAATCAAATTGTTGCAATTTAGGGTATAAATGATAAGGTCATAAAGTTATTGGAAGATTTCTCAACTTTAGATATCTTTTCTTAAAAGGAACACTTTATGAGCTTAGTTTGTAGTGAGTGGAGCAACTTTAATTTTGCAAGGAATGGGGTTTGCTTGTGCATCTTTAGATTACAATAATTGTAAATTTCCTGTCTACCAGGGGCGGATCCAGGCCATGATGCTGACCGACTTACTAGCGAGCGCGAAGCGCGAGCAGATCATGTGGAATCATCGAGCGCGAGGAGTTCGGGGGTCCGGGGGCGGAGCCCCCGGAAAATTTTTTGGGGCCACGCCCTTAAGATCGCCGGAAAACGCCCTGTTTTAAATGCCTCCATAAAACGCCCTCTTTTAAATTTTGATACCTTTTTAGACTTTTTAGCGCCGAGTGACGCTTAACTTTACTTTAAATACAAATGGTCCCATGATAGTTAAAGTGGACAAAATAGAGATTCAACGTCTGATGCACGGACAGGTCATTACATTTGACATCTCCTTTGAAAAAGTAGGGTGTGCCAAGAAATTTCAGTCGTTTGAAAAATCTTAAATCGAAATTCACTTGATAACAGCAAGACTGAAGTATTCTTAGGATTTTTGTCACGTTTCTACGAGCAACTTTTCGAAAATTCATTTGTTGCAAAATGGCTCAAAAAGGGCCTAAAACACTCGATCAAGTCGAAAGGAATGTCACACGCAGAACGATACACAATGGCATCTAATATCTCAGGAGAGTTATAGGAAATGAATTTCCCATGGCAATAAATATGCAGACGACATCTGATACCCGTGAAAAAAAGATACTTTGCGATGCTCTGTGTAAGGATCATTTCAAAAACAAGGGATTTCGTCTTCAAACAGAATTTATTCAATTCCAATCCATCAAGCATTCTCGGTTCAATGAATTTCAAATGGCTGAAGTGTTTGGTGGTTTACCCAGCAGTATCATGTTTTAAAAAAACTCACCAATTAGCAAAAATCAGGATTTTTGAAATGATAATAAAACAATCGAGTTATTGCCAAATAAGAATATTTTAGTTGATCACCAAAGCTAATTGTTCCCATTCCCAATACCCTTTGTGACACATGTAACAAATTGTATATTTGATTCAGTTTTGCCATTGCAATGGCCTGCTAATAACAATGAGTTAGGCATTCACAGTAATTCTTTGCCAGCACCAAACTGTTCTTTTCAGAGTGCACTTTGACCAACAATCATTTTGCTATTCAATGCAATCTTGATATTTGTACCACCAGAGGAGAGAGGACTGTATATTGGCACAAATCCCTGTATGACTGGATAGTGCAGTACTTTCTATATGTAATGAGTCTGTTTTTGGCAACTGTAATTTTCAATTGAAATTTATCAATCAAAGAGAGGTTGAGGTGGAGGTGCTGCAGGTCACTTTGGCAAAAACAGCAATGAAGGAATTCAATTCTTTGGAGTGTCTTCAGTTCAAATGAATAATTGCAAGCAAGTTCACATTTCTATTTTCTGGAATTTTCTTATTCATATCTTATCTGGTGATTTGTTGATTTCAACAACAGTCAAATATGAAATTATCCTTGCGTCCTTTATCAAATCGTGTACAGAAGAAGAAGCAGACTTTCAAAATATTCCTTTAATGCAAAGCTATAGTAGATTCTATGAAGATGTTGCCATTATCTGTAATGATGCCATTATCTGTTTCATGTAATGATGCATCAGAAATCTACAGTATGTGAAATTGTGAAATCAATTGCACATATTTCTTTATAAGAAACTTCCCATAAGAAACTCAACTCTCAGATCCCCAAATATTAAGAAACTCCAGTACTGGGAAAATATAACTTAAGAAACTATTTATTTGATAAAGGAATTCCTTAACATACTTTTACTTTATTTCTACTTGTTTCTTGTATCATATTATTTGTAAGGTACTTGAGCAATGTCTAAGGCTTCAAAACTTTGTTTAGGAATGTTCAGAGTGGAACAGGAAGTAAATATGAAAATTGTTATGGAATAATAATAATGCAAAATGGAACCTATGGAAACTCATAAGAAACTCTGGGTACTCAAAATCTGATAATTTTAAGAAACTTTCAGTACTGGCGCAAATTCTTTAGTTTCTTTAAGAAATACCTGTTGTACCTGTTTTCTAGATTTTAGGATGTCCACCACATATTGCACAACATTTTCAAATCACATACTGGGTGAGTCAATAACATCCATTGTACAAAATCAGAATCATTGCAAAGAAATCTGCTTTCCTTTCAATTTCAGCAGGATACTTTAGGCATGTGCCAAAATTAAGCATCTTTTTGGAAACTTGCAAACTTGGTAGCTTTTCCAACTAAAAATGAAGACAGACAAATTATGATTTCCCTCCAGTTTTGGTAGCCTACTGGGTACTTAGGCAGGGCATAATTCAATGATCATTTGCATTTTCCTAGTAAAACTTGACAAGAAGCATGATATTGATACAGATATACAGACAGTTCTAATCAAAAGTATAAACGTAAATTTAAATGATGTCATATACATGTGAACAAATAACTTGTGAATGATTCATATTCAAAATGACTGTGATAAACAAATAAAGATTCTGTTTTCAATGTTGAATCGAAATTACCTGAAATAAACGACGATGAAAGAAGAGAGAACCCCAGTTTTAGTTTTCATGACATTGGCCTAGTCTAGTCTAGGCTAGGCTATGTCAAGCCCTGCCTGCCAAGTCAAGTTGGCCTAATAATTGAAATGTCATTTTAAAGTTTACTGCATGCAAATTTCCTTGGTTTGACTATCTTGAAGGCTCTATTGTACACATTTTTTGTTGTTTAGTATCTATAAAGAATGTAGGAAATTGAAAAGAAAGACAAAATAAGCTCACCCGGCGGCAGGAAAAATTTTCTCCTTCCAACTTGAAACGATATGAAAAAGCGCGCCTCCAGTCTCAATATGAGGCCAGATCACTGCAAATTTTGATAGACTTCTTGAGCGTCTTCCAAAGCTGTTTGACCGACTTACAAACACCCTGTGATCTTGGCAAAATCCTCAAAAACAATGCTTTTTTGATGACCGCGCATCTTGTGATGCAACTTTGACCGTCTTACCAATCATATTCGCCCATTTGATTGTTTCATATACAAAACAAAACAATCGCGTAGGAAAGTATTGCATAAGAAATTCCGCATTCGAGAAAACACAGATTGAATTGAATTGAAGTTTCGCGTGCAAATGACTACGAGGCATATCCAGCATGGCTGAACAGCAAAGCAAACGAATGTCATCAGGGGCGTCAGAACTTCGATCAGAGCATGAATGAACGAAATTTGCTGCCGCATGAAGTTGATGCGGCAGTACTGAAACCATTAAAAAAGATCGTGAATATTTTGAATGTTCTCATTTAGACTTGAGATAAAATGACTTTCCACTTTTTTCTTGAAACTTTGACCGACTTCTGTAAGTCTCGTAAGTCGGTCTGGATCCGCCCCTGTGTCTACTATTCTATTAGAAGCTGTAAAACTGACCTGCAAGAAATAGCGTTATCTCATGAAACCCAGCACATACGACATTACGATGCAATTTCAAGTAAATTTCTTTCTGCCGGCATTTTCTCCCATTCTTTTCATTCAATGGAAATTCTTCCAATTTGTTTGCAGCTAGAGCTCTCAGAAGGTGATGCCTCATTAATGACTGATCAAAATTTGCTTCAGTTGGATATTTGTTATGCATGGCATAATATGATATAAAAGCCACAGCATAGATGCCACAGTCAACTCCATTTGTTTGCTGCTGCATTGGGAGTACCTTGATATTTAAAGACGTTGTTGAAGAATGGATTATAGAGCATATCTGCTGCTTCACTTTATCTGCAATTCTTCCTCTAAACAAACTGTCCATGTAATAAACTTCCCCCGGTGCACATTCGTAAGTGGAGACAGCAATCCAGTGGAAGTTACCATTGTGAAGTATTTGCAGAAATGGCTTACTACGATAGATGCCGTGTGCCAAGAACTGGGTCTTGAAACCTACCCATTTCTGGATACTGCCCCTGAAAGACATGCATGACATTTAACATCTCGTTATCTGAAATGGATGTTTAAGTTTCTTGTTGTCAAACGTTGCCGCACTGTAAATTTGACATATTTGGATTCAGTGTTTTCATTTCCTTCATCATCGGAAGATATCAAAATATGTTCCTGGTCACTTGGGTTGTCTTGTAATGCCTTGCTCCACGTTTGAAAAGAAAGTAAGATGCAAACCAGCTCTGAAGGGAATGGCAAGCCCTTCATTTCATTGAAAGCCAAAGGCTATTGAGCTTTACATCATAAACATGGGTGGAGTTGACCCTGCAGACCAAAAAGCTTTGTATGGCTTGAATTTGCATCGAAATTTGAAATGGTGGAAGAAGGCCTTCTTCCATGTGATGCAGGTTGCTGTTGTCAATGCTGGGGTGATCTACAAAGCCTTTCATAACCCAAAGTGCTTTGATGATAAACAAAGTTCGCCTTGCGCTAGCACAACGGTTGCTTGTGGGCAATGAAAGGCAAAGTTACAGAACTGGTCGCCCCTCCATTGGAAACCAGGGACACCCAATGCTGCTTACCACAAGGCATTTTGTGAAAATGGGCATGCCTTGTGCATTGTCGCTACTGCGCATGGGCAAATCAGCGTCTGGCATGCCTGCGCCTGTGCAAATCAGATTTGATATGCGCAACTCTGCTGTGCACAAGGCATGCTTTGTTGAACTTCCTTGATGTTGTTGGTCCCAATCTCCAACGAAATGTTCTCTCCCTCAACATTGGCTAGCTTCTGGAGGTTAGCTGGCAAAGTTTTTTGCTAAATCAAAAAACTCACCAATCTGAATCGCTTTCACGTACTGTGCCGGAATTTGAATATAATGCTACTGCAGGAAATTGTGGCTGTGGGACGGGAATACCATACCCGTCTCCATGGGGAGATGGTGTGATTAGTGGGGGGCTACAGACACGGGTACCTCATCTGGTGTGTGACCCTCCTTCTCACTCTGATGGGAAAGGAGGGACCTATGGTTCTCATGGATCTTGACATAGCGCAGTCACACATTCACGAGGAGAAAGAGTTTGCCGCTCTCTTTGGCAACTAATTCCTCTTCCTGAGTTGCTAAGTGTTTTACCTAAGAGGGTGCCCCCCCCAGGGGGGTCCAGTCCGGGTTAATAAGGGCCAAAGCAAACATTTTAAAAAATACCTTCAAATGATAGTACCTTTTTACAGACACCCCCAAATGGAAGTTCGTGGAGTAAAACTGGGTCATTTGATAGTTTCTGGTAGCGAAATTTTTATGCAGTTTTTCAAAATTTTCTATTGTAAAAACTGATTGAACAAAGGAAGAAAACTTTAGATTCAATGATCATTATTACTGCAACAACCTTATTGCCATGCAGAAGAACCTACTAAGTTGAAATCTTATAACTGGCCAAGAATCTCGGAATACCCCCAATTGGTAGTATGAGTTTGACAAAAAGGGCCATTCGGTAGCCATTCTGTAAGACCCTCAAACCGACTGGACCCCCCTGTTAGGCCATAATGGGAGTACCCCGCGGAAAGAGCCGCTCTTTCCAAATTTCCGATCATCTTTCCTTTAGTCTTAAGCTTCAGTCAATAAAATATTGCCATTGAAGCATTTTAAATGAATCATCAAAAATGGAGTTAAAAGTCCGAAGTAGCACATACAAATTATTTTCAGAACCAATTGACTAGATAATATATTTTTGCGCATACCGTTGACAAGGAAACCAGTGATCTGAGCAGGAGGTTCAACATGAGGTCAGAATCATGTGACCATCCTTGGCAATCAATGTACTGATAAGACATTATCTGCCCATGGGAGTACACACTGGTAACATGCGTCTTGTAGAAGTGTATTTTTTGCCCCTAAGGATATAAAATATACAGATTAGAACAATCATATCCATTTATTTATGCATTATTTGTTAGTCATTGTTTTCATTTTTTGTCATCTCCAAGGCAACCCAAAAAGTGTTCAGCCATACATAATACTGCAAAGTAGATCCCGATGGAATTTTAGTAGTTGTTTGTTTCACAAATTTACCAATATTTGCTGCTTTCCAAGTGTCTATCCTATGTTTAAACCATAAAATGCTTGCATCAATTTTAGACTGGCGTAATTTCATAAATATTGGGAATATCGGAAAAGTTTGCAAGGAAAATGAGCTCATAATCTTACGTACAAGACACAATATTTGAAAATTTTCTAACAGGTTTTACACCGGGCTTTTTTAGAGGGAAGGGGTAAAAACCGGCCAAAAGTGGGCCTTTCCCATCCTGTGACCACATATTCTCCAACGGCATTGGCCTTAAAGGTGTGAAAATTTTTAGGGTGTGTCTGCGCGTCAGCCAATCAAAGAAATGGAGCCTTTGTTGCCACAGGTGTTTGTCTGGTCCTTTTTAACAAAAAGTGCATGGAATTTGTTAGGGTTAGCAATCATTTCATTTTGGTTTGCTTCGCTTTCCAAAACCTTGAGAAGACTTCCTACAAGGTAGGCACCCTTGGTCTGAGTATGTATTTACTTGCTTTACATGTTTCCCTTATCATATTTACCAGGGGGGGGGGGGTACTTTGGTAATAGTCAAAACATTTGATTTAAAGGCTTCCATGTGGAAAAGAGCTTGGACAAAAGATAATTGCTTTCACTCAACAGTAACTCCCACTGTTTTGAATAGGCTGCCGCGATCATTTTTCAGCAAATTTCTTACAATTTTCATCCTTTGAGTAAAACTGTGAGCATAAATCGAAAAAGTACACATTATTCTGGCATAATAAACTCTCTACGACTTATTTCTCCATTTTCTCCAAGTTTTGAACCGGCAATTTTGACTTTAATACAGCAACTCCTCTGCGATCGTGAGTGCTTCAGTGGGGTATCCGTTCGTTCGTTTGAGGGTATGCCCCAAAATCTGCAATATTGTATAAGCCCATACACATCAAGGCAAACAGAGTAGTTTTGGCGGGTCTTTTTTATATGAAAATCATTATCTTGCGCAGAAAAAGTAACTGACATTTTCAGTGTGAAATTTAAAAATGTTCTTGTCATAAATATTAAATCGCCCTATCTTTGTTCGGCCATTTCATCAAATAACAATGCATCGCTGCGTTGTAATACATAGGGAGCCGCAAATAGCAGATGTCCAATCCCTTTACAACACTTTTTCGTATGAGAGAGCGATCTTGCAAAATCGTATTAAGAAACTTTCAGTACTGGCCCAAACTCTTAGTTTCTTATAAAAATTGCTTGCATAGCTCCTTGATAGCTCCATCAATTCATTAACTGAAAGCTCCCTATGTATTTTGCAAACACTTTGCAGATCAGATCTTCGTGTTCAAAGACACTTGAGACTTGTCTGGCTAATCTTAAACTTAGGGACGTTATTGTTACAATGCAAGTAACAGATAGCGTTATACGACTGGGCTCCACAGCAAGTTGCTGCAGTAGCATTCCCCTTGTTATATTTGTATACTATCAGAGGCTTCTAAAAATACTAGGATCCCAAAATCCATGTCTACTTCATTTTCACTTTTTTTTAACCTATTGCCCACGACAGTTTAACCATACCATCATTAACATCGCTGGTTTGAAGCGATGACAACTTCCCATCAAACAATATAGATACTTATGATTCTGAAATATAATGATGCTGTAATCATAGTCACGCTGTAATTAACTGCTTTACTAACCATGTATTGATAGAACTTGCAGGTTCGTATCGATGATGACGAAAGGAGCTTTGTCCTCATTGACGAGCTGGACTTCTTTAGTTTCCTCTATCAAACAAAAAACTGTGCTTCTTCCAGGACCATAGCGCGACACAAACACCCAGGTTGATGGCGACGATCCCTCTTGCAGGCCATGTTGCTAGGGGGAGAGAAAATTGATAAGAATGCTTTTTCGAAGACAGATTACTTGTTCCCTTGTTAATTAGGCACAGCAAGTGCTGAGATGTTTTTCGGGGTCATTTGTCAAGCGTTATTTTCAGTGAGTTTGATGAAGCCTGCCATAAAAGCTCCATTAGCCCCCCCCTCCCCCACTTGCGTCAAATTCCAGAGGTTACCAAAGATTCTCCATTTATTAAGCTAAGTAAGTTTGCATGTTTATTTTGCGGTTAGAGGTTATGCTTTATCAAGTTTATGTATTTAACTCGTAAAATTGTATGTTTAAACTGCAAAATATGTTGCAAAGAAAACTAAAGTGTCAACATTAAATAAGCCAGCATAAATAATTCAATCAATGAACAGATCTGATAGAAATGAGAAAATTATGAACAGTTCAGGAATAGTAGTTCAGGGAAAATTATTCTTTCCCTCGTTTTGAAGGTTTATGCATTTCCAAGCATCCCATGCCTCATTGATAAGAATCCAAAGCACTACTGAGAAATGTATTTTATTACTTTAACTTTGTTGTCAGGGATATTTTCCAATCTTTCCCTTTTCTGCCATCCTCCAATAATTCTTTCCTCTGTCCTGATTCGCAGAAACCATTTTATCTACTTATCTTTTCACAGCCTTCAAACAGTTGCACAACAGTACACTGATATAAGATGATCCGATTGAAACTCAAGTCCAAAAGGAAACTTTCATTTGGCCTTGGAAAGTTCTGTGTGGGATTTGCTCAAAGAAAGTGCAGTTAAGACCTGATGCATCTACTTTAGATAACACACTATATTGATCTTTTAAAGCTTTGTCATATGTACTGCATAATGTAATGTTGAATGTGTGTAAATGTGAGAAGGTAAATTTTAGAAATAAAATGAATTTTGCATAATTGAATTAAACTATTTTGAAATATATTGGTCGTGAATAATTGTGTGAATATTTGCAATGATAGACGATTGCGCTCAAGATGGCGGCGATGAGAGTTTTTACCAAGATGCATTGCGTTCTTTAATTGAGTTCCAGTAGAATCGTTAAAGACTCATGATTAGAACGCAATGCATCTTGGTAAAACATTCCCGCTACAATCGTCAGCGCAATCGTCTATTGTTGAATGCTTACAAATAATATTCATTTAACTACCTATAACCTACTAATATGACATGGCAAATCGAAATACAGGAAATTTTTCTAGGATAAGATCAATCAGATAGTGAATGAATTGCAACGATCAACAGTCCTTGTCAATTGGCCTAAACATGGTGGAAGTTAAAAGCGTGTAATCTGGCAACATGTTGCTCCATGATATCAAAGTGTAACATATACTCATTTCATCTGCCATATCAAGACAATCTTCACGACGAATCTAATGCGCTACATGGGCGCGCTAGAATCGTTGGGCAACCCTTAATTCTGTTTGTCCCCGTGTCAAGATCATATCGTTGGGGAATACATTTGGCTTTTTACCCCCCCCCCCAGAATGTAGCAGCGTTTAGCATAAGGCCAATAATAGTTGCATAAATATAATCAGGTCCTAAGCAGAGTATGTTCCAACAAATCTACTGCACCACTTGTGTGCGATAGAATTGTCAGAGAGGCCTGAAGTCTACACGCTTAGGTTTTTTTTCAATTCCCCCCCCCCCCACGATAAGAAAAGTCAAATAGACCTTTTCTTCCACCATGCATAATACAGCTGATTTTTCGTCATTGCTGACTTCCACAATCGGAGCAATTCATTAATTTACAATATTTACGGCAATTTTGTATACGCCAGATATCATTTAACATCAATCACGTAGCAATTACATGAACGTTTTCATACATCGAAATCATCAACGATTCTAGTATTCTAAGGTTTGGGAATAATATATATTACCAAACGACCAATAACAAAGAGGCTTAAAGTCTACAATCATCATAGTAGACTTCGATTATTGGGATGGTTTTGGTGTTGTTGCCAATTATAAAGCAACGATCTATAGACGGCACACTGCAATCATCAAGGCAGCGACAAAATGTGGAGCATATCATAATCAGGAGGGGTATATGTGTAAAAACAAAATTCCACTGGCGATAGGGCAAGGTTTTAAAGTACAATAGAAGGCAGCAAATCTATTTTGATTTGTTGGGGAGCGGACACAAAAATGCATTATAAATGACTGGGGAGAGCAAGGAAACTAATCAGGCATGGGAACAAATTTATGTATAAACATGGCGAAGGCAGGTTATTCACATTTAATGGGAGAAGAAGAGGCTTTTTGATATTTTCAAATTACAGGACGTTTTCTTGTGTATAGAGACGAGACAGCAAGGGGGGATTTTAAAGTTGTCATAATAGTTAGTAAAAGGCAGCAAGACAGGAGAAAAGCTTTATTATTGCAGTAGTCGATTTAGGATGAATGCAACAGCTTCTCGCAGCAGTATTTTGCAAAGGGAAAATATTTGTTCCAAAAAGGAACGTTGTTTTTTCTTTGATATTAGAGCTGCCAATGTACCACTGCAAGAGATCAATGAAAAGATGTTGGTAATTGAAAAGAGGTTATTTCCAGTCCTTTAATTTTTACAGAACCATCATCTATCGGGAATCACTGTTTAGCATATTATGCTAAACATCTCCTCCGAATATATTGTGATTTTGGAAGCGCAAGAAATCGTTTTATTATTGTGACTGCGGACGCGAAACGAATCACTTCCAATGTCTAATTGGAAGACAAAAGCGAAACAGCTCGCGTCCCAAATCACATTAGATCACAGAATCGAAACAACTCGCTTCCAATGTCTAATTAGATGTCAGACGCGAAACAACTCGCTTCCATGCTTACAATACATTATAGTATGAAAAGCGAAAATAAGCGAAACATTTCGATTCCAAAATCACATTAGATCACAGAATCGAAACAACTCGCTTCCAATGTCTAATTAGATGTCAGACGCGAAACAACTCGCTTCCATGCTTACAATACATTATAGTATGGAAAACGATAATAAGCGAAACATTTCGATTCCAAAATCACATTAGATCACAGAAGCGAAACAACTCGCTTCCAATGTCTAATTAGATGTCAGACGCGAAACAACTCGCTTCCATGCTTACAATAAATGATATAGCCGATAGTGTCAACAATGGAGAAGTCCATTTGCATGCAGATGGCATCACCGCATACGTCACATCAAAATCAGTAGATGATTGTGTGAACAAGTTGAATCTGCTGGCAAGAGAAATAAACACATGGTGCCAAGAAAATAAGATGACCATAAATAGTAAGAAAACTGAAGCTATGATAATAAACAGAAAGAAGTTTACAGGACCCCTATTACCAATATCAATTGGAGAAAATATCATTGAATATAAAAGAGAACAGTAAACTCCTGGGAGTGTATATTGACAACAAACTAAACTGGGACACACACATAGATAAGGTGTACAAACAATTCTCACAAAAGTTGTCCATGCTGAGAAAAATCAAATTCCTGCCAACAAAAGTGCCGGAGGAGATTTATTTTAAAACTGTGATACCAACAACTACATATGCAATGACTGTATGGGGCACCTGCACGAGCAATAAGTTCCAAAAACGTGAGAGTCAGCATATAAGAGCAGCCAAATTGATAAAGAACATTCCAAGTGCAGTTGAACCAAACAATGTGTTAGAGGTGGCTTGCTGGAACAACTTGGGATACATGTATAACAAAAAGATAGCAGTAGAGATGTACAAGATCATAAAAGGAGAAGTGGGACATCCATTGAAAGCTCACTACACGATGTCTACATACAAACAAGATCGACTCCAAGTCAAAAGACTAAGATCAGAGTTTGAGAGAAATACATTGAGTTTTAAAGGGCCAGTGATCTGGAATGCCCTGCCTAAACCTGTGAAAGATGCAAGAAACATACAAAATTTCAAATATGAACTAAAGCATAAAGCCATAACTTTTCTTCTTTAAAACTGTAAATTCTGATTGTAAAATGCCTTTCTCCTAAGGCAGTTTCCCACGGTTTGTAGCAGTGTTGTTCGAAAACAGCCTCGGAGATTTCCTCCGACTTTTCGTTTTTCCCCTATATGCTATAAACGAAAAGTCGAACATGTCGGAGCAGGGATTTTTCTCCTTTAAATCAGTAAATTCTGATTGTATAATGCCTTTCTTCTGAGGCAGTTTCCTGGCAGTTTGCCACGCTTTGTAGCACTGTCCTTCTGTATATTGATATACGATGCACAGAGTGTACGTTAAAACGAAAATGTATGATATAATAATCGAAGATTACAGTAAGATAACTGACGAAAATCGGAACTTTTTGTTCAGAAGTGGTGTTCCGGGTTTTGAAATTTTTCCTCCCGGGTTTTTTCCTAATTTTTGTCCGGGTTTGCGGGTCTAGCACCCCTCTCCCAAAGCCCCCCTTCCTTCCTTCCAACCTTTAGAGCTTAAATGCCATCGAGCATAAAACACTGCCTTAGAAGATGGGCATTTTACAATCAGAATCCCTTCTCCGACATCTTTGACTTTTCGTTTATAGCATATAGTGGAAAAACGAAAAGTCGGAGGAAAATCTCCGAGGCTATTTTCGAACGACACTGCTACGAAGCTTTGGAAACTGCCTTAGAAGAAAGGAATTTTACAATCAGAATTTACTGATTTAAAGGAGCAAAATCCCTGCTCCGACATCTCCGACTTTTCGTTTATAGCATAAAGAGAAATCAAACGAATCGCCTGACAAGCAATTTTCTATCTTTATGTGAAATCAGAATGATACAAAAAAATAAAATTCATTAGCCCTGGTTTGCCTATTTGAGGCCTTTGTTCGTGCATGAAATCTTTGGTGCATCTGTCTCAAATTGGATGTTATGTGAGATTTACGATAACGCAAAATTACTTATGCAGAGCCCTGTAAAACATTTCAATGGTTGTTATCCGCGAGCATCTAATTCAAGACAAGCAGTCACCAAGATAACCTCTGAAGGCATGAAGGCATTTTGGTTCAATGTGGTCACGTGTCTTCCCCCAGTCAGTGGCGCCATTGTTTGCTGAGGTTCTGCACCTTTCCTCTCAATTTCAATGACATTTGCATCTGTAGCTGTGTAAGAGGGGGGTCCTTCTACCCTCGGTGATTCTGCAAATGCTAGCCTCTGTGCAGGCCACCAGTTACATCATCCTCTAAAGTTGACTTATTTGCATAATGAGTACTATCAATAAGTGGCTAATGATGCGTTCGTTCTAGAAAACGATTGTTTTGACATAATTAAGCTGCTAATGAAGTCAAGAACGTGCCAATTCTGGGTAAATTTGTTGTTGTGCCAGGGTAAACATCATCGTAATTTATCTATCTTATGGTGTCAAATCTGTCTAACATGAAATAAGCCGACGTCAAATGTTGCTATAGGATCGCGGGAAACTTCTGTCTTGTATGCGGTTTATGTGCGCTTTCTTTATTTCAGTGCCAATTAGCAGAGATAAAACGTTAATCCATTGCTTTAACGAGCGTGACGGAAGTGGGTTACTTACTTACTTTCTGACTGACATCGAAGCCCCTTCTTAGATTACAAAGTTGGACTTTGTAATCAAAAACGAAAAGTCAGAGATGAAAAAGTTTGAGAAATTGCTCCAACATCTCCGACATCTCCGACTTTTCGGCCTTACCATAGACAAGGCCCACCGAGTTAGGCCAAATCAGCTTTTCAGCAACATCATCGACCCCATCAAGACGCCTTGTAAAATTTAAAATATTTCAATCCCCAATTGCCAAATACGAGAAAGGTTCCCTTTTCAAGAGAAAGAGATTAGCTGCTGAAGGTATGTGTCCACACATAATGATTCTTTTGAAGGAGAAATCTTAGTCTGCAATTTCTGAAGCATGTGGATTAGTGAAAACATTCTGGGGATATAAATTTTGTTTCATAACTTGATTTGTATTAAATAAGTTTTCTGATATCATTGGTCTCTAATCAAAACTACTGTGTTACATTGGAGTTGAACCTCCTCTTGAACAATCATTTTGTTACAGATGCTGTTGGTAGTTCACGTCCCAACACTGCAAGCAATCCCCAAAGGCCGACAAATCTCAACAAGGTAAGGATTTAAGAAAAGCAAACTGGACCATTAAGAACCTGTCCCCCCTGCAAAAGTTAGTGTCCATTTGCAGTATTGAAAAACCACTCTCCTCTGAAAACATTTAATTTCTCCAAAAGTGGATTTATCTCCAAAAATTCTTTGATTTTCTTCAACCCAATCTTTGATGAGGTTGTTGATCTAGCTTTGCTAAGTTTGATCAAAAAGCTAGGATAGATTTATTGCAAGATAATTTCTGTTTGCTTTTTGTCAGTGAAGGGTATTGTAGAAACCAAAAGAAGTCATCCTGACGATGATATTGGAGAAATTAACTGATTTCTAAGGAGACTGGTTAAGTTTGTACAATTTCCAGGGCCGCAAGAAGCAGCTTCTGATGGGGGGGGGGGGGGTAATTGTTCTTACGACAATAGAGAAGAATAAATCTAACTATGACGTAGCATCCCTAATTTCAAAGTTTTTGGGGGGGGCTTGAGTCTTCCCTGCCCCTCCGCGCTTTCGATGGGCCTGCTAATTTTCCATAGCAATGGCAACCTTCATGTTCAGTATCTGGATCCTCGTGAAAACGTGAGAGCAAGGTTTTCAAAGCTTCCTTGACACGAATGAATTGCTTCTTCAACACTGTTTTGGAAGAACTAAAGGTTTTTTAAATCTTTGGTTACTCAAGAGTTGAAATTTGTTGGTAGTAGTTTTACCAAGTTATATGTTGCACATTAAGCTGATAGAATGACATGCAAATCCTTAGCAATTAAATGCACGGAAAGGAATTTAGTCTCCAAAGACTTACCGTATGTTTGTTGATATTCTTGCTCCATTTTCATGAACACCTCTTTTGTCAGTAAACAGTCCATGATATCATTTGATTTGATCACGTTCAGTCAGTGTGCAAATTGAATGAAATTGAGACATTTTCTTCAGATAAGCTGAACTAACTCAAGGGGGGGGGGGGGGGGTACTCTCACATATCCAAGGATAGGGGTGCTCAGGTTACTTTTTTGGGTCTAAAATTTGGGCAAAGCTTATTTTTTGGGTCAATAATTTGTACAGTTTTTTTTTTTTGGGTTCCTGAAATTCTGGATTACTTTTTTGTGTCTCAAATATGGGAAAATGTAAAACAATAGGGAAAAACATAATTTACAAACAAATTAAACACAATAGACCAGGCGGAGAATAGGGGAATGGTCACCCGAGAGCGAAATTTATGAGACCAATTGCATTTGGTCAATTCGAGGGTGCTGATTTCGAAAATCGATGTTATACGGGGGTTTATGGGGGCCATCAGCCTCGTTTTCACGTTTAAAATCTCGTTTTCACGTATGTGAAGGAAACCAATGAGAAGCCAGTTTTAAATGGAGATATGTCATTTCTTAAAGTATGTTAAGCATCTTTGTTAAGCATAAATGCTGAAAATTGAATTTGGAACTGTTAGGGGGGCGAACAGCCGCGTTTTCGTTATGAAATAGCATGCAATCTTACAATTTCTATCCTTAGATGGACATCTAAAAGGCTAAATACATGCGAAATTTTTGAAACTAAGTGCCTTTGGTCAATTCAAGGGTGCTGATTTCGAAAATCGATATTATACGGGGGTTTATGGGGCCATCAGCCTCGCTTTCAGGTTTTTTTAAAGTCTCGTTTTCGCATATATGAAGGAACCCAATGAGAAACCAACTTTAAATGGAGATAGGTCTAATTTTAACGTATATTAAGCATCGTTGCTGGGTATAGATGCTTTAAGTTGAATTTAGGACTGTTAGGGGGGCCAACAGCCTCGTTTTCATTACGAAATAGCGTAATCTTTCAATTTCTATCCTTAGATGAACATCTAAAAGGCTTAAATATTATGGAGAGACTGATTTTGAATTGTCATCAATAGGGGCTATGCAGCGCTGTTCATCATTAATTGATAAATAAAACCAATGGAAATGCTAGCGGATTATCTAAATAAAGTCAAATCGTTTCAAAGTTTCTCAAAACGTCTTCAGACTCACTACACTCGATACTCTCAATATCCTGCTCTTCGTTGACTTCAGCTTGGTTAAACAAAAGCTCTGATACATCTTCTGGGTAACAAGTACCACTCCAACGAACTGATCCTCCTTCATCCCAACCATGATCTTCTGGGGAGCCCAATTGAAGAATCAAACTATCGAAGATCATGGCGACCTAGTTTTTTACGCAGAATATGAAGCTTCAGGTTTTATTTGCATGGTGGCAGGAGACTAAGATCTACGACCTTCTTTTCTCTTTCGAACTTCTGCATAAACAACTTGTGTCGCAGCTGATTCACTGATGATATTCTTTGATTTCCATATAATACGCAAACAAACTTCTCGAAACCATTGACGAGATTGTCCGACACCTGAGAGGAGCTTCCCAACTCAGTAAAAAGGCTTACGAATTCAACTTTCTTCGACATTGTCTTCCAAAATGCTTGCTTTCCCTTTCAAAATAAACTGGAAACAAAGTCGTTGCCAGAAAGAGCGTGAAGGCCAAGTAATGCTTTCTTTTTCTCGATCTCCAGGCTTGATGATGTCATGTCGATTATCTTCCGTTGTTTTCACGTACCATTATCTACGAGAATCTTCGTTCCGCCGAATTCATGTGAAAGGAACAATGCTAGAATGTCGATGTCACCAGAGGGGGATCGAATCATGACAGCATCATCGGGTGAAGAGTCCCCATCTTTAACCAATGCCACCAACTTCGTGTCTGCTTCTTCGTGGTTGCTGGCCCAGTTTTCGAGAACTTCAAAATGATCCTCTGTAACTTTCGTACACTGAGATTTGTTTGAAATTATTACTATCCGGCTAAATATTTGGCTACGACCCTCAATTATTGCAAGCTGAAGAAGATCAAACAACATCTCTTTGTTTTCCCCATTGCGGAGAAAGCTGTTAAAGTCATATGGCACTTTCATGTCAGGACTCGCCAAGACGTATCTCTCACTTACACCTCTCTTAACTCTATTACTACCCTTTATGCTGTTGTCCCTGTATGTGTCACAGACAATAACAATTGTTGTATACCGGGCTGGAACTGTAGCAAATATTTTGGTCGCCATTTGTCTTATTGTTGATGCAGGACCAACCAAACTTCGTATGGCTGCGGCAAGGGCCAAGTAGTATGTGTTCAATTTCTCCGCAGGTGGTAGTTCACCTGGGCTAACGATAGTTAGGTCACTCATGGCAGCTTCGTATAATTTGCTTTTAACGGTCTATCTGATGGCACCATCTGCTGTGCTGAGAGGCATCGATATGGGTGCAAGTGGAAACGATAGAGTAGTCTCGAGATCTACACCTGCCTTGTGCTTGTTCGAGTACGTAACTAGCAAGAGACGGTTTTCACGGGTGTTTACATGAAAAGAGTTTCATCCCACTCAGGCGGGCTAGCCTCTTTTTCGTGCCATAATTTGGGTGCCACAGTGCCACACGCTATAAACTTTGGTTGCGAGCAATTAATTTTTGTACAAAAATGGCGGAAAAGTTCCGTTGCAGATTGCAAAGTTGTCCGGAATACTTGCTCTTGTTACAGTTACTAGAAATTTTGATTTTATGGGCGATTTATCAGAAGTATCCGATGGATAGGTTCGTTGCATCTCAGTCGAGAAAACGAAATAGTTTCCTTCAAAAGACAACCATTTCAGACGTCCACTTAATTTTCTTCATTTCTGTTTGCGTTTCTTTAATTCGACTTCGAGGATTTGTTGTTGATTCAATTGGTCACTGTTGATTTGTTGCTAGAAATGGTTTGGTGCCAACATTATATATTTACGCACGCGTATAACGGAGACTCGGTGAGCTGGCCCACCTGAGTACAATTCTCATCCCACCTGACGCGGATCCCACCAGCCTTTCTCACGGATCTCACTCTAGAGAGCTGGCCCACCTCCATGTAAATGCAATTACAGATTAACAAAGGACTGTACTGAAGACACAGATCTCACTCAGGTGAGCCAGCCCACTTAGGTGGGCTGGCCCACCTCATGTAAACAGGCCCTTAGACTTCTTTTTATATGTAATTCACAACATCAAAATATTAGATATGATACTAACAAAGCGTTTTATTAAAGTCTTATCGTACAAACAAGGCTTTTGCCCTCCCCCCTAACAGTCCTAAATTCAACTTAAAGCATCTATACCTAGCAACGATGCTTAATATACGTTAAGATAAGACCTATCTCCATTTAAAGCTGGTTTCTCATTGGATTCCTTCATATATGCGAAAGCGAGACTTTAAAAAAACCTGAAAACGAGGCTGATCGCCCCATAAACCCCCGTATAATATCGATTTTCGAAATCAGCACCCTTGAATTGACCAAAGGCACTTGGTTTCAAAAATTTCGCATGTATTTAGCCTTTTAGATGTCCATCTAAGGATAGAAATTGTAAGATTACATGCTATTTCATAACGAAAACGAGGCTGTTCGCCCCCCTAACAGTTCCAAATTCAATTTTCAGCATTTATGCTCAACAAAGATGCTTAATATACTTTAAGAAATGACATATCTCCATTTAAAACTGGCTTCTCATTGGTTTCCTTCGTATACGTGAAAACGAGACTTTAAACGTGAAAACGAGGCTGATGGCCCCCATAAACCCCCGTATAACATCGATTTTCGAAATCAGCACCCTCGAATCGACCAAATGCAATTGGTCTCATAAATTTCGCTCTCGGGTGACCATTCCCCTATTCTCCGCCTGGTCTACAAATAACATTGCTAAAATCAAATACTTAAATATCCAAATGGATTTCGAGAAATCTAATCATTCAAGTCACTTTTCCATAGATTTAAGACACTGACTTCATAACCTTTGGGTAAGCTGGGTCAGAAAAATTATTTTCTTACGTCTACTTTTATGCTAGAAATTACTTTTTTGGGTTGATGTTTTGTACCCCAGCCTGAGCACCCCAATCCTAAATATCCCTGAGTACCCCCCCCCCCCTTGGAACATTGGTACCATCTGGGTCTATCTCATGGACTAGCTGCTGAAACTATATTTCGTGGCACTCGCATTCCTTGCAATGCAAAGAATGCCAAATGACACAATATTCTCGTAAACTCCCTGGTCCGTTGACAAGTTCTGCCACTGCTCTTCGGCACTCGTGATGGTTGATGTTTGCATTTCTTCGTTTCAATGCGAAGGAACGGAGACGCCTTTTTAACGTACGTAGGCTCATTTCGACACCATGATAGTTGGACATGAACAGTAAGATCTCATTATATTCAAGGCCTTTGAAAAAATGAATTTGAATCAGTTCATCCTCAGCAGGATCAACGCCTCCGTCTGCCATTTTTGGGACAAATGCACTTTGGCAGACACAGTTTCCAAGGAAAACAGAGGTTGAATTGAATTGTATTGTTAGATCTAACTGCTGATTGGCTTTCTAAACAATAGTGATGTAAATCTTATCATCTGATTGGATAATGCAAGATTCGAACGTAATTCGACTAATTCACAATTACTGGAGAACGTCAACATGACTTAAATATAGCCTAAAACTGCAGCAGGAACCGGCAATCAATGAATTTGTTTCGCTGCAAATTTTTGGGGGCTGCCGCCCCCAAGCCCCCGCTGGTTCAATAGGTATACTTTAGTCTTAGTACTGATACATTTTCCATCCAAAATCGGTACAAAATGCACACACGGAGAAATGTTAAAAGTGTGTCCGCTAAAGTGCTAACTAGCCCCATTTTTTGCTATGAATGGGTGTACCATGTCTTGGTACAGGATCGAAAGAATAAGGATGCAAAGAGAGTTTTGTTGGGAAACCTTTGCCCATTAGAAATTAAAGTATTGTCTATGAGAAATAAAAGTTTTGTGAGTCTGCTAAATCGCGTGCCTTGCGGGCCCTGCATGCCCTTTAATCACCTCGTGCCCTCGTGCCCAAATTGTTGGCGTGCCCTCGTGCCTTCCATGTTGGTGTGCCCTCGTGCCTATATCTTTGGTGTGCCCTCGTGCCATCGACGTTGGTGTGCCCTTGTGCCCTCGTGCCCAAATTGTTGGCGTGCCCTGGTGCCTTCCATGTTGGTGTGCCCTCGTGCCCTCGTGCCCGCGTGCCCAAATTGTTGGCGTGCCCTCGTGCCTTCCATGTTGGTGTGCCCTCGTGCCCTCGTGCCCTCGACGTTGGTGTGCCCTTGTGCCCTCGTGCCCGCGTGCCCAAATTGTTGGCGTGCCCTGGTGCCTTCCATGTTGGTGTGCCCTCATGCCCTCGTCAAACTCCTTCTTGAGGCCCCCTCACTTCTGATTTCAAGTCATCCATGATCCAAGAAGCACAATGTGCATCCAGAAGCTCTTTCACAACTTCAAGAGGAACTGCCATATCGGAACCTTTTGTTTATTCTAAAAAAACATTTTGAATGACTAAGTAAATACTTGATAGAAAAGCCAGAAAGTAGCCGAATTATGGAGAGCAACAATTAGCGTGCTTTCATTCTCCGCAATCTTGGTAATGAAAATCATAATGACATCATAATTGAAATAAGTAATGCAAAAGTGTCAAAAGAAATCACCTTTGAGAAAGCAATGAAACATAAATCAGCTTGTGTTAGAAGGCTACACACCATTCCCATTCAGAAAAGACACTGAAGAATCATTGCTAGATTGCATGCGTCCATTAGTGACAACATGCTAGTACAGACAGAGCGTCAAATATCTCAAAGAAGAGGGGCTGGATTTTTCAACTTACATGTATGTGCCAGAAATAGATCCAGTTACATGAATTGAAAAGCATGAAAGAGGTGATCACAATCATCTTGAGACGAATTGCTACCAACACCCAAGAAGGCAAGGATGTTAAACTTTATTAAGAAAGCTTTGACCTGGCTTTGAGAGACAAAGACACTGGATTAACTCATGCGGCATTGACATTAGAAGGAATCTTCCTTTAATTTCACTCATAACAAGTGTCAACCTATTTCTTAAAAAAAAGCTTGAGCATCAAATATCTTTTTACCAGTGCTGTGTCAATCGTTACAGCCCACTTTTCTGCACTACTCATTGTTAATAGGCATTCACCAATGAGCCCAGCTGATATGTTACAATAATGAACACCCCTCTGTTCCATATATTTTTAGAAAGTGCAGTCTCTAGGGGGCGAAGGGGTTGAAACGTATGCCTGTCAATCAATGTGTCAATCGCAAAACCTTACACCAGAAGGCTCATTACGTGTACAGTGAGAAGTTACGACATTAAATGCATCATTTAACTCATAAACAATTGTTCATAAACAAAATATTACTACACATAAAGAGAAAATTAATATTATGTAAATATCTCCCCTTGCAAAATGTTCATTTAAAATTCAATACTTTGTTCTGTAACCTTTGTTTTGAACTATGGCTTTCAATCATGTGTCCATATTCTCAATTGTTCTCTCAATTACTTGACTACTGAAATTATGCAGTGTCGCAACAACAAGTTTCTCGAATGCTGCACAATCTTTGTGGACAAGTGTCTGCTCCAGGGCCTGTTTCCGTAACTTACGGCACAGGTGGCGGAGAATGGTTCAGTATTTTTGAAATGGAATTGTTCAGTTTTAAAATTAGTAAAAACAAACCTTTCTTGCCAGTTAAATGTGTCTGATTTCTCTGTGAATCTGATCCACTGCTATTTACTTTAAGTTAGGCCAATATGCGAATGACTGTTTAGTGTTGTTGCGGTTGTCTCAGAAATACTCAGCGTGAAGAGAAAAAGAGAAAGGTCTGTAGGTTCACAAATGGCCTCGCGGCTGGGCACATCTTCTTCACCTTTTCCCGCTGCTCTTCGGCCACTGGCTGGCTACCAAAGCACATCTGACCAATCCTCAGCAACCCCTTTATCTTCTCATGACCCTCTCATTTCCACTCGCACCACGCAAAAAGTGCTGAGCGAGGAATTGTGAACGCGGGTCTGCTCTATTTGCAATCTCGTAAGCATCGAGGAAGTTCAACGGAGCAAGCCTTCTGCATTCTCGCTACTGCGCATGGGCAAATCACCGTCTGGCATGCCTGCGCCTGCGCAAATCAGATTTGATATGCGCAACTCTGCTCTGCGCAAGGCGTGCTCCGCAGAACATAGGCCATGGCCCAAATATTTGGATCTATCACTTTCGTTTTCCTTACCGTAATTTTAGCCATCTTTCTTAAAACTGATAGCTCTCCTTCGTATAACGTATTATTAGCTAACTTTTCTTCACACACTAATCTGACATCACAAACTAATTGTGACGCAGCCCGTTGCAGTGCCACCATGGAAGAATCTTGCATAAATGCTCCACTTTTACCTACATCTTTCACCCATTTCCTATGAATTGCAGAGGACCCATTATTTTATGGAAGTTGTACACGCCGTAAGACCTATGTTTCAGGTTTACTTTGCCACTTTCCACGAGAACACATGTAAAACCCTTTTCCCCATGCATTGCAAGTATTTCCAGTCATGTGACAAGTCTCTTGCAGTAATAACTCTATCATTTCTGCAAGAGCCCTGAAATTCCTTCATTTCTCATATAGATGACGTCATAATTTCATCATAAACGTTTTGAGATAATTTTTAAACCTGCATGTTGATAAGTACACAAAATTGTACATTTGTGCCAATTCTGCTCAGCTCTCCCCATTCCCCTTACAATATTGGTTCCTCGTGCGATTACGCATTTGTCACAGGCACAACAACGCAGCCAAAGCGATTTTCGCGATATATGGCGATCAGTGCTTTGGACCAACATTGTTCAGGGGGGTTCGGGGAAAAGAGTAGCGTGAAGTTTCCTGCATTGTATTTTGGATGCCTGGTCGCAGAAGGAAAGAGAAAATTGAAATTTGTTCAAGTTACTTTGGCAAGGATTGTAGCTTTAATTCAGATAGACTTAATTGATTGATATGAAACACTTGCCAGCTATTTTTAATGGCAAAGTTGCTTTATAGGACTTAAATCAATTGCCCTTGAAATGACACAAATATCAGACCACACGAACATATAAACCTAGAAATTAAATACCCACAAGCTTCTGGGCCTCCATTTCCAGTTCAGCTCCACAGTGGGTTAGAGGCAGACATTCGAAAATTCTGAACTCCTCTAAATCACTGGTTGTTATGCAGTTTTAGAAAGCTGAATAATTGGGCTTTCATGTGCTTTTTAAAGTTTTCATTTATCTTGTGTTATCAGAGAGTTATAGATTTTTGAATCGGAGTAAATTGGACAAAATGTTTGAAAATTTTACACCCAGCATTCTAGTGACAAAGAATGTGGATAAATGTTTTTCGGCTAGGAAAATGGCTTGCAGATTGTTTCATTGGCATTACCAGAATGTAAATAGTCACTGTATATTGAAAGGCAAGATGAAAATGTCTTTTCAAGTCTACTTTTACCACAGCAACAATTTTCTTCTGACACTTTGTCAGATTTGTCCTCTCATTCATAGGGCAAAATTTTACTTTAATGGAGACTATCTCCAAAAGTATGAGGAGAAACATCAACACCAATACATTTTCTGAAAGAGAAGCTCATGATAAGTTTATTTTTGAAGCTTTCATTTTGTTTCTCCTCGGAAAATTCTAAAAAACAGGGGGGAAAGGCCTTTTTTGGGACATTTTGGGTGTCCCAAGAAAAGATATTGAGACAAGGCCCATTTTTCAGAATACTACAAAATATTTTAATTAAGGAGCATCCGCTGGGTAATATTGTGGTAATATTATGTTAATAAGAACCTTCTACATAGCTTAGGTTTGTATTGAAATGTAACAGAAAGGAGATTTTTGGTTAGAATTCCTAAAACTGAAATATAGGTCCCAGTCCCCTAAATGTGGAGAAATATTCAACTTTATTCATTGTTCCAACAGAATATGTTGAAAAGAGCCATCAGTCACCATTGCTAATTTCCTTCAGACCGATGAGTATAAAAGAGATTTTTGGCTCAGGGTCTAAAATTAGAATATCGGGCTCCAACCCCCCTAAATAGGAAAATTTTCAATTTTTTGTGATCCATCTGATTTATCCTTCTAATAAGTTGAAAATGAGCTACCAGCTGCTCCTGTAACATTTATTTCCTGGCTGATATCCACGAATGTCTGCAAAATCGCCATTTTGGCCCACCGTGAGCTCCTTGTGTGTCTCTTTCCCTTCTTTTTTCTAGCTCTGATAGCTTTCGAATGAGAAAACAATACATATTCAACAATAGGTTGTCAAGAGGACTTAATGCTCAAACTCTGTGAATAACTAGCTGATAATACACTTTTACCTTCTAACCAAAAATTCAGTATATTTTCCATCCTTGCACACTGTTCAATCGGGATCTTATGAATGGTGTTATGCAAATGGAAAGGATATGAATCAAGTAATTAAAATATGTAGTGAGTAGTTTTTGACAGACAATCAAAAGCTTAGTATGAACAAAAACATTTTTGTAGCTGCATTAAAAAAGATATTAGTTGGACCCTAACAAATAGTGCTAATAATTTAGATGGGTTGAAATTCTGATTATTCAATATCCTTTTGTATTTACCTTGGGCAATCACAACTGATCTTTTGCAATAAGCTAGATTTTACTGAATGCAGCAGACAAGAACTGTGATAATTACAGCGACTGGACAAGAAAATTTACTTGCAACATCAGATGATAGACAGAAACCTTTCATCATAATAGCTGAGCTCCTTCAGCGAATCATCATGAGATGAAACATACTATCTTTCAAGAAAAATATTAATTTCACACAAAAACTCCAAGTGATTTTGGGAGAAACTCATTGTATGCAGTAAAAACCCGCGTATAAGAACCTAGTGGATTAAGAACCTACAGGCTGAAATTTTGTAATTGAAACCCAATTATATAAGAACCTATTCAGCCTGGAATTTGAAATAGGTTCTTATTTTTAGAGAGCATGGGGTCTTATTCACAACAGAAGTTTGTGGAAGAATACAAAAATGCTTATATTACCTGATGAGAAGCTTTTGAAAGATTTTATCTGGATTATATAAACATTTCGAATTCTTCCACAAATTTCTGTTGGGGAATATCTCATAACTTCAACTGATGTGATCAGAGAGTAAATAATAGGCCTGCAGTTTGAATATGAAGAAAAGAAATTCCTGAAGGCCATGAATAAAATAAGAACCAATTTAAGAACCTGAAAAGCCTCATTTTCCACAAATACCCAAAACATAAGAACCTAGTTAGGCTGACTTGCAAAATTGTAGGTTCTTATACGCGGGTTTTTACCGTAGTCAAGCTACCATTGTGTGTTTGAATATATTGTACTTCATACAGCATATAAAACGGAACATTAAGCAATTTTTCCTTTCATTCTTAGCTTTGATTTGTCCAATTTCTTTTCGGATTTGGAAAGTTAAAGAGTTTACCTCTTTGAAGACACATTGGGTATTGATATTTATTTTGCTTGCTTGTCTCACCTCTGCTATTCAGAAATGTTTATTCATCTTGGTTCCGGTAAAAATGCCTTGTTTGTTCACAAAAGAACCTGGAGAGTTAAATTTCAGGTACATATTTTACAAAATTGTGCACATCACAAGAAAAAAGCATTAAATGCTCAAATAATCATGTTGTATAACCTTTACTTGAAGCGATTATCAGCAAATTATAATGTGGGGACAACTAACATTTCATCATCAGTAAGATTTCAGAGTTTTAAACTATTTCAATTCATGCAATGTGGTTCATGAGAGTTTTTGCTTGTTTACTTTATTGGTATCATGCCCGTTATGTCTATGGGATGATAGTTTTTCAGTTATCTAATGAGCTATCAACTGCATTTTTCAGGTCTAAATGTGTTTGCAGGAGAGTCCATCTTAACTTTCCATCTGGTAGTTTCATGCTGTGAGAAATTGGAATCAAACATTTTAGTTTCAGATAGTATGCCTTCTTTCCAGTTCCAATGTATTCTTACTCTTCTTTCTCAGAGAGCATTTGAAAATTTTGTTGTGTGGAATAAGCTGATCTGATTAAACACTGTTAAACATCAAACACAAACAACACCAAACTTCTCATGCTTTCTGCCAATAAGCTGCATTTTATCCCAAATACAAGTGGAAACATTGTAGATCCAGCAAGACACTGTAGTACTCTTGCATCATCAAATAATACAAATAATGTGCTTTTTTAATCTTTACTGAAACATCTACATTCATTGTTTCAAATTTGGCAACAACTACTTTGCCAAAAACACCTTCTCTAAGGGTTAGCTCTACTGGGGGGGAAATCTAGAACATTTGATCCTGATGTCAGAAAATGAGCATGCTTTACTTGGTTTTTTGAATTGGTTGCTAAGCCACAACCTACAGTAGGGGGGGGGGGCAATGAAATGTTTTCAAGTGTGTTGGAATTTGTTGCAAATGGGGTCATATGAAAGAGCCCGATTTTAGCTATTGTTTGCATTTTTTCTGGCTCAATAGCTCATACATGAGCGAAATTTTGAAAATTTGAAATTGTGATTTTTAAGCATCTCAATAGAACAGGATTAAGTTAAATTTCCAATAGAAATCCAAACTGAGAGTGGCACCAAAAGATGACTATAGACTTATTTGGACACTATAAATGAATTTCAAATATCTTTCACTGAGTTGAGTTACATTGACCAAAATTTGCATCCAAGGCAAACAATATATAACATTTTCAAAAGTGGTGCTAAAATAAATTTTGTTACCATGGCAACAATGTTTTTCATAGTAACAGTGAAAAAACTGTGTTGGTATGGGACAAAATTGACCAAAAATAGCATGCAAATGTCAATTCATGATTTTAAATGAATTAGCCATTGAAAATAATTATTTCTATAAATAGATTCATCACCATGGCAACAGGAAATCTAAGAAATAAGATGAAAATATGGTAAACTGCTCATACAAATGTTGTGTCCATCACTTATTCAGAAACAATTTTTGAAAGTACCATTCTAAACATAGTTCTTGTTGCCCTGGAGGCAATATGTAACCATAGCAACCAAAGACAGAACACACTAATGACAAAACATGACTGATTGACAATAGATTTGATTAGTTTGTAGATTTTGAAGAAGTACACAAATAAAGATCATCGTTTTGCAGATATTTTATAACCAATTCAATAAAGAAAGAAGAATATACATACAGTTTTACCCGTTGACCTGGAGCTGTGGATCTCATTCCTCACTTCAATTGGAAATAACTTCTGAACAGGTCTAGATAATAAAAGAGGTTTCTTCATACCCTTTACTTGAACTTTTGCTCCTCTAACTTCATTATCTTTACCTTTGTTGCATTCTTGAACGACTTATGCATGCATAGGGCTAGCTACGGAACCAACCATTCCCCCACAGCCCATCCCTCCCTCACAAAGAACAGGGTTATGGCTCCCACAACACTTTTCACAAAAAAACATTGATTGTACAAGTATCAGCTCTATGACCTTTCGCTAAACATTTAAAGCATCTAGAATATTTACGTAAATAATTCTTATGCTCCTTTGTGGTCTTTACTTCTTTGACAGTCCTTTGGTGCATGCTTTCCCAAGCAAAATTGACATCTTGTATCTACAGTCTCAGTTAAAAACGCACTAGCAGTTGCTTTCTGTGGAGCTCTCATTCAGAGTTATCAAATAGTGGTATTGGCAATGCTCTAGGATCACCCTGGCAAAAATCAGATTCGCTCCTTTAAATTTCAAGTTGTCCACGTGTTCAAAAGAGGTTGGTCACGTGATCAGTGTCTACCATTTTGAAACAAAATCTTCAAATTTTAATTAGTGTGTTAAAGTTTAGGAAAAGTCGCACAGTTTCAGCTCTTTATCTTTCCAACTAACAACACTGCATCAAACAAGCCTGGCCACTGCACTTTGTGCCCCTTCCTCCCAGTAGTAATAGGGTTAATTATCGTTAGGATTTGTCATAACCTGGAAGTGTCTAAAATTTAACTAGGAATTGTCAAACTTGGAATGTCTTTTTTTACGAAGATGATTATCGTCGCAATTATTGTACTCTGTTTTGGTAAAGCTGTGATTTCTGCTTATTTTATCTGTTAATCAGCTTACTTGTTGGCATGACCAAAACGTTGTAGTGCACATGACAATAAGGATCTGAGAGGGGTAGAAAAATCTTGCCCCGCAGCCACAGAAACAAAAGGAAACAGACAGGATGAAGCCACTGATCTGTGGATGCAACTCAAAGAAATCACAGCATGATTGAAAGCCTCAAAGAGAAGCCGATCCTATCAATATAAATAGACAATAGATTGGTCATATTGACTCATTAGATTGGCTGGAATTGATTGATTGGATAGAATTGTAGTTGTAGTTTTTTAGCTTTTTAAGATTTGATAGAAAAAGGAAAAAAAGACATAAGATGTCAGGCCCTGTTCAAACGTCGAACTTCTCATGCGCCGAACTAAATTAATTGATTAAGTGCATGAAAAGCACGACGTCTGAATCCATTACGTATGGCAGATTCTATTTAGTGCGACAAGATCTTTTGGCACGGCAGTTCTTGTCGAACTTTACGACTGAAGTGCGACGCGGTTTCAAACGTCGGGCCACTCATGTGCCGAACCAAATGCATAATTAATTTAATTTATGTTCCTTCCCATAAACCAATAGCATTAGTAATCTACGCATGCGTAGTGTTCTTATGGTAAGCGCGCCAAGGAAACATAACAATTCACAGTGCACTTTTAAAATGGCGTCGACTGTCGTGAAACTTTGCCGGATTTGCTGTTCCAGCACGAAGTATTGCTGCATCACATGCAAGGCTTTAATCTGCAACAACTGCACGTTTCCCTTTTTTCTATACGAATAACTCGGTATAAGTATTTCCATAAGTTTTTCTTAAATCTAAATTAACTTCATATCAAATCCTTATTTTCTGGGAAAATTATCGTGATTTTGGGAAAATTATCGTGAAAATTCTACATTAGTTGCTGATATATATTTTGAAGGAAAAAAACGTTTGGTTCCTTTTGAGCCATTCACTGATATTTTCTTGTATGCGGGGCAATTTCCACTAATATATCGACCTTCTTTCTTGCATCAAGAAAGCCTTGAAGCTCCCCGCAACTTTCAAGGTTCACGTTTTCTTTTTTGTGGGGAACCTAGCTCAGGGCCTGGTTCTTGGGGTTCCTCTTTTTGGACCGTTTTTGATCCAATGGGTAGGGTGGTTCCTTATAAAAAAGAAAACGTGTACTCCGCTAGGTCCGTTGATTTCCTTTCCCATAAGGTTTATTGCAATGTGTCTTAAGAGTAATTTTTGTCTAATATACTTTTGCTAACTTTTCTAGCTCGTTTTATTTACTTATTTTCATTTTATTTTATTTTTTTTTTTTGAGATCGCATATCGAAAAATATTACGAGACATTCGTTGGGAAACCCCCTTGTTTCAAAAGCTGCTAGTTTGTTTTCCTAGGACCTGCTATTATTTCCTAACGCTGCAAAACAATCTGTTTTTCGAATTTCACGTCCAATGATTTCTCCCATGTGTATTTCTGGACCCCTGATACCAACTACAAATCCCATTGCAATGCAGAACCCGTGCTGATGACCACGCTCACGGTGCTTGTTGTTTATTTAGTGTTACTTTGTAATTGTATGCTTGTTCGTTTAGATGATCCTTTTTCCGTTTCCATATACGTTTTGAATGGTGGTTGTTATATTACGACTCATTGCCCCTTAGGACCAGCGAGAAGTTTTCCTTGCGATGATGCCGGTTGAAATCAATCAATGGCGAGCAACAATAGGGTGCTTCCGTGTATTCATGCACAATTTGTCCCCAGTGAACAAAAATGTCAGGCCCTTTTCACTTATTTTTCAAATCTTTAAGTTATATTGGTTATGCTACATTTTCATTACAATCGATGTTATTGCGTTACCCTTGACATTAACAATACAGTTTCTTATACTGCATTCTGTGACAACACATTCATGTTTCTTGCCATTGTTTGCCCGCGTGCATCACTTTTTGAAGATAGTACTTTACACGACTCTAGAACTTGTCAAGCGAATCCCGCTTGGTATCGTGGTTATTGTTCGTCACAAGTTTTTTCATTCTAAGTACGCCTGCTTTCACGCTGCATGCCTAGCATATTGCGCACTACACATAAAATGGTTGGTTGTTAGGACAATTCTGCTCAGCGGTGATATAGAAATGAACCCTGGCCCCGAAACACTTGATTTCTGTACATGGAATCTGAATAGCATTACTGCGTATGATTTTTTACGAGTGTCCCTGATCGAGGCATACAACTCGGTTTATAACTACGACATGATTGGAGTTGTTGAGACCCACCTTGATAGCACGACCGAGGAAAGTAGATTGGCACTAGATGGCTATACTTTTATCAAAAGTAACCATCCACATGATATCAAAAGGGGTGGTGTTGGGCTTTATATTAAAGAATCCCTTCCCTCACAAAATCGTCCTGACCTCGTGACTCTTCCTGAATGTGTTGTGTGTGAGATCCAATTAAACAGAAAAAAAGTACTTTTTTGTCGTAATTTATAGAAGTCCAAGTCAGGACCAGGGTGAATTTGATGATTTCACAATAAATTTCGAGCTGATGCTTTCCAAAATGCATGCTGAAAATCCCTTGTGCGTTGTTATCACTGGTGATTTTAACTGTCGATCAACTCAATGGTGGGAACATGATATCGAAAATAACGAGGGAAGAATATTTGAGCCACTCGTTTCTGAACTTGGCCTTCATCAATTAATTTCAGAACCAACTCACCTTATGGGTGATTCTAAATCTTGTATTGATCTAATCCTTACTGACCAGCCTAACCTTGTTATTGATTCTGGTGTTCAGTCATCACTTCATGAACAATGTCACCATCAAATTGTATATGGAAAATTGTCTGTATCGAATATAGCACTTCCTCCCCACACCCGTAAGGTTTGGTATTATGACAAGGCAGACCCTGTGGCAATTATGAAAAGTATTGAAATGTTCAATTGGCACCAGCATCTCGATAAGATTGCATGCCCTAATGAACAGGTCAAATTCCTCAATATGGTTCTTCTAAATATTTATTCAAACTTCATACCAAACAAGGTTAAAACGATCAGGCCATGCAAATCCCCCTGGGTAACCCAAACTGTTAAGAATTTTCTGAGGAAAAAGAATCATGCTTACAAAAACTTCGTGAGGAGTGGTCGGCCAGACGACAAGCTTGAAGGAATACAAAAAATGATAACTGAAGGCACGAGGCTGATTGAAGATGCAAAGCGAAATTTTTTTCTTAAGGCAGGGAACACATTAGCAAACCCTGGGACCTATTGGTCTTTAATCAACACCGTTTTAAACAAGGCTAAGATCCCTATAATACCAAGGATTTCACTGAAAAAGCTCAACTATTTAACGACTATTTCATACTTCAATGTACGACGATTAACACCGGCAGTGTAGTCCCTCAATATATCCCAGTAGCTGCTACTCTCATAAATGACTTTGTTATTTCTGATGAAAAGATTGTGGAAATTATAAGATCACTTAATCCTAATAAGGCACATGGCTGGGATGAAATATCTGTGAGAATGATAAAATTAAGTGATGCTGCTTTGGTTGTTCCATTAAAGATAATATTCACAAATTGTTTGAGGTGCGGTCATTTTCCCCAAATATGGAAATGTGCAAATGTTGTGCCTGTGCACAAAAAGAATGAGAAAAATTTGAAAGGTAACTACCGTCCAATTTCTCTTCTTCCTATTTTTGGAAAAATTCTTGAAAAGTTAATGTATGATTCTTTATACTCACACCTTGTCTCGTGCGGACTACTCAATCCAAATCAGTCAGGTTTTCGTCCTGGTGACTCGACAATTAATCAACTAATTTCCATAACGCACACCATATTTAAAGAATTTGATTGCAATCCTCCGCTTGATGTTCGTTCTGTTTATCTTGATATTTCCAAAGCTTTTGATAGGGTGTGGCATGATGGCCTTGTTTATAAACTTCAACGCTGTGGTGTTTCGGGACAACTTCTTTCCCTTATTCAAAGTTTTCTTAAAGATCGGAAACAGCGAACTGTTCTGAACGGGAAATGTTCTATTTGGGGAGATATCTCAGCTGGGGTACCACAGGGTTCTATTTTAGGACCCTTGTTTTTTCTTGTGTACATAAATGATCTAACTGAAAACTTGAAATGTAATGTTAAACTTTTCGCTGATGATACGTCGCTATTCACGGTCGTCAAAAACTCCAATGTAGCTGCCAATGATATGAACCATGATTTGGAGTTGATAAAGCAATGGGCACATGACTGGAGGATGTCGTTTAATCCTGATCCACAGAAGCAAGCCGTTGAAATATTGTTTTCGAGGAAAAGAAATAAAATTGACCATCCAGTGATTCTTTTTAACAATACACCTGTGAAGAATGTAGATGAGCATAAACACTTAGGCCTAATCCTTGATTCAAAATTGTCTTTTTCTGCTCATATTAAAGCAGCTATTAATAAATCACGCAAGAGTATCGGTTTGCTGAGATATCTCTCGAAATATCTCCCCCGACATACGCTGAACGAAATATATAAGCTCTATGTTCGACCCCACCTGGACTACGGAGACGTTATTTACCATCTTCCTGCTAAAGTATGTGAATTTAGTGGTAATATAACGTTGCCAAGTCTCATGGAAAAGTTAGAGTCCGTTCAGTATTCTGCTGCCCTAGCTGCATCAGGAGCATGGAAGGGTACGTCGAGAGAGAAGCTGTATGCAGAGCTTGGCTGGGAGTCGTTGAGCTCCCGTAGGTGGAGCAGACGCCTTATTCTATTCTACAAGTTCATAAATAATTTAACTCCTGAATATACTATGGATCCAATACCACCACTGCGGCAGTCGCGATACTCTCTTCGCAAGCAGGATGCCATCGGGCGAATAAGGGCAAGGACAGAAAAATTTCAATCTAGCTTCTATCCTCATTGCTTATCTGAATGGAATAAGCTTGATCCAGAAATTAGACTTGCACCATCTATTGCTGCTTTTAAGACAAAGCTGCTATCCAAGATTCGTCCCCTCCCTAAATCTGTCTTTCGAATACATGACCCAAAAGGACTATCAAATCTTACCCAACTAAGAGTTGGTCTCAGTAGATTGAATTTTCACAAATTCAAACACAATTTCAAAGATACTATTAACCCAATGTGTCCCACAAACGATGGCATTGAGGATACGGAACACTTCTTGTTGCTCTGTCCTTCATTTGAAGTACCACGTAGAGATCTTCTCGCTGGAGTTTCTGCTTTATTACGACCACTTGGACATATCAATCTTCCAAACGATTTTCTAATGCAGATTTTATTGTATGGTGATAAAGATTTTCCTGATGTTATCAATAAAGATATACTTTTGCTAACTCTCCGCTTTATCCATCAAACTGGTCGGTTTGATTAGGAATTTAAAACTCAGCCGTAAGTCACACAACCACCACGTCCCCATTTTAAGGTAATGTTCCTTCTTTTTTTGTAAGTAGTAGTAGCTGTAGTAGTAGTCACGTGTAGCTTTATGTGGTATTTTTGTTTCCAGTAGTCATGTTTAGTGTGATGTTTCGTATCTTCTGTTTTATGTTGCCATGCGGTAGACGTGTTTTCGCTCCAAATGGCATTGTTTAAGTAGTAGGGTAGGGTATTTTGTAAGTAGTGTGTATTGGTAATATGTATTGTAAGCTTTTATTGGAATGTAAAAAAAAAAAAAAAAAAAATCTGCAACAGATGTGCCATTTCAGAGGAAGATGATTCAAAGGAAGGCTGGATCGCAGGAAGGCAAGTCGGCTATTGCTCAGACTGCCATGACAAAGAAGTAGGCCCAACGGAAAAAGTAGCCCAAGGAGCAGCAGCAGCCCAATGGTAAATTCTATTATAGTTCTGGTGCATTTTGTATTAAAAGCAGTAAAAACCCAATGCAACAGCTCTATCAAACCATCCCTTGCTTTTTAAAACAAGCAAGGACTCAACAAGCCTTTTTGTCTGATAGTTTTTGTGACTGGTTTATTACCTGCAGCAAAAACAAGAACACAAAACCTGTCTTGATGGCAAATTGTCTGCTATTATTTGACCTCAGCTGAAAATTCTCAAGTTTCTTCTTCCAAATTTATCTTTTATAATTGCTGGGTAAATTCACAATTGTAGTGTCTTTGTTTTTCAGCTTGCAAGAAACGTCAACATCATCAGGTTCTGAGGAGAGTCAGCCGAACTCAAATTTTGAAGCAGACCTAGAATCAGAAGATGAGGACGAAGATGAAGAGATTTTGTCAGTCTTTACAAAGAAAAAGCCTGGCAAAAAAGCTGGTAGAAAAGGGAAATGGAATGAAAGTCTTCTCAGTGACATGGTGGATATCATAGTAAATAGTGAATACTATAGAAAGAATCTTATTTTCACCAATACAAAGATCCAAAAAAATGGCCCAATTTATGAAAGTATCCTGCAGCAGCTCAAAACAAGAAATCAATCTGTCCCATTCTCAGCTGTCCAGCTACGAAATAAATTCAAGAAAGCAACTGCAGAGTGCAAGAAGGTGGCTCTCGCTATAAAGACAGCCTCTGGAATCAAGCGCTTCCAGGATGAGAAAAACTATGGCCAATGGTTCAATCAATTGTTTGCGCTGGTCAAAACACGTGACTCTTGCCAGCCTGGGCAGGCAATTGAACCATCTGCGGATCTGCAATCTGAAGCTACTGCTTGCAATGGGTCAAAAAACAGCAGCTCAGGATCAAGTGAAGACATGTTTGTCCCAATAAAGAGGGCAGGGAAAAAGAGAAAAGGCGATGAAGCATTCAAAGAGATTATTGATGTGGTTAAATCCATGATAGATAAGGATCCAATGAAAGAGTACCTTGAGTTTGCCAGGGAGGAGGCAGCACAGGCACGGCAGCATGAGGCAAGGATGATGGAAATGTTTATTGCCATGCAATCGTCACACCCCATGCATCAACCACAACAAAAATTTACCCTGGCATTCAACCCTCAAATGCAGGTGCAAATGCTGGTTTTTTTTCGAAATTACCTGGACAGAGAGGAACAACATTATGGACAAGACAATAATCAAAGTTACCTTTAAAATGTCTGAAATTTTCTAGGCATTGATTTAGACAAGCAGTTCACAAAACCCTTTACCATGTATTTTATCACAATGCACAACACAAACCAATTTTGCTGAAAACAGGAACGATTCAAAACAGAGTGCTGACCCATCAATACCACACCTCGCGGTTTTGGATGAAAAGTGTCTTATGTTCAATCGTGTCAAGACTCATATATTCAGAAATTCATTTGGCAAAATTATGAAAATTAATTTATATACATTTGTTATCTAAACTGCTACAAATGGCTCATAACAGATGCTTGAGTTTTGACATATGCTCCTGCAAAAACATGCTCTATATTTTAGTTTCAACTGCTCTTCCTGTAAAAGTTCAGTTCTTACTATGCAAATATAACATAAAACACTGAAACACAACAGTGGAGCATTAAAGATGGGCTTGCATTCTTCTAATACTTGTAAAGATCTGTAGGTTTATATCGTAAACATGCAGTAAACAGCTACGTATAAGGAACTACAATTTTGCAAGTCAGCCTAGGTTCTCGTACAATGAATTCAATGGATTGGTTCTTATGAATGGGTGTTTAATTTTACAATTTTAGGCTTAAGCTTCTTATGCGTGTGTTTACTTAGCAATTTGGCATCAGTAAAACTGGGTGTTTCAGAAGAAACGCAGCCCAACTTTAGAATTCCGCCTCAGGATTCAACAGATTTAACTCATTAAATACGCGGCATGTTTCCACTCACAGTGGCCATCATCACAGCTACTTCAGCAACAACAACAACCACAGGGGGCCTAGTTCTTAATGTCTCAATAGGGCCCCCAGACTAGCTTTAGACTAATAACACAAACACTACATCTCTCTTTTACTAATTTTTTTTTTATTTGTTAGTAAAATCCTTCAACCATTCTGGTCTTTTCTTTACTCTATGAGAACGTCTCAGTGGCTGTGTATCAACAGTCCTATCACTTTCAGTTATAACGTTTGACTCTGTTTGCACTGGTGGTTCAGTCTCTTTACTTTCCTCTGGCCTTTTGTCCGCTCTTGGAGCTTCTACAATCTCTGATCTAATCTCTGCTCGTGATGGCTCTTCTAAACTATGCTCTACTCTCATTGGCTCTATAATCTCTCTGTGTCTTTCTCTCAGCTCTACTCTGTCAAATTCTCTCTCTACTTGGTTCTCTGCTGGAATCTCTGATTGCATAAAGTGTTTCACATGAGCAACATTTCTCTTATACAACGTGTTTCCTCTCTCCACAATCAACATATCCCCTTTCCTTTTCAATACCTTAAATGGGTCTGGGTCGTAAATGGAAGACAACTTATTCTCTTTGTCTCTTTTCAACAAAACCTTATCCCCCTCTTGAATATGTGAATCTTGTGCTCTCTTATTAGCATTGTCACTGTATCTTTGCTTTCTCTGGGCATCAGTGTCCCGTGCTTCAGACATTTGTGTCTCATCTTCCTCTTCATAATCTTCAAATTCTGGTAGCTTTTTTCTAATCTCTCTGTTGAACATTAACTTTGCTGGACTAACCCCTGTTGTTGAATGCGGAGTTAATCTGTAAGCCATGAGGAACTTGAAAAGTTCTTTCTTCCAGTCTTTTCCCTCTGTTTGTGCAACTTGAAGTGCTTTCAATAGAGTTCTATTTTGACGCTCTACTTCTCCATTTGCACGAGGCCACAAAGGTATCAACCTTTTGTGCTCAACACCATTCTCCATGAGGAATATTCCCATCTCTTTACTCACTAAATTGGCAGCATTATCCCTTTTCGATGTTTTAGGCAATCCATGTGATTCTCTACACATTTAATGACTGATTCACTATTTATGTTCTTTAAGACATCAACCTCCATCCATCTACTATAATAATCTACAGTTACCAGTAGATATTCACCTTTAGGCAATGGTCCCAAAAGATCCAAAGCTAAGTCTCTCCATGGTTTTATTGGCATTGTAGTACTCTTTACAAATGGCTGGGTTAAAGAGGGTGTATTAGCTTGACACCCATGACATCGCCGACAAAACCTTTCAACATCATTGTTCATTCCTGGCCACCAAACTTTTGTTTTAAGTCTGTCTTTTGTCTTGACAACCCCCTGGTGACCCTCATGAGCTAACTGAAGAACTCTTTCTCTTAATTTCTTTGGCACAATGATACGAACACCCCTCATGACTAGATTTCCTATCAAAGTTATCTCATTCCTTATAAGACTATATTCTCTAGGAGCATCATTCCAATTATCAGATCTCCAACATCGACGCACAACAGACAAATCCTCATCAGTTGCAGACTCTCTCTCAATTTCTCTAGTCGACTTTATTCTGCAGGCCAGCAGGTCAAGTAATCTGCAGGTCAAACACAAAAAGCAAACATGCGGGGTCACGACCAGGGCCAAGGGCTCAGTGGCCTCCAGACATGGCATGAAAAAGCTGGAAATGTATTGCTTATTGTGCTTATTACGTCAAGCACATCCCGTAATGGGTTTAGTTGGTACAATAAATTATCATTATCTGATTGACAGAAATAGTCAAGCCAAATCTTATCATCTGCACTCGCGATGAGGATTGCATCAGTCATGATTGCATCTCTATCTCCGAGTCTTTAGGCAGGAACTAGGCCCCATTAAAATCGAAAACTCTCAAACGATCAAACTTTCGGACGAATTGGAGAGTTGAATGACTATGTTGACTATGACTATGAATCATCCAATTCAGTGCGGAAAACTGAGACTCATGTAATCAATCTATACGCCCACTGCATTTTTAGATTGGCTTTGTTCACGATTTGGACAGTAGGACATTATTTGGCACAAAGCATTTCAATGCCACGAACGAATAAGGATCCCATGGTTGAAAGACATTGAAACAAAAGCTTGTGAAAACATTTGAAAAATATTGTGATGGTCCAAGCAGAGATCAAAATCATCCAATGGATTGGCCTTTGACCATTTGACGGCCTAAAATACCAAACACAACACATACATCTTTGTATTGGGCCCTGACGGTGACCCGCATGTTTGCTTTCGTGTTTGACCCGCAGATTACTTGACCTGCTGCAGAATAAAGTCGTCGTCTGTTACCAAAGTGAACTCTTCTAGACCATACAGGTACAAATGAAATCTTTCACACCCCCAAACAACAGCTACTGCTTCTTTTTCTGTTTGACTATATCTGCGTTCAACATCACTCAGACTTCTACTTGCAAAACAAACTGTTCGTTTAACTCCATTTTGCTCCTGAACTAGAATAGCTCCCAATCCCACATGACTTGCATCTGTCCATATTTCAGTTTGTGCATTTTTGTCAAAGAAAGCCATCATAGAAGCATTTCCAACTTTATCTTTTAACATGTCAAAGGACTCTTGTTCCCTTAAGCCCCATTTCCATTCAGTTCCTTGTCTAGTGAGTTTTCTCAGAGACTCTGCAATAGTGGCAAAATCTGGAATAAACCTTGAACAAAAACTAGCAAGGCCTAAAAAACTCTTCAGCTCTGAAACAGTGAAGGGTTCCTTTGCTCTTTTAATTGCTTTCACCTTCTCCTCCGTTGGGCCTACGCCATGTTTATTCACCAGCAACCCCATGAACTGAATTTCATCCATTCCTATGTTACACTTTTCTTGATTCACTGTTAACTGCTTTTCTTCAAGCCTTTTCATCAACATGTACAGGCTCCTGTCACGCTCCTCTAGACTCTTTCCATGCACCACAATATCATCAGCTATACTTGTCACCCCAGGAATGTCACATATGCTCTGCCTGATTATGTTACGATATTTCTCTGACGCACTAGAAATTCCAAAACTTAGACGCTTATAACGATACAATGAATCCCCCACCGCAAACGTAGTGATATCTTTTGAACCTTCATCCAATTCAACTTGATGAAACCCAAGTTTCAAATCTAACTTTGAAAACACAGAACTGCCATTCATCTCCTCAAGAACATCATCAACTGTGGGCATTGGTAACTTTTCTCTCAAAATTGCTTGATTTGCACATCTCATGTCAACACAAATTCTGATGTCATCTTTATTTGGCTTTGGTGCAAAAACTGCTGGACTCACCCAAGAAGTAGGACCAGTCACCTTTTCAATAATGTCCAAATTTTCTAGCTCTAAAATTTTCTTCAAGACTCTATCCTTTAATGGATATGGAATCCTTCTTGGTTTCTGCGCAACAGGCACAACATTTGGATCAATGTGAAGTTTCAACTTATAATCAGCTAATTTCCCAACCCCAGTAAAAACTGTTGGAAATTTCTGCACAACATCCTCCATTCTACAACCAACAAAGCAAACTTCAGGACCAACTCTCAACAATCGAAGACTTTTGGCTGCCTGACTACTCAACGAACAATGTCCATTCCCACTCACAATAACAACCCTCTCTCTAACTTCTTTGCCACCACATCCAATCACAACATTAGCTGAACCAACAATAGGTGTGCGCCCATCTCCATAATCTCTCAAATTCCTGTTTTCTACCTCCATATTTACTTTCAAACCTTTTCTTTTCAACTTTTCAAACTCAGATTTTCCCATCACTGTCACCTGTGCTCCAGAATCAACCAACATGTCAACAGATATACAATTTATCTCAACTGAAACAACATTATCCTGCATTGCATGTGAAAAAATGACAGGAAATGCAAATGGCTCTAAAACCTCTTCACATTCTACTTGATTCACTCTTTGATTATTTCTTTGGAAGCCTCTCTGTTTACTACCATCTTTTTTTTTGAAACCCATCAGCCTTACTTTTACAACAAACTGCCCAATGATTTTTACCTCCACATTTAGCACATGTCTGTCCTTTTGCAGGGCACTTAGGATCACGAGAATAGTGTCCCTTTTTCCCACAAGAAAAACATTTTACTGAGGCCTTATCATTATTTCTTTCCTTCTCACTTCTTCTTCTTTGAAAAACTGCATTAATACTTTCTTCTTTTGTATCTACTACCACTTTGCTTGCATGCACCCTAGCGGTTTCCCATGCTCTTGCAGTAGCCAATGCTTGTTGTAATTGAATATTTGGAACTTCGAAAAGCTTTGTTCTCAGCTCCTGTGAACCAACTTTCTCCAATAACTGATCTCTTACGGCATCTGCAGCTCCTCCTTCATCATAACCACAATGTCGAGCTTGCTTTCGTAACCGCAATACAAATGAATCAACATCTTCCCCAGGCTCTTGCTTTAGTTGACGCAAAATGTGTCTCTCATAGGCCACATTCTCCTCCACATGAAAATAATTATTCAAGGTACGGACACAAGCCAAATAATTATTGTCCGCTACTACTCCCTCAGCAGCAGGAACCTCTGCTAAATTCTCAAATATATCTTGAACTCCAGGGCCAGCTCTAAATAAAAGCTCATTTTTCTTTCTCTCAACATTCATAATCTTTTTCTAAACTGATGGCGCTCAGCATTAGCTTTACATTTTGGTGGATGCTGCAAACACGAACTGAGTGTGTGCTTTTTGGCCCAACACTTGTGCACTATTTTGGATGCAGACTTGCAAATTCTGAAAAGCTGATCTTCATTTCAGGGTTCTTTTTCTTTGAATGCAGCATTTAACTCCTTAAGATCACAAAAAATCAGCCGTTTCGACATATATTGCGTCTTTTTGATGCTAACGCAGTCTCTTTTGCCAGTGAGCTGCCTCGTGAATTCATCATCGTTGTAAAACGCTATGACTGAATCAACCATGTCTTGTTGCAAAGTCCATCCCTTGACAGACTCAGGCATTTCCAGAATTCCTTTCTCAGCTTTAAGGTTCCGGTCTTTCTGGATGGTGCTATTGTAAACTTTAAATATATCTGCAGCTTTTTTCATTAGGTGTTAAAACCAATCATCTTCGGTGCAAAGTGGTTAACCACAGAATGAAACCCTTCAAGGCAACTGGTCTGAGATATGGGAGAAGCTTGCTTTATGCCACTGATGATTCCTGGCTTCTGAAGTGCTGCCTCTAACTTTTCACAAGGAACATCGTCTGAGAAGAAAAGGCAACTTTTTATATGCTTTGCCTGATACATAACATAAAAAAAACTATTCATCAAGGAAATCAACATCAAACACAGGCCCTTGCCAAGTAAAAATTACACCCTATTGTATTTATAACTTTGACGGGCTATTCAATTATGAAGCCAAAGAAACGAAGGGTTTGTATCCATGTTTCTTCACCCTTTTTATTGCACACACTTGATATAGCTAATACAGTATGTCTATTCCCTAAATTACAACTTGTGCCATCAAATTCTGCTCAAGCCCCCAATATTTTAAGGGTGAGGGTCCATAGTGTCACATAGTGTCTATTGTTTGGAGAACAAATCCTCCAATCAGTCGCTCTTCCTGTGACCCTAACTAATCATTATATTGGATATTTCATTTTGCTTCAAAGTGGTGATATCTTTACAAGCTGCAGCCAATATAATAAAATTGTCCTTCAATATCCAGCAAATTTTATCTAACTGCAACTTACCTTCTTCTTACCAAGTGCATATTGGAATTATCTCTCTGTGATGACACTTATTAAACAATGGATTGTCAAAGGCTGTGTGTATATCTCTAATATGCCGACCGAAATATTTGAATTTTGCCCAAATGACATCCCCATTACCAGATGGTGTTGTGACTGCACTCCAATGCAAATGGTTTAAACATAGCGTGACCCACTCCGCAATTGGTTCACCATCCTTTAACTTGGCGATTTTTCAGTAGATCTTGCTCAATTTCTGAAAATATGAACAACCGGTAAATCAGCACATGTGAGCTATAAGATGGATAAGGATTTCACCTGCTACTTTAAAGAAATCACAGGAATCGAGGTTTTGTTTCACAGAGCAAATGGAAAAGAAATCTGAAAAAATAATCTAATCACAGGAAAAAGCCATATCTAATTACAACTCCATGCAGGAGGCAAATCACCCAACAACAATCAAAAGGAGAGAACTAATGGAAATTGCCACAAGCATTCTGATCAAAATTTTGTACCACATGATTTTCTGAGCATTGAAGCTTACTTGTCTTTAAGTGCCATAAATCAAGGAAATGGGTCAGCTCTGTCAACTCATCTCTCGTGTGCTTTATAGTCTGGTTGTGACGATCAGATACAAATGTGCCAAGATTAAGGTTGTGACCAAACATAGAGGCAAAGCAATTTTTAAAACCAGCAAACTCCATAGCATTGCTACTCCCGACTTGGTTACACTAAAAGAAATTAGCTGGTATTAGACATTTTAAGAGATGTTACCAGAGTCAAGCATCAAACAGAACTGAAGTATAACTTGTGAATCCAACCTATTTACATGACATCAAAATAACTGTATATGTTACAAAAATTTATCCCAGTTCAAACAGTGAAAGATGAAGTTTTGGAATTTCTGAAGGCTTTTTTCTTTGGAAATTCAAAGGTAGCACACCAAGTAAACCAAAAGTACCAAAATAAGTAGATGCCCATTTACTTATTTAGGACTTAATACTTGAAATCTTATTTTGAGACATTCAAGGGGTCCTATGTAATACACATTAATCTGACACAACATACTTGAACAACAATGAAGTCTATTATCTGTGAATTATCACAACAGAAGATGGTGTAGATTCCAAATTTGGCATTATGCCCCATACTGTCATGTCTGGCATCGGCCGTGATACGTATGATACGCTTTCAACTAGAATTTGAATCATTCAAATCCACAAAGTACTTGTGGTGCTACGAATTTTAGAAAGGGGGAACTTTTTTCTGGCTCATCCCTTAAGCCAATAACTTCTTTCACAGTTGCTTCTTTCGTGTTCATTTTGTCCCTCGTGCAAGTCTGTCAATCCAGCAGCTACCTCTGCTACCTCTCGTCAAGTTGGAACCATGCTTGAAATCAAGACAGAGTGCTACAGTTGAAACTGCAGCAAGCAAGAAAACATTTGGCGCAGCCAACCTGACATGCCTGGTACACAAATCCCTGCTGGAAACCTGTTGCTATTATTTGCGATTCTTTCTGTTGGTTCATCACTCAGCAAGCAAAGTATTGTGCATCTTGAATCGCATGGGCCTGGCAGCAATGTCCCTTGTAACATATTTTAAGCACCAATGGGTTAGTAAGGATATAATGTTACAGTACAGTACATTTGATCTTGTAACTTTTCATTTCAGGATTTTCTGATCCACACAGTATTTGGTTTTGGTTTTGTTGTTTCATCTATTCATTTCTTGTTTCAGTTTTGCTTTGCCATTGCATATTTTGCATGTTCAATATATTGCTTGTTTAGTTCTACTTACAAATACCAGAGGTTTCATACCGTGGCTGATTTGGAAAATATGCCGCCATTTTCGAAAAACGCGGCAAAAATTGCGTTGAAATGTGCGGCCGCACGTTATACAACGCGGCCCCACATTGTAACATGCGGCCGCACGTTGCAAGATGTGGCCGCATATATAATCTTAATAGTTTGTAGTTTTAGTCCGCAGTTTATACATGTGGTCGGTATTTCATCAAGTTGCGGCATATAAGATACGGCAAAAATGGCGGTGAAATGTGCGGCAACACATTATAAAGTGCGGCCGCATCATATAATGTGCGGCCACATTTTACAATGTGTGGCCGCATACTTTACCGCCAATTTTGCCGAGTTTTGTCGATCCAATTTTCAGTTTCCCGCTGGTAAACTGAAAATTGCTACGCTACACGCAGTTCTTTGGGCAAATTTTGAAATGTAATAAACTTCACAATCCCAATCAAATGCATAGGTAAAAGCCGACGAGTGTAGCCGAATGGGGCCTTCAGTGATCAGTATAATACAAAATTTCTATGAAAAGAAAATTACTTCTGCAGGACTTAAGAGATTGCTTGCAAACAACACCATTATTTCTGTCAGAACGTCTTTTAGATTTCCAGGCAGAAATATGCATATGTCCCCCATCTATGGAAACAATGAACAAACGTACTCGGTTAATTTAGCAAGGCAATGACATCAAAATTATGTCTTATCAAACATCAGGCAGGGGTTCCCTCCCTTTCACAAATGCTTTCTGTCTGCTCTCAGGCTTTTTATATTTCTTTAAAAAGGCACAGCTCCATAGAACGCACTTTATAAATTACTGATTGCACAACACAAGGAAATACCTTCTCTGAGGTACTTTGCAGACCACGAGGGACAAATTCTTCGTTGAAAAGTGCGGCCGCATTTTTACAAAAACGCGGCTAAAATCACGGTAAAACATGCGGCCGCATGTTACAATGTGGGGCCGCGTTTTATAACATGCGGCCGCACATTTCACCGTAATTTTTGCCGCGTTTTTCGAAAATGGCGGCATATTTTACAAACTATGAACATTATATATGCGGCCGCATCTTACAACGTGGGGCCGCATGTTACAAGATTCGGCCGCATTTTAAAACATGCGGCCGCACATTTTACCGCCATTTTTGCCGCGTTTTTCGAAAATGGCGGCATATTTTCCAAATCAGCCACGGTAGTTTCATTATATTTGCAGTGAAATGTTTAGACACAGTATGACTTCAAATGAAGCCCTTCATATATTTTGATAATCATACAGTAGTGTCCCACATATAAGAAACAACTTTTTCAATTTCCGGTCTGATTTGTTTCTTATAGAATAAGATAAACTTGCAAATCAGGGTAAAGTTTCCTGTTACAAAAACATATAATGTTGAACCAGACATGATCTCTATTGATGATTATCATTATTATTTTGAATTGAATTTGTAAATTTTCACTTCCAGAAAATGCTACAGTTATTTCAGGAAGGTGCTTTTTGCATACAAAATTATTTTTTTTCATTTGAATTTCAGTTTCAGTTTTCAGTCAGTCAGTTCATATTTTAAATTCCACTACATACAATTTCATAATTAACAATACAAACAATTAACTAAACTACAAAGAAATAAGACAATATTACGGAGAATTAATACGTTGATACGGAAAATTAATACAATATACATATACAGAGAGACGAGATAAATTGTATGGAGGGAATTACTTAAAGGAGGAGCTCTCTCAATAAGTAAACTAATCGAGGAGAGAGCCCCCTATCCTATAATAATTTCAAATAAATTTGGTTGGACTTGAATGATTCCAAGAAATACACGCATTTGCTTTTCATACTATAAAATAGAAGTTGTGCAATTATCAAAAACTAACCTTGTTAAATAAGTAAATTTTCAGTTGCTTTTTGAAGGATATTTTTGATGGAGCGTTTCGGAGTTCCACGGGTAATGTATTCCAGAGTTTAGCTCCAAGATAACGAATCGACTTTAGACCATATTGAAGACTGTTTTTTCGTGTTAAGTATAGATCCCCATGAATGGCCTGTCTAGTGGAATATTGATGAACAGATGAACTGAATAAGAAGAAGTTATGAAAGCAACTAGGTGAAGTTTTATTAACAGAATCAAAACCAAAAGTTAAAAGTCGGAGTTCAAAAATTTCAGAAAGTTTGAGAAGTTTAAGATCTTTGAAGATTGGCAGAGAGGGTGACAAGAGAGGCTGAAATGATATGGCTCTGACAGCTTTCTTCTGTAGTTTAAAAATTGGTTCAATGTGTGATGCATAGCAACATAGCAAAGTAGTAGTCAAATATAAGGCTTTCATTTGTATGAATTTGTAGCAGCGTAGCAGCTAAATATTGGACCTTCATTTCTCTTACTTTGTAGCAGCGTAGCAGGTAAATATTAGGCCTCTATTTCTCTAGCTATGTAGCAGCGTAGCTGTAAAATATTCTGCCTTCATTTGCCTTACTTCATGGCAGCATAGCAATGTCACGTTGAAAAAAGTACAGCACAAGTTGCTCTAAAGCGATTTAGTCATTCTCAAACAGGCTATTGATTCGTTGCAAGTGAGTTATTGGGCACAGCAGGTATGAGGATATCCTCATTTACACTCTCAGCTGCACTTTGCTGAACACATAAACCAAGTGCTTGTAGGGTTGCTTTCTTTCCTTCTGTATAAAGGTGTCTAGACCATTTAGTTGTATGTAGCTCTTCATAACCTACTCTAGCTCCATTTTGAAGCTCAGTACATAACGTTGTTGCTAAATCTTTATTAGGATTCCTCTTTAATTCCCATTTTAGCATTTCTACATTAATAGGGGTTTTGCATTTAAACTGATCCTTGCCTAGAGCTTTGTAGGTTGGGGAATCTGGGCTGAGTGGGGTCTTGTTGGGGCGGGGGAATTGGTTTTGCACGTGTGTACTGGCCATTTGGACAGCTTGTGGAGGGAAGGTTTTCCCAGCAATTGGGTTGGCTGCATTGGTGCAAATACTGGCAGTTGGGAAAAGGACATTGTGTTCCTCTGTTGAAATTTCGGCAAAAGGCCATCCCTTCTGACTGAACTTGTGGAAAGTTTTGGGAGGGTCCTTTGATAAAAAGAGCCAAATCACTTGCAATTTGGTGGCTGTTTAGGCTAACGATCCTTAACCAGAGTTGTTGATCGATGTTCCTCCAAGAAATCTGTTTGTTGTTTGCTGCCTTCTGGCGAAACGAGAAATCGTACACCAACCACGCTAAAGAGTTGTTGTTTTGAGCGGCATTTTGTATGGTATCCATCTACTCAATAAGTTCAGCCACTTTGCCGGGAAACTTTGCAACAAAGATTTTCATATAGCAAGTGAATGCTGTTGTCCAGTCTTGAATTTTTCTTATTTGGACTTTGTTTGATTGATTTTTGGCAAGTTTTAATTCAGAGTTTGGCCCAATTGAAACGGAAAATTCGCCTTCACCTAGTGACATAGCAACCTTGTGCAGGTTTCTCGGAAGAAGCCTTGATAGGTCAAGAAACTCAACATTCTGAATTACCTTTATGAAATTTGCTGGAACAGCAGGGTTGAAAACATCTTCGTTGGTTTCATTGGCTTGTGTGACGTCTGTCATGACAGCTGTGGTCGAAATTCCGATGCGTTCAAAACCACTGCATTCTGCTTCCAGTGTTTGTGCTGCTGGATGGGTCTGCATGCTAGATTTGGTTGTCAAGGCCGCTGCTGCTTCTGCAGCTTGTTGGGTGACGTTTGGTATTATGTTCTGTATGGCATTCTCTACCACATTCTCTATCACTGACAATTGCTCCTCTGTGAAAGCAAACATTTCTTTTTGCTGTTCATTTGTTCCGATTTGATTTGTTTTCCTTTTCTTGTCTTTACCTCTGCTGCTCGAGGTTGAGGCAGTGCTTGTCGATGGTATTTCGTCATCCTCTACTGCTTCATCTACTGGCTCTCCTGAACTCAAGGTGCTCGCCCTTGTCGCATCCCGATCACTTCAACAAAGATTTAGGGTTCTTTTCATTTTGAAATTATTCTTTTGTAGCGAATCATTTGCCTCGGTGCTCTAAATAACGATTCTTAAATCAGAATCCAAACATTCATAATAGCTCTATTATCATAAATTGTCCCGACACAGATAATGTAACCATTTTATTACTGGAGCATTACTTGATCAATTATATCATCAATGCTTATGCCATCAAATTGTTTTGCGCCATTCATAAGAAGTTAGTTGATGTAAAGACTGGCAGGCCAACTAAGAAACCAAAGGAAGATGCTAATTTTGATGAGTTTAGGGATCAAATGTACCGGGTGTCTCAAAAAAAGTACCCCCTTTTGACTCAACAAGGCTACAAAACGATAATATTTCGGGACATTTTGAATTCATGGCTACATTGCTGGTCTTCAACTTAAATGCACATACCTTGCATTTGGAAATCGACCACCAAACACCGGAGATATGAGTTCACAAGATCAAAATTTGGAGTGCACCTGAAACCAGAGGTTTTGAGAAATGGCCTAGCCATAATTTGACAACAAACAGGCATTTTGCAAACGAATTTTCGACTCTGACCTTTACTTTTTATTTTTGAAAAGATCTATACCTTGAATTACTTCAATTGTTCTTGAAGTAACTTTTCTTCTGAGGAAACAGTCCTTGCATTGCATTCGATCCCAAGTGTTTTGTATCAAAGAAGAGGAAAAGGAGCACATGCACGCTTATTTTGGAGATGTGGCACGACTTTATCACTCTTACCACATTTTTACTATATTTGTTTAATCAGCGCCATGTCTATGCATATTTTATTCTTTTCAAAAGCAAAACACGGAAACTTAAAGTCTACAGGTACTTAGGAAAATGTCCACGATGCAAATCATGACTAGGCCCTTTCTCAAAACCTCTGGTTTTGGGTGCACTGTAAATTTTGACTTTGCGAGCCTGTATCTCCGGTGTTTGGTGGACGATTTCTAAATGCAAGGTACGTGCATCTAAGTTGAACATTGCTAAATTTAGCTGTGAAGTCGGGGAGCAATGATATCTTATTGCTTGGTTCCTATTTCCAGTCAAAAGGGGGTACTTTTTTCTGAGACACCCGGTAAAGATCCTCACTTGTCGAATTATAGATCTATTTCGGCAATTTGGAAAAAATTGCATAAATGTTTCCAAAAGATCTTTGAACCCCTATTAACGCATTTCTGGTTGCAAATTCCAAGAACAAGCAACTTATCAAAACAGTGTCCATGGACTAACGAGGAGTTCTTATCAATGCTACATGAACACTGAAAATGTAAAAACCTAAAACATCTCAAAGAACTGAATAAGTCTATACGAAATATGCGATCAAAACTAAAAAATGAGTATTTTTCAGAGCTGGCAAAGAACATTAATATGGCAAATGAGTCAAGGAGGGTAGAGGAAGAATTAGATTAAGTAAGGATTACAGAATGATGAAAAATCCACAAAACATTTTGTATCGACAGATAAGTTAGCAACCATCTTTAAGGATCACTTTAGTGAAAAATGCATCAAAATACAACCCAAAGTGGAGAACCTTGAAATTTATCCACATATTTTACCACCTAATGATTTGGTTTTAAACAATGACATTCCTGAGAATACCAAAGTACAACAAATATTGTCAGAGCTTAAAAACCCAAAATGTCTGGGAACCGACTCACTACATGCAGAGCACCTGAAATACAACAGATCTAACAGATTTTTTATTCATCTGATGGCTTTATTAATAGCTATTTGGACAACTTCCGTCATACCATCATTGTGGCTAATATCATTAATTGATTCTTTAGGAGTTTTAAGCTAGAGGTGTCAGAAAAGTTACCACAGGGATAAGACTACTCCTAGTGTGGGTTCCAAATATAAAGTATACACTCCCACCCACCCAACTCTAATCCTAACAGGTACTGTAAGAAGGCCAGGTCGAAAACGCGGAAACCGCGGAAAACGCGGAAAAACAATTTGAAGTTTCTGAATGGTTTCTGAATTTTTCCGCGTTTTCCGCGTTTTCGTTTTTGCTATGGGTGATTTTCGAAAACGCGGAAAACAATTTATTCTACAAAGGAGGAGGCTCTAAGTTTATTTCGTTGCTTCATTATGGCGACATAACATGCTGTGTCCGCCCATAGCATCATAAAGGGATACGGTCGTGAAATTATAAACAAACTGCCCCTCGAATTCCTGATAGGCCACTTAGGCCCATTAATTTTTAAATCCTATGATGCAAAATTTTCATTTGGATCTACGAATTCTATTTTGGTAAAGAATTCATTACGAGAGAAAGCTTAACGTATTACTCGTCTATATTTGCGAAAAGCTACTGATAAAATTTCATATAAAGATATTTCCGCGTTTTCCAAAATCACCTATAGCCAAAACGAAAACGCGGAAAACGCGGAAATTTCTTGTTTGTCTTCTTGATGGAATATTTGGCTTATTTAGAGGTTTCTTGCCTATATTTTAACACAATAAACACAATTTCTCGCCATTCAGAAACTTCAAATTGTTTTTCCGCGTTTTCCGCGGTTTCCGCGTTTTGGACCTGGCCACTGTAAGAAGAATAGAACCATATCTGCAAGGGTTACATTAATGCACATAGCAGTGAATGAAGCATTGAAACAGCTACAGCCAAACAAGTAAGTTTAATAGAAATAACCAGTTAAATGTTAAGCTTTAGATGAGCCAGCTTCATCGTCATCCTCACTATCGAGGTCACTCAGTTTAGGTTTTTTCGGTTTCTTTGCTTTCCCTGCAGGAGTCTCCTTGGCCTTGGGTGTTTTCTTTTGAGCAGCTGGTGCAGGCTCCTCATCGTCATCTTCCTCACTTGAATCTTCGTCTAGCTCCTTCAGGAGCGCAGCAAAGGAACTGCGTTTTTCCCCAGGTTTCTTCTCTGGGGTCTGGTACTTCGCTTTTGCCAGCATGAGTGCACGCAGGTCACACAACTTTTCAGATTTGGCGAAGGCTGTGTGAGCATTATTTTTCATCTTTATGTTGTTGGCATAGAAGGTTTTACTTCTGAGGAGGTCTCGTCCCACCAAATAATTGAGTGAAGCACTGAAAAGTGCTCCCAGGACGAAGGCCTCCTCCATGAAGTCATCAAGGTCACTTTCATTGACCAGACTTTTGATGACTTTGTTAGCGTTTTCCTTGCTCGGTATCTCCTTTGAGTCCCGTTCGAATGGTCGCAATTCCTCTAATTCAGGGAGCACCTCCTCAAGCTTCTTCTGATTGAACAGCTGTTACTTCTCGATTATTTTCACAATTTCGTAGAGAGTCTCGCTTAACTCAGAGATGGCTGTGTGGGGCCTGCAGAGCCACTCACAATTTTTAGGGTTCAGTCTCCTCTCGTATGTAGATAACTGGGGAACGTCTTCTGCTTTGCCGTAGGGGCGTATAAATGCTTTATGGAAGTGGTTCAGGAACTGAACACCGGTGCCACTGTCCTTCGTGTCACGGAATTTGCGTGCAGCATAGATCTATGAAGAGACGCACAAAGGTAGTAGTAACATATTACTGAGTACATAACATGGAAATGCATGTGGCCACTCTTGGTTCTGAGTACTACAACGTATTTTAAAGCCCCCTCACTACGTCAAAGTGGTGGCTACGAAGGGGTGTTTTTATGTTTTTTTGGGTATTTTATGGTTTTTTTGTGTTTTTATATTCTTTGATAGATAATGTCATATGAGTTGTAAAATTGCGTGTCTGTGTATGTAGGTGGTAGTTACACAAAATTGAATTGAGATGGTGTTAAATGTTGTAGGAAAAGTAATTTCCAATCTGCGTACTTGTGACAATGCAACATATAATGTACCTGGTGGTGCCGTCATGGTGTCAATCCAGATGGTAGCCTTTTCAATGGTTACAAGGGTAATCAACAACGACCAAAAGGAGGAGAAATTGTTGTGCAACAGCTGACTGCACATGTATCGGGGAAAGCCCAAAAGTATGCATGCATAGGCCCACAAGAGTTTATTTCCTTTGATGAGGACCTGGATGTGACTATAGGTCCTGGCTTACATTGTCTCTCGCCTGCTTTGTATTCTGAATTGTTTGGGAAAGGGAGTACAACAAAAGCATTGCCGAATGATGTTCCAGACGATGATGAACGCAAGAACCTTTGGAAGGTATGTCACCAATATAAAGTGTGCCTCGCATTAAATTCAGGAGAAATATCAATGAATGGGACAGGTTAAGAAGCTTAGTGTTGGGTTGTGGATTGTCATAAATTCTCTCCTGAATTATAATATGAGACAGATTTGAATAATATTTTCCTAAGATTTGGTGACCACACTTCCTTCAAAGATCAAACTGAATCACTATCATGTACAATATCTGTTATAAAAACAATGAGTTGGTAAATCTGGCAGTTACCCACTACTGTCTGTCAGGTTTTAAAAGGTTCTGCTGAGATAAGCAGGGGTAAATTTTGTAACAATAGCAGTTTTGGTTTTTTTACATTTTGCACTACAGCCAATCAACAATCTCCATTTTTTGACCATGTGATCAACAATTTCCCGCATCATTATCGTCGCCAGTCGAAGTTGTGGGCAAAACCATAGGAAAACTACCCTCTCAAATCTTACTCGCCGCCAAAATATTCTTTTAAGGAACCTTTAGAAATTTTTAGAACCTTTAGAAAACAAACAAATTTCCTAACCAGGGCTGCTTGCTAATTGGTCTACTCCACCTGGTTTTTGAGAAATGATTTTTTTTAACGTTGTCATTCCACGGACCTTTCGCTTTCTTTGAGGGGGCTTAGGCCCAGCGCAAGGGAGTTAATATTTGCGTCCATGGAAGGCACTCCCAGTTGCTAAAAATCAGTTCCAGACTGAAAATCAAGGTTCCAATACATTCAAGTTTGATTTACCCAACAGAACTGTTGCAGCAACTTATCCTAATTGGCGCCAAATTAGCCCCCCCCCCTCCATATCAACAAAATTTCCATAACAAGAACAAGCGGCATGTAAGGATTTCTCTTCGGGACACTTCAGTGGGCAATACATGTCAATTGTAAACTGATCATAAGTAAACTGCAGAATCATTTGTTGGTTTCTTTGAAAAATAAAACTCCAGGACAATACTAAACAAAATTTTGGCAGACAAACTGGAAGAGCAGACCATGAAATAGTTACACAACAGAGTAAGGACAACGGAATCTTGTGTTATTTAAATGTGAATTCTCCAAACTTAATGGCTACGATAAAGTTTCCTTTGATGAATGTTGGAAGAATACAGGTATGTATTTAATACGGGGTGTCCCAAAAAACGCAACAGATTTGATCGGGACTAGTGACAAGAATTTAGGTCAAATAAATCCAAATTAATTTTTTATATTATCCTCGATAGCTACAAGAACGGCCAGGTCTAAACCGCGGACACGCGGACCAAACGAGAACAATAGTCCGTGGTTTTCTCGTCCGCCTTTTAGACTTTCACACCGGTAAAACTGAAACGGGGACAACCATTTCGCGGACCATTGAAGTATAATGAATTTGAACATTCGTTAACTAATTTTCTGTTTTTCTCCGAAGAAAACATTGTCTCTTTGCGCAATAGACCCTATGCGTAATTACGTCACGCGCGCAATGCAATCTGGAACTTGTGGTCACGCGTGGCTATCAGCTGTTGTTTTCAGTACGCGAAGCCCAGATTCATTCACTGTTTACGCTATCATTCGCCCTGAAAATATGGAAATTAAAGATAAAATCGATCATCTATTCAAAGAAAATCATCGCTCTAGTTTTTTCAAAACTCTTGCCTGAGCAACAGACGTGAAGAGGGGAGTGAAGGAGGAGAAATCACCGTGCAAGGAGACGATAGATATGACATCAGACCTAGGCCTATGAACGAAAACGAAAAAGAAGGCTGGACAAGAAAGCTCAAGTACCTCCCAAGTATAACAAACATTATCATTGACAAATATTTGATTGAAGGAGCAAGTACACTTCCAAAAACATCAACAGGACTTGTTGTTTCAATGAAAACTTCTTGTAATTTGAGTAGGTGACACTCTGTGATCTGACTGAGCTTGACATGTCAATGAAAATTTCGGTGCAGTGAATTACTACTCTTGTGGTATGTCTCCTTGAAACATCTTGGCATTGTATCATCTATAGACGATCGTGATGGCCATATTGGTAATGCACAGAAACGGCAATGGAGGAAGTCAAACCAGGTGATACATAACCTGGATATATGTGATTGCGAAATACCAGCTCTGTAGGCAAGGTCCTCTTCCAGTAAGCCAAGCCTCTGCCACACGAGTACAAGAACAAATTCCTGCTCTGGTGTTAAGGATCGTTTTGGGCCTCGTTTGGTGTATTCTGGTGTAACAATCTTGCCAGAATTTGTCTTTGAATCCTTGTAAACCTGATTATCAACAGCAGGTCAAAGAAATCCGAAGGTGTCATAAACAGAAGGTCACTAAGTTTGCAAACTCGTGACAATGCGACATATGCAGTTCCTGCTGGTGTTGTAGGAGTATCAAGCCATATAATCACTTTCTCCAGTGTTTACCCTTGAATCTTAGAAATGGTTGTGGCATAACCTGGTAAACATGGATAGACAGTGGTTGGAATGTCATTAGTGAGAGGAGTCACTGGAAATATATTTATCATAGAGCCTCGGGGATGAGATGCTATGATCGTATTGCCAGAGACTGCAGAGACAGTAACAATTTGTCCATTTACAAATTCAATGGATTTGTTTATATTTGAGTTAGCATCAGCTTCATTCCAATGTGAAGATGTACAAGTTGCTCATTGTCCATAACCATTGAAGCTAATGGAGGAGTAATAAATTATATCGTTGATGAAGGATGCACCCTTTTTTGTCATTGTAATGATTAATGCATCTGGATGTAATTGCAGTTTGGTATAAATTGTTGCAGTTATTTCACAAGATATAGAGAGTGTACGTCCTTCACAAAGATCTTGTAGCATGTCTTCTGTAGGTGCAGCATATCGGATGTGGTGGAGAAAGTTAAGGAGCTGCTCATCCTTCACTCTGTGTTGGGATGTCATTGTAAATGTTGTAGTGAAGGAGGTGCAATGGTGACAAGATAAGATATTCTCTACCTGCGTTGCACATTTCTTGACAGTAGCAATGGGCTGCTGTTGTACAAAATCACCAGACAAAACAAGTAATGGGCGGGGATCAAGCTTCTCCAATGTGGCAATAATATGATGAAAGATTTGCACAGAAATCTGGGAGATTTCGTCAATAAAGATGACATCATATTGACAAAGCAACCAGTTAATTTCCGGAGTTGTTGTATGATGTGACTGGAATTGGAAAAGGCTGTGCACCGTGTCACATGTTACTGATCCTTCATACTTCGCCCGATACGTACATTGGTTGTTATTGAACTACCTGCAGATGAAAATGTAGCATATAACGAGAAAGTGGGAATGGACAGAAAGAACAATACAATTTTGTGTGAAAGTGCGTGAAATATAAAATGTAAACGTAAATGTAAAAGAAGCTCATCAAATTCAAACGATAATAATGTCGATAGTCTCTTACAAGTAAAGTTTATAAGTTCTTCTTTGCCTTCTTTTTCTTCTTTTTTGGTGGTGCTTCGTCAATGGCGGGGATGGGTGGTACTGTTGGAATATCTGTTGGTTGATGTGCGCTGTGTGTTCTCTTCTTCTTGGTGATGGTGACAGTAAATGTTGCTATTGTTGTGGGGTGTTGTGATGGAAGAATGTTGGTGGGTGTGTGTGGTGTGTGGTGTGGATTTGGTGGTGGTGGAGGTGGACAGTCACTATCGGGAGAGTGATGGAAAAATTGTGTCAGTGGAGATGATGCATGGGAAGGACTTCTGCGGACGACTGGAACGTTATGAAATATGGATGCTTTGTCGGAATATGTGGGGATGAACATTATTTCATGTGGAGGTGAAGATGGAATATTTGTAATGGCAATGGGTGGCAAGAACAGTGATGGTGTAGTTGGTCTAGTGGGTGCTGATGGCAAAATATGAGGTGGACGTGGTGTAGCTGGAGGTGCAGTGGCCAAGAGGAGACTAACGGGGTCATGTACATTTACTTGCAGTGGTCCTGGTGCTCGTTGTGGAGGATGGTAGGGTGATGGTGGTGGCAGTGGTTGTTGGTAGTATGGTGGTGGCGGTACGTAACCATACGCTTGTGCAGGATAATACTGTTGGTGTTGGTTTGGCTGTGGCTGTTGATGTGGCAATGGCTGTGGCTGTGCATGTGCTTGTGGTGCTGGATATTGCTGATGAACATATGCAGGTGGATATGCAGGTGCACGTAGTGGAGGAGGTGCAGGTGCCGGTGCAGGTGGAGGTGCACCAGTCAATGCAGCAACCAGGTGATCCACGGATGTAGGTTCTGCCTGGGGTGCGTTGCCGTGCTTGGGAATATGCAGCAATGGTAGGAGGTCTAGGATGTTCTTGCTTCCTTTGAAGACAGGATCTGGATTCGGTGCAAATGTCAGCAAATTGGCGAATGTTTCCGGGGTTGAAAATAGCCGATTGGCTACCATATAATTGATGCCCATTGAGAAGAGAGCACCGCCAACCTCAATGGCCTGCAGCATCTGCGCCTTTAATTCAGGAGTTGGATTTATTATAGCTAAGGCAGCAGCACGTTTGTCAGCATCGGTGTTGGGCCCCTGGTAGTCACGATGAAACTTTTCGAGAAGGGTACCAAGGGCTCAACACCCTGAATGAAGTTCGCTGTCTTCTGGTGATCCAGGAACGTCAGGTCCTGTTGTAGAATGGTCATGTTGTCGTTCAGGGTGCTGCCCAACTTGCTAATGCCGGTGTGGGGACGGCGAAGCCACTCGCACCTTTCCGGACGTAGCCTCTAAAAAACCTTATCGTCTGGTGGCAGTGGCTTCTGGGCGCCGTACGGAACCATGAAATTTTTGGGGAAATGATTAAAATATGTGACCCCAGGTGTCTTCTTTTGAGTATAACGATTCATCTGTAAACAAAGAGAATAGCCATAAATTCTCATTCCACGAGAGAAAGTACATAAAGACATTGTAAAAAGTATCATATGATATAAGTATTGGAAATGTAAAATAACCACTCTTAGTTGGGAGCAATCCTAATAAGCCTTCTTACTACGTCAAAGTGGTGGCTTCAAGAAGGGCTTTTGTATTTTTTTTTTGTGTTGTTTTTTTGTTGTTTTTTCTGTTTTTCTTTCTGTTTATGGGAAATTTAATAATTGTTGCAGAGGAATATCAATGGTGCATTGAGGAAGCATAGCCTCCAAATCTTTTCTTTTGTCCGAAGTTCCCCTTGGACGCTGACTCATCCTCTGATCAGTTTGCGTTTTCTCCTAAAATTGACCAATCAGGTGCCGTCATTTCATTACTTCCGCGTTTCGCAGCTAGATTTAGGCCATTTTGAGTACCCCCCAATAAAAAAATATTGCACGCTCGAATAAATCAATTTTTTTGAAAATTTCAACGGGAAAAGGAAGCTTATACATATGACCACAAGTGTTCATATAACCCCCTTGCCATCACGTAGGATTAAAAAATTACGGCGATTTGAATGTTTGTCTTTGGTATTTTTTCAAACAGGTAGCGGCATCCTGCTCGCCCTCCCCCCAAAAATTAGTTTTTTAGCAAAATTAGTAAAATTATCAAAAATATACATATTTCCATGAATAATTCTTCCGAAATTTCCGAAATTTGCACTTTACTTCGCCTTGACTTGCGAATTTGCGACATCTCCAAACTCTGTCCTTCTTCCCTGGATGATAACTTATGCCTCTCTCTGGTCTGGACCCAACATAACAGGAAAAGGCGGGAAAATAAATCTTAAACGCTGGGGCGGTGTCGTCATGTTTTTGTTGGTAAAATCATTTATCGTCTCAAATGTTTCTTTAAAAATGGGGAAAGGAAAAGAATAATCTCGTTTAAATGCAATGCATGCTAAATGGAAGAGCTTGACAACAGTTTTATTAAAATCTGAAAAGCGCGTCTTGGACTTGGCAACATCTTCTTCAGAGCATTCTTTCACATCATTGTCATTGAAAGAAACACGCCATGAACAAATTTTTTGCATTGACTGCCTGATGATATGTCTCGACAAGACAGAATATACAAGAATCTTGCCAACTAAAATCAAAAGTCTACCTTTGTATCAAAAGGTTTGTTGGAGTTGTAAAAACAAAATATATTTCACAGACAACAACTACCAACAATTGCATTACATGTATTCTTTTTGTAAGAAGCTGCTTTTAAGAAACGCAACCCTCAGATCGCCAAATATTATTAGAAATTGCTGTACGCATACTTTTTATAAGAAACTAAGAATTGGGTCAGTGCTGAAAGCTCCTTAAAGAATTTCAGTACTCTGAGTTTTTAGAGGTTCCATAACAATCTTCATGTTCCTGTGCCCTCATGAACATTTCAAAACAAGGTTTTTGAAGCCTTTCCAATGCTAAGCATTACAGGAAACAAGTGAAAATAGAATAAAGATATGTCAAGGATTTCCTTAACCTTTATGAAAATAAATTGTTTCTTAAGTTATATTTTCCCAGTGCTGGAGTTTTGCAATTTTTTGACGATCTGAGAGTTGAGTCGTTCAGATTTTTACCCATTCTTATAAAAAAATACGTGTTCTGGGAAGAAACTATTTATTATGATAGAGGAAATCCTTACTTTATTTTCACTTGGTTATTGTATCATGTTGCTCGGAAGGGGCTCGGAAAGTACTTGAGAAAAGTCAAAACAAACATTAGAAAGGCTTCAAAAACATTGTCTCGAAATGTTCACGGGGCACAGGTAGTAAACATGAAGATTGTTATATGTTTAAACATTGGAAAGGCTTCAAAAACCTTTGTTTTGAAATGTCACGGGGGCACAGGTAAACTTTGAGTAGCTACTCAAAATCTAATAATCTAAGAAACATTTATTACTTTCACAACTGGCCCAAATTTTTATTTTCTTATTAACTTTTACAACAAGCTTGACCCCAGTTCTTTCCGGGGTAAAAGTTTCTCCTAGATTTCTTAATTTTTTACAAATTCGAATTTTACAACTTCACACAGCACAGGCGGCTTCTTTCTTGTAAAAATTGAGCAGAAATCGTTGTCAAAATCGTCTTTTGATAAGAATGTAAAAATTGGAAATGCCCTCACTGCAAGACGAAGTAGAAGGAAAACTTACTTCATCGTGATCTTGATCGCTCCTGATGCAATGCCGTCGTCTCCTTAGAGAATTGTTTGCAATACTGTCAGTTTGGTTTTACTCACACTCCATCCCAAGCGCAGGAATTAAGGATATTGGCAGTTATTTTGATACTCTGCTTCAACTTCATTGGTAATCGACCATCTTCTTATAGATTTGTGAACAAATATTTGAGACGATAAATGATTTTACCAACAAAAACATGACGACACCGCCCCACCGTTTAAGATTTCTTTTCCCGCCTTTTCCTGTTATGTTGGGTCCAGACCAGAGAGAGGCATAAGTTGCCACACAGGGAAGAAGGACAGAGTTTGGAGGTGTCGCAAATTCGCAAGTCAAGGCGAAGTAAAGCCCAAATTTCGGAAATTTCGGAGGAATTGTTCATGGAAATATGTATATGTTTGATAATTTTGCTAAAAACTATTTTTTTTGGGGAGGGCGAGCAGGATGCCGCTACCTGTTTGAAAAAATGCCAAAAAAAACATTCAAATTGCCATAGTTTTTCAACCTTAGGTGATGGCAAGAGGGTTACATGAACACTTGTGGTCCTATGTATAATCATCCTTTTCCCGTTGAAATTTTCAAAAAATTCGATTTATTCGAGCCTGCAATATTTTTTGAATGAGGGGTACCCAAAATGGCCTAAATCTAGCTGCGAAACGCGGAAGTAATGAAATGACGGCACCTGATTGGTCAATTTTAGGAGAAAACGCAATCTGATCAGAGGATGAGTCAGCGTCCCAGGGGAACTTCGGACAAAAGAAAAGATTTGGAGGCTATGCTCATTGAGGATTTTCTATACTCTGTAAGTAGCTGCAGTGAATTGCGTCGTTAACAGTGGTGTCATAAACAGGAGGTCACTAAGTTTGCGAACTTGTGATAATGCAACATATGCAGTTCCTGCTGGTGTTGTAGGACTATCAAGCCAGATAATCACTTTCTCCAGTGTTTGCCCTTGAAACTTGGAAATAGTTGTGGCATAACCTGGTACACTGTGTTACTTTGGTTCAGCTCACATGTTTGTGTGTGTTTGATTGAAAGTGTTAATAAATCATAAACCTAGTGTTTTCATGCATGGACTTGAGTCGAAAAGTGAGGCATAGCAATCCAGTACAGACAACAGTAGTTGAAAGTCAATTAGATATTTTAACTTCAGCCTGAAGAATGGAAAGACTGCATTTGCAAAATTGTCCATTGAGCAAAACATAACTTCTAAGGATCTGATAAAATCTTGATCATATACAGTTTGAGCATTACTATCTTTCAAAATCAAATGTCTTGCTCAATGACCAAGATGTCAGTAAAAAATCCTGTCTGAACTGACCGTTTTCTTAAAGTATTGACAATAGTACATTTCTTTATTTTCAAAAAAAATAACCTAGGTTTGCACCTCTACCGGGTGGACCAAAAAGAAAACAACTTCACATGTTTGAAAATTTGCAATGCGAAAATTGCAATTTAGATATTGCAATGCAATTCGAGTGAAAGGAGGTATAAAACGCTCAATAAAAATTACACACAATCACTTATAAAATGATAACTCATATCATAAGATATCATTTATTTTCTGATTGTTCAGTTATTTTTCATGACATAGAATCAAATAAATGGAAAATCATGTTGCTTCTTTTATATAGTTTACTTGAATCAGTATCAATTAATTGAAAATTGGTGGCTTTGAAAAAGTATGGGGTATTCTAGAATTTCTCCCTTTTTTTCGTTTCATTTTGAAGTGAAGGAATTTTCCAGAAATCCATCTTTGATTTCCCCTATATTTACATTGTTCAGAAAGGGGATGAACAATCGATAAAAAATCTTCAGTCCTTTGGCTATCGACAAGATTTTTACTTGTTCTATACCTCAAGTATTATCCACAACGAATTTTCAAACATGTGAAGTTCCTTTTGGTCCAGCCGGTATTGCTGTCATGGCTACTTATATTCTCAGTTTTGTTGACGCTGATGGGACTTTTCAAGGCAACATGACTGTTATGTACTTTTGATAAATGATATGATACTGTGCATAGTCCATGATTTGATTTTCAAGAAAGTCAGATGATTTCTTGGTATGAACAATTAAACAGTATGTGCAAAGCTAAGTTGGCCTATCTAAAAATAACTTTCGATCTAGGCATGGGCAATACGCCGCGCTGAAAGTGATCACATGTTTGTTAGCGGACGGAGTGAAAGATGGCGAAGAAAAGAACAAGGTTTGAGATCCCTGATATCGATGATTTGGAGACAGTTGACTTGGCGGCGATCCAAAGCAGGCTTTTGGTTTTTGGAAGGCAGAACAATGGCGACTTACGGATCGAAAGGTAAGAGAAATCTCGTAGGTAACTTTTGCTAAGGCCGATGATGGGCTGCCAGGTTGTGTTGTTTTGAAAAATAGATGACCCACACTGTGCCGCTCGGCGCCCTACCCTGTTATTATTTGTTGCTCTCCTCCTCCCATTTTTGCTCTATTTCTGTCCCCTCAATCATTGGATAGAAATAGCAAACGATTCCTTGTGCAGAAGTAAAGCATGGAGATCTTTATCATTTGTAATCTTCTTACTGGCTCTTCCGTCTTAATTCAAGACATTAGCCTTGCTACTGTTTTCTTCCATTCCTTTCGCTCATAATCGTTCTCAGTTAGTTCATCCACTGTTTTATTTATTGGTTTCAGGTCTTTATTCATTTGTCTGATCCATGTCTGTTTTGGTCTTCCCCGATTACCCTTCACTTTTTTCAAATGTTCTCTGAAAGCTAATTTGGCTGGTGTTCTTTCTGGCAACCTTGACATATGCCCAAGCCAGTTTAATCGCCGTTTCTTTATTTCGGTTGTGATGGTTGTCTGATGTGATCTTTTATATATTTCTTCATTTCTTATTTTATCCATTAATTTGATGTTTAGCATCCTACGTAGCAGTTTTTTTTGAAAGATATCGAGACTTTCTTCAAATTTCTTGGTTAAGGTCCAGATCTCGCAATTGTAAAGCAGCATTGGATATATAAATGTATTAAGCGTTCTTATTTTTAGTTTTATGGATGTCTGTCTGTTACAGAGAATTCTTTCATATTTGTTGAAGGCATCAATGGATAGTCCTTTCCTTCGTTTTATGTCTTTTTCGGTCTAAAATACTTCCTAGATATTTTATGGCCTTCCATTCATCGTTGCCATCTGTGCCAACACAAAATTCTTCAGTTTTTTCAGTATTGATGTTTAAGTTTATTTCTTTGACTTTCAAAGGGAGTTCTTGTTTTATAGTGTCCTTGTGTTTCTTTTCGGTGGTTATATTGCCAATATCGTCAGCATACTGAAGATCAATGCTGAAGTTTTCTTTATCTTGGTTGTGATAAAATGATTAAAATGAAAAATAAAATAAAAAATGATTTGTAATGCCCGTGAAAATAAAATTGTATTGCTTCTCATTGAATTTTCCAACCTGGTTCCGAGGGCCAGTTTCCTACGTCAGTACTGACCCTGGTACCGGGTAGGTCAAATTCGCAATTTGATTGGCTATTTGGTAACAAAAGCCTCATTAATTATTCCAAATTCCAAAGACTTATTGCTTGGCAGAAAATCAGTCAACTTTGGGTCGCTGTCACGGGAAAACGGGACAAAAAATTGAAAAACCGATTTTTGGTATACCTTAAAAGTCATAATGTGCCCCAGTTGAAAGGGGTTTGAACCCCATCCGTCTGCGCTTACGGGAGAAATTTGCCATATTTGGTGATTTTGGGGCCATCCCTATTGATTCCCATTCAAAAATGGCCTCCATTTCATCCCTATTTTCACAAATTCAGTAGCAATCATGGGGGGATGAAGGTTTGACTGGAGGTAAAAGACCACGGCGCATCAGAATTTTGGGGTTTCATGAAGTTTTGGGTCGTTATGACGTCATAAAGGGGGGTTGGAAAAAAATGTTGCGATTTTCTGACCCGAGGTTACTTTTGGACTTGATGCTCGATGGTTATTAGCCTGATTTCAAAATGGTAAAAAGTTTACAAGAGACTACTTGTCTGCGAGTCTAATAACGCCATTTGGGGCTCAATATCGCCCTAAGGGGCTACGCGCGGGCGCCGCAAAAATGGGGTAAAATTTTGGCCTACCCCATTTTGGGCCGTAACTCAATTTTGCGAGGAGAAAACGGCTTCGGCATGCCAAAAATCGACGGGAAACCGTATTCTTTCACTATAACACTTTTAACCTTGAACTTATCTCCAAAATTCGCAAAATAACGACCCTTTCTTTTTTCAAAGCTGTGGGGGAAATTCTCGAAAATTTCCACTTAGGCCCTTTTTCCACCCAAACGGATCGTGCTCGTTTTCCTATTAAATGCACTTGCAAACGCCGGATTAATGATTAAATACCTTAAAAAGGGTTGAAATAACGTCCTCCAAAGGTTTGTTTTCAGTATTTCGAATCATCTACTGCATTATTAGCATTAGAGGAACGGCCATTTTTCGTCGGATTTTCATACTTTTCCTCAATGTTTCGGACTTATTACATGGTATGTTATGGATCAAAATCAGCTGACATTGTATCAAATCTGAAATCTGAAATCAAATCTGTCAAACTCAGTTTCCATATGAAGACAAGAGAGTTCTGTAATAAACTGCAGCTGATAATTTATGCAAAACAAAATGGCGTCAAATATACCACGATTTTGGCAACCGGTACCATGGCCCAAATAGGTTGGCGTAGACTCCTTTTGGGGCATGGGGACGAGGTTGGATGAGATGGTAGTGGTGTATGGCGAGGAGTGCATGGTTGAACATATGGTGCACGTTGTAGCAGTAATGTGGACGGTGTTGGTGGTGCAGGTGCAGGATGGTGATAATATGGGTGTTGTACTTGATATGGTGGTGGTGGTTGTTGTTGGTTTGTATATTCGTGGTGCGCAGATGTGAATGTTTGTGCTTGTTGTGCGGGAGGATGTGCATAATGTTGTTGTTGCTGCTGTTGTTGTGGTGCATATAGTCCTGGATGTTGTGGGGATGCGGGTGGTATGGTGTGCTGTCTGAGAGCTGCTGCTGGTCCTAGTGCATATGGTGCTGGTGCTGGTGCTGGTGCATATGCTGGTGCTGGTGCATATGCTGGTGCTGGTGCATATGCTGGTGCTGGTGCTGGTGCATATGCTGGTGCTGGTGCATATGCTGGTGCATATGCTGGTGCTGGTGCTGGTGCTGGTGATGGTGCTGGTGCTGGTGCTGGTGCTGGTGCTGGTGCATATGCTGGTGCATATTCTGGTGCTGGTGCACCAGTTAGTGCTGCAACAAGGTGCTGCATGGAATTGTCATTAGCACCTGTTGCCGCTCCCCTCTTTGGAATGTGGAGGAGGGGCAACAAGTCCATAATGTTTTTGGTTGTTTTAAATTGAGGATCCTGTTGAGGTGCAAATGTTAACAAGTTCGCATAACTAGCAGGATTGGAAAAGAGCCTGTTCGCAACCATGAAGTTGATGCCCATTTGAAAGAGGGCACCCCCAACTTCTATGGCCGCCAACATGCCCTCTTTCATTTGGGGAGAGGGATCGACAATTCCTAATGCAGCTGCCCTTTTATCTTCGAATGTATAAGGCCCCTTGTAGTCCCGATGAAACTTCTTGAGGACATCTCCGAGGGGGACGAATTTGCTCAATGAAATTTTCAGTTTTCTGACCATCAAGGAAATGCGTATCCTGACGCAGCAGGTCGACATTCTCATTTAACGTTGAGCCAAGCTCCGAAATGGCTGTGTTGGGGCGTATGAGCCACCCACACCCAACAGGTCTTAGGCGTTCAAAGATTGTACTTCCTTCAAAGTTTATTTTATTTGATAGTAGGTATTGTATGCAGATCAACGGTTTTCCCCCAATAACTCTGTCAGTTTTGCTACAAACATAATACATGTATATATATTTGGAGAGAGCAAGTCAAGACGCATCACTTGCTGTAAAATTTAGCGAGATCGGATGCATATGTCATTTACTACATGTCTCGCAAGTATGAAAATGAGAAAGTCGTGAAAAATCCTTTGAAATTGTATTGTTTAGCAAACCATTCCCTTGGCAAAGTTCGTTTTCGCTCCATAACTTTTTCATTACAAATAATAACTGTATAAAAGTTTAAATTTTCCGAAAGAGGAGAACAAGACCTAGCGAATGGTGTATAATAATCTCTACTTTGTAGCATTTAGCCTAAAAACTGTATGCATAAAATCAGTGTGCAATTCAGAATCTGTGTCACTTCTCTTCTGCCTTCATGCGCGTCGGTCGTGACTTTCTCGTGCTCGTAGTTTACTTACATCGGTACAGAATTCGTTAAATCTTCGTCTCATCTTCATCTGCCTGTTACTTGCCATCACTTCAATTCATTTGTGTTACATTTGGTAAGTAAATTGATGCTGATTTATCAATCGTGTAGATTCTTATTCTTATTTATCGTGCAGCATTTGTTAGCTTTGCAATTTCCGTTTCCTTATCTTTCTAACTAACTGATCTACCTGCTATCACTTTTCAGTAACATCTCAGTAACTTATACTGCTCTTTATATTGCAGAATATTCTCGGATTTACAAGCATTTACTGATTTACTTGTTCAATTGCCAGAAACGCCGTAAGTTCTTTTTCATATTTTGTTACCTGTCTGCAATTATTCCTCTGCATCCGCATATCGGTTTCACTTGCAGTTCATAGTCATTTCATTGCTTCTTGTTATACATATTCTTACTTAACGTATTGTTAGGCTGCTCCTCGCAGTTTCATCATATTCTGTTCACATTTGTGAACTTTTGTGTATTATAATTCTTTATTTACGTTGGTTGCACTTCTTATTTTTGCTATGCCTATCCCTTGGAACGCAAACATAGCTGCAAATTACTTGCAACGTAGGCAGTTTACGTTGTTGCATCCAGGTGCAGATGCCACTACACGTATTGCCAGTAATTTGCAAGCTAATGCAAGAAGGGAAGAAGCTTTTCAGGCATCAGTAGCTACTTTACAGTCTTCAAGCACAGAAGAAAATGTGTCTCCGTCATTTACCAATACCGTGAAGAGCCTACAGCTGTGGGTGAAGACACTGTCATGGACATTGTGTGAAGACTGTGGTAGCCTGATGTTTCAAAAGCTTCTACCAAGCTTTAACAAAAATAAGAAATGCAATGACCATGTCACATGCCACTGCAAAGGTGACCGGTACATTGTTCCCCTCTTGCGTGACATACCACTGGTTCTTCTACGATTCCTCCCCGAGCACGTGACAGCCTTACGGTCCTTTAACATTGACACGGGAGAATACCATCGCATGCGCTACGGGTATAGGAAGAAAACCTGCACATTACGCTTGACTTGCTCTGACTTGACTGTAGAAGACAAAATTCGGAACTTGTCCTCCCAGGAAGACAGAGACATTTGTACTGATGCATACAATTATCTCATTTCTTCTCCTACCTCTTCCTACAAGAAATTTGTTGACAAGCGTGACGCTCTTTTTGAACTTGGCAAGAATCCCAATATCTTTGACATGTATACATGGGCTGGTATTGAATGTGCCTTATGGCCACATTTGTATCCTTATACTTCATGGTGTGAGAGCATTCAGGAGGGTGGTGCAACTCGAAAGAGTTCCAAAATTTCTTTTGTTGCCAAGTGTCTTTCTACAATTGTGGATTACTCTCATTCTTTTGAGTTGCTCCAATTTGTATTTGATAGATGGCTGTACAAAACTATAACAGGCGCTATCAACTCTGCTCGTTTGCATAGCCCTGAAGCCGCACTGTCTTCTGCGTTTTATGCACTTCAAGATAAGCCTTTTTCAGTAGGCTATTGGGATTGGCAGCATAGGTATCTTGTTGATACCGTACATCAACACGGCCTTCCTTCTCTCTTTATAACAATAAGTCCTTCTGAATGGTCTTTTCCTTCACCATCATGGCTTGAAGCTATTTCTGCAGCCACAGGGTACGGCCCTACAAATAATGCTTGCCATGAGACTTTCCATTTCATGCATGTCCTTGAACAAATTGTTCGAGGCTACTTATGTGGCTCCAATGACAGTCATTGGCGCCAGCATGTTCTTTCCTATAATCGCACAGCTACTAAGAACATCAATGCATATTTCTACCGTTTTGAGTTTCAAAAACGCGGAACTGTTCATCTCCATTTTCTCGTATGGTTGCGAAAACCTCAATACATTGACTTGCGACGCCTGCATGGCCATGTCCCGCAAAACAATGCGTCTCTCTCGTACCATGTTGAGAAATTTCAATGTGCCCACAAGTCATCATTGCCTATTCACGAAGGTCCTACTACTGTCACCACATTACACGATAGGGAGCACATTCAATTATCACACGATGAGCAAGCATTTGTGAAAGGCTTGCGGGGATATATTGACACGGTCCTGTGTACTTTGAAATGTTCCATGGATGTGCAGGCTACCAATGGGAAGTCAATGATACTGAAGTATGTTGCTTCTTATGTATCAAAGGCGAAAGAGACCTTTCACACCGATGCTCTCTACTGCAGTACTCTTCCTCCTTCCTGTACTGCAATTAAATTCGGCATGACTCTAAACATTTGTGAGCCTGAAATGTGGGCTCTTCTCACTTCGAAGAAGCTTTCGTGGACAAATGCTACACGCAAACCTTGATCTCTTCCCACCACACTGGACAAAGCAAGCACTTGGGATATTGCTCTCAAGTATTATCAACGCCCAGTGGAGTATGAACACTCTTCCCTCCTGCAATTGCTACGACTCTTCGATAATAAGCATGCCATTCCAACTCTGTACCCTGCACAGAAAGTTGTATTGGTTGGCTTGAAGCAGCTCTCTTACTTCAACCCCTTCTATTTCTTTCAGCATCTTTTGGCGCATTATCCTCACAGAGATCAAAGTACAATTTGCCCACCTGAAACTGTGAACCTTCCTCCACAGATTTTGTACTTTTACAAAGCTGTGGAATTACTGCCTGAAACATTTACTGACCCTAACGTATTCCTTTCATACATTGCAGTTGAGGGTCACAAACATTACTTTCTGGAAGCTTTACTTTCTTATACATACAGTTTACTAGAAATGAACAATCTTTTTCGCCGCGAGTTGCTTCCCCAGTGTCATGTATATCAGGCCACAACTAACCCTTCTTCCTCAGGTGATGTCACTGGTACACAACTCTTCTTCTTCAATTATTTTAAACAAATCCTTCACTGTCAACAGCGTGAACTGTTAAGTGATGGGGAAGATGCATCAACTGACATTAACTGGAAGCTTTTCCCCCTAGTCCTTGGTAAGCCTGGAACTGGCAAAACATACTTGCTAGAAAAATGCATTTCCTATTGCATAACAAATGAAATCAATGCCGCCGTTGCTTTGCCTACAGGTGTGCTTGCCTGCACATACCGAAGCAAGTTTCAAGGTCTCATAACCTGTGACACTGTGCACAGTCTCTTTCTTTTTCAATCGCATAACAGCACCATCCCTCAAATGAACTGGCTCCTCTCTCAATATGATGTAATCTTTATAGATGAGATCTCGCAAGTGTCGGTGACTATTTTCCATCATATCATCGATACTTTGCAGAAATTAGACAATCAACCCATTCTAGTCCTGTCTGGTGACTTTGCGCAACAACAGCCTATTGCAACTGTGGCAGGACGAACAACACAGGTTAATAACATTCTCTCCTGCGCACACTGTATGTCAAAAACGCGTAAATTCACCATGACAACACAGTTTCGTGTCACTGACGATATCCTTCTCACCTTTTTACATCATATTCGCTATGACTCTCCTACTGAAGACATGATAAATTCACTTTCTGCTGGTCGCACACTTTCTTCTACAAACACTATCACTGACTCTATCTATGACAAACTGAAACTGCATCCCAACGCTATCATCCTTACAATGACAAGGAGAGCAGCATCTCTTATAAATGACATAATTCTTAAATCTCTCTATCCACACCCTCCCTTAGCACTGATCGTAATGGACAATGAGCAACTTGTGCCGTTGCACATGGGTATGAAGCTCATGCTGACCCAAAATATTAATAAAAAGATTGGCTTTGTCAATGGCCAAGTAGTGACCGTTTCTGGAGTGTCTGGCAATACCATTGTATCAACCCATCCATCAGGCTCTATCATAAGCATCTTCCCCGTTACAAGAATCATTAACGACATTCCCACAACCACATATCCATGCATGCCAGGGTATGCCACAACCATTTCCAAGATCCAAGGTCAGACAAGATTGTACTTCCTTGACTAAAGTGATCGAATGAAACTTGCATAGGACCCATATTTAAGGTTGAAAGCAACCTATGATAACCTTCCATAGCCAACTTTTGACTATGATCCATCTTTAAGGAAGGACAAGGTTCTTGTCCGTCAATAGTTACTCTAACGTGAGTTGCATTGAGATGTTTAAAGTCGAAGGGATTTAAGTCTTTTTGTCCGTTGAATGCATCATTTCTTACAAATCCAAAGAAGATTCTGTTCGGAAGTTTTCCATTAAAGACTCCATCTTGTTGCCATGAATTAGCACCAACAGGAAGCAAGTACGTCGACATTTGTGGATGAACTACAAGATACTGAGCAGGAGATTTCTGAAGAGTACGTTCAAGTGACATTAGAAATTCCTCTTTGGCATGAACATGTCTTACGATCAAGGAAATTTCTTCCACATTTAAAACTGCTGTACTAGGAGAAGCTGTATTCTTCATTAAGCAAAAATCATTGCTGTTAGGAGTTAGTCTCCATTGTTGACGTACTCCATTAATTAAGTATCTTTTTTGGTTGCAAATATTGACTCGAGGTTTGCAAATGAGTGTAACTGTATGGCTTTCATTGAAATCATCACTTCTGTTGTTTAACCCTTCATTTTTGTCTTTTTCAGGAAACTTAGCAGTTTCTTGACCAGCCGTATCCATCCAAAAGTTCATGAGAGACAAATCTGTATCGGTATGTGTTGTGTCGTATGAGAGTACCGTTTCGAAGTATGCTTGGTAGGCATACATTCCATTCGAATCAGTTACTGGAGTATCATTCAAGATGAGTTCAATTTGTCTAAATAGTGAATGTGCTAATTGATTGACTACTCCTACTTTTTCTGTCATTACGTCTGTAATCACAGTACCAGCTGCTTTGGTGAGTTTGACTTTGATCTTGAAGTAAGTATGGTCATAGTCAATGAGATGATCAGTTTGAGCTGGAATAGCGATTACTACGGTTTGTTTTGAAGCACCAATTGATGACGTTTGTGGAAAGTATTCCACGTCTTTAAAATAATCAATGTCAGTATGAATGAGAGGTGGTGAAAATACATCGAGACTGTGACTCGGACAATCGATGTACGTAGGTCTGCTTGCCATTTTCTTAATATCTTCGAGATGCGTTCAATGCTTTAGCTACACCTCGTCGTAGACTTGCTTGTTGTGACTTTGACAATTTCAATTTCGTTCCCTTTATAGAAGAAGTTTTCCTTCTTCCTAGTTTCGCATTTTTCCTCTTACCACCAAGGAGTTTTTTCTTCGCTCCACGCACAACTCTCTTTCCGAGCGTTTTGCCAGTTCTCTTCAGCGCTTCCTTTCCAACATCCTTTAGACGTTCACCCTTTGCAACTCTACTGGCTACGTTTAATGCCTCTGGTAACACTACTTCCTTCATAAACTTTAGTCCTGAAGGTAATAAACTTTTGAAACCTTGTCTAATCGAAGATCCGATACCTCCTCCTCTAAATGGTATATTAGCGTAGGGTGTATAGATTGGGAATTGTCCATCGTTCCTTAGTGACCATGCATTCGACATTATGCTTCCCCGATTATTTTTCTAAAGTGTAGTACAAGCGTTGGTTTAATTCCAAAGAACTTGATGTCTTGACCTTTTTCGTCAACTAGTCTAAAGTCGAAGTGCTGAATTTCGTTTTGAATCAAAGGATAGTATTGAATCGTTTGAAATTGTTCGTAATGTATCGTATGTCTCGTTGAAGTCAGCGAAGAAAAACGCAATAGCGGTGTTGCAGTGTTTCCAACTAAACGATATTCTAATTGTCCACAATATATAAAGATGTTCTTCCCTTGCTCTGAGTAACAGTCACAATCATGAGAGCTTTGGATACTTTCCGTGTTGTAAACCATTCGATATCTTTCCTTCGATAGATCGTGACTTTTTCCATCCTTACCAGTAACTTCTCCTGTGTACGGACTCGGAATGTAAACGCAAACCCTCTTGAATAATAACGATAATTTCGAATGACCAAAAGGTTGTAGTTGCGTAAAACCCAATAGTTTCGCCAAAGCGGTTCCAATGAATACACTTTCCACATACGGAGGCAAGGTTAGTTTTACCTTTCTCTTAACCAAAGACAATACGGGTGGTGCATTCCATCCTACGCCCATCCGTGAAGCGACTTTTCGAGATACGGGAGTCACTGATTCGAATTGATTATTGAAACTTTGAATTATGTCTCCGATGGTAATTCGTGCTCTTTGTTTGGCCACTATTTTTTCGTGCTGAATCATTACCACTTCCGAACTTGTCGTTTTTGAACTTGAAGTTGATCTCCATTTCTTGCACAATGATTGACGATCGTACTTAACGAATTCGGTCTTTTTGAAGCTCATTCCTTCTGCTGCTCTGATGTTAAAGATGAACGACCAGTTGTAGACTTCACTTGCTGGATCGATTAGGTTTGGTTCTATATACGTCGAGTTTGACAATTCGTAATACATTTCTATCAAACCCATTTCCCACTTTCCTGGTAACATCAACTTGTCCTTTAAGGTAACTCGTTCTTGAAGTTTTCCACCTTTTCCTATGTCGAGTTCGACATTTAAGTATCCTTGAGTATCATTCGGAACGAGCATGTTTAGGTGTGAAAAGTAAAGTCAATTCTGTGCTTTGAAATTCGTTGGTTAGATCTTCGTGCGAATGATTATCTCTCACCGTAATCATCAATTCTTGTAATGGAATTCGCGAAACGTGATGTTTTATTAAGTGATTTTTATTGATTACTATGGACGATCCGTCATACGGTGCTAACGCTAAAACAGGTAGGTCTATCACGTTGGTCGGATTTTGAATGAAATCACAACAAACAGCCATTACTCTATTCTTTTTATCTCTTACTTCGCCTTGTTTGTCATGTCTATCTCTATCCTTGTGTATCCAAGCTACTACACAACAATCCCATTCATTCTTCAGTGGAAGTGGTCTTGGTAATCTAATCAATCCCAAACTCTTCAACGTTATGGAAATCATTCCCTTCTCAAACTAGGCCTAATTCTGACTGTTAAGAGTGTTTGTCCGACGTAGTTATTAACTGAAGAAGGATTGATCAGGTTTATCACATTACCTTTTTCATTCATCAACTTGATCGATATGGTCTGGAAAACTAATTGTTCCATTGGCATATATAATACATTTTTACTTTCGAAGATTTGCGTATGTGACTTATTCGATGAGTCAGAGAACGTTACGTGTCTCAACGTTCTCGATCTTTCTGCAATTCCACCAACGAAATTATCCTCCAACAATTCACATTCTATGTTGAAAGACGTCTGAGGATAAATGTGAGCTTGAAGGCGATTCTCGCACTTCAGTCTCGAATCTTTAATGTCTTTGTTCACTTCTAGCTTGTAAAGAGTAAGATCGAACGAATCTTCAGGCGTTACGGAATGCCACATCGTTACATTTCGTTTAACTGAGACGCCACCATTAGCAAAATTTGACGTATTGAAAATAGTCGATTCATGGTGTCTATCTCCGAAGTTATTTACTCCAAGCATAAACGACAAAGGTATCGACATTTGAATCCTTACTATGTTGCATTGTGGTCCAATCGCTCTATTGAATTTCCCTGATTCTGCTAAAGTTATGTTCATTGTTTCTTTCAATTCCTCTCTGAAGACGAAGTTAACCTTTCCTTTAATCAATTCTACGTCAAAAGGACAATTATAAATCCTGTCTGCCATTGTTCCACCGTGGGCAGAGGCGTATCCGAATTCCAACTTATTTATGTACGATTTAAAGTATTGATAAATCAAAACAGTGTCATCCTTTTCTACTATGTCAGATGGTATAATGATCTTTTGAATGTTTGGCATTACTTTGAACTCGTCAAGCATTGATTCGAACTTCCCATTAACGTAAGATCCTTCGTTGGTTATTGCAACTTTAAACCATAGCTGATCCTCGAGAGCTTCTCGTCCTCTCCCAGGAACAGACAAGTCAAGCAATCCCATTTCCCACTTCTTCAATGGATTGAGTTGAAATACATACGGATAACTAACTCCATAATTAGTAATTACGTCAATTCCCTCTCCTTCCATTCTTCCAGAAGGAATCACCAGATCAAATGCATCGTTGATTTCGTAGTTCATATTGCTTGCACCTGATCTTCACTAACCCATTCATCGAACTCTGAAGGGTAACCTCTCCATCGCACTAAATAGATGTTTTTTCCTTGTTTCAATTTCTTTTTACGAATGACCTTTTCAATCACGAATGTTTCCGGAAGATCTATTAACTGGAGTTCCTTTCCGTAAAATCGACCACTGATTACTTCACCCATCAAATCCTCCACGAGATAAGTAAAAGGAGTATTGTTCGTGAATTTCTTATTGATTTTAAATACCTCTTCCGTAAAGTTTTCTAAATATCCTTTCTTAAACATTCTCTTCCTCAGACTTAGTCTAACGTAATCTCCAACCTTGAGAGATTTCTTCTTTCTCTTCTTGGTATTCTTTTCTGGGTTTTGTGTTGTATTTCCGAATAAATTCCGTCGAACTATGCCAACATTGTTCAAGCCCACCTTCGAAGGTTTCATCTTGATCGATCTGTGATACGTATTATTATAAGACTTTACTAATTGTTGAAGTACTTCCAGGTAACGACGTGAATTAGCCACAGTGAAATAGCGATACATCTTCGTTTTTAGCGTTCTGTTTACTCTCTCAACGATTGCAGCCTTAGGATCATTGCTTGCAGTATAAAACGAAATGTCCTTAGATTTAAGAAACGCTTGAAATGACTTGTTAATGAATTCAGTTCCCTTATCCGTTCTGAGCTTACGCGGAGTGCGACCTTCGTTTAGAATCGATTGAAATGCTTTTATGATTTCCTTTCCAGTCTTACGTTTTAAGGTTCGTACCCATGTGTACTTGCTAAAAGTATCTATGCATACGAGCAAAAACGTTATATCATCGTTTTCTTCCTTCAGCTGACTCATATCCACTAAGTCAGCTTCCCATAGATAATCTATCCTACTAGTCAATATCCTTTCTCGAAGGAACGATTTTCGACTTGGTCTGTGTAAAGAATATCCAACGTGTTTCTTTGCCCACTCTCGAAGCTTTTTCATAGTGAGTCCTGGTATGAATGTTTTAAATTCCTTCAGCATTTTCGTCAATCCTCCAAACGATCCAGGTATCTCTGGATTGTTGTAGAGTTCAGTTATTTTGTCATTCATCGTTGCACTGACACGCTAAATCGATTATCATATCAAGAACCTTATCCTTTAAGAATAGTTCTCTTTTAGATTTTTTCACTCTCTTATTTATGTTCTTTCCTTTCTTGACGTCTGTCTTAATTTCCTTCTTCGGAACTTTGGAAACTTTGGTAGAAGGAGTTTTCTTCGTTGACTTTCCCTTAATCGTTTTCGTTTTCTTCAGAGTTTTCTTAGCACCTCCTCTTAGCGTTTTCACAGACTTTGGTGATAACTTTTTCGTATTTGATTTCTTCGTTAACGTCTCTTCGCCAAGAGTTTTTTTCGATACATTTATTCGAGAGGTTGCTTGGATCGGAGCTAGTATCATTTTCGTGTAACCACTTGACATGATGATGGTTAATCCTGTCAGTAATGAGGAAGTACTTTAATTTAAAACGTGAAACGTACTTTTATAGTCTCTTTGGAACGTAAGCATACATGGGTGCTTCGTTTGGAAAGATGTTCGTTCTATAACGAACTTCTTCTTGCATTTGTTGTGTAAAGTCACACAGCAAATACCCGTACGTTCTCCTTGTTGAGTCTTCAAACATCGCCATAAAGGTCTTAAAAGATGTGGGCATAACCTGCATCGCGACATCGCGAATGCTTCGTCGATCTCTCGGTGATTTGAAAAACACTTGATAATTCGTGTTTATAGCTACATCTCTCATGGCGCTTCCTTGAGGAAAAAAGTTTTGAAGTAAAACTATTACATTCAATCCTAAGTGACTTCGTCCTTTGGTAAATACTTTCGCCAATGAAGCATTACCCTTAACTTCATGCATGAGATCGTCAATTATTACAGTGAGCGATTCCTTCCGTTCTTCCAGCGTTTTATATATGTCATCAGGAAGTTCAGTAAGAAATTCACAACTTCCGTTAAAAGTTGAGCTAATGGTTTTGAACAGTTCTGGTTGTTTTGTTCCGGAGATCCACAACAATTTTCCGTACTTGTCTGCGTCTTTAATGATGCTTCCATAATGTTTTAATAACTTAAGAACCCACGTTGTTTTACCACTTCCACTAACACGCGATACAATCATGCTAAAGGGTGACATAAACCGCAAATCTAAAGTGTCTGTGTTTTCCATTTCATTTATAATGATGTTTTACCTACTCTCCTTTAATTAATCAGTCGCGACTCCTTCGTCTTAACCAATGAACTTCGAATGTGACGTTAAAGCTTTATACTAACTTCCGTTTTAACTTTCTCCTTCCTGTTTTCGACTTCCTAACCTTAGGTACTTTACTACTCTTTTTCTTAGTCTTCCTCTTCTTGGTTTTCCATGTTTGGTTTGCACCACCTAATCGACGATGTTGATTATTTTCAAACTGAGTCAACTGACGAATCAAATCCTTAGACTTAGCACCTCTCTTTCCTCCAAATAATTTTGCAAGTGCCTGAATCGCTACAGGTATCAACGTTCCAGCTACGATTCCCGCCATATTATTATTATCAAGATGTGAAAGCAAAGAAAACACTATGTCTAGTTCGACAACAACAAATACAATGACTAACTCATTTTAATAACTCCATTTATAAACGAATTTAACTTTATCGAAACTTATTCAAAAATGACTTTCTTAACTGCTTTAATAATGGGTAAAACATTATTAGCAAACGACTTAGTATCCTTCATTAATTCAAATCTTTCTCTTGTACTTTCCTTGATGATAAAGTTGGTTGGTTCTCTTCCTTCGACGAGTGAAACGTCTTGTTTCCTGATGATGAGTCTGGCAGATTCTCGTTCATAACCGAGTTCCAATAAGATATCCAACAAATATGCTTCATATCCTTTGGATTGAATTGCCTGCGCTGCATATGCAGCATGAACGAAAAAGAACTTGCTGAAGTCAGTCATTAAACAATCGACTTTGTGATTCATCACTACTGACTCTTGAATGTGTTCTTTTAGACTCTCTCCGAAACTTTCTCCTTCAATGACATGCTGCAAAACTATGGCGACTTCATGATCACAGGCAGAACAATATTCTCTTGCTTTATTCATCACAGATTTCAATAGAACTTGAGCATGAGCATTATCGATACTCTCGATCCATTTTCGTTTATCATCAAGGATTTCTTCGGTCGTAGGTGGTCTAAAAGACGCATACGGAAATTCACAGTCATCGTGAAAGTCCAAGTTCTCTTCTTTCACTATGTCGCCAATCTTCATTCTCTTGCTGCCTTCTGGTTGAGGGTCTTCTGACTGAACTTCTTCGCTTTTCTCGATGAGTTTTTCGTCAACTCTCTTTCTCTTCAAATCATTGTCCTTCGATGATGATAAAAACATTCTACGAAGAATAGCACTTTTGGTCAACTTCATAATGGTTGAATCCTTAATCGTAATATTGATCTTGCTTGGTCTTGCACCTTCTTCGTATGGCTTGCCTTGCTTATCAACCAAGTTCCATCGATTAAGCTGAACGACGTGTTTGAAAGATCGTTTTTTTTCGAGTGATTCGTCGGTGGAAGACATCGACGCAATCTTGTGTTCCATCATAATTTTGTGTTTTTCACCACTTTCTACTTCGATAGTCTTGAGACTCAAGAAACTATAACATCGTCCTCCGTATGGTTTCTTCTTAATCAGGACTTCGTTTTTCTCTGCCAAATCATTCGCATTAGTTTTTACGTCGATTGATTGAAGCTCCAACATCAAATTCTCCATAGATTTCTCCTTAAGATAAAGTTTCTTGGCAGCGTGTGGATTTTCATCATCAATCGAAGCCAATAGATACGAAGGAGCAGCATTAGGAAACTTACTCAAAATCGATTCGATCGTGAACGTTACTTTCACTTCGTTTCCACCATTCCCACGTCTGGATTGAGAGTCTTCGAAAATAATTGTCGTCATCTTTGCAGCTAAAGTCGAATGTACTTCAACTTGCAAAACATGTTCGTTTTATATATTTCTAAACTTTTTTTTCTACCTTAGAGTTAAAATTTATTTACCTTAGGGTTTTTTTTTTGTCTTAGGATTTAAAATTATTTACCTTAGGGTTAAATTTTTTCTATCTTAGGATTTAAAATTATTTACCTTAGGGTTGAAACTTTTCCATCTTAGGATTAAACATCGTTCATTCCTAAGTCTTAAACTTCAACACATCCAAGTCCACATTGAATGAAGCTTTGAAGTAACGAACTTCAGATGTGCGAAGCATCGTTCAAAAAACGATGTTTCGTCAATGGAAGCGATTTCATCTCCACAATCATCACTAACATCATTAGATTTTGCGTTTTTTTTTGTTCGTATTCCGAATCCTTTGATTCCTCTTATTCTTTCGCTAAGCATTAAGTTGTTTGCAATTTTTATAAATTCTTTAATGCTATCTTCCTCGTTCATCAGTGCTTCTAAAAACTGAAACCAAACCACCAACCTACCACATGAAGTCACTGTGATTGGATTTTGGGATTTTTCAACTAGTTCGGAAAACAACGTTCGTAATGAATCAGTTAGCGCACCAATCCACAGGGGGTCCAGGAATGTCAGTGAAGACCACTGTAGTTTTGGTTTCTTGATTCCGCAGTTCTCGGTTCCTTCGTTCCTTGGTTCGTCATGAAAATAACAGCGGTGTAATTTGATACCGATTACATCATCCTTGTGTGCGGTCAGCCAGCTATTGTTACAGTAGAATATAGTATAGTGGGAAGGGATGAAACTTCGTGGAGCCGCTTCAGAAGTGGTCCTAGAACTTCGATAAATTTCTGATGTCAGACAAGCGCTTTCGATCTACTCTGCACGATTTTACACAGACCATAGATGTATTTACCACTATCTGTAAAGTTCCTGTCGAAATTCGTTTCGTACGTGGAGAAAAAGAAGAAGTTTTTCTCCGTTAGGTTTTTCAAGCAAATGAAGCGAGGTCAGGTGTATGCTACTGCATCACAGGCTTCAAAGGACACGGATTAAGTTGGTTTGATTGACGTTTTTGACCTCACGTTCTTTGTTCACAAAATGACCTCTCTCTTCATCTTCAACCATGGAAAGCAAAATCAAGAGGCTGAGAACTGCGTGAGTTCAACGATTTGTGGTTGCCTTGTACAAAATCTTAGAATTTACATTTCTGCGATTACTTTCACTTCAGTTTGTGTATTTGAATCAATTATCGCCTTCATTAGGAACAGAGGGTTTTAGGGGGGGGGGGCTGCAAATCCCAAATGAAGGGGCGAAGCAATTTTGGAATTTACTTTCATGAATCCGTCAAAATGGGAATTATCGCGAGAGTACACTTAAAGATAAGGTAACTGACCGAATAATGAAAGAAAGTAGTGCAAAATTAATTTCTCGATCCTTTTTAAATTGACATTTAGCAAAATTAGAATTTCGCAAATTCGTTAATTACGAATATTTCGCGGGAATAAATTTTTGAGAATTTAACATTATAGGAAATTTTGAGCTATAAATTCCAGGAATAAATTTTGGCAAGTTTCATCGGCGTAGGGGGAGATAAAATTTGGGGGGCTGCCCGATAAAAAATCCACTATTTAAGAAAATTTTGCCCGACTTAAGGCAGATTTCTGCTCGATTATGGCTAATTTTTGCAAAATTTTCCGAAGTGGGGAGGGCTGCAGCCCCCCCCCAGCTCCCCCGTCTGCTACGCCTATGGCAAATTTCAGAGAAAAATGTGAAAGTTTCTTCCCGCGAAAGCTTCTTCTCTAAACCCTATTACTGCAACCCTCCTTCCCCCTACATAAACGTGATATGATATCCTACTCTCCCAAATAAAACATAGAGACAGTCAAGAGAAGATCCCAACAATCCACGGCTGCACTAAGAGTATATAGTAAAGTAAAACTGACCACGGTGTTCTTCCATTATCAGACGTAAAATGATCATTCTGCTTGCAATTACTTTTCATATAGAAAATTGCTAATTTGCTTTCATTCATTCCCTCAAAGCGAAGACAGATTGAAAGATCTCTGACTAACAAGCTTCATGAAGGGGACTCACCATAACTTCGACCTTAGGTTTTCCTTCATGTTTCCAGAGGGAATCCCCTGTGGCAGTAGCGTACACCTGACCCTGTTTCAGCGATCTGGTGAAGTTTCATCCCTTTCCTCTTTTCTTTCTCTTTCTTACCGTTACAAGTTACCGTTACGAGGCGCAGGATTTGAAAAACCCGCGAATTCAAACGGCAGCCAATGAGAGAAGAGCTCTCACACGACAAATGAAACAATAGCTGGCTGACCGCACACAAGGATGATGTAATCGGTATCAAATTACACAGCTGTTATTTTCATGACGAACCAAGGAATGAAGGAACCGAGAACCGCGGAATCAAGAAACCAAAACTACAGTGGTCTTCACTGACATTCCTGGACCCCCTGTGACCAATCCTCAAATCAGCAGTTCTCGAAAAATTCCTTGCAAGCAAAACACTCGTTTCAGAATCTTCGCTTAGTATCCATAAAGACATAAATTGATCCAAACAGCGTCGCATCGCATTCCTTCGTGACTGAGTAGTTAGTTCTTCGTTGATTATGAATTTCTCGATTAAACTAGTCAAATTATTGTAACCGACCACAGAATTGAAGAATTTCAAAGCAGCAATGAGGCAAATTTCACTCGAAGGAGTAGAATTCATCATGATTAAGTAACTCAACATACAACTGAATTAAATATGAACTACTCATCAACATTTATCAACATTTATCATCGTATCGTCTAAAACTTCAACTTGGATACAAAACGAGTATAAGTTACTACACAATTTTTCGGTGGTTTACCCCTAGCTATAACGAACATTCTTGGTCTTACTTTAAAAACCTTTTTTACAACTCCATTCAACGAACATACACGTCCTGTTTCGCACAATTCTCTCAGTCTAAAAACTGCAAACTTCGCCATTCTGGAGGGGGGCAAACATACGATTATCGTTTCTTCACCGTTATACATCATTAACTCCGCTATCATTCGCAAAATGAACACTGTTTTTGATGTCAATCCTGCTGCTGCTATTGCTAATTCGTCTTGTTTATCGTTGTCAGGTTTGACGAAAACATCATTAATGTTGCACCAAACGTAATCTCCCTTGGTTCTCAGGAGTTCGCAAGCGTTCTTGTTTATAGAAGTTGAGTGTAAACGTTCAACCACTTCGTCTTCGTTCATTCTGAGAACGTTGACATTACCATCATCAATCGCAATCTCTTCGTTCTCTTCTTCACGTTGAAGTTCGCTTGTTTGCATCGTTTGTATATTATCCACCGCTATGGTATTTTCACCAAACCTTGACCAATCTTGATTTGCATAGTATCCATCAAACGAATTAGCACTAACATCCAGATCCCTTAATACTGAATCTACAAAATCATCAAGTACTCCAAAACTTGCAAATTCCGACATAATTAACTCCCCTTCGATCACTCGCTTGATTAGTACTGAACACAAAATCTTTCGTTCGCCAATCCGAAAGATTAAAGGCATTGAGTCCTGGTAAATAGACTGCGTATACCCACTTTGCAAAAATTGCTGAGTCGAGATGATAGCTTACGCCAATCTGATTGGCTGTTATTCAAACTGCACACGGAAGGCGGGAACTGATCGTACGATATCTGTAGAATTGAATTTGTGAAGTTGATGTCTGATCACATGAAAACAGACCGATCACATGAAAGCAGATAGGCACCCAGCGGAGAATCGCTATTTACCATGACTCAATGCCTTTAATCTAAATCCACAAGCACCATTCTACGCAGCATTTCGTTTGGCGCAAACTAAAGCATACCTCATGAGATTTGAACACAGGAACAAACAAACCCGTCTTGTGCAATACCTAAGATAAAGCAGCTGCTAAAAACAATACCAACTTATTGAAAAACCTAACCAATCGAGATCTCCTATCACGTCTACCATTAAGTCTGTCGTTTCTGTGTCTTTCGTATGCTTTTGTTCTAAGTCTCCAAATCGAATTCCTTATCTTACTGAATGTTTCTCGAAACATATTTAAAACTTTCTCTTTTCTTGGTTTGAATCTTTGAGTTCACGTTTCGTTGAAACAGTTTTATCAGAAACTTTCCTTTTCTTTCTGGGTGGTTCTTGGACTGTTTTCTCTCCTTTTGAGTGAAATGTTTTCTCTCCTTTCTCGCGAATCAAATCCACCTCCTCCTCATGAAATAGTGTTGTTCCGTCCTTCAACACCGAAACATTTATAGGCTTGTCGCGAGATGCAAAAAATACGGTTCCTCCGATAACGTTTACATTATAACTCGTTGAACAATCCTTAGCCATTTTTAAATGAATCTTCCTTCAATAAATCAAGCTTAAATGACCCTCCCTTCAATAAATCGAGCTTAAAATGAATAAATCTCAAAACATTAAGCTTCTATTTAAGTATGCATTTCAACGTAAGAAGTTTTTTTTTTTTAGTTTCACGACTCAATACTTTAATAGCCTATCCAAAACCATGTCTTCGAAATTTTCTTTTTCCTCAACTTCGAAACTTTTCTATACTTACGATCCTTCGGATTAAGATTTCATATCATCGGTCTTAAGGTTGAAACCTTTATACCTTAAGTACGAAATTTTTATACCCTCAACCTTAAGGATTAAATTTTGTATATTCACAACAATGAATATCTTTCTTTGATTTAAATCATTGTTTTCCTTTTCGATCGGTAAATCGTTCGATTAAATAATCATTCGCGTCGATTCCATAAGGATAAAAACACACATTTCACTTTGTTTGAATCATGATTCATGCGTGTGTGTAGTACAGCTCGAGTTTGCTTTCTACGAAAACTTTGAAGTATCTAAGCAAAATGGACTCTTTCTTAACGAACGCAAATAGAATATCGAACATCTATACTCGAACGTTAAATCAAAGAATGAATATGCAACGTTCAATGATTCGCCATCTTGAAGACCAGACTCGAATGATAAATGCGGATGAATTCAAGAGAAGTAAGTATATTTCAAGACTTTCTCACGATACTTTTTCTTTCTCCTCCTTTTTTTCTATTTTTATTTCATCCTCTTATTATATACTAATAATTAAATTCTCCTTCGTAGAACAAAGATTCATCAATCAATTGCACCTTGAAATGCTAAGAGACGTTTCTGCTCGCAAGCTAACAGTCAAACCGTGTTCGAGTTTAGTATCTGATTGTCAGATATGTCTAGAGAATATGAACACTTACGGATGTGAGTTACAATGTGGTCATGTATTTCATGGTCAATGTTTTCATACATGGATGAAAACACGCTTTGAAGACGGACACAAAATAACTTGTCCACTTTGCAGAGACACTGTGAACATAATGACGGTAGAACCAGTAAGCATTCGTATGATCAAAGATGATGTCATTCAAACTGATGCAAACATCGAAACTCAGCCTGAAGAAGTGGAAATAGTTTCGACGGTGACTACTCAAGTTATTCCTCCTCCACCATTACTAATCATCGATGATCTCAATGATTCAGACTCGGAAAATTCACTTCCATCACCCTCGTTGCTTCGTAATACTACTCCTCCTCCTCCATTGCGTAACGATAGAGTAAGACTGTCAAGTCGATCAAGAGTGATTGCACGAGCAAGAAGTAGAGCTCATTCGGTTTTAAGAACAATGAATGCTACTCGTCAACCAAGAAGAAGACTCACTTTGGGTACTATTTCATCGAACAATAACATCGATAGAATGTACGTAAGCGACGAAGGAGAGCGTTGAACACTAAACATTAAAACACGTTTAATAATTCCTTTCGTTATGATCAATCAAACCTATCGTGTTTCACATGTACATTCTCTTCCTTTGAATGGACTTCTTGCAAACCTTAAGGTTACATATTTTATACCTTAGGCTTGAAACATTTTATACCTTAGGGTTGAACTATTTTATACCTTAGGGTTGAAATATTTTATACCTTAGGGTTGAAACTTTTATACCCTAGGGTTGAGAAGGGAATTGCGGAGGACTACAATATTAGTGACTATACTGCGCATGTGCGTAGCTGCGCAGTATAGTGTCTAATATTGTAGTCTATATACTACTTTGACAACTACAGAAATTTATAAGACCAAAAGTGATCTCAATCCTAAATTTATAGATGAAATCTTCGTTGAGAAGAAAATCCCATATAGACTGGAGGTAACGACAACTTGACAGTACCAATTCCAGGAACAAATGCTTATGGTGACAATCAAGTACCGGGTGTCCCAAAATGATGTATTATCGTTTGATTGCTTATATGTCCACAACCAATGAACCGATTTGCAAAAACTTTATTTTATCCGATTGTCGAAAGGCTAAATTGTATTCGAGGATGTTGGTTGTGGTTTAGGCCGATGCCTTCATGTTGAAGAGAAGATCGTTAAACCTGCTTAAATTCAAGCATTGGATGGCATGAAAATGAAACGGCCTAGTTTTCCAATCAACATTTTAGATGTGATGCAAAAGGCTGAACTTATATGTTGTTCAGAGAATTTATGTCGTTGAGAGAATACGAATTCAGTAAATACTGAGCTCAGAGAATATGAATTCGAGTTCAGACTTTTGCATCACATCTAAAATGTTGACTGGAAAAATAGGCCGTTTCTTTCTCATGCCATCTAAGGCTTGAATTTGAGCAGGTTTATCGATCTTCTTTTCGACATGAAAACACCTTGATAAAACCGCAACCGACTTCTTAAAAATACAATGATGCCTTTAGGCAATCAAATAAAACAAAGTTTTTGAAAATTGGTTCATTGGTTATGGACATGTAACCAATCAAAGAATAATACATCATTTTGGGACACCCGGTACACTGGACACAAACTCTGGCATATTTGTATAATCAAGATGTAAATAGGATTATTTAATTTTGAGTGTTCGTTTTTTGTTAATGGTTGGCTTTAATTAGCTTCAAGTAGTTATATTCGAGCCAACTGAAAATGAATAAACTAGTATTCATATTATTATTGTTATCTTTAGTAATATTATAAAAGCCTTATGCACCTCTATGTTAAGGGTCCTTTCGAAACTCAGTACTTAACCCTATCCAGACTGGGGGGGGGGCTCATTCAGCCCCCCCACCTACTTAACTGAGCACTGCTCCAAATTGGTTCAACGAACCAGGAAATTATTTTTTGACTTTTAGTTTCTATCCTTTTGAAGTGTGAATTTATGTGAAATTTTGAAAAAAAAATTTAGGGGGCCGGGGGGTGGCTGTTTTTTTCAGAGTGGTCGGGGCCAACTTTTAGGTAAGCTGTTTATGGGTGTAATTCCAGATCACCTCATAATCCTTTGATAATATCCATTTTCAGTTGTGAACTTATAATTTGTAAGGTCTCTTTAATTTTTTCCAAGAACAATAGAACAATTATGTGTCACGTGACCTCATCAATGACGTCATCTTTAAGAAAATGGCAAAAATTAGTTCGCGGACTTTCTGCAAGGATATTTCGACCCCAAATGTTTTACAGCAGCAATAAATAGATTAAAACTGATCAGCAGGGTTGTTTCCACCTAAGCTGTGTAATTTTGTTTGAATTTTGTGCATCATTGGCCGCAAACGGTATAAGATTCCCGGGGGTATCCTCACATAGTACAACTAACGGTCAGTTTGTATGCATATCTTGAGAATCTGCTTTACAGTGAGACTTTTTTGACTTGAAAGTGTTTAGTTTGTCAAGATATTATCAAAATTCCACCAAATAACTATCCTCAATCCCCTTTTTCCCCCTTCCTTCTTCCTTACAACTCATTTGCTTACTACTGGGAAAAAATGCTGATGTCAGCATTTTTTGCAATGATCAAAACAAAAGTTTCAAAAGGAAAAATGAAGTGTGCAACGATCACTTATCATCGAAGTAGTTTTCATTGTAAACTATGGAGAAATTCTCTAATATGGCTGCATTTGTCATTTTTTCAGAAAAACAAGATTTTTAATCTCTTTGTCCGCCATCTTGAATTTGCGAAAATCAAATTTTTCACTTTATAAGTATATTTTCACCTTCTAACAATGCTTTGATAGGCATAATTTGGTTTCATGAATCATTCTTAGAAAATTATAAAGATTTAAAAAAAAGTTGTTTTTATCATTTTTTTCGTGGACACATGCCAGTTGGTCCTGAATAATTATGACGTCATATCTATTTTTATAATTTTTTTTACTATAAATGATAGATCATAAGTACGGCTACCTGCATGGTGAGTTTCGTCTTCGTAAGTGAAGGAATGGCGATTTTAGCGAGGGGGGGGGCTGAATGAGCCCCCCCCCCAGTCTTCTAGTAGCTAAAAAAGCCCAGTCTGGATAGGGTTAAAGGTCCTAGGGGTCATAGTGGTCTCAGGGTCACAGGGTGCAGTTTTTCCAGTATGCCCTTCTATATAAGGTGAGTGGTGCCAAAGTTCAGAATTCAGTTGCAAACAGTTCAAACTTCAAATGATGAAAGGTGGCGAATATGATGGTTTACCAAAGAGCTTATTGTTTGAAAAGTTGAATGTGGGGGGAGCAGCAAAATTTCGATGCAAAATTTGTAAGACTCTGAGATCAAGTAAAAGATATGTACTACATCATCTCCAACACGCTCATAACAAAAGTAAGTGTCTTTTCTATTTGCTCATACGCATATTGAAAAAAGCAAGAGAGATTAAACCGGATGGAATAAAATTTCTGGTGGATTTGTCATGGCGCACAATGATCAAGAGGGAAGCACAAGTACCTGAAATGCTGGCTGCTAGAAAAAAAGGAAAGATTGCTTATTTTGTTCTGGATAAACTAGTGATAAAGGACAAACCACCTGATCAGTTAAACAGAAGACATGGTGAAGTTAATGATCCAGAGGTATAATTTAGATCCTAACTATCTTAACTCAATTACGCCTAAAAACTAACTTGTGTTGTTTCAGAGGTTATGATCTGCTGTCTAGATCTCAGTTTGTGTTTGATCTTCAGCTGTATGTAGCTGTAAAGTTTGTTATTTTTCAGTTAATTTTGATCTAGTAAACTGAAATGAATCTTCCAACATGTCCTTGTGGCATTTGCCATAAAAATATCTCTGTTAATTGCAAACAAGTGTTCTGTGACAACTGTCAATTTTGGGTCCATATTAAGTGTAACAATATTTCTACTACTGAATATAAAGAGTTACAAAATGAAAATGATGATGTGCCTTGGTTCTGCTTACAATGCACAATGGTCATGTTTCCTTTTGGTCAATTGGAAAATGAAGACCTATCAAACTTGTACGATTTTGATTTTCCATCCTGGGTTGATTCGGCACCATCCTTTGAAACAACATCTCGTCTTATAAACTTGCCTAATTTAGATGATTACGATATTGATGAGCACTTGCCTTCTAATGTCAACTCAAATTACCATACTCTCCAAGACCTATCTACACTTGAGCATTCAGAAAATGACCTTTCCCTGTTTCATTTGAACATCAGAAGTCTCTCACTTCATTTGGATGAGCTTGTTTCAACTCTTGCAACTTTGAAAATAAACTTTGATGTCATTGGTGTGTCTGAAACCTGCAATTCCGTTGATAATCCTATTCACGCTAATGTGGAAATTCCTGGTTATAGTTACTTTCCTTGCCAGTCACATAGTCAAAATGGTGGTGTTGCACTTTATGTGAAGTCAGGACTTACTCCAATTCCTAGACCTGACTTAGGAAAGGATAGTACAGATTTTGAGTCAGTCTGGGTTGAAGTTGAAAATAATGATGGGAAAAATTATTTGTTTTGCTGCACATATCGTCATCCAAGCTCAGCTATTGATACTTTCTGTGAGTATCTTCAAGAAATTATATCCATTCCAGCTGTATTTAATAAACAAGTTTTTATTCTTGGTGATTTCAATATCAACCTTCTTAATTATAACTCTAGTACACCTGTCACAAATTACGTCAATTTCCTCTTTTCAAAGCAATTTCTGCCACATATCATTCATCCATCTAGGGTGTCTGGATATTCTTCCACTCTTATTGACAATATCTTTTCTAACATCTCTGACAACGAAACCTTAAGTGGTAACATTATGACTCAAATAACAGATCATTTTCCTCAATTTTTAATTGTCAAGCATGCAGGCATCTCCTATAAGAATCTGTCTTATTTCCAACATGATTTTTCCAACCTCAATGAAGAACATCTCCTAAACGATTTTTCAAACCTTGACCTTACTTACTTGAATGACAGTGCTTTAGATGTGAATGCAAAATTCAACAGACTCCTTTCCAGCCTTGATGAATTAGTCATAACCCATGCCCCATTGAAAAAACTTACCAAGAAAGATATTAAGTTTAGGAACAAACCATGGATAACTGGTAAAATTCAAAAAATGATGCGAATCAGAGATGGCTTCTTAGAAAGTTGAAAAAGAACAATAGTCAAGCTCTTGTTGATCTTTATAAAAAGTTTAGAAATCGGGTGTCCGTTTCCTTGAATGAAAGTAAAGCTAGCTACTATTATAACTACTTTCAAAAGAACAGTAACAATATGAAACAGTTGTGGTCAGGAATTAAATCAGTTATCAATATCAGAAAATAACGGCACTGCGAATGGTTTGCTTGGACAAGGGCCTAGCCTTCTTCACAAGAAGATATTGCACACGAAAGATAGCCGAAAAGGATAGAAATACAATACTACAGAGCTTGCTGCAAAACCAAGCAAATGCAGATATGATATCTGCTTACCTTGCTGCTGTGCAACAAGAGCAGGACCATGATGGTCGGTCATTGTCAGCCAAGACAGGAGAATCACAAGTAGATATTGCACATGACAATTTGGAAGATGAAATAACGGCATAACGGAATAACCAGACCCAGGACCACTAGGACCGGACCCTAACGGACCAGACCCTAGGGGAATACCCTACCCTCGCTTTGACGTTGGTTAGGAAGTCGTCAAACTATGTCGTGACTTCCAAACTATTTAATAAGATCTAAAACAAAAAGGAATAACATGATTGGCACTCAAAAATTATTGGACACGGTACAGTAATAGCAACAGTAATAGTATTTTTTAATGAAAATTACGAAAGTTTCCTAGCATATTGATACAGGCGGTGGGGTAGTATTTTTCGAAAATTTTAGCTTACTGTTTCTTATGAGCTGTTTCTTAAAAAAATACAGGCTCATAAGAAGCGGGGGGAGGGGCAGGGGGGTTTAAGCCCCCAATAATTTTGAAAACAATGGTGTCACGCCACAAGTATTTATTAGATGTATTGCTCTCTATTGTTCTAAGAACAATTCCTCCAATCAGAAGCTGCTTCCTTCGGCCCTGTAAAAAGGTGAGTGCACATGCATGACACAAGAAAAAAATGCACACAAATGCACATTCTCAGATGCAATATTGTGATGATGGGATTTACCAAAGACAAGTCGGGTCCATGCCCGGGTCAATGCGTGCCTTCACAATAAACATTACGAACAAATATGTTATCAAAAAGGTGCCTGCTAAATGATTTTGCAGTCCCAAACTAACTTGTAAAGAGCATGGAGAAGCCAGAATCAAGTCCAGAAATTGATTGTGGATATGGAATACAACGGGGCTGGCATCACGACGTCATTGCAACAACTTGAATCACCAAGCAAGGCAGAGAGGTAAAATATTTAGGCCATGTAGTTAAATGCTTAGGCCCAGTGGGCAATGGCTTGAGGCTGGATCAAAAATTGTCTCCTGGTTAGACGATTCAATATACCATGCATTTTTTCGTTTGTTCTGGCATCCAGAAGGTAGAATTTACTTACAGCAGTGACTGCCTTATCTTACTTTGGAGCGAAACTTCTGTTTCGGCCGCCATTGCAAACAAACGCTGGAAGGAAAGTAAAGGGTATTCCCCCAGGGTCTGGTCCGTTAGGGTCCGGTCCTACTGGTCCTGGTTATTCCGTTATGCCTGCAATAACAACGGTAGGCAGATGTGACTTTCGCTTCTTTGCCTCTAAAGATTCGACGCAAAGCTGTCAAATAACTTTATCTTATCTTATGTAGCATAATTTGGTTTTCTCGGCTGCCATGTTTTCCTTGTTTTGGCGCTAAAATTTTGCATAGTGGAAATCAAAAGAAATATGCGAGGCGAAAAATTCGGATCGAAAAATTCGCTTCGCGCGAATATATTCGTCTAGTGTAAATCCGCCTTAAATGACTAAATTGATTAAAAATGACTAAAATGACTAAAAATGACTAAATTCATTCCATATAGGAGCACACTTCACATAAACAGTGCATTTGAAATATGAAACTCTTAACTCAACCCATTTTACTTCCTGGAGTTTGAAAAAGTTTTGGTGGAGCTCAGCTGGGATGCTGGGAAGATCGCATCTTGTTGCATATGTCCGAACAGTCTTTTATTGTGTTTGTCTAATTTGATGAGTCCCAGTGAGTTCTGCATGAAAATATGTAGTTGCCAGTTGCCACCGCCAATTTCAAGCTCACACAGACATGACCAGCTTGCAGCCAAATGTAATGGCTTAGATTCCATTAATGAGTCCATAATTATGATTGTCCGAGAGTGATAAGGAGAAGCAACACAACTGCAAAATTGAACCCTATGCTGTGCTCTTGCAAATCACTTCCTCCACTTGCTGCTGTTTTCTCATGAGTCCGTACATAAATTTCCTCGAGGTGCCATCGGGGGATGATACAAATTAATTTTGGTTTACTCGCTAATCTGCATTCAATCCAAAATTGATGATTCTGTGAGTGTTTTGCAAGAAGCTATATTGGATTGAATTGACCTTTTTTTAAATGCAGTCCCCCGGATTGCAAGTTAAAAATTCTATCGTGATACATTGTAAGAATTCCCTGTAAGAATGTTAGAAACGTAGTATGAAAACCCACCCTTGCTAAAACAATGGAAACTATTGTCCCCAATCTCCTCGATTCTCACCCATTCCCTTCCTTCAGTCGAATTGAACTGGAGATTTTAAATGAGAAAAAAGCTTCTTTTCAGACATGTGCCTGTTTATTAAAAAATACGGTATTGTTTTGAAAATCAGGATGCGTTTCTTAAATTTGCGTAGGCATTTTTGTGAGAAAATTCTTAGTGTCTCTCTCTCTCTATATTGATGTAGGTTGCAATCCATAGGTTCACAGAGTTGGTGAAGTATATCAGTGGTAGAAGGTCCAAATGGACCGGAGGGTGGAGGGGGAGCATTGTCACCTGAGCTGGGACTTTTCCAGACCAACTTTATCTGTTGATTAGTAAAGTGCGATTTGCGAGTTACGAGTTGGTGCTTTCTGCGAGTTGCGAGTTAACAATGAAAAGTGCGAGTTGGTACATTTAAAATGCGAGTTGCGAGTTCGGTAAAAAAAACCTCAGATTTTCCATCTTTTTCATCAAAAACACCGTAATTTTTTGGAGAGCCTTTGTCAAGATCAGGGGAGTTAAAGAACAATTGTTAAATTCGCAGAGAGCCGCTAATAAAGGTTTTGCTTTGAGCTCGGACAATTAGGCCTACAGAGAATAAAAATTCTTCTCTTTGGTATTTCTTGAATTGGTAATACAAATAGGCTGCATGTCCAAAACACTTTTCAACTCATAACTAAAAACTGAAAAGTTTTTTAACTTCAAATTTACATACACGTTTTTTAACCCTATCTGTACTGGGCGATTTTTTAGGTATTTTGTACAACTACAAAAGATATAACAATGAGACTTACCCCTATTGTTCTTTAGACAATTGGCTATTCAAATATAACGATGGCAATTAATAAGTCACGTGATTCGTTGCTAGGCAACCGAAAAACTGACGAAAATTGGCAAATTTATACCTTCTTAACCAGAAAAATTCTATTTAATCAACCACTCGACCGATTTTCTCCAAATTTGTTTTAAATAATAGGAAACATGTTATAGTTCAAAAATACAGACTTTGCACAAATTTTTAGTATCTATTTTTAGCACAATTAGCCTTAAATTTGCCTTTTGTTGCATGCATTTACTTTCATGCCAGTCCTGCCCTTTTATCTGGTAAATATAGACTCAAAATGAATTAAATTAATAAGATGAAGCAAATTAGACTAAAAAAATTTATATTTGACACTTCTTTATTAGGTAAATGACGTCATAAATGTGAATGACGTCATAGATATTAAATTTTGCTGACATCAGCAAATATGAAAAATTTATATATCAAATGAAAGTACTCATCAAATGCAATCGAATGGTGCATGTTTGAGATCGATCAAGCAAACGACACGAAAACTACGGACATTTTAAGCTTTTTTTTTGTTGACTACTCTCCAAATATGGTATTACTGTGGTCACATGATCAGAGGTAGAACAATGAAATGTTAAGAATTTAATTGCCTATGAAATTTGAGTAAAAGTCACCAAAACTGGTGGTAATATCTCTTGTCGTTTTAGCGTAATGCAGCAAAAACTGATAGGGGGGGGCGAAAAACGCCCCCCCCCCCCAGTACGAATAGGGTTAAACAAGAAACTGGTTCATAAGAAAAGGGTACTAGGATTGCGAAAAATTTAAGAAACTCTAGTACTAAAATGGTTGAGAATTGCTAAGAAACTTGCAAAGCCAAATGCAAGGATGTCATGGGAAATTATCGTTAAGCCTTTATCTTTTAGTAATATTCATGATAAATTTGTGTTTTGCAAAGTGAACTCTCTTTCTTGATAAAAAGTGTGATGTCTGTCAAGAAACCAATACGTGGCCGTGGAAGAAACTACATGCATCTAAAAATAAGAAACACATTAAGAAACTGAAATTTTCACTTGAAAATAAAAAAAATTTAGTTCTGTGCTCTTTTCCCAGTTTCTTATGAAAGAAAAAAAGGGTATCAGAGCAGCCCTGACTGAAGGATATGCAAGAAATCATGCTGAAGCTACTTCGAACATGAATGATTTAGCACTCCGTCGAAAAAACCTACACAATTTGAAAAGCAAGAGGGTGTATAGGGAACTGTTACCAATTCCTTGAAAAGCATGGGGTTTTTGCTAAATAGCACCAGATTTTACTGGAGTGTGATGCCTCTTGAATTTTTCTTTGTTGACAATGCTTTTGCAAATGGAAAAACACCCTCAGCAGAGCTCAATTTACTTCAATTTCTTTTCAGATCTGAGCAATTAACATTGACTTGCACAAGTCATATTGAAAGGGAAAGACAACGAATTAATGATTCTCCTTTAATTTTCTTTGAAGACAACTAAGTCAAGTCCCCAGTTTACTGCATTACAGTAACAAGTACTATTAGTGAACGACTTGGGGGAATGAAGCCACAAATTGTACGAAGCCTGCAGCTTCTTATAATTGATTTATTATAAAGAAAATTACAACGGGCTAAAAACGCTAAATCCATAAAACAGTTCTAAATAAAAGGAGCCAATCCCACTTCTTTAACATTCAAACTACTCTCTTCGCAACCAGGATGTTATTGGGCGAATAAGGGCAAGAAAAGAGAAATTTCTATCAAGTTTCTATCCCAATTGCATCTCTGAATGGAATAAACTTGATCCAGCAATCAGACTTGCACATTCTGTCGCTGTCTTTAACACAAAGCTTCTGTCAATAATTCGTCCCCATGCAAAATCTGTTTTCAGTATTCATGACCCAATGGGCTTAGGTTATCTTTTACAAATCAGGGTCGGTCTCAGCAAATTGAATTTTCACAAATTCAAGCACAATTTTAGGGATACGGTTAACCCTGTGCCCAACGAATGATGGCATTGAGGATACGGAGCACTTCTTGTTGCTTTCCCCTTCATTTGACATTCAACGACAAGATCTTCTCGCTGGAGTTTCAGAATCGTTGCGACCATTTGTCCAAATCGATGCGCTTCCAAACACTGTTCTGGTTCAATACTTATTGTATGGTCATGAAGAACTTTCTGACAAAGTGAATAAAAATATACTCGAACAGACTCTAAGTTTCATCAACAAAACAGGTCGGCTTGGATAACTTCAAACAATCGTTTTACGCCACACAACCACTATGTACAGTTTTCCCCGTATATTTTGTAAGTCTGTTTCACATTTGATGTTAGGCACATCAAGGGTGAATGAAAATTCATCCACACAAAATTTACAGTATCTCGGACCATTGATATTGCGAATCAGAAATCCAGAGCTGACAGCATATGCGCAATGTGTTGAGAGTTGGGGACTCTGGAGGGGGATCAGTAGTGGTAGCAACTGCTGTCATTGTTGTTCTCTCGTCCGGGGTTCTTATTGCTCAGCATCATACCATGCTGGCCTGACATCCAATGTGAAACGGATTCTAGTATTAATCAGTAATGTATCGTATTTGTAGCTTTTTGTAGTTGTTTATTTAGTTGCTATTTTTTGCATGTCTTTATGTTAATGTCCACGGGGTAGTCATTGTCTTTTGCTCCTTGTGGTCCCGTCCCTGTAGTGTCATATAGTCTGTAAAGTAATTAGAAAGTATGGTAGGATGTAGATGTAACATGTATTGTAACATTTTAAATGATTATATATAAAAAAATCTTTAATACTTTGGATCTGCAGACCTTTCAGGTCCAGTAAAAGGGTATCTACCTTGTCTGATGAATGAAAAGGTCTGGCTTTTTGGGAGACTGCATGTTTTTGTCTTAACTTACAGACAGTCATGACAGACAAACTGTTAAATTTGACTTGTTTGAAAACTGAGGATTTTGAAACTAAAACAGAACGCTATGGAAAGGTGAATTACAGTACCTTTCATTGCCGTGTTTTCCAATTTTGATAGGACAGATAGTTTTGGAGCTGTACTCTACGGTCTTTGTCGCTACATGTGTTCTGTTTTACCTTTTGTCACAAGGCATGGAATTTGTCCTTTCAGAAAGGTTTTGCCAGGACCCTTTGGAAGGATACTTTGGGGTGCAACATCAACTTGGAAGGCGGAATGACAACCCAGACTTGCAGGCTTTTGGGTACAATGATAACTGTATTCGTATACCGGGTGACCCAGAAAAAAGTGACCCAACGCAATCTGTTATAGAAAAAAAAGTAAGTGGCAGATTGAAATATTTCAAACGTTGTTCTGTCGCTAAAGGGCCAGCCTACATTATGAGTATTTTTGGCAATTTTTTTGGGCACGGGAAAGTTCCCGAATTAAGGATTTTGAGGAAAAGGGCAGGCTTGACATTCTCAAAAAGTCGTCAAAAACAGGGGATCGATTTGAAGCCATTTCGGATCTTCAAAACAACGAGGAGCGTGTTTCATTCTGCCTGAGAATATTTTCAAGTACCTAGGGACTATAAACTTGCTCTGAAGACTCCCGACTGGGTTACCTATTCCCAGGCTGAAATGAAACACGAAACATGAAACACGCAATCTGCAACAGATTGCGTTGGGTCACTTTTTTCTGGGTCACCCGGTACAAAGGACAATATCCTGTAATACTGGTAATACCAGGGGACGTTATGATCACAAGAAATCATGGGAAAACACTGTAGATGAGCCACTCCCAAAAAGGCAAAACAGAGGAAAATGAAGACACAAATTTGTAGAAACTAAAAAGTAGTAAAGAGTTAATTAAGGTCAGGCTTCAAACATATTTTGCCCCCCTGTTTAACCTTATTCCACATTAAAGGGGAGGCAAATATACCCCCAAAGATTTTTTAATATATAAAAAGTCTCCAGGAAAATAATAGGAAACAACAGTTTCTTAAAACATAATGTCCACAAAACTTATTATGACTGTTGATTATGGTACCAAATTTTGCTACATGATCTCAACTCCAAGGTACTTTTGTAAATCGTTAAGGGTCAAATTTGCCCCTGTATTTCAGACCAACACATATCTTTTTATAAGAAACTAAGAATTTAGGACAGTACTGAAAGTTTCTGAAAGTTATCAGGATTTGAGTTTGAAGAGTTTTTTACAGTACTAGTTTCTTAGAGGCTTCATAACAATTTTCATGTTCACTGCCTGTGCCCTCCTGAATATTTTAAAAACAAGGTTTTTGAACCTTTCCAATGTTTAGAAATTATTCAAGTACATTACGTAACATACACATACAGTATATATATGATACACAAAACAAGTTAAAGTATAAGTAAAAATATTTCAAGGATTTCCTTTATAAAGAGTTTCTTAACTGTTCTCCCAGTACTGGAATTTTTTAATTTTTTGGCGATCTGAGAGTTGAGTTTCTTTTAGGCAGTTTCTTATAAACAAAATATGTGTATTCAGGTTGTATGTATGAAATGAGGTTAATTTAATTACAAATGCTAAAGTTATATCATGTTATACATCTGCTGAAGTTGGTGCTTCACTTGATCTCTTGAGTTCCTTGCGTAGCCCTTTCTTTTTTGACATGCCTTGTCTCATCTTAATTTTTGCACAACATCACGTGCTGATGAAAAGGCTCTCACTCTAACATATAAGCTCGATATGTTATGCAAAAGAAGTTTGACAAGTTCATCCTCTACTTCAAGTTCAGAATCAGCTAGCCACATATTGAAGTTGATTAAAACATTTTCATCTTTAATTGTTTTTTCGATGATAGACTTTGTGTCAATGCTATGTACTCCTTTTTTGACACATTGTCTGACATTTTTCTCTGCAATAATCAGCAGTTCATCAATACAAGGTTTTACGGACCATAAACCACCACAACTCAAAGCTGTTACAAGGGTTTCTTCGCCTGCATCTTCAGAATTCATTTTACCCGCTTCGAGCAGAGCAATTGATTGTTGAGTTTCATCAGACCTCCAATGTGTTGAGTTTTTTAGCTTTCTGTGCAGCTTGTGCAAAACGTATCCCCCAATATAATGCAAACCATATTTCACAGTAGCAGACAGTTCTATTTGCAAAGCAATACTGGCATCTTGGGCATCTTTCGTCTGTTTCAGCTTTAAAGCCAAAAGGTGATCTGCTAATTTAGTACTCAATAAAGTTGCACTGTTTCTTCCAAACCCTGGGAAATATTCCTTAGCCTTTGAAACAATGTTTGCGTAAAATTTTCCATAAAGTCCTTCTCTATCAAGTCCATTTGTATACGCATTGTACAGTGTTTCCACCTCCTTTTGCAGTACGGTATTGGCATCAAACCTGATGGCATCAAAGTCACAATTAAACGGGAAGCAACAAGGGCCAGCCTACAGCACCCCTATCATGACCAAATTTTAATGCCACAAAGACTGTTTGAGTTCATTCGATCAAACCTGCATGGTGTCAATGCCAAATTTGTGACAGGAAATGACTGGAATGTAGAGGAGGAATTCATTTCAGGAATTCAGGAAAGGTAGGGTAGGGCATTCCCCTAGGGTCCAGCGTTATTAGACTCTTCAAATCTAAGAAGTCCTTCAAGTCTGTTAGAGTCCAGCTTTATTAGATTCTTCAAGTCTTTTGTTGAAAGTTGCTTTAGAAGTGACTTTGAAATTGAAGCTTGATTTTGTTAAATTTGTGTTATTATGTAAAGAATCTTTTCCTGATGAGAAATATCGATTTGGAGGCAAAGAATTAGAGTAATACACAACTGTAAGCGTGATGATGATGGCAATGGCATGAGTTTAAAGTATTCTAGATTGAACATTCAAATTGCTAAATCATACGAGAATATTTCTAAGAAAATGGGTTGAGTAAGTGTTGCGTTTTCTCATCACAGACATCACAATCATACATAAATAGTGTTTTCCATTAGTGATAGATTAGTTCATTATTTCCTACGCAATCTCAGTACCTTCAACGTTCAGATGCGCCAGAATTTACTTTAGAATAAGCTAGATGCGCCAGAATTTATTTTAGAATGAGCTTCCCCGCGCCAAAATCAACAAATGCAAACTGGATGGCAATCATGTAGAGACAATTCCAGAAACAAACATTTGACTACAGCTGATTATACAACTTCAGCAATGTCCAGAGAGGAAGAAAAGTATGTAGTAAAGTAGGACATGGCTGTGGCACTGCTGCCCATTATTTTATTTCAGCAGATATGGTGGCGTGATTTCGAAAGAGATGTTCAGTAAGTAGAACTTGAAGTTTGTTGTTGCGCTTTTGATTACTTTCAAGAATCTTTGGGTGGAGCTACACAGTATCTTTGCAATATATGGAAAGCGTTGAGAATGGCGGAAGCAGCGGAAAGCTTTGCTTTGGGTTTAGGCTGTTGTTAGGCCTGTGTATTATATTCCAAGGCAATGTGATGTCATACTCCTGGACTTGCTGCGTAAACTGTTGTTTAAATGTTAAAGTATGTGCGATATAGATAAAGTATGTGCGAAGAGTATGATAAAGTTGTATCACATTGACCAAAGCAAATTTTCTCAGTGGGTGCGAACCAAAAATAGCCTACGGTTGTTTTTCTGTTTGCAATGCAAATGGAAGATACACAAATTTATAAGTTTGAGAGCAAAACCAGAAAAAACAAAAAGTGCTTTGACTGCCACTGATAACAGGGCTGCAACAAAAAATTTATTTGAACATTTTCTGGAATGGGAAAAGGACAATTGTGACCCGTTGCCCAAGCCCAAGCAAAGTAGGAAACGTACACTGTCAAGCGAAAATCTATCTAACATAGACTTAAGTAGCTTGAAAAAAAGCAAGGCAGGAGTTATGCAGTGAACGAGGAAAGAAGAATAAGAGAGCAAAGGAGAAGTCAACTGCTTCGAAAACAGTGAAGGTATAATTATGAAATAAACTGATTTTGTTGAATTAAGTATTTTTCTTGTTATAGGCCTCCCTTGGTGACAACTTTAGATTGGAGAGTTTATCAACAATAAATGGACTGGGAGGGTACATTACTTATTGATGAACAATTTATTGCAAGTTGGTTGTTTTTTGTTTGCAGTTTGCATGAACCAGACTGGGAGTTACAAGACTATAAATTCTACTAAATCTATATCTATTGGTGTTCCCCAAGGATCAATTCTGGGACTGTAATTGACTGTAATTGGATCCTGGGAATGTTAATGATTTGCCTGCCAACTTCCCTGTTGAAGTTGCAATGTTTGCAGATGACACTACAGTATTATCAAATGGAATGTCCAATTTGTTAGTTTCATGTCAGATGTTCAAAGTAATATTAACGTAATATGCAGTTTCACATCCAACAACCAGTCAGTGTCACATCCAGGGAAAGTAAAGCCTTGTTATTCAGCAAACACAGTCAAGCAAGCTCTGCAGAGGACCCTGTCTTACTAAAGCTGATTTGTGTAAAGATAGACCATGTAAGATCATATACCGGGTGTCTCAAAAAAGTACCCCCTTTTGACTCCACAAGGCAACAAAACGATAATATTTCAGGACTTTTTGAATTCATGGCTACATTTGTTGGTCTTCAACTTAAATGTAGATACCTTGCATTTGGAAATTGACGACCAAACACCGGAGATATGAGCTCACAAGGACAAAATTTGGAGTGCACCTGAAACCAGAGGTTTGGAGGAATGGTCTAGCCATAATTTGGCAACAAACAGGCATTTGCAAACGAATTTTGACTTTGACCTTTACTTTTTATTTTTGAAAAGATTTATACCTTGAATTACACTTCAATTGTTCTTGCAGTGACTTTTCCTATGAGGAAACGGTTCTTGCATTGCATTCGATTCCAAGTGTTTTATATTAAAGAAGAGGAAAAAGAGCACATGCACGCTTATTTGGAGATGTGGCACGATTTTATCACTCATACCACATTTTTACTGTATTTGTTTAATTAGCGCCATGTCCATGCCACGTTTATTCTTTTCAAAAGCAAAACACGGAAGCTTATAGTCTACAGGTACTTTGGAAAATGTCCACGATACAAATCATGACTAGGCCCTTTTTCAAAACCTCTGGTTTTGGATGCATTGTAAATTTTGACTTTGCCAACATGTATCTCCGGTGTTTGGTGGACAATTTCTAAATGCAAAGTATGTGCATCTAAGTTGAACATTGATAAATTTAGCTGTGAAGCCGGGGAGCAATGATATCTTATTGCTTGGTTCCTATTTCCACTCAAAAGGGGGTACTTTTTCTGAGACACCCGGTATATGTCTGGGATTTACACTGGACAAGCACCATGATTATTCTCATCATAAGAAAGATTCATGCAGGAAGTTGAACTATTCACTCTCTATCATCAGGATAGTAAAAGAGCTCCTCCCTTATGATGGAAATTTGCAATTGCTGAATCAAATTACTGTTCTCCTGTTTTGCATCATCTCAGCACTCAGCAATTGGATACTCTTTTCAAACTTCAAAAACGTTGTGCTCAAGTCAAATTTTATGTTAACAGAAGAACCTCTCTTGATACAACTTAACTGATTACCAATCCTGCAGAGAATAGAATCGTAGCGTATGCTTGCTTGCTAGTGTTTAAGATTATTAATGATATGGGACCTACTGTAGATATTTATCTGATTTAGCAACAAGTGCATCAGAGGTACATGAACACCTTACACGCTCCTCGGCCAGGATGCCTCTTCAGATCAAGATGTGCAGGGACTATTTATGTCAAAACGTTTAGATTTTATTGAACAAAAGTTTTGAATTCTCTTTACCTAAAAGTACAAGAAATGTGTTATCATACTCCCATTTTAAAACAAAGTGTACCGGGTGAGTAAAAAAAAACGTGGGGTGTTTGGCGGACTGTGACGTCGCTTGTAGCCACCTGATCGTCGTGAAATAAATGTGTCCGTGCAGCAGAGGTCTAACTTAGATTATAAGCCTTACCCCATTAAAATCGGTCACTTGGTGCATTAGTTAAAACGTATATTCTTCGTAAGGCCTTGTATGGGAGTATTGCAAACTGATGGAATCTTTAGCCAGCAAGGCCATTCAGCAGTTTAGCCTTGCCAAAGTTACAGATACACGTGGTATTATCAGAAGAGAATTAAAAAGTTAGGAAATAGTGTTTTCTCTCCTGATAATACCACATGTATCTGTAACTTTGGTAAGGCTAAAATGCTGAAGGGCCTTGGCTAAAGATTCCATCAGTTTGCAAGACTCCCATACAAGGCCTTACAAAGAAAATACGTTTTAACTAATGCACCAAGTGACCGATTTTAATGAGGTTAGGCTTATAATCTAAGTTAGACCTTTTGCTGCATGGACAAATTTATTTCACGACGATCGGGTGGCTACAAGCAACGTCAGAGTCCGCCAAACACCCCACGTTTTTTTTTTACTCACCCGGTATATCTTATATGGAAAAATCCAAAAGCGCATCTTGAAATAATCACAAGGGCACAGGTAGTGAACATGAAGATTGTTATGGAGCCTCTAAGAAACTTGGGAGAACAAAATCTAATAAATCTGTCCACGATCTTTAATAAGGAGGTTTAGGTGCAGTGCTGGAAGGTAGTTTCTTAAATTTTAGTTAATGTTTGTGCTAGAGGTTTCTTATGAGTTTCCCATATTTCTAATGCTCTTGGTGTTGAGTTAGATCATGCTGCACATACTTTCAATAAGAAACTAAAAATTTAGGCCAAAATTGAAAGTTTCTTCTGTAAAATTGTGAGTTTATCATGACCTTCAGTTTTCCACTGGCAGAGTTGCCTAATCCATAATTTATCCCCTATCACTACAACCCCAAGGCGTGTTAGCTCTTTATCAGAAGCAGCCTCTCAAAATCCAGTTTTTCATCACAGAATTTTTGAGCCAGGGTACCAAGACCAATTTTATTCCATGCAGTTTCCAGCTTCTTCAGTTGTTTGGTGCGTCTGCCATATTGAAAATTTTCAAAGTAAGCCAAACATGCGGGACATGCTGAACAACAGCAACCACCGCATAACCACTTATCAAAATGGTGCAACCACAGCATCAAATAGTGCGACCGCATAATGCTTAGAGCAAAGCACCTAATGATGAGACCACATCATCAAATGGTACGAGCACAGCATCAAATGGTGCAAGCACATAATGAAATGATAAGAGTACATCACGTAATGACGAGAGCACTTCATCAAATTGCCCATGCACCGCAGAGAACGATGGGAGGACAGAATGCATCGATGGATATACAGCACACAATGTTGAAAAGACAGCACACAATGTTGAGAACATAGCATGAAATAATCAAAGGACAGCGCATAAGGCTTTGGAACCCTCAAACATTCGCCAATCAATTTCTTTAAACAGAAGAGAGAACTCCTTGGAAGGAGCTTTTTGAAAGCTCCTCCATCCAACCCTTGCTCGCCATCAAATTCAATGATCAAATTCTCCCTCAGCCTCTGTGGGTTGTTGGCTGCCAGAGCCGTACTTGGAAGGAAAGCCCATGAAAGTAGAACAATATGTCCAAAACAACTTCATTGGTTACCCATACATATCAGAATTGAACATAAATTCTAACTCTAATTTTTAAGGCACTTAAAGGCACAACTCCTCGATACCTAAAACATATGCTGAAACTAAGTGAAAGTGTGATAGATACCTGATAGCTACCTACATAGATACCTGATAGATACTTGACCAGGGTCGTATGTTATAAAAGTTAAAATCACCTGAAACCGCCTGAAGTCACCTGGAACCACCTGAAATCGTCTGCAAATAGTCTGCAAATCATCTGAAACCACATGTAAATCGCCTGCAAATCACCTGCAATCGCCTGTCATTGTTTTGATGAATGGGAAAAAGTCTTATTGTCTTCAAATTTGATCATTAACACCTAAAATGGCAAATAATCCTACTGGTGTGATCGATAGTTCTTAGGTCTCACACCTTGTGTCTCATTCAAATTGCTTTTTGGTCTCATTGGGCTGATTTTAGTATATCTAAATTTTATAGAAGCTAAGCTAGGTCCACACCTATCCGGATATTTTTGAAAAGTTCTATGATCCATATAAATTTCAAGACTCACGAGGTATTCCCAGTTATCGCAACAACAACAACAACAACATTGGTATGGCGATAACTACGAACTGGTTAGACTAATTCCAAAAAAGTCTCCCGTCAGACTTGTGGCTACAACAAAGAAGCTATATTCAACAACAGCGAAAGTTAGAGGGACTTATGCAATTAGTCTACAAACTTGTCTTATCAGTCTAATATATTTATAGGCCTATTCATATAAAAAGATCTGCATTCTGTATCCACAACGAGGAGCATCTTTGAAATTGTCCACACAAAAACCCTGCGATACTTGAAACTGGGTGACCGAAAACGCCGTCCACTTGTGGGCGTGAAACCAAAGCGGCTAAAAAAGTTGCGTTTTCAAAAATATCCAGATGCGTGTGGACCAAACCGAGACCGAAATCACTCAAAATTTGAGACCGAGTTTGAGACTGCGACTCAAAGTCAAGATATAGGGAATTTGCATTTAAGTGTCATGGCCGCCACAAAGCTTATGTTTTGAATACACTTTTTTTTTATAACAAACTTCGATCAACACTTACTACTAAAAGTTTCTTAATTTTGCATGTACTTGGCAGTTTGCTTGATACGTTTTTTTTATTTTTGGGCCTAAAATTGCGGTATTGTTCGAAGTCAAGCCTTCTTCTGGACAAAGGGCTTCCATTTTGCATTGACACTGTCATCACGAATAAGCCATGCACATTGAGGAAAAAATTTACCAATTTTTGCAGTTAAAAGGTACCTTTATTAGAGAGACACATAATAAATAAGAGAGACATACAGAAAATAAAATGCACACAAGTGGACGGCGTTCTCGGTCACCCAGTTTCAAGTATCGCAGGGTTTTCGTGTGGACAATTTCAAAGATGCTCCTCGTGTGGATGCAGAATGCCGATCTTTTTATATTGATAGGCCTATAAATATATTAGACTGATAATACAAGTTCGTAGACTCATTACATAAGTCCCTCTAACTTTCCCTCTTGTTGTTGTTGAATATAGCTTCTGTGTTGTAGCGACAAGTCTGCAGGGGGGAGGGGAGCGAAACAAGAGACTTTTTTGGAATTAGTCTAACCAGTTCGTAGTTATCGCCATACAAATGTTGTTGTTGTTGTTGCTGCTATAACTGGGAATACCCAACCTCGTTCCCAGGGTGTTCTGACGTCCTACGCTGGTCACGAAGCCAAAAGAACATAAAGGTAGAGCAACAAACTCACTCTGGGGACGAGATTGGGGAATACCTCGTGAGTCTTGAAATTTATATGGAGCATAGAACTTTTCAAATTATCCGGATAGGTGTGGACCTAGCTTAGCTTTTATACAATTTAGATAAAATACTAAAATCAGCCCAATGAGACCAAAAAGCAATTTGAATGAGACAAAAGGTGTGAGACCTAAGAACTACCGATCACACCAGTAGGATTATTTGCCTTTTTAAGTGTTAATGATCAAAGTTGAAGACAATAAGACTTTTTCCCATTCATCAAAACAATGACAGGCGATTGCAGGTGATTTACAGGTGGTTTCAGATGATTTGCAGACGATTTCAGGTGGTTTCAGGTGGTTTCAGATGATTTCAGGTGGTTTCAGGCGATTTCAGGTGGTTTCCGGTGATTTTAACTTTTATAACATACGGCTTGAAGATTCCCAAAATAATATCTTGGAACCGAGATTTCTCTTGTCTTTATCAATTGAGGAAGTAAATTTTCCCATTCATCTGCTAAATCATCTTGAAGATGCTCATCCAAACCTATCTTCTGCTGAAATACCTTCAACAGTGATGTGACGGGTGTAATTAGTCCCAAGGATCAAATATCTTTGCTATCAAACTGATTTGGTTACTAGCTTTTAGGTGATAGTTGAGGCTTACTGAGACAAGTTAAAAATAATGTTGTCAGTATCACTGTTCCAATTTAATCCTAGAACCTTCACCTTCAGAGGTCTCGTTGACATTTAATGCTGTCTTAGCGAATGACTGGTCTTCTTCTGCGACACTGGTTTCACTGGATATTCCAGCTTCTCCGTCATTTTGTAGAGAATTTATTTGAGACATCACCTCCTTTGAATTTCAGTGCCATTTCCGATGGAATTACTTATGATGCTTAGATCAAACTAATTTTCATCCTTCAAAAGATAGTTGTACGAGCTATTGCCTTTAACCCTATTGAGACTGGGGGCTCATTCAGCCCCCCCCCCCCCCCCACATACTTCACTGAGCACTGCTCCAAATTGGTTCAACGAACCAGGAAATGGCTTTTTGACTTTTAGTTTATATCCTTTTGAAGTGTGATTTTGTGTGAAATTTTGAAAAAAATTTCAGGGGGCTGCTGTTTTTTTCAGAGTGGTTGGGGCCAACTTTTAGGTAAGCTGTTTATGGGTGTATTTCCAGATCATCTCATAATCCTTTGATAGTATCCTCCTTACTTTATATACTTATAAGGTCTCTTTATTTTTTTCCAGGAACAATAGACCAATTATGTGTCACGTGACCTCATCAATGACGTCATCTTTAAGAAAATGGCAAAAATTAGTTAGCGGTCTCTCTGCAAGGATATTTCGACCCCAAATGTTTTACATCAGCAATAAATAGATTAAAGCTGATCAACAGGATTTTTGCCACCTAAGCTATGTAATTTTGTTTGGATTTTGTGCACCATTGGTCGCAAACGGTATAAGATTCCCCGGGGGTATCCTCATATAGTACTACTAACAATTAGTTTTCATGCATATCTTGAGAATCTGTTTTAAAGTGAGAATTTTTTGACTTGAAAGTGTTTAGTTTGGCAAGATATTATCAAAATGTCACCAAATTACTATCCTCAACCCCCTATTTCCCCCTTCCTTCTTCCTTCCAACTCATTTGCTTACTACTGGGAAAAATGCGGATGTCAGCATTTTTTGCAATAATCAAAACAAAGGTTTGAAAAGGAAAAATGAAGTATGCAACGATCACTTATCATTGAAGTAGTTTTCATTGTAATATATGGGGAAATTCTCTTTTATAATAATAATAATAATAATAATAATAATGGCAACCAATTCTCCATTCCGGAGCAGTTACAAGCTACAAAACATGGGTATTGCACCAGTAACACATGTTTTTTTTGGGTGTTTTTCTTTTTCCTATTTATGATAAAAACATCTCAATCATTTTAAAAATTTTTCCGAGTTTTGTTGGGTCACTTTTCAGTAAATCATTTGTGTTCAAAGATCTTTCTTTAAAGTTTTGGCACTGAAATAAGTGTTCAATGGTTTCTTCTTGAGCTCCACACCTTCTGCATTAGGCATTTTCATGTTTTCCCTTATAGTTAGCTTTCAAGTCAGTCATGTTTAGTTTCAAAGACAATAGGTTTGCTGCATGTTTATGATTAATGTATTCTTTTTCCCAAAGCAATTATTTTTTAGTAATCTCAATCTTGTTTTGTTACATTCCTTCATATCTCTTTGTATTATCGAAGTTATTCTATTTACTATCATGTTTTTCCATTCTTTGCTTGTCAGCTTGCCTATTTGTTCCTTTCCTCTGAGATATCTATGTTTAGTTCTTTTAAATCATTTTTTGTTTCTGAGTCCCAGCATTTATCTAGATTTAGACGTTTTTGCTCCTCATAAACCTTTTTCGTTAGTCGACTGTCTCTCATTTTTATCAACTTTCTAAGGTATACAAGTCTTTTCATTTTTATCCTGTAAGTAATTGGCATAAGACCACATTCATATGTTATACCTTCATATGGTGTTGTACTTGGAATGGAATTATTTTTTGTTACTGCATCTTTTTGTATTTTCTCTAGTATTTTTAATTGTTGTTTTGACACATTTGTCCATGTTTCACATCCATATGGTATTTTGGGAATTAGTATAGACTCAATAAGTTTTATACTGATCTCCATTTTTTGTTTTTTGAAAGTTGGTTGATCAACCAAAAATTTTATTTCATTAATTATACCCATTGCAGCTTTCTTTTTGCTTGAAATGTTATCATCTAATGTTCCTTTATTATTTTTCATGTCTCCAAGATATTTGTAGCTTTCTACCTCTTTTACTGTGCAGTTGTTTAATTTCAGTTCATTTGATTGGTTACCTCTTTTGAGCTTATTGAATTTCATTTTCAAACATTCACACTTTTATCCATGTTAAAATTAGGTAAGTTTTGTTTCTGGTGTATTTCAAGAATATTTAACATTTCTTGCATTTTGTTTGTTGAAATTGAAGCAAGCATGACATCATCTTGGCAAAGTAACGGGGGTATCAAGATATTTCCGTACCTTATTCCTAAATGTTGATCATATATTGGTTTTACTCCTTTATCAATGTGGTTGGCACATATGGGCGTTACTAGAATTGTACCCTGTTTTAGGTTTTCCCCTATTCCTATATCTGCTGTTGTTCCATTTGGGGAATCAATTCTTATGGAGCTTTCTTTGTTAAGTTCTTGTATGCTTTTCAAACATTTTTCTTTTACTCCACTTCTGTATAGGTCTATCAGACACGATTTTAAATGTAGTTTATCAAACGCTTTCTCTAAGTCAAGAAACATGAATTTTATATTACATCTTATATATTTTTAATAATCAGTGATAGCCTGGCTAACAAATAAGTGGTCAAGTGTTGATCTACCTTTCCTTCCACCAGCAGCTGCCTCAGAAAAACCTTTATCTATGTTTGTAATCTGTCTATTTAAAATAATTTTTTCATAGATTTTACTGATGCTAGATGTGAGAAATATTCCATGCCAATTTTTTAGCTCTCTTCTGTTCCCTTTATTTTTATATAACGTTTTAACAATTATTTTCTTCCATTTTTTTGGAATTATCCCTTTCTCAAAAGAAATGTTAAAAATTTTCAGCATGAAGTCTAAAAATTTTTTTCCTGTATTCATATATATTTCATTGGAGATGTTATCATCTCCGGGTGCTTTTTTTGTTTTCAGTTGTTGAATTGCCTCCAAAAGCTCCCATTTTTTAAATGGCTTATCAGTGGGAAACTTAATTTTTTCATGTTTCTTCATAATGCCTAAAAATAATTTGTTTTTAAATTTTTTATGTCTTCTATATTGTTTTTCCGGTTCTCTGTTCGTTAGTAATTTTTTGAAGTACCTAGTTCTCGTGCTCTTTCAGAATTTCACCAACATCTGTCAGTTCTATCCCTTCCTCATTTATTAACGAGGTTGGGTATTCATGTTTCTTGCCAAGTAATTTCGTTCTAAGATTGTAGAATTCTGTGCTGTTCACCTTAACCTTTTTAACTTGATCGATATTCCTTTCCAAATTTATCTTTTTAAGATCATTTTTGATCCTAAGGATTCTTTTATTGATTAATTTAATCCTAATTTTGTAAATTTCCACTTTTATTAAATTACCTGTGTTTACATAGTTTGTAAGTTTCCTTTTTAGCTGTCTCTTTTTTCCTCTTAAAATTCTTTTTCATTTTTTGTCACAGCTTATTTTGCTCCTTTCCTTTTATGCTATTTTCTAAAGCATTTCTCACTTACATTATTAACCTCTTCTTCCCATTTTTCATATATGCTATCTATATTCTTGTCATTTTTTCCAACCTTCAATTGGCAATCTTCTGTTTGTTTCTTAAATTCTAGAAGTTAGTTCTTTGTTAGGATCCATTTACATGACTTAGGATTACTTGTGAAATGATTATTTGTTTTAAGATTCAATTTAATGATGATTGCATTGTGGTCTGATTCTTTCACACTATCCTTAGAGTACCTTTGCATGCCAAAGTTTCTGTCTTCATTGATATACATTTGTTCAGTTTTATGATAGCATTTTTGATAAGTTAGGACATAGTCTAAAAATGAGTTCTTTTCATCATTTCACTGTCAGTTGTTACAATCCTTGCCCATAACCCTGAGCATTTTGGACTGTTGTTAACTATTTGAAGTTTTCTCTTATTTATGAGTTTCAGTAGCATTTTACCACCTTTGCTGATTTCTTCATGGTTTCCTTTAATTGTTTCCCCTACTTTCATGTTAAAGTCTCCAACCACAAGCAGTGATTTACCTTCATTTTTTGCTTTTATTGCATAGTAATCAATTTTTACTAAGAAACTTGTAATATTATTTATATCCGCTCTTGATTCTTGCTTCCCATATACCACTCCTAGAATCGTATCTTCTGGTGCTGTTTTAATATTAAGCCAAATTTGTTCAATTTCATCATTTCCTATTTCAAGAACTGTTATTTTGTTCTTTAAATACTCCTTATAGGTTATCCATATACTACCTCCATTTTTGGTTTCCCTTCTTAGTTAAATTGGTTTACAATATCCATTTACTACTATTGTTTTTTCATATTGTTTAATCTTCGACTCATTTACACATATTATTGACGGATTTATTTCATCAACAATTTCATTTATACTGTTTAACTTTAAATTTAGGCCGTTTGCATTAGTGTAATATACTTTCAAGCAATGTTCTCCATACCTTTTATTTCTTTTGTGTCTTGTATTTGTTACACAAGGTCTGGAGCCCAATATACCTGAGGGGGGCACTGCGTTACTGGTGATCTAATTTCTCAGGACAAATTCTTAATTGCTTCCTGTACTTGTTGTTTCACTATAATTTCTATGTCCATAATGTCCTTAAACTTTTGGTCCTGCTTGTTTTCTTCCTTTCCTCCTCTCTCCCCTGAGTATTGATATGGGTTCACTTTTTGTGGCCTTCTCCAATCTTCAGATGCTCTCCCTGCATATTCTCTATTTCCTGGATGGGTGTATCTGCAATTTTGGTTTTTGCAATTTCCCCTCATGAATGAAAAGCAGTATCCCCTGCTACGCCAATACTCTCTTTCTTCATCACTTTCATGGTACCCTTGCCATTGCCCTTGCAAATCGTTCATTTCATTTCTTCCTCTGCTTGTTATGTCGTGTGAAAACCGTTGATATTAATCAGCTCCAAAAGCTTCAAAACAGAGCTGCTAGAATTGTAACGAACAGCAGCTTTGATGCCCCAAGTAGACCACTCATAGAGAGTCTTGGTTGGAAAACCGTTCGTGAGCTTGTCGATGGAGACTCTAGATTGATGGTTTACAAGTCTATCAGTGGGCTAGCTCCGCAATACATGAGCAATCTTTTCACAAGAAAATTCCGCTTGCAGCTCTCGTCACCTTCGAAATACGGTAACCGATTTGAGGTTACCAAATAAATCATCCGCAAATGGGCAGAAATGTTTTTCGTATAGAGGTGCAAAACTGTGGAATAGCCTCCCAGCTGAGACCAAGCAGGCAACCTCCATTAAGGCTTTTAAACAAAGTATAAAATAGACTGGGTGTTTTTCCAGCGGTCTGGATGCTACCGCACCCGTTGCTTCTGTGCTTGATTTCTGCTGGGTCGACGATGGAGATCTTTGGGTCTCCGTTGTCGGTTTGGTATGGCTAGGGAATGGGGGTGGGGGCTGCGTTGGTTGCTGGATTGTAGGAGAAATTTTCCAGTCTATTGGTTTTATTGCAGTTTTTTTTTTCGTTTTCATAGTTAGGTTTTAAGGTTTTGTTGTATCAAAGTATTTATTGTAAGTAATTCTTAGATATTTTTAATATGTATATTTGTAAGTTTTTATGCGGAGGGCCCCTTGAAAATCAGCCACTAGGCTGAAGGGTCTCCCTCCTTAATAAATTGAAATATGAAATTGAAAAATTGAAATATCAGAAACTTCAAATGTTTTTCCGCATTTTCCGCTTTTTTGACCTGGCCGTGCAGGTCTGACAGAGGCGATGTTGGCAAGGGAAAGTACCATGCAGTTGTGAGGTTGCTAGGTTGGTTTTGACTAGGGAGTCCTTTAAATTCTTTTCTCTGCGAAAAGCCATAAGTGGAGGTGCAATGAAGATGTTCTTTGTTTCTGTGTCGTTGGTTAGAATGTTGAAGTTGCTGTAAATTGTGTTCTTTACATTGTTGTTAAAAGGGTGGTAGGTCAGGGTGAAAGGAATGCGATCCTTAACTTTATTGAAAGCTGCTTGGGTGATGTGGTCAGGGTACTTGTTTTGTTTGAAGAAAGAAGACATTTCCTCTGCTTTTGAACTGAAATCATCATCATTTGAACAAATACGGCAGAGTTGCGAGTAAGGGATGGAGTCTTTGCATTTCGTGGGATGTGATGATTTGTAGTTAAGGATGGCAATGGAAATAATATGTTGAGAAAATCTGCCCCCCCCCCCCCCATTCCCCCGTTCAATGTTGTGTATGATGAGAGGGCGTTTGCTGCCTTGCTCCAAAAAGGACCCAACATTGAATGGGGGAGGGGGGGCCGTAACGGGGCATCATTTCTAAGTGCTTTCACAATGCGTTTGCACGCCATGACCTCGTTAATTTTCTCAAAGATTTTGTCCAGGATTGTAGTCTAATAAAAAGCCACTTGCCAGGAAACTAGAAATGTTTCGAAAAAATTGGAATTACTGGAATTTTATTAAAAGATGTAAAAATAAATTCCAAGGATGTCTGCTGCCGCCCTTTAAAAAACCACTCGCCGGAATATTGTAGCCATTTGAATTTAGAAATTCCAACCGCTGATCTGATTTTCCCTCCTCGGTTGTAGCTTTGTAGGTGTCCTTGATTTTTTCTTTGATTAGATAGGACAAGACCTCAAAATTCCTACACAGGCCATTGCTCAGTCCAAGATTGTTGTAGTACTGAATAATTCTTGAAAAATTCTCATGCTCAATGAAGAACTCCGTTATACTTAAGCTAAGTGTCATGAAAATAGATGGTTCTTTTGCATTGGGAATCGGTCGGTTGATTAGAAAACCGAAATTTTGACATCTTTCTTCCAAATCGCTTTTGCTTCTTCCAAATCGCTTTTGCTTATTCCTTCTTTGGTATGATATTTTATCCTTGGCATCCTTAGTAGGTTGTCGTTAATATCATCGAAAAAAAAGAATTCGACCTCGATAGTCTCCAACCATGACAAACATTTTAGCCGCTTATAAAGTTTACACTTGCTGATAAAGGCTTGACTATGGCTTGGGGAGACATCCCTCTGATTAATGATATCTAAAGGCATTGCTGAGCTGCTGCTAGGTCTACACAGTCCAATTCCAAATCGTTCACTTGAATGTGGGGCAGGCTCTTCGTCGACAGATATCAAACTCCTTATTGGTATGTTGTTTTCTTGTTTTGTTTTGTCCCTCGTATTGCTGTATTATTATTTTTTTTATATCTTGAAGTTATTTGCAAATTGTAAGTACCGTTCTTGGTGTAGGCCAGATGACCTTGTGTCTTCTTACACCAAGATCGGTACAGTAGTAATGTATTTAGTTTAGTTTTAATTTATTATGAATAGAAAAAAAAAAAAAAAAAGATATCAAACTCTTATAAATTTGTGTACTGGTCTTGCAGAGAAGCTTACAATTCCAAACGAAAAAGAACAACGAGAGAAGGATCATAGTTAGTTCTGGGCCCATCTACTAGCGGATAAATACAGCAATTGCTCTGACCCGAAAGTTTTCCTAAATGCACAATTTTGCGTTCATCGGTGACCGAGGCTTTGACTGGAGACTTAGCGAAGTTTCACAGCAATGGCGGATGGAGCTATGTTTTCCAGCGAGGGAACTTCCATGCTACCCTTTTTCCTGTTGTAGATATGAAAAAGATGTGTTTTTATATAGGTAAGGTGCAGTAGGACTATTTTCAGTACGCCTTTTATTTATCGTAATGAGGGATATCACATGTCATATGCGATTCTAGGCCAGCTTAGGCCTAAAAATAAAGCAATGATTCAGCAGTGAACGAAGCCGTTCCCATATGAATTTCAGAATGAAACAGAAGAGAAACGTCACAGACAAAACAACTTTTCAAAACGAACACATAAACATTCCGTTCTAATCACCTTTAGTCCAAGGTACAAAACATAAAAGAAAGGGAGGAAACAGATAAAATTATACATTATCAAAAGGAAGTGTTGGAAATCCCAGATATGAATGAATTGATTGCGACAATCAATCATGTGCCTTGATGTAGTTGGGATCTAAGGGCTTCCAGGAATATGTTTCTTTGAAGCACAATACCATAATTAGACCCAAGATTGTCTCTTTGGCTATCATTTTTCGTCTGCCTTTGCCTGTGTGTTCCCCATTTGTTCGTATATAAACAAATAAGATTCTTGGGAAGATTCTAAAGGACTGAACGTCCTATCTGCTTGCAGAAATAAACTGTATGTATGGGCCACACAGTATGAAATTCTATTCAAGTTAAGAAACTTTAGGACCTATGCTTAAGACGGGCAAAAATCATTTTGAGAAATTTTTGCTCGTTCAAGACAACCCATATAATATTTTCCCTTTGTTTTCATTTCTCTCAACAATCAAATTCACAAAATAAGAAACACAAAATAACAATCACAATGAAAAAAAATCACTAACAAATACCAAGACATTGGGAGTCTTTTAAGTGTCGTGCATGTTTTTTTCTCATAAAACTTGTGTGAAGGAGGGCAAATTCAGCTGAATTCAAAAGAGAGCATGAATGAAACGGTAAGTTGCAGTCATCTGTTCACCTCATCAATGAAAACTTTGGCGTCCTAATAAAAACGAAAATTTTCGGGTCGGAGCAATTCCTGTATTTACCCGCTAGTCTAACCATGATCCTTTGTGGCACCAAAGTCGACTGTTGTATTATCTGAAAGTCGTTTCTGGCCTAAATTGTCTTTGCGTTGCTTTTCATTTGGTACACAAAGGATCATGTTCGACAATGTGTCTTTAGCGCAGACAAAAGAGTAGAATCCAAAAGTTGATATTTCCCTTTCTCTAATTTCAAAGGGCCTTAGCAACAGACATACCTCCCATACCTTTGTAGTCTTGCATTGCATGTCATTATCATGGTTCATGCTCCATCAAAGCGATTTTGACTAACAATTGCGCAGCTGCATAATCAGTTTAATTTTGAAATGAATGTTGTATTCAAAATACATAATTTATAGCCGATGTAATGTTTTGATTGTCAAATTCCTGGAAACCCATCGAACATCGACAGGTAAAACTGGTGATTACAACAAAATTTTTTGTTTGGGATACTGCAAACTCCCCTTTTTTTAAATCACAATGGGAAAGACGATATTTCTAATTGGTTCGCTTAGCAACAGAATGGGTGAAGCGCTTTGTGTGGCAAATTCACAAAGGAAAAATGAAGGACGCAGATATGGAGCCGATTTAGGCCCAATACCACAGCCACAATGAGATAAAACAGTCATGAAGCACAAAGCACATTCAAGGAAAATTTGCAGGCATCAGGCAAATACTTTTAAACATCTACAAAAGCAAACAGGAAAAGCTCCAAGATTAAAAGTTCCCCTCACTGCAACGCAACCATGCTGCAACTCACTGCTACGTTGATGCCATCTAACATTACTGTGAACTTTGAAGCTGTGTCTCAAGGCTTCGTACACAGATGAACCGAAAATCGTAGGTTTACGAAAATGTTCGGGTTGGAACAATCGCTGTATTTACCCGCTAGTGGCCCATCTTAACCCTATCTGTACTGGGCGATTTTTTAGGTATTTTGTACTGGGGGGGGGGGGGCGTTCCCCCCCCTCTTTTTCTCCAAAACTACAAAAATATATAACAATAAGACTTACCCCTATTGTTCTTTAGACAATTGGCTATTCAAATATAACAATGAAAATTAATGAGTCACGTGATTCGTTGCTAGGCAACCGAAAAACTGACGAAAATTGGCAAATTTATACCTTCTTAACTAGAAAATTCTATTTAATCAACCACTCAACCGGTTTTCTCCAAATTTGTTTCAAATAGTAGGAAACATGTCATAGTCCAAAAATACATATTTTTAGCACAATTAGCCTTAAATTAGCCTTTTGTTGCATGCATTTACTTTCATCGCAGGTTTTTGCCAGTCCTGCCCTTTTATCTGGTAAATATAGACTCAAAATGAATCAAATTAATAAGATGAAGCAAATAAGACTAACAATTTTTATATTTGACACTTCTTTATTAGGTAAATGACGTCATATATATTAAATTTTGCTGACATAAGCAAATATGAAACATTTATATATCAAATGAAAGTACTCATCAAATGCAATCGAATGGTGCATGTTTGAGATCGATCAAGCAAACGAGACGAAAACTACAGACATTTTAAGCTTTTTTTTGTTGACTACTCTCCAAATATGGTATTACTGTGGTGACATGATCAGAGGTAGAACAATAAAATGCTAAGAATTTAATTGCCTATGAAATTTGACTAAAAGTCACCAAAACTGGTGGTTATATCTCTTGTCGTTTTAGCGTAACGCAGCAAAGTCTGGTAGGGGGGGGGGGGTTAAGCCCCCACTACGAATAGGGTTAAGCCTTTGAAAATCTTTTTTAAATCTTTGTGAAGGTTTTCATTCATCCCAGTTGAGTGCCCTGGTGGAATGTGAGACAAACATCCATTTTTTATATGCTTCATGAGGTTACCCAATGCAAGTTTGAATTTAGAATTTAACAGCATGAATTTAACAGCATTAGACTCAACTAATGAGTCTTTACTTTTGAAAGCTTGCTTTTCAATTAAGTTAAGAAATAGTTCTCATTAATCTGAATTATCACAACTGTAACAACATTTGTATCGGAAAGTCTTTTTATAAGAAAACATAACAAATGGAAAGTTATTCTGAAATGTAAAAAATATAACTGCATCTTTGAATCTGTTATTATTACTTTTTCTGATAATTCAGCACTAAAGTGAAACTTTTGTAGGGTCAATTTTACCACCGCAGTTTTATCCGACACCTCCCACTGAAGAGATTTTACGTGGAGTGGAGTGGAGTGCTGATCAGTGTCTAAGGAAAAACAAAATATCATCTTGCCTTTGGTTGCCTATGAGATTTCTGGATAATCTGATGTATGTCATGACTAGTAAGACCTCGGCTCACTTCACACATTAATGTAATAGAGGGGAATAGAGGATTAAAGTAATCAGGAGGGCGGCCGTTGCCATCTTTGCTCGAGTGTTGCAGGGCCCCCTTTAATCAATCAAAAAACACCCTCTTAGGTAAAACACTTAGCAACTCAGGAAGAGGAATTAGTTGCCAAAGAGAGCGGCAAACACTTTCTCCTCGTGAACGTGTGACTGCGCTATGTCAAGATCCACAAGAACAATAGGTCCCTCTTTTCCCATCAGAGTGAGCTTAATAACACATGTCACGTGGGTCCTGGATAAACCAATCACAGGATGCCAACAATTTTATAACAGATTCAAATCCACTAAAACAAAGGTATCCACTTTTCCCATCAGAATTAACCTGAAATATGCATCGGGGATAAACCAATCACAGGACGGCAAAATTTGTAAGACATAAACCTATAAACTGGCAATACGCCTCCTACCCCAATTTATCTTCAAAGTTGAAGTCAAAACATGGATGAAACTTGCAGAAGAAAAATTAAAAAAAATTAGACACATACCCAAGGAAACTGTTCCACGTCGTAGTGTCCGTTTGTCCACACTAGCAAGCACCATTAGCACAAGGCCTGTAAGGCAACTGCAAGCACCATTGCCAATAGTAGCTCGTTGACACAAGCAATCGCAACCATCACAAGGCCGGTAAGGGAAGGCACTGTAAACATCACCACCATTAGCCATTCGTCGACACAGGCAAGCACCATCAGCACGAGGCCTAGGCGAAGTACTGTAAGCACCACTGCCAAAAGAAATACCACTGCCACGCAAGCTGTCAAAGCAGCCATGATAGAGAAGAAGAGCTTCAACTCAGAATGGTGATTATATAAAAATGTTAAAGTTCATTTTCAGATATACATATAAGGGTAGGGCCAGGTCTATAACGCGGACCACGTGGACCTTCCCGAGAAACATGACTTTCCGGTCCGCAAATTTTGTCCGCGTTCTAGAATTTTGCAATAGGCCGAAATTCTAAAACAAGGACCTGTATCTCACAGACTTTTTACTAGGTCCGCGGAATCAAGGTCCGTGTATTTTGCTATAGGCCAAAATTTTAAAGCGCAGACCTTCATCTCGCGGACTTTTTGCCAAAGTTTGAAACTTATCCTTTTTATCAAACAAAATCTCATTGAAAATCGAATCATTAGAACATGAAATTGCATTTTGAAAACCGTTACCAGTCTAATCCCTCAAAGTTTGTACTGCAGTTTTAGGCCCAGTATTTACCAACGGTATAGGATATGTTGCGATCAAAGGTTGTCGGAGGGTAGTTGCTTCTCAGATAATATAATATGAGAAAGTTCAGACTGAAAGAGTAAAGGTCAGGAAACGCCTGCAAAATCGAGGTCCGCTCTCCAGATTTTTACATATGGAAAGAATGTAAAAGGCAGACCTTTAAATCATGGATCTCAAAAGTAAAGTTCCTTTTTTTTAATAGTAATTTACTAAGTGAGAAGGCTGCTTTTACTTTGATAGCCTTTCAATGACGAAATCAATTTTGACACGTTGTCTCCGAAACGAGCCTTTGTGCTTAAATATTCGGCCTGCCCTTGTGCCATGGATTTTGGTGTGTTCTCACACTGACATCGAGTGTATAAGGAGGGGTGGGGGGGCACAAGATTTATCTCCTGGGTAAGCCTAGACTTATTACAGTTTGTCCCTAGTTTTCGCTCGCTATTGAGGTGAATTACTAATTGAATTGAATGGAATCGCTCTCTCAAACAGGGACTCATAATCAAACTAACTCAAAATCAGGACAAAAACTCGTTTTCACGTCAAGTTCCTGACGTTACAATCAGATTGCAGCATTCGGGGCTGCTCGGCTGTGATTGGCTCATTTAAATTTCCCGCGTATATTTTTTAGTTTTCGGTAAAATTTTCGGTAGTTTTTGGAATTGTCGGTGCCCTTGGTCGCCCTGTCAATAAGACAGCGCTTCGCGTTGCTTTCTGCCAAAATGGAGGTTGTTATCATCGCAGCTACGGACAGAATAAAGGTGATCTCAAAAGGCACTGTACGAAAGAGTTTTGAAGGGAAAGGATGCATTTGTTTGTTTGCCAACTTGCTGTAGGAAGACCCCAGAAGACTTACTGTTTGGCGAATTTAAATCGTGAAACACAGGATTCCTTTTTGGCCTGAGCAAAACAAAAAAGGAGCTTGAGGTAAGCACTTCGACCCGGCAAAAAGTTAAGAGAAAACTCACATTCGATGTGGAAAAGATACCCGAAATTTCTTGAAACATTCCTCTATAAACAGCAAAGTATTCGTATTTGAAATTCTGTGCAAATTATAGTAAATTTGTCAAAGAGGCTTGAACCTTGAAAACGTTTCTTAGTTCTTGCAAAGTGCCGATCAATTTATCTTTCCTCCTGAAGTTTAAAATCACAGACTACAGTACAAAGCTGCTTAAACAGAAACTATTTTCAATCTTACGAAACAAATGTGTCATAAGAGTTTTGTGGATAACTACATTTTTTAGGAGAATTATTTATAGTTTTGAGAAGCCTTTTTGGGTGTTTTTCTTCGCGAGAATAATTTGTGTTCGTTTCTTGAGCTTCCCCGACCGAAGAACATTCTAGAAAACATTGCAAAGTTCCCCTGAAGATAACGCCAGAAAACTCGTGCATTTTATTTCCTATGTTTTCAAAGTATAATGAACAAAAGATCTCATTCAAAATCAGCCTGCACACAAAATCTTCAAAACAAATCTTATGGATGCAGCTGCCACACTCTGCAGACGACAGTAAGTTCGCTTCTAGCCCTGCTTCACCTTGAAGTGATTCTTAGATGCAACTGCGTGTTTTTTTCTCATCACATTTAAAATATAGGTACTTTTCTTCTTTCATGTGCTTCAGCTGTGAAGATGTAAATCTGTAAATCTTCATGCAAATGAAATCACAAGAGTATTGAAGATACTTTTACCATACATACATGAACTTTAGTGGGGGGGGGGGGGGGCTGATCATAATTTACTGCGACATTGGAAAGGCCACCGGAAAATCAGGGTGACAAGAATTCCATAAAATGTGGCACTCACAGTTTCGGATACTGTGCCTATAACCTATACTGATCCTAACTACACCCCACTAGAACCCTACCAAAACCCTATAGGTGTGCGATGCTGCATTAGCCCCTAAAATGGCTGTACAGTAAATGTCTTCCACCCCCTCCCCACCATCAAGAATAAATTACCTGTCCCTAAATGCAGTCAAATCTGGTTTGTGAAGGACCTAATCTAAAATTGTGTCCTTGATGTCTTTTTAAACAGAGTTCAGCTCAGAACTGTCCTCCTCAATTTTGAATGATACTCTTCTTTATTTGAGAAACAGATTTTGAATCATTCATATTGTATGGGCCTTGCTTGGCTGGGTTTAGGTACTAAGGGTAGTGATGTGCAGATTCTTTGTCAGTGTTTATTATTTCAATCTTCTCTCTTTGCAAAAATTGTCTGTCAAAATCTGTCTGTCAAAACAGACTTGCCATTTCAATCTTTCGTAATCACGTCTTTTTTAAATGTTCATGCTTTGCAAATCACAGAATGATAGTTTTATCGAGTTACATGACGGCGTACATAACAGAATCTTGCCAATCTTCACTGATTTGCAACTCCAATTTAAATTCCATGTCTTGTCTGATCCATGGTCTCAGTTTGAATGCTGTCACCACCAATGTAGCACCTACTAGATGATTTATGTACTGCCATAAACTTCCCAAATCAAAGCTAGGCTCGTTAGGAAAGGACACTGCTGTCCATATTGACCATGGACAATTTTGGCGTTTCGTGTTCGGCCTAAAATCTTAACGGCTTCTGCTTGTAGTGCAATGCTCCACAATTCCTCCGCTTCCACATGATCTTTGCGTGAAACTAAACGAAAAATAGGCCAGGAGGTGACTTTCATAATGATGAATTGATTAGGCTACACATTCTGTGGATGTGACATCGTCTAAGTTCTGCTCTGACCTCCCAAAGGTTCACCAACAAGGCCATTTCGATTTGAGAAAAGAATGTTGTCAGATGAACCCCCTGATTTTTTGACCGTTTCTGCTGGCTCCCCGCTGTCAGGTCTTTTGTTAAGCTCTTCACCTGCGCAGTAGAAATGTTGGATGGATGTGACCACGGCTGAACAAAGCAAAAGCCAGTGATAACCTGCCCATAAGTTTTTCCCTCTCAGGGCTTTACGGTTAAGGTGGATCTGCACTTAAGGTGGCTCACTACCAAACATTTCAAAATGGCGAGACCGCGCTAAGGTGGCTCACTACGAAATAAAAATAGGCAAAAACACTAAAAACAATTGATTAAGGTGGCTCGCTACCAAAATAACGTTAAGGTGGCACACACTTGGTGTCCTATCGCTCATGGTCTTAATCGTGAATCTGTAGATAAGTTTCATTTGTTTCTTAATTATTGTAGATATTGTAATTATGTAGAATTAAGGAATTATAAAATAGTGGATCATATCGTGCACCGGTGAAGATGAGGTTTCAGCACCGGTGAAGAAGCATATTATTGGCTAGATGGCTTTTTCCACGTAGAAAACAGACGGATCACAGGGGCTCAGAATAAAATGACGTAAAACGATAAAAAAAACAACCAGGCTCTCCATTGTTAACTCAGTTGCACATGGCACAGGATAATGCTGCCAGAAATCACGAAAGCCCTAAAGCCCTTTCTGAAACGCACTGGGCAGCTCACGCCAATGCAGTCCAGCATGCAAAGATAATTCTGAATGCTACGCAGAAGCATTTGAGGAGCTTATTGAGCAGAGTCAGCTTGGCGCATGTGGCCTTTTGGATAACCTCAGAAAGTTTGAATTTTTCGTTATGCTCTTATTTTGGTTTGATGTATTGGTCATCAGGAAAGCTGCAACTGACAAGGTTCAAGGCCCCTTTTTGAATATCGGCGTTTCTTGTCATCTGATTCAAGCATATTTTGACCTATTTTCAATTATGCGTCTTGGTGATGAGTATTTTGAAATGATCCTTGCCAAAGCAAGAGAGCGATGTGAATCACTTCGCATTGCAGCAAATTTTATATCAAGAAGAATATTGAGGAGAAGAGCATTTCATGATGAAGGAGCACAAGATGATCCAATTGTTGATCCAAAAAACAAAGGTTTAAGGTTGACGTCTACTATGCAGTTTTAGACATCATCATTAATGACATCAAGACCAGATTTAACGACACAACAGTTGGTGTGATAGATGCCCTCAGTTGTCTAACTCCAGTTGCTTTGATTGATACCAAAGAGAGTGTTCCATTCAAGGCAAGTCTAGCTCATCTGAATGTTCTTTGGGAATTCTACGAGAAGGACCTTGGGTTAAATGAAATAGTGGTAAAAGAATATCACAATATGCATGCACTCCTAAACGCCTGGTAGGTCGGAGATGGCGAAGCAGTTCCAAGGGATCATGAAGATCTTGTTTTCCTGAGAAAATACGATTTGCTGGAACAATTCGAAAACATTATTCTCATTTTGAAGATATCCCTGACTTTGCCAGTGTCATCTGCTCATGACGAGAGAGCGTTCAGCTGCCTGAAACGTGTTCAGACATATTTGCGCAGTACGATATCCGAAAAGAGACTTTCTCACTTAGCATGTGTTTCTATAAACAGAGAAGTAGTTGCTGGTATTAACATGAGAGAACTGCAAAAGCCATTTTTGCAGCAAAAATCGAGAAAGATTTCTGCATGATTAGGCATTCATTTCGCATAAACCGATGACTGATAAACATTGAGGAGAAAAGACCGTCTCTTTTTCTGAATGCTTTAATACAGCGGGTACCCGCAAATAAGAAACCACTTTTTGAATTGAGGCCTCAGAATGTTTCTTATTTAAAGAGACCTTTCCATGATCAGGGTCAAAGTTTCTTATACATAGGGAATCAAATCAAGTGAAGGTATATGACTGTACCATACATGCATGTGTATTGCACATGACTGGTACATTTTACATGTTTACCTTGTTACCTTTTAGTTGTGTGAATCTTTAATTTTGAAAATGATAATTCTGTTTAGAGAATGCTACATTATATTACTGTCATATATGGGACTTCTTTTTAGCATTTAAGAACTATAACCTGAAAATAAGAAACTTTTAAATTTCAGACCTAGAGTTGGTTCTTATTAAAGGAGCCCCTTTTGAAGAAAGTGAGGCCTGTTTCTTATACAAGGGGGTTTCTTATTTGCGGGTACTTACTGTATTTGCTGCAGGATTTTTAAACAAATGATTTGTGGTACACAAGTTAGACTCATCGTTATAAATTACAGACGCAACACGAGACACAGTTTTCTTTCTGCGGTTCATTTTAAGTACTTAAAATGAACCACAAAAAGAAAACTTTTTCCTTTCATATAAGAACACAAAATAAGTTCACCCTGTAAACTTGAATGGAGAAAAAATAAGTTGGCAGTTTCAACTGCTAGGAATAACACACTCATAAGTTCCGTTCGTGTGAAGAGCAAATTAACGATGCAAACATTTAACACCATGGGAACAACATGAAATACATGCCTCATACATCAAACTAATATGCATATTCGGAAAATGTTTTTTGCAATTTATTGCAGCTACTAACGTATGTTCTCTCCATTCACGGTTACAGGTACTTATTTTGTGTTCATTTACAGACGTTAATAGTTTTCTTTGCACAGGCCATTTGTAGGTTTATAAAGATGAGTCCCTTGTTTAAGTGGTTTAAGGCTTTGCTTGAGTATATAATTACAACTTTTTTTTGAAATGTTGATAACTGTATTGCCTGTTTATGCCAAACACTGGCAATTCCAAATATACTGGAATACTAAAATCAGGGTCTTTCTGAACTTATGAGGGGCATAGCATGGAAAAATTTTCTGTGGGTAGACCCAATTTACTATGCTAACCTGTCGGATCATTGCCAGGTTCTGCCCCCCCCCCCCCCATCGAAAAATCATTAGCTACGCCACTGGATGCAGGTTATCCAAATTGATTAAGTTCTGTATATACTGGAGATACTGCCTCTACCACCAGTGATCCTTCATAAAATGCATTGCACAACAAGGTAGCAATGACAGAGCTGGACTCGCTGTCTCCTCTATCATTGAGTAACCCACTCTGTCTGTACTCATATTCAAGTAGAACTCCATTCTCGCTCGTTTTATAATCGTTTTCAATGTTTTCGAAAACGAACATTTTAAGAAACTTGCTTCTAGCTCTAAGAACTGAAAATGGAAAAATTTGCAAAAAGTCTTGGAATCTAATTCAGGCTTTCTGCTAAAGATTAAATCATAAATCTTCAAGATCGATCCAGTGTACGATTTATTGTGGCCAGCCAAACGTGCATAGTTTATTTTGGAGCACCCGGTAGTTTTCATTTCAACACTTTTCTCATTGTACAAAGGTTGTAAAGTAATACTAAGCACACTTTTTGTGTCCATTTGGTGTTGAAAAACGGGAGTCACCAATTCAAGATTCAAGAACCAAGAACCAGAACACCCTAATTCAAGAACCAGAATTCAAGAACCAACATTGGATACCCTAATTTAAGAACCGGAATTCAAGAACCAACATTGGATACCCTAATTCAAGAACCGGAATTCAAGAACCAAACTTGGATACCCTAATTCAATAACCGGAATTCAAGAACCAAAGTTAAACACCCTAATCCAAGAACCGGAATTCAAGAACCAACTTTCGACACCCTAATTCAAGAACCGGAATTCAAGAACCAACCTTGGATACCCTAATTCAAGAACCGGAATTCAAGAACCAACTTTGGACACCCTATACTTGATAATATTTTTGGTATTTTCCACTGGACCCTGCGGAGTAATGCGTGGTTTACATCAAAGTTGGTCTCTATACCGGCAATTTCATCCTGGGGGTGAATACCAAGAGCTTTAAGAAGTTTAGATTCCAGAATTCAGAATTAGAAATTCTGTGTGCAGAAGATTCTCTTTCGGCCTACTCTTGCTTTTCATGATTCAAAATTACATAATTTATGCCATACCACAAATTAGTATGAAATTAACAAACTTGCAAATGTTGTCTGGATCAGGCCATATATATAAACAATGGTTGGTCACAAAGTTAGTGATGTAACTCTTTCCAAAGAAGTGTATCACAAACATCGTGATTGGCCTATATCCCTCTATATCCATATGAAATTGGAAAATTTAGCAAACACAAAGTAGAAAGAGAGGTACTTATCAATGTTATACCATTTTCCCCTTTGTTCGCAAAGACTGTTTTCAACAGTGGCAAACTATCTACTCTTTTATGAGATGTACATGGCCCAGCTTTGAGAATAATGTTCATTTAACCGCTTAAACTCGCTCTTGGATTGTTTGTCAACAAATTGAGAAACACCAAAACTGGGAAGATTTTCCAACATGTGTTTACTTCCCTTCCAATTCTTTGTTCTGTTCTCCACTTTGCGAGGTTATTCAACCTGAGTGAACGATTCTGGTGAATCACTGACATCTTCATCCATCGAAAAAAGCAGAGAAAGCCCCTGCTTTACCCCGTGCACCCTTGTTTGTTCACACAAGTTTATGGAAATTTAAAACATAGAGCAATAATGGCTAGCCTGATTCAATGACCAAATGAATCAAGCTTAATAATGGCATCATTCCAACGTAAATAATCATATATTTTCTTTATGAATAAACTAAATTTAATCAAACATGCATGGTTGATTGATGTAAACTATGCATTACACTGCAGGATTCGTAGGTAAATGCAAAAAATATTATAGAATATGGGGTGTCTAACTTTGGTTCTTGAATTCCAGTTCTTGAATTAGGGTATCCAAGGTTGGTTCTTGAATTCCGGCTCTTGAATTAGGGTGTCTAACTTTGGTTCTTGAATTCCGGTTCTTGAATTCCGGTTCTTGAATTAGGGTGTCTAACTTTGGTTCTTGAATTCCGCTTCTTGAATTAGGGTGTCCAAAGTTGCTCCTTGAATTCCGGTTCTTGAATTAGGGTTTCCAAAGTTGGTTCTTGAATTACGGTTCTTGAATTAGGGTGTTTTGGTTCTTGGTTCTGGTTCTTGGTTCTTGAATCTTCAATTAGTGACTCCCAGGAAAAGGTCCTAAAGGTTACCGATGACATCCGAGGTAAGTTTAAAAGCGGTGCTCATACGGGTAGAATGGGGTCGACCCAAACTTGTTTTTAGCTAAAGGGCATCAGAATTTTCTCGTCTGTTCAAATTTTCCATGATTTTCTTCTATGTATAGCATTTCACTACCTGACTGGCAGATAGTAATTAGCTACAAAGCGTACTCCAAATATATCCTATCGCTAACATTTATGATAAAATGGTATTCGATATACCTTCCAATATATTATATGCACAAGTTCCTAAGCTTCTAATCTTCCCAAACTATGAAGTTCATCAAGTAAAATGTTACTGTCTTATTCTTCAAACTGAATTGAAACCATCTTTAGGTAATTTTCTCCCAGAGCAATTTTAGGGGAGGGGCGCAATTTAAAGGAAGTACCAATAATTCCGTAACGCTTTGAAATAAAGTGGGCGTAAAAATAGTAAGTCTCTGTACCACAAAAATACTAAGACACCCCCTCCCCCCGAGACAAGAGGACAACTCATTTTTCCTATCCTTTTTTACAGCATTATCAGGTTGTGTCTCAAGATACATTCTCGTTCATTGAAAGTGTTTGATGCCCTTAAAAAGCATCTGGTCCTTCCAAGCAAACGCCTGATTCGGCACTATAGACATGTAGAAGAAATGCAATCTGGTAGCAATGAAGAGCTTTTCCTTTGGCGTAGAAGAGAGGCAGACAAGTTAAATTTAACGAAAGAAAAGCGAGCTAGAGGTTTGATTTTCGATGAAATGACCATCCAAGAAAATGTGAGATTCAGTAAAGTTGGAAATTGTTACAAAATAACTGGTTTAGTAAACCTCAGCAGCATTCATGAATATTACAATGTCCTGCCAACTGGTGAGTGAGTAGTTTATCGAATGATTTTATTTTTGATAAGAAACAGCAATTAAAAAATAGCCTGTGTACTGCCACAACACCCCCTCAACATTCCTCCGTCAAAATGTAGACTTTCCCACTGACTCACACGCAGGCTAATAAGAAACGGTAGGCTCAATCTTTTTTCCACAGTCACTCAAAACAGTTTTGGAATTTTTCCCACTTTGCACTTGACATGCAAATTGCATTCATTTCAGTGAACTGCTAACTCAGAAAATCTGCCATTTGCGAATTTGTTTTGACTTTAATCAATCCTCGATTTATCATAGTGAAATTCTGAGCAGTTTGTGTATGGAGTACATTATTCGCCAAAATGTATGTCAATTTTTATTTTGTCGCTTTTCCTAATTTTATGTCCCAATGTCACGATATTTTTATTCACGAGGATGGTTTTCTTATTTACCTCATTTCACGATATTTCTTTTCGCTATATCCGTTTCTTTCAAACACGATTTTCTATTCAACTCTTATTCAATGCTGATCGATATTTCTATGTCAAATGCCCTTCTCGATTTTTCTATTGTTTGTGTGTTGCTTCAGTTTTTCTGTTCACTGCGCAGACGGCCGTTACGCATTGTTATGGAAGAACATTTGTGCACTGAACAGGGCAACATTTCGTTTTCAATAGACCAAGAAGGTTGTTTTGATTTGGGGATTGACCAATCAGATTACGCTATTTTCAAAGATGGCGGCCCGCTGTAAACAAACAAACTTTCGAAAAAGGGCTGAAACCAATCTTTGTTTTTGTTCCACGGATTTGCGGTTTTCAAATATTTTCAAGCAATAACAACGAATTTCTTAAATATAAATGCTGATGCACACTTCCAATGTGCATTTTCCCGATATTCGGCCTAAATCAAGAGTAACAGGGTGTTGAAACTAATGGAAAAATCACACGGTTTCAGACCATACCTTCGCCATTGCTTGTTCAAATAATTTGCAGGAAAATTACTTTGGAATTAAAACATGCCCGAAAATATCATTTTACATGTCATTCCACGTTGAAATTGACAAATAAAAATAGATCTTTCGTCCTAATGAGTTAAAGTCAAAGGGGTTGACTGCTTCGTCAATCAAAAGTGTAGATTTTCAGGAAGGGGGTGTGTTGCTATTTTATATTAAGGGCCATAGAACCATATCAGTTGGACATTTGCGATTAACTGAAATGGCAAGCGCTTTGCAAAAACAATGTTACATAAAAATAAACTATCAAAACTAAATTGAACTGAACTAAGATGGGCAATTCTTACAACCATTGCGCTGGCATATCAGATTGGCACCATCTCAAGATTCTGTCCTCCAGTATCAGCACCCTTTGATATTCTATTGCCTCCAACCCAACAAGATTGGGTATGTGAAGAGTGAAAAACGCACTTTGGTTCTTACAGCAACAAGATTGAGTCCCCTTGTCAGAACATGTTTTGCAAAATATCAGATAGGCTAGAGATGCATTGTTTCTATAACCAATAGAAAGCCACTTGACCTCTTTGGGCTCCTTCACAAATTGGGATTAAAAAATAAATTTGAAAGTGTCAATTTCAAGGTCTTGCCGTGTAAAATAATCTTTTCTGGCTTTTTTTGATTTCCAAGTAATTTTCCTGCAAATTATTTGAACAAGTAATGGCGAGGGTATGGTCTGAAATCGTGCGATTTTTTCGTTAGTTTAAACACCCTGTTACTCGTAATTTAGCCTGAATATCGGGAAAATGTACATTGGTAGTGTGCATCAGAATTCATATCTAAGAAATTTGTTGTTATTGTTTAAAAATATTCTAAAACCGCAAATATGTGGAACAAAAGCGAAGTTAGGTTGTAGCCCTTTTTCGGAGGTTTGCTTGTTTACAGCGGGCCGCCATCTTTGAAAATAGCGTGATCTGATTGGTCAATCCACAAATCAAAACAAACTTCTCGGTCTATTGAAAACGAAATGTTGCCCTGTTTGTGCACTGACTTTCTTCATCACAGCATTCCTTTGATAGACATTTAAAATGAGTTTCTGCTTCAGATGTAAACTGGGATGGATTGTCTGAGTATTTGCATTTTTGATTTTCAGGATCACAAACACATTTGTGTGTGCATATATCACAGCAGAGATGGAGGGGTGTCACTTTCTTGAACATGCCTGGGAAACCTTTCATTAGGAACTCTCTTCTGCAGATAGAATCATTCTTAATGTATTCTCTCATTTCCTTGGTCATTTTCTGTGGTGCAGACCTTGGAAAAACAAGCACAGCAGCATGACTTTGTTTCCCACCTCTTCCTGCACGACCTGACTCTTGGCAGAGGTCATCTAATCCTTTTGGAGGCCCAAGATGTACAACTTCGTAAAGATTTTTGCAGTCAACACCCATGCCAAATGGAATGGTTGCAAAGAGAACCCCTAAATCCTTCTTTTGATCTGCAATGACTTGGTAATTGCATTTTACGTATGAGATTTGAAACACTTTGAAACAGAATTACAGTACATACTTTACATTATGCTCATACAAATATATTTTTGCAAAATTTCAAGGATACCCTTTGCTGTTGCTTTTGTTGTATTATACTCGATAATTGTGCTGTTATCAATGCCTATTTACCATTTGCAACACTTATTCAAAACAAGACACATGGTTTGGTTTGTAAATTTTCTTGATTCAAAACTTAAAGTGATTTCTCAAATTCAAAAACAAATTTCAGAGGGACTATGGGCATGCCATGGGTAGCCCGAGGTGATGCTAAAATAGGGGTGTTGATTGCTTGAAAACAGTACACCATCAGCTGATAAAATGACTTTCACAGTTGAGAATCAAGAGATTTTCAGAAGTAATCCAGTCCTTACTTTGCCCTTGGTACCTCATATGTTTGTGTATTTACCCTTGACTGTAGACCCTAAACATTACAGTACATAAAGGCTGGTGAGTGATGTTGAAAGCAGTACATTGAAAACAGTGCTTTGTCCATTACAATGGCCTACTAGAATATATCGAGTAGGTCTTGGACCAAATGAGTGTGTACTAAAGGGAAACAAAATGGTTGGCCTAATTTTGTCATGATTTGAAGTGCTCACACTGACATTTGAACAAAGATACCGTATTCCTCAAGTTTACAAGATGCACATCAACGCTTTTATGAGGAGGGTGCCGATACTCCGGCCACTGGCCGGAGCCTGGCCGGAGCTATGGCTGGATTATTCTGGCACTTTTTGCATTTTTTTTCTACTCCGGCCAGGCTCCGGCCAAGCTCCGGCCAAGCTCCGGCCAGTTTGATCCAAAATGATTAATCAAAATTGTAAAGTAACCTCTAGACATTCTGGATTTCGGTATTGCTAAACTATGGAATCACCCAAAATGACCCAAAACGAACCAAAATGACCCAAAATGACCCAAAATGACCCAGAAAAACCAAAAGAACGAGCCAAAGTAACCCAGAGCGACCCAGAATGACCCAAAAAGACCCCAATTATCATCATTAGATCTCATCCCTGATCTCTGACACATTTTAGGGCCACATTTAAAGACTGTTGTCTTGTGTTGGGATAACTCGCCTTTTTATGAGATTACCAAAATATTCTCCTAAAAACTTCTCTGTGACCTGACGCATAATTTTAAAATATAACCATATTATATATATTGGAGATCTAGCGTAAATACGTCTAAAAATAGGCAGAGCACTTGCATTTTGTTGCATATTGCATATTGTCATGTAAAAAAACGTTACCAGATGATTAAAATTATGAAATTATTAGAGTCTGCAGGAGTAAAAGAAAGGGTGGGGTGAAATTGGTAATTTTGATTGCTAAATATGGTAGATCATTAACTGTTCAGTCAGCATTCAATTCTTTGAGGCAGGTGGATCTGACAGAGGCAGGTTCAGAATAAACAAATGCTGGAGAAGAAAAATGTCAAAAATTGGTCTGAAATTGGCATTGGGCTTTTTAGCTTGCTTTTTACAGTTATTGATGCATCAAAATGAGACTTTCAATGGACAGTGCTGCATTAAATGGCCTAAATTCAGGCCTGTTCAATTTATTGGTTTATTGGGGGTCACTCTGGCTCGGTTTGGGTCATTTTTAGGTTGTTTTGGGTTGTTCTGGATCATTTTAGCTCGTGTTTGGGTCGTTCTGGGTCATTTTAGCTCGTTTTTGGGTTGCTCTGGGTCATTTTGGCTTATTTTGGGTCATTTTGGTTCGTTTTGGGTCATTTTGGCTGATTCCATAGTTTAGTAACACCGTCTGGATTTCTGGTGTGTAATCTTCCTAGAATTGTTAGACAACTCCTTTGAGACCATCATTTCAGATACTGAACTTCCAAACAAAGTAGCACAAAAAGTTAATACTAGCTTTTAAATTTCAAGCTTTGTGTGCTATTTTGGAAGCTCAGTATCTGAAATGATGGTCTCAAAGGAGTTGTCTAACAATGCAAGGAGATTACACCAGAAATTCGGGATTTCAAGAGCTTACTTTACATTTTTGATAAATCATTTTGGATCAAACTGGCCGGAGCCTGGCCGGAGCTTGGCCGGAGCCTGGTCGGAGTAAAAAAAGAATGCAAAAAGTGCCAGAAAAGTTTTGATGGAAATTTTTTTTGAAGAAATTAGATCTTTTATCAAGGGGCTCTGATCATTTGAATTGTGTGTTAGCCAAATTTGTTTGTGTGTCAAGATGCTTCAAAGGGTCCTTCGATTTGTTAGAATTGCCCAACTTAAATATATCATTAAGTTCTTCAAGTTTTTATTTGAATATAAAGATAGAAATGAAAAAGAAGGACTTTACATCAGGTTAAATCCAACTTGAAAGGTCAGAATCGAAGGTTTAATGCCATTTCTTTGCAATACTATCTTGGTAAAAGTTTTAGCTCCGGCCAGTGCTCCGGCCATAATCTGGCTCCGGCCAAAGCACTTATTACATTTTTTTATTGGCTCCGGCCAGGTTCCGGCCAAGCTCCGGCCAGTGGCCGGAGTATCGGCACCCTCCTCTTTTTAACTCTGTGTTGGTGTGCATGTACAGTAGGTATCTATCTATATGAGACCCCGAGACCTAGGAGACCCACTTTTTAACTCTGTGTTGGTGTGCATGTAGGTATCTATCTACCGGGTGTCCCAAAAAAAACGCAACAGATTTGATCGGGACTAGCGACAAGGATTTAGGTCCAATAGATCCAAAATGATTTTTTAGATAATCCTCGATAGCTAACTTGAAGATAGATACCTTGTTTGTTGATATTGGTGCATGGAGAGTTGGGATATTAATCTTGAAAGTCCAAATTTGCTTCCATCTCGAAACCAGAGGTTTCGGGTTTTGGCCATCCTGAAAACGCGCTTGAGGAATCCCCTCAGTCATATACAAAGCGTAGTAGTGTGAGCATGCTAAGGCACACATGTTTATGCACTTATTTCAATTGAAATTTGAAAGCTAAAAATTGACAAACATAACAATGCCGAAGGGAAAATTCACAAAGGAATATATTTCTTCAATCATAGTGCACCTGCAAAAGAGCCAAGCACGAATGAGCATTTTCAAGGATCTCATCCATGGATAATTTTCCCTTGGGTATATTTGATTTCTTGTTTCGTAATTCGAAGAAAGATTATACAATGAAGATTGCAGGAGTTAATTCATTTTTCACACCAAAACAAACTACTTCGCGGATTTCTTTCTTTTATGAGACGGATGCAATGCTAACTTTTGGAAACTTTCAAAGCATAAAAAAAGATGTCTTTTCAGGACAAAATTGATGAATTTGATTGAATTTCTATTCAAATATTTTCATCAGAATGTGGCTTTATTCTCCTATTTCAGGGTAATTCAGGAGATTCCCCAAAATAGCGCGTTTGCAGTTTAGGCTAAAAGCCACAAGCTCTGGTTTGGAGGTTCAGGCAAATTTGAACTTTCAAAATTAATCTTCCAACTTTCCATGCACCAATATCATCAAACAAAGTATCTATCTTCAAGTTAGCTATCGAGGATTATATAAAAAATTACTATGGATTGATTGGACCAAAATTCTTGTCGCTAGTCCCGATCAAATTCGTTGCATTTTTTTTGGGACACCCGGTATGTATATATGTGACCCTCGAGACCCAGGAGACCCACTTTCTGACTCTCTGTTGGTGTGCATGTAGGTATCTATCTATGTATATATGTGACCCAGACCCAGGAGACCCACTTTCTGACTCTCTGTTGGTGTGCATGTAGGTATCTATCTATGTATATATGTGACCCTCGAGACCTAGCCTGAGATCAGGCAACAAAAAGGCAAAAAAGGAATGAAAAAAAAGTCCTTTCCTCCTTCCTTTCCAAAGGTTTTTTTTCCAAATTTTTCCAAAGTTTATTTTTTGAAAAAATAAGGCCCCGTTAACCCTATTTTAACCGGGGGGGGGGGGGGGGGCGTTTTTCGCCCCCCCTATCGGATTTTTCTTAATAGCTCCCAAACGATGGCACTTACGATGCTGAAACTCCTTGACTTTTCCTAAAATTTAGTTGGCAATCAGAAAATAGAAATTTCAATACCTATTGTCTGACCACGTGACCACCACATGCCCATATTTGGAGAGTGGTCACAAACAAATCCTTTAAAACGGCTCTAATTTCTTCCTTTGTTACTAAATCTCAACAATATATATACCATTCGATTCGTCTTGATGAGTGCTTTCATTTGATATATAATTTATTCATATTTGCTGACATCATCAGTTTATTATTTCTATGACGTCATAAATATTTATGACGTCATATTCCTAATGAATGAGTAATTTTTCATGTAAAACTGATGGAATTACCTCAAATATCGATAAAGGTACTTGATTTCACCAATAATATGCGAAATTAATGGTTTAAATCATAATTATTGAGCTAACAATTTTGCATTGAATCAAATTTTCATTATTTAATTAGTTAATTCATTAGAAACCACAAATATCCGTATGAAACCATATGGAACTACAAATTAATGATATCGTTCATGTATTTGGATGGTTTTTTGCCAATTTTATCTAGCTATTTGCTAATAATGAGTCCTTTTCTGCAAATAGCTCGATTTTCTCAAAATTTGCATTGTTTTTGGTTGCCTAGCAACCAATCACGTGACTATTGATTGATTGGTACTATTTTTAGATTCTCCTTTGTTCAATTATGACACAGTGCAAGTTTCATTGTCATAGCTGTTATATTTGCGGAGAAAAACAGGGGGGGCGAAAAACGCCCCCCCCCCCCCGGTAGAAAATCACTTTTTTTTACCCGGTTAAAATAGGGTTAACAGGCTACTTGAGACCCAGGAGACCCACTTTCTGACTCTCTGTTGGTGTGCATGTAGGTATCTATCTATGTATATATGTGACCCTCGAGACCCAGGAGACCCACTTTCTGACTCTCTGTTGGTGTGCATGTAGTATCTATCTATGTATATTTGAGACCCTCGAGACCCAGGAGACCCACTTTCTGACTCTCTGTTGGTGTGCATGTAGGTATCTATCTATGTATATATGAGACCCTCGAGACCCACTTTCTGACTCTCTGTTGGTGTGCATGTAGGTATCTATCTATGTATACATGTGACCCTCGAGACCCAGGAGACCAACTTTCTGACTCTCTGTTGGTGTGCATGTAGGTATCTATCTATGTATATATGAGACCCTCGAGACCCAGGAGACCCATTTTCTGACTCTCTGTTGGTGTGGATGTAGGTATCTATCTATGTATATATGAGACCCTTGAGACCCACTCTCTGACTCTCTGTTGGTGTGGATGTAGGTATCTATCTATGTATATATGAGACCCTTGAGACCCAGGAGACCCACTCTCTGACTCTCTGTTGGTGTGGATGTAGGTATCTATCTATGTATATATGAGACCCTCGAGACCCAGGAGACCCACTTTCTGACTCTCTGTTGGTGTGCATGTAGGTATCTATCTATGTATATATGAGACCCTCGAGACCCACTTTCTGACTCTCTGTTGGTGTGCATGTAGGTATCTATCTATGTATATATGTGACCCTCGAGACCCAGGAGACCCACTTTCTGACTCTCTGTTGGTGTGCATGTAGGTATCTATCTATGTATATATGTGACCCTCGAGACCCAGGAGACCCATTTTCTGACTCTCTGTTGGTGTGCATGTAGGTATCTATCTATGTATATATGTGACCCTCGAGACCCAGGAGACCCATTTTCTGACTCTCTGTTGGTGTGGATGTAGGTATCTATCTATGTATATATGAGACCCAGGAGACCCACTTTCTGACTCTCTGTTGGTGTGCATGTAGGTATCTATCTATGTATATATGTGACCCTCAAGACCCAGGAGACCCACTTTTTAACTCTGTGTTGGTGTGCATGTACAGTAGGTATCTATCTATATGAGACCCTCAAGACCTAGGAGACCCACTTTTTAACTCTGTGTTGGTGTGCACGTGGGTATCTATCTATGTATATATGAGACCCTCGAGACCCAGGAGACCCATTTTCTGACTCTCTGTTGGTGTGGATGTAGGTATCTATCTATGTATATATGAGACCCTCGAGACCCACTTTCTGACTCTCTGTTGGTGTACATGTAGGTATCTATCTATGTATATATGAGACCCAGGAGACCCACTTTCTGACTCTCTGTTGGTGTGCGCATGTAGGTATCTAGTATGTGTCCATATGTCTGTGCCTGTATGCATCTAGTATGTGTCCATATGTTTGTGCCTGTATGCATCTAGTATGTGTCCATATGTCTGTGCCTGTATGCATCTAGTATGTGTCCATATGTCTGTATGCATCTATGCATATCTATGTGTTCATATGTCTCTGTCTCTGTCTGTGCATTCTTTTTCTGTCGTTATGTCTGCGTCTGTGTTCTATTGTATGTATATCTAAAATCTACAAGATTTTTAATCTTTTCTATTGTATGCAAATGAGAAAATTCAAATTGGCCAATAGGAGGGCCTGTTAGATTCTAGTACATGATGCCCCTCAATACCCTGTGTTCTTGAGTTTCTGATGTTTAGAAACTAATATAGCTGCTCGCAGTGGAAGGGGCGGAGAAGGGATACAGTAATTCAGAGCATCCTGTAAGAATTTTTAAGGATATGGAGAATCAAATAAACAAATTGCAGCGGTTTATGAATTGCAGTGTATCGTATTATTCATAGCTTTTTATTTTTTCAATTGACCTGTGCGAATATGGACTTGAAGAAAAAAAATGATAAAATGGAATTGGCCAGGTTTTGAACTCGGGCCTAGTGCGTGAAAGGAGCACAAGACTACCGCTTTGCCAACCAAACATTAGCTAGCGAGAGCGCTGGAATCACACATTGTCTTGATAATTGCTGAGGGCCGCAAGGCATCAATGTTGACCAGGGCCCTTCAAGAGCAGCAAAGGAGCTGCCTTCTCATTTTCTTTGTTTGGATGAAGCATTCCCTAAAGAACAACGAAAAGAAGATGAATACAAATGTGGCCTGTGTGATTTGTCTGAATGACGATGAGAAAGGGCATCGGTGCATCCAGTGCAGCAAGTGCCCAGGCTGGTACCACCTACCTTGCATTGGCAATGTAGACTCTGTAATGGATATGTTGAAAGACTCAAGAATGGCCAGGAACGACTTTCCATTGTGCTAAAAAAACTGTAGTGTTCAGTCAGTTCACTTTGAATACTGGAGACAGAATAAGAATAATAATAATAAATATAGACAAAGCAGGCCCGTCGGAACGAAATTCATATTGGGGGGGCTGAAACTAGGTGCGAGCGTAGCGAGAAAAATGGGGGTTCGGGGGCCTGCCCCCGGGGAAAATTTTTCGTGACCACGCCCTTTAAATCGTTGGAAACACCCCATTTTTGGAGAATTTGCTATTTAAAAAAGCAAAAGTACACGACTGATAGGAGTCTTTCCGGGACAATTTTGAAAATAGGACTTAAATTTCACGCAGATATAGATTATTTTTAAATTGCAAAATATAGCTGAATAAACTCTGCTAATTTTCTCGAATGTAGATAAGTTTGAATCTTCGTTTCCATAAGCTTGGCTTTCACAGCCTCTTTCACTTACAAAAGTGAACAAACTTTGGCAAATTATTGGGGGGGCTGAAGCCCCCCCAGCCCCCCCGGTTCCGACGGGCCTGCAAAGAGAGGAACTTGGCGATGTCTAAAGGCAATACACTTTTATGCGATAGTGAAGATAACCATAAGGAAAACTATACACAAGAAAGAAACGAAGGAAGTGACGATTGAGTCATTGGTAGACATGCAAAGCCTATTGGCAAAGAAACAAGATGTGAAACGATAATCAGTGGCGGTGGAGAAAGGGATGAAAGTGGCCCAGAAATGGATTTAGATGCAGTAGCTGGGGGTAAAAGGAGACGAGACAAAGGAGCAATACCGAAAAAAGGACATGTGCCTGGAAAAGGGAATGAAAATGAATGAAACCCAAAGCGTCCAAAACTGCTGATGAAGATGAATGTCCATGCATGTGCATTTCATTACATGTTCATGCATGTGCATTTCCGGATCAAGTTCGTTTCATTCAGATAAGAAATGAGGATAAAAACTAGACTAACTGTTGAATTGGCGGGAGTGGATCCTTAGTATAAACTGGAGTTAGATTATTAAGGATCTTGTAGAACAAAGTAACGCGCCCGCTCCATCTTCGGCAGCTTAGTGAGTCCCAGCCAAGTTCTGTGCAGAGCTTCTCTCGTGATGTTCCTCTCCATGTTCCCGTAATTCCTCGCACAGCAGAATACTAGACATACTCTAATTTTTCCATCAAGCTCGGTAAGATGATGCTACCACTGAACTCACATACTTTCACGGGAATATGGGAAATAACACTCCCATAGTCAAGATGAGGTCTTACATAGAGCTTATATAACTCGTTCAGAGTGTGCCTGGGCAGATATTTGGAGGGATATTTCAGCAAGCCAATATACTTCGAAAGTTTGTAAATCCGTGAATATTTGGGCGATTTGCTAGCTTCTGGTGTTCAAAATTAATTCAGATTCTCAGCAAAGTGGTTATCTAGCCATGGAGCCCATTCAGGATTTCATCATTTCTTAACATTTAATCAAACGTCAAACAATTTTTTGGGACACCCTGTATGATGTTGTATATAAGTATGATGTCATATATAAGTATGATGTCATACATCTTAGATTTTGCTAATGTCAGCAAAATACAAAAATTACGTATCAAATAAAAGAAGACTTGAAGACAAACTGATTGGTGCCAATCTCATTAAAATGAGCTGTGTATGAGAAAAATTATGCATGTTTAAATTATTTTTGTTGAGTCCTGTAGCCAAATATGGGCATCGCATGGTCATGTGGCCATTTATATGACAATGACCTATCATTAATTTGATACAGTATTAAATCAATTTAAAATTCACACAGGTTACAGTATTTTATGGTGTTTAGTTTAAGAGCAATCAGAGGAGGTTTGATTGTGTGGGAAAATAAAACATTTTAATTTCTTCATGTCAAGCTATCTTATCGCCAAGCTAAACTATGGACCAGCTATCATTGCGAATCAGTTCAAAAGTAAATATGCAGTTACCAAGAGTCCTTTGACATTTTCCAGATCAATGTCCATTCTGCATACTTCATATGGTGATTGTCCTTGTGCTGTTCGTAAATGTCCAATGCTAAAATGCTCATTTATTGGACTCAGAGAAGACATCAAGCACCACATGGAGGAAAGCAAAGATGAGCATCTGAGACTTCTCCACAGATAGCTACTGACAGCTGTTCACAAGAGCAACACGATTCAGGTAAGAGCAATTTTTTCAGTAATGAAAAATGCACATCATTATTAATCATGCCACAAACGAGTAAGACAGAACTTTTAAAATGCACCATTGCACAACGCAAACCTTGGTGTGGTACTGCTGATGAAGATAGTAAGCATTTCCTCCTGCACTGCCATTTTTTTGAAGAAGCACAAAGAGATCTTCTTGGCAGCTTATCAGATATCCCTGGGTTAGATATAGTTGGATTGGACACACAATCCTTATGCCATTTAATCTTATTTGGAAATGCAGACCTAAACCAAATTACAAATAGGATGATTATGGAAGCAACAATTACTTATATCAAGGCAACAAAGAGATTTGATTGAAGCGTAAACAAAGCAGCAGCATCCCCCCCCCCAAATATCCTTTTGAGTGATTTTGGTAGTTTTTGTAGAAAATTCTGTCTCTCATTTGATGTTAGGCGATAGACAACTGTACATTTTTATCTTAGGGTGTAGGTGCGGGGTGGTGGGTGGATTGGGTCCTGCTGTGTGGATGGCCGGCTGCTGACCTTTAGTTTCATGTGTTATCCCGGTGGGGGTGGCACATGTGGTGAGGGGTGGTGGCTGTTTGTCCGCGGGTGGGGCCCTCTGTAAACTGCCTTGCACCTATTTTCTCCCAAATTCTAAAATGTTTGATGTCATTGCCTGACAGCAAATGCGAGACAGGCATTAACTTTGTCTCTGAGTTTGTTGTTCTTTCTTTCAGTATATTATAATTTTTGAATTGTAAGTGCCTTTCAGGGGCGGCTGGGAGCGAAATTTTTTTGGTATTAGTTTTGTGAAATTTTGAAATGCTCAAAAACGAAAGTTAACAATTTCTTCGCGAAGCGAAGGAATTGTTAACCAGTCCAGCTGGGGGTATGGGGGGCGCTGTAAGCCCCCCATTGGGGTCCAGGGGCGAAGCCCCGGGAAAAATTAGCATTTTTGATGAATCAAAGTCTTAGATTTTCTCTAAATTTCAAGTTGAATGCACACAAGTTTCTCCTTCTGCAAAGAGGAAATAATAGCGGCCTTAGGCCACGGCCAATTTGAATTTGGAAAAATCATGTTACTGAAAAGATATACGCCTTTTAGCCCTCTGTTTTTAGCCACATCACCCTCAAGGCAAGGTATTAGGATCATGACCCTCATACCATGGCCACTGAACGTGGCTAAAGGGCTTTCAGCCATGAGAAAAAATTTAGCCACAGGCACATAGTCCTTCCTGTATTGCCACCTCAAGGGCACAGTATGAGGATTGTGACCCTCATACCATGGCCAATGAACGTGGCTAAAGGGCTTTCAGCCATGAGAAAAAATTTAGCCACAGGCACATAGCCCTTCCTGTATTACCACCTCAAGGGCACAGTATGAGGATTGTGATTCTCATACCATGGCCAGTGAACGCGGTAAAGAGCTCGGAGCCACGTCTATAATTATGGCTGATGGTCACATACAAGCCCTCTCATAATGGCCAACAAATCGAAAAAGCACACCCTGGAAAAAAATCGGTGACTGCACTTATCAACAACCCGCCCTGAAAAACTTTTGTTCAGCATATTCCAATAGGATAAATATACTAAGTACCCCCCCCCCCTCCGGGCCAATTTGGTGTTTGGGAAACTCAATCTGGTGAAAAAACTCACCTTTGATAAATCACCCATAACGAGACATGGCCAACAAAAGTAGGTATTCTTTTCTACTTTTCCACAAATCCACGGAAATTTCTCGTATGCAGTGTTACTCGCTAAGTATTTTACGGTAACTTTTGGGAATGGTCTTCCGTCTCTTTTTAGCCGAAGTCGTTGTTCGTGAGTTAATCGTCTTTGAGTTGACAAAATAGAGAAAATATTTGAAACACCCCAAAGGTACTCCCTTCCTAAAACCCGATCCATGTTATAAAGTATAGACACGGCACGGCTCGAAGACGAAAGTAAGCGAGATCAGCGTAGTGTTGAGATGAATGGTTAGATTGGCCACGGTATGAGAAATCGAAAACTCATACCATGGAAGACAGGTCGCTTTGTTTCACGTTAGGTTTACAATACGCCATGACGTAACAGAGGGCCACCAAGACAAAAGTTTAGTGACATCATGGTATGGGAAATGAGAAACTCATACCGTGGCCATAACTGCCCTCGTGATTCAATAGCTATCAATAGTACCATAGATTATGATTCATAACGGATTAGCAGGTAATTACATATCTTTTGTCGGAACAAGCCAGACACAAAGTTACGTTGGCGTTGACATTTGAATCACCATTTGATCACGTAATGCGCCTCCGCTACTGAGTCAAGCAGAATGGAAGGCTGACACAAAATTTGCCCTATGAAGGTTTTTTTAGGGAAGCTTTGAAAAAAAGTGGTATGAGGCTCATACAGTTTATACCATTGAGCGCCGCCCCTGGTGCCTTTCATGGTGGGAACTCCGATGACCTAATGTCTATTCCTGCCATGATAGGCACAGTAGATATACTTGTTGAGTTTGTATATTTTAATTGATTATATAAAAAAAATGCTTTGAAGGAAAATGGTTTGTACTGCTGTGGAACAGCAAAGTGTATCTCCAAAGGGCTTCCCAATGAAATTTGGAATGGTTTATAAATTATCCTGACTTCTGAGTTCACTAAGATTACTCTGAAATGTTACATCAAAGATATGTATTTGAAATAAAAATTTCATCAAAGCCTCACAAAATAATTTTCCAAATTTGGCGGATCTAAATCAAAAAAAGAAGAAGTAGTACTGCCATACAAACTATTTCTTGCATTTTTAAGGATTGTTCCAACAATGTACATTTTGCCTACGGCACTGAGTTGGACTTTTAAGTTCTTCTTGAAATCCAGAAATTTGAAATAATTTACAATATCCCCAAAAAGCCATTCCACACTGACCCTGACTGAGCTCATGCTTTTGTTCCATAGCTGTTGCTCTTCTGTAAGGATGGCATTCCTGAATGGTGCCTGTAGCTGTTGTCTAAGTGCATATGCTGGATCACCATATATACACATCATCTGCCCATCTGGAGACACATAATACTGCTCGAGATCCTGGAGAAGACCCGATTCTCGAAGAATCCCACTGTCATGGCGTTTCCCTTCATATGGGCCATGTAGTTACCCAACCAATCCATCAGGCGTAGCAACAGATTGAAATGTTATTGCATGGACACGTTTGTGTCCATTATACACCACTCGCTGATCTCGACCTGGCCTTGATATAGGACGAACAGTACCATCTACAAATCCCCAACAGTTGTGCAAAGGTGCCCCCCTTGCATGTACTGCATTGGCATATCTTTGGAGATTTGAGGGTGAAAGTAGTTCACGATTAAACTCTGTCAGCAAAAAGGCCCATTGATTATATATCAAATTCATCATGTGGTTATTGATGACACAGATTTCAGCAACTGGCCTAGCAAATCTTGGCACCATATCTGAATATCGACATGGATATGCAAAACGTTTTAAAAGGATACAAACTGATTCGATTGTATCTACTTTTAATCGATTGTACATTATTTGTTCTTCTTCTAGTTGTAAAGCATCAACCAAATCGTGTAGATTTTCTTTTTCGAATCTAAATTCTGCCTTGCATTCATCTGCGTTCATATTTTCTAAATTGAATTGCTCATACTGCCAATATGGAATTTCGAGGTTTTTTGACGTGTTTAAATCATACAGCAAAGCAAACTCTACATCATCTATCGCTCCAAGATCATAGGCTGCAAGTAAGGCACCTCTAATTTCGTGTAAATTTGGCATGTTGAAGTTTTAGAGCGTGTGTGAAGTGAAATAAAAAAGAAGGAATTTTCCCGCCAAAACCAAAACTTTAGTTCCTTGTGTCCAAAGCACATGATAAACGTTACGTTCTCGTCACAAAGCTTAATGACGTACATGCAGATCGCAAACGGAAACGGTAACGTGAGACTTAGCGTTGGCGTTGTCGTTGTTCATGCTTAAAGTCCCTATTCTCTTCGCAGGACGAGTTATGAGGTGACATGGCATCCCAGGGGAGAAAACACTATTTCCGAACTGTTTCATGCTCCCCAGTTAATACCACGTGTAGCTGCAGCTTTGGCAAGGCTAAGATGCTGAAGGGGCTTGGTTAAAAGTTTCTTCAGTTTGCAAGAATACCATGCAAAGTATTAGGAAGGAAAATCTTTTTTAAATAATGAATCACATGATCCATTTCGATGGGGAAAAGTTTATGATCTAAGTCAGATTAATGGCTGCACGGAATAATTTAGTTCACAACGGTCGGGTGGCTAAACGCAATGTCGCAGTCCGCCAAACACCCCACGTTTTTTCTGACTCACCCGATACAACATCAGCAATTCTCTAGCAACCGTGAATACTAAATGCCTCCCACCGTAGCATTGTGAAAGAAGAAACAATTTACCTATGGAATGGCCTTGCCCTTTTGCAGCTGAGTAGGCCTAAAAAGTTAACTATCTCACTTTCCGTAAGTAGGTAGGTTACCTTTTGCTTCTTTTTCTTCTTACAGGTCAGATTGGAAGACAGGTAGACATGATTTTTTTTAAAGGACGTAGGAAGCATCTCAAACTAGGGGGCACTGCACTAGAAGGGCACTTTTTAACTAAGCTGAAGGGGCACTTCCTGAAAATAAAAAGGGCAGTTCTTGTCTATTGCAAAATCTTGGGTCAAATAAGACCCTCGCTTTAGAATTTTGCCCAAAAGAAAAGATCTAGAACGCGAACCCACACTTCGAAGGACCAATATAATTTCCTTCTGCTAGATCATATGACATCAGTATGATAAAAGTCAAGGCACGGCAGGGACAGTTACGTTTTGGAAAAAGTGGATCTACATTCGCAGTGCAAACAAATGTTGTAAGTTTATCAGAGTTTTGAGAACATTTATCTTGTGTTTGGAGATATTAAAGGAATTGAGTCCATATAAATAGCTGAGTGTTAACGCTATGCTGACAAACTGCTGATGGCCCTTTGTTATCGCACAATTGTGCTAAAGTCATTAGCAAGGATTAAGAAAGCAAGGATTAAGAATTCTTTGATCTCCACTACTAATGACTTTAGCACAATTGTGCGATAACAAAGGGCCGTCAGCAGTTTGTCAGCATTAGCGTTAACGCTCAGCTATTTATATGGATTCAATCCCTTTAATCCTCCCTGTACGAAAATACAAGGCCATATAATAGCCATGTACAAGCCTTGTAGTTATGGCCTTGTAACCTTGTTATAGCCTGGAATAGCCTTGCTGTAACCTTGTAAATGGCTTGAAAAATGCTAATTAGCCTTGTGGAAACCTTGTGGAAACCTTGTGTTAGACTGGTTGCAGCTTGGAATCTTACTGATAGCCTTGTAGTTTTCTTCCAAGGTTATTACAAGGTCATGACAAGGTCATAATCCCCTCTACAAGGCTAAAACCTGGCCTGTACAAGGCCAAGTTTAGCCTTGTATTTTGGTACAGGTCCGACTATCAAACAACTATCCGCCGACAACCTTTGATCGAAACATATCTTGCCGTTGGGCCTAAACCTACAGTAAAAACTTCGAGGGATACTGGCGATGGTTTTCAAGATCCTATTTCTTGTCTAATTGGTTTGATCGATTTTCAATGATATTTTGATAGGAAGGCTAAGTTAAAAATTTGGTAAAAATCCGCGAAATCAAGGTCTGCGGTCTAGAATTTCGGCCTATAGTTAAATTCTAAAACAAGGACCTTGACTTCACAGACCTAGCAAAAAGTCAGCGAGATAAAGGTCCGCGCTTTACAGTTTCAGCCTATAGTAAAATTCTAAAACGCGGACCTTGATTTTGTGGACCTGTTAAAAAGTCCGCGAAATACAGGTCCGCGTTTCAGAATTTCAGCCTATATTAAAATTCTAAAACGCGGACCTTGATTTTGCGGACCTGTTAAAAAGTCCGCGAAATACAGGTCCGCATTTTAGAATTTCAGTCTATAGCATGGTTCTCGGGAAGGTCCGCGTGGTCCGCGAGGTCGGCGTTATAGACCTGGCCATGAGTAATCCTGAAAATGATACCCTGTTCAGCGGCATGTCCCCATGAAAAAAATGTGAGTACCCCCCCCCCCGGCTTGAACCTACTGTTTCTTTTTAGCTAGCTTTTTCATACAAAAAATACATGTAGAGTTTTTGAATGAAATGATAATGATGTAATAAACTACCAACAAAGAACGTATTGTTTATGAGTAAAAGGGTATTTTATGGGTCAAGGCTGGACAGTTTGATACTGGCGCGCCTCTTTGGAGATTGGATTGATGTGTCACAGGAAATTTTCAATTTCAAAAACCGATTTCTAAAGCCTCAAATCATCCCGAGAAAGTTTTCTCTTTTTCTATTCATGCCGAGTCTTTAGAAAATTAGATGACTGTTTTGTGTTCGTTTTCAGTATTTTGGAAAACAAAAATTTAGAAACTCCCTTAGGGTAAAGCTCTACAAACTGAAGATAGAAAATTGCAGAAAATCATAGAACATTTTGCTAAAGATTAAGTCATAAATTTTCAAAATCGGTCCAGTGTATGATTTATCGATAAGCCATGAACTTTCAACATTTTCTATCGTTAGAATCACTGGTCTAACATGCTTTAATCTAAAGAGTGGCTTCCTTTCATCTACAGTATTTACAGTAAATTTTATGGACCAAATAAAAACAATAAAAGAGCCCTGCAATGAATCATAGTCTCGTCTATAGGAATTGCTATCCCTGCCCACAGTTTCATTAAATCATTCACAAGTGGCTCAAGAAAAGTATTGATGTGAATTTTAGGTTCTCCGGGTCCCGGAATGACTCCCAAAACAAGCGTCCACTTCTTTAACATTCGCTGTGAACGTGGCAGATTCAGAATTGATAAGTACATCAGTCCGATTTTGTATTCGCTTCTTTTATACGGCTTTACCCAATCCACATTAAACATAAAAGCAATATTGTTTTTAAGACATAGTAACTCTGAGTTATCGACAGGATCTCTCTGGTACTTTTGCCACATGTATCCGTCCCATGCATCCTCTTGAGAATTATCATCTCCATTTCTTTCGAAGCGTTTCTGAAGGAGATTCCTGAATTCTGCTGATTGGAATAGCTCTTTCAACCACTGACTCGGTGGTTGAAAAAGATATACTTTTTTGGGGACAACTTTGATCCTACCCCGCGACAACTGCTTTGAACCCAGTAACTTCGAGCCACACCGACTGCCATATCTCACATCGGAGCATTCACAAGACAAAGCGTTTTCCGTGCCATCTGCAACTAAGTCTGTTAGCTTGTAAAGTTTGTTGCATTCGTTGTTTGGACAAACTACACTTGCAAGGCTTTCAATATCAGTAGGAAGTCCATGGCGTTTCGTCAGTAAATATATTGTTGATGGAAAGATTGTGGCTAGAGGGCTGACAGTAACTTTAAGCATTACCGAAATGAGCATTAATAGGAATGACATCGCAGAGTCCGTAACTTGGAATCTTGCTCTAAGCCACAACAGCATCGTGGAAATCCATTCTCCAAATCTAACCCATGATTCGTAATCAACTTCTCCCGTCTCTGTAGCTTCAATGTCGTCGTCATCACTTTCATCAAAGAATGATATCTCAGCCATGATGTCATTGTATTCACCTAAGGAAAAGTAGACCGATAAAACAGCTGAACCACTATTTATACCAATCTTTTTTATTGCACAGTGTTATCCAGGCTAAATAATTATACACACGTATTTTTTTATAAGGAACTGCCCATATAAACTCAACTCTCAGACCGCCAAAAAATTAAAAAACTCCAGTACGGGGAAAATATGAGTTTAGAAACAATCCATTTGATAAAGGAAATCATTGACATATTTTTATTTTGCTTTCACTCGTTTCCTGTATCACATTACTGGTAAGGTACTTGAGTAATGTTTAAACATTGGAAAGGCTTAACAACCTTGTTTTGAAATGTTCACGAGGTAGTGAACATGAAGATTGTTATGGAACCTCTGAGAAACTCGTAAGAAACTCTGAGTACTCAAAATATGATAATTGTAAGAAACTGTCAGTGCTGGCCCAAATTCTTCGTTTCTTACAAAAAAAATACGTGTACATACATACATGCACATAAACACAGTCGCTATTATAAAACATTTGCTGACAAGCTGCTGGGTGAGTGAATGTCCCGAGGGGGGTCTATGTGCAAGATTCGTCTTGCAAAAAGAACTGAGAGGCCACTGACTCTAAAAGTGATCCAAGAATTTGCTCTAATCCTTGATCCGGAATCTTTTAACCCCAACAATGAAGGCCAAAAAGATGCTGCAGAGTTTTATGCTTGTTTGATATCTAATTTCGTGGAGAACGTCCCATGTGGATGCCTCTTTTTGACCTCTAAGTAGTTTCGTTGGAGCTGAGATACTGCATCAACTGTCGGAAAATAGCGTGTTCATGTTACAGTGGTACGTTTTCAGTGGCGGATTGAGAGGGGTGCGAAGGGTGCTGAAGCAACCGTCAGATTTCTTGACTGAAAGTACTTTATTTTCAACTGTGTTTCAGTGCAATTCTCTAAGAAAGGCAGAATATTGCCTAACGAGGCAAAGACAACATTTCCCAGAACACATACAACACCCCCCCCCCCCCCGACTGACTGAAATTCGCTGTTATTTATTTACGTCATCTCATGGTTATGTTGCACCCGTCTTTCCTCCTTCGCACATTCAAAGATAGAAGTCAAGAGAGCTTCATTTGAAACCCCCCCCCCCCCTGGTTTGCTCTTCCAACATTCTACATACTCGGAATTAATTGTCTCTTGGATAGCCAGCGCGACTGAGCACCCATGGCTTGTAAATTATACAAGTTTGAGCACCCATGGAAGCGAATCAACCAATGACAGTGCTGCATGTAGGGGTGCTCAGATTTGGCGGGAGCACCCGTACATTTTGAAAATTCAAAAATATGAAAGGAACCAGCTCAGTCGGGGGGATTTTAGTAGCTAAACTAACAGGAGACAGACTGAGGTATCTTGTCAGGGGGGTTAACGTCACCAGGGGGGTTAAATCGCAGCAGAGAAAACCTTGGAAGGGGGGTAATTTTCCATTTGCTGATTTCGAAGAAGCTTCCAAGATGGCCTACATTAAATCGCTGTTGAAGCAGCTAATGCGCGTTATTGATAGCACATCGATCGATATCAATACCAAGCAAAAGAGACTGGACCATATGAATAGATTAATCGAAAGAGAAATCGACCTTCGCAGATGGGAAAAAGAACGCAGTACTTCAAGAACTGTGGATGACGAGGTTAAGTTGTGCGATTTCTCTGCAATGCAGTTTCCCAAAAGTGAAGCGAAGAGAGTGAACAATCGGATACTGGTGAGGTAGGACTATTTGTAATGCACTTTTTGCGAAAGTTTTGGGGGTTTGACATGATCCTGAAACTACCTTAATATAATAGCAGTTTTAAAGCCTCGGGCAAGCAACGCAACAGAGGAATATTGTCAGGGAATATTGATTACATTATTGCAGTGTTACTAGTTTAGTTTTCACGTGATATTTTCCATATCAATGTTTTCGTAAAGTATTGTGGTTATGGGATGGTATTACTACTCATAAATTCTCATAAAGCGGGCACATAACCACTCTGGTAGAGCACGAATATCGGGCGCAGTTTCGAAGGATACCTTTGCAAAGCAAGAAAGGAAAGTTTTCATTCGAATTCGCGTTCGAATTAAGAAATTGTACTTGCAAATGTTTCGACGTTAGGCATGGGGCTAATTTTGCGATCTAGTCTAAAACACCACACGAGTGAACACGAATGACCACGAATGAACACGAGTGACCACGAATGACCACGAGTGACCACGAATGAACACGAATGACCACGAATGAACACGAGTGACCACGAATGAACACGAGTGACCACGAATGACCACGAGTGACCACGAATGACCACGAATGAACACGAGTGACCACGAATGAACACGAGTGACCACGAATGAACACGAGTGACCACGAATGAACAAATTTCCAGTAAAAGGGAAATTATGAGGCTATGCAGCCCCCAAGGGGATGTATTTTGACGTGGATGGTCATGTCATTTTCTTGGCATTTTGCTATTTTCAAGAAAACGTGGCTTTGTGTTTTTGGGATTGCTGAGAAATTGAGTTACTGATAAATTTCCTTTTTATTTTTCGGATTTTTTAGGGGTCAAGAGAAATGGATTTGCTATTTTTTTGAGTTTAAAATTTCGAGCTTGTTTTTTGGTAAAAGTAAAGACTTCTCAACTGAGTATCACTGTTAAACATTTGACTGATCACCATTCCCGGGATATGGAGCGTAGAGAAGTTACAACAGTAATTAGACTTTAAATTAATAACTTTTTCAAATTAACAGAACATTTATCATATCTCAGTAACAAAACGATGATCGTAATTCAGTTAAACCACTATTGATGTCAAATGGGCTTGAGAAAAATGATAGTTGACAAAGCTAAATGAATCGTGTAAATTAGGCCTAAGATAGACCCGTACTTGTCCATGTAGAGGAAATCAATCATATCTTACTTATATTCTCCCACAGTCTTTGGTATGGAACTGCTTCCCAACTGGTAGCAGTCTATAATGATAATAATGAAACGAATACACGTTTTTTTTTATAAGGAACTTGCATCAGCACTTAGTATTAAAAGTTCCTTAATTTCGCATGGAAATTTCGGTGTTTTAGTAGTAAAAGTTTCTTAATTTGTTTCTTATTTTTTTGGGCCTAAAATTGCGATATTGTTCAAATTTGAGGCTTCTTCTCGACAAAGGGCTTCCATTTTACATTGGCATTGTCATCACGAATAAGCCATCCACATTCAGGCAAAAATTACCAATTTTTGTAGTTAAAAGTTAAAAAAGATGACGGTACCTTTGTTAGAGAGACATAGAATAAAAGAGACATACAGAATTTGAATGTTAAGAGTTTCTTAACTATTCTTGAGCGTAGTACTAGAGTTTCTTAAATTTTTGGTCATCGTAGTACTAGTTTCTTATAAACCAGTTTCTTATAAAAAAAACGTGTATTTATACAGGATGTACACTTCAAGGAGTTAAAAACTGCTGCAGTCTTCTCTGGATTGTTATATCGCGATTTAGAGTTTTGGAAGAATGGATTGGTTCGTTTCATATCGCCCTTGAATATACAACGCAGGTGGCATACCTATAGCGCCCTGGCAAGAATAAGATACATTTGGGGAAGGCCTGGGCCTGGAAGCAACCTCTTCTCATAGTTGCAGCAACCATGAGAAGAAGATAGTCCGTTGTATACTCGTCTTTTTATAGGAAACTGCTTGCCAGAAACTGTGGTATAGCTTCTTTCTGAAAATAAAGGAAGCCTACTGGAGGCAATGAGAGGTCGATTCGAAATTAAGAAACTTTTCCAACTTAGGTGAAGCCTACCCAAATAGTATCTATTTAAAGGGGTGTTTTTATGACTAATTTTTTCTTGTTACCCTTTTCTCAAAAAGTGGTCTCCGATCTTGATTAATTGTAAAACTAAACTTTACGAGAAGCTAAAGACAATTATACATGAAATCTCTACCATAAAACTTATGTCATAAATTGCTCACAGAGGGAAGCGCCTAGAATGAAAGCACTGCTTTATAGTCTTTTATGTTGTTAAAACTTACATAATCTGATGGAATTGCCATCTCTGAACAATAGATGATAAGGAAACACAGTCTCTCTACTTTCAGACGCAAACACTGTTTCGATGGATAAGTTTGTAGCATAGTCACAAGAGAAAAGTGACTATATTTGTAGCACCAATAAATCCAACAACTATTTTCAAATCTCCCAAAATTTTGTATACTGTTTTCATGTCTAATGATTAAAATAGTTGGAACGTCGATAGAGCTTGCATTATCCGTCCTCTTATGAGTATTAAGAACTGCTCTTATTGAATACTTTTTTGGACATTCTACAGAGCGAAGCCAACTTCTTAGACGTCTTGCTAAAAAAGTATCGTTGCACTCGTTGCAAGGTTAATATCAAGCAATTTACAGATTTTGACAACTTCGCTTATCAGCAATCTTTCAGCAACTGAAATTCGTTTTAAAAACACCCATATATCATGAAAGCATTTTATTTTCGTATCGCTTGCTGAAAGTTTGAATATTTAAAACTGTGCTAGCGATGATGAAACTGTTTTCTTTTTGCATAATGCTCCTGGACGTATTTCGTTTACTAGTTTGAGACAAAACTTTTCAAAACAATCTGCTAAGCTTGCGTTCTAATAAATGCACGAGAAACAGTACTGTCGGGGTATATAGACACTCGCAAATAGGGGTGTTAACACTTGAATGAAATAAATGGTGATACGGATGTTTTCTCTCGGTAGTCTTGCATCAACATCAAGAAATTATCAGTGCAAAAGGAGGTTTTGTTATTTCAATGTCTCAATTGTTACATCATGAGTTGCATGCTCACATTCATTATTCATTCTTCCATCACATATGTACGAAAATTAGTCCACTCGTTGCCGCAAGAACTCCTAATCGTTCAAGGCCAATAGTCATCCGAAGATCTGCTGCAATGTTTACTTTGCCAGTAAACATTGGGTTTTTGCTTACAATGTGCAGCTTGTTAAGGTGGTAATATGTGAAAGTAAATTCTGCGTTGAAAACGACTTTGCCACTGTCATCTTTTCCTCGGATTCGACGGTCTTTGTGTCGTACGATGATGTTGTGCGGGGGATTCCGATACTTTTCTGCGAATTCCTTTCCACAGCCATAGCATTTAGACACACCTCTTTGAAGAACTGTAACCTCATACGGGAAAGGTGACAGGCCTGAATTCCATGGTACTGGCATTTGTGTAGCACCAAAAGGGGCTAGATTTCCAGGCAGCAGTCCCGGCAGCAGTGTTCCTATTTCGGGAATCGAATGATTGCTCTCGTATGCCGCAGGCAAATTAAAGGGCGCTTGGAGCAATCTAGTATCATTGAAGATTCCAACATACTGTTGTTCAGGATGGGGAAATGACCATGTATCACTAGCAGTTGCATGTAATGATCTGTTTATCGGTTGTTCTTGATGTTGATTGGCCTGGGTCGGAGAATGCTGGTCCCTTTGCAGAAACGAATTTTTCCGTTGATTGAAGGTCTCCGGCATGTGATTTTGCTGAGAAAGCTGCCAATGGAGCTTGAGCTGCTGACTTTGTTGCTTTTGTTGTACACTTTGCTCTCCTTCGAAATGATGTGGCTGTGCATGAGATGTCCCCGTTTGTATCACGTGTTGTGCTTTCGTACTAGCTCCTTTGCCAACATGATGAGGTGAAATTTGGCTGTGATATTCCTGCTGGTTCTGATCCTGTTGCATTTCTTGTGAAACATGGCCAGGTATGTTAGACTCAGCTGACGCCGCAGTTGATTTTTGCAAGATTTCAAATGACGTGTCTCTTCTTCTGACCTCGTTCTGTTTCAGCCTTTGAGCAGCCTTGCCTACTTCATTTCTTTTCATCCCTTTCAACGACACTGGTAGCTCTTTCTCCATTCCAGCTTTTAGATCTGGAACGGGGCCTTTTCTCTTGGACAACGACTTTTTTACCTCTGAAAGGTATTCCGATATTTTGCCATTGATTTGTGCTACTGCCACAGTATGGTGACAGATAACACGAAGAGACGCAAATACTTTGCATTTGCAAACAAAAAGATTTCTGTTGTTTCGCTGGGGCTTTATGAATAGTGGCTCAGTATCTGCTTCATTTCGAACAGCTTTCGTCAAAGGATCATCGGAAGGAGTTTCACGAATAGAGCTGTCTTCGTCTAGAAGGTCCTGCGCATCTTTTAAAATAGCCTTCAGGGTCTGCCTATTTATTAGGGTCTCAGGCAGCTGCATTTCCAGTGCAGACATCAGAGGTAGGCAACTTTTAGTGTGACTAGTAGGACTAGCAGTGGGTTGAAGATCTGGATTTGGTCGTTCTATTTCCAGATTATTTAGCTTTCTTCTGAGGCCATCTGACAAGCATTTATCTGTACCTTTCTTTGGAACATAGGTAAAGAAGCGCTTCAGATGTGATAGACGCTCGTCTCTTTCCATACCCATCCAAGCATCATAATTGACTTCAAACTTTGCGTATTCGGGACATAGCGCATAAGGCCCTTGATCAATTATGGCTCTGATGACATTGCTGTAAAATCGTAACGACCTCTTTTTCAAAGCTTCGAAGCAAGCTGACAAGCTGATATCGCGATGTGTTTTGCCATCCTCTCTCCCTATCTCATCCAAGTCATCTTTGACCATAAAGTGCAGCCATTCTATTGGGTTTTGTCCATAGTCATCCAGCTGGAAGAGAACACAAAATTTAATGAACATAATTTTGATTTTGTCTCTACCAATCAACAAGCTAGTTACCTTTCAAAATCTCTTCCACTTTCTGGGATGAGGTCAAGATCAGCAATGAAAATTTCTCTGCATATCGTGCAATATAATTACTGCAGTAAGACCAGGGTGCTTAGAGTTCAGTGAGATTGTGGGGTCAAAAGCATCTTTGTCCCGTGTATCAATGGTCTGGAACCAACTGGATCGACTGATGTGCCTAATATTTTGGCAGAGGGAGTGAGAAGACAAGGAGAGACATCATGGAAAGAGAAAGATGATATGGAATATAATACCGTTGTATATGATATGTATTTCTATTGATTTTACAACCATACGCTGCTACAAGTGGAACCAGTCGGAAAAAGAGGTAAAACTAACGCCCTCTGCCAACTTCGAAACGTAGACTTCTCAGTTGAAACAAGATCTTTTTGATTTATCCTTTTGTATGATTTATCAAAGCATTTGAAATGAAAAGATGAATTAATGGGAGGCCTACTCAGGGGAGAGGGGTATCGCTTGGAATTTATGTACCAAAAAATCTGCAAAAATATGTAAGTTCCACTAATCGGCCTCTTTTTGCCAAAAATTGCCAGAATGAGTGCCCAGGAGCGGAATCAGCCTGCCCACAACTTCACTTGGAGATCTGCGAATAAATTCCCTGTGAATGAAATCCCTCCCCCTATGGAAATTTAGTACTATGACCTGATCCAAGTTTCTTATATAAAAACTTATTTGCAAATTTACTTATGCGATTTTCAAATTGGTTTGCAACATGAAACCGTTGTAAAATTACCTCATTTGCAGCTTTTCGAACGGGCTTGAGCATCTTCTTTCTAATAGCATTTTCTTTATATTTTTCAAAATAATCCACAAACTTTCTTGGTGGGTTATTCTTTGTGTACAGCTTTTCCATCTCTTTCCATTTTTCTTTCAGAATCACCACACTTTGCCTGAACTCTTCCTCTGTTTCACAATCGATCAGACCAACTCGATCCTTTGAACCAAATATGTCACTGATGACTCGTCCAATTGCCTTCTGTGGGAAACTCAGTTGCTGCATTTTGCGACGCACGTTTTTCAGGACATGTTCTTTGCCAAGGAGATTGACTGTGGCTATAGAAGTTTCCTGTAAAATTCCCTGAATTAAGGCCTGGTCTTCATCTGTGCCAAAGGCCCTGAGTGTAGCTAATCTGTTATTACCACGCTTACACATCTGCCAAAAAGCAACAAAATCAGTTTTCTCTTTATGCCTGTGAGCCATGACCGGGCCAGGAAACCATGGTTGTCTTCCATCTGATCTCTTTCTAAGAGCCATGTAACGAAAAACTGTTTGCGTCAGGTGGTATTCTGCTACATTGAAAGTAGTGTCAATAGAAAGTGTTGTGAAAAATTGTCCTTCTTCGGCACAACAGAATCTAGCAACGTCATTTATTGTCTGCTTTAAGAATCCCACAATATTCAATTGCTTTCCATGGCGCATTAGCAGTTCTTGAATAAAAGCCTGGTCTTTCTCCTGCACATCTGCAGCATCATTGGATCCTCCTTTCAACATTTCCAGCATTAGTGTGCTGACATCATCTAATTCTGTTGTGCCAGACCTTTTTCCATAGTTTTGTTTATAATTGGAGACTTGCTTCTCGTTTCTCACTGTACTGGATAGCGCTGCTTCGTCAACACGTTGGTCTATTGTCAACTGATCTCTTAGCATTCTTGGTGCTGCATTCTTTTTCTTCGAAGCAATGTCTTTAATTCCTTGGCGAACTGAATGCGCTACCGTGTAGAAATTAGGCGCAAGATTGCTCGTTGCATTTCCATGACTTGCCCCAACGATTGGAACCTCTTCATCTGCATCAAAATAATATGAAACAATCACGTAGCTACATGTCAATTTGTAGTTGCTTTTTTTCTTCAAATCATGATAGCTTTGGTTGTATTCAAGCAGCGGCATAATAAAGATCACATATCGCGTGAACTGAACTCCATACTTTTCAAGAGTAGGCTTATGAACTGCACGTTTCCTTATTACTGCATACATGTTACTCGCTTTAGCCTGACGGGGAACCCATTTGGTGGAACCAATTCTTTCATTCAGTGTACCACCAATAACTTTTCCATTTGCATCTCTTGAAACGTGAACTTGAGAAGAGATGATCGATTGTTCCTCCTGGACGACCTGAAAGGCAAGCAAGTTCTTGTCACCGACTTTGGAAAACATGCTTCCTTAAAATGGACTGTAAGATAAAAGTAGACAACACAACAGAAATATTGGGAAGCTGTTAATTGAAGGTGTTGTTGCGCAGTGGTGTAATCCTCTGACTTTGCAGCCAGAACAGTCAGGTGGAGAGAGTTTGACACCCGGTAAAGCCCACCACTTGAGCGTCATGACAAGGGGTCGCGGACTCGATTAGGTCTTCTCTACCTCTGTGATCCCAGCGCTTGGTGCTAAAAGACGCAACTTCACTTCGTCTTAGCAATTTTATTGATTTTGAAGCAAAGGATCAAAACTTTCAAAGCAACCAAACAATCTCTCTGAAAGACTTCCTAAAACTATCAGTACTTAACCCTATCTGTACTGGGCGATTTTTTAGGTATTTTGTACTGGGGGGGGGGGGCGTTTTTCGCCCCCCCCCTCTTTTTCTCCAAAACTACAAAAGATACAACGATAAGACTTACCCCTATTGTTCTTTTGACAATTGGCTATTCAAATATAACAATTACAATTAATAAGTCACGTGATTCGTTGCTAGGCAACCGAAAAACTGACGAAAATTGGCAAATTTATACCTTCTTAACCAGAACAATTCTATTTGATCAACCACTCAACCGATTTTCTCCAAATTTGTTTCAAATAGTAGGAAACATGTTATGGTTTAAAAATACATACTTTGCAAAATTTTTTAGCCTTAAATTAGCCTTTTGTTGCATGCATTTACTTTAATCGCAGGTTTTTGCCAGTCCTGCCCTTTTATCTGGTAAATATAGACTCAAAATGCATCAAATTAATAAGATGAAGCAAATTAGACCAAAAAAATTTATATTTGACACTTCTTTAATAGGTAAATGACGTCATAAATGTGAAAGACGTCACAGGTATTAAATTTTGCTGACATAAGCAAATATGAAAAATTTATATATCAATTGAAAGTACTCATCAAATGCAATCGAATGGTGCATGTTTGATATCGATCAAGCAAACGAGACGAAAACTACGGACATTTAAAGCTTTTTTTTGTTGACTACTCTCCAAATATGGTATTACTGTGGTCACATGATCAGAGGTAGAAAACAATGAAATGTTAAGAATTTAATTGCCTATGAAATTTGAGTAAAGGTCACCAAAACTGGTGGTTATATCTCTTGTCGTTTTAGCGTAACGCAGCAAAGTCTGTTAGGGGGGGGGGGGGGGTGAAAAACGCCCCCCCCAGTACGAATAGGGTTAAACGCAGAGCACATCCTTTTTTCTCAGGAATCAAAGAATGTGCAAGTATCTTTAGTTTTTTAGCACATCTTCACGTATTTTTTTTATAAGAAACAAAGAATTTTGGCCAGTACTGACAGTTTCTTAAAATTATCGTATTTTGAATACACTCATTTTTTTAATAAGAAACTAAGGTCAGGCGCTGGTAGGCAGTTTCTTAACTTTTTGGGCCATTTTGCTGCCAAAAGTTTCTGATGTGTTTCTTATATTTTAATGCCAGAAATGTAAAGTTAATCTTGTTTTGTCTGAAGGGCTCCCAAATTACTTAGTAAGATCCCAGAACAAGTTAATAACATAATATGCACTCAAAATAATGTCCAAACAGTTGCTATAACTGTACAGTGTCAAAACATTTCTGACTGCGATAAGAAAATTAAAACTGTAAATTGCAAAAGTTTCTTAGCTTTTTAAATCCAGGTAGGGTTGTTTCTTAACTTTCGAAAAATTGAGCCTACCGTTTCTTATAAGCAGTTTCTTATAAAAAATTGAGTGTACTCAGAGTTTCTTACGAGTTTCTTAGAGGTTCCATAAAACTCTTCATGTTCACTACCTGTGCCCTCGTGAACATTTCAAAACAATGTTTTTTAAGTTTTTCGAATGTTTCGACATTACTCAAGTACCTTACAAGTAATATGAAACAGGAAACGAGTGAAAGTAAACTAAAATATATGAAGGATTTCCTTTATCAAAATAAATAGTTTCTTAACTTATATTTTCCCAGTACTGGAGTTTCTTAATTTTTTGGTGATCTGAGAGTTGAGTTTCTTATGGGCAGTTTCTTATAAAAAAAGTGTATTCAACAGTAAGAAGCAAATGCAAATATGAAATAAATGTTGGAACACATGATTAGCTTTTGAATATTTTCTCGTTGAAATCTACGTGATCAATTTGCGACTCCTATGCATTTTGATTCATTTTTATCTCATGAAGTGGTATTGAAGTATATTATGTACCAAATTCAAATTCTTTTCATTGATATAAAAGATGTTATGGATGCATTTCTCATGTGTCAATTGGTTCAACTTTGATAATGGGACCATAATACCAGCTCTGATACAGTACTAGCTAAATCAGCTGCGCAAGGCTACGTGAAAATAGTAGCTAATATTTAGCATCAATGATGTGTGAAATAAGTAAAAGAATGCATAGAATACCTCATAAAACCTTGTTTGTTCTTTTTTTATATAAGTTCCCGCAACATCATCTGCCTCCAGATCATAAGGGTGCTTTAGATCAATCTTTCTTTGATCAACAATGAATGTACCAGCCGTTGTTATCCGCACAGGCTTAGCTTTCACCACTTTCTCGATAGGAACATCCTCTTTCAGGCAAACAGTGAAAATTTCTTTCAAGTCTGGTGTCACCGTGTTGAATATGGGCAAATCTTTATTACCCTTGTAGTATGTTATGTTTTGACTTTCCTCGTCGCTTCTAAACTCGGTGGCAACCTCTGAAGTTGTAGCTGAAGTCTCTATCTCTTCGTTTGTGATAACAGCAAGCTCATCTTCACTGTCGATTTCTATGGCTGGGCTATGCCTCTCTTTCTCGTTTTGCTACAAGATAGATTTTTGAATGACCACTCAACAAGCAGAATAAACAGAGAAAAAGGATCTTGTCTAGAAATATAAAGAAAAAATGACCTACATGTAGATATTTCATAAGTTTCATAAGAAATAAAGAAACTCGCATGCTGGAACGTATTACTATAAGAAACTCGTTCATTTCGGCTGAAACTTTCATCCTTCAACTGTTTTAGTGCCACTTGTTTGTGGAATCTTATCACTCAATACTGGGTGAATGAGGTATAAAAGCAGAGGGTCTATTTAATAAAACTGGCAGCACGTACTCTTTCATAAGAAACTGCTTATGTATAAGAAACTCAACTCTAATTTATTTTAGGCACGAATATCCTTTAGCACATTGTTACTGGACCATCATACTACAGGGGGAGGGGGGGGCCAATTGAATCTGATGCAATGTGGCTAGTATGAAAGATGAAGAACCCAGAGTTTGCACCTTTTTCCTCAAATTTATTTGGCTAATTAGATATTCGAAAATTGTTTCATGATGGAAGACATTCACCACGTAACCAGTATCTCTTAGACACATGGTAGAACACGTGGTTAGCTAGAAAACTAACACCACCATTCAGCCATTCGATCATTCTCGGTGAGAGCCTTCATTCAGATACTGTATAATGTTATTAATTTTCGATGACGTCAGCAATTATTAAGTTAATAACGCCCTCAAAGTTTATGATAAATTTTCATACATGTTTTAAATAAACAGATGGTCAAATTTTGTTCTCTTTATCTTCATAGTTAATTTGAAGGCATTATAAAGTACTTGCATCAGTAATTAGAGGTTTCAATGAAATAATGACAACTAGTGTAAATCAATCTCGAAAAATTCTACCAGAAGCAAGATTTTTTGACGATTCCTCAGATTCTTCCAAAAGATGCGCGTGTGTATATTTCCCTCTCGTTTATGTCTGTCAGCAAAGTGGAAGGGCACCTGGACACCTATATTTACCTTGTTTTTATCAATTGTTGTTTTGGTGTTGTTTTCGAGCCTCCAAAAATTGATGATACATTTTCCAGGGTCACCCATGGAATTGGAAGGTTGGCACAAACTCCGCTTTATCAACAACTATGAGGAACCCCTTGCCCACAGAGCTATTTCTTGATTCAAAGTGCTTGGCGTTGGAGAGGGTATATGTGATGATGATAAGGCTGCAAGGACTTACCGGGCTTTCTTCCTCAGAACTAGAAGAGAATATTCTTCGTCTATGATGCGTCAGTTCGTCTTCAACCTTAACCTTCGCAGAGCCTTCTATTGATAAACTTGCTAAACCATGGCCGGAATCCCCAGTTGCAGGTACTTCTTTAATAAAAATAACCTCTTCATCTTCGTCATGGCTCTTGTGCTTTTTCCTAGCACATAAGGCTTCTTCTTTCTTTGGAGTTAAATCGATTCTTTTTCTGCCTTCCATATGGCCTAAATACAGACATGTCTTCCCGTTGAAATCGTTGGTAAAAGCAAACAATGCGCACATTAGCTAAAGCACGCTTCGTGTATTTTAATTCATACATTTCTGCAAGGTCCACAGGACAGGCATTGAAAACAGCAATATTTTCGATGAAGCTTTAATCCTGTTAAAATATTCGTATATTATAATGCTAATATATTTTCTGATCATTATCTTTTTGTATGGATAGAAGCTTAAAAAATTTGAATAAATAGTGCAATTATATTTGACTTGTGGCCTTTGTCAAATATACTAAATATACGAAATAAAATTAATTTGTGTTCATTGGTGGTCATTCGTGTTCATTTGTGGTCATTCGTGTTCATTCGTGTTCACTCGTGTTCACTTGTGTTCATTCGTGTTCACTCGTGTTCACTTGTGTTCATTCGTGGTCACTCGTGGTCATTCGTGTTCACTCGTGTGGTGTTTTAGACTAGACCTAATTTTGCTGCCCTCGGTGCAAGTAGGAACTGCAAGGCCTCAAATTTAAAAGCAGTCTGTCCCCTATTGCTGCTTCATTTACGCTGGATCTAAATTTGTGCATTACTGAGTCTTTGTGACCCTGATTTCTCTGGATAAAGCTAATTACCACGAACTCCTGGAATATACGATAGAGATCGTTATCGATTTTATTTTCATTCATCAAAGGGGACAGAATACCTTTAAAACTTCGGACCGCAAATTAGCCCAGTGCCCGAAAAAGCAACGTTATTGTTATTTGTTATATTGTTTTTGAGATGTTTCTCTAGGTTAAATACCGTTAGGATTAATCATATGATCTCCCTTCATGGCAGATAGTGTTCGTTTTTCAATTCAGGATTAAAATGAGTTTAAAGCAAACAAACATGATTTATTTCTTGTCTATTGATGAACTCGATTGGGATTCATTTCGCAATTCAAAACAGAGAGCTATTTTTTATGCGATATTAGCTTACAGAATAAAACGCGTGTGCCTTTGCAGCGGTCTCTTCAATACTGTCTGAAAGATCCACAGCTTTCTTCTTGATTCACCAAGCCTGCGTGGCGTGCAGACTCAACTATCCTTGAGTCTGCACGCAGGCTAGATTCACCCTGCTGTCTGAATATAAATCAATCATTATATGTAACACATCTTTTGAATACCCGCATGGCAGTTACGCAATACTGTCTCTTTTACTTTTCAGCACGTCGGGCAACGGCAGTAGCCTATTTAATGCATGCTCCAGGGCACTGTTTGGAGAGGAATCTCTTTCAAGGCATTTGCGTGGTCTTACAAGCATTGAACTTTATCTGAATGCCAAGTTCTATGAATCTCATCCTTTGATAGAATTGCAACATGTGCGAGATGCATTCGATAGCACGGAAAATCCATTACACAACTGTGTGTCCGAATTTGCACTTAAATCTTTGCCAAAAGAAAGTCATCATTCTGTTGTTCTGCTGCGGAGGCCTCAAATGTTGCGAAGGACTTTTCCTTCTCTTCCTTTCTTTCAATGTTGGCCCTCTCAAGTGTTACTGAGAAAGCAATTGAGTCCTATTATCCTGTTCGTACCATTGACGGAGACAGTGAAACTGAAGTGGAAAACAGAAATGGCAGAGAAATTTTATTCAACAATACAATCCTTCCAAGAAACTGTTCCTCCCAAACAGCTGCTGAAATCCGCATTTTTCGTTGCGCTTCAGCCCCAATTGACTTCTTGCAGACAAGAAAAGTTCCGGAAACCAAAAACCACTTTGTCCCTCTTCTCCTCTTACCTGAAGGATCACTTCAAACAAGGAACAAAAAGAATGAGCATGCAGCAAAAAAACTGCAAACTTTAACTGCGCATAGAAGTGCAGCCAACACCAGCAAATTAGCAAATCAAGATCTGTCAAGCGAGAATCTTGCTGGCAAAAGGAAGCAGCTATCAATTAAATCGTTTGTCGCCAAAAAAGCAAAATCTGATGATTCTGCTTTACAAGCCCCATCTTCCACTACATGTTCATTGCCGCCGTCTTTCACCATTCTTTCTTCTGAAAACCTTTCAGAGCAGCAAAATGATGAGAGCAATTCGGATATTCCTTTGCCTTCTACAACAAGTGCGCCTTTTGCCCAAAAGGACATTGGGAACTTTTACCAACAATTATCTTCACTCAGTGATCACATGAAATATGATCTCCTGTGTCATGTATGGAAACCAGGGAGGGATTTTAAGTTCCCTGCTAATTCTTCCAGGCGTCGTTTTCAGTATTCATGGCTGCAGTTGTATCCTTGGCTTGCATATTCTCAGAAAATGGATGGCGCATTTTGCATGAGTTGCGTTTTGTTTGGAGGTGAATATACCCATAATGCTTTGAAGCTGAATTTTCTGTTCAAAGAACCTTTTAAGAACTGGTCTAAAGCGATCCAGAAATTTAATACCCATGTCGTAAATTCTCCGATCCACAAAACGGCAACACAACGTGTGTCCCACTTTCGTCGTTCCATGGAGAATGAGGCAGCATCTGTTGACGTCCAATTAAGCAATCTGCAGTCGGAACAAGTTTCTAAAAATTGTGAGAAGCTGAAGCCAATAATTGAAGCAATCTTGTTGTGCGCAAGGCAATGCATCGCTTTGAGAGGTCACAGAGATGATGCTAAGTTGTATGAGGTAGATTCAAAGAATCCAGGGAATTTACAGGCAATTCTTTCTTACTTGGCTCAGAATGGAAATAATGTCTATTTTCAAGACCATCTTTTGAATGCCCCTAAGAATGCCACATATCGATCCAAGACAACACAAAACGAACTTTTGAGACTTTGTAGTGACTCCCTCCTTAAGTCTTTAACAGAAGAAATAAGAGATGCAAGGTATTTTTCAGTGTTAGCAGATGAGGCTGCTGATATCAGCAAAATTGAGCAAATGTCTGTTGTCGTCCGTTTGGTGGACAAAGAATCAAACATCAGGGAAGAGTTATTTGGATTTACCCAATGCAGTGAAGGGTTATCTGGTGAGGCCATCGCAAAAACCATCAAACAGGCTTTAGAAGACTTTGGCTTAGATATTGAAAACTGTCGAGGGCAAGGTTATGATGGTGCAGGGAGCATGGCAGGCAAGTGCTCTGGTGCTGCTGTTAACATTCAAAGAGAATACCCCAACGCACTTTATGTCCACTGTCGCTCACATGTGCTTAATTTTTGCGTTGCATCGGCATGTAAAATCCAAATGGTGAAAAACATGATGGGACATGTCCGTGTCGTTTCAGCGTTTTTCAATGTTCACCCAAAGCGATTTGCATTGCTATGCGAAAATATCAAATCGCTGCTCCCACAAGCAAACCATAGTAGTTTGATTGATGTCTGTCGCACAAGGTGGGTTGCACGTATTGATGGGCTGGACATTTTCATAGAGCTGTTCGAGCCAATTGTTCAGTCGTTAGCTGACATAAAAGATAACGTCCAAGGAAATTGGAATCCAGATTTGTGTCGTGATGCATCCAGACTTTATTATGGCACTGTTGCGTTTCAGTTTATTGTAACGCTTATTGTTGTGTACCAGTGTCTTGCTTGGACAAGGCCCTTGACGAAGCAACTTCAAGCGACTGATTATGATATCGTGAAATGCGTTGAAAAGGTGAAAAAAAATGTCTACTTTCAAAGCTCACAAGTCTACAATCTAAAATCTGCCAAAATCACAACGCTTGGTTCGAAGAGGCCACTTCCATGGCTCAGTCCGTTGGCACGGATCCATCTATGCCGAGAATGGCTGCAAGGCAAATGAATCGTTCAAACGCACCAGCTCAAACACCCTCCCAGTATTATCAGCGATCTTTGTCCATCCCGTTCCTTGACCATCTTTGCAGCCAGATCTCTTATCTCCAGATCTCTCAGAGGCTTAGACCGCAGACCGAATTGAAACTCAAACCGATTTGAAACTCAGACCGGTTTGAGTTTGCTCATGTGAGGGTAGTCTTATTAGGAAGTTTATAATGTGTTTGTGCGAGTTCACCCATTGCGCTGTTCATTCCATTGGGTTCTTTTGTGTCCAATCTAGCAATCCATTTGTCCTCAAAGTTGCCTAGATCTGCTTTGTTTCTTTCCACTTGCTGCAAAATATGCACTTTTAAGTTCTTATCGAATGTGCAATCTTGGCTATTAAAGAAATGCCTTCCGATTTCCGTTGCTGTTGGATCATTCCTAGAATCACTTCTATGTTCGTTGAATCTTTGGCTTACTGATGTAGAAGTGTAGCCGACGTAAAGAGTGTTATGTCTGTTGCATTCTGCCGTGTAAATTACATTCTTGCTTTGACAAGTACCTCCAGAAATGTTTGAGACTTTTCCTGACATTTAATTTTTTAACTAATTTGTTTGTCTCATATGTGAACGTAGTTTGCAAGGACGTCCTCGTTTTTTGGTACTATTTTGGGTGCATCTAATGCTTTCTCCTTATCATTTTGGCCGTTTTGTTTCAGATTTAACTAATTTAGAGTGGATAATATTAGGGTTCCGACGATATACGATCATGGGAGCATTTGAAAATATATTCCTCGTATTTGGGTCTCCACGAATCATTAACTCGTAATTTCTATGGAGTATCTTAGCTAATCCTTTAAAATTTCCTGTGCCAGTTAATTAATAGTGGTATTCAATCTTTATTTGGGCTATTGTTATGTACGTGTCCATTCAGGAGTGATGTTCTGTCCTTTTCTTTGACTTCTTTCGCGATCTTTTTTAAACCAGATATATAATAAGCATGATTGACATAACAATTCATGGACTTGATTGCGTGTTTGCTATAGTCCTGTATCAGGTGGCAGATTCTTCTTATGCAAATGAATTGTGACAGAGGATTTGAACGTATGGTGCGAAAGGGATGGTCAGACTGTCTGTGAAGATAAGAGTGGGTTGAAGTTGGTTTGCAGTACAGTTCTGTCATGATTTTTCCATCTCCGATCTTTATCTTTGTATCCAGAAATGCTACCTCTGTTTTAGAATATTCCGTGGTGAACTTAATGTTTGATTGGTAGCCATTGTTTTCTGTATAGGAATTTGCAAAAGGGGAGGAAATTGTTTAAGCTTTCAATATTGTCGTTCCAGAGAAAAATATGTTGTCTATGTATCTGACCCATGAATGTCGCACACGACCATGTTCTTTCTTGTACGCATCGATCATTTCGTCTTAAAAAGTTGACATGAATAAATTAGCATAATTCACTGCCATCGGTGTTCCCATCGCAGTTCCTTTAATTTGATGATAGTATTTATTCAAAATTGCATCGTATTGCTTGTCAATATGAAATTGATGAGCTTTGATATGTACGAAGAGAGGATTGACTTGTCTTTCCGTTGTTCAAGACCCTTTTCACAAGCAGATAGTCCTTACTTGTGTGATATATTTGGATAGAGGGAAGCAACGTCCATCGTTACAAGAAATACCTCATTGAAATTGATCTCCTTATCGTTCAAACTTTCAATATAGACAGGGTTTTTTCTCAAAAAAACTGGCAATGTGGCTAGCCTCAAATTTTATTTCGCATTTTCACTAAATTGACTATGGAGATTTCAAATCCAAGATGGGCCAAAAGAAATTTTGACCAGAAGTCAACTTTTTTGGTGACGTCATCAACTTCGAGAAAATGCACTTATGACCTCTGTAATTTTTTTCTCGTAACTACTACTGCCAAACAAATTGCATATTTGAATAGCACACAGTTAGCGCTTTCGAATGATGTATCGATTTACTATTTTTGCTCACTTTTGATTTATAGGTATGACGTCATCATTCATTTATGATGTAATCCATGTTTATGAATAAGTAGCAATAGTACAGCAGATTTTTGTGATAAAAGCATAATACTTGGTGAACATAAGCAGTTTGATAAGCTGAAAATATTGGATATAGAGCCACTTCAAAATATGCCCCAAAATGCTATTTTTAGACAGGGGTACTAGAGCCCAGTCCCCCAAAATGAAAAACTGCTGTTACTAACGAACAAAGTGACGAATAAATACAATACTTGGTATTCTTGGCAAATTTCACTCGCTGAAAAACATGGAATACACGGCCATTCCAAAATCCCACCCCCTGACCCCGAAGCTATTTTTAGACAGGGGCAGGAGTATAATTCCCGAAAATGAAAAACTGATGTAACTAATAAAAGACACAACGGATAGATATTGCACTTTGTTTATAAATTTCAGTCATGATTAACTGCAGGTTTCTTAAATGTTTTGGCACAGACTTAAACAGCTCCAGGAGAAAACCAAAATCATTCTCGCAAAATTTGTATGCAATGCATAATGCCCTTTCCTGAATATGATTTATTCTATGATTCAAAGCTCTATCATAGAACATCCAATCAGGGGAGAGTAGCTGACATCAGATAAAACAAAGGCCCCCATGAACTGCTGCAGTTTGTCAGAGTCTATGTAACATGATATTCGAGCAATAGCAATCTGTAGAAAACCCATTTATTAAAACAGAAGTTGTTGAGAGACATTACTTGTAGTTCATTACTTGAGGTATAGCAGGGATCTTCCTTTTATTTTTCAGAGAGTGCACCTCCTCTTCTAATAGCAGGTCACAACGCAGCTCAAGATGATGCAGTGCAAGGGCCTGTAATGAGTGTGGTTTGCGTGACATTGGCCCATCCTATCCACAAACTTACGAAACGCAGCAAAGCACTGTTTTTGGAGCAAAAATAGGAAATTTCTTAATAAGATGCAAATGCTCTCTTCACCTTTGCGCCCAGTTATACCACACATTTGACTGTACTCTTCTATTTGCTCTGTTAATTTTGATAACAATTGTTACACGAAAACATAAGATACAATGGGATTTAGTAAAGGAATTTGTATAAGGCTAAAGTTGAGTGACGAGTCCTCATTTTGTGTGACACATTTGATTGTCTCGATGCTAACATCAAATACCAGTTTTCCAATGGCAGCTGGAACCTCAGGGCAAGATCAATATTGGCTGCGGTCACACTACTGTATTTTCCCGTTGTGATATGAATTGGTTCATTTTCTTGCAATTTGTTCTTGTCACCTAAAAGTACGGCAACATAACGGTACAATGACACCCTGTCACACAGTTATATGATGTATCATGTGATAACTAAGCAAGGCTGCAATTGGTTCATTCTCCAAAAGAACGCTAAAACATTGTTTTGCATCTGATGGTTTTCTTATAGAATCGGCTCTCAGGACCAAGGCAATGTAACAGCGTTATAAGTGAAAACAAAATGGGACGTTCAGACCAAATCAGACGTTCCTTTCGCTTTGCTTTGCTGCCTGTGTGAAGGCAAAAATATGCCAAGCACGGAGGACGCACATCAAAAGATTCCAGTAATTTTGGAGGGACAGTTCTTTTCCATTGCAACCACAGATGAAAAGGGGAATGTAAAGGCAAAATGCACAACATGCAAAAAGCTGTACAGTGGCAGTTTAAGCTCAACAGCAAATTTCTTAACTCATGTGCAGGTAGGTGATCAATCTAATCTGAGACTGGGCCTATTTTTATGCCATTTTGCTTTGTCTCTATTTGATGTAATACACTAAAGCCGATTATGATTTTAAAGGTGAATTCTTAAAGTTTTTGAAACGATAACATTAATTGCTTTGTCTCTATTTGATGTAATACACTAAAGCCGATTATGATTTTAAAGGTGAATTCTTAAAGTTTTTGAAACGATAACATTCATGAAAGGTTATAAGAAAGAAAGAATATTCAGCATCATGAAAGTAGTTGAAAATTGGCCATAATCCAAGCTTTTGTTCTCCTTTTACTCCAAGAAATCTCATTCTAATCTGGTTGAAAAGTATGAGACACGTAAACAAGAAGTAACGAAGGCTGGGAGAAAGCAAAAGACTGACACAACAGACGACAGGAAACAAGTAAAATTGCCATTTGCTCCATCAGGTGCTCTCACAGAAAGGAATAGTAACTTCCAAGTGCGAGTTGATCAAAGGATTGTACGATTTGTTAGGAAAGCTCTTAGCTAGAGATATAATTCCACTACGCAGATGGAAGGAATGTTGACGTTTCTATGTGGAGCTGAATGAAGAGATGAAAATCAATGAATATGACTCGCTCACTGGGTGCACCAAAATAAACTATGCACGTTTGGAAGGCCACAATAAATCGTACACTGGGCCGATTTTGAAGATTTATGAATAAATCTTTAGCAGAAAGCCTGAATTCGATTCTAGGATTTTTTGCAAATTTTTATTTTTTTAGAGCTAGGAGTGAATTTGTTAAAATGTTCGTTTTCAAAAACATCGACAACGATCAAAAAACGTTGTGCAAGCAAGCTGCTGTAGTATACCTCCAAAACTTGAATGCTCCTTGAAAAAAGAACGATATTAATTTTTCGAATTCTAAGTTAGAACTTAAGACTGTTGTAATTTTTACCTTAATCAGCTATTAAAATATAGACATACAGAATTTTTGAATGTTTTACGTATTACAACAATCATGGAACAAAACCAGGGTAAGGATGACAAGGAAGGTTTCATCAGCTAAGAGAAGAAGGAGTGACATATTGGTTAATAGTTATTGTACACAGATAGGAATCACTGAACAAGATCTTGATTGTAACGTCATTCTAGAGATCAGCAAAATCGCAAATGGACTCATCATTGAACTGCTGCTGTATTGCAACATTCACTCGTTACCAGTAGGACGCTTATATTCTTGGATGCAAAATTTAGCTGAGGCATGCAATTTAGAAGATATTTGCAGTCAAAAGAAATTAATAACAAAAGCGAAGCGTTTGAAGGAAAAGTTTGATAAACTAAGAAACTTAGCAGCAAAACGGGCAGAAAAGGAGAATTTTCTTGAGTGTATTTTTCAATTCGAAAATGGTTTGGAGGAAGGAGCCATACTTGTAGATTTGACGAAGAAAACCCTGAAGAGAAAAAATGATGAGCTGAGGGAAGTAACAAATACCTTTAACCAACTATCTAAAGAAGCAGAGTCTTTGAAGCATTCAAATGATTTGATAAAGCATAATTTTGAGAAACTTTTGAATATGAACGATCAGTTAAAATTAGAAATGCCAACATTGAAGAGGAAAACAGAGTCCTGAAAGAAATTACTTCTAATGAAGATACATTAATTGAAGAGCAAGGCAGACATTGACTCTTGAGAAAATCACAAAGGAAAGAAAGGTAGCTGGTATCCAGAAAGCAAAAATATTTTAGAAAGAGAAAGCAACACAGGTTCATTCCATCAGCTCCATTGATTTAGATGCATTACTTAAATTAGATTGATCCGTTTTCATTATCTGTATCATTTAGCATCATATTTTATTAGTTTAACTTGTAGCTTTTATCTGAGAATTTACATGAAATTGAAATTGATTTAGTTTTCATCAATTATAAACGACCTAGTCCACTATACCGGGTGTCCCAAAATGATATATTATTGTTTGATTGCTTACATATGCATAACCAATGAACCCATGTTCAAAAAATTTGGATGGCAAACCAAGCATCAAGCAAAGTGTGCAAAGAATTATGATGGCTCAGCCAATTCCATGGAACAAGAATGTGCAGAGCGATTTGAGCTGATTGTATACCTTTTTTTATGATAGAACTATATAATTAGTTTTTACTATTTGGATTTTATGTAAATATAATGTTCTAAGTGAATCGCTACAGTTAGTTAAATAGAGGACCCTCATGAAAAGCACTCTCGAGTGACTGAGGCCTCCCTCTGTAAATATCTGTATTATTATTATTATTATTATTATTATTTTCGCATTGAACAAGAATGCGGACAGGGATTTTGGCAAGGATCAGTTACAAAATATGGCCTTCATTACACAACAATGATGTTAGGTGAGTCCTCTGAGCATTTGAAACAAAGTCAGATTTATGGCAAAAAAGTTGAGATATTTAAAGAAGAATGCATTAACCATGCATTAACCATGCAAAACAAATGGGGACTGCTTTGAATAATCTCAGAAGCAGTCAATTGGTAGGAAATGGAAGCTGATAATTAAAAATGTTTTAAAATCCAGAATTATTATGGGCGGACAATACAATATAATTATCCTGACCCTGCTCTTGCTAAGAAGAGAATATTTGCCATACTCTATCATCTGCATCTGACATTCACTGAAAGCAGTCCAAAGCATGTTATTGCCCATGCGGTTAAAAAATCATAGCATATGGCTCAAATCTTTAAAAAGGTGGCACTAAAATTATATTCCATTTTCCTTTGAATTGAGTGGCTTGAAAGGAACTGATAGTACTTTGCTGTAAATCTGCCATGGACATTTTTTGATATCTTGATTTTTTGCAAAATGGCTGCAATTTAATGATTTTTGAAAAAATTGATGGAACATTTTGAAAACATTTAAATAATCACATAACCTAAACCAGAAGAAGAAAAGTCATATAACTTTTTACGAAGGCCTACAATATGGTGAAATGCAGAAATCAGTATCTTTGCTGGTTTAGGATTCAGAAATTTGATGACATCATAGCATCAAATTTAATAAATGCCGCCATTTTGAAACTAATCAAGATATCAATAAATTTCCACGGCAGATTTACAGCAAAAAACGCAAAGTTCCTTCCTTAATTCAAAAGGAACTGTAATATAATTTTACACCAACCTTTTTAAAGATTTGAGCCATGTGTTAAAAATCAAGGTGTTTTTGGCAGAGAGTCATTGCTAAGCAGGAGAACCTAGGACCACATAAAGAACATGAAACTATAACTCATCATGTTGGTTAGAAGAGTGTTCCTTTCAACGACTAATTGGTGACAATTTGTTGGGTAGATGTGCAAGAAACCGCACACAAAACAGTTCCTTTCTTGCATTTTCGTTTCAAGGTGCCAAATTTGCTTTGCTGTTGTTGTTGCTGTCATTCCATTTGTATTTCAGCTTAATCTTTCATGAAAACCCAGAGCAAACACTAGCTGACAGTATGTTCTCGTTACCTAGCATTTTCTCTAAATTTACTCGACGATAGCATACATGTCAAGTTTATCATTATAGATAGAGATGCCTTTGCTTGAAATATCTAAAAATGTTGGGCACCTGAGTTTCACAAAGATTTTCAAATATGAATCAGGCTGAGAAGTTTCTTATATGAGGGCAACATTTCCGACGGGTGTAATTTACGGAACCCGGAACTACGGAATTTTGGAATCCGGAATCACGGAACTATGGAATTACAGAATTCGGAACTGCGGAATTACGGAACTGGGTCATAGGTATAAATTGCGGAAAACAAATGCTCTATATAGTTTATGGGCCAATGATGAATATTTCTAAAGATATGATCCGTTAGGGGAACAATAAATTTTTGTTGTTTTCAATTTTTAGAGGTACAACCAGTTCCTTGAAATTTTCAAAAACACTGAAGTGATGAAAAAACATCAATCAAATTTCTATGAAATGTTTTTGGTGATTTAGGATTTAGAAATCGATTCATTGTACATTAATTGCATTGTAACTGCACAAGCACTGGTTCTGTCATCCCTGGTGCCACCACCAATGTTTCTAAAATTTATGAAACTATATACCAGCCTGACACTTTGGTTTATTATAAAAGATTAGTGTAACCATTTCTTCTTTCTTGACTTTCGAAAAAATTGAGCATACTGTTTTAAGCTGTTTCTTATGAACGAAAAATGTGTGCTAAAGTTTCTTTCGAATCTAGAAATCTCAAGTTTGAGTGTTTTAAATTTTGATAAATGTGTTTTGCTTTATTGTAAGCAATCAAGTTCAATTGCTGTGACAAATTAACATTCCTGTTGCACACACTACGATCTGAGCAGTGGCGGGGTGGTAGGGGGGGGGGCCATGGCCTCCCCTGAACGGGAGCGCCAATAGAGATCAGGGGGCGCCAATGTTGCCTGTTTGTATTAGTTTTAGACTTAGTTAGGCTGGGAACATCAAACTGATCTTACGTGATACGTGGGCAGAACTGTTACTGACTGTGGAAAAGAAGTTTTACTTTCCTCAACAAAAAAGGGTCCTTGACGTCTTTGCAAGATCATCTGAATGAAGAAAGGCTTTATTATGATTTCAGTGAGTTAGTGGTGTGGCCACACGTGGGGATGGGAGGAATTTGCCTCAACTTATATCAAAAGATGGTTTTTGAGATTCTTCAAAAAACAAAGAGAAAGTAATTGGGAAGGGTAGAAGAATCTTTCGGAGAAATACTGGATAGTGACTGGGAGAGTCGTTCTAAGCCAAAGCAAAGATTGACTTTTCAAACAATTTTCCCACACCAGCTATTACAGAGTTGTTCTGTGAAAATCATTCAGAATTGCAAGAATCGCCCTAAGACAAGATAGAATGTGTTCCCACAAAGGTTTGCCTAGGTAGAAAAGCATTCTAAGCCAAAGAAACTTGTGTTTGCTCTAAAATTTTCTTGGGTATGCTCATGTGTATAAACAACTGTTGCAAAAAAATGCTCAAATTCTATTGTAGGACCGCTAACATTGGATTGCTAGAAGCGTTCTAAGCCAAAGTAGAAGGCGTGTACTCAAAAATTTTCCTGGGGGCTTCGCCCCCATACTTTCTCCTTTTCCTACCCTCCTACTTGACTCGACCTGGCCACGCTGTTGATTTCAATTAGGTTTCTTTGAGACTATACAGGGAAAAAAAGAAGTGGGACGAATTTTTTCCATTAATTGCTCCCATTTTTAGTCAAAACATGATCATTAAATTTTAAACTTATGTTGCAAAAACTTCTTTTCATTGGCCTTTGCAAAATATATCACATTGTGATATCAAGCAGTTGTAGAAATGCGTGTGTTTATGGAAACTTATTACATAGGAGGGGCGCCAAAATTGACCTGGCCACCCTCAATGAAACCATAGCCACCCCACCACTGGATCTGAGATGGGTAAAGGTCACACTGCCGAATAGGATAAACTTGAAACTTTGTCCAAAATACATTTTCTAGACCATCCAATCGTCAAGAATGTTTGTAATCATGATCCAGAGTTTGCTAGAAGTATTTAGGATACCGTTTTCACAAATGCTTATTGATTACTGAGACCAATGGAAACCTGATCGCAATGGATGGACCGTGATAGACATTGAATATTAAATAAATACTGAGCAACTAAACCATTTAACAGCTGCAGATTTTATTTGATAAGGTATTCTGCCTTTGTCGAGTCTTGAAGCTTCTTTCAAAAATAAGTAGAGAGCAGATTTCCGAGAAACACCGGATATTGGCCGGGAGAGTGCTTGTGTTTAAAAGTTTTCTGACACATACTATCATGTAATTTTTGAAGACTTCAATTTTGGGGCAGGCAAATTGTATGGTGAGAATCATTCAAATATATGGTGAAAATGCATTTGCACAAATATTTTCCCCAGGGGACATTCAGCATATATGCATACCTTCATTTTGGAAAAGTAAGATTTTAAGGAACTTGATAATACCTCTAAAAATTGAAAGCAACTAAAATTTAATGTTCCCCTAACTGATCATATCTTGAGAAATATTTGTCATTGGCCCATAAACTATATAGAACATTTGTGCTCCGCAATTTATACCTATGACTCAGTTCCGTAATTCCGCAGTTCCGAATTCCGTAATTCCATAGTTCCGTAATTCCGGATTCCCAAATTCCGTAGTTCCGGATTCCGTAAATTACACCCGTCGATGGTAAGAGACATCTTAAGTGTTATTTTGTTGAAAATTACACTTAAAGAAATTTCACGGAAAAAATCCTGAGTCTTCATTTCAATGAAAACAAAAGAAAAGACCATGTCCCAGTTATCTTTGATTCCCAACATGGTTGCCTTAGAAATCACAATTTATCGTTTGAATATCAAATGTGGTACTTTTTGATGAGTTGGGATTGGTCAACATTAGTCTCATTTTCACAAAGAGACTCGAAATGATCTGGTCGAATGTAAAGTCTACTGAGTGGGTAGAAAGTTAGTATGTTTGATGTGCATGGGAATTTAAAGCATGAAGCCAAAAGACCTTTTACTGTAGCTACAGTATTCTGAAAAGAATCATGAAGCAAACGATATTTTGCTACACTTGTAGAATTTTTGAATGTGCACAACAGTGATAGGAGCTCTAAGGGCACTCGATCAAACCTCAAGTTTACTTGTAAAAATGTTTAAAAATGACACTTGATCCAGGCTCTTTTGTAGAATAGCTAAAAGATCTATTTTAACTTGTGTTTAATTTTAGAAGTATGCAAAGAATGGCACAGTTCATACTTTTGAAAATAATACTTTATTTCCACAGCTCATGAAGGACTGACTGCTGCTAGTCTTTTACAATGGATTACAGGTGCAACTGACATCCCACCATTGGGATTTTCAAGGAAAATTAAATGCTATTTCATACATAATTGCAAGCAAGACTGTCAGTGCAGACCAACGGTATCTACTTGTGATCTCTCACTAACATTGCCTATCCATTCAGATGATGAAGAGCAAATGCAACATCTCATGGTGTCAGCTCTGAAGGACAGCATTGGTTTTACTCGTTTGTAAAGCAGCACAGGACGACTTAAAAGCTTCATGCATTAAACTGTTATGCTACGTTATTTGTCTTTAAAGTTGACAAAGATCAAATGACACCAACTGCATACTGTAATTATGTCTTGGTCAATTTCTACCCTGACCACCCCCCCCCCCCCCCATCAGCCTAGGGGTCAACAAACATTTCTTGTACAAATGCCCAGGGGCCGGGCAAATGTTATGTGGCAAATGGCCGGGGGGCTGGGCACTGAGAAAATGCCGTATTCCCAGTTACTGTATTATAGAGAGCTCCTGTTCATTTAGGGTAATTCAGGGTCAAATTGACCCTGAACGGTTAGCATTAGATTACTTTTGTGCAGATATATCCAACTCATTTCAAGCCAAATAATTTATCAATGACCAATAGAAAAATAAACCGTTTCTGACTTTCCCAACCATTTTATTCAAAGTATTTTGCCCTAAAGTATTAGTCTAAGTCAGTTGGATTTTAATGTGTAATGCCTATGGAAAAATGTACACAATGAGTTAATTTCAACCCGGTTGTGGCCTATTTAAATTCTGGAGAAAGTTGTAGATATTTTCAGAGTCCTGCCATGTTTTGGGGGTCTCTAGATTATAAACATGTAAAACATAGTCAAAATATTCTTGATGTATGTTTTCTTCTTCATCCGGATAACTGAGTAGCTCCTCTGAAAGAAAATCAAGGTTGGTTTCATCCACATTCAGCAGCAATCCATCTTCACCTCCATGGAGCTCTGGCAGGAAAAACAACTCATCAGGTCTCCCAGGGATGGTACCATGGGAAGAATTTCGAATCCTATGTGTGTTCCAATGCTGCTGAACTTCATCAAGGTCTTTCTGTATACTCGTGTGAAAGCAATACCACAGTGCTTCATCTTCATAGATGTTCCCTGGATTGTAGATACTCCTGTCGATGAGGTCTTTAAAATAGTTTATCCACCAGGTGGTCCTGTTTCGACGGAGAAAGGACCACCATCCCTCAATCCTTTGGTTAGCAGGTGATGTCCCATATTTATGAGCATCAGGAGAGCTCCTGAGGTAGCACTGCATGGCAGAAACAATGCCATTTTCTGTACCACAGTCAGTTCTCACTTTGACAGGGCAGCCACCAAGATTTGATATGCACTGTGCAAAATATATGGCTGGGACTTTTGGATCATTATTTGACCTTGCAACTTTCAACCAGAGATTTTGCGGCTCCAGCCATCAATGCAGCCATGTACTGGAAAGCCAAACGGTTTCAGTTTATCGTAACCGTCAGTGTGCCAGCATTGATTTGGTCCACACGAGGTGTACTTTCTGCGTCTCAATTTCTTTGCTTTCCGCATTTCACATCCTTCAGGATCAAGCTCTTGGAGTAGTTGTTCTACATACCTTCGAGGAACTTGCATTCCTTCAAGTTTCAGGGTATGCCAAATTGATCGGTACCCACCCATACAATCTGGGTCACTGAGTAGCTGTTGAATTCTTTGCCTAACTGCAAGCATATCAACGTCTTGAATTGATTTTCTCCTGAGACCATAAGCTCCCAATCTTGAATTAAATGTGCGTAAACTCATCGAAATTCCATGATATTTCGATAGAAATGCAAGTATACTGTTGTATTCAAATCCTTTTCTGAAATATCCAGTAATCAAAGTTTGTTCAATATCAATATGCTCACCACAATGTTGGCAAAAATTTAAATTGACGGTACTTATCTTGCCGTTGCACGATAAACAATTCGCACCATCTGAACCATAATTTCCCCAAAACAAACTGCTTGCAGCCGCCGCCATCTTGCTTTCGTCAAATAACTCAACCTCCCTTTCAAACAAACAAATTTGGAATGAGGTTCCTGATAAATTTGTATTGGAAGAAAAATAAATTTGTACTGGAAGGAATGAATACATTTGTATTTGACTAAATAAATTTGCATCAGAATGATACAAATTTGTATTAGAGTAAGACATTTGTATTGCAACAAAGGTACTTGTATTTAGTGGATAAATTTGTATTGGAACAAACATTTTTGTATTGGAATAAATATATTCATATCAGAATGAAAATATTTGCATCAGAAAATTTCTATTTGTATTGCACATGTGGGCCACCGTATTACGTACATTGAATCCAGCATTTCAAATCTATTTCATGTACCGTACCTGCTACACTGAGGACGAAACGATAGCCATTGCTTGCACCAAAAGCAAGGGACACGATTAATGATGAATTTATACGAGGTTTTAGCTAATGTAACTACCGATTCCCATCAGAGTTGAATAAAGAATTGGGAGCAATGGTTTGGTTATCGAAGAAGACATCACAAAATTGTTTGTTCTGGCCACGTTGGATGTTACAGCTCTTGCTATTCTTGAGCGTGGCAAAGTCATATGTGTGTTATTGATTCAAAATTCATTGGAATTGTATGTTCACATTTTCAGTTTGTGGTCCTCTTCTTGCAAGATAGAAAAGTAAGTACCTGTTAAATTTGTCTCTAATTTATAACGACGTGTGCGGTGTCTTTGTTAGGCCCGAAAAGTTACTTTTCCCGTTGTTCATCCTACCCTTCAGCATTAAATCTTTGATGTATTTATGTTAATTTGAAACTGAAAAGATCCAGATACTGCTCTAAATTTGTCATCTTTTTAGGAGTTTTGGAGATACTTGAACACACAAAATAAGACCTTTGAGGCAAAGTATTTATTCTCCATGTGCATACGTTTCAGCCATTACTGAAATCTTTACTATGGCAAGCCACAGTGAGGTCAAATTGAAAACGTTGGCATTTCTCCAAATTTTGAAATGATTTGTAGCGACGATGATTAACTGTGTATCACAGTATTGGGAACAGGTCTATGAAGAAATTTTTTGAACATCTTCATGCTCCTTCTGTTGATTTATATTTTGGTGAAGGATGGTAAAATCGTCCAAAAGCGGCCTAAAGTTAAAAAAAAAGTGGCCTAAAATCTGACATTTCAAATTTCCCGGTTGGATGTCGGTTCCATTTGATTGGTTTTGGGCCTGTCACGTGTCATTTTTGTCAGCCAGTAAGGATTTAGTGCCTATCTTGGTCAACTTACGTTTCAAACGAGTTGCATGCACTTGTTGGCTCGAGTCAACTCCTAACTGTGCCAACCTTACAGACTAATCTTTAACAAGACTTGAAAGCTTATAAACCTTAACTTCTCCTTTGCCCCTAGAGTCTTCTAGGTATGAAATGAGCTCAACAAGAGCAATGGTATGTTCCATTGTAAGAACGTCACATTGTCTACTTTGTCTCCTCCCTTGTATGGCTGTACGAGCTTGTCAAACATTTCTCGTGGTATTTTGCCTCAACTGCAATGAGATCTCCTGAATTCAAGTTGGTGACTAGTTTATCATCTTCCAGGAGCAAAGCAGCAGATTGGACACGGCTGTCTAATCCAAACGTGGATGCAGATCTTAAAAGCTCCGTGGATGCTGTCTCCTCACAGAAAAAGCACAAATCTTCTTTTTTTTAACATGCCAGGCATATTTCCTAATGATAACCGTTTTCCCGTTTTCTGCATGGCTATCTTCTCCCTCTTCTGTACATTTTCTCTTCTGTGCTCTTTGCGGCTTTGTTTTATTGTATTGGTCTCTACATGACTAATGCCAGCAGGCGTTCTTTATGCAAAGAGTGTCTACAGTACCTGTACCATCATCAAGTCTTTCCAGGCTAACTGGTAGAGGGAGCTGCCCTAATTGTTCAAATTTGCGTATATCTTCTACTAGTGTTCTATACCCGGCACCATTATATCTTTGTTTTGAAAGAAAAGGGCATCGTACATTCTCTGAATTATCTTGGCAGAACAAACATTTCTTCCAGTCGATCAAGCTAGACGCTGGCACATTTGGCTCTTTTGCATTTTTATCCATATCTGGTAATTCATGTCAGGTAACGTTACCTCCCATGAAATTAATCTTCATATTCAATCAAAATAAGAGCCTCTAACTATCAAAAACCTGCAACAAAATGTGCAATATGTGGTCGTACAAACATTCTGAATAGAATACTACCATTAAAGTATAGCAAAAAGGAGTAGAAAGTGGCTTTCTTAAAGTGCCTCTGCACAGAAGAATTTTTTAACTTCTTTCGATAGTATTTGATACGGACGTTTTGAGAACGAAATTTTTTTTGGATAAACTAAGCCGTTAATTTTTTATGACGCATCAAAGTTGCAAAATCTGAACAATTACGTCCTATCTTTTGATTCAAGGCCACGCAGCGAATTGATGGCGAGAAGCGTCGGTCGAGTGGGCGTTGATGTCATAGTAGGAAAGGAACTTACAATGGTTACTTCCTTGTAGTCTCTATTCACTCACATGCTTTGTGTGAAAACATTCAAGACACACGAAGGAAACACTGAAATCAAAATGCCTTTACGATCCATTTTACCAACTTGTAGCAACAATCCCGACGAGGAAAGCTGCATAGCACTTCACAAAATTCCATTTTCAACAACGATCGTCTCGAAGCAAAGAGACGAAGGAAGAGATGGGTTGATTTAATAAATTTGATAGATACCTGCAGTCTGCTCTGAACAATTCTCGCAGGTGAGTTTAGTTTGGAAAGTATTTGTGTCAGGTACTGTCCCAAGACTAATTCGTGACAACAATGACGTGGTTCCATTTCTGACAATATTGGAGAAGAAGAACGTCGATGAAATATCTGAACGAACACAGAGAAAGGTACGTTTTCATTAGGTCCATTACTTTGGATGCAGCCATGACCTTTTCATTCACTGAAACCCAAATCGTTGTTTTTATCGAATTTATAGATTTCTGATTGCTTTAGTTTCGAATTACCATGTATTTATGGAATTCAAATTTTTGTTTATTTGGTTGTGAAGGATTTGCAGCGATCTGGTCAAAATACTATCGGCATCAGTTTCAAACCAAAATATGTTAGTCCACGACCAGGGACTATGATACAATGAAAACGTCATTGGGTAAATGGGAAAGTTGCTTACAGCATAGGTTCCAAATCTTTAACTCAGCGTAAAAAGGTGGGTGTAAAATTCAAAGATCTATTTCTTCTGATTGAATGGCTTGAAAGAAACTTTAGATACTTATCTATAATTCTACCGTTGGACTTTTCAGAAATTTTGAATATTTTTGGAAACAACAGCGTATCTTACAATTCAACTCATTTGAAGATGTGACGTCATCAAATTTCTAGATCATAAAACAGATGAGTGACATACTTTTGCTTGATACCATATTGTAGGCATCCATAAACTATAGTTCTCTTCGAAATTACTTCATGTTGCGTCAAACGGTTTAAAAATTACGATGGTTTTAAGTTTTTTTGAAATTTTTTCTTGAATTCTTGAAAAGGAAGAAAAACATTCTAATTCTGAAAATATTGAAGATTTCAGGAAAGTCCAACGGTAGAATTATAGAGAAATAGCTAAAGTTTCTTTGAAATCATTCAGTTCGAAGAAATAGGTCACTCAATTTTACACCGGCCTTTTTAAAGATTTGGAACCTATGCTGTTGCTTACACTTCCTTCCTAAAGCTGGATGTAAATTTCATTCTCCCTCTATGCCTACTTCTAGCTTGGTTCAAATTCAAAACACGTATTTCTTATAAGATTGCCTTGAGAAACTCAACCATCAAATCACCAAGAAAAATTAAGAAACTCCAGTACTGGGAAAATGCAAATTAAGAAACCATTTATTTTGATAAAGGAAATCTTTGACATATTTTTGCTTTATTTCACTTGTTCCTTGTATCACATCAGTGGAAAGTATTGAAATGTGTTGTTTTGAAATGTTTACAAGGGCACAGGTAGTGAACCATACATTGCTTTGGTGCTGCCAAGGTATGTCTCCATGATACTATCCAAACTGGGTGCCTGTGGTACGTTTTTAGCCACTGGATAATCTTCCAAGATATTTGTTTTTATTTCTTCGTCCGTTAAATGTTCAAGTAAGTTTTTGGTGGAAGGTTTTTGCCAATTTCTTTGGCAATTTTCAGGCATTGACGTCTTGCGACTTTGTCATCTGCCATGTTTCATCTCCTTCCTCAGATGAAGAGGATGTATCATCACTGCTGTCGCTAATGGAGTCAGAGCCGCTGGTAGAGAAGGAAGCCGAGGAGGAGTAATGCTCTTTTATGGGTGCTTGGTTGCCCCTTGTTGCTTTGCTGAACATACTCAGTTCGGTTCGGCTGTGCGTTTTCTCTTTCCTCTGTGTGCTCCATGCTGCTGATAATTCCTATTGAATCTTTTTCATCGCTTTCGTGATCGCCATTCGGCGATGCTGGCGAATCCGAATACCTTAGATCATCATTTTCTTCTGTGTAATGTTTGTCATCGGTCACATCCTTCTATGCAGACTCCCTGTTTTTTGTGGTTTCGATATCTGCATCTTTCGATGCAGCCATGTTGTAGGCCACGAAAAACACAAGATGTAGGCCATGTAGTTAAATGCTTAGGCTCAGTGGGCAATGGCTTGAGGCTGGATCAAAGTTTGTCTGCTTGTTAGACGATTTGAAATAGCATGCATTTTGCGTTGATTGTGGCATCTAGAAGGTAGAATTTACATACAGCAGTGACTGCCTTATCTCACTTTGGAGCGAAAATTCTGTGTTGGCCGCCATTGCAAACAAACACTGGAATCAGGGGCGGACTGGCCCTGGGTGGATAGGTGGAGATCGCCACTCGGGCCCCTTATAATTTTGAAAAGCGGTCCCTTCATAAAGAGAAATTTTTGAATTTATGCATCAAGCTTCGCAAGCTGATTCGAAACAATGCCTATCACGTCTAATGTCTCTGGGCCCCAACCAAATGAACAGCTCTTCACGTTCAGTCAGGGCATCTTTTAATATTACAACTAGCGGGCCGTTGGCCCAGTAGGCCCTCTTCCTGGCCTAGTAGCGAAGCAAAGTCCTCACTTTTGGCCCATTAGTTTGGGCCCTTTTCGTTCAACTTATTTGAAAGTTTACCTTACCCCTTCATTGTCAAGCGCCAAAAAGTCCTTCCTGTGCAGTTGACATTCATAGTTACTCAGCCTTAGATGGACCTTTCTGTTTCAACATTCTAGACGTATCAATTCTTATTCTTGTCGCAATGGCAAGCATGATATTGGGAGACACATTCTAAGCCAAAGTAAAGGATCTTTCTTAGAAAATTTTCCTCATGCTCTGATTCATAGGATAATATAACTGTTGCAAAACGATCAAGGTTTCCTTGTCGCTAATGGCAAGCACAATATTGGGAGATGCATTTTAAGCCAAAGTAAAGGATCTTTCTTCGAAAATTTTCCCCATGCTCTGATTCATAGGATAACTGTTGCAAAACAATCAAGGTTTTCTTGTCGCTAAAGGCAAGCATAACATTGGGAGATGCATTTCAAGCCAAAGTAAGGGATGTTTCTTCAAAAATTTTCTTTGTGCTCTTATTCATAGGATAATTGTCACAGAGCGATGAAGGTTTCCTTGTCAATAAAAGGCAAGCATGATATTGCGAGATGCATTTTAAGCCAAAGTAAGGGATGTTTCTTGAAAAATGTTCAAAATGCAAAATATTCTTTTTCGGAATCAATACTAGGACGCCGCACTTGTGTGTGTCAACACAGGATTACAAAATATAACTTGGTCTTGATATTGTTTGCATCAACAATGCTCTTGGCAACATATGTTTATTTGTAAAAAGCGTTTGTAGCGTGAAGGAATTTAATTTGGTAAAATAATTTGTTCTTCAACGAACGAACTACTGGTCTGCCCTTTGTGACCTTACCAATGGATTGTATCTAATTGGGCTTTTTGGGATCCCTGTGCTAAAATTTCGGCATTTAAGATAGAAGAAGTTGCCAAGAAATAGAGGATTCAGATGATGATGTGATGGTGGTCATAGTAGGCCATGGTATTTCAGATATTGTAACTTTGCTCAAAGTGATGGGATCCTAAGCCAAAGCATTCCAATCTCCATTAGCAATCTTCGTCAGCATCATCAGCATTTTCAATTTCCAAATACCTGATTTAGTTTTCACAAAACTTTGAAGCCCTTCCCGAATGCGAACAATAGAATAAAAGCTTTTGACAACTTTTCTCCATTGTGATGCCATTCACCCAGCAACCATTGTTGAAAATGCCATTTTGGGCCGGGATTCCCCACAAAGGTCTGGTTGATGTGGGTCCTGGTCCTAGGGTCCTAGTCCTAGTGGTCCTAGTAGACCAGGGTCTGGTTAATAGACCATGCCGGTTTTTTTCAAGCCTGCCCTAGTTTACACAATACTTTTAAATGATGTGACAGTTGAGTTTTGTAGCAGTTTCTCATAACAAATATGTGTATATGTCCAGACATTCTAAGGGCTAGTTTCAGTCAATGGAATTCCTGAGTGAGATTTTTGTACTTTTACAAATTTAAGGGCTTATGGCTTTTATTGGGTAAAATTCCACATCTGGAAATTCCACTGACTGAAAACTGTTTCAAGTATATTTGTATGTAAGCATTTAACGATCTATTCTCTCAACATTCTTAATGCCTTAAAAGAATTTACAATGAAGACCTTCATGTTTTTTCTTTCCTGCTTACATGCTTTTCACCAAACCAGTTTCTAAAGTCTTGGGTACAAAACCATGCCTCAAAATTTACAAAACTATTCCAGTGGGAAAGAAATGATGCCACATTTAATAGCAAATACACCCCACAGTCTGTATTATTGTTTTGCAGTGGTGTTTTTAAGACGTGTCTTTGATAGTTGACATTCATCTTTGGATTCTTCCATTTCAAATAATTAGAAATTGTGTTTATCTCATTGTCCCGGGTGATGGTGTTGTATTTATGGCTCAGTGAGTCCATAACTAAGGCATGATTTCTGGCAAAAATGATGACAAACCAGTGGCCATGGGCACATATTGGCACAACAAGATTATCTTCTGGAGATAGGAAGATGCTCTCTGAAAATTTTGCTCAACTGATCCACTAAGAGCAACATTTTGGGTTGATGACATGTAAAAGAGTGATTCAGCAATCAAATATGTCACGATACAGGACCAACCACTTGCCGTTGGAGACAAAGTTCATCCAACACTTCCAACAGATATGCATGGATAGAAATAGATTAGCTCCACCATATGTGGCATATTTTTCTCACTCATATATGACACGTTAATGCAACGTTAAGCAACGTTATGACACATTAAAGTGTCAGTAAACCCAACAGTTTTTTTTACATTTATAGCATCTCTATGATATTGATAGTCTTATGAATAATAAAATATTTCAACATCTTATTATTAACCCTGTTTTATTTACGTTTGAAAACCCTGTATCTGGAGTGAAAAACGCGCAATGCGAAGTCTGGGTCTAGCCGAGTGGTGACGTACATCCCGGGATGACGTAATCGTAATCCTCTTGTTATCAATGGAAAACGAGAGATTACATACTGAAATTCGTTCTCACGCACATAGACAGCCTTCCGATCGCCTTAGCTAAATCGTATTTGTTTTGAATTAAATCATCGTTTCGAAGAATGTCTGACTCAAGCTTCACTTCACAAAACATTGAAACGAGCTGCGAAAGCAGTACTAGTTATAGCAGCGCTGATGAGACAGACTATGAAGCGGAGATCGAAGATGACTTTTTAGACGAGTTAGGCCAACAAGGCCATGGCCAAGTTGAAAGGCAGAACCGAGGGGTTGGCTTCGAAGATATGTGGGACGATGAGCTAGAGCCATACCAAGACGAGCCACTTGCAGATGAGCAGTGGATAGCTGAGTACCAGAGACGGCGGCAACGAAGAGAAGAGGCAAATGAGCAAATGCAGCGTCGCTTCAGAGGGGATGAACCCGAAGAAACTTGGTAGGCCTATCTATCTATGTCGTTTATTATTATAAGAAACCTAACTCTCAGATCACTAACAATTAAGAAACTCCAGCACTAGAAAGTTACATCTTAAGAAATTATTTATTTTCACACAGGATATCCTTGGAATATTTTTACTTTATTTCATTTGTTTCCCATATCATAGACTATATACTCAGTAGGTAACTACTAACTGCTGTTTATGTGTGGCGGAGCCAGCCAAAAGAAGGTGAGGATGAGGGGGTAAAAAAGTCCAAAATTTTACAACTGGGAGTGAAAAAGTGTACATGCCCAAACGTTTTTATTACATTTTTCAATTACAACTTTGCTATATTTTTGAAAGTGTGGTTGTGTTTACCCCCTTGTGCACCCCTTGGCTCCAACACTGGGCACTTGAGTACGGGCCCTAGGAAGCAGCTTCTGATTGGGAGGAGGGGGGTTGTTCTCTAATTAATGCTTGTGACATAGCACTATTGTTTTCAAATTTACTGGGGGATGCTTCAGCCCCTCTGCCCCCCCCCCCCCGCTTCCTCTGGGCCTACTTGAGTAATATTGAACCATTGGAACGTTTCAGAACACTTCATTTTTAAATGTTCAGGAGGGCAGGAAGTAGACATAACAAAAACAAAATTTGATAATATTAAGAAACTTTCAGAATTGACTCAAAACAGTAGTTTCTCATATGAAATATTTATAGTTATATGTCAGTTGTATATCCTCATTTAATATGTTAACAGGTGTCAATGTGGAAACTGCAAAATTGAACTTCTTTCAAATTCAAAAGAATGCTCCTGCTGCATGGAGATTGACAGTTGTGGCCAAGCACTCCAGGATGAAAGAGTTATTGGTGAAGTTGGTGATGCCCCAGTATGCATAACATTACATCCTGGTTTCCGAATAGTTTGCTTGGAGCCATGGGCCCTCAGACAATTGGCTGACAAGTTCCGCACAAAACAAAACAAGCGGTATCGCAAGAGAGACGGTAAAATGCGTAAGTATAGAAGTTTTGTTTTGTTCATTTGTTTGATGTGCAATGGACATTTATGCTCAGGATGGCATCACAGAATTTGTTGTGATGATAATCATCCAATCAAATCAATCAATCAGACTTTTTTGATATTCAAAGAATAATGGTAAAAAATTCACTTCATCTATCTTTGGCACAATCACCCATTTCAAAGATTAGAAGCAATTTATACATTTAAACAGTAATTGAACTAGATTTTAGTTGCAGACTTTGAGAAGAAGCCATCCTTTATACGCAGTATATGTGATGTGTAGTAATCTTCTCCACAGATTTCTATGAGCTGTTGCGTACAGAGAGTTTACCAGGTTGGTGCATGGAAAACTTGGGAGGAGAAGAGTCCCACTTCCTGCATGTGCCTATGATGCTATAAGAAGGAAGTTTCCTTCGGCTGTTCTGGTAGGGTACCAAGAGGAAGAAGACGGCAATAGTAACCACTAACTGTATCAGAGTTGTTGTCAGGAACGATGCTGCATGAAAAAACACAACAATGTATGTTTTGTGAGTGAGTTTGTACTCTGTCACTTCAGTTGCCTGACAACAACTGTGATACAACTGTGACATGAACTGATATTTTTTTATAGCTATTTTTACTTATTTGCAGTACAGGCCTTGTGCACACTAACATGAACACAGCTTTCCAGAATTCTAAGAAATTTTCCAGAATTCTTCAGATTACAATAAGAATTTTTGAGTGGCTGTAAACTGTAAAAATATTTGAACAATAATTCTTAAGAATCAAGAATTTTCTAAAGAATTCTTGTCTGAAAAACGATGCTAATGCGTAGAATGCTTGTACTGGTACATTCATTTTCTATTTTTGGGGCAGTCAACTATATTCTTGTGTCCTTTCTGTGCGTTGCCACATGCACTGCACTTTGGAGCCGCTCGCTTTTTCCTTGGCTGTTGGTCTTGATTGTTGGTTGCTGTTGACAGAGACATAAAAATGTTATTATGGAAGTGCCATTGATACAACAACAAAATTTAGCATAATTGCACCTTTCAGGCATATAAAATCTTAGTCAAGCAACTCCACATGCTGATGGCAATTGAGTTTCCAAACATTTTAGAGTTTTTTTTGTCATTCAAAACAGGTATATTTGTTTTATGTGGGGCTATGCAAAAGTAAAAAAGCAACATTTTCATGCTTCATTGTTTCTAATGGTCATAAAGCTGAAAGAGACAGCTAGCAAAATATTTTTACCTGGTAAGGGTGTTGGAAGGACTTCTTTAGTGACCATTGTCTTTCTATTTTGGTGCTTTTTTACTGCTTCCTCTTTGTTCTGCTTATCAAAAGATGCACTTATTGGAGATGGAGTCATTTCCTTCAACTCATTCCTGCTAGTCTCTAAGTTGCCTCCAATCAGCGCCTGCTCAAGAGTCTTGTACAAACTGTCTAAGTAATCTAAAATAGATGTTGAAAAAGCTAAATGGCAATCTCTGTAATTCAAATTTTTATTTCTTTAAATGATCAACAGGGACAGTAGGTAATGTATTGGCACAAACCAAGTACCGGTGAAACTGGTAGTAATGGTAGTACTGGTAGCAAGAACCATGAAAAATCTAAATTTTGAAAAGTGATATGAACTGTTGATAATTTAAAGTTCAGGCCTTGCACAAATTAACATGTGGTTTCCTACCTAATAATTCTTGTTTAGAAAAATTTAGTCTTTTATATGGCTCAAGAATTCTCATGATAATGTAAAGAATTCTTGTCACGTTAATGTTTGTAAGGCCTGTACTGTACCCATCTCGTAATTTCAAGAATGACTGTAATATTTTGCCATCTTTATTATTTGTGTATAGTGTATACTATTATGTAGATACAGTAGATGCTCTTGCCAATTTAACAACAGATAACTCATGTTTATGTGCAGAAAAGAAGAGCTTCTAGCAAAACGGCTTAGCACATACCAAATTTTTGCTGCACCCTAGCATCTCGTACTGTTGCTTCACCATTTTTAAATTTGGGATATGTCACCCGTACTTTTGTGGTACCATCGTCATTTTTCTTGGTCTCTCTTTGCAGATTTTCATTGAAATGCAATGCAGCTAATATATGCCTGAATATGCAAACATTGAAAATAAGTGAAGTGAAATGAAAGCATGGTTCTTAGGGGAAAATTGACAATTTTATGTTTAGTTTCTACAGTAGATTTTGGGTACCATAGAATTACAGGACTCTTTGTTCACAGTTTTGTGTTGTAATCACCCATATGGCACCTGGTAATAGATAACCCATTTGGATAATAGACAACCCATTTGGTGAATACAGCTAGGGGTCAAGGGTTGCTGTGGTAAAAATATTTACAATCTTGAACAAATTGTTGAGAAAAATAACCATTTTCACAGATTGCAAATGATTTGTCATTTACTTAGCGTGCTATCAGCCCCCTTCCCCATTCAATGTTGGCTTATTTTGGAGCTAAGTAGCAAAAAGTAGTTCATAGTTATAACCAACATTGAGTGAGGGGAGGGAGTGCAGATTTTTGTGTATGCTCTAGACATTTGAAGGATGAACATTTTAACATACAATACAATTCCTTTGAGGCAAATTCTAATTTCTTTGTTGCAGCCAAGCTTCAAAATTACCTTTCTTAAAATGTAACTTAGTTTTGCTACTTGTGTCTCACCTGCAATACATTCCAGTAAAGTTAAAACCAATCATCTTCGGTGCAAAGTGGTTAACCACAGAATGAAATCCTTCAAGGCTACTGGTCTGAGCTATGGGAGAAGCTTGCTTTATGCCACTGATGATCCCTGGCTTCTGAAGTGCTGCCTCTAACTTTTCATAAGGAAAATCGTCTGAGAAAAAAAGGCAACTTTTTATATGCTTTGCCTGATACAGAACATAAAACAAAAACTATTCATCAAGGAAATCAACATTAAACACAGGCCCTGGCCAAGTAAAAATTACACCCTATTGTATTTATAACTTTGACCGGCTATTTCATTACGAAGCCAAAGAAACAAAGGGGTTGTATCCATTTTTCTTCACCCTTTTTATTGCACACACTTCATATAGCTAATACAGTATGTCTATTCCCTAAATTACAACTTGTGCCATCAAATTCTGCTCAAGCCCCCAATATTTTAAGGGTCAGGGTCCATAGTGTCACAAAAATGCAATGCATTGTTCTCTATTGTTTGGAGAACAAACCCTCCAATCAGCCGCTCTTCCTGGGACCCTGACTAATCATTACATTAGATATTTCATTTTGCTTCAAAGTGGCGATATCTTCACAAGCCGCAGCCAATATGATAAGATTGTTCTTCAATATCCAGCAAAATTTATCTAACTGCAACTTACCTTCTTCTAACCAAGTGCGTATTGGAATTATCTCTCTGTGATGACACTTGTTAAACAATGGATTGTCAAAGTCTGCGTGTATATCTCTAACATGCCAAAGGAAAGATTTGAATTTTGCCCAAATTACATCCCCATCCCTAGATGGTGTTGTGACTGCACTCCAATGCAAATGGTTCAAGCATGGTGTGACCCACTCCGCAATTGGTTCACCATCCTTTCACTTAGCGATTTTCAGTAGATCTTTCTTAATTTCTGAAAATATGAACAACAGGCAAATCAGCACATGTGAGCTCTAAGATGGATAAGGATTTCACCTGCTATTATAAAGAAATCACAGGAAACGAGGTTCCTAGAAAAATTTCCTGTATTTTAGAGTTGCCATGTCATATTACTAGGTTATAGATAGTTAAATGAATATTATTAATTCGCATTAAACAATAGACGATTGCGCTGAAGATTGTAGTGAGGAATGTTTTACCAAGATGCATTGCGTTCTAATTGGATAACCTTGTGCGTTCCTAAGAAATGACTATCAACCAATCAGCTAGTCGGAAAATTTACATTCGATTCGATTCGAACATTTGGTTTGATTCGAGCGTTCGATTCGATTGGCTTTAAAAGCTCGCGAGCGGCTGGAATCAGTCTCTTCACATGCTTCACCTCTTACTCAACAACCCGCAGACTGTAAAAATTACAAGAGCGTGCGAAGGGATGGAAGGCAGAGTAGCAACTACCGCTGTCGGCTCTCCTTCCAACTCAACAACAACATCATCACCATCAACGACAACCAACGTTACGGTCCAGGTGGGGCCATTACTCTGGACATTACCAAGAGAAGCAGAAGGGAGAAATAATTTAAGAATGGCAAGAGTGGAAGAAGTGAGATCTAGGTATCAAAGATATCGAGCTGAAAGGGGGCTTTCAAGCCCCTATACAAGAATTCAAAGGAGGGTGCCTTGAACGCCGCCAAACTCCCCAGCAGGTAAGTCATCCTCCTACAAATTTTTTTATTTTAATCTTCCTTAATTTAAAATTTTTTTTTTCTTAATTTAAAAATATTTTTTTGTTAACTTTAGGGAACTCAAAGGACCTCCCTCACTTCTCTTTTAGTTGATGTAATACCAACTGGGGAGGCGGCAGCCACTAGGAGAATAGGGGTGGTAGAGGCGCCAAAGATTAAAGATATACTAGATATACAGATATACTATTGTGTAGAATACATTTTGGATATGATTTAGAGATGGCTCCTGATGTCGAATTAAGTGAAGAGTATGCTAATCAGAAATTCAGAAAAAGCAAGCTGTGCATATTACGTAGCAACCTATTTCTTGACCTTCCAAGAGATATATATTTACATGGAATATTATTCATCGTAGAACTATGGCAGCTGGAGCAGGTGGTAAGATGGTGGAAGTACACTTTGGTGGGGAGAAAGATGCGAGTTGACTTAATCTATTTATACCTTATTAAACTTGAACTAACTTACGTGTTGATAATAGTTCCTCCTATTCATAGCACTATTCTCAAAGCGACACCTCCTTATTCTATTCCAAACCTTCTACTGTATGTGAGCGAAATGTTTGTGTGCACGCTGTTTCAATTTGTCATTGATTTCTTTCCACAGAAAATTTACTGGTCAAACGATAAAGGCGTCGCCTTTTTTAAATATAAAGCTGCAAAGAAACTCTCTGTGCAGCAGCACAGGGAGTTTCACTTGGGTGATGTGGACACAAGAGAAAGATTGGAGAGACCAAGGTTAGAACTTTTATGATTATTCTGAAAATCCTGGTAAGTGCATCATGCATCCGTTTTAAGTTGTACTGATCTTTCCTAAAGGAAACAGTTTCCTGCATCCGTGACTCACCAATCTGTCTTTTTACCTTATTGATTTTGTAAACCAAAAACCATTTTGCTAATTTGTAATAGTTGGAGACTTACAACATTATAACATTAAAACAGATATGTTTGCTGCGAAAAAGTAGCACGTATAGAATGAGAGGATGCTCATCAACATCGCCTTCACTCAATGAAACACATGAGAGATTCCCTTTCATATCACATCACATTTTATGGCTGAGAGCAACTATATAACAGTTAATGTTTTATCCACAGGGAACATGACAAATTGAGGATAGTGCTTGGTGGAGACAGGCGTGAGAGGAGCAGAAAGGACAAGCAGGACGAGAGGAGAGAAGAAAGACGGGACAGAAGGGACAGGGACAGGGACTCATATAGGTATGAGAGTAGATATAGAGAGGAAAGGGGCAGTAGGAGAGGAGAGAAGAGGGCTGCCAGCCCTCATTATTGGTCTGAGGTCGGCTCCTCCAAGAGCGCCTTCAGAACAGTTTTGGAGGTCCTGCGAGAGATGGATGCATAGATGATGGTTCTGTAAATATAAGAGAACTGGAAATAACCCCTTTTCAATTACCAACATCTTTTCATTGATCCCTTGCAGTGCTGAACTGGCAGCTCTAATATTATTGCTTAACAAAAAACGATGTTCCATATTTGGAACAAATATTTTCCCTTTGCGAAATACTGCTGCGAGAAACTGTTGCATTCATCCTAAATCGACTACTGCAATAATAAAGCTTTTCTCCTGTCTTGCTGCCTCTTACTAACTATCATAACAACTTTAAAATCCCCCCTTGCTGTCTCGTCTCTATACAAAAGAAAACGTCCTGAAATTTGAAAATATCAAAAAGCCGTCCCGTGTCCTCTTCTCCCATTAAACGTGAATAACCTGCCTTCGCCATGTTTATAGATAGATTTGTTCCCATGCCTGATTAGTTCCCTTGCTCTCCCAGTCATTTATAATGCATTTTTGTGTCTGCTCCCCAACAAATTAAAATAGATTTGCTGCCTTCTATTGTACTTTAAAACCTCGCCCTATCGCCAGTTGAATTTTATTTCTACACATATACCCCTCCTGATTGTGATGTGCTCCACATTTTGTCGCTGCCTTGACGATTGCAGTCTGCTGTCTATAGACCGTTGCTTTATAATTGGCAACAACACCAAAACCATCCCAATAATCAAAGTCTACTATGATGATTGTAGACTTTAAGCCTTTTTGTTATTTGTCCTTTGGTAATATATATTATTCCCAAACCTTAGAATCCTAGAATCGTTGATGATTTTGATGTATGAAAACGTTCATGTAATTGCTAGGTGATTGATGTTAAATGATATCTGGCGTATACAAAACTGCCGTAAATATTGTAAATTAATGAATTGCTCCAATTGTGGAAGTCAGCAATGACGAAAAATCAGCTATATTATGCATGGTAGAGGGAAAGGTCTATTTGACTTTTCTTATCGTGGGGGGGGGGGGGGATCGAAAAAAACCTGAGCGTGTAGACTTCAGGTCTCTCCTACAATTTTATCGCACACAAGCGGTGCAGTACATTTGTTGGAACGTACCCTGCTTAGGACCTGATTATTTATGCAACTATCACTGGGCTTATGCTAAACGCTGCTGCATTCTTGGGGGGGGGGGGTAAAAAGCCAAATGTATTCCCCCGACGATATGATCTTGACACGGGGACAAGCAGAATTAAGGTTTGTCCGACGATTCTAGTGCGCCCACGTAGCGCATTAGATTCGTCGCGAAGATTGTCTTGATATGGCAATTGAAATGAGTATATGTTACACTTTGATATCATGGAGCAACATGTTGCTAGATTACACGCTCTTAACTTCCACCATGTTTAGGCCAATTGACAAGGACTGTTGATCGTTGCAATTCATTCACTATCTGATTTATCTTATCCTAGAAAAATTTCCTGTATTTAGAGTTGCCATGTCATATTAGTAGGTTATAGGTAGAAACATGCAGCTGCGTTTCTAGATAGTCCAAGTGCTTGTAAAGTCCAGTATTTACTATCTATGAAAGACTTTGACTCTTCCAATCAGTTTTATTATCATGATGTAGTGGCTGGGATAACTGAATTGCTGCTAGCTTATTTGAAATATGAAAATGAAAAAACTGATTGTGAAGCGATATCAATCAACAATGCTGAAATTGAAGAGGCATGGAAATTCTGTAGGAAAAATGCAAAATACCAGCCTGAATTGACTGTCATTGCAAATTACTTGTTTGAAGAAGGACTTTCTGTACTTGGACTTTTAGAAGCGCAAAAACATGGAGATTTTGATCTAGATATGCTCTTTACCAAGATTATTATCCCCTTACAATTCACTGCAAGAGGCATAAACTATTACGCCGTGCTCTCTGCTATCATATTCGTGACATGGAACTTCTGAGACCATTTGAAGAAACCGCGATAAGAACCTTGTGGGTTTCAAACAAATCATCTGAACCAGGGCATTGCAGACCGCAAGACCAGAATCTGGAAGCTTTGTTTAATAACAGTGCAAAGAACTGCTTTAAACTTGGTACAGTCCAAAATGTACTAAACAAAGCATCCATGATCCAGGAAAGAGAGCAGTGCCATAGCAATTTAAAGGAAGAATTAGACATCAATAATTTTAAAGCAAAGCCATCCAAACATCAATTCAGGGCAGACTCATTCATACGATTGCGAGCATGTTGGCACAGGGGTTTGCATAAAATTTTTGAGAGGCTTCGTGTTAATGCAGCTATGGACGGTTTTGAACCAACAGAAATGTTTGCTTTACATTCAAACACTGATGTTGTCAAGTTAGAACTATCAAATGTAAAAGAAATTGGAAAGGACAGGGTTGACAAGTTTGTTTCTGTAAAAATAACACAGCCTGGTGGATGGCGTCTACAGAATCCAAAATTTTCAGAAGTGTTAACTGTCCCCAGGGCAATTACAAAAAGGCAGCAAAAGGCTGCTCTTAACAACGCTGCAAAACAAGTTGAGGTTATGTCTGAGCTCTTACTACAGTCTACTGGCATGCAAGTTGCTATGTCTGAGTCAAGTAAGCCTGTTCAGTTGCTTAAAAAGGATGGTGTTAGTTTGCATTTTGCAAAAAAGTCAGATCTGACATTATGGCTGTTCAAAAGCTATGAATCTGCCTTCTTGAATGACCCATCCTTTGAAATTGCTACCAGTGCTTTGAATGACATCACTTGCATGATCAGGGATTGTATGTTTGATTTCCGTAACCTCAAGATTCCAACTTGTACCTACAATGAAATGAGCAATCATATAATTCAACAAACAGTTCTTCCCATTCTATGGAAATATGCAAACAAGGAGAGACACTTTACATTTATTCAAACTTTTGACCGTCGTGCTGACCAGACAAAGGGATGTACAGAAGCAACAAGGGCATCAGTTCCAGTTTCTCCATTAGAATACACTGGTGTTCATGTTGATCAAAATGAGCAGATCAAATCCTACAATACAAGGTGGCTAGATCGAGACAATGGTCGCCAGAAGATTATAACTTCTTATGTTAGATCATGTCAGGATATTTCATTTTTAAGATCAAAGAATTTTCCAAACAATTTCACCCATGTCATTATTGGCGGCCACTGTGGTATTTTTACATCATATAGAGTAGATAGGATTGGCACTGTCACCACATCAACATTTGATTATAGTTGCTATCACCCAGAGGCGGACACAGTTGTCTTTTTTGCACTGAAGAGGTTTATAGATCATAACCCTAATGTTGAAGGCAGTTCAATAGTAATAAACTGTCCTGAGGCTGACAATGTAACCATTTTACTGTTAGAACACCATCTCATCAGTCAACTAATAAGAAGACATTCTCTTAAAATCTACTGCGCTATTCACAACAAGGTTGTAGATGTCAAGACAGGAAAACCTAATAAAAAACCAAAAGAAGATGCCAGTGTTGAAGAGTTTCAAGCTTTGAGTTCCAAAGTTAAGATGAACTTCTTTATTGATGTCCAAAAACTATATGATGATATTGCAGACTCAGATTCCTTTAGAGACATTGATTTTCCTTTGGAAAGTCTAGGTGCACTCAGTATCTACACTGGTAATGATAGGAGCCCTGGACTTAGACATATTACCAAGAATTTAGCTCTAACAGTCTACAGTCAGGCTTGCAAAGATAAAATTCTTCCTTCTCTTGTTGACAGCAATGGATTATTAAGCAACTCTCAACATTGTAAACAAGCCTGCCTTATGCTCTATGCACGCATTTACTTCCATATGTACAGAGTCTATGTTCGCCAACTGGATCAGATTACTTGGGAGTCAATCCTTGTTGATGATACTCCAAACTTTAAGCTACTGAGAGATATCGGATACCAGTATGCTAAAGGCCAACTAGACAAAGTACCACCAGTTGATGGTGCTCTTGATGAAATCTTTGCAAGGGCAATTTTTCAAGCAAATGAATACAATCAAGTATTTGAGAGTACCATCAACTATCTCACCCCAACAGAGTATGGATTTGAAGAGTGTAAGGGAGGATTAAGACCAAGGTTAAATAAGAATGCTAGTTTAAATGTTGCAGAGCCAGAAGTTGTTGTCAGTCAGGTCAATTCCTTGCTGTTAACAGAGGAAGCTAGAGCTGAGAATGAATGTAGCTGTGCAGATATTGACAATGAAGAATGTGCCAATGATGATGTTGATCTGCAAATTTCTAACACATCATTTGGCATCATGGGGGATAACATCACCCAAAATATGACTGCAGAAAACATTTTTAATATCACCTTGGGTCAAATGGACACAGAATTTGACAATGATCTGAGTTCTTTCTTGGAGCAAGATGTTCCGTCACAAGTCCAAAATAGTGAAGACGAAGATTTCACATTGTTTGCATTTGAGGAATGGCTTCAAAGTAGAAGATGATTTAATCTTCTCTTATAAGATTCCTGTTTACTGCCAGCATGTCCTTGATGTTGTATATAGAAATGTAAATATCATTCCTACATTGTGTTGACTTTAGGTCCATTGTTTTGTTTCATTCGCTGATTCTGTTTTGTTTGTAAATAGCCATCTTCATAAGCTGTTACCTTGTCGAGGTGAAGATGCTTGAGTGACTCTATGACCCTAAGAGCTTCACTGGCTGGAATAATGATTCCATGAAGGGTTACCCATGCTAGGCAGGTCCAGAGGGTAGAGTCCAGACCAAAACAGCTTATTGTTTACCCAGTTGTATTTTGAAATACACACATTTTTCAATTAGAAACTCTTTCTACCAAACTCAAATATCAGAAATGCTACCTGTTTTGCTGAGAAGATTTGAAATACATCTTCGTTACATTTTCGCTGGTTTGTTGTATTTTTATTACTTGGAAAGTACTTGATAGAGCACTGTCTTGAAAGTGACATACATCACTTTGTAAAGCTTTGTTATGAAATATTCAAGACAATCACCACACTGTATATATAAGGTTTGCCAGCAAGATACACATACAGTTCTGGGACATTTATATGTTAGCAGTTAGCACAGGCTAGGCTGCAGCAACATGGTTGATATGGGCCAGCTTTGCCCTCAGATGCGCTTATACCTCTGCTGACTGAGCACTCATTTTACCAACCTCAGAAGCATGGACAACAGGGTTGTTGGCTTGAGGTTGATATTTCTCATGATGGGATTTGAACTCACGCAAGGTAGTCTGTACAAGATTTGAAATAAAAGAGTTGAGTAAACTGCTCAAATCTCTTTAAGAAACTTGTCTCAAATCATACAAATTTCTTGTCAAATTCTTGGTTTTGGATAACAAACAAATAGGCCTACATGTATGTAAAAAGCCATCCAGTTGGAAATCATTAAGCTGTTATTTTATTTTGAATACCAAACAGAGTCTTTATGAATATTGACTTCTTATCAAATATTGTGATATGCAGGAGGGTCACTTCTTTTTACCAAATGTGAAACGAGAGCAGTTTAATTAGGTTCGCGAAACTTGGCCTAGGTAGGCTACCTTCTTTCTACGCCTATAGTAGTAGGCTCTACACTACAGCTAGGTACAACTATGCCATAGAAGCAGTCTCTCTTACATACTCGTTTATTTGCTTGTAAATATCAAAATAAAACAACTCGTTTACCTTATCATTCCGAATATCTCCAGCAGTGATAACATCTTTTTCGTTGCTTTTCCTTCCTTGACTCCAAATTCCGAGTTTGACTCCAAATTGCTAATACGCATGCGCTTTAACCTACTGCACGTGACTTCATGGATGGTTGCTCGGACTTACCCTACCTCATCTCCCCAACAAGGCTGACCGTGGATTCCAGATAAAAGAAGACCTGCTACACCACTACTGTTCCCTTAGCATACCACCAGGAGCACGAGTCAAGTCACAGATGACTGCAGCTGAATGCAATAAGACGAAAGAGGTTGCAAACTTGCGCATCCATGTTGAACGAGCAATTAACAGATTAAAGACATTCAGGATTTTGAAAAATACATTCCCTATGACAATGCTTCCACTCGCAGATGATATTATCAGGACTTGTGCAGCTCTCTGCAATATTCAGCCTCCTCTTATCAGATAGCTCAAGGACAAACTACTTTGACTGAACAGTTTATTTTAGCAGTGCCTGTTTTAGTTACTTGATGATTCAGAAAGCCAAAAAATACCACTTTTTATGCCTCTCCAGCTGATGGATATATGCAATTTCTAACGTATTAATATAGCTCATATGATGGAGCATACAGAGATAACAATTTCCAATTCTTGTTATTATCTGCATGCTGTATGGTACAATTTGTGTTGGTACACATGGACTTTTTAAGTAGGAAACCATTTTACGATTGGAAGGTCCAAAGTGATGAGAAAACAGTCAAATACACCGTTACCCTGCCATTAAGAAACTCATTTTGTAAGACCAGGCTGTTTGGTTTCTTATAAATATCATATAAATGTTATAAAACCAAAGAGACAATGAACATGGTGACATCTGGCAGGCTGCAGTTTCTTGTAAGTCAGTTTCTTAGTGGCGGGGTAATACTGCAGCCAAGAATTGAGTACGTTGAGAAGTTTTTCAAGATGAATTCTTCAAAAATGCCTCAACAGTTTCTAAGGATCAAAACTGTGTTACGCCTGTTGGGTATTAAATCCAACTAAGGTTGAACTGCTACAAGTCTCTCTCTTAATAATCCAGAAATGTGAAAAAAAGTCTGGAAAATGCAAAATCAGATCTAGATTATTTGGACCATAAAGGGAGAGGAGAGAGACTTGTAGCAAGTCCAAACATTGTCAAAAAGTTCATCAAACTGCTTTAAAGGGTTTGTGCAAAAGTTAAAAGCTTGCTTTTGCAAAGATCAGCAAAATCTAAAATATCCCATCCAAGTTGAAGTTACACACAAATAGATAGCCAAAGAAACAATGCTGTGTCTGAGTGTTTTCTGTTTTCTTATTTACCATTGCACACTCCCATGATTGAAGAAGTTGTTACAGACATGCATGCTTAAGGTTGTGGTGGACACTGTTTCCTTGGATAATTTGAAATCATGTTTTGATTCAAATGAGACAGTTGGTTTGATTTCCCTAAAAAGCACAGTTTCACTATGAACTATGTGTGGGTGAATTTATGTCAATGTATTCACAAAACAAAGGATAATTCACTTCCTAGCAAGCTGCATGTATGGAACATCACAGTATATCCTTTGGAACTAGTACCCTACACCTACAGCTATCATTTGCATATATAATGGTCAACAATAAACAATAACAAAGTTTTTGATGGTCCAATTCTTTTATCACACTGAAAATAAGTATGGAGCATAGTGGTCCAAGTAGAAGTCTTTAAACAGTTGCTTGAGGATGCACCACAACTCTCTGTCAAAGGTTAGCTTTTCAACAAAATATCCATGGGAAGTCCAAACAAAAAAGTAGCCTTGGTTTATTTTGGAAGCTGCCATTTGGATTTGGCATTGAGTGAAATACTTGTGATTTCTGTTCATTGAAAGTGTTTGGTCACTAGATCTCTTGAGGTATGGGAGTTTGGCGTCTGGATCCAGTGGTGATTTGTGGCTGATGGAAAATGGGCACTTCACCTCCAAACAAAATTTCCCACAACGGTCACATGACACAATCCTGTCAGGGCTTCCACCCAGGAATGGCATATCCTGGCATAAATAGATTCCACAATCTTCCAGCTTAACATTTCTGTGGGTTTCTTCAAACATGCGTTCAAATGAAGTCACAGCCTCATTTTCCATTGCCCTCCCATACTGCAGAGCTGGCAAATCTGGGTTAACACCTTTGTCTCCAGAAATCTTTGAAAAAATTGAGGAAAAGTCAATTCCTTTACCACTGGCTTTTTTGAATGTTTCCATCCTGGTTTTGACGTCATGAGCTTTTGAGGCCGTTATCATGTGTTTTCTTACAGAAAACCACAAGGGATTCTCATTTTGCCCCCTTGTTTGGGCCTCAATTTCTGCAATATGAGATGGAAAATATTCCATATGAAGCAAGAACTCTTCTGGACTTTCTGAAATTTTATAGAAGCTATCCAGTGAGTGAATCTCTTGGTCTAGCTCCTCAACTGCAGTCTCTTCTGTTTGCTCCTTAGGCACTGCAGCAAATATCATGGACTCTGACTTATCACATACCAGACTGAGAGCTGCAACAACTTCATCAAGATTCAATTTGGCATCTATACCCTTTGTGGGGCCAAAGTGTTTCTTTGGAGAGCAGTTAAGCGCTGCTTGCTTCTTCCCCCTCCTTCCAAAATCCCCTCGGCTCAGTTTAAGATCTTTAATCTTCACAGGTTTCACTGCTTTGTTGTTGGGAAGCCATCCGCAAGAAGTTGAAGTGCAGGATGGATTTGTTAATCCCATTCTAACAGCAGCCTCAATCCTAAAAAGTGCTGCAGCCACATGGTTACATTTCTGTGAAACACCAGCCATACAAGAACAATGTGCTTTCATAATTTTTCCATCTTTCTTTGATAGACATACCCAAAGTTTGTGTGGAATATCAGATATCTTTTGGGATGGTCTGCATGTTGTGGTTAGGAAGCAGTATTTGCTTGTATCAGATACAGCATGATAAGACAAAGGTTTCAGCCAACCATCTGCATAGTAGCTGTAGGCTTTTGTCATTTTGTAGTCACCTCTTGAGCTCACTTGGATGAAATGCCAGAAAGTTGAAGATATCAGGGTAAAGTGTAGTGGGCCAGTGTCTTACGCCCTCCTCTTCTTGGAGCCATCCATCTACGATTTTGAATGGGTCTGGCATTTCCTCTCCTTCCATAACCAGTTTCTCTTCGTAATCTCTTGCTATCTCCATCTCAACCTCCTCGGCTGTTTGCACGATGGGAACTTCGTTCTCAATTGCAACGAAGACTCGCGAAACGAGTTCTTGTTTACGACCACCAACTTTCAGTCCTCTAAGCCGAAGAAAGTTCTTCAACTCTTCCACTTTCATCGTTGAAATCATGTCATGATCCATCTTGTACAGCGATCTAGAACTGTCCCAATTTTAGGCCCGTGTCTTTCGGTGCAAACTAATATACTCGGCGGATAAACTGCGATAATGAAGAAAGTGCGTAGCCTGCCAGAGCAAGGTACTTGTCAGAAGCTTTTAACAAAGCTGTTCCCGTGATAACAGACTACGCCAGCAAGAAATACTTGTTAAAAACTTCGTAAACTTGAGTGAATGTGCGTACTTTCGTTGAAAACCATGCGATCACAATGTAAACAAGAAGCGTGGCTGTGATTTTTCACCCAAAAACTAGACCCAGGCCCCAGCGCGAAAGAGAGGCCGCGGATATTGAATTGGTGTATACAGTACATGTAGGTACAAGTTTCTTAATTCAACATGAAAATTTTCACAATTTAGTACTAAAGGCTCCTTAATTTGTTTATCAATGTGGTCTCTAACACTGCTGCAGATATGTTTCTTGTAAATGCCAGAGACAAAATGTTATGGTTTATTCAAGGCTACTGTGCAGTTTTTCTTGTGTTTGACCTACAATTTGTGCCATATCAGTATCAACAATCTTGTGAACATGGACACGAGAATGTGTCTTTTGAAGTTTCAACATTTCTTCAAATGTAGCTGAGTTCTTGATTATGAGGTGAGGTTCTTCTCACTCACATACTTAAGCAAGTTTCTTTCAAACTTTTGGACAAGAAAACAGTGTTAGTTTAGAATAGTTGTGCACCATATGAGTGATTTTCACCGGACTTTTTCCAATATTTAACAATAGACATCTTTTCACAAATTTCCTTTGATTCTTGAAAATCAATTAAAGAGAGCAGTCTTCATAAAATATCTGTCTGAGTATGAGCTGAGGATACCCATCTGATTCTTAGGTTTGATACCAATTTTGATACATTAATCATAGGTTGATAGCTGACACTGCAATGGTTGTTATTTGTATTTTACCATTATATTTTGCACTCATTTTTGAATTTCAGGTTAAAAAATTGTGAATTTCATAAAAAATGCTATGCATCTTGATAAAATACCCCTTTCCAGCACCATTTTGCAGTGTCAACTATTGCAGTTGAAAGCTTGAACCATCAATTACAAATGCATGTTGTATTCAATAATTCAATCAATGTTAGCTTTAGAAATTGGAAATTTGTAAAGAAACTTGAATAACTCAAAATCTGATACAAGTGTGTCGGAATGAAATTCTTTTCGGGAAAATTTTGAACATAGAACTTCAGTAAATTATTTGGGGGCTGAAGCCCCCCCCCCCCAGCCTTCGCTTCCGATGGGCCTGTGCTAATTTCAAGGAACTTTTAGTTCTTAGTTTCTTGTATGAAAAATGTATGTGCACTTTATGACAACACTGTCCCTTTGAGAAAAGTTAGCTCCTGAATTGATGTTAAATCAAGAATAAATCTAAGGTCTCTGATTTTACAATAGTTCAAGTGTATCTTCAGCATCATTCATATTTTAATCAAAATTTCATTGCCACCTTGCCAATATTGCATCGTGTTTGTAGACATTGCCTTGGGGAAGAGACATGTGCATCTCATGGGCTGACTGGCCATACTTCAGATATTTGTTGTAACTCAGCAGCAAACTTGTCATATTGTTTCGTAAGGTCCTAAAAATGAATTTAAGGAAGATGGTATTACAGGATGAGGGAATTGGCCTCAATCACGAAGAACAACATTGCAGAGAACATGTTATTTTGTGCAGAAAGCTCCTTCATGATCTACAAGTTGAGGAAAAGCAGACTTTAAAATTCATAGAGGAATGTGTAGCAGTTTCGTTCTTGGTTTGTGCCATCATAGAGAGCAGTGTTCAAAGAGTATACCTGCATTTCCCGAATTCAGAAATAAACAGCCAAATCTAAACGATATCACGTTTTCATAAATATTGTCCACAAGCGTAAACAAAGGAGAGAAAAATTGTGTTTAGTTTAGGCCCAAAAAGTAGACAGCCGTAAAACCACAGCGAAAGTGCCTAGAAAAGAACAAAAAATAGCTCCTTTGAACAAAAAATAGTTTTCTAACTGGATATCACCGAAAAAGTAAGCTAGCAACGCGAGTGGGAGAAAGAATCTAAAAATATCAACCGAAGGTTCATACATCCTTCTGTAAAATGTGAAGTATGTGGACCTACCACGCACCTCGCCTTTTACGATAAAATTTTCTTTCGTTGTTTCATAAACTTCAAGTTTTTAGGTCTTCTAAAGCGATGATAAATGGATGGAAATACATTCCCCAAATTTTGAATTAAAGCGCCAAATTTATAAAATATTATCTTTATGTTTATGTTGTTGGCAAGTGTAAACAAAGACAAGAAAAAGTTGCATTTAGGCCCTAAAAGTAAACAGCCTAAAAAACTCAACTAAAGCGCCCAGAGGAAGCAGAAAATGGCTTCTTTCAAATGAAACATATCTTTCTGACTGGATACCTTTGCAAAAGTAGGCCAACAACACAAGTACGAGGAAAAAACTGAAAATATCAACCGAGGGTTCCTGCATTTCTTCTGTTAAATTTGAGACGAACAGACTTACCATGCACCTCGCCTTTTACGATAAAATCTTCATTTATTGAATGATAAACTTCAAACTTCTTGGTCTTATGGAGCAATGTTAAACGGATGGAAATACATTCCGCTTTGTTCGATGTTGTCCTTCACAATGGCTGTACGCGTCAGAAGTGCTGACGCCAGAGCAAAAATTTGCGCCATTGGCAAAAACCTCGTTGCAAGGACCGGATGTGACGTCAAAAAACCTCTGGGGGGTTGTCGGGCGTAGATAGGGTTAATCAAACTGGTATCTGGTATTATGCCGTATGCAAATTTGTTCAACCATATTTTTAAAGTTGCCTTCAATTTACTCCATTCATAGCAATAGCCACGAGAACCTTAAAGTGGCTAAGGGCATCTTGCCAGTTGTGCAGCCTGCTCATATTGCGTTCCCTAATTACGTATTCAAAGTATTCTTGATAAACATTTGGCTCTTCTTCATCGACTAAATGATCAGTAGCATAGGACAGTTCATCCTCTGGCACTGGCTGCAGCAATTCTGGTGAACCACCGTGAACTTCTGGTAAATAGAATAAAGCGTTGGGTCGTCCACTTACTGTGTCATGCCGTGATCTGCGAATGTTATTGCTATTCCAGTGTTCCTTGACATGATTCAAGTTTTCTTGCAAAATCCTTGCAAAAAAAACCAGAGACACTCCTTTTGAGCGTCGCAAGCAAGATCAACTGTCCCATCACAGACCAAGTCTTTGAAAAAGTTGATCCACCAAGATGTATTTGACCTCCTTAGGAATGACCACCAGCTCTCTATGCGCTGATTACGAGGGGATGGTACATAGCGATGCTTGTCTGGATCGTCCATGAAATATGAGTGGATACCAGCTGCAATGCCATTTTCGGTTCCTAGGTCTGTAATAAATTCGACTGGGCATCCCTTGGACCTATTAACTGCCTCAAGATAGTAGGCTGCAATATTATTTGGCTGGTTGTTTAAGCGTGTAACGTACGACCATAAGATCTTTCGGCTCCACCCATCGATGCATCCATGGATGGGAAATCCAAATGGTTTGAGTTTATCATACCCATCACAGTGCCAAGCGCTATTTGGTCCCCGATTCTGATATGTTCTTCTTTTAAGGCGATGCGCTCTTCTTTCACTAACACCATGAGGATCAATTTCTCTCAGGACGTCTGCTACAATCTTCCGTTGCACTCGCATGCCATCCATCTGTAGTGCGTGCCAGACGGAACGATAACCTTGGGTACCTTGGGGCCCATTTACAATGGCCACAATAGCTGCTCTTACTTCATTAATATTATGTTCTGGCTTCCTCCTCTTCAATCCCAGATGCTTAATGCGTCGTTTAAGAGTGCTCAAGCTGATAGAGACGTCATGGTTCCTTTCTAGAAATAGCCGAATCTCCCCATACCCGAATCCTTTAAAAAAGTACAGCTGAATTAGCTCTTCTGTGCTGCTATCGTTTCGATTCTAATCTTCATCGTCCGATATGTCTGCCGCCATCTTTTTGTGGTACTGAAGAGAAAACTGGTACAAGAGCCAATAAATTTGAGAAACTTAAACCTTGTGAAAGAAAGTTTTGCCTTGAGAAAGAAAGTTTTGCCTTGGGAGAGAAAGTTTTGCCTTGGGAGAGAAAGTTTTGCCTTGGGAGAGAAAGTTTTGCCTTGGGAGAGAAAGTTTTGCCTTGAGAAAGAAAGTTTTGCCTTGAGAAAGAAAGTTTTGCCTTGACACTTGTGGGTCACCGTAAAAACTGACACAAGACTATCTTCATCAAATTCATCACTTTTGAAACAACTTAATATGGAAAGAATTGTGTCATTTGCTTTTTGTTTCATTTTCATGCTATAGAATGCTTTCCTCAAAACATAGCCCCCTATATACTCAATGCAATGTATGTCTCTTTCTGTCAGAGAGACAGTTGGCTGCTGTGTTACCATTCCAGGGGAATTCAGGAACTGAACCTCATTTATGATGTTTTCACATCATTCGGTTGTTAATAGTGATCCATGGGTGGAATCAAGTGAGGGAAAGTATGATTGGCAATCAACAATAATGTCACCATAATAATCACTGTAAAAAGCTTCCTTGTTACTGCTGTTGATCAGTTTGCTGGATAGGTTTTGAATTTTTGCAAAAAAAGGCATTAGTTACAAAACCATCACGCTGTAATACTTCATCCTTGTGGTAGCTTGCAAAAGCTGAGTTGATCTCCTCTCCGTAGCATTTATTCCTTGAAATGTCAGTACATGTTTTAAAGAGCAGTATTTCGATATTTTTAGCATTAATTATTTCATCATCATTAGAACCCGGAAGTGCATCATCGTTTTGCTTGTTTTGCTTGGTGTGTTTTGCTGTTCTGTGTCTTCTCAGCCCTGCAACTGTTTTGAATCGTTTTGCGCAATGATCACATTTGTGTTCCTTGTCATTGAGGAGTATCTGAAACAGTAAGGAAATAAAACTTTACGGATGGAAAGACATCAAATTTCAAAGTGAAGACCTGGACGTGGAATGGGAGGAAGCGAAAACGATCTGCAGTCAAACGTATGCGCAAATCTGGAATATTGTAACAGAGCTCAAAGCTTTCGCAACTGAATTAAATGCCATAACTAACTTGATGTAATAATTTAATGGCAACTCGCCCATGATCGTGTTGTTATGTTCATAGTTAGGCGGACCTAGTTAGGCCACCATGCCATAATGGGGCAAAGGTAAAACGCAGGTTTGCAGGTTGGTAAAACGCAGGCTTGCATGTTGGTAAAACGCAGGTTTCAGGCCAAAAGGCTGTGGCTAGAGGCAAGGGGCCTGCTATTAGTGACCAATCATTTAAATGGGTTTTCTAGAACAACACATGATACTGAACCCATGTAGATGCCCTCTGCAATAAATGGGGCAGCTATAGATTATTCACACTCAAAACAATCATGCTCGACAAGAAAATTATAATATAAGAAGTGGGTACACAATTAAAAGTAGTGCTACAAAAACCTAGAGTCGGGTTTCTTAAAGGCAAATATCAGAAATAAGGAGACTTAGAATGAAACAGATCAACGATCTCTCGGTATTTGACAGAAATGGAGGAAGTAACCAATAATGTTTGTGATTATACCGTTGTTCATGAATTATTTTCTTGGTCATTGGTTGGACTAGCAAAGCTCACCCATTTTTATTCATTCCATTGTCCACATTAGGCAAGCATAATTTATTTTCATTCAGTTGTTCTGAAGTTTTTAAAAACAAATGACTTGAGGAAAAATTGGAGGTCTATGAACAGTAAGGAGAAACTGACAAACAGCACTGTTCCTTTAGCCTTATTTCTTACTGCTTGGGTCTAGATTGTGAAATACAATATAATACAAGACAGCACAGTAGGCTATTTATATCTCTAATGATCTGATCTTTATACCAGGGCATACATTTAAAATTCTCACTATTTTAATACTCACAAGTCCCAAGGAGTTTCAGAAACCTCCTTGTTTTCCATCATTCATTCCAATATTATACCTTTGGAACGAGAATTTTGAATATAACCAGAAGTTTAAGATAGTAGGCACCTTGCCTCTAGCCACAGCCCTTTGGCCTGAAACCTGCGTTTTACCAACCTGCAAGCCTGCGTTTTACCAACCTGCAAACCTGCGTTTTACACTTGCCGCATAGAAACCGCATTGAGTTGGCGGTAGTGTGACATTGATACAGTAGACAAAGTTTTCACGTGCAAGTTAAATACAGTACTTTACAGGAAGTCATTGAACATCTTACAAATTTCACTTGAGAACAGGCCAATAATTCTTCCTGATGACATCCATCCTGCTTTTTAAAGAAACTTGTTACTTTCTTCTCTGCTCCCTTTTCTTTCCTTGCTCTCTCTTGATGCCTTGTGCTTTTTAAATGATTGATGATATTGCCATGCAAATTTAAATTTCATCTGCTCTGGTATGCCTCACATAAATTGTCGACTGAGAAGAGCATCAAAGGCTTCTGCATCCAAGTGTGGGACCGCTTTGCACAAAATTTCTTGTAATGACTGATGTGTTGTAAGAGACGGTACGGAGAACGCTCTCTTAGGACTGACCAAGATGGCAGAAGGTCGTGAGTGAATTGACTATGAACAACTTGAATGTTTAGTTATGTTATTATGCATACGTTGCGTTAAATCTTACCTGTGTCCCTTTTATTAGTCTTTATCTCGTACAGCGCTGGCCGGGTACAGCATTTGGCGACGAGAATACTGAAAGCCACCACGCAGTTTTCATGCAGTTAATCAACTCCTTTGCGAAATGGCACAAAGCAAGAACAATCAATACAAGCCATTCGGAGGGAAGAATGTCGTACTGATGGGTGATCCAGCACAACTCCCTGCAATCAAAATGGACATATTTGGCAGCTCTTTGTGGCGAAGGTTCAACATTGCCATATTTAAGGACGTCAAAAGGCAAAACAATCCTGAGTTGATTTCACTGAGTGTCCCCTTAAAAAATTGAAAGCTCAGGTAAGGCTCTTCCTCGAACAAGCGATCCCCTACCTACGTATCCCAAATGATCTCGGTAGCAGTCACAGCTTCATTTATTCATTGATCCATCCTTAAAAACAGTTTTACTACAGGATACAGTTTTACTACAGGTTGTCCCATAAAATAGTGTGCCCTGTTTGCCTGAAGATTGCGACAAAAAGATAAAAGCTTCTCGCCAAACTTTTATAGGATGTTGCTCTTCAGATGTTCAAATAAAGTTTGCTGCCATACCCGTCAGATTCCATTGCAAAATGATGGAGATATGACCTTCAGAAGACCAAATTGGCCTGATGACTGAAACCAGCAGTCAGCCATTTTGCCTTGCAGCAAACTTTATTGGAACATCTGAAAAGCAGCATCATATAAAAATTTGGCGAGAATTTTTTGCCGTTATGTCACAATCTTCAGGATAATGGACCACACTTTTTTGGGACACCCTGTATACAACTGGTAATTTATGAGATACCATGATTAGCATACAATGCATTCTTTTTTATAAGAACAATTTTTGCAATTAACATTAAAGGCGGGTTTACACTAGGCGAATAAATTCGTGCGAAGCGAATTTTTCGATGCATATGCGCAAAAAAATTGCGCAGAACCCTGTTTTGAGAATTCACTTCGAAATCGCAGCGAATTTTTCGCTTCGCAGAAAGTAGAATCCATTTCAACTTTTTCGCTGCAAATTTTTCGCAGCAGCAAAATCAACCAATCAGAATAACTTTTCACACAACAGCAATAACGACATTGCGGATGGTTTGCTTGGACAAGGGCCTAGCCTTCTTCACACAACGAAAGATGGCCGAAAAGGATAGAAATACAAAAGAAATACAATACTACAGAGCTTGCTGCAGAAACCAGCAAATGCAGATACGATATCTGCTTACCTTGCTGCTGTACAACAAGAGCAGGGCCATGAAGGTCGGTCATTATCAGCCGAGGCAGGAGAATCACAAGTAGATATTGCAGATGACGATTTGGAAGATGAAATAACGGTATGCCGATGTGACATTCGCTTCTTTGCCTCTAAAGATTAGACGCAAGCTGTCAAAAAACTTTATTTTATCTTATGTAGCATAATTTGGTTTTATCAGCCGCCATGTTTTCCTTGTTTTGGCGCTAAAATTTCGCATAGTGGAAATCAAAAAAAATATTCGAAGCGAAAAATTCGGATCGAAAAATTCGCTTCGCGCGAATATATTCGTCTAGTGTAAATCCGCCTTAACATCTCCTTTGATACACGAAAGGAAAACTTGACAAAAAAGAATGCAAAGTGATATTGATGGCACCCAAAGTAAGTTTTCACCTTAATCACAGTTTGATTTGTTCAACACATAATTTCGTATTGATTTAATTCACACCAGTTTGGTCATTGGCACACTGGTAGAAAGAATTCCTGTACCTTCTATGATAAGAATCATGCAGGCAATTCTAATGGGGGGAAAGTATCTATTACCACTGGCATGCTCAATGGAATGTCCCCGTCAGATGATGTGTAAAGATACCCCCCCCCCCATACCCGTCAGATTCCATTACAGTTTTTGCTTGGCTATTACGTCTACACATCCAAGTGTTTTCTGAGGAGTTTAGAAATAGTCAACCTCATCCCCAGGGCCTTTTATCATATTGGGACCCTTTTCGTCTTTGTCCCAATATGGCAGAAGGCCCTGGGGACGAGGTAGGGAAATATTTTGTAATTTTTATCTACTTTCTTCGAAGGACCAGACGCTTCAGAGGGAAGAGGCAACTACGCAGATAAGTTAGATGCATCATTGCAATCGTGCCTACAGGAAGCAGAAAAGGATGCGTGAATTAATATCATTTTTAGAAGGGCATTTTGACTGAAAAAATGTTTCGATTAGATTTCATTTTCGATGGATAGTCAGCCTAGTCAACAAAACAACAAAACAACATCATTAGTCAATCCTACAAAAGTATGAATATTATATTGGATGAACGTCTCATACTCTGGTGAATGCAATATACCGAAAGAAGACATTTCTGTAAAGAACCTAGTGACCAAAAGAGTGTCCAAAGAAAGCTGTCAAAACGAAAGAGTTCCCCTTCATCCAGACTGTCGACCATAGAGTAATATGCATGTGGCTATAACCGATAAATCGGAGAGATTACCGCCGCATCTCCTGGAAAGCAAGGAAGCCAATAGATTCTGCTACCTACTTTACAACAAGCAACAATTACTTAAATGAATATGTACCTGCTAAAACGCGTTTTCTTTGTCCTACAATTTCTCGATTGCAATTTTTTCGCCTGTACGTCCAGGGATTTGGGCTCTACTTCAGGGGTACTTTGTTCTTAGTACTGTTCGAGTTTGTCCAAGTGCCAACCGATTCTGCCACCTTCTTCGAGTTCCTTTTCCCTCATGCTCTCCCACATTTTCTGCTTCGCCTCCTCCTTCTGCAAAAAGGTGTCCCACCATTCCCTTTCGAGCAGCGTAAATCTTTCTTTGCAGTTGGTAGCACCAGTCTTCACTTGGTCCAAACCGTGTTGATGAGCACATTGATCTAAGTTGCTCTAAGGAGAGAGGGGACACCAGTTGGGATGTTGGTTAGTATGATCAGTGGTTTTTGGTTGTGATCACCGTTCCATGAACCCTCTGACGACCAGTTCTTATACATGATGCGGACCTCACAATCTTCCGAGTGCTCAAATTTGGGGCCTGGTGTACAACCACTTACCACCAACCAACAGACCACTTACCACCGACCAAAAAGGCCACCGACCACCGACCAAGAAACCACTTACCACTTACCACCGACCAAGAAAACCACTTACAACTTACCACTGACCAAGAAAACCACTTACCACCGACCACCGACCAAAATTTTATAAAGTAAAATTTTAAAAATAATTTTAATGAGTTTCTTCTTACAAAGTTGTAGGCTGCCCTGGAAATCCCGTATTCCCTATCCAATATCTAATATTTGTCTCTTCTAGTTGATATCAATACTTTTTATTTTAATTGATTTTCTGATTAAATAGATTTTCATTTTCTGAAGTGATGCGTTTGGAGTATATAGACTAGGAAGAGTTTATCTTCGTTTGACGTGAAGTAAATATGATTTTCTGTTCATCCGTTGGTTTACAATTGAAATTGGAGATTGATAATTAAAATCGGGGCAGAGATTTTGCGTTTTATCTACCGGGTGTCTCAAAAAAATACCCGCTTAAATTGGGTATAGTAACAAAACGATAAGATATCGGGACTTTCCGAAGACAAAGCTACATTTGTTTATCTTCAACTTGAATGCACATACCTTGCATTTTAGAATCGTCTACCAAAGCTCGCAAAGTCGAAATTTAGAGTACACCTAAAAACGGCCTAACCATATTTGAGAAACGACCTAGCCATATGATCAGATATCACCGGCAATGTGCAAAAGAATTTGAAATTGTGTTCAAATTTCGATTTTTAGGTTTTACTTTTGAAAAGAATTATACTTTGAGATGCTTCAATTGTTTATGATATTGTTTTTCTTTTGAGGAATCGATCCTTGCGTTGCATTCCATTGAACACGCTATTCTTATCAAAGAAAAATAAAAGGGGTACATGCACGCTTATTTTGGAGATGTGGCACAAGTTTATCATTCATATCACATTTTATTCTATTCGCTTAGTTAGAGTCGTGGTCATGCGTCCATAATTTTTTTCAAAATAAAGACTGAAAAAATAAAGTTTGCAGGTGCTTTGTAAAATGCCCATGATATCAAATCATGGCTAGGTCCTTTTTCGAAACTTCACGCTGTCATACGGCCGGTTTTTTATGTGTCTGTTTTGTGTCTCAATGCTTACATTTGATTTTTAAACATATGATTTGTATCACATTTTATCATTGGCGGAAACCATAGAATGTTCACTATACGTATTTTTTATAAGAAACTGCTTATAAGAAACTCAACTCTCAGATCGCCAAAAAATTAAGAAACTCCAGTACTGGGAGAATATAAGTTAAGAATCTAATTACTTTGATGAAGGAAATCCTTGACCTTTTTCACTTTAATTTCATTTGTTTCCAGTATCATATTACTCGTTAAGGTACTTCAGTAATGTCTAAACATTGGAAAGGCTCAAACAATACCGGGTGACCCAGAAAAAAGTGACCCAACGCAATCTGTTACAGAAAATTAAGTAAGTGGCCAATTGAAATGCTTCAAACGTTGTTCTGTAACTAAAAGACTAGCCTATGCTATGAGTATTTTTCGAAATTTTTTTCGGCACTGTAAATTTCCAAAATTAACGATTTCGAGGAAAATAGCATGCCTGAAATCCTCAAAAAGTCGTCAAAAACAGGGGATTGATTTACAGCCATTTCAAATCTTCAAAACAACGATGAGCGTGTTTCGTTTCAACCTGGGAATAGGTAACCCAGTCGGAAGTCTTCAGAGCAAATTTATAGCCTCTAGGTACTTGAAAATATTCTCAGGCAGAATGAAACACGCTCCTTGCTGTTTTGAAGATCTGAAATGGCTTCAAATCGATCCCCTGTTTTTGATGACTTTTTGAGAATTTCAAGCCTGCCTTTTTCTTTGAAATCCTTAATTCGGGAACTTTCCCGTGCCCAAAAAATTGCGAAAAATACTCATAATGTAGGCTGGTCTTTTAGCGACAGAACAACGTTTAAAATATTTCAATCTGCCACTTACTTTTTTTTCTATAACAGATTGCGTTGGGTCACTTTTTTCTGGGTCACCCGGTATTGTTTTGAAGTGTTCACAAGAGCACGGGTAGTGAACATGAAGATTGTTATGGTACCTCTAAGAAACTCGTAAGAAACTCTGAGTACTCAAAATCTGATAATTTTAAGAAACTTTCAGTGCTGGTCCAAATTCTTAGTTTCTTATGAAAGAAATACGTGTACATGTTCAGTTATGCGCGGTTTGTCAACGTTCGTTCACCGAGCCCATTTTAAGGATTTGCAGCTGCAATGCAACGTAAATGAACAAAACTTCATCCAGGAGTTCTGCATTTAGAAGGCTACATATAGCTCCAAGCAGCTCCCAGCGTAAAGCTTCCTGCACCTATGCCTGTGTCAGAACACACAAATCTGTGACATTTTATTCCCATTCCTTTATCGGAAAGTCTATACGTCCCGGTTTGGGTAAAATTATCTTGTTGTTGTTGTTGTTATTGTTGTTGTTGTGATGTGATAACTGGGACTATCATAGAGTCTATTAAAACGGAGTAATGATGGTGCGGCAGATAAAAGCAAGTTCTTGGGGGAACAGTGAAAAATAACAAAAAATTGTATGAAGATCACCCAAATTTAGATGCAGGTATTACCATATGACTTCCCGTGAAGTACGTAGTTAATGCAACAGATGTGGATTAAGTGAATTGAAAGGGGGAAACAGATTGGTTTATTATTTCCTTACAGGATCAGAGCCTTGCCACAAACCACCACCAGAAAAAGATCATTGAAGACGGGAGAAACCAAAATGCAGATTATGCGTTATTTTTATTAGACTGGTAGGCAGTTTCTTAAATTTTTGGGGCCATTAGTTTCGGAGTTAATTTGAAACTATAATTCAGCTTTAACAAAAATGTCAAAACAAAAATTTTGTTTTTAAATTCAGCTTTCAAAAAATTGAGCCTACTATTTCTTATAAGCGGTTTCTTATGCAACTGGAAAATTTTTCCAAAAAAAAGGTCACAATCTCCACAAGATAATCGGTTGTTTGCTGGTCGGTGGTAAGTGGTTTCCTTGGTCGGTGGTCGGTGGTAAGTGGTTTTCTTGGTCGGTGGTAAGTGGTAAGTGGTTTTCTTGGTCGGTGGTAAGTGGTAAGTGGTTTTCTTGGTCGGTGGTAAGTGGTAAGTGGTTTCCTTGGTCGGTGGTAAGTGGTAAGTGGTTTTCTTGGTTGGTGGTAAATGGTAAGTGGTTTTCTTGGTCGGTGGTAAGTGGTAAGTGGATTGTTGGTCGGTGGTCGGTGGTCGGTGATAAGTATGGTCGGAGGTAAGTGGTTTGTTGGTCGGTGGTCGGTGGTTTTCGTGGTCGGTGGTCGGTTGTGTTGGTCGGTGGTCAGTGGTGCTGGTCGGTGGTCGGTCTGGTCGGTGGTCGGTGCGGTCAGTGGTATGTGGTCGGTGCACTGGTCGTTGTGGTCGGTGGTAAGTGGTTGTACACCACGCCCAAATTTGGAGGCATGAGGTCAACTGTGTTGTGTCATGTTATTCACAATGGGCAGCAACCAATCTTTTATGGCATACATAAATTTAATTGCTTGACTTTATGGGGCATATCTTATGCTTCTTCAATGCATTTAGTGACGTCACGCAACGTTACAGCTTTCTTGGTGGTTGGTGCTGGTGGCTGCGTGACATGGAGAGATGGTTTAGTGGGATGTAGTGAAGGCATGGGGCTGCTTCTGAAATTTTGTACCATCTCAGTGTATGGTGGAATGTCTCTATGCATGGGAAAGGGATGAGGGAGATGTGTGGATGATATGTTGGTGGATGGACGTGGTGGACTCGGGGCAAGTGGCACAGGAGATGGAATATATGTCGGTGGTGGATAATAGAATGGATATGGGGATGATGGTGCAGGCAATGATGGGGATGGTTGTGGTGGTCCTTGGATGATATTGGATGGCAGTGTTGCATGGCGAGGTGTTGATGGTTCGTCATAGGTCGATGGTGCACATTGGAGGAGTAATGTCGATGGCATGAGTGGTGCAGGTGCAGGGCGTTGGAATTGCTGTTGGTAATAGTGCTGATGTGGTTGGGTTCGTGGTGCTTCCTCTTGGTCGTGTTGTGTGTGGTGTGGGGCAGGAGGTGCATAACTTCGTTCTTGGTAAGGGGCAGGAGGTGCATAACTTGGTTGTTGGTGTGGGGCAGGAGGTGCATAACTTGGTTGATGGTGGTGTTCATGTGCATGATATGGTGGATGTGGATGTTGCGCTGGGTGTTGTGGTGCTGGTGGTGGTGCGTGCTGTTGTCGGAGTGCTGCTGCTGGTCCTTGTGCAGGTGGTGCAGGTGCAAGTGCTGGAACTCCAGTGAGTGCAGCAACAAGCTGCTGCACCAAATTGTTGGCATTGTTTGTTGCCACTCCACTCTCTGGAATGTGGAGGAGCAGCAACAAATCAATGATGTTTTTGGTGGTTTTAAACAGGGGGTCTGGTTGTGGAGCAAAAGTTAGCAGATTGGCAAAATTGACGGGGTTGGAGAAGAGCCTGTTGGCAACCATGAAGTTGATGCCCATTTGAAAGAGGACACCTCCAACTTCTACGGCCGCCAACATGCTCTCTCTCATTTGAGGAGAGGGGTCAACAATTCCGAGGGCAGCAGCTCGCTTATCCTCGTCTATGTTTGGCCCCTCATAGTCACGGTGGAACTTCTTTAACACATCTCCGAGGGGCCAAATTCCCTGGAGAAATGTCTCCATCTTTCGCGGAGCGAGAAAGTGTGTGTCCTGACGTAGCAGCTCTACATTCTCGTTTAACGTGGAGCCAAGCTCCGAAATTGCAGTGTTGGGGCGTGTGAGCCACTCACACTCGACAGGTCTTTAACGCTCGAACATTTTGTCATCGGGTGGGAGGGGCTTTTGGCGTCAAAATTGGCACAGGAAATTTGTTGGAAAGTGGTTAAAATAGCTCACTCCCGGGCGTTTCTTTTCATATTTACAAGACATCTGAAATGAAAGTAGTGTGTTCATTGACATGAGGTATTGAAAGTATTACGAATGTAGGTTATATATGAAAATGACTGCTCTTAGTTTAGGAGATATCCTAATAAGCTTCCTAACTACGTCAAAGTGGTGATCGAAAAGGAAGCTTTTTTTTAGTTTTTATTTTTTTGTGCAAGGTTTTCTGCAATGTGTATACAGTGCATAAGCTGATGGTAAGAGCTGTGTTAGAGTGTGCATTATGTTATGGTTGAGTGAAACTGTCAAAGAAGAATGATCATATACTATGAGTTGCCGGTGTGAATTGATGGCGTGCGAGAAGAGTCACGAAGAAGAGGTCCTGGAATCGTTTTACTCGTGACAGAGCAACATATGCCGTTCCTGGCGGATTGGAATTGGTGTCAAGCCAAATAACGACCTTCTGTAGTGTATGACCTTGAATCTTGGAGAAAGTTGTGGCATAGCCTGGCATGCATGGATATGTGCTTGTGGGAATGTCGTTGATGACTCTTGTAACGGGGAAGATGTTGATGATAGAGCCTGATGGATGGGTTGAGACAGTGGTATTGCCAGACACTCCAGAAACGGTCACTACTTGGCCATTGACAAAGCCAATCTTCTTGTTCATATTTTGGGTCAGCATGAGCTTCATACCCACATGCAACGGCACAAGTTGTCCATTGTCCATGACAATCAGTGCTAAGGGAGGGTGTGAACAGAGATATTTTAGAATGATGTCATTGATGAAGGATGCTGCTCTCCTTGTCATTGTGAGAACGATAGCGTCAGGGTGCTGTTTGAGTTTGTCATGGATAGAGTTGGTAATAGTGTCAGTAGAAGAGAGTGTGCGACCAGCAGAAAGTCAATTGATCATATCATCGGTAGGAGCGTCATAGTGAATGTGATGTAAGAAGTTGAGAAGTATATCTTCGTTGACACGAAACTGTGTGGTCATGGCGAATTTGCGTGTTTTCCACTTACAGTTTGCGCAGGAGAGAACATTCATAACTTGTGTCGTCCTGCCACAGTTGCAATAGGTTGGTGTTGCACAAAGTCACCAGACAGCACGAGAATCAGTCTGTTGTCTAGTTTATCCAAAGTATCGATGATATGATGGAAAAGAGTGATGGATACTTGTGAGATCTCATCTATAAAAATGTCATCTGTATCTGGACTGTGTCACAGGTTATTAGGCCTTCAAACTTGCTTCTGTAGCAGGCAAGCACACCTGTAGGTAAGGCAACGGCGGCATTTATTTTGTTTGTTATTCAGTAGGAAATCCAGAGAGGAGCCTGTATTCTGGAATGAATTCTATGTCCTGATTGTCATCATCATCAGCAATCTCATCATCATCACCATCTCCAGGTGCACTACCTTGTACTGCAGGATCACACTCTTCCAAATTCTGAGCATGCACAATCGGATCGTGGAAGTAAACATATATTTTGCTGGTTCTCCTATTATAGGTGCGCATAATTCAATTGTTAATTGATCTTAATTAGCAAGAGTTGCAAAAATTGACATTTGTTTTGAGCAAATATCTTTCTCTACTCTTATTTGCTACTTCTGGCTAAAATTATGCCTGTTATCTCATGCTAGTTAATCGGGACGAATTTGCTTTTTAAGTTAGTAGCGCAATGATTATAATTTTCCCATTGTATTTTGTTGCCCACTAACGAGTCACATAACCATTTTATCTCTATTGTTTGTTTTGTAAAGGTAACTGTCAAAAGAACCATTTGCGTACGTCTTATTGTTACATCTCTAAACCTTTTGGAAAAAACAAGGGGGGCCAAAAAGGACCCCACCCTGTCTAAACTATCAAAATTTCAACCCTATCCAAATGAGACTAGCGGGTAAATACAGCATTTGCTCCAACTGGAACAGTTTTGTAAATGTACGATTTTTGGTTTATCGATGACCGAGACTTTGATTGCAGACTTAGCAAAGTTCCACAGCAATAGTGGATGGAGCTATGTTTTGCAGCGAGGGAACTTCCAAGCAAAGCAAACATTTGTTTTCAATTCTTTCCTGTGGCTCTCAAGCGATGAAAACGGGTACGGAAAAAGAAATTGTCACGATCCGATTTGAGAGAAACGGCATCCCTTGCTACCTCATAGTATCCTTGCTGGAAATGAGAGACTATGGTGGAGTTGATGCTGATTCAATCAAAAAGGGTATTGACATTATTTTGCAGTCAGCAAGCAGGAGCCATTCAGTTGGAAGCCAGAAGTTACACTGACAAAGTTGTCTCTGCAACGGCCGATGGAGTCAGTGTCAATACTGGCATTTATCATCGTGTTCTTTACACAGCTGTCTGCAAGTCTCTCCATTTAAGGTTTGCGATGATATACCGGGTGAGTCAGAAAAAACGTGGGGTGTTTGGCGGATTGTGACATAGCGTTCAGCCACCCGATCGTAGCGAACTATATTTTTTCTTGCAGCCAGAGGTCTAACTTAGATCATAAGCCTTTCCCCATCGAAATCGGTCACTTGATGTATTAGTCAGAAAATGTTTTCTTCGTAAGACATTGTATGGGAGTTTTGCAAACTTATGAAATCTTTGATTGAGCCCCTTCAGCATTTTGCCCTTGCCAAAGCTCCAGGTACACATGGTATTATCAGGGGAGAATGAAATAGTTTTATCATGAAACATCGCGTTGATCTTGTTGACATAAAGCTCTTTACAACACAAAGAAGCATGCATTTTTACTGTTTCTCAAACAGATTCTCTTTGCAGGACAAGTTATGACGTGGCAAGGCATCCCAGGGGAGAAAATACTATTTCCGAACTGTTTCATGCTCCCCAGATAATACCACGTGTACCTGCAGCTTTGGCAAGGCTAAAACCCTGAAGGGGCATGGTTAAAGGTTTCCTCAGTTTGCAAGACTCCCATACAAAGTTTTGGGAAGAAAATCTTTTTTAAATAATGAATAATAAATAAAGGATTTGGTCGCTGTTGCGCAGACTCTACTGGAGGAGAACCTCTCTGAAAAGAAATCAGTAGAGTCTGCACGCAGGCTAAGATTCCCCTGACCAGCGAGTTTTCAGTTTAGGCCAAAACCAAAAGCTCTGGTTTGGTGATGAACGTAAATTTGGACTCTCAAGATTAATATTCCAACTTTAGATATACCAATATCAACTAACTAGGTATTAATCTTCAAGTTAACTATCAAAGAGTAATTCAAAACTTATTAGGGATCGATTCAACATATATCCTTATTGCTAGCCCTGATCAAATATGTTACATTTTTTTGGGACACCCGGTAAAAGTCTATTATTTTATAGTACTAACGTTTTTAGTTCATTTGATGATTGTAGAAATCTTCAGAGACATTTTAAATTAAAATTAAGTTTAGAAATTTCATACCTGCACTTTTCAATGTAAACGTCCAGGGCTGCATACTTAAAGCAACTAAAAAATCGGGACGACATTGTCATCAAACCAGCCGACAAAGGAGGACGTATAGTCGTTTGGAGGAAAGATTTGTATTTTAAATTAAACTTGATATTTTGTGGAGAATATATAAGATGTGAGTTTACTACGAAAAATGAAAACTGAATGAGATTGTTTGATGACATCAGTAATGCTGTTCCAGGATTTCGCTCCTGCATATCTAACAGATCTTAAACCATATTGCAAGGTATTTTTACGAGTCATAAAAATGTCACCTTTAGAAGCCTGCCTTGTATCATGATGATGAACAGATGCCAAGGTTTAGAAAAAAATGTGAAAAAAGTAAAAAGTTCTTGTGTCATACATTGTTTGAAAAATAGGGAGTCGGATCGTTGTCACCTTCATGAATCTCAGTGTGCTCAGAAGCTTGAAGCTTGCTTCATTCTATTCTTTTGCATCATCTTGATCATCCAATCAGTGCCACAACAGTGTATCTTTAAGTTAATATCACAATGAAGAAAACTACAAAATGCGAACTGTTTGTAGCGAAATTAGTCATGTCATATATGAGCAAAATGATTTCTCAAGAAATATTTTGCATTCCACATAAATTTTCTTAAGTTGACTATTGTGCTCTAACCTGTCAACCTGCATTTTCTCCAACCTGTCAACCTGGAACCTGTAAACCTGGTAACCTAGTGACCTGTAAACCTGTGTTATACACCTGCCGAAAAGCAACGTCATGCAAAAGTTTGGCGAGAATCTTTTGCCGTTTTGTCGCAATCTTCACACAAACGGGCACATTATTTTGGGAAACCCTGTAGAAACCAGCCATCTATTCAAGTTTGTAGTCTGACAATCTCATTCTCCATTGTGCTACGAATCATTTTGTAGTCTTCTAAGAAATCTGTCTAAAGCTTTTGTATGCTGTCCACCTTTCAATTGCCAGGTAACAAAATGGTCATGTTTATCTTTGAAAACAAGACCAACTTCTCAGGACCGGTGAGGTATCTCCATTTTGATTTTTGTGTTTCCTTGTCAATAGCCCAATGGAAGTCAATATCACACTCACTGTTTAAAGCATTCTCGTAGGCAGCCATGTTGGGTATACTTCTTCCTGTCAAAGTCATTACTATTTGTCTTTTTCAATAGCATCTTGCCTTCTTAGCTCTAAAATCAGTAAATTTGCAAGTTATCAGTAACTGTGAGAAAGAGACGAAGAGTGTCAGTGATAACATTCGTGATTGGGATAGAAGGAAACACTATGGAGTGAGTGTGTTTGTAATTGTAATACTTGGAACCGGATCCTGGTGGTGGCTGCATCACTATGTGCTTGCCATCTATTGCACCCAGACAATTTGGAAACTGCCATTTCTCTTCGAATTTCCTTGCGATGGCTGTCCATTATTCAGTATTTTGGGGTGTTTTGAGGTAAAGGGGAACCATTTCCTTCACGATGGCAAGGCAAACTTTGTTGATTATGTACAAGATTGCAGCTTTTGAGATTCGAAATTGGTAGGCCAGTGATCGGTATGTTTCACCAGTCGCAAGGAATCTCAACGTTAACGTCAGTCTTGACATTGGACTGATCACTTTTTGCCCACCAAGTATTTTTCCCTACAACTCACATCAATTAAATGACTTAACTGATGTCTGCCCACACAGTCTGTTATCATGGTTGTTGTTTCAGTCGAAATTTAAGGGAATTTCATGAGACTTTCAAGAAAACATATGCAAAATGAACTAAGAAGATCTTGAGGAACACATCAGTGTAATTTTTTTTCCAAAGCGACCAGTAGTTTGGCTATTCCATATCTACCATTCCATCTATACCATTCCATTCCATCGTTCCACTCCATCATTCCATTCCATTATTCCATTCCATCATTCCATTCCATCATTCCACACTCCATGTTTTACCGATAGCCCCAAGCAGTTTGCTGCAGAATAAGGAACGTGGGATATCTTCACCAGAAGTTTCAGCCAGGAAAAAAATCAATTTTGGCGCATTATCTGAGGAGCTATTGATGAGTGACAATAAAAACACCAGCCAATACCAATGCAAATTTAGAGAAAGAGCATCAGTTGGCCTATCTATGAAGCGTTATTTAGGCCATAATCTATTTCTGCAAATAAAACTGCAATTCTAAATCTTTTATTCCAAAGATGAATTCTAAAGTGCCATTCTTTTATTTGAAAACTACAAACATCATCATAAATTGTCATTATGATATTAATGTTTAAAAGGAAAATTCAAAACAACAGTATATCCCATTCAACGACACCAAACAGAAGCTGCAAAGTGAATTGCTGCTCGTCAACTGCAAAGTGCAAAGCAAAATTCCATTTCCAAAACGCTAAATCAAAACTGGATCAGATATGAAATCAGACTCTTTGAAATAGCGCTGCAATTCAAAATGTTTGTTTGCGATTAACATTTTCCGACAATGGTTTCCAGAATCACTCAACCCCTAAGCGATACTTTTTCAGTACTGAAGCCTAGTGTTTAATGAGCCGCTAAGTGAAAGTCTAAACTAAAACTCTAAACTGAAATCCCATTGTGATTCTTCAATCATAATTTATCAACGTCTGGGTTATTGTGCAACTGCATTTCTCAATCGTAGTGTACTTGCACGTAAATTGAAAGGACCCCAACACGTGTTCCAGTCCAGATAGTAGGTCTGTGAGGAATGGAGGAAAGAAGGTACCAAGAGGCGTCCATGCTTCTGTCTCAGGCAGTGCATCTACTTAGAAGCCCAGATGCAACTCTGGAGAACAGAAGCACCGGAAATGGAGATAGTATTAGCATTTCGGATAATCCGGGACCGCCAGCGGGGCAGCCGTCCGAAAGCAGAGCAGTAGATGAGCTCAGAACTGCCTTTGCTCCGTACAGCAGAAATGCGTACCAATTCAACCGATTCAATCGATCTTCACGTGGCACTTCCAACCAAGGAAGAGGGGCTAGTAGAGGCGCAAACCGTAGAGGTGCGTTTGGGACACCAAGCACATGGACGCACAAGATGTGTGCCGTACCATATGCGGAGCAGCTGTACGTACCTACGTTGAATGAGAAGGATTCGTGGAAAATAGCAGGTATGGGAGAGAAAACAATCGTTTTCGAGAAAATCGGCGACCACAAACATATAGAGGAAACTTTATATACAGCCTTTCCGAAATTGCGCGAAGGAGGCGGGTTCCATCTTCTTCGAGCAGGCAGTCGCACTGCAGGGGCAAGCACGGGAAGAATGCTGGATTTGATCCAGATACCTTTCAGAGGATATTCAATTCAGTATCTGAGGTACGAATCGAATTTACGAGCAGCCACATGCTACGTGAGACCCCTTCAGAAAGATTTGTCGCTTGGGAGCGTCGATGAAGGCAGCAATGTTCCAGCAGCAATTACGGTAATGTGTCTTTTTAAATACATCTACATTCATTTTGTTTCACAAAAAAACCAGTTATTGTATTAGCCTCTTGTTTGAAAATTAAGTTTTCAGTAGACATTGAGTAGATATTGAGTAGCTTGCCCCTGGTTTAGGCCTCATCGATAAAGATCTAGGAGGACAAGGCCTGAATGTAAAAGACACAAACAAATTAAAGAAACTAGCAAATAATAGAAACACTTGGAGTGGAATTATCAGGCTCGCAATGTCAGGGACTGACGTAATAGCGTAATTTGATGATGATGATGATGATCAAGTAGATATAGGGGGTTTTGTCCAGTGGCGTCGCCACGGGGTGGACTGGGACTAGGGTGGACATGTCCACCCCAGTTTTCCCAGAGCTCAATTTCTAATTTCTCGAAATCTATTGAAAAACTTTGGGGGGAGGGATTATTTCTATTGACTTGGAACTTTCTTGATAACTGGTTTTCCTCTTGAATTCTGAATTCGGTTGATATATGATGTACTTTTCTATTTCAATTTTCGTTATGCAAAAATGCCCACTTTTAGGGAAAATGCTGCTTGAAATGTTTGCTTTTTTATAAATATCGAAATAGATCAAAATAATAAAAAGGGCGTTTCCCACGCTTTACGAGACTCTGATTGGGGTGGTCAGGAAAAATTTTCTGGGGGCTTTACCCCCAGACCCCCTCCTGTTTTTCCACCCCAGTTTTTTTGGCCTGGCAATGCCCCTGGTTTTGTTCATAAGAAATAGAGAACAATGCATCTACTTTATACTTGCGACGTAGCACCATTATCTTGGATAGTGCCGCTAAAATCTTTGAAAAATAGGTAATCATTTCAAAACGAAGACAGAGATGGGAATGACAAGGAGATGACTCTCTACAAATACTGGTAGATGGCGGGGATTACTTTTCACAAACGACGAAGAAGCCGTTCTAGCACGTGTCTTCGGGCTTTCTCTAACTTTTCAGATGGCATACAGTAAAAACCAGACCCTAGGACCCTAGGACCATTAAGTACCAATGTGTGATAGGACCCTTAACACCGGAGGGTCATCACCCTCAAGAGAGAACAGAATATCACCATTTCCTCATATGATACTACTATTTCCGCTGTTTTTATTACATCAGATGACGTCAAGAGGTACATTTAGAGAAATTTTTCTATACCGCTATGTGTGAATTTATTACATAATGATAATAATAATGATTCCACATGGATGTTTTACTACACCTAGCCTGTGTGCAGCCTCGACTCCTCCTACTACACCCAGTTACCAAACGAACTGCCTGCGTGCATTAGAGGCTGCACACAGGCTACCAAACGAATGGTTTGCATCCAAACGACAAAAAAGTTGAATTGTTTATGTAGTTTGGAAAGGATTTACAACAAAAAGAAAGTTATTTGAACTCTTCTGTGATTTGGCAGGTATTTGTATTTCAGCAGTAAAAGAAATAATTCAACTTCAACAGGTCGCTTGGAATTCTCTATTTGTTTTCTGAGGTTCATGAAAGAAGCCCAAGAAAACCAAATCAGGTTTCTAAGGAACATTTTGAAGTTGAAACAACACCCTTTCAAAGAAGAATTCCACGTCAATGAAGCAAAGCGGCAATAGAATTTCATTGAAATTTAGAACAGAGAGCAATAATGGCATCATTCCACCGTAAAGAATCATTTGTTTTCTTACTTTTTTCTTCAGCATGAACACCATGGAGATATGAAATTTGTCCATGACGAGCAATGAAAACGGGTGGAAACGTTTCACTGATGAAAAGCACTGTAAAATATGAAGCCTTCCTTTCCATGTAATAAATGAACACAACATAGAAAAAATCTTTAAATCTACTCTTGACGTCATCTGATGTAATAAAAACAGCAGAAAATGGTAGTATTATATGAGGAAATATTGATATTCTGTTCTCTCTTGAGGGTGATGACCATCCGGTGTTAAGGGTCCAATCATACATTGGTACTTAATGGTCCTAGGTTCTGGTTTTTACTGTATGCCTTTTCAGATGCACTATACACAAGCCTAGAATTTTTACAACGCAATTGAAAGCTTCCTTATCGTCTTGAAAATATTTCACTTTTGTCATTTAGACGCCGTCAATTCCATGCCTACAGTGCAATGAAGAAATAGAGATCAATGCAATGGAAGAGCACCTGAGAGAAAACCATAGAATTCGGACAAGGTAGCTTACTTATTTTTACATGTTTTTCGTGACAATCTTTTCTAGAAAAATCATGTTCTATCTATGAGTGCAACTTGATATACATATTTAGATTTATACTCCATTTTTCTGTACCACAAAATTTGTCATTGAAATTTCACCAAATTGTGTCCGAGATGCAAATCTAGATTTTTGGAAATTATCAATCCGTCACTGAAATTGGCAAGCCATCAGATGAATAACAGGTCGATTCCACGGGGGGGGGTGTCTTCCATAGTAAAGGTACCTGGGGATGTGCCGCGAGCAAGGGTATACTTTTTCGGACTTCTAGTCTAGCCAAGGGTATACTTTTTTGCAATTTTGGCCTACAGCGGTCTAACCAAGGGTATCATTTTTGACAATATTGGTCTAGCGAACGGTCATGATATCATTTTTGGTACACATTTGACAACATTGGTCCAAGAAATCGTCAAAATTGGTCTAGCCAAGGGTACCATGTTCGTAAAAGTTAGTCTAGCCAACGGTACCATTTTGAATTGAATATGCTCGCAGCAGACCCCTACCTAAAATTTGGCCAAGAACTCCCTCCCCCTGTGGTCGATTCTAAAGTTTGATTGGTATCTGGATATCTTGCCCTCGTATGTATGCATTTGCAGCGTTAGTGGCAAAGGGGAAAGGCTTGTTAGGCATTATCGGTATAAACGCATGTATCTAAAGATAGAACTCTCACAACAGAATGGCCTAGATTAAATAAATTTGCAGGAAATGTTAACGGTATTGTGCAATCTGTTGTCTCATGCAAAAATGCAATCAAATAATGGCACATCCTCCACCATAGCGATCATATTTTGTTGCTTTTTGTAACTAGTGACTAAAATCATCCCAATCTCAATTACAAATTTATAAGATGGCAACGGTGTTGATTGTTGATGGAGGCTAGCGGAAAACCATCTGAAATGTGGTATTTGAATGTGCAGCCTAAGCCAGAGATCTTTCGGCGTGGGGTCATGATAATCTATTGTTCTTCCATTGTAGCTCCCATAGAAATGGTAGCTTCGATATGACAGACTACTTAGTGCCGTTGCAAAATCAAACTTCTGATGAGAGATCTAGAGCAGAGAGCGTGAGCAATGCAGTGGTTAATGACTTGCAGGTAAGGCTGACTTCTCCTTGATTTTGCAATAAAATGGCTTCGCTATTAAAAAGGACTTTAACTTTAGTTATGCCCTAGCCCTGTCTCTTTCTGCCCAGCTAAGAGTATTTGGAACGAAGTGACTGTCGTGTAGCATGAATACTACCAGAATTCTTGATGCAGTGAATGTGAACATAGTTCTCTGGACTGGAGAAATTATATGTTATGATGATGTCGTTTTCACATCAAATACTTGGAAGAAAGTCCAACTGACCTATCATTGCATTGTGTTAATGACAAGAATTAATTCAATCATCTGCAGAATATATTGGATCCATGGCTTGTTAAAATGAACCAAATGGAAGCGGAATCCCTCTAATGGTTTTAAATCTAGCAAAAAAGAAAATTGTTATTGAGGGAAGTTCACAAGCAACATTTTAACAGGTTATTCCCGCTGGAAATACATTTCGCGAAGTATGTTGGTAATGGTATTCATTTAGTTTTCGTTTGTCATCTTACAGAGCACTTCTCCTGGAAATAGGCAAACGCAAGGAACGTCCGACAGCACCATTTCCCAGCTCAGAGAGATATTTCCCACAAGGCCATTGCTCGAAATAGAAGCGGTTTTATCAACAAGCCAAAGTTTTGAAGTTGCACTTGAAGGGCTGCTTGACCATGACTCTGTGGATGAAGAAGTTACTAGCAACCTGAACGAGATAGAGGAAGGTATACATACTACATAATTCATCTACAGATATTCTTATGACTTTATCATACAACCACAAACAAAATATGAAAAGGAGCTACAGGGAAGAAGTGCTGGAACGTTTTAATGCTGTAGATTTCGAGCCTTGTCTGACCAACTGATACTTAAGATGCTTCCTCTGATATCAAAATGAAAAATTTCAATTTCCTGAAATCGTTACTTACTTAGGCCCTTCTGTATCAATCTCGTCCCCAGAGTGAGTTCGTTGCTCTACCTCTACTTTGGGATAAGATAGGCACTAAATCCTAACTGGCTAACGAGCTTGGCACGTGACACGCTCTGAAACCAATCAATGGAACGGAAAACCGACCAGGAAATTTGAAAAGTCAAATTTAGGCCGTTTTTGGACGATTTTACCACCCTTCACCAAAAAATGATTGTACGGAAGGAACATTCAGATTTTCAAACAATTCCTTCACAAACTTGTTCCCAATACTTGAATACATACCTGTTCACGGGGGATAAGAATTATCTCAAAATCTGGAGGCCAAAGTTTTGAATTTGACCTCACTGACCTCACTGAATCGCTAATTTAACAAAATCAATGGGGTGTATGGGGCAAGTGAGGATTTTAAGAGGGATAATGGACCACGGCGCATCCGAATTTTGGGGTTTCAGGAAATTTTGGGGTCATTATGACATCATAACAGGGGTTGAAAAAATGTTGCGATTTCCGACCCGAGGCTAAGTTTGGAGTCGAGATGCTCCATGGTTACAAGCCTGATTTCAAAACGGAAAAAAGTTTTCAAGAGACCACTCGTCTGCGAGTCTAATAACGCCATTTGAGATTCAATATTGCCCCCAGGAGCGGAGCGCAGCGCACGCCCCTCAAGAATGGAGAACAATTTTGGCCTTCCCCATTTTACGTCGTAACTCCGTTTTGCGAGGGGTAAACGGCCGCGTCATGTCAGAAATAGACGGGAAAGCGTATTCTTTTACTAAAACACTTTTAATCTCAAATTTATCTCTAAAATTCGCAGAATTAAACGAGCCATTCTATTTTCAAAGCTGTGGTGGAAATTCTCGAAAATTTTTCGTTTTTCGTCGATTAGCGTTGCCTAGCAAACTGCAAATCTATAATGGGGCGAATCTTGCCCTATTTCGGCAAGATTCATCCAAGTGTACCAGGGTGTTCATTCGGCTTCGGGACCAGCGTATGACGTCAGAACACCCTGGGAACGAGGTTGCTTCTGCATATTTAATTTTGAATCGAATCGTAAATCGTTAACCTGCTGTTAGTATTACTTGCATTACTTGCCCTTGTTCTAAATATCATGTATCCCTTGTTCTCTTCAGGTGCCTTCGACATAAATGCCCATTTTGATAAGAGGTTGACCGGCTTGACCAAACTGTTAGAAGTCGACAGAGCAAACTTATGGCAAATGGCTTTCTCCTTCTATAAGAAATTGGAGGACTCAGAAGTCAATCGTCCGTTGCGCATTAAATTTAATGGCGTGGAGCAAGGGATTGATGCAGGTGGACCCAGGAAAGAGTATTTTCAACTCCTTGCAAACAAAATCGCAAGTGAAGAAGTTGGGCTGTTCGAGGGCAGCTCTGAAAAATGTTTGCTGCCAACCATGAAAAATAGCTCATTGCGACTTGGCCATTTAAAGTTGATTGGTAAAGCTATTGCCCATTCAATTGCTAATGGAGGTATCGGTACGTATTGTCTTGAATTCCTGTTACAATTTTCCGTTCATTTTAACAGGTGATTAAATTGGGCTAGTTTTATAAAATCTTTGTCCTAATAACTGAAGTGGCGAGCATCGACTAATTTCTGCACAAGATTGACGCAAAAATACTAACTCAGCAGTGATATTTAAAGGGAATCTAATTGGCCATAACATGTGCCACACCACATTTTTGGGTAGCTTGTCAAGGTCAACAGCAAATACTGATATGTGATTGGCTAGAATTCGAACGAAAGTAGCTTGAATCACTTTTATATGCTTAGATTTTCCTTTAAAAGAATGACCAAAGAATGGAATGGGCAAAATTGCGCATGAAAGAAAACGAAAACATAGGCGATGTTGAGGATCCCTAATAATCTGACTTTTTAAGTTTTTAGCATTGCAAGTAGTTGGTTTGAATTAGTTTGTAACTACATATTGTACCAACTATAAGGAATTTGATAATGATAATAATAATATAAAAACACAAACTGTCGTACGCAAAACGCAATACGTCGATTAAAATCTTCATCAGTTATCTTTACAATTCGGACAGCCAGGTTTATATACAACGAAAGTAATAATAATAATATATGCATCAGAGTTCATGTATTATAGACAAAGAAGGATGGCAACTAGAATTTGGCCTGTTGTGAATGTAAACAAAGGAAACAGCGATGAAAATTATTTCCTTCCTTGCAAATAATGCTATGTTAGAGACTACGTAAAACATGGTAAAAGACCTTTTAGTTATTCTAAAAAAAGAGTCCGCATCCAGTAATATTTTGCTACATTTTTAGACGCAAAGCTCAAATTAAGTGGTGTTAGAGCTTTTATCAATATTGTTCACATTCGAATATTCTAGAAAATCAACTCATCGTTTGATTTAGATTCTACCTCAGCATGGCTAAACAATCTGTTATTGCCTATCTGCAAATACCTTTTAGGGTTTCCATTCCTGGCCGAACCACTATATCGCTATTTGGTATCTGGGAATGCAGAGGATTGCTATCCTTTATGTGACATCAATATGGTCGCTGGTCGTGAAGCACAAGACTTTATAAGACAGGTAAATGGCAACCGTTTACAACATTATTGCTAGGTAGGGTTTTTTTTAATCCAGTACGATTTTTTATTATTAATTAGTAGAAATCAGCTGGCAAGATTCATGTTGGTTGCAAATGATATACATTTGCATCTGGCAGGCGTGTCCGTGGTTTCTCGGCTAGTTTGCGCTTTAGTGGACACACTGCACACTGTTAGTGTTAATATTTCCCTGTGTTTTGATTTCGTACCAATTTTGACTGGAAAATCCAGCAATGCTTAGATTGAAGAATACTTGCTGAACCAGCAGGGATTTGGGGGCGGCAGCCCCCAAAAATATTCAGCCAAACGAATATATTGTTTACCAGTTCCAGTGGTATGGCAGATTTAGGCTATATTTAAATCATTTCGACGTCCTCTTGCAACGAATCACGATCAAATTTTGCAATGATAGGATCGAATAGAAGCGAGTAAGATGATAGGATTTTTGGTTGTTAACGTTTGATAAGCCCATCAGCAATCAGTTATAGCTATAAAATTCCATTCAATTGCTGTTTTCCTTGGAAGCTGTGTCCGCTAAACTGCATTTGACCAATCTCGTCCCCAGAGTGAGTTCCATGCTCTACCTCTACTCCGGGATGCCAGAGGTCATTCTGCAATTTGACTGGCTATTTGAAAAAATACTAAACAGATTATTTCTCGAAAACTTCCTATTTACAAATAGGAGGCTTCTTTGGTTTGTTAAAATTCTGACAAAAGGGTCAGTTTGCTAATCACAGGACCAGCATGCCAGTGCTTTTGACACCCAACTGTACCCGCCAGGATAATATTGGCGTGAGTGCAAAAGACTACTTCTGTGAACATTATTCACAATAACTCATAAAAAATTTTTAATATCTATTTAAAGTTGATTCACTTTCACTTCATCATCTCTCATGTTCAGTGGGTAGAAAAGGTGAAATTTGATTCGAAGATAAAATGGGGATAAAATGCTTTTCTCTTCTTTTTTGCATTTGCACTTTTTGGTCTCAGTCTGTTGAGCTGTGCCATTAGCAGTTTAAAAATTATCAAAAGATTCGGGAATCTGACCCTACTTTTTGCACTATCGACACCAACATTGATCTCGAATTTGGCCTTTTGGGCAGATTTTGTGTACATTTCAAACAGGTATGATCTTTCAATCACTCTTTTAACTTTCTTATCAGATGTTGTTTACTTTCTAGATTGCAAATGCTTCTGATGCAATTGAATTTGATGGCATAATATCAAATCCTGAAATAATCGACTACTGTGAGAAATGTGGTATGCTGTTTTAGAATATAGTTGCAAGTCGATAAAATGATTGCACTTGAGATGGCGGACAGGAATTTTAAAAGGGAGTAGAAAGACCAGCATGCTTTGCGCGAAGTCAGCGACTTGCTCTGCACAGCTTCCAGAATAACTGACAGTACGAAATCAATAAAAGCGAGGACAAACGATGGCAAAGACTGCTGGTCTTTGTACTCCCTTTGACCATAGTGGTTTGCGTCTCGTGCAATTTCAATTGGTTGATTTCTTCGACGCTGCAAATGATCCTGTTACACATTCCTTGATTCCGTTTTTAGCACAATCGTGAATTAGCGCAAGAAAGGAAGTTTACCCAGAGAAGAAACGAAACTTAAACGTTATACACGGTGCTCCCACATACACGCATGTTACAAATAAATTATTATTGATAATCGGAGCGCACATACATGAAAAGTGCGAGACTAAGATTGCAGCCAAGGATACAAAGTTCCCAATATGTTCAGATACAATATTGCATGATCATATCACCATAACTGTTCAATTTTTCTCATAGGCTGGACTTCTCTTCTAAAGTTTGACATGAAGGAACATATATTGGCAACAATGCTATTGTACGAGGTTATCTGGAAGAGAGAGACAGCCATAAACCAGTTGAAAGTTGGACTCGAAACACTAGATGTACTGAGCCTTGCTAAACGGTATCCGGAAACCTTCATTGAAAAGTTTGTATCTCAGAATGTCTCTGTAACAAAAGACAGGCTCCTCCAAGAACTATACATCACGAACCCAAAGAACGATGAAGAGCACAGAACACTGGAATTTTTCCATGAATATCTGTCTTTGGACGGTTATGTGGAGATCGGTCCGGGAGGTTTGTCCAACCTTTTTACTCCATGGTGACTTTGGTTAGTTTATGTATCGTGAGTGCGATTACATTAGTTGTTTTAAAATACACGCACTCGCATGCAGCAATGAATATCTCATAAACTGAAAAATGAAAAATTTAAAGGAAAATACGTTTTTACTCTACGTGACTAGGCAAAACCATATGGCTGAGCAACTATTTCTGTTGTTGTTACTGACTACCGAAGTGGACCGGTGAAATCACCACATACCAAACTGCCTTCACACAGCAATTGACTCAAATACGTTTTTGCACGTATGATATCTTACAAAACCCACCATCACCACTCCCTTTGAACATATGCATTATCGAAATGTTTTCTCTCATATTGTAGGTGAAAATTGTGAAAGACTGTCTAGACCAGAGGCAGTATTGATGTTTGCGACTGGGCAAAAAGTTCTTGGACGCACGCCTTTGAAAGAAATTATATCCGTCGAATTCACTACGATAGACATCGATGAATTCCCATCGGCTGGAACGTGCAGCTCGACACTCATTTTGCCTACAGCCCACAAGTTCTTCAATGTATTTGCAGAAAAGATGGACAAGGCGTTTGAACTGGAGCTAGTTGGATTCTCCGAAGCATAAGTGTCTACGTCACAATACAATTACTACTTATTGCTGTGCTGTCGCTATGTTATGCTGTTCAAATTGTTAGATTTTACTACAGGGTGAACGGACAGCGTCTTACCCATGGCCTTAGCAAACGTAGTGGTTGGCAAAATCAAACCATAACTACAAGGTGTAACTCAATTTCATTTCTCGTTTCAAGCTTGTCCAAGTTAATGTTGCACAGACAAAACTAACTTTGACCGTGTGCTTCATTTTTCTTGATTGTTACAGTAACATGCAATGTAACAATCACATAGCAGGGCACATAGCACAGTTTACTTTCCCTTTTTTAATAGGAAGTATGTTTCAGCGTCATCCATATACATCAGTGGAGATGAAGGTTACCATTAAATTCTAGCTAACAGCCCTCATGGAAAGCCAATTTCAAAAGCTTGGTTGAGCTGTAACATTGAAGTTTAATTCACAGGTCAAAGTATAATCTTGAGATGCTGCCAAAAGTTATGACTTTACTTAATAGGTATTACAAAACTGATCGATCAGAGCTGGTTTGCAAAAGTACAGGCAAGGCAAACGTTCATTAAGTGGGAAGGTGAGAACGTCCGTCCACCCTGTATCTCGTTACTTACTGAAATCAGAGTCAATAGAACAACTCTGCTGAAATCGTTATTAAACTCTTGTGAAAAATACAATTGCCTTTTTTCACCGGTTATTGATAAAATATCCTTTCTTGTTTATCATGTTAAGAAAGGAAGAAACTCTTTGAAAACCATTTAATGCAACAAAACCGTGCCATTTCTTTTCGTAGATGCATGTCTATCAAGCGTTCGTCAAAAGGAAAGTTACTTTTAACCATTAACATTGAAAGAAACTTCTTGCGGAAATGATTGCAAAGTAAAAGGAAAATATAATAGTAATTGCCATATGTTCTTTATGATGTGTATTTGGCCAGCTTCATAGACTTATGGTGAGGCAGAAACGTTGCCTTTAGTAGCAAGAAATGTAGACTATGTAGCACCGCACATATCAAGAGTTGATAAAATGTTTGAAATGAGTGCCTTTAAAGTGCGGCATAGGTTATTCAAAGTTACTTTTTATGAGAGATCTTCCTCGCGGTCAGTGACCATGTGACCGTTACGTTTTCTTGACCCTGTATTTGCAGAGTTTGCGGGATGATCAAAGAAACTGCACAAGCTAGATCATAACTACCGGGTGTTCCAAAAGAGGACTCCTGTTTAAAAAATCGTCAAAAATGTGTTATGAAACCTTTCATAAAATTTTCTTTTTGAGCTGTTTTGTCAAAGACCTAAACATAATTAATGATAAAATGTTTGCTTTAGACCGGTAGGTAGGAAAATTACATGTTGAAAAACCTTATTTTGAGCTATAGTTTTTAAGCAAAATAATCAATCTTGCCTTAGAGTGAAAATTTTCAGATTTTTTATTATCATTGACGTCTCCAATGATAATGTGCATTTTTTTCTGTCATTCCTTACCAAACTATAGAAGCTTTACATGCACAAAGAAATTTATCTGGCAATCATCAATGCTTTCTTGCAGTATGATTCAAAACCAGGTAGCCCTAAAAAGAGCTACATTTGCTAATTTTTAAACCAATTACAAGATCAACTATGTCTTGGAAAATAATTTGGTCCATGATCTACGTGACAAAAAATGAAATTGAAGATCGGCCGTGTGATCAAATGTTGGTGATTTTTCAAACAGGAATACTTTTTGGGACACCTGGTAGCTCTGTGAAATCAAATGTTATTGACAAATGCCTCGTATCATTATTTAGTTGAATGGCTTGGCTATTTTTCGAGATACTGCACGGTCACTGTAACCTATGACTACCTTCCGAAAAAGCAGATTCAACGTAGAGATAGATTTGAAGTCGTCTGGGAAATTTGTTGTTTGCAAAATGATTGATAGTGAATGGATTACTCTATCTTTGAAACATGTGTTTCGGAGGATTCAAAATGTCCATGCAACATCTCAAAAGATAGCTTAGCCTTTCAGCTACATGCTGGTGACTTGTTTGTCTCCATAACCTTTGCTTTCTGCAAGATATGTGCGATGTAGCTTGTCAAGTTTTTTTGGGTAACCAGATAGGTCAAATGCGTCTGGACTCATTTGCTGTATGTTATGGTTCTCCCTTTCACAATGAAGCTGGAATTATGGTTACCTATCGTAGAGCCACTGGTGTTGTAGCCTGATAACCAGACCCAATTTCAAAGGAAATTTCTTTTGAAATCGGGTCTGGTTATCAGGCTACTGGTGTTGATTTTATTTACCAATTGAGACGTTTTGTTGTTGTTAAGTTGAAATTACACAAAATGATTTTTTTTGAGCTGAGGCTGCTGGACCTAACACTTCTCCGACATCTAAATCGACAGCATGCTCTTTATGGTTGGCACAATTTAGCCGTTTGACGCCAGGTGGAGAAATTCAACCGTCTCGCAGAAGATATCCACTCCTTGACAATCACTGTGCCTCAAAGGATCGATACTTTCTTGTAGTCTTCGGTAGTCTACATCGCTGATGTTAACCATGATCTCTGGTATATCGATTTCTTGTATGTCATCATGGACTTGCTGAGCTAAGGGTGCTGCCCAGTCGATTCCATAATCTTGAGCCCTTTCCTAAGACGGATAAAGCAATTTTAGTGAAATACATATCTGCTATCCGTCTGATATAATGATATGATATAAGTAACAATATTTCTCTGGCTAAAATGAGATCTCCCAGAAAAATTTCCAACAGAATTCACTCCAAAAACCCAACAGTGGTCTAGCAAGATAAATACGAGTATACACATGAGCAATTGGTTGTTGGATATAAAATTAGATGGAAGAGAGATTGGAGAGCAAATGACATGATTTCAGCTAGCTGCAAATGGCAGGAATAATGTATGGCATGCATTGGTCTTAGGTGTGACAAAATAATTGTTCCTTATAGGGCCTTATATGTTGCTAGGTAGAACTGCTCGGGAACAGCAAGGAAAAATTAGTTATGCAATGAACAAAAATGACCAAAAAGATGCTGAAAATAACTGTATACTGTACCTCATTAGAAGTTAGTAAATGTTCCATCTCAATTGCAGCTTGATGATTACCATGTAAGCTCGCTAACCCACGTATCCATAACTGGACGGGAGATTTTCCTCTCTCTGATGACAGTGGGTGACGATCCCAAGCATCTGCCCAAACTGCCAGCTGTCGATTGATTCTAGCGAGATATACGTAGTGAATACAAAATAGGTGAACTTCATTTGATGGATCTAGATACCCGCTATCTTCGAGGGAATAGAAGAGCTCATAGAACATAAAAATGCATCCACTGAAGACATCTCGCCACAGCCTCTCGATTCGCTGGTTGTGCACACTGCGACCAGTAATTATGCTGCCGCGACCAGGACCTCGATCAGGATGATTCAACATATAGGCTGCCACATCAACATTCACCCCACCCTTGTCAGTTCTCACTCTGCTTGGAACTCCATGCTTTGAGACTCCAGACAAGAAGGAGTGGAGCACTGTGTGAGCTCGGTTATTGTCGCTGCATTTGATAAACATTATTCTTCGCGAATAACCATCGATTCCGGCATGTATTACCAATCTCCACCTATGGGATAAGAAAATCATTTTTAAATGTTGGACAAATCAATGCTTTTTTCCTCTACAAGGTATTTGCAAAAGCTAACGTTTAGATTTCAATACCCTTGCGATGGATTGCAATGTAGAACTCTGCAGAGTAAATACAAAAGATCAGACTGAACTGCATTATCAAATAAATGTAATAATTATAATAATAATAATAATAATAATAATAATAATAATAATAATAACGAAAACAGACTTCGCAAAACGTTGCCTTTGCATCATTTATGATATATCTACTGTTTATTCTTAGTCCATTGCAATATTAGAGTGCTGAAATTTCAAAACGATGTTCTTTGAAATCAAAGCTAAAATCTGTCTCAAATTATATGTCAACTGAGATTTGCGAGAGCGCAAAATTCCTTTGCAAAACACTTCTACTGTTGTTATTCGCGGGCATTTTCAGGTGACATCTAATTTGAGACAGCCTATAGTTTTGTTGACTTCCGTCATATAATTTTCTTATAACTATATATGCTGTATCAAAAGAGGAGATCCCTACACGTATTTTTTTTATAAGAAACTGCCTATAAGAAACTCAACTCTCAGATCGCCAAAAAATTAAGAAACTCCAGTAATGAGAAAATATAACCTAAGGGGCCGATTATATGAGAGTTTTCAGCCCGGGCTGGAATTTCAGCCCTGCTAACCGGGCTGAAAACTCAGCCCCCCTCTCCAGTCATCTCTAGTAAAAATGAGTTTGCGATTACATGAGAAATTTTCAGCCCGGGCTGGAATTTCAGCCCTCCTTGAGCTAGGAGGGCTGGGATTTCCAGCCCGGGTAAACGGGCTGAGATTTCTCATGTAATCGCAATTTTTTCCAGCCCGGGCTGAGAATTAGTTTTGCGCACGCGCAGTTTGAATATAGTTTCGCACCAAAAACGATTAAAGCGAAGATTTTCAAAGATGGGGTGGCAGATGAAAGCAGAGAACATTCTCAGCGGAAAATTTGTGATTTTAAAGCAATCTTGAAGTTTTAAACCTCGAACAATTTTGGCGCCATTTTTTTAGTCAATTTCAGCCCGGGCTGGCATCTGTCATATAATCGCACGCCATTTGCACCTCTGCTAACAGGGCTGAAATTCCAGCCCGGGCTGAAAACTCTCATATTTTTATCTTGATTAAGGAAATCCTTGACATATTTTTACTTTACTTTGACTTGTTTCCTGTATCATATTACTTGCAAGGCACGTGAGTAATGTCTAAACATTGAAAAGGTTTAAAAACCTTGTTTTGAAAGGTTCAGGAGGGCACATGTTGTGAACATGAAGATTGTTATGGAGCCTCTAAGAAACTCGTAAGAAACTCTGAGTACTGAAAACCTGATAATTTTAAGAAATTTTCAGTTGGCCAAAATTCATAGTTTCTCATAAAAAATACGTGTATTTGTATCAGCAAAAAGCCATATTTACTAACCTTTATATGGGTACTTATGTTATAGAAAAACCCAAGTTGATTGGGAAGTGAAAATCTTTTAGAAATTTGTATCACTGACGACATGAACTGCTTAGGGAATAAGTCCAAGCAACCACCGCAGTCTGGTACCCAGGGTACCACCGCCCAAGGAAATATTTTTATAAATATTTCGTCGGGTGCCTCACTATCTGTTGTGAAAGCCCCCTCCAAGGACAAAAATCACAATTTTGAGCGTTCAAGAGGAGTAAAATAATATGGTTTTACCTTATCAATTTGTGGTAACCATCGATATGCCAAAGGGCGAGGGGGGCAATGACATTGTAAGCCCTCCTTCTCACCACATGGATTTCGAGAGACCTAAGTATAACACCATCGGGATCAACTCTGGCAATACTTTGACGAATCCTCTGATGCTGTATGCGGTGACCACGGCTCCGCAGAAAACCGTCCATTCGACGATACCCACAATTTGGAAATTCTGTAAGAATCTGCAATACTATTATATCTAGAGCTGCATCAGACATAGTGGAATATGACTCTCTTATAGAAACTCCGTATTGTTGCATTCTTCTCCGAATTGTTCTTGAACTGACACCCATCATTATCCCCATGTCTGTCGAAGAAAAGCCCTGTTCTACAAGGAACAGAATCTGGGCCTCGGGAATTTCAAACGAAGGGCGACCAGCAGTACCAGTAAACGTTTGAATTGGGTTGCGTTCTTGATGAGAAATGTCCCTTAAATCTTGCAGAATTTGACGTGCACGTTGTAGCAATCTCATAACAGGTTCATAGTTGACCTGAGTCTCTACGTCAGTCATGCGTGCAAGAAGGGACATCACATGCTCTAGACGTTGAAGTGAAATATCAGGGCCATGTTCTGCGGCTGAAGCTTGCGATAAGCGGCGAGCAATACCTTCAACTATCCTACACATTTCATCTTCTATCTCATGGCGTGATGATGGCTAAAGAAAGGAAATAAACTTGGGTCAAGGGCTGGCATAGGCAGTTTTAAACTTTACGAAAAGTTTCTTGTGTGGTTCTTACTCTGATTTTATTGGTTTATTTTTGCTAAAAGGCTTTCAACATATTCTAAATAAGCCTCAAACCTGCCAAGTGTCGAAAAAATTTCCGCATAAAGTGAGAAAATTAAAAGATTAAAGCCGCAAATTGCAAAAATTTCTTAGCTTCTCCTGTCCGATCCAAGTCCATGTAGCATTGTTTTTTAACTTTAGAAAAGCTGAGCTTGCAGTATCTTATGAGCGGCAGGGCCGTCGAGAGTCATAGCTCGGACACAGGAATGATTTCTAAGAAAATGTCATTGCAAGGATGTGTTTCGTTACCAGGCCCTTTGCCGGAAACTTGAGGAAACACCCTCTTCAAAGAATGATGATTTTGAACAATAGATCAGCCCCCCCCCCTCTACCCACCCATTCCGACGCTGGAAAGGTGTTCAAAAATCGGCTTCTTTCGGAGTCGGACACAATGTTGGCAAACAAAGGACTTTCATTTTTATTGGGCATCATTCCCCTAGATTTATCTTCACCTATCTACGCTTATGAGGGTAACGGCTGGTAAGGGCAGTTCACGACCTTCTTTGTTGACTTCCAGAGTCGAATTCCCGTCCAAAGGTGTTTCACTCCAAGAAAACAAAATCTAAAGAAAATCCAATAAACAACTAAGACATACCAAGGCCATTCTTCTTCAGCAAAGCGGTTTCCTGGGGGTTTCCTACCAGGAGCTGAATGCATGTGCTACCTAGGCCAACTTCTGCATACATCCCATCATCCCATGACCATGTGATCTCCTGTTATCTTCTAATTGCAGTACGATTGAGAAATGCAGTTGCACAATAACCCAGACGTTGATAAATTATGATTGAAGAATCACAATGGGATTTCAGTTTAGAGTTTTAGTTTAGACTTTCACTTAGCGGCTCATTAAACACTAGGCTTCAGTACTGAAAAAGTATCGCTTAGGGGTTGAGTGATTCTGGAAACCATTGTCGGAAAATGTTAATCGCAAACAAACATTTTGAATTGCAGCGCTATTTCAAAGAGTCTGAGTTCATATCTGATCCAGTTTTAATTTAGCGTTTTGGAAATGGAATTTTGCTTTGCACTTTGCAGTTGACGAGCAGCAATTCACTTTGCAGCTTCTGTTTGGTGTCGTTGAATGGGATATACTGTTGTTTTGAATTTTCCTTTTAAACATTAATATCATAATGACAATTTACGATGATGTTTGTAGTTTTCAAATAAAAGAATGGCACTTTAGAATTCATCTTTGGAATCAAAGATTTAGAATTGCAGTTTTATTTGCAGAAATAGATTATGGCCTAAATAACGCTTCATAAGTAGTGCCCCTGAGGATAAAGAAGTGTTTAATGGTCACATTATTAATTACCTTCAAAGAAGTCATGAGGTGGCTAATGAGCAGGAAATGAGTTGCCAGATATAAACAAAGCCAGTCCTGTTTAGTTCTGGTTCCCATTTGTCAGAGAAGGAGCTACTTCTCTGTGCTGCTTTGAGGGGACTGTTCCCAGGCACTCCATTTAAGCGTTTTAGCGCAGAAATGTACAAAGCTAATGTCCAACTTTTCAACACTGTCTTAAAGATATAAATTGCCTAAACAGGAATTAGTAACTATATCAGAAGGCCTCTAGCAAATAGTAATAAAGGATTTGGCAAACAGCATGGCATTTTGAGATTGCACTACTTCGCATAGTTTGTTCAGGCAGTTAGTAATAGCTGTGGTCAAAACCTGAGCAATTTTTTACAACAAGAACCATATGCTAATATGAAATAGAACAGGTTTTGTTTAAGCTGTCAGAGCAGAGAACACATTCGCTTCACAAGTACACTCAACTGAGGCCATTCCAAATGATCTCAAGAAACTCGGTCTGGAAACTTTATAAAAAAACCCCACCTTTTATTCTGGAAATGGCTGGATGGAAGCACAGATTTGACAGTGAATAAGAAAATTGTCATTCTGTTTTATTTTTCCAACATGACTTACATCTACCCAGAGTTTGAATTGATAGTTGAAGAGAGTAACAAGTTTGAGATTATGACAGAGGGAAAAATTTGTTATGTTCACTGTGAAAGGATGCAGTTACCGAAATAACTGTCTCATGCGGAAATTTAAAATGCCTTATAAAGCTGCTCACAACTGCAAAACTTTGTAAAAGATTATGCATATGAAAGATGTTTATCAATTTTCATTGAAAACTCTAATGTTTTGTACAGAACTAAAACAGGGGAGTCCGGTGCATATGTGGAAACCATGGCATCAGAATTACATTAAAAAGATTGTCAGGTCCACTCACTGTGAGATATTCCTACCTAAAGATTGAACCATATCAGCACCAAATACCTGTGACTCTTGTGCCCAATCTGAACATTATTTAAGAACAGTTATATCAAGGAACAAATTAAGCAATGAGAATGATGATTCAAAGTCCACAAGGTTTGATCGATTGTCCTTTGAAGAACTCCTGAAAGTAGCAAGGGAATCAACAAAAAAAACTTATTTCATTGATTCATAAGATAAAAAGGCTGGAAGAGCACAGGCATGACATGGAAAATGTATCATCATCTACATATCAAGATCTGAGGAAAATGTTTGGATCTCTGCATGAAGAGCTAGAGGAACGACGCAGGAGGGCTGAAAAAATAGTATTTGTAGATGGGAAGGTTGCGAAGCAAGCAGAAAACTGAAACCTCTCATAAGGTGCTTTCATGTTGGTTGAAAACAATAAGGGGGAGTTCTTGGGTATCGGGGTTTCCATCGAAATCAATGTATTCGATTGGTGGAAGGTTTTGGGTAATGACTCACTACAAGCATCGTATTGGTTTATGATCATGATGCTTGAAATGTATTGCGCAACAACATTCACCACATGTTGAGAGGTAAGAATAACTTCCTTGAATGAATACCTTCCTTAACCGAACTTTTACAATCACTACAAGCCTCCAAATTATGAAAACTGCAACTATCACATAGGTGGTAGTGTCACGATACCCCCTTTTGCTCATTCATTTCTTATTTTCTTCTCCTTGATTCACTCATTTGTCATTTAGATATTTACTTCTTTGATTTTTATGCCGATTTTCCGTCTCAGCTTATGACTAACTTTTATTACATAGCTTCAGTATTACTTACGTTTTTTCCTGACTCTTACTCCTTTTCGGTATTTACTTTTGGTAACTGACTAGTTGTTTTTCTACATTTTTCTGCAGGCATGTTCTATCTACCGGACCCTCTGGACCATTGGACCATTGGACCATTGGACCATTGGACCATGCCGCAGACCCCGACCCGCTGGCCGCCAAGATATTCTCGCTGTTATATTCATAGAAATAAAGTTATATTGCTGTCTCTTTTGCATACGAGTAAAAATGAAATTATGCTGAATGAAACTTCCTATGATCTCAGTCATGCAGATAACCCTTTTGTTCGAAAAGAAACGAGGAGACAAGGAGGGATTTACAACCTTAGAATGTCAATGTTTACAACACAATAAGCAGCAATACCCCAGAATAGAAAGTTGGCTTGAATTTGGTCATACAAAGCTGAAGTTGAAATCAAATGCATGCAAGAATTGACTCTGATGCAAGAGCAAGTCTAAGACCTTTTACCAGACAAAAAATGGATGCAAATTGTTCTGTTTTGCTGAAGTAATACGTGGATGTGAAGTCATTCGCGTATTCTGCACACTCTTGCTGTGCTGCCTGTGCTATCATCACCGAGAGAAGGCGCTGTAACACAGCCAAAGGATCTCAAAAACATTTGAGTACAGTGATTTACAATAATACCGTACAATGATTTGAGGGTAAGACCAAGCAATTCACAATGTGAGGGGCATTTCATTACCAAAACATATTGTACATCTTTGACCAAAATCCTTTTCTTTTGAAGGAAATCCACCAAAAATTCGTGAAAAATCCTTTCATTCTGAAAGGTCTCGTCTGGTTTGCTTTTTGAAAGAGGAAAATGCCCCTCGTCACCATTTCAGGGACGCTGAAATTCGTATTTTTCCCAAAAATGCAGGTCCAAACGTTAGCTAAGTATTTGGATGGGCTCCCATGGGGTAAGGTTTACAACAATAGACCATGGTTGCAAAGTCAGACAAATGCATTTTCAATGTGCTTGTGCTTTCAGTGCAATTCTACATGCCGCAGAGCCCCTCTGAAAGCAAAAGATTTCTGACCAGTTTGATCATACGCAACACTGAGAATGTTGAATCCAGCAGACAACAATTAGAATGGCGAAATTTATTCATTTTCTCAGGAAAAGTGCAATTAATAATAAAAACAAGGGTTAAAGGCGTCCCTGAGCAAATAATAGAAAGAATTTACAGCAAGAGAAACAGTGCGATGCAAAATTGCGGCCAGGGTCTGCGGCATGGTCCAATGGTCCAATGGTCCAATGGTCCAATGGTCCAATGGTCCAGAGGGTCCGGTAGATAGAACATGCCTTTTCTGCATACGCCTATGCTATTCTGACTTTAGTCACTTTAGTCAAATGGTTCCAAGCAACTTCTTATTTAAAACTGTAAAATTGTAGCAATCTTTAATTCACTTCTATGCGATCAACTAGAGTAGTTCCATATTCTCTTTCATGAGTTTATGGTTGTTGGATTTATTATAACTTGGAAAATATACAAGTTGTCATTTCTTTACCGCTCAAAATCTCTGCCATCACAATTGGTGACAAGGATCTAGGATTTAATTAAATAATGCCTAGTTACTAGCGGGTAAATACAGGAATTGCTCCAACCCGAAAATTTTCGTTTTTATTATGACGCCAAAGTTTTCGTTGACGAGATGAACAGACGACTGGGAAACACCGTTTCATTCATAAAATCAACAAACGGTTCATAAGTCCGCAAATTACAAAATACCATCAACCTTTTTATAATTTGCAAAAAATCAACAAACGGTCCATAAGAAGGCTTTTTGTTATCTTTTGAATGTATTGAATGCTTACACTAAACAAGAAAGACTCTTCTAAACACAATAACCTCAACTGAATTTGCGTTTAGTTACCGTTTATAGGCCACTTTGGATATCTTTTGCAAATCAGTTGATGGTATTTTGTAATTTGCGAAAACATTTACAATTGCCCATTCTGAGATTTTGCAAAAAAATGTTGAGGTTTATAGGCGTGGATTTGGCTTCAAGGGTGATAATCATTGGCAAATGAGGACTTTGAAGAAGCAATTGATTATGTTTTGGATCTCGATTGGAATCAGACTTTTTTTAGGCCATGGAGCATGCATGGATGACAGCAGCAAAGCAAGACAAGACCAGGTGGTTGTGTAACCTTGTCCCTGTTGTCCTTGGCTTATTTTGTTTTGATCATTGACGAGAAAGAAGCGTTAATTTTCCGCACCTATTTTGTATTTTGCGAATTTTCCCATTTTTCGCAGGATGCGAAAATTTTCGAAAAAATTACAATAAGGCAAGGGGAAAATATGAATTAAGGCGTTATTTTTGCAAAAAACAAAGGAATGTTCTTGAACAGGAATCAAAACTTTTTCGCACTTTCTATTGTACTATGGGTGCCCTTTTTGCAGGTTGTCCCCTTGTCAACCTCAGACTCGATATGCCCCTGCACCAGAAGCCAGCCATTTCATTTCACTAATGTGTGATGCAATTTGGAAATTGTTCTTGTTATCGTAGCAACTGGGAACTGCTAATGTTAATTTTGAGTTTGTAGAAAAAGGAGATCCATCAAGGGTCAAAAACAGCTCCTTTTCTTGTGATAGGATCCTTGGGCAGCCTCTTTTATTTTTCGTGAAATTTGACCAACATTCTTATCATAATTACCATTCTCGTTCATATTTTTGTGATTATGGTGCACAAGACGAAACGGCATGTTCTATCTACCGGACCCTCTGGACCATTGGACCATTGGACCATTGGACCATTGGACCATGCCGCAGACCCTGGCCGCAATTTTGCATCGCACTGTTTCTCTTGCTGTAAATTCTTTCTATTATTTTCTCAGGGACGCCTTTAACCCTTGTTTTTATTATTAATTGCGCTTTTCCTGAGAAAATGAATAAATTTCGCCATTCTAATTGTTGTCTGCTGAATTCAACATTCTCAGTGTTGCGTATGATCAAACTGGTCAGAAATCTTTTGCTTTCAGAGGGGCTCTGCGGCATGTAGAATTGCACTGAAAGCACAAGCACATTGAAAATGCATTTTTCTGACTTTGCAACCATGGTCTATTGTTGTAAACCTTACCCCATGGGAGCCCATCCAAATACTTAGCTAACTTTTGGACCTGCATTTTTGGGAAAAATACGAATTTCAGCGTCCCTGAAATGGTGACGAGGGGCATTTTCCTCTTTCAAAAAGCAAACCAGACGAGACCTTTCAGAATGAAAGGATTTTTCACGAATTTTTGGTGGATTTCCTTCAAAAGAAAAGGATTTTGGTCAAAGATGTACAAGATGTTTTGGTAATGAAATGCCCCTCACATTGTGAATTGCTTGGTCTTACCCTCAAATCATTGTACGGTACTATTGTAAATCACTGTACTCAAATGTTTTTGAGATCCTTTGCCTGTGTTACAGCGCCTTCTCTCGGTGGTGATAGCACAGGCAGCACAGTAAGAGTGTGCAGAATACGCGAATGACTTCATATCCACGTATTACTTCAGCAAAACAACAATTTGCATCCATTCTTTGTCTGGTAAAAGGTCTTAGACTTGTTCTTGCATCAGAGTCAATTCTTGCATGCATTTGATTTCAACTTCAGCTTTGTATGACCAAATTCAAGCCAACTTTCTATTCTGGGGTATTGCTGCTTATTGTGTTGTAAACATTGACATTCTAAGGTTGTAAATCCCTCCTTGTTTCCTCGTTTCTTTTCGAACAAAAGGGTTGTCTGCATGACTGAGACCATAGGAAGTTTCATTCAGCATAATTTCATTTTTACTCATATGCAAACGAGACAGCAATATAACTTTATTTCTATGAATATAACAGCGAGAATATCTTGGCGGCCAGCGGGTCGGGGTCTGCGGCATGGTCCAATGGTCCAATGGTCCCATGGTCCAATGGTCCCATGGTCCAATGGTCCAGAGGGTCCGGTAGATAGAACATGCCAGACGAAACCAATTCTTTGGTTTTACGAAATTGAAAAGGGCAACTAATGTCTGATAATCTGGCAAGCCAGTATACACATTGATTGCTTTGTTGTCATCTTTGAACTTTTCTACAAAGAATGACGGTTCTGACCTGATTACTTAAGTTTTTGATTTCTTTTGTCTCAGGTATTGTTGACATTTTGATTCCTCCCTTTGGTATATCCTCACTTTTTGGGGGTCCAGGCAGTATCAGTTCTTCATTTTCTGTCCTTGCGATTAGGGATTGGTTTTCCTTGTTCTGACGTCTCTCTTCTCCTTCATCTTTTAGTTATATGTAATAATCATGATGATCCGTGTTTGTTAACTTTTTGTCCAAATTTCTGTCCAATTCCCTTCATCATCAGACAACATAAGCACCTTCAACCTCGACTGCTGTTCTTTCGCCTCTAACATTTCCTTTAATTTGCTTAAATCTAAATGATGTTCTACTATTTTACAACCCCTTAATACTACTTTATTACAATATATACAATCCTTAAACAACAAATTCAACTTATCTACAGATACATTACTAACATAAACAGAAACTAAACCAAAATATTTAAAGTATTTAAATAAATTAAAGTTATATAATGAAAACAGGTGAAGATAAACTTTTTTAAATTGTTGTAATAAGTTATTTGTATGTGCGATTTCGATAAGTTTCTCCGCATTCGATTGATCGATTGACGATTTAAGATCAAACCAATTGAGTCCTTTCGAATATTTGGTGGGATGCATAAAGCGAATAATGAATTGGTCGATGATTTCTGTAATAAGTTTCTTGTTACTACATACACATTTTGGGTTCAAATACTCCAAAGTACAAACCAGAGCTCGTCCAATATGATTCAGTCTCATAAAAACTCCATTGCCCTAACTGACTCTTCCTCAGAAATGGGCTCTAGTTTAAACCATATGTACAGCTGATGATCATCTGCATAGCCATGAAAATTTGGGAGGTGTTGGCTAATGACATCATACAAAGAACTGATATAAAGAACAAATAGCACCGGCCCTAAGCAGCTTCCCTGAGGAATCCCACAGTTCAAATTCATCGCTTCAGACACTATATTATGAACAATAACTCTTTGTTTCTTACCATCTAGATATGACCTAAACCAATCAATGACTGTTCCATTTATGCCGAAGCAAGACTCCATTGTATTCAACAGCATTTCATGATTCACAGTATCAAATGCAGCACTGAGATCTAGCATCACAAGTAATATCATATTTTGATTATCCATAGCTGCAAGCATATCCGACTGAACCTTATCAAAGCTGACTCGTGCTATGATCCTTCCTATAAGAAGAGGCTTTCTCTGGTAATAATCCATTTGATTCAGTATGCTCATTTAATTGATGAACAACTGCTTTTTCAGTTAGCTTGGAAACATATGGTAAATTGCTAACTGGTCTGAAATTCTTGAAGAGAAGATCCAGTCCAAGCTTTTTTAACAAGGGTCTTATTAAGGCACATTTCCAGGCATCTGGAAAACGTCCGGATGAAAGAGATAGATTGATGATGCGTGTGATCACAGGGAGCAGTACATCTATACATTCCTTGACCAGCCATGTCGGTGCTGGATCAAGTTGACATTGTTTGCTTGCTGATTTTGTGATAAAGTTTCTTACATCTTCCTCAGAAAGCACATTAAACTCACTGAAAACGGCACTAGATTGATTTGGTATTGTCAGGTCATTTGTTTCTATAGCCTCAGACTCACAAATATTGTCAATTCCTTTTTGTATTTTCTCTATCTTTTTCACGAAAAATTCTCCAAAGTCATTCGCTAACAAATATTGATCACGATGATCTGGCAGTGAACCAGCTTTCTTATCTCCTGTTAGGGATGAAACAACCTGGAATAGCTTCTTTTGATCACCACCGCATTCAGATACTAGATTTGACAAATATTTACATCTATCTGCTTCAATTGTGTTAGCAAACGTATTTCTAGATTGTTTATAGACTTTGTGATCGAATTCTGTCCTTGATTTAATCCATTTCCTTCAAGCTTTCTCCTTTGTCTATTCAATTTTGCCAGATTATTACTGTACCAAGGTTGTTTTCGCCTAACAGTTATACGTTTCCTCTGCTCAGGAGCGTGCTTATCTATCAGTTTAATCAAGGTTGCATTATAGCATGATACAAGTTCATCCAAATCCATGAAATCCCGACTACACAGCTCAGATACCTCAATGTCATTTTTAAAAGCATCAAAATAGGGTTAAAGAAAGATTTAGTTAAACTGGGAACCTCAATGAGGACGAAGAAGAGGGTCGGTACATATATATCGCAAATACTGCTAAGAAATTTTTAAGGACAACTGATTTTGCTCTTCATTTTGCAGTTCTTTCAAGTTTCTTATTAAAATCAAATGTTTTGCTAAAGACAAATCGAGAAACATTGACATTTTAGAGTTTGTTTGGGTTCTCTTCACCTTATTTGCTGCACTAGTGGTTAGCCTTCACAATGGGTTTCTTTTGTAAAGAAGTCAAAGAGCTATTCTGTAAAATAGTATGAGCACCGATTGATGACTGAAGGAACAAGTTTAAATCAAGACGGCTTCGTTCCAACGACGGGTGTAATTTACGGAATCCGGAACTACGGAATTTGGGAATCCGGAATCACGGAACTATGGAATTACGGAATTCGGAACTGCGGAATTACGGAACTGGGTCACAGGTATAAATTGCGGAACACAAATGCTCTATATAGTTTATTGGCCAATGATGAATATTTCTCAAGATATGATCAGTTAGGGGAACATTAAATTTTTGTCGATTTCAATTTTTAGAGGTATAATTAGGTTAATTGAAATTTTCATAAACACTGAAGTGATAAAAAAACATCAATCAAATTTCTATTAAATGTTTTTTGGTGATTTAGGATCTAGGAATCAATTAATTGTACATCAATTGCATTGTAACTGCACGAGCACTGGTTCTGTCATCCCTAATGCCACCACCAATGTTTCTAACATTCATGAAACTATCTCAGCCCGGCATCTTGGTTTATTATTAAAGATTAGTGTACTGTAGCACCAATTCTTCTTTCTGGACTTTCGAAAATTGAGCATACTGTTTTAAGCTGTTTCTTATGTACGAAAAATGTGTGCTGAAGTTTCTTTCGAATCTAGAGATCTCAAGTTTGAGTGTTTTATATTTTGATAAATTTGTTTTGCTTTATTGTAAGCAATCAAGTTCAATTGCTGTGACAAATTAACATTCCTGTGGCACACACAGCGATCTAGAATGGGTAAAGGTCACATTGCTGAATAGGATAAACTGGAAACTTTGTCCAAAATGCACTTTCTAGACCACCCAATCATCAAGAATGTTTGTAATCATGACCCAGAGCTTCCTAGAAGTATTTAGGATACTGTTTTCACAAATGTTTATTGATTTCTGTCCTGTGACCAATGGAAACTTGACCGCAATGGATGGACCAGGATGGACATTGAATATTAAATAAATAATGAGAAACCAAACCATTTAACAACTCCAGATTTTATTTGAAAAGGTATTCTGCCTTTGTCGAGTTTTGAAGCTTCTTTCAAAAATAAGGAGACAGCAGATTTCTGAGAAACACCGGATTTGGACGGCCTCCATTTTGCGGGCAGGCAAATTGTATGGTGAGAATCGTTCAAAGATATGGTAAAAATGCATTTCCCAAATATTTCCCCAGGGGACATTCAGCACATACATATACCTTCATTTTGTAAAATTAAGATTTTAAGGAACTTGATTATACCTCTAAAAATTTAAAGCAACAAAAATTGAATGTTCCCCTAACTGATCATATCTCGAGAAATATTCATCATTGGCCCATAGACTATATAGAGCATTTGTGTTCCGCAATTTATACCTGTGACCCAGTTCCACAATTCCGCAGTTCCAAATTCCGTAATTCCATAGTTCCGTGATTCTGGATTCCCAAATTCCGTAGTTCCGGATTCTGTACATTACACCCGTTGGTGGAAAGGGACGTAACATGCTTATAACTGGACCAGCCAATTGTGGAAAGACATTTATTCTTGATCCGCTACGAATAATATACACATGCTTTGTTAAACTAGCTACATGCACCTATGCACCAACCAGTATGGAATGTAAGATTTCTGTGCACCGGATAGCATAATCCGAAGGGGCATCAAGCTAGGGAGGTCCGGGGGCATGCTCCCCCGGAAAAATGTGGATTTATGGCGTCTAGAATGGCATAGAATGCGCCAAATTTTGCTTCTCTTTAAAACACCTGCAGTTTGTTTGGAAACTAATATGCTGAAATATTAAAGTTTGAAGTACAGGGTGTCCCAAAAAAATTGTGCCCTGTTTGCCTGAAGATTGCGACAAAATGGCAAAAGATTCTTGCCAAACTTTTGCATGATGATGCTCTTCACATGTTCAATTAAAGTTTGCTACCATCCCTATAAAAATCTGTTGCAAAATGATGGAGCTATGGCCTTCAGAAGACCAAATTTGCCCGATCACTGAAACCAGCGGTCAGCCATTTTGTCTTACTTTGTCTTACAGAACAAAAACAATATATCAATATATTAAACAATACATTACAATAAACAATGTTCCTTTTACGAAAGAAAGGATAATGTCCTCTTTCTGACTTCATACAAGTCAAGACTTGGCTTGCTTTGTGTAATGTGCTTCTTTTGCGCTTTAGTGTTCCAACACGATGACGAGGGAACTTCTTTGAGGGCATCCCATCAACATAAATCCTGGCTGCTCTGGAAACAATGCCATCCAAGTTTAAAACGTTGCCTGTGGCCAAGTCAAGGATACTTCTGTCTTCTAACGTGGAATGTTGCTGACGCACTTGTCGTTTGCTTCTGAACCTCCCATTGACATGGCAATATCAAAGTCTGTCATGGCAACTGTTCCAACTTTTCCATACAACATTTCATTGGTGTACAACACTGATACCAATTTTCCTTCGTTGATGAAAGCCACAAAGACAGGATGGTTTGCGAATTCAAAATTAAACAGTATCTCCATTGGCAGCTTCATTAATATTGCTTCGGGATCAGCAACTACGACAGTTGCGATGCCATTTTCTCCAATTGGTTGCAAGCAAGACAATAGCTCATTCTTCATAGCTCTGTCCCAAACTAAAGATTTTATACCGGGTGTCCCAAAAAAGGTACAGATTTGATGGGTCTAAATTTGCCTCCTACTCCAAACCAGAACTCTTGGGGTTTGGCCTAAGCTGTTAACTCGCTGTGCTGTGGAATCTCTTCAATCATAGCCAAGTACAAACAAGAAACCTTGTGCTTAGGAACACATTTTAGTGGAAATCTGACTTTGACCTTCACAATCAGACTCAAGAATTTAGCCCTGACAGGACCCCTTGCTTGAAGGAAATGTTTTTTGCACGAAATCTCTCACAAAATTATTGCGAAACAAGCAATTGTATATGCCCAAGGGAACATAAAAAAACTGAAGGCTGCGTTGACTGACATTTGTTTGCTACCATGTCAGTTGTCCAACTCAAAAAATCATGTTACAAATGCCAAGCTGTGTCTGAATCAGATGTTTGCTGATTTCAAACTATATTTGAGAAATTTGTTCAAGAAAATGAGACAGCCAGCTGCAACACATGTGCTTGTTTTCATGTTATCTGATGAGAGAAGAAAGAAGAAGCCATACACCATACCAGTCATGTATACTCCCTTCCACTCTTTAAATGATGGTTACGTATTATTCCAATGTAAGAGCTTTGGTTTTCTGTTCTTCCCTCTCAAGTTTGCCCTTTAAATCCATCAGTTTCATATCTTTAAGTATAGTCTCTTTTTCAGGTCCTTCAACACTTTCATTCATAATTTGAAAAATTTTTTCGCTCACTTTTTCAATGCTTTGATTAAGCTCTGATTAAATTTCTTCCTCCTTTACTTCTTAAGTGTCACATTAAGTGTCACATTAAGAGTAAAGTGTCACTTCTTAGGTTATTCTCTTCGTGATTTAAGGGTGCTACATACCTAATTATTACACATTGCTCTATTTTGGTTATTTTATGAGATAATGATTTGAAACTTTTAAAATGTGACACAAGCAATATTTTTTCACAATTAAAATTTTAAAAATTGAAAATGCATGTATAAATTAAGGTGGCCGCTTGCGTAAAGTTTGAAACTCTTGTAATTTCTAGAAAATTTTCCCTGAAACATTCAAGGTTGATATTTGGTAAAAGTAAAGTTCTCAATACACTACAGACCTGTAGAAACCGGTGTATTGGCAGGAAAACGGAGTTTAACGAGGAATCGAAGAGCAAGAATTGCGACGATAATCATTTTCATTGTTTATATTATTTCATTCCAAGACAATCAAAGTTAATGATTACGACAAATCCATGTGTGACACTACAGACCCTCTACCACTTTGGTTCCCTTATCATGCTTGGTTGTTGTAAAATTATATTTTACATGCAAGGTTTCAAATCTTAAGTTTTTCTCCATCATTTGGAATTTGGTACCAAGCTACCTTATATTGTTCCTTTTGTTTGTTGAAGTATTATAATTGTAAGTGTCATCCAAAGTAGGGACTAGATGACCTTGTGTCCTTTCCTGCTTTGGATGGCACAGTGACAAGTAATCTTTTGTGTTTTAATTGTTTTGATGATGATATATAAAAAAAAAAAAAAAAAAAAAAAAAAAAAAAGGTTTCCAAAAAAAAGTTGGTCTAGGGTTCAACTCTATTATTGTTCTTTAATTCTTCCACATTTCAAGCATAAAGGTAAGAAACTCATTATGCTACATTGTACACAAGATTTTACTGCTGAAAAAATCATAAGTTGAGAAAATCGCAGTTAAAGTTTTGTCCTTCTATTTTCCATACATATACGCCTTCATTAGGTTCAAAAGGCTCCAGACTGGTAAACTTTTTGCTCTTGCTCCTTTATAAACCTTTTGACTAGTTTGTGAAACCTCAGCAAAGCAATGTTGTGAAGTTTTGTCAAGGGAATCATGTGATTTTTTAGCAATGATGCACCACCCAGGCAATGTCACACAAGATAAACCTCTTTCATTGCAGGTACTTGTAGCAATTAAACGCAATTACATTAGGGTCACTCAGCTACAGTTTCTTTTGAAGCTGATGATACTTCATTCAAAGATCCTTGTTCAATTTCTCAATCAATTTGCTAAAGGTGTTTCAGCTGCTTGACCTTGTTGCTGTGACTTATTTAGGCCCAAAGGATGCATAGCTCCTTTCTTCTCCATTTGATTTTCCATACTGTATGTCTCTCCCAAAGCAGTAGTAATTGATTCCTTCTTGGTACATTGGTTTCCTTTGAATCACAGGTAGAAGTGTAGTGTAATAGGCCAGGAAGTGAAATAGGCCGCGATGTGAAATCGGCTGTGTAACTTAACACATGTACTACAGTAAACACCCGCACATAAGAACCTAAGATTTGCCTGTTTAGGTTCTTATGCAATGAGGCACATCTAGTAATCAGGGTGTAGGTTCTTAAAGGGTCTGTTTCATCCGGCATTCCTTGCATGTGCCGTCTGTTGATGTTTCTTTGTTGTCCGCCATTTTCATGGGGCGGCAACAAAGGCCAACCAAGAGATGGCACGTGCAAGGCATGCTGGATGAAACAGACCCTTTAATATAGGAAAATATGTGAATCTAAATCTTAGCGAAACTTATTTGCACTCTTGACCCTATCCATTTCAACTCAATTTTACCCAGTTTACCCCTGCAGGCCCTGCCTATCACAGATCTGTAACTAATGTTTTGAAGTTCATGAAAGAGGTTGATTGGCAAAAATTTTGCATTTATTTCCCAAAGAATGAATAAAACCCTTTATTAAGAACCTAGCTTAGATATCAGCCTGAAATGGTTCTTATTTATTGGGTACAAAATATATTATTTCAGGCTGAAGGTTCTTAATAGATGAAGGTTCTCATGTGCAGGTTTTTACTGTATCTAGAATGGTGGTTGGAAGCCTACCACAGTCTGAAGGCATCTTGATCAATTTTAAACGCTTCTTTAATATTTCCTTCTTTTCTCGTGTAATTGCAAAATTGGAAGTGTCAGAATTTTTATCGTCATCAAAGTGAATGCTTGCTTCTTTTTTAATAAGGCCTAACATTAATGCATGCATTGGATCCACTGCACAGCTTCTTACTGGATCAAAATAGGGAAGCCTGTGTAGTTCACAGTAGCGCAGCCCAAATCCTTTTGCAATTTATTTTGCTTGTGTTGCATTTTTGGCGTATAAATATGCCTCTGACTGTCTCAAGATAGTTTCTTTGTTCCGTAAAGTGAATACAAATTCTTTTGAGTAGTATGACATGCGTCCTGTCACCCGTCCATCTGTGTCAGTTTCTCTTTCTGCAGAAAACTCACAAAGATTACAACCTTTGTTGGCCTTATGGCTTAAAAAATTGTGTTACTTTCCTGATGGCTGGTAAGTCACATGAAATTCCAAGGAGGACTCCACGTACTGTTATTGTTTTTTGGAGATCTTTTACCTCAACATCAACACCTTCCCATAAAATCAATAGCTCATCAACTAGTGGTTTGAGGAATGTATTCCTATGCATTTCAGGCTCAGAAGGCCCTGGAATAATGCCAACAATTAATGTCAATTTTCTTAACAATCGCTCTGAGCGAGGAAGGTTTAACACTGTCAAGTATATCACTTCAATCTTATAATGTCTTCTTTTAAATGGCTTTACCCAATCCACATTCATCATAAATGCTATGTTTTCCAACTTTGACAGCAATGGTTGGCCATTTATTGTATCATACTGAAAATCCTTCCACAGTTGGCCATCCCTACGACTTTATTTTGCAGGCCAGCAGGTCAAGTAATCTGCGGGTCAAACACGAAAGCAAACATGCGGGTCACCATCAGGGCCAAGGGCCCAATACAAAGATGTATGTGTTTTGTTTGGTATTTTAGGCCGTGAAATGGTCAAACAAAGGCCAATCCCTTGGACGATTTTGATCTCTGCTTGGACCATCACAATATTTTTCAAATGCTTTCACAAGCTTTTGTTTCAATATCTTTCAACCATGGGATCCTTATTCGTTTGTGGCATAGAAATGCTTTGTACCAAAGCCAAAGAATGTCTTGCTTTTCAAATCGTGAACAAAGCCAATCTAAACATGCAGTAGTGGGCGTATAGATTGATTATATGAGTCTCAGTTTTCCGCACTGAATTGGATGATGAAGTGAAAGTATAAACATCAGATTGAAAATATTGAACGAAGACAAAGAATCTATGTCGAATGATTGCGAATCGCGACTGATTCGTTAATTTCAATGGTTGAGTTGCTGGAACATTTTAGATGGATTTGGAAATTCTCTTGATATTGTTTGATAAAATTGGTTGATAAATTTGGTTGATAACGTTGCGAGGATACATGAACTATAACTATTATTCAGCACATTTGATTGTTCATTGCTCAGTTCTAAACCATGTGCCTTGTAAGTATTTGCAGGGGGAGGAGACATTCTTAATCTCGATTCGGTGGCTCCCAAAATCAAATAATAAACTGAACATAATCTGAAACTGAAAGTAAGTAGGGAGACTAATTCAAACATAGTCATTCAACTCTCCAATTCGTCCGAAAGTTTGATCGTTTGAGAGTTTTCGATTTTAATGGGGCCTACTTCCTGCCTAAACACTCGGAGATAGAGATGCAGTCATGACTCCGATGCAATCCTCATCGCGAGTGCAGATGATACGATTTGGCTTGACTATTTCTGTCAATCAGATAACGATATTTGTTGTACTGTTATCTAAACCCATTACGGGATGTGCTTGACGTAAGCAATACATTTCCAGCTTTTTCATGACATGTCTGGAGGCCACTGAGCCCTTGGCCCTGGTAGTGACCCGCATGTTTGCTTTCGTGTTTAACCCGCAGATTACTTGACCTGCTGGCCTGCAGAATAAAGTCGTCGACAAATGTCCCTCATAACGTCACCTTTTCTTTTCTTTGTTACATGAACTTTAAGGAGTTTTCTAAACTTTCGACCCTGAAACAGTTCTTTGATCCAAGCAACTGGTGACTTGAAAAAATATATTTTGTATGGGCACAGTGCTACTCTGCTTCCAATTTGTTGTTGGTATAAAAGGGGCTCACCACAGGATTTTCCAAATTTCACTGTGTTGCATTTTTTGGCCACTCTTACCCCATTGTTAGAATCATAAGCATCATCTGGCATGTAGCAGGTGCATCTTGCAGATGGACAGATAATAAGCTTTTGGTATTTTGAATCCAGTTTATTTCCCATCAGTCTCTGCATTCGGAAAAGTGTCGAATGGAATGCTTCTGTAACGGGATGTCCACACAAAACCAACAGGGCATACACTATGGTCAAGATGAACTGCGTTGCTGTATGCGTTATTCTATACTTTGCTTGAAACCACAGAAATATAGTAGAGAACCATTTGATGATCCTAATGTTATTGTTGCAATTGTAATTGAAAACGTTTTCATCACCAAGTTCATGTGCAACAGGTGCAGCTGGCAGATTATTTTCATCAGACAGTTGATCTTCATCAGACAGTTGGATTTCATCACCAAAAATTGCATCTAAAAGAGGAAAATATAAAGATAAACTTACGACAATAGTTTATTTACAAAACACAATTTTTGTCAAGGATATTTTAGGAAGTTTCTAGAAGAGCACATCAACATGATAAGGAATTCAAGGGATTTTGTGACCAATGTCTTTTGCAGTTGCTCTTTGTCTGGTAAGCTCTAAATTTTCAGTGAATGAGAGGGACATACAGTACAGTATAAGGACAGCTAGCTTATACAGTTAATGACAATGAAACAATCACAAGTTCTCACCATCATCTGCAGAAGATTCACCATGAGAAACATCACAGCTGCTGTCTTGCAATAATTCTAAGGAAGCAAGCAGAAAGTATTTTTCATTTGTAACTTAACATCCTTGAATCATTAACATTGTGTAATGTATATTGTGTCAAATTCATCTAAAACTACACACAACTTTTGTAAGAAACTTCAGGTCAGTTCAGTTTCCATATCTTAACTGCCTATAAGAAACTCAACTCTCAATCCCCAAAAAATTAAGAACTCCATTAATGGGGAACTATAACTAAAGAAGCTCTTCATTTTGATAAAGGAAATCCTCAACATTTTTTAACTTACTGTAACTTTCACTTGTTTCCTGCATCATGTTTAAACTGTAGGTACCTGACTTATGTCTATTGGAAAAGGCTTCAAAAAACCTGTTCTGAAATGGCGAAGAGCCCACAGGTCGTAAGCATACAAGCCAAACTTCTTGAAAACCAGCCGCAATTGGGAATATACGTTGGTATGGTCAAGCAAAATGTTTTGGTAAACGATGGACACTTTGTCAGGCAACAACCCAATATTTGAAGAAGTGAACATGGAAACTTGTAAGAAGCTCTTGAGTATTCAAAATCTGATAATTTTAAGAGTCTTTCAGTGCCAACTACTTGCTAACACTTGTAAGAAATAGGAGAGGAACAGACATACAAATGATTGCAGACCTATTTGGCACTTACAAAGCAAATGCCAGCAATGTCTATATTGCATGGAACTTATTTTTGAGTAGAGAATTAAAAGCTTTTTGCGAACATTTACAACTGTTGGCAAAGTAGAGAAAAACGTGCCAAACTCTCTTAAGAAAAAACATAAGATCCTTTTGGATGATTACAAAGTCCGTCCTGAGCTAAGCAAGCATAAGAAAATCTGAATATCGAGTTCTTCATAACCCCAAATGATCGTTGTGATGCTGTTTTTAGCTACAGTCAGAAGGATGAATGTTGCTGCTAAAGTCGCCTTTAATAGCAAATCGAGCGCCTTGTAAAACGACAAGAATCACCCGAAAAGCAATATTTTGATCTTTATGTCAAACGAAGATGATACGCAACAAATCAAAAATCATTACCCCTAGTTGGCTTGGTTCGTGCATGAAACTATTGGTGCATCTGTCTAAAATTAGATGTCATGTGAAATTAACGATAACCCAAAATTACTTATGCAGAACTCTGCAGAACGTTTCTATTCGCGGGCATCTAATTTGAGACAAGCAGTCACGAAGATAACATCTATGCAGAATCGTATGCATGAAGATGTTTTGGTTCAGTGTGATCATGTGCCTTCCCTCAGTGAATGGCGCCATTGTTTGATGGGATTCTGCTCCTTTCCTCTCAACTTCACCTGCGACGTTTGCATATTTGCATCTGTAGCTGTGCAGGAGGAGGTCCTTCTACCTTCGGTGATGCTGCGAATGCTAGCCTCTGTGCAGGCCGCCGGTTACATCATCCTCTAAAGTTGACTTATTTGCATAATGAGTACTATCAACAAGTGGCTAATGATGCGTTCGTTCTAGAAAACGATTGTTTTAACAGCTGCTAATTAAGTCAAGAACGTGCCAATTCTGGGTAAATTTGTTGTTGTGCCAGGGTAAACATCATGGTGATTTATCCATCTTATGGTGTCAAATCTGTCTAACATGAAACATGCCGACGTCAAATTTTTCTATCTGATCGCGGGAAACTTCTGTCTTGTGTGCGCTTTCTGTGCGCTTTCTTTATTTCAGTGCCAATTAGCAGAGGTAAAACGTTAATCAATTGCTTTAACGAGCGTGACGGACTTCCTTTCTTTCTTTCTTTCTGACTGACCCGGAGACCCCTCTTAGATTACAAAGTTGGACTTTGTAATCAAAAATGGGGAACCTAAAGACATAATCAAGGGTGTGCACACAATAATTGATGCTGTGGAGTTGCGATGTGAGACTCTGCCAGCCCCTCAAAAACAACTGTACAGTTCATGACAACACATAGAAACTACTGATTGGATGTACACCAAATGGTTATATCAATTGTGCTTCATGCCTGTGGTAAGGCAATGTTACAGACAAATAACTTGTCCTACATCAATCAAGAATATAGCTCATCTAGCTCAATAAATGGGAAATCTTTGGTAACCACTAGAATTTGATACAAGAGGGGGCCTAATAGAGAGGGGTGGCTTATTTAAAGTCCTGAATCAGAGGGGAGGGGCTTATTGGAGAGGGGGGATTAATAGAGAGGGGGCTTAATAGAGCTATTTGAATATTTTACAGGTTATTGTGGATTCCGAAGAAGAACAAGGTAACAAAGCTCCAAGAAAAGATCTCCGACACTTTAAACCACCGAAGGTAGATTTAACAATAGGTATTAATAAATTTCACAACATTTGTCAAAATCCCAAAATTGAAATAGAAAGTGAATTTTCGTCTCGCATACCCAGCAAAATGATATCAAACATAGCCATGATCAATCTGGAGAGGAAAGAAAACAATGAGAATCATTGCGTTGAATAGGTGGGATGTTTTATGCCTTATCAAAATGTCTGCATTTGCACAAAATGGCAGCTAAGCAAAAGCAGGTAGTTGAAGAATGTGAATGGCTTTCACCCATTACAAAGAATGTGTGTAGACCTCAAGGTAAACCAGGAAGTGAAAAGAGTATAGCCAAATCTTTCATCGCTAAAATTAAAGAGAACGGAGAGCAAGCCTTTTGTCAAGATGCCAAAATAAAGGTGAAGGTGCGTTTTTAAGCGCCAAGCGCTGGCATCGCAGAAATAGAGCAGACCTAATTGAGTCCGCAACCCCTTGTCATGACGCTCAAGTGTTGGGGTCATACCGGGTATCAAACCCACACCACCTGACTGTTGTGGCTGCAAAGTCAGATGATTACACCACTGCGCCACAACACCTTAAATTACCGTGGATAAACTGAAGACACTTGTTGCGAACAGATGGGTCATTTGTGAGATGATAGATCAGATAATCATCCTTATAAATAGTCAGACCAAAAACGTGTTTGCATTTAACCTTAACTTTAAGGATACTATAAACAAAATACCCCAGTCTTTTGCACAGATTTTTCATAACAAATGGTCTGAAACTCTCCCAAAGAAATTCGTATTTGTTATCCATGTTGTTAAAGTAGGGAAAAGGCATAATTAGGCAGTGTTACCATTGATGGACAAACCCATAAAGCAAATCATTATGCCACTTGCTTTTAGGATGTTAAGTCAAATTATCTATCTATGGAGACTCGCTAGGCTATCCAATTCCAGAAGCTTTTGAAAAGGTATTCAAACAAATGTTGTCACTCACTGTTGGTAAAAAAGAGGCCAGGCCACCATACATGCCAGCCATTGCAACGAAAAACAAATAAGTGGGCCCCACGTTTGCAACAAAAATTGTTGGACTTTCGTCCCTCTCCAGACTGACGGCCCAATTGGCGGGATTGCTACAATTATAACTCATATCTTGCGTTGCAAAAAGTCAAAGCATCTCTCCATAAACTGGCTCGAGAAACTCACAGCAATGTGCTTTCATCACTGCTCTGAAGCCTTCTTTCCTGGTAGCTTTTAAGTATGGCAGGTGCGTCTTGAGGTGGTGCTGCTGCAGACAAGGTTGCAACTGGTGGATTCTTGGACATTAAGTTGTCCATTGCTTCATTGACTTCAAGTACCATACCCAAGGCTACCTCTATGTGTTCAACTGCAACATCTGGTAGGATTTCTTGAATGTACCTGATGTTGGCTGGTGTGTTCAGTAAATTCTGTCAGTGGCTTGATGCCATCTCATTGGCAAGCTGAACAGAATTCAAAAATATAGAACTTTATATTCAGTGAAAATTTAGCTATCATTCGTATATCACAACATCTTAAAAAGCATGAAGGAAAAAAGACTGGAAGGCATTGCTTTTGCAAGCAATTTGTAGCTTATTTATTTTGCTAGTACCCTGCAGTTGCAGGATACCTTTGTCCTTTCACATTTCGCCTGCCTTCAATGTTGGCTCCCTTTAATTTTTGCCCCCCTTTTGCAGAAGTTTCACAGGAGTTTCGCTCCCTTTAATTTTCACTCCCCTGGTTTGGATTGATATGACGTAATTTGGATGTATATGGCCCCAAGGAAGAGAACACGGTGGAACTAGAACAACAAAATCGCCCCTCAGACACAGGGGAGGACAATATCGTTGTTATCAAAGCGTAATGAATGTCTTGTATTTTGTATTACAATCGAAACTAAAGTTTTTACATAGAAAATATATTTTTTTGATTCCTTTAATCTTCGCTCCCTCTAATTTTCGCCCCCTAAAACATTTCCGCAATTTGCCCCCTTTAATTTTCGCCCCCCACCGGGGTGAAAATTAGAGGCAGATGAAATTTGAAAGGACTAAGGTACTAGAAAATGAAATGAAGATAGACTAGAGACAATATTGAAAATAACAACACTGTACGTAATGTTTATATCATAAAAACTGTTTGCTTGTGAATATATTTTGAAGAAGAAGAAGAGGCTAAACAGGTCAGGATGATGATGAAGAGGCTAAACAGGTCAGGTGCTGCATTAACTTTAAATTTGTTAACAATGAGTTTCTTATATGCTTTTGTGCCGAAAAATTCTTAAAAATTATTGAGATACTTTTCTGTTTCTTCCTAAGAATTTTGTTTTAACATTCTTAACTTCTGCCTCTCAAGATTTCTTAAAAAGTATGTGAGAAAGTTCTTGAAAATTCTTAAGGGCCACTGTCACAAATATCCGAATTTCAGACGCTAGGGGGGCACATCCCCCTGCCCCCCCCAGCCACGACGCTTCTGGTTAGGGAATAAGTTCCCCGGTCGTTTATCTGCTTTGAACTTTGCCACCATAAAAAAGTCTTTGAAAAAAGGGACAGTCCTCTGTATTCTCAAAAATTATGGCATCAGTGAATTTTCTTAAACTAATCAACTCTACAAACGCACAAAATAAATCTGTAAGATCCCAAATTTCAGCAAAAAGCAGAACGGATCTCAAATTTCCGAAATTTTCCAAAATTCCACCGCTAGGGGTGTAATTTCCCCCCCACCCATGACGCTTCTGGTTACTGTGAAAAAGAAGACACAGAGAAGACAAAAGAAAGACTTGCCTACACCTGTGAGTCATATTGGAAAGCGTGTGGAGCATATTTTATGATTGAAGAGAAGGGTAAAAAAGGCGATGGAGAACAGTTTTCACTGGCACTATTTTGAAGATTGTAAAGGAAGCAGCAGATCAAGTGTACACTACAAGTGTATTTTTTAAATTGAGTATGATATTGATGGAGTTAGCAATGATGATGATGATGATGAAGAGGAATTGCAAACAGTTTGCCACTACACGTTGCTTGTTGACTACATGACTGGTGACTTAATATTCATAGCCTAAGGCTAAGCTCCAAACTTTAAAATAATGTAGATTTGTAAAGAAAAAGGTTTGATCAGGCATTGGAAATGTTCATGTATAGTAAGTGGGAGTAGGCTATGGTGCATGCCATACTCTAATGTGGCTTCATCAAGTTATTTTTTTTCTTTTTCATTATATTTCAAACAGAAAACAGGAAGCAAACACAATTCACCCTATCCCTTTAAAATAAATTGTCTTATTTTGTGGAAATTGTTTGATTATCTTAAAACAGCAATTACGTTTCATGGCAAGTGATTGCCAGCGCCATTTTCAATTTAGTGTTTTGCCATGGCAATTTACACTCATTTTTGATAAATCATGATGTTGCATCATGTTACAAGTACACATTTGTGCAAATTTGAACCTTCCTTGTCGTGGAGATCATTTGATTATATAATCAGAGCCCAGAGACATGTCACCATATTTAACGGCAAGCATTTAAAAAATGCGCGCCATTTTCAATTTGAGATTTGTTGCCATGACGATTACTTCTCAATTCCTTGTTTTGAAAATCAGGATGTACAAGCTCTGCACAAAACTGAGCACTCCTTGTTGTGGATAACAAGGACAGATTTTGTAACAATAAAAACTTTGGTTTGTTTACATATGACGCCATCTTGGTTGACTAGCCAACCAGAGAGCTCTATTTCTATGGCGTCATCTGATGATAATGGCGGAAGGAGGGGTTTGCTATGGAGAAAACCACACCCTCATTTTTTCCTCGCGACGAAAATATACTTTCGCAAAAACTCAAACTTTTTTGCACACGTATAGAGCGATAAATTTCACATACTTTTTTATTGGCACTAAGCTCTGCGTCTTCTGCTCTTCGCGCGATCGTTCGCTGTTGACACCCCTTTTGGGGTGGTATTTCAGGTATTTCTAGTCACGTGAATAGGATCAGTTGATGCCACGTAGGTTTCTCATGGTATCATATCATACCATCAGGTATTGCCCAATCAAGGTTTATGTTCCTAATTGGCTGTCCTTATTTGGGTAGTCCTCCATGTGGTTTTAGGGAGTGTGTTCTATCTCTTCTTTCACTTGTTCCTGAGTCAATGTGCGATTGCCACTGCTAATCTTGTGCTTTTCATGCTTCTCTCGACGTCTGGATGCCTGCATAATCATTATGTCTTCGCCAGGAGATCAAATAATATCGTCTCCTACTACTCCAGATCTCTCAGTGTCTGAAGCTGAACTTTCGATAGCTGCTGCAGCAATTTCGTCAAGCTTCACAACGACAACCAACCCGGTTGCTGCTAATACCGGGACTAAGCCGAAGCGGCAGTCAAAATGTTCTGGCTGCCATCATTTTCATGACAACCATTCGTGGGGCATTCCAGGCCCTGCTTGTCAAGGACCTCCAGATGTTGCCTCGGATTTACCGGCCGAGACAATCTTCCTTGGTGAACCTTTCACAACATCAGCTGCATCTGGCATGTCCCCTGTGATGTCCTCCAACGTTCAGGCACATTCAGCAAAACAGGATACTCAAGCTTTCTCTGTGGAAAAGGCCGCCATCGTCTGTCGCCTCCAAGAACTGCACCTCGAGGAGGAAAAACTCGTTGCTATGGCGGAGCTTGAAGCCATGCGCCGCAAGCTTTGTGAAAAAGAGGCTGCCCTCACTCGCAAGAAAGAGCTTCTTGCGACGCCCTCACGGCCGCCAACCGCAACACAGGCGCCAACTACAACAACAACATCAACAACAACCCAAAATGGTGCCTCTAGGCCTAACTTGACATGGAATGTGCAGACTCTTCGTCAGCTGGATCCTCCCATCCTCGCAGATGACAAAAATCGTCCTTGCGCTGCTGCCCTGGATGGCCTTTTGAGTTCCTTGCCTCCTGTTGCTCCATCCGCAGTCAATGATGCTGGCCTTCCTGCTGCTGGAGATGCGTGGCAAGAAGCCTTGCAGCACCAACAACGACCCTCCCTGAATGACTGCTTCTTGGCCCAACCAGACAGGGAGGCAGACATGTTTCTACAGCCAGCTTCAGTCCCACGAGGTGAGAAGGTGCTTTGCATCATAGATTTCCTGGCTAATTTAGTCCCAAGAGACTATGAACGAACTGTTTCTGATATGGGGGGTTCTGCGAGGCTTGTAGTTTCTTATGGGCAACAGAGGCCTAAGCTTGAGAGCATCACCCTCACGCAGTGGGTGATTGCAAACACGCGTATTTTCCACACACTCCTATTTTCCAGCAAGCTTCCAACTGTGCGGGATGTTAAGGAGTATCTTGCCTATACTGTCAAGATCATGGAACTTGCTGGAAAATACGAGTGGGTGAGTGTCCTTAAGTTTGATGATGAGTATCGTCAGCTTCAGGTGACGTATGCTTTTCCTTGGAGTTACGACTCCCCTCACCTCCACGAGGTTGCTCTCGTGCCTAGGCCTCTGTCTTCTGCTCGCTCAAGCTCAAAACCAGCAGGCTCAACCAATATGCCTCCATCTAATGGTTCTTTCGCCTCGCATTCTAGTGCTGGTCGCCCTATTTGCCGCAAGTTTAATTCTAACCAAGGGCGTCAACGGTCAGTCTGCTCTTTCTTGCATGTTTGCAATAAGAAGCAGAATGGTAAGGTTTGCGAAGCTTCTCACCCATCATGTCGTCATCCTACCCCCTCCCAGTGACTAGGAAAGGGTTTCTCTTCTCCCCTCAATAAGGCAAAATGGGAATTGGAACTTTTAACGGATGATGACAGGGATTTTTTGCTTGATGGTATCAACAATGGCTTTCAGATTTTGCCTGCAGATTCCACCCTGCTTCCTGCTGAAATGGACAACTATCGCTCAGCTGCTGCTCCTGATGCCAGAAGCAGGGTGGAAGCTACCCTACAGGAGGAACTTGCTGAGGGTAATTATGTGATTTCCTCCTCCAAGCCTACTATTGTTAGTGCCCTGGGTACTGTGCCTAAGCCTAATAGTGATGAGCTGCGTCTTATTCATGATTGCAGCATGCCTAAGGGTGCAGGGGTTAACTCTTATGTCCCCACTATAGATAAGCTCCAGCTCCAGACCATTGATGATGCCATCAAGCTTGTAGATCAAGAGTATTTTTTAGCAAAGATAGATTTGCGTCATGCTTATCGTTCTGTGCCCATCCATCCTAGCAATTACGATGCAATGGGTATCAAATGGACCTTTTCAGGTGATGCTCAGCCAACATATTTGGTTGAAACAAGGCTATGTTTTGGGGGAAGGAGATCTCCAGGCATTTTTCATCGTCTTACTCAGAGTGTACGACATATGATGCTTCGCAAAGGGTTTCCAGGGGTCATCGTCTATTTAGATGACTTCCTGGTGGTTGCTCCCACTTAGGCTGAATGCAAGTTTGCATTCACCACCCTCTCCTCGTTGCTGACTGATCTGGGTTTTCAAATCAGCCCCACAAAGGTGGTTCCCCCCTGTCAGCAACTCACGTTCCTGGGGATTGTTATAGACACTTGTGCTATGGAGCTCTCCTTACCCCAGGACAAACTGCTTGAAACCAAGCAGCTTATCGATTGTTTTGCTATACGCAAACGTGCTTCGAAGCTTCAGCTTCAACAGTTGGCTGGTAAGCTCAACTGGGCCTGTAGGGTTGTACACGGTGGCCGTACATTTCTACGTCGTATCATAGATTGCATGAACAAGCTACTTTCTACCAATGCCAAATACCTCCTCACACCGGAGTTTTGACAAGATATTTTCTGGTGGCAGAGGTTTTTATGTGTTTTTAATGGCAAGCGCCTTATTCACAGTAAAGTTATGGTAGTGGACGTTCAGACTGATGCCTGCAATGATGCTGTAGGTGTTGCTTTTCGGGGGGATTGGGCCTATTCTTATTTACCAGCAGATGCCCCCACTCTAGCTCCCCTCCATATTAATTTCAAGGAGGCATTTGCTATTTACTTTGCTGCTAAGAGGTGGGCCTCTCTTTGGGCTAATCAACATGTTGTTGTCAAATGTGACAACCAAGCTGCCGTTGCTATGATCAACAAGGGTAGTACTGCTAGCCCTGTGGTCATGGCATGGCTTCGTGACCTGTTCTAGATGTCCGCTATCCATAACTTTCGTATTACTGCAAGGTATATTGCAGGCATTGCAAACGTTCTTGCTGATCGTATATCGCGCCTGAATGATCAGTCAGCGTTGTTGCATTTTTATTCTCTCCTGTGTGACTCTTCCCCACCTGCTTCCATCCTTGATAGTTCTCTGACCAACAATATGACTGTACACAGTGCCTCGTTTCTCCTTTCCAGGTTCCGGGTGCAGCGGCTTGTTGGCCAGGGAACTAACTGAGGAGGTCTCTATATACCGTAACCAAGCCTTTGCTGACAGCACAAAACGTACATATAGAACCCATCGGGATGCCTACCTTCGATTCTGTGCCATTATGAAGCTGCCTTCAGTTCCAGCCTCGTCTCATACTATTTGCCAGTATGCTGCTTTTCTGGCTCGTTCCCTCTCCTACAGTAGTGTAAAGCAATATCTCAATGTCATCGCCCTGCTACATAAGGAATTTGGGCTTCCAAACCCACTTGCTGAGAATTGGCATGTCTCTTCAGTTCTTACTGGTATCAAGAGAGTTCTTGGTGGTTCCCCTCAGCAGAAGCTACCCATTACCGTCTCCTTGTTACTACAGCTGCACAATAAGTTGCAGCTTTCCTGCAGTGTTGATGCCTCCTTTTGGGCCATTTGCCTCGTTTCCTTCTTTGGAATGTTTCGGAAATCCACATGGTAGTTTCCAGTGCATCTAGCTTCAATGGCAAGCAGCAGTTTACAAAATCTGACTTTCGCTTCTTCCCTTGGGGGATGGCTATACTTGTACCATGGAGCAAAACTATCCAATTTCGGGAGAGACAAATTTCTATCCCCCTCCCCCAGGTTCCTGGCTCCCCCCCCTGTGCCCGGTTTCTGCAGTTCTTCATGCCTTTTCCTTCACTGCATCTGCGTCCCTCGGCTCCCAAGCTTTCATGTGGCTTCATCCGACCTCTCTGGTTCTCCAGCCCTTTACATAGAGTTTGTTTCTATCCAAGCTCAGGGACCTCCTTAGTAAGTGTGGTCTACATGGTGCCCAGTATGGCTCTCATTCCTTCCGCCGAGGGGGTGCATCCTTTGCCTTTAAATCTGGTATTCCCCTAGAGTTTGTTAAGATCCTGGGGGATTGGAAATCTAATGCAGTTCTCCTATATCTTACAGTACCATTTGATCTTAGGAAGGCTGCAGTTTTAAACATCTCACAACACATTCCACGATGAATACTACCTTTCCCTTTGGGTTTGGGAATTTTTTATCTACCGTGTATTCTATTTGTAATTTCTATTATAACTTGTATTAAGCGTAACGTGGGTAATTGTATGTTATGTCCGTTAGGCTGTATTTTATGGTTCTTTGTTTTGAATGAGTGTTCACCTATAGCCCAACACGTGCCTATTTTCTTGTCCTTGTTACTCCTTATTTAGGTGGACATTGTGGCATAGCTTCAATGTGAGTCTAAATATGGGGTCAGGGATTCGTGCTTGGCTTGGGTTGGCACTCATACCTTTGGTCTACTGGGGAGGAGCACAGTGCTTGCAGTGGGGTGGTATTTCAGGTATTTCTAGTCACGTGAATAGGATCAGTTGATGTCACGTAGGTTTCTCATGGTATCATATCATACCATCACGTATTGCCCAATCACGGTTTATGTTCCTAATTGGCTGTCCTTATTTGGGTAGTCCTCCATGTGGTTTTAGGGAGTGTGTTCTATCTCTTCTTTCACTTGTTCCTAAATCAATGTGCGATTGCCACTGCTAATCTTGTGCTTTTCCCCTCCCACCACTTCCCCTTTAGCTTTACTTAGGACTGGGAATTTTTTATCTACCGTGTATTCTATTTGTAATTTCTATTATAACTTGTATTAAGCGTAACGTGGGTAATTGTATGGTATGTCCGTTAGATTGTATTTTATGGTTCTTTGTTTTGAATGAGTGTTCACCTATAGCCCAACACGTGCCTATTTTTTTGTCCTTGTTACTCCTTATTTAGAAAGGAGGACAGGAGCTATGAGAGCTGCAACGATGATAAACAGTTCCAATAACATTTCATTGGCAGTTTAAGTTCAGTAACAATTTTTTAATGCATCTGTATTGGGTATTATATTTGATTTGCTTTGGTGTGTGTGTGCTGAAATCAAACTGTTGCCGTGAATTTCTTTGCAATTCTGATGAGATTACAGGGCCTGGTCAACCTTTCCTTGGCATTCTTCAGTCAAGGTTGATTACAGTACCTTGCTCTGTTGTTTGATTAAACTTTTGTCATATTCAAATAACAAATGTACGCACAATTGCAAGCACTGTGTGAACTTATGAAGTATTTGAACAATACTACATTACAAAGAGAGTTTCATAATTGAAGTAGTTTTTGGAATGACTTATAGAATATTACTGTTTTGTTAAAATATAGTTATGTCGTGCTTCAAGCTAAATTGTGCACTGGTTTGTTGCTTACATGATCATGAGCATTTTGCCATTGCATGGAGGATTTTACCCCATTTCTCTATTTCTTGTGTGATGGTACATGTACACATATTATTTTTTACAACAAACTGCATACAAGAAACTGTACCCTTGGCTCGATTTTTCAAAAGTTAAGAAACAACCCTTCCTGAATTTAGGAAAGCCAAGAAACTTTTGTAATTTCTCTGATTCTGTTCAGGTTGCGTCATGAAATAAGACATTTGCTTGACGATGGTATTGAGCCTCTCCATGTAGCTGCAGGAAATGAAGCCTTGTATCTCTCGATGTGTCTTTTTGGAAAACCAAACTTTTGGGCACATTTAAAGCTCGAAACTTTGATGTATGGTATTGCTAACGAACCTAAAATGGTGGAGAAGGTATTACACAATTTATGTGTCGTGTTGTAACATATTGGAAGAATCTACATCCTTCTCCTGGTCTAAAGAGTGCGATATTTTACAAATTGACCTTGTTCTCTTCTTTTCTCAGTGAACTTTCTTTGACAGCTTAGATAAGAGCCACAGGATTTTGAAGCACAGATTGATCAAATTATTCCCTGAAATCTATATTTTATTTGCCTCGTTAATTGGCGTACCGGTTTTGTCATGATTCCATGCGATATTGTTTGTGTCCTCATTTTTCCTTGTAGATCAAACTTGGCGTGGATGGAGTTTACAAAACGGATGGCCTGCTTCAATTCCTCATGCGAAATTTTGACATTCCAGATTCATTTGAAAGTGCTGCAGCAAAGATTGCGTATGATTTCAGGTACATGATTTTGGAAAATCTGGATAGCAACGGTCAAGGAGGTGAAATATTGATAGTCCATGTAATGTGCAATGACAGAATCTGTATCAACCATTAAGTGCTTCATTTTATGAGATTATGTTCTTTCTATCGTTGATTCGCTTCTTGAAGTAGTGATGTGCTACACTACTACACTTTTGGCATCACTATTGGATTAAATTAGATTAGACAGTTTCAATTTCCATGTATGCTAAGATGTGTAGATGTCTTTGCTGGTACATTGGACAATTCAAATAGATAGAAAATTACTGAATGAATACCTTCTTTAATTGTTACATTTCCATTTTAGATTTTTGATGGAAATCTCACCTTTCTTGTTTTTCCAGGCATAGTAAATATAATTGTTGCAACCAACTTCCTTGAATGCAACCTCATCCCCAGGGCATTTGTCATATTGGGACGGAGATGAATTTTTTTAGCAGTAGAAAAGTGAACAAAAGTGGTACAATGTTTCTTGTTTCATCCTGTTTGTACAAACTCTTAACCAAAACCACCATGACCGCTACTGTAGCAAAAGTTATCCTCTTTCTCTTAGGTATCATGCGCAGTTCCGAAACTGAACGGATGATTGTAAGAAATGTCCTGAAGGTAAAGCGGGAGAAACTAATGAAATGTTTAAAGGAAGATCTGGTTGTGGAACCGGACTCAAAGGAATATGAGGTGCTTGTGAATGACCCGTTTTGTTGCGAATTTAAAGTTATGGACGAGGCCAGCGGTGAGGACCACACACGCGGTACAAAGACATAAGAAAGATGTTCGAACCAAAAAAACCGATACTTGAAAAATACAACGAGTTTAGTGACAATGAAGGAGAAAAGAGTGGTCTTGATGACTCAGAAAAGTCCCCCCCCCCCCCTAAAAAAAGCTAAAGCAAGTTCCCAAATAAAATCCAAGCCAACAAAAAGGTCTAACTCGCCAAAAGCTAGTCCAATAAAGACAGCAGCAGCAGCAGGGATCGTTAAACCGAAAAAAACCCGTTAAGGAGAGTTGCACTTATCTCTGTCAAGGTAAAAGCTCCGACATAAGCATGGCCAACAGCGACACAGTCAAGTCCTACACGGAGCATATAGAAAATCTATCGGAAAGTGAAAAGGCACTTATCTCCCACAAAATTGATGAATTTAAGGCTCAGGATGAGATGGATTATGTCAATAGTCCTCTCATTGATCCAATACCACAAAATCTGGGGGTGTCAAAGAGGAGCCAAGGCCAAGACAACAATAATGCCGAACTTTATGGGGCAGTGACTGAACTTGGAACGAAAATCACTGCAAGAAATGTACGAATTTCTCCATGGTGTTTAACTTGGGAAACTTCAACATTTCCAGCTAGTTTCCCAATTGGAAATTAACACTCTTAGTTTTCGCTGCAGTTCTCATAATGGTAATTGTACACCTCTGATTTACCATAAATTTCCAATGATTGAAATTAACACTACGAATTTCTCTATGGTATTTAACTTGGGAAACTTCAACATTTCCAGCTAGTTTCCCAATTGGAAATTAACACTCTTAGTTTTCGCTGCAGTTCTCATAGTGGTAATTGTACACCTCTGATTTACCATAAATTTCCAATGATTGAAATTAACACTACGAATTTCTCTATGGTGTTTAACTTGGGAAACTTCAACATTTCCAACTAGTTTCCCGTTTGGAAATTAACACTCTTAGTTTAGCTGCAGTTCTCATAATGGTAATTGTACACCTCTGATTTACCGTAAATTTCCAATAATTGAAATTAACACCACGAATTTCTCTAAGGTGTTTAACTTGGGAAACTTCAACATTTCCAATTAGTTTCCCGATTGGAAATTAACACTCTTGGTTTCGTAATGGTAATTGTACACCTCTGATTTACCGTAAATTTCCAATCATTGAAATGAACACCCCAAATGTCTCTATGGTGTTTAACTTGGGAAACTTCAACATTTCCAACTAGATTTCCAATGATTGAAATTAACGCCTCTTATTTCCCCTTAGTATTTTTTGCTATTGAAACTACAAGTTTCCAACAGTTTTCCAAAATCAAAATTGATATCTAGAATTCCTTATTATACAAAGTGCATCATTTTGAATGAATTTTCCAATGTTACAATTACAGTATCATCTCGTATCTTTTGATGCATTGCCATAAATTATCAAAAGTGAAAATCTTTGACCAATTTTCAGGGACCATGGAGCAGTTTCAATATGGAGGGGCTGAAGTGTGAGCGAAGTGAGTAACACGTGGGTCCGGGGGACGAGCCCCCGGAATATTCTTAGAGACCACACCCTTTATAACGCTGGAGAACACGCCCTTCCATGAAAACAAAGGCCTTAATATTTACGCTTTGCCGTTGAGAAGAAGTCGATTCCCATTCAAAGAGAAAGTTCTATTCAGAAAAATGAATCAAATATAGCTGACTTGCTTCAGAAGAAAATACAAAATGCAAATCATGCATTTATTTCAAAATATTAGGATTCGATATTTATAGGTTAAAGGCACTGTGTCCATGTAAGTAGACGACTTCGAGGGGGGTATCTCGAAAACATGTGATCTTTCGTCGTTTTTACATGTGAGCGTTGTTTCTTGCAAAGTCTTTTCTTGCAAAGTGTTGTTTGTTAGTAAAACGATTGTTTCAAGTTCTTTTGAATTCGTCAGCAGGGATTCAGCAATCTCGCCTTTTGAAATAGTGTTCTAGAATTTTCAAAGGTCCTTGTTTTCTTCTTTTGTGTGATTGTTATCAGACAGATTAATGAACATAAAGGCATGTTTTGACAAGTTCTTTTGAAGTCGTCAGCAGGGACTCAGCAATCTCACCTTTTGAAATTGTGTTCTAGAATTTTCAATGGTCCTTGTTTTCTCCTTTTGTGTGATTGTTATCAGACAGAATAGGTTTCCTTTTCGACAACGAGGCTCTTATTTTCATGTGATCAGTTTAAAACAACCTGCCCTAAACCAATCATATTCTCGAACAGTTACATGCATGTCAGCATCGTGTCAGCAGTTTTAACTGTTCGTGCATGCAACTTATTGATATATGGACCCAGTGCCTTTAAGTTGTAGATTTTAAAGTAAATCGCACATTTTCAAAGAATTTCGTCTCTTGTCAAGCAAGGTCGATTCGAAGGAATCTATAATAGACGATTATGCTAAAGATGGTGACAAGGACCATTTTCCCAAGATGTATTGCATTCTTTAATCAAATTTTCCTAGAATCGTTAAGGGCTTGCAATTAGAACGCAATGCATCTTGGTAAAAAGTTCCTCGCCGTCATCTTTAGCGTAATCGTCTATTCTGACCTATCAAGGAATCAACTTGAATTTCAAATTACAAACAGTACGACGTCACACTCTCTGATGTTGCTTCTTACATTGTTAGCGGTACGAAGCGGTTCAAAAAAAGCCTTCGCCTTCGTAACACAACACTTCCTTTGTACAAAGTTTATTGGGACAAAGCAAGGAGCTTCTCTCTCCGTAGACCATAATGTCAAAGGGCATCTCCGGCCATGCCGAAATCTGTAAGGATGTTCTTTGAAAAATTCCAGTTTCAAGACCATAAACTCTGCTGCAGGATCCTCCTCCGAACTGAATTTCACATCAATTTGGAGAATGGCAGTAACTACTGCAGGACACTTCTCGATTCTATTTTGGCCAAATATTCCTGCAATAACAAATTGGTCATTTGTGCTTCCAGCTCTATAGTTGCTTATGCAAATGATTTCTCTTCCTAATACTACCTTGTTGTAGGATTTGACAAATTTTGCCATATGTACCAGTCTTTTCTCGGGATAAAGTTTTTGAAATATATTTGAGATTTGTAAAACCTCGTCACCAGATAGCACATCGAGTTTAGGCACAGAAGCTTGTGTGTGAAGCACCTCTGTCACATCATCCCCTTCGATAATTTCTTTCCGCCGTATTGCATCTAGTTTCGACGTTGCAGATGTCATTTTCTCGCCAGAAGCAGCAAGATTGAAATTGCTGAGAGGAGGGAGGATTTCTGCTTCGATTTGTTCGTATGATGAAATTATGCGCTGGGCATCTATGAATTTTCGCATCATTGTGATAGTAATAGATCGGTTATTTGTATGGTATGATCCAAGTACCCCATTGTACCTTTCAAAAGAGAATGCCCAGAACCCATACACAGGACCGAAATATTGGACACAATCTTTTAAATGCAAGTGCATGTGCATGTTTGGTGTGCAGAATTCCTTACCAAGGATCTCTTCGAATTTTTTACAGAACATTGTCAGGAGATCATGGGCATCATCGATTTCACGCCCAGTTATCGATGTTTGGATCAAAGATGCACACGCACGTACGAACATCTGCCACATATTGAAATGGCTTCTTGGGAGCAAATCTTTGAGGCAGTAAAGGGAATAAACGAGAACCCAGTTTTTCCATTCTTCAGCTTTCATCGTTTTGTAGAGGCTCATTGATCTGCATGTCCTTCCCATGCCGGACATTTTTCCCATTTCATCCACGAGCTTGTCAATCGTTGATAATCTATCGTCATTGAGAACTCCTGTATCTAGCCATACGCGGAAGACATGTTTTGCAGTTCCCAACAGTAAATTGTGCATAGGATCAACAACATGAAAAATGATTGGATCGAAATAAGGTAGGCGAAAAAACTCACTGTAGCGTGCACCAAACCTTGACTCAAGATGACTTTGCTCAGTTTTTGTCTTTGCGTTCAGCGTCTCCATAGCGGATTTTTTATGTTGGTCACCAGTTCTCGGCTCCCAGTCTCTCATTTCAAAACCAGAATAGTCTGGCTTAGCACCAAAACCTTGACGACTAAATTCTTTGAGGCATTTGCTGCAACCTTGAATGAAAAAAAGGCCATGATAGACACGTTATTGGAAATAGGCAGTAATAGCAACATCGATTAGCACAATTTTTAGGAATTAGGATATGACTTGCAAGATTGATTCTTCAAAGGTTCCACAACTTGCTAACGATTGGATGGAATGTTATCGAATGTTGAATTGCAGAACATTTCAATGTTATATTAGTTTTAAAAAGGATACATAAATATCAAAAATTATCTGGAAATAATAGTATTGAGCAAGATTTTGCACGAATCTAAGCTCTCAAAGTCCATTAAATTTGAAAAAATAATAGAATAAATGATTAATCGGATCCATTAAAGTTTTTCACAAAAGATACTTTTTATGTCACGACAAAAAGAATTACCTCCGTCAAAATCAATATCTTTATCATCATGTAGATACAAGTTTCGAATATGGGTGATTGTTACATCAATTTTGATTTTCAAGCTACCAAGATGTTCTTTGGTCCCCGTATATGTATCCATCAGAGATTTACAAATTGCACATTATGATCTACAGGTCTCTAGCCTTAATTGATCTTGTTAGTTTTTGAAACAAATTTACTTTGATTCAAGCATCATTTTGTCCGAGAAAGCCTACCGACAAATTCAACATAGATGTGAATGAGTGAAAGGTTATCAGGGAATGCAATGCAATGATAAATTCGTTATAAGAGATGTAAAAGAACTGGGAGTGAAAATGGATTCATTTGATTGATAGATACCTTTTTCTGCATTATATGACATGAATCCACAGCATTTTCTCGTTGCTGGCAGGTCAGATGCTACACATATCAACACTAAGCGATACAGAGCTTCTTCGCCTTTCTCAGAAATGTAAACTCCTTTCCAAAATGAAAGCAATTCATTCACTAATGGCTTTAGATACGAGTTCACATTTAGCTGTGGCTCATTGGGGCCAGGAATTAATCCAACCAACAGCACATTTTCTTTTTTGTACCTAATTTCTCGCGGCAAATTCAGCAACACCATATATAAAGCTCCAACGGAATGCTCACTCGTATCAAATGGCTGAAACCAGTCTATATTGAAGATCGTAGCTAGGTTGCGTTTGTCATGAAAATATGGTGCACCATTGATATCTTTTAATTGACTCCACAACTTTCCATCGTACACGTCATAGTATCCATCCTCGTTGGTCAAAATGTCTCTTGAAAGTGCTTTGCGAATTTCTTCCCTTTGCAATAATCTTTGAAGCGAAACTCGCAGACTTTGATAGCTAAATATTTTGTATGGATACAATGACTGCCTCTTTCCATCACCACTCACCACTGTCTTCATCAAAGGTGCTCCACATGGTACTCTCATCCTTTCCTGGGTGTGGTTTGGAAATCGCACATAGTCACAAAGGTTGCTTTGTTTTTTCCCATTTTTGTTTTCAAAAGCTTTATCATAAGTAAATACTTTGTGACATTTAGGACAAACTACAAATTTGATGAAGTCATCACTGTCTAACCCAACGAACTTCTTTGCCTTGAACAATGTCTTTGGAAAGGATTCAGCTACATCACAAAGTGTTTGAAACCCAAGAGTATACTGGATCATTGTCAAAAAGTAGCTTATGATATGCAATAGAGAATCGACACAGTTGTCTGATACAGAAAACGTCATTTGCCACGCGAAAACCATGTGAATGAAAATAGATATCAATGTATGAACGACATCTCGGGTTTGAGTACCGCTGTCATTCTGATTGATGAAATCTTCTTCTGGATCTCCATTGTCAGTCCAAAGTTCTGGTCAGACATCACCCTAAAAGGGACATGGTACTGTAAATAGACGTCTTCTTGCAATTTATAGGTTTATAATGAACCAGCAAACTGGAGCTATTGTAGAATCGTTGTAAGATACAGACCTACAGAATCACGAATGAAATCATGACCATTGTTTAATATGCTCATGATCAATATGCTCATGGGAAAAACACATAATTTCCCCTGCTTTGGAGAAACTGGCGCAGAAGATCCAGAATCTTTCGCAGAATATTTCCATCCGACACTACTAGGCGCAGAAAATCGTTAAACAAGTGTCAAATGATTTCGTTCAGCAATCAATTCCTTTCCACTATTATACCAAGCAGTAGATTTTCATTTTGCAAACTGAAAAATGGAAATTGAGAAATATTTATACCTGGTCAGCCATAGATTGTTGATCTACTTCATGTTCCAGTTCCTCATTGCCCATTGCAGGGTAGTCGTTACTCTCTCCTGATGCATCATCCATTGTTTCATCATCTGAAGGCAAAAGTCTAAATTAGGCTTTCATGGTTGCTAACATCGTGTTGTAACAAATGACAAAGGGTGAGGCCCCTCTTTTAACCCTATCCCACCCTTTGGATCAGAGCTCTAACCGGAGGGATAGCAAAAATGCCCCCTAGTTATCTCAAAACCAAACCCATAAGTTTTTGTGATCTTTTTATGACCACTCTCTAAATATGGGCATCTGTTAGTCACGTGACATAAATTTTTGCAATAAAAAGCCTTAGAATCAATTGTCAATTACGAATAAAGAAAAGTCATTGATGTCTCAGTTCTCTATCCTCTATGATTCCTGCTTTATTGTCAAGAGTGCCCCTCTCGAATGGAATAGGGTTAACAAATTCAAAGGTTATTAAGAATACCATATTGATTAAATGATAACAAACCATTATCAATATTCTGCTGCATTGGTACATCCGTTTCCAAAGTATTGTCTGCAATGTCACATCTCACATCACCTGGAAAAATATAAACAATCCATTTATCAAAAATTTTCCGATAGAAAATTGCTCTGAGATCGCTGAAATGAAACCCTAAAAATTTTTTTAAAACTGTTTCTACAAAAAGGGCTTTTCTTGAAGTGCTTTCCTTGAATCAACTGATACGAAAAGATAGGCTATGATGTTAAGATGCGCAAATACTTAGCAAATAGGGATTTATCAATCAATTTTTCCACATGACCAATTGAATTAAGGTAAAGGCTGATTCCACTCCATAGAATTTTCTGAGCAAAAAGAATTTTACACAATAAAATATTTGCCATGCGTAACATTCTATTCAAATTCAAAAGCGGCATTTTCTCTCGTAAACAATAGATTCCCAGTCGAGTCCACTCGGAAAATTCTGCTGAGTTTCAAATGAAGTTTGTACCTTTTTTCTCTGTTATCCATATTCCATTTCTAAAGAACAGTTTCTTGTGCTGATAGAAACCTGTTCTTGACAGTGACTGTTGGCAATGGGGGCACCATTTTTCCATGCTTCCACTTCCTACAAGGGTAATCGGACGTGTGATTAAAAGCATTCGATACAAGCTACATACAACTTGATAGGCTAGAAGTGCCAATTGTTTCATAGTGTTGATTCTGCGGCTTACCCCGAACATTTTCAAGTTTCTTTGCATTTCATCGCTAAAAAGTTTTAACTTTCAGTGAGCATGGACATTAAAGGAGAGAAAATATAAACACATTATTGGTTTTTTTTTCTTTTTTTATATATATCCACTAAAAGATTACAATATATATGTTACTTACACTACCTACAAAATTACTATACAATACTACAGGAACGATACCCCGAGGAGCAAAAGGCTGTGACTACCCCGAGGCCACTTAGACATTGAGCTAAAACTACTATGGTCTGTCTCAAATTACATGCCATGAGAAATAACTGCGATCAGGTTGATTTTTGTTTGGATGGTAAATAAGGCATTATCGCAAATATTGCATGGCATCTAATTTGAGATAGACTTTTAAAAATACATGACTTAACTAAAGAAAATCAAGAACAAAAACAAAATAAGCTAAAATGGGACATGTAACATTGTGGCTGTGATGAAGTGACTTATAACGGAGTTTTTTTGGAATTTTCTAACCGAATCGACCAGATTTGTGGATAAATTTTAGAGTCAGAAGGAGTATATTTTTGTTAAGTTCGTCTGGGAAATTTTTATCACCAAACAATAAAATCTGCAGTAGAACATTATTTTGGACATTGGTGTATCCATATGGTCGCAGCAAATCAAAAACTCCAACGAGAAGATCTCTGCGTGGTACTGCAAGGGAAGGGCAAAGCAACAAAAAGTGTTCCGTATCCTCAATACAAATCCAATTATTGGTTTGATAAAAAGCTACCTACGAGGCTGATCCCGGGCCTCCACTAACTCCAAGGAATGATAAAGCCAAAGATAAAATGGCAAATATCGGCAAATATGTCCTTGAACCGCTATTACGTTCAAAATATGAAACATTTAGATAATATTTCTCAAGAATAAGCGTTAATGCCCCTGTTCCGCTTAAATTTGGTAAAAGTTCTTTGTAAGGGAAGTGGTTGGAAGTTGCAAGAGGGATACAAAAAATAGTTGGCTTCGATTAGCTAGTGTAGTAATTATTTTTAATTTTTACTGTGCATAGCTATGTAGCGCCAACTTTAAATAAATGGATTATTATTATTATTATTATTATTATTATTATTATTTACTTTGTATCGAGGACCTTCCGGATAATGCGCGCTGTTCCAAGAAGACATGTTTTTTGAAGAGCGTCAACCCCCAGGGCAGGCCTACCTTGTCAAGGTTTTTTCTTAAATTATTTGATTGATTTATTTATTATTTAAATAAATTATCTAGTTAATCTAAATTATCTAAAAATTATTTAATTATTATTATTATTATTATTATTATTATTATTATTATTATTATTATTATTACTATTATATACTAAACCACTTTCAAAGTAAAACAGAAATAAAATGATAAAAACACAACTGTTTCATGGCAGATGTTTCGATATAAAATCTTCTTCAAAATTATTATTATTATCATTATTATCATTATTATTATTGTTATTATTATTATTATTATATCAAATTTGAATATCTGACCAATGATTATGATTCTTTAAGAAATAAGCAAACAAATTTACTCGTGTGCTACTACAGACAATAAATCCACGTAAATGGGCGTTTAGAAGCGCACGGGCGCGTGGCGGGATACGTTTCAGCAGGCTAGAAGGAAGGCTTTGAATAAGGGGAAGGGCTTCTAACCAGCGAAACTGTTAATTTTTAGAAGATGGAATCATAGTTTTTGCATTCCTTTATCTTAGTAATTCACAAAGTTGTGAACGAGCCTATTGAACAGTGTTCTGAAAGAAATACTTCCGTCTCTGCTTTGAATTAGCTTTGAGAATGTTGGAAATCTCTGTCGAGGCTCGTTTTTAACTCTCTTGGAAATCGCCACGTACCATCTCATTCTATTGGCTGATCTGATCCGAAATGGTTTTCTTAGATTGCTCGAGCCTCATTGGTGTTAAATTTTTTAAAGACAAATGATTGGCTATTAACCGATGGATAAGTAAGTTCCTAACATCGTGAGGCTTAACTGGGGAGGAGGCAATATTGCAAAGCCGCATTCATTCTTAAGCGGTGTATCTCGTGAACGTATTTCGCTGTATGTATTTCACTTATTTGTCTTTCCTTCATGAATCAACACCTTTTTCGGGTTCCACAGAATAAGGATGCGATTATCGTCAGACTCTGCTGGGAGATTAATGATCTAGTTTAAGTGCCTAAACTTAGATCCACAATTTTTAGAGCAAAATCACGGCATTAATACTTTGTTGATATTGTAATTCATTGCTATGCCACATGCGAATCTGTAGCGAGGCTACTTGAGTAAGAGGCTGGGTCGTTCATTTGACAGGGGCACTAAAGTGGACATTAACTACATTTCAAAGGCTTTGCCCTGAAAATGGAAAATTCAACGACATATTTGCCATCGAGGGGCATTTCACTCATTCCAAAACGAGCACGCGATTTTTTTCAGAACAAGGAGATTTTTACGGATTTTGATGAATTTTTCTTGAAAACATAAGGATTTTTGCCAAGTGTACGAGATTTTTTGGGAGTGAATTGCCTCTCTTTTGCCATAACATCCTGGAATATAACTTAAAAATTTCGTACTATTTCTCAAACGTAGTACAAGAGTTTCCTAAATCAGCCATCTTAAAAGTTTCTCATGAACCAGTTTCTTATAAAAACACATACATACCGATTGGCGTATCCAAATTTCTTATGCTACATGGGTATGCTACATAAACAAAACGTTATAGAAAATTTGTATTCCTGTAAAATCTCAACTAATTGATTTCCTCCAGTTTCTGTCAAATTCCTCCGTTATTCTTTAAGACAATGATTTGCTTACATTTGTCCTGGAAGATTGAATATATTTCATTATACAAACCTTGCTGATTATTTTCCATGTTGAGGCCTTAAGAACTTTGCATCCAGAATTTCTTGGGACTTCAAGACTGTAGATCTCGCTGTAGATCGTCGGTGAGGAGTTGTGTGTTATATGCAGCTGAGATGCTTAGACATATTTATGTAAGCATCAAATAATAAAGGGGGATAAAAAGATTAAAAAGGTGTGAAAGGAATATTTAGCCATGCTGCAGCAACAGTTGCTATAGTAAAAACATGTTTAAAGCTGGCCTGCACATGCAATAATTTTTTTGTCGGTGATCTGCAAATTGTCTAAGGCGCATGCACTGTTGTTAGAGAGAATCGTCAGCCATGCTTGTGTAGGACATTACTCTTGCAGTTGAAAAGGAGGCACGTTACCCATTAGCACACGTTGAAATAATTATTAATGACCATTGCTGCGGTAACACCAGCTTGACCTCGACCATATCAATGCTCGTCACGCTAGCCTAATCATTCGAGACTCTACACACAATTACAGTTCACAGCTTCTTTGATGTCTCTCAAATCCCCCTCTAATAATGCGCAAGAAAAGATTCCATTGACACACATACAGCCGACATTAAGCTTTTAAAGGAAGCCGATGAAGTATCAACTTTACACTTCACACCAAATTCCCAAATGCATGATGGGGGAAACGTGTCTTTGAAGATAAAGGTTTAGGCGCGCAAAAACTGTCAGTCGTTTCGTTTCATTTCGGTTCATCTTGTTGGCTTTCAAAATTTTCTACTATCGCTCTGCTGGAAGAGAAAACCAAGTGTCAAGATGTCTCAGCAACAACGGTCATTTTATGGACGTGATTCAGACAGGTTTGTGTAACTTTTTCAACTTTAATCTTTGTCTATCCTGGGGATGGGAGTGGTTTTCCTTGTTATGATGTTATCCAGTCCTGCATAAGTTTTGACGCAAGTTTTTATTTATGTGCTGCAGTTTTTCATTTATATGAAGATAGCTGCACTAAGAGGACGGACTTACTCCATATCGAGGAATCTGCTCTCTCAACCATTCTACAGTATAGTGTAAACTTTGAATGAGCAAATGAACTTCAGCGAGGGTGTAGTTGCTAGACCAGCATTCTTCCATAAGTTTGTGCTTTAGTTTAATGTTTAAACATTTTGGACTAAACAAGTGGTCGCCTACAATTCCCTCTGATATTGTAAAACCATAGTTTTTGGTTTGGTAATTAATTAACTGTTTCTGCTTTTGATGTAACACATTTTCCAAACTCTATTTCAAAGCCAAAATCGAAGTGGAAGCTCGTCATCTACGACTGTCATTTCAAGGTTCAAAAAAAGGTTAGTTGAAATTGTTTCTTCTCGCATAGGCCCTATTCACAATAACATTAGTTCTTTTGAAATGCATCATTATTGACCTTGATATGATTTAGAGCTAAATCCCAAACTGTGCTGGGGCTTGCCTTATTCGCCTCGAAGTGATATTAAATGTGAATAAGGTCTATTGCTTGATTGAGATATAACAGTTATAGAATTTGTGCTGATAAGGTGTTCAGTTGGCAGTTTGACCATGACTAAAATCAATGGGTCTCTACAGTAACTCAGAAACCGCCATTTTGACGAATTTCTCCTTTCAAGACGATTTGCCTAAATTGGCGCCATGGTATATAAGCATGTTACTGCGCTTGCGCGCTCTAGGTGTGGCCATATGGGAACGTTTGGACACAATGAACACAGTGGATATAATAACGAGAGTTCAGCCCTGCTTTTCATGTCAATTTTGAATGAACAACCCCAAAGATATTCAAGTCTATTTGCTTGTTTTATGCTTATGATATGACATACTTAAGAATTTCTATAGAAGTTTCAATTTTGACTTTTAACATTTTATCTTCTTGTTGCATATTGCTTTCTTCTTTGTATTCAATTTTGTATATTTTAGACAGGTCCTTGATTGATAGCAGCACATTGTTTGCTTGAGTTTAACCTGTATGAATATGAGCATTATTATTATTATGCTCAGGAAGAACTTTCAAAATACTGCATTTTGTAGCTGATATAAGCATAGTGTGAAGAAAAGTACACAAAGGTGGGCATATCTGCCTGGCAATGGAATCTTCAGAAAATACGCACCGATGTCTATTGTATCTTAAACAATAATCTATTGTTTTTCTATTGTTATACCACCAATATCCCACCAGTGGCAGCACTCCAGGAGTAGAGGGGGGGGTCTGGGACGTAGCTTGAGAAATTTTTGCGCGACCAGGCCCTTCAGACGCTCGGAAAATGAGGGAATTTTGCATTTCGGAAAATGCATTGAGAATTTGTAACCAAAATAGCAAAAGCTAGGAAAGTAGACGAAAAATTGTTACACGGTTTTTTTCTTATATGAAACTTGGATCATCACTTACTACTAAAAGTTTCTTAATTTCGCATGGAAATGTCGGTGTTTTAGTAGCAAAAGTTTCTTAATTAGTTTCTTATTTATTTGGGCCTAAAATTGTGATATTGTTCAAATTTGAGGCTTCTTTCTCGACAAAGGGCTTCCATTTTACATTGACATTGTCATCACGAATAAGTCATGCACATTCAGGTAAAAAATTAAAAATTTTTGTAGTTAAAAGTTAAAAAAATATGAAGGTACCTTTGTTAGAGAGACATAGAATGAAAGAGACATACAGACATTGAATTTTAAGATTTTCTTAACTGTTCTTGAGCGTAGTACTAGAGTTTCTAAAATCATTGGCCATCGTAGTACTAGTTTCTTATAAACCAGTTTCTTATAAAAAAAAGTGTATTCGGAACAAACAGTCCAGCACATCAAGTACGAATTAAAAATTGCTTTTCTTAGCTTTACTGCAGAATGATTTTGCGCTGGTTGTTCGATCTTGATATTCGAGGAAATGCCTCTTTTCGCCACTTTTTCATATCATGGCATCTTATTCAAGAAGCTTTTGCAAAAGAAATTGTTGTGGCAATTTGAATTATTTGAAGTAAGTCAGGGTACAGCTCTTCGAACCATTTTGATGAGATTCTTTCAAGGGGCAGTAGCAAATAGGGATCCCTATGGCAATAAGCACTTACAGGCTATGACAAAGGGGATCTTCAAATGAGTGCATCTGGGGACAAAGCCACCAGGAAGCTTTTGAGAACATACATTCTACTTTGGCTTAGAATGCCTCTCCCAACATCGTTCAAGCATTTCTAAGAAACCCAATACATTGCTCTACCAAGCCTTGACAAACCCATTCTCTCCTTGCTTTGCAAGAATCTCAAAGACCACAGCTGGACAGATCTGCCTGAACCCCCCCTGAAATACAAATTTTATCACATTTTGGTACGAATCTCAAGGACCATCTTTTAGAAAAGTAGGGAGGGGGTGTCCGAACCCCCATCCCCCCTTGGGTAGGCCACTGTTTTGCGCGAAGATGTTCGGTGTGTAAAACCACAGTTTCCAACCAAAAATCAACCTATTTCTGTTGTTCTGGAAAATTAGAGCCTTGAAAATTGGAATGTGTCTCCATGTGTCTGATGAACCTTACAACCCATGACCCCACAATGCTGCATTTTCAGATCAGGGTAGGGAGGGTTCAGCTCTTGACATTTTCAATCATTGATTGCGGGAAAAAAGCAAGCTGAAAGGAAATCAGTCGCTTTTTAATGTGTATTGTGTGATTAAACTTCATTTGTTTCACCAAGAAAAGTTTCGAAAAAATAATGACGTCACGTCTTCACACAACATTCAAACAATTTTGCACATGCGTAGTGCCAAAATACGTACACTCAAGTGTTAATTTGCAAAGAAACTAGTCAGTAGGATATGGCATGCGCGAAAAGAAGCATAATTTACTCACCAAAAATGTGTTTCGCTCCTTTGTTCCTCTGTGATAGCATGCGCAGTCAGTCGAGATGGCAGTCAAACAGCACAAAAAGACACCTTTGGCGAGTAAATTACATGGCTCTTTTGGTGCATGGTTAGGGGAGCTAAAGTAATGAAAATTCCTTGTCTCTCGTCATTTTTCTCTTCCGTATCTTTAGTATTTTCCTCTGCCGACGTTTTTTTATCGTTTTCAACGTTTTCCAAAACGAACATTTTAAGAAACTCGCTTCCAGCTAGAAACTGAAAACGGAACAGTTTGTAAAAAGTCCTGGAATCTAATTCAGGCTTTCGGCTAAAGATTAAGTCATGAATCTTCAAAATCGGTCGAGTGTACGATTTATTGTATTCTGCCAAATGGACTTTGTTTATTTTGGCGCAGCCGGTATTAGTTGGAACGTACTTAAAGAGTCTTTGGAAAAGTAGGCCGGCAAATTGAGTGCTGAATATGTAGTTTATGATATAGTAGTGAAGTAGTTTTGATGCAATAAATTCTCATCAAAAGAACTTTAAGATGTATATACTTCATTGATGTAAAATTTTCATTGTCCTTAGTACTGATGAATTTTGAGCAGTGTCACGCTCTCGCGTACCAATTCATCGTTTATCTTTTTTTGGTCGTGTAGCACTGCCTCGACTCCCGTCCGCACACCCAACCAAGCAAAGAAAACAAAGAAGTAAGTAACTTGTTCCGGCTTTCATGTGATAAAAAACGATGAAAAAAGTAATTCTTTTACATTCCTTGACAGGCAAAATGAAAGTTTCCAATATCTAAGATAACTATTATCTATTCTTTTGCATTCACCAAACATTCATTTTTCTTGCAAGTGACTTGGCTCCAGACTTTGCAGTTTATAGTAAGATAAATTGTATTGTGAAAGTTTCTTGTAGAGCTTCTGAAGTGACAGCACATAGAATTTGTAAAACCTGACATAAAATTAATTTAGAATATTCGAATATTGCCTTTGTAGGCTAGAGAAGGACAAGCTAGGGGGGCAAGAAAGAACAGTATTTAAAAAAATTGTTTTTCGCTTAAATACCAAAGCAATATTGCAAAGATGCAGTTGCAAAATCGTAATGAAAATTATGTGGCTGATTTTCAGAACAATAACAAGGTTCTTGCCATGTGTTGACTTAAGATCGACAAGAATCGATGTCTGAGTCCTTCTTGAAGAGTGTCTTAATTTTCAGGCTAATACAGTTTCTTATAAGCGCATAAATTGTGCGTATTTATACCGCAGATTTATTTTCCATTGCAAATTTTAATCTACTCCATGACCTGATTTCTTCTAGCGTTCGTGTATCTATGTTTTATTCATATTCAAACATGTGACAGAAATCCAAAATAGATCATACCGAATACATAAGAAATTCATAATAACATTAAGTATTTTCCTTTTTCAGTTTCTCATCGCCAGTTAGATCTGACGAGTTGCTGAGTGCAATAACAAACGATGAAAGGTAATATATAGCTTTTTCTGTTCTATCCATTCGGTTTTGGCAAGAATCAAAGAATCTTGGAGGACATCTGGAAATAGTGATCACTTGCCTTTGCATAGTATCAAACGAATTATGTTCTCTGAAAATGCAGCCGTTGTCATTTTGTCTTGATCCACTGGTGCCATCCAAGCAACTAAGATTAGTAAGCATTAAAGAAAATTTCTACATGAACCATATCGAAATAGATGTAATATCAATTGTGAGAATAAAATTTATTGAACGAAATGTTTGCAATAAAAAGCGTCGTTTTGTAGACAAAGCTGAAAAAATAGTCTTGGAGACCATATGGATCGAAAGCATTCAAAATGTTTAAAACACGTATCTAGATCATCTAAGCCTCTTTCCACAGGGTCGTGGTCAAAGTAAACACTGAACTGCCCATGCATCATACAATCTATTTCAAATACTAATAATAATAATAATTATCACTGTAAACACCGGAGTTACAAAGAACTATTGGCTAAATGCTTACAGGACACGCAAAAAAGGAAACTAAACAAAACGCAACAGGCAACATCTAAAGAAATAAGTGCGAACGAACCAACTAACTACATTTTGAGCAGTGAGAGGAGTTGTGAGGGCATTAATTCGTTGCTACACCTGAAATGTCAACCGGAAGGTCTTGACATATGCATAGTACTCTGTGCAGAAACATAATGGTTAACATAATGGTTAACATAATACTAGTTGTGGTTAGTTTGCACTGATGATGTCTTGTATGAATCAATTTGAATGCTGTTTTTGCTTTGCCTAATCGTACTTCTAACACGAAGATGATGGTCAAATTTGTGGGAAATGAATTTATTCACATGTGCATGTGATCATACTTCCAGATTAGCTTGGTTCTACAGCACAGCTTCTCTTACAAGGCTATTTGAAAGGACATGCAACTTGTTTGTGTCTTAAAGTGTAATTAGCCTTCGTAATACTGGGTGTCCCAAACAAATTATGCCCCTTTTGTCTGCTAGGCCAGGTGTGCTGTGTTGATATCGAAACAAGCCGCCGACCTAAAGATTTCTCATTGTCTCGCCACGTTTCTTTTGCGAATGATTATGCAATGCTGAGTTTCCTCTTACAAGACTTTTCAATGGATTTTTACGGAAATGGTTGCAAACTTCAATTGCATATCTGAAGAGCAACATCATGAAAGCGTTGTGCTAAAATCCTTTGCCCTTTTGTCGCTTTCTTCAGGCAAACGGGGCACAATTTTTTTTGGGACACCCTGAATGTTAAAGATTTGCCTGGTTTCATCAAATCGTCATGCAACTGACAGAATTGTAAACTAAGTATCTTATTAGAGCATTCACAAGGCCTCTTCTCTATTTATCGAAATACATTGAATATTTCTATAGTTCATACGTGTGAAATGAAATTGAAATCTCTTCGTTATCTTCTTATGTCTAGAGATTTTGATGAATCAGGTACGTTAGAACTGCAAGATGCAATGGAGAAGCAATTCGCTGAAGTGAACAGGTGATTTATTTTTAATCTTTAGATTGAAAAGTCTTATCGAATGTTTCACGACTTAAAAAGTAAATTGAGTAACAATAAATTCCCCAGCTATACAGTGTGTCTGAAAAAGAACCCCATTTTGACAGAAGAAGGTAACAAAACGATAACGCTTCGGGAGATTTTGAATTCATAGCTATATTTATTTGTTGGTCTTCAACTTAAATGCACATACCTTGCATTTTGAAATCGACCACCAAAAACACTGGTGATATGAGTTCCCAAGGTCACAATTTTGAGTAAACCTGCAACCAGAGGTTTTGAGAAATGGCCTGGCCATAATTTGACATCACACCGGCATTTTGCAAACGATTTTTGAAGTTTGACGTTTGCTTTATATTTTGAAAAGATTTATACCTTGAATTATTTCAATTGTTCTTGGAATGACTTATCTTTTGGAGAATCGGTCCTTGTATTACATTCGGTCCCAAGTGTTTTGTATTAAAGAAGAGGAAAAGGGGCACATGCACGCTTATTTTGGAAATGTGGCACGACTTTATCATTCTTACCACATTTTTACTATAGTTGTTTAATCAGTGCCATGTCCATGCAACTTGTATTCTTTTCAAAAGCAAAAGACGGAAACTTAAAGTCGACAGGTACTTTGGAAAATGTCCACGATACAAATCATGACTAGGCCCTTTTTCAAGACCTCTGGTTTTCGGTGGACTGTAAATTTCAACTTTGAGAACTTGTATCTCCGGTGTTTGGAGGGCGATTTCTAAATGCAAGGTATGTGCATTTAAGTTGAAGATTGATAAATGTAGCTGTGAAGTCGGAGAGCAATGATATCTTATTGTTTGGTTACTATCCCCTTACTATCTCCAGTCAAAAGAGGGTACTTTTTTGAGACACCCAGTATTCTTTTAACAATGGTCGCTGTAATCTTCAGATTCATAGTTCGATGCCTTATAGACCACGCTAAAACTTCATTTACTCCTTGATTGGCTAATTTCAAGTTAAATGATTTCATTCTGGTTTTTCTCCTTGGATTTCATCCAACAATTTGCCGTCACCAGTATCGGATGAAGACATTTCTCACATGATCAAGTTACCTTACATGATTTTCAAGTTTAAAGCTTACTGTCATTCTCTAGCTAAATATACTTGTCTTTTTCGTATGAAACTGAAAAATTGAGCCAGTATTAAAAGTTTTTTTAAATCATTAAAAAGTCAGAGTTTTTTGCGAGTTCCTCACAAGTTCTATAAAAACTGAAGGCTTTACTTCATCGGTTCTAATGAAGATTCAAAAAATTTTGGAGCATTTCCAATGTTCAAGCATCACTCCAGCACGAGTAATGTGATACAGGGAACAAGTGAAAATAATGTAAAAGTTACTTAGATATGTTACGAGTCCACCATCTATGGATTGAAGTTGGAAGTGCATTTTGCGACGACAATTTTCTCGGGTCTAATTAGTTGCTCTTCCGCAGTCGACTAAATGGTTGAAAGAGTCAGTCACTCTCGTTCCTAACTGCCTTAGATATTTCTAAATGTATATTGTTTTCTGGTATGCTGCAACCGTGTTGTTTTCATTCCAGTTAATTAGCTTTTTCCACTTGATTCTTATTCTGTCTTGGCAACATCTTTTGCGTGTAGTGTTTTCTCTTTAACTTTACTCATATGATCTTAGGCAGCATTTCTAAGCAGGTCTTCTTAACCTATCTGCCATCTAGGTCAAATATGCAAAACCATAAAAGATACTCAGCTAAAAATAGAAAAACTAAGAAGCGTCAAAGACGAAACAAGGGGAAGCTAAAGAGCATTTTGGACCTTGCTGAAAAGGATCATCTGATTGAAAAATTGCAAAAGGACTTAAGGACTTCCAAGAAAAGTATGAACATTCAGACAATAATGAAGCCACCACGTCAGATATTTACATCATGTGTAAACATTCAACACTCCAGCAAAGCAACTCCATCAAAGGTTGGAAAAAATGTCGAAGGTTCTAGAGACACCATCATAAAATCGCTTCCCGGGATACCTTCATTTACGGATGCTGGAGTTACGATACTGCAGGATAAAATTGGCGAGGGTCAGTTCGGATCCATTCATTTAGCATCGCTTCAAAAATTAGGAATCACAATCGCAGCAAAGGTTCCTAAAGTAAAAAGTTCTTCCAACAAAGCTATCCTAGCAGAAGTAGTTGTTGGTATGACGCTCAGCGGTCACTCCAACTTCCCATACTGTTTTGGTGTATTAAATGAGAGTGTAATCCTCATGGAGCTTTTCTGTAGTGAGGACAAAACTGCTTGTCCTTCTTTTGCAAAAAAACTGAAAATTGGAATGACACTTGTAGAGCTCAAGGAATCATGTGCTGGAGTCTTGGAGGCAATAAAATTCATGCATTCAAAACGTTTACTGCACAACGACATCAAAGCAGACAATATAATTATTTCAAATGTCATAAAAGTTATAGATTTTGGAAAAACAACAATGCTTTCGAACCCGTTATCATACAACATATCACCGGGTAGCAAAGAACACGAAGCATAAAACAGAAATCACAGACATCTGGCCCATGAACTAAGAAATATACCTGGAAGCAAACAAACTACCAAAACAGACATTTATTCCATTGGATACATGTTTAAACATTCAGCTGCAAGCATGAACTATCTGCCAATAATTGAGCTTGGAAGGAAGATGAAACGAACTGAGCCCACTGGGAGACTTTCCCTTGAGAATGCCAAGGACAAACTTAAAGGCAGTCTATCACGCATTTGATTGGGTGGTAGTGACAATACAAAGAATAGGACATTTGAATGGCTGCTAATCCCCTGACTTTCTACGACCGTAGAAAGTGATAACGATCAGCCCTTCTTTGTTTCAAATACACAGATTCACAAAGAAATCCGTTGTGTTGAGCTGACTCTGTTGCAGCCAATCAGCTACGTGATAGACTGCCTTTAAACTTTTCTAACCATCCTGTATTGGTAAGTGAAAGGAATTGTCTACTCTCCTCCACAGAATTCCCTTTTAATGCAAAATGATACAGGGGACCTCTGCACAGGAGAGTAGCATTTGTGTATGTGCGCTATTATTCGAACAGAAAAACTAAAAGTTGCCAAATTGCCAACAGACAACTAAAATCTTTTATATTTTATGTAAAGAGTAGCATCTGCCATTCTTCAAACTAATTTTCTCGGATGTGGTGTTTTGAGCGAGCAAGTATTGAAATGTGATGCTAATAAACTGTTCTAACTAAGGAAATTTTGAATCGAACCTCTTGATCTTCAATGTAATGTTACAGGATTTTTAGATCAAGCTCTGCCATGTTAGAAGGTATAGCACACCAAACTTTTTATTTGTCTTATGAAAGCATTTTGCTTATTGCATTCATGTTCCAACGAGGTCAGAAAAGATCAGAAAATGTTAAGATTATCTTCAAGGAAGCAGGTACAATGAGATTGCCAACAGAGGGACCGGACAAAAGACCTTTTAGCTATTCTGCAAAAGAGTCTGGATTGAGTGACATTTTTATATATTTTTACACACGAGGTTCGATCGAGTGGCGTTAGAGCAACCTCGTACCCAGTGACAATGAAGGTTTTCCGTAAACTTCAACGCCTACATTGACCCTGGAGCCTGTTAGGCTATATTGCTATTTGATTGGCTCTTTTTTAAACAAAAGAAGTTTCTCACCTTTGAAGCCCTGGCGTTCAGTCGAAATAAAGAACATTCGAATGGCTCTGGATACAATGAGTGCTGTTCGAACCATGGAATCTACATTTCGAAAATGTCGAAGATGGGATTCGAAAGGACCTGCTGTCTACCAAATTATGCTAATTATTCCGATCAAAATTGACAAAATTTGTAAACCGGTCCCAAGGGTATCTGTTGAGGTCTAGCCTCCTATTAAAAACAACAGATACCCTTGGAACGAGGTTGGGCGTTAGAGCTTTTATCCCTATTGCGTACAATCGAAAATTCTACAAAAAATTATCAAAATATCGTTCGATTCGAACTCTGTTTCAGAATAGCTAAACGGTCTTCTAGAAGTAGTTTTTGTTAGAAATGGTTTTTGCAATTTTATTGTTTATGTGATTTTTCTGAGAATGCATAGCCCTATCTTCATGCCTCAGCAGATAGGAGATGTTTTACATCAAAGCTCTATCGCATCAACCAGATAAAAGAGGACCGTTTTGGATTACCAGCATATCAAGCAGTATTTGGATAGCTGTGTTCAATATCTGTATCGCAGCACAGTTATTCACTTTCTGATTTTCAATTTTTTTGCATGGCTTTTTAGGTTCTATTTATAGCCTTCAAACATGTGGATTTTTAGCAAAAAGTTATAATTGCAGATCACAGGGTAACAAAATAATGGCTATAATCAATTGTCCAATATTGAATTTCTATCAAAAGTTAATTTTATCGGGTGTCTCAATGAAAGGTACTCCCTTTTGACCGCACAAGGGAACGAAACGATAAGATCTCGGGATTTTTTGAGTTTGTAGCTAAATTTGTCAATCTTCAACTTAACCGCACATACCTTGCATTTTATAATCGTCCATCAAACACCAGAGATATGAGTTCACAAGATCAAAATATGGAGAGCACCTGAAGCCAGAGGTTTTGAGAAAGGGCCTAGTAGCCATGATTTGATATCACGTACATTTTGCAAAGAAATTTCAACTTTGAACTTTAATGTCTCACTTTTGAAAAAAACAAAACTTTGAATTTTTTCAATTGTTTCTGAAATGACTTTTCTTTTGAGGAATTGGTCCTTGCATTGCATTCCATCCCAAATGTTTTGTATCAAAGACAAGGAAAAGGAGCACATGCAGGCCTATTTTGGAGATGTGGCACAATTTTAATATTCTTACAACATTTTTATTATATCCGTTTAGTCAGAGCATGTCCATGCGTTTTCAATTCTTTTCAAAAGCAAAAAATTGAAAATCAAAATTTACAGGTGCTTTGGACGCTTTCCATGATACAAGTCATGGCTAGGCCCTTCTTCGAAACCTCTGGTTTAAGGTGCACTGTAAATTTTGATTTAGCAAACTTGTATCTCCGGTGTTGGTATACTAAGATGTGCATCTAAGTTGAAGATTCATAAATTTAGCTGTGAGCTCGGAGAGTAATGATATCCTATCATTTTGTTCCTATTTTAACTCAAAAGGGGGTGCTTTTTTCTGAGACGCCCAGTATGCCTGAAGAAAATGTTCATGTTTCAGACTTTTCAGTCTTAAATCTCTATGCTTTCATTCAACAGAAATATATCGAATCTGAAAGATCAGTTTAAAGATCTAGAGAAAAGAGTGGTGGAAAACAATGTGAGGATGATCGAGTTGCTGTCAAGATTAGATGGCAGAATAAATTCAATAGACGGGAGCCTGAAAGAAAAGATAGAGGAGAAGCAAAAGGTTCCAAAGGAACTAGCAGTAAGTTGCTCAAAGTTTGTTATTGACAAATAGTGATTTACCCCTTGCTTCATCTTTTAAAATAAATGAACGGAACTACGCGAAGGTAATCTATAAAAAGGGCAAAGTAAACGCCTATGCACGCAATTGTTCCTCTAGCTATAATATCTATGCACATCTAAAAATCATCAAATACAGCAGGTAATTTTAAACATGCATATGCAGCTCTAGAGTTAGCTTTTTATTTTATGTATCACTCATTATTCCTTGTGTATCAACAGTTCACTATCTGAAAAACATGGCCACAAACTGGAAAGAAGTGAGCATTAGAGCCTCTAGTTTGGTCAAAATTTGAATATAGATTCTATACCAACATCGTGATAGAGCACTATCAAAGGCATTTGCCAGAGGCTGTGTTTGATAATAATCCCCATGCAAACAGTTAAGTTTGCTCATGAAATTGCGTGATAGTTTTTTCTTTCTTAGTTTAACGGAACAAGCCTTTCGGCCTCAGGTATAGTAACTCTCGTGAAGCTACAAGATCTACTGTAAATAAAGACATGAAGCGTTGAAGCGAAGCAGTGCGAAAACGTCAACATTTTGCTTCCTTTGGTGGTTACGAAATATGTGTGTTTCACGTTTGTAACAACTTACACGTAATACGAGGATACGAGACCAACCTGATATCACAAATGCGCGTTCTTAATTTGTGTCTTTTCCTGCAGAGAACTGTAAAGACACTCTACAAAGGATTGCCAGATGACCAACAATGGGAACTGAATGAAGTGTAAGTAAAATTGGTCAAGCCTCTGCATAGAATTTTCCACCAATATCTAGTTTACACGCGGTAAAAGTTGCAGCATTTAGAGTGCTTATGAAGAACCGACACATTCTTTAATGTTTATCATCAGACTGTCGAACAAAAAGTACTACTTATCTGTTCAAAATGTTTCGAAAAGATAGCTGCATGTTTATTCAAAGCTATTAAACAGCACGGGGGGGGGTTCTTGGCCAAATTTTGGGTAGGGGTCTGCCGCGAGCACCTTCAAAAGGGTACCGTCGGCTAGACTAATTTTTACGAAAATGGAACCCTTGGCTAGACCAATTTGACCATTGTCTGAACAAATTTTTACGAAAATGGTACCCTTGGCTAGACCAATTTTGATGATTTCCTGGACCAATATTGTCAAATTTTTACCAAATATGATATCATGACTAATATTGTCTTAAATTATACCCTTGGCTAGACCGTTGTAGGCCAAGATTGCAAAAAAGTATACCTTTGGTTAGACTAGAAGTCCGAAAAAGTATACCCTTGCTCGCGGCACATCCCCAGGTACCTTTAATATGGAAGAGCCCCCCTTCCCCCCCCCTCCGTGTTAGACAGATAGTTGGACATTTTGGTAATGTGATCAGACCTTTCAAATCTAGCAGTTTTCAAGAGCTTATCCAGCTGTGGTAAGAATCATCGTATTTAACTCCTCATGCTTTGCAACTTTGTAGGTTTACATCTGCTACCAATGAGCAACTTACAACGGAGTTTCAAGAGGATATCTTCATGAATGCTAAGGAGAGATTTAGCAGGGATATGATAAGAAGTAAGTTGAGTTGGATTATTTTTACATTTTGCCTTCAAAGGATCGTAGCCTAACTCACCATTTCATGCTATTGTACGTGACAGCTTTGCACGAAGGGTGCCAAGTGGCGAACAGTCCAGGTGCAGTTCTACTGCTTCCGAATAAACGGTTGGTGTGTGAGAACGAGTACTCTGCAGCACGCAGTGCATAGCTTAACGAACACATATTTGTTTTGATAAGATACTAAGCGTTTGAGCCATCAATGAAAGTTTCTTTAAATTATCAGACTTTGAGTTCTCCGAGTTTCTCACGAGTTTATTAAAATTTTCATAACAATCTTTATCCTTTCGTGATGTGCCCGCGTGAACTTATCAGAACAAAATTTTTGAAGCATTTCCAATGTTTAGACATTACTCAATTAATAATAATAATAATAATAATAATAATAATAATATATGAAAAACACACTGTTATTTTAAAAAACGTTTCGATTAAAATCTTCATCAGTTTACTTTACAACTCCGGACAGCCAGGTTTATATACAATGTAAATAAAATTATATTAACATAAAATTACTGGCTGGCGTCTGTTTTCCTGTTTCCTTGTAAACATTTATATTTCGGCTGACACTCTCAATCCCATGTGGGTAAAAGGTTAAAAGATGGGCTGTATGATTGTAATTTTATGGTTTGGAATGTGTCTAGGGTATTTTTGTTTTTATCTAAATAAGTTTATGTTAATTTTGTTTACGCTGTAAAACGTCTGTATTATTGTAAGTCTATAGTTTGGAATGTATCAAGGGTATCGTAATTTTGATTTTATGTAAATTTTATGTTAATATAATTTTATTTACATTGTATATAAACCTGGCTGTCCGGAGTTGTAAAGTAAACTGATGAAGATTTTAATCGAAACGTTTTTTAAAATAACAGTGTGTTTTTCATATATTTTATTTTCTGTTGTTTTTTGATGGTGCTTTTAGTTTAATTTAATAATAATAATAATAATAATAGAGACTGATGAAGATTTTTAATCGAAACGTATTTTTATGAAAACAGTTTAATTTCTTTTATTTCATGTTCTGTTTTTTGTGAATGATGGTTTAGTTTTTATAATAATAATAATAATAATAATAATAATAATAAGCAAGCCTAGGCATTTGCCAGCTGTATAGTGGGCACAAGAAAACAATAACAGAAACAATTTTGACCATAGAAAAAAAAATAATAATAATAATTCCTTCCTCCTCAGCTGCATGTCACACGTATTTCATATCGTTGCGGAAAGAGCACTTGTCTGCTAGTAACGACCCTGAAAAGCACGACGATCTCAGGATACAAAAGAAGTTACGTGCCCGCAGGCAGAGGGTATGCTACTAATTTACTTGTTGTTGATTAAAATACGGTATTATTTTTGACACATGTATGTTAGAAAGAAATCTATTCAAAAGGAAAGAGTTCATATAGAGTTGATAAACGTGAGCTCTGACATTTGGACGTCTTGAACTATTAGGGCAAATTTCTCCTCCTGATACGTAAATCAGGTAAAATGTTATTGAGGGAAGGGACCTTAATCCATCTGTATTATGTACTTCATCCTTGATACACTGCAATATTATAGGAAAAGGTTTTGGCTTTAGGCACAGACTGGTCGAAAGCATATTTGTTCTATTTATTACTATAAAGCTTAAATTTACTTTGGAAGAAGGTACTTCTCTAAGGAATCCTGATTTTTTTCTAATTGGAAGCAGACAAGAATGATGTGTCTAGTACAGAAGGGATACAGGTACAGTAAAACCCCGCAAACAAGAGCATCATGAAAATAAGAACCTACAGACTGATCTATTTAAAAAATGGCACCCAAGCTAGGAGCCAAAAGCAGACTGATTTATTTCCATGTTCTTATCAGATGATACATCTTCAAGAATAATCAACCTTAGCAGCACTAAAAGTCATAAATGTCAATCACACTGAAAATAGCTATGATTCTCAGTCTGGAATATAAATACATCTTGAAATATCTGATCAAATAGGTTTATAGAAGCAAAGTTGAAATACATAAAAAGTGTCTTCGGCAATTAGTGTAATATACTGTGTTTCTCAAAGAAAGTTTCCCGAGTAGTAAAAGTACATGTTATTTGATAAATATTCAAGCAGGAATCTATTATGCAATGCCCAGCTTAGATCTGAGTATTTTTTTCCTTTCTGTATCTCCGTGTATTGATTTCTACCAAGACTTTCTTGAAAAACAGAATCCATACAATGTTCAAGAAAGAGCCAAAAGCAGTAACCAATAAGATCGTTTATCGCCAGATTTCTCTCCTTCCAAATTCTCGAGCTAATTTACCAGCAACAAAAATCAGCAAAAATTATACGGATCCAAGTTAGCCTTTAAGTAAGAGGCTAAGCTGGCAGAGCATGACTACCCTGCTCTGAAACTGTGACCTTTGCTTTGGAATAAGAACCTCCTCCTGAATGTAGAAAGAGCACCATGTTCATAAGAACATGGTCAGTCTGGACTATGGTTTTTAAAAAAGTCTGTTCTTATTTTCGAGGTCTTACTGTATAGTATTACTGCGACAGCTTTACCCTCGGCAGGAAACGTATCATTGTGGAGAAAGCATGTGACAAGTTCACTCTTTGAATTATTGGTTTATCCCAAATGCAAAAGCATATAATTCAACCATTACACAGTTGATCTTAACATCTTTCATTCAATTTCTGCCACAGTTGTTCGAGCGCCGCAGTAAATTTGTCGCAGAAGGGGATGAGTGGAGATTATGGCAGGGTGTTACCCAAGAATTCATGTCTGATGAAGAAGATCAGGGTAACACCCTGAAAGTCAAGTCCCCTAGCTGGCAATGTGCTGAATTAGATCAGCTGATTGAGGAGCTAGACAGACGAAGCGACCAAAAAGCTTTGGAGGAGTCGAAGCAGGTTTTAAAGAAGAGAAGAGTGCTTGCCAAGTCTCCCATGAAAAGGAGGCCATCCAAGAAACTGAAGTTGGCATTGATTGACCAGTAGAATGATCAGAAAAACTCCTTGTTGCGTGTGGGGAAATTGTACATAGATAAACAAGTAAATAAAGTAAAACATAAGCACTTTGATATGAAACGTTTTGAGCATAGCCCGTTGTCAAGCCCGCTTTAATAACGGGCTATGCTCGAACCATGGTGTTTACTTCAATCATTCAATTCATATCAAAATCCTTCAATTCTACTTTATTTACTTGTTTAACCATTAAGCATACACTTAGTCTCTAATAACTGGTCAATGGACTCACACAATCAGGCTCATATAAATCAAAGAACTCTCCAGAAACTGAAACAAGGGAATCTAAGCATACATGAATCTTCGGATCATATTTAGCATCAGCAATAATGAATAAGGCCAGACTAGAAATAAGAAACAAACTGAAGAGCTGTACACTCATTTTTTTTTTAAGAAACTGCTTATAAGAAACGGTAGGCTCAATTTTTCGAAAGCTAAGAAACGACCCTAGCTGAATTGAAAAAGCTAAGAAACTTTTGTAATTTGCAGTTTTAATTGTCCTGTCGCGCACACAATTGTTTTGACATTGTCCAGTTATAGCAACTGTTTGGACATTATTTTGAGTGCAAATTACGCTATTTACTGGCTTTGAGATCTTACTAAGTAATTTGGGAACCCTTTAGACAAAACAAAATTAACTCTACACTTCCGGCATTAAAGATATAAGAAACACGTAAGAAATTTTTGGTAGCAAAATGGCCCAAAAATTGAAGAAACTGCCTACCAGCCCCGGACCTTAGTTTCTTATAAAAAAAAATGAGTGTATTGTATCGCTTTCTTCATATTCGTAAGATATAAGTGCATCTGTTCCGACCTATCATAAGTATGACATTTACTAACATTGAGCGGCAGTTTCTGGATCTTATGTACCTTCTAACCGTATGTATAACTCAGTAATAACATTTTGTGATGTTCTAGTTTTATTAATTAGTGGGTATGATCTATAAAGTGGCACCACAACTAATTATTTCAAGGAATCGATTGTAAATTGAACCCTCATTTCACAGCGTTGTATCTTCACCATTGTGTACAAAGCTAAAATAGCAGGTGATGCAAGCTCTTGATACGAGAATTTTAAAGCCTGATGTGATAGAAGGAAATATGTTGCTATTATGATTGACCTCAGTTATGAAAACTCGATACAAGTATCATGATTAACATGTAAATTGTAAAGGACAGTTTTTCCATCATGCTCATCTTTATTCTTAACATGCAAAGTCATTCGTGGGTCTCTAGATATATGTAGCGACATGTTACAAAAATGTACTTTTTCAAAAGTATATATTGTATACAATGAGTGTCTAACTTAACTTTATAGAAATGATACAAGTCAAAATGAGCAGATATTGCCTGTTTTGTGATGTCTCCTGTCAATATTAATGACGTTTGTAGAAAAGGTGGTCATTCGACGGATTTATCTGTGCATACGTTCAAAAACTGATCTGGGCTCCAGGCTGTGCTAAAACAGCACTGTTTACCCTTTATATAAAATGAAACATAGATAGGAAAGTTATTATGTCGGATTTCCGAATTGAAACGTATTTTGTTGCGGTTTCTAAGAAGGTCAAGAAAGTGGAGAATCACAAAATGCTTGGATTTTACTTGGTACCCCAGTTAGGAAAACAAGTCAACATGTAACATTTCGTCCAAATAAATCTGTGTGAAACTCCAAATTTACATATGTTTTCCAACCGTAAAAACTGATCAAACATGTAACATTTCGCCCAAATAAATCTGTGTGAAACTCCAAATTTACCTATGTTTTCCAACCGTAAAAACTGATCAAACATGTAACATTTCGCCCAAATAAATCTGTGTGAAACTCCAAATTTACCTATGTTTTCCAACCGTAAAAACTAATCAAACATGTAACATTTCGCCCAAATAAATCTATGCGAAACTCCAAATTTACCCATGTTTTCCAACTGAGAAAACTGATACATAAATTTCCCTGCCGTTTTCTTCAAGAAATGAGACATTTAACCGTAATTTCCAACTTGGGAAATCAGACATTTATTTTAGAAAATTCATGGGAAAACGAAATGTGCTTTTAACCGCAATTTCCCATTTAGGAAAACAACAGTGAAACTCGCAGTGTACACATGATATTTTTTTGGATTATGCTTGGAAACTGGACTTTTAACCCTAGATTCCTACGAAAAAATCATGTATAAACCAAATCATTTCTTGCCGTGGCAGGCCATGGCATGCATCCATCGGATATTTTGCTTCTCAAAAGTGATAAAGTCGTTTTAAACCAACAACATTGCTGCTTGGTCGATATTCTTGAAGAATATGGTCACTAATTACTCCCAGATGCGTTTCCTGGCACAACTGTAAAGTTTAAGTTCATTTAATGTTAAAATTCAAGTTATGAGGTTAAGTACGGAGATAAAATCCTCTGGTTTAGAAGCAACAAGTGATTGTGACTTTCTTTCTCGATAAATTAGCAACCACTTGTCATATTTACACCAACTCGGTGCCAAATTCTAAGTTGAAGTTTCTTCTGTTCATAAATTTGAACAACAGAAAAGTTTGATTTATGGCTCCTCCACAGTAGTAGTTCAAATGGCGCACATGTTTTTTGGGACACCCTGTAGATTGTGCAAAAATCTATTGGGGGTAAAGAGGAATACCTCCAACATAGGATGTCGATGTGAGCTAGGTAGACACAAAAGGATTCAAATCAACAATAAAACATCGGTTACGCATAGCTGGTGGAAACAGAAATAGGATCGTAACTAAGTTATATAGGAAAAGCTTCGAAAATATTTCTTCATGGGCGACTAGTGTAAAAATATTCTTTTTAAACACGGGATGGGAGATTTATGGGAAACACATCACAATACTGAAAGTTACACCATCAACAGTAGTTTAGCTAGTAAAATCCACCAACGATTCATGGATTGCGAGCAACAAAGTACATTCACAGAACTGCATAAACAACCTAACAAGCGCAATTATTGCCAATTTAAAAACAACTTTATCATGGAACCGTACTTATCTGAAGTAAACTCATTGCCTTCGCGAGTGATGGTAAGTAAATTTCGACTTTCTGATCATCGCTTGCAGATAGAAAGTGGAAGATATCATAGGCCTAGAAAAAAACCTGAAGACAGAAAGTGCCAAACATGTGGTATTCTTGAAGACGAAAAACACTGTCTTTTAAGTTGTCGCATTAACGAAAAAACCAGGGAAACAACGTTCAATACCATTTCAAAGTTTAAACCTACTTTCAGTCACATGGATGCTTCGTCAAAATTCTTATATTTAATGACAGCACGTGATCCAAACCTATCAGATGTTATATATGAATATATCAATACATGTTTAACATCATCCTATGAACAGAATGATAGTGCTAGCAATCCATGATCCATAGTATTGTCAACATTTTAAATCTCTTTAGTTCTATTTTAGTTATCTTTAGTTCGCAATGTTATGTTCGTTTTACAGTCTTAAAGTAGCTGGTAAAATATATTATTTCTTCAAATGTATTAGGCTATTTTGAGTTAATGAAAATCTGAAAATCATGAGAAATAAAAGTTTTGTCCAGTGAAGTTAAAGTTTTGTCCAGTGAAACAAGAGTTTTGTCCAGTGAAACAAGAGTTTTGTCCAGTGAAGTTAAAGTTTTGTCAAGTGAAGTTAAAGTTTTGTCCAATGACATAAAAGTTTTTGTCTGGCCCTTATGGGCCACCGAAACCGGTAGAGCAGTGAGGCACACCAAAATCTTTATCATTTCTGTCCAGCGCATTTAGCAGAAAGACCTTGGTTCCTTCTGAGTGAGTCAAAAAAGGTCCAGTCATTGAGAGGCTACTGCTACATGACTCCATTAGCAATGAGTTATCTATAATTTGACATTGCCTATTGAAATATGTGTTCATGCTAATCAACTGCTTTCTACTTTTCCATAAAATTGCTGCTGCTTTTTGCACCATTGCCTTCAGCACTTTTTCGAAACTTCACCTGTAAAACAGCGAGGCACACCAAAAGCTTTATCATTTATGTTCAGCGAATTTAGCAGAAAGACCTTGGTTCCTTCTGAGCGTGTTAAACAAGGTCCAGCCATTGAGAGGCTACTGCCACATGACTCCATTAGCAATTTGTTATCTTTATTTGACATTGCCTATTGAAATATGTGTTCATGCTAATCAACTGCTTTCTATTTTCCATAAAATTGCTGCTGCTTTTTGCACCATTGCCTTCAGCACTTGTTTTGAAACTTCACCTGTAGAACAGTGAGGCACACCAACATCTTTATCATTTCTGTTCAGCGCATTTAGCAGAAAGACCTTGGTTCCTTCTGAGTGAGTAAAAAAAGATCCAGGCATTGAGAGGCTACTGCTACATGACTACATTAGCAATGTGTTATCTATACACTTACCTCACATAAGTATTGCACCACCTAACACAAAATGGCGCCCAAAAGTGTCTTTCAGCCCAGCCAATAAAATTTGCATAACAAAAGCATCAGCATTTAAGGGTTTCTCTACCGGGTGTTTTGTCGGAAAATAATTGTTAATTTGTTTGCTTTTCATTCATAAATAAAATGAAACGTTATTTTATTGGTTTCTTTGATAAATTAGCAAAAACCTCCAGGCAACACTGCACAATATTTTGGCAGTATAGCTGGAGGAGTAGGCCAAAACAAAATGAGAAACAGATAGATATCTGAGGGCAAAGAAAACAAAGTTTAGTGTTTTCAAATTAGGACTATGCAAACTTTATCCTCATGATAAAATTTTTCCACTTTCAATGTGATAAAAGAAGAAATTTCAAATAAATAACAAGGCCGCGTTCAATGTAGCTGAACTTGAATTTCTCTAAGAAGGAGTCACATTAAAAAGACATGCTCCAGTCACTTGTTAAATTTCAAAATTATCTTCAAACTAAATTAAACCGTAGCGATTTCGTTAAGCGCATCAAAATCCATATATTTAAGTGTCAACCACCTGCCTAAAGTCTTCCAGGAAGCAAAATTAATGTTAACGTGATAAAAGTGATATCAAGGATATTCTTACCTTGGAATGGTTTCTTTCCGTTTTCCCTTTGTGTTTATCTTTCTTGCCTTCCTCACTTTTGTCATAGCGATAAAGTTTGTTGAATCCTAATTTGAAAACGCTAAAATATTGTTATCTTTGGCCCCAGATATCTATCCGTTTTGTTTTGGCCTACTCCTCCGGCTACGCTCCCAAAATCTTGTGCAGTGTTGTCTGGAGGTTTTTGCTAATTTATCAAAGAAACCAACAAAATAACGTTTCATTTTACTTATGAATGAAAAGCACACAAATTAACAATTATTTTCCGGCCAAAACACCTGGTAGAGAAACCCTTAAATGCTGATGCTTTTGTTATGCAAATTTTGTTGTTTGGGCTAAAAGACACTTTTGGGCGCCATTTTGGGTAAGGTGGTGCAATACTTATGTGAGGTAAGTGTAGTTTGACATTGCTTATTGAAAAATGTGATCAAGCCAATCAACTGCTTTCTACTTTTCCATAAAATTGCTGCTGCGTTTTGCACCATTGCCTTCAGCACTTTTTTTAAACTTCACCTGTAGAACAGTGAGGCACACCAAAGTCTTTATCATTTCTCTTCAGCACATTTAGGAGAAAGACCTTGGTTCCTCCTGAGTGAGTCAAAAATGGTCCAGCCATTGACAGGCTACTGTGTTATCTATAATTTGAAATTGCCTAGTGAAATATGTGCCTATAGTTGCCAATCAACTGCTTATTTATTGAGAGCCATATCTACTTTTCCTTACAATCGCTGCTGTTGTTTGGACCATTACCTTCGCCACTTGTTTGTAAGGTTACCTATAGAGGCTAATGGTATTCAACGAAATAGCGAAATGACGAAATAGCAATTTACGAAATACCCAATCCCAGAATATTTGTCAGATATTGATACCCAATCCCATAATTCTGAAGAGGTAACAAAAACAATTCAATGTTAAATATCATTCAATTTCAAGGTGAAAGAACGGATTTCCTCTCGGTTATGGTCACAAGCAGAACAAATAAATCTGTTCTGAATCAATGGGGACATTCAACACCCATTGCCAGAATTTTTAGTACAACAGTCAACCCCGATCCCAGAAAATTCCAAGTGAAAGTATACGCCAATCACAGAAACTTTCCAGTAAAAGTGTATCCCAATCCCAGAATTTTTAGGCTCAAAACTACCAATAACTGGCCCACAGCACATCCCTTTCTGATTGACACGCATCTGAAAAATGGAAAATAATATACATTGAATACTTACCCTGTATAGATATTATAAAATGAAATGAATTAATGATTTGATAGTGAAGTACATACCAGCGGAGAACAAAATAACATTAATGGGAGAATGATAAAATCTGAGGAGACCGTGAAACTTCTAGGCGTTATGTTGGATTATAAACTTGATCTCGATCCACACATTTCAAATCTTTGCAAAAAAGCTGCCACATAATTGAATGTTCTTAAAAGATTAAAGACTTTTATTGGCTTTAACGAGAAAAAGATTCTTGTTCAGAGCTTTGTATATTCTAATTTCAATTACTGTCCGTTGGTATGGTATTTTTCATCTCGAGATGATTACAGAAAATTGAACAGTTACAAGAACGTGCTTTAAGATTTCTCTATAATGATCATACCAGTTTGTACAACAAGTTGCTCTTGAAGTCAGATAAATGCACGATGCTTATTGCTCGTCAAAGAACCCTTTGCATTCAAAACAGTGAAACAGTTAAATCCACCTTGTATGCAGAACATATTTAAATTACGGTCTTCAAATTATTCATTAAGAAATCCAAAGAACTTAGCCCATGTTAGGCCTAATCAAACAACATTTGGGTCAAACAGTCTAATGTCTATTGGCCCACAGATTTGGAATGGCCTACCAAACGAGCTGAAATCTGCAGATAATTTGAAAAGTTTTAAGATTCTAATAAAACAATGGGACGGACCGACTTGTAAATGTGGTGCCTGTCAGTGCCTGCCTGTCAGTGCAATTTAATGAAAATTAAGGTGTTTGGGTGGACGTGACATTAGGTGCACATGATTCAAGGTGTGCACGTGATGTGAGTGCAGATGTGCATTCCTACTACATGGCCTTGTTGTTGATACATGGTACTCCCCGTATTGTTTTTCAGCTTTGTTTTTGGGTCAACTTGACAGCCAATCAGCACGGGGACTATGAACGCATGCGCTGTAGACATAATTCAATCATTCAAATATTTGCAGCCGTTGCAAAGAAAGTTGCAGTGACAGCAAACAGTCGGGGAAGATTCGCAGCTCGATATGTGGGAAACTTAGCTTATATTTTATCAATTCTTAACTGCAGTTATGTTTGATATATGCCTACAAGAAGCTGCAAACAAATATTTCATGATGGACCTTTCTGGAAACTTGGCACAAGTAAATGTTGAACGGTTTTGGTCTTGCGTTGATAAATTGCCCTAGGCAAAACAAGATAGCGGCAGCGCTCTGTGCTATGGAAAGACCCGTTATTAGACCCATTTCGACAACATTTAAAGGAGGTCATTTGAAACAAACCAAACAAAGCTAAGTAAGTTGGCATATGAATATCATTTCTTAGCCAGAGGAATACCTTCCTTTGCCAAGCTTTCATGAAGCGCTATCGCGAGTGATTCTGAGTGAAAACTTTTCAGTGTTCTCTCATCAAAAATTACTTGTTCTGTAGCGGATGTGGTTTCGTTTCAATGTCTGACTTCCGGTTGCCTGTCGAATGACTAACAGTTCCTGATGAAAATAGTGGCAATACGTAATCGAATAAGCAAAAATTTACACACTATGCATGCGTTCATAGTCCCCGAGAGGATATCCACGTCCTCGTCAACTTGAGCTTGCACGTATCCCCAACAAGGCCCTGGATGCTAGGCACATAGACTTATGACGATGAGTCCCTCGTATCCCTGCGTTACCTTGCTCACAGGGACTCATAATGAAACCAGCATATTAGGCCTAATAGGGTCAGGTTTTTCAGAGAAATTATATGAGTCTCTGTTGACCGAGGCGCCATTTTGAAATCAAAGAGCACAGGGAAACAAGAGACTCATTGTCATAAGTCTAAGGCACATATACGGCGTTCTGGCCGCTTGGGCTAGAAACGTCTTGCGACTCTAATTTTAGTAGGCGGAGTTCCTCCCGCTGTTTCCCTATTATTATGGTGCTGTCCACCCAATTGTTTATTAGTTTTGCTTTGGACTGTGCCGCTGGCGTGACGTATACCACACCTGCGTCACATCTGGCCTGTATATTATTTGTGCTCTGGTTATTCCTTTCATTTTGTTGCTGCTGGTTGTTGGTTGTTGTTGCTGTTGCTACTGGTTGGCTGCTGGCCCTCTGATTCTCTGCGCATCAGAAATGAGAAACATCGGTGATCAGGAAAAGAAACAAATCAGAGATAAGGAACAAAGGAGAACATTGAAAAAATATTGAAACTGATTCGAATGCTGATTTTTGATTTACGTCATTGAAACATCAGAGATGCAATGAAGAATTAAAAAATGCCACATTGTATAAATTCTGGTACTGTATACCATTTTACTACATCTCACCCTCAAATACAGTGGCGGAAATTCTGCTTTTTGAATGGAGGGGCAAAGGACAGTCAATTTTCCGAGTCTAGGAAATGCTTTTCTTTTCAGGTGTTTTGCTGGAAGACCGGACATACTAGGCTCCTTAAATGTGCTAAGAGAATATGTATATCAGATTTCAAAACTATTTATATTCAGCAGTTGATAGAAAGAGCCAAGAATGTATTCGAAATAGCGAAATGACGAAATAGCAATTTACGAAATACTCAATCCCAGAATATTTGTCAGATATTGATACCCAATCCCATAATTCTGAAGAGGTAACAAAAACAATTCAATGTTAAATATCATTCAATTTCAAGGTGAAAGAACGGATTTCCTCTCGGTTATGGTCACAAGCAAAACAAATAAATCTGTTCTGAATCAATGGGGACATTCAACACCCATTGCCAGAATTTTTAGTACAACAGTCAACCCCGATCCCAGAAAATTCCAAGTGAAAGTATACGCCAATCACAGAAACTTTCCAGTAAAAGTGTATCCCAATCCCAGAATTTTTAGCCTCAAAACTACCAATAACTGGCCCACAGCACATCCCTTTCTGATTAACACGCATCTGAAAAATGAAAATGTTATACATTGAATACTTACCCTGTATAGATATTATAAAATGAAATGAATTAATGATTTGATAGTGAAGTACATACCAGCGGAGAAAAAAAAAACATTAATGGGAGAATGATAAAATCTGAGGAGACCGTGAAACTTCTAGGCGTTATGTTGGATTATAAACTTGATCTCGATCCACACATTTCAAATCTTTGCAAAAAAGCTGCCACATAATTGAATGTTCTTAAAAGATTAAAGACTTTTATTGGCTTTAACGAGAAAAAGATCCTTGTTCAGAGCTTTGTATATTCTAATTTCAATTACTGTCCGTTGGTATGGTATTTTTCATCTCGAGATGATTACAGAAAATTGAACAGTTACAAGAACGTGCTTTAAGATTTCTCTATAATGATCATACCAGTTCGTACAACAAGTTGCTCTTGAAGTCAGATAAATGCACGATGCTTATTGCTCGTCAAAGAACACGCGCTATAGGATGCATGGAAGTTCTTCGTGCGAACGATCGTTAGAATATAAAGTAATCAATCTCACCTTGACTCTTTTCTGTCTGGCATTCTTCGAGTGACTTACTTTGATATTTAGGCCGATGATAATGACTGCATGGCTATGGCTACAACAACAACAGCATAAATACGCCACCGCAGCGAACGGGGGGGAAATCGAAGTTACACCAGAGAGAGAATGGGCTGGAAGTGAGAAGACTGGGGACAATTGATTCTATTGTTTTTCTCTACGGCCTTTTTCGATAGACGTCTGAAACATGACATCACTTTCTGATGACTGGAAAGCAACAGCAACAACGGATAAAACAGACCAGTTGGCTCATAATCGGGGGGTTGAAGTTAGAAAATGCTGGAAAAAGATGGCGGCAAAACACGATGGCATCATAAGAGAACATACTGTGGCCGCCTTCTTGCCGTTCACTGATAACTGTTGTTTGAGAACTGTATTTGTAGATGAAGTACCCCCCTTTTCATCCTTGAATCTAATGGTCAGTTCAGTCGTATTAAAAACTAGCACAGTGCAGGAGGCGATAGGCCATTTTAGGCCCAGAAAAGGAAGTGGGAAATGAAAGAACTGGATGTCTCTGCGGCTTGGCATGTGTATCAAAGAAGGAGGCTGAAGAAGAGTCAAATTAGCTGTTAAACATTTGCATCTTTTATTGTTAGTGTACTTGAATTTCGGCGCAAGGAAGGTGGAGCACAGTCACCCACTGAAGGTGAAGAAGAAGCAAAAAGAAAGACCAGAAAAATTTAAGCAAGGCGAGGCCTAGCTTGTCGGGGGCGAACAGAAGATGTCACCCTGCAGACATTCACTTTGATTTTATCTTCATGGAGGAACAGATATGGCAAATTGATGTATTTAGAAACATGGTTCTAGAAACATGGTTCTCCAAACAGGTCTTTTGATTGGAAAGCTTGGAGTTGAAGCAGCACCAAAATCAAACTGTACTTCGTTTGCTGCCTGATTCTAACAGGTTTTCTTGCTTGCAGTGCTTGATATGAGCCCAAGACACTCATTTGAAAAATATACCTTCTTCTTGTCATCTGGTTTGGAAGCAGCCCAAACATATCGGGATCTACCTTTAACCGTACCATCTGCACCAAAAATATCAGGCTCAAAAGGCTGGTATTGGACATTTGATATCCCCAGGCATAAACATTTGCTTTCAACAGCAAGGAGCAAGGCCTCAACTGATCTGAAATCAAGAAGAGGCATTGGGGGAAACTCAGGGTGGAAAGACTCCACAGGGCAATGTATGTTGGCAACATCAATTGCATAACTCAAATTTTCATTAATCTCAACAGATTTCATGACTGGAAAGCTGTCCATTACTGATAATGTGGGTACATAAAATTTACAGCTTGTTTTCTGGGTTGACACAGACCATTTGCAAAACCTTTGCTGTGTGAGAACTCTGTGGGACATCTGAAACAAGGTTGGCATGTCATATCTTACAGAAGGGTTTCCAGTGGTTGTGAGATTGGTGACATCTGCTAGTGGCCTCCTTTGGTTGTCACGATGCGATATTGCAAAGTAATAATCTAGGGGAAGAAAATGCATGCAATGGGATGAAACATCTGTGATTCTCATCAAGGAGGAGATCAATAAACTAATATTTTGTAGAATATTCTTGATAATGAATAGCTGTAGAGAATGGCCAACAATACAACATTATGCATCAGTAAACTCCTATTGGCATCAACTGCCATTTAAATTTTTCAATGGATGTTGTGTGAATTTTCATGAAAGAGATATTTCAACATCATCTCATCATAGTGTCTCATTCACAAACATTGCTGAGCATTGGGACATGGCTGAAATTCACACTTAACTGAAACATAATAAAACCCATAAAAGAACCTCATTTCATCAGAATCTTGAGGCTTAAATCAAATTGTACCTGTAGCAAAAAACATTTGCAATGTGCAAACTATGAACACCTTTTAAGAACCTTACAGGCTGGATTTTATTGTGACATCTGTTAATAACATAAAAAATAGCAAGGTTCTGTTAATGTGGATTCTATGGTAATAGGATGTGTAACATAACTTTGCAAAATAAATTCAATGTGCACAGTTATAAATGTAAAAAAAAAAAATTCTAATAAACATACATTGTCTTGCCTTCCCCCTTTCCTGCTTTTTCTTTTTTGTGATCTGTCCTGCAAAGACTGTCTGCATGAGCACCCCAAATGTGTTTTCTGCAAGCGGCTTCATACTCAATTCAGTGCATTTTGATAGGAATTTCTTGTGTGCATCCGATACAGCAATGGCAGCATTAGCATCAACATAAAAAATATCCTCAATCATTCTGATGTGGTCCCTGTTTTAGAGAAGGAAAGTTGTTTGCTATTACCGTTTGTAGAATTCATGGAAATAACTTATGTTATGCTTATACACACTCTCTTTTTTGTCAATCTGATCATCATAACCCAAACGAGCTCCCAAACACCCCCAAACCTCAATCACAAATATTAGGTTATGTTAATATTTAAGTTCATCTTGTGGTGTCCACGTCATTGATTCACCTCAATCAAAATGAAAAATAGAACTTTATCCAAGATTATTATTTCGAAATTGTGAGAAAATTAGATTCACAACTGTTAGCTGCTTAAATTCACAACTGTTAACCCCAAACAAGTTATAACATTGATTTAGAAAACCACCCAGTCAAATGAGAATTTTGGATGGGAGATATATTTAACTAAAAAAATCAAATCTTGCGAGGATCTGGTTAACAACCCTTGAAAATAAATGACGGGTTTAATATGTACATCCTCACATTTCAAATTAATTGATCGTTGAATGTCTTTTGCGTAGTAAAATCTAGTAAAATTTAGCCTTGAATATTTTCCAAGAACAAATTCAAATTGCGTAGGCCTAAACAATTAATTTCCCGTACTGGGAAAGCATCTCACATGTTTCTCGATGATATTTCAAACAATTGCTCGTAATCATTTTATGTATTTAATTTCACTTACTTATATATAAATCCTTGGTAGCCAACACTGCCGTCCATTTTCTCTTTGATCTTGTGCACTCCACTGCTGGCACTGTCTTCATAGTTTTTCTCCCGCTAAATTTTCGAAAAATTGCCGCCTTTTTTTCCAGTCCCGACCTCGTTGCGCTTTACTTGAACGAGGTTTTCACTCCATTACCCGACGTTATTAACCCCCGGATACGAAATTTTGTGAAAGCAACTTGCGCACGCATGTGTCCTGGCTGTGACGTAGAAGCCAGGCCACTTATTTGTTTATATTGTTTCAATCGTCTAACGAAACTAGTCTATGCCCAGTCTTCTCACTTCCAGCCCATTCTCTCTCTGGTGTAACTTCGATTTCCCCCCCGTTCGCTGCGGTGGCGTATTTATGCTGTTGTTGTTGTAGCCATAGCCATGCAGTCATTATCATCGGCCTAAATATCAAAGTAAGTCACTCGAAGAATGCCAGACAGAAAAGAGTCAAGGTGAGATTGATTACTTTATATTCTAACGATCGTTCGCACGAAGAACTTCCATGCATCCTATAGCGCGTGACAAGAAGCTGCAAACAAATATTTCATGATGGACCTTTCTGGAAACTTGGCACAAGTAAATGTTGAACGGTTTTGGTCTTGCGTTGATAAATTGCCCTAGGCAAAACAAGATAGCGGCAGCGCTCTGTGCTATGGAAAGACCCGTTATTAGACCCATTTCGACAACATTTAAAGGAGGTCATTTGAAACAAACCAAACAAAGCTAAGTAAGTTGGCATATGAATATCATTTCTTAGCCAGAGGAATACCTTCCTTGCCAAGCTTTCATGAAGCGCTATCGCGAGTGATTCTGAGTGAAAACTTTTCAGTGTTCTCTCATCAAAAATTACTTGTTCTGTAGCGGATGTGGTTTCGTTTCAATGTCTGACTTCCGGTTGCCTGTCGAATGACTAACAGTTCCTGATGAAAATAGTGGCAATACGTAATCGAATAAGCAAAAATTTACACACTATGCATGCGTTCATAGTCCCCGAGAGGATATCCACGTCCTCGTCAACTTGAGCTTGCACGTATCCCCAACAAGGCCCTGGATGCTAGGCACATAGACTTATGACGATGAGTCCCTCGCATCCCTGCGTTACCTTGCTCACAGGGACTCATAATGAAACCAGCATATTAGGCCTAATAGGGTCAGGTTTTTCAGAGAAATTATATGAGTCTCTGTTGACCGAGGCGCCATTTTGAAATCAAAGAGCACAGGGAAACAAGAGACTCATTGTCATAAGTCTAAGGCACATATACAGTGTTCTGGCCGCTTGGGCCAGAAACGTCTTGCGACTCTAATTTTAGTAGGCGGAGTTCCTCCTGCTGTTTCCCTATTATTATGGTGCTGTCCACCCAATTGTTTATTAGTTTTGCTTTGGACTGTGCCGCTGGCGTGACGTATACCACGCCTGCGTCACATCTGGCCTGTATATTATTTGTGCTATGGTTATTCCTTTCATTTTGTTGCTGCTTGTTGTTGGTTGTTGTTGTTGTTACTACTGGTTGGCTGCTGGCCCTCTGATTCTCTGCGCATCAGAAATGAAAAACATCGGTGATAAGGAAAAGAAAACAAATCAGAAATAAGAAACAAAGGAGAACATTGAAAAAATAGGCTCCTTAAATGTGCTAAGAGAATATGTATATCAGATTTCAAAACTATTTATATTCAGCAGTTGATAGAAAGAGCCAAGAGTGTATTCTGCGAGCCTCCCAGGAAAATTCTTGATGACACGCCCTCTACTTTTGCTTAGAATGCCTTTCACGACCCTATGTTTGCCAGTCCTGAATTGGGATTTTGACAATTTTCTAACTTTTTTAATGGAGCAGCATCCCCCAGGAACGTTTTTGAATGAAAATAATTGATTTGACTCGGGAGATCTCTTGGATCCCTTGTGTGCCAGTGCCAAATCTGAATGTTTGACGACTTGAATAACCACTTCTGAAAAAAAATTGCACAAAGAACCCATATTCTGTCTTAGAACGCTTTTCGCAATACAATTTTTGCCTGTCCACAACATGGAAAGTTTGAGAATTCGCTGATAGTTTGTCTGAAGTTTTTGTCCAGGAAACATTTGAGAACTCCAACAATTACATTGGCTTAGAATGTCTCTCCCAATCACGTTCCAACATCACTCGGAAATATTGCTACTCTCGGACCTATACCCAAAAACTTTCTTCTCGTTTTTGAAATAAATGAAAGTGAATAAGAACTTCAGAATATGCCTTTGAGCTTGTGAATTATTTTTCCTCTTTACAGATAAAAACTCGTCTACTTCTTGATGGTGACTCGCTCCTTTGCTGCACTTTCGACCCCACGTACGTTTCCAACTTCTACGGAAAATTTCCGATTCTTGTCGAATTGGGGGAGCAGTTGCCCCTTAACCCCCCACGATTTCCACCACTGCTCAAATACAAAATATGATAATTTTAAGGAACCGTCAGTACTGGCCCAAATTCTTAGTTTCTTGTATCTAGACCCATTTTACTAATCGCCTAACCTTTCTAACTGCCTAACCACAGTACTCTTACATTTACGATCTTCGCCCATTGCTGTTACTTTTCGCATTTTCTTTACGCTCTGCCCTCCAAAAATATTATGGATGGCTTCTCCAAACACAGCCTTGGCAACTGGCTTCATATTTCGATGCTTCAATGACTCTGCATAAGTTTGATAGGCATGGTCGACCTTCATCATTGAAGACTGAGCTATTGTAAACAGATCCTTGATTATCCCTTCATGTGGTCTACAACGAAACAAGTTACCAGAAATCAAGTCACTCTAAAAAAAACCTTACAGCCACGAGAGTGACTCCTAATAGGATGGGTATGCGTTGTAAGAATACTAGTCCACGGATCATCTCCAATAATTAACTTAAAAAACACCTGCTTCGTTTGTAAATTCAACGTGTTTTCTCTACTAATCTTCCTTAGCTGCACGTCACCTCCACGCATATTCTATTTCGTAAGAAACTACCCATAAACTCCACTCTCAGATTGCCAAAAATGTATTTAGAGAACTGAAATTCTTAACATATTTTCATTTCATTTCCACTTTATTTCCTGCATCATATGATGGGATCAAATTTCTCATAAGGTACATTTTACAAGTGTAAACATTGTAAAGGCTTCAAAAAGCCATATTTTGAAATGTTTACAAGTTAAGAGGTATTGAACACGAAGATTCTTGTGGAACTTTTAATCTACACTTACCTCACATAAGTATTGCACCACCTAACAAAAAATGGCGCCCAAAAATGTCTTTCAGCCCAATCAACAAAATTTGCATAACGAAAGCATCAGCATTTAAGGGTTTCCCTACCGGGTATTTTGGCCGGAAAATAATTGTTAATTCCTTGGCTTTTCATTCACAAGTAAAATGAAAAGTTATTTTGTTGGTTTCTTTGATAAATTAGTAAAACCTTCGAACAACATTGAACAAAATTTTGGCAGCATAGCTGGAGGAGTAGGCCAAAACAAAACGAGGAACGGATAGATATCTGGGGGCAAAGATAACAAAATTTTAGTGTTTTCAAATTGGGATTCAACAAAATTTATCACCATGATAAAAGTTTTCCACTTGAATGTGATAAAAGAAGAAAATTCAAATAAATAACAAGGCCATCACTCAATGTAACTGATTTTAGATTTGTCTAAGAAAGAGTCAAGTTAAAAAAAACTCGCTCCAGTCACTTGTTAAATTTCAAATTACCTTGAAACTAAATTCAAGCGTAGCAATTTTTTTAAATGCATCAAAATCCATATAGTAAAGTGTCAACCACTTGCCTGAAGTCTTCCAGGAGGCAAAATTAATTTTAATATGATAAAAGTGGTATCAAGGCCATTCTTACCTTGGAATGGTTTCTTCCCGTTTCTCCGTTGTGTTAATCCTTCTTGCATTCCTCGCCGAAAACTTTTGTCATGGCGATAAATTTTGCAGAATCCAGATTTGAAAACTATAAAATGTTGTTTTATTTGCTCTAAAAAATCTACCCGTTTCTTATTTTGTTTTGGCCTACTCCTCCAGCCATGATGCCAAAATCTTGTTCAATGCTGTTTGGAGGTTTTTGCTAATTTATCAAAGACACCAACAAAATAACTTTTCATTTTACTTATGAATGAAAAGCAGACAAATTAACAATTATTTTCCCGCCAAAACACCCGGTAGAGAAACCTTTAAATGCTGATGCTTTTGTTATGCAAATTTTGTTGATTGGGCTGAAAGACACGTTTGGGCGCCATTTTGGGTAAGGTGGTGCAATACTTATGTGAGGTAAGTGTAGTTGTCAAAATCTAAAATTCCTGCTTACCTGGACAATTGTAACTTTTTAATGGATACAAAAAAACTGATTTTAGGCTCCGCCATTATTTTCTTCCATACAAAATGAAACAACGTTGTAACACCCGCCTTTTGTTGTTTTCCCACCTTTAACGATGTTGTTGTTGTTGCTACCACGCCTCCTCTTGCTTTAGCTTGACCCCCATCTGAATGCTTACCTAGACATGGAGAATGTATCCAACTTGCTATTTATAAACTTCAGATTAATTTGAATGCTTTCCTTCTTGTCTATTTTCTCCGCTTTTAGTGCTCTAAAGTCACCTCTCCACACAGCATGTTGAAATTCGTGCTGATGGTGGTATGTGATATTGATGCGGTGTAAAGGGTGATGGCATTGGTGACGGATAATATGGTGTGGGTGTTGCTATGTGTCCTAGAGCTGGTGGTGCTGGTGGTGCTGTTGGTGCTGGTGATGGGTATTGGCGTGGTGTTATTCCATAGGCAGATTGCATAGGTGCTGTTGGTGGATGGTACGGTGCGGCTGGTGTTACTGGTTGTGGATATCTGCGTTGTGCTGGCCGGGGTGATGGTGGTGGATGCATGACTTGTTGATGTTGCAGTTGGTGTGCAGGAGCTGCAGCAGTGAGGACATCAACTAGATGCTGCACTGAGCCTCCTTGCGCCTCTGCTCCTGCTCCACTCTTTGGTACATGCAGTAGGGGTAAGAGATCCACTAGGTTTTTAGTGGTCTTAAAGAGTGGATCAGGCAGAGGGGCAAACGTCATGCCATTTGCGAAATTTACAGGATTGCCGAAAAGCCTGTTGGCCACCATGTAGTTGATGCCCATGGAAAACAGGGCACCGCCAACTTCAATGGCAGCCAACATGGACTCCTTCTGCTGAGGGGAGGGATTTAAGATGCCCAGTGCAGCAGCTTGTTTGTCCTGGAACGTGTTCGGTCCCTCATAGTCCCTATGAAACTTTTTCAACAATTCGCCGAATGGCCGTGCTTCCGCAATAAATTCATGGACTTTGTGCTGGTCCAGGAACCGTGTGTCCGCTTGCAAGAGAGGGAAGTTTTCGTTGAGGGTGCTTCCCAGCTCAGAAATTGCTGAGTGCTCTTACCGTTATTGCCTTGATAAGTAGTTTTGCCACGTATTTACTCTGTTTCTTCTGTTTTTTAAAGTAGTAGAGACAACAGGTAATTGAAATGATTAGTAGCAATACCAAAACTGCGATTGTGGCAGCAATGGCAGGCATGATATAATTTTTTCCGTACCTGCAATGCAAAGTAGAGAGTTTCAGTTGTAAAAAGTATACTCAAAGTGAATCATCCGTTGCAAAAAATGGGAAATTCTTCGTTCTCTGATGTTGTCTGTGTGACATTAGTAGCCTCGTTTATATGTTATGTTGCGCATGTGCTGACATTGTTTTTTGTCCGAAGCATGAGACTAGAAATTGAGGATGGATACTATAAAGATTATTTTTAATGGACTATTATTTTGCCCAGGGTGGCACTCAGCACATGCACATATGGGGAGGTAAGTCAGATATTGTCAAAATTTTCAAAGAAACATCACAATCTTTGCACCAAAAAATGAGACACAAATTAATGAACTCTTGGCATGTAAGTGTGGACATTTTCATCAAACATTTAGAATCTTTTAGAACTTGTTGGTCATCTGACTTTCTTATCGAAAGTGTGTATTCCAGGGCTTGCAAAGTTGCTAAGGTGGTAGAAAGTTAAGAAAAACCAGGTCAAAATCGTACAATTTTTGCTGAATAATATTCACTACAATTTTGTCTCCTACAAGTTGTCTTTCTTCATGTACTGCTAGCAGAAAGTTTGGATGATGCTTCACATAGATAGAATTAACTTCAAATTGGTCAGTGTGCTGGTTGTAACGGTGTTGAAAACATTAAACATCATTTACAGTATAATCAGTACCGTACCTCTTAAGGCTGACATAAAATATGTCGGGATTTCAAATCTTTTTAGCCTGACTCAGGGGAAAAAGGTTTGAGTGACTGTGGTATACCAGTACGATGAAGTACGGATATAACTGTACACGTTTTCAGTCTTACAATTATTGTGTTTGAAATTTGTATCATCAAATTGGAGGCTATAGAACCAAGAGGGGCTGTTCCACTTACACCACCTTGGCTTATTATAAAAGAGTGTACTGTAGCACCGTTTCTTCTCTCTTCACTTTCGAAAAAATTGAGCGTATTGTTTTTGTGTGCTAAAGTACTGCTGAAGTTTCTTTCGAATCTAGAAATATCAAATATGTGTTGTGTTTGTTATCGCGATATAGAGTTTGCTAGACATATTTAGGATATTCACAAAGGCTTGTTTGATTCCCGAGACCAATGGAAACCTGATCGCCATGGATGGTCATTTAACGTTAAATAAATGCTGAGAAACCAAACTCTGAATTTCAAATGGTTGAGAAGGTCAAGTATTTAGGGATGAAAATTGATAAACATTTATCTTGGAATGAAATATCCATTTTGTACGATCTAAGGTTTCTCGTGCTATTGGATTTCTTGGATGCAAAGAAACTACTTCCAAAAGACACTCTCTCTAAAATGTATTGTGATATCGTTGAACCGCATCTCCGCTACTGCTGTTCAGTCTGGGGGGCATGTGGTGGGATCAGGTTGACGGTGCTGCAAAAACTTCAAAACCGTGCAGCTAGAATTGTGACCAACAGCAGTTATGATTCTTCTGCCAGTGCTTTGATTACAAGTTTGAATTGGCCTACTGTGGCAGATATGATAAAAACCGAGACAGCTTGCATGGTTTACAAATCGATAAATGACCTTGCTCCTGATTACCTGTCAGAATTGTTCATTAAAAATTTGACATGCAGTAGGAAAAGTTTGAGAAACACCGCAATTGATCTCCAAGTCCCACTAATGAGAACAAGTAATGGTCAGCGAGCTTTCTCATATCGTGGTGCTGGAGTTTGGAACCTCTTGGATTGTGAAGTCAAGCAGGCATCCTCATTCAAAGCATTTAAAGAAGCTTTGAACAAATACTTTATTTATTTATTTATTCATTTATTTATTTATTTATTTATTTATTTATTTATTTATTTATTTATTTATTTATTTATTTATTCATTTATTCAATATTGTAATTAAGTTAAGGTTTTACTTTGTATTTACTTTTAACTTAATTTTTAAAGTTTTTATGCATGGCCCCTTGCAAAGCAGTGTATCGATTGACGGGGTCATCGTGCTTAAAGAAATTAAAATGAATGAAATGAATATGATACAGGAAACAGATGAAGGTAAAGTAAAAATATGGTCAACGAAGGCATCATTTCTAAAAAAATCAGCTAGATGTTTCTTATAGGGTGATTTCTATTTGTGGGTTCTTACTGTCGGTAGAGTAATAGCATTGCATCTCGCTGCACCTAATGTGTCCTTTTTATATGTTTCCATAACCAATACCAAGAGATATCAACTGTGCAATCAGTTGCTACAATTCTTCTTGACTTCCAGTAGCTCTTAGTAGGTGGAAAACCAAAGCACATGTTGATGTAAGTGACAGCCGTTGTCCTCTCTATTCTTTTGCAAAGAACTTGATATATATCTTAGAACTAAAGCCAGATGGAGGTGGAGTTGTTACACCTGTGATGAACTGGAGAAGATCTTCAATTTTGAAACTTGCCTTGTGGCTGTGGCTTCCTCTGCAACCCTATTGTTGCCGTGACCCAAAGACCCAGAGTGATCCAAAACAATTGTTCAATAATTTTAACAATAAAGGAAAAACAATGAATTCCTTAAATGTGCATCAACGTATCATGAACATGTAGGATGAGCTTCAACTCAGAATAGTGATATAAAAATGTTAAAGTTCATATTCAGAAATACATTTAAGGGTAGCATATAAATTTCCGTTTTTCTCCATATAGGTGTATCAAGAGTGTAAAAAGGAAGAACTTCCATCTTTTTTTGGGGGGGAAGGGGTATTCTATAATTGCTCTTGATCTGAATGTTTGTAAGCTTAACTCACCAATGAGATATACAATGGGCCTCATCAACAATTACAACTTTCAACCTGCCAGCATAGACAGAGGATGCAAGAACTCGTTTCCAACTCGACTCAAGAGATTCTGGAGTTATGAAGAGAACTTCAATTGACCCCTGTATGACATTTTGAATTGCAGTTGGGTCCTTTTGAAGTTCTCCGACACATTCTGCCACTATCCCCATCTCTTTCAGGCGTTGAACTTGCTCTTGCATCAAGCTAGAGAGTGGCGAAACTACTAAGCTAACATGCGATATAACAGGAAGATTTTGTTATTTCTTGGTAAATAGAGTGGACATGAGCGCAAAGCAATCAGTTTTCCCTGCTCCTGTAGGTGCACACACAAATACATCTTTATCTTTCAACACCTTCAAGTAAACAGCCCTCTGGAACTCACGCAGCTCCATTGATATGAAATAATGTGCTTTCAGTTGGTCTAGTCTATCAAGAAATTTTCCTACGAAATCGTCACTACTCATAACAATGGTTTCCAGTTTAGACCTGTCGGTTTTAGTGCACTGTTTGTATTCAATTTCGTCCATTTCCATCTCTTCACAGCCTGTTGAAAGCAATTCCTTGATTGGCTCTTTCCCAGGGCAAACTTCACAAAAACCAAGGTGGCATTTTGGCAATGGTGGGTTACACATCATTCTTGCTAAAACATGCAAGTAATGTTTGAAAGGAACCTCTACATTCTCAGTTATCTTTGAAATCTGTGCACCACTCATCATTAATTTCACATTATTGTGTATTGTGCACACACGGACAGAATGTGTGCCATTTGACCCAGCTAAGAAACATTCTTTTGGGCAAAGCATCACAAACTTCGAGAATCCTATCTTATCATCTTTGTTTATTTCCTTGAATCTTTGGTATACCGGGTGTCCCAAAAAAAGTTGCGGCGTTTGATTGAACGCAGACAAAAAAGTTCCTTATGTGGCAATTTCTATTCATTCTAGGTACATGCTTGACATTTCAACTTACAGTTTGGCATATCATAGGAAGAAATCAGTAATCTGAAGATGGAGTTATTAGTCCTAACATCGCATCTTCATGTTGGAGGCAAAACCAGAGAGATTAGTACGCCTCGCCTTTCTGCATCATCGTGGTGGAGGGGGAATCTCCGGATGAGCACCACAAAAACTGGGTTGACACTTTGTTTCATTGCTTTGACGACGTGCAAGAGTCCCACTCATTGAGCATATTTGAAGTAAAGGTCTGAAAATCGAATCTAATAGGTCTCAGGGGGGAAATACTACGTTCATAACTTCCCACTCAATTCTGACTGGACGAACACACAAAAATGCATTATTGCATAATATGGCAGGTCAAAAAAGCAATGAAACACTATTCTTTAGTTAAGAAAATACATTATTCTACTCCGTGCCGTGAAACAGAAAAAATTCCCATTTGAAATTCCCAGTTGGCACAAGACAACAATAACAGCAGCAAACAGTTGTCCCGAGACATATTTGTTTCAATTCTTCACACCTTACGCTAATTCACACAATCAAAAATGATTTAAATCTAAAATCCGTTCAATTACAAAGCAACGCTTTCTCTTGTGAATAAAATTTCTGCCCCCTCTGGACGTCATGGTAATGAACAAAAATTGTCAACTCAATGTTTGTGTTGCTCGTCGAGGGAGTCCCCACCATCACGAAGCAGGAAGGCGTAATAATCTCTCTGGTTTTGCCTTGAACATGAAAGTGAAATGTTAGAGCTCTTAACTCCATTTTCAGATTACTAATTTCTTCCTGCAATATGCCAAACTGTAAGTTGAAATATCTAGCACGTAACTAGAATGAATAGAAATTGCCAGATTAAAAATATTTTTCTCTGTACTCAATCAAAAGTCGGAACTTTTTTTTGGGACACCCGGTAGTTCTTTCAAATTTCCAAGCACAAACCTCTTCTGAACTGTCTTTTTGTTGACCATCAACAGAAATAGTGTAGCAATCTTTCGTTCCTGGCATAACTCGGCTGATGTCATGTTGATAGTAAAATTCTTTTACTTTCCTTACTGTGTCTTTTGCAAGTGTTCTTCCAACTTTAGGGTTTGGGCTAGACAGGATGCCTCTCTCTATTGCCAAATGTTTTGCGTTTGTAGCCATTTGTTGTGAGCAGCAAATTCTGCCATAAATTTCCTCCTGCTCCATGTTTTCGCAAATATTGTGAGGATTATCAATTGTTCACTTTTACCCTGACATGACTTGTATTTATCGATCAGTCCTTGCAAGATCTCTTTTTCTTTATCATCACCTTCATCAGATGATGACTCTTGGTGGGAAACAGATGCTGCACTTGTTATCCTGCAAGCTGCATTAATCTTGCTTGACAGTGCATTTCTCATTTTTTGTTTCTTCTTTTGAAGGTAGGCGCTACTGGTCTCCATGCGACTTTTTTCAGTGGGCTTTCTCCTATTAACTCAAGTGACTTGTTAATGCCATATAGCTCAGAATCTGAACTTGAAATATGGAATCATCTTGCTCATTAACTTCTCCTCCAGTTTCCTCTTGACTTACTTGCTTGATGGTGTCAGCTATTTGATTGTGTTGAGGTTGTACACAGGATACCATTTCAGTGGAAGTTCGCAAAGCTTCTTACGACAACAACTGCAAATTCTTAGACCAATAGAGACCATTGATGGAAAGTTTATTGCTTGTTCCTCTGTCACATCTCTAAGGTCTTTTTTCTTAAAGTTTTATGCTCCTTGAATGGATCACAACAATACTTTCGATCAGTTTTCATCATTTTGTTATCCTTGTAGTAATAACAGAGCTTCAGAGTCAAGTTGTAACGTGATCACAGCAAATGAAGATCTTATTTTATTTGCAAGGTTAAGGGAGTTGTTATTGAAGTAAATGAATGAGAATTTAACAGGAAATCAGAGGATTTAGGTGACTGAGTGATTGAATCCTGAATGACTTGTCATCTACTTAATTGCTCATTACAAACAGGAAAAGGAAGCAATTAACACCAACTTAGATGATTATCTGATGATGATGATATAGATGATCTTAGATGATTCAAGAGACCACCCATATTTTAGAATAATCCAATAGGCAGACCAAGTTCCTGAATGGGAAAAATATGTTTTCTTACCATGTTCTCATAGAGAACTTAAAGTACATAATTCCTTACTATAAATCAAGGCAGAGTATAAGGTATTTTCAATCAAAACAAGAATTTTGATATGTGCTATAAATTCAACATGTAGTAAAAACTGACTGGAAAGTGGAGAACTGTTGGAGTTTTCCTGAAAGTTTCAGGAGAAAGGGAATATAGAAAATCCCCCACAACAAGTCATACCCCTCTATACTTAGAGATGAGTTAATCAGGAACCCATCGCTAACCTATTCTGAAACTTTGCCATATCAAGGGACACATACACACCTACTTCTGTAGGAAATTTGAAAAAATTCAAAATTGCATCCTAGCCAGAGGGTAACATTAAAATGTTCAATCAAATTTGTTGTCTTGACAGAGGCCAGTAACCAGTTTTTAACTAGATAACACCAAGATCACCCTAAAGATGACATCATACTGACAAAGCAACCAGTTAATTTCCAGAGTTATTGTATGATGTGACTGGAATTGGAAAAGGCTGTGCACTGTGTCACATGTTACTGATCCTTCATACTTCGCCCGATACGTACTTGCTAGGACGTATGTGGGCACGGCAACACATACTTCAATGTCAGTATCGATAGAATGTTCAATGCAGCGCTGTAGCGTGAAAGTTTTGCCCATTCCTGGTCGGCCTACAATCAATGGGAACTTTTTCCAGTCGACATCTTTTGTGGTTTCCATACCGTCACTAAGTATGCCCCTCTCTTGAGCTTCAATGATTTGCTTGAAGTATGTGAAGAGGACCAATTGGTTTCCTCGTAAAGGGCTGAGAGAGGGGAGAGATGCATTGGTTCGGTACGTAGTTGAAGGAGGAAGAAGCTGTTGACGAAACAAGTTGTTGATATGGATACGGCTAGTAATGTAGGATTCGATAGTATCGAGAAAGTATTGCTTGTGTCCCTCACTGTCTATCTCGTCACATAAGACTGCAGCATCTGTGAATGTTTGAGGCATGAGTGCAGCTGCTTTGTGAAAGTATAAAATCTGCTCCGGCAAGTTAATTGTTTTTAGGCGGTAAGATGAATGGAAGATCTCTGTGAGGAAAATTGCAGGGAAGGTATTGAAAAAAGAAAGCTGGATTGAAGAAGGAAAGATGTTTAACACCAACAAGGACAACTTTCGTCACTGGATAGCGTGTGGGAACGGCAGCTTTTTTGTCAAATGCATGCAGCCATTGTAAGAGTGACATATTGTCACAGTCTACTGGACGTGCATAGTACTTTGTTAATGTACTCCAGTTCTTTGCCTTCTCAACGGTTGTTGGTAAGGCGCATTGCTTTCGACTTGCATTAGACTTGCAAGAGAGCCCACATCTCAGGCTCAGCAATGTCCAAAGCCATACCTTGTCTGACGGCTGTGGTTGAGGGAGACAATGTCTGACAGTACAGTGCATCATTATGAAAACTCTCCCGTGCCTTTGATACATAGGATGCAACGTATTTGAAAATCCGGCTTCTGTAAAATGCGGGCCCGCAGGTCCGATAAAATGCGGGTCACACTCCAAAATTGGTGGCGGGTCTCGCTGTGTAAGGCGCGCTACAGTGGTCGACGGGTCTTGCGAGGATTACGCCCACTTCATTTTTTCATCCTCGAATACTTGCGTTCAACCTAGCCTTTGTTCCAGATTCCAGAAAAAATCGATAAAAAAGCCTAATGAATATGCTGCAAACAGTTTCATCAAACTATGTCTTTGTTTATTCCCAATCAAATTAAGCAAGTTATAAAGATAAACGAGCAAGCGGAAGTACCCTTCGGATTCCTAGCAAAAATAAACAAGTTTTCCAATGCTCAGAATTACGATATTTTGGTGATCTTCTCTGTGTCAAAATCTTAAAGGCCATTTTTTTCGTTACTTTGCTATTTCGTTATTTTGCTATTTCGTTATTTCATTTTTTTCGTTGAATACCGTGCAGATGCTATTCGTTGTTAAGTATCGAACGAGACACTGGGACTTCCCCATGTGAAGGGATCCCCTCCAAAGTACAAAGTTCTCCCATATTTTGTATTGAAATTGAAGTTCTTTGCAAGCTATGACTCGGGATCTTTTCATTGATCAGGTACGATTTCACAATGTATTCTTCTCTTTGTGACGATCTGCGTCACCATTCAATCCCATCGATATGGGTTTCACTTGATGAATGCAGCGATGATGAATTGCTCTGGGCTCTATCGCTTCGTTCTGAACAAAGGGCACCTTGCCGCATACAGTGGTCGTTTGTATGTGGCCGTGGGACCTACATTCAAAGAGACCCGCAGATCCGCATTTTATCGGACCTGCGGACCCGCATTTTACAGAAGCCGTTGAAAATCATACCTCTACCATTAGTAGCTTGGACGTCCATGGCAGATTTTAAGGTACAAAGAACTGTATATATGTAGCCACGTAATCCGTGAGCAAACGATTGCGGAGAATGAGAGAGGAGAATCTGTTGCCTGTTGTGGAGTTGACGTATGCTTGTAGCAGCATCATGAATGGGCAAGGAAGATTTGTTTGCTTTCTGATACTTATTCACATGATAAAGCAGAAAATAATTTTCAAGAGGTATGTCACCACGTAAGCGTGGCAAATCTATGTATCATGGCTGCTTCAACCACACGAGAAAGTCAATATGGACAGTGCCACGTTTTTGAAATTCAAATCTGTAAAAGTAAGTTTGGATGTTTTTGGAAGCAGTGCGGTTATATGAGAAGATATGGTGTCGCCAATTGGTGTCATTAGAACCACAGAGGTAGCCTCTAACAATTTGCTCAAGAACATGCATGAAATGATATGTATCAAAGCAGGGAGTTCGTGTTGGACCATATCCAGTATGACAAGAAATGTCATCCAGCCATGCTGGTAGAGAAATTGCAGATTGCAGATTGCAGAGTTAGATTTTACTCTTCAACATACCTTGGAAAGGCCCTGCTTTTATAAGATGCTTTCCTTCGATCAGGTAAGGCAGCTTGCAGCTTGGGTTTATCAAGCAAAAGAGGAGCATCCCCAAGCTCCAGATGTCTGCTCTTTTCAATTCATCTTGTTGCATTCTATTAGGCCTTTGAATGGGATCCATCACCTCCGGTGCCATGAAAGCGGGTGTTCCTCGGTATATATTCACTGTATGTGTGCAAGCAGCATCAGTGGATTGCGATAGCTTTCCCCAGCTCTCCCCAAAATCGGTCAGTTTTGCCACACAGGGTTTTCTTTGCCACAGCTCCACTTGCTCCTCCTGAGTCAACCCCCTTTGAAATGCTGATTGGACACTAATACATTCCCTGGTTTTAGATCACGGTGTGCCACACCCTTGCTATGTAAATAGGACAAACCAGTTACTACGTCTTTGGCGATACACGGGATCAGATGTTCAAATCCCTTAAATTGTCCCTTTGCTAGCTCCTCAAGCAGTTCGTGGAGGCTTGACACGTTTCTTCTGCACCCAAACAACGTAAGATCAAATCCCACATATTCAAGCATGAGAGCCCTTTTTGATGTACATAAAGCACCAAACTTGACCACGTTCTCGTGTTGTAGACGGTGGTGGAATCTTGACTCCTTAACTAGGGCGGTCTCATCGGCATGCTCAAGAACTTTCACAACTACTTCCTTACCACGATGAGTGCCTTTGTAAACTTTGCTGAACTCCCCATTGCCAATCAAGGCGGCAGTTCTAAAATCGTCCCAATTGAAGCATGGCAGACATTTGTAAAGTGCAGGTGCTTCAGAGGCTTTTTTCTTTGGTTTTGGTATTTGAGGGTAACGGAACATCTGTCAAAGAAACATTATGGAATGAATATAAGGTCACTGAAGATGATGTATTGCTGAATGAAACATCATCAACATTTTACAAATTCATTTCAGTTCGTATGATGACCTCCTACTGAAGTTAGAACGATGCCCGATGCATGTTTCCCTACTTAAATCTCTTCCTTTGGAGATTTTTAAAACTTTGAATGATCTGAATCGCGAATCTTGTCCGCGGTTTAAACCTGGCCGTTTTTTTACTGCTTTTTCAGACGGGTGGAAGAGCAGCTTTAGGCTTAGATAATGAGTTAAAGTTACCTTCGGCTGGCATGCTGGTGAATCCATTTAGCGAATGTTTTTTATGTCAAAACCAGTCGAATAAGTTGGTAATGGTAAAGGAGCTGATTGCGTAGTGACAGGGATTTTAAGTTTTCTGCCAGTTCATCAGTATCGGACTGGTCTGATTCCACATCCTGGCTTGCAACTCTGATTGATGCAAATACGCCATGAGCCTTTCTGCAAGTGCGGGCTTTTTCCCTGTTGTGGATAAGCCATAAGCGCCACATCTCAGCACTAATATTTGCTTGTGCGATCTCAGCCAACCTTGAAGGGTATGGCGATGTTCCTTCTCTGTAATCAATTCCATTGCAGACATCATAAGCCAAAGAAGAGTGTAAATCGATTCGCAAAAAACAGGAAATTCAAGAAATTTAACGAACATGAACAAACTGCTTGAGAACAATTTGAATGAGTGAGCACCGCTGACTAACGTGGACCTTGAATTAGTCTCAACTAGGGGGTGACTTACTTAATCGTAAGGACACGGGGGGATTTTGCCTTGGTGTTAAACACATTTACTGCATAGAATGTTCTATTATCTCGATTTACAGTCATAATCATGGACTTAAGAGGGTTGTGTAGCAATGGTTGTGATGTTAGTGTGCCTTCTTCCTTGATACAAATTAATTATTGGATATGGGCCAGTTGCCTTCGATAGAAATCCAGTGCTTGTTCCCTTGAAGCAATGTCATGTCAGTGTCTTGAAGAAACTTATTGCGGCTATTTCCAATTAATGCACGGGTCTGAGTTACTGTTGATCTTGCTTCTCCCAGGTCTGCCAGCTTGCAAATTATAGGTTGACTTGTGAACATTTCATTGCTGCCAATCTCCAAGTTTGCGTAGTGCAAAATGCTGATAATTAGGTTGATGTCCGGTGATAATAAGTAGACATAAGTAGAAAATTGTTAATGTTAATAATAGGGTTCATTCTTTGCCCTTCTTTTTCTTCATTTTTTTTTATCTTCTTGTCCCCATCTATGCTTTTGTCAGCTGTTGTTGTGGTTGGCATCGTAGTTTGTTTTTTGCTTTTTTCTCTTTTTATGGGGGGGCGCAATTGGTGGGCTATCCTCCAACTCCTCCAACAATCGGCGGTGACGACTTTAACGATTAGGCAGAGTGTCTGCCTCATCATCAGTTGAGTCCAAGGAACGAAGCAAATCCATAGGATTTGCTCTGTTCCCTGTTCCCGGCCGACCTTGATGCTTGCCTGCATGCATCAAGGTCCGCAAGTCCGCCAAACTCGCCGACTGTTGGAAGGCAGTTGCATCCCCTGAAGACATTGATATGGTGGATGCGTATACGCTAAGATTACGCACGTACGACCTTGCAACCAAATAATTTGTTGACAAGGTCATCAGCGCTCTTCCTATTCTCTATTCTTGCTTCATCATCTTCTTCAGTAACAGCAGAGCATTGAGCAGACAACGAGGACAGGATATTTGACAAAACTTTTGATACTGTTAATCATGATATACTTCTGAAAAGATTGGAACATTATGGTATCAGAGGCACTGCTCTAAATTGGTTCCAATCTTATCTTAGCAATCGCAAGCAGTTTGTCTCAATAAATTGACAATCTTTTTCTCTTTGTAAAAAATCATGTGGTATCCCCCAAGGATCCGTTCTTGGTCCATTATTATTTCTTCTCTACATTAATGACCTACCAAATTCATCAAAATTACTATATTTTTTCCTCTTTGCTGATGACAATAACATATTCTGTGAGTCTGATGACCTTGACCTACTTACAAAGAAGTTCAACAGAGAACTTAAGAAAGTTAAGCTATGGCTTGACTCAAACAAGCTTGCATTTAACATAGAGAAGACAAATTTTGTCTGAGCTATTCATAGAATTTAAAGCTATTCATAGAATGATTGCAGCGGAAGCTATATCTACTTCTTACTATCCTTGTAATGATTAAAGCTGCCAAAACCAAACAGTGAAATCCATATCTACTACTTCCTATCCTAAGAAAATACGATATAGATTTTAGAAAAATATTATTGAAAAAATGTCCCATTAATGTTTCATATTGATGAATCTGTTTAATGTAGAAGCAGGCAGTCGAAGAGAATAATATTTGATTGAAGCTATTCATAGAACGACTTTAGCAAAAGCTACATCTACCTCTTACTTTCCAAAGAAAATACAGTGGATGATCTTAGAAAATGGTCTTGAAAAAATGTCCCATTAATGTTTCTTATTGATAAATCTTCTTTCAAGTAGAAGGAGGAGGCCTGTCGAAGTTAATCATATTCAATCAAAGCTATTTATAAAATGACTGCATTGAAAGCTATATCTATTACTTACTATCCAAAGAAAATGCATTAGATGATATTAGAAAATGTTATTGAAAAAATGTCCCATTAATTTTTCTTATTGATGAATCTGTTTAATGTAGAAGCAGGCAGTCGAAGAGAATAATATTTGATTAAAGCTATTAATAGAGCGAATTTAGCAAAAGCCACATCTACCTCTTACTTTCCAAAGAAAATACAGTAGATGATCTTAGAAAATGGTCTTGAAGAAATGTCCCATTAATGTTTCTTATTGATGAATATTGTTTCATGAAGAAGCATCAGTCGAAGAGAATAATATTTGATTAAAGCTATTCATAGAACGACTTTAGCAAAAGCTACATCTACCTCTTCCTTTCCAAAGAAAATACAGTAGATGATGATAGAAAATGTTTTGAAAAAATGTCCCATTAATGTTTCTTATTAATGAATCCTCTTTCATGTAGAAAGAGGCCTGTCGAAGTTAATCATATTTATTTAAAACCATTTATAGAATTACTACATCAAAAGCTAGATCTACTTCTTAATATCCTAACAAAATACAGTATATGATCTTAGAAAATGGTCTTGAAAAAATGTCCCATTAATGTTTCTTATTGATGAATATTGTTTCCCGAAGAAGCATCCGTCAAAGAGAATCATATATGATTAAAGCTGCCAAAACCAAATAGTGAAATCCATATCTACTACTTCCTATCCTAAGAAAATACGGTATAGATTTAAAAAAAATAATATTGAAAAAATGTCCCATTAATGTTTCTTATTGATGAATCTGTTTAATGTAGAAGCAGGCAGTCAAAGAGAATAATATTTGATTAAATCTATTCATAGAGCGACTTTAGCAAAAGCCACATCTACCTCTTACTTTCCAAAGAAAATACAGTAGATGATCTTAGAAAATGGTCTTGAAAAAATGTCCCATTAATGTTTCTTATTGATGGATATTGTTTCATGAAGAAGCAGGTCAGTCGAAGAAAATCATGTTTAATTAAAGCTATTCATAGAATGATTGCAGCGGAAGCTATATCTACTTCTTACTATCCTTATAAATCATTGATTATGACATATAGGGAAATGCATGAGATAATGTCCCATTAATGTTTCTTATTGATGAATATTGTTTCACGAAGAAGCATCAGTCAATGAGAATCATATTTGATTAAAGCTGCCAAAACCAAATAGTGAAATCCATATCTACTACTTCCTATCCTAAGAAAATACGGTATAGATTTTAGAAAAATAGTATTGAAAAAATGTCCCATTAATGTTTCTTATTGATGAATCTGTTTAATGTAGAAGCAGGCAGTCGAAGAGAATAATATTTGATTAAAGCTATTCATAGAACGACTTTAGCAAAAGCTACACCTACTTCTTACTTTCCAAAGAAAATACAGTAGATGATCTTAGAAAATGGTCTTGAAAAAATGTCCCATTAATGTTTCTTATTGATGGATATTGTTTCATGAAGAAGCAGGTCAGTCGAAGAAAATCATGTTTAATTAAAGCTATTCATAGAATGATTGCAGCGGAAGCTATATCTACTTCTTACTATCCTTATAAATCATTGAATATGACATATAGGGAAATGCATGAGATAATGTCCCTTTAATGTTTCTTATTGATGAATATTGTTTCACGAAGAAGCATCAGTCAAAGAGAATCATATTTGATTAAAGCTGTCAAAACCAAATAGTGAAATCCATATCTACTCCTTCCTATCCTAAGAAAATACGGTATAGATTTTAGAAAAATATTATTGAAAAAATGTCCCATTAATGTTTCTTATTGATGAATCTGTTTTATGTAGAAGCAGGCAGTCGAAGAGAATAATATTTGATTAAAGCTATTCATAGAACGACTTTAGCAAAAGCTACACCTACCTCTTACTTTCCAAAGAAAATACAGTAGATGATCTTAGAAAATGGTCTTGAAAAAATGTCCCATTAATGTTTCTTATTGATAAATCTTCTTTCAAGTAGAAGGAGGAGGCCTGTCGAAGTTAATCATATTCAATCAAAGCTATTTATGAAATAACTGCATTGAAAGCTATATCTAATACTTACTATCCAAAGAAAATGCATTAGATGATATTAGAAAATATTATTGAAAAAATGTCCCATTAATGTTTCTTATTGATGAATCTGTTTAATGTAGAAGCAGGCAGTCGAAGAGAATAATATTTGATTAAAGCTATTCATAGAGCGACTTTAGCAAAAGCTACATCTACCTCTTACTTTCCAAAGAAAATACAGTAGATGATCTTAGAAAATGGTCTTGAAAAAATGTCCCATTAATGTTTCTTATTAATGAATCCTCTTTCATGCAGAAAGAGGCCTGTCGAAGTTAATCATATTTAATCAAAGCTATTTATGAAATGACTGCATTGAAAGCTATATCTAATACTTACTATCCAAAGAAAATGCATTAGTTGATATTAGAAAATGTTATTGAAAAAATGTCCCATTAATGTTTCTTATTGATGAATATTGTTTCCCGAAGAAGCATCAGTCAAAGAGAATCATATATGATTAAAGCTGCCAAAACCAAATAGTGAAATCCATATCTACTACTTCCTTTCCTAAGAAAATACGGTATAGATTAAAAAAAATAATATTGAAAAAATGTCCCATTAATGTTTCTTATTGATGAATCTGTTTAATGTAGAAGCAGGCAGTCGAAGAGAGTAATATTTGATTAAAGCTATTCATAAAGCGACTTTAGCAAAAGCCACATCTAACTCTTACTTTCCAAATAAAATACAGTAGATGATATTAGAAAATGTTAGTGAAAAATGTCCCATTAATGTTTCTTATTGATAAATCTTCTTTCAAGTAGAAGGAGGAGGCCTGTCGAAGTTAATCATATTTAATCTAAGCTATTTATAGAATGACTGCATTGAAAGCTATATCTAATACTTACTATCCAAAGAAAATGCATTAGATGATATTAGACAATGTTATTGAAAAAAAATCCCATTAATGTTTCTTATTGATGAATATTGTTTCCCGAAGAAGCATCAGTCAAAGAGGATCATATATGATTAAAGCTGCCAAAACCAAAAAGTGAAATCCATATCTACTACTTCCTATCCTAAGAAAATACGGTATAGATTTTAGAAAAATATTATTGAAAAATGTCCCATTAATGTTTCTTATTGATGAATATTGTTTCCCGAAGAAGCATCAGTCAAAGAGAATCATATATGATTAAAGCTGCCAAAACCAAATAGTGAAATCCATATCTACTACTTCCTATCCTAAGAAAATACGGTATAGATTTTAGAAAAATATTATTGAAAAAATGTCCCATTAATGTTTCTTATTGATGAATCTGTTTAATGTAGAAGCAGGCAGTCGAAGAGAATAATATTTGATTAAAGCTATTCATAGAACGACTTTAGCAAAAGCTACATCTACCTCTTACTTTCCAAAGAAAATACAGTAGATGATCTTAGAAAATGGTCTTGAAGAAATTTCCCATTAATGTTTCTTATTGATGGATATTGTTTCATGAAGAAGCAGGTCAGTCGAAGAAAATCACATTCAATTAAAGCTATTCATAGAATGATTGCACCGGAAGCTATATCTACTGCTGACTATCCTTATAAATCATTGAATATGACATATAGGAAAATGAATGAGTAAATGTCCCATTAATGTTTCTTATTGATGAATATTGTTTCATGAAGAAGCATCAGTCGAAGAGAATAATATTTGATTAAAGCTATTCATAGAACGACTTTAGCAAAAGCTACATCTACCTCTTCCTTTCCAAAGAAAATACAGTAGATGATATTAGAAAATGTTTTGAAAAAATGTCCCATTAATGTTTCTTATTAATGAATCCTCTTTCATGTAGAAAGAGGCCTGTCGAAGTTAATCATATTTATTTAAAACCATTTATAGAATGACTGCATCAAAAGCTATATCTACTTCTTAATATCCTAAGAAAATACAGTAGATTATCTTAGAAAATGGTCTTGAAAAAATGTCCCATTAATGTTTCTTATTGATGAATATTGTTTCCCGAAGAAGCATCAGTCAAAGAGAATCATATATGATTAAAGCTGCCAAAACCAATTAGTGAAATCCATATCTACTACTTCCTATCCTAAGAAAATACGGTATAGATTTAAAAAAAATAATATTCAAAAAAATGTCCCATTAATGTTTTTTATTGATGAATCTGTTTAATGTAGAAGCAGGCAGTCGAAGAGAATAATATTTGATTAAAGCTATTCATAGAACGACTTTAGCAAAAGCTACATCTACCTCTTACTTTCCAAAGAAAATACAGTAGATAATCTTAGAAAATGGTCTTGAAGAAATGTCCCATTAATGTTTCTTATTGATGGATATTGTTGCATGAAGAAGCAGGTCAGTCGAAGAAAATCACATTCAATTAAAGCTATTCATAGAATTATTGCACCGGAAGCTATATCTACTGCTTACTATCCTTATAAATCATTGAATATGACATATAGGGAAATGAATGAGATAATGTCCCATTAATGTTTCTTATTGATGAATATTGTTTCATCAAGAAGCATCAGTCGAAGAGAATAATATTTGATTAAAGCTATTCATAGAACGACTTTAGCAAAAGCTACATCTACCTCTTCCTTTCCAAAGAAAATACAGTAGATGATATTAGAAAATGTTTTGAAAAATGTCCCATTAATGTTTCTTATTAATGAATCCTCTTTCATGTAGAGAGAGGCCTGTCGAAGTTAATCATATTTATTTAAAACCATATATAGAATGACTGGATCAAAAGATATATCTACTTCTTAATATCCTAAGAAAATACAGTAGATTATCTTAGAAAATGGTCTTGAAAAAATGTCCCATTAATGTTTCTTATTGATGAATATTGTTTCCCGAAGAAGCATCAGTCAAAGAGAATCATATGTGATTAAAGCTGCCAAAACCAAATAGTGAAATCCATATCTACTACTTCCTATCCTAAGAAAATACGGTATCGATTTAAAAAAAATAATATTGAAAAAATGTCCCATTAATGATTCTTATTGATGAATCTGTTTAATGTAGAAGCAGGCAGTCGAAGAGAATAATATTTGATTAAAGCTATTCATAGAACGACTTTAGCAAAAGCTACACCTACCTCTTACTTTCCAAAGAAAATACAGTAGATAATCTTAGAAAATGGTCTTGAAAAAATGTCCCATTAATGTTTCTTATTGATGGATATTGTTTCATGAAGAAGCAGGTCAGTCGAAGAGAATCATATTTCATTAAAGCTATTTATAGAATGACTGCATTGAAAGCTATATCTAATACTTACTATCCAAAGAAAGTGCATTAGATGATATTAGACAATGTTATTGAAAAAAATTCCCATTAATGTTTCTTATTGATGAATATTGTTTCCCGAAGAAGCATCAGTCAAAGAGGATCATATATGATTAAAGCTGCCAAAACCAAAAAGTGAAATCCATATCTACTACTTCCTATCCTATGAAAATACGGTATAGATTTTAGAAAAATATTATTGAAAAAAAGTCCCATTAATGTTTCTTATTGATGAATATTGTTTCCCGAAGAAGCATCAGTCAAAGAGAATCATATATGATTAAAGCTGCCAAAACCAAATAGTGAAATCCATATCTACTACTTCCTATCCTAAGCAAATACGGTCTAGATTTTAGAAAAATATTATTGAAAAAATGTCCTATTAATGTTTCTTATTGATGAATCTGTTTAATGTAGAAGCAGGCAGTCGAAGAGAATAATATTTGATTAAAGCTATTCATAGAACGACTTTAGCAAAAGCTACATCTACCTCTTACTTTCCAAAGAAAATACAGTAGATGATCTTAGAAAATGGTCTTGAAAAAATGTCCCATTAATGTTTCTTATTGATAAATCTTCTTTCAAGTAGAAGGAGGAGGCCTGTCGAAGTTAATCATATTCAATCAAAGCTATTTATAAAATGACTGCATTGAAATCTATATCTAATACTTACTATCCAAAGAAAATGCATTAGATGATATTAGAAAATATTATTGAAAAAATGTCCCATTAATGTTTCTTATTGATGAATCTGTTTAATGTAGAAGCAGGCAGTCGAAGAGAATAATATTTGATTAAAGCTATTCATAGAGCGACTTTAGCAAAAGCCACATCTACCTCTTACTTTCCAAAGAAAATACAGTAGATGATCTTAGAAAATGGTCTTGAAGAAATGTCCCATTAATGTTTCTTATTGATGGATATTGTTTCATGAAGAAGCAGGTCATTCGAAGAAAATCACATTCAATTAAAGCTATTCATAGAATGATTGCACCGGAAGCTATATCTACTGCTGACTATCCTTATAAATCATTGAATATGACATATAGGGAAATGAATGAGATAATGTCCCATTAATGTTTCTTATTCATGAATATTGTTTCATGAAGAAGCATCAGTCGAAGAGAATAATATTTGATTAAAGCTATTCATAGAACGACTTTAGCAAAAGCTACATCTACCTCTTCCTTTCCACAGAAAATACAGTAGATGATATTAGAAAATGTTTTGAAAAAATGTCCCATTAATGTTTCTTATTAATGAATCCTCTTTCATGTAGAAAGAGGCCTGTCGAAGTTAATCATATTTATTTAAAACCATTTATAGAATGACTGCATCAAAAGCTATATCTACTTCTTAATATCCTAAGAAAATACAGTAGATTATCTTAGAAAATGGTCTTGAAAATATGTCCCATTAATGTTTCTTATTGATGAATATTGTTTCCCGAAGAAGCATCAGTCAAAGAGAATCATATATGATTAAAGCTGCCAAAACCAAATAGTGAAATCCATATCTACTACTCCCTATCCTAAGAAAATACGGTATAGATTTAAAAAAATAATATTGAAAAAATGTCCCATTAATGATTCTTATTGATAAATCTGTTTAATGTAGAAGCAGGCAGTCGAAGAGAATAATATTTGATTAAAGCTATTCATAGAACGACTTTAGCAAAAGCTACACCTACCTCTTACTTTCCAAAGAAAATACAGTAGATGATCTTAGAAAATGGTCTTGAAAAAATGTCCCATTAATGTTTCTTATTGATGGATATTGTTTCATGAAGAAGCAGGTCAGTCGAAGAGAATCATATTTCATTAAAGCTATTCATAGAATGATTGCAGCGGAAGCTATATCTACTTCTTACTATCCTTATAAATCATTGATTATGACATATAGGGAAATGCATGAGATAATGTCCCATTAATGTTTCTTATTGATGAATATTGTTTCCCGAAGAAGCATCAGTCAAAGAGAATCATATATGATTAAAGCTGCCAAAACCAAATAGTGAAATCCATATCTACTACTTCCTATCCTAAGAAAATACGGTATAGATTTTAGAAAAATATTATTGAAAAAATGTCCCATTAATGTTTCTTATTGATGAATCTGTTTAATGTAGAAGCAGGCAGTCGAAGAGAATAATATTTGATTAAATCTATTCATAGAGCGACTTTAGCAAAAGCCACATCTACCTCTTACTTTCCAAAGAAAATACAGTAGATGATCTTAGAAAATGGTCTTGAAAAAATGTCCCATTAATGTTTCTTATTGATGGATATTGTTTCATGAAGAAGCAGGTCAGTCGAAGAAAATCATGTTTAATTAAAGCTATTCATAGAATGACTGCAGCGGAAGCTATATCTACTTCGGTCTAATCTAAAACACCACACCAATGGAACACCGATGAACACCAATGAACACCAGTGGAACACCGATGAACACCAATGGAACACCAATGAATACCGATGAACACCAATGGAACACCAATGAACACCAATGAACACCAATGAAATTTTGAGAAATTTCTCTTCAATGAGAAATGATTCAAGTTTCGTAATCTCACTTGTATCCATGACAAATAAAAGTTTGCCAAGATAAGAAATTCTCTGATTGAATGTGTTATGCATTATTAGTTAAAGCAAAGGGATCTGTACAACAACGTATTATTACAATGTTGAATGCGTTATACAATACAAATTATACCAAAAAACTGCATCGCTTTCAAGTTGCAATCAACTTTCATCAAAGCTAGAGGCGTCTCGCCCTTTGAGGAGTGACCGTTGTCCCCATTCTGACTGTACGAAGTTAAATCGGGGTGTGGTGACCTCGCAGAAAGGAACCCAATGAAGGAAAACTCGAGGGGCATTTCACTCCAAAAAATCTCGTACACCTTTGGCAAAAATCCTTTTGTTTTCAAGAAAAATCCATCCAAAATCCATAAAAATCCTTTTATTCTGAAAAATCTCGTACGCTTTTTCGAATGAGTGAAATGCCCCTCGGGAAAACTGAGCTGGGAAATTGCTGAAAAATAGAGGTATATCCAATTTTTTGCACTTTTTCTTTCAAAAGGAACTCATCACGAAACACTGTACTGTCACATCACAAAAAATTTTGAATCTCTAAATGGAAAAATGTTAAACTTATTCATTTGTCTTGTAGTCTGAAACATTTTCAACTTGTTTTTGTACTTTAGTACTCGGTATTACTTGAACAGTAATTGTTTACACAGACAAAGTTAAATGAATGGATGAATGGTAGAAATTGATAAACGTGGCAATTTTAAGGAAATTTTGGCACGAGATCCATTTATTACTCTCTTATGAAGAATAAGTGTACCCCAGGTAACAAATCTCATAAAAAACTGCAGACGACTGATGGGGCATAGCCTGCGTGCAAACTTTACTCTCCACTGAAGTCTGCACGCAGGCTCAGGCCAATGGGGCCTTGATATTCAGAACGTTTCTGGTTGGTTTGGGCCATAGGCTGCGCTCGGCTGCGTGTCTCTTTCACAACTTATTTGATGGTTATTGGTGTCATTGGTCTTGACCTGTGCGAAAAGGATACTTCGCTGCTAAAAGAGATCGGATATTATATTATTCTGAAAAAGCAGAATATTTTAGCTGGAAGAAATAAGCGTTGAGACGATGATGCAATAAATGTATCTGACAGCATTCCAGAGGGAGGCTAAACTGACTATAATATGCAATTTTCTTACATCATTTTGCCAAATTTACTCTCCCACGGGGCGCCACCCTTGGTGCCCTTGTGAACATTTCAAAAGAGAGTTTTTGAAATCTTTTCTATCTTCAAGCATTTATAAAGTACTTTCGGAGTAATGATACGTGAAACAAGTGAAATGAAGAAAATTATGCAAAGGATTTCCTAAATCAAAATAAGTTGCTGTTTAAGGTATGTTTTCCCAGTACCAGAGGTTTTTACTTTTTAGCAATCTGAGAAATAATTTTTTATAAGCAGTTTCTTATAAAAAATACGTATGCACCAGGCTTTATTTAAAAAGCTTTGAACGCATCCAGCCTACATGGAAGGAATATAGATCAAATGATGGTTAAATGCAAGAAATGCTACAGCCTTCCCTTCACCATGACGGAGAAAACTGCTACTCAATATTTTCGACTGCCCTCATTGGTGTTGTTCTGTTTTCATTGGTGTCGTGCTGTTTTCATTGGTGGTCTATCGGTGTTCATTGGTGTTCATTGGTGTTCATTGGTGTTCATTGGTGTTCATCTGTGTTCCATTGGTGTTCATTGGTGTTCCATTGGTGTTCATTGGTGTTCATTGGTGTTCCATTGGTGTTCATCGGTGTTCATTGGTGTTCCATTGGTGTGGTGTATTAGACTAGATCTATCTACTTCTTACTATCCTTATAAATCATTGAATATGACATATAGGGAAATGCATGAGATAATGTCCCATTAATGTTTCTAATTGATGAATATTGTTTCACGAAGAAGCATCAGTCAAAGAGAATCATATTTCATCAAAGCTGCCAAAACCAAAATGTGAAATCCATATCTACTACTTTCTATCCTAAGAAAATACGGTATAGATTTTAGAAAAGTATTCTTGAAAAAATGTCCCATTAATGTTTCTTATTGATGAATCTGTTTAATGTAGAAGCAGGCAGTCGAAGAGAATAATATTTTATTTAAGCTATTCATAGAACGACTTTAGCAAAAGCTACATCTACCTCTTACTTTCCAAAGAAAATACAGTAGATGATCTTAGAAAATGGTCTTGAAAAAATGTCCCATTAATGTTTCTTATTGATAAATCTTCTTTCAAGTAGAAGGAGGAGGCCTGTCGAAGTTAATCATATTCAATCAAAGCTATTTATAAAATGACTGCATTGAAAGCTATATCTAATACTTACTATCCAAAGATAATGCATTAGGTGATATTAGAAAATATCATTGAAAAAATGTCCCATTAATGTTTCTTATTGATGAATCTGTTTAATGTAGAAGCAGGCAGTCGAAGAGAATAATATTTGATTAAAGCTATTCATAGAGCGACTTTAGCAAAAGCCACATCTACCTCTTACTTTCCAAAGAAAATACAGTAGATGATCTTAGAAAATGGTCTTGAAAAAATGTCCCATTAATGTTTCTTATTGATGGATATTGTTTCATGAAGAAGCAGGTCAGTCGAAGAAAATCATATTTAATTAAAGCTATTCATAGAATGATTGCACCTGAAGCTATATCTACTGCTTACTATCCTTATAAATCATTGAATATGACATATAGGGAAATGAATGAGATAATGTCCCATTTTGTTTCTTATTGATGAATATTGTTTCATGAAGAAGCATCAGTCGAAGAGAATAATATTTTATTAAAGCTATTCATAGAACGACTTTAGCAAAAGCTACCTCTACCTCTTCCTTTCCAAAGAAAATACAGTAGATGATATTAGAAAATGTTTTGAAAAAATGTCCCATTAATGTTTCTTATTAATGAATCCTCTTTCATGTAGAAAGAGGCCTGTCGAAGTTAATCATATTTATTTAAAACCATTTATAGAATGACTGCATCAAAAGCTCTATCTACTTCTTAATATCCTAAGAAAATACAGTAGATGATCTTAGAAAATGGTCTTGAAAAAATGTCCCATTAATGTTTCTTATTGATAAATCTTCTTTCAAGTAGAAGGAGGAAGCCTGTCGAAGTTAATCATATTTAATTTAAGCTATTTATAAAATGACTGCATTGAAAGCTATATCTAATACTTACTATCCAAAGAAAATGCATTAGATGATATTAGAAAATGTTATTGAAAAAAATTCCCATTAATGTTTCTTATTGTTGAATATTGTTTCCCGAAGAAGCATCAGTCAAAGAGAATCATATATGATTAAAGCTGCCAAAACCAAATAGTGAAATCCATATCTACTACTTCCTATCGTAAGAAAATAGGGTATAGATTTTAGAAAAACAATATTGAAAAAATGTCCCATTAATGTTTCTTATTTATGAATCTGTTTAATGTAGAAGCAGGCAGTCGAAGAGAATAATATTTGATTAAATCTATTCATAGAGCGACTTTAGCAAAAGCCACATCTACCTCTTACTTTCCAAAGAAAATACAGTAGATGATCTTAGAAAATGGTCTTGAAAAAATGTCCCATTAATGTTTCTTATTGATGGATATTGTTTCATGAAGAAGCAGGTCAGTCGAAGAAAATCATGTTTAATTAAAGCTATTCATAGAATGATTGCAGCGGAAGCTATATCTACTTCTTACTATTCTTATAAATCATTGAATATGACATATAGGGAAATGCATGAGATAATGTCCCATTAATGTTTCTTATTGATGAATATTGTTTCACGAAGAAGCATCAGTCAAAGAGAATCATATTTGATTAAAGCTGTCAAAACCAAATAGTGAAATCCATATCTACTACTTCCTATCCTAAGAAAATACGATATAGATTTTAGAAAAATATTATTGAAAAAATGTCCCATTAATGTTTCTTATTCATGAGTCTGTTTAATGTAGAAGCAAGCAGTCGAAGAGAATAATATTTGATTAAAGCTATTCATAGAGCGACTTTAGCAAAAGCCACATCTACCTCTTACTTTCCAAAGAAAATACAGTAGATGATCTTAGAAAATGGTCTTGAAAAAATGTCCCATTAATGTTTCTTATTGATGGATATTGTTTCATGAAGAAGCAGGTCAGTCGAAGAGAATCATATTTCATTAAAGCTATTCATAGAATGATTGCAGCGGAAGCTATATCTACTTCTTACTATCCTTATAAATCATTGAATATGACATATAGGGAAATGAATGAGATAATGTCCCATTAATGTTTCTTATTGATGAATATTGTTTCATGAAGAAGCATCAGTCGAAGAGAATAATATTTGATTAAAGCTATTCATAGAACGACTTTAGCAAAAGCTACATCTACCTCTTCCTTTCCAAAGAAAATACAGTAGATGATATTAGAAAATGTTTTGAAAAAATGTCCCATTAATGTTTCTTATTAATGAATCCTTTTTCATTTAGAAAGAGGCCTGTGGAAGTTAATCATATTTATTTAAAATCATTTATAGAATGACTGCATCAAAAGCTCTATCTACTTCTTAATATCCTAAGAAAATACAGTAGATGATCTTAGAAAATGGTCTTGAAAAAATGTCCCATTAATGTTTCTTATTGATAAATCTTTTTTCAAGTAGAAGGAGGAGGCCTGTCGAAGTTAATCATATTTAATCTAAGCTATTTATAAAATGACTGCATTGAAAGCTATATCTAATACTTACTATCCAAAGAAAATGCATTAGATGATATTAGAAAATGTTATTGAAAAAATGTCCCATAAATGTTTCTTATTGATGAATATTGTTTCCCGAAGAAGTATCAGTCAAAGAGAATCATATATGATTAAAGCTGCCAAAACCAAATATTGAAATCCATATCTACTACTTCCTATCCTAAGAAAATACGGTATAGATTTAAAAAAATAATATTGAAAAAATGTCCCATTAATTTTTCTTATTGATGAATCTGTTTAATGTAGAAGCAGGCAGTCGAAGAGAATAATATTTGATTAAAGCTATTAATAGAGCGAATTTAGCAAAAGCCACATCTACCTCTTACTTTCCAAAGAAAATACAGTAGATGATCTTAGAAAATGGTCTTGAAGAAATGTCCCATTAATGTTTCTTATTGATGAATATTGTTTCATGAAGAAGCATCAGTCGAAGAGAATAATATTTGATTAAAGCTATTCATAGAACGACTTTAGCAAAAGCTACATCTACCTCTTCCTTTCCAAAGAAAATACAGTAGATGATCTTAGAAAATGTTTTGAAAAAATGTCCCATTAATGTTTCTTATTAATGAATCCTCTTTCATGTAGAAAGAGGCCTGTCGAAGTTAATCATATTTATTTAAAACCATTTATAGAATTACTACATCAAAAGCTAGATCTACTTCTTAATATCCTAAGAAAATACAGTAGATGATCTTAGAAAATGGTCTTGAAAAAATGTCCCATTAATGTTTCTTATTGATGAATATTGTTTCCCGAAGAAGCATCCGTCAAAGAGAATCATATATGATTAAAGCTGCCAAAACCAAATAGTGAAATCCATATCTACTACTTCCTATCCTAAGAAAATACGGTATAGATTTAAAAAAAATAATATTGAAAAAATGTCCCATTAATGTTTCTTATTGATGAATCTGTTTAATGTAGAAGCAGGCAGTCGAAGAGAATAATATTTGATTGAAGCTATTCATAGAGCGACTTTAGCAAAAGCTACATCTACCTCTTACTTTCCAAAGAAAATACAGTAGATGATCTTAGAAAATGGTCTTGAAAAAATGTCCCATTAATGTTTCTTATTGATAAATCTTCTTTCAAGTAGAAGGAGGAGGCCTGTCCAAGTTAATCATATTCAATCAAAGCTATTTATAAAATGACTGCATTGAAAGCTATATCTATTACTTACTATCCAAAGAAAATGCATTAGATGATATTAGAAAATATTATTGAAAAAATGTCCCATTAATTTTTCTTATTGATGAATCTGTTTAATGTAGAAGCAGGCAGTCGAAGAGAATAATATTTGATTAAAGCTATTAATAGAGCGAATTTAGCAAAAGCCACATCTACCTCTTACTTTCCAAAGAAAATACAGTAGATGATCTTAGAAAATGGTCTTGAAGAAATGTCCCATTAATGTTTCTTATTGATGAATATTGTTTCATGAAGAAGCATCAGTCGAAGAGAATAATATTTGATTAAAGCTATTCATAGAACGACTTTAGCAAAAGCTACATCTACCTCTTCCTTTCCAAAGAAAATACAGTAGATGATCTTAGAAAATGTTTTGAAAAAATGTCCCATTAATGTTTCTTATTAATGAATCCTCTTTCATGTAGAAAGAGGCCTGTCGAAGTTAATCATATTTATTTAAAACCATTTATAGAATTACTACATCAAAAGCTAGATCTACTTCTTAATATCCTAAGAAAATACAGTAGATGATCTTAGAAAATGGTCTTGAAAAAATGTCCCATTAATGTTTCTTATTGATGAATATTGTTTCCCGAAGAAGCATCCGTCAAAGAGAATCATATATGATTAAAGCTGCCAAAACCAAATAGTGAAATCCATATCTACTACTTCCTATCCTAAGAAAATACAGAATAGATTTAAAAAAAATAATATTGAAAAAATGTCCCATTAATGTTTCTTATTGATGAATCTGTTTAATGTAGAAGCAGGCAGTCAAAGAGAATAATATTTGATTAAATCTATTCAAAGAGCGACTTTAGCAAAAGCCACATCTACCTCTTACTTTCCAAAGAAAATACAGTAGATGATCTTAGAAAATGGTCTTGAAAAAATGTCCCATTAATGTTTCTTATTGATGGATATTGTTTCATGAAGAAGCAGGTCAGTCGAAGAAAATCATGTTTAATTAAAGCTATTCATAGAATGATTGCAGCGGAAGCTATATCTACTTCTTACTATCCTTATAAATCATTGATTATGACATATAGGGAAATGCATGAGATAATGTCCCATTAATGTTTCTTATTGATGAATATTGTTTCACGAAGAAGCATCAGTCAAAGAGAATCATATTTGATTAAAGCTGCCAAAACCAAATAGTGAAATCCATATCTACTACTTCCTATCCTAAGAAAATACGGTATAGATTTTAGAAAAATAGTATTGAAAAAATGTCCCATTAATGTTTCTTATTGATGAATCTGTTTAATGTAGAAGCAGGCAGTCGAAGAGAATAATATTTGATTAAAGCTATTCATAGAACGACTTTAGCAAAAGCTACACCTACTTCTTACTTTCCAAAGAAAATACAGTAGATGATCTTAGGAAATGGTCTTGAAAAAATGTCCCATTAATGTTTCTTATTGATGGATATTGTTTCATGAAGAAGCAGGTCAGTCGAAGAAAATCATGTTTAATTAAAGCTATTCATAGAATGATTGCAGCGGAAGCTATATCTACTTCTTACTATCCTTATAAATCATTGAATATGACATATAGGGAAATGCATGAGATAATGTCCCTTTAATGTTTCTTATTGATGAATATTGTTTCACGAAGAAGCATCGGTCAAAGAGAATCATATTTGATTAAAGCTGTCAAAACCAAATAGTGAAATCCATATCTACTCCTTCCTATCCTAAGAAAATACGGTATAGATTTTAGAAAAATATTATTGAAAAAATGTCCCATTAATGTTTCTTATTGATGAATCTGTTTTATGTAGAAGCAGGCAGTCGAAGAGAATAATATTTGGTTAAAGCTATTCATAGAACGACTTTAGCAAAAGCTACACCTACCTCTTACTTTCCAAAGAAAATACAGTAGATGATCTTAGAAAATGGTCTTGAAAAAATGTCCCATTAATGTTTCTTATTGATAAATCTTCTTTCAAGTAGAAGGAGGAGGCCTGTCGAAGTTAATCATATTCAATCAAAGCTATTTATGAACTAACTGCATTGAAAGCTATATCTAATACTTACTATCCAAAGTAATCCAAACTATCCAAAGTAAATACTTACTACTTACTTACTATCTACTTCTTACTATTCTTATAAATCATTGAATATGACATATAAGGAAATGAATGAGATAATGTCCCATTAATGTTTCTTATTGATGAATATTGTTTCACGAAGAAGCATCAGTCAAAGAGAATCATATTTGATTAAAGCTGTCAAAACCAAATAATGAAATCCATATTTACTCCTTCCTATCCTAAGAAAATACGGTATAGATTTTAGAAAAATATTATTGAAAAATGTCCCATTAATGTTTCTTATTCATGAATCTGTTTAATGTAGAAGCAAGCAGTCGAAGAGAATAATATTTGATTAAAGCTATTCATAGAGCGACTTTAGCAAAAGCCACATCTACCTCTTACTTTCCAAAGAAAATACAGTAGATGATCTTAGAAAATGGTCTTGAAAAAATGTCCCATTAATGTTTCTTATTGATGGATATTGTTTCATGAAGAAGCAGGTCATTCGAAGAGAATCATATTTAATTAAAACCATTTATAGAATGATTGCAGCAGAAGCTATATCTACTTCTTAATATCCTTATAAATCATTGAATATGACATATAGGGAAATGCATGAGATAATGTCCCATTAATGTTTCTTATTGATGAATATTGTTTCATGAAGAAGCATCAGTCGAAGAGAATAACATTTGATTAAAGCTATTCATAGAACGACTTTAGCAAAAGCTACATCTACCTCTTCCTTTCCAAAGAAAATACAGTAGATGATATTAGAAAATGTTTTGAAAAAATGTCCCATTAATGTTTCTTATTAATGAATCCTTTTTCATTTAGAAAGAGGCCTGTGGAAGTTAATCATATTTATTTAAAATCATTTATAGAATGACTGCATCAAAAGCTCTATCTACTTCTTAATATCCTAAGAAAATACAGTAGATGATCTTAGAAAATGGTCTTGAAAAAATGTCCCATTAATGTTTCTTATTGATAAATCTTTTTTCAAGTAGAAGGAGGAGGCCTGTCGAAGTTAATCATATTTAATCTAAGCTATTTATAAAATGACTGCATTGAAAGCTATATCTAATACTTACTATCCAAAGAAAATGCATTAGATGATATTAGAAAATGTTATTGAAAAAATGTCCCATAAATGTTTCTTATTGATGAATATTGTTTCCCGAAGAAGTATCAGTCAAAGAGAATCATATATGATTAAAGCTGCCAAAACCCAATAGTGAAATCCATATCTACTACTTCCTATCCTAAGAAAATACGGTGTAGATTTAAAAAAAAATAATATTGAAAAAATTTCCCAGTAATGTTTCTTATTGATGAATCTGTTTAATGTAGAAGCAGGAAGTCGAAGAGAATAATATTTGATTAAATCTATTCATAGAGCGACTTTAGCAAAAGCCACATCTACCTCTTACTTTCCAAAGAAAATACAGTAGATGATCTTAGAAAATGGTCTTGAAAAAATGTCCCATTAATGTTTCTTATTGATGGATATTGTTTCATGAAGAAGCAGGTCAGTCGAAGACAATCATGTTTAATTAAAGCTATTCATAGAATGATTGCAGCGGAAGCTATATCTACTTCTTACTATCCTTATAAATCATTGAATATGACATATAGGGAAATGCATGAGATAATGTCCCATTAATGTTTCTTATTGATGAATATTGTTTCACGAAGAAGCATCAGTCAAAGAGAATCATATTTGATTAAAGCTGTCAAAACCAAATAGTGAAATCCATATCTACTCCTTCATATCCTAAGAAAATACGGTATAGATTTTAGAAAAATAATGTTGAGAAAATGTCCCATTAATGTTTCTTATTGATGAATCTGTTTAATGTAGAAGCATCAGTCGAAGAGAATAATATTGGATTAAAGCTATTAATAGAGCGACTTTAGCAAAAGCCACATCTACCTCTTACTTTCCAAAGAAAATACAGTAGATGATCTTAGAAAATGGTCTTGAAAAAATGTCCCATTAATGTTTCTTATTGATAAATCTTCTTTCAAGTAGAAGGAGGAGGCCTGTCGAAGTTAATCATATTCAATCAAAGCTATTTATAAAATGACTGCATTGAAAGCTATATCTAATACTTACTATCCAAAGAAAATGCATTAGATGATATTAGAAAATATTATTGAAAAAATGTCCGATTAATGTTTCTTATTGATGAATCTGTTTAATGTAGAAGCAAGCAGTCGAAGAGAATAATATTTGATTAAAGCTATTCATAGAGCGACTTTAGCAAAAGCCACATCTACCTCTTACTTTCCAAAGAAAATACAGTAGATGATCTTAGAAAATGGTCTTGAAAAAATGTCCCATTAATGTTTCTTATGGATGGATATTGTTTCATGAAGAAGCAGGTCAGTCGAAGAGAATCATATTTCATTAAAGCTATTCATAGAATGATTGCAGCGGAAGCTATATCTACTTCTTACTATCCTTATAAATCATTGAATATGACATATAGGGAAATGAATGAGATAATGTCCCATTAATGTTTCTTATTGATGAATATTGTTTCATGAAGAAGCATCAGTCGAAGAGAATAATATTTGATTAAAGCTATTCATAGAACGACTTTAGCAAAAGCTACCTCTACCTCTTCCTTTCCAAAGAAAATACAGTAGATGGTATTAGAAAATCTTTTGAAAAAATGTCCCATTAATGTTTCTTATTAATGAATCCTTTCTCATGTAGAAAGAGGCCTGTGGAAGTTAATCATATTTATTTAAAATCATTTATAGAATGACTGCATCAAAAGCTCTATCTACTTCTTAATATCCTAAGAAAATACAGTAGATGATCTTAGAAAATGGTCTTGAAAAAATGTCCCATTAATGTTTCTTATTGATAAATCTTTTTTCAAGTAGAAGGAGGAGGCCTGTCGAAGTTAATCATATTTAATCTAAGCTATTTATAAAATGACTGCATTGAAAGCTATATCTAATACTTACTATCCAAAGAAAATGCATTAGATGATATTAGAAAATGTTATTGAAAAAATGTCCCATTAATGTTTCTTATTGATGAATATTGTTTCCCGAAGAAGCATCAGTCAAAGAGAATCATATATGATTAAAGATGCCAAAACCAAATAGTGAAATCCATATCTACTACTTACTATCCTAAGAAAATACGGTATAGATTTTAAAAAAATAATATTGAAAAAATGTCCCATTAATGTTTCTTATTGATGAATCTGTTTAATGTAGAAGCAGGCAGTCGAAGAGAATAATATTTGATTAAATCTATTCATAGAGCGACTTTAGCAAAAGCCACATCTACCTCTTACTTTCCAAAGAAAATACAGTAGATGATCTTAGAAAATGGTCTTGAAAAAATGTCCCATTAATGTTTCTTATTGATGGATATTGTTTCATGAAGAAGCAGGTCAGTCGAAGAAAATCATGTTTAATTAAAGCTATTCATAGAATGATTGCAGCGGAAGCTATATCTACTTCTTACTATCCTTATAAATCATTGAATATGACATATAGGGAAATGCATGAGATAATGTCCCATTAATGTTTCTAATTGATGAATATTGTTTCACGAAGAAGCATCAGTCAAAGAGAATCATATTTCATTAAAGCTGCCAAAACCAAAATGTGAAATCCATATCTACTACTTTCTATCCTAAGAAAATACGGTATAGATTTTAGAAAAATATTCTTGAAAAAATGTCCCATTAATGTTTCTTATTGATGCTTCTGTTTAATGTAGAAGCAGGCAGTCGAAGAGAATAATATTTTATTTAAGCTATTCATAGAACGACTTTAGCAAAAGCTACACCTACCTCTTACTTTCCAAAGAAAATACAGTAGATGATCTTAGAAAATGGTCTTGAAAAAATGTCCCATTAATGTTTCTTATTGATAAATCTTCTTTCAAGTAGGAGGAGGAGGCCTGTCGAAGTTAATCATATTTGATCTAAGTTATTTATGAAATGACTGCATTGAAAGCTATATCTAATACTTAATATCCAAAGAAAATACATTAGATGATATTAGAAAATATTATTGAAAAAATGTCCCATTAATGTTTCTTATTGATAAATCTTCTTTCAAGTAGAAGGAGGAGGCCTTTCGAAGTTAATCATATTTAATCTAAGTTATTTATGAAATGACTGCATTGAAAGCTATATCTAATACCTACTATCCAAAGAAAATGCATTCGATGATATTAGGAAATGTTATTGAAAAAATGTCCCATTAATGTTTCTTATTGATGAATATTGTTTCCCGAAGAAGCATCATTCAAAGAGAATCACATATGATTAAAGCTGCCAAAACCAAATAGTGAAATCCATATCTACTACTTCCTATCCTAAGAAAATACGGTATAGATTTTAGAAAAATATTATTGAAAAAATGTCCCATTAATGTTTCTTATTAATGAATCTCTTTAATGTAGAAGTAGGCAGTCGAAGAGAATAATATTTGATTAAAGCTATTCATAGAACGACTTTAGCAAAAGCTACATCTACCTCTTACTTTCCAAAGAAAATACAGTAGATGATCTTAGAAAATGGTCATGAAAAAATGTCCCATTAATGTTTCTTATTGATACATCTTCTTTCAAGTAGAAGGAGGAGGCCTGTCGAAGTTAATCATATTCAATCAAAGCTATTTATGAAATGACTGCATTGAAAGCTATATCTAATACTTACTATCCAAAGAAAATGCATTAGAGGATATTAGACAATGTTATTGAAAAAAATTCCCATTAATGTTTCTTATTGATGAATCTGTTTAATGTAGAAGCAGGCCAGTCGAAGAGAATAATATTTGATTAAAGCTATTCATAGAACGACTTTAGCAAAAGCTACATCTACCTCTTACTTTCCAAAGAAAATACAGTAGATGATATTAGAAAATGTTTTGAAAAAATGTCCCATTAATGTTTCTTATTAATGAATCTGTTTAATGTAGAAAGAGGCCTGTGGAAGTTAATTATATTTATTTAAAATCATTTATAGAATGACTGCATCAAAAGCTCTATCTACTTCTTAATATCCTAAGAAAATACAGTAGATGATCTTAGAAAATTTTCTTGAAAAAATGTCCCATTAATGTTTCTTATTGATAAATCTTTTTTCAAGTAGAAGGAGGAGGCCTGTCGAAGTTAATCATATGTAATCTAAGGTATTTATAAAATGACTGCATTGAAAGCTATATCTAATACTTACTATCCAAAGAAAATGCATTAGATGATATTAGAAAATGTTATTGAAAAAATGTCCCATTAATGTTTCTTATTGATGAATATTGTTTCCCGAAGAAGCATCAGTCAAAGAGAATCATATATGATTAAAGATGCCAAAACCAAATAGTGAAATCCATATCTACTACTTCCTATCCTAAGAAAATACGGTATAGATTTAAAAAAAAAATATTGAAAAAATGTCCCATTAATGTTTCTTATTGATGAATCTGTTTAATGTAGAAGCAGGCAGTCGAAGAGAATAATATTTGATTAAATCTATTCATAGAGCGACTTTAGCAAAAGCCACATCTACCTCTTACTTTCCAAAGAAAATACAGTAGATGATCTTAGAAAATGGTCTTGAAAAAATGTCCCATTAATGTTTCTTATTGATGGATATTGTTTCATGAAGAAGCAGGTCAGTCGAAGAAAATCATGTTTAATTAAAGCTATTCATAGAATGATTGCAGCGGAAGCTATATCTACTTCTTACTATCCTTATAAATCATTGAATATGACATATAGGGAAATGCATGAGATAATGTCCCATTAATGTTTCTTATTGATGAATATTGTTTCCCGAAGAAGTATCAGTCAAAGAGAATCATATTTGATTAAAGCTGCCAAAACCAAAATGTGAAATCCATATCTACTACTTTCTATCCTAAGAAAATACGGTATAGATTTTAGAAAAATATTCTTGAAAAAATGTCCCATTAATGTTTCTTATTGATGAATCTGTTTAATGTAGAAGCAGGCAGTCGAAGAGAATAATATTTGATTGAAGCTATTCATAGAACGACTTTAGCAAAAGCTACACCTACCTCTTACTTTCCAAAGAAAATACAGTAGATGATCTTAGAAAATGGTCTTGAAAAAATGTCCCATTAATGTTTCTTATTGATAAATCTTCTTTCAAGTAGGAGGAGGAGGCCTGTCGAAGTTAATCATATTTAATCTAAGTTATTTATGAAATGACTGCATTGAAAGCTATATCTAATACTTACTATCCAAAGAAAATACATTAGATGATATTAGAAAATATTATTGAAAAAATGTCCCATTAATGTTTCTTATTGATGAATCTGTTTAATGTAGAAGCAGGCAGTCGAAGAAAATAATATTTGATTGAAGCTATTCATAGAGCGACTTTAGCAAAAGCTACATCTACCTCTTACTTTCCAAAGAAAATACAGTAGATGATCTTAGAAAATGGTCTTGAAAAAATGTCCCATTAATGTTTCTTATTGATAAATCTTCTTTCAAGTAGAAGGAGGAGGCCTGCCGAAGTTAATCATATTTAATCTAAGTTATTTATGAAATGACTGCATTGAAAGCTATATCTAATACTTACTATCCAAAGAAAATGCATTAGATGATATTAGAAAATGTTATTGAAAAAATGTCCCATTAATGTTTCTTATTGATGAATATTGTTTCCCGAAGAAGCATCAGTCAAAGAGAATCATATATGATTAAAGCTGCCAAAACCAAATAGTGAAATCCATATCTACTACTTCCTATCCTAAGAAAATACGGTATAGATTTTAGAAAAATATTATTGAAAAAATGTCCCATTAATGTTTCTTATTGATGAATCTGTTTAATGTAGAAGTAGGCAGTGGAAGAGAATAATATTTGATTGAAGCTATTCATAGAACGACTTTAGCAAAAGCTACATCTACCTCTTACTTTCCAAAGAAAATACAGTAGATGATCTTAGAAAATGGTCTTGAAAAAATGTCCCATTAATGTTTCTTATTGATAAATCTTCTTTCAAGTAGAAGGAGGAGGCCTGTCGAAGTTAATCATATTCAATCAAAGCTATTTATAAAATGACTGCACCTGAAGCTATATCTACTGCTTACTATCCTTATAAATCATTGAATATGACATATAGGGAAATGAATGAGATAATGTCCCATTAATGTTTCTTATCGATGAATATTGTTTCATGAAGAAGCATCAGTCGAAGAGAATAATATTTTATTAAAGCTATTCATAGAACGACTTTAGCAAAAGCTACCTCTACCTCTTCCTTCCAAAGAAAATACAGTAGATGATATTAGAAAATGTTTTGAAAAAATGTCCCATTAATGTTTCTTATTAATGAATCCTCTTTCATGTAGAAAGAGGCCTGTCGAAGTTAATCACTTTTATTTAAAACCATTTATAGAATGACTGCATCAAAAGCTATATCTACTTCTTAATATCCTAAGAAAATACAGTAGATGATTTTAGAAAATGGTCTTGAAAAAATGTCCCATTAATGTTTCTTATTGATAAATCTTCTTTCAAGTAGAAGGAGGAGGCCTGTCGAAGTTAATCATATTCAATCAAAGCTATTTATAAAATGACTGCATTGAAAGCTATATCTAATACTTACTATCCAAAGAAAATGCATTAGATGATATTAGAAAATGTTATTGAAAAAAATTCCCATTAATGTTTCTTATTGACGAATCTGTTTAATGTAGAAGCAGGCAGTCGAAGAGAATAATATTTGATTGAAGCTATTCATAGAACGACTTTAGCAAAAGCTACATCTACCTCTTACTTTCCAAAGAAAATACAGTAGATGATATTAGAAAATGTTTTGAAAAAATGTTCCATTAATGTTTCTTATTAATGAATCCTCTTTCATGTAGAAAGAGGCCTGTGGAAGTTAATTATATTTATTTAAAATCATTTATAGAATGACTGCATCAAAAGCTCTATCTACTTCTTAATATCCTAAGAAAATACAGTAGATGATCTTAGAAAATTTTCTTGAAAAAATGTCCCATAAATGTTTCTTATTGATAAATCTTTTTTTAAGTAGAAGGAGGAGGCCTGTCGAAGTTAATCATATTTAATCTAAGCTATTTATAAAATGACTGCATTGAAAGCTATATCTAATACTTACTATCCAAAGAAAATGCATTAGATGATATTAGAAAATGTTATTGAAAAAATGTCCCATTAATGTTTCTTATTGATGAATATTGTTTCCCGAAGAAGTATCAGTCAAAGAGAATCATATATGATTAACGCTACCAAAACCAAATAGTAAAATCCATATCTACTACTTCCTATCCTAAGAAAATACGGTATAGATTTTAGAAAAATATTATTGAAAAAATGTCCCATTAATGTTTCTTATTCATGAATCTGTTTAATGTAGAAGTAGGCAGTCGAAGAGAATAATATTTGATTGAAGCTATTCATAGAACGACTTTAGCAAAAGCTACATCTACCTCTTACTTTCCATAGAAAATACAGTAGATGATCTTAGAAAATGGTCTTGAAAAAATGTCCCATTAATGTTTCTTATTGATAAATCTTCTTTCAAGTAGAAGGAGGAGGCCTGCCGAAGTTAATCATATTTAATCTAAGTTATTTATGAAATGACTGCATTGAAAGCTATATCTAATACTTACTATCCAAAGAAAATGCATTAGATGATAATAGAAAATGTTATTGAAAAAATGTCCCATTAATGTTTCTTATTGATGAATATTGTTTCCCGAAGAAGTATCAGTCAAAGAGAATCATATATGATTAAAGCTGCCAAAACCAAATAGTGAAATCCATATCTACTACTTCCTATCCTAAGAAAATACGGTATAGATTTAAAAAAAAAATATTGAAAAAATGTCCCATTAATGTTTCTTATTGATGAATCTGTTTAATGTAGAAGCAGGCAGTCGAAGAGAATAATATTTGATTAAATCTATTCATAGAGCGACTTTAGCAAAAGCCACATCTACCTCTTACTTTCCAAAGAAAATACAGTAGATGATCTTAGAAAATGGTCTTGAAAAAATGTCCCATTAATGTTTCTTATTGATGGATATTGTTTCATGAAGAAGCAGGTCAGTCGAAGAAAATCATGTTTAATTAAAGCTATTCATAGAATGATTGCAGCGGAAGCTATATCTACTTCTTACTATCCTTATAAATCATTGAATATGACATATAGGGAAATGCATGAGATAATGTCCCATTAATGTTTCTTATTGATGAATATTGTTTCCCGAAGAAGTATCAGTCAAAGAGAATCATATTTGATTAAAGCTGCCAAAACCAAAATGTGAAATCCATATCTACTACTTTCTATCCTAAGAAAATACGGTATAGATTTTAGAAAAATATTCTTGAAAAAATGTCCCATTAATGTTTCTTATTGATGAATCTGTTTAATGTAGAAGCAGGCAGTCGAAGAGAATAATATTTGATTGAAGCTATTCATAGAACGACTTTAGCAAAAGCTACACCTACCTCTTACTTTCCAAAGAAAATACAGTAGATGATCTTAGAAAATGGTCTTGAAAAAATGTCCCATTAATGTTTCTTATTGATAAATCTTCTTTCAAGTAGGAGGAGGAGGCCTGTCGAAGTTAATCATATTTAATCTAAGTTATTTATGAAATGACTGCATTGAAAGCTATATCTAATACTTACTATCCAAAGAAAATACATTAGATGATATTAGAAAATATTATTGAAAAAATGTCCCATTAATGTTTCTTATTGATGAATCTGTTTAATGTAGAAGCAGGCAGTCGAAGAAAATAATATTTGATTGAAGCTATTCATAGAGCGACTTTAGCAAAAGCTACATCTACCTCTTACTTTCCAAAGAAAATACAGTAGATGATCTTAGAAAATGGTCTTGAAAAAATGTCCCATTAATGTTTCTTATTGATAAATCTTCTTTCAAGTAGAAGGAGGAGGCCTGCCGAAGTTAATCATATTTAATCTAAGTTATTTATGAAATGACTGCATTGAAAGCTATATCTAATACTTACTATCCAAAGAAAATGCATTAGATGATATTAGAAAATGTTATTGAAAAAATGTCCCATTAATGTTTCTTATTGATGAATATTGTTTCCCGAAGAAGCATCAGTCAAAGAGAATCATATATGATTAAAGCTGCCAAAACCAAATAGTGAAATCCATATCTACTACTTCCTATCCTAAGAAAATACGGTATAGATTTTAGAAAAATATTATTGAAAAAATGTCCCATTAATGTTTCTTATTGATGAATCTGTTTAATGTAGAAGTAGGCAGTGGAAGAGAATAATATTTGATTGAAGCTATTCATAGAACGACTTTAGCAAAAGCTACATCTACCTCTTACTTTCCAAAGAAAATACAGTAGATGATCTTAGAAAATGGTCTTGAAAAAATGTCCCATTAATGTTTCTTATTGATAAATCTTCTTTCAAGTAGAAGGAGGAGGCCTGTCGAAGTTAATCATATTCAATCAAAGCTATTTATAAAATGACTGCACCTGAAGCTATATCTACTGCTTACTATCCTTATAAATCATTGAATATGACATATAGGGAAATGAATGAGATAATGTCCCATTAATGTTTCTTATCGATGAATATTGTTTCATGAAGAAGCATCAGTCGAAGAGAATAATATTTTATTAAAGCTATTCATAGAACGACTTTAGCAAAAGCTACCTCTACCTCTTCCTTCCAAAGAAAATACAGTAGATGATATTAGAAAATGTTTTGAAAAAATGTCCCATTAATGTTTCTTATTAATGAATCCTCTTTCATGTAGAAAGAGGCATGTCGAAGTTAATCACTTTTATTTAAAACCATTTATAGAATGACTGCATCAAAAGCTATATCTACTTCTTAATATCCTAAGAAAATACAGTAGATGATTTTAGAAAATGGTCTTGAAAAAATGTCCCATTAATGTTTCTTATTGATAAATCTTCTTTCAAGTAGAAGGAGGAGGCCTGTCGAAGTTAATCATATTCAATCAAAGCTATTTATAAAATGACTGCATTGAAAGCTATATCTAATACTTACTATCCAAAGAAAATGCATTAGATGATATTAGAAAATGTTATTGAAAAAAATTCCCATTAATGTTTCTTATTGACGAATCTGTTTAATGTAGAAGCAGGCAGTCGAAGAGAATAATATTTGATTGAAGCTATTCATAGAACGACTTTAGCAAAAGCTACATCTACCTCTTACTTTCCAAAGAAAATACAGTAGATGATATTAGAAAATGTTTTGAAAAAATGTTCCATTAATGTTTCTTATTAATGAATCCTCTTTCATGTAGAAAGAGGCCTGTGGAAGTTAATTATATTTATTTAAAATCATTTATAGAATGACTGCATCAAAAGCTCTATCTACTTCTTAATATCCTAAGAAAATACAGTAGATGATCTTAGAAAATTTTCTTGAAAAAATGTCCCATAAATGTTTCTTATTGATAAATCTTTTTTTAAGTAGAAGGAGGAGGCCTGTCGAAGTTAATCATATTTAATCTAAGCTATTTATAAAATGACTGCATTGAAAGCTATATCTAATACTTACTATCCAAAGAAAATGCATTAGATGATATTAGAAAATGTTATTGAAAAAATGTCCCATTAATGTTTCTTATTGATGAATATTGTTTCCCGAAGAAGTATCAGTCAAAGAGAATCATATATGATTAACGCTACCAAAACCAAATAGTAAAATCCATATCTACTACTTCCTATCCTAAGAAAATACGGTATAGATTTTAGAAAAATATTATTGAAAAAATGTCCCATTAATGTTTCTTATTCATGAATCTGTTTAATGTAGAAGTAGGCAGTCGAAGAGAATAATATTTGATTGAAGCTATTCATAGAACGACTTTAGCAAAAGCTACATCTACCTCTTACTTTCCATAGAAAATACAGTAGATGATCTTAGAAAATGGTCTTGAAAAAATGTCCCATTAATGTTTCTTATTGATAAATCTTCTTTCAAGTAGAAGGAGGAGGCCTGCCGAAGTTAATCATATTTAATCTAAGTTATTTATGAAATGACTGCATTGAAAGCTATATCTAATACTTACTATCCAAAGAAAATGCATTAGATGATAATAGAAAATGTTATTGAAAAAATGTCCCATTAATGTTTCTTATTGATGAATATTGTTTCCCGAAGAAGCATCAGTCAAAGAGAATCATATATGATTAAAGCTGCCAAAACCAAATAGTGAAATCCATATCTACTACTTCCTATCCTAAGAAAATACGGTATAGATTTTAGAAAAATATTATTGAAAAAATCAGCTTAAAGGGAATGGACATAGCTATATCGACCAAGTTTTAAAAATAGAATGCAATTCAATTCAACTAAGGCATGCGCAGTCAAGAAATCTTAAAGTGATCACATGTTTCCGTCGTCAAGCAAAGTGAGTATGTTTCCAAGATGGCGCGCAGAAGAATCGAGCTGCCACCAATCGAAGAATATGAGACGGTAGATTTACAACAAATAAACAGTACTTTATTGATATTTGGAAGAACTGAAGAGCGCATTCGAAAAGGACTGGTGGAAAGGTTAGTTCTCGATGCATTTTATGATCCTTACTGAGTACACTCGTTCGTAGTATTTTCCGATCGATGATGGTTGGTTTTTATTTGTTTGGTTGGCCTAAAATTTAACAATGCTCAAAATGAAAATCAAGCAGAATCAAGACTTGGTTTTGGCAAAACAAGGATCTTGCTTATCCAGATTGTCTTGGACTTTGTGAAAAATTTAAATCTTTTATTGTCTTCTCGTCGACAGTGAACAAGTGACTGCTGAAGAAGATGATTTGAATAAGTCCCTGTTTGAATTGACTCTAGACGATGAAGGGGAGCCACAGGTGTACTGTGGATGCAAGGGGATATGCAAACGGGGTTGTGCTTGTGTCAAACATGGCATAAAATGTGGCAAGAACTGTAAATGCAAGAAGGCAAAATGTGCAAATAAAAAGGAAAAGGTTTGGAATATAATCTGATGATAAAAGTATATCATTCTTAACTACTCATAATATATTTATTTGATGGGAAACTAACAATTGACATAGCCTTTTACTGAATTTATAACAAGATGTTTATTTAGAATTCTTGCAATAAACCTCTCACAAGCTATACCTTTCTTTTGAAATCCAATTGCAATGTTAATGGATGAGGGAGGGGCTCAACAACCTTCAACAACAATGACGCTGAGAATAAAATTAGTTACATCAATTTCCATAAATATAGGTAGTGTAATATTGTGAAGATTTTGATAATTCAAAATTCATTTTCTTCCCTGACCCCATTCGGTTGGAGAATATTTGTTTTAGTTCCTGTGGAATACCACTCTTATAGTTAGACCAAGTACTTCCCATGCCTTTCTTGTTCTTTGCTTCAGGTTGCAGTGAGAGAAAAGGATTATTTATCAAGTAGTGACAGCAGCTGTTCAAGCAATGAATTTGATAATAAGAGTACTGACAGTGACTCAGAGGCAGTTGGTTGCAAGTGTAAAGGGTCATGTTCTCGTGGCTGCCCATGCAAGCGCAGAAGTGTTTATTGCAAGGATGACGTCTGCTCTTGCAGAAAGGGCAGATGTAAGCAAAGGGCGGAAGAAATTAAAAAGATTAATGCACAAAGAAAGAGCCAGGATATCAAGGGCATTGCAGATGATCAGAAAAAGCGATCAGAGAATGCCTACAAAGATGTGAAGGTCTGTCCTGGCAGGATATTGTTACACAGTAGTGTTGGCTGCTTGTGTCATCAATAGTGGCAAAGCATCAACTGCTGTGTTGCAAAATATCTTGTTATTTCTAGAATTGTTTAAAAACTGTTGCTTACATTTGAAGAAAAATGCAAGAAAACAACACATGTACTCCACATGTCAGGTTACAGTAAAATGCCCTTTGTACATAAAATTTAGAACAACAGTTCTCACATGATTCTAAAAAATTTGCAACAGCCTGATAAGACTACTTGTAGTATGAAAACGTTTCAGAATTTTGAAACAAGTTTTAAGAATGTATAATCATCTGAATTCTTGGACAAAAACAGTGTTATACATAGGTGCAAGACATGCAGTATCTAGCAAACATTTGATTAAAAATAAATAATAATTAAGTACAGTATTTAGCATTTCACATGCATCTTTAATACTGGTACTGTATACATAAACATACTGTATGTAGTATGAAATGTAACTGACGTGCAATACCAAGTATCAGTAGTTCTTCATGGTTGTATTGAAATAATAATTACACCGGGTGTCCCAAAAAATTTATACAGATTTGGTTGGCTCCAGCGATGTCAATTTAGCTTTAATGAATGGCTAATCACTCTCAAAATGTTTCCCAATAGTTAACTTGAACTTAGATACCCCGTTTGTTGGTATTGGTGCTTTAAGAGCAGATATCAATCTTGAAAGCTCAAATTTGCATCCACTTGCAAACCAGAGCTTTGGCCTTTTGGCCTAAGCAAATTCCTGAAGCACATCAAAATTAAGAACTGACAGAAATTAATGACAAATTAAGAAACTTCCTAATGGGTGACTGGGGGTCACTTCTGGAAAACAGAATAATACAAGATCTAATGTTGCTAAAATTTTATGAGGCTATCATTGATTTATACACTGTGCCTTAAGAATTTGCTTAGGCCAAAAGGCTAAAGCGCTGGTTTGCAGGAAGAGGCAAATTTGAGCTTTCACAATTAATACGTCTGCTCTCACAGCACCAATACCAAATTTTTAGAGTAATTAGACATTGATTGAAGCTAAATTCACATCGCTGGAGTCGATCAAATCTGTACACATTTTTGGGACACCCAGTATATGACAAATATTACAGCATTAGTAGCCCTTTTTAGGAGAAATGTGAAAGCCTTGAGAAGGATAAAATCACAGAATTGTTGGCTGGAATGGCAAAACTGTCTCCTAGCCTGTGGGGGCTCGTGTCAAAATCTGGACAAAAACAAAACAACGTATCAACAATAAGTCATGGAGATACAGAGGAAAGCAGCATGTTTGAAGATGAAAATGGAAGCAGTGCAGGGCAAACAAATGATGTACCTGACTGGTGTATCTGCGGCCAATGTAGAGAAATGAAGAAGGAAGTTGAAAGGGTCTGCTGCAAAAACATAGAAAAGAACCATGAACATGAACTCTTTGAGAATCATGTGCTCACAGGGTACAATTTGGAACTTGCAATGCAGACAAATGCAGACTCTTTTAACTATCCTTTTGACCCCACAAGAAATGCATCATGGCAGTTTATCGCCTATCGCCAATTCATAATTTGGGTGTGGGGGGAGCTGGGGAGAAGAAATCGAAAAGTGGTACCATCATGTGTCATCTGGAAAATAAGAGACCGCTTTCCAGAGACAAATGGAAATTATACAGGCTTCATGGATGTTGATTTTAGCATCTGAGTTCTGTTTTTGTTAGTTATATGTGTAGGGTCTTATGGAATAAAATGGGTAAGTTGGGGGTAAAATTGGTAGGGTGAAAAATATGGATAAATTTTGATAAATTTTTTTTCTCACCATTTCCCTCTAGCTAGCCACTCAAACTACCCTCCTTGACACAGTGAATGTTGATGCAGTATCATTTCAGGGAATGCTGTTTTCCAACAATCAACACTACCCATTTCACCCCCAAGCTACCCACTTTACGCCAGCAGACCTTATACAGATTTCTTAGTTATACCAGTACATAGCACCCACCAATCGGGCTGTATCAAGAATTTAATATATACAGTAATCCATATCATCCATTTCCACAAGTAACATCCACCTTTGCATCAAATAGAAATAACCACTTTCCAGTTTAAATTTCATGTTCTTTCATGTCCATTCTCTTAATATGTTTAGCAAGTAGTTCAGCTGTTGCGGGTGCTTCCACTGAGGCAATGTTTTTAGCAAGGGCTAAAGTAGCAGCTCTAGCAACTTTCTTCTCGTTTGTTCTACCTGTATGCATGTGTCGTCTCCAGAGTACTTTGGATATCAAGTCTGCAAATGAGAGTTGTCAATACTGTAATCAGCCATATCGTATAATGTAACAGCAAAGATGCAAAGCAGATACTGAGCCCCTCTTACAATGACAAGGCATAAGCAGATAGAGGCATATAGAGAGTACTGTAAATTGCTCTGCTAAAGGAGTACAAGGTAAACAAAGTCCTCTCCATGATTATTACAACAAGGAATCACATATTTCAGTGTCACAAATTTTGGTCAGAAATTGTAAATCTTCGGGAAATCTTCTTAGTAGTTGATGATTGACAGATGATATTCTTTTTAACTCTTTGCTTTCACATGGTAAGCTTTTTAGTTTTACAATTATCATTAGAAATAAAAGGGAATCAACATGGTTAACAATTGTGCAGGCCAAGTTGAAAAAGTACCCTATTTGATAACTTTTGAAATGCGTTATGTAACTTACCAGTGATATATTCGTAATTTTTCACTGTTGGCACTGGCACACAATGCCAGGTCTTTGTTCTCTTGCCCCACTTCCTTGCGTATACCAAGTCTCCCGCTCTTGTTTTAAGTTGCTTTCTTCCCAAATGTGCATTGTAATCCAAGAATGCCAATTGACTTCTGGTAATAAAAGCATCATGTTTGTAGCCAATACGCTTTGGACAGTATTCTAGCATAAGGCTGTGAAATACCTAGGAAAAGGAGAAAAGTAATCTTTGAAAATCCTCAAGGAAATCACAATTTGTGGGGAATGATTGAACAAATGCCGAGTCTGACTGGAAAAGATGATGTGGCATAAAACCAAACTCCCTCATGCTAGTTCTACTGTACATAGCCCAAAGAGAATCCAGTAAATATTCAAGTGACATTGAAAAATCTCTAGCCAAGATGACCCTTTCTTTGTTGTTTCTATTCATGTTTTGTTTAACATGTAAACTGTGAAAACATTTACAGTAGTCTTGATTTGTTTATTTTTTATGCATTTGGATTCATTCAGTTGCTATGTTTTTGTTTAATTTGCTGAAAGCTTAAGTTTTGTTTAGTTGAGTTGCAGAGTATATGCCCAATAAAACCAGTATAAAAACTCTCCATGTCTTAGTGTCTTCATTGACCTCTTGTGTTATTACAAATGTTTGCTGCAGTACTATGATACATCAAGGGGCTCTCTGTACTGAGGTAGTTAAGGCATCAATTTTCAAAACTTCAAAATTAATCATGTGAAGTGTTACTGTCCTACTCTTTTCAATGAATTGTTCAAATGACACTTTAGGTAATTTCTCACAATCCCAGAGAAAGCATGTTTGACATCATTTTCAGAAAAACGCTTTAAACATTTCTGCTTGTTTTGAGGTTGTGACATCATCAAATTGCAAAATTCATATTGATTTTGTGGTGCCAAAAATAAAGTTGATATCAAAAATGCTCTTTCTGGAATGGGGCAAGTAACAGTTTTACACATTTGATTTTAAAGTTTTGCAAAGATTTGATGCTCATGCCTATCAGTTTGTAAACTCACCTCTATCATTCCAGTGTGTCGATTGTTGGTATAATACCGCATTGACTGTAACCACTTATGGTCTGTAACGATATCGCGCAGCTCTTTCATTGTATTACCATTGGGTTCTAAATAAACCTTCCCATTTTCCTTGTCCTCCTCAAGCTCATCATGTTGACAGTATTCATGGTCATTACAAATATGATGCAGTACTCGTGACCAAAGCATCTTGAGTTTCAGCTCATTACCATCACTCTCTTTGCAACAAAACCAAAAGTGATTTCTTATTGATGAGATCCAAGGCAGAAGCTCTTCGTGCTGTTTTTTCTTTGCAAGCTATATATCACAATGAAACAATCAGAGCAAACAATTTTGTTGGAATGGTAGAATGATATACTAGGCACTTTTTTTAATATTAAGTTTTTTGATGATAATTTCGAATTGGCTTCTACGCTAAAAATGTGTTTAAAAACTACTGTACACCTTTTGAGAATGAAAAGCTTTGGTTGTTTCAATGTTTCATGAAGTTTTGACTAATTCCTCTAACAACTCTCGTTTGCATTATTAGCACTGCAACCTCCATGAACCCTTTGGGTTAAAATTTTGGAGGAAGATTTCTTGAGCTTTTCAAAAACGAAATTAAAACTAGACAGGCTGGCAAGCATCAAATGGAATCGCACAAATTCATGCAAATGACAGAGAAATAAGCAGAAGGATGACTACAAATGCTCCTCAGGGATGCTACTTGTTATTGGTGAATGGAGCCATAGGCATCTTTATAAGGGATATTTGTATACAGGGACAGGGGTGATTATATTTTCAAACAATATTTACCTTGGTAAGCTTCTTAGTCAGTTTTGAAGCTTTGTGCCACACATCCATGCTATGATGCAGATGCTTCAAAGTGGTGTGGTTCTCTACAAAAATGAAGCCATTTAATGAACTTGCAAGAAAAATTGATTCTTAGAAAATTGGCTAGACATGTTTCAATTAATGTCCTCTTTAAATGTCTGGAACCTAACCCTGCATCAATCTCTGACAGCAAATTTAGCAGCAAAATTTGTTGTGAGAGTACTAGATCCCGGGGGGGGGGGTACATAACATATTTAGGGTACGGGTATGTGCCGCCCATATGGGTGGGTTTTTGGGCCCAAAATTCTCTAAACAAGGGTCCTTTTTCAGCAAATTTTCCATAAACAAGGGTGGGGTTTTGCTGAGATTCGCAAAAAATGGTTAAAATGGGCAGTTTTCGGCCAAAATTCATCATAAAAGTGGGTATCAAAAGCAAGTTTGGGTAATTAGAAGAGGGTAGCTTTCTGAAAACTGGGCGGCAGACCCCCGTCCATCCTCAAGTCATGTACTCCCCCCCCCCCGGGTACTAGATATTCAGGATTGAGTCCCTCTTATGTTGGACTTTGATTTTGCATAATATTCTCCACAACCATTTGTTAAGGATATTTACAAAGTAGATTTACTGATATTGAGTATATTTCTGGCAGTTACATTGAAACCATAAAAGGTAAATAAGTCTTACTCATTAGTTTCTGTATGCTTGTGTGTGCATCAGTGCATACTTCATCTACAAGTCCATCAAGTTGGTCAAGAGTCGAAACCATTGCTTTCATAAACAGGTGTACTTCTAATCGAGTTGACTTCAAATCAACCTATGATAATAAATGCATTGCAAAAATTATCCAATATGCTTTATTTACAATCTTTTATGCAGTACTCTGAGGGAATAAACAAAAGACTGTTAGACAATAAAATGTGTGTTCCACGGTAAATTCTAGCAGCATTTTTCTCAGATAAACCAACTGTAGTTTTTCTCCAGATAAACTTAATTTTTTCAAGAAATATCACTTTTCTGAAGAAAAATCAGAGGTTTAACTGTAGAAAAGCCTGGTTTATATAATTTTGGATATTTGCATGCCATATGCAAGTCTTGAAAGGCAACAATGATATCTACAGTACTCATAGGGGTAGGAGACAGGGGGCTGGCCCCCCAAGTTGGAAAAATTCTCAAAAATTGGCTATAATCGGGTAGAAATCTGCCTTAAGTCAGGCAAAAGTTCTGTAAACAATGGATTTTTTGCAGGGCAGTCCCTTAAATTTTATTCTCACATAACCTCATGACAGTATGTACCTCTCTCTTGTCACCGCACTCCATTGTTAGTAATTTCTTGGATGCATAATCCATCAGGGTATAGGTCCCCTTTGTTGCACTATACCCAGGCGAGTCCATCCTTCCATCTCCGCACAAAGTCAACTTTGCTTCACTCGTTTTTAATTGTGCAATGACTATGTTGCGTTGCTCATTATACTCCTGATCCACAGTGGTTGATGCATAAAGCCTTTGATTCAAATTAAATGCCGAAATGCAGCAATTTCCAATTTTTGCAAAATTAAAAAATCGACGAGACTGGTTGATCTGGCCACCAGATAAAAGTATGGCTGTTTGCATGATGTAATTTATGGCCAGTCCTGATGCATAGAATCTGCTTGAATACCATATATCACGATGGCCTTTCTTGCACATCCATTCAAGCTTAACACAGAATCCAATTATCTTGTGAGTTATAGTTGCTAATTCTGCAGTGCAATCAGACTGATGACATTTGGTTCCTAATAATGCTTTCAGCTGGCTGACAGAAGAAACACATTTTTCCTCAAGAACTACACCTCTCTCATCCTCTAGGCTGCCATATGAGCATTGAACATAGCTGGCTGTATTAATTTCAATTTCTTCACCATTGCTTTCAAGAATCTGAAATGGCTGTTCTTCAATATCTGTAGATTGGACGAAGTCTTGTATGAATGATTCTTCCATGTCATTCAAGGTCCTATCAGCCTCCTGTTCAACATGATGTGCAATAACATCGTTTGTTTTTATTGGACAACCAACAGCTGGAGTAGACTGATTATTCATCGCAAGATCCATAGCCATTTTACTTGGTGTTACAAGAATGTCCTCCTCAGATATCCTGTATTGAGTTAGAGATGAAAATACTAAGGAAACTTCCAGTAAATGCATACTGGCATAAAATTTGCATATGGTGCCAGATGTTTGAATCATCACTGAAGCTGGCAAGAAAGAAGAATACATTCTCTCATCCCCATGTTCAAAATGTACTTATTTGGAGTGCGATGAAATTTTGTATCAAAGTTTCTATGTTGTGTTACAATTAAGTCCAAAAATATCATCCCCAAATATGACCCAATATTGACTGCACTCCAAATAAGTACATTATGAACATGGGGATGAGAGAATGTATTCTTCTTTCTTGCCAGCTTCAGTGATGGTTCAAACATCTGGCACCATAAATGGTTGGGGTGCACATCTCATTGGGCTATACAATAGCAAAACATATTTTGTACTTACTGTATATCATTGTCTAAGTCTGGAGCACATGTCATTATTTCATCCTCTGGGTCTTTGGACACATCATCAGAACTAAAATTGAATGAAAACATTTCTGGAAGAACTGATCAGGATTTGACATACTGTATGAATATGCATACTGTCTAATAATGGGGTCTAAAGATTTCATGAATCAACATCAAAGTATTGACTAACTGTAACTTCGTAGCTGAGGGGCAACCCTCCTGAAAAAATCACCTATGATTGATAGGAAATATGAACCATCTTACCTGGACAGTAATGAACTAGATTTTGCACCAAGAAGAAGGGCTTTTAAATCCAAGATGAATTTCAAAACGTTTACCATCTCTTTTTCTCTTCGGTACTTTCGAAGGAGGCGAGCAGACATCCTGATCCTCAGCCATTTTCCTCGCTCCTTCGCTACAGCAGCAATACAGCAACAACTGATCACATGAACTGATCACATGAGAGAATTATTCCATGGTTTTGATTGGCTAGCTATTTTAAGGCCTCGAGAAACCTGGCCCGGGCCAGCTTTTAACTATGTCGATTCCCTTTAAAAGATAATGCATTAGGTGATATTAGAAAATATTATTGAAAAAATGTCCCATTAATGTTTCTTATTGATGAATCTGTTTAATGTAGAAGCAGGCAGTCGAAGAAAATAATATTTGATTGAAGCTATTCATAGAGCGACTTTAGCAAAAGCTACATCTACCTCTTACTTTCCAAAGAAAATGCAGTAGATGATCTTAGAAAATGGTCTTGAAAAAATGTCCCATTAATGTTTCTTATTGATGGATATTGTTTCATGAAGAAGCAGGTCAGTCGAAGAAAATCATATTTAATTAAAGCTATTCATAGAATGATTGCACCTGAAGCTATATCTACTGCTTACTATCCTTATAAATCATTGAATATGACATATAGGGAAATGAATGAGATAATGTCCCATTAATGTTTCTTATCGATGAATATTGTTTCATGAAGAAGCATCAGTCGAAGAGAATAATATTTTATTAAAGCTATTCATAGAACGACTTTAGCAAAAGCTACCTCTACCTCTTCCTTTCCAAAGAAAATACAGTAGATGATATTAGAAAATGTTTTGAAAAAATGTCCCATTAATGTTTCTTATTAATGAATCCTCTTTCATGTAGAAAGAGGCCTGTCGAAGTTAATCATTTTTATTTAAAACCATTTATAGAATGACTGCATCAAAAGCTCTATCTACTTCTTAATATCCTAAGAAAATACAGTAGATGATTTTAGAAAATGGTCTTGAAAAAATTTCCCATTAATGTTTCTTATTGATAAATCTTCTTTCAAGTAGAAGGAGGAGGCCTGTCGAAGTTAATCATATTCAATCAAAGCTATTTATAAAATGACTGCATTGAAAGCTATATCTAATACTTACTATCCAAAGAAAATGCATTAGATGATATTAGAAAATGTTATTGAAAAAAATTCCCATTAATGTTTCTTATTGATGAATCTGTTTAATGTAGAAGCAGGCAGTCGAAGAGAATAATATTTGATTGAAGCTATTCATAGAACGACTTTAGCAAAAGCTACATCTACCTCTTACTTTCCAAAGAAAATACAGTAGATGATATTAGAAAATGTTTTGAAAAAATGTCCCATTAATGTTTCTTATTAATGAATCCTCTTTCATGTAGAAAGAGGCCTGTCGAAGTTAATCATATTTATTTAAAACCATTTATAGAATGACTGCATCAAAAGCTCTATCTACTTCTTAATATCCTAAGAAAATACAGTAGATGATCTTAGAAAATTTTCTTGAAAAAATGTCCCATAAATGTTTCTTATTGATAAATCTTTTTTTAAGTAGAAGGAGGAGGCCTGTCGAAGTTAATCATATTTAATCAAAGCTATTTATGAAATGACTGCATTGAAAGCTATATCTAATACTTACTATCCAAAGAAAATGCATTAGATGATATTAGAAAATGTCATTGAAAAAATGTCCCATTAATGTTTCTTATTGATGAATATTGTTTCCCGAAGAAGTATCAGTCAAAGAGAATCATATATGATTAAAGCTGCCAAAACCAAATAGTAAAATCCATATCTACTACTTCCTATCCTAAGAAAATACGGTATAGATTTTAGAAAAATATTATTGAAAAAATGTCCCATTAATGTTTCTTATTCATGAATCTGTTTAATGTAGAAGTAGGCAGTGGAAGAGAATAATATTTGATTGAAGCTATTCATAGAACGACTTTAGCAAAAGCTACATCTACCTCTTACTTTAAAATACAAATAAATTAAAATACAGTAGATGATCTTAGAAAATGGTCTTGAAAAAATGTCCCATTAATGTTTCTTATTGATAAATCTTCTTTCAAGTAGAAGGAGGAGGCCTGTCAAAGTTAATCATATTCAATCAAAGCTATTTATAAAATGACTGCATTGAAAGCTATATCTAATACTTACTATCCAAAGATAATGCATTAGGTGATATTAGAAAATATTATTGAAAAAATGTCCCATTAATGTTTCTTATTGATGAATCTGTTTAATGTAGAAGCAGGCAGTCGAAGAAAATAATATTTGATTGAAGCTATTCATAGAGCGACTTTAGCAAAAGCTACATCTACCTCTTACTTTCCAAAGAAAATGCAGTAGATGATCTTAGAAAATGGTCTTGAAAAAATGTCCCATTAATGTTTCTTATTGATGGATATTGTTTCATGAAGAAGCAGGTCAGTCGAAGAAAATCATATTTAATTAAAGCTATTCATAGAATGATTGCACCTGAAGCTATATCTACTGCTTACTATCCTTATAAATCATTGAATATGACATATAGGGAAATGAATGAGATAATGTCCCATTAATGTTTCTTATTGATGAATATTGTTTCATGAAGAAGCATCATTCGAAGAGAATAATATTTGATTAAAGCTATTCATAGAACGACTTTAGCAAAAGCTACCTCTACCTCTTCCTTTCCAAAGAAAATACAATAGATGATATTAGAAAATGTTTTGAAAAAATGTCCCATTAATGTTTCTTATTACTGAATCCTCTTTCATGTAGAAAGAGGCCTGTCGAAGTTAATCATTTTTATTTAAAACCATTTAAAGAATGACTGCATCAAAAGCTCTATCTACTTCTTAATATCCTAAGAAAATACAGTAGATGATTTTAGAAAATGGTCTTGAAAAAATGTCCCATTAATGTTTCTTATTGATAAATCTTCTTTCAAGTAGAAGGAGGAGGCCTGTCGAAGTTAATCATATTCAATCAAAGCTATTTATAAAATGACTGCATTGAAAGCTATATCTAATACTTACTATCCAAAGAAAATGCATTAGATGATATTAGAAAATGTTATTGAAAAAAATTCCCATTAATGTTTCTTATTGACGAATCTGTTTAATGTAGAAGCAGGCAGTCGAAGAGAATAATATTTGATTGAAGCTATTCATAGAACGACTTTAGCAAAAGCTACATCTACCTCTTACTTTCCAAAGAAAATACAGTTCAGTAGAAACCCGCATAAAAGAACCTGTTTTTATAAGAACCTAGAGGCTGAAATTCAATCTTTAAAACCCCCTAAATAAGAACCCCTAAGAGGCTGAAACTGGGAAAGGTTCTTATATAATAGCTTTAATGTAAATTATTAAAATGACCAGAATGTTTAGAATTCTTCACATCCTGATCAGACTTCTTCATTGGTACAAAAGATTTTTTCTCAAGAATTCTCAAGAAATCTCAAGAATTCTTGGGCTGGAAAACAGTGTTAATGTGTGCAAGGCCTACTCGTATATAAGAACCTTTTTAAGAACCTTACATGCTGGAATTTAGAATAGCAGCCATTTAATTAAGAACCAATTCAGGCTGCCCAGAAAAAACCTAGGTTCTTTTATGCGGGTTTCTACTGTAGATGATATTAGAAAATGTTTTGAAAAAATGTCCCATTAATGTTTCTTATTAATGAATCCTCTTTCATGTAGAAAGAGGCCTGTGGAAGTTAATTATATTTATTTAAAATCATTTATAGAATGACTGCATCAAAAGCTCTATCTACTTCTTAATATCCTAAGAAAATACAGTAGATGATCTTAGAAAATTTTCTTGAAAAAATGTCCCATAAATGTTTCTTATTGATAAATCTTTTTTTAAGTAGAAGGAGGAGGCCTGTCGAAGTTAATCATATTTAATCTAAGCTATTTATAAAATGACTGCATTGAAAGCTATATCTAATACTTACTATCCAAAGAAAATGCATTAGATGATATTAGAAAATGTTATTGAAAAAATGTCCCATTAATGTTTCTTATTGATGAATATTGTTTCCCGAAGAAGTATCAGTCAAAGAGAATCATATATGATTAAAGCTGCCAAAACCAAATAGTAAAATCCATATCTACTACTTCCTATCCTAAGAAAATACGGTATAGATTAAAAAAAAATAATATTGAAAAAATGTCCCATTAATGTTTCTTATTGATGAATCTGTTTAATGTAGAAGCAGGCAGTCGAAGAGAATATATTTGATTAAATCTATTCATAGAACGACTTTAGCAAAAGCCACATCTACTTCTTACTATCCTTATAAATCATTGAATATGACATATAGGGAAATGCATGAGATAATGTCCCATTAATGTTTCTTATTGATGAATATTGTTTCACGAAGAAGCATCAGTCAAAGAGAATAATATTTGATTAAATCTGCCAAAACCAAAATGTGAAATCCATATCTACTACTTTCTATCCTAAGAAAATACGGTATAGATTTTAGAAAAATATTCTTGAAAAAATGTCCCATTAATGTTTCTTATTGATGAATCTGTTTAATGTAGAAGCAGGCAGTCGAAGAGAATAATATTTTATTTAAGCTATTCATAGAACGACTTTAGCAAAAGCCACATCTACCTCTTACTTTCCAAAGAAAATACAGTAGATGATCTTAGAAAATGGTCTTGAAAAAATGTCCCATTAATGTTTCTTATTGATAAATCTTCTTTCAAGTAGGAGGAGGAGGCCTGTCGAAGTTAATCATATTTAATCTAAGTTATTTATGAAATGACTGCATTGAAAGCTATATCTAATACTTACTATCCAAAGAAAATACATTAGATGATATTAGAAAATATTATTGAAAAAATGTCCCATTAATGTTTCTTATTGATGAATCTGTTTAATGTAGAAGCAGGCAGTCGAAGAAAATAATATTTGATTGAAGCTATTCATAGAGCGACTTTAGCAAAAGCTATATCCACCTCTTACTTTCCAAAGAAAATACAGTAGATGATCTTAGAAAATGGTCTTGAAAAAATGTCCCATTAATGTTTCTTATTGATAAATCTTCTTTCAAGTAGAAGGAGGAGGCCTGCCGAAGTTAATCATATTTAATCTAAGTTATTTATGAAATGACTGCATTGAAAGCTATATCTAATACTTACTATCCAAAGAAAATGCATTAGATGATATTAGAAAATGTTATTGAAAAAATGTCCCATTAATGTTTCTTATTCATGAATCTGTTTAATGTAGAAGTAGGCAGTCGAAGAGAATAATATTTGATTGAAGCTATTCATAGAACGACTTTAGCAAAAGCTACATCTACCTCTTACTTTCCAAAGAAAATACATTAGATGATCTTAGAAAATGGTCTTGAAAAAATGTCCCATTAATGTCTCTTATTGATAAATCTTCTTTCAAGTAGAAGGAGGAGGCCTGTCGAAGTTAATCATATTCAATCAAAGCTATTTATAAAATGACTGCATTGAAAGCTATATCTACTTCTTAATATCCTAAGAAAATACAGTAGATGATCTTAGAAAATTTTCTTGAAAAAATGTCCCATTAATGTTTCTTATTGATAAATCTTTTTTCAAGTAGAAGGAGGAGGCCTGTCGAAGTTAATCATATTTAATCTAAGCTATTTATAAAATGACTGCATTGAAAGCTATATCTAATACTTACTATCCAAAGAAAATGCATTAGGTGATATTAGAAAATGGTCTTGAAAAAATGTCCCATTAATGTTTCTTATTGATAAATCTTCTTTCAAGTAGAAGGAGGAGGCCTGTCGAAGTTAATCATATTCAATCAAAGCTATTTATAAAATGACTGCATTGAAAGCTATATCTAATACTTACTATCCAAAGATAATGCATTAGGTGATATTAGAAAATATTATTGAAAAAATGTCCCATTAATGTTTCTTATTGATGAATCTGTTTAATGTAGAAGCAGGCAGTCGAAGAAAATAATATTTGATTGAAGCTATTCATAGAGCGACTTTAGCAAAAGCTACATCTACCTCTTACTTTCCAAAGAAAATGCAGTAGATGATCTTAGAAAATGGTCTTGAAAAAATGTCCCATTAATGTTTCTTATTGATGGATATTGTTTCATGAAGAAGCAGGTCAGTCGAAGAAAATCATATTTAATTAAAGCTATTCATAGAATGATTGCACCTGAAGCTATATCTACTGCTTACTATCCTTATAAATCATTGAATATGACATATAGGGAAATGAATGAGATAATGTCCCATTAATGTTTCTTATCGATGAATATTGTTTCATGAAGAAGCATCAGTCGAAGAGAATAATATTTTATTAAAGCTATTCATAGAACGACTTTAGCAAAAGCTACCTCTACCTCTTCCTTTCCAAAGAAAATACAGTAGATGATATTAGAAAATGTTTTGAAAAAATGTCCCATTAATGTTTCTTATTAATGAATCCTCTTTCATGTAGAAAGAGGCCTGTCGAAGTTAATCATTTTTATTTAAAACCATTTATAGAATGACTGCATCAAAAGCTCTATCTACTTCTTAATATCCTAAGAAAATACAGTAGATGATTTTAGAAAATGGTCTTGAAAAAATTTCCCATTAATGTTTCTTATTGATAAATCTTCTTTCAAGTAGAAGGAGGAGGCCTGTCGAAGTTAATCATATTCAATCAAAGCTATTTATAAAATGACTGCATTGAAAGCTATATCTAATACTTACTATCCAAAGAAAATGCATTAGATGATATTAGAAAATGTTATTGAAAAAAATTCCCATTAATGTTTCTTATTGATGAATCTGTTTAATGTAGAAGCAGGCAGTCGAAGAGAATAATATTTGATTGAAGCTATTCATAGAACGACTTTAGCAAAAGCTACATCTACCTCTTACTTTCCAAAGAAAATACAGTAGATGATATTAGAAAATGTTTTGAAAAAATGTCCCATTAATGTTTCTTATTAATGAATCCTCTTTCATGTAGAAAGAGGCCTGTCGAAGTTAATCATATTTATTTAAAATCATTTATAGAATGACTGCATCAAAAGCTCTATCTACTTCTTAATATCCTAAGAAAATACAGTAGATGATCTTAGAAAATTTTCTTGAAAAAATGTCCCATAAATGTTTCTTATTGATAAATCTTTTTTTAAGTAGAAGGAGGAGGCCTGTCGAAGTTAATCATATTTAATCAAAGCTATTTATGAAATGACTGCATTGAAAGCTATATCTAATACTTACTATCCAAAGAAAATGCATTAGATGATATTAGAAAATGTCATTGAAAAAATGTCCCATTAATGTTTCTTATTGATGAATATTGTTTCCCGAAGAAGTATCAGTCAAAGAGAATCATATATGATTAAAGCTGCCAAAACCAAATAGTAAAATCCATATCTACTACTTCCTATCCTAAGAAAATACGGTATAGATTTTAGAAAAATATTATTGAAAAAATGTCCCATTAATGTTTCTTATTCATGAATCTGTTTAATGTAGAAGTAGGCAGTGGAAGAGAATAATATTTGATTGAAGCTATTCATAGAACGACTTTAGCAAAAGCTACATCTACCTCTTACTTTAAAATACAAATAAATTAAAATACAGTAGATGATCTTAGAAAATGGTCTTGAAAAAATGTCCCATTAATGTTTCTTATTGATAAATCTTCTTTCAAGTAGAAGGAGGAGGCCTGTCAAAGTTAATCATATTCAATCAAAGCTATTTATAAAATGACTGCATTGAAAGCTATATCTAATACTTACTATCCAAAGATAATGCATTAGGTGATATTAGAAAATATTATTGAAAAAATGTCCCATTAATGTTTCTTATTGATGAATCTGTTTAATGTAGAAGCAGGCAGTCGAAGAAAATAATATTTGATTGAAGCTATTCATAGAGCGACTTTAGCAAAAGCTACATCTACCTCTTACTTTCCAAAGAAAATGCAGTAGATGATCTTAGAAAATGGTCTTGAAAAAATGTCCCATTAATGTTTCTTATTGATGGATATTGTTTCATGAAGAAGCAGGTCAGTCGAAGAAAATCATATTTAATTAAAGCTATTCATAGAATGATTGCACCTGAAGCTATATCTACTGCTTACTATCCTTATAAATCATTGAATATGACATATAGGGAAATGAATGAGATAATGTCCCATTAATGTTTCTTATTGATGAATATTGTTTCATGAAGAAGCATCAGTCGAAGAGAATAATATTTTATTAAAGCTATTCATAGAACGACTTTAGCAAAAGCTACCTCTACCTCTTCCTTTCCAAAGAAAATACAATAGATGATATTAGAAAATGTTTTGAAAAAATGTCCCATTAATGTTTCTTATTACTGAATCCTCTTTCATGTAGAAAGAGGCCTGTCGAAGTTAATCATTTTTATTTAAAACCATTTAAAGAATGACTGCATCAAAAGCTCTATCTACTTCTTAATATCCTAAGAAAATACAGTAGATGATTTTAGAAAATGGTCTTGAAAAAATGTCCCATTAATGTTTCTTATTGATAAATCTTCTTTCAAGTAGAAGGAGGAGGCCTGTCGAAGTTAATCATATTCAATCAAAGCTATTTATAAAATGACTGCATTGAAAGCTATATCTAATACTTACTATCCAAAGAAAATGCATTAGATGATATTAGAAAATGTTATTGAAAAAAATTCCCATTAATGTTTCTTATTGACGAATCTGTTTAATGTAGAAGCAGGCAGTCGAAGAGAATAATATTTGATTGAAGCTATTCATAGAACGACTTTAGCAAAAGCTACATCTACCTCTTACTTTCCAAAGAAAATACAGTTCAGTAGAAACCCGCATAAAAGAACCTGTTTTTATAAGAACCTAGAGGCTGAAATTCAATCTTTAAAACCCCCTAAATAAGAACCCCTAAGAGGCTGAAACTGGGAAAGGTTCTTATATAATAGCTTTAATGTAAATTATTAAAATGACCAGAATGTTTAGAATTCTTCACATCCTGATCAGACTTCTTCATTGGTACAAAAGATTTTTTCTCAAGAATTCTCAAGAAATCTCAAGAATTCTTGGGCTGGAAAACAGTGTTAATGTGTGCAAGTCCTACTCGTATATAAGAACCTTTTTAAGAACCTTACATGCTGGAATTTAGAATAGCAGCCATTTAATTAAGAACCAATTCAGGCTGCCCAGAAAAAACCTAGGTTCTTTTATGCGGGTTTCTACTGTAGATGATATTAGAAAATGTTTTGAAAAAATGTCCCATTAATGTTTCTTATTAATGAATCCTCTTTCATGTAGAAAGAGGCCTGTGGAAGTTAATTATATTTATTTAAAATCATTTATAGAATGACTGCATCAAAAGCTCTATCTACTTCTTAATATCCTAAGAAAATACAGTAGATGATCTTAGAAAATTTTCTTGAAAAAATGTCCCATAAATGTTTCTTATTGATAAATCTTTTTTTAAGTAGAAGGAGGAGGCCTGTCGAAGTTAATCATATTTAATCTAAGCTATTTATAAAATGACTGCATTGAAAGCTATATCTAATACTTACTATCCAAAGAAAATGCATTAGATGATATTAGAAAATGTTATTGAAAAAATGTCCCATTAATGTTTCTTATTGATGAATATTGTTTCCCGAAGAAGTATCAGTCAAAGAGAATCATATATGATTAAAGCTGCCAAAACCAAATAGTAAAATCCATATCTACTACTTCCTATCCTAAGAAAATACGGTATAGATTAAAAAAAAATAATATTGAAAAAATGTCCCATTAATGTTTCTTATTGATGAATCTGTTTAATGTAGAAGCAGGCAGTCGAAGAGAATATATTTGATTAAATCTATTCATAGAACGACTTTAGCAAAAGCCACATCTACTTCTTACTATCCTTATAAATCATTGAATATGACATATAGGGAAATGCATGAGATAATGTCCCATTAATGTTTCTTATTGATGAATATTGTTTCACGAAGAAGCATCAGTCAAAGAGAATAATATTTGATTAAATCTGCCAAAACCAAAATGTGAAATCCATATCTACTACTTTCTATCCTAAGAAAATACGGTATAGATTTTAGAAAAATATTCTTGAAAAAATGTCCCATTAATGTTTCTTATTGATGAATCTGTTTAATGTAGAAGCAGGCAGTCGAAGAGAATAATATTTTATTTAAGCTATTCATAGAACGACTTTAGCAAAAGCCACATCTACCTCTTACTTTCCAAAGAAAATACAGTAGATGATCTTAGAAAATGGTCTTGAAAAAATGTCCCATTAATGTTTCTTATTGATAAATCTTCTTTCAAGTAGGAGGAGGAGGCCTGTCGAAGTTAATCATATTTAATCTAAGTTATTTATGAAATGACTGCATTGAAAGCTATATCTAATACTTACTATCCAAAGAAAATACATTAGATGATATTAGAAAATATTATTGAAAAAATGTCCCATTAATGTTTCTTATTGATGAATCTGTTTAATGTAGAAGCAGGCAGTCGAAGAAAATAATATTTGATTGAAGCTATTCATAGAGCGACTTTAGCAAAAGCTATATCCACCTCTTACTTTCCAAAGAAAATACAGTAGATGATCTTAGAAAATGGTCTTGAAAAAATGTCCCATTAATGTTTCTTATTGATAAATCTTCTTTCAAGTAGAAGGAGGAGGCCTGCCGAAGTTAATCATATTTAATCTAAGTTATTTATGAAATGACTGCATTGAAAGCTATATCTAATACTTACTATCCAAAGAAAATGCATTAGATGATATTAGAAAATGTTATTGAAAAAATGTCCCATTAATGTTTCTTATTCATGAATCTGTTTAATGTAGAAGTAGGCAGTCGAAGAGAATAATATTTGATTGAAGCTATTCATAGAACGACTTTAGCAAAAGCTACATCTACCTCTTACTTTCCAAAGAAAATACATTAGATGATCTTAGAAAATGGTCTTGAAAAAATGTCCCATTAATGTCTCTTATTGATAAATCTTCTTTCAAGTAGAAGGAGGAGGCCTGTCGAAGTTAATCATATTCAATCAAAGCTATTTATAAAATGACTGCATTGAAAGCTATATCTACTTCTTAATATCCTAAGAAAATACAGTAGATGATCTTAGAAAATTTTCTTGAAAAAATGTCCCATTAATGTTTCTTATTGATAAATCTTTTTTCAAGTAGAAGGAGGAGGCCTGTCGAAGTTAATCATATTTAATCTAAGCTATTTATAAAATGACTGCATTGAAAGCTATATCTAATACTTACTATCCAAAGAAAATGCATTAGGTGATATTAGAAAATATTATTGAAAAAATGTCCCATTAATGTTTCTTATTGATAAATCTTCTTTCAAGTAGAAGGAGGAGGCCTGTCGAAGTTAATCATATTCAATCAAAGCTATTTATAAAATGACTGCATTGAAAGCTATATCTAATACTTACTATCCAAAGATAATGCATTAGGTGATATTAGAAAATATTATTGAAAAAATGTCCCATTAATGTTTCTTATTGATGAATCTGTTTAATGTAGAAGCAGGCAGTCGAAGAAAATAATATTTGATTGAAGCTATTCATAGAGCGACTTTAGCAAAAGCTACATCTACCTCTTACTTTCCAAAGAAAATGCAGTAGATGATCTTAGAAAATGGTCTTGAAAAAATGTCCCATTAATGTTTCTTATTGATGGATATTGTTTCATGAAGAAGCAGGTCAGTCGAAGAAAATCATATTTAATTAAAGCTATTCATAGAATGATTGCACCTGAAGCTATATCTACTGCTTACTATCCTTATAAATCATTGAATATGACATATAGGGAAATGAATGAGATAATGTCCCATTAATGTTTCTTATCGATGAATATTGTTTCATGAAGAAGCATCAGTCGAAGAGAATAATATTTTATTAAAGCTATTCATAGAACGACTTTAGCAAAAGCTACCTCTACCTCTTCCTTTCCAAAGAAAATACAGTAGATGATATTAGAAAATGTTTTGAAAAAATGTCCCATTAATGTTTCTTATTAATGAATCCTCTTTCATGTAGAAAGAGGCCTGTCGAAGTTAATCATTTTTATTTAAAACCATTTATAGAATGACTGCATCAAAAGCTATATCTACTTCTTAATATCCTAAGAAAATACAGTAGATGATTTTAGAAAATGGTCTTGAAAAAATGTCCCATTAATGTTTCTTATTGATAAATCTTCTTTCAAGTAGAAGGAGGAGGCCTGTCGAAGTTAATCATATTCAATCAAAGCTATTTATAAAATGACTGCATTGAAAGCTATATCTAATACTTACTATCCAAAGAAAATGCATTAGATGATATTAGAAAATGTTATTGAAAAAAATTCCCATTAATGTTTCTTATTGATGAATCTGTTTAATGTAGAAGCAGGCAGTCGAAGAGAATAATATTTGATTGAAGCTATTCATAGAACGACTTTAGCAAAAGCTACATCTACCTCTTACTTTCCAAAGAAAATACAGTAGATGATATTAGAAAATGTTTTGAAAAAATGTCCCATTAATGTTTCTTATTAATGAATCCTCTTTCATGTAGAAAGAGGCCTGTCGAAGTTAATTATACTTATTTAAAATCATTTATAGAATGACTGCATCAAAAGCTCTATCTACTTCTTAATATCCTAAGAAAATACAGTAGATGATCTTAGAAAATTTTCTTGAAAAAATGTCCCATAAATGTTTCTTATTGATAAATCTTTTTTTAAGTAGAAGGAGGAGGCCTGTCGAAGTTAATCATATTTAATCAAAGCTATTTATGAAATGACTGCATTGAAAGCTATATCTAATACTTACTATCCAAAGAAAATGCATTAGATGATATTAGAAAATGTTATTGAAAAAATGTCCCATTAATGTTTCTTATTGATGAATATTGTTTCCCGAAGAAGTATCAGTCAAAGAGAATCATATATGATTAAAGCTGCCAAAACCAAATAGTAAAATCCATATCTACTACTTCCTATCCTAAGAAAATACGGTATAGATTAAAAAAAAATAATATTGAAAAAATGTCCCATTAATGTTTCTTATTGATGAATCTGTTTAATGTAGAAGCAGGCAGTCGAAGAGAATAATATTTGATTAAATCTATTCATAGAGCGACTTTAGCAAAAGCCACATCTACTTCTTACTATCCTTATAAATCATTGAATATGACATATAGGGAAATGCATGAGATAATGTCCCATTAATGTTTCTTATTGATGAATATTGTTTCACGAAGAAGCATCAGTCAAAGAGAATCATATTTGATTAAATCTGCCAAAACCAAAATGTGAAATCCATATCTACTACTTTCTATCCTAAGAAAATACGGTATAGATTTTAGAAAAATATTCTTGAAAAAATGTCCCATTAATGTTTCTTATTGATGAATCTGTTTAATGTAGAAGCAGGCAGTCGAAGAGAATAATATTTTATTTAAGCTATTCATAGAACGACTTTAGCAAAAGCCACATCTACCTCTTACTTTCCAAAGAAAATACAGTAGATGATCTTAGAAAATGGTCTTGAAAAAATGTCCCATTAATGTTTCTTATTGATAAATCTTCTTTCAAGTAGGAGGAGGAGGCCTGTCGAAGTTAATCATATTTAATCTAAGTTATTTATGAAATGACTGCATTGAAAGCTATATCTAATACTTACTATCCAAAGAAAATACATTAGATGATATTAGAAAATATTATTGAAAAAATGTCCCATTAATGTTTCTTATTGATGAATCTGTTTAATGTAGAAGCAGGCAGTCGAAGAAAATAATATTTGATTGAAGCTATTCATAGAGCGACTTTAGCAAAAGCTACATCTACCTCTTACTTTCCAAAGAAAATACAGTAGATGATCTTAGAAAATGGTCTTGAAAAAATGTCCCATTAATGTTTCTTATTGATAAATCTTCTTTCAAGTAGAAGGAGGAGGCCTGCCGAAGTTAATCATATTTAATCTAAGTTATTTATGAAATGACTGCATTGAAAGCTATATCTAATACTTACTATCCAAAGAAAATGCATTAGGTGATATTAGAAAATATTATTGAAAAAATGTCCCATTAATGTTTCTTATTGATGAATATTGTTTCCCGAAGAAGCATCAGTCAAAGAGAATGATATATGATTAAAGCTGCCAAAACCAAATAGTGAAATCCATATCTACTACTTCCTATCCTAAGAAAATACGGTATAGATTTTAGAAAAATATTATTGAAAAAATGTCCCATTAATGTTTCTAATTTATGAATCTGTTTAATGTAGAAGCATGCAGTCGAAGAGAATAATAGTTGATTAAAGCTATTCATAGAGCGACTTTAGCAAAAGCCACATCTACCTCTTACTTTCCAAAGAAAATACAGTAGATGATTTTGGAAAATGGTCTTGAAAAAATGTCCCATTAATGTTTCTTATTGATGGATACTGTTTCATGAAGAAGCAGGTCAGTCGAAGAAAATCATATTTAATTGAAGCTATTCATAGAATGATTGCACCTGAAGCTATATCTACTGCTTACTATCCTTATAAATCATTGAATATGACATATAGGGAAATGAATGAGATAATGTCCCATTAATGTTTCTTATTGATGAATATTGTTTCATGAAGAAGCATCAGTCGAAGAGAATAATATTTTATTAAAGCTATTCATAGAACGATTTTAGCAAAAGTTACATCTACCTCTTCCTTTCCAAAGAAAATACAGTAGATTATATTAGAAAATGTTTTGAAAAAATGTCCCATTAATGTTTCTTATTAATGAATCCTCTTTCATGTAGAAAGAGGCCTGTGGAAGTTAATTATATTTATTTAAAATCATTTATAGAATGACTGCATCAAAAGCTCTATCTCCTTCTTAATATCCTAAGAAAATACAGTAGATGATCTTAGAAAATTTTCTTGGAAAAATGTCCCATAAATGTTTCTTATTGATAAATCTTTTTTTAAGTAGAAGGAGGAGGCCTGTCGAAGTTAATCATATTTAATCAAAGCTATTTATGAAATGACTGCATTGAAAGCTATATCTAATACTTACTATCCAAAGAAAATGCATTAGATGATATTAGAAAATGTTATTGAAAAAATGTCCCATTAATGTTTCTTATTGATGAATATTGTTTCCCGAAGAAGTATCAGTCAAAGAGAATCATATATGATTAAAGCTGCCAAAACCAAATAGTAAAATCCATATCTACTACTTCCTATCCTAAGAAAATACGGTATAGATTAAAAAAAAATAATATTGAAAAAATGTCCAATTAATGTTTCTTATTGATGAATCTGTTTAATGTAGAAACAGGCAGTCGAAGAGAATAATATTTGATTAAATCTATTCATAGAGCGACTTTAGCAAAAGCCACATCTACTTCTTACTATCCTTATAAATCATTGATTATGACATACAGGGAAATGCATAAGATAATGTCCCATTAATGTTTCTTATTGATGAATATTGTTTCACGAAGAAGCATCAGTCAAAGAGAATCATATTTGATTAAATCTTCCAAAACCAAAATGTGAAATCCATATCTACTACTTTCTATCCTAAGAAAATACGGTATAGATTTTAGAAAAATATTCTTGAAAAAATGTCCCATTAATGTTTCTTATTGATGAATCTGTTTAATGTAGAAGCAGGCAGTCGAAGAGAATAATATTTTATTTAAGCTATTCATAGAACGACTTTAGCAAAAGCCACATCTACCTCTTACTTTCCAAAGAAAATACAGTAGATGATCTTAGAAAATGGTCTTGAAAAAATGTCCCATTAATGTTTCTTATTGATAAATCTTCTTTCAAGTAGAAGGAGAAGGCATGTCGAAGTTAATCATATTTAATCTAAGTTATTTATGAAATGACTGCATTGAAAGCTATATCTAATACTTACTATCCAAAGAAAATACATTAGATGATATTAGAAAATATTATTGAAAAAATGTCCCATTAATGTTTCTTATTGATGAATCTGTTTAATGTAGAAGCAGGCAGTCGAAGAAAATAATATTTGATTGAAGCTATTCATAGAGCGACTTTAGCAAAAGCTACATCTACCTCTTACTTTCCAAAGAAAATACAGTAGATGATCTTAGAAAATGGTCTTGAAAAAATGTCCCATTAATGTTTCTTATTGATAAATCTTCTTTCAAGTAGAAGGAGGAAGCCTGCCGAAGTTAATCATATTTAATCTAAGTTATTTATGAAATGACTGCATTGAAAGCTATATCTAATACTTACTATCCAAAGAAAATGCATTAGATGATATTAGAAAATGTTATTGAAAAAATCTCCCATTAATGTTTCTTATTGATGAATATTGTTTGCCGAAGAAGCATCAGTCAAAGAGAATCATATATGATTAAAGCTGCCAAAACCAAATAGTGAAATCCATATCTACTACTTCCTATCCTAAGAAAATACGGTATAGATTTTAGAAAAATATTATTGAAAAAATGTCCCATTAATGTTTCTTATTCATGAATCTGTTTAATGTAGAAGTAGGCAGTGGAAGAGAATAATATTTGATTGAAGCTATTCATAGAGCGACTTTAGCAAAAGCCACATCTACTTCTTACTATCCTTATAAATCATTGATTATGACATACAGGGAAATGCATAAGATAATGTCCCATTAATGTTTCTTATTGATGAATATTGTTTCACGAAGAAGCATCAGTCAAAGAGAATCATATTTGATTAAATCTTCCAAAACCAAAATGTGAAATCCATATCTACTACTTTCTATCCTAAGAAAATACGGTATAGATTTTAGAAAAATATTCTTGAAAAAATGTCCCATTAATGTTTCTTATTGATGAATCTGTTTAATGTAGAAGCAGGCAGTCGAAGAGAATAATATTTTATTTAAGCTATTCATAGAACGACTTTAGCAAAAGCCACATCTACCTCTTACTTTCCAAAGAAAATACAGTAGATGATCTTAGAAAATGGTCTTGAAAAAATGTCCCATTAATGTTTCTTATTGATAAATCTTCTTTCAAGTAGAAGGAGAAGGCCTGTCGAAGTTAATCATATTTAATCTAAGTTATTTATGAAATGACTGCATTGAAAGCTATATCTAATACTTACTATCCAAAGAAAATACATTAGATGATATTAGAAAATATTATTGAAAAAATGTCCCATTAATGTTTCTTATTGATGAATCTGTTTAATGTAGAAGCAGGCAGTCGAAGAAAATAATATTTGATTGAAGCTATTCATAGAGCGACTTTAGCAAAAGCTACATCTACCTCTTACTTTCCAAAGAAAATACAGTAGATGATCTTAGAAAATGGTCTTGAAAAAATGTCCCATTAATGTTTCTTATTGATAAATCTTCTTTCAAGTAGAAGGAGGAAGCCTGCCGAAGTTAATCATATTTAATCTAAGTTATTTATGAAATGACTGCATTGAAAGCTATATCTAATACTTACTATCCAAAGAAAATGCATTAGATGATATTAGAAAATGTTATTGAAAAAATCTCCCATTAATGTTTCTTATTGATGAATATTGTTTGCCGAAGAAGCATCAGTCAAAGAGAATCATATATGATTAAAGCTGCCAAAACCAAATAGTGAAATCCATATCTACTACTTCCTATCCTAAGAAAATACGGTATAGATTTTAGAAAAATATTATTGAAAAAATGTCCCATTAATGTTTCTTATTCATGAATCTGTTTAATGTAGAAGTAGGCAGTGGAAGAGAATAATATTTGATTGAAGCTATTCATAGAACGACTTTAGCAAAAGCTACATCTACCTCTTACTTTCCAAAGAAAATACAGTAGATGATCTTAGAAAATGGTCTTGAAAAAATGTCCCATTAATGTTTCTTATTCATGAATCTGTTTAATGTAGAAGTAGGCAGTCGAAGAGAATAATATTTGATTGAAGCTATTCATAGAACGACTTTAGCAAAAGCTACATCTACCTCTTACTTTCCAAAGAAAATGCATTAGATGATATTAGAAAATATTATTGAAAAAATGTCCCATTAATGTTTCTTATTGATGAATCTGTTTAATGTAGAAGCAGGCAGTCGAAGAGAATAATATTTGATTAAATCTATTCATAGAGCGACTTTAGCAAAAGCTACATCTACCTCTTACTTTCCAAAGAAAATACAGTAGATGATCTTAGAAAATGGTCATGAAAAAATGTCCCATTAATGTTTCTTATTGATGAATCTGTTTAATGTAGAAGTAGGCAGTCGAAGAGAATAATATTTGATTGAAGCTATTCATAGAACGACTTTAGCAAAAGCTACATCTACCTCTTACTTTCCAAAGAAAATACAGTAGATGATCTTAGAAAATGGTCTTGAAAAAATGTCCCATTAATGTTTCTTATTGATAAATCTTCTTTCAAGTAGAAGGAGGAGGCCTGTCGAAGTTAATCATATTCAATCAAAGCTATTTATAAAATGACTGCATTGAAAGCTATATCTAATACTTACTATCCAAAGAAAATGCATTAGATGATATTAGAAAATATTATTGAAAAAATGTCCCATTAATGTTTCTTATTGATGAATATTGTTTCCCGAAGAAGCATCAGTCAAAGAGAATCATATATGATTAAAGCTGCCAAAACCAAATAGTGAAATCCATATCTACTACTTCTTATCCTAAGAAAATACGGTATAGATTTTAGAAAAATATTATTGAAAAAATGTCCCATTAATGTTTCTTATTGATGAATCTGTTTAATGTAGAAGCAGGCAGTCGAAGAGAATAATAGTTGATTAAAGCTATTCATAGAGCGACTTTAGCAAAAGCCACATCTACCTCTTACTTTCCAAAGAAAATACAGTAGATGATCTTGGAAAACGGTCTTGAAAAAATGTCCCATTAATGTTTCTTATTGATGGACATTGTTTCATGAAGAAGCATCAGTCGAAGAGAATAATATTTTATTAAAGCTATTCATAGAACGACTTTAGCAAAAGCTACATCTACCTCTTACTTTCCAAAGAAAATACAGTAGATGATATTAGAAAATGTTTTGAAAAAATGTCCCATTAATGTTTCTTATTAATGAATCCTCTTTCATGTAGAAAGAGGCCTGTCGAAGTTAATCATATTTATTTAAAACCATTTATAGAATGACTGCATCAAAAGCTATATCTACTTCTTAATATCCTAAGAAAATACAGTAGATGATCTTAGAAAATGGTCTTGAAAAAATGTCCCATTAATGTTTCTTATTGATGGATATTGTTTCATGAAGAAGCAGGTCAGTCGAAGCAAATGATGTTTAATTAAAGCTATTCATAGAATGATTGCAGCGGAAGCTATATCTACTTCTTACTATTCTTATAAATCATTGAATATGACATATAGGGAAATGCATGAGATAATGTCCCATTAATGTTTCTTATTGATGAATATTGTTTCACGAAGAAGCATCAGTCAAAGAGAATCATATTTGATTAAAGCTGTCAAAACCAAATAATGAAATCCATATCTACTCCTTCCTATCCTAAGAAAATACGGTATAGATTTTGGAAAAATATTATTGAAAAAATGTCCCATTAATGTTTCTTATTGATGAATCTGTTTAATGTAGAAGCAGGCAGTCGAAGAGAATAATATTTGATTAAAGCTATTAATAGAACGAATTTAGCAAAAGCCACATCTACCTCTTACTTTCCAAAGAAAATACAGTAGATGATCTTAGAAAATGGTCTTGAAAAAATGTCCCATTAATGTTTCTTATTGCTAAATCTTCTTTCAAGTAGAAGGAGGAGGCCTGTCGAAGTTAATCATATTCAATCAAAGCTATTTATAAAATGAGTGCATTGAAAGCTATATCTATTACTTACTATCCAAAGAAAATGCATTAGATGATATAAGAAAATATTATTGAAAAAATGTCACAATAATTTTTCTTATTGATGAATCTGTTTAATGTAGAAGCAGGCAGTCGAAGAGAATAATATTTGATTAAAGCTATTAATAGAGCGAATTTAGCAAAAGCCACATCTACCTCTTACTTTCCAAAGAAAATACAGTAGATGATCTTAGAAAATGGTCTTGAAAAAATGTCCCATTAATGTTTCTTATTGATGGATATTGTTTCATGAAGAAGCAGGTCAGTCGAAGAAAATCACATTCAATTAAAGCTATTCATAGAATGATTGCACCGGAAGCTATATCTACTTCTTAATATCCTAAGAAAATACAGTAGATGATCTTAGAAAATGGTCTTGAAAAAATGTCCCTTTATGTTTTATTGATGAATATTGTTTCATGAAGAAGCATCAGTCGAAGAGAATCATATTTATTTAAAACCATTTATAGAATTACTGCATCAAAAGCTATATCTACTTCTTAATATCCTAAGAAAATACAGTAGATGATCTTAGAAAATGGTCTTGAAAAAATGTCCCATTAATGTTTCTTATTGATGAATATTGTTTCCCGAAGAAGCATCAGTCAAAGAGAATCATATATGATTAAAGCTGCCAAAACCAAATAGTGAAATCCATATCTACTACTTCCTATCCTAAGAAAATACGGTATAGATTTAAAAAAAATAATATTGAAAAAATGTCCCATTAATGTTTCTTATTGATGAATCTGTTTAATGTAGAAGCAGGCAGTCGAAGAGAATAATATTTGATTAAATCTATTCATAGAGCGACTTTAGCAAAAGCCACATCTACCTCTTACTTTCCAAAGAAAATACAGTAGATGATCTTAGAAAATGGTCTTGAAAAAATGTCCCATTAATGTTTCTTATTGATGGATATTGTTTCATGAAGAAGCAGGTCAGTCGAAGAAAATCATGTTTAATTAAAACTATTTATAGAATGATTGCTGCGGAAGCTATATCTACTTCTTACTATCCTTATAAATCATTGAATATGACATATAGGGAAATGCATGAGATAATGTCCCATTAATGTTTCTTATTGATGAATATTGTTTCAGAAAGAAGCATCAGTGAAAGAGAATAATATTTGATTAAAGCTGTCAAAACCAAATAGTGAAATCCATATCTACTCCTTCCTATCCTAAGAAAATACGGTATAGATTTTAGAAAAATATTATTGAAAAAATGTCCCATCAATGTTTCTTATTGATGAATCTGTTTAATGTAGAAGCAGGCAGTCGAAGAGAATAATATTTGATTAAAGCTATTCATAGAACGACTTTAGCAAAAGCTACACCTAGCTCTTACTTTCCAAAGAAAATACAATAGATGATCTTAGAAAATGGTCTTGAAAAAATGTCCCATTAATGTTTCTTACTGATAAATCTTCTTTCAAGTAGAAGGAGGAGGCCTGTCGAAGTTAATCATAATCAATCAAAGCTATTTATGAAATAACTGCATTGAAAGCTATATCTAATACTTACTATCCAAAGAAAATGCATTAGATGATATTAGAAAATATTATTAAAAAAATTTCCCATTAATGTTTCTTATTGATGAATCTGTTTAATGTAGAAGCATCAGTCGAAGAGAATAATATTTGATTAAAGCTATTCATAGAGCGACTTTAGCAAAAGCTACATCTACCTCTTACTTTCCAAAGAAAATACAGTAGATGATCTTAGAAAATGGTCTTGAAAAAATGTCCCATTAATGTTTCTTATTGATAAATCTTCTTTCAAGTAGAAGGAGGAGGCCTGTCGAAGTTAATCATATTTAATCTAAGCTATTTATGAAATGACTGCATTGAAAGCTATATCTAATACTTAGTATCCAAAGAAAATGCATTAGATGATATTAGAAAATGTTATTGAAAAAATGTCCCATTAATGTTTCTTATTGATGAATATTGTTTCCCGAAGAAGCATCAGTCAAAGAGAATCATATATGATTAAAGCTGCCAAAACCAAATAGTGAAATCCATATCTACTACTTCCTATCCTAAGAAAATACGGTATAGATTTTAGAAAAATATTATTGAAAAAATGTCCCATTAATGTTTCTTATTGATGAATCTGTTTAATGTAGAAGCAGGCAGTCGAAGAGAATAATATTTGATTAAAGCTATTCATAGAACGACTTTAGCAAAAGCTACATCTACCTCTTACTTTCCAAAGAAAATACAGTGGATGATATTAGAAAATGGTCTTGAAAAAATGTCCCATTAATGTTTCTTATTGATAAATCTTCTTTCAAGTAGAAGGAGGAGGCCTGTCGAAGTGAATCATATTCAATCGAAGCTATTTATAAAATGACTGAATTGAAAGCTATATCTATTACTTACTATCCAAAGAAAATGCATTAGATGATATTATAAAATATTATTGAAAAAATGTCCCATTAATTTTTCTTATTGATGAATCTGTTAAATGTAGAAGCAGGCAGTCGAAGAGAATAATATTTGATTAAAGCTATTAATAGAGCGAATTTAGCAAAAGCCACATCTACCTCTTACTTTCCAAAGAAAATACAGTAGATGATCTTAGAAAATGGTTTGAAAAATGTCCCATTAATGTTTCTTATTAATGAATCCTCTTTCATGTAGAAAGAGGCCTGTCGAAGTTAATCATATTTATTTAAAACCATTTATAGAATTACTGCATCAAAAGCTATATCTACTTCTTAATATCCTAAGAAAATACAGTAGATGATCTTAGAAAATGGTCTTGAAAAAATGTCCCATTAATGTTTCTTATTGATGAATATTGTTTCCCGAAGAAGCATCAGTCAAAGAGAATCATATATGATTAAAGCTGCCAAAACCAAATAGTGAAATCCATATCTACTACTTCCTATCCTAAGAAAATACGGTATAGATTTAAAAAAAATAATATTGAAAAAATGTCCCATTAATGTTTCTTATTTATGAATCTGTTTAATGTAGAAGCAGGCAGTCGAAGAGAATAATATTTGATTAAATCTATTCATAGAGCGACTTTAGCAAAAGCCACATCTACCTCTTACTTTCCAAAGAAAATACAGTAGATGATCTTAGAAAATGGTCTTGAAAAAATGTCCCATTAATGTTTCTTATTGATGGATATTGTTTCATGAAGAAGCAGGTCAGTCGAAGAAAATCATGTTTAATTAAAACTATTTATAGAATGATTGCAGCGGAAGCTATATCTACTTCTTACTATCCTTATAAATCATTGAATATGACATATAGGGAAATGCATGAGATAATGTCCCATTAATGTTTCTTATTGATGAATATTGTTTCAGAAAGAAGCATCAGTGAAAGAGAATAATATTTGATTAAAGCTGTCAAAACCAAATAGTGAAATCCATATCTACTCCTTCCTATCCTAAGAAAATACGGTATAGATTTTAGAAAAATATTATTGAAAAAATGTCCCATTAATGTTTCTTATTGATGAATCTGTTTAATGTAGAAGCAGGCAGTCGAAGAGAATAATATTTGATTAAAGCTATTCATAGAACGACTTTAGCAAAAGCTACATCTACCTCTTACTTTCCAAAGAAAATACAGTAGATGATCTTAGAAAATGGTCTTGAAAAAATGTCCCATTAATGTTTCTTATTGATAAATCTTCTTTCAAGTAGAAGGAGGAGGCCTGTCGAAGTTAATCATTATCAATCAAAGCTATTTATGAAATAACTGCATTGAAAGCTATATCTAATACTTACTATCCAAAGAAAATGCATTAGATGATATTAGAAAATATTATTGAAAAAATGTCCCATTAATGTTTCTTATTGATGAATCTGTTTAATGTAGAAGCAGGCAGTTGAAGAGAATAATATTTGATTAAAGCTATTCATAGAGCGACTTTAGCAAAAGCTACATCTACCTCTTACTTTCCAAAGAAAATACAGTAGATGATCTTAGAAAATGGTCTTGAAAAAATGTCCCATTAATGTTTCTTATTGATAAATCTTCTTTCAAGTAGAAGGAGGAGGCCTGTCGAAGTTAATCATATTTAATCTAAGCTATTTATGAAATGACTGCATTGAAAGCTATATCTAATACTTACTATCCCAAGAAAATGCATTAGATGATATTAGAAAATGTTATTGAAAAAATGTCCCATTAATGTTTCTTATTGATGAATATTGTTTCCCGAAGAAGCATCAGTCAAAGAGAATCATATATGATTAAAGCTGCCAAAACCAAATAGTGAAATCCATATCTACTACTTCCTGTCCTAAGAAAATACGGTATAGATTAGAAAAAATAATATTGAAAAAATGTCCCATTAATGTTTCTTATTGATGAATCTGTTTAATGTAGAAGCAGGCAGTCGAAGAGAATAATATTTGATTAAAGCTATTCATAGAGCGACTTTAGCAAAAGCCACATCTAACTCTTACTTTCCAAAGGAAATACAGTAGAAGATATTAGAAAATGTTAGTGAAAAATGTCCCATTAATGTTTCTTATTGATAAATCTTCTTTCAAGTAGAAGGAGGAGGCCTGTCGAAGTTAATAATATTTAATCTAAGCTATTTATGAAATGACTGCATTGAAAGCTATATCTAATACTTACTATCCAAAGAAAATGCATTAGATGATATTAGAAAATGTTATTGAAAAAATGTCCCATTAATGTTTCTTATTGATGAATATTGTTTCCCGAAGAAGCATCAGTCAAAGAGAATCATATATGATTAAAGCTGCCAAAACCAAATAGTGAAATCCATATCTACTACTTCCTATCCTAAGAAAATACGGTATAGATTAAAAAAAATAATATTGAAAAAATGTCCCATTAATGTTTCTTATTGATGAATCTGTTTAATGTAGAAGTAGGCAGTCGAAGAGAATAATATTTGATTGAAGCTATTCATAGAGCGACTTTAGCAAAAGCCACATCTACCTCTTACTTTCCAAAGAAAATACAGTAGATGATATTAGAAAATGTTAGTGAAAAATGTCCCATTAATGTTTCTTATTGATAAATCTTCTTTCAAGTAGAAGGAGGAGGCCTGTCGAAGTTAATCATATTTAATCTAAGCTATTTATGAAATGACTGCATTGAAAGCTATATCTATTACTTACAATCCAAAGAAAATGCATTAGATGATATTAGAAAATATTATTGAAAAAATGTCCCATTAATTTTTCTTATTGATGAATCTGTTTAATGTAGAAGCAGGCAGTCGAAGAGAATAATATTTGATTAAAGCTATTAATAGAGCGAATTTAGCAAAAGCCACATCTACCTCTTACTTTCCAAAGAAAATACAGTAGATGATCTTAGAAAATGGTCTTGAAAAAATGTCCCATTAATGTTTCTTATTGATGGATATTGCTTCATGAAGAAGCAGGTCAGTCGAAGAGAATAATATTTGATTAAAGCTATTCATAGAGCGACTTTAGCAAAAGCCACATCTACCTCTTACTTTCCAAAGAAAATACAGTAGATGATCTTAGAAAATGGTCTTGAAAAAATGTCCCATGAATGTTTCTTATTGATAAATCTTCTTTCAAGTAGAAGGAGGAGGCCTGTCGAAGTTAATCATATTCAGTCAAAGCTATTTATAATTTGACTGCATTGAAAGCTATATCTAATACTTACTATCCAAAGAAAATGCATTAGATGATATTAGAAAATATTATTAAAAAAATTTCCCATTAATGTTTCTTATCGATGAATCTGTTTTATGTAGAAGCATCAGTCGAAGAGAATAATATTTGATTAAAGCTATTCATAGAACGACTTTAGCAAAAGCTACATCTACCTCTTACTTTCCAAAGAAAATACAGTAGATGATCTTAGAAAATGGTCTTGAAAAAATGTCCCATTAATGTTTCTTATTGATAAATCTTCTTTCAAGTAGAAGGAGGAGGCCTGTCGAAGTTAATCATATTCAATCAAAGCTATTTATGAAATAACTGCATTGAAAGCTATATCTAATACTTACTATCCAAAGAAAATGCATTAGATGATATTAGAAAATGTTATTGAAAAAATGTCCCATTAATGTTTCTTATTGATGAATCTGATTTATGTAGAAGCAGGCAGTCAAAGAGAATAATATTTGATTAAAGCTATTCATAGAACGACTTTAGCAAAAGCTACACCTATCTCTTACTTTCCAAAGAAAATACAGTAGATGATCTTAGAAAATGGTCTTGAAAAAATGTCCCATTAATGTTTCTTATTGATAAATCTTCTTTCAAGTAGAAGGAGGAGGCCTGTCGAAGTTAATCATATTCAATCAAAGCTATTTATAAAATGACTGCATTGAAAGCTATATCTAATACTTACTATCCAAAGAAAATGCATTAGATGATATTAGAAAATATTATTGAAATGTCCCATTAATGTTTCTTATTGATGAATCTGTTTAATGTAGAAGCAGGCAGTCGAAGAGAATAATATTTGATTAAAGCTATTCATAGAGCGACTTTAGCAAAAGCCACATCTACCTCTTACTTTCCAAAGAAAATACAGTAGATGATCTTAGAAAATGGTCTTGAAAAAATGTCCCATTAATGTTTCTTATTGATGGATATTGTTTCATGAAGAAGCAGGTCAGTCGAAAAAAATCATATTTAATTAAAGCTATTTATAGAATGACTGCATCAAAAAGTCCTATCTACTTCTTAATATCCTAAGAAAATACAGTAGATGATCTTAGAAAATGGTCTTGAAAAAATGTCCCATTAATGTTTCTTATTGATAAATCTTCTTTCAAGTAGAAGGAGGAGGCCTGTCGAAATTAATCATATGTAATCTAAGCTATTTATGAAATGACTGCATTGAAAGCTATATCTAATACTTACCATCCAAAGAAAATGCATTAGATGATATTAGAAAATGTTATTGAAAAAAATTCCCATTAATGTTTCTTATTGATGAATATTGTTTCCCGAAGAAGCATCAGTCAAAGAGAATCATATATGATTAAAGCTGCCAAAACCAAAGAGTGAAATCCATATCTACTACTTCCTATCCTAAGAAAATACGGTATAGATTTTAGAAATATATTATTGAAAAAATGTCCCATTAATGATTCTTATTGATGAATCTGTTTAATGTAGAAGCAGGCAGTCGAAGAGAATAATATTTGATTGAAGCTATTCATAGAACGACTTTAGCAAAAGCTACATCTACCTCTTACTTTCCAAAGAAAATACAGTGGATGATCGTAGAAAATGGTCTTGAAAAAATGTCCCATTAATGTTTCTTATTGATAAATCTTCTTTCAAGTAGAAGGAGGAGGCCTGTCGAAGTTAATCATATTCAATCAAAGCTATTTATGAAATAACTGCATTGAAAGCTATATCTAATACTTACTATCCAAAGAAAATGCATTAGATGATATTAGAAAATGTTATTGAAAAAATGTCCAATTAATGTTTCTTATTGATGAATCTGTTTAATGTAGAAGTAGGCAGTCGAAGAGAATAATATTTGATTGAAGCTATTCATAGAACGACTTTAGCAAAAGCTACATCTACCTCTTACTTTCCAAAGAAAATACAGTAGATGATCTTAGAAAATGGTCTTGAAAAAATGTCCCATTAATGTTTCTTATTGATAAATCTTCTTTCAAGTAGAAGGAGGAGGCCTGTCGAAGTTAATCATATTCAATCAAAGCTATTTATAAAATGACTGCATTGAAAGCTATATCTAATACTTACTATCCAAAGAAAATGCATTAGATGATATTAGAAAATATTATTAAAAACATTTCCCATTAATGTTTCTTATTGATGAATCTGTTAAATGTAGATGCAGGCAGTCGAAGAGAATAATATTTGATTAAAGCTATTCATAGAGCGACTTTAGCAAAAGCTAAATCTACCTCTTACTTTCCAAAGAAAATACAGTAGATGATCTTAGAAAATGGTCTTGAAAAAATGTCCCATTAATGTTTCTTATTGATAAATCTTCTTTCAAGTAGAAGGAGGAGGCCTGTCGAAGTTAATCATATTCAATCAAAGCTATTTATGAAATAACTGCATTGAAAGCTATATCTAATACTTACTATCCAAAGAAAATGCATTAGATGATATTAGAAAATGTTATTGAAAAAATGTCCAATTAATGTTTCTTATTGATGAATCTGTTTAATGTAGAAGTAGGCAGTCGAAGAGAATAATATTTGATTGAAGCTATTCTTAGAGCGACTTTAGCAAAAGACACATCTAACTCTTACTTTCCAAAGAAAATACAGTAGATGATATTAGAAAATGTTACTGAAAAAATGTCCAATTAATGTTTCTTATTGATGAATCTGTTTAATGTAGAAGTAGGCAGTCGAAGAGAATAATATTTGATTAAAGCTATTCATAGAGCGACTTTAGCAAAAGCCACATCTACCTCTTACTTTCCAAAGAAAATACAGTAGATGACTTTAGAAAATGGTCTTGAAAAAATGTCCCATTAATGTTTCTTATTGATGGATATTGTTTCATGAAGAAGCAGGTCAGTCGAAGAAAATCATGTTTAATTAAAGCTATTCATAGAATGATTGCACCGGAAGCTATATCTACTTCTTACTATCCTTATAAATCATTGAATATGACATATAGGGAAATGAATGAGATAATGTCCCATTAATGTTTCTTATTGATGAATATTGTTTCATGAAGAAGCATCAGTCGAAGAGAATAATATTTGATTAAAGCTATTCATAGAGCGACTTTAGCAAAAGCCACATCTACCTCTTACTTTCCAAAGAAAATGCATTAGATGATATTAGAAAGTATTATTGAAAAATGTCCCATTAATGTTTCTTATTGATGAATCTGTTTAATGTAGAAGCAGGCAGTCGAAGAGAATAATATTTGATTAAAGCTATTCATAGAGCGACTTTAGCAAAAGCTACATCTACCTCTTACTTTCCAAAGAAAATACAGTAGATGATCTTAGAAAATGGTCTTGAAAAAATGTCCCATTAATGTTTCTTATTGATGGATATTGTTTCATGAAGAAGCAGGTCAGTCGAAGAAAATCATATTTAATTAAAGCTATTCATAGAATGATTGCACCGGAAGCTATATCTACTTCTTACTATCCTTATAAATCATTGAATATGACATATAGGGAAATGAATGAGATAATGTCCCATTAATGTTTCTTATTGATGAATATTGTTTCATGAAGAAGCATCAGTCGAAGAGAATAATATTTGATTAAAGCTATTCATATAACGACTTTAGCAAAAGCTACATCTACCTCTTCCTTTCCAAAGAAAATACAGTAGATGATATTAGAAAATGTTTTGAAAAAATGTCCCATTAATGTTTCTTATTGATGAATCTGTTTAATGTAGAAGCAGGCAGTCGAAGAGAATAATATTTGATTAAAGCTATTCATAGAGCGACTTTAGCAAAAGCCACATCTACCTCTTACTTTCCAAAGAAAATACAGTAGATGATCTTAGAAAATGGTCTTGAAAAAATGTCCCTTAATGTTTCTTATTGATGAATATTGTTTCATGAAGAAGCATCAGTCGAAGAGAATAATATATGATTAAAGCTATTCATAGAACGACTTCAGCAAAAGCTACATCTACCTCTTCCTTTCCAAAGAAAATACAGTAGATGATATTAGAAAATGTTTTGAAAAAATGTCCCATTAATGTTTCTTATTAATGAATCCTCTTTCATGTAGAAAGAGGCCTGTCGAAGTTAATCATATTTATTTAAAACCATTTATAGAATGACTGCATCAAAAGCTATATCTACTGCTTAATATCCTAAAAAAATACTGTAGATGATCTTAGAAAATGGTCTTGAAAAAATGTCCCATTAATGTTTCTTATTGATGAATCTTCTTTCAAGTAGAAGGAGGAGGCCTGTCGAAGTTAATCATATTTAATCTAAGCTATTTATAAAATGATTGCATTGAAAGCTATATCTAATACTTACTATCCAAAGAAAATGCATTAGATGATATTAGAAAATGTTATTGAAAAAAATTCCCATTAATGTTTCTTATTGTTGAATATTGTTTCCCGAAGAAGCATCAGTCAAAGAGAATCATATATGATTAAAGCTGCCAAAACCAAATAGTGAAATCCATATCTACTACTTCCTATCCTAAGAAAATACGGTATAGATTTTAGAAAAATATTATTGAAAAAATGTCCCATTGATGTTTCTTATTGATGAATCTGTTTAATGTAGAAGCAGGCAGTCGAAGAGAATAATATTTGATTAAAGCTATTCATAGAGCGACTTTAGCAAAAGACACATCTAACTCTTACTTTCCAAAGAAAATACAGTAGATGATATTAGAAAATGTTAGTGAAAAATGTCCCATTAATGTTTCTTATTGATAAATCTTCTTTCAAGTAGAAGGAGGAGGCCTGTCGAAGTTAATCATATTCAATCAAAGCTATTTATAAAATGACTGCATTGAAAGCTATATCTATTACTTACTATCCAAAGAAAATGCATTAGATGATATTAGAAAATATTATTGAAAAAATGTCCCATTAACTTTTCTTATTGATGAATCTGTTTAATGTAGAAGCAGGCAGTCGAAGAGAATAATATTTGATTAAAGCTACTAATAGAGCGAATTTAGCAAAAGCCACATCTACCTCTTATTTTCCAAAGAAAATACAGTAGATGATCTTAGAAAATGGTCTTGAAAAAATGTCCCTTAATGTTTCTTATTGATGAATATTGTTTCATGAAGAAGCATCAGTCGAAGAGAATAATATTTGATTAAAGCTATTCATAGAACGACTTTAGCAAAAGCTACATCTACCTCTTCCTTTCCAAAGAAAATACAGTAGATGATATTAGAAAATGTTTTGAAAAAATGTCCCATTAATGTTTCTTATTAACGACTCCTCTTTCGTGTAGAAAGAGGCCTGTCGAAGTTAATCATAATTATTTAAAACCATTTATAGAATTACTGCATCAAAAGCTATATCTACTTCTTAATATCCTAAGAAAATACAGTAGATGATCTTAGAAAATGGTCTTGAAAAAATGTCCCATTAATGTTTCTTATTGATGAATATTGTTTCGCGAAGAAGCATCAGTCAAAGAGAATCATATATGATTAAAGCTGCCAAAACCAAATAGTGAAATCCATATCTACTACTTCCTATCCTTAGAAAATACGGTATAGATTTTAGAAAAATATTGTTGAAAAAATAACCCATAAATGTTTCTTATTGATGAATCTGTTTAATGTAGAAGCTGGCAGTCGAAGAGAATAATATTTGATTGAAGCTATTCATAGAGCAACTTTAGCAAAAGCCACATCTACCTCTTACTTTCCAAAGAAAATACAGTAGATGATCTCAGAAAATGGTCTTGAAAAAATGTCCCATTAATGCTTCTTATTGATGGATATTGATTCATGAAGAAGCAGGTCTGTCGAAGAAAATCATGTTGAATTAAAGCTATTCATAGAATGATTGCAACGGAAGCTATATCTACTTCTTATCATCCTTATAAATCATTGAATATGACATATAGGGAAATGCATGAGATAATGTCCCATAAATGTTTCTTATTGATGAATATTGTTTCACGAAGAAGCATCAGTCAAAGAGAATCATATTTGATAAAAGCTGTGAAAACCAAATAGTGAAATCAATATCTACTACTTCCTATCCTAAGAAAATACGGTATAGATTTTAGAAAAATATTATTGAAAAAATGTCCCATTAATGTTTCTTATTGATGAATCTGTTTAATGTAGAAGCAGGCAGTCGAAGAGAATAATATTTGATTAAAGCTATTCATAGAACGACTTTAGCAAAAGCTACACCTACCTCTTACTTTCCAAAGAAAATACAGTAGATGATCTTAGAAAATGGTCTTGAAAAAATGTCCCATTAATGTTTCTTATTGATAAATCTTCTTTCAAGTAGAAGGAGGAGGCCTGTCGAAGTTAATCATATTCAATCAAAGCTATTTATGAAATAACTGCATTGAAAGCTATATCTAATACTTACTTTCCAAAGAAAATACCGTAGATGATCTTAGAAAAGGGTCTTGAAAAAATGTCCCTTAATGTTTCTTATTGATGAATATTGTTTCATGAAGAAGCATCAGTCGAAGAGAATAATATTTGATTAAAGGTATTCATAGAACGACTTTAGCAAAAGCTACATCAACCTCTTCCTTTCCAAAGAAAATACAGTAGATGATATTAGAAAATGTTTTGAAAAAATGTCCCATTAATGTTTCTTATTCATGAATCCTCTTTCATGTAGAAAGAGGCCTGTCAAAGTTAATCATATTTATTTAAAACCATTTATAGAATTACTGCATCAAAAGCTATATCTACTTCTTAATATCCTAAGAAAATACTGTAGATGATATTAGAAAATGGTCTTGAAAAAATGTCCCATTAAAGTTTCTTAATGACAAATCTTCTTTCAAGTAGAAGGAGGAGGCATGTCGAAGTTAATCATATTCAATCAAAGCTTTTTATAAAATGACTGCATTGAAAGCTATATCTATTACTTACTATCCAAAGAAAATGCATTAGATGATATTTGAAAATATTATTGAAAAAATGTCCCATTAATTTTTCTTATAGATGAAACTGTTTAATGTAGAAGCAGGCAGTCGAAGAGAATAATATTTGATTAAAGCAATTAATAGAGCGAATTTAGCAAAAGCCAAATCGACCTCTTACTTTTCAAAGAAAATACAGTAGATGATCTTAGAAAATGGTCTTGAAAAAATGTCCCATTAATGTTTCTTATTGATAAATCTTCTTTCAAGTAGAAGGAGGAGGCCTGTCGAAGTTAATCATATTCAATCAAAGCTATTTATAAAATGACTGCATTGAAAGCTATATCTAACACTTACTATCCAAAGAAAATGCATTAGATGATATTAGAAAATATTATTGAAAAAATGTCCCATTAATGTTTCTTATTGATGAATCTGTTTAATGTAGAAGTAGGCAGTCGAAGAGAATAATATTTGATTGAAGCTTTTCTTAGAGCGACTTTAGCAAAAGACACATCTACCTCTTACTTTCCAAAGAAAATACAGTAGATGATCTTAGAAAATGGTCTTGAAAAAATGTCCCATTAATGTTTCTTATTGATGGATATTGTTTCATGAAGAAGCAGGTCAGTCGAAGAAAATCATATTTAATTAAAGCTCTTCATAGAATAATTGCACCGGAAGCTATATCTACTTCTTACTATCCTTATAAATCATTGAATATGACATATAGGGAAATGAATGAGATAATGTCCCATTAATGTTTCTTATTGATGAATATTGTTTCATGAAGAAGCATCAGTCGAAGAGAATAATATTTTATTAAAGCTATTCATAGAACGACATTAGCAAAAGCTACCTCTACCTCTTCCTTTCCAAAGAAAATACAGTAGATGATATTAGAAAATGTTATTGAAAAAAATTCCCATTAATGTTTCTTATTGATGAATATTGTTTCCCGAAGAAGCATCAGTCAAAGAGAATCATATATGATTAAAGCTGCCAAAACCAAATAGTGAAATCCATATCTACTACTTCCTATCCTAAGAAAATACGGTATAGATTTTAGAAAAATATTATTGAAAAAATGTCCCATTAATGTTTCTTAATGACAAATCTTCTTTCAAGTAGAAGGAGGAGGCATGTCGAAGTTAATCATATTCAATCAAAGCTTTTTATAAAATGACTGCATTGAAAGCTATATCTATTACTTACTATCCAAAGAAAATGCATTAGATGATATTTGAAAATATTATTGAAAAAATGTCCCATTAATTTTTCTTATAGATGAAACTGTTTAATGTAGAAGCAGGCAGTCGAAGAGAATAATATTTGATTAAAGCAATTAATAGAGCGAATTTAGCAAAAGCCAAATCGACCTCTTACTTTTCAAAGAAAATACAGTAGATGATCTTAGAAAATGGTCTTGAAAAAATGTCCCATTAATGTTTCTTATTGATAAATCTTCTTTCAAGTAGAAGGAGGAGGCCTGTCGAAGTTAATCATATTTAATCTAAGCTATTTATGAAATGACTGCATTGAAAGCTATATCTAATACTTACTATCCAAAGAAAATGCATTAGATGATATTAGACAATGTTATTGAAAAAAATTCCCATTAATGTTTCTTATTGATGAATATTGTTTCCCGAAGAAGCATCAGTCAAAGAGAATCATATATGATTAAAGCTGCCAAAACCAAATAGTGAAATCCATATCTACTACTTCCTATCCTAAGAAAATACGGTATAGATTTTAGAAAAATATTATTGAAAAAATGTCCCATTAATGTTTCTTATTGATGAATGTGTTTAATGTAGAAGTAGGCTGTCGAAGAGAATAATATTTGATTGAAGCTATTCATAGAACGACTTTAGCAAAAGCTACACCTACCTCTTACTTTCCATAGAAAATACAGTAGATGATCTTAGAAAATGGTCTTGAAAAAATGTCCCATGAATGTTTCTTATTGATAAATCTTCTTTCAAGTAGAAGGAGGAGGCCTGTCGAAGTTAATCATTTTCAATCAAAGCTATTTATAAAATGACTGCATTGAAAGCTATATCTAACACTTACTATCCAAAGAAAATGCATTAGATGATATTAGAAAATATTATTGAAAAAATGTCCCATTAATGTTTCTTATTGATGAATCTGTTTAATGTAGAAGTAGGCAGTCGAAGAGAATAATATTTGATTGAAGCTATTCTTAGAGCGACTTTAGCAAAAGACACATCTACCTCTTACTTTCCAAAGAAAATACAGTAGATGATCTTAGAAAATGGTCTTGAAAAAATGTCCCATTAATGTTTCTTATTGATGGATATTGTTTCATGAAGAAGCAGGTCAGTCGAAGAAAATCATATTTAATTAAAGCTCTTCATAGAATAATTGCACCGGAAGCTATATCTACTTCTTACTATCCTTATAAATCATTGAATATGACATATAGGGAAATGAATGAGATAATGTCCCATTAATGTTTCTTATTGATGAATATTGTTTCATGAAGAAGCATCAGTCGAAGAGAATAATATTTCATTAAAGCTATTCATAGAACGACATTAGCAAAAGCTACCTCTACCTCTTCCTTTCCAAAGAAAATACAGTAGATAATATTAGAAAATGTTTTGAAAAAATGTCCCATTAATGTTTCTTATTGATAAATCTTCTTTCAAGTACAAGGAGGAGGCCTGTCGAAGTTAATCATATTTAATCTAAGCTATTTATAGAATGACTGCACCAAAAGCTCTATCTACTTCTTAATATCCTAAGAAAATACAGTAGATGATCTTAGAAAATGGTCTTGAAAAAATGTCCCATTAAAGTTTCTTATTGATAAATCTTCTTTCAAGTACAAGGAGGAGGCCTGTCGAAGTTAATCATATTTAATCTAAGCTATTTATAAAATGACTGCATTGAAAGCTATATCTAATACTTACTATCCAAAGAAAATCCATTAGATGATATTAGAAAATGTTATTGAAAACAATTCCCATTAATGTTTCTTATTGTTGAATATTGTTTCCCGAAGAAGCATCAGTCAAAGAGAATCATATATGATTAAAGCTGCCAAAACCAAATAGTGAAATCCATATCTACTACTTCCTATCCTTAGAAAATACGGGATAGATTTTAGAAAAATATTATTGAAAAAATGTCCCATTAATGTTTCTTATTGATGAATCTGTTTAATGTAGAAGCAGGCAGTCGAAGAGAATAATATTTGATTGAAGCTATTCATAGAACGACTTTAGCAAAAGCTACATCTACCTCTTACTTTCCAAAGAATATACAGTGGATGATCTTAGAAAATGGTCTTGAAAAAATGTCCCATTAATGTTTCTTATTGATAAATCTTCTTTCAAGTAGAAGGAGAAGGCCTGTCGAAGTTAATCATATTCAATCAAAGCTATTAATAAAATGACTGCATTGAAAGCTATATCTATTACTTACAATCCAAAGAAAATGCATTAGATGATATTAGAAAATATTATTGAAAAAATTTCCCATTAAATTTTCTTATTGATGAATCTGTTTAATGTAGAAGCAGGCAGTCGAAGAGAATAATATTTGATTAAAGCTATTAATAGAGCGAATTTAGCAAAAGCCACATCTACCTCTTACTTTCCAAAGAAAATACAGTAGATGATCTTAGAAAATGGTCTTGAAAAAATGTCCCATTAATGTTTCTTATTGATGGATGTTGTTTCATGAAGAAGCAGGTCAGTCGAAGAAAATCATATTTAATTAAAGCTATTCATAGAATGATTGCAGCGGAAGCTATATCTACTTCTTAATATCCTAAGAAAATACAGTAGATGATCTTAGAAAATGGTCTTGAAAAAATGTCCCTTAATGTTTCTTATTGATGAATATTGTTTCATGAAGAAGCATCAGTCGAAGAGAATGATATTTGATTAAAGCTATTCATAGAACGACTTTAGCAAAAGCTACATCAACCTCTTCCTTTCCAAAGAAAATACAGTAGATGATATCAGAAAATGTTTTGAAAAAATGTCCCATTAATGTTTCTTATTCATGAATCCTCTTTCATGTAGAAAGAGGCCTGTCGAAGTTAATCATATTTATTTAAAACCATTTATAGAATTACTGCATCAAAAGCAATATCTACTTCTTAATATCCTAAGAAAATACTGTAGATGATATTAGAAAATGTTTTGAAAAAATGTCCCATTAATGTTTCATTATTGATGAATCCTCTTTCATGTAGAAAGAGGCCTGTCGAAGTTAATCATATTAATTTAAAACCATTTATAGAATGACTGCATCAAAAGCTATATCTACTGCTTAATATCCTAAAAAAAATACTGTAGATGATCTTAGAAAATGGTCTTGAAAAAATGTCCCATTAATGTTTCTTATTGATGAATATTGTTTCCCGAAGAAGCATCAGTCAAAGAGAATCATATATGATTAAAGCTGCCAAAACCAAATAGTGAAATCCATATCTACTACTTCCTGTCCTAAGAAAATACGGCATAGATTTTAGAAAAATAATATTGAAAAAATGTCCCATTAATGTTTTATTATTGATGAATCTGTTTAATGTAGAAGCAGGCAATCGAAGAGAATAATATTTGATTAAAGCTATTCATAGAACGACTTTAGCAAAAGCTACATCTACCTCTTACTTTCCAAAGAATATACAGTGGATGATCTTAGAAAATGGTCTTGAAAAAATGTCCCATTAATGTTTCTTATTGATAAATCTTCTTTCAAGTAGAAGGAGAAGGCCTGTCGAAGTTAATCATATTAAATCAAAGCTATTAATAAAATGACTGCATTGAAAGCTATATCTAACACTTACTATCTAAAGAAAATGCATTAGATGATATTAGAAAATATTATTGACAAAATTTCCCATTAATTTTTCTTATTGATGAATCTGTTTAATGTAGAAGCAGGCAGTCGAAGATAATAATATTTTATTAAAGCTATTAATAGAGCGAATTTAGCAAAAGCCACATCTACCTCTTACTTTCCAAAGAAAATACAGTAGATGATCGTAGAAAATGGTCTTGAAAAAATGTCCCATTAATGTTTCTTATTGATGGATGTTGTTTCATGAAGAAGCAGGTCAGTCGAAGAAAATCATATTTAATTAAAGCTATTCATAGAATGATTGCACCGGAAGCTATATCTACTTCTTAATATCCTAAGAAAATACAGTAGATGATCTTAGAAAATGGTCTTGAAAAAATGTCCCTTAATGTTTCTTATTGATGAATATTGTTTCATGAAGAAGCATCAGTCGAAGAGAATAATATTTGATTAAAGCTATTCATAGAACGACTTTAGCAAAAGCTACATCAACCTCTTCCTTTCCAAAGAAAATACAGTAGATGATATTAGAAAATGTTTTGAAAAAATGTCCCATTAATGTTTCTTATTCATGAATCCTCTTTCATGTAGAAAGAGGCCTGTCGAAGTTTCATATTTATTTAAAACCATTTATAGAATTACTGCATCAAAAGCTATATCTACGTCTTAATATCCTAAGAAAATACTGTAGATGATCTTAGAAAATGGTCTTGAAAAAATGTCCCATTAATGTTTCTTATTGATGAATATTGTTTCCCGAAGAAGCATCAGTCAAAGAGAATCATATATGATTAAAGCTGCCAAAACCAAATAGTGAAATCCATATCTACTACTTCCTGTCCTAAGAAAATACGGTATCGATTTTAGAAAAATAATATTGAAAAAATGTCCCGTTAATTTTTCTTATTGACGAATCTGTTTAATGTAGAAGCAGGCAGTCGAAGAGAATAATATTTGATTAAAGCTATTCATAGAGCGACTTTAGCAAAAGCCACATCTACCTCTTACTTTCCAAAGAAAATACAGTAGATGATCTTAGAAAATGGTCTTGAAAAAATGTCCCATTAATGTTTCTTATTGATGGATATTGTTTCATGAAGAAGCAGGTCAGTCGAAGAAAATCATATTTAATTAAAGCTATTCATAGAATGATTGCAGCGGAAGCTATATCTACTTCTTACTATCCTTATAAATCATTGAATATGACATATAGGGAAATGCATGAGATAATGTCCCATTAATGTTTCTTATTGATGAATATTGTTTCACGAAGAAGCATCAGTCAAAGAGAATCATATTTGATTAAAGCTGTCAAAACCAAATAGTGAAATCCATATCTACTACTTCCTATCCTAAGAAAATACGGTATAGATTAAAAAAAATAAAATTGAAAAAATGTCCCATTGATGTTTCTTATTGATGAATCTGTTTAATGTAGAAGCAGGCAGTCGAAGAGAATAATATTTGATTAAAGCTATTCATAGAGCGACTTTAGCAAAAGCCACATCTAACTCTTACTTTCCAAATAAAATACAGTAGATGATATTAGAAAATGTTAGTGAAAAATGTCCCATTAATGTTTCTTATTGATAAATCTTCTTTCAAGTAGAAGGAGGAGGCCTGTCGAAGTTAATCATATTCAATCAAAGCTATTTATGAAATAACTGCATTGAAAGCTATATCTAACACTTACTATCCAAAGAAAATGCATTAGATGATATTAGAAAATATTATTCAAAAACTGTCCCATTAATGTTTCTTATTGATGAATCTGTTTAATGTAGAAGCAGGCAGTCGAGGAGAATAATATTTGATTAAAGCTATTCATAGAGCGACTTTAGCAAAAGCTACATCTACCTCTTACTTTCCAAAGAAAATACAGTAGATGATCTTAGAAAATGGTCTTGAAAAAATGTCCCATTCATGTTTCTTATTGATAAATCTTCTTTCAAGTAGAAGGAGGAGGCCTGTCGAAGTTAATCATATTTAATCTAAGCTATTTATGAAATGACTGCATTGAAAGCTATATCTAATACTTACTATCCAAAGAAAATGCATTAGATGATATTAGAAAATGTTATTGAAAAAATGTCCCATTAATGATTCTTATTGATGAATATTGTTTCCCGAAGAAGCATCAGTCAAAGAGAATCATATATGATTAAAGCTGCCAAAACCAAATAGTGAAATCCATATCTACTACTTCCTTTCCTAAGAAAATACGGTATAGATTAAAAAAAATAATATTGAAAAAATGTCCCATTGATGTTTCTTATTGATGAATCTGTTCAATGTAGAAGCAGGCAGTCGTTGAGAATAATATTTGATTAAAGCTATTCATAGAGCGACTTTAGCAAAAGACACATCTAACTCTTACTTTCCAAAGAAAATACAGTAGATGATATTAGAAAATGTTAGTGAAAAATGTCCCATTAATGTTTCTTATTGATAAATCTTCTTTCAAGTAGAAGGAGGAGGCATGTCGAAGTTAATCATATTCAATCAAAGCTTTTTATAAAATGACTGCATTGAAAGCTATATCTATTACTTACTATCCATAGAAAATGCATTAGATGATATTTGAAAATATTATTGAAAAAATGTCCCATTAATTTTTCTTATAGATGAATCTGTTTAATGTAGAAGCAGGCAGTCGAAGAGAATAATATTTGATTAAAGCTATTAATAGAGCGAATTTAGCAAAAGCCAAATCGACCTCTTACTTTCCAAAGAAAATACAGTAGATGATCTTAGAAAATGGTCTGGAAAAAATGTCCCATTAATGTTTCTTATTGATGGATATTGTTTCATGAAGAAGCAGGTCAGTCGAAGAGAATAATATTTGATTAAAGCTATTCAAAGAGCGACTTTAGCAAAAGCCACATCTACCTATTACTTTCCAAAGAAAATACAGTAGATGATCTTAGAAAATAGTCTTGAAAAATGTCCCATTAATGTTTCTTATTGATAAATCTTCTTTCAAGTAGAAGGAGGCCTGTCGAAGTTAATCATATTTAATCTAAGCTATTTGTAAAATGACTGCATTGAAAGCTATATCTAATACTTACTATCCAAAGAAAATTCATTAGATGATATTAGACAATGTTATTGAAAAAAATTCCCATTAATGTTTCTTATTGACGAATATTGTTTCCCGAAGAAGCATCAGTCAAAGAGAATCATATGTGATTAAAGCTGCCAAAACCAAATAGTGAAATCCATATCTACTACTTCCTATCCTAAGAAAATACGGTATAGATTTTAGAAAAATATTATTGAAAAAATGTCCCATTAATGTTTCTTATTCATGAATCTGTTTAATGTAGAAGTAGGCAGTCGAAGAGAATAATATTTGATTGAAGCTATTCATAGAACGACTTTAGCAAAAGCTACATCTACCTCTTACTTTCCATAGAAAATACAGTAGATGATCTTAGAAAATGGTCTTGAAAAAATGTCCCATGAATGTTTCTTATTGATAAATCTTCTTTCAAGTAGCAGGAGGAGGCCTGTCGAAGTTAATCATATTCAATTAAAGCTATTTATAAAATGACTGCATTGAAATCTATATCTAATACTTACTATCCAAAGAAAATGCATTAGATGATATTAGAAAATATTATTGAAATGTCCCATTAATGTTTCTTATTGATGAATCTGTTTAATGTAGAAGCAGGCAGTCGAAGAGAATAATATTTGATTAAAGCTATTCTTAGAGCGACTTTAGCAAAAGACACATTTACCTCTTACTTTCCAAAGAATATACAGTAGATGATCTTAGAAAATGGTCTTGAAAAAATGTCCCATTAATGTTTCTTATTGATGGATATTGTTTCATGAAGAAGCAGGTCAGTCGAAGAAAATCATATTTAATTAAAGCTCTTCATAGAATAATTGCACCGGAAGCTATATCTACTTCTTACTATCCTTATAAATCATTCAATATGACATATAGGGAAATGAATGAGATAATGTCCCATTAATGTTTCTTATTGATGAATATTGTTTCATGAAGAAGCATCAGTCGAAGAGAATAATATTTTATTAAAGCTATTCATAGAACGACATTAGCAAAAGCTACCTCTACCTCTTCCTTTCCAAAGAAAATACAGTAGATGATATTAGAAAATGTTTTGAAAAAATGTCCCATTAATGTTTCTTATTCATGAATCCTCTTTCATGTAGAAAGAGGCCTGTCGAAGTTAATCATATTTATTTAAAACCATTTATAGAATTACTGCATCAAAAGCTATATCTACTTCTTAATATCCTAAGAAAATACAGTAGATGATCTTAGAAAATGGTCTTGAAAAAATGTCCCATTAAAGTTTCTTATTGATAAATCTTCTTTCAAGTACAAGGAGGAGGCCTGTCGAAGTTAATCATATTTAATCTAAGCTATTTATAAAATGACTGCATTGAAAGCTATATCTAATACTTACTATCCAAAGAAAATCCATTAGATGATATTAGAAAATGTTATTGAAAACAATTCCCATTAATGTTTCTTATTGTTGAATATTGTTTCCCGAAGAAGCATCAGTCAAAGAGAATCATATATGATTAAAGCTGCCAAAACCAAATAGTGAAATCCATATCTACTACTTCTTATCCTTAGAAAATACGGGATAGATTTTAGAAAAATATTATTGAAAAAATGTCCCATTAATGTTTCTTATTGATGAATCTGTTTAATGTAGAAGCAGGCAGTCGAAGAGAATAATATTTGATTGAAGCTATTCATAGAACGACTTTAGCAAAAGCTACATCTACCTCTTACTTTCCAAAGAATATACAGTGGATGATCTTAGAAAATGGTCTTGAAAAAATGTCCCATTAATGTTTCTTATTGATAAATCTTCTTTCAAGTAGAAGGAGAAGGCCTGTCGAAGTTAATCATATTCAATCAAAGCTATTAATAAAATGACTGCATTGAAAGCTATATCTATTACTTACAATCCAAAGAAAATGCATTAGATGATATTAGAAAATATTATTGAAAAAATGTCCCATTAATGTTTCTTATTGATGAATCTGTTTAATGTTGAAGCAGGCAGTCGAAGAGAATAATATTTGATTAAAGCTATTCTTAGAGCGACTTTAGCAAAAGACACATCTACCTCTTACTTTCCAAAGAAAATACAGTAGATGATCTTAGAAAATGGTCTTGAAAAAATGTCCCATTAATGTTTCTTATTGATGGATATTGTTTCATGAAGAAGCAGGTCAGTCGAAGAAAATCATATTTAATTAAAGCTCTTCATAGAATAATTGCACCGGAAGCTATATCTACTTCTTACTATCCTTATAAATCATTGAATATGACATATAGGGAAATGAATGAGATAATGTCCCATTAATGTTTCTTATTGATGAATATTGTTTCATGAAGAAGCATCAGTCGAAGAGAATAATATTTTATTAAAGCTATTCATAGAACGACATTAGCAAAAGCTACCTCTACCTCTTCCTTTCCAAAGAAAATACAGTAGATGATATTAGAAAATGTTTTGAAAAAATGTCCCATTAATGTTTCTTATTGATAAATCTTCTTTCAAGTACAAGGAGGAGGCCTGTCGAAGTTAATCATATTTAATCTAAGCTATTTATAGAATGACTGCATCAAAAGCTCTATCTACTTCTTAATATCCTAAGAAAATACAGTAGATGATCTTAGAAAATGGTCTTGAAAAAATGTCCCATTAAAGTTTCTTATTGATAAATCTTCTTTCAAGTACAAGGAGGAGGCCTGTCGAAGTTAATCATATTTAATCTAAGCTATTTATAAAATGACTGCATTGAAAGCTATATCTAATACTTACTATCCAAAGAAAATCCATTAGATGATATTAGAAAATGTTATTGAAAACAATTCCCATTAATGTTTCTTATTGTTGAATATTGTTTCCCGAAGAAGCATCAGTCAAAGAGAATCATATATGATTAAAGCTGCCAAAACCAAATAGTGAAATCCATATCTACTACTTCCTATCCTTAGAAAATACGGGATAGATTTTAGAAAAATATTATTGAAAAAATGTCCCATTAATGTTTCTTATTGATGAATCTGTTTAATGTAGAAGCAGGCAGTCGAAGAGAATAATATTTGATTGAAGCTATTCATAGAACGACTTTAGCAAAAGCTGCATCTACCTCTTACTTTCCAAAGAATATACAGTGGATGATCTTAGAAAATGGTCTTGAAAAAATGTCCCATTAGATCTTAGAAAATGGTCTTGAAAAAATGTCCCATTAATGTTTCTTATTGATAAATCTTCTTTCAAGTAGAAGGAGAAGGCCTGTCGAAGTTAATCATATTCAATCAAAGCTATTAATAAAATGACTGCATTGAAAGCTATATCTATTACTTACAATCCAAAGAAAATGCATTAGATGATATTAGAAAATATTATTGACAAAATTTCCCATTAATTTTTCTTATTGATGAATCTGTTTAATGTAGAAGCAGGCAGTCGAAGAGAATAATATTTGATTAAAGCTATTAATAGAGCGAATTTAGCAAAAGCCACATCTACCTCTTACTTTCCAAAGAAAATACAGTAGATGATCTTAGAAAATGGTCTTGAAAAAATGTCCCATTAATGTTTCTTATTGATGGATGTTGTTTCATGAAGAAGCAGGTCAGTCGAAGAAAATCATATTTAATTAAAGCTATTCATAGAATGATTGCACCGGAAGCTATATCTACTTCTTAATATCCTAAGAAAATACAGTAGATGATCTTAGAAAATGGTCTTGAAAAAATGTCCCTTAATGTTTCTTATTGATGAATATTGTTTCATGAAGAAGCATCAGTCGAAGAGAATAATATTTGATTAAAGCTATTCATAGAACGACTTTAGCAAAAGCTACATCAACCTCTTCCTTTCCAAAGAAAATACAGTAGATGATATTAGAAAATGTTTTGAAAAAATGTCCCATTAATGTTTCTTATTCATGAATCCTCTTTCATGTAGAAAGAGGCCTGTCGAAGTTAATCATATTTATTTAAAACCATTTATAGAATTACTGCATCAAAAGCTATATCTACTTCTTAATATCCTAAGAAAATACAGTAGATGATATTACAAAATGTTTTGAAAAAATGTCCCATTAATGTTTCTTATTCATGAATCCTCTTTCATGTAAAAAGAGGCCTGTCGAAGTTAATCATATTTATTTAAAACCATTTATAGAATTACTGCATCAAAAGCTATATCTACGTCTTAATATCCTAAGAAAATACTGTAGATGATCTTAGAAAATGGTCTTGAAGAAATGTCCCATTAATGTTTCTTATTGATGAATATTGTTTCACGAAGAAGCATCAGTCAAAGAGAATCATATATGATTAAAGCTGCCAAAACCAAATAGTGAAATCCATATCTACTACTTCCTATCCTAAGAAAATACGGTATAGATTTTAGAAAAATATTATTGAAAAAATGTCCCATTAATGTTTCTTATTGATGAATGTGTTTAATGTAGAAGTAGGCAGTCGAAGAGAATAATATTTGATTGAAGCTATTCATAGAACGACTTTAGCAAAAGCTACACCTACCTCTTACTTTCCATAGAAAATACAGTAGATGATCTTAGAAAATGTTTTTGAAAAAATGTCCCATTAATGTTTCTTATTGATGGATATTGTTTCATGAAGAAGCAGGTCAGTCGAAGAAAATCATATTTAATTAAAGCTCTTCATAGAATAATTGCACCGGAAGCTATATCTACTTCTTACTATCCTTATAAATCATTGAATATGACATATAGGGAAATGAATGAGATAATGTCCCATTAATGTTTCTTATTGATGAATATTGTTTCATGAAGAAGCATCAGTCGAAGAGAATAATATTTTATTAAAGCTATTCATAGAACGACATTAGCAAAAGCTACATCTACCTCTTCCTTTCCAAAGAAAATACAGTAGATGATCTTAGAAAATGTTTTGAAAAAATGTCCCATTAATGTTTCTTATTAATGAATCCTCTTTCATGTAGAAAGAGGCCTGTCGAAGTTAATCATATTTATTTAAAACCATTTATAGAATGACTGCATCAAAAGCTATATCTACTTCTTAATATCCTAAAAAAATACTGTAGATGATCTTAGAAAATGGTCTTGAAAAAATGTCCCATTAATGTTTCTTATTGATAAATCTTCTTTCAAGTAGAAGGAGGAGGCCTGTCGAAGTTAATCATATTTAATCTAAGCTATTTATAAAATGATTGCATTGAAAGCTATATCTAATACTTACTATCCAAAGAAAATGCATTAGATGATATTAGAAAATGTTATTGAAAAAAATTCCCATTAATGTTTCTTATTGTTGAATATTGTTTCCCGAAGAAGCATCAGTCAAAGAGAATCATATATGATTAAAGCTGCCAAAACCAAATAGTGAAATCCATATCTACTACTTCCTATCCTAAGAAAATACGGTATAGATTTTAGAAAAATATTATTGAAAAAATGTCCCATTGATGTTTCTTATTGATGAATCTGTTTAATGTAGAAGCAGGCAGTCGAATAGAATAATATTTGATTAAAGCTATTCATAGAACGACTTTAGTAAAAGCTATATCTAACTCTTACTTTCCAAAGAAAATACGATGGATGATATTAGAAAATGTTAGTGAAAAATGTCCCATTAATGTTTCTTATTGATAAATCTTCTTTCAAGTAGAAGGAGGAGGCCTGTCGAAGTTAATCATATTCAATCAAAGCTATTTATAAAATGACTGCATTGAAAGCTATATCTATTACTTACTATCCAAAGAAAATGCATTAGATGATATTAGAAAATATTATTGAAAAAATGTCCCATTAACTTTTCTTATTGATGAATCTGTTTAATGTAGAAGCAGGCAGTCGAAGAGAATAACATTTGATTAAAGCTACTAATAGAGCGAATTTAGCAAAAGCCACATCTACCTCTTATTTTCCAAAGAAAATACAGTAGATGATCTTAGAAAATGGTCTTGAAAAAATGTCCCTTAATGTTTCTTATTGATGAATATTGTTTCATGAAGAAGCATCAGTCGAAGAGAATAATATTTGATTAAAGCTATTCATAGAACGACTTTAGCAAAAGCTACATCTACCTCTTCCTTTCCAAAGACAATACAGTAGATGATATTAGAAAATGTTTTGAAAAAATGTCCCATTAATGTTTCTTATTAATGACTCCTCTTTCGTGTAGAAAGAGGCCTGTCGAAGTTAATCATATTTATTTAAAACCATTTATAGAATTACTGCATCAAAAGCTATATCTACTTCTTAATATCCTAAGAAAATACAGTAGATGATCTTAGAAAATGGTCTTGAAAAAATGTCCCATTAATGTTTCTTATTGATGAATATTGTTTCGCGAAGAAGCATCAGTCAAAGAGAATCATATATGATTAAAGCTGCCAAAACCAAATAGTGAAATCCATATCTACTACTTCCTATCCTTAGAAAATACGGTATAGATTTTAGAAAAATATTATTGAAAAAATAACCCATAAATGTTTCTTATTGATGAATCTGTTTAATGTAGAAGCTGGCAGTCGAAGAGAATAATATTTGATTGAAGCTATTCATAGAGCAACTTTAGCAAAAGCCACATCTACCTCTTACTTTCCAAAGAAAATACAGTAGATGATCTCAGAAAATGGTCTTGAAAAAATGTCCCATTAATGTTTCTTATTGATGGATATTGTTTCATGAAGAAGAGGGTCTGTCGAAGAAAATCATGTTGAATTAAAGCTATTCATAGAATGATTGCAGCGGAAGCTATATCTACTTCTTATCATCCTTATAAATCATTGAATATGACATATAGGGAAATGCATGAGATAATGTCCCATAAATGTTTCTTATTGATGAATATTGTTTCACGAAGAAGCATCAGTCAAAGAGAATCATATTTGATAAAAGCTGTGAAAACCAAATAGTGAAATCCATATCTACTCCTTCCTATCCTAAGAAAATACGGTATAGATTTTAGAAAAATATTATTGAAAAAATGTCCCATTAATGTTTCTTATTGATGAATCTGTTTAATGTAGAAGCAGGCAGTCGAAGAGAATAATATTTGATTAAAGCTATTCATAGAACGACTTTAGCAAAAGCTACACCTACCTCTTACTTTCCAAAGAAAATACAGTAGATGATCTTAGAAAATGGTCTTGAAAAAATGTCCCACTAATGTTTCTTATTGATAAATCTTCTTTCAAGTAGAAGGAGGAGGCCTGTCGAAGTTAATCATATTCAATCAAAGCTATTTATGAAATAACTGCATTGAAAGCTATATCTAATACTTACTATCCAAAGAATATGCATTAGAGGATATTAGAAAATATTATTGAAAAAATGTCCCATTAATGTTTCTTATTGATGAATCTGTTTAATGTAGAAGCAGGCAGTCGAAGAGAATAATATTTGATTAAAGCTATTCATAGAGCAACTTTAGCAAAAGCTACATCTACCTCTTACTTTCCAACGAAAATACAGTAGATGATCTTAGAAAATGTTTTGAAAAAATGTCCCATGAATTTTTTTACTTATTCATGAATCCTCTTTCATGTAGAAAGAGGCCTGTCGAAGTTAATCATATTTAGTTAAAACCATTTATAGAATTACTGCATCAAAAGCTATATCTACTTCTTAATATCCTAAGAAAATACTGTAGATGATATTAGAAAATGGTCTTGAAAAAATGTCCCATTAAAGTTTCTTAATGATAAATCTTCTTTCAAGTAGAAGGAGGAGGCATGTCGAAGTTAATCATATTCAATCAAAGCTTTTTATAAAATGACTGCATTGAAAGCTATATCTATTACTTACTATCCAAAGAAAATGCATTAGATGATATTTGAAAATATTATTGAAAAAATGTCCCATTAATTTTTCTTATAGATGAATCTGTTTAATGTAGAAGCAGGCAGTCGAAGAGAATAATATTTGATTAAAGCAATTAATAGAGCGAATTTAGCAAAAGCCAAATCGACCTCTTACTTTCCAAAGAAAATACAGTAGATGATCTTAGAAAATGGTCTGGAAAAAATGTCCCATTAATGTTTCTTATTGATGGATATTGTTTCATGAAGAAGCAGGTCAGTCGAAGAGAATAATATATGATTAAAGCTATTCAAAGAGCGACTTTAGCAAAAGCCACATCTACCTATTACTTTCCAAAGAAAATACAGTAGATGATCTTAGAAAATAGTCTTGAAAAATGTCCCATTAATGTTTCTTATTGATAAATCTTCTTTCAAGTAGAAGGAGGCCTGTCGAAGTTAATCATTTTTAATCTAAGCTATTTGTAAAATGACTGCATTTAAAGCTATATCTAATACTTACTATCCAAAGAAAATTCATTAGATGATATTAGACAATGTTATTGAAAAAAATTCCCATTAATGTTTCTTATTGATGAATATTGTTTCCCGAAGAAGCATCAGTCAAAGAGGATCATATATGATTAAAGCTGCCAAAACCAAATAGTGAAATCCATATCTACTACTTCCTATCCTAAGAAAATACGGTATAGATTTCAGAAAAATATTATTGAAAAAATGTCCCATTAATGTTTCTTATTGATGAATGTGTTTAATGTAGAAGTAGGCAGTCGAAGAGAATAATATTTGATTGAAGCTATTCATAGAACGACTTTAGCAAAAGCTACATCTACCTCTTACTTTCCATAGAAAATACAGTAGATGATCTTAGAAAATGGTCTTGAAAAAATGTCCCATGAATGTTTCTTATTGATAAATCTTCTTTCAAGTAGAAGGAGGAGGCCTGTCGAAGTTAATCATATTCAATCAAAGCTATTTATAAAATGACTGCATTGAAAGCTATATCTAACACTTACTATCCAAAGAAAATGCATTAGATGATATTAGAAAATATTATTGAAAAAATGTCCCATTAATGTTTCTTATTGATGAATCTGTTTAATGTAGAAGTAGGCAGTCGAAGAGAATAATATTTGATTGAAGCTATTCTTAGAGCGACTTTAGCAAAAGACACATCTACCTCTTACTTTCCAAAGAAAATACAGTAGATGATCTTAGAAAATGGTCTTGAAAAAATGTCCCATTAATGTTTCTTATTGATGGATATTTTTTCATGAAGAAGCAGGTCAGTCGAAGAAAATCATATTTAATTAAAGCTCTTCATAGAATAATTGCACCGGAAGCTATATCTACTTCTTACTATCCTTATAAATCATTGAATATGACATATAGGGAAATGAATGAGATAATGTCCCATTAATGTTTCTTATTGATGAATATTGTTTCATGAAGAAGCATCAGTCGAAGAGAATAATATTTCATTAAAGCTATTCATAGAACGACATTAGCAAAAGCTACCTCTACCTCTTACTTTCCAAAGAATATACAGTAGATGATGTTAGAAAATGGTCTTGAAAAAATGTCCCATTAATGTTTCTTATTGATGGATATTGTTTCATGAAGAAGCAGGTCAGTCGAAGAAAATCATATTTAATTAAAGCTCTTCATAGAATGATTGCACCGGACTTTATATCTACTTCTTAATATCCTAAGAAAATACAGTAGATGATCTTAGAAAATGGTCTTGAAAAAATGTCCCTTAATGTTTCTTATTGATGAATATTGTTTCATGAAGAAGCATCAGTCGAAGAGAATAATATTTGATTAAAGGTATTCATAGAACGACTTTAGCAAAAGCTACATCAACCTCTTCCTTTCCAAAGAAAATACACTAGATGATATTAGAAAATGTTTTTAAAAAATGTCCCATTAATGTATCTTATTGATGAATCCTCTTTCATGTAGAAGGATGCCAGTCGAAGTTAATCATATTTAATTAAAACTATTCATAGAATGACTGCAGCAAAAGCTATATCTACTTCTTAATATCCAAAGAAAATACAGTAGATGATATCAGAAAATGTTATTGCAAAAATGTCCCATTAATGTTTCTTATTGATGAATCCTCTTTCATGTAGAAGGATGCCAGTCGAAGTTAATCATATTTATTTAAAACCATTTATAGAATGACTGCATCAAAAGCTATATCTACTTCTTAATATCCTAAGAAAATACAGTAGATGATCTTAGAAAATGGTCTTGAAAAAATGTCCCTTAATGTTTCTTATTGATGAATATTGTTTCATGAAGAAGCATCAGTCGAAGAGAATAATATTTGATTAAAGCTATTCATAGAACGACTTTAGCAAAAGCTACATCAACCTCTTCCTTTCCAAAGAAAATACAGTAGATGATATCAGAAAATGTTTTGAAAAAATGTCCCATTAATGTTTCTTATTCATGAATCCTCTTTCATGTAGAAAGAGGCCTGTCGAAGTTAATCATATTTATTTAAAACCATTTATAGAATTACTGCATCAAAAGCTATATCTACTTCTTAATATCCTAAGAAAATACTGTAGATGATATTAGAAAATGTTTTGAAAAAATGTCCCATTAATGTTTCTTATTGATGAATCCTCTTTCATGTAGGAGGACTCCAGTCGAAGTTAATCATATTTATTTAAAACCATTTATAGAATAACTGCATCAAAAGCTATATCTACTTCTTAATATCCTAAAAAATACAGTAGATGATCTTAGAAAATGGTCTTGAAAAAATGTCCCATTAATGTTTCTTATTGATGAATATTGTTTCCCGAAGAAGCATCAGTCAAAGAGAATCATATATGATTAAAGCTGCCAAAACCAAATAGTGAAATCCATATCTACTACTTCCTATCCTTAGAAAATACGGTATAGATTTTAGAAAAATATTATTGAAAAAATAACCCATGAATGTTTCTTATTGATGAATCTGTTTAATGTAGAAGCATGCAGTCGAAGAGAATAATATTTGATTAAAGCTATTCATAGAGCGACTTTAGCAAAAGCCACATCTACCTCTTACTTTCCAAAGAAAATACAGTAGATGATCTTAGAAAATGTTATTGAAAAAATAACCCATGAATGTTTCTTATTGATGGATATTGTTTCAAGAAGAAGCAGGTCAGTCGAAGAGAATCATATTTAATTAAAGCTATTCATAGAATGATTGCAGCGGAAGCTATATCTACTTCTTACTATCCTTATAAATCATTGAATATGACATATAGGGAAATGCATGAGATAATGTCCCATTAATGTTTCTTATTGATGAATATTGTTTCACGAAGAAGCATCAGTTTAAAAGAGAATCATATTTGATTAAAGCTATCAAAACCAAAAAGTGAAATCCATATCTACTACTTCCTATCCTAAGAAAATACGGTATAGATTAAAAAAAATAAAATTGAAAAAATGTCCCATTGATGTTTCTTATTGATGAATCTGTTTAATGTAGAAGCAGGCAGTCGAAGAGAATAATATTTGATTAGAGCTATTCATAGAGCGACTTTAGCAAAAGCCACATCTAACTCTTACTTTCCAAAGAATATACAGTAGATGATATTAGAAAATGTTAGTGAAAAATGTCCCATTAATGTTTCTTATTGATAAATCTTCTTTCAAGTAGAAGGAGGAGGCCTGTCGAAGTTAATCATATTCAATCAAAGCTATTTATGAAATAACTGCATTGAAAGCTATATCTAACACTTACTATCCAAAGAAAATGCATTAGATGATATTAGAAAATATTATTCAAAAACTGTCCCATTAATGTTTCTTATTGATGAATCTGTTTAATGTAGAAGCAGGCAGTCGAAGAGAATAATATTTGATTAAATCTATTCATAGAGCGACTTTAGCAAAAGCCACATCTACCTCTTACTTTCCAAAGAAAATACAGTAGATGATCTTAGAAAATGGTCTTGAAAAAATGTCCCATTAATGTTTCTTATTGATAAATCTTCTTTCAAGTAGAAGGAGGAGGCCTGTCGAAGTTAATCATATTTAATCTAAGCTATTTATGAAATGACTGCATTGAAAGCTATATCTAATACTTACTATCCAAAGAAAATGCATTAGATGATATTAGAAAATGTTATTGAAAAAATGTCCCATTAATGATTCTTATTGATGAATATTGTTTCCCGAAGAAGCATCAGTCAAAGAGAATCATATATGATTAAAGCTGCCAAAACCAAATAGTGAAATCCATATCTACTACTTCCTTTCCTAAGAAAATACGGTATAGATTAAAAAAAATAATATTGAAAAAATGTCCCATTGATGTTTCTTATTGATGAATCTGTTCAATGTAGAAGCAGGCAGTCGTTGAGAATAATATTTGATTAAAGCTATTCATAGAGCGACTTTAGCAAAAGACACATCTAACTCTTACTTTCCAAAGAAAATACAGTAGATGATATTAGAAAATGTTAGTGAAAAATGTCCCATTAATGTTTCTTATTGATAAATCTTCTTTCAAGTAGAAGGAGGAGGCATGTCGAAGTTAATCATATTCTATCAAAGCTTTTTATAAAATGACTGCATTGAAAGCTATATCTATTACTTACTATCCAAAGAAAATGCATTAGATGATATTTGAAAATATTATTGAAAAAATGTCCCATTAATTTTTCTTATAGATGAATCTGTTTAATGTAGAAGCAGGCAGTCGAAGAGAATAATATTTGATTAAAGCTATTAATAGAGCGAATTTAGCAAAAGCCAAATCGACCTCTTACTTTCCAAAGAAAATACAGTAGATGATCTTAGAAAATGGTCTGGAAAAAATGTCCCATTAATGTTTCTTATTGATGGATATTGTTTCATGAAGAAGCAGGTCAGTCGAAGAGAATAATATTTGATTAAAGCTATTCAAAGAGCGACTTTAGCAAAAGCCACATCTACCTATTACTTTCCAAAGAAAATACAGTAGATGATCTTAGAAAATAGTCTTGAAAAATGTCCCATTAATGTTTCTTATTGATAAATCTTCTTTCAAGTAGAAGGAGGCCTGTCGAAGTTAATCATATTTAATCTAAGCTATTTGTAAAATGACTGCATTGAAAGCTATATCTAATACTTACTATCCAAAGAAAATTCATTAGATGATATTAGACAATGTTATTGAAAAAAATTCCCATTAATGTTTCTTATTGACGAATATTGTTTCCCGAAGAAGCATCAGTCAAAGAGAATCATATGTGATTAAAGCTGCCAAAACCAAATAGTGAAATCCATATCTACTACTTCCTATCCTAAGAAAATACGGTATAGATTTTAGAAAAATATTATTGAAAAAATGTCCCATTAATGTTTCTTATTCATGAATCTGTTTAATGTAGAAGTAGGCAGTCGAAGAGAATAATATTTGATTGAAGCTATTCATAGAACGACTTTAGCAAAAGCTACATCTACCTCTTACTTTCCATAGAAAATACAGTAGATGATCTTAGAAAATGGTCTTGAAAAAATGTCCCATGAATGTTTCTTATTGATAAATCTTCTTTCAAGTAGAAGGAGGAGGCCTGTCGAAGTTAATCATATTCAATCAAAGCTATTTATAAAATGACTGCATTGAAAGCTATATCTAACACTTACTATCCAAAGAAAATGCATTAGATGATATTAGAAAATATTATTAAAAACATTTCCCATTAATGTTTCTTATTGATGAATCTGTTTAATGTAGAAGCAGGCAGTCGAAGAGAATAATATTTGATTAAAGCTATTCTTAGAGCGACTTTAGCAAAAGACACATCTACCTCTTACTTTCCAAAGAAAATACAGTAGATGATCTTAGAAAATGGTCTTGAAAAAATGTCCCATTAATGTTTCTTATTGATGGATATTGTTTCATGAAGAAGCAGGTCAGTCGAAGAAAATCATATTTAATTAAAGCTCTTCATAGAATAATTGCACCGGAAGCTATATCTACTTCTTACTATCCTTATAAATCATTGAATATGACATATAGGGAAATGAATGAGATAATGTCCCATTAATGTTTCTTATTGATGAATATTGTTTCATGAAGAAGCATCAGTCGAAGAGAATAATATTTTATTAAAGCTATTCATAGAACGACATTAGCAAAAGCTACCTCTACCTCTTCCTTTCCAAAGAAAATACAGTAGATGATATTAGAAAATGTTTTGAAAAAATGTCCCATTAATGTTTCTTATTGATAAATCTTCTTTCAAGTACAAGGAGGAGGCCTGTCGAAGTTAATCATATTTAATCTAAGCTATTTATAGAATGACTGCATCAAAAGCTCTATCTACTTCTTAATATCCTAAGAAAATACAGTAGATGATCTTAGAAAATGGTCTTGAAAAAATGTCCCATTAAAGTTTCTTATTGATAAATCTTCTTTCAAGTACAAGGAGGAGGCCTGTCGAAGTTAATCATATTTAATCTAAGCTATTTATAAAATGACTGCATTGAAAGCTATATCTAATACTTACTATCCAAAGAAAATCCATTAGATGATATTAGAAAATGTTATTGAAAACAATTCCCATTAATGTTTCTTATTGTTGAATATTGTTTCCCGAAGAAGCATCAGTCAAAGAGAATCATATATGATTAAAGCTGCCAAAACCAAATAGTGAAATCCATATCTACTACTTCCTATCCTTAGAAAATACGGGATAGATTTTAGAAAAATATTATTGAAAAAATGTCCCATTAATGTTTCTTATTGATGAATCTGTTTAATGTAGAAGCAGGCAGTCGAAGAGAATAATATTTGATTGAAGCTATTCATAGAACGACTTTAGCAAAAGCTACATCTACCTCTTACTTTCCAAAGAATATACAGTGGATGATCTTAGAAAATGGTCTTGAAAAAATGTCCCATTAATGTTTCTTATTGATAAATCTTCTTTCAAGTAGAAGGAGAAGGCCTGTCGAAGTTAATCATATTCAATCAAAGCTATTAATAAAATGACTGCATTGAAAGCTATATCTATTACTTACAATCCAAAGAAAATGCATTAGATGATATTAGAAAATATTATTGAAAAAATGTCCCATTAATGTTTCTTATTGATGAATCTGTTTAATGTAGAAGCAGGCAGTCGAAGAGAATAATATTTGATTAAAGCTATTCTTAGAGCGACTTTAGCAAAAGACACATCTACCTCTTACTTTCCAAAGAAAATACAGTAGATGATCTTAGAAAATGGTCTTGAAAAAATGTCCCATTAATGTTTCTTATTGATGGATATTGTTTCATGAAGAAGCAGGTCAGTCGAAGAAAATCATATTTAATTAAAGCTCTTCATAGAATAATTGCACCGGAAGCTATATCTACTTCTTACTATCCTTATAAATCATTGAATATGACATATAGGGAAATGAATGAGATAATGTCCCATTAATGTTTCTTATTGATGAATATTGTTTCATGAAGAAGCATCAGTCGAAGAGAATAATATTTTATTAAAGCTATTCATAGAACGACATTAGCAAAAGCTACCTCTACCTCTTCCTTTCCAAAGAAAATACAGTAGATGATATTAGAAAATGTTTTGAAAAAATGTCCCATTAATGTTTCTTATTGATAAATCTTCTTTCAAGTACAAGGAGGAGGCCTGTCGAAGTTAATCATATTTAATCTAAGCTATTTATAGAATGACTGCATCAAAAGCTCTATCTACTTCTTAATATCCTAAGAAAATACAGTAGATGATCTTAGAAAATGGTCTTTTAAAAATGTCCCATTAAAGTTTCTTATTGATAAATCTTCTTTCAAGTACAAGGAGGAGGCCTGTCGAAGTTAATCATATTTAATCTAAGCTATTTATAAAATGACTGCATTGAAAGCTATATCTAATACTTACTATCCAAAGAAAATCCATTAGATGATATTAGAAAATGTTATTGAAAACAATTCCCATTAATGTTTCTTATTGTTGAATATTGTTTCCCGAAGAAGCATCAGTCAAAGAGAATCATATATGATTAAAGCTGCCAAAACCAAATAGTGAAATCCATATCTACTACTTCCTATCCTTAGAAAATACGGGATAGATTTTAGAAAAATATTATTGAAAAAATGTCCCATTAATGTTTCTTATTGATGAATCTGTTTAATGTAGAAGCAGGCAGTCGAAGAGAATAATATTTGATTGAAGCTATTCATAGAACGACTTTAGCAAAAGCTACATCTACCTCTTACTTTCCAAAGAATATACAGTGGATGATCTTAGAAAATGGTCTTGAAAAAATGTCCCATTAATGTTTCTTATTGATAAATCTTCTTTCAAGTAGAAGGAGAAGGCCTGTCGAAGTTAATCATATTCAATCAAAGCTATTAATAAAATGACTGCATTGAAAGCTATATCTATTACTTACAATCCAAAGAAAATGCATTAGATGATATTAGAAAATATTATTGACAAAATTTCCCATTAATTTTTCTTATTGATGAATCTGTTTAATGTAGAAGCAGGCAGTCGAAGAGAATAATATTTGATTAAAGCTATTAATAGAGCGAATTTAGCAAAAGCCACATCTACCTCTTACTTTCCAAAGAAAATACAGTAGATGATCTTAGAAAATGGTCTTGAAAAAATGTCCCATTAATGTTTCTTATTGATGGATGTTGTTTCATGAAGAAGCAGGTCAGTCGAAGAAAATCATATTTAATTAAAGCTATTCATAGAATGATTGCACCGGAAGCTATATCTACTTCTTAATATCCTAAGAAAATACAGTAGATGATCTTAGAAAATGGTCTTGAAAAAATGTCCCTTAATGTTTCTTATTGATGAATATTGTTTCATGAAGAAGCATCAGTCGAAGAGAATAATATTTGATTAAAGCTATTCATAGAGCGACTTTAGCAAAAGCTACATCAACCTCTTCCTTTCCAAAGAAAATACAATAGATGATATTAGAAAATGTTTTGAAAAAATGTCCCATTAATGTTTCTTATTCATGAATCCTCTTTCATGTAGAAAGAGGCCTGTCGAAGTTAATCATATTTATTTAAAACCATTTATAGAATTACTGCATCAAAAGCTATATCTACTTCTTAATATCCAAAGAAAATACAGTAGATGATATTAGAAAATGTTTTGAAAAAATGTCCCATTAATGTTTCTTATTCATCAATCCTCTTTCATGTAGAAAGAGGCCTGTCGAAGTTAATCATATTTATTTAAAACCATTTATAGAATTACTGCATCAAAAGCTATATCTACGTCTTAATATTCTAAAAAAATACGGTAGATGATCTTAGAAAATGGTCTTGAAAAAATGTCCCATTAATGTTTCTTATTGATGAATATTGTTTCACGAAGAAGCATCAGTCAAAGAGAATCATATTTGATTAAAGCGGTCAAAACCAAATAGTGAAATCCATATCTACTACTTCCTATCCTAAGAAAATACGGTATAGATTAAAAAAAATAATATTGAAAAAATGTCCCATTGATGTTTCTTATTGATGAATCTGTTTAATGTAGAAGCAGGCAGTCGAAGAGAATAATATTTGATTAGAGCTATTCATAGAGCGACTTTAGCAAAAGCTACATCTACCTCTTACTTTCCAAAGAAAATACAGTAGATGATCTTAGAAAATGGTCTTGAAAAAATGTCCCATTAATGTTTCTTATTGATAAATCTTCTTTCAAGTAGAAGGAGGAGGCCTGTCGAAGTTAATCATATTCAATCAAAGCTATTTATGAAATAACTGCATTGAAAGCTATATCTAACACTTACCATCCAAAGAAAATGCATTAGATGATATTAGAAAATATTATTCAAAAACTGTCCCATTAATGTTTCTTATTGATGAATCTGTTTAATGTAGAAGCATCAGTCGAAGAGAATAATATTTGATTAAAGCTATTCATAGAGCGACTTTAGCAAAAGCTACATCTACCTCTTACTTTCCAAAGAAAATACAGTAGATGATCTTAGAAAATGGTCTTGAAAAAATGTCCCATTAATGTTTCTTATTGATAAATCTTCTTTCAAGTAGAAGGAGGAGGCCTGTCGAAGTTAATCATATTTAATCTAAGCTATTTATGAAATGACTGCATTGAAAGCTATATCTAATACTTACTATCCAAAGAAAATGCATTAGATGATATTAGAAAATGTTATTGAAAAAATGTCCCATTAATGATTCTTATTGATAAATCTTTTTTCAAGTAGAAGGAGGAGGCCTGTCGAAGTTAATCATATTTATTTAAAACCATTTATAGAATTACTGCATCAAAAGCTATATCTACTTCTTAATATCATAAGAAAATACAGTAGATGATCTTAGAAAATGGTCTTGAAAAAATGTCCCATTAATGTTTCTTATTGATGAATATTGTTTCCCGAAGAAGCATCCGTCAAAGAGAATCATATATGATTAAAGCTGCCAGAACAAAATAGTGAAATCCATATCTACTACTTCCTATCCTAAGAAAATACGGTATAGATTTAAAAAAAATAATATTGAAAAAATGTCCCATTGATGTATCTTATTGAATAATCTATTTAATGTAGAAGCAGGCAGTCGAAGTGAATAATATTTGATTAAATCTATTCATAGAGCGACTTTAGCAAAAGCCACATCTACCTCTTACTTTCCAAAGAAAATACAGTAGATGATCTTAGAAAATGGTCTTGAAAAAATGTCCCATTAATATTTCTTCTTGATGGATATTGTTTCATGAAGAAGCAGGTCAGTCGAAGAAAATCATGTTTAATTAGAGCTATTCATAGAATGATTGCAGCGGAAGCTATATCTACTTCTTACTATCCTTATAAATCATTGAATATGACATATAGGGAAATGCATGAGATAATGTCCCATTAATGTTTCTTATTGATGAATATTGTTTCACAAAGAAGCATCAGTCAAAGAGAATCATATTTGATTAAAGCTGTCAAAACCAAATAGTGAAATCCATATCTACTCCTTCCTATCCTAAGAAAATACGGTATAGATTTTAGAAAAATATTATTGAAAAAATGTCCCATTAATGTTTCTTATTGATGAATCTGTTTAATGTAGAAGCAGGCAGTCGAAGAGAATAATATTTGATTAAAGCTATTCATAGAGCGACTTTAGCAAAAGCCACATCTACCTCTTACTTTCCAAAGAAAATACAGTAGATGATCTTAGAAAATGGTCTTGAAAAAATGTCCCATTAATGTTTCTTATTGATAAATCTTCTTTCAAGTAGAAGGAGGAGGCCTGTCGAAGTTAATCATATTCAATCAAAGCTATTTATGAAATAACTGCATTGAAAGCTATATCTAATACTTACTATCCAAAGAAAATGCATTAGATGATATTAGAAAATATTATTGAAAAAATGTCCCATTAATATTTCTTATTGATGAATCTGTTTAATGTAGAAGCAGGCAGTCGAAGAGAATAATATTTGATTAGAGCTATTCATAGAGCGACTTTAGCAAAAGCTACATCTACCTCTTACTTTCCAAAGAAAATACAGTAGATGATCTTAGAAAATGGTCTTGAAAAAATGTCCCATTAATGTTTCTTATTGATAAATCTTCTTTCAAGTAGAAGGAGGAGGCCTGTCGAAATTAATCATATTTAATCTAACCTATTTATGAAATGACTGCATTGAAAGCTATATCTAATACTTACTATCCAAAGAAAATGCATTAGATGATATTTGAAAATGTTATTGAAAAAATGTCCCATTAATGTTTCTTATTGATGAATATTGTTTCCCGAAGAAGCATCAGTCAACGAGAATCATATATGATTAAAGCTGCCAAAACCAAATAGTGAAATCCATATCTACTACTTCCTGTCCTAAGAAAATACGGTATAGATTTAAAAAAATAATATTGAAAAAATGTCCCATTAATGTTTCTTATTGATGAATCTGTTTAATGTAGAAGCAGGCAGTCGAAGAGAATAATATTTGATTAAAGCTATTCATAGAGCGACTTTAGCAAAAGCCACATCTAACTCTTACTTTCCAAAGAAAATACAGTAGATGATATTAGAAAATGTTAGTGAAAAATGTCCCATTAATGTTTCTTATTGATAAATCTTCTTTCAAGTAGAAGGAGGAGGCCTGTCGAAGTTAATCATATTTAATCTAAGCTATTTATAAAATGACTGCATTGAAAGCTATATCTAATACTTACTATCCAAAGAAAATGCATTAGATGATATTAGAAAATGTTATTGAAAAAATGTCCCATTAATGTTTCTTATTGATGAATATTGTTTCCCGAAGAAGCATCAGTCAAAGAGAATCATATATTTAATAAAGCTGCCAAAACCAAATAGTGAAATCCATATCTACTCTTTCCTTTCCTATGAAAATACGGTATAGATTAAAAAAAAAAATAATATTGAAAAAATGTCCCCTTAATGTTTCTTATTGATGAATCTGTTTAATGTAGAAGCAGGCAGTCGAAGAGAATAATATTTGATTAAAGCTATTCATAGAACGATTTTAGCAAAAGCCACATCTACCTCTTACTTTCCAAAGAAAATACAGTAGATGATATTAGAAAATGTTTTGAAAAAATGTCCCATTAATGTTTCTTATTAATGAATCCTCTTTTATGTAGAAGGAGGCCAGTCGAAGTTAATCATATTTAATTAAAACCATTTATAGAATGACTGCAGCAAAAGCTATATCTACTTCTTAATATCCAAAGAAAATACAGTAGATGATATAAGAAAATGTTTTGAAAAAATGTCCCATTAATTTTTCTGATTGATGAATATTGTCTCATGAAGAAACATCAGTCGAAGAGAATTGCCTTCGCCACTTGTTTGTAAGGTTACCTATAGAGGCTAACTGTATTCAACAAAATGGCGAATTGACGAAATAGCGATCTACGAAATACCCAATCCCAGAATATTTGTCAAATATTGATACCCAATCCAAGAATTCTGAAGAGGTAACAAAAACAATTCAACGTTACATATCATTCAATTTCAAGGCGAAAGAACGGATTTCCTCTCAGTTATGGTCACAAGCAGAAACAATAAATCTGTTTTGAATCAATGGGGACATTCAACACCCATTGCCAGGATTTTTAGTAAAACAGTCAACACTGATCCCAGAAAATGGCTTAACTTCAGAATACCCCGCACATAAGGAGTATGTTTAAAAAAACGTGGATACGCGGATACGGAGTAACAGTTGATAGCTAAAAATGATAAAACATTAAAGATGACCAATCTCTCTCAAACTTGGTTTATGGAGGGTATGTCATGGGTGCTGAATTCAAATTTGGACTTGACTTTAGAACATGTCGCCTTTTTGGGGTTAAATCAGGGGGCAAATGGGACAACAATGATAACAAATTAAAGTTGATCAATCCTTCTCAAGACTGCTGGTTTCTAGAGTATTTCAGGGGTGCTTAATTCGAATTTGCGCTTGATTTTAGACGATTTTGCCTTTCTGGGGTTAAATCAGGGGGCAAATGGGGCTAAAAATGATAACAAACATCAAATTGTAAGAGCATGATGACATTTTCAAATTTATTCACCATACATGTCATACCGTACACGGAGATCTACTACAGTCCTTATGTATTATTCATGACTGGCTGCCATGACACTTTCTTAAATCGGTCTCCTTCACCAAGGATGATAGGATAGGCCTAAAATCTCCCTGAGCTCTGAACTGAATGGATTAAGGAAGACCAGAAGAGGAGCCATTGTTTTTGTTGGACACACGGAAGGGAACAAGAAGAGCCAGGAACCGAAGCAGAAACTTGCCCGGTGTCCTCCTTATCGTACACCAGCTAACTCGTTACCTGTGCACGCCCTTGATATTCATGGAGACAATGAATGATACACTTGTTCTTATAATGTTCAAACTACTCTACCAGAATTCAAAAAGCAGAAAAACTGTCGTTCTTATGATGTTCAAACTACTCTACCACGATTCGAAAATTAGAAAAACTGCTCTGGCACTATGTCCTCACACACCAGGAAACTTGCTGGTTATTGGACAGTTGCCACCTGTTGTACACAGGCCCTAAATGTTCATGGATACAGTGGATGATACACTCGTTCTTATAATGTTCTCGTACATGATAGAAGAGGTAGACAGAACAGGAGTTGTTGGTTGTTGGCTAGTTGCCACCTGTACAGGCCCTACGTTTTCATGAAGGCAATAAATGAGACACTATTTTCATGGACACTATGAATGTTAAGTGCTTACCCTTGCTGTGCAATGTCAGTACATTGTTTCTTTATATGTCGGAATTCAACAACTGAGAGCAACAAAATTTGGTAAGCACTTATCCTAGCTGTGCAATGTCAGTAGGTTATAGTAGCAGTGTACTCCATTGAGGTACAGACCAAATAGTGCATGGCGATTGAAATAATACTTACGACTCTGAGAATAGTTTTTTGTCTCATGTGATACAGTCACACATTTTTGGTGGTGCCTACAACATGAGAATCTGCACATTTATGAGACACATGTCACTGAACACCTGGAAACTGAAAAAAAGGTTTGCTGAGATCATAGATGTCTGATGTTCTGCTTTTTTCAAACAAAACAAAATGAAAACAACGAAACAAAATTTTTGAAAACAAACTGTTTTGCGGAGATCATAGATTTCTGATGTTTTGGAAGGTTTTAATGATTCTTTGCATCAAGAGATATTAAAGGCTTTTTCCTGGGATTTCTTTGAAAAAAAATTGCATCTAACCAGGTAATGTGTACCACATTTTCCATGGAGCTTGAAATGCGGCTGCTATTTAGGAATCTGAACATTTTTTGTACAAATACCCTCAAACGGTAGTATTTTTTTACAGAAACTCCCAAATGCGCGTTTTTTTATAAGAAACTTGGATCAACACTTAGTACTAAAAGTTTCTTAATTTCGCATGGAAATTTCGGTGTTTTAGTACCGGGTGTCTCAGAAAAAAAGTACCCCCTTTTGACTGGAAATAGGAACCAAGCAATAAGATATCATTGCTATGAATTGATGAATGTTTTTGCTTATTACAGGTTTTAAGGGTTCACAACTAAATTTATCAATGTTCAACTTAGATGCACGTACCTTGCATTTAGAAATTGTCCACCAAACATCGGAGATACAGGTTCACAAAGTCAAAATTTACAGTGCACCCAAAACCAGAGGTTTTGAGAAAGGGCCTAGTCATGATTTATATCGTGGACATTTTCCAAAGTACCTGTAGACTTTAAGTTTCCGGGTTTTGCTTTTGAAAAGAATAAAATATGCATGGACATGGCTCTGACTAAACAAATATAGTAACAATGTGGTAAGAGTGATAAAGGCGTGCCACATCTCCAAAATAAGCGTGCATGTGCTCCTTTTCCTCTTCTTTAATACAAAACACTTGGGATCAAATGCAATGCAAGGACCGTTTCCTCAAAAGAAAAGTCATTTCTAGAAAAATTGAAGTAATTCATGATATAAATCTTTTCAAAAATAAAAAGCAAAGGTCAAAGTCGAAAATTCGTTTGCAAAATCCCTGTTTGTTGTCAAATTATGGCTAGGCCATTTCTCAAAACCTCTGGTTTCGGGTGCACTCCGAATTTTGACCTTGTGAACTCATATCTTCGGTGTTTGGTGGTCGATTTCCAAATGCAAGGTATGTACATTTAAGTTGAAGATCAACAAATGTAGCCATGAATTCAAAAAGTCCCGAAATATTATCGTTTTGTTGCCTTGTTGAGTCAAAAGGGGGTACTTTTTTTTGAGACACCCGGTAGTAAAAGTTTCTTAATTTGTTTCTTATTTTTGGGGCCTAAACTTGCGATATTGTTGACAAAGGGCTTCCATTTTACCATTCAGGCAAAAAATTACCAATTTTTGTAGTTAAAAGTTAAAAAAGATGAAGGTATCTTTGTTAGAGAGACATAGAATAAAAGAGACATACATAATTTGAATGTTAAGAGTTTCTTAACTATTCTGGAGCGTAGTACTACAGTTTCTTAAATTTTTGGTCATTGTAGTACTAGTTTCTTATAAACCAGTTTCTTGTAAAAAAAAAACGTGAAGTAGTTTCTGGACCTAAACTTGGGCCATTTGGTACTATCAGATTCTCTAATGTTTTCAAAGAATAACTAGGGTTTTAGTGATTCTTCTGCTTTCTCCCTTTTCACTTTTGCCACACACGTTTTGGGCATCTTCCATATAATGCAAGATTTCAGAAAGATGTCCCAAAAGGATTCAGGTATCCTATCATTAGACATCATGCCCCATTTAAGGGCATCTCTAAATCACGTAATTTGTAAACCACAAAATGTTTCATACGCCCCCAGATCTACCAGGTGTCCCACAAAGAAGTACTCCTGTTTGAAAAATCACCGAAAATTGATTATCAAACCTTTGAGAAAATTTTCTTTTTGACTTGTTTTGTCAAAGACCCAACAATATTCATAGATGATAAAATGCTTGCCTTTGATACAGCAAAGTAGAGAAATCATATGTTGAAAAACCTTATTTTGAGCTATAGTTTTGAAGCAATTTACTAAATCTTGCGTAAGAGTCAAATCTTTCAGATTTTTTATGATTATTGGAGTTTCTAATGGTAGTGTGCATTTCTTTCTGTAATTTATAACCAAACTAGAAGCGTTACAGGCACAAAGAAATTGATCAGACAATCATCAATGCATTTTTGCAGTATGACTCAAAACCAGGTCGCCCTAAGAAGAGCTAAATTCGCTAATTCTGAAACCAATTACAGGAAGAACTATATATTGGATAATAATTTGGTCCTTGATCTACTTGACAAAAAAATAAAATTGAAGATCGGCTGTGTAATCAAATTTTGGTGATTTTTCAAACGGGAGTACTTTTTTTGGGACACCCGGTATTATAAATTTTTTTCAAAAGGGATGCAATAAACTGTCAGAGAAACTATGTAAATGACAACAACTTGATATTCTCAATAACAATACTCATATTTCTTATATCCTATTTTTCAGTAAATCCACTGTCATTTGGATTTTCAGTCTGAAGAGGCATGTCATCTATCATCTCCGCAAACATTTCATCATCATCTGGGTCATTCAGCTCCCTTAAGATATGCATGTCTTCCTTCATGTGGCTGATGATATTTTTAACAATTCTTTTGCAGGCAGCAATCTTCTCTTCTGCCACCTTTATCTCCCTCTTGGCGCATTCCAGCGATGCTGCAGTATCTTCAAATCTCACCTCCAAAAGGTCTACAGTTTGCTGTAATTTTTGGTCCATCTCTCTGCAATAACATAATGAAGTTGGTCAGTTCCTGCTCAAGGTGTGCAATGCACCTCAACAGGTGTTAATAGATGTAGAATTTTTGAAGTTGTTTAAAGCATGCAATGTACCTAAAGATGTCTGCAATAGTTGGTTACATTCGTTCTGAGAACATTGCTTGCATTTCACTATGCAATCATTTGCAATATCTTGTTGATAAACCACTATTAAGAAACTGTACTTAAGTACAACCATAAGCTGCACATAGTTAAGACACTTTTACTATCAAAACACCACAATTTTCATAGAGTTTGCTAATTGAATTAAAATCATCTGAGAACTTAAACAGGTTCAAGAATGTGATCAAACAATGGGATTGCCAAAACTGTGAATGTAACGCCTGTCAATTCAATGATATCTTGTCCTCATATGTCTTGAATATTCAATTATTTACCTTACAGTATCTGTCAATTTCTTTATTTCTTAATTTCTACATTTGTATGCTTGATTTAGAATAGTTGTATCTATGTAAATCTGTACAGCTAGGTAAAAATTGAATGAAAATAAGTTAACAAAAAGATAACTCTCAGAGATATCCCTAATATATTTCCACAACTATCAACTACAGTAAACACTCGCGTATAAGAACCTACAATTTTGCAAGTCAGCCTAACTAGGTTCTTATGTTTTCGGTATTTAGTGGGAAATGAGGCTGTTCAGGTTCTTAAATTGGTTCTTATTTTATTCATGGCCTTCAGGAATTTCTTTTCTTCATATTCAAACTTCAGGCCTATTATTTACTGTCAGTTCACATCAGTTGAATTTATGAGATATTCCCCAAAAGAAATTTGTGGAAGAATCTGAAATGTTTATATAGTCCAATAGTCCAGATAAAATCTTTCAAAAGCTTCTAATCGGGTAATACAAACATTTTTTATTCTTCCACAAACATCTGTTGTGAATAAGACCCCATCCTCTCTAAAAAAAAAATAAGAACCTGCTTCAAATTCTAGGCTGAATGGGTTCTAATATAATTGGGGTTTGATTGCAAAATTTCAGCCTGTAGGTTCTTAATCCACTAGGTTCTTAATCCACTTGTACACGGGTTTTTACTGTAATTGAATTTGAAGAATATTTTTATATAGATCTTCACAATTGTATATGGTTGCTTGAACATTGCTTCTGTTCTTGCTGCATGTTGTATTTGAATTGTGCATCTGATTAACCATGAAATGGTTTACAATGCTCTACAGTATCTCCTGACCACAATGATTATTTTAAGATCTTTTGTGCAAAGAAACTGCATTTCATTTAACATACAATTCTCACTTTTACTGCAATGAAAGATAGCCTTGAGGGTTCAGAGAGAGTTTTTTTTTAAATGATTCACAGCATTTCTAAAACTTTCAAATCCTTCAAAAGACCAAGAAAATGCTTGATGCAATCAAATTTTGTGAAATTCACAGCCTTGTGCACAAAGAATTGTAAAGGATTTATAGTAATTCATAAGAATATCAGAAAAGACCTTTCAGCTCTCCGAAAGAAAATTGGAAGCAAGGGATATTTTGACACATTTTGTCATATTTTTGAATGTGCAGAATAGTGATGAACCTCTAACGCCATTCATTTGATATAATGCCCCTCATTCGCTCTAATGCCACATAAGAATTTCAACATTCTCTTGAGAATTCCTAGATGTCTACTCTCCTGTAACATGTGAGTAATATGAACCAAAATTTTAAAGATCCTAGCAGTTCAAATATGGTTGTACACGAAAAGGCTGTTTCACAAAAATGTGATTTTTTTCATGTATTTCTTTGCAGACATCTGTAGACTTGAAGTAGAGAATGGCTGGGGTAAGCATCTTTTCTCCATATTTCAGGATCAATATCACCAAACAATTATAAAGCCTTTGATAAATATTTTAAGCGGTAATCAAAAATTTTAAACTGTAATCAAAATTTCATATATTTCCAATCGTAAAATTCCATTACATTTCAGTCAGAATTTCTGTTTCAGATCACTAGAACATGCCCTGGTTGTTCAGCAGAGCAAGCTATAAGCAGAACGTTTTGCAATTATTGTGGGGAAAACCTCAGAAAGCGAGAGAATGCTGATGTCAGGAAGCAAGAGCTTGGTGAAAAGTTCAGGAAAACATCCTTTCATTACCTAAAAACAGCCTTGAAGAAGAAGGCATGTTTATTTTTGCCTTTTAATATTTTATTCTCTATGATTGTGTATGGTTGATTTCTTCATAAACAGTAGATTCTAAAAAGATGGCATGCCCATGTGCAACATCTGCTAAATATTCCTGGAGGAATACTGTCTTTTTTCCATTTGATATTCTAGCACTGTAAATGTCTTCAATCTAAAAGTAAAAACTAAAAGTAAAAGTGATTATGATACTGTATGTGATATCCTCTTATCAATGTGAGTATATGTATCAAGTTAAATTTCAGGAAATGAGGTCCCTCATGGATTTGAAATTGTCACAAATATTACAGATTGTGTTATGATGCAATGCATTTCCAAAACAACTTGTTTTAGTTTGTTATCCACTTCACAGGTGGACATTTTGCAGGCTAAGGATTGTGAGATAGTTGTGATTGGCTACCATCACAATCAAGAGAGGAGCAACTTTTGGTCATATAGCCCAAAGGGTAGCTTGGGGGAGAAATTCCTTCAGCATGACTTTGGTGACTTTGTGCTTCAATTGTTCCATGAGTACATAAAAGGTAAGGGAAAGTTGCAGGAAATTGAAAATTCTGTCACAGCATCTTTGATAATCTTTTTTTCTGAGCATTGCTTAACAAAAATTGAGTGAATGGAAATAAAGCTACCTCAGGGTGCATTTGGACTACTTTTTTAATGGTATGTTACTACAGATAGCCAACTCAAATAACATCCAGTTCCATTGCATCAAGTTTTGTCGCCTTCCTGCAGTTCATCAGATCAATCACACATCCCTGACAGCTTGCCATCCAACGATACATCCTTAGTTACACAGCAGCATTCCCCAAGATCACCTTTGCAAAGTCTTGAGCCACACCACCAGTCTGTTCAAACTTCGCCACCAATTACTTTAGAACCGCTGATAATACTGGAGCAGACAAGGTTAGGAAGGCATGGTCTATTAACCAGATCCTGATCTACTAGGACCCCTAGGACTAGGACCCTTGGACCATATAGGACCATGACCCATACTGACCAGACCTTGGAGGAATCCGATTATCCCCATGCATCACTGATGGAAATGGTCATAGAAAATATATGACATGGGATGCCATACTCTAGGTATTAATGACTGAGGGATGACTGAGGTGAAAAAAGAATTGTAATTTTCCATTTGTTCGGCACATTGAACATTGCCTAATGTAATGTATTTGGTACCATGGGTATCAGGGTCAGAAAAATGAAAAATTTAAGAAAAATATACAGGGTGTCCCAAAAAAATTGTGCCCTGTTTGTCTGGAGATTGCGACAAAACGGCAAAAGATTGTCGCCAAACCTATGCATGATGGTGCTCTTCAGATGTTCAATTAAAGTTTGCCACCATCCCCGTAAAAATCCGTTGAAAAATGATGGAGCTATGACCTTCAGAAGACCAAATTTGCCTGGTGACTGAAACCAGCGGTCGGCCATTTTGTCTTACTAGTTTGCAGTGATAGGTATCTTCACGTGAGGTAAGAAATAAATTCTGTGAGGTCAGAACTAGTGGAACTCTCCGAGGATTATCGGAATTTTCACGAGAGCTATGACATTGGAGGCTGCTGTTTCATTTTCAACCCATGAAGCTATTTATCGCTGCAAAATAGTTAGACAAAATGGCCGACCGCTGGTTTCAGTGATCGGGCAAATGTGGTCTCCTGAAGGTCATAGCTCCATCATCTTTCGACGACTTTTCATGGGGATGGTGGCAAACTTTAATTGAACATCTGAAGAGCACCACCATGCAAAAGTTTGGCGAAAATCTTTTGCCGTTCTGTCACAATCTTCAGACAAACGGGGCACAATTTTTTTGGGACACCCTGTAGAAGGAAAGAAAGACGAAAGATCTTCTCTGAAAGAATCGCCTTCTCCTTTCTTCTTTTTCTGTTCTCCCTTTCCCAATTTTCCTTTTCTTTTCGAGGCCCGGTATGTATTTGGTTATCTTGCCCCATGTAGTGTCATTGCGAAGCTAAAAACAAAGGGTGTAGGCATTTCATTTAAACCACTTCTATTCACTTGTGTCTGTTCCCTATTCATAACATCAGTAGGGTATTGAAAATTTAAGACTTCTGTAAAATATTCTCTTCGGAATCAATACTGCGACGCAGCACTTGTGTGTGTGTCAACACAGGATTACAAAATACAACTTGGTCCTGATATGTTTGCATCAACAATGCTCTTGGCAACATATGTTTATTTGCAAAAACCGTTTGTAGCGTGAAGGAATTTAATTTGGTAAAATAATTTGTTCTTCAACGAACTACTGGTCTGCTCGTTGTGACCTTACCAGTGGATTGTATCTCATTTGGCTTTTTGGGATCCCTGTGCTAAAATTCCAACATTTAAGATAGAAGAATTTGCCAAGAAATAGAGGATTCAGATGATGATGTGATGGTGGTCATAGTAGGCCATGGTATTTCTGATATTGTAACTTTGCTCAAAGTGATGGGATCATAAGCCAAAGCATTCCAATCTCCATTAGCAATCTTCATCAGCATCATCAGCATTTTCAATTCCTTACTCAAGAACCTTATGAGTAATGAGCCAGGAAACAAATGAAAGTAAAGTGAAAGTATGCCAAGGATCTCCTTAATCAAAGTAAATAGTTTCTTATTTTCCCAGCACTGGAGTTTCTTATTTTGTTGGCGATCTGAGAGTTGAGTTTCTTATGGGCAGTTTCTTATTAAAATAATGTGTATCAAATTTCCAGATGCATGTATGATAATTGGTATCCCCAGATGCAGACACGAGGATTAGGTTACATAGTACTGGGTGTGCCAAAATAAACTATGCAGGTTTGGCAGGCCACAATAAATCATACACAGGATGGATTTTGAAGATTTATGACTTAGTCTATAGCAGAAAGCATGAATTGGATTCTAAGACTTTTTGCAAGTTTTTCTTCCTTCAATTTTTAGAGCTAGAAGCGAGTTTCTTAAAATATTCCTTTTTGAGAACATTGAAAACGATGAAAAAACCTCGATCAAATTTTAAAAGATTCAGCATGAATCAATAAAGAGAAATGTTTTCAAAAAATGTCTTCACAGACCTATTCCCAACGCCCTAATGCATAGTCAATCAAGGACGCTACGAATTATTTCAAAATTTGAAGAAATGCCAAAACTTTGAATTCGACCTCATTGTCACTGTAGTTTGTCATAGTAAACAGCTGATTGATGACTGAAACGCATACTCATGGAGACTAACTATTTTGATTCAAAGGTCTCCTTCTGTGTGTTGAAATATCTTCAAAACTTCTTCAAAATTAGAGCACTATCTGGATCTTTTTTCAGTTTGAAACTGACATAAATACCTCTGGAGATATCCAAGATTCAATGCTGAGGGTAAAATGAACAACGGGAAATGTTGTACTGTACGGGCCTAAAAAACCAAAGCAAACCCCCACCTGCATGACAATTAATTCCATTTAAAAAAGTTTATACCGGGTGTCCAAAAAAAACGCAACAGATTTGATCGGGACTAGCGACAAGGATTTAGGTCCAATCAATCCATAGTAATTTTTTATTTAATCCTCGATAGCTAACTTGAAGATAGATACCTTGTTTGATGATATTGGTGCATTGAAAGTTGGAATATTAATTTCGAAAGTCCAAATTTGCCTGAACCTCCAAACCAGAGCTTGTGGCTTTTAGCCTAAACTGCAAACGCGCTATTTTGGGGAATCTCCTGAATTGCCGTGAAATAGGAGAATAAGCATCATTCCGAAGAAAATATTTGAACAGAAATCAAATGATGAATCAAATTCATCAGTTTTGTCCTGCAAAGACATATTTTTTACGCATCAACAGTTTTGAAAAGTTAGCATAAAAGAAAAAAGTCTGTGAAGTAGTTTGTTTTGGTGTGAAAAATTAATTAATTCCTGCAATCTTCATGACTCTAATGAAATGCATTTTATATAATCTTTCTTCGAATCATTACGAAACAAGAAATCAAATATACCCAAGGGAAAAATATCCATGGATAACATCCTTGAAAATGCTCATTCCTGCTTGGCTCTTTTGCAGGTGCACTACGATTGAAGAACTATATTCCTTTGTGATGTTTCCCTTCGGCATTGCTATGTTTGTCATCTCCAGGAGAAAAATCTTAGCAATAACAGCTTACAACCAATTGAAACAAATTTTTGAGAGTAAGAAAGTCCAAACACCCACTAAGATGAGACTACTTAAGAGTCACATAGAGAGCATATTCTTGTATAATTGCGAGCTTTGGACCCTCACCAAAAAGCTTGAAAATACAATAAATGTCAGAGAAATCTCCTCCGCAAGGTCCTCAATATCAAGTGGCCCAAAAAATATCAAACAAACAATTATACGAAAGAATGAAAATTGATGAATGGAGCAAATCAATAAAGGGAAGAAGATGAAGCTGGTATGAACACCTCTTAAGACTGCCAGACAATACACCTGCCAAAACTGCATTAAGAGAAGCTCAGAGATATGTAAAGAAACCAAGGGGTGGACAAAAGTTAACATGGATAAAAATGATTGAAAAGATCTTGAGACAGCAAGGGTGATGGTTGCAAAAGAAGATGGAACAATCTTTGTAGCGACTGATGGATATCTAGCAAATAAATGGCCATTATGGCAGTCCGTAGTTAGCCGTGCTATGTTGAATTAAACGAAATGCATATCTGATAGAGATAGATAGATGTTTGTCAATCTTTAGCTTTCAAAATTCAATTGAAATGTGTGCCTAGACATGTGTGCCTTTTAGCATGCTCACACTACTACACTTTGTATGTGACTGAGGGAGATTCCTCAAGCACGTTTTGAGTTAGGCCAAAACCCGAAACCTCTGGTTTGGAGATGGAAGCAAATTTGGACTTCCAATGTTGATATTCCAACTCTCCATGCAGCAATATAAAAAAACAAGGTATCTATCTTCAAGTTAGCAATATAGTATTATACCCTATGAACAACTATTTTGGATTGATTGGGGATTGGACCTAAATTCTTGTCGCTAGTCCCGAACAAATCCGTTGCGTTTTTTTGTTTGGACACCCGGTATTATGTCCCTGAGTTACCTTTTCCTCAACCAAGCATGCTTCCAGTGCCTGGATATTGTGTTGAATCAAAAAGCGTTTTTCTTCTTCGTCCATTGCACGTTATAATATGAGTGACTGTTCTTCGCTCTGTTTGCTCTGCTAAGGTAGAAATTTTGAGGCGTTTTTGTGCATTTTTGGCACCAAATTGCACAAAGAAAAGAAGTGGACAGAGAACGAGAGTTGTATGCCCTGTAGATCCCTCGTCCAATCACAAAGTGCTATTCTAAATAGACCTATTACATATATTCCTCTCTCTGATCAATGTTGTTGCTGTTTTCGCTGCAATTATTTTCCGTCATCAGTTAAGCTATGGTCCAGAAAACAAATACAACAGACTTTTGGAATGAGTATACAACCACCACACAACATATGACAGCTAACGATGCTCGAGTTTTTGGTTCTTGGTGGCATCAATGAACATAAGCATGAACAGCGACCAACGAATAGTTTAAAAAACGCAAATTCCTGGAAGATTGTTGAATTTTGCTGTCACAATACAGCGATGGAACAAGAAGGTAATGGTAGGGTTCTTTCATTATTAAGTTAAGTTGCAAAAATGGGCTATTCCATTCGTGCATTGGATCCTAATCAATTTCTAAATCCCCTGGAATCATCAAGGAAACATCCTCTCTTTCTCCAAAAAGAAACCCTCAGTTTCACTTAGTTAACCAGCCAACATCAACAACACAACTAGAATTTCTGCTATTTTAAGTCAGTATCAGCTGTTGACTTCCAAATGCACATCTTTAACCAGATAGCCAACTGTTGTTGACAAGGCTCTAATTTCCTGGAGCTTCTTGCAGTATTTCAATGTGTTTGTTGGACTGAACAGTAGTCCCTAAGATATCTCTCCCAGGCAAAAAAGTTTGCATATTTCTCCAAAATTTTCTCCAAAATCTCGCAAATCAACAAGGCCAATCAATATGTACACGTAACAACTCGAAGCGCTCGAATATAAATGAATAAATATGTCTTCTGACAGCGAAAGCACTGCAAATAGCTCGTTTGAGGAAAGACAAGCCGCCGGCTCTAGTTCAGAACATGAGATAACTGCAATTGCAAGTGTATTTCAACCTGATCAAGACGAGCTTCTTGCACAAGCAGTGGAAGTAGGTTATGATGCTGAACGTGAACATCGTGGCGACGAAGAAAGGGATCCCGATCGGCTTTCCCCTGCAACTCTAGAGGAAAGATTTGAGGGAAGAAGCACCGTGGAAAGATGGTGTAAATGCAGACTTTGCAATGATAGCAAGTTATTTGGTGCAAGTACAGGGTGTTATTTTTCACAGACTTCCTGTGACCGCAAATTTTTGGGAAGAAATTTCCTGTGAGAAAATTATTCGAAATTTTGGTCAGTTCTCAAATATGCAATCAAAGTTGCGTCTTTTGGTATGTTTTGAATGACATGCAAGTTTGTCGTGAAACTTTTCTTCAGATGTTTCTTTAGATAGAGAAATTAATCAGGCAATGGCCCAGTGGCGGACCCACGGGAGGGTATGAGGGGGTAAACACCCCCCTCCCCTTTTTTGAAAATGTGGCAATTTAGATTCGTCCAAAAATGACATAAACAAGTCAAGGTAGGGGTAGGTATGTAGTGCAGTCTCTTAGTGTCAAAATAAGACACAATCGTGCATTTCATAACACAAGCATGAAATTTGGCAAAAATACTCAGTTTGACCTGCTGAAAACGATTCCGATGAGACACAAGTCAAAAAATGCCCCCAAAGCTATTTATAGACGGGGGGTTCTCGGTCCCAGTCCTTTCTCAAGTATTTCCCCTCTTTGGCAAATGATATGTAGTCAACACTTGAAACTTGGTACAAATACACAATTCGACATGCTAAAAACGATGCTGATGAGAAAAAAACAGAAATATACCCCAAAGCTATTTATAGTCTGGGGGCACTCGGTCCCAGTCTTTTCTTAGGTTCCTGCTTCTTTTGCAAACGATATGTGGTAATCATTTTAAACTTGGTACAAATACACAATTCGACATGCTAAAAACGATGCCGATGAGAAAAAAACAGAAATATACCCCAAAGCTATTTATAGTCTGGTGGCACTCGTTCCCAGTCTCTTCTTAAGTTCTTGCTTTTTCTGGCAAACGATATATGTAGTAAACACTTGAAACTTGGTACAAATACATCATTTGCCATGCTAAAACGATACCGACTAGACAAAAGCCGAAAATGTATCTAAAGCTATTTGTATCTACATGCATTCGATTCCAGTCCCTTTTTGATGCATTGTCTTGTTTTTGAATGCTAGACCAATGAACAGTGTGAATGAAATAATATGCGAAAATATGCACCGTGAGGAATTGTCTTACCTTAGAAATAGTTTCATGGTACCAAGCTCCCGCAAGAAGTGCATAGTTCAGTTGGACTTGGACCTCTCATACAATTTTTTACCAATCTAATAGCAGGCAACAACGAAGATTTAAACTGTTGCAAGATGGGAGGTACGTATACAAAGAGCAACATTTGATGGATGAAATGCTCAGTTTTCATCTAAAACTCTCCTGCTATAGTGAGCGCATATATTTCATTAAGAGGAAGCTGTAACACCAATGAGCAAACTAGGCTTGAAATTCTAGAGTTGAGTGGATAAGTCTAATTTGGAAATCTCGGTCTTTTTACAAAGAATCAGTCGATATTACATTCAAACTGAAGAGCCTGCTTGCAGTGCAATAATTTGTGCTTTTATAACTTGCCAGGTAGAATAAAATGTCTAAACGCAATTTCGAACTGTTCTGCATGCCAGAGGAACCCTTCGATGAAGGACAGCTAGAATGGAATTCATGTTTTCTCTGTCAGAATGTCACAAATGAAAAACTAATACTCCCAGGAAAGAGCAAATGCAAGGAGAAGGTTACTGGCTACAAAACGTTGGCAGAAGACTTGAAGAGGCTGTCTGATATAAGCTCTTTGCCATTATCCGTTAACTTGAGATTTCATGAAAGAACACTTGAAGAAATGTTGTCTCTTCTGGTCAACAATGAAGCGAAGTACCATAAATCATGCAGGAACAAATGTGGCAAACAACACTATGAGAGAGCTCTCAAACGAAAGAATACTGAATTCCGTCAAGAATTCAAAGTTCATGATTGTGTGGCGTAAATCTTAGATGACATTTTCACAATTTGCAACACAAAATTGTCATACAAGTGCGATAAATGTTCCAACCCAGGGGAACAATTTGTGATCTGCAAGTTATCTCGACTGATGTCTTCCTGGGATGATTACCATATTCAGAGAGCATATGATGCACCAAGCAGTCTATTGCAAGAACAGTAAATGGAAGATTGACTTTTACAAACTTGTTGATGTGACTTCATGTCCATGGTTTAGCTTTAAGAGACTCTGTCAGAGACTTAGGATTTGTTTTTCTTTCTTGTTTTTATTTCTAATATGTATATAAATAATCAATTCTTGTAAATAGGTTTTTAATATTATGGTTTCTATTGTAATTAGGGTTAAGGTAATTTATTTGGTATATTTGTATAGTAATAGTTTTTATCGGAGGGCCCCTTGAAAAACGGTTTTTACCGAAGGGCAACCCTCCTAAAATAAATCAAATGAAATGAAAATGAAATAAGTTTATCTTCTCAAACAATGCTTCACTTGAATGAAAAGAAGTTTTGCAAAGTTCCCATTTTGTAACAATAGAAAACAGTTAAAAGTGAAACAACAGTCAAACTTTCAAGTTTAGTCGCTTCTCATTTCTTGTTGGTATTGACAGGATAGATTTATGTTTTTAGCTTTGTTGCTTTCTTGAGCGATGTGTCATTGATTATTGTCTCGTGGAATTTCAAGATAGTAAAACAACAGCTTATGCCACTCTTGGTGCCGTTTAGAGACACTTAGTACCACATTTTCGCAAATTGATACCAGAATTGGATTCAGCATTCCAAACTTGTGCTTTCTGTAAAACGCATGTAATTTTAAGTGTTGTGCATATTTGGCCAAATATTGCATCCCAATTTGTTTTTGTTCCACTTTCATAGCCAAAGCGAGACAAAAGTGACACAATTTTCACAATGTATCAAAAGATTAATTTTTGGTGGACTGAAATTGTCTACTCCGCAAGTTTTTGTTCATTTGTCATTTGATTTTGTCTTTATTGAAAATATCTATCATTGTTTTAGAAGCTCTTCTGCTATGTCTTTGTATGTCGACAAGATGGTTGCTAGCCAAGATTGTGAAATTGTTGTTCTCGCCTTTAGAAACAATCCAAACAAGAAATATTTTTTGGACTTATAGCCCAAAAGATTGTTTGGGAGATGAATTCCTCCAGTTGAGACAGATCTAGTGTAAAACACCACACAGATGAACACAGATGAACACAGGTGAACACAGGTGAATACAGGTGAATACAAGTGAATACGGATGAGCACCGGCCAAAATGAAGGTACTAGTAAGAACAAGAAAGAACACAAGTCGCGAGTCTTTCAGAAAAAGAATAGGTCAATAATGAATAAATACATGTAGATTTAACATGAATTATTGTAATAATTCATATGAATTTAGAAAACGAGATTGATGATCAGACAAATTGCAGGAATGTGGGCAAGTTCTGTATCTTATTCCATGCCAAGAAGCTGTATGGTATACTGTAAAAAGCTCCTGCCCCGGGGGCTTATCATTTATCCTAAACCAGATCAAAAGTAACATGCAAACTTTGTTTATTTATTTTATTATTTTTCATTTATTTATTTATTTATCAATCAATCCTACATACATTTCAACATAATTACTATACAAATACTAATTAACAAAGATACCATACAAAACTAAATGGAATACTCTACTAACTATGAATACAAACAAACTTAACCTAATTACAATACAACTGCTACTTTACAAATATTACCATACTTACAATACACTAAATAGAAAACACTATTACGACAAAGAAACAACTTTACATGTGTATGTAAGATTGATTAAGGAGGAGCTCTCTAAATAGGTTAAATAATCGAGAGAGACCCCCCCCCCCTCCATTAAAACAAAGGAACTAAATTTTTGTAAAAGCAATAACCAGAGCCAGATGTGCATTAGAAATTATGGCTGGAGTGAGAAGTTAAGTCTAGTAAGAGTTATAGATGAGAATTGATGAAGTGTGTCTACAGTTGTGATCGAAAGGCTGAAACAGAACTAGCAACACGTATGAATAAAGGGAGAGTATTCCAAAGTTTGGAACCAAAGTACTCAATTGTTTGCAAACCATATACAGTAGTGTTTTTAAAAGATTTGAAAAGATGGAAACATCTTTGGTAGTCTCTGGAATTTTATATAAGTGGGGCAGGGGGCTAGAGAGTGGGGCCTATTTGACATAATGTCTGAAGGGGGAGGGGCTTATTGGAGAAGGGACTTGATAGAGAGGGGGCTTAACCCTATTTGTACTGGACAATTTTTTAGGTATTTTGTACTGGGGGGGGGGGGGGTACTTTTCCATGATTCAAGCAAAATAAAGGTTTTTTTGAGGGATGGTCGGCAGCTTCTGCTTCATTTTCAATTCCCATGCACAAGCTGACGCTTCCCATCTTTTCTCACGTTCTCCTGGGTGATTTTGATTGATTCACAACATTTGTTTATGTCAAAAATTTGATGTAGAAGTGTGGAAATCCATTTACGTTGGAAAGAAATGTTTATTGAATCACAATGTTCTGGTGAGACTGATGCAAACTAGAAGCAAACAGCACTGAAATTCAGTGCAATATGAAAATAGCCTCAAAAAGGAGGGCATTGAATGATATATAAAATCATGAAGTGGTGGCTAAGAGATGGTTTCTGCACAGTGATAACAAGTCCAATAGTTTGCAGAATGAAGAAATTAACAAAATCATTTCAGTGTCAAATTTAACTGTCCTGTTTCTATGCTTGTCTCAATTTGCTGTTTCCTGAGAATCCAAATAAAGTATATTCTGAGGAGAAATATGCACTTTGACATCATTGGTTGCCTCTTTTTTTGGATTTGAGCTAAAATGCAAAGAACTGCAAAACTATTTGTACATGTCAAAACATAACATCATACCAAATATAGGAAAAGCTTACAAAGGTCATTTGCGCTGGTCATTAACCCTATTCTACATGGGTAAATCAAGCACCACTTTCTCATGGGGGGGGGGGCTAAAAAGGCCCCCCCAGATTTTCTAAGCAACCGTAGTGCCTATGCCAACGCAACTTGGTACACATGATTACCAAGCAATTATGATTCTAAAAATAGCATCATATACTAATTGGTCACATGATCCGTTGCTAGGCAACGCAAAAACAATGGAAATTTGCTGATTTTGGCTCTCCTCCTAAAAACGTAATATTTTCAACCAAAAATAGTCAATAAATAACTTTAAAGTTATAAAAATGATACAGATTGAGTGTTCTTAATGAAAACTGTCAAAAATTCTAGTTTTGGAATTCTATTGTTATCACAGCTGTCAATCAAAGTCATTGTTGATACCTAAACAAATTAATTGATGCTTTACTGGCATTTAAATACGTTTTTAGTGATAACAACCATATGAAATTGATCTTGAATTGTTAATTAGTCAATTTTGATCATAATACACTAATTATTTCATATGTTTATCATAAATATTACATCATACCGGGTGTCCCAAAAAAAAAAACGCAACGGATTTGATCGGGTCTAGCGACAAGAATTTCAATCCAATCAATCCACAATTATTCTTTATATAATCCTCGATAGCTAACTTGAAGATAGATACCTTGTTTGTTGATATTGGTGCATGGAGAGTGGGAATATTAATCTTCAAAGTTGAAATTTGCCTGAACCTCCAAACCAGAGCTTTTGGGTTTTGGCCTAAACTGGAAACGCGCTATTCTGGGGAATCTCCTGAATTATCGTGTAATAAGAGAATAAAGCCTCATGCTGAGGAAAATATTTGAATAGAAATTCAATCAAATTCATCAATTTTGTCCTGAAAAGACATCTTTTTTTATACTTCAAAAGTTTCGAAAAGTTAACATTGCATCTGTCTCATAAAAGAAAGTAATACGCGAAATAGTTTGCTTGGGTGTGAAAAATGAATTAGTTCTTGCAATCTTCATGACTTTAATGAAATGCATTTTGTTTAATCTTTCTTCGAATTATTACGAAACAAGAAATCAAATATACCCAAGGGAAAAATATCCATGGATATGATCCTTAAAATTGCTCATTCGTGCTTGGCTCTTTTGCAGGTGCACTATGATTGAACAAATATCTTCATTTGTGAATTTTCCCTTCGACATTGTTATGTTTGTCAATTTTTAGCTTTCAAATTTCAATTGAAATGTGTGCCTAAACATGTGTGCCTTAGCATGCTCACAATACTACACTATGCAATGACTGAGGCGATTCCTCGAGACGTTTTCAGTTAGGCAAAAACCTGAAACCTCTGGTTTGGAGATGGAAGCAAATTTGGACTTTCAAGATTGATATTCCAACTCTCTATGCACCAATATCAACAAACAAGGTATCTATCTTCAAGTTAGCTATCGAGGATTATATCAAAAGTTATTTTGGATTGATTGGACCTAAATTCTTGTCGCTAGTCCCAATCAAATCCGTTGCGTTTTTTTTGGGACACCCGGTATATAAGTATGACGTCATATATCTTAAATTTTGCTGATGTCAGCAAAACACAAATATTTATATATCAAACGAAATTAGATTTCAAGACAAAATGATAGGTACTAATTGCATTGAAATCAGATGTGTATGAGAAAAGTTATGCATGTTTTACTGATTTTCTGAGAGACCTGTTGCCTAATATGGGCATGTCATAGTCACGTGACCAATTATATAACAATGAACTATTGTTAATTTGATGCAATATTAAATTTTATTAAAAGTCACCCAAGTTCCAGTGTTTTATCATGCTTAGTTTAAGAGTAATTACAGGAAGTATGGTTGGGGGGCCTTTTTTGCCCCCCCATGTAGAATAGGGTTAATGTGATGTAAGAGACGGTACGGAGGAGAACGCTCTCTTAGAACTGACCAAAATGGCAGAAGGTTGTGAGTGCATTGACTGTGCACAACTTGAATGTTTAGTTATGTTACTTTGCACACGTTGCGTTAAATCTTACCTGTATCCCTTCTATTAGTCTTTATCTCATATAGCGCTGGCCGGGTACAGCAGTCATCATACCAAATCTAGAAAAGGCTTGCAAAGGCCATTAGAGGACATGCCCATAAAATATTTTCGATGTCCGGGTAAGTATTCCCAGACCCCTTAATTTATCTGCTTGTTTTGCTCACCTGCGGCATTGGTATTGGGACCTTTTTCCTACAAAATAGTATTAAATAAAAGAGGTGATGCAATTTATGTGCAGTCATAGCTAGAGGAAGCCTTACGAAAGCTGGTTGGTGCTCATGGGTTTGAGATCTTGAGAAATGCTTGAATTACTTAATAGACCATTTTTCCAATGAAGAAAAGGGATTGGTGCGAGCGCGGCCCGGCGGGTGCACTTGAATTACAGGAGCACATACATGCTTGTCCATAGATTCACGGGAAGACCCCTTTCACTGACAATCGGTTCCAATTTTTGACCCCTTATCACTGACTTTTCACGGCCCTTCAAAATGTGAAAACCACCCTTTTTATTGAAAATCACTGATATCCATAAGCCTTCAAACAACATAATACCAACAAACTGTAGCCTGAATATGATATAACCTCAGCAATTCACAGCTCCTCTCTCAATTTATGACAAACAGTCAACCAAATTGTCAGTGATTTTCATAGAGACATAACAAACAATAACTTCATTTAGATGCAATAGTTCTAGATGCAATAGATTTATTGTGATTTGGGCAACAAGAAGCATGAAGAAGTTGTTCTAATAGCACTCTTCTCGATTGACGTCACACAAAATAGCGCATTGCATGCTGGGATATGTTTGCGGACAAAATATTCGATCGCCGTGTGCTTACCTACGCGATCTGTGCGCGACTCATTTCATTCATCCCAAGATTTCGCTTACAAAACTCCTTTTATCTGAAAAATTCAATTCAATATATGGGTAAGGGTCCATGCAAAAACTGTACGAAGCAGATAGATTTTCAAGATGGAGGAAGTGGTGCTTTCGGAGGGTGATGTTCCAGGTTCACATTTCACCAGAGATCCTGAGGAATATTCTGTTCTCGAACTCAAACGCTGGTTGGAATGTCATGGAGGAAAGAAGTCAGGAAGAAAACAAGAACTTGTCGATAGAATAAGATCATTTATCGCAATAAAGAAAGGTATTGATCCAAAAGTTGATGGAGGAAAGTGGTACGAGCAGAAAAGGCAAGAAAGGGGATTACAATCATCGAGTCAACCAAGAAACATAGAGACTCCTGAGCAAGGTTGGGGAACATTTCCAACTACTGATATTCCAATGATGTTCAATTATGGTCATGTGTATCAGTATCAGTATCTCATCGAGTCCGTTGCTAAGTTTGGCCAAACAGGCCTAAGCCAACATGCCTCAAGTGACAGTGAAGATGACAGGGACTTCCCAAATGACTCATCAGGCTACACTTCTACAGCACGACCACTCCGTAAAGGGATGAATCTGATGAAGAGTGGCTTTGTAAATGATATGCTTGACCATACTGATGACAATTATTATTTCTGCAAAGGACATGTGCATCATTCAATGAAAAACGAGCTACCACTTGCAGGTGAGGTTGTCCTCAGCCATAAAAGTGGGTCAGTCCAGCAGGCCACATGTACCTGCAAGGCTTCCGCTTTTGGTAGATGTGCCCATGTTTCTGCTCTATTGCTAAAAATTGTTAAATTTGTTGAGGTCAATGGTACCAAAGTCAAAGCTCCTTCTACTTCAAAGCCATGCCAATGGAATCGTGGCAAGAAAAGAGCCAAAGACCCAACTGTGGTACATTATGCTTCTTATGATTCAAAAAAGGCTTCAAAACTCAGATTGTATGACTGGGACCCACAACCAATGAATAATCGCAATAACTTTAGCAATGAACATACAAATTCATTTCTTAGAAACCTCCAAGAATACAGTTCCAAAACAAATGAAGTTTCAATGTGGGAATTGTCATTAACGATGAAATATGAAGACTACACCCTTGAAGAAGAAAGAATAACTATTTTGAAAACTCTTGTCAATGATCTGGAGGAATCCTTGAAAGATGTGTTCACAGGCACAGGGGATCAAGTAGAATATACAGAAATACCAGGTACGAAGGAGCAAAGTGCATCATTGAGATGGTTTGAAGAACGAAGATACCGCATTACAGCTTCCAAATGCAAAACAGCCTACTCTTGTGGGGAAAAGCTTTTATGTGAAAGAGGAAAGGAATGCCTAGGGCAGCTCTATAACTGGATAAGGAATAAATTTTGGTTTCCAAAACATATAACAACCAAGGATATAGAATATGGTATTGAAACAGAAGCAACAGCAAGGGATGCATACAAGGCAGTTACTGGCAACTGCATTTCTGAGTCTGGCATTTGGGTTTGCAATAGATTTCCTTACTTGGGAGCAAGCCCAGATGGATTGATAAAAGATGCGAGTGCCAAAATAGTTGGTGTTATCGAGATAAAATGCCTCAAAATTTTCAAAGAAAAATCAATACAAGAAGTGGTTGAAGAGCGCAAACAAAAAACTTTGTCCTCTACATTGTACAACAGGCAGTGTTTCAAAATAGAAGATGATAAGCTGCTTCTGCGAGAAAGTCATCCATACTATTTCCAAATTCAACTTCAGTTGCTGGTTACTGGGTGCCAATTCTGTGACTTTGTTTTGTACTCTGCAAAAGGACCTCCCTCTATCCAAAGGATCAATGAAAATAAAACGTTTCAGGGTAATATGGAACAAGCATTGTCAGCATTTTGGCATAGAGTTTTAATACCGGATTTCTTTGAAATGCGTGTGCCTAGGGAGTTGAAGCCATTCATTTTGTCATAGAATTGATTAATCCTGAACAATATTTTGCATTTATGTTGAACATCATACATTAAAATCAGAAACTTTTGGACGGAAAAGTTTCGGAAACACAACTTTGGACAACAAACTTTTTGGACGCTTTTTGGGAATTTCGGACAATAAAACTTTCGGACAAATGCTTTTTTCATAATTTAAAAGGATTTAATATTTTCGGACAAAACAACTTTCAGATATCACCTGACTTCAGACAATTAAACTTTCAGACAAAATTTTGTCCGAAAGTTTGATCATCCGAAAGTTTTCGATTTTAATGTATGATATTCATTTGAATTCTTTGAGTTATCATGCAAACTAGCTTGATAAATAATTTATCGACTTGCTTTCCAATGGGTCTTCCATTTTGTTCTGATGTAAAAATTAAAAAAATATGGCCCCTTCCTCCCTCTGCATGCAAAGAACAATAGAAATGATGTCATTGTAGAAATTGATGTATGCATTTGCTATACTCCTTTTATTCCATAACAGCATACATTCTGAATGGATGGCCCCTATTTTGATGAAATGAAATCAGAAACGAGAAAGGAAATCTCACTATTTAGAGTTGCTTTATCATTATCAATGAAATAACTTGTACTTGGACTGGATCACATCTGTCAAAAATCGGTTCTTATTTATAATTTATATTGATAGCCATATGTGTGATATTGTTTTCTGCACAAATTTTGGGTTGATATTGTTTTCTGCACAAATTTTGGGTTGATGATGGAAATGAATCCACAATAAAGTTGCTACTAAAAATAGATCTGTAATATTTACAACATACTGTATGAATGTTTCATTTTTTTCTCTACGAAATTCAAAAACCCATCTTCAAAATAACACGTTCATTTCAAGAAATATTGTGGAAAATCTCTGTGATATGGTATATAAAAAACTGCAAAATTGTCATTTCAAAATAAGTTTGTTTACTTGAAGTGACCCAACCCCTTTAGCTAAGTCCTTGAATATATTTTTTGAAAGGTTATTTTTATGCACAAAGTGCAGGTTGAAAGTTCACAAGACAACATGCTACATACACCATCTGAGATGCAATATGGCTAAGTGACAATGGTATAAGGTTTCCAATAAGTTTGAATTTTTTCAAACGTTCATTGAACCTTTCTACATGTATTCTGGCCTTGGCAATTCTCCTGGTGTCCATCTCCTCTTCTTTTGTCAGACGTTCTCTCTTGCCCAGAAAAGCTGGAATTTTGATTGATGCATGCTTAGGGTTTAACAGGTCTTGGATGGTAAATCCTTTGTCAACCAAAACAACATCTCCATGCTCAATGTGGTCAATAATACCACATTTCTTTGTAATTGATACATCATCAATACTACCCTCATATAAATCTGAAACAAAACAAGCTGCACCATTTGGGGTAACTGCAATGAGTGCTTTGAATGTTGTGTGATGTTTGTAAGAGGAGTATACATTTCCTTGCTGTGAATAGTTCCTTGGCGTTTGCACAAAAAACTCAGTGCAATCAATAGAGCATCTGATGTTTCTGAAACTTCTAAACACTTTTGGCAGCACAGGCTTTACAATTTTCCTGCTAGGGAACATCATGTATTTCATTTCTTTGAACTGTAGAAACATAAATTGGATCCATGTGTTGAAAATGCGGCTAACAACAGATTCTGATACATTGTAAATATATGCTATGGTTTTCAATGCAAATCCTCGTCTCAACCTCAAAAGGGTTATAAATAACTCCTCTCTAATTGTAAAACTCCCATTTTGACCTGGTTTTGATCCTGCAACTCTCTCCACACCAACACCATTTTTCTCTGATTTTCTGTTACCATACCAGTATTGAAGGTTGAATTTTGCAGGACCTAAAAAGTCTAATAGGATTTCAAACTGTCCAGGGTAAAGCCCTATAAAATACTTGGCCTTCTTCTGATCTTGTAAAATTAATTCAGGGGACATTGTATCCAGTTGAATATTTGTGCCACCTGATTGTGAAATTGTTATTTTGTTTCTTAGTATCATTGTTTCTATTTGGGCACCAAGCATATACTTGTCATAAACTGTTTGTGTGCCCTGATGTACAGCATTGGAGGTGTTAAAAACAAGCTCTCCTTCAGAGACATCATCACATGGCTGTTCGAAAGTGGCCTCTGATGATTCAACATTAAACAATTCTTGGTCGCCAGCCAAACTTGAGTCGACTTCTGTTCTCGCTTTCTTGGTCAAAAGTGGACATTCGTCCCGTTTTCTTGGAGGTTTTCTCCTCTTCAGTCGCCCTTCCTGTTCCTTCTCCGTCAATGAGGCAAGAATCGGGTCTGGGTTATTTTCTGTTGGTCCCTTCCCATTTATGAAGTGGAGAGAACATATGTAGGTGTCTTTTGTAATCTGTTCCAATTTGCTGAAGTCTTTCCGACCGCAGGCATGCATCCAACGTTTTGCTGCAACTGTTTGTTGGTTCGCTTTTTGCTTCTCCCAATCTGTCATTTGTTCGCGGATCTTTCCCGGCTTGGCAAACCTTATAAATGTGGTACCACTTGGCATGCGCTCTGGATATCTTGAGTCTGACTTACATATACCCCAGCAACAATGTTTCCTAGCCATGATTTACAAGAAAAGCAGCATTCAAACACGATTTATTCACATGAAACGAGCATCAACCTTGGAATAAACATGCAATGATCTGATGAACTGGCCTAATGTTTGTCCGCAATTCGATCCCACCATGCTTTGCGTAAAAACGTCATTGTCTATTTTTAGCAATGGAGAAGAGTGCTATTATGCAGCTTTAGAAGAATTCACAAAAGACAGCACATTCTTTATGTGATTAAACCAAAAATCTTATATCATATGAAGATGATAGTACCCTCTTTGCCCTGATCTTTCCAATAACATGCAATTGTGAAAAAGAATTTTTTGTTATATACCTTCATTTCAAACAAAACTTAATGCTCAAGAATCCTTTAAGGCATACATAACTACACAATACTAATTTATACTACCTTCTTTTTATTTCATTTACATCCTTATATGGAAAAGACATATATCTATATCTCATAGCCACTATAAATAGGCTAAAGAAATGCCCACACATCCATTGTCTCTTTAGCTACACAATGATACCGCAGGTAAGTTGTCAAATACAATACAATACTGTAGATTGTATTCTATTTCTAACTTGGAGATCTTCTACTTCTAACAGAATAATCTGCATCTGCATATGTGATCCCCTTTTCTCTGTTTTTCTAATGAGAATTGTTTCAAACAGTGAATCTCACCTAAAACGACCACTTCTTTCTTAGTTTTCTCATCAGTGTTGTCTTGTTGCTAATAATAAAACATGATTTAGGCCTAGCTATGCTTGTTCTTGTTGGGCTATCTATCTATTATTGTAGATCAGGCTCAGAAACACCATGCTGCAACTGCAGTAGAATAATAGAGTAATAAATGTTTGCTAAACCCACCAAGTCAAGTCAAATCTTTGATTGCTACTTTGCTTTACAAGCAGACATCTTTCTTTCCTTTTCCCGCCATTTATTTTCGATATTTTTTCGATCATCGATTTTATTCAATTTGTCTACTACAGCCTCGATTTGGCTATGAATTAGAGGCTTTCATTTCACAGCAAAACAAACTAGGTGTGAAGTGTCAAATGGCCTAAGTGGAAGAATTCAAGCACAAAGATCACAAAAAACTGAATTCAGATTTGGTCTCCATGATCATGAAGTTGGATCGCATTGAAGTTGCTGTATGTTTGATGCATAAGTAAAATATCAGGCCCAAAAATTCAAACATGGCATGATGTGAGACTAAATATACTGTATTATAGACTAGTGCTTTTTATACTCACCAGGACCAGGTATTATCAGCATCATCTACCACTTGCCTTTACTTAGCTCTACTTTAGGTTTAGCAGGCCAACATAACTCATCTCATCTCATCTCAACTCATCTCAACTCATAACTCATCTGCACCAAAGTGAATATTTGTAATAGCAAGAAATATACTTTACTGTAAGCAGTACCGGGTGTCTCAGAAAAAAGTACCCCCTTTTGACTGAAAATAGGAACCAAGCAAAAAGATATCATTGCTCCCCGACTTCACAGCTAAATTTACCAATGTTCAACTTAGATGCACGTACCTTGCATTTAGAAATCGTCCACCAAACACCGGAGATACAGGTTCGCAAAGTCAAAATTTACGGTGCACCCAAAACCAGAGATTTTGAAAAAGGGCCTAGTCATGATTTGTATCATGGACATTTTCCAAAGTACCTGTAGACTTTAAGTTTCCGTGTTTTGCTTTTGAAAAGAATAAAAGATGCATGGACATGGCGCTGATTAAAAAAATATAGTAAAAATGTGGTAAGAGTGATAAAGTCGTGCCACATCTCCAAAATAAGCGTGCATTTGCTCCTTTCCTCTTCTTTAATACAAAACACTTGGGATCGAATGCAATGCAAGGAATGTTTCCTCAAAAGAAAAGTCACTTCAAGAACAATTGAAGTAATTCAAGGTATAAATCTTTTCAAAAATAAAAAATAAAGGTCAAAGTCGAAAATTCGTTTGCAAAATGCCTGTTTGTTGTCAAATTATGGCTAGGCCATTTCTCAAAACCTCTGGTTTCAGGTGCACTCCAAATTTTGACCTTGAGAACTCATATCTCCGGTGTTTGGTAGTCGATTTCCAAATGCAAGGTATGTGCATTTAAGTTGAAGACCAACAAATGTAGCCATGAATTCAAAAAGTCCCGAAATATTGTCGTTTTGTTGCCTTGTTGAGTCAAAAGGGGGTACTTTTTTTTGAGACACCCGGTATTATTAGCTGAATGTATAGCTAGAAGAAGTGTGTAGAATTTTCTGGCCTACTTGTTTCAATAAGCACATATCTAATGTTGTGTGGAACCCTTATCCTGCCTCATCATTAGTAGTCATGGTACTTTGAGTCTCAGTCTTATAAACATCTATCCTTTTTCAAAAAATGAAGTTATTTTTCACGCTTTTGTCTGATCAATGAAATACTTTGATGAAATTAAGCAATTCACTTCTACTCTTTCTGCTTGTAGCATTTTGAAAACCAAAAGCCAATCCTTTTTTTAGATTCCCAGACAGATTTCTGTAAAAGTACCCCTTTTTCTTAAATTCTAGGTCCTTGGATTCCATTGATTTTGTACCCCTTTCTCAGTGATTTTATGGACACGCATGATATACATTTTTCCATAACAGTGCACCCGCCGGGCGTAATCATGGGAATGGTCTATTAAGTGAGAAAAGTTGGCTATGTCAAAAGTGGGTTTTTAAGGGCAGGACTTGATTGTCTTTCTTCCTCTTTTCTCTTCTAGATGATGAAAAATGGTAAATTCATCAGCATTGAATACTGGCTTCTTGGATGATTTGAAAGCATGTAACAACGGTCTTTGAGGAGCAGTTCTTAACTCTGATAGAAAGGTGTCTGGACCCCCTCTGGATAGGGCTAACAAGCTTCCTTGTAACCATGCAGCTATGTTTGTCAGAAGGATTAATGTAAATACCTTGAACTAAAGAATTTTTTGTTGAAGCTCGATATTGAGAGACACTTTGCTGTATGCTGAGAATAAGGACGTACCTATGCAGCAACACATTGGTTTTCTAACAGTGCTTTTATTGCTGTGCTTAAATATTAATTCTATACTATAATACTAGGTCATTGCTTGTAATTTGTGTTGTCTTCTGCAACAGAACTCTTCCTCTTATTATCTGCATGTTTGTTAGGCCAATTCATTTATGAGGACGGAGAATATCCTCATCACATTGTAGGATGAAGGATATCCTAGGAATACTACAATCCTGGCAAAATTCATTGAGACAAATGCATTTCATTTTTACAGCAGTGGCGGACACTTTGCCAAATAGTGGGGGGAGGGCAAAGTTATTGTTTCAGTTAAAAAGCATTTTTTATTTCCATTGTTTGTGAACAAACTATCTTTGTTCTAGCCAACATTGGGGAGGGGGGGGGGGGGTGATCCCACCTCCTGCCCCCCCCAGGTGTCCGCCACTGGTTGACGCCTGCCCTGCCTGCTTCAAACTACTTCCTTCCACTGCTGAAGACCCCCCCCCCCCCCCCTCCCTCACTCCATTTCAATGTGGATATCATAAAAGAACACATAGTTGTGAAGTCATCTATCTGTGACATAATTTATTTGCTTCCATCTGCTTCTAACATTGCAATGGGGTCTTAACTGGAAATTTCCTCCATTGTGCAAATTGTCTCAAGAGTTTTGGCTGGGATTGTAATTTATATTATTTGTAAAACTATTTTGAGTATGGAACCATTCTACTGACGATAAAAGTGTCTGTCAAAGGGCCAAAAGCAATAACTGACAACAACTTTCTGGCAACATCCCCTTTTTTGTGATACAGTAAAAACCCGCATATAAGAACCTACAATTTGCAAGTCAGCCTGAATAGGTTCTTATGTTTTGGGTATTTAGTAGGAATTGAGGATGTTCAGGTTCTAAAAATTGGTTCTAATTTTATTCAGGGCTTTCAGGAATTCCTTTCCTTCAGATTCAAACTTCAGGCGTATTATTTACTGTCAGTTCAGATCAGTTGAGTGTATGAGATATTATTCGCAACAGAAATTTGTGGAAGAATCATAAATTTTTATTGGACAATATACACATTTCTGATTCTTCCACAATTTATGTAGCTAATAAGACCCCAATAATCTCTACAAATATAAGAACCTACTATATTTATCAGGCTGAATGGGTTCTTATACAATGGGGGTCTAATTGCAAAATTTCAGCCTGCAGGCTCTTAATCCACTCATTTCTTATACATGGGTTTTTACTGTACACTCAATTTTCTTATAAGGAACCATAATATAAGAAACTGTTGGCTCATATTTTAAAATGAAAAACCATGGTCATTCTAGAATATTTTGACACTGTACAGCAATGGCAAATGTTTTGACATCACTGTACAGCAAATGTTTTGACCTTGTCTTGAGTCTGAATTATGTTATTAGTTATTTTGAGATCTTGCTAAGTAAATTGAATCTCATGTAATAAAAACAGATACACAATACACTTAGGGTATTGAAAACATAATAAACTCAGAAGAAACCTTTGGTAGCAAGTGTCTTAAAATTTAAGAAAACACCTGCCTGCCCTAGACCTAGATTTATTTGGGAAAAAACAAGTGTAATAGTAAATTTTCAAAGTTAGGCAGGATTGGTAGAAATAGAACTGGCTATTGCTGCTTTTTCCCATCTGACATATTTCTTTTCGATGTTTGAGATTGAAAACCAAACACTTTATTCTCATCCAACCCGAACTAGCCTGCGCGCAGACCCAATTCCAAAGAAGAAAGGGTCTGCGCAACAACGAGCAAAAGCTTGCTACCGCGCAATTCTGGGTTTCAGGGAAAATAATTTATGCTGTCATAGGTAATTAATTTATGCCAATCATTTTGTTGCACCACACCACATCACATCAAAACAGTCATGGCGGTCGAGAAATGTGGGACGAAGTTAGACGATGCGAAATTTCGGAGGCGATTACAACAGCTTGCACATTTCTAAACGTTGAGCACTTTTACAGAGACCAAGAAGATGCCCTTCGCAATTTGTTCAGCGGAAAAGATTTATTCTTTAGTGCTCACACTGGGTATGGAAAGTCCCTTGTTTATCAAGCCATTCCTGTCATCGCTGATGTCCTAAATGATCAGTTGGTAGGCACAAGTACTGTTCTGGTAATCTGCCCATTGCTGTCTCTGATGATCGACCAGGTTCACCATGTAAATAAATCGTTTGGAATATCTGCAGCTGCGATTTACGATGGCCAAGATGCAGAAACGTTAAGAAACATCGAGGAAGGAGGGGTTTATTCCCTTATTTATACAACACCCGAAGCATTCCTTGCAAACAAGCGTTGGAGGACCCTGGCGAGCTCGGAGACATTCAGAGAAGATTGTGTGGCAGTGGTTGTTGACAAAGCTCATTGCCTCGTCCATTGGTAAGGAGCAAAGTTTTAAAACATTGTCAGCTGCACGGTTGAAAGATTCCTTCAAGCTCAGACTGATTGTTTTACTGACAGAAAATTGTCCTAAAACACACATGCAGCTCTGACTTCCTTTTTTCTATGTATTTCCGTTATACAGCACCTTGAAGGGGACCATTCTGGAAATAAGGTCAGCTTGACCTTATTTTACATGCCCGCAGGAAACGGAGGGGGGGGCGGGGGAGCTCAAACCCCCAATAATTCTCGAAACAATGGTGCTACATCACAATAATTAATTAGATGTATTGTTCTCCATTGTTTTAAGAACAAGTGCCCCCTCAATCCGAAGCTGCTTCCTATGGCCCTGTTATTTCATGTTTTAACACTAGGACCACGACAAACATCATCTAGAGGGTCATTTCAGTTATTAAATCGACATTTCTAATTAATTAAGATTCTAATTATTTTATTTTATAATTGGATTATTTTATGTTGTAGGGGAAAATCAACATCACAAAAGGCAGCCCCATTTAGAAAATGGTACGCAAACCTAGCTGAGCTGAAGTCGCTACTGCATTCGTCGACTCGTTTTGCAATTTTTACTGCCACAGCAACAAGATCTACCAAAAACACAGTGTATGAAATGCTCAATTTGAATGTCTTCAGCACATATGCCATTGAAAAACCACCTGTAAGGGGAAATATCAGTTACCAGTTTGCATATCTAAACAAAGAAACACCCCTTGACTCTGTCTTTGGATATTTGATTGAAGAACTTAAGTTAAAAGGAGAGAAAACAGATAGGTGCATAATATTTTGCCAGACAAGAAAGCAGTGTGCCACCGTGTACCGCTTGTTTAGTGCCATACTTGGAAAAGGGACCTTTGCCACAGACCATGCAGCCTTAGTCCAGATGTTCCATGCTGGAAGCCCAGATTCAGTCAAGAATCATGTTGTCAAGGAAATGACAAATGAAAGGAGTAATCTTAGAGTATTGATCTGCACAATAGCATTTGGGATGGGCATTGATTGCAAGAATGTTCACCGCAGTATTCATTTTGGCCCATCAAATACAGTGGAAAGTCTTGTCCAGGAAACAGGCAGATTGGGAAGAGATGGATTGCAGTGTTTTTGCTACATACTCTTCAATGGAATGTTGTCTGCTCATTGTGATACACAAATAAAAGAGCTTTTGGGTGCAGAAACCTGTCGCCGAAACTTGGTAGAAAAGTTATTCCCATCAGGTTCCAGCGTTGAAAAGCCAAAGGGTTGCTTGTGCTGTGATTTGTGTAGCAAAAATTGTGATTGCTCACAACATAATAAAATATCAATGTTGCCATTTCAAGTTACTTCAGATCATCAGATGTCAGTACAGCGCACACGTCCAGTCTCAGAAATTGAAAAATCATTGCTATATGGGAAACTTTTGGCCTACAGGAACACTCTACTTCCAAGTAGCACTAATGAATTTATACCAATTGGGTCAACTGCCATACTGCATGACTTTGATCACTACCACATAAACCAAATGATGAAAAAGTGTGATCAGCTCTTCAACATGCAAGATATTGTTCGTAGTATTGAGCTTTGGAGAAATACACATGCAAATAATGTGTATCTTGCATTAAGTGGGGTGTTTGGGGACATGGATGACCATGACTGCCCATTGTTGCTGTCTGAGGAAGATTTTGAAGACATGGATGTTGTAGAAGAGGGTTGGGAGAACATCCGGGATGACAGTTCAAGGGCAGATTTGTTTGATGAGTCAAAATTTGAAGGAATCTCAAGAATGACTGAAGAGGACAGCAAAAATGAGAGTAAAGAAAGTGACACCATAAACATTAGTGATATCATCAATGAAATTACCGGTAATGTGACCAGTAACAGATCATAATTTAGCCAAATTTGACCACGAAAATCGTTTTACTTTATTGACATGATTCAACAATTGGTGATACTTTTTACAAATCAGCTAATGTCTGAATAAACCATGACAGCAATTTGAAGCCCCAAGAGTCTCCATTGATTTTTAGGTGGGGGACACAAACAGCATAAGTTCCAAGTCTTTAAATAGATGCGAAAAGGTGGGTATGTAAAATTAAAATTAAAGGCTTCAAAGAAACTTTTACTACTTTTCTAGTTATATGGTTCTATCATTGGATTTTTTATATGTTTCCTAAAATTACAGCAGCTCATTTTATATTTCATGTTTTGTCAATACTTTTGAAATTATGATGGCTTTCAGTTGTTGGAAAGTTTTTGAACATTTTGGAAGATTTCGGACAAGTCAAATGGTAGAAATATAAGAAGCAAATAGCTAAAGTTTCTTTGAAGCAACATTCAGCCAAGAAATGGAACATAGAATTTAGACTTGGAACCAACAAATGTCACAATGGGGCAGCGTGAAAACCACCACTTGATTTGAAGCAAATTAATTTCATGAAATCACAAGTGAAACTAAAACAAAATTATGGCAAATTTGAAACTTCATGAATTTTACCCGGCAAGTTATGCTATATGTAGAATACTTTTAAATGCAAGTAGGACTACCCTCACATGAGAAAACTCGGACCAATCTGAGTTTCAAATTGGTTTGAAATTTCATTGCGTCTGCTAATTGCATCCTCCTCACATGAACATTCTCAGATCGGTTTGAGTTCAGCTCACTTGCTCTGGCATTTCACAAAAGTAGTCCTGAATACAAACAATGCGTGTGTTCCCCTAGCCTGCGCGCAGACCCAATTCTTTGGAATTGGGTCTGCGCACAAGCTAGTGTTCCCCAGGCAATCAGAACAATTATGATTGTATTGTTGAAAGTTTATCTTGATTGTTTTGATTGCCAAAGGAGCGCAAGGAATATCAATTCACACTTGTTTTCAAAATTCATTTCTCCCTGAAATGAAAAAAGTTTCTGCTCATATGAAAATTTCAGATCAAATTTCAGAAACCGAAATGAGTTTCAGGTCGACCTGAATTTCTTTCACCTGCATCATGTGAGCAATCCAAGGGCTTCAAATGCAAACCGAAATGAGTTTCAAACCGATCTGAAACTCAGACCGGTCCACAGTGGGTTAGAGGCAGACATTCGAAAATTTTGAAGTTCTCTAAATCATTAGTTGTTATGCAGTCTTAGAAAGCTGAATAATTGGGCTTTCATGCGCTGTTTAAAGTTTTCATTTATCTTGTGTTGTCACAGAGTTATATATTTTTGAATCTGAGTACATTGGACAAAATCTTTGAACATGTTACACCCAGCATTCTAGTAGCAAAGAATATGGATGAATGTTTTTTGGCTAGGAAAATGGTTTGCAGATTGTTCGATCAGCATTACCAGAGCATAGATAGTCAATGTTTGTAGAAAAGCAAGATGAAAATGTTTTATCAACTCCACTTTTGCCACAGCAACAATTTTCTTCAGACACTTAGTCAAATTTTTCGTCTCATTCAGAGGGCAAAATTTGACTTTAATCGAGAATATCTCTAAAAGTACGAGGAGAAACATCAACACCAATATATTTTCTGAAAGAGAAGCTTATGATAAGTTTATTTTTTAAAGGTTTTATTGTGTTTCTTCTCGGAAAATTAAAATGAACAGGGGGGAAAGGCCTTTTGGGACATTTTGGGTGTCCCAAGAAAATATATTGAGACAAGGCCCATTTTTTCAGAATGCTACAAAGTATTTTAATTAAGGAGCATCCGCTAGGTAATATTGTGGTAATATTATGCGCATAAGAACCTTCTACATAGCTTAGGCTTATATTGAAATGTAACAGAAAGGAGATTTTTGGTTAGAATTCCTAAAACTGAACTATAGGTCCTAGTCCCCTAAATGTGGAGAAATATTCAACTTTATTCATTGTTCCAACAGAATATTTAGAAAAGAGCCATCAGTCACCATTGCTAATTTATTTGAGACCGAGGAGTATAAAATGGGTTTTTGGCTCAGAGTCTAAAATTAGAATATCGGGTCCCAGCCCCCCTAAATATGAAAATTTTAAATTTCTTGTGAACCATTTGATTTGTCCTTCTCATACGTTGAAAATGAGCTACCAACTGCTCCTGTAACATTTATTTCACTGTAGATATCCACGAATGTCTGCAAAATTGCCATTTTGGCCCACTGTGCGGTCTGAGTTTGTTCATGTGAGGGTAGTCTAAATTGATTTGAGACCAAATGAAGTTAAGATGCAGTCACAACTTCATTCACTCTTATATGTTAGTTATACTGTAGTTGAGGTTTATTGAAGGGGTTCTAATTTGAGAGTGGGAGTCAAAGAGAGCTTTCATGGTAATTCATCAGCTAAACTAATTATGTTACACATTATCGTGCACACTTTTTAAAGAGTACCTTTCTCTTGTGGTCTTTTATCCATTTATAGAATGCAGCAGCATCAAGATTTGCCAGCAGACTGTCTTTTATTCCATAGAAATGGTTGTAGCTTCTCCCATCCACACACTGTAAAGCTTTCTCTTTCATCAGTTCCTTAACAATTTTTTGAAGATCTTCATTTACAGATCTACCAAAATGTTTTCCAGACCTTCTTCTTACGCTACACATGCTGTCATAATTTTCTAAAAGTTCTTTATTTAATGGGAGTGATTTGCAGTACCTATCAATAGCATTTTTGTTCAGTCCATTTGGTCCAAGATTTCTTATCAAAACTTTGATCAATCTATTGTAATGTTCAAGAGCCAAGTCCAATGGAATATTTCCACCAGAGCCAGGTTTCGACTTGTAAAACCTGTTCCAAATTAACCTATGGGCAGCTTGTGGAGTGAGCAGGCTGTTTACCTGAGCAAGGAGATAAAGTGCCTCCACGGCATATTTTCTACTACCTGCACCATCTTCTTTCAGATAGGGCAGCATGAATTTCCAGCATCCGATGACTCTCAAACCATCACCTTCTGAGACTGCGTCATAGAAATTCTTAAGTAGAAGACCAACTTCCATGAAATACGACTGACAGTTGAAGACATCATCTTTTTTATTGCTGGGCATTACTGTGGTATTACTCGCATTTGATCCCATCCCTTCATGTGTCATTTCGTCAGCACGTCGCCTTTTCCCATCATATCGGAAAGACTTTTGGCAGGAAGGAAACCTGCACATATACCTATCCCCAGCAGGTCTTTCCAACTCCTCAGCACCATTCTTCATTTTGTCAAGGACTGCTTGAACTTTATCATCTTTCAGAACATACTTATCAACCACTTTGGCAGCTAACGCATTCAACCATTCTATCTTCTGTTGTTTTGAGGAAGTGCGTATGTTCTCTGGTAGTCTGTCTGGGCTTGGGAGCTCATAAATATCCCTGATACCAAGATAGCAGCTGAGACAACTCTTGCCTCCAATTCAAGGTTAAAAATTTTTTTGCATGCATTCACATTTTTTGCAACTTCTTTGGGCACATTTCTTCGATTTATCAGATTGCGGTCACTGTATAGTGTACACTTGTCATTAGAGGCAGTTGGATGATAGAAGTGACTGAAGATCAGCTGAAATAAGAACAAAATAAGTTTTTTGGGTGCGTATACTATACGTAGTTTATCAGTTACAGTACAGTATCTCCAGTTGTAATGCTTACAGTACAGGCCTTGTCCACGTTAACATGTTCTTCCAAATGCCTTCTGCCGTATGGCTCAAAAATTCTAGGCAGGATGGGAAGAAGACTTGAAAATCTTCCAGACGTTTTATAACTCTTGTCATGTTAAACGTGGACAAGGCATGTACACTGATCATTACTCCATAGATTCCAGGACATTTCCAAAGTTGTCTTTAGTTCCTACCTATCCAAGCTGTGTGTGTTTAAAACATATTGTAGCACTTTTGATGTAAAATGTATATATACAGTACATACCTCAAGGAATTTCATGCCACCGTGGAAATCTGCAATTTCGAAGTGTATTCCTTCATGTCTTTCTGCAGGAGTGAACCCATTAGAAACTTCAAACAGACCATTTACTCCCCTTTCAACTGTTAACTGGTCTCCAACAATTCCTTGCTCTGAATGTTGGATTGTTCCATTGTCCTCAAATTTAGGCACATACTCTTGAAGGTTGTTTAATATCTTTTGCATGCCGTTTGCATCATTTTCACTCCCATAGATAATACCAATAAAAGTCTACATGAAAATGCAGGAATTAAGATTTTTTCTTTCTGTTTGTATTAAATTGCTTGAAGACACCTATAACGTAAAAACTTGATCAGAATTTTCTCCAAGAGTGGTTTCAAAGGTAAAGGTATGGCGCAATTTTTAATTTACCGGGTGGGTAACTGATGAAAGAGAAAGCTTTACTGTGTGTGATAAAAGAGAAAGTTTTGCACCCTGTACACTGGTTAATTATACTGTATGACGTATCTTTATTTGCTATTAACTGATGCTCCTGAATCGATATTCTTGCTTGACATGGATGTCTGTTTTTACATCCAATTGGAAATTTTACTATGTAGGTTAAATGTGCATTACATGATGTAATTGTGTTATTTTGTACAGTACCACATACTATACTGTACCATATCTTGTGCACATTACCATGAGTTCCTGCCTAAGAAATCCTGTCTAGAACAAATTCAAAAATTTCAAAAATCCCTGAGATAATCAAAAGAATTGTTTTCGTTAATGTGTGCAAAGCCTGTATGGTACAAGAATACTGTAACTTGCGGTTTTTGTAAATATTGAAAGACACAAATTGACATTCAACAGAAATTTCCAACTCACAGTGTCTGTTGGCTGCTTCATTTCATCTGAATACTGATGAGGAATGTGTTTCATTGCAACATCTTTTAAGCTCTCCAAACAAGGAATATACTCTGCAACAGTTCTGGCAACCAAAGTGATGTAGTTCTGTCGCTGCTTTTTATGTTCCCCATGGTTTGGGCAAAATGATCCATTTTCTAATTCATCAAGTGAACAAAGTGGCCTATCATTTGCAAGGTGGTTTCCAGCGACCCGATTTTCTGTGGAAATTAGACTGCAGTAATGCGCATCTGGGTTCTGATAATCTTCAGTCATATCATGGGTTTCTTGATGGATGTCAATGTTGTCAAGAATGAGCTTCCTTCCTTTGTCCAGTGAGAGCTTTGCAAATGCTTTAATATCTGCAATTGACATGGATGCTTCGACATCACATACTTCGACTTCACTCTGATGATAATTGCATATCTCTTCCATTGGTTTTTCTGCTTGCAGCTGTCTTCTCTTCGCAAAAATTGAGACTGTATCTGCATCCAATCTTTCCATGGCTATTCCAGGATCGTTAAATGAGCTTATTATCCTCTTCCCAATATCCTTGCTTTCATTGTCTTGCTTAATAGTCATCTGCAAGAAAGAACACAGGTAAAAAAGGCAAGTAATTCCATTCGACAAGAAAATCCCCATAGCGTGTAATGCCATGTTTTATTACACTTTTTGGGTCATTTCGTTCACCTTGTAAGGCAACAAATAATGAAATGCCACACAGATTACATGGTACAAGTAATAACCAAGAAGTTGACATTCCACAAAATATGAAATTTTCTGTGTGATTTCATGGATCTGTGCTTTTTCGCTCTCTTTGTAAGGTGACAAATATGAAATTCCACACAGATTGCATGTTTCAAGTAATGACCTAGACATTTGAAATTCCACAAAATATGAAATTTCCTGTGTGATTTCATGGATCTGTGCTATTTCGCTCTCTTTGTAAGATGACAAATATGAAATTCCACACAGATTGCATGTTTCAAGTAATGACCTAGACATTTGAAATTCCACAAAACAAGAAATTTTCTGTGTGATTTCATGGATCTGTGCTATTTCGCTCTCTTTGTAAGATGACAAATATGAAATTCCACGCAGATTGCATGTTTCAAGTAATGACCTATAGACATATCATGAAATTATCTGTGCAATTGCATTGATTTGTGTTATTTTGGTGTATTTGTAAGATGACAAATATGAAATTCCACACAAATTGCATGTTTCAAGTAATGACATAGACATTTGAAGTTGTATCTGGAAATACTTTTGAAGCAAATGTGCAATGACGACATTACACTCAAATCAAAGAAAGCTTGTATAATGTTTTGTTTTATTCAAATATAAAATTTTACAATATATCTTACATTCTACCATACCTATTCTAATTACTATACAACACTACAGGTACGATACCAGGGTTGCGATGGATTATATGATGTCACGAACGCAACTCATTTTGTTGTTGTTTTTGCAGCGAGCTAGCGCGAAGCGCCTGCGAAGCGTCATATAGACGCGACAAATGGCCCATCGTGGATTATCTGGCTATCTGGCAGATCAATCAATTCAATTCAATCAAAAGCTCTTCGTTGCACGCCCACGCCATCCATTCTTCGAAAGGTATTTATACCTGCAGCGTTCCTTGGCAATTAAAACATTAATGACTACACTCCAATTCAATCGGCTTGTTCAAATTGCTTCAAAATTAAACAATGCTCAAATGTTGTGGTTGAACGACAGAATCGCGATTGTTTTAAATGCCAAAGGAACACAAGGGTTGCTCATCGGCATACAGTAAAATATCAATATTTCCTCATATGATACAAGACTTATTACATTTGTCCTTGTTTCGCTCCATTACCCTCCCCCCCCCCCCCACAATACCCATTCCGCGGAATGACTATAACAGTAAAAAAATAATTCAATTCAATGGAGCAAAACTTAGACGAATATCATCAGTCTAATATGATACTACCATTTCTGCCGTTTTCATTACATCAGATGAGGTCAGATTTAGAGTATTTTTTCTATTCTATGTGTGAATAGACTTGGAGCATATCTCATCCATCAGAGTCAATAAGAGCTGCTGTTAACCAATCAAACAATTGTACGTAGCTTCATGGCTACATTAATGATTCAAAGCATAACATTTGATGCAGCCACGCATCTACATTCGGGATACAGGGCAGGTACAAATGTTGCCGCACATCTACAGTCGGCGCACGAGAGTTAAATATTTTATTTTAAGTGAATGTGGTATCATAAAGTTGGGTCATGTTAAGATGTCTTGAAATATGCAAACAGCTGTCTATTTTTGGAATGGCACATAACTGCTGTTGAATGGCAGTGAGCGCCCCCTCCCCCCCTCAACGTTGGTGGACAACTGTCTGACAACCATCAAAGCTTCATCTATGAATACAAGTTTGATATTAAAATTAAGCTTGAAACCTTAATAGGGACGACCCTTTTAACCAGCCTATTTACACTAATGATATTAAATCCCTGGTAAAATGAGTTTTGGACGCATGCAAGTCCTGTCTGTCTCCTCATTGTCACTCTGTTCGAACTAGGTTTGTGCCAGGAAACGTATGCAAGTGGAAGTGTTCTTCCAATCTCTTCATGTCCCCGACTTTTTATCACAACATGAACGTCAAAGAAAAATTCTATCTTACAATGGTACGGTTGAGGTTGCTCTGACTCATTGACAGCCCAGTAAGCAAGGCAGTTTGAGGACCGTTCTGATCGATTCATCAAGGATGTTAGCAGCATTCCATTTACTCGACAGCGTGCAAACTTGCTAAAGGTTACTGACAGGTGTACTAGCCGATCATCAAAAATATCTCTTAAGTGTTCCATAACTCGGTTGTACATATCAACATTCATGATTAGGTCTGCTCTCTGGGGAGAGAGCATAACAGGCTTCTTGAAAGGGTACTCACTCTCCCCTCTTTCAATAGCATGTTGCTTTTCAAATGCTGCATCTTCTTGCCTGCCAGCAGCAGATGCAAATGCCTCTGCTGACATCCTCACAAGTTGCTGCGCAATGTCAGTTTCGTCTGTTTCTTCTGTTATCCTAGAAATTATCGGGCATGTTTCCTCAATTTTCTCTATCAAATCTCTTGGCAAGTTTTGAAAGCTCCTTTCAATGGTTATGTGCTGTTGTGCTGAAAAACGATTAAAAAGCTCCTTTTCAACAGATCTGCCACTGTTAGGTAATCCTGTCAACATGCCATTCATCCTTTCAGCAGCAAAACACCAAAAAGAGTGACAGGGTCCATATCTTTGAATAGTTTCACAAAGATGTAAAACCATATGGTTGTTAATCGACACTGCCCACTTTCCATACAATTTCTCATACATTTTATGGTGACTTCTAACTTTCTCTTCCAATACTGCGATTTCTTCTTGACCTATTTGGCATTTGTAGCACTCTTCAATGATCTCACAAAGCAACACCAGACATTTGTAATGATCTCTTGGAATAAGATCATAAAAACATGGCCTTGCGTATACCAGGGCAAAAAGCAGCCACTGCTGGGCAGTGAAGCCATCCACAGATGATTTCTCCAGAATTGAGTTTGGGAGCCTTCCACAATCTGATGGCATCTCAATTGACTTCAAGCGTTTCTGGAAAGTGTTAACTGCTCTTTGACTCATAATAGCGGGATTGTTTTCTCCTGTCTCTAGCAGGAACATTACCTCTTTTTTTACCAAACCTAAAAGGAGTGCGTGCATCGGATCTACTGCACACATCTGAGCAGGGTTAAAATATGGCAGGCGATGTAGCTCTGAGAACCTCACACCATTCTTTTTTGCAATCTCAGCTGCTGCTGTCTTGTTCCTTGCATGCAGGAACTCTCTACCCTGCATGATTACTTCTTCTTTTGTACGCAGTTCAAAATCAAATCTTCTTGAAAAATAGCTCATTCGTCCTGTAGTGTGACCATTGTCATCTTTTTCTCTTTCAGCCATAAATTTGCACATGTTACACCCTTTGTTCGCAGTGAAGGACAGAAATTGACTAACCTTCCTTATGGCAGGTATATCACAAGACAGGCAAAGAAGAGCTGCTCGAACCTTTACTTTTTGTCCAGTTTCTGATACTGTCACCTCAATACCTTCCCAAAGCTGAATAAGATCATCCACGATCGGTTTTAAATAGGTATTCATATGAATTTTAGGTTCGGAAGGGCCTGGGATGATACCAATAACATGAATCCATTTCTTTTTCAGACGCTCTGCACGAGGAAGATTTAGAATGCAAACGTATATTGTCCCAATACTATACTGGGCCCTCTTGTAAGGTCTAACCCAATCAACAAACATCATTAATGCAAGGTTGAATTTATGTCCCAAATAGTCTGCAAATTCCCTCCATACTGAACCATCACAAACATCTGTCATCAATAGTGAAGGACCCTTGTCATACTGTTGGTTGATTAGCTGCCGAAATTCTTTCAATTGTATTACTTCCTTCAACCAAGAGGTAGGTCTATTAATGGGGAAAATCTTATATGGCATGAGCTTACTCTTGTTATTGGACAATCTCTTGCTGTATAACAGTGGCTCTTGGCATTGCTTTCCATAGTGAATGGCAGAGCATTTTCTTCCAATTTCGTTGCCATTTACCACTTCTGTTGCATCAGCCATGGTATAAATGGCATTACATGTATCCAAAGGACAGACAATTAGGTATTCTAGTGTTTCTGAATGCAAGTTATGAGCGACACATTTCTTTGCCACATACAGCGTGTTTGGGAACACTGCTTGGATTGGATGGGCAATCAGACGCAACAAACCACTAAAGAGACGAAGAATAAGCTCTGCAGCAGCACTGGATATGTTATATGCAGCTTGCCACCATAGAAAGATAGTGAGAAACCATTTCAAGATAAAGTAACTCTGATTCTCAGCAATGTTATCTTCTGGTACATCTACTACTTCAACACCATTATTGCCATGGCCATAATTTGCTATGGAAATAAAGCATATCAAATATAGTCACAGGAAGGAAAGACATCTCCAGTTGAAAGCTCATTTTCGTTGACTCTAGATTTCAAATTTTAGGCGAGCAGGGAAAAGGAAGTGAACTTAACTGTATGGGGAAAGTGAGTCATTTGATCTCAAAGGCTCAAAGATGAAAATTTGTAATAGGTGGAATCTTCTTTCTTTCAAAAACTCGTTTTACGGATAGAAGAGGGCGTGGTATCAAAAATGTTTCCTGGAAGCTTTGCTGCCACACCCCTTCAGATTTCCTCGGCACCCCTCTAAATCAACAACAACCAAATGTGGATCTGCACATTCTCTTACATGGAAATACAATCTACAGATTAAATCAAGTGGTAACCACGAAATATACAGTATCTAGGACAATGTGTTGACCTTACATTCAGTCTCTCCAAAGGTTTCATCCCAATGAATTTCGCCATCTGCATCTGCATCTGCATCTGCATCCTCGTCTGCAAATTAAGTATTTCGTTGCATTAAAAAATAATAAAATTGACTTCAAGAGTCACAATAACTATTATGAGTTGACATAGACTGGACAATTGTAGCCTCGCATTGCTGCAAGGCAATCGACTCAATCACGTCCCCCTAGTGAGTACCATGAAAAAACTGTACAATGCCCACATTACACGAGACGGGAAGTTTGTCAAGCATCTGATAGACTTCACTTTGTACTTCGTACTCTTTGAGTCCGCTGTGAGACTAAAAGCAGAAGATCTGAAAGTTGAGAATACGAGGAACATTTTTTCAGTTGTAAAAATGGATGAAAATTATTGATGGATTAGTAATTCATCAATTCTGCTGCATGCTGATCATCATAATCTTTAGTAACCTTAAATGTCTTGAAGTATGTGTTTTGTATGTATCTGTACCTTCAATCTCATCCACGTGTTCTTGATATTGAATGTCCCATATCTCGTCCTCACTCGCATCTCCAGGAGCATCGCTATTGAGTTGTGCTTCATCTGCTACAATTTCAATTAAAAGGATAAGAAATTTCTAGCCTCTTGACTATAAATAAAAACAACTCAAAACAAAGTTTCTCATCCTTTCCAATAACATGTAGACATTTAACTCAAATACTTTCCTAATAGTAATATAATACAGGAAACAAGTGAAAATAAAGTAACAATATGTTAAGGATTTCCTTTAATTTTTTAAATATTTTCCCAGCACTGGGGTTTCTTAAAGGGAATCGACATAGTTAAAAGCTGGCCCGGGCCAGGTCAAAAATATAATCTATTGTACTCGACAACTTTGACGCATCCGGTTTCTTTGTGTAGCTAAAGAAACAATGGGTTTGTGGGCGTTTCTTTAGCCTATTTATAGCAGCTATGAGATATAGCTATGTCTATTCCCTTTAAGTTTCTTGTTAGCGGTTTCTTATAAAAAATATGTGTAGACAACGACGTTGCCCCAACCCAAAAAGTGTCTGATCCCCGTCCTCCCCGTCACCTCCAAATAAGGAGCCACCCCCCGGGCGTTTTGACTAGGATATTGGTTTTGCTTTAAAAACCCAGGGGGGGGGGGTAACTACCATATATGCCAGTACGGGATGTGCCATTTTTTAGGGTAACTTTTCTCAGGCTGAAAATAAATTTTAGGGTGTCATTTTTGGTAATATCACAAATAGACATAAATTTTGGGGTGTCATTTCAGAAGAATAACGCTTCAGGGTATTAAATTTGATCTAATTTCATATGTTGGTTAGAATTTTGAATTTTTTTCACAATTTTAGGGTATCTATTTTCAATGGCCCGTAAATTTTGGGGTATGGCTTTTGAAAATTTCATAAATTTTAGGGTATGAATTTACGATTCAAATTGGCACACCCCCGTCATCCGCCTATTGAAGTTACCCCCCTGGTGTAAAAACCTAGCCTCATATTTTCATACCAACCTGAGTTCATTCCTTCCTCGTCGAATTCCATCGCCTCGACAGGCGGCTCAGTGTGATCTTCACATCTCCCATACGTAACCAAATGCTGATTTATGCATCGACGCGAGCAATACTTTGATCCTCTACACAAATTACAGAAGCAGCGGTACTCCATCGCTGTCCTGTGCGATCTTGCTGTTTTTCCTTGTTCGTCTGCAATTCTGGAAAATTTAGGTTGGAAAAAACGCGAAATAGCGCCAGGGGGTAGGGTAGGGACTTTGCTAATTAACGAACCCAACAGGGAGCAGGACGTAACGTACTTTCAAGTACCGAATAAACGGGGGGGTGAGAATAATCCAGAGGGTTGGAAATGGTTCGATATAACAATAATCGGGGGGGTTGGAACAATGGGGGGGAGGCTCATAAATCAAGGCGTTATTTAGTAGTAAATCAAAGAATTTTCCGGAAAGTCCATAAAATAGCCCTGAAACTCCTGTTGTTTTATAAAATCTCATACGCTTTTTGGAAGAAGGCGAGTCTCCCCCCCCCAACCTGCAGTAACAAGTCGCTGCGCTACCATTTTACTAGTTGCTGTGACAACGTCAATCACGTCCCTAAAATGAACCAATCATTTTGCTGCATTCTCACATGTTTCTCAGTTGGCGCGCGATCGTTATCTCGTTTGGATTGGAAAGTGCACGAAATCTTGTGGGGTGAAAATGGACGTTAGTAAACAGAACAAAGAGCTTCGAAAGGAATTAGACACAATACGGCGTGAAAATGCAAATCTACGCCTACAGTTGACGCCAAAAAAAGAAAAGGTCAAAATCTCTACGGTGAGTAAACACATTCTAGTTTCGTCTAGCCTACATTGCTGATCATTGCTTTGCGCACGTGTGCGCTGCTGATATTTGGTAGATTGGAGGGTGAATCGTGAATCCAAAGTAACCAAATAGAGATCCACTTACATCTTTGCAATCTTGAAACGTTTGGGTTTTTTCTCTGCTTCTCTAAGAAATGAAAGAGGTCACCTTCGAAATAATGCTTTCATTTTGAAAATGACGTGAAGAGAGAGAGATCATGGGAAATTGGTTTGCAGATGATGAGAAAATTACTCAAAGAAGGCAGGGCAATGAACTTGTCATAAAATGTTAGATAAGCAATTGCATAATTAATTGTTCATGCTAAAGTTTTATTTGTATTTCATAGAAAATCTTGAAGGCTGTGACGAGCAAGAACAAAGAGATCATGGACAATGCTGCAGAAACACAATGGTTTCAGCTTGATAACAAATTAAAAGAAAAGCTATTTTTGACATTGAAGCATGAGCTGCTATCACAAAATAGACCACTACTGCCAATTGAAGAAATGATGGAAGCATTGAGATGCTATTACAATAATAAGCGTAAAATTTTAAAACTTCGTGAGGACACAAACATGCGGAGGAGAAAGAGGAAACTCAACAAACTGAATGTCAAGAAGCATGTTAGTATTTTTGAAAAAAATAAAACATGAAAAGGAAAAAATAAGAGAAAGAGGAAGCTCAAATTCTGTTACTATTTTCCAGCAATCAACAATACCCATTTTACCCAAGGCTACCCATTTTACCCCTCCACTGCAGACCCTATTTATGAAAAATAAAAGATAAAATTGTTTCTTTTATTTTCCAGAAATAGTTGGTCTGCAGGGGTAAAATGGGTAGGCTGGGGGTAAAAAGGGTGGTGCTGATTGCTGGAAAACAGTAGATAATCAATATCAACAATGACCATGTCAACAAGGGTAGCTTGAGCAGTTGTAGCTATAAAGAGGAAAACTATGAACAAAGATTTTAACAAAACTGATTCAAATTTGTAACCCTACCCATTTTACCCCACACTTACCCCATTTTACCACAGTAGAGACTCTATACCTAAAAGCAGGGACACCGAACAGGGCATATTTTTAGTGGGGCAAAACTGCAAATTTGAGGGGAAAAGATAGGAAAATAATATTTAGGCCATTTTCAAGAGGGCAGCAGGGCCCCCCCCCCCCTAGTGCTCTGCTAAAAAGTACTCTGATCTATGGTATCTTGTACTGATTGTAAAATAATGATTTTCAGACATCCAAAAGCAACAAATCACTTTCAAAGTTTAAAGCCTCCAAAACTAAGAAGTTTCAACAATTAAAAAGAATAGACAAAATCAGCTAATGTTTGTTTACACCCATTTCAAGTCATGTGATCAATCTCTTGATGAAACATCTTTTGATTTCTCTAACATATTTTGTGCCATACAAAGTTGTACCATGGGTGCAAAAAGTAGCATTTAATACTAAAACTTCCCCCGAGTATGGTCACATGACTTGAAATGGGTAAAACAAACCATAGCCGATTAGGTCTATTCTTCTCAAGAGTATACAATGAAAAAGAGATTCTTTGTTAGGAAACAACAGTTCTACACAGGGGCAGTCTTCTTTGGAATTGAATTGCAGATGCCCAATTTCCTTAAAATTGACATCAAAATTCAAAACAACTTGCATTTGTTCGAAAATAATGGTGATAAACAATGCTTTTTGAATGAAACAATATCTACAATATCTTCAATATTTGGCAAAGTGTCAGCCACTGCTCAAAGTTGTTTGCTACTGTATGTATCTGGAGTTATAATTTTCATTTTCTTTCATACGGTTAGAATTGTTATGTTGTTGACATAGAACAAATCTTTTCCAGAGACAAAGACAGAAAGCTTTGAAAAATGCAATTGACTCTGGACAAGTAGATGCCAAAAACAGGGTGGAAATAGTACAGTTTAAAAGGGATTTCAAATTTTTCACAAATTTGGAAGAAATAGAATCACCTCCTGCTTCAGATGATGAGGAGGGAAAGAGGCAACAAAGGGAAAAGAAAATGGCTGCTCTCCGGCAAGGGAGCCAAAGGAAAAGTGAACTTTACAGGAGACTGAGAGAAATCTCTGAGAGAGATCTGGGAGAAAAGGATGAGATGACAGAATGCCATGAATTCAGTGTTACAGAAGATAATTCAATATCTGATTCACTAAACTTGCCATCAGCTTTGACAAGTGATGGTTTGGAAAGAAACTGGGCATACACACCATCCTATGCAGACTTTCCCTGGAAATGTATGCCAACAAAAACACTGGATGAGGTGTGTGTGTACCCAAGAGTATATTTTATTTTTTTAAGGCATTGATTTGACAGAAAGTGGCATAAGGTGGTATGAAACCTACTGTGACTGATGATAAACCAAGCAGAACTGATCACTTAAAGATGGTTCTAAGGGAGCTCTTAAATAGTGGTCACAGTTTCACATTTTTTGTCCGGAGCTGGTAGCGCTTAGCTACTAGCTGCTACCACTGCGATCATAGCTTTGGCACCCTTTGGTAAAGCAAATAACACTCTTTGACAAATATTACAGTTTGAAACTATCAAAGAATTTGATAAAGAGAATGCTGAACCCTTTATTTAATGTTCCATTATTGTTCAAGAAAGTGGCAAACATAAGGGGTTGCGATGGCGCCGCAATGTTGGCAAGAACAAAGATCTTTTGATAATAAAAATAGAAAAAATGCTTTTTAGTAGAAAAAATAGCTTGGCCCCCCCCCCAATATTTGGCAAAGTGTCCGCTACTGTATTAGAATGGTGCAAAATAATTATTTGAGCTAAATTCCATAAGGCTTGTTAGCTGGGAATTCTGCCTGGTCCAACAGCTTCATGGCTGAACCTGAAAAATAATCTCCTTGTACTTATAGGTAGCATCATTGTTTGAAGAGAATCCCACTGGATTGAACTTTGGGCAATGTTCTACCAATGAGTTGAAATCCCTTTGCCCTGGAACTCCTTTCAAAACAAAGGTACTGTATTTTATAAGCTGTTTGTTTGTATGTGTGGCTATACTAAGCAATGAATACATAGGACAACTTAAAGGCAATCTGTCCCCTTCGATGAATGAAAATAAAACCGATTAAGATCTCTATTGTATATTCCAGAAGTTGGTGTTAATTCGCTTTATCCAAAGAAATCAGGGTCATAGAGAATTAGTGATGCATGAATTTAGCTGCAGCGTAAATAAGGTAAATAAAGCAGTAACCAAGGTCAGAACAATAGGGGACAGATTGCTTTTAAGTATAGGCTAGAGCTTAACCCTTTCCGCCTTTGTGGTCCATTTTCTGGGCTCAAGATTCAAGACATGAAAAATTCACCCAAAATGGAAGATTCTCAAAATTCAATGAAATTTGGTGATTAGTACACGTGTCAACCAAGTCAACCAAGACACGTGTCAACTTCGGCGATTCTGCCCAAACTAAAGCTTCACAAGTTTAATGGAGACGTGATAAAGTGGCAAACGTTCTGGGACAGTTACAAATGTGCCATTCATGATGACCCAAGCCTGAATTTGATCACCAAGTTTAGTTATCTCAGAGATCTCCTGGAAGGAAGCGCAGCTTCGTCCATTGCAGCGTTTCAAACAACGGAAGCGAATTATGCATCAGCTATCGAGGTGCTGCAGCGTAGGTTTGGAGACGAGCAAGTCATTGTCAGCGGACACCATGACGCCTTACTCAATTTACCACCCCTTATTTCATCAAAGAACACGAAAGAGCTTCGCAACCTGTGCGACACAGTGGAAGTACACGTGCGAGGATTACAAGCTTTAAACGTACCTACTTCGGCATATGGCAGCCTGCTAGTTCCAGTTTTATTGAGCAAGATTCCGGAAGACGTCCGGTTACTTATTGGCCGCGAAATCAAAGACCAACGATGGGAGCTAGATCGTTTGATAGATCTTTTCAGAGAAGAAGTCGAAAATAGAGAAAGATGCGCAGGAATACAAGCGGCCTTGCCATCAAACAAAGTTCTGGAAAGCAAGAAACCAGCCAATTTCACCGCAGAGCAAAGGAAGCAACCATCAACTGCAGCTGCATTGTTTACATCTGAAAAACCATCCTCGACGTCGACCAAGTGCACTTATTGTAAACAAGGACACGCCTCTGCACACTGCAGCGTTGTAACGGATCGTGGAGCCAGAAAGAACATCCTGAGACAACAGGGTCGCTGTTATGTTTGTCTTCGAAAAGATCACATGGCGCGAAATTGCCAATCTAGAGGAAAATGTTTTAATTGTTCTGAAAGACATCACGTGAGCATCTGCGAAAATCGAAACCAAGCCACGCCTACCGTCATCAACGAGGGAAAGCCTAGTGGAGCGTCACAGACGAACAGCCTGTATGTTAGTGCACGTGACAACATTTTGCTTCAAACAGCACAAGCTTATGTGAGCGGATCTGAACATCGTATCCGAGTCCGGGTCATTTTTGACTCCGGAAGCCAGCGCAGTTTCATTTGCGACGACATAAAAGACCAATTGGACTTGCGAGTGGTAGGAAAAGAATCTTTACAAATTAATGTATTTGGCAATGACAATCAGAGCAAGGATATTCAATCCAAAGAGTTGGTGGAGTTTACCATTGGCAGCGTATCAAATTCCTTTCAAACCAAAGTCCAAGCCTTTACCATCCCGAAGATCTGTCAACCGATAACGCGACAAAATATTCAATCAGCCAGAGAGAATTTTGAATACCTGAAGGATCTAGAATTGGCAGACCACAATGACGGTGAAAGTGATTGCCAAATATCAATCTTAATTGGTTGTGATAACATTGCGAAATTCTTCACCGGCAAGATGAGACGGGGGGAGCAGGGAGAAGGGTTGCTTGCACAAGAGACTGGACTGGGTTGGGTTTTGTCAGGTCGTGTGCCCTGCGGAGGACCTGGCGATTTGGAAAGTTGTACCAATTTCGTTTCTACTCACGTTTTGAAAGTAGGAACAGAGGTATTACCAGTTGTTGATGACGCGGATTCTGCAAATAACCTCGTGAATAAATTGTGGGATTTAGAATCTATCGGAATTCGAGAGAAGGACACGGTCCAAGAAGCCTTTGTGAAGAATATTACAAAAGAAGATGGCAAATATTGCGTCAAATTGCCCTTGAAAGAACAGCACACGTTGTTGCCAGATAATTACGATCTCAGCCTTTCAAGATTAAATTCGTTAGTCAAGCGCCTTCGCAGAGACCCAGAGACTCTGAAAGAGTATGATAACATTATTCAAGACCAGCTGCGTCAAGGAATAATCGAGAAAGTTGATATATCGATTGAAAAGGAGCCTGGAAATGTCCATTATCTGCCAAGTCAAGTAGTTCTGAGGAAAGATGCTCTTACCACGAAATTGAGAGTTGTTTCCGACGCAAGTTCAAAGGCTGCGGCATCTCTGCCTTCACTCAACGATTGTTTGTACACTGGACCACCCATGTCACCCGCGATTGTTGACATTTTACTCAGATTTCGCTCATTTCGAATCGGATTAGCTGCTGACATAGATAAGGCCTTCTTACAAGTCATGGTTGACAAGGAGCAGCGAGATTTGATGCGGTTTTTCTGGATTGACAACATTTACGAAGAAAATCCAAGAGTTATTACCTACAAATTTTCTACTGTGTTATTTGGAATGTCCGTATCGCCGTTCTTATTAAATGCTACACTGGCTTATCATGTCAAGCAGTACTTCGCAGAAAATTTGGAAATGGCAGACAAGGTGCTGCGCAGTTTTTACATCGACGACTGGACGTGCGGAGGAGAGACTGTCGAAGAAGCTTTGTTTATGTTCCAAGAAGCCAAATCTTGCCTGGCTGCTGGAGGGTTTAATCTTCGTAAATGGGCATCAAATTGCAAGGAAGTTACCAGCAGATTGCAGAGTACAACGCAGAAGCAGTTAATGGTTCCCCTGAGCATAATCTTGTTCCAGAAGACCAGTCCTTTGCCAAGATATCAGTTGGTGGCCTAAGTGAAATTGAAGTGGATACACAACACAAAATTCTTGGAATGAATTGGGATCTAAAGGAAGATAATCTCATTCTTAAGTTATCGTTACTGGCAGAGTTTGCGAGGGAGATGGAGCTGACAAAGAGGAATGTTCTTCGCCTTTCAGCGAAGTTCTTTGATCCTATGGGATTGATTATTCCTGTCATTGTCTCATTGAGAATTTTGTTTCAAGAATTATGTATCAAGAAGTATGCATGGGATACATTACTTGCTGAAGAAGATCAAGCATTTATTAGGAGATGGATTGCCAGTTTGGAGAAAGTAAATATTCACATTGACAGATGTTATTTATCAATTCTTGAGGGAAATGTGGAATCAGTTTCATTGCATGCCTTTGGGGATGCTTCTAAGAAAGCTTATTGTGGCACAGTTTACTTGTGTGTGGAGTCAAATAATGGAGAAAGGAAATCTATTCTGGTTGCATCAAAGGCTAGAGTGACGCCAATGGCTGAATTATCAATACCAAGGCTGGAACTACTTGCTGCATTGATTACTGCTCGGCTTGTTAATTCGGTGAAAGAAGCTTTGCAACCAGTTATCAAGATCGAAAAGGTTTATTGTTGGACAGATAGCAAATGTGTATTGTACTGGATTAAATCTGACAAAGAATACAAGCAGTTTGTGTACAACAGAAGAAAGGAGATTGTGGAGTTAACAAGAATTGATTCGTGGAGACATTGCCCTGGGACTGAGAACCCTGCAGATCTTGGTTCCAGGGGCTGTTTAGCATCAGATATTGTGGAGAATCAATTATGGTGGGAAGGTCCTTTGTGGCTTAGAGGTCCCCCAGAAGAGTATCCTGTTGTTGATTCAAATCTTGATTCAGAGGAAGTCTTAGAAGATTGTCAAAAGGAGGTTCGTATAAAGTCAAGAGAAGTTGTTACATCATTGTTAATACCTGCGGCAAATGTTCCAGTTACATTGTCAAGTTTGATTGATGTGAAGCGTTTCAGTAAATGGGGAAAATTAGTGAGAGTTGTTGCATTGGTATTGAAATTTGTGAGATTGTTAAGAAATCATGACCAAGCAAAGGATGCAAGCATTGTTGCAGATGATCTCAAAGAAGCAGAGAAGTTACTGATTATTGAAATGCAGGCGGATCTCAGGAAGCAGAAGTCAGTTTATGAGAAACTTGACAATCAACTTGGATTATATGCAGATGATCAGGGTGTTCTGAGGTGCAGGGGAAGGCTCCGTAATGCAAACCTACCCCAAGCCACGAAATACCCAATATTGTTACCGAGAGACCATTACTTGACAAGATTAATTGTGGAAGATTGTCATTACAAAGTCAAACATGGAGGTACAAAGGATACTCTTACAGAATTACGAGCTGAGTATTGGGTACCAAAGGGAAGGCAATTGGTGCGCAAGATTGTTTACAATTGTACAACTTGTAGGAGAGCCCAAGGAAAATCTTATCGTGTACCAAAGCCAGCAGCACTACCAGAAGGAAGATTATCAGGAGCAGTTGCATTTGCTGATGTTGGAGTAGATTACGCAGGACCATTATACGTCAAAACATCAGAAGGAATGGCAAAGGCTTATATTTGTTTGTTTACATGTTCTACAAGCCGCGCTGTACATCTAGAAGTTGCTCCAGACCTTACGACACAAGCTTTTTTGAGATGTTTCAAGAGATTTATTGCAAGGAGAGGACTGCCTGTCACTATCAGGTCAGACAATGCTCAGACTTTCAGGAGAGCAAACAAAGAATTGATTGCAATATTTGAAAGTGAGGAAGTTCAAAGATTTGTGGGACAGAAGGGAATAATCTGGCGATTTATGCTTGAAAAGTCACCATTTTTTGGTGGATTTTATGAAAGAATGGTACAAGTTGTCAAAAGATGCTTGAGGAAGATATTGGGATCTGCAAAGCTGAATTATGAAGAGCTTGTTACAGTGATTACTGAAGTTGAAGGAACAATCAACTCAAGACCTTTAACCTACATTTACAGTGATGACATTGAGGAGCCAATCACACCGGCTCACCTGATTATGGGTAGACGTATCTTGACACTACCCTCAAAACCTGATGAGCTTGAAGATGAAGATTACATTGATACTTCTACGACATTGCAGAGAAGAGCTCGTTACTTGAATAGCTTGTTGGAAAGTTTCTGGAAGAGATGGAGGAATGAGTATCTCCTGAGTTTAAGGGAGTTTCATCATTGTAAAGAGCAAAACAAGAGACAAGCTGGTATCAAGAAAGGCGATGTAGTGTTGGTGAAAGATGAAAATGTGATTCGGGGAAAATGGAAAACAGCTGTTGTGGAAGATCTCATAGAGAGCAATGACGGCGAGATCAGAGGAGCAAGTGTCAGACTGGTGAATACTAAAGGGACGCTTACAAGATTGAAGAGACCATTGCAGTTGTTGTACCCAATAGAGGTAAATTCAGATGAAGACAGAGGTAAGACTTTAGATATTTCTTTGAATAAAGAACCACCTCTGAACGTTGAAGAACATACAAGGCCACCCAGGAGGGTTGCCGCCATGAACGCAGACTTGATAAGGAGAACAATTGATCATCCAGTTGATGATCAATGGGGGGAGTGTTAGATAATTGAGGTATTAACCCCCCGAGTGAGTTACGCCCACAGACTTTAAGAGACACATGTTTTGTTGTTTTGAGTAGAGTGGATTCTAGAGAGCCTAAAGTTAAGACCTATATTCGAGTTAGAGCCTATATTCGTATGAAAAGTTACAGTCCTCTTTGTATATATATATATGTGTTTGTAGATAGTATTCGATGTGAGCCTAAGAATCTATTGAGCCTATACTTCTAAATACGCGAGTCATTTTTGTTGTGGAACTCAGGGAGAGGCCTGAGAGGGAACATTCGGATTAATTCCAACCTTTAATAACAATTTGCCCCCACGTTGGAACATAAATGCCCCCTGTTTTACCTCTAAACCTCAAAATTTCTCAAAATGAAGTCAATTTTCGAAATCAGGGCATCGAAAAGGTACTTTTTACCAATTTTCATTGAATTCTGACATCTTTTATTTTTCTAGAAATTTGCCCCCACGTTGGAACATAAATGCCCCCTGTTTTACCTCTAAACCTCAAAATTTCTCAAAATGAAGTCAATTTTCGAAATCAGGGCATCGAAAAGGTACTTTTTACCAATTTTCATTGAATTCTGACATCTTTTATTTTTCTAGAAATTTGCCCCCACGTTGGAACATAAATGCCCCCTGTCTTACCCCTAAACCTCAAAATTTTTCAAAATGAAGTCGATTTTCGAAATCAGGGCATCGAAAAGGTACTTATTACCAATTTTCATTGAATTCTGACATCCTTTATTTTTCTAGAAATTTGCCCCCACGTTGGAACATAAATGCCCCCTGTTTTACCCCTAAACCTTAAAATTTTTCAAAATGAAGTCGATTTTCGAAATCAGGGCATCGAAAAGGTACTACCCACCAAATTTCATTGAATTTTGAGAATCTTCCATTTCGGGTGAATTTTTCATGTCTTGAATCTTGAGCCCAGAAAATGGACCACAAAGGCGGAAAGGGTTAAACAGATCAGATGTTAGAGACAGCTAGGGGCTGTGAGTTGGCTAATGATGAAGCAATCTTGTATAGGGGATGTAAGCAATGCTATTTGAATTTGGGGTGCACTAGAATATGTGATGCCATCACAGTGAAATTGTTTCTTACATTTGGCCTTACATCTTAAAGGAGATTATGATTTATTGTCACTATAAAATTAACATTTAGTCCTATAGCAACAATGTTACTTCCTTGCAGCTCATGTATACCTTGGTAAAGAGCACAGCTTCGTTCATAAACCAGAGAAAAGTAAGACAAAAAATATTGTTGTTAGGAACTGTTCATTCTTAATGTAAGGAGATGATGTATGGACTAATTTTATCCAATCAATCTCGAAAAGAAATCAATATTGGACAACCTATATTTTTCAACAGCCAGTGAGAATATGCTTGCTTCTTTTGCTCTGTTGAGGCATCCCTTACAATTTGATTGAAGGTTTCTGACCTGTTTTGATATATTTTGGAGCAACAACTTTTTGTTTCATGGAATTTATCAATTGTTCACATGCTTCAAGAATTCAGGAAAATTGCAGTTATATATTGCAGTTATATATTGAATATATTGTGTTTTTCCGCTATCAGACAAAATTCAAATAATCTAAGCTTATCCAATACGTTTGTGACTAAAGATTGTTTGGAAAGTCTCAATTTTTGGTGTGGATTACATAATAATGTTACTCTTCTTGCAGGGTTATCAATATGCACGAGCATTGTTTCCCATATGTTCAGGTGGGATTATCGAAGAAAACAATGACTTCAAGATCAGAGACATTGAAATAGAGAAGCAATTGGACGACCTGAGGGAAGAGACGCAGGTATGTGGGAGATTTAGATGTTATACGTATAGCTTCATGTTTGTTGTAGTTGGCTAATTTTATTTCTGTATTACAAGAGACTCTTTGGCACAAAAGTACCTAGATCTATCCACAGTAGATCCCGTGCTTCGAAGCACAAATGAATTTTTCCAATCGTGGTAGCCCGCTCATGATAAATATGATATATAAATGATATGCTTTGTTGTATCATCAAGTCCTTCAAAAATCATTCGGAATTATGCTGTTTGAAACTTTTTTTACTTTCTTTCCAGCAAAACATCATCAATAAATTCTTAATAATGCCTGTTGTGAAATTTGCTGCAGTTGGAGGACATAAGATTAGTTACTGGACATTAGCAGTAAGTTGAATTTTGAATGAATGTTATTTTCAGTATCTCAGTATTTTCAGTTTCAGTATCTCAGTGTCTTACCCTTACAAAACTAACATGCTATATTTCATACATTGTTTCCCTTCAAGAATTATAAAGTGAAAAAATATCTGCAAAAAGTCTTGTTAGTGAGAATATCATTGCTGTGTAGAAATTTATTTCTCATTATTTTCTCAATTATTAAAAAGGGCCTTTTGAATTAGTTCACAGGCATGCATCTGTGACAAAGTAGCTATTTGAAGAATTTCCAATTCCCAAGTGAATACTTTAAGGGAAGAAACTTTTGTGTTTTCTGCTTTTTTTATCAAAATTTACGACCGTTTATTCCACGAAAGTTTTCACAAACACATCTTCGCGCAAGTTTATTCCTGTGAACGTCCTAAAATATAGAGTCAAATATTTATATGATAAAATATGCAAGAACATTCAATATGATTTGTTTAACAACAACCCTTTCGAACTATGCTACTAACAAGTATATTTGTATGGACAATTTGGTCATTGAATTTGGTCAAGAGTCATTGAAGAGTTGAGGAACATTTGAAGGATTACAAAATTTGATAAGAAACCTAATTTGCGAAAGTTAATTCTAAAGATTTCACGTTTTTTCCGACGCGTGAAAGTTTCTTCCCGCAAACTTTCTTCCTTTAAAGTATCCTACTATAGTTCTTTTCAATAAGCACTCAGATCTAAACTGATCTTGATTACAATTTCTTCTGTCATAACACAGATTGCCATATTGGAGGAGGAGGTTAATAAAGTTCTCTTTTTGAACCCATTTGGAGACAGGAATGCCATTGATCCCAGTAAAATGAGGTGAAAATTATTAGATTTTGTCTTTACTTCCTTGAATTAAAATGAAAAAATCTCATAAACATCGAAGTGAGATTTGCTCATTTAGCAAAAAAGCTGGCACCATCAAGGTAATAAACTGCTCCACGGATGTAATTGCTAAGGTCAAACTAATAGTCTGTGCATTTGTTTACTTTGTAATCGTTCATGGCAGATTACCTTTTACCTTTGATTTCCTTTAGAGAGTAATATTTCACCTCTAAATATTGAAAATTTACTCAACAGCCATTGTCCTGACAATCCACTCTCCACTTCCAGGTACTTCTTTGGAAAAATTAGTCCAAATGTAAAGCGATGGGTCATTTTAACACATGCTAAATATCAGCAAGAATCTAAGGTAAGGGCTTGGAAGTGAAGCACCATTTATTTCTCAGGCCAAATAATAGCCAAAGGTCCACGATGTCATTCACTGACAACTCCTTTCTTACTTCAGTTTTTTTGTATCTAAAATAGCATTTTTGTTTCACCACAGTCAAAAAATTCTGACTCTGTTTCATTCACCTTATTTTTCACCACAGCCTTGCATTTGAACAAGCACATATTTACATTATTTGCTACCACCGTGGAAATTGAGTGAGATTGTTAAATAACTAGTTTATCAAAATACAAAATCAACTCTTCTTTCATATTTTAGGCACATCTTCCAAAAGCAAAGAAAGCAATGGATACAGGAGTTATTTGCTTTTTAGTACGTATTGATGCATATGCAGCAGGCCTAGCTGTAAGATTTTTAGTTGGGGAGCAGTAAATAGCTCCCCTGGTGATGTTTAGGTGAATGAATAATTGAATGAATGACAAAGATAATAAAAGACAAAGGAAAAATCATTTCAAGGAGGACACTTTTTCTTTTTTCAGCAGTTCAAGAGGGTCACTTATAGCTCCCAATCAGGATTTGAAGGAAGCCTGGAGGAGAGAGAGAGAGCTACTTTATGGTTCTCCTTAAATGGCCAGGCTTGATGCAGTAAAACCCGGTTATATAATATGGAATATTTTCATATCAATACTTTCAATTTTCATATGGCTTTTAGAAATTTTTATTCAGAACTTATGAATTATCTTTTGTATTACAGTATGCACTTCACATCATAGCAGATCTACCACTGCCTTGTGAGGTAAGATAATAACCTTTGATGTGAGTATTTTCAAAACTTTGTTCTCTTTTTATCAAACATATTTTGGTTGAAATGCAGCTAACATCTAGCCTTAGTCAGAAGTCTTACTCTGATTGAAAAGGTATGGCCCCATACACTATGACGTCAGGATTGTAAATACTGTAAATACAGTAGAAGATTTGAGAGTAACCTTTTGTCTGATTTGTGGATAACCTTTTGAGCAATGTTTTTTTGCATCCAGGTTGATGTGGACGAAGTTCGTTTATGGATTGCGAACCAAATTATTATGATGACGATGAATGATTATGAGTTTGATGATGGTGACTACGTTGACGATGAAACACAATTTCCATAGAGAGACTGATTGTGTATTGATACTTGAGCCTTGTACCAGGTGAGTCAAAACAAAGAATCCCCGTTTTAAAGGCAACTGCTCCCTGAATGTCAAGAAGATGATATCGGCAAATATATAGTTTAATGGTAGACATGTTCAAATCCATTTTAAAATTTACCTGAATAAAATTGGCCACTCTGTTCTGAAATTATGAGGGATTTTCTCGAGAAAGCCTCTTCAAGAAACCTTCAAAACCTGCCCAAAATCACGAGCAAATTTCCCTAACATGTTTGCCTTTCACAGGCGTTACAGCCATGACTTCTGGATGCTTTAGCATGTGCAATCCACTTGGGAGGATGAACAAGTCTTCCGGTACCAATAGCCTATTGAGGGGGATTCCATTCTCCCAAGAGGATAAAATACATGAATACACTTGAGTGTCATCATTTTAGGTAGGAAGACCTAGGAAAATTTGCTCATTGTTTTCACTCGTTTTTGCAGGTTTTTGGAAGGAGCTTTCTTCAGAGAATCTATCATATCCATGGGAAGGAATGGCTGATTAAAGCCGGGAAAATTACTGAACCTAATTGAACATATTAGCAACAAAACAAGGCAGTTTCGACTAACACTTTTGAATATTATTGATTGCCTTGCCATGCAGGGAGCAGTTGCGTTTCAAACGGGGATTTTTTATTTTGACTTACTTGGTATATTACAACTTTTTGCTGTAGCAGTTCAGTTTCATTGTTTTCAGTTTGATCACAGGCAAATATATAGTAAATATAAATATATATATAATATAGTGATCCTGATTGGTTGTGACCAACAGCAGATGTTAAAAATTTACAGTGTATCTTGAAATCTCTTAAGGATACAGCTTTTTACTGAAAGGGACTTGCATCATTTAAATAAACAATCATCATAGTGTGTTCTACCATATAATATCGCTTGTGATGTGGTAAAGATACCTACTGTAGATGTATGTATAGTTTTTACATAAGTATCACCAAGAAACTGCTTGTAAGAGACTATACGGTTGATATTTCAAAACTTAAAGACAAATGACGGAGATATAAGGTGACTTAAATCAAGGGCCTGGGCAATCTAAATATAGCCTATTGTATTCCATTGTATTTGATGATATCGAGAGATTAGCAAATCAATCGGACAAATGAAAGCACTGAGCCATCTTTTGTTCTATTTTTAAACTAGGAGCTATATATCCGTCATTTGTCTTGAAAGGGAATCTAAGCATATATAAGCCTGTGATAAAAATAGCAGAGCAAATAGAAAGGACTGTGACACCTGTGGAACCATATTTGGGTAACTGATCCACGTCAACAGTAAATACTGATATCTGATAGGACTGGAGTACCTGAATTAGAAAGCAAGAAAAATCAATAGAGCTTCAATTTTCTTTGGTCCCTAAAAAATGTTTTGATGCTGCTGTATTTTGACAATGCTTAACCACTTCTGTCATTTAACTTTAAGAAACTCATATGAAACTTAAGAAGTAATATAACTGAGAAATGACGTTCATATGGATATATAATATGTTTTAAAACATTTTTAGAAGTATATCCTTTGTTGTGTTGTCTAGAGTGATTTTGTTGATGACTGCAGATGATCTATTGTTAAACTATTCACACTTTCCTTTTACCTAATCTACAAACAATATTTCGCTGAAATATGATTACTTTACATTGCACATGAAATTGAAACATCAAACTGAACATCAAACCGAAAATAGTACAGTAATCAGTATGCAATTTTGCAAGTAAGAATTTAAGTCACAACACAGAAGCTGGCGCTAACAATAATTGTTGTGACCTCTTTAAATTTTGCTTGGAGAAGGTTGAACAGTATGTTATCTCATACAAAATTCACAAATTTCAGTTCCCACAAATTATATTATTTTCGTAAAATGCAACAGTTGCGAGTTGAAAAAAATACAAAATCTTTGAATTAACTTTTGCAAATTTCGGTTAAAAACGCAAAACAGTTGGAAATTTCCTCCCTTGAAGCATTTCATTTATTATCACTTATCTGTACAATTACATGTAGAATTTCATTGCTGTATAGTCGAGGGATTACATATGGACTTACATGGGGGATTACATTTTTGGATAGTACTTGTGAAGTTACAAGTGGGATTACACATTGTTTCAAACAGTGACATTGGTTCTTGTAATCCCACATAGAATGTCAGAGCTGTTGTCTTTCATGGGGAATTGCTTTAAAAATTACAAGGGTACTTACAAAGTGGAATTGCATGGAGAATTTCACCATTCGACGAATCCTACAGGCGATTACGTACCTGTGGAGTTACCACTTTTGTGGAATTTAACAAGGTATTTCACGTCACATTACTTGTGACATTACTTCACCTTTTTACCTGTGAAAGTATGTATGCGATGGCATTAACCTCAAAGCTTGCATACGAGCCATTCCAGCCTAAAAAAAGGAATTCAATGTCCTGATTAGTTGAATCTCTCTGCAGAAGTACTTTCATTGTAGCCAATGCTTACTTGATCTTGAGATGAAACACTGCATACAACAGAACTTTCCATCTTATTTTTCTTTTTCATATTAACTTACAGTACATTAGTAGATTGATAAATATCATTTTTACTTTTATAAAAGACAATGCCATCCTGTTCATTTCTAAGACATCTACTGTGCATATATGTATTTCTAGGCAATCTCAGGCAGACAATTTTTTTAAACCACCTCTTTAATATGCTACACAATTTTGGACAAGACTTTGCTAATTTGAATGTATTTGAATTGACCTGACTGTGTTTCAACCACATACAATTTCCGTTGAGATTGGTAACATTCATTCATTCATTCATTCGTTCATTCATATCTAATCCATGATAAAATATAGTTTCTATTAGTTACCATAAATCCTGAATGACGATTGATAAGGGCAATGATCAGTTGGACGGCAATCATATTTCTTGATCTATTGCGAAGGCAAGTGGCTGCTGCGATACAAACTGCTGGGATCCAGTTTTCTTCACCATCATTCACCCGTAAAGCTGCAGTTTTGAGGACCAGAAGAAGTAACGGTGCCCTTTCTTTCAGCTCTCCAACCACACTATCAAATTTGAAATCAAGGATACTCTTCTTGTCAGTTTTGCGAAGACAGCTATCCTTTCTTCTCTTTGTCTCCTTCCGTGTTCCTCTGACACACATGGCAACACATTCCTTGTGGATCTGCTTTGCAACTTTGACATCTAGATGTGCTCTTATCTCATCACAGCGCCAGGCTGCTTTGGCAATTTGTTTTTTGCGTCCACGGCAAAGCATTTTCCCAAGGGCACTCAGCTCCTCGGGCAATACTTTTTTCTTCACCCTGGCAGCCCATTCAATGGAAACCGTCACTGGGCAATCAATTGGCATCCTCTTTTCCGTTTTAACATCATTGCTGCTGAGTGGTGATAATGAGACACATTGATTCCAGAGCAATCCTTTTTTTGCTGGTGTTGACGATGCAGCATATTGGGGATATTGGCAGTACTTGTGTTCATTGGAGGGGCTAAATAGAAAAACCAAGAAACACTTTAAACTTGGAAAATATAGAGCCACAATCATAGAAGTAGAATACAATACATACATTAGTACTTTCGTGCAACATGATTTGGTTTGTTTACTTGACATCATGTAAAGCTTTGAAGCAACTTTTTGATTAACACATTTTCCAAGAAGGTAATTTTAATTCGTTTTGGACAGAGATCTGACAAAGAATGCAATCAGTATATAACTTTGTTGCTTTAAACAACAATGATTCTCAAGCCTGCGTGCAGACTTTACCATGTGGATGACTGAGGAGTTTAAGAGGTGAAAAGTAAAATACTTTCTCCTCCACAATAGTAAATTTTGCATGCAGGCTAGGATTCTCTCGCCCTGGAAGGAGAAAATATTGTTACAGATACCTAGTACCAAGTACTATACGTACCTACTAAATACATCATGTTGAATCTGCTCCATCTCACTTTGATCACTTCGTTCGCTGCCATCATCCTGTGGAAACTTCAATTTCTTTGCAGATGCATCAACTGGTACTTGTTTGGTTTTAATGGCAAGACCAGCATCACTACACTTTGTGCGATACAATGCTTCCAAGCTTTCGTTTATTTCGTTAACTTTATTTTTTAACCCTCTTCGTTTCTGCACAACAGTCAAACATCGCTTGCAAATATAAGGAGGTGTGCGCTTCACAACAAAGGGCAGATCGTTCAATTCTTCGTAAACTTTCTTCTTTCCGTCGATAAAATTGCGATCCGTTGGCTTAGCCAACAATTCAAAACAAATAACACAAACGTCACCGTTCATTATCGAAATTCGTTTCACACAGCAAAGCCGAGTTGGTCACAGCCATTTGGTCACAGCGACGCCATTATCCACAGACGCGCGAGGCTGGGAAGCTGGGTTGTAGTAATTTTTAATGAAAAATTGCATAAATTAAGAAATTTGGTGAATACATTAAAAGTGTGTGTAGCAAGCTTTTGCTCGTTGTTGCGCAGACCCTTTCTTCTTTGGAATTGGGTCTGCGCGCAGGCTAACCCGAACAGGTACCGCGGAAAATTGCCTGGACTATAGGCCAACCACAATGTTTTGTGATAAACAGTTCCGGTCTCCCCCCCCCCCAGTAAACACAAACAGAAAAAAGAAGGGTATTTGTCAATTCTATACCAATTTCCTTGCTTCCTAGATATGCTCCCCGATCTCTATGAAAATTCGTAAATAAAGGGCCTAACTTTGTGCGTTTCTTGGCTCTCGCAAACGGAGTACCCTTCCTCACAGCGAAATGAAACGGCCAAAACATATGCACGAAAGAGTAAGAATACAAAATACATTCATTTCAATATTTTCTATCTAAACAATTCCGAGCATGTTTCAGGAATTTATTTATTTGCACCGCACCTGAACCTGAGTGAAAGTTGTGTCATCAGTATTTTGTTTCCAAGAAATGTCGAGTTATGTGTCATGGCGTTCGAGAAGACTTCGCATTTGTACCCATTGATGAGAGATATGACATACAAACTGTCGGAATCGGTCTCCAACATGCGCGCGCATAAAAACATATTTGCCTCTTGCTGGTACTGGCAGGAAAATAACACGGAACTGTTCAACCTCTATTCCAGCAACCTTGCGGGAATTGATGAATATCGTGTTGAGAATACACACTCAATCATTAGAGGAAATACAAACAAGCAAGATACACCTGAAGCATTGTCAAAGAAGGCTAAGGCATTGTTTGCATCCAAGAGAACCCTACATAATTTTAAGAGTTCGTTTGCCACTCCTAAGAATTATACATTCTCCTTTAATCAGCTTGAGAGCCTCAAAGTCACTGCAGCTAAAGTCCTCACAGGAATGTTTTCCTTTATCTCTGACAAGCCAGACAGTGACACAAACATCCCTGAATTCCTCTCAGCTGACAGAATAGTTTATGTTCGCATGCTTCCATTAGGATTCCACTGCCAACGAAAACCAAATCCAGCATATGCCTGTGATTTCCCAGGATGCATAAATAGAGAAAATGCTCTTGATTGGTTCATAATGCGTGGTTGCAACCATTCGTTCCATAAATGCTGCATAAAAGATGCCACATACTGTTTACTGTGCCAGAATCACTTAGCTGATGAAGTAAAAAAGTTGCTACCAGTGATAAAAAATGGCATACAGTCGGGAAATGTTGACAATAACAAAAGTGGCAAGGGTGAAGATTCGGAGAGTGACAAGTGTCCCTCAGTTGAGCCAATGCAGACATCTGTTGCATCATCAAAAATTGAAGAGATGAGGGCACAAATTCACAGCATGACCCCTGTAACACAATCCAGTAATCCTGAAATCAGGGAAAAGCAGGCCAGGCATTGCCGGACATGCAAACATGCTGTGAATATGCATTCCCGCAGAAAGGATCAGCCAGCATTCTGTTTCCTCTGCCAAAGAGGCATCTGCAACTCATCTGGTAAGCAAATTCCTTGTACCTGACAATTTCATTCCCAACGAGTTAGCCAGCAACTGATTGCCAACATAATTAAGTTCCCATCAGGTTTGATGGAGATCATGATGCATGACTCTCAAGGGTCATTAAATAAAGCACTTGCAGGAATGGGGAGCAATGCATGCATGCATGCATACTCTCTTCGCAATCAGGATGTCGTTGGGCGAATAGGGGCAAGGACAGAAAAATTTCAGTCTGCCTTCTATCCTCACTGCTTATCTGAATGGAACAAACTTGATCCAGAAATTAGAACTGCACCAACTGTTGCTGTTTTTAAGTCAAAGCTGCTATCCATAATACGCCCTCCTGCAAAATCCGTTGTTGGTATTCATGACCCTAAAGGATTATCCTATATTACTCAACTAAGGGTTGGCCTAAGCGCACTGAACTTTCACAAATTCAAGCACAATTTTAGGGATACAATAAATCCAATGTGCCCCACAAATGATGGTGTTGAGGATACTAAACACTTTTTGTTGCATTGCCCTTCTTTTGATGAAGAACGGCGTGATCTTCTCGCTGGAGTCCTTTCGCTACTGAGACCATTTGGGTACATTAATCCTTCAAATAAGGTTCTTACGGAGCTCTTACTGTATGGTGATAAAGAACTTTCCAATGAAGTTAATAGAAATATATTACAATTAACTTTGCAGTATATCCATAAAACTGGTCGATTTGATTAAGATAATTCCAAACTTCATTACATGCCACCACCTTTCCCCGTTTAGTAGTAATCTACGAGTAGATTTTATGTAGTTGTTCTTTTTGTTCATGTCATTTATTTTCTTGTCTTATATTTTGACTATTTTCTTCTTTTTCTTATATTATATATCTATATGTTAATGGCCTCAGGGTAGACATTGCTTTTTTGCTCCTTGGGGTATCGTTGTAGTAGTATTGTAGGGTAATTATGTAAGTAGCGTAGGGTAGCTCATATTGTAAAGTAGTTCTGTAAGTAGTGTAGTGTAGCTCGTAAATATATTGTAACTTTTTATTGGAATATATATAAGAAAAAAAAATGCATGCACTGTCATCGCTGCTGTCACAGGGGAGTTCTTTTTGAGAAGAAAATTGCCTTTGAATGATGTGGAAGCTCTTGCAAAGGCATATGTATCAATTATGATTGATGGCAATGACCTCTATTATGTTGAACGCAACAGATTTCGGCATAATGATTTGGAGGCAAGAGATGTTGTCAAGATTGTTGATGTCAAGATTGTTGGCAATGACTTTGTTGGCATCCTCAGCAAAGATTATTTTGTCAGGCATCTGAAAGAACAGCTCCAGACAGATGCCTTCACTGGCTTCCTGCTCATTCTTCCAGGTGAACCAGGGCTTTCAGCATTCATTGGTTGTGTGGATGGCATGCTTTACTTCTTTGACAGTCACAGTCATCAAAGGCAAGGAGCGGTCATTGTGATGGAATCATGCACCAACCTGGCAGAGTTTGCTTCACACATAGAGCAGCTGGCAAAAAGATCTTGGGGTTCCACTCTCCTTGGTAGCAATATTACCCAGTTATTTAACTTAATTATAATAATACAAAAATTAATTAACTAAGACTCTGATTGTTGGTAGGAAACCACCTTTCTTTTTTCACAGGCACACTGTCCTGGCTGTGATTGGCAAGTTGTAATGTTGAAATAATTAACAAGCCTTAATAATTATCAACCCTTTATGCTCTTGGATCATACTTAGCTTCCAGGATAAAGGGAGTCAGATCGTTACCACCTTCGTGAAATTCAGTGTACAGCATAATTACTGAAGCTTGCCTTTCACTGTTCAAGCTAGGCTGGAGAGGTAATTTTGAGCTCAACCTTGCATACAGGGCTAAAACAATTTACCGACTAACAAAATAATGCATTAATTAGTACATGGGCTAGCCCTGTAGTTCTACATTAGCTCTATTTTCATGTAGATTCCAAATTTGATGCCATTTCTAAAAATTTGGTGTCAGTTTGCTGTCCTCTGATTAAAGGAGTTTTGGGAATGCTTTGAAGTACTATAATAGTAATTTCATCAACAAGTGACATCCCAGATGAAGATGGCACCTAGTTTCAAGCATATTTCTGATATTTTGTAGAGGAAGAAATGTTGCACCAATTGATGTAAAATTACAGCTTCACATTATTTTTCCCCATCAAAATTCAATTGGCAATGAGACTGCTATTTTTTCCAATGGTCCATACCAATTTCTTTGTGATGTCAAAAGACAATGAATGATGCAGGATTTCAAAAAATTATACTTCCAAGATCGCTGTCATTTCCACAAAACACATAAGATTTGCAAAAATTGAAGTATTTTGAGCAATGCAAAGTTTTAGTTTGCCTAAATTCTTTAAATTGTTAGGTTTCACGAGATAATTAGTGAGATTGTTTGTTTTGTAGCTTGCCAGTACCTTCGCTTGACTTTGTCGCATGTTAGGCCAAAAAGCGTTTTATCTTAGTACGTATTTTTTAAATTTGGTAGGCGATGGGATGAAAATTAGATTAAAATTGAGCAAAGAAAACATTCACTTAGCTTCTGCCAACTTGCTTGTACTTGATGTCTTCGTTGCACTCTGGTTTTCACGGTTCTTCTTTGCCTGCGTCGGATCAGCTTCCAGGCGCCATTCCATCATGCCGCGAAAAGAAAAACACGAGGTCCTGCGCAAAGTTATGCGCAGTAAATGCATAAACGAATGTCACCTGTGTTTTGCACCAGCAATTGTAATGTCCTTCCATCATGCAAATCGTGTGTACACCTGCTTATTTAGACCAACCGTCAAAATCAAAATTTGCATTAAAAATGGATTGAAGTCAATTGAATTTCAATTCTCCTCCAATCGGTTGTCGCCGCTAGGCGACTTTTTGGTCATGTGAACAAAAAAGTGCTTTTTCAACCACTTTTAGGCCAGAACTCTCTAGGGTTTCATTTGATTGAAAAGGTTGTTTCATTTTATGCCAATCACAGGATAACTGGAGCGCCATCGCAGAGGGAAAATGAAAATGAATACTTTTCAAACAATTTTGATTATAAAACAAAGCCGTTTTATTATGTTATCATGCTTTAGATTGATGATGCATAAATCATGTTGCTGTAAAAAGCAATGCGTTTTGCATGCAATTACCGGTATTATCGTGCTTATACAGCACAGAGCAAATACTGTATGCATTTTAGAACCCAACAAAGGAACAAAATATTTTACGATAAAAACTGCTTTTTCAATTGGTACGCCCCCTTAATGCATTCAAAATGGAATTTCATGTGCTGTCCTGCTTTATCTACAGCAAAAAGGATCCAAAGCTTTAGATCAACTCGCTTGTTTTGATTGATCTCTTCCTTCTCTAAAATTTCTCCTAGATAATCTTCCAGATTTTTCACAAGGACGAAAGACCGTCTTGAAACATTCTCATCTGCTACTGTGCGGTGCAAGCTCATAAATCCTGATTGTACTAAAGACCTCGTAACATGTGAAACCCAATTTGACTGAATCACTCTCGTGTTGCGCTCAGAAGGGAAAATATTTGCATTCAAGTTTGAAAGGCATTTACGTAAACTTCTGACTTTATTCATCGGCAGCCTCATCAACGACCGTATGTTAACTGCTTGTTCTGGACTAAGCATTTGTAATAAGGTTAATACAGCTTTTTTCTGCTGCTCTCAAGAAAAGTTCCTTATTTGCTCTGATCAATTCTGTCAAACAACTTCCTTTTCTTTTTCATCGTCTTCAGGACCTGATATTTTTGAAATTGCTTTCATTCCGAATTTTGCCCACCTTTGAATTCCATTATTTGTAATTGCACATGATGGCTCTTTATCTTTGGGGATTTCAGCATATGCGTTATCAAAATCTGATGTAAGTTTCTTTTTTCTCCGAGCCTGAAAAATCTTTGCCCAATGTGGATTTCTGGGCTTTCTTCCTTTTTGATAAAAATAAGTTCACCAAAGACACCATCGATCTCCGTCCATTTGATTTATTTTTTGTTTGCGTTTCATTCAATGATTCATTGGGCCTGCTACATCTATGGCGTGCAAATCCACTTTTAAGTCCAGCAGATCTTTGCTGTAACTGAAATTTTCCATGTTCTAGGGATTCCAGTTGAGAGTGAGCTTAAGACAAGTCACCTTGCAGAGAGCATATTTTGCTGTCTGCCCCAGGTAAGTTATCTTCAAGTGCTTTCACCCTCGATTCAAGTGTATCAGAGTCTAGTTTTATTGTTTTAATGATGTTATCTTTTTCTTTTATCACCTTCTTTAGATGCTTTTTCCTTGGTGTCTCTGGATATTCTTTCTCAGGGCGAATAGATAAAAAATTCTTTGTGCATAAATCAATCTCTTTTTGTTGTTGAATTCCTCTGAGCAGAGCGTGCTTCCTTTAAGAACTGATCGATTCTGCCACGAAATGCAGCTGCCTTTACCGTAGCAAATATTTGAAAGATATGACATGGAACAAGATTGGAAATAACTTCATAAAAAACTGAAAATTGTTTATGTCCTTGAATAACAGCACGAACATAAACTCATTTGTAACTGTCTTTCCATTTTCTCTACGTCTGACATCAGAAGGTGAATCCCAAAAAACCTCTTTAGTTATTCCCAAAGATTCAAAAACTGTCTCCATCTTTTTTCAAATTCTTAACTGCATATCTTGACAAATAATGTGTGAACTTTCTACCACAGTTTAAAGTTACTGTGTGTTTATGATACAGACCTATAGTAGTATTTTACATATGGGTGTAAAATCATGCGTCAGTGAATTATCGAACTGCTAGTTATATTGAATTCCCCTGTACTACATAATAAAAGAAATATAATAGCGAAAAGCAAGTGACAACTGACGGAAACACATTAACTTTTGAGGAAAAGATCCATCACGCCATCACGCCATGTATGAAAGGCCGACAGTGCTGTGAGGCCGCTCGTTCTGTGCTGCCAAGAGTGGGGACCCGGCGGGTGCACTGTTATGGAAAAATGTATATCATGCGTGTCCATAAAATCACTGAGAAAGGGGTACAAAATCAATGGAATCCAAGGACCTAGAATTTAAGAAAAAGGGGTACTTTTACAGAAATCTGTCTGGGAATCTAAAAAAAGGATTGGCTTTTGGTTTTCAAAATGCTACAAGCAGAAAGAGTAGAAGTGAATTGCTTAATTTCATCAAAGTATTTCATTGATCAGACAAAAGCGTGAAAAATAACTTCATTTTTTGAAAAAGGATAGATGTTTATAAGACTGAGACTCAAAGTACCATGACTACTAATGATGAGGCAGGATAAGGGTTCCACACAACATTAGATATGTGCTTATTGAAACAAGTAGGCCAGAAAATTCTACACACTTCTTCTAGCTATACATTCAGCTAATAATACCGGGTGTCTCAAAAAAAAGTACCCCCTTTTGACTCAACAAGGCAACAAAACGACAATATTTCGGGACTTTTTGAATTCATGGCTACATTTGTTGGTCTTCAACTTAAATGCACATACCTTGCATTTGGAAATCGACTACCAAACACCGGAGATATGAGTTCTCAAGGTCAAAATTTGGAGTGCACCTGAAACCAGAGGTTTTGAGAAATGGCCTAGCCATAATTTGACAACAAACAGGCATTTTGCAAACGAATTTTCGACTTTGACCTTTATTTTTTATTTTTGAAAAGATTTATACCTTGAATTACTTCAATTGTTCTTGAAGTGACTTTTCTTTTGAGGAAACATTCCTTGCATTGCATTCGATCCCAAGTGTTTTGTATTAAAGAAGAGGAAAGGAGCAAATGCACGCTTATTTTGGAGATGTGGCACGACTTTATCACTCTTACCACATTTTTACTATATTTTTTTAATCAGCGCCATGTCCATGCATCTTTTATTCTTTTCAAAAGCAAAACACGGAAACTTAAAGTCTACAGGTACTTTGGAAAATGTCCATGATACAAATCATGACTAGGCCCTTTTTCAAAATCTCTGGTTTTGGGTGCACCGTAAATTTTGACTTTGCGAACCTGTATCTCCGGTGTTTGGTGGACGATTTCTAAATGCAAGGTACGTGCATCTAAGTTGAACATTGGTAAATTTAGCTGTGAAGTCGGGGAGCAATGATATCTTTTTGCTTGGTTCCTATTTTCAGTCAAAAGGGGGTACTTTTTTCTGAGACACCCGGTACTGCTTACAGTAAAGTATATTTCTTGCTATTACAAATATTCACTTTGGTGCAGATGAGTTATGAGTTGAGATGAGTTGAGATGAGATGAGATGAGTTATGTTGGCCTGCTAAACCTAAAGTAGAGCTAAGTAAAGGCAAGTGGTAGATGATGCTGATAATACCTGGTCCTGATGAGTATAAAAAGCACTAGTCTATAATACAGTATATTTAGTCTCACATCATGCCATGTTTGAATTTTTGGGCCTGATATTTTACTTATGCATCAAACATACAGCAACTTCAATGCGATCCAACTTCATGATCATGGAGACCAAATCTGAATTCAGTTTTTTGTGATCTTTGTGCTTGAATTCTTCCACTTAGGCCATTTGACACTTCACACCTAGTTTGTTTTGCTGTGAAATGAAAGCCTCTAATTCATAGCCAAATCGAGGCTGTAGTAGACAAATTGAATAAAATCGATGATCGAAAAAATATCGAAAATAAATGGCGGGAAAAGGAAAGAAAGATGTCTGCTTGTAAAGCAAAGTAGCAATCAAAGATTTGACTTGACTTGGTGGGTTTAGCAAACATTTATTACTCTATTATTCTACTGCAGTTGCAGCATGGTGTTTCTGAGCCTGATCTACAATAATAGATAGATAGCCCAACAAGAACAAGCATAGCTAGGCCTAAATCATGTTTTATTATTAGCAACAAGACAACACTGATGAGAAAACTAAGAAAGAAGTGGTCGTTTTAGGTGAGATTCACTGTTTGAAACAATTCTCATTAGAAAAACAGAGAAAAGGGGATCACATATGCAGATGCAGATTATTCTGTTAGAAGTAGAAGATCTCCAAGTTAGAAATAGAATACAATCTACAGTATTGTATTGTATTTGACAACTTACCTGCGGTATCATTGTGTAGCTAAAGAGACAATGGATGTGTGGGCATTTCTTTAGCCTATTTATAGTGGCTATGAGATATAGATATATGTCTTTTCCATATAAGGATGTAAATGAAATAAAAAGAAGGTAGTATAAATTAGTATTGTGTAGTTATGTATGCCTTAAAGGATTCTTGAGCATTAAGTTTTGTTTGAAATGAAGGTATATAACAAAAAATTCTTTTTCACAATTGCATGTTATTGGAAAGATCAGGGCAAAGAGGGTACTATCATCTTCATATGATATAAGATTTTTGGTTTAATCACATAAAGAATGTGCTGTCTTTTGTGAATTCTTCTAAAGCTGCATAATAGCACTCTTCTCCATTGCTAAAAATAGACAATGACGTTTTTACGCAAAGCATGGTGGGATCGAATTGCGGACAAACATTAGGCCAGTTCATCAGATCATTGCATGTTTATTCCAAGGTTGATGCTCGTTTCATGTGAATAAATCGTGTTTGAATGCTGCTTTTCTTGTAAATCATGGCTAGGAAACATTGTTGCTGGGGTATATGTAAGTCAGACTCAAGATATCCAGAGCGCATGCCAAGTGGTACCACATTTATAAGGTTTGCCAAGCCGGGAAAGATCCGCGAACAAATGACAGATTGGGAGAAGCAAAAAGCGAACCAACAAACAGTTGCAGCAAAACGTTGGATGCATGCCTGCGGTCGGAAAGACTTCAGCAAATTGGAACAGATTACAAAAGACACCTACATATGTTCTCTCCACTTCATAAATGGGAAGGGACCAACAGAAAATAACCCAGACCCGATTCTTGCCTCATTGACGGAGAAGGAACAGGAAGGGCGACTGAAGAGGAGAAAACCTCCAAGAAAACGGGACGAATGTCCACTTTTGACCAAGAAAGCGAGAACAGAAGTCGACTCAAGTTTGGCTGGCGACCAAGAATTGTTTAATGTTGAATCATCAGAGGCCACTTTCGAACAGCCATGTGATGATGTCTCTGAAGGAGAGCTTGTTTTTAACACCTCCAATGCTGTACATCAGGGCACACAAACAGTTTATGACAAGTATATGCTTGGTGCCCAAATAGAAACAATGATACTAAGAAACAAAATAACAATTTCACAATCAGGTGGCACAAATATTCAACTGGATACAATGTCCCCTGAATTAATTTTACAAGATCAGAAGAAGGCCAAGTATTTTATAGGGCTTTACCCTGGACAGTTTGAAATCCTATTAGACTTTTTAGGTCCTGCAAAATTCAACCTTCAATACTGGTATGGTAACAGAAAATCAGAGAAAAATGGTGTTGGTGTGGAGAGAGTTGCAGGATCAAAACCAGGTCAAAATGGGAGTTTTACAATTAGAGAGGAGTTATTTATAACCCTTTTGAGGTTGAGACGAGGATTTGCATTGAAAACCATAGCATATATTTACAATGTATCAGAATCTGTTGTTAGCCGCATTTTCAACACATGGATCCAATTTATGTTTCTACAGTTCAAAGAAATGAAATACATGATGTTCCCTAGCAGGAAAATTGTAAAGCCTGTGCTGCCAAAAGTGTTTAGAAGTTTCAGAAACATCAGATGCTCTATTGATTGCACTGAGTTTTTTGTGCAAACGCCAAGGAACTATTCACAGCAAGGAAATGTATACTCCTCTTACAAACATCACACAACATTCAAAGCACTCATTGCAGTTACCCCAAATGGTGCAGCTTGTTTTGTTTCAGATTTATATGAGGGTAGTATTGATGATGTATCAATTACAAAGAAATGTGGTATTATTGACCACATTGAGCATGGAGATGTTGTTTTGGTTGACAAAGGATTTACCATCCAAGACCTGTTAAACCCTAAGCATGCATCAATCAAAATTCCAGCTTTTCTGGGCAAGAGAGAACGTCTGACAAAAGAAGAGGAGATGGACACCAGGAGAATTGCCAAGGCCAGAATACATGTAGAAAGGTTCAATGAACGTTTGAAAAAATTCAAACTTATTGGAAACCTTATACCATTGTCACTTAGCCATATTGCATCTCAGATGGTGTATGTAGCATGTTGTCTTGTGAACTTTCAACCTGCACTTTGTGCATAAAAATAACCTTTCAAAAAATATATTCAAGGACTTAGCTAAAGGGGTTGGGTCACTTCAAGTAAACAAACTTATTTTGAAATGACAATTTTGCAGTTTTTTATATACCATATCACAGAGATTTTCCACAATATTTCTTGAAATGAACGTGTTATTTTGAAGATGGGTTTTTGAATTTCGTAGAGAAAAAAATGAAACATTCATACAGTATGTTGTAAATATTACAGATCTATTTTTAGTAGCAACTTTATTGTGGATTCATTTCCATCATCAACCCAAAATTTGTGCAGAAAACAATATCAACCCAAAATTTGTGCAGAAAACAATATCACACATATGGCTATCAATATAAATTATAAATAAGAACCGATTTTTGACAGATGTGATCCAGTCCAAGTACAAGTTATTTCATTGATAATGATAAAGCAACTCTAAATAGTGAGATTTCCTTTCTCGTTTCTGATTTCATTTCATCAAAATAGGGGCCATCCATTCAGAATGTATGCTGTTATGGAATAAAAGGAGTATAGCAAATGCATACATCAATTTCTACAATGACATCATTTCTATTGTTCTTTGCATGCAGAGGGAGGAAGGGGCCATATTTTTTTAATTTTTACATCAGAACAAAATGGAAGACCCATTGGAAAGCAAGTCGATAAATTATTTATCAAGCTAGTTTGCATGATAACTCAAAGAATTCAAATGAATATCATACATTAAAATCGAAAACTTTCGGATGATCAAACTTTCGGACAAAATTTTGTCTGAAAGTTTAATTGTCTGAAGTCAGGTGATATCTGAAAGTTGTTTTGTCCGAAAATATTAAATCCTTTTAAATTATGAAAAAAGCATTTGTCCGAAAGTTTTATTGTCCGAAATTCCCAAAAAGCGTCCAAAAAGTTTGTTGTCCAAAGTTGTGTTTCCGAAACTTTTCCGTCCAAAATTTTCTGATTTTAATGTATGATGTTCAACATAAATGCAAAATATTGTTCAGGATTAATCAATTCTATGACAAAATGAATGGCTTCAACTCCCTAGGCACACGCATTTCAAAGAAATCCGGTATTAAAACTCTATGCCAAAATGCTGACAATGCTTGTTCCATATTACCCTGAAACGTTTTATTTTCATTGATCCTTTGGATAGAGGGAGGTCCTTTTGCAGAGTACAAAACAAAGTCACAGAATTGGCACCCAGTAACCAGCAACTGAAGTTGAATTTGGAAATAGTATGGATGACTTTCTCGCAGAAGCAGCTTATCATCTTCTATTTTGAAACACTGCCTGTTGTACAATGTAGAGGACAAAGTTTTTTGTTTGCGCTCTTCAACCACTTCTTGTATTGATTTTTCTTTGAAAATTTTGAGGCATTTTATCTCGATAACACCAACTATTTTGGCACTCGCATCTTTTATCAATCCATCTGGGCTTGCTCCCAAGTAAGGAAATCTATTGCAAACCCAAATGCCAGACTCAGAAATGCAGTTGCCAGTAACTGCCTTGTATGCATCCCTTGCTGTTGCTTCTGTTTCAATACCATATTCTATATCCTTGGTTGTTATATGTTTTGGAAACCAAAATTTATTCCTTATCCAGTTATAGAGCTGCCCTAGGCATTCCTTTCCTCTTTCACATAAAAGCTTTTCCCCACAAGAGTAGGCTGTTTTGCATTTGGAAGCTGTAATGCGGTATCTTCGTTCTTCAAACCATCTCAATGATACACTTTGCTCCTTCGTACCTGGTATTTCTGTATATTCTACTTGATCCCCTGTGCCTGTGAACACATCTTTCAAGGATTCCTCCAGATCATTGACAAGAGTTTTCAAAATAGTTATTCTTTCTTCTTCAAGGGTGTAGTCTTCATATTTCATCGTTAATGACAATTCCCACATTGAAACTTCATTTGTTTTGGAACTGTATTCTTGGAGGTTTCTAAGAAATGAATTTGTATGTTCATTGCTAAAGTTATTGCGATTATTCATTGGTCGTGGGTCCCAGTCATACAATCTGAGTTTTGAAGCCTTTTTTGAATCATAAGAAGCATAATGTACCACAGTTGGGTCTTTGGCTCTTTTCTTGCCACGATTCCATTGGCATGGCTTTGAAGTAGAAGGAGCTTTGACTTTGGTACCATTGACCTCAACAAATTTAACAATTTTTAGCAATAGAGCAGAAACATGGGCACATCTACCAAAAGCGGAAGCCTTGCAGGTACATGTGGCCTGCTGGACTGACCCACTTTTATGGCTGAGGACAACCTCACCTGCAAGTGGTAGCTCGTTTTTCATTGAATGATGCACATGTCCTTTGCAGAAATAATAATTGTCATCAGTATGGTCAAGCATATCATTTACAAAGCCACTCTTCATCAGATTCATCCCTTTACGGAGTGGTCGTGCTGTAGAAGTGTAGCCTGATGAGTCATTTGGGAAGTCCCTGTCATCTTCACTGTCACTTGAGGCATGTTGGCTTAGGCCTGTTTGGCCAAACTTAGCAACGGACTCGATGAGATACTGATACTGATACACATGACCATAATTGAACATCATTGGAATATCAGTAGTTGGAAATGTTCCCCAACCTTGCTCAGGAGTCTCTATGTTTCTTGGTTGACTCGATGATTGTAATCCCCTTTCTTGCCTTTTCTGCTCGTACCACTTTCCTCCATCAACTTTTGGATCAATACCTTTCTTTATTGCGATAAATGATCTTATTCTATCGACAAGTTCTTGTTTTCTTCCTGACTTCTTTCCTCCATGACATTCCAACCAGCGTTTGAGTTCGAGAACAGAATATTCCTCAGGATCTCTGGTGAAATGTGAACCTGGAACATCACCCTCCGAAAGCACCACTTCCTCCATCTTGAAAATCTATCTGCTTCGTACAGTTTTTGCATGGACCCTTACCCATATATTGAATTGAATTTTTCAGATAAAAGGAGTTTTGTAAGCGAAATCTTGGGATGAATGAAATGAGTCGCGCACAGATCGCGTAGGTAAGCACACGGCGATCGAATATTTTGTCCGCAAACATATCCCAGCATGCAATGCGCTATTTTGTGTGACGTCAATCGAGAAGAGTGCTATTAGAACAACTTCTTCATGCTTCTTGTTGCCCAAATCACAATAAATCTATTGCATCTAGAACTATTGCATCTAAATGAAGTTATTGTTTGTTATGTCTCTATGAAAATCACTGACAATTTGGTTGACTGTTTGTCATAAATTGAGAGAGGAGCTGTGAATTGCTGAGGTTATATCATATTCAGGCTACAGTTTGTTGGTATTATGTTGTTTGAAGGCTTATGGATATCAGTGATTTTCAATAAAAAGGGTGGTTTTCACATTTTGAAGGGCCGTGAAAAGTCAGTGATAAGGGGTCAAAAATTGGAACCGATTGTCAGTGAAAGGGGTCTTCCCGTGAATCTATGGACAAGCATGTATGTGCTCCTGTAATTCAAGTGCACCCGCCGGGAGTGGGGAGCAGAAAACATGAAGTAGCATCATTTTACTTGATAAAGTAGAATAAACCTGGTACAAAACATAAGAATATACTGCGTGTCCCAAAACAATGTATACATATTTGGTTGACCCCAGCGCTGTGAATTTAGCTTCAATCATGTCTAATCATTCTAAAAATGTTCCTCGATAGTTAACTTGAACATTGATACCTCGTTTGTTGATATTAGTACATAGAGAGCAGAAATGTCAATCTTGAAAGTTCAAATTTGCCTCTTCCTGCAAACCAGAGCATTGGCCTTTTGGCCTAAACATCCATTGTGCAGTCATCCATTGGGCAGTTTCTTAATTTTTCATTAGTTTCAGTTCATAATTTCGATGTGCTTCAGAAACTTGCTTAGGCCAAAAGGCCAAAGACCCCGAAGGCGCTTGTTGCAGTACATCATTCTTATCCTGACAGCATTGTGTTTAATAACAGCTCCATCTCCCAAGCACAAAAGAGCTCGCAAGAGGAAGCAAATAGTGACCGATTTTAAACAATTTTCGATAAAAACTGGCAAATTCTGTTGAAAAAGTTTTCAGAGAGAGAATGTAGACTAAATTTCAAGGAAAAAATATCGTTACATTTGTCAAATAAACACACATCATAATCATTTCATTAAAACTTCAAAAATGTGTCATGCACAGTTCCAAATTAAAGTTCCACATCCCACAACACGAAATTCCTACAAAAAAGGTAAGTTTCCGTTACAAATACCATTCAGTTTATTATAAAAATGCTTGAGTGAGGCATTCGAGTTTATTATTCAGTTGTTTTTCTTATGAAATTCCTCAAAGCATCCATTGCAAAGGTTCACCGAACTGCTTAGGCCATCGCTGCATCCTTTGCATTTGACGCGCGATTCACTTTGCCTCCTCTTCTGCAAGCAGTTCTTGCACCCCCTTTTCGTTGGGGTTGTTTGTGGCCAGTGTTGAGCTCCAGCAACATCTGGTTGGTGATTTCTCCTCTGTTTCTAGCTTCTAAAGTCCCCAATCAGTTGTTTTGCGAGGGACATTCTGAATTCAAGCATCGTATGTTCTTTCTTGTTGCCACCTCGCGTCATTTTTGGTGATTTGGGGACTCTAGCATAAGGGTGAAAGAATTTGCGACAGCAAGATCTAGCAAGAAAAAGAATATGTATGTCGACCATCTCCGAGACATTCGAGTTGTTAAGTATTGGGTACGCAATTGATCAGTTCTATCAACTCCGTTCATGTTTGCTTTATATGATTTGACTGGCCTGGGACAGTGAACTTGGAGTAAATAGCCATTTTTCTGCCTGCGATTCACGAACGCTTCGGGTTCAAGGGGTTTTGAATTACTGCTTGCAATTAGAACTGGCTTTCTCAATTTCTTCTCAAGCCATGCAAGAGCAGTAACAGGTCCTTTCTGGAAGACGACACTATCCCCACTTCCTTCAGATCTTCCTTCAACATTTTCTGCGAGTTGCTTCTCGCATTGTTTTTGTTTTGGGCCTAAGTTCAGAGGAGAGCCCAGCTCGGTTTGACTTGATGGTGCCACATCCGTACACTCCATTTGCTAGCAGCTCCTCGAGAAGACCTATGCTGCAGAAATAGTTGTCAAAGAAGACATGAGGATTTTTGCCCACGATGTCCCTTGTGATCTCGAGGACCACTTTTCCCTCTGTCTGTTTCCCGTTTCCCATCTGCAGGCTTTTCCAAATAAACTGCAAAATCTGAGCAATACCCATTTTGGGCAACACTGAGGGACCACACTTTTATGCCATATTTTGTTGGCTTGGCAGGCATGTACTGTCTCAGACTCAATCTTCCTCTGAAGGCAATTATAGCTTCATCCACTGAAACATTTCAAGGTGGAACATAGTTCGCTCTGCAAGCCCTGTGGACGATATCAAGAATAGGCCTAACAAGAAACAGACTATCCTTTGGCTTACTGTTCGCGTTCATTTCCATCTTGCTCTTATCATTTGATTGGATATACTGACAAAGTTTGTCAAAACGATCTCCGTTCATGACTTTGGCTGGAATGAAATTTCCAAAAGCAAAGTCTGTAGACCAGTACATTTTCATTTCTGGCAGATTGACTGTGCTCATGAAAATTCTCAACCCAAGGAAGAATTTGATTTCTTTGGGTGTTGTTTCACGCCATCTTGAATCTGGCTTAGTGGCTATCTTCTGTTGAGCGTAGTGGTTCGTCTCTCTTGCCAGAATTTCGTGGATTTCGTTGGGGAACATTATTTCAAAAAATCTGCTTCTTTAGCATCTCCATTTAAAATTGTTACACGGCCGGGATTATCCTCGGTAAGGGCTCGATTTCAATGTATGTAAGCACCTTTGTCCACTCCAGCTCAACTGCTCCCTCGTCACTATCTGCGTTTGATTCGTTGTCCGTTAGTCCATCTTTGTGGCTAAAAATTTCATCTACATCGATATCCGAATTAACCCCAAGTTCTTTGTTCGTGAAACCCTAAAATTCCTCTTCTTTGTCAGACGTGTCCCCAAGCAAATCGCTGATAACATCCACAGACATTCTGAGCCGTTTCCAAAATCAGACCGCTTGTTACGAACTACGAAAAACTTTGTTTACAAAATATGTTGTTTATTAACAAATCGAAATTTATTTGTTAACATCATAGAAGAATTCATAAATTGCAAAAGAGCACAGGGTAGACCTCGAAGAATGTGGATAGACGACATCAAAGAGTGGACCAATATCAAAGAATATGGACAATTGAAAATGACAGCACAGAACAGAGAACAGTGGAGATCCATGATAAGCAACCTTCGGACTTACGAGGACGCTACATAGATAGATAGATAGTCTTAATCCTGAATCTGTAGATATGTTTAATTTGTTTCTTAATGATTGTAAATATTGTAATTATGTAGAATTAAGATGAAGATGACATTTCAGCACCGGTGAAAAAGCATATTATCGGCTAGATGGCTTTTTACACGTTGATAACATACAGGTCACAGGGGCTCAGAATAAAATGACGTAAAACGATTAAAGACCAACAAGGCTCTCCATTGTTATTGGAGAAAACATGGTCCGCTTTATAGCACAGTTTGCCTGCCTAGCAAATCAACCGCCAAAAAAACATATTTTGCGGACGGCTGAAGGTATTATTGCATTTGATAAACTTTAGTAAACAATGAATTGGGATGTAACTCATTGTTTCTCGAAGCAACCATACAATAGATTGAACTTATCAGTGAAAATCTAACCGGGGCTCAAGCCCCTGTAGTAGGAATACTCATCTGTGTTCTGTGCGAGGAGAGTCCTGACGATTTGATCAAGTGTTTTAGGCCCTTTGACTCTTACGCAAGATTGAGTATTTTGCTGCAAAACTATAGCTCAAAATAAGGTTTTTCAACATATGATTTCTCTACTTTGCTGTATCAAAGGCAAACATTTTATCATCTCTCAATATTGTTGGGTCTTTGACAAAACAAATCCAAAAGAAAATTTATCGAAGGTTTGATAATGAATTTTTTGGGATTTTTCAAACAGGAGTACTTTTTTATGGGACAGCTAGTAGATCCGGGAGCGTATGAAACATTTTGTGGTTTACAAATTACGTGATTTAGAGATGCCCTTAACCTTATTTTAACCGGGTAACAAAAAAGTGATTTTCTACCGGGGGGGGGGGGCGTTTGTAGTAGGAATACTCATATGTACACTCATCACGTGCACACCTTCAATAACGTGCACCTACTATCACGTGCACGTAGTGTCACATTTATTATCACGTGTAACTCCTTATATAGTTAATATTTAACACATTAATTTCTATTAGTAATCTTGTAAACTCATAATTTATTCAGAGTAGCACACTCATTAAAACAAGTAACAAGTCTCTTCGCTGCTCTCCGTTCTCTGGCTTGCGGAACGTATCTTTTTAAACTTCGATCCGTTTACAATGGTGGAGTACCCGAAGCAAGCTCAGCCCTGGCGCTCATCAAAAACACCTCTCACATGGCAACTCAACAAACCGAACCAAATGCAGAATTATTAGACGACAAATTATTAGAAATGGTATGAAATCTTCCGAAAACATGCGAATGCGACAAAAATGACCGTCCTGCCAAGCCTTCAGACGAAGTGAATCATGATAATCTGGTGTCACAGGTTGTTGGTTATCCTTAACTATAAAAACCTTCTCATTTTAGTCGTGTCCTGCTGACTCAAGGTTCCTGGTCCTCCTTTGCAGGCAAAAACCTCGCACATCCTGCTGATTCAAGGTTCCTGGTCATCCTTTGCAGACGAAAACCTCGCACATCCTGCTGATTCAAGGTTCCTGGTCATCCTTTGCAGACGAAAACCATCATCATCATCAAGACACCGACGCATCGTTGTGGCCCATCCACGCTTCGCTTTTTGCCAAGGAAAAAGAGAGAACATTTCAGTTGACCGTCGCTTCAACTTACAAAACCCACATGGACTTGTCGTTTTATTTTCGTAAGTTTTGATAAGCATATTTCTGCATTGCATTGTTGTTTTACGTTTTTAGCCTTAGCCCAAACGCATATCGTTTGCTAATATTTTGCCAAACAAAGTTTTTTTGGAAATTTGCCACGTCCTTAGTAATGGACAGTTTTGCAATGTTCCTACGCCCAATTTCTACAGTAGGAAGAAATATTCTTCCCTATGTACAACATAATTGCGTAATAGGACTCATTAACTCTTTTTGACAATACCTTAATTGTGGATTTATTCAGAGTTGTTCCTTTGTTCATTCAAACATTGCTCAAAACTCAGCAATAGGACTTATTTCCCTTGCCACGTCGCTCTACGTAATAGCTTTTCTCCGGATAATTTGAACTGTTTGCATGGAAACTACTCCCCAACCAAATACTGTTGTCGTGAAGTTCGCAAACCCAGTCATCATCTTGTCTAGGTCCTTATATTGAATTGGTACTGGACTCCCTCAGAAGCCCTACGTCAGATTCGCCCTTCTTTAGGTGTTGTTGCTGTATTTCTTATGTATTTCTAAGTTGCTTATGGAGTTTCTTTAATTCACCTTTTGTAGACCTCTAGATATGGACAATCTTAATCACTGGACAATGTCGTTTTAATAGTTAACGTATCATTTATTTCGTTTAAAAAAATTGTGCCAATTTTTTTGATAAGGAGGATGAGACTGTAGTAGGAATACTCATCTGTACACTCATCACGTGCACACCTTCAATCACATGCACCTACTATCACGCGCACTTAGTGTCACATTTATTATCACGTGCAACTCCTTATGTAGCTAATATTTAACACATTAATTTCTATTAGTAATCTTGTAAACTCGTAATTTATTCAGAGTAGCACACTCATTAAAACAAGTAACAAGTCTCTTCGCTGCTCTCCGTTCTCTGGCTTGCGGAACGTATCTTTTAAAACTTTGATCCGTTTACGATGGTGGAGTACCCGGCTTTGAACTTCCTGGCTAAGTTCATGAACAAGCAAGCTCAGCCCTGGTGCTCATCAAAAATACCTCTCACATGGCAACTCAACAAACCGAACCAAATGCAGAATTATTAGACGACAAATTATTAGAAATGGTATGAAATCTTCCGAAAACATGCGAATGCGACAAAAATGACCGTCCTGCCAAGCCTTCAGACGAAGTGAATCATGATAATCTGGTGTCACAGGTTGTTGGTTATCCTTAACTATAAAAACCTTCTCATTTTAGTCGTGTCCTGCTGACTCAAGGTTCCTGGTCCTCCTTTGCAGGCAAAAACCTCGCACATCCTGCTGATTCAAGGTTCCTGGTCATCCTTTGCAGACAAAAACCTTCATTATCAGCAAGACACCGACGCATCGTCGTGGCCCATCCACGCTTCGCTTTTTGCCAAGGAAAAAGAGAGAACATTTCAGTTGACCGTCACTTCAACTTACAAAACCCACATGGACTTGTCGTTTTATTTTCGTAAGTTTTGATAAGCATATGTCTACATCGCATTGTTGTTTTACGTTTTTAGCCTTAGCCCAAACGCATATCGTTTGCTAATATTTTGCCAAACGAAGTTTTTTTGGAAATTTGCCACGTCCTTAGTAATGGACAGTTTTGCAATGTTCCCACGCCCAATTTCTACAGTAGGAAGAAATATTGTTCCCTATGTACAACAGAATTGCGTAATAGGACTCATTAACTCTTTTTGACAATACCTTAATTGTGGATTTATTCAGAGTTGTTCCTTTGTTCATTCAAACATTGCTCAAAACTCAGCAATAGGACTTATTTCCCTTGCCACGTCGCTCTACGTAATAGCTTTTCTCCGGATAATTTGAACTGTTTGCATGGAAACTACTCCCCAACCAAATACTGTTGTCGTGAAGTTCGCAAACCCAGTCATCATCTTGTCTAGGTCCATATATTGAATTGGTACTGGACTCCCTCAGAAGCCCTACGTCAGATTCGCCCTTCTTTAGGTGTTGTTGCTGTATTTCTTATGTATTTCTAAGTTGCTTATGGAGTTTCTTTAATTCACCTTTTGTAGACCTCTAGATATGGACAATCTTAATCACTGGACAATGTCGTTTTAATAGTTAACGTATCATTTATTTCGTTTAAAAAAATTGTGCCAAATTTTTTGATAAGGAGGATGAGACTGTAGTAGGAATACTCATATGTACACTCATCACGTGCACACCTTCAATCACGTGCACCTACTATCACGTGCACTTAGTGTCACATTTATTATCACGTGTAACTCCTTATATAGTTAATATTTAACACATTAATTTCTATTAGTAATCTTGTAAACTCATAATTTATTCAGAGTAGCACACTCATTAAAACAAGTAACAAGTCTCTTCGCTGCTCTCTGTTCTCTGGCTTGCGGAACGTATCTTTTTAAAGCTTTACTATCGCTATAAATAAAATTCCAGCCTCGCTTAGCCATTCATCGATTGGCGCCTTTGAGTACGTTCATAAAGCCTCAGTGAATGCTGTAACCTCCAGCTGCGTGCGTGCACAAAACAAAAACGGCAAATGGATTCCACCGATGAATTGGGGATTGAATTTTTATTCGACCAATCTATTGATGTAGCAGCTGCCACAAGACCTGCATCCTTTGAAGATTTGTTTGCAAATATTCAGACAATTGACCCGTGAGTATGATTTTCTTGCGTGCATATTTCACTTTGGTTGGCGCCAAGGTCGCTTTACTTATTAGGCCCTTTATTCTATTCTTCGATTTGGGTTTGGAAAATGATCAAAATTAAAGGACCCTTCGATACACTATGTTATAAAATCCATTGCAGGGCATCCTTACTGGAATCAAACAGCTTTGGAGGATTTCTGTCGCCGATAGCAGCACCAACACCGGCAGCTACATCTTCAAATCATGCAATGCAGTCTGAAACCAAAATAGCTGCCTCAAACGTCACGTCGTCGACCCCAAGAAGGCGCAGAATACCATTCAGAGTGCTTGATTCGCCATCATCTGACGAAGCTCTTCAAAATGGGATGCTTTTTAAGAGAAAAAAACTTGGTGGTATGTACATACTCAAATATTTCAAATTAAGAAACCAACAAATCAAGAAGGTAAATTTTAGTGCAGAAAATGTTCTTTAAAATGTCGAATATCGAAATAATGTATGACCCATCCAGTCCATGTTGAAAAATTTGCTTTCAGGACCAGGGGCGGATCCAGCCCGAAGTTGAAGGGGGGGCAACTTGCAAAGAGGGCGCTAAAAATACCCTGGAAAATGAGTGCGCCGAAGGCACGCAAAAATTTTTGGACACTTTTTAAAGAAAACTCTTTAATTTACTACTAAATAAAGACTTGATTTATACGTTTCGCTTGCATTTGAATCAAAAACAGGTAGAGAATTGTTTGTTAGAGTCAGGATGAGGGGGACTTTTCTCGCTAAAAAAGGGGCGCCAAGCTGAGTTTTCATCGTGAAGGGGGGGCAGTTGCCCCCACTTGCCCCCCTAAATCCGCCACTGTTCAGAACACCAAATTTAAAGAGGTATTGATAAATGTTGTGAACCGAACAAGACCAAACATACTTACTGAAATCACTGACAAGTCTCTAAGCATATTGACTTGATGGAAATATCCAAGATTGTTATTGATTTTGCACACTGTACACTTCATCATTTCACTTGTGAATCATACAAAGACATATGCCTGATAGTGAATTCGCGATTGTACTTCAGATTTCATTGATCTGCACTGAAACATCCACGGTTCAGTTCTTACCGAACTTGCACACCTTTTTCTACACTAATGATGACAGAAATATTTTGCAACTACCCATGTAAGGGTTTCATTTAATGATTTTTACTTTTTAGTTGCAGGACCTAGTATCAAACATCCAGCTGAGGACAAGAAGGCAAGTATTGTTGTTACAATCTAATAATCATTTTTGGTTTAGTGCTGTTCATTGTCCATCTACTTGCTAAGCTCTTGTCAGCAAAAATATAGGTTTTTGATTTTTTTTCAATTTGTAAAGTTATTGGAAGATCAAGAGATTTCTGTTATGATCACTTTAAGGCATGAGGGTATGTTTCTGATGAAAAGATTCAACATCAAATTCAGCTTGGTGCGGCTTGTTTCTGGGTCAATATGCTTGTCAACGGCCTGCTAAATGATACTGTTACATTGCAAGCAATGGAGAGTGATTCAAAATGTAAGGAATTCAAACCAATCAACTTTAGTGCACGTGTATATAATTTTAAAATGTGATTCAGTAAGTTAGACCTGGTGAAGTTTATATACAGACTCTTTTCATCTGTAGTGTAAATGTGGAGCCACAGGAAAATGCACCAAATGTAAATGTGCCAAAGGTAGTGGTTGCACTGACCTCTGTGGTTGCAGACCTGGTATATGCAAGAGCAGAAAAATGGTAAGACATTACGACATATTCAATGTTTATTGATGATAATTATATCTACAACTACAAGCACCTTTATGCTTACTCAACAGGATGCATACATTATTTTCCTTCGCAACAGGACGCAAGAGATTTAAAGATGGTTATTTGCCTCTATGTCAGATGTTATCAAATAACTAGTTTGTGATTTGAACCTTGATATCTAAAAAACATGCAATAAAAGATTAATTTCTGAAGTTTTCCCAAATTGTTAGATTTTTACAACATATCAAAAATGATGAACCACATAAAATTGACTTAGGAATCATCAGGTAAAAGTATATGCAAATGATATACAAGTATAGGAACAGTAAGTTGCCAAGAACAGCAACAACATATTCATGTCAATGCCTGTATTACTGACTACTTCATTCTTTGTAAGTTTAAATGCACACAACCTTTCTTTTAATTGTTTAGGATACAGTGTCCACTACCGTAAATAATAAAGAGGATTCATCCCAAGCTGGTCCTACTGCATTGCGCATAGTAAGAGAGGACAAGGTTCTTCTGAGAGATCTTCAAAAGGAAGCAAAGGTAACTTTGTAATAAAGTTTGCTAATTTTAGTGATTATATGTTGAATTTTATACAATACCCATGCGGTTGGTTTTCATATTGTAGCACCACACTCATTAGGAATTAATTTCTGTGATAGTTAATTTTCTTGGATTTGATTCAAATTCATACCATCTGGTAAGTGCTGTAACAAATCAAGCTAATAGGGGCAAGAAATACTTATTCCATACCTATAATTCAATTTGCGAGCTATATACTGTAGTTTAGTGAATTGTGTAGTTTAGTGTATATATACATATATATACTCATAAGCTCATTGTCAATGCGTGATAAAATAGATTTATAAAGTCAAAAAAACACATTCTTTAAACGTTTCGGCGTAAGCCTTCATCAGTAATCTTTGATTCAATTTAATCTGATTACTGATGAAGGCTTACGCCGAAACGTTTAAAGAATGTGTTTTTTCTGAGTTTATATATATATTTATATCATGAGTGGGCTACCACAATTGGAGAATTGAAATGGTTCTCAATATCAGACAACATATTCCCTGCAATTTCATTAAGGAGGTCATCAGTTCCTAACAAGAAATGGATATGCCAACAAACTTGAAACAGTAGTCGTATAATTTGCATTTGACATGTGATGTATACACTGTCCATTGAATGTTCAACTTGTATTTTAGGCAAGAATTGACAGTCTTTCTGACCAAGAGCTTCGAGATCTTGTATTGAGACAAGCTGAAGACCAACCCAGGATATGGATCAACAATGCAGATGCCGTCTTGAGGAGAAGAGATGCAAATCCAATGCTCAATGTGACAGACTCTCCTCCCTTATGGTGCTCCTGTTACAATTGTAGGCCAATGGAAATCAAAACCATGGATGTCTGTTGTGGAAAGCATCAGTCAAATTGCCACAGTACTGAACCAATGTTTGTGGAAGGATGCCTTTCGGAATTTGCCCTTGAAATAGGACAGATATGCTATGCAAACTCACGCGCCCAAACTCCCAGATTCAACAACGAAAATCTAAGGTTTATTGAGCATAGGTTCCAAATCTTTAACTTGGCGTAAAAAGGTGGGTGTAAAATGCAATGACCTATTTCTTCTGATTGAATGGCTTGAAAGGAACTTTAGATACTTATCTATAATTCTACCGTTGGACTTTCCAGAAATTTGAATATTTTTCAAAATTACAGCGTATTCTAAATTTCAGCTCATTTGAGGTTGTGACGTCATCAAATTTCTAAATCATAAACTAGATGATTGACAGACTTTTGCTTGATACCATATGGTAGGCATTCATAAGCTATGGTTTTCTTTGAAATTACTTCATGTTGCGTCAAACGGTTTAGAAATTACAATGGTTTTAAGTTTTTTTGAAATTTTTTCTTGAATTCCTGAAAAAGAAGAAAAACACTCCAACTCTGAAAATATTAAAGATTTCAGAAAAATCCAACGGTAGAATTATAGAGAAATAGCAAAAGTTTCATTGAAGTCATTCAGCACAAAGAAATAAGTCATTCAATTTTACACCAGCCTTTTTAAAGATTTGAAACCTATGCTGGTTTATTGCCTATAGGAATTATATAGCCTGGATACATGGGAAACTTGGAAAAGGTAACAGGAAGCCAGTCCCCTCTTGCTGTGTACTCCGTATTAGGTCAGTTTATCCAGATCCAAACAACCGCTATGCATTGTACCGTGAATGGGAGGCAATGTAAATGACAATTGTTGAGAGCAGACAATAAGCAAAGCACAATAGGTGCATTTACGTATTACTAAAAGTTAATATTGTGTGATATTATAACTTTGTCAGCTTGAACATATACCACGTGTCTCAGAGAAGGTACAAAGATTTTTGATTTGGGTGGAGGAGTAAACTAGAACATAGATAGCTTGTCCAATGATATTGATGTTTTGAGTGTTGAAATATTAATACCAAAATTCCAAAACTCTGCTTTCGATGTGGAGGCAAATTTGAACTTTCAGCATTATTTCAGCTCTCAAAGTACCTACATATATGTCAACAAATGAGGTATCTACTTGAAACCAACAAAATATTTTATACTTTTTTCTTGGACACCTGGTACAGTACTGTAATAATTATATTATGATTGAAATGCATGATGGGTGTCAATATTCCCCCACTGATATATACAGCAATAAACATACTTCATCATTTTGCATGTCCTCTCTATTCCCCAAAATATTATCTCTTGCCCTTGGAAATCCTTGACTTTTGGGACTGTGCTATCAATATGGTACTTTCTGGTGTCACAGTACTTCTGCCAAGCTTGCCAAATCTGGATTCAATACAGAGCAGTTCACTTGATTTTGATGTGCCATGTCGTGTCTTTCCAGCACATTGTATCATGCAATCGACCATTATATCTGTGGAACAAGAGAGAATATAAGAAGAAAATTCCGCAAAACTAATTAGGTGCTATCTGGCATTGGAGTGGTATGATATGCACTCCTTTCCAGGGATAGTTGTCACCATTTTTCCTAAGGCAGGGTATCAAAAGAAGGCAATTTTTCAAAAGCCAGTTGTCAAAAGTGGTATTTTGTCAGAACATGTCCTTATTCCATGTATTTGATTGTACTCTGGAGTATACTTTTCACTAATTTTTGGGTATATCACTAATTGAAAAGTGTCTTTTGTAGGAATTTGATATTGAAGCATAATCACCTGGAATGTATGTGAATCTCTTTCTTTCTTTTACTTCAACCACAAAGTGTGTTTTTGTCCTGCGATTATACAGTCTGTTAAGAACCTTGCTGCCATGCTTAGAGACAGCAGTTTTTCTGTCTTTATGGTGATTATAATCCAAAAATGCAAGCTCCATTCGCCCTCTGTATGCATCATACATGTAACCTAAAAATTAAAATTAAAAATAATATATTACTTGGTCAAATATTAACAAAAAGAAACTGCTGAAAAAGGAGAGCTGGTGTTTTGTCACATTTGCCACCATAGCCATCACAAATAAGTGCACACTGTAAGTGACTAATCATAATTGCACAAGACTTTGAAAATGGTTTACTTACACAAAATCTGTTGGTTTACTTACACAAAAACAATTGTTGCTTCCATTAATTGTACATTTGGTTGATGTTTTGCAATAGAATTACACAGTGAGACAGTTTCCAAAACAGTTATTTTTCATAAGATGAGTAATATCCCTCAGAACATCAATTACCCCTTTATATTTCAAAATCTTAAAAATACTGTCACATTCTTTATGTGTATTGTTGACTTGATGAATTTTTAACAACATTGTGAGATAATTTTTCTACAGTATATATACACTTCCCTCAAAATTGGGTACTTTTGTATTTTAAAATGCTTACCAATTCGCTTTGGGCAGTATGTCAACATCAGACTATGGATAGATTCTAAGGAACCAGTATGCCTTGAATTTACATAGAAAGCAAGACTCTGCAGCCAGTTTTGATCGAGAACAATTTCCCTAAGATTAATGAACAATATAATGAAAAATGGACAATTAATTGCTCTTCATGAGCATTCTTTGTGATACATTATAAAGCAACTTTTGCCTGGGATGCTATGAGGATGTCAGAACTGTGTTTGCCAATACAGCAAAGTCCCGCCTTTAAGAAACTACTTTATAAGAAACTCGAGCCCTGATTTTTTGTAGAACAACGGGGGAACACTAGAGAAATTAAGGGGGAACAATAGGCTGAGGTCAAAAAATGGGTTTCTTAAAGGCGGGACTTTACTGTACTCTATGTATTTGTCATGTCTACTGTATATACTTCACTATGAACGATGTGATTTTACAATCAAAAAATCTCAAACCAAGTCAAAGATGAAGATTTACTTTTAACAATTCTTTGCTTTTCTTGTAAGGAGCCATTATAAGAAATTCCACTCTCAGATCAGCAAAAATTAAGAAACTCCAGTATTGGGAAAATGTAACTTAAGAAACCATAATTGATTTTGATATAGGAATTCCTCAGCACATTCTTACTTTTCTTGGAAGGAGTTACTCAGATCAAATTAAAATTATAGCTTAGCAGAAGAAAATTTTTTAGAATCCTACCCAGGAAAGGTACTGTGATGTTGTTAACACTAATGGGTACCTTATTGCTGCCATTGCTGGGTCATCCTCTCTCAACCACTCCTTGTCACCATCTGCATCAATCATCAATTCATGATTGCAGCGACCTCCAAGCCACTCATGTTGGCCCTGAACATGATGAATCACCCCTAACCACAGATCTTTTAGCTTCTCCACACTGCCATCGCAGTTCTCACAGGAATACCAGAAGTGGTTCCTTATTGGTGCAATCCACTTTTCTAGAGATTTGTTGATAGATTTTGATGCTGCCTATTTAAGTGGAAATAAAATGCAACAAAACATTAAAAAGCTGGGACTGAGCTGAACTGTCCTGCAGCAAAATGCAAACATGCCAAGATAGAGAAGTTTGGAAGAGCACGATCGTCTACGCCCTCGCGCATGACACATAAAGAATATCTTTATCTTGAAATGTTTAAAATGTATTGTACTACATAGAACTAGCTTTTCCAATTAGGCATAATTTGATTATTTACAATCATTTCATATGAGGACAGGATGGTAAAAATCCCCAATATTAAGAAACCAAAGGTATATGGCATTAATAAACAATGGGGATTTTACTACACCTGGTGTAGTAAAATCCACATTGTTTATTAATGCCATATACCTTTGGTTTCTTAATATTGGGGATTTTTACCAGCCAAATAGTTATACAGTAGTATCTACTGTACAAACCTCTGTCAGCTTTGCTGTTAGTTTCTTTGCCTTGTGCCACACATCAAGTGAGTGAGTTATGGAAGACAGTTTGGGATCATTCTCTGGAAGAAAATTTGATCAGTTAAACATCAGTTAATTGTTAACTCTAGACAATGCTCTGTCCTGCACTGAAAGGGTGTGATACAAAAACTAAACATTCAGTAAATTTTCAAATGTTTCCATATCAATGCATGCTTGGTCTGCCACTTGACTGAATTGAAAAGTCTAAGGTCTTTTTAATGAAAACCTTTGCGCCCGTAGCAAAATTGTGCATTGGCTGTGCACACAGGGCAATGATCTACTGTATAAGACTGTTTCCAACTCCTACTAAATTTCATGTCCACTTTTGCCTGAAAAAATTTGACTTGAGACCCCTGGCACTCGCAACAAAGTTGGCAGTCTGGTAATTTTATAAGATAATTGAAAGAGCTTACTCATAAGGCAAATAACTTGTGGTGATGCATCTGTAACAACTTCCTTCACTTTTATCTGTTCCTTCAAGTAAACAAGCCCCTCTCTAAATTTCTCTTTCTCCAAATTTGGTGCTTTGCGATCTACCTCTCTGAAATCACCACATTTCATTAAAAGCCATACATTTGTTTCAGTATCAAGGAAGCTGCATGTCCCACGCATAGCACAATGGCCCATTGTGACACTCCGTGTGTCACTTGCAATAATTACTTCTTTTGAGCCAACTTCACCAATCAACCTATGTTGTAACTTTGTGTATGCTGAGTGAACAGCTGGAAGAATAGAAAGGGACTGCAGCTCATAGAATTGTCCTGCAGATATTTTCCCAAGGTTGAGGAATCCTTGAAACCTGGCAAATTGGCTGTAACTCCCCCCGGAGAGGAAAATGGCAGCACAGCAAAGAATGTTGTTTGACAACCTTCCATAATACCATGGAGATGAAAACCACTTAGTTGTATGATATGCTGAACAAATAATTTCAAGCCTCTACACCTCTTTGATTTGATTTAACTGATACCATTTTCTTGTTGCAGCCTTTCTCTTGACAGTTCCCAGCCAGGGCAAGTTGCTCGAGACTGGGTATGTGTACAATTGCTCTGGATGCATTGACAATACAGAACTCTTCCTCTTTCGAGCATTTTGTTTGGCTTCCTGTGTTAACTTTGGGGGTGCATGCAGGCAGCACTTGCTCGTATACCAATATTTCAACATGTGTGCTTTCTAAAATGCATGGTCCCTCCCCTAAGTATGTAGCACACCCACCATTTCGAAGACCATCATGCAAATACCACCCCTGTTTATAGTTTGACTGGGATGATAATATTTGACAAAAATAGTGGTCATCTTTCAGGAACCCAACAGCAACGAGTCCGTAATGCACAAAATCTATTGATACGGACTTTGAGATTCCTAGCTTGCTTTCTGCCACATCATTTACATTTAGCACAATAATTTTTGGGTGGACTTTTAAAAAGGCAGACTTGATCAACTTTCCACAACAATTCCTTGCGCTATTTAGCAATGATTGCTGACAATCCTTTTTCAATTTCCTTTTTGATGTAGAGAACAATTTTGCACACAGTGTTTCTGTGTCAGGTATGGCTCCTAATTCTTTAAGCTTATTCTTTGTAACATATACAACATTGCTTGTGACTGTAACTGTCTTGCTGTGTTGTGAGTGGAGGTCACATCTTGTATGCTCCTCATATTGTAGCTTAAATAGTTGCCCTTCCTGGTGTGATACAAGGCTACCAATGAATGCCTCAAATATGGCAGTAAGAGAAATTAAATTGCCAACTTCAAACATATTTGCTCCTTTACATCGAAGCCATTCCCAAAATGCTACTTTCCCTGATTCGAGCTCATTCAACTCAATTCTCTTCCTATAACCTTGTATTAGAATAATCATATGTCTACTGGCATTGTTTTCAAATGACTCTGGTCGCCGTATGTATGATTGAAACATGATCTCCATGAAAGTATCAACGGCACAAGAATTTAAAATATTACTACTACCCCAGCAGTAAGATTCATACATCGGAACCATCTCTGCAATTTGCTCCTTAGGATCAGCTGGTTCCACTATATCCTCAAGTTCATCATCCGACATACATACACTAATTTCTGTAGCATCATGTGCTGATTCACAGTTCTCTAAAAATGAATGGTCATTGATGAAAGAGTTCCTCTCTTTCCGATGACTAGTTTTCATGTCTAGATACCTTGCTGCTGCTTCCATGTCTTCTTTAGCATCCCTTCAAAAAGAAAGAACATGCTTTTACAAACAAACCAAAATGGAATCAAAATAAATGTAAAATAATCTACCCAGTACCCATACATATTCATTAAAAAACAGATTGATTGAATTAGAAACTGAACATGCATGCACAAGCAACAGATTGCAAATACATTATTTTGTAAACTATATTTTTTGTGGCTCTATTTTTCACTTGGCAATTTGCACAGAGGGCAAGGAAAATATTCTGAAAGACACACAACAAAGAATCCAACCAATCCAGTAACCTGTTAATATGCGACCTAAATATCATTTTGCTACAAATTTTTAGGTACATTGAAAGTGTAGAAGTAAACGAATTCACAGAACATCAAACATTCTTACTTACTCGTCTGTTTCTATTTCATAGTCAATGTGCATACTCTCTTCTTCTTCTTCGGGGCTGCTAGGCCCAGGCCTAAGTCCAGACTTGTGGGTCCTTTCAAAATTGCTCCTCACTTGCAAGAAAAATTCCAACAGGAACTGCAAAAAGTCGCCGTTGCTTTCAAAGCTGTTCTGCTGCTTAGTCTCCATAAACAGCGCCTTCGTTTCTTCAGTCGTTCTCAGAGTAATTCGAACTCCCTTCGGATCTTCGAGCTTCGGTCTGCCTGCCATCTCCCATCACAAAAATTTGGACGCTACATCAAACAACACCGCCATATGCGCACGTCCTACTCTCAAGTGCGAGGCTGGCAACTGAATTATTGGCAGCCAATAATTCCGGCGGGCATTATATAGCGATGATAAAGCTTTAACATAATTGAGCAAAGGAGAATCCAAAAATGGCATCAATCAATCTATCGTCACGTGATTGGTTGCTAGGCAACCAACAACAAAGCAAATTTTGACAAAATTGAGCTATCTACAAAAAAGGGCCTAATTTTACCAAATAACTGGATAAAATGGGAAAAAAACCATCCAAATAGCTGCTTGATAGAATAAATTTGTAATATTATATAGTTTCATGCGGATATTTTTGGTTTCTAATTAATTAAATAATTAATTAATGACAATTTGATTCAATGCAAAGTTGTATCCTCAATAATGATGATTAAAAACCATGAATTTCGCATATATTTGGTGAAATCAAGTACCTTCATCAATATTTGAAGTCATTCCATCAGTTTTGCATGAAAAAATTAGTGATTAATTAGAAATATGACGTCATAAAAACTGATGACGTCATATATTTAATAAATTGTTAATGTCAGCAAATATAAATAAACTATATATCAAATGAAAGCACTCATCGAGACGAATCGAATGGTATATATATATATCATAACGATTCATTAACAAAAAAAGAAATTTGAGCCGTTTTGACGAATTTCTTTGTGACCACTCTCCAAATATGGGCACGTGGTGGTCACGTGGTCAAACAATAGGTATTGAAATTTTTATTTTCTGATGGAAAATTAAATGTTAGTAAAAGTCAGGAAGTTTCAGCGTTATACCTAGCATCGTTCGGGGGTTATTAAACAAAATCCAGTAGGGGGGGGCAAAAACGCCCCCCCCCGGTTAAACTAGGGTTAAATGGGGCATGATGTCTAATGATAGGATACCTGAATTATTTTGGGACATCTTTCTGAAATCTTGCATGATATGGAAGATGCCCAAAACGTGTGTAGCATAAGTGAAAAGGAATAAAGCAGAAGAATAACTAAAACCCGAGTTATTCTTTGAAAACATCACAAAATCTGATGGTACCAAATGTCCCAAGTTTAGGTCCAGAAACTACTACACGTTTTTTTATAAGAAACTGGTTTATAAGAAACTAGTACTACAATGACCACAAATTTAAGAAACTGTAGTACTACGCACAAGAATAGTTAAGAAACTCTTAACATTCAAATTATGTATGTCTCTTTTATTCTATGTCTCTCTAACAAAGGTACCTTCATCTTTTTTAACTACAAAAATTTCTAAATTTTTGCCTGAATGGTAAAATGGAAGCCCTTTGTCAACAATATCGCAAGTTTAGGCTCCAAAAATAAGAAACAAATTAAGAAACTTTTACTACTGAAACACCAAATACCCATGCAAAATTAACAAAACTTTTAGTACTAAGTGTTGATCCAAGTTTCTTATAAAAAAAACGTGTATTTGGGAGTTTCTGTAAAAAAATACTACCATTTGAGGGTATTTGTACAAAAATGCTCAGATTCATAAATAGCAGCCGCATTTCAAGGTCCATAGAAAATGTGGTACACGTTACCGGGTTAGATTCCATTTTTCTTTCAAAGAAATCCCAGGAAAAAGCCTTTAATATCTCTTGATGCAAAGAATCATTAAAACCTTCCAAAACATCAGAAATCTATGATCTCAGCAAAACATTTTCTTTTCAAAAATTTTGTTTCTTTTTTTTTCATTTTGTTTTGTTTGAAAAAAGCAGAACATCCGACATCTATGATCTCAGGAAACCTTTTTTTCAGTTTCCAGGTGTTCAGTGACATGTATCTCACAAATGTGCAGATTCTCATGTTGTAGGCACCACCAAAAATGTGTGACTGTATCACATGAGACAAAAAACCATTCTCAGAGTCCTAAGTATTATTTCAACCGCCATGCACTATTTGGTCTGTACCTCAATGGACTAGACTGCCACTATAACCTACTAACATTGCAAAGCTAGGATAAATGCTTACCAAATTGTGTTGCTCTCGGTTGTTGAATTGTGACATATCAAGAAATAATGTACTGACATTGCACAGCAAGGGTAAGCACGCTAACATTCATTGTGTCCATGAGAATAGTGTCTCATTTATTACCTTCATGAAAACGTAGGGCCTGTACAGGTGGCAACTAGCCAACAACCAACGACTCCTGTTCTGTCTGCCTCTTCTATCGTGTACGAGAACATTATGAGAACGAGTGTCTCATCCACTGTATCCATGAACATTTAGGGCCTGTGTACAACAGGTGGCAACTGTCCAATAACCAGCAAGTTTCCTGGTGTGTGAGGACATAGTGCCAGAGCAGTTTTTCTACTTTTTGAATTCTGGTAGAGTAGTTTGAACATTATAAGAACGACAGTTTTTCTATAACCTACTGACATTTCACAGCTAGGATAAATGCTTACCAAATTTTGTTGCTCTCGGTTGTTGAATTCTGACATATAAAGAAACAATGTACTGTACTGACATTGCACAGCAAGGGTAAGCACGCTAACATTCATTGTGTCCATGAAAATAGTGTCTCAATTATTGCCTTCATGAAAATGTAGAGCCTGTACAGGTGGCAACTAGCCAACAACCAACAACTCCTGTTCTGTCTGCCTCTTCTATCATGTACGAGAACATTTTAAGAACGAGTGTCTCATCCACTGTACCCATGAACAGTTAGGGCCTGTGTACAACAGGTGGCAACTGTCCAATAACTAGCAAGTTTCCTGGTGTGTGAGGACATAGTGCCAGAGTGGACACAGGGGAAGTTTATGCTTCGGTTCCTGGCTCTTCTTGTTCCCTTCCATGTGTCCAACAAAAACAAGGGCTCCTCTTCTGGTCTTCCTAAATCCATTCAGTTCAGAGCTCCGGCAGATGTTAGGCCTATGCTTTCATCCTTGGCGAAGGAGACCGATTTAAGAAAGTGTCATGGCAGCCAGTCATGAATAATACACACTGCACTGATCTGTTGTAGATCTTCGTGTGCGGTATGACATGTATAATGAATAAATTTGCAAATGTCAACATGCTCTATCAATTTGATTTTTGTTATCATTTTTAGCCCCATTTGCCCCCTGATTTAACCCCCAAAAGGCAAAATCGTCTAAAATCGAGCGCAAATTCGAATTAAGCACTCCTGAAATACTCTAGAAACCAGCAGTCTTGAGAAGGATTGATCAACTTTAATTGTTATCATTGTTGCCCCTTTGCCCCCTGATTTAACCCCAAAAAGGCAAAATGTTCCAAAGTGGAGTCCAAATTCGAATTCAGCACCCATGAAATACCCTCCATAAACCAAGTTTGAGAGAGATTGATAATCTTTAATTTTTTATTATTTTTAGATATTAACTGTATGACATACCTACTCCGTATCCGCGTATCCACGTTTTTTTAAACATACTCCTTATGTGCAGGGTATTCTGAAGTTAAGCCAATTCACGCAAGATATCTCATATCATGTAAAATGGTATGAAAGTTTGATGCAGGCAGGGAAGGGCTGGGCTGGTCAGGCAGATTGGAAAAAAATCAATTGTGGCCGTACATTGATTGCACTTTTAGAGACAGTGCACGGAACAGTACTGGACAACAGTGCCGTATAACAGTAGACCCTGAAATGATAAATAATCATCTATGCCAATGAAGGTAGTGGGTACGTTGAGTGGTTGTAGCGAGAGGAAAAACTGAGGAAAACTCTCAACGAAAATTGTTGGCAAAACTTTACTCCAGACTTGCCGATGGAGAAACAAACATTTCTTCAACTTGAGGAAAAAATTGCAAGCCATGCAAATGCTAAAAACCTGTGAATAAATTGTCTTGAATCTCCATGTCCAAACAGTTCATGCTGACAACAAAGCCACAACAAAACTTGACTTCACATCAAGAACAATACTTTATTTCTTTGTTGTTGGTTGGCTAATTCATTTGTAGTGTAGTGTAGTTGGATATGATGCTCACGAATGTGGGGCAGATATGTTTTCCAAGGAGGTGACAGGGCAGTTGGTTTTTGCAATGAGACAGAAAGATTTATTTTAGCAAAAATTGTGTTCTTCACTGCCTATGTATTGTGGAAAAAAAATTGCACTGTCCCTTAGAGCAATCATTTTGCATTTGGGTCTAGAACAGCAAGAACATGATAAGCTTTATTCATGATAAGCATGATAAGAAGCATGATATGATTTAGTCTTTAGTTTTATGTAATGGCTGCGGAGTTGCCATAGACTTTTGCTCTCCAAGGTATCGTTTTTGTAGTATCGTAAAGTAGTTTTGTAAGTAGTGTTAAAAAGTAACTTGTATTGTAAAATTTTGATTGAATATAAAAAAAAAATTCTTTGGGGCTGGAAAATGCACGATATCTCCCTCCAGGGCCTGCAAGAAGTCGGACCAGGAGATTGTAGTGGGATGCCATCTAAAATCGTTCAATAGAATTACTTCTGCTGTTTCGACTCCCATCCATGCAAAACTGCCCCTTGCTGGATTTACAAAACACCTATATATTCCCTTTAATGGCGAAGGCATGAACGTTTTTCCAGTGTTGGCTGGACCGTGAATAAAATCATTCTGATACTTCCCCCTGCCCTTTGTAATAACAACGTATAGGGCATTGCAAAAGAAAGGCAAACTGATACCATTCCCTTCTATGATTTCAAGGGCACATCGTAGCCAACGACCTTCACAACCCTCAGCACACGCACTTTCTTTGTTTTCAACAAGGAGCTCAAGCCTGGACTTCATTGACCGCTCATACATTTTCTCTGCTTCATTAAATTCTTTTGCAATAGATAGGGCCTCATCTACAGCTTTTGACCCTCAATTTGCAATAAAGAGGAATACAAGAATTTGAAAATGGGAATTTTCTTAGAATTCTGCAAAAGTTTAAAGAATTCCCTGATGCTCAATTATAAAAGCAACATGTTTGAAAAGGTAGGAAAATATGTTGAATGGTCAACAGACCATGTTTTGAAAATGAATTTGTCAGGGAGATGAAGTGCTGACCCTATTGTTTTGATACATTGTGTTTCAGCTTTGTTGAGAGCGAATCAACGCTGGGGCTCACATTGTCATGCGCCCTGCTGCTTTTGTTTCTGCCCTTGTTCGCAACGGTCCAGCTAATTTGTATATTACATTTAAGTGAAGTAAATTGTTACTGCGCATGCGATCTGGAGCCCTTTTTGGGGGATTCCTTGAGGCTCACAACTTAGCCTGTTTGTATCCCCAACAAAAATGTGTTGATCATGTTCTGGTCAAACATTATTCAAACATTATTCAAACAAGGTCAAACATTATTCATGGTCCAATTTTTGTTACTTCCTCTTGACCATAAAGACGATACATATGATTAAAGATATCACAATAAGCATGGTGAATTAAAATCAATCACAGATAACCAATGAACTGGGATTATGAATGTCAGGACTTCTGGTAACGGATTTTGAATGCAAGTACACCTGGAAAAAATTTTCCCAGCACCATGTCCCCATTGATTCAGAACAGATTTGATCTGAATGCGACCATGACTGAGAGGACATCAATTCTTTTGCATTGAAATGGAATTCCCTTTAACATTGAATTGTTTTTTGTTATTTCTTCAACATTATGGGATTGGGTAGCAATATCTGACCTCCCTCTCCTGGTCGCCAGTACATTTGGCCACGGCCAAACATTATTTACAGTAATTCAATACGGTACTGTACTGGGCTTTACACCAGGTGGTATGCGGAAATGAACTTTATTCTTCAGAACAAACAATCCAGTATTATTTTCTAATTGTAACTCAGTCTTTGAAATCTATAATTATCTCATAGTTGGCTGATTAAAAAGTGAAGATCATTTTGGCACATCTGGTAAAACGCCAGTGCCACAGACAGGCGGAAATGCTAGGAAATCATACATCTTGATATTTAATATATTCATATATTCACTAAAACTGAAGATCAAGCTATGTGAGCGACACTGGAAATTTTTTGATATGTTAACTGGCATAAGAATGAACTTCAATTATTAGTAGTGCTATTGCTACCACCCATTGTTAAGAAAAATCTGCCAAAAGGTAGTCTTTTTTCGAAACTATTGGGTCCAAATCCCACCCCTATGGGTGGAATATGCACATACCCTCAACATCTTATGTATCCCCCTGGAGTTTTTCTTTGCTGACATCATTGTAGAAGAGACCTCTTGTACAAGCAGACAACTGATTGAAAAATGCATTTTTGCATGTTTTTTTACTTCACTGTATCTATGAGCTATGAGAATGTCAACAGACTCAATTGTTAATTGTTGATCTTGTGCAATAAGAGGAGAAGTGGGTCAACGTTTCCACATTATTGACCATCAATGCTCATCAACGTCTTCACAGAATAATCAAATCTGCTTCTGAAAAATTGAAAAAGAAACTCATGAAACTTACAAATAGCTAAGATTTAACAAGAAAACAAGAAGTAGGAACTGCTGAAATTTTTTTAATTTATCAGATTTATCAGTACCGAAAGTTTCTCAGCTGTTTCTGTGAATGTTCTTCAATATCATACACCTATTTTTTTTATAAGAAACCGCTTATAAGAAACAGTAGGCTCAATTTTTCGAAAATTCCCATTGCACTAAAAATTTTTTGACACTGTCCAGTTATAGCAACTGTCTGGACATAATTTTGATTGTGAATTATGTTATTTACTTGTTTTTAGATCTTACTAAACTAGAACCCTTCACACAAAACGAAATTAACTCGACGCTTCCGGCATTAAAAAATAAGAAACACGCAAGAAACCTTTGGTAGCAAAATGGCCTAAAAATTTAAGCAACTGCCTACCAGCTAGGCCTGTCCACCGAAGGTCGAATAATCGCTATTCGGTTATCTGATCACTATTCGAATAGCAGTGAGGCGCAACGATTATTCGCTGCCAACCGAATAGTACGAATAGTGTGATTATTCGGATTGAATGACCAGTCGAATAAATTGATTATTCGGATAGTATGACTAGTCAACTGGTTGGAATGCAAAATGATCAGTCAAAGAAACCGAATAGGTTGACATAGCGAATAATCCAAATAGAATGACAAGCAAATATTGCGAATAGTGTGACTGACTGAATGGATCAAACTGTCTTGTCTAGACAGTAGGCAGATAGCGAGACAAGGGGCAATGGCAAGGATATTGTTGTGTAAAACAACAAGGTATTGTTAGCTTGTTGTATTCCTCTGCTTTACTCCGTTGTATTGCTATTTTCTGGGTGAATAAATGAAGCATAATAATGTGATGTAGCAAGCTTTATTTAGCCTGCGTGCATGCAGGCAAGCTTCATTTGGTTATCCCCTAGCAGGCTGTAGCACTGTAGTTGGACCAAAGGTGATAAGACAATTTGCCTTACAATGATTGATCTGTGCCATACTACCAAATTTCAAACTTCTTTGAACCACGCCCTAGCCACACCCCTATTCGCCGAATAACCGAATATTCGGTAAAATTAGCACCGAATATTCGAATACTTATAATCTTTCATTTGGACAGCCCTACTACCAGCCCTGGACCTTGGTTTCTCAAAAGAAAAATATGTGTATTTAATTTATTGTTGTGGGATCTCCTGTGATTTGCGAGTAATAGGGACCATTAACATTTCGGTTTTGTAGCGAAAACAAAATCAAAGTTAAAAAAGACTTGTCATTTGTTTTTGAGATCTTGCTTAAAAAGACACAGGGTGTATTCCACACACTTAGTAGGCCTGATCGAAAAATAACATTCAACCGGTTTGTTGTCTTGTCGGCTAACAAAGTAGGAGGCAGGAGGTCCAATGCCAAAGTAGTAGGGCCTACACTAGGCCTGAACTGAATGATTAAATCATTTGAGAATGATAATTAATGATGTATTAATGATTAAGGATATAAGTATGCTTGGTACCTTTGCGATTCCTGCTTGACATTAACACAATTTACGAGAGATTTGTCTTCCTGTTCAAACTCCAAAACCAAATGTCAACACTGGCGCTCCAAGCTTCTTTTCCAATTTCACTTCAAATTTTACCTCGTACCCCTGTGAAATGTTTGCGCATGTGTAACGCAAATTTCTCCTATCTTGCGTATATGCATGTTGAGTATCTGGCGCCACAATACTGCCTCGTAAAAGTCCATCCATGGAAACATTGTTCGATAATTTATCAGAGACAAATGACATGCTATGGTAAGATTTCATGTCATATTTTCACTATTTCTATTAATTTTTCTTGACTTCAAGTATCTGCGCCGACCAGAACCTGAAATAAATAGTTCATCCAAGCTGAACTGCTTTTTAAAAGCAAATAAAAACGTCTGGTAGGCTTAATAGGCCATTGATTTTATTCAAGGAATACTTTGATAAGAAATTATTTATCGGGAACTCACTTCAGCTCAACTCCCAATGGTTGTATTGATTAAGGATGTACTTCACACTTTAAAAACCAACTTTTCTCAAAATTATCGAATTTGGGTTTTTTGCAAAAAATGATTCTTCACACATTGGAGAATCTATCTGAAAAAACTATTTTTGAGAATTATTTCCCTTTTCGACACAGTAACAAAGTTTCTTGGCACTGGTAATTTTTTTCTCCTTGGCAACGGAAATTTTTTGGTTGCTATGGGTGATTTCAGGGCGTTTAGAGCCCCCGGGCGTCCCCCTTTCCTGTATTTATTCCCGAGAGTCTCCCTGTTGTTTAAAAACAGCATATGGCCGACCTGTGGTAGCCTCCTTCTGGTAAATGCGAGGAAAAACTCTTCACTTCACGGTGAGCTGTCTGTGGGCCTACGAGTTCGGTGAACATCTACTGTATGGCTCCTGTCAAGAAACGAGCAATTAAACGAATCAAAGCAAAGAAGAGGAAAGGCTTTTTTGGAAGGCGTCCTCAAGATTTAACCACTGACAATGCGAATAGTAGGCTTGAAGAAATCAACATTGCCAGTACTACGGATGAGCCAATACAAGTTACATCCACCTCGACGCCTAGGCCTAGAGTCGGTGATCATAATGTAGAGAACACAAGTGCTCTCAGTAGTATTACTGATAAGAAATTAGCGAATTCTTCATTTGAAGACCTTGTACCAGATGGTGTATTAACAAGGTCAAGTCGTAAGGCTTTGGGCTTTTCACCAAATAAAGCTGCAAGGAAAACTGTAGAGGCAGAAGGATTCTCTCTGGTGGAGATCTCAGTGGTTCAATCTGCCCTAAGATCAGCTGCAATTTGTTCTTCATGCAAAAGTGCAAAATCAGAGATAAAGATTTTGAAAGATAACTCCAGGAGACATGGCCTGGCTGAGATGTTAATTTTTAAGTGCTCTCAGTGTCAACATGAGACAAAAACATATTCAAGTGCCAAAATTGACAATGGGAAATTTGAAGTAAATAGGCGATCTGTTGTATCATGTAACACAATGAAAGGTGGGCGCAAAGTATTATCTGATTTTTGTGGAATTATGAATCTGCCTCCACCATTAGCGCCTGCTTCATATGCTAGACACATGAAGTATGTGGCTCGGAGTGGGAGACGAGAAGCAGAGCTGGTTATGAATAAAGCAGCAGAGCGGATACGAAAATGTATTTTAAAGAAAAGCCCAAATGCTGACAAAAGAGACGCGGATGGAGCTATCCCAGTAGCAGTTAGCATAGATGGTACATGGCAAAAACGCGGGTTTACGTCCAAATATGGAGTAGTAATAGCCATCCTTGTTGATACAGGTGAAGTGGTGGATTTTGAAGTGCTGTCATTACATTGTCATGAATGCAGAAAACACCAACATGATGATAAAACTAGTCAAATGTACAAGCAGTGGGAAGAGAAACATTCAGAGAAATGTCAAATTAATTATGAGGGTTCTTCTGGTGGTATGGAAGGTGATGGTGCACTTAAAATATTCAAAAGATCAATCTCTGAAAGAAATTTGAAGTATACTACATTTGTAGGAGATGGTGACAGTGATACCTACAAGGTCGTTAGAGATGGCATTGCTAAAATTTACGGAGGAAGGTACAAAGTGATAAAGGAAGAATGCATTGGACACATCCAAAAAAGAATGGGCAATGCATTGAGAAATTACAAGAAGGATGGAAAAGGGAAGAAGTTGGCAGATGGCAAGACAATAGGTGGGAAAGGTCGTTTGACAAAGGAAAGAATCAACATTATTCAGCGTTACTATGGAAATGCAATAAGGAAGAACACTGGGGATTTGCAGGCAATGCAGAATGCTATCTGGGCAATTTTTCATCATTCAATACAGCCAGCAACAAATGTTAGTCTTGAAGAGCAGCACAGATTTTGTCCAAAAGGAGAATCAACTTGGTGTAAGTTCAATTCTGATAAAGAAACAGGCTGTCATACTTATGATGAAACACAAAGGCTTCCTGCTGCATTTTACTTCGACATAAAACCAATTTTTGAAAGATTGACTTCTGCAGGACTTGCCTACAAGGTTTAACCCAAAATGCAAATGAAAGTTTGAATCACCTCATTTGGGATCGATGTCCAAAGACAATGTTTTGCAGCAAAGCAAGAATAGAGTTTAGTGTTTCTGAAGCAGTGTCCTGCTTCAACACCGGTGCAGGATCAAAGGCTCTTCTTCTTAAAGCTGCAGGCATTCAAAATGTTGGCAGATCTACAATGATTTCTTTGAGAGCTGCAGATGAAGTCAGAAGAAAATCTGCAACTCAGAAGATCACACAAAAATATAGATGTTGGCGTTGGAATAAGAAAATAACAAAGAAAAAGGCAGTTGCATCAAGTAAGCAGCACTACCAACCAGGAGGTTTCACAAGTGAAGGAGAAAAGACAGCCCCACAGAAGCGAAAAAGGGAGCAGACATCAAAAGGAGCCAAGAAACAAAAATTTGACTTGGAACGTGTTGAACCATCATTTGCTATCTTGGCATCATCATCAATTGAAGTAACTCCTGTAATGCCAGAGCCACTAGCATATATATTGCCAGTTTAATGCACATTTAAGAACTGATTTTGTAGCTACAGGTACTTCTCAACCTTTTTAAAGCATAAATCAAGGTTTGGTTTACTTTACATTGATAAAAAAGGGAAACACTATTCTTAAAAACTTTAGAAACTTTAAGAGCCGTTTTCTCAAAAACTCATTTTCATGAAGTTGTAAAACTGGGAATGAAGTTGCTCTGACATGACAGGAGATATTTGAATGAAACTTTCCACATAGATCTGTTGGAAGATAACAAATGTTTTAAGTAGACAATTATTCAAAATTTTAAAAATGGCAGCTGTTTCCATGGAAACAGTGATTTTACTGATTTTTTTCTTTGTTGAATCAGATATAAAAAATTTGTCTACTCAAAACACAGATGCCATTAACAGGAACATACTGCCCAAATTTGAACTTCATAGGTCATCTGGTTCTGGATTTATCACCTTTCTAAGAAAAAGACAACGCGTCGCATAAATTAGCATAACTGAACAATGGTAATTCATTCTTTCTTCAAAAACTGATTTTCAATGAACATATACCATAAGAAATTATTCACAAGAATTTCAACCTCATACAAAGAACAGTTTGGGTACCAGGGCCTGTTTTGTATTTCATAGTACATAAATTTTGAAGTGTGAAGTACTACCTTAATGAACTTGAAACTTTGGTTAAAGAAGAAACAATTCAAATATAACTCAAAGAAGTTAAATTCACGTTTTTGTTGCAATTGTTTTCCAGTTTGCTAGACAAACATGTAAAAGCCAAACAAAGTTGAAGAAATCTTCTTCGTTTGCTACAAGTAAAACCAATTTAAAAAAACAAAAACGGTTGTACTTTAAACAATTTCTTTGTTTCACCTATTATTTGAAACTGAAGAAAGATGGAGCGTCAACGTCTATCCTTTGAATTTCGAACGAAACATCAAACATCTGTTCGAACGTCACTGGGGCCAGGGCAAACAATATACTTATTGCCCGAGTCTCTTGTATATTGTGTTCTTTGATTTGCTGATATCTGATAGTCTTTACCGCAAAGACTATTCAATGCTGTACTGATTACACGAGTCTCAGTTTTCCACATTGAATTGGATGATGTTATTGCTTCAAATCGAGACTCATCCCCAGTGTGGATTTGTTGCTCCACAGGTAATTTGATAAGAAACTAAGATTTTGCACGAGTACAGGATTTCCTTTATCAAAATAAATAGTTTCTTAATTTATACTTTTCAAGTAATGGAAATTCTTAATTTTTTGGCGATGTGAAAGTTGAATTTCTTAGGGGCAGTTTCTTATAAAGAAATATGTGTACCTCTACTTTGTCAGAATGGGTATGAATACGTTGGTGCGACACCAAACAGCACAAAGTGAAAGAAAAAAGAAGGGAGGTGATGAATGGTGATGACAGGACAACATTAGAGAAAACGATGATTGGGAAAGCAAGATACGACGATGGGAAATGCTATGCATGTTTGATCATGGATTTAAATGGTAGGTTGTATATATTTGTATATTTTGTATGTATCTTTTGACATTCATGGACCACAAAACAATGGGCTACGGAACACGCAACCATAGAATGTAGAACTACGGAACCAGATATGTTCCTTCAACGTTGTTGCGTTGGTGCCATGTGAATTTTTCCATTCAGAAACGGCTGTTTCATCTTTCAATCCTGGAGGTTTTCGCTCTCTAATTATACGAACAAAATTTGTTTCTCCGCAAAATTACTTGTGAACCTTGCTCCGAACAAGATGTCTTTAAGAAGTTTTGGTATGTTATTTTTTCATGAAGACAAACTTTTTCTTAAAAGACTTTAATCGAACAGAGGGATCACATTTCCATATTTGAATTTAGATGATAAAGAGGTTTCAATGAAACTGAAGGAAACATACATCCGTGAATCGAAAGGAGGGAAAAAAGTCAAAAAGGAGGAGGATGGCAAGAAAGCTAAAATGGAGAAGGTATGTATGAAGTGTGATTAAGGCCAAAACTAAACTATAAAATAAAAACCACATTTGGAAATTAAATCCGACAAAACGAAATCATAAACTCGTATAAATGCTCTATTCCAAAAAAATAAAATGCATTTCGAAATCACGAGACAATATTAAATGCAGAAAAGAACACAAAATGAAATCGAATGGGAATGTGACACCCAACACAATCTAAAGCAAGATGAAATCCAAATGTAAACAGAAATCCCAATACGAAATAAATAAAACATTAAAATGTGCAAGACGAAATCCAAATCTAAAATGAAATAAAAAGTTAAATCATAAATGTAAGGCAAAAACTGTCAGCTTCAAATCTTGGTGGATGCTTTGTTGGGAGCCTCTTGTGTGCACAGTAGATATGGCTATTCCTCGATATATCAAAGAATGAAATCCTACTAATAGAAATTGAGGGGACCAACATTTCATTCCAGTTTATCATGATTGATCACTAATCTCTGATTGATCACTTCGATAGTCACGATTGATCAATAGCTCAATCATTTTGGAGCATTGATTTGGAGCAGAGATTGAGGGAACCTAAGGGTGCAAGAGAACGAGAGATTGAGAGAATCTTAGGGTGGACAAGCAAGGTGGACAGGTGGACGACTTGCACGTGGTACATCATGGGAAAGAAAACGAGAGATTGAGAGAATCTTAGGGTGGACAGGGTGGACGGGTGGACGAGTTGCACGTGGTACGTCATAGGAAAGAAAACGAGAGATTGAGAGAATCTAAGGGTGGACAGGGTGGACGGGTGGACGAGTTGCATGTGGTACGTCATGGGAAAGAAAACGAGAGATTGAGAGAATCTTAGGGTGGACAGGGTGGACGGGTGGACGAGTTGCATGTGGTACGTCATGGGAAAGAAAACGAGAGATTGAGAGAATCTTAGGGTGGACAGGGTGGACGGGTGGACGAGTTGCACGTGGTACGTCATAGGAAAGAAAACGAGAGATTGAGAGAATCTTAGGGTGGACAGGGTGGACGGGTGGACGAGTTGCATGTGGTACGTCAAAGGAAAGAAAATGAGAGATTGAGAGAATCTTAGGGCGGACAGGGTGGACGGGTGGACGAGTTGCACGTGGTACGTCATATGAAAGAAAAGGAGAGATTTAGAGAATCTTAGGGTGGACAGGGTGGACGGGTGGACGAGTTGCACGTGGTACGTCATAGGAAAGATAACGAGAGATTGAGAGAATCTAAGGGTGAACAGGGTGGACGGGTGGACGAGTTGCATGTGGTACGTCATAGGAAAGAAAACCAGAGACTGAGAGAATCTAAGGGTGGACAGGGTGGACGGGTGGACGAGTTGCATTCTAGCAACATTGATCAGGTCTCTGTCTCGGGACGCATTTCTTTTCGCCGGGAACCAGGATGACAGAAGTTAACGAAGCAAGGGAAGCTTTTGCGTGAAAATCCTTGATATATTTCTACTTTAATTTCACTTGTTTCCTGTAAAATATTACTCATACCTCATAAGGTACTTGAGTAATGTCTAAACATTGGAAAGGCTACAAAAGCATTGTTTGTAAATGTTCACAAGGGCACATGCAGTCAGTGAACATGAAAATTTTTATGAACCTCCAAGAGACTCGTAAGAAACTTTGAGTACTCAAAATACTATAATGTTAAGAAACTGTCAGTACTGGACGAAATTCTTAGTTTCTTACAAAAAATACGTGTACTGAAAATCTGATGATTTTAAGAAACTTTCAGACTGGCCAAAATTCTTAGTTTCTTATAAAAAATACGTGTAGTAGGCTTGAATTAGCTCCTATTTTATAGATATCTAATGATAAATCCGAAAGCATGAAAAATTACCTTTCAACCATTGAAATCTAAGCTTTCCTATGCATTTCTTAGTCAATGCAGTGGAAATGCATGCATGTATTTTTGTAAGGAACTTTTGATTTGAACCTTGACTTTCAGATTATCATAACAGTAAGAAACGGGAGTACACGTTTTTTATTTTATAAGAAACTTGGATAAGCCCATAGTACTAGAAGTTTCTTAATTTCACGTGAAAATTTCAGCTTTTTAGTACTAAAAGTTTCTTAATTTGTTTCTTATTTTTTGATGCATGCAGCGTCTACCACTGCCGCGTATTCGTTTCTCGATAGACAGCACATTTTTTAGCAAGAAGGAGAGTTCTATTTTACTCAAAACATAAAATTATCATGAATATTACCAAAAAATAAAGGCTCAAAGAAAAGTCGCCCATGATTTCCTTGTATTTGGCTTTAAAAGTTTCTTAGCAATTCTCATGCACAGTACTAGAGTTTCTTAAATTTTGCTCCAACTTAGTACTAGTTTCTTATAAACCAGTTTCTTATATAAAAAAAACGTGTAATATAACCCGGGGGAGTGGGGTGCTTCGCATGTTTTGGGTACGGGGACGTGCCATCAGGAAGGGTATCGATTTTGGTATAAGGAACGGTATCGATTTTCACGATTTTGGTATAAGTATAAGGTCGGATATAAATTTTCGGAAAATTGGTATAAGGTCGGGTGTACTTTTTTGGAAAATTGGTATCAGGAACGGGTATGTTTTTGAAACTTTGATGGCAAGTTTCCGACCAAAAACTGGTCAAGTACCCCCTCCCCGGGTAACATAAGGGATAATATTGAAAAATAAAATCTGAGAAACTCTTTATTCGTATCCAGGAATATGAATACTTCCGGGACTTCCGCTTTGTTAGCTGCACCATGGCTGCACTTAATTACTCAGTGCTAACAAAAGTTTCTAACGTGTTTCTTATATTTTTAATGCCGGAAGTGTAGAGTTGATTTTGTCTTGTCTAACGGGCTCCCAAATTATTTAGTAAGATATCAAAACGAGTAAATAACATGATTCGCACTCAAGAAAATGCCCAAACAGTTGCTTTTAACTGTACAATGTCAAAATAATTTCGAGTGCGATAGGAAAACTAAAACTGAAAATTACAGCAGTTTCTTAGCTTTTTTCAATTCAGGTAGGGTTGTTCCTTAGCTTTCGACAAATTGAGCCTTTCTTATGAAAAAGTGAAGTGAGTGTATATCCTCGTGAAATTAAAGTCCTATTTTCAAAATTTTCCTGGAAAGACCCCATCATTTATGAATCTTTGCTTCTTTGAAAGGCAAATTCTTCAAAAATGGGGCGCTTTCAAATGATGTAAAGGGCGTGGCCATGAAAAATTTCCCTGGGGCAAGCCAAGACCCCCGGCCGCCATTCTTCCTTGCTACGCTTTACATCAAGTTTCATTGACCTTTTTTCACTGACTGCATTGAGACAAATGTGAAATCTTAAAATCAGTCTTCCTTTTCTGAAATCAATTTGTCCTAGAAATCAAATTTTCTAACCTCCTATCCAATCAAAATCCTAAAATTTACCTGTAAGCTGGTGGTGCTACCTTTGTTCGCCAAAATCAACCCTATAGTGGTTGGGCTATCTGACACGTACTATCTTGGTTGTAACAGGGCAACAAAGCCCCCCCCCCCTTACTTAACTCTTGCCGGGAAATAGATGGAGCAACCAGATTTGGTGTACTAATAGCCACAGGCATGTACTTTATGAGAATATGAAAATTAACCTATAAAGTTAGTCGTCATTATTGCTTGTGTCAGCATTTTGCCGTGTGTGGTCAAGAAAAGTGACAAAATCGATCAAAATCAGGAAAAATGCGATAAAATATAATTTTGCGCACAATTTCGATCCAAACATGAAAAATCATGATAGATTACATCAAATAAAACTACCCAGCAAAATATATTTGCAAACTATTGCGATTTTGCTTTTTTTTCGCGAAAATTAATATTCGAGAGCTGGCGATTTTGACTGAGTCAGTTCCAGAAAATTGCCTCCCTCCCCCTCATTTTTCAAAATATTTTTATAAAACTTTTTGAGTCGTTGCACAGTACGAAGCAGCAAAAAGTCAGAAAGTTTCCGGGCCATAGTTGTTCTCCTGGCAGAGTTATAACAAAAAGTCTACTAGGGGCGGGGGTCAAATTTGATAGGGTTAAGAACAAAAGACCAGTATCTCCAAATTTTAACATAAGCAGTTCTACCTTTGTCCGCCAAATTTATAAAAAAGGACCGGAAACTCAAAGTTTTCGCCAAAGCGACATTATACTTGTCAATACGATATATAATGGTCAATATTTTTTTTCATCTAAAAAGCTTCTCAAGCTAGAATGTTCCCATTAAGTAGTAATAAATATTTATGGATACAGCATGTTTTGAGGCTAAATGTTTCTAAATTTTTTACTTTATTAATTATAAATAATTCATTAGTAATTTGATTTTGTCCCTAAAAAAGAAGAAAGAGACAAATGATAAACAAAAACTATACCTTTGGATTAGAGATTAGATGAATTGGAAATAAAACTTTCATTTTAAAAACATCATGGGTTATAAAATACAAATAATGTGCTTCGTGAAATGTACCGATTCAGTCCATGAAACTGTGTTAATCTCAAGTTTTTTATCGGTGAACAATGTGCAAAGAAATAAACAATGACTCTAGAAATTCACTTCCGCATTAAAACTGGAGTGATTACACGTGCAATAAACGTACCACGTGCAACTCGTCCACCCTTCCACCCTGTCCACCCTTAGATTCTCTCAGTCTCTGGTTTTCTTTCCTATGACGTACCACATGCAACTCGTCCACCCGTCCACCCTGTCCACCCTAAGATTCTCTCAATCTCTCGTTTTCTTTCCCATGACGTACCACATGCAACTCGTCCACCCGTCCACCCTGTTCACCCTTAGATTCTCTCAGTCTCTGGTTTTCTTTCCTATGACGTACCACGTGCAACTCGTCCACCCGTCCACCCTGTCACCCTTAGATTCTCCAATCTCTCGTTTTCTTTCCCATGACGTACTACATGCAACTCGTCCACCCGTCCACCCTGTCCACCCTAAGATTCTCTCAATCTCTCACTTTCTTTCCTATGACGTACCACGTGCAACTCGTCCACCCGTCCACCCTGTTCACCCTAAGATTCTCTCAATCTCTCGTTTTCTTTCCCATGACGTACCACGTGCAATTCGTCCACCCGTCCACCCTGTTCACCCTAAGATTCTCTCAATCTCTCACTTTCTTTCCTATGACGTACCACATGCAACTCGTCCACCCGTCCACCCTGTCCACCCTTCAATTCTCTCAATCTCTCGTTTTCTTTCCCATGACGTACCATGTGCAAGTCGTCCACCCGTCCACCCTGTCCACCCTAAGATTCTCTCAATCTCTCATTTTCTTTCCCATGACGTACCACGTGCAACTCGTCCACCCGTCCACCCTGTTCACCCTTAGATTCTCTCAATCTCTCGTTTTCTTTCCCATGACGTACCACATGCAACTCGTCCACCCGTCCACCCTGTCCACCCTAAGATTCTCTCAATCTCTCATTTTCTTTCCCATGACGTACCACGTGCAACTCGTCCACCCGTCCACCCTGTCCACCCTTAGATTCTCTCAATCTCTCGTTTTCTTTCCCATGACGTACCACGTGCAACTCGTCCACCCGTCCACCCTGTCCACCCTAAGTTTCTCTCAATCTCTCCTTTTCTTTCCCATGACGTACCACGTGCAAGTCGTCCACCCGTCCACCCTGTCCACCCTAATATTCTCTCAATCTCTTATTTTCTTTCCTATGACGTACCACATGAAATTGCTGATATTGATGAATCGGAGATCATGACTCTCCTTGCTTTTCGTGGTATTTTTAGTTGTTTCTGATTAATGATTACTCTGATAGAGCTGTTGATTAGTAGTTATTTTGATATTGATGAATCAGAGATCATGATAGCTCTCTTTCTATTATTAGTATTTCATTCTCTGATGTATCGAGGGTCTGCCGTAGATATGTCAAAGAAAAATCTCGTTTTCATGCTGAAATGGCCATGTGCAGAGCGAAATCAGTCATGCCCTAAGTGAAATCGCTCCTGCGCTAAGTGAAATCGCTCATGCACTAAGTGAAATCGCTCATGCGCTAAGTGAAATCGCTCACGCGCTAAGTGAAAAACAAATCGAGCGCGCTTATAATAATAATAATAAATAATAATAAAACCATATTTATACAGGTAAACTTGTTCAGCAAAATGGATTTGCTGCTCTCAACCAAGGACCCGTCAACCTAAAATACCTAAATATATAATTTACACCAATATAGTTTTAAAAGTTATTTACAATAATAGAGTTCAAAGAAAATGTTAAAAGTCAAAGTTAAAATCCTTGCAGTAAGTCTTGAACTTCAAAACTGATGTTTCGCTCTTCAGTTTGTTTGAAACTTTATTAAATATTTTTGCACCCTGGAATGCAAAAGTTTTCCGTCCCGCTTCAGATTTTACTCTTGGGAGCAATAAATTGTGTTCATTTCCACGAGTTCCTTTGCAGTGTTTTACACGGTGAAAGTATTCCCTAAAGTCAGGTGGTGCAAGACCGTTCAAGCATTTGAACACCTCAACTGCACACATTCTGTTTCTGATGTGGTTTACTGATGGTAGTTCTTCTCTGTCATCAACTACGTCACTACGGAGTCACATGAGAAGCGAGCGCATGCGTTGCCAGTCATTGCGTGGTATCTTGTCGGTCATCCACACGTGAAGAAAAACGCTCCTGAGTTTTAAAGACAAACGGTAAGAAATGTTTACCTTTTCCTTTTGCTTACATTGGAAATTCGCATTTATCGAGAACAGCGAACAGCAGTACGACTGCAGTAATTAATAAGTTTTACAACTGTTCTGTGTTTTTATTTAAGATCAAGATGTCAAGCGACAATGAACAGACTGAGCCATTAGAAAACACGCCTGGCGATGAGCCTGAACAACCCGACTTAAATGAAACTCTAGTAGAACTCAATTCAAATATGGGCGCTATGACATTTCTGTTGCAAAAGCTAGTTGAGAGCTCCTTTAATCGGCCCACCGGGCTTACTGAAACAACGCCCACCGGACTGGCCATGAATATGCCCACCGGAGATATCGAAGGACCCACCGGGTCAAGTATGAATAGGCCCACCGGGCATATTGAGTCCACAGGACAAGGCATGCTTTCTACATCTAGCATAGGAAGTAACCAAAGTTCTGCGCCAAAACCTGGCCCGTCAAATGAAAGAAAAAGGGCAGCCACGAGCAAAGAACATAATCAATCTGAGCCACCGGCAAAAACCCCTCGAGACGAGGAAAATGGTGACGATGACACCATAAGTATCCATGCTAACGAAGACCTTGAGCAGGATAAAGATGAGCACCCAGAAACGGGAAAAAATAAGGACAACGAGTTCCTTGATGAAATAGCCGAAGGCTTTGAAGTGGCTGATGAAGTCAGTGACAATGTCAACGAAAAATTAGCGGAATTTGTTGAAAACCGCTGGGGAAAGCAGTTAAAAACTGAGAAAATTAAAAGCATTCTTGAAAAATACAAACGACCAAAAAATTGTAAAAAGCTACACCCAATAAAAGTGAACAAAGGCGCTTGGGAAAATTTTAAAATGGGAGAAGAAACAAGCAGATTTACGCTTGAGCAACATGCAGCAGACACCAACAAAAGTGGGCTGCATTACTCTGCAAATGGCAGATTTTATGTTGACGACAAAAGCGAAATCAACAATCAGATTTCGAAGTCCTATGATTCAATTGCTTTGCTCGGACATCTTATCGGCAATCTCTCAAACCAAAGACGCCTTACAATGAAGAATGCTCTAAAACCCGAGTATCAAACTCTATGTTCGCCATCTACAGAAATTGCTCACTCCCCACACTTATTTGGCGAGGATATAGGAAAACAAATAAAAGATGTCGAAGAAACGAACAAAATCACAAAAGCCTTTAAGCCTTCTCCAAATAAGGGGAGAGAACAAAATTTTAAACCAAATCTTCTGGGGTCAAACCCTCAGTTTGGCTATTATGGCTACACCCCCAGGCGTGATTTTTTAGGGCAAGGCCATCGCCACCCAGCAGTAAGGAAAAAGCAGTGGGGCCAGCCATTTTAGCCCAGAGGTCAACAACAGCAGCGACACAGTTTCCGACCTCAAAAGAAATTCTAGAAATCTTGAGCAAGTTACATGTAAGTGAATTTCAAGAATTTCTTCCAACTTTATTGCTATTTCTTACATATCAGTGTGATAACTTTAAAGCCGGTGGAATAAAAAGCCATATAACAGCTTGGCAACGTATAACAAAGGACCCTGAAATTTTATCATATGTATCAGGGGCAAAAGTGGAGTTGAATAGTTCTCCTTGTATCTCCCACCGGGAGAGAAAATTTAGTGCTCCAGAGGAGCAGATTCTAAACACTGAGATTCAAAAACTAATGAAAAAAGGAGTGCTCGAAATAACTAGACCTGAAAACGGACAGGTCATATCACCAATATTTTTGACACCAAAACCTGATGGTTCCTATCGTATGATTTTGAACTTGAAAAAATTTAATCATCATGTCACATACCATCATTTCAAAATGGAAACTTTGAATACGATTACTAGTTTGATGGAACATAAGTGTTTCATGGCGTCTTTAGACATAAAAGATGCTTATTATAGCGTAGAAGTCGCAGCGGAGCACAGAAAATATTTCCGATTTGGATTCAATGGAAATTTACTACAATACAAGGCCCTCCCTAATGGCCTGGCCAGTTGCCCACGTATTTTTACAAAATTGCTCAAACCGGCTTTGACAGAATTACACAAAGAGGGTATCATAGCAACTGCTTATATCGATGACATATACCTGCAGGGTGAAAATTTTAATGACTGCTTGTCCAACGTCATCAGGGCTACTAAACTATTGACAGAATTAGGCTTTATTGTTCACCCGGAAAAGTCAGCTTTTTTACCGTCTCAAGAGATTAAGATGTTGGGTTTTATTCTAAATTCCAAGACTATGATTGTAAAACCCACCCAGCAAAAGATTGAATCTGTCTTGGCTGTTTGTCAAAATTTGCTCAGCCAAAAGAAGCCGACCATAAGAAGTTGTGCGAAAGCACTCGGCACAATGATCTCTTGTTTCCCTGGTATTCTTTATGGGCCGCTTTATTACCGTCAGCTAGAAAAGGACAAGACCGAGGCTTTGAAAATAGCCAAAGGCGATTTTGAAAGCTTTATGAGCCCTTCCCCATCTGCTAAATTAGAATTAGAATGGTGGATACGCAATATTAGTGTGGCGTTCAAACCACTTACACGTGTCAATCCGTTACACATCATCAAAACGGACGCGTCCTTAGAAGGCTGGGGCGCATTCTATAATGAAATGACTGCCGGGGGAATATGGTCCCTTTCTGAAAAAGAAAATAGCATAAACTATCTCGAAATGAAGGCATTTGGGTTACAAACCTTTGCAAAAGAATTTCACGATACTCATACCAAAGTCTTGTCAGATAACACAACTGCTGTTTCTGTGCTAAACAATATGGGTCTTGCTGAAGTTTAGATAAGATGCTCTGTGATTGGCTGGAATAGAAATTCTCATTTGCATAACAATAGAGCATTAATGTCGAATATTATTTGCCAAAATCATACAGACAACAAGAACAAATTTATAGTTCCTCTTACTAAGGATTTTGGCGTTGATGCAAGTTTGCACACCCTATAAAGACCATGGTACCAAGGGTTCCAAAGGTTTCCGTACAGTGTTTTCTGTATTGAATTTTAAAAGTGTAGGGTTCTGGAAAGGTTCCAGAAGTATTTTCCTGTATACTTTAATTCTCCTGCTAAATCCCATTCTTGAAATCGGGTTCCGAAGGTTCCAGTACAGTGTTTCTGTATTGAATTTTAAAAGTATAAGGTACCGAAAAGGTTCCAGTATTATTTTCCTATATACTTTAATTCTCCTGCTAAACCCTTTTCTTGAAATCGGGTTCCGAAGGTACCAAGGGTTCCGAAGGTTCCAATACAGTGTTTCTGTATTGAATTTTAAAAGTATAAGGTACCGAAAAGGTTCCAATATTATTTTCCTATATACTTTAATTCTCCTGCTAAATCCCATTCTTGAAATCGGGTTCCAAAGGTACCAAGGGTTCCGAAGGTTCCAGTACAGTGTCTCTGTATTGAACTTTAAAAGTATAAGGTACCGAAAAGGTTCAAATATTATTTTCCTATATACTTTAATTCTCCTGCTAAATCCCTTTCTTGAAATCGGGTTCCGAAGGTACCAAGGGTTCCGAAGGTTCCAGTACAGTGTTTCTGTATTGAATTTTAAAAGTATAAGGTACCGAAAAGGTTCCAATATTATTTTCCTATATACTTTAATTCTCCTGCTAAACCCCTTTCTTGAAATCAGGTTCCGAAGGTACCAAGGGTTCCGAAGGTTCCAGTACAGTGTTTCTGTATTGAACTTTAAAAGTATAAGGTACCGAAAAGGTTCCAATATTATTTTCCTATATACTTTAATTCTCCTGCTAAATCCCTTTCTTGAAATCGGGTTCCGAAGGTACCAAGGGTTCCGAAGGTTCCAGTACAGTGTTTCTGTATTGAACTTTAAAAGTATAAGGTACCGAAAAGGTTCCAATATTATTTTCCGATATACTTTAATTCTCCTGCTAAATCCCTTTCTTCAAATCGGGTTCCGAAGGTACCAAGGGTTCCGAAGGTTCCAGTACAGTGTTTCTGTATTTAACTTTAAAAGTATAAGGTACCGAAAAGGTTCCAATATTATTTTCCTATATACTTTAATTCTCCTGCTAAACCCTTATCTTGAAATCGGGTTCCGAAGGTACCAAGGGTTCCGAAGGTACCAAGGGTTCCGAAGGTTCCAGTACAGTGTTTCTGTATTGAAGTTTAAAAGTATAGGGTACGGAAAAGGTTCCAATATCATTTTCCTATATACTTTAATTCTCCTGTATTGTATTGAAACACAGTATTGGAACCCTCGGAACCCTACTATTCAATGAAGCATTCACATAAAACAGACAGTTATGCAGTTTTTGTACTGGAACCTTTTCGGTACCTTGAGATATGAATTGTTGATCTAGGAACACAGTACTGGAACCCTCGGAACCCTACCATTCAATGAAGCATTCACATAAAACAGACAGTTATGCAGTTTTTGTACTAGAACCTTTTCGGTACCTTGAGATATGAACTGTTGATATAGAAACACAGTACTGGAACCCTCGGAACCCTACTATTCAATGAAGCATTCACATAAAGCAGACAGTTACGCAGTTTTTGTACTGGAACCTTTTCGGTACCTTGAGATATGAACTGTTGATATAGAAACACAGTACTGGAACCCTCGGAACCCTACTATTCAATGAAGCATTCACATAAAACAGACAGTTATGCAGTTTTTGTACTGGAACCTTTTCGGTTCCTTGAGATATGAACTGTTGATATAGAAACACAGTACTGGAACCCTCGGAACCCTACTATTCAATGAAGCATTCACATAAAACAGACAGTTATGCAGTTTTTGTACTGGAACCTTTTCGTTGGTATAGGAACACAGTACTGGAACCCTCGGAACCCTACTATTCAATGAAGCATTCACATAAAGCAGACAGTTACGCAGTTTTTGTACTGGAACCTTTTCGGTACCTTGAGATATGAACTGTTGATATAGAAACACAGTACTGGAACCCTCGGAACCCTACTATTCAATGAAGCATTCACATAAAACAGACAGTTATGCAGTTTTTGTACTGGAACCTTTTCAGTACCTTGAGATATGAACTGTTGATATAGAAACACAGTACTGGAACACTCGGAACCCTCGGAACCCTGCTTTTCAATGTAGTATTTACATAAAAAAGACAGTTATGCAGTATTTGTACTGGAACCTTTTCGGTACCTTGAGATATAGACTGTTGATATAGAAACACAGTACTGGAACCCTTGGAACCTTTGGAACCCTACTTTAGGCATTAATTTTCCATTCCACCGAACTGCTACACATCCTCTATTGTAAAGAAATGAATATTTGATTTCAACCAATCAGCAGATATCTTCCATGAACTTTACTCTTCTATACGTTTGAACCAATCATATTATTTAGCTTTAAATTATTCCCAGTCAATTGACCAATCAAATCACTGGAACCTTTGGAACCTAGGTTATCCCCCTCAGTAATGCTAAGCCAATCAAATTCGATCTTATCTAAACTTCAGCAATACTGAATAATCTTGGAGTGGTGTATGGGCCGAAATATTTGGCTAACACTAGCACACATCCCCGGGGAAGGATAATATCGAGGCAGATAGTGCCTCAAGGAAAAAAGAAAACACATCAACGGAGAGGCAATTGCAGCCCAAACTCCTCCATTCGTGTTTAAAGCACCTTAACTTTTATCCTAATATCGATCTTTTTGCAACAAGGATAAATAAACAGTTTCAGCGTTTCTTATCATTTAAGCCAGACCCTGAGGCTTTTGCAGTTGATGCATTCACTATCGACTGGTCCACTTACAAATTTTATGCATTTCCCCCTTTCAGCATGATACCAAGAGTCTTAAGGAAGATTCAGGACGACAATGCAAAGGGAATATGCGTCCTCCCAAACTGGCCAACACAACCGTGGTTTCCGTGGGCAAAGAAACTGATGCTCAAACCACCAATCATATTGAATGCCAGCCAGAATGCGCTGCTACTGCCGAACAGGCCAGACGTAAAGCACCCTCTGTTCAAAAAGCTGCAAATGATTGTTTGCCTCTTGTCCGCCAAAAATTAAGTTCTACGAACTTATCCGAAGACGCACAAAAAATTATTTTATCATCTTGGCGTCCAGGTACTCAAAAACAGTATCAGTCATATTTAAAGCGCTGGAAGACATACTGTACCGAAAATGCAGTTTCAGTTTTATGCCCTACCGTTGAACAAGTGATTAAATTTCTAACTTTGTTATATAGAAATGGGCTTGGCTACAGCGCTATTAACACTGCTAGATCGTCTCTGTCTTCCATAATATTTCAAGGAAATGGACTGCCTATTGGGGAGCACCCCTTGATTCGTAGATTTTTGAAGGGTATTTTTGAGTTGAGACCTTCATTGCCAAAATACAATTTCATTTGGGACGTAAATAAAGTCTTTACATATTTCAAAACTTTTCCAGCTCTTGAAAATGTCAGTCTAAAGAATTTATCCTACAAAACAGTTATGCTCCTCTGCTTGGTAACGGGACAACGTTGTCAGACAATTCATACGATAGATATCAATAAGATACAGTCAATTGCTGATAAGATGCGTATACGCGTAACAATACATAAGCCTTTGAAAACAACAAAACCAGGCAAACACCAGGCACCGCTAGAACTGCATAATTATCCTGAGGAGCCGAAGCTATGCATTGTAAAGACATTGTCCCATTATTTAGAACGTACTAAAGTACTCAGAGGGGAACATTCGGCACTATTTGTAAGTTTTCATAAGCCTCACAAGCCAGTATCAAAGGACACGATTGCATGATGGGTAAAAGCTACATTAACTGATTCTGGCATAGACACGGATGTTTTCAGTGCGCACAGCTGCAGGGCAGCATCTACATCTGCAACCAAACAAGCAGGAATGACTTTATCGGAAATCATTAAAAGCGCTGGTTGGTCAAATGAAAGAACATTTGCAAAATATTATGAACGTGAAATTAATTCTCAAAATTTTGGAGATTTTGTATTCGAAAATAAGAAATAAATCAACTTTAGCTTTGTTTATTGTTTGATAACATGTTATGTTCTTCAGGGATGTTTCTTTTTCTAACATCTTTATGGGCGGATTATCACTACCTAAGCTCGTGCTTGCAGGGCTTTAAAATCTCATGTGACTCCGTAGTGACGTAGTTGATGACAGAGAAGAATTAGAAAATTAAACGAGCCTTACCTGTAAGGTGAAGTTTGATTGGAATTCTTCTCTGGCATCAACAGGAACGTAGGAGTCACATGCCCGCCCGGGTATATTTTCCCGCCCTTTGTGACTCCTGCGTTCTGTGATGTATTTGTCCTGCAATCACTTTGCGTTAAAGGATGACTGGCAACGCATGCGCTCGCTTCTCATGCGACTCCTACGTTCCTGTTGATGCCAGAGAAGAATTCTAATCAAACTTCACCTTACAGGTAAGGCTCGTTTAATTTTCTAATTATACTTCACGTGTCAAGTATTTCGAATGAAAAGATGTTAAATTTACCACTCTTTGTGGCATTTTCAGTTGTTAACTTGCGAGACTGTTTTGTCTGCTAAATACACCAAACGTTTGTTATTGTTAACTTTTCATAGCCCAAATGGACAATGGGCTAGTACAGTAAATTACTACTTACCATATTCCAACCTTGGCATCAATCTTGGCGTGAAAGCCTTCAACAGTGAGAAACTCCCTTCGGAAACCAGGTTGTGCAATTAGGGGTTTACGTTAGTTAACATTTTGTTAAATTATTAAGTGATGGGTTTACCCAGGAGATAAATGTTGTGCCCCCACCCTTCCTTATACACTCGATGTCAGTGTGAGAACACGCCAAAATCCATGGCGCAAGGGCAGGCCGAATATTTAAGCACAAAGGCTTGAGGGCACTTAAATATGAAAGGCACGAGGGTACTCCTAACATTCGTGCATGAGGGTGTAAGATGATTAAAGGGCGTGCAATTTGACAGGCTCACAATGAAAAAGAAGTTTCTCAAATGTCCCTTTTTTCAGGGATTTTCAAGGAATCCAAAGCAATCAGCCTATAGCTCCTCGTTATTCATCATCTTGTTATTTGCCGCTTTTTAATGCAAATAACTGACTGTCCGATCCTTGAATTCATGCACATGTACTGCTTTACAGTATTTGGGTTACAGGTTCGCGGGACTGAAACTGCGCCGCCAACCTTCAGATAGGTAGTCAAGAACGCTACCTTAGAAGCATGCCTAATTTGCTGCATATTTTCTGAATTAATGCTCTTGAATTAAATAAACTGAGGAAAAGATAGAAAAACCAAGTGTATCGACAAGACACTTCAAAATGACAGAATGCACTGACCTTTCTGCAGGTGCTTGCTATCCTTTTAGTTGAAACTCCCCTGTGTGCATTCTTCTTCGTCTTTTAAAAACATAACAGGCACCGAGAATGAATTTTCAGCCAATTGCAGCACCTCCGCCTTTATTTCCTAAGATAAAATTGTGCGGATATGAATTGACTGTTGCGCACCATCCTAACATAGCCAGTTCATGCCTGCATGTGTCAATTTATCTTAAAGCTTGAAGTCTTTTGCAAATATATTATAGGAGTGCATTGAGCTAGCTTTTAGTGGAGCAACTAGGAGTGTGGTAGGACTGAAAAAAGACCAGCACACAAGTTTTTGTTTTGTTTCGTTTCATTGACGGGTAAAGATGATAAAATTTAGTTGCATAAACATTTTTTATTGTTTCAATGGGTTTCATTTATTTTTCTCACTGTATAACATCAACTGATAATATTTTCGTGAAATGGTAAAAACAAAGTCATAGTCGCTGATATCTTCAAATTCTTCATTCAATACTTTCTTTATCTTTTCATAAATCTGGCATCTTTCCTGATGTTCTATTTCTTTTTCCAGATGAAAGCAAATCTTTTGTTCGAGAAAGTGGTTTTCAGTCATCTGGAGCCAACCTTTGGTATCGTTCAAAGCACCATGAAAAAACAAAAATGCACATCACCAACCATACTGCCTACCAACTTTTAGGAAATGTGGACGTTGCTTGTGCATTGGATGAAGCAAGACGCAGACAGTTACAGCAACACAACCGAAATGCGACAAGATATTCAAGGATGCTAAAACACCACATTGATGCAGTTGTCTTTCTCTCGGCACAAGGCATTGCATTTCGAGGACATGATGAGTCAAAATTGTCATCAAACAGGAAATTTCATTGAGCTGCTTGACCTCATTGGAAATTATAGCAATGATTTGCGAGTTTTTCTAAACGAGGAAAAGATCACGTACACTTCACACGAGCCACAGAATGATTTGATAGAGTGCGTGTTCGAAGAAGTGAGAAAGGAAGTTCAGCGGAGGATCGACAATTCTCAATTTTTGGCTGTCATGATGGATGAAACCAGCGATGTAAGCAGGGTGGAGCAATCGGCTGTTTTAGTACGCCTGATCAACGAAGGAGAGGTAGAGGAACATCTTTTGGGCATGATTAAATGTTCTAAAAACACATCTGCAAATGCATTGACAACGATTCTTCTGAATACATTGGAAGATTATAAGATCACGCCAGAAAATGGAGGGAAAAAGCTCATTGGGCAGTCATATGACGGTGCCACCACCATGTCAGGATAATTGAGTGGTGTTCAAAAGCGCATTCAAGACATTTTTCCTGCTGCATATTATAACCATTGCGTTGCTCACAGGATTTCACTTTGTGACTCTCAATCAGCCAGCAAAATTCCCAAAGTTGCCAAATTTTTCGACACAGTCGATAAGCTGGTGAGATTTTTTAGAAGTAGCCCAAAGCGTACATCTCAACTTGGCCACAGTCTACCGAAACCTGGTGATACGCGTTGGTTATCACGTGATGCAGCAATTGGTGTTATTGATTCCCTGTATGAAACAATTGGAGCTGTACTGTATGACATGGCCAATGACAAAGATGACAAGACGGAGACACAAGTCATAGCTCGAGGACTCTGTTTGCAAATGCAGCACATAGAATTTGTTTTTCTTTTGAAATTATACAGAAAGATCTTCGCCCACTGTGCCCCAATAATAAGAATCATGCAAAACCCGACCCTTGATGCAGTGCAGTTGTCGTTGATGTTGGAGGATTTCCAAAGATTCCTGCTGAATCTGAATGCAAACCAGATTTGGGAAGATGCATTGCTCCTAGATCCTGAGATGCCTGCTGTTCGCCAACGAAATGGATGGAGAGGAGTCGAAGGCGCTATAGATTGTCCAGATAGTTGGAAACGAAATCTCTTGTTAATTTCTGCAGAGGTTGCGCAAAAATTGTTGTGGATTGGTAAAGTGCGAGTTGCGAGTTGGTGCTTTCTGCGAGTTGCGAGTTAATAATGAAAAGTGCGAGTTGGTACATATAAAATGCGAGTTGCGAGTTCCTTAAAAAACTTCAGATTTTCCATCTTTTGCAGCTAAAACACCGTAATTTTTTTGGAGAGCCTTTGTCAAGATCAGGGGAGTTAAAGAACGGTTTTTTGATTCGCAGAGAGCCGCTAGTAAAGGATTTTCTTTGAGCTCTGTCAATTAGGCCTACACAGAAGAACATTATTCTCTTTGGTATTTCTTGAGTTGGTAATACAGATATGCTGTATGTCCAAAACACTTCTCAACTCATAACTAACGATTGACAAGTTGCTTAACTTCGAATTGACCTCTCATCGCTTTTATAGAGTTTCTTAATTTTCTGGGATGCCCTTCACTTACTTATAAGCGGCGGGTTCTCACTTCATTTGCTGAAAAAATGACTACATACACGTTTTTTATATAAGAGACTGGTTTAACTATTACTAGGATTGCGAAAAATTTAAGAAACTCTAGTACTATGCCTGAGAATTGCTAAAAAAACTTTTAAAGCCAAATAAGAGGATGGGAAATTATCGTTCGGCCTTTATTTTTAGTAACATTCATGATAAATTTGTGTTTTGATTCAAAGTAAGTCTCTTTCTTGCTAAAAAATGTGCTGTCTGTCAAGAAACGAATACGTGGCAGTGGTAGAAACTACATGCGTCTAAAAAAGAAGAAACACATTAAGAAACTTTTAGAACTAAAAAGCTGAAATTTTCACTTGAAAATAAGAAACTTTTAGTACTGTGGGCTTTTCCAAGTTTCTTATGAAAGAATAAATGTGTATCAGATCACCCGACTGAAGGATATGCAAGAAGTCATGCACCCTGGGTACCAGAACCAAAAAAATTTACAAAAAGGAAAAATGATAAAAAAAAAGAGAAGAGAGAGAATTTTCTCTTTATTTCCTTTATTTTCTATTTTTCTATAAATCTAAATTTTTGGCTCTGGCACCCAGGGTAGAAATCATGCTGAAGCTACTTCGAACATGAGTGATATATCACTCCGTCGAAAATACCTACAAAATTTGAAAAGCGAGAGGGTGTGTAGGGAATTGTTACCAATTCCTTGAAAAGCAAAGCGTTTTTGCTAAATAGCACCAGATTTTACTGGAGTGTGAGGCCTCTCGAAGTTACCTTTGTTGACGATGCTTTTCCAAATTGAAAACACCCACAGCAGAGCTCAACTTACTTCAATTTCTTTTCTGAGCTTAGCATTAACATGGACTTGCACAAGTAGAATTGAAAGGGAGAGGCAACGAATTAATGGTTCTCCTTTAAATTTCTTTCAAGACAACTAAGGCAAGTCCCTAGCCCAGTTTACTGCATTACAGTAATATCCATCCATAAAACAGTTCTAAATCCAATTGCAACTTCAAAAACCCTTTTATTTGGCGATTAAATCAGAGGACCATGAGAAAGAGACAGTGTTGGGCCAAAGTTGTCATTCATTACAAAAGACAACTACAGAATTACTCCCAATACAATTAACAATACCAATACAACAATTACAAACAATTACACTAATGACACTAATTAAGATACCTAAATACTGTATGTTGAATTTGAATGAATATGAAATATTCCCCTTTTAAACATGAAATATTGAATGAATATGAAATATTCCCTGCCCCTTCTTGTAGTCAAATGTTGAAATAGGCTAAAGAGGGAAGGGTGGGTGGGGAAATGGAAGTCTGCACTGCTGCCAAATATTTTCTGAACTAATTTTAGGAGCACAAGGACAGACTTAAATACTGCCAGCAAGGCAAGCCAAATATGAAATGAGGTATTACGTCCTATCAATTGATTGGCTGAAAGCTGCTTACGTATTAGTGATTGCGACATGTGAACCCGGAACTAGGATGTCAGGTGAGACACATGATGCAATTATGACGCACGCGTGCGGGAGATGTACCTTGTGACTGCCATGCAAAGTATGACTAGGCAATGAGACATTTGGCAATGTTCAGCAAAATGCAACTTAGGCCCAACTCCTAGCTCCCTGATTTAAACTTACATTAAGGCAAAATGCCTCAATGTACACATTAAATCAGAGGACCATGAGAAAGAGACAGTGTTGGGCCAAAGTTGTCATTCATTACAAAAGACAACTACAGAATTACTCCCAATACAATTAACAATACCAATACAACAATTACAAACAATTACACCAATGACACTAATTAAGATACCTAAATACTGTATGTTGAATTTGAATGAATATGAAATATTCCCCAAATCCAAAGGATAATGTGGACTGGGTGTTGTGAATGTAAAGAGTTTGTTATGAGTTTAATATGAGTGCTAGTATGATTACATTTGTTGGTAGTATAGTTATCCCTCAGTTAAAGGAGGCGAGTGAAAGGCAGAATGGGGATATGTACTATAATGACCCCAGGATCTTCCATACCAAAGGGGGCAGTATGATACTGTCGAAAAGGGAATTTGTTATATCCCGAATATTTTAGTGAAGGGAGGGTAGGACTACCATGGCTATAGTTGGAGGGTTGCATGGTTTCGTAAACCGTCCTTGCAGAAAAGTCGTATTCGAATTATGAATAGAAAGAATTATATATGAGGGACTGAGATAGCCTGAAGTAGTGGTGCGTTCTTAGAAAAGCGCCTTGATGATCAATTGACAATACAATACTGTAGAGGGTGACCCCCCCCCTATGTTTGTGCAGGTTACCACCAGATATGAGGCAAAATTCTTTGGGAGGGTGCCACATTGTTTGCGCTATTGATAGTTAAGGGTTGCTGATGAACCTATTACAAATATTTGTACTGACAAGATAGATATTGAACCTATACCAAAATTGCAAGTGCTGCCCACATTACTGGGAACCAATATGCAAAATGCTTCTAAAGGAGTAGTGCAACCCAATATGCAAAGGTTGACCACAAACCTAAACATGAATGTTTGTTTGAAGGGGGACCACAAACCTGTATGTAAAATGTTTTGAAAGGACCACAAACCTATATGCGAAATGGTTTATAAAGGACCACAAACCTTATGCGAAATGGTTTTTGAAGGGGGACCACGAACCTGTATGCGAGATGGTTTTGAAAGGACCACAAACCTTATGCGAAATGGTTTTTGAAGGGGGACCACGAACCTGTATGCGAAATGGTTTTGAAAGGACCACGAACCTTATGCGAAATGGTTTTTGAAGGGGGACCACAAACCTGTATATGCGAAAATGGTTTTGAAAGGTTGACCACAAACCTATGCGAATGGTTTTGAGAGGGGGACCACAAACCTGCTAAATACGAACTACGACAGATGGCTTGCCCCATACCAAAGCTGTAAAACATAGCTTAGCCGAAGATAGAATTGAAAATAGAATATAAAGTATGGTACTGCACAAGCATGTTGTATCTTGTGTGCAAAGGACCAGTGAACATATTAAATGCCCTATGAGCATGCTTTGGGATGGAGCAAGGCAAAGTTGGACGATTACCTAATACACAGATCTATAAATGTTAAAACAAGCCATCAAGTAGCAAAAGATGAGAAGCAGACCATATTTTAAATGGATGAAAGATACCCAATGTTAGGAACTGTTTAGAAACTAGTCCCATATAAACCCTAGTTGTTGAGCCATCATAGATTGCTAAAAGCCTGGCCAAAATTGGTCCATATTGCTGTAGGTTCCAGGGAGGGGTTGCCCTACAGGTAGGTAGGTGAGGGAAAAGCCCTCCAATGCCTCTGATAAAGACTACTGAACCCAATGAGATACCATCAAGGTAGTAGAGCCACAAATTGTGATGCGACTTGATTTGGTGCAACGCAAGGCTATATACCTGTTTTGAATAGGACCAACACAGGCAGGGGTGAGTATTTGAATGGGAAACAGGATAGGCGTGTCTGCATACCGCCCATAAAAATGCACTGCGGAATGCATTGACAGCTACTTGAAGGCTTGTAGAAACTTACAAATACTTATGGCATGAAACTGGTGCAAGCTAAGAAAATAATGGCTATACTGTACTGTAGGTGCAATTGTAAAACGCAGATGGAACATGGAGTGAGATAGATAACAGCTCCCAAAGTGAAAACAAAGTTACCTGTCTGAAGCATATAATATACATGCCAATACAGTGAATATATATAGGGTATAGCAAAGTTAAGCCAAACTAGGCTAGGCACCCACAGGTGTAGGCATGCCAATGGGATTAGATACTCCAGTTCAGCTTGTCTCACCAGAGATGTTTAAATGAATCTCACTTCATATTCCTATCCGGTACGGCTGTTGGAAGAGGCGTGGCAAACTTTAAACAATATATAGATATATCTATCTAGTTTTGATGCTAAAAAAGATCTAAGTAAAATGAGGAGTTAAGAAAAGTTATAAAACGTGAAGCAAAGTTCAACAAACTTGATTGGAGGGTGCGTTCTTGCCATCAGAGCCGACAATTGCGAATGCGGAATACTCCATCGTGTGGGCTTTTGAAGACATCGTGCTGACGTGAAGCAGCCACCAACCATGAATGCCAAGAGGATGTTGCAGTGAAGTAAGAAGACTCGATTGAAACAGCAAATAGTGGAAAGTTTGTGGATTGAGTGTTTGCCAAATCAAGAAGGTTGTTGTGCAAAGCCAGCAGTCGTTTGGAATTCTCCATCATGTACTGAACAGAGCCATGGACAGCGCCCTGCTTGTTGTGGCAGTAATCAAGCCAGGAGAAATGTTTGCAAGGTCCACGAAAGTCATAAGTGAATGATGAAACAAATCGCAGATTTGATCATTTGATGTAGGCCAGAAGCAGAATCAAGATGCCAGCCGTGTTGAAGTTGTTGTTGTTGTTTAGTGCGAGTGCACTTGAATCAAAAAAGACGTTGTAAAATGGAAGGTCCCCCAAGAGGCCCGAAGGCCTATTGGGGGCCGCAACTTGTTTGAAGTAAAATTCCAAGCTTTTCAGAAATGGAAGTCTGCACTGCTGCCAAATATTTTCTGAACTAATTTTAGGAGCACAAGGACAGACTTAAATACTGCCAGCAAGGCAAGCCAAATATGAAATGAGGTATTACGTCCTATCAATTGATTGGCTGAAAGCTGCTTACGTATTAGTGATTGCGACATGTGAACCCGGAACTAGGATGTCAGGTGAGACACATGATGCAATTATGACGCACGCGTGCGGGAGATGTACCTTGTGACTGCCATGCAAAGTATGACTAGGCAATGAGACATTTAGCAATGTTCAGCAAAATGCAACTTAGGCCCAACTCCTAGCTCCCTGATTTAAACTTACATTAAGGCAAAATGCCTCAATGTACACAAAAATGCATTCATTCGAAAGAAAACAGGAAACTCGCACTTTTGAGTTTGCAACTCGCACTTTTGAGTTTCCAACTCGCAACTCTCATTCAACTCGCAACTCGCAAATTAAGTGCAACTCGCAACTCGCATAATAAGTGCAACTTGCAACTCGCAAAATAAGTGTAACTCGCAACTGCAACTCTCACTTTACCATATCACAAATTTTTGGAGCAGCTGCTTTGGCGGTTTGAAAATTTGAAAAAATTTAAATGGATGGACTTAATTCACCCTTCGAAATTTGACGAAAGAAATAAAATGCCATCAGCTAAGCAAAACTAATTAATTAATGAAGTCACTGAGCTGTACCCATTTGCCGTACACGATGCTTTAGCCCTTGAACACAATTTAAATGTACTTTACGACAACATTGAAATAAAGATTTTGTTACGTAAAATAGTAAGAGAGCGAGATGAGTTGGCAGCCAAGAAAAGAGAGGGACGGCATAAGACGAAGCTGGCAAATGAAGAGCAGAATGACAACAGAGATGATGAAAAGAGTGCAGTGGAAGTTGAAGACTCATTTGAAAGGGAAGAGGGAAGAACAGTTGACGAGGAAAATTTTAAGGAGGGGAAGCCAAATGTTCAAGACTTGCTCAAAGTAATAAAAACAGCCGGTCTCGAAGAAGCATTGCCTCATGCAATGGTTTTGTTAGAACTGGCTGCAACAACACCTCTTACCAGTGTTCATTGCGAGAGAGTGTTCAGCAGAATGAAGAAAGTTGTTTCACCAAGCAGGTCAACAATGTTACAAACAAGAAAGGAAATGTGGATTTTCCTCCAAGTGGAACATGCCATTCTAAGATCGCTTTCGGAACAAACAGTTGTTAAGGACAATGTAATAAAAAGGTTTAAATCTTATAATCAGCGTCGTTTGGAAAGATTTTCAAAGAAGTGAATTCGTTTGTAGTAGTGATTTGCAAAAAGAAGTATACCACTATGTCCCGATAAATTGTGTTTGCAGTTTTCTTTATTATGTTTGACTTAAAAATCTCCTTGCACAACTTTCTCAAAGATCTATTGGGAATACCACTTTGCTTGTAATTTAGAGACAATCCATGACGTTATTTGCTTTAGAATGCAAAATTTTACAGTTTAGCTTATAGCGGCCCCCATGCCCCCAGCTGCTCTGAGACTTACTGGTACCATCCTATTTTCTATGCCAGCCGCCACTGCATGTAATGCCACTGTCCGTCATAAGCAAAAGAACAAATGTTTGCACCTAGAGAGACACAAGAAAGATATACCTTATTGACAATATTTCACATAATGTTGGTAGATACACTATAGCAAGTCAAAATGTAAGAGACTTGAATACACCATATACTTCACCCATTCTGTCAGTATCAGATAGCAAGAATGTCATTGCCTCTGTAGCTTTTTGATGCTTGATATCGTAACTCTCTTCAAATAGCTGTTTTGCACCAATCAGAAGTATCGTAGTGTCTTCAACAGTAAATCTCGTTGAGCCTGAAACAGAGCATGATGATGATATAGGTTGTTCTTTGACAACATTGACCGTTTTGAACTCACCTACAAATTCAGCTTTACCTGCAGCAGATGCAAGATTTTCTTTCAGTGCTTTACTCTCTTCAGTGAAGTGCTTTGGTGGTCCACTTTCCTCAAAATTGGTCGTTGCTTCCTCCAATAACTGTCTGGTATAAAGCTCATTGTTTCTGTAGAGAAAAGCTGTTGAAAATTCTTTAGTGCATGAGACAAAAGGTGTTGCCTTACTTTTATAAATATAACTTTCGAGCTCACATTGGGGAACATACTGTTTTGGGACTTCAAGGTGAGCTAAGGGTCGAAAGAATGGAATTTTAAATTCAACGCTTATCTCGAAATCTTCCTTACCCGACCAGGTTTCCTTTTCTGCATTGATAGGCACGCTATCTGGCGAAACAACTCCCTATAAATTTTAGAAAATATACGAATTCAACTTACTGTATTTGGATGCATAGACATCTGGCTGTTGCTCAAGTCTCCGGCTTCTCGTTTGTATCATTGGTGATGATTAAATTACCAATTTCCTCAATGACTGTGTATCAATGGCTGTGTAATGTGTATGAATGGCTGTGTCCTGAGACAGCCAACGTGTGTCTCCAGGTCTTCACAAGGTTTGTCCAAATTTTTGCTGCGCTTTGGGCTACTTCTAAAAAATGACACCAGCTTGTCAGCAGTACCAACAACAATTGCAATTTTTGGAATGGACATGGGTGTTTGGGAGGCACAAAGGGACATTCTATGCACCACACAATGATTGTAGTAAGCTGCGCGGTAATGGTCTTAGATTTGTTTTTCAACCCCACTGAGTTCAAAAACCCCACTGTAAGTCCGCGGTTTAGGTTTTGCCTTATGACACTTCAAGGCCCTTTTTAACGTGACCTGGAAAAAAGGACAAATGAAACAATCAACACAAAACGATAGAAGTTCCCTGGTGTCAGCAGTAGACTTAAGCTATGTTCTACAAATTAGGTGGCATTTTTGTGCAAAAATCTTTGATTGAGCATTGATTAGGCTGTTGTTCATATTCAAAATTTCATTCCACACAAAATGAATAAAAATGTCATCTGAAACTGACACCTTTGTAGAATAGCTAAGGTGTTGAAAGATTAAAAGTTAAAAGATTGTTTACATACTATTTGGAATGACATGGCAGGCAAGACATCCCATGGCCATTCACCACTAACTGGTGCATTGAGCCAGTCCCTTTACTCATCTGGTTTTAGACAAGTTGTATCTGCAACTTCATTTTGACTACATGCAGGCAATTGGCTTGTCGAATTCTGGGGACCATCATATATCTCTTCCTGCAGCCTTGCATATAACATACTTCGCTCTTGAAGGCCTCTGCGAAGGGCTTCCAATTTCTTGTTCAGCTGCTCTTGCCTGCCTTCCTCATTAACACAATTTGGTTGCGTTACTATTTCATTTGCGTTCAGCCATTTTATTAATTTTCAAAACTTGTTTACTTCTTCTTCATTACTCGTATCAAAAAACCAAACAAATGAGGTTTAAAAGTATAGGCCATGTGCGGAGTAAATGGGTGGGTTTATGACTTGCAGGTCTATACTGGGAAGTTTACAGAGAAAGAAGTATCAGATTTCACTATTTGTTATCATTTTATCTTCTGCAACACCAAACTGCCTCACCAAAATGTCGGTGATGTCCGCGTTTTAGGTTTTCCCCATGTGAAAACCTAAAACAGGGACTTCAAATGGCGCAGACATGTCAGCGATGGCCGGGTTTTAGACCTGGCCTTTGTTGTACGTTGTGTTGATGCGTCATTTGGTGTTGTGGATTCATCTCGAGGATTCTGTTGCTTTCTTTGTGGGTATGGCTTTGGTTTGACTCTTTCTTGCGTCAGTCTTCGTTTTTCTCTGGTGCTTGGTTGCTGTATTTGTCTTCAGGGAGGTTCCATCTTTAGTTTTGCCATCCTAATTCGGTGAAGTTCTTTGATTTTTTGTTCCTTGTATTTCGTAATAGTAGTCTTCATCTCATTGTACTGTTCGGGCTCAGATTGATGTTTTATGTTGTCTTCAAGAGCTTTGATTTCACCTTTGGTCTCGGTGATCGTTTTTTCACGACTGTTTTTACTTTACCATACCAGGTGCATCAAAATTCTTCATTGTGGTTGCCAATCTTGGGGTCTAGCTCTATTCGCAAATTTGCAGCAATAAGTTTGTCTTTATGCATGTTGTTAGATATTCTTGGTGCGATTTGTAGCAGGCGACTTTATCAATGCTGCAGTTGAGTTTTATTGCAAGAAGTTTTGTGTCCTCAAGTGGAATAGTTTCTGCCGAAATCACGATTGTGGTGCGTGAGGCAGATTCTCTCAATTCCCAGCTAGTTTGGACTGTGTGGTCATCATCAGGAGAATGAGTAATATTTTCTACTGCTGACGGATTTTACAAATTCTTTTTACAAATATGACAATGAATTAATTGTTTGAACTTACAAATGATTTAGAAATGACGAGCCACAGGGGAACAATAATCTGATGTTTTCTAGGTGGTTTAGTTTGCTGTTTAGGCTATTTCGGGATAGGGTTTTAAGATACAACATCCAGTTATCTGATGTCAATGCCAACGAGTCAGAAAACAAAGGTGCCCTGACAAAAGCCAAGCACCGAAGCGCAGCAAATAACAGTCCAAAAGAAGCTAAGAACCAAAATTCTGAGAACACCTATTCAAAAGCAGTGAAGACAGGTACTGTTAAGAAAACTAATGCGCCCAGAAAAAGAGAAAAAAGGAAGGTTTACATTCTTGGTGACTCCATGATAAAAGGAATACAGCATTGGAAAATGCTAAGCCAAGACACACAGGTTGTAGTTCACTCTTTTTCCAGAGTAAAGGTCAAACAAATGAGGCATTACGTTAAGCCTGCCGAAGAGGAGTATCCAAGCTTATACATTTTACACATCAGCACTAACGACTTGCAAGAAAGCAAATCCGCAGAAAAACTTGTAGACGAAATTGTATACCTCGCCAGTACATTGAAGAATGATACAAATGAAGTTACTGTTTCGGGAATATGTCCAAGGGAAGATAACCTCTATGATAAAGCTGCAACTGTCAACGAGATCCTTGCTAAGACCCCGTTGACACGGTACCGGATGAATATTCGTACGGATAGCCTTCCCGTTCACACGAGACCTGCCTATCCGCATGAAAATTAGTACGGCTATCCATACTAATTTTCGTCCACCTACAAGAGCATACTGATTTGAAACTAAGCCGGATGACAATTCGTACAGTACCGTGTAAACGCTTTTGCCGTACGAATATTAGTACGGATTCACAATCAGGGTGTTTTTCATCAATACGAGGCAAAGTAATTATGGCATCAACCTCCTTGCTCTGATTTGGCGCCTGAACAAAATCTTTAACATTTTGACATTTTAAAAGCGAATGATCAAAACTTTTGACGAAAGAAAACCAACAATGAATACAAGAAAAAGAAGCATAATCATGGTGTTAATTGTGATGTTGAATGCACTTGCAGAAGCAGCCAGTTTAAACGCTTTCTTTGCAGTATTGGCAAGAAACATGCATGCGACAAGAACATTGCATTTGATGTCAGTCATCAAAAACAGTTCCAGAAGACTCCAGCAGATGTCGAAGGCAATGAAAAATTGTGGAAAAAGAACAGAGCGCCGATTTTGGCAAAGACCTGTAGTTAGATGGCAGCTCAGGATTCCCTTTCTTGAACAGAGTTATCACCTTAGCTATCTTAAGTTTATCAGGAAAAATACCAGACTGAAAAAACTGATTCACAAGCAGAGCAAGAAGTGGAGAAACTGAGGATCCAATGATTTTAGTAATTTTATGGGTATACTATTAGGACCTAAAGATTTAGATGGGTTTAAAATATTGATTAAGTCATTAACTTCTATCCAAGTAACTGGAGTAAGGAAAAGTGAATTAGAAGTTCTGTTAGATAAATAGTCAAGAGGGGATTTAGGAGTTATTGGGATTGTCTTTGTTATTTCATCAGCAACATTAACAAAAAAATCATTGAAAATATTTGAAATTTGGCCTGGTTCTGATGTTACATTTCCTTCCTTTTCTTTGATTTTGTTAATTGAAGAAGAAGTAGAAGATTTATGCGAGATGATGCCTGACCATAGATTTTTTCATATTTTGAGTGTTAGTAGAGAAAAAATAATGGAAATAACTTTCTTAACTTTCTTTTCCATATCATGATTGCCATTAGTGACAAGAAAATGTTGATGGTTTTATGACAGTTATAGTCCAGGCGGTGAGTGAGGTAGGTATCACCTGAGGAGGTAATTAACGGGATGCCACTTTCCTAGATCAGATTTTCATGCTGAGTACCAATCCGGATGTTATTCATGCGAACGAGGCTGCTTTTGTTAGATATCACGTGATTTAGCCTTGTTTTGGCCGATTTTGGCTTGAAAGCGATGTTGATGCATAAGTCAAAGGAAGACACTTTTCTAGATCAGATTTTCATGCTGATTACGAATCCAGATGTTATTCATGCGAACAAGGCTGGTTTTTATTAGATATTGCGCAATTTCACCTCGTCTTCGTCAGCAAATTTGTGAACATGAAGTGGAAATGATTGCTTTGTGACTATAGTGGAAGTAAAAACTGGCTTACGATGTTCACTCTTGTAAATAAAGGTCCTGTTGAAAATTTGATTTCCAATTTGAAAAAAGTGATGTCAAGGACATGTCTTTTGATCGAATAAAACGAGTGCAGTGGAAGAGTTTTACAGACACTCATAAGAAAGTGAAGGTTTCTGGTAAAAGCAAATCAAAGGAAATAACAGTGCAACGGGATATTTGTGGTCTTCTAGCTGCAAAGTCTACAGAGAAGAACGCTGCTATTGGCATAGATAAAGCACTGCAATATCCACTTGCACCCGTTCCGTTTTCTCTGGCAACATGCGACGGAATTAGAAGAAAAACGGTGAAGAGTAAACTGATGGATGCTGCATTGCAATCACTGCTTGAAAGAGGGGCACAATCAGCAAATGATAGCCAGGAAAGCCTAAGAGTCATTCTTGACCTTGCAGCCTACTGTATATACGCAGCATGGTTAAGATTTCGAACACGTTCAAAGACTTCGCTCTGCAAATCTTGAATGATATCCCGAGGAATTACAGCACCATATATATCGCATGCGATACTTACAGGGATAGATCAATAAAAAATAGTGAACGAGGCCTTCGAGGAAACAGCGACAAGGTCGTCATTAGAAGTGGAGATTTCAACAAGTTTCTAAGGAATGGGGACAACAAAGAAGGGGTGTTTCGGTTAATTGAAGAAGTGTGGATTCAGAATGCGGCACAGTGAGCTCGGCGAGTCTCATCTTATCTTACAGAATGTATTGGACAACTCACGATCTGTTGCAGTTCCCTGCATTCAAGAAAATAATGGCCAGGGACAGATTTCTTTCAATTTTGCAGTTTCTTCACTTGGCTAATAACGAGGAGAACTTACCACGAGATAATCCTGACCACAATCGTCTCCATAACATCCAGCCATTTTTGAACATGATTGTGCCACTTTAGCAAGGAGCCTACTATCCTGGTAGGGAGCTTGCAGTTAACAAAACACTTTTTGCTTTCATACAAGCCCCATAAATGGGGAATAAATGCCTAGACTTTAGCAGAAAGTAAAACTGGGTATGTCTACAACTAGGAAATTTATAGAAGAGGAGTTTTATGCTACGTAAAGATGATGCTTCGCACCTGAAACAAACAAAGTTTATTATTGATGTTTATATCTTAATATGGCCTACCATTACAAAACAACTCAGTTTGTAACAAAAGCAAGAGACGAGAACGATGCTAAGCCAAGCAACGGAGGGTTAGTTTTTTGTGCTCGTAGTAAGCTTAGCATTCAACCCATATTCAAAATTGTAATGCTATAAGTTAATCATGCATTCAACAGCTTTTAGAAGGTTTGAGAAAGAGGATGCTCCTATCTATATTATGATTAGGCCCTGAATGATTAGATATTATTGGCTGCATTATTATAACAGAGAACGTGGAGATTTGTCTTTCCTCCTCTCCAAATTATTGTTAATATCTGTTATCTGTTAATAAAACTTCACCTTGTTGCTTTCATAACTTCTTCCTATTCAATTCATCTGTTCATCATTATTCCACTAGACAGGCCAGTCAAGGTGATCTATACTTATCTCGAATGAACAGTCTTCAATATGGTCTAAAGTCAATTCGATATCTTGGTGCCAAACTCTGGAATTCATTACCTGTGGAACTCCGAAATGCTCCATCAAAAATATCCTTCAAAAAACAACTGAAAATTTACTTACTGAACAAGGTCAATCAATAACTCTGAACTATTTTTGATACTTTGACAATTTCTAATTTTATTGTATGAAAACCAAATGCGTATATTTCTCGGAATCATTTAAATCCAACCATAATCATTTGAAATTATCGTAAGATAGGGGGGGCTCTCTCCTCGATTAGTTTACCTATTGAGAGAGCTCCTCCTTTAAGTAATTCCCTCCATACAATTTATCTCGTACTTGTATATTGTATTAATTTTCCGTATCAATGTATTAATTTTCATAATATTATCTTATTCCTTGTAGTTTAGTTATCTGTTGGTATAGTCAATTATAAATTGTATGTTGTGAATTTAAAATATATGAACTGAACTGAATTGACTCTGCTTGTTATTAAGTAGATGCCAAAAGTTAAGAGCATGATTTCTGTGATTATTAGTAACAAAACCAAAAGTAGGCAAGTTTAATACTGTAGAAGTAAAGGTGGGATTTGGAGAACTTTCTCCCACTCTGTGGGCATATGGCAGTGTGTTCAATCGTAGATCATTGATAAAAATTAATTGCAATAACCTGAGGTGCTGCTGAAGATAGTGAATAACTGGATAACTGGTTGATTTCTGTTGTTACAGAGTCTTACTTACAAAAATTCAATTCATCAAACTTTGTTAAAACTCCGCGAGCTAATCATATCGATTTTCACAACCCTAAGCGATAGTAAATTTTGAAAATTTTCTACCCTAAATGGTAGTAAATTGCAAAATTCAGGACGCTAAATTTTGCAACGGGCACGTCACCTTGAACTACCAAGTCCCCCCCTGGGGGACATATCTCCCCTGTTTACACCAGTTAGTATGCTGAACTCCTCCAATAAATTTTCATCTGTAGTTAGACAAAACAGTCCTGCACAAAAGCTTGTGAACTCCTGTTCTTTGATTCCCTTTTCGTCCTTGTGTTTCATTAACAATGCCAATCTATGCCATTTAATTTTTAAGAATTGCAGCAAGTCATTTTCTTTCTTTCCTAATGATTCCAACAGAGATTTCTGCTGTGACACAAGGCTATTTTCCATGAACAAATCTGGGTCCACTTTACCATCTTTCTTTATAACTTTGATGAAGTTGTTTACCTCAAATTGTTCAGGAAATTTTAGAGATATTATATCCATATCAATATTTGTCAGAATGGTATCAAAAGATTTGTTCAATCCTTCAGATTGGCTTTCAATTTCTGATGAATCTTCTTCTACCTCTGTTTCTGATGTATCATCCAACATCTCAAAGTTATGGTCACTCCATTCAACATCTTCAAGAGACAATGCATCTGTGAGGGCAACATACTCAAATTCTGCATTATTTCTGGAGCAGCTAAAATCTTGCTGCAAAGAGGTGCTTGTTCGTACTTGCAGATCTTCATAAAACTTTGTGACTGAGGCTGGTGGTGGGATTATTCTACTTATATTGAATCCTTTCACACACAGATCCTCTTTCTTTCTCACTCGACTACAAGCAACGTATAACTGGCCATGAACAAATTCATTTCCTGAAATCACCTCAACTGCTTTTAGGGTCTGTCCTTGAGATTTATGGGCAGTTATCGAAAAATGATGGCTTCAAGGGAAATTGCTTTCTAGAAGCAATCATCTTGCCATTCTTTTCATAAAAAAATGACCACATCTTTCTCTCTATTCTAACAACTTATCAATTTTGGCAAAATTGACAACAGGGCAGCCATCCTCCATCTTTAGGAACGTTCCTTGCAATCCATTAACTAAGTCCTTGTTGGTGCTGTACAAAAGCATCACAGGAGCTCCAACCTTCAACAACAACCTTTTATCAGCAATGCATTTCTTAAGGATCTTGGTCTCTCCTTCATCATTGGCATCAAAACACAACAACTCTTCTTTTATTCTTTCATATTGCAGCAGTGTTTCATAATAAATTTGCTCATTTGTGCAAACTATTTTAGTGACTTCTGTGTCATCCAACTTTGCTTGCAGGTATTCTTGTGCATACTGGGCATCCTCATCTGTACATTTCCCTTCGGCTACATTGTTTAAAAAGTTGATAAAATCCTTTTCACCTTGCCTCATTGTTTCTGATAATAGGATGACATGTGGGAAAACACTCCTCCAAAATTTACATTCATAGATGAACCTCCCATCGTCAAAGTTACTTTTGACTGGAGGTAGCTGGAAAAAATCTGCACTCAAAAGTATTTGTTTTCCCCCAAATGGTTGACTATTGTGCATAGCCCCTCTCAAAATGAATTCTACAACTTCAATGACATTTGCACTGATTGCTGAAGCTTCGTCAACAACCAGAACATTGGCACGTATGATCTCTTCCAGTTTGTCCTTTCTTGCGTCTATGATGCTCAGGAGCGCATCTTTGCTCAACCTACATGTCCCAATGCCTACAGCTGAGTGGAGCGTCCTTCCATTTTTGAACAAAGTTGCAGCCATTCCCGATGAGCTAGTGACCATCACTTCCTTCCCTCTCGCTTGCAAGATCGAAATGGCTTGTGAAATGGTAAAAGTCTTGCCAGTTCCTGCTTTCCCTAATAGCACCGCATTATGACCTCTCGTAGCGATGTGTATAAAGTCATTCTCCTCCTCACTTACACGTTCCATGATCGAACAAAATTATCACGATAAAATCAAGCAAAATTAAAGGATAGGCCTATTCAACGCAGACTCGTACTTCCTTTTGGCCCAATTTGCAGCGTAAACGTGTCCAACTTGACTGCGGAGCACCTTCGCAAAATTAGTTTAGCTTTCACCAAATGTTTTGCGACTTCCGAAACAGGCCATGCTTGATGACATCTGGAAGCGCAATCATTTGCAAATAATTTTTGCCGATGTTACGGCATATTTAACAAGTGGTTGGGGAGATTGGAGCAGAAATCTACAGCAAGGTTGGCGAAGTTTCGTCCCTATTCTTCTTTCTTCCTTCTCTCTTCTCCCGTCCCTCCTGCGCAGCCAATTGCTACGCAACTATAACACAGGGAAAGAAGGTACAAAAATGACCAACAGCAAGCACAGGGGACAAAGAAGTACAATTTTTTATCAACAATTATTTCGAAAGATAATTTCTATTTTTAGCAACGATTAATTCCTGGTTTCCCTGTGGTGCTACCTAGGTACAGCTAATGGGTAACAGCTCTTGGGAGGCATGGAACCCCTGGTTCGTTGGATGTAAGTGGTATGAAGTCTGCTATCAGGAACCGAACTTTCCTAAGAGATGTTCTTAAACAAATTCTTATTTTAAAGTCTTATCAAAAGTCTTATTTTAGTAAGTCAGACGAAGTGATGAATTTCTTTGGACATGTTTTTTTTTGACTGGCAGAAGATCTGCCAATTTGAAAGTCAAAAAATCACAAAAATGAGCATCAAAGGAGCAGGACGTAATTGACTTGCACGAGACTTTGGCCAAATATGCATTTTGACAGATTTAACCAGAAAAAAGTAGGTGGGATTGCGATTTTAGAGCACTTGTGAGAATATGAGTCATTTTAGCATTTCACGAACAAGGTTCTTTCTGGAACAAGGATTAGTAGGACCTAATTCAATGCTTAACATGATACCTTTGTTGTAAAGCCTGAAGGCCCCAAGAGTAGTTTTTTTAGTTAGAAATGCGGTCTGGGAGCGTCTTAGTTGCCAAGACTACAATAGGAACAGAGCATCACAGAATCATGGAGAAAAAACGGTAACCCCACTAAAACTTTTGAACGGTAACCCCACTAAAACTTGAAAAAGTTTCGATTTCATATATGAAATCTAATATAGAAAGTGAAAAATGGCAGTTTTCTGCCACTCAAAAAAACATGTCCCTATGGCTTTTTTTTCTCCTGGTGTTGTTTCTTGGCCTCAGGACACGCTGGTGCCTTCTTGTGCAATCAGGGCAGAACCTGCAAGACAAAGTTATAATTTACCATCAGCTTTAATACCAAAAGGTCATATGTATGATGCTGTCTGATAAGAAGTATATTGTTTAAAAACATTTTCGCCTTTCTTTAGGGGAGATTTTTAAAATGTTAGGGGGGCTCACCACCACCCCCAGTGGCTGGTATGATTATGGCTTTAACACAAATCTTGTGAACTTTGTTTGTTAACCAATTTTTACCTTGTTCACAAAACTTGGTCACAAAATATGGATTTTGTTCATCGTGATTTGGTAAATACACTAGGAGTCTAATTGATATTATAGATATAAGTGTTATCGTTTCCAGCTTTTCCTGCTCATATAATCAGAAATTCATGTTATCATTTAAGGAAATAAGAACAGCTTGACCTTTTAATGCTGCCACTGCCACTGTAATTAGTGGTGTTTATCTTTACGTTTATAACATTAAATATAGTATATGACTATCAATTTTTATCTTACAAAACTTGTGAATATTTCTAAATAGTATGGCAATGATGCACATGTTGCACTGTGTGAGATAAGAAATCCTTACCATATCTCCTTTTTGGGGGGAAGTCTCTTCATTTTAAGGCAGTTGATGTGATACCAGCCATTCCTTCGACACTATCAAAAATTAATAAAGCAAATATCAGTTTATGGCAAAGTATCGTCAATTTCTGAGCAATAGATATACAAGACATTGAGAATGTTCTCAAAATCTTTATAATTGTTGTGTCAAGATCTGCCACATTTTAGACCCTTAAGACTTGTTTGTAATCAACTCAATAGCCCAACGTTTACATGGTGGAAAGGGCAAGAATGTAATGTATTTACTCGCCAGAGAACCAATGATATATAAGAATGGCCAAATCCCTCTTCTTATTGAAAGCAACATAGAGGCACCACACACAAATACTTACACGTTTTTTATCACCAGAGCAATTGATCATTTTGCTGTATTTTCCATTTGGATCCTGCATCAAATGAAACATTTATGAGATTAACCCATTGTTAAAAACTCTTCTGCTGAATACTTTCATTTGAAATTTTGCACCTTAGTCTGTCTCATAAATAGTCTGATACACAATAAGAATGTCATTTCAATCGAGCCTACTTCAATAACAATAAGAATTTTGCAAACAAATGCTAGTGACAACGATTTGAGACAGACTTAATTAAATAACTTAACGTCTGTCTCAAATCAGATGTCCCCTAGGCTGTAATTTAAGTTTTAAATGGCATTTTAATTGTACTTGGAGAGAGGCAATACTGTAAGAACGTTTGAAAAAGGAACCCTACCTTTTTGCAATAGCAATATTGGTTGTCAGAGTGGCTATGACAGTCCTCTGCAATAAAGGAGTGAATTTAAGAATGTGGAATAGGCTGTATTTCCAAGAAACATTATGACAACGTGAAATATTTGTCCAAGTGTGGCAAGAAGATGATGATCAAGAAAGCAACCCCATAATTTTGAACTTTCATGGAATTTAAAGGATATCGCTGAATGAAATTTTTCAAGGGCATGGCTCCATCTTATACTGACGAAATATTCCACTAAATAGATCAAAGCCGAGTGATACAAAGGTCCAAGTTTAAATCTAACGTTCAATTTTGCAAAAGTAACACTGGCCAAAAATGCCTGTCCTACTTGGGGCCAAAAATATGGAAATCTTCTGATTTAAAATCTACAAATAATATCGACTTGTTTAAGCACAAGATCCAACACAACTTTTTTCCAAAATATACGAACAGAGGAAAACAACGTATACGAGCTCTACTAAAACCGCCCCTTCCTCTCTCACATTCATGATTCGCCCTTTCTAAATTATGCTTTACCCAAAAGCACATAAGAATATATTTTTTATACTGTTTGCAACAACCTCTAAGGGGACCATTATGAAGGTCAACTCGATCCTTTAATGCTATGCCTGCCACTATGAGCCATTGTTTAACTCAAATTTATAAAGTTGTTATGTAAATTGTATTGTAACTATTCTATATTATTTTAACCATTGTAAATATATAATTTTGTGGCTAACCTTAACACACATACATGCATCAACATTTTTCTGCACATTTGCTCTACATGTTTATCCCAGCTGTTGATATTCACATAAGTTTGTTTGTGTGCATTGTTATTAGCTTGTATTTCAACATAAACTCCCAGGGGAGGGGGTAACTTAAGTTTACATGATACGGGGTTGTGCCATTCAAAGCATATAACTATACCACCCGTAAATCCGGAAGAATTTCTGAAAAGTATACCCATAAATCCGGAAAAACCATCCAATAATGAAGTTTTACAAAAAAAAAATCATAAATTGGGAAAATATGAATCCGAACTCTATCATAAAAAAGGTACCCTAAAAATTTCACAATCCCGTACCATGGAGAACTTAAGTTACCCCCCCCCCCCCCCCCCCCCCCTCGGCATAAACTTGCAAAATATGAAGTTTAGTCACTCTTGCAATCATGTCTCTCCATTCCATGTATTTAAGACCAAGACACATTCAGTATAGACATTAATACCCTCTCGTGCAAGCCTTTTCTCCTTTATGTTTAGAGTGATGTAGTCCCTCGTGCCCGGTCGCCCATTGTGGACGATTAGCAAGTAAACTAGCTTCTTGGTTTTTTTCATCATACTTTTTGAGGACAAATTAAGGATTTTTATTTTTTTTTTATATATTCAATATAAAAGTTTACAACAAAATTACCTAAACACTACCTACAATCTACTATACCACACTACAAGGACGCGGACCAGGAGGAGCAAAATGTCATGTCTACCCCCTGGAATTAATATAAACTAAAATACAACTACTACAAACTACTATACATACGCTACAACTAATACAGATAGAAATGCTAATTATAAAAACATTTTACAAATAAATATTTGAGCCGGTCTCACATTAGATGTCAGGCCAAAATATAATAGTGAACAATCGGAATGCCGGCCGATGAAACAACAATGACAACAACCGTCCTCGTCACTGCTCCCCACCCAAGGTCCCCATGGCTCGAGACACCGCTATCGGGTCTGGATTTCTAATATAAGCCTAACATCCAATGTGAAACAGGCTTGCAAAGGAAAATATGGACAGGACTCTACGACAAGAAACTTTACGAAAATGGACTTAGTGGTTTGGCGACGTTTAACTAGATTTATGGTGATCTCAACTGAAGCGACCAGTTGCGTGGATGTAATGTAGAGTCAGCTCGAGTATATTTCTGTTGAGGTCCCTTGGAATGTCTTTATCACCATATAATAAAAGTTGTGTCAATACCTCATTTGATAGATCGATATGTCCAAATGGTCGCAGCAAATCAAACACTCTAGCGAGAAGATTTTGACGTTCAAAGGAGGGGCAGAGCAACAAAAAGTGTTCCGTAGTCTCAATACCATCGTTTGTAGGACACATTGGATTTATGGAATCCCTAAAATTGTGCCTGAATTTGTGAAAGCATAACTTACTAAGACCAAATTAAAGATCGCAACAACGTGGGCATAATAGGCGACACCACTGTAGGTATTTTCGTAAGATTTTGTAATATTTGTCTCCATGTTAAGTGTAGGTTTTAGGGTTGTTGTGTATTTCCATGCTCCCTTTGCAGTTGTTTTGTAATGTGGAAATTGTTTGTCATTGTAAATTTTATGAGAATATCAAAAAGGCCTTAATTTGCTAACATCACACACCATCACAACTTTCATCCTCCTCTTCACCATCTGTGCTCTCATCACAGTCACTTGAGTTACCATCACTTTCTGTGAAAAGAGAAAAGTTGTAAATACCTGTACAAAAACGCTAGACCAGACTTGGTGTTGTACGGAGGATGATGACCTCGTCATGACCTTCTAAGTTTTGAAGAAAATTAATGTTTCCACAAGGCTAATTTTCCAAAAAAAATCGTTTAACACCCCGTTTTAGGGAAGTAGTATTTCAAGAAAGCCCAACCCAAATCTTTATCTAATAAAAAAAATATCAGGGTTTCTCTGTTTAAAGCAAAATCAAATGAATGTGCTTGACCCCCTCCCCCCCCCCATTAAACTAAGACACAGCATTCAGTATAGACATTAATTTGCTAACAACACACACCATCACAATTTTCATCTTCACCATCTGTACTCTCATCATCCTCATCTTTGTCATCACCATCTGGCTTCGGAACGCACGAAGGCTTGTCATCTTCTGTGAAAAGAGATACATTACAAAATACAAAGCCGGGCGTTTGCTACTTTGAATCTTTTGATTTAGAGATGCTCTTTCACGTTCAATTGTAAATGTTTGGAGCACGTAAAAACAAGGTCATGAAGTATCAGACAAGCCTTTTTAACCTACATTCTGACGAGTCAATAGGTCTCAACTTCAAAGAAAGCCCAGCCCAAGTCTGTCTAGCAACGTTCAATTGATCGAAGAAAAATTCTTAGGATTTTCTCTATTTTCAAGCAAATTAAAATCAATGTGTTTGATCTCACCAATTTGCTAACATCTCTTTGGGCTCTCAAGTGAATTCCGCGGAATGATGCTTCCTGACTGAAAAACTGAAGCGGAATATGTTTGGCTTTCACTGGAGCAAAATAGATTAATGCCCAATTTACCCACCCAAAGCACCAAAGCAGAAGTCAAGTTGATCGCAGATATTTCACGTGGCGAGTAATTTGAGACAGACCATAGTAGTTTTTAGCTCCATGTCTAAATGGCTTCGGGGTAGTCACAGCCTTTTACTCTTCGGGGTATTGTTCCAGTAGTATTGTTTTGTAATTTGTATGTGGTGTAAGTAATATATATTGTCATTTTTAGTTGATACAGAAAATAGAATAAAGTTGTAACGGGAGTGTAAACTGACCAATTGATAATTTTTTGTGAACTTGCGGAGCCAAGCTGCGTGAAACAAACATGTATCAAATTGGCTTTAGCATCCTCATTTATAGCCTACGGGTAGACGGGGTACACCCATTATCCCAAAGGAGGAAAGGGTCTACGAAACAAAAAGCAAAGGCTTGCTACGGCCGCCCAGTTAATCATTGTAATCCCCTTTTCAAATTATGTGTGAAACGCGTTGAAACCATAGAAATAGAAATATTTCTATGGCTGAAACAAAGGCTGCATAAATTAAGTTTCCAGAAATCTAGAAACCTCAGTAGCAAGCTTTTGCTCTTTGTTTCATAGACCCTTTCCTCCTTTGGGATAATGGGTCTACAGGTAGGCTACCTCATTTACTGATCTGTTCCAGAATAGTCAAGGTCAACAATTTCCTTTTCAAAGAACGATTATTTTTATTTTCTGGACAAACGGATCATTTTCTGCGGGAATTCAGTTTGGATGTCATTTTGCGGAAAATATTAGTTAACGCCTGGCGCTACTAACTGACCTGAACAAGATGGCAACCCTCTTCGCCTCAGAGAGGAACTGTATGGAAACAGGAACAGTTGGCCCCTGTAACACTCTGCAGAAACACAAAGAGATAGACGATGCATTTGGCAGCAATTGGGGTCGTATCTTGGCAATTGCTTTTATACACAAATCAATACATGATCCTCTTTTCCTTCATTCGGTTGAGGATACATTAAGGTGCTGGTTAGACCCCTTCTCCATCCTTTGGTTGGGGACCCAGCTTAGGCATATAGACGGTATAAACAACTAAAACAATACTACAATTTGATCTAGGTGTAAACATATGTTATAAAATTATGCCGCCATTACGAAGGGCGGCCAAGAACGGAAGGGATTGAAAATCCAATGGCTTCAGCACATTGATACGACCCAAGGGTGGGAAGGGAGAGGAAACGAAAGCAGAACAAGCAGCCACAATCAATCAATATGGCTAACACGAGGGCATGATTGTTGACCGTGGGGTCTGGAACTAGTTGGTGCTTGACATGAGACGATCCGGGGGGATGCAGCAAATTAAGTAGCATGTCGTTAAGCTGCATTTACTCCTGCTGACGTAAATGCTTGCATTAATGCCTGGCGCTACTAACTGACCTGAACAAGATGGCAACCCTCTTCGCCTCAGAGAGGAACTGTATGGAAACAGGAACAGTTGGCCCCTGTAACACTCTGCAGAAACACAAAGAGATAGACGATGCATTTGGCAGCAATTGTGGTTGTATCTTGGCAATTGCTTATATACACAAATCAATACATGATCCTTTTTTCCTTCATTCGGTTGAGGATACATTAAGGTGATGGTTAGACCCCTTCTCCATCCTTTGGTTGGGGACCCAGCTTAGGCATATACACGGTATAAACAACTAAAACAATACTACAATTTGATCTAGATGTAAACATATGTTATAAAATTATGCCGCCATTACGAAGGGCGGCCAAGAACGGCCAAAATACGCCCCAAAGCTACCTGCATCTCATGCTTGCATGCCGCACGGTACAATTTCCCAATTAACATACGTGCTCACCCCATATATGATCTTCACTCCGCCGAGACAACTAATATGCGACCCAGGGGTGGGAAGGGAGAGGAGTCCAGCATTGTTATGGCTTAACATGTGCAAAAGAGCTGGAATTATCCCCCTTTTTCTTTGGTCCAGGATAACATGTATATCAAAATCAAAATAAAAAAGCTAGTAGTACCCCCTCTTTCCTTCATTCGGTTGAGGGTAATCAAATGCACCAAGTATAAAAACAAGCTTGTTTTGGTTGAGGGCAGCTTGTACATACATTAATTATAATAAATTTATTAATGGCTACGACATGCATACCATAAGTTTTTGGTAAAGTCCCTTCCCTTTGTTGAAGATACTGAAGAAAATTCTGAAGCAGGAGGTAGTTAATTGTTCCTCTTCTGGGCTGTTTTAGCCACTGTAGTTCTGAATACCTGTTGACAGGAAATAAAGAGCGAGAGCATTGGATGTTCTAATAAAAGCTGAGGTTCGTATTAAAAACAGAAGGCTACACCAGTGGACAGGTACAAGGGTGTGGCAATCAGAGCTTGTTTGAGATGCTTTGACTGTGTGTCAAGACTGTAGGGTAGAATTGGGGTACTATTTGCATTTTATACTCTACTCATCATTCTGATGTCATATTTGAATTACTATTTTTATTATCTTTCTTATTTATCCTTGTATTCTATTACACTTTTGTCTGATGTCTTAACCTGCAATAATTATAATATATGTTATTGTCCAAAAAGGCTTTACCTGCAAGAAAAGGAAACACAAAGAATAGGGGGGGTGGATGCTGAATGGGGGGGGGAGATGATTACAACTTTGTTGATGCCTAGTAATTAGGGCATAAAATTAAGAATTTGTTTGACCTGCAAGGAAGGAAGGAAGAAACAAACAAACACAATGAAAGGGGGTTTGCTAGATAGAGGAACAATTGATCTGTACATTATGAGCCATTCCTAATTTTTTCTTTCAATGATGTCTTCTTCTGTAATGACTTTCAACTTCCTTTGCTTTAAATGAATGAACAGCTCATTGCGTATATTTCTGTGAGCTTCCTGTACGGAAACAAAGGAAAGAAGACAGGGAGAGTTGGTGAATAAATAAGGGAGTTTTCATCCTTATAAGGGATTGCACTTTGCTCAACATCAAACATTTATCATCCCTCTTGTCTTCCTGACATGTCATGCGTCCTTCTCTGGTATGAATTAAATCTGTTGGTCTTACTGTTGTTGCACAAAACTTTTTTGTTATTTGTTTGTATCTTAGTTGACCTAAAAGTCAGATATGATGTAGTGATCTAACTACCGGACCTGCAAAGAAAAAAAAAACATAAAGGAGGGAGGGGGTTGTTAAACAGGGAAGTTTGTTTTCACATTGACATATATGGGTTCTGTTGGATGTTTGTACAATTTCCTTTAGCATGTTTCTAGTCAGGCTGTGTTAGAGCACCTGAAAGAAAAAACAAAAAGGAGGGGAGGGGGTTGCTAAACCAGGGAAGTCTGTTTGTATATTGACATATATGGATTCTGTTGTATGCTTGTACAATTTCCTTTAGCATGTTTTCAGTCACGCCGTGTTAGGGCACCTGCGAAGAAAAAATATAGAGGAGGGACGGGGTTGCTAAACTATTGACATATATGGATTCTGTTGGATGCTTGTACAGTTTCCTTTAGCATATTTTCAGTCATGCAGTGTTCGAGCACCTGCAAAGAAAAAACATAAAGGGGGAGGGGGTTGCTTACGTAGGGAGGTTTGTTTTCACATTGACATATTATATGGATTCTGTTAGATGCTTGTACAATTTCCTTTAGCATTTTTTCAGTCACACGGTGTTAGAGCACCTGTGCAGCTATGAAGTGATACTGTGTTACCAATTGTATATAATTTCAAAGGCATATCACTTGAGGAGTGCATTTGTTGTTCACCTGTCACTGATCTCAGGATAATAATGAGGAGCAATATGTACTAGGATCTGTATACACAACAAGGCAAAGCTGAGGCATTTGAATGTTATTGCAAGCGATATAAAAGTAAAACAGAATTAGGCCATATGAAATAAATAATAGATTCTCATCAGCGCCTATTTGTGTTGATATTACAAATTCCTTTGCTATGATGAATGCAAGTTTTAGTCTGGCCCACCAAGCATTGGGCATATATGTGTAAGAGGAGTAAATGTTGTTCAATATCAAACATTTACTATCCTTCTGCTATCCTACTTGTATTTTTGACATGTCATGCATCCTTCTCCTGTCATGAAATAGATTTGTTGTTGTGATTGCTACTGAACTAGTCTGTTCTGTTTGTTTGTATGTATTGTTGAAACAAAAGTTGATTATGATGTTGTGATCTAAATTACCTGCAAAGAAAAAACATAAAGGGGGAGGAGGGTTGCTGAACTGAGAAAGTTTGTTTTCAAATTGAAGTATATGGATTGTGCAGAATGCTCGTGTACAATTTCCTTCTGCATATTTTCAGTCACACTGCGTTAGAGCACCTGTGTGTTATGTTCAGCGATCATAGAGTGATATTGTGTTACTAATTGTTGTTGTTGTTTTTTAAACCAGTGGTGCTCACTTGATGCTTGTATTTGTTGTTCACCTGTCACTGATATCATTACATTTAACGAAGAGCAATGCTGTAGGCTCTGTCTACCCTATACAGCAAATTTGAACTCTTTGGAAGTTATTGCATGCAACATAAAATTAAAAACAGAATTAAAATGACCTTCTCCTTGGAGGATGCAGAGATAATAAAGAAAGGTTTGCATGATAAGATTGACAAGATACCTTGTTTCTAATGTTTTCAATTCTTTTCTACCACTTCTCCACTTAAATCCATTTGTCTTGATGGTTTTGTCTCTGTTTCTTACTTTCTTTTGACAGTGATGATGGCAGCTAGTACAGTGGAATTTTATTCAGGCACCATTAACTTTTATGTCCATGTTTACTTGTCTGCATGGTCTTAATAAACACTCTTCTTAACTGAGTTCAATGGCTTCAAAGACCCTCGGAATTCAGTTACACATTTGAAAGTTCAGTTCCAATAATTGGTTTTAGTTTCATCTTTGCCAATAAAATATCGCTGATTTCTGATGTGGTAGAAGTAGGAGATAAATGAAATCAACTGTCGTTTTGGTGCCCACTTTTCAGGGGCTTTCATGGAAGTTTCATGTTGACTTGAGTTGAGCTAAGCTTCAGTGTTCTAGTCCATGTTATTACCCACAGATTTGTGACAGCAATCCAAATGAATGAAATTGTTAGTATAAGTTGAATCCAAAACAACACTCTTGAATCTTCTTGTTGATTCAGCTTGCCTCTTTGTGATGCAAAGTACTGTAAGCGTAAGCCAATCCTATAGGCCATCTATTTACGGAGGGCGTGTCGACAAAGACAGAACAGCAAACTTTTCACCTATCTGCTCATTCATATACCGGGATGACTGTACGCAACAATCCCCTCTTCTAATGGAGTCTTGTTTCAAGAAGATTTGCAACAATACCAAAAGTTGATTGCGCACAGATATGGCCAAGTAATCTCGATTAGTTTGAAATGAAAGCAGAACAAGCAGCCACAATCAATCAATATGGCTAACACGAGGGCATGATTGTTGACCGTGGGGTCTGGAACTAGTTGGTGCTTGACATGAGACGATCCGGGGGTATGCAGCAAATTAAGTAGCATGTCGTTAAGCTGCATTTACTCCTGCTGACGTAAATGCTTGCATTTTCAGTTGAAGTCAAACAAATATGCAAATATCAAGTTTTTATATCAGGTTTTTTCGAAGTGTGTACCACTCTCCTGTATTGTTAGGGGTTTTTGCCAAAGGTGTACAAGATTCTTTCAGAGTGATACGCCCCTTGTATGAAGAAGAAGGTATCTATTAGAGAATGCGTATCAAAATCTCGTTGCTATTTTCTTTCAAGGACCATAAACGTTCGCCCCCACCCCAACATTAGAAAAGTTATTGAAAATTAGCCCATATCGGGTAAAAATGTTGGTATACAATGGACTTTGTGTCATGCACCCCCTTAAATTTGTTCTTCCCAAACACTTATGTCCAGGACATTATAGTACGACAACCAATCAAATTTGTATTAAGTTATAGACTCAATGAAATCTCCTCATGATAGTGTCTATTAATTCCTCATCTTGTTTTGGCATGCAAGATTCTTCAATTAAATTATCATTTTGTCAGTGCCTCTTGGAACCTTGTAACTTTGCATGTTGCTGAAGACCTAATGAACTTTAAAAATTACCTTCTGGCATTACTCTAAATATACCTTCTGGGAACCTGGAAAAGATTCCTTCTCAGCTCAGGTGGGGCGACAATGGGTGCATCTTCTTTCCTTTGCCTTTCTTTGTCCGGTCCTTGTCCTTGTCATTGTACTGGGTTTTCTGCCGCCTTTACAGTTTGTTGCTGATGCCATCATACCCCCTGTTGAATCAAGAATTAACTTTTTTTAACCAAAATATACATAAATATAGGATATATAGTGTATGATTGAAGGAGATGCAACAACATGAGAAAGCAGACATCAAATTGATCTTTTGCAAATTTAGTTTTCTTCCAGTGCTCTCAAAACTGGCTGTTTTAACCCTATCCAGACTGGGGGGGCTCATTCAGCCCCCCCCCCCACCTACTTAACTGAGCACTACTCCAAATTGGTTCAACAAACCAGGAAATGGTTTTTTGACTTTTAGTTTCTATCCTTTTGAAGTGTGAATTTGTGTGAAACTTTGAAAAAAAAATTCAGGGGGCCGGGGGGTGGCTGTTTTTTTCAGAGTGGTCGGGGCCAACTTTTAGGTAAGCTGCTTATGGATGTAATTCCAGATCACCTCATAATCCTTTGATAGTATCCTTTTTCAGTTGTGAACTTATAATTTATAAGGTCTCTTTAATTTTTTCCAGGAACAATAGAACAATTATGTGTCACGTGACCTCATCAATGATGTCATCTTTAAGAAAATGGCAAAAATTAGTTAGCGGTCTTTCTGCAAGGATATTTCGACCCCAAATGTTTTACAGCGGCAATAAATAGACTAAAACTGATCAACAGGGTTGTTTCCACCTAAGCTGTGTAATTTTGTTTGAATTTTGTGCATCATTGGTCGCAAACAGTATAAGATTCCCCGGGGGTATCCTCAGATAGTACTACTCACGATCAGTTTTCATGCATATCTTGAGAATTTGTTTTACAGTGAGAGTTTTTTTACTTGAAAGTGTTTAGTTTGTCAAGATATTATCAAAATTTCACCAAATAACTATATTCAACCCCTTATTTCCACCTTCCTTCTTCTTTCCAACTCATTTGCTTACTACTGGGAAAAAATGCTGAATAATTAAAACAAAATTTCAAAAGGAAAAATGAAGTATGCAACAAACACTTATCATTGAAGTAGTTTTCATTGTAATATATGGAGAAATTCTCCTTTATAGATGCATTTTTCAGAAAAACAAGATTTTTAATCTCTGTGTCCGCCATCTTGGATTTGCGAAAATCACTTTTTTCACTTTATAGGTATATTTTCACCTTCTAACAATGCTTTAATTGGCATAATTTGGTTTCATGAATCAATCTTAGAAAATTATAAAGATTTAAAAAAAAGTAGTTTTTTTCATTTTTTTTGTGGACACGTGCCAGTTGCTCTTGAATAATTATGACGTCATATCTATTTTAAGAATTTTTTTTGTGAGAAATGATAGATCATAAGCACGGCTACCTGCATGGTGAGTTTCGTCTTCGTAAGTGAAGGAATGGCGATTTTAAAGAGGGGGGGGGCTGAATGAGCCCCCCCCCAGTCTTCTAGTAGCTCAAAAAGCCCAGTCTGGATAGGGTTAACAATTAATCATTTGCTGTGAAGATGCCCTGGTGGGCGAAACTAGTTAGCACTGAAAGAAAATAAATGCGCCAAAGATCAATTTGATGCCTGCTTTCTTATATTGTTGCATCCTCTTCAATCAATCGTACACTATAGCCATAGGATAGCTGTGTTTTCTTTTTGTTGCAGCGATCATACTAGATATTTTAGCATCTGCGCGGTCTTTTGAAAATGAAAATAAACATGTTGTACGTCGTGAAAATCTAGTCACTCTTTGTTCCTGCATTATTAGTTATGTTTTACAAAGAATGCACAGACAATTAATCTTAACTTACCATTTCAAAGGCCTGCCTCCTTCTTGGGATGAATTCTTGGTACCTAGCTTTTGAAGAGGATGTCAGTGTTTCCTTTGAGATAGATACAAAACAAATTAATTTCTTATAATTCTTGATAAGATGTAACACATGATTTTAGCTCTATTGTTTAAGGTCTTTGTACGGCTGGTTCCAGGTTCCATATTATTCATGCGATAATTGAAAGCAGGTACACAGCGATATCACACGATAATAGAGCGATATCAACAATCCAAAGTTTTATGTTCGAATAATTTGATAAGGAAGGAGCCTGCACTGAAAAATAGTGTAGCTGGGAGGCTCTTTTGCAGAAATGCTGAAATCTTCATTTGGAAAAGACATTCATGGAACAAATTTTGTTTGTGATTTGCGACCTGGATATAGACTTAAAATGTGAAAGATAAGTAGAAGTAGAATATCCGTCACTGTAGAACCAAAGGCAGAAGCACTTACATGTGCAGAATTGTTCACAGTTGCATTAATTATGTACTTTAAACTCGGTCTCACCTAAATTTTTCCATTTTTCTCCATTCTTCTAAAATTTTAGTGTCAATATTACTTCTCAGAAATGTCTAATGAACATACCGAAATGGGATCAGGCTCCGGGTCATTTTGTTGGCTTCCTCTTGCCAACTCATCAGCGATTTTCTCTTCCAGGCGTCAAAGTTGTGTCACAACTTCATCTGTCAGCTCGGTCCTTTGCTCCACAGCAGGTGGTTGCTCTCCACCATCCAGCGCTATTAAAGTGAACATACAGTGTGTCTCAGAAAAATTGTTTGACATTAGATTAAATGTAAAAAATTAATAATAAAACGTACAGGTTTCTGGTTCAACAACCCTTTTCCTGAGATTTGAAATTGGTTTTTGATGCCAGGATCTTGCGAATTCGCTAGGAACTCACGGAGTTACAAGCTTTTGAAGTTCAAGTTTATGCGAAAGCTGAAGCCAGACGCCCCTAAATGAATTTTTTTTTTCAAAAATATGTCCCAATAAAAGAAGACTATCCTATGTTTAACCTCTTGCTGATTAAAGTAATTTAATTCTAGTAACCGTTGCAAGGATCCACAAACATGGAATGAAAATTTGTAAAAAGGGCCCCCTTTTTACTGGAAAAGGGCCCTTTTGGCAAAATAAGGGACTTCTTTAGTAGTTTTTCATTTTGAATAATGGACATATCACTTCACATTTGAATCCTTCCGTGTTTGTGTACTTGTTCAAAGAGATGAATATAGTCAGAGAGTGAAGATACGGATGGCGAAGAAAGGAGGACCGTTGCAGAAAAAGTAAAGGTCCCCTCCACTTCTGTAAAAAAATGGTTCAATGATCAGTGGCGTGGCCACGGGGGAGGGGGCAATTGCCACCCCCCCCACTTTTGTTGAAAGGTGGTCATCGAGATTTCTCTAAAACCAAATAGCTGGGTATAGGTTAGGAAAGCTGGGTATAGGTTAGGAAAGAATTTTCCATGAAATGTCAATAGGAAAACGGCGTTTTCAAAAAGATCCACTCTGGAGAGCGTTTTCGAAAAGCTTCGTTTTCGTGACCGAAAACGCCGTCTCCGTGTGGACGCGAACCCAAAACGGATAAAAAAAGATGCGTTTTCGAAAAGATCCGGATACGTGTGGACGGGGCCTAAATTGCCATCAAGGAACAGCACTTAATATTGCACAGGATAGCAGCTTGGAAAATGGAGTGTTTTTGCCGCCAAAGAATGATGGCAGCAATGCTTGCATCTTTCTTGCCTTAAAAATCGCAGACTATTTATTGTTGAAAAAGGAGAAGTCGTGGCTGGGTATCAAGGAAGCATTGTTACAACTTTCCCGAAAGAACTGAATAAAGTTCGTAAAAAAGAAGAAATGTACAGTTTACAGGAAGCCTTCACAATGCTTAACGACTAATGATCTTATTTCCGAAGGTAACTATACCTATGTTGGGAAAGGGTATGAAGTGTTTTCAAAAGAGGGATGAAAAGAGTTGGAGACGCATCTAGAAACAGCAAGGGAGAACGCTGCCTTTGTAGATTAAAATGATGTCATCTAAGTATAGGCAGTCTTTACCTATTGTCGGGTAGATATGTTTTTCTTCAAATTCACCCATGTATATGACAGCGTATGAGGCTGCTGCAACCGTACCCATAGCACACCCTCTTGCCTGTAGGTAGCTATTCCCGTTGATTGTGAAGCAATTGAGCGCGAGGACATGTCTCATCGTAGTTAATATAGCATGAGTTGCTGGTTCTTTATTGGCTCTCTTGTTTAAGGCATTTTTAAGAGCTAGTAGGCCATCCTCGTGACATATGTTTGTGTAGAGGGATCTTACATCTAAGGTTACGAGCAGTGCATTCATGGGTATTTTACCACTGTTTTTTACTTTGTTCAGTAAGTCTGTAGCATCGCGGATGTATGATCACATTTTTTGCGCAAGTGGTTGTATGTAGTGATTGACGTATTTTGATATTTTGGTTGTATGGCAGTTTGTTGATGCCACAACTGGGCGGCCTTGATTATTATTTTTTTGAATCTTTGGTAGTAGATAGAATCTAGCCGGTTTAAATTCTTTAGGAACCTTTAAAATCTCTAATGCCTCTGCGTCAATTTTATCTTGAAAATACCTTCCATCTAACAAGTTGTTTATTAACCAAAACGATCTGGAACGAACCCTTTGGCAGAAATGTTCCCAAGACATTGTAGTATTTTCACATGTTTATAGCTAACACTTGAAATCACTTGAATTTTTTGTTTTTACTATAGAGTGACTATTTTGTCAAGAAATTCTCAAAACTAATAAGCATAATGTGTGTCCGGTTACCCATGTTTTAGTGTGCCTTGGTTGAAAACAAGTTACATGTAACGTACAAATAGATGATTATCTTTCAAATGAAACAAAGTTGGTAAAAATCGGACAATCATGAGTGGAGCTATGAAAATATTAAGTTAAGCTAAAACAATACATTTTGCCTGAAGTGCTACGATAAACAACAACATGTCATTTCCCCAAACTTCAAAAAATCCTTGTGACGGAACCATTGGTCCGTATTCGATTTTTGTAGACACCTGGAAGATTAGAAGGGGCATGCAGAGTCAGGACATGCAGAAGTTATGGCAAAATATTCCTTTGCCTGTACAAGCACATTAAGCTGAACCATCCATATTTGACTGCAAGAGATCACAAGAGGCTACCTATGCCCTCTGACTATGATATTGCTGCTGCTAATCATCGCCCTTATATGAAATATCGGAAAAGAGAATTCTGCAAGGTTGATGGTTGCCCCAAGCAATGGGAAGTGTTTAACGACCTGACCAGACACTTAAGGACCCAGCATCAGCTTAACAGAGAAGAATATGAAAAGTATGTAAAATATTGGCCAAGCTTTTTCCTCCTGAGTATTTGCTGTACAATTCTCTGTTTGCAAGTCTCATAATCACATAACCATTTTCCTAAAATGCTCTTGTACAACAATTTGTATGGTTTTAGGCCTATTTTCATTGTGGCGCTAGGTTATCAACAACACAGGATGTTATTAGAGTTGACAATCATGGATAATCGACTGTACGTTTGTACTGCATTACACATCTATTTTGGTTTGATGGTTCAAATACTGTTTCAAAACTTGAAAATAAAACAGGAGGCTTCAGTCTTGTGTTTGGTTTCTCAGTTTTAGTTTCTTGCTTCTGGAGAAAAACAAATGGACAATGAAACATTCAAAATGGCTCCCAATAGTGCAGTTATCACTTTCGCAATTATTCATTAGACTTATGACAATTAGTCTCTTGTTTCCCTGTGCTCTTTGACTTCTTGATGGCGCTTCAGTCAACAGAGACTCATAATATTACTATGAAAAAGTTGACCCTATCAAGGCTAATATGCTGGGATTCCTAGCATACCAATCAGATTGCGAGATTTGGCAAAGGACAATCAGTTTCGAACCTTAATTCGATTGACGCAGCTCACTAAATTTGAAGGAAGTTGCTGCAGCAGGTACTTGAAGATTTCTCTGGCACGTCTTGGTCTTAAAAACATGGAAATTGCAGCATTAACAGACTTATTTTGCACTCACCAGGTAAAGTGAACTTTCTTCTTCAGATGAATACCAAGTTTTGTTGAGTAAGTGTCTGCTTACCGTGGTTTCTATCACATTTCCTTTCTGAGGAAAGACCGTTGAACAGAGCCGAAGCAGTCGTTCAATCCAGATTCGATCAATTGAATGCAGAAGATAGGGTCAGGTTTTAACTGTTTCATTATGAGTCCCTGTGAGAAAGGTACCGCAGGGATACAAGGGACTCATCATCATAAGTCTAATTATTCATTTCGCCCTGATCTGAAAAAATTTCTGTTTACATGAGAGTTTCAGGTCGGCCTGAGTTTTCAGATCAGTCTGAACGAACGAAACGAACCCAGACCGGCACGAGTTTCATTTCGCCCCTTCTCATGTAAACACTCTAAGGGCCTTGGCCAGATACTGAAATGAAACTCGTGCCGATCTGAAACTCGTGCCGGTCTGAGTTTGCTCATGTAAAGGGCCCCTAAATGATCAACAAGCAACTTCTGCAAAGTTTTAAAAGTATTCTTCTTAAACACTTAGACCAGTCTTTTCTGTCTCATCTAGCCTTCAAATTCTGTTATACTGTTGTCAATTTTTAGAAACTTCTCAAAATTTCTTGTTTACTCTATGTTTATAGTATATATGCAAAGTTCTCCCCTTTTTTGTCCATTCTCAGTATGTACTTTTTCCTCTTTTGTGCCAAGGGTTTTGGCGAGGATTGTCTGAGCGCAAGTAAAAAGGTGGTGTACGTTGGGCACTAAAGATAAGATGAAATCAGTTGGGACAGTAATTGAATCTTGATAAAATCAAATATATCTGCTTCTCTAAAACATTTAATCACAAAAAGCATACTAATCATGACCGTTGTTTGACATAGTAATTGATTTCACTAGACTATAACATCGTATGATGAAACCATTCGCTTTTCTTTGCCGCTTGCATATGGAAAAACCAAAACGATTCTACTGCAAAATGGCTTACCACCAAGCACTTTAACCTCTTGTGAGGGCTCTTATAAAGCTGAGACATTCAGAAATAGCTTCAGAAAAAGAAATCAAAGTCTCTCGCCGACAAGTTTATCGTATTTGGGCAGAGCCACCAGTAAAAAGCACAGTGCGAGAACTACAAAGAGAAATCTCGGTGGTCGACCCTCTAAGCTAGATGCAGGAACGAAACGACAAATTTTGCACCATATGAAACTTCTTTGCCAGACGGAGCCTAAATGGGCAATAAAACAGCTAATAGAAAGTGCAGGAATATCTGGAGATGTTTCAGTCTGGACAGTAAGTTGCTTTTTAAACGAGCACGTCTATGAATATCGCCAAATCAGGAGAAAGGGTTTGCTGTCAAACAAAGATAAACAAACGCGGGTTGACTTTGCAAACTTTGGGTGGTCTATTATCAGGATGCACAAGCAAGGGCAGCAAGAGTGGTACCAGCGGGAACTATGTTCAAATTATCGCAGCAATATCGTATGACAAAGGTGTGGTAGCACATGTCCCGTATGAAAAATTGGACAGAATCTAGTTTGCTTTGTTTGCAAGTGAACAGTTTGAGACTATGCTCCTTGCCTCTGGAAAGAATATGAACACTTGGCTTCAGGACGGTGACCCCTCGCAAAACAGTGCGGTTGCAAGAGCGAAGATGGATGAAATTGGGGCAGAGTTATTTCCAATCCCTCCTTGTAGTCCTGATATAAACCGATATAGAACTTTTTCCACCTGGTGAGAAGAAAACACACAAAAGATACGATAGACATAGAGACATTACGTTCGAAACGATTAACGACTGTCAGTCTCGAATAATACAGACAATGCATGTCATACCGTTGGAGCATATCAACAAAACAATATGTTCACTCCCAAAGAGAATGAAAGAGATAGTCAAATGCAAAGGAGAACGCCTTAAATATTGAACAGCAATTAAGAATCAAAAGATAACTGCAAGCACACAACAAAAATAGACAGAATTTATTTCTTCCTTTATGTTTTGAGTAGTGATACAGTAAATCCCCGCATATAAGAACCTACTTTTTTGTTAGCTAGGCTGAAATAGGTTCTTATTTTAAAGACACTAAGACGAATTTGGAGGTATGACGGTTCTTATTTGAAGAGTTCCTTGCGTAGGCCATTTTAGAACCTTCGCCAACGATTTTCAGCCCTATTGTTCATTTTAGCAGGGTTATAATATATCCAATAACCAATGCTAAGCTTTCAAACTGCAAGGGAGGAGATTCAAACTTTAAAAGCCCACTGGGACAAAAATGAACTTAACAATGAAAATCCAAAATCAACTTTGCTACCCCTGCTATAAGAACATATTTTTCATCAAACTGAAACGGGTTCTTAATTACAAGGTGCATAAGTGACGAAAAACAGCCTCCGGGTTCTTATTTTTGTAGGTTCGTACATGCAAGGATTTACTGTAGCGTTATTGATTACAGAGTTATAATTTATTTGTTGAAAGAACCATAAATCTACCGGGTGAGCCAGAAAAAAGTTCCCACTTTCAACAGGCCAGGATAAATCACAGACTGGGCCGATTTTGGTTGTTTTTGATTTAATCTTTTATCAATACCCTGTATTATTCTGGGTTATTTTTTGTAGATTTTTCGGATGCCAATTTATCGATATATTAACGATTTCTTAAATTTTTTTGGCCTGCCAACTGCCCAAAAAGGTCGAAAAATAGTGATCAAATTTCTAACAGATTTACCTTGGCAGAACAAAGGGAGTGCTCTTCGAAATGACTAGGGAATTTGGAAATGGATTACGTACATTCTGTCGCACGAGCGGTCGTTCAATGATTGCGCAAGTTTAATGTCATTTTTATTAACACAAATACTCTCAGTTGTTTTATCATTTCTTTGAAATGATACTTGATAGCAAATGTAAATCAATTAATGTTGGGAATTTAAAAAATATTTCAAACAGGCGTGTAGATTTAGGACTTTGTGACGCGAAGACCTGCTAGCCGGGCGTTACTTTAACTATTCCCGACGTGTGCAAGCGTTTCATTCAAGGCGCCTAGCAAGTGCAGTCCTTCCGTGAAGCATTTCAAGAACATTTTGCTTTATTGAAGCGTTATTTGCTCAAGTTCACTTTCTGTTTTTCATATTCCTGTTGGCCTAAGAGCGGCAAATATCACGTAGGCCGAAATTGGCCAGTAGCAATTTTTGAACTCAAAAATTATGTTTATTATCGATTTGATGTGACCAGTCCCAGACGAATATAATCAAGAAATTGTGACCTTTTCCTTGCACTAAATTTGGGCATCTGATTATTCTTTCGTCAATTTTCGGCTCAAAATAATCATTCATTATTATCTGCACTGCAGCAAAAAGTTAAGAAATTTTCCAATGGAGAAACGACTTTGTCAGTTGCCCTTTACCTAGCCTGCGTGCAGACTCTACTGATTTATTTTCATTTCAGAGATACTGGAGGGGAAACCTGGAGAAACCTCTCCGAGAAAGAAATCAGTAGAGTCTGCACGCAGGCTACCCTTTACCCAGCTTTTCATCCGTTTTTCCAAAGTAAAATCAGTTGTGCCCCTCCGCTTGTCACTGTCCAATTTAGAGAAGCATCGTTTTCAAAATTTGCTACACGTTTTTTTTTTTAGAAACTTGGATCAGCACATAGTACTAGAAGTTCCTTGATTTCGCATGAAAATTTCGGTGTTTTAGTGGTAAAAGTTTCTTGGTTAGTTTCTTATTTTTGGGGTCTAAAATTGCGTTCTGGTTCGAAGTTGAGCCCCGGGGGGGAGGAGGGGGTACATGACTTGAGAATGAACAGGGGTCTGCCGCCCGGTTTTCAGAAAGCTACCCTCTTCTAATTACCCAAACTTGCTTTTGATACCCACTTTTATGATGAATTTTGGCGGAAAACTGCCCATTTTAACCATTTTCTGCGAATTTCAGCGAAACCCCACCCTTGCACAGTGATCCAGAGGATGGAATAAATAGGAAAAAACGAAGTTTCAAAAACTTGCGGCATTTGATGTCCTCCATGAAAAAGGGATGTCAGGGGTCAACGCAAAGCAAACATTTTTGAAATCGGACCAATGGCTCCGTCACAATGATTTTTTTAAGTTTGGGGAAATGACATGTTGTTGTTTATCATAGCACTTCCGGAAAATAATTGTTGTTTTAGCTTAACTTTAAACTTTCATAGCTCCGCTCATGATTGTCCGATTTTTACAAACTTAGTTTCATTTGAAATATGATCATCTACTTGTACGTCACATGTACATGTACCTTGTTTTCAACAAAAGCACACTAAAGCATGGGTAACCGGACACACATTATGCTTTGTCGTTTTTGAGAATTTCGTGACAAAATAGCCACTCAATAGTAAAAACAAAAAATTGAAGTGATATCAAGTGTTAGCTATAAACATATAAAAAATACTACAGGGTCTTGGGAACATTTCTGCGAAAGGGTTCGTTCCAGATCGTTTTAGTTTTTTTTCAAAAATTTTTTGAAAACTGTCACAAAAAGCCCATATCTGCAAGCTGAGTTAGAAAAAGAGTCATCGTGTGATATCTGCCTTTCTTTTCTGTTTACCAATGTTCTCTGCATACTCGGAACCATCTAAAAATAAGAAACGATGACCTACTGTTTCCATGAAATAGGTATCAATTCCGTAAAATTCCATTTTAATTGTAAGCGTTCGTTGCATAAAAGACCACACTTGAAAGCATAATTTTTATGACATTTAAGCCTTCGATTGACACTAAAAGAGGTTAATTGCATTAGTTCTGTGCAAGTAATACTCCTTTTAATTGTGTAGCGGAAACCTTCAGATTTAACCGTTGAGTTCAAGTTATGAATAGAAGGATTTTTTAGCATTGTCTATGGCTAGCTTTGTATGTATTGGTTTTTTAACAGAATACAGGCAAAGAACACTTGTCTAACATGATACATTTTTGTATGTTGAAACACTTAAGCATTACTGCTATAATGTGAAGCTGCATTTTTACCTACACTTTACTCATCCACCCGTCCGATGGTTGTTCACAGATAAGAGCATGCTTTAAATGATTTATATTGATGAAGGCCCTGTTGCAGTTTGGTCTGGAAACAGTTTAGAAGAATAAAAAAAGGAACAGAAGAAACCTTGGAAGTGGACCTGGTTGCAGGGTTAGGCAAATTTCAATATAAGCAAAGACTCCAGCAAAGACTCCGATTCTGATCATATCAGCTTCTTTGTAGCTAAGGCCAAGCAAAATTTCTTAAGAAAGCACTGTCATTATGTCGAAGTGCGCACAACAGATACCAAAGAAAGTAAGAGATGTAATTATCGCTGTGAATATCGATGAACAAAATAAAACTTGTTTCATTATTAGTGAAAGCTTGGTTTTTGACACAATTTCATACATTTTTAGCTGTGGCAGATTGCATATATTGTTAGTTGTTCAGAGGGGTAAATGCTCAACAATAAGGAAGCAAGGCTTGAAAATTCATGCAATTATTGGAAACAATAGACTGTTGTTTTGCATTACTTCAAAACTTTAATTGCCCTGATTGTACAATTGGTTGCTTCTATAGATGTGGAAAAAATTGTGAAAATGAGGGATTCCACATTAATTATTTTAAGCTTAGCTTGCAGATATGGGCTTTTTGTGACAGTTTTCAAAAAATTGTTGAAAAAAACTAAAACGATCTGGAACGAACCCTTTCGCAGAAATGTTCCCAAGACCTTGTAGTATTTTTACATGTTTATAGCTAACACTTGATATCACTTGAATTTTTCGTTTTTACTATTAAGTGGCTATTTTGTCACGAAATTCTCAAAAACTACAAAGCATAATGTGTGTCCAGTCACCCATGCTTTAGTGTGCTTTCGTTGAAAAAAAGTTACATGTGACATACAAGTAGATGATCATCTTTCAAATGAAACTAAGTTTGTAAAAATCGGACAATCATGAGCGGAGCTATGAAAGTTTAAAGTTAAGCTAAAACAATAATTGTTTTCCGGAAGTGCTATGATAAACAACAACATGTCATTTCCCCAAACTTAAAAAAAAATCATTGTGACGGAGCCATTGGTCCGATTTCAAAACTTTTTGCTTTGAGTTGACCCCTGACACCCCCTTTTCATCGATAATATTAAATGTTGCAACTTTTTGAAACTTCGTTTTTTCCTATTTATTCCATAATTTCTCTGATCTGGATCACTGTGCCTTGTTTATGGAAAATCTGCCGAAAAAGGACTCTTGTTTAGAGAATTTTAGGCCCAAAAACCCGCCCATATGGGCGACACATACCCGTACACTAAATATGTTATGTACCCCCCGGGAGTTGAGCATTCTTTTCAACAAAAGGCTGTCCTTTTTTGCATTGATATTGTCACCACTGATAAGCCATATGCACATAAAGGCAAACAGTTGATAATTTTGGTGCTCAAAACTTTATATTTACACACGCAACAGTGCTAGAGTTTCTTGAAATGTTAGTCATCGTAGTACTTAGTTTCTTATAAACCAGTTTCTTATAACAAAACGTGTACTGGTCAATTTTGGCCTACGTAATATTTGCCGCTCTTAGGCCAACACGAATATCAAAACAGAAAGTGAACTCGAGTATAAATGAGGGATAAATGAGAGCAAATAACGCATCAATAAAGTGAAATGTTCTTGAAATGCTTCAAGGAGGAACTGCACTTGCTAGGCGCCTTGAATGAAAGGCTTGAATGCGTCAAGAAAAGTTAAAATAACGCGCGGCTAGCAGGTCTTCGTGTCACAAAGTCCTAAATCTACACGTTTGTTTGAAATATTTTCTCAATTCCCAACATGCATCAATTTACATTAGCTATCAAGTATCATTTCAAAGAAATGATACAAGCAATTGAGAGTCTTTGTGCTAATAAAAATGACATTAAACTTGCGCAATCATTGAACGACCGCTCGTGCGACAGATTGTACGTAGTCCATTTCCAAATTCCCTAGTCATTTCGAAGAGCACTCCCTTTGTTCTGCCAAGCTCAATCAGTAAGAAATTTGATCACTGTTTTTCGATCTTTTTGGACAGTCTGCAGGCCAAAAAATTTCAATAAATCGTTCATATATCGATGCATTGGCATCCGAAAAATCTACAAAAGATTAAAACATAAACAACTAAAATTGGCCTGGTGTGTGATTTATCCTGGCCTGTCGAAAGTGGGAACTTTTTTCTGGCTCACCCGGTATGAAAATAATGACCTAAATTCTATTTTCGTGTCTCATTTACATAGACATTGTTTCAGTTTTATGTGTCTTTCACTGTTCGAATAGATTGTGAACACTTTAACAAAGATTGTTATTTTCTCGTTATTTTGCGGGGCTGCAGCATGCACTGTACACAAATATTTATGAAGCTCAAGAAAGTTAGGCTGTTAAGCAGACTTGGTTGTCTGTTCAACAGGCTAAAACAAATTCTCCAAACGTTAATTTTTATAGCTGTGTGCATGCAACAAATAGTGCAGTTGTTGCTGCACATGCATAATAGTGCTTATTTAAGAAACTCACGGGTCACACCACAGGTCACACTTCGGGTCACACCATTGATTGGCGTTTTCTATTGAAATTGTATAGAAATTGGCACAGGTCACACGGGTTACAGTTATTTTTTGTAAAAATGTTAACTAGCATATTTTTTATAAAAAATTACCGTTACCCGTGTGACCTGTTCCAATTTCTATACAATTTCAATAGAAAACGTCAGTCAGTGGTGTGACTCGTAGTGTGACCCGTCTACAATCCAAATGTCCAGAATGTCCAGTTCCTGTCCGAATTGAATCTCTGATACAATCTGAAATTAGTGTAAACATAACAATACAACCAAATTACTAAATAAAATTCAGTAATCACAGAGTTACTGTCCATCTGCACCAAGTATAACGAGTGTGCAGAAACAACATGGACAAGGGATCATCTCCTTCTGTTCCCGTTAATTCATTTGGTGCTGGAATGAGAAGACCCTCCAGCGAGCAGTCATCATTTCTGTCTCCCATGAATCTTCCACACCAAATCTGCCCATGTGAACAATCGGAGCTTTGCTCGTTGCGAAGATGGGCGTGTCCTTGTCAAGGTAAATATCTCGTGCATATTGCGACTTGGGGGCTTGAAAGTGAACACCCTGCCCTTCCAAGAGTAGCAAAGGTCGTTCCACAAAATCAGGCCGACCAACGAAAATCATGCAAAAGAATGACCTCAACATCCTCAACACCTAACCAAGCATAGGTAGTTGTTGCCGGATTTGAGAATGTTTTAAAAAGTTTCCGCAGAGACTCCAACAGAAAGGTCTTACCACAATTGGCTGGGCCACCAATGAAAATGTTTCTATATTTGCCACGCCCTTTTATCAACTGGTTTCGCAAAGCATCGGCAAGGAAAAATGGGTGGATTTGGTTGTTGGGAAGAACTTCCTTAGCACAGCCTACCCATTCACAACCACACTGTGCAACACAATCCTTTCCAACAGTCTCAACAATAACTTCAATTTGTGACTTGTTGGCACGGGCGATTCTACTTGGTGCTTCTTGCATTCGCCAGGTACAGCCAATCAGCTTGTTCAAGGCTTTTGGAGTTTTCTTCAAAATAAACTCAGCGAGGTCAGTCTTGCCTTCTTCTTTCTGAATATTGGCCAATTTAATTATCGCAATCTTCAGACAAACGGGGCACAATTGTTTTGGGACACCCTGTATTATTTCCCTGTTTCTATTGGCTAGTACTTTTTCGAATAATTTGCTAATGATGTTAGTTAAAAGTAATCCTCGTGAGTCTTTCATTTCTGCTCGGTGACCCTTTTTTGTATATTGATTTTACTATCATATTGTTCCAGGATTCGGGCATTTCTTGTTCTTTCATTATCTTATTAAAATGTTCCTTATGCTTTCTATTAGGCCTCTTCATCCCCATTGCCGCATTTCATTTTTGAAAATTGTTGTGTCTCCTGCCTTTTTTCTCTTAAGTTGTTTGATTGTTGATTTCAATTCTTCTGTTGTTACAGCTTCATGTTTGGTATTCCTTGCTATCATTTCATATTGCTTGAATAGTGATTCCACTTCTTTCTCCGCTATCTCCTCCTGATGACTTCTTGCTTTGCTTGTCTTGAATAAATCCGTGTAAAAACTTTTAAATATCTCCTTCATTTTTTCAATATTTTCCTCAATTTTCCCGTTTTTATCTTTCATTGTTGTTTTGCTTTTGTTAGTCTTCTTTGTCATTTTATTCTTAAATTCCCAGAAGGCCATTCTATTTATTCCTTTCAATTTATTTATTTCTTCGGCTACTTTTGAAATCTTTTTTCTGAGGCTTTCTTTCGTCTGTTTATTCTGTAATTCATTTATTAGCCTGTCTCATATTCTCAATATATTTTCTTCGTCTTCATTTGCATTGTTTTTTTTGCAATTATTTTTGTTATCTCCCATTTGGTTTCCATTAATAATCGTCCTTTTTTCTAATTTTTCCTTTATATTTGTTTATTTGTTTCTTCTTTTTGAAACATTTATCTATTCTTTCTTTGACTTGGTTTTCCCATTCGCTATAAACTGTTTGTATATCTTTTGGGTTCCTGCTTGGCTTAATTAATTTGCCTCTTTCCGTTTGTGATTTGAACCTTTGCAAGTTAGTTTTGCTTATTATCTTCTGATATGCTCTGTCTTCTATTTTTGATGTTTTGCTAGTATCATGTCAATTCATTTCAGCTATTATTGCATTATGATCTGTGTATACCGGGTGGCCCAGAAAAAAGTGACCCAACGCAATCTGTTATAGAAAAAAAACTAAAGGGCAGATTGAAATATTTCAAACGTTGTTCTGTCGCTAAAAGACCTACATTATGAGACTTTTTGAGGATTTCAGGCATGCTCTTTTCCTCGAAATCCTTAATTTTGGAAATTTACCGTTCCGAAAAAAAAATGCGAAAAATACTCATACCGGGTGCGCCAAAATAAACTATGCACGTTTGGCAGGCCACAATAAATCATACACTGGACCAATTTCAAGGATTTATGACTTAATCTGTAGCAGAAAGCCTGAATTAGATACTGGGATTTGTTGCAAATTTTTTTATTTTCAGTTTTTAGAGCTAGAAGCGAGTTTCCTAAAATTTTAGTTTTTGAAAACACTGAAAATGATCAAAAAATATCTATCAAGTTTTCTTAATAATTGACATGTGTGGACAAAGAGAGAACTTTTTCGTGGTGATTTGCGATTTAGAAATCGACCAATCGCAATCTGCTATACGAGAGTTCGTACTAAACCCCCAAATCCCCCTGAAAACGTTTTCTTTTTGTTCATTCATGTTGAATCTTTTAAAATTTGATCAACGTTTTTTGATCGTTTTCAATGGTTTCCAAAACGAACAGTTTTGGAAAGTCGCTTCTAGCTCTAAAAACTGAAAACAGAAAAATTTGCAAAAAGTCCTAGAATCTAATTCAAGCTATCTGCTAAATATTAAGTCATAAATCTTCAAAATCGGTCCAGTGTACGATTTATTGTGGCCTGCTAAACGTGCATAGTTTATTTTGGCGCACCCGATAGAATAGGCTAGTTTTTTAGCGACAGAACAACATTTGAAGCATCTCAATCGGCTACTTACTTAATTTTCTGCAACAGATTGCGTTGGGTCATTTTTTTTCTGGGTCACCCAGTACTGTTGCATTATTTCCATTTATTCTGCATAAATTCCATAGTTTCTCTTCATCTATGATCATTTGGTCATTTCGCATGATCATTTTGCACGTTGGCCTAACTAAAGTAAAAAGCAGTTCGAGAAAGATCAGATTCACAGAGAAATCAGACATATTTAACTGGCAAGAAAGGTTTGTTTTTACTCATTTTAAAACTGCATAATTCCATTTTGAAAATACTAAACGATTCTCCGCCACCTATGGCCAAATGGAGGCTAGTCGAAAATATCTAAAATAAATGGTGAGGAAGAAAAGAAAGATGTATATCTGCTTGAATCACTTTTTGTCATTAAGTTATTCCTGTGGACTGTGTTATGCTACTGTCTCATGGCGTTTCTTAGCCTCATCTACAACAGTAGAAAGCACTGCCTACCCACCTAAATAAATAATGTTTGATTAGCAACAAGACAACACAACACTGAGAAAACTAGAAAATTGGTGTGTGGTTATGCCATGAGTTATGCCTTGAATTATAGTTTCTTGAGCATTAAGTTTTGTTTAACGGATATTACAGCAAACTCTTTTTCGCAATTGCATGTTATCGGGAAGATCAGGGCAAAGAGGGTCTTATCATTTTCAAAATATGATACAAGATTGTTGGTTTATTTACAGTAAGAATGTGGTGTCTTTTGTGAAATCTTCCAAAGCTTTTCATAATTAAAACAATTTCTTCACGCTACTTGTTTCCCCAAACAACCACATTTGATCAATTGCACGCAGAATTATTGCACGAGAAGAATCTTTTGCATTTAGAACTATTATATTGTATCTAAATGATATTTCTCTTTCATATGAAAATTACTGAAAATGTGGGTGACTGTTGTCATGGATTGAAAGAGTAGCTGTGAATTGTTGAGATGCTATCAAATATAGGCTACATTTTATTGGTATTATGTTGTTTGAAGGCTTATGGATATCAGTGATTTTCAATAAAAAGGGTGGTTTTCACATTTTGAAGGCCAGTGAAAAGTCAGTGATAGGGGTCAAAAATTGGAACTGATTGTCAGTGAAAGGGGTCATCTTGTGAATCCATGGACAAGCATGCATGTGCTCCTGTAATTCAAGTGCAGCCACCGGGCACTTGTCACCCAAAAGTAGTGTCCATTGACCAACTGATGTTATGCATTTGACATCAGAAATTACCTTATGCTCATCATTAAGATCACCATCCTGACATTTCACAAAGGTGCCTGTGTCTTGTCTTGCTTCTTCAAGATCCTCACTCCAGATAACCTCAAATTGCAACTTATCTTTTTTATCCCTTTCATCCACAACATCTTGGACGAAAGACTCTTCTGCATCATACAGAACCTGATCAATATCAGCCTCTTGGGTATAATTCCATTGATTGTGTTGTGCCTTGCTGAGAGGGGAGTTGATTGCACCTTGGCATCAAAATCAATCTTTCTCAGTGTTTGTAGCGCCAATTAATCTGCAAAGAATCTGACGAAAGTATGCCATTAATCCACTTCCAGGAGATGTTTATTTTCCATTTTATTTCAGAGGCATTCCTGGTCAATTTGGTACTATTCCGCCTGTTCCTAGCTTGTTATTGAGTTATTCCATTTGTTCTTGGGTTGTTCTAGGGTGTTCAGTTTTTTTAGTAACAACGCTCAGTTTCTTTGTACAGCTCTCTATCTTTGTTCAGGAATAGCTTGACAAACTCTTTGCTATCATCTTCTTGTTTTTTCTGTACTTCTTGCTCAAGCCTTTCCATAAACTTCATGAGACTTAATGTCTCTAATGAAGCTTAAAGTGTCCATGGACCCGTTCTATAAAAAGGGGTCAGGTGAATTCCGCGGAAGCCGCGGAAACTATTGTTTTCACAAGAACAATAGCTTCCGCCGAATAAATTTTCCGTGTAATTCACTTTTGTAGTGAACTTTACGAATAAAACATTACGATTTCATATTCTTGATTGCTTTTCTCAACAAACTTTTACACATCTAACTTCAACCGCAAATCTAACCGCGAACCGTTGGCACGAGGCCTAAAGTCCCGGATAAAAAACTAAACTAATGTCCAGTCTCTCTCAGTTCAGCACACTCCCCGGGTTGATTCACAAACCCATGGGAATCAAAACAACGAGTAATATAAAAATGCGAAATATAACGAGATTACGATACACTATCAAAAGGTCCAGTCCAGTTCCAACTTGCGAAATCCTTCAGTTTCCATTATACGAACGTATCTCTTGCAAAACAACCGGCCTAGTAATCATAGTCTCGAAAGGTTCCGCGTGTGGGTTAAGTACAGTGTCCTCTTTTACTGGATCTTCGCGCTCATTCGACGAAATTTCGGTAGGTATGAGAAGTTCAAGTGGCCTTCTCAGAACAATAGATGTCTTGGCGTCCTCGGACAACACACGAATTTCTGCGGCACGAACGATACCGTCTTTGCCGCGTAACAACCTTACAACTTTCGCGAGCTTCCAAAAAGATCTCGCAGTCCCGTCCCTTTTAATAAACACGATGTCTCCGACAGCAATATCACTGTACTGACCCAACACGTTTCTTGATCTTTCACGAAGACTAGTAAGATATTCGTCTCTCCAGCGTTTTGAAAACTGCGCAAGTAGGTTACGATGATGTTTCGCTCTTCTCGTAAGAGAACGATTTGTGCTAACAATGTCATAATGTTCATCGTTTGGTAAGGATGAAATCCTTCTCCCATAAATCAAGTGTGAAGGACAAAGAGGGTAAGATATTCCCTCCTTATCGTCGTAAATATAAGTGAGTGGGCGTGCATTAACTACCCCTTCCACCTCAGTCAGTAACGTACTTAGCTCATCAAAGGTGAGTGACGATCTTCCAACGACTCTCTTCAACGCATCTTTAGTGATCTTTATCAAACGTTCCCAGAATCCTCCAGCCCAACTCATTCTTTCAACGATAAAGTCCCAAACAACACCTAAAGACGCTAAGTGGCTCTTTACAGGCTCCGCACGTGCTATATTCTTCAGGATTTTGGCCGATCGTTTAAAGTTCTTTGCATTATCCGACATCATTTTTCGAGGCAATCCTCTACGACTGACGAAACAACGAAACGCTCTAAGAAAAGTCTCTGCAGAACAGCTATCGATTAGCTCCAAATGTACTGCTCGCGTTGCCGCACTAGTAAATAGGCATATGTACGCTTTCTCCGTAGTTTGTGAAGTGGATGTCTTGTTCACAACATAAAATGGACCAGCGAGGTCCACACCCGTATTTGTAAAGGGTGGCGCATCTTCTACTCTTTCACTCGGCAAACAGGGTTCTGGGGGTCTAACAAATGGTTTCCCTGCGTGCTTCACGCATACGACGCAAGGACGAATAACACGCTTTACGACTTCTCTCCCCCTCGGAATCCAATAACGCTCCCTCACAGCTGTCAGGGTGGCCCTGACTCCACTATGGAACACGTAATAATGAGCCTCCTTCACAATCAGATCAGACAAATGATGTCTTGTTGGCAGCAACGCAGGATGACACGTCACTTCTGGCAACTGTGACTTTTCAATATGTCCGCGACATCTAAGAACTCCCTTTCCATCGATAAATAATCCAAATTCGGTAAGATAAGGTAAATTCTTGTCCGGTGTTTTACACTTTAACGACTTTAAATCCCCTGGAAATGACTCTGCTTGCACCGACACAAGCCAAATATTACGTGCAGTTTGAATTTCTTCTGCTTCTAAAGCTCCGTGATAACACGTTTCCACAAGACCGATATTGTGCTTCATATTTCGAACGAATCTCATTACGTATGCGGTCACACGGCATAATCTTGTAATGCTACTAAACGAATCACATTTAATTACGTTTCCAACTGAGCAACTGTCAACATTGCCACAGCTCACAAATGCATGAGTTGTGTCCGTTGGATTCTTTCTTAACTCTTTCAAAGCCTCTGTATCACTTAGCACGGGTACCAGGACCCCTTTTGATGGCCAGTCCTTTTCGTTCAATTCCAAGAAATTAGGCCCTTTCCACCAAAATTTTAAATTCACAAGTTGATATCCTGATACTCCCCGGGAAGGCAAATCTGCAGGATTTTCTGCCCCCGGAACATGATTCCACACACTCACTGGTAAAATACCACGAATTTCATCTACACGATTTGAAACATACTGTCCCCAGTATTTTACATTTTGAATCCAGCACAGTACAGTCATTGAATCCGTCCAACAGTACACATTGTCAACTACAACCCCTTTTAGTCCCTCTAAAACCGTGACCATCAACCTTGCAAGCAGCACTGCCCCTAGCAGCTCTAAACGTGGAATAGTCTGTGTTTTGAGGGGTGCAACTCTAGACCTTGAACACAGTAACACAGTTTCTACTTTGTCCTCATTACAAATTCTCATGTAGATGGCGCAAGCATACGCCTTCCCACTTGCATCACAAAACCCATGCAGTTCAATCTTTGCCCCAGACTCCCTTCCAAAATAACATCTGGGAATTTTCACTTGTTTTGACATAAACTCCAATTCAGAAATCAACTCAAACCATTTTGATTTCAATTCCCCACAAGCTCTTCATCCCAACCCTGGTTATCAACACAGAGGGTCTGAAACAACATTTTTAACTTGATCACAAAACATGAAAGTAACCCCAAAGGATCAAAGATTCTGGCTGACAAACTCAAGATAGACCTTTTCGTCACAGGCAGAGATTTTGCATGCCTGATCAACTCACTGAAATCGTAGACTAACATGTCATTTTTGGTGTCCCAATTCACCCCCAAACTTTTCACCAAATTTTCTTCTTGTGTAGCAAACACGTTTTTACCCAAACTACAAATGGCAAATGACAAATCATCTTCACAAAACCCTGAAATGTTACCCTCAGATCTCTGATTTTCACCTTCATTTTCAAGCATGGAAATAAACTCACATACCTCAACAGAATTGGAAGTCCACTTTCTTAAATTGAATCCACCTTGTTGCATAATCCTTTTGGCCTCGGTGTAAAGTTCCTTTGCTTCAGCAACAGTTTCTGCTCCCGTGGTCCAATCATCGATGTACAAATCTTCTTTTAACTTCTTTACAGCTGGATTTTCTTCATCATAAAGTGACAAATGATGCAAAATGGTAGCCCCTAAGATCGCTGGGCTCGGTTTTAAACCAAAAGCAAGTCTCTGGAATCTCAGCTTCAGTAACTCTGGATTGTCCTTTCTGACATCATCAAACCACAACAACCTCAATGCATCTCTATCTTTCTCATTTATGCCAATTTGTAAAAATGCTTTCTCAATGTCAGCAATGACTCCAATACGATTTGAGCGAAAGCGCAACAAAATTTCAAATAATGACGGGATCAAGTTTGGTCCTTGTTCCAAACAATGATTTATGGAAACTGGATTTTCTTTTGTGTGCGCTGATCCATCATACACAACTCTGACCTTGGTTGTAGATTTATCCTCCCGCACAACTGGATGATGTGGCATAACATGAACTGTGCTTCCTCTATTTTCTGCATCTTTCTCAGTAACTGGCTCAAGTACTCCTGCTTCTAACTGCTCTTTCATGATTTCATCATATTTTTCCATCAGCTCTGGATTACGCTTCAGACGCTCATGCAAACGCAAGGCTCTATCTTCACAAAGTTTCTCATGATCTGGTAGTTGTTCCTTCGCAGCAGTCCATGGCAAATCAACTGAATATCTTGTTCCATCATGCTGAATACTTCTCAAGAAACCTTTGTTGTCATAAATCTCTGAATTAATAGATTCACCTTTTACTCCAATAGACTCCGTCTCCCAAAAACAAGCAAGCTGAGCCTTTAAATCATCTCTTTCTTCTTGCAAACAAGCATCTCCATCATTGAAAATCAAGTTTGTAACGGCAAAGGAATCGTGACTGCCTTTCTTCTTGATTGTGGTGCTTTCACATACCCCCGAAAGCAACCACCCCAACTTGCTTTCAACAGCCACAAGACCTCTGTCCCTGATTACTTTCCCCCCTGTCACTATTCCCCAATACTCATCTGATCCCACTAATATCTCAATGGGTCAGTTAATGTTCTCAGGTGTATCTGCAAGATCCAATGAATTCAATTTGGGAAACTGATCTATTTTCACTGGTAATGGCAGCCTTGAACAGATGGTTGGAAAGGAAAAGGCAGAAATAACAGCTTCTCCACCTCCCCCTTTTCTTTCCAATGAAATTTTGACCACATCACACTTCTGCTTACGAAACGATTTATCTCCAAATGTTGTTACATTTAATGTTTGTGTCTTTATAGTCTGCAAACCAAGTCTTTTCTTCAATGATTCTGCCACATAAGACCTCTGACTTCCACTGTCAAATAAAACCCTAACTGGAATACCTTTACCATCTGCTCCCAGGGCTATCACTGTTGCAGTTTGTAAAATGACACTTGTTGATGTTCCTGTTGTTGTATTTGCAGTGGTAGTTTCTGTATTCGCCTGAGTACTTCTTGCATTCCCCGAAGCCAAAGCCCCTTGTGTAGCACTATTTGATTCTCTCTCTGCATGTGACATGCAAATCGAATGATGATGACGGCGATGACACTTTCTGCAATTAATTGTGCGTCTGCACTCATTTGCACAATGGTTACCCCTGAGACAGAGGAAACATTTCTGCTCACGTATAAGAATTTGCCTTCTCTCATTGACATCTTTTATTGTTTGGCATGCAGCAGAAAAATGATCCTTCTTGCAAAATGCGCACAACACTTTCCCACCTTCACTTTGGGTCATAAACGATGTTGTGTTCGTGCCTCTTGGAAATACTGGTGTGTGCACCTTGCGTTCACCTTCACCTGCTTTGGTGGCAACTGCTGATTCTCTGGCTTCTACTTCCTGTTTGAAAATTTTTAGAACTTTATCAATGTCCCATATCGCACCTGTGCAACTTCTCGCAATTAATAAATGAATCTCATCTGGCACTTTACTCATAATCACTGGTATAAGTAATGCCCCATACATTTCCGAATTTATCCCCAATGATTGCAGGCCCCTCACATTAATGTTCAGTTTATCCAAAATCGCCCGCAATGGCTTCACTTCCTTTAATGAGGTGCATGGAGGGATTTTCAACAATGCATGCATATGTGCTGCAACGATTTCCTGAGGTTTTCCAAACCTATCATGTAATGTTTCAACTGCTTCCAAATAATTCAATGCTGTGACTGGAAGACCCTGAATTGATCTTTCTGCCTCTCCCTCTAAATACTGCAGCAAATATCTAAATTTATCAACTTCCGCAATGTCCTCTCTTGAATGTATTGCAGCTTTAAATGCATCCCAAAATGGTCTCCATAGTTTGACGTCCCCTTTAAACGATTTGATTTTCAGCTCTGGCAACTTTACCAAATTCTGTGATCCCCCTGCAGATGTGTGACTTGGGTCTGGACTAGCCCCCCTTTCAGCTGCATTCAACGAAATTTCATTCAGCTTCTTTACGATTTTGTTCTTAGATGCAATAATCTTCGTGCTTATCTCTGTAGATGCATCGATTTCCACATTTATTTGATCCAACGGAATCTTATTCAAAATGTTTCCGTCCATCACGTCCAACATTTTCAGTTTATTCTCTAGCGAACTCAGAATAACCTGCAAGCGATCACTACGACTGTCATCCATTTCTCCACGGTCTAGAATATCCTCTGACTCCTTTATCAAGCGTGTAACAACGCCACGGTTTCCACCACGAATTGTTTTCAGCCTTTCTAGGCCATCGTCAGCCTCAGCTGCATCTTGTTGATTTGGCATCACGATTTCGATTTTCTTTACGATTTTCTTCAAAGCAAGTGTAAACAAAGTCACCCAGTTTTCTCTACGAACGATTTTCTTTACGAATCGAGCAATCAAGCCCCACGTTGGGCGCCATGTAGTGAACTTTACGAATAAAACATTACGATTTCATATTCTTGATTGCTTTTCTCAACAAACTTTTACACATCTAACTTCAACCGCAAACCTAACCGCGAACCGTTGGCACGAGGCCTAAAGTCCCGGATAAAAAACAAAACTAATGTCCAGTCTCTCTCAGTTCAGCACACTTTGGCCTCACACCCATAGTGAATTCAGCGGAAAATAGATCCCGCAGAAAAAAATTGGCATCCACTCGAGCAAAATAGGATAAATTTAGGAACAAACAGGAATAAAATGATCACTTTCTGTGACTTTACGGCCGAAGGGCATTTCTCTCAACAAGAAAGTCTCAAACGTCTTTTGTTTTCTAGAAAAATCCATCAAATATCCATAAAGATCTTTAAGTTCTGACAAAAGCTCGTACAATCTTTCGACTAAATGACCCCCACATACAGCAAAACTGCGTGAAAAAAATATGTATGGAATTTTTTTAGCTTCCTCCTCTACTGGTTCCTTCATTTCACATTAGCCATTGAAAAACCATGACTCAGCAAATTCTTTATCTTTGAGAAGATGCAGGTGAATACAGACAAATTTCCGTGATATCTGTTTTCCCTGCAATTCACTTCGGCCGTACACGCAAAGTGAATTGCGCAGAAAACATTTAGTTTTTTCCATAAAACTAAATGATCATTTATTCAAGAAGGAAGGCCGTTCAGGAAGAACCAATTTGATACAGATATGTTTCACGAAGTTTCGCTTTAAGTTATCAGTATATTCCCGTTTGTTCCTCGGTTTATTCTATTTGTGCAAAAGAGTGAGCCAGAGAATAGGTGTCAAATCTAGATTTCGTAATATAATGCCCACCAATGCAAAACTAACAATCTACAAGTCAGCAATTCTCTCTCACTTGACATACTACATGCGGCTAAATCTCAAAATGCCACCGGCCTCTGATTGGCTAATTTTCCTATCTCGTTTTCATGTTTATTATGACAGACAATGATCATGTAGAAAGTAGGCAAGTAAAAAAGATGTTCTCTCGTGACTATGATTAGACCTAACAACAAAGACAGAGCCTTGCTGAGCCGTGTCGCATCATAAATTTTAAGAAAGGGAATTTCTTTGATAAAGATAAGAAAGATCTGCCATTCTGTACGGAATTTTGTGAATGCTGCCATGAAAAGGACCGCTTCAGAAATGATGATAACCGCCCTGCCATCTTCATGACATCTTATGTTTTATTGGCTTGCAAATTGTTTCTTTTATTTCCAAATATAAATTCATACCTGTCTGCACAGGAATAATAAGGCTGACAATTAAACTTTTAAAAGTTTGTAAAGGAGAATGAGGAACAGATTCTTTCCGCTTTTCAGGCTTTGCAGAACATGCCTGTTTCCAACAGTTGGCCTAACCGTGAAATTATGCAAAGACGAGTTCAGAATAAAAAATAATAAAAATTCAGTTCTTTTAAATTGTAGGGCCAACCCAACCATAATAGATAAAAGTCATTAAAGTCAAATTCTTGAATTGTGTTGAGGAACAGCCCTCACAGCTTCAGGTCGGCTGATGACTTTTTTTTAAATAGACCTTTTGTCATAATTGTGTTTTTGTTAATTTGCCATTTATTTTTTTAACACTCACACTTACATTGTTAATTTTGACAAAATTAACAATGTAAGTGTTAAAAAATAAATGGCAAATAAACAAAAACACAATTATGGTTTAGGATACAACACTCGGGATCAGATAAAAGCTTTGGCAAGTTCGAGGGCATGTTCTGCTAAAAGAAGAAATACAGACTTCATGTCATCTTCCATCTTCTACATAAAAATCATAAAAACGAGGCAGGAAAATTAGCCAATCAGAGGCCGGTGGCATTTTGAGATTTAGCCGCATGTGGGTCATGCGCCTGGGCGGTTTCGGGGTCTGTTGCTTGGTCTTTGGCAGGGGTCCTAAGTTGGATGCCAGTTGGTGGTATCTGATTTGGGATCTTGGCTGGAGATTGGGTTGTGGGCCTTCGGGGCTGGTCTGGTGCACGATTTGTCGTGGGCTGTCGGGGGTGGATGGTTCTTTTTGGTGCACCCAGTTCAGCATAATTTTAACAATTATTTTCTACAGATTTTATTTTAATTTTTTATACCTTTTCATTGTGTCCCCAATTAGCTTGTAAGCTAAAGATTTTGACACATTAATAAAGATATTGATTGATTGATTGATTTTGCTCGAGTGGATGGCAAGTTTTTTCCATGGAATCAATTTTCCGCGGACTTCACTATATGTGTAAGGCCAAAGTGGCCGATTGAAATATTTCAAACGTTTTTGTGTTGCCAAAGGACTAGCCTATGCTATAAGTATTTTTCGCAATTCTTTTGGCACGGTAAATTTCCAAAATTAAGGATTTCGAGGATAAGGGCATGCCTGAAATCTGCAAAAACTCCTCAAAAACAGGGGATTGATTTACAGCCATTTCAGATCTTCAAAACGACAAGGAGCGTGTTTCGTTTCAACCTGGGAAAAGGTAACCCAGTCAGAAGTGTTCAGAGCAAGTTTATAGTCCCTAGGTACTTAAAGACATTCTCAGGCAAAATAAAACACGCTCCTCGTTGTTTTGAAGACCTGATATGGCTTCAAATCAATCCCCTGTTTTTGACAACTTTTTGAGGATTTCAAGTCTGCCCTTTTCCTTGAAATCCTTAATTTAGGAGCTTTACCGTAACCAACAAAATGCAAAAAATACTCATAATGTAGGCCAGTCTTTTAGCGACAAAACAACATTTGAAATATTTCAATCAGCCACTTACTTTTTTGTCTATGACAGATTGCGTTGGGTCACTTTTTTCTGGGTCACCCGGTAGTTTCCGAGACTTCTGCGAAATTCACCTGGCCATAAAAAGGTCTTCAAACGAAGCTCACACACTACTGATTGCGACTATCGGTGATTTTTTTTACAAAAGGAGACCATTAACCACCTGAAATTAACCATCAAAATCCCAGTTTTTACCAATTTTTACAATTTATGGAATCCAAAAATGACATCCAATTTGTTCAAAAGGAAGGAAGTCAACATGATCACGAGGTCCAGGATGAAATAATACCAGCTGAGAGGGAAGCAAGTGAGGAGCCTGTGTCAACAGAAGTTCCTGAAGAAGGAGAAACAGAAGTAAAAATAAATGGCAATTCTACAATAGAATCCTCAAAACCAAGAGCAGTGCATGCAAAGTCAAGATCGTTTGTGAGAAAGGGCAAACTTGTACCATGCATTGCAGCGCACGAAGGGTATTGGTTATTTCAATGTTCTTTCAAAGTCAAGACAGATGGTAAAAAGGGAAAGTGGCTGGATAATGTGGGTGAGAGAAGTTACGTTCTTCTAAATAATTTTACAGATATTGATGAAAGAGCTGTTTTTCTCAAGGACAACAAACGAATGGTTGTGCCAAGGTCGTATTTTGACCATTTGGACAACAAATCGTTTACAGTAAGCATAGCAGGTGACTCAATGTTGAGAGAGCTACTTAGAAGTCAGAACATGTAGATAAATGTGCACATTTGTACTTTTCAATTATGATAACTAGCCCTGTTTGTTTTGAATTTTTTCAGCTTTTTAAGGGGAATAGTGAAACAGTAGATATTCGAAGGGGCTTTTCCTATTTCATAAAAGGCCAATAACTATGAAAGTTTCTCAATTTCCATCATACTGTAAGCTATTCCTGATTGATAAGGAAACAAATGGTTTATCAAAGGATTACTGGTTACTGCAAAAATTGTCTCAACATTCTTTAAGGCATATTCTGCTATTTCATAAAGGCCCATGTTTATCAAAATACCCCAATATCCACCATATTCTAAGCTTTTTCTGACTGATAAGGAAAGAAAGAATTGATTTATCAAAGGGTTACTGATATTTCTACAAAAATTGTATTCCTATTTGATGTTTAATGAGCTTTCAGTTTATGAAAAGGTGTTCTGCCTGTTGTTATTAACAATTTTTAGGCATCAAAATACCTTTAAAATCGTACATTCGAAATTTGAATCCATTTAGCGTCCTTTTAAAAGTGGAGAAGCTTGAAACAAACTAGTAATTAATTGGTTAACAGTTTCTTTTTATTGGTATGCTAATGCGTAGGAGTAGTTCAGGTCTGATATAGTGATGTGTTTAACGTCATGAATAAGATTTGCATATTATAATTTCTGGAATCTTGCTATTATTTGAAGTTTTGCTAAGAGTTTCAACCATTCACACAAGAACATTCTGGAAACCTTGATAGAAGTTCTCTTCGAAGTTTTGTTCAGCGGCAAGAGCTGAAAGACAATCCGAATGATAACTTACCTTAAAGTTAAAGTGAATCGAAATTTGTTTTTATCCTTACTAAACAAATCGATATAGTGGATTTCATTTTGTTGGTTTCATTTCCATATTTCTCGTACTTTTCTCAATAACAGGGCTCTCTGACGTCAAGTGTTTTACTGCAGATGAATGAAGGAAGCAACTGACATGCTGGCTGCGTACTGAGCCCTTGCAAAACGCGAAGGGAAGAAGCTCAACGAAAGAAACTGGATTGTGAAACATTCTGACACACATAAATGAAACATTGCAATTTTGATTATTCCATTCAAATGTTTAGTTCATTCATTACCACCCTCAATGTCGTATGATTGTAATGTGTTGCAAGGAATTTTCTTCTCAAAGAACAGTTGATGAGGATTAAGCAAGGTTCATCACTGTCCGTTGTTGTGTTGATATGTCTATCACACGTTACGTACGCAAGCCTTAATTTTGGCTTTGAATTGAAGTGTTAAATCTTCTAATTCATCATTGTGCAATACTGTTAGCTGAAGCATAGCATCCTCTATAAAATGAGTGAGTTTTGAGTCGTTTATTGATAAAGGCGAAAGCCAAAGGTGCTGCTTGTGTTAGAGACCTGCACGTGTTTGCGATGTTTGCACGTGAATTTAGGCCTAGGCCTAAAATAAACAAATGGAACAGCAGGAAATAAGTAGAGCTCCTAATTGCGGCGGCCAGTACTGCGTTGCTGGTCTGCCAAATGGAATTTCATCAGCTAAAAACAATCATTTTTGCTGACTGCTTCATGTTAAATGTCACGAAATACATGTAGACTTTGTGACAGCTCTTGTAGGCAGATGATATGATATAATATCTTAAAATTTTCACAAGTTATAAAAGGATAGCATATCTACAAAATGGATTACAGTCTTTGGGGTATCTTTAATATTTTTTTAATTTGGACATTTTCAATTTGAGGTTTCCGATTTAAAGAAATAAGACCAACTTTCATCAAAGATTGTATCAATGTACTAGCTTATATACCAAGAATTTTAGTGTGCATGTTTTACTTATGCTTAATTCCACCTATTCAAAACATTCAAAGTTTCATTATTCTTTGTCTGGCAAGATATATACTGTATATAAATATGGGTTACTTCTAACATTAATCAGTGATATTGAAAATGACCTACCAGTTCTTGTACCCTTCTTGTGATCAATGTCATTTCTAAGTGTTATCCTTCTAATTCTCACATGGGGGAAGGCGTTATGAACCATAATGCTAAAATGCTGGACAGTGAGTGCATTGATTTTAGAATAGTGCACTTTTCCATGTATAACTGATATGCCTTAGATACCAGCACAGTTCCTTCTGAGCTGGCCTCAAAGACCCTTTTCGGGACATAAATATTGTGGGGTACGAAGGTAAAGGTTAGGTAAATCCGATCTCCAAACTGGATTCCAAATAAATGACAAAGCTTTTGGGACGTTACCCTTTGTTGAATGGAGTGGCCATAATTTCCAAACACATTTGCTATATGACCCCTTTTGAAGATAAAATGACACCTTACATCTTCCATTGGTGCATTGATAGGTCTTTGGGGTGTTTGTGTCAAGACACGGCAAGAAATGAGTAAGTTTCCCCTAATTTCTAGCAAGGGAAACGCTGGCATTTCCAAGTAGTTTCCATGAGGGAAATTCCACGTTTTCTGATTTCCCTTTAATTTCCCCAGTTGAGAACAATGCGTTGTAATTTCTACTCAATTTCCAGACGGGAAATTTACACTTCACATTTCTTTGCTCTACACTAGAAATTTCCCCAGTTGGAAATGTGAAGTTTCTGTCACTGATCTTCGAGCTGCAAAACGATAAATTTTTCGGGTTTTGTGTGTCAAGAAGAAAATAGACGATTACGGAAAAGATGGCGGACCTCATTTCACGCAATGCATGATAGGAATATGCCCCCTAGCAACGCATAGCTACCAAATTTATGACTGCATCATAAAATCTTGACTGCAGCTGCGATAGATTTAGGCCGTCGCAACTTTATCGTGAGATCTACGCTCTTTTCAATCCTCACTCACAGTTTTAAGGAAAATTCGTCTTTATATAGTCTTTTTCATAAATAAGTTACAGTACAGTTTCAGTTTAGTTTTCCTACAATATCAAGATGAAGTGGCCAGCTGTTTTGGTCGTTTCGTCAAGATTTTCAACAAGATTTTTGACTTTGTTTACCTTTACTGTAAGGGTCGAGGCGTTGAACAGACCCTGACATTCGAAAATAGAATGAAATATTGTAAATTCTTTTCTCTTTTGGAATTTGCATAACAAAAGTATAATGTATTGCAATGGCTTTGATTCGCTCGGCCGAACACAACATTCGAACTCTCTTACTTTCAGAAGTCAAAATGTGCATTCTTTCGGGATTTTTCTCTGCCAAGTCTGCCAGCTCTACCGTTTTCTGAATGTGCATTCTTTTGGCAACTTAGGTTTTTCTCTGTGAAGCGTACAGTGCCATTTTCAGAAGACTTTGCAGACTACAGGGCCCTTCAGATGCCCAAAAGAAGATGCCTTTGGAAGAGCGTAGATCTCACGACAAAGTTGCCACGGCCTTGGCCTAAATCTATCGCAGCTACGGTCAAGATTTTATGCTGCAGTCATAAATGTTGGTAGCTATGCGTTGCTAGGGGGCATATTCCCTTCATGCATTGCGTGAAATGAGGTCCGCCATCTTTTCCGTAATCGTCTATCGTCGGTAGTATGTAGCAGTATGAGGAACTAAATCATAATTCATACCTTTTAGCACTGCAAGCTGAGCCAAGCGAGTTTCTTATAGAATTTAATATTACAAAATCATAGTTTTTGTTTATGACATTGATCATAGATTGTCTGATCAATCAAGAAGCTCTGAAATGATTGCACGAAGTTTAGTGTTTTTTAAGATGCAGTTGCCAGTTTTTTCCTGTTTTTTTCTGTGTCGAAAGAACATTGATCATTTGCAATGCATGGCCATTGTCAGGAAAAAACACGCTTTTTATAACTATTTCTCACTGGTATTTACTATTACTAGTCTTTGTAGTCGCAATTCTGTGTTCGCATTGTGTTACAACAAATAGCTCTTTCTTTACGTATTCTCCCCTGAAAAGCGCGACTTTTGTATCGTAGCGGCTTTTAGCGGCTTATTATATCTCTGGTGTAAAGTTTTCCCTGGATAATAAATAACAGCAACAACAGCAACTGCACAACCGTTTAATTTTGTCTTACGAAAAAGAGCGCCATAAAATGCTTGAGTTGACAGGAGACGACAATGGTTGCAAATTACTGGTGAAGTTTCAATTGGAAATCAACCGACAGGTTAGCTTTGGTTTGCTTCGTATTTCTTATTTCTTTTTATTATTGCACCAATTTCCTAATCAACTGACTTGATGCTCCAGTCCTGCATATGGAAGTCTGTATGTGTTGCGGATCTGCGTGTCGAATGCACGATCCGTGCAAGAGGACGGAGACTTTCAAGCCTGTCTGTTTAGCAAATTCGGGATCAATACAAACATATTGCCTCAAATCTAATACATTAAACCAAATTAACCATGAATTATTATCTTCGTTTAAGCTCACATGAAACTGCAAGTTGCTCAAACAAGGAAAGATATCAGGTAAATCTTCGCATTTTCATTTTTTTACACCAAGTTTTCTGTTTAGGCCCGATACTTTCTCATTTTCATTTGCAAGACAGGGAAACTCAATTTAAACGTGCCATTCTACTCATGAACCAATTGCCATCAGCAAGAAGAACCCTGAAGAACACAGATTTCACCTTGAAGTCATATACTTTGTTGTGATCGTTTGTAGCATATTACTTCGAAAGTTTTAATTCATTTCAGTGAAACCCCGCCAAATGCAACAGCAAGGCCAGGCCGACACTCCCTCCGAGCGGAAGAAACTTACAATTTGGAAGAAAATTACAATTAAGGTATGTTCCATCATTCCATGATATTCAAATAGTCATGCTTTTGCAGTGTTCTCTGCTATCCTTCCCCCCATTTTAGAATTTACAAATTTTACAAATGTAGGTGCCTTTGCTTTGGTTGGCTTTGGCCTCTATCTATTATGCTTTGTGAAGCAACATTTTTCTCTCTTGGGAAAGAATCACTGAAAAGAATTAACAAAAACAATTTGCAACAATCCTTGACAACAGAGAACATACATGTCATACTGTGTTTCTTAAAGTTTCCATAAATACATCACTGGGGAAGCTAATAATGCCCCCCTGCCATCTTTTTGGTATGCAGTAAGGCCCTGGTTGCAACTGTGCTTCTGCGGAGGAACAGTTTCAACCAGATCCTCCTCTCTGCACTGCACATACACATATTCTTTATAAGCAACTGTTTATTAGAAACAGTACGCTCAATTTTCTCAAAGTTAAGCAATAACCCTACACCTGAATTTAAAAAGCTAAAAAGCTTTAGTAATTTCCAGTTTCATTTTCAAAACACACTCAAAAATGTTTTGACACTGTACAGTTTGGAAATTGAATTTGGAAACTTTTTAGAAATTATTTTGAGTGCGAATTATGTTATCAACTTGTTTTGAGACCTTACTAATGATTTGGGAGCCCTCTTGACAAAACAAAAATTAACTCTACACTTCTGGAATTAACAATATAAGAAACATGTAAGAATTTTCGGTAGAAAAATGGCCTAGGAATTTAAGAAACTGCCTAGCAGGAGGATGGTAACAGGTAAATAGTACCACAGTACCACAGGGGCAGTACCAAGTACCAACATGCCCGGTACCCGTTACCATTAAGGTCAGTACGAGGGGACATCAGAGCAGGAAAACAGTACCATTTTAGATTGAAAATTACGGTAAAATACTGGGGAAAAGTTGTAGTGAATAGATGTGATATTTTCCGTGTTCCAATCCTCAAAATATGTCCTAGGCACCACAGTAATTCTTACCAGTACCCAGTACCAAAGGTATAAGGGCCAGGTGCCCCGGGGGCCAGTATCATTACCATCAATGCCCCCTGTCACGATCCTCTAGCAGCCCCGGACCTTACTTTCTTATAAAAATATGAGAAAACGGATAATGCAATCAAAAGATCCTTGGGGGGTACTCACTGATATTTAACAAACTGTTCGGTCTTAGACATAGTAAATAGCCTCAGCCATGGTCCATTGATAAAAGCGTACACATTTTTATAAGAAACTGGTTTATAAGAAACTAGTAATGATGACCAACAATTTGAGAAACTCTCTGGTACTATGTTCAAGAACTATAATTAAGAAACTCTAAAATTTTATTTTTAGAATAAGAGTCGGTAGATTAAAAGGTTAACATGGCAGGCATTGCGTTTGTAAACATCAAGTGAGAATAAAAATCTTTGTTGGTGACACCCAACGGTCGCATTATAGAGTGTCTGTTTAGAACGGTCCTATTCATTAAAAAACAAAATTAATTCAAAATGCAAGCTATTTGTCAAAAATAAGGCTAAACTTCAAACCATAAAGCAGTTTTAGGCCCCAATAAATGAGAAATTAATCAAGAAACTTTTACTACCAAAAAACCAACATTTTCATGCAAAATTAAGAAACTTTTAGCCATAAATGCTGATCCAAGTTTCTTATAAAAAACTGCCCATAAGAAAGTCAACGCTCAGATCGCCAAAAATTAAGAAACACCAATACTGGAAAACATAAATGAAGAAACTATTTACTTTAACAAAGGGAATCTTTGACATCTTTTACTCTAATTCCACTTGTTTCCTGTTTCATATTACTTTGAATGAGTAAAGTCTAAACATTGGAAAGGCTTGACAGACTCTGTTCAGGGGGCACAGGTGGTGAACATGGAGGTTGTTATGGAACTTTTAAGAAGCTCGTCAGAAACTCTTGAGTACTGAAAATCTGATAATTTTAAAAAACTTCCAGTACTGGCCAAAATTCTTAGTTTCTTTTGAAAAATTATGTGTATTTGCAGATACAATAGTTTGCATGAAATCTTCTGAAGATATACTAATTAGCCTTAATCATATTGGCAGTTGTTTATAACCAGCAATATATCTATCAAGTCACCAGTGATTTCAACTACCGCTCGGCTCACTGGCGGGAAAATGATGTTGAAAATGATATAGGAATAACTATTTGAGCCAGTAACATATGATCTTGGTCTTCATCAGCCAATTTCAGAACCTTGAATTTAAGTTGAAAGTTAACGAAAAAATGTAGCCATGTACCAGTTTGCAGAGTATGGCAGTTCTCGACGAGATCTCGCGAATGCAGACCAAGGAAACAGTGGTGTTCTCGCGTGCAAGGTCTTTAATTCCGTTGTTTGCAAAGAAGTAGTGAACAAAAGATCTTGTTCAAAATTTGCGTGCTCACAAAATTTTTGAAAAAGATCTCGTGCGTGCAGCTGCCACACTCTGCAGACTGGGCAATGTACTCGGAAATTTCCGATACTTGTTTGCTTTGTTCCTTTTTTAGTCAGAAGTGGGTACTTTTTTATACACCCGGTATGTTGCTCCAACGCAATTGTTTTTGGTCTTTCTATCTCAACTGAAATTGTTTCTTTTACCAGCAATAGACTGCAATGAATTCATCTATATATCTTTTCAGATATCAAAAGTGCTTTCTCATTGCAATTACTGTAGATTCATGGTGCCTACCAACATCTGGCATTGGGACCCCAACTAGGAGTTTACATTAACGAAAAACTGCATTCGCATATTGTGAAATGTTTGTAAACTTTTTTCAGCTGAAAGTCCAATTTGCACAAGAGTTGTATTAAAATAGAGTAAACAATGCCCTACAACAAGGTATTCAAACATCAATGAGTGCTGATCTTATAAAGTAAATGACACTCTGTCTCTTTTTTGTTTAGTGGTTCGAAACGATGAGCAGATATCGGAGAAGATGAGGTTGCATTATGGGCACAGGAGCCCAGGAGTGAATGTCAAACAAAGAAGATTTTGGGGACTTGCTGAAAGTCAAAAGTTCACTTTAACGGTCTCAGGTACTCAATAAGCTGATTTGGCAATGACAGACAAGACACAATTTCTTGGACAACCAACATGTTGTGAGGAAACAAAGAATATCCCCCCAATCACCAATGAAAAGGAAGCCGTCTAAAAAAATTGAATAGAAATGTATCAGACAAAACTATTTAGACCTAAAAATTAAGGGCTTGGTCACGTAACTGTCAGCAAACCTGCAATCTCAATAATCTATATTGTTTCAGGCATGTGTCCATTGTGTTCCACACAAATGTCTGTGGATGGGATGAATCCACAATCCATTGATATCTCTCTACATCTTAATGTTTCTTTTCGCTCTGTGACATTCAAGAATCCATCTTCAAAATTGGAAAAATAGTGAAAAATCTGTTCGATATGACTTACCAAAACACTGCAAAATCATCGTTTCAAGAGAGGATTGTTTACAGTTACGTGACCCAGGTCCTTGCACATTTTCTAATATGGAATTTTTTGAAATAGTTCTTGCCCTTTCATTTAAGTGACCATTTTGAGATTTGAAGGAAACAACTAAAAGCCCTGTTTAGCTTCCCCTCTGATAAGCCCTTCCTTCAATTATTTCAAATGTCAGTTGTTACAAAAGACTGTCCACCAATTTAGCTTAACAAAATAGCATGTAAATTCTTATATGATTCCGGATCAAAGTGATTTCGAATTTGTGTATTTGACTCGTAAAATGGTCTGTTTTATTTCGTAATAAATGGAGTGAAAGATTTAGAAAGCTATCATTTATATCCTCGTAATTTGAGTTTGTAAAATGAGCCCCCTTCTCTGGTAAGCCCCCTCTCCTTTAAGCCCCCATCTGGAGTGCAGTCTCTGAGATTGAATAAGCAAACCCAGAGGACTAAATATAGCTTTACGGTATTTGCTACTGGTGCTTTTGATGTGTATCACCCCATAAACATATCTGTTTACATCAATCTAAAGTTTTACAACAACTGAACATAAAAGTAAAAAAGTAGATAAATTTAGTTGCCACCAGCGATGTGAATTTAGCTTTAATCAATGGCTCATCACTCTCAAAATTTTCCTCGATAGTTAACTGGAACATAGATACCTCGTTTGTTGGTATTCTGCTTTGCCTTAAGAATTTGCTGGCTAAAGGCTAAAGCTCTGGTTTGCAGGAAGAGACAAATTTGAGCTTTCAAGATTAACATGCCTGCTCTCAAAATACCAATACCAACAAACGAGGTATCTATCTTCAAGTTAACTATCGAGAAACATTTTGAGAGTGATTCGACATTGATTGAAGCTAAATTCACATCGCTGGAGTCAACCCAATCCCTATACATTTTTTGGGACACCCGGTATATAACACGATGCCACAGGGAGCATCAGAATACATTGCAATCCCTGGAGCTAAACATGAAACATTTGCATGGAACTAATCAACCAACAGATTAAAGCAAAAAGTACAATTTAAGAAAAGAGAAAATTATGCAGAGTTGGAAGAAAGGGGGGAAATTTCACGGAAATCGTCAAAAATCTCTTCGATGATTCAATGATATTTAGGGGTGCTCCGCGATTTTTTTTTCATTTGATTTAAGGGTAACCTTGCACTAATTTCTGAACACCGTCATTTATGGGACAGATTGGGTTTACTTTGTGGCTATAGTTGTCTGAAGTGTGAAAATTATGTATACTTGCCGTAAAAGCTCTGTTAACCCCCTGGGGGCTTATTTGATTTCGAATACTTTAGAAGGGGGCTTCAAAGAGGGCCTTATTAGAGAGGGGAGTTATTCGCAAAATCAAACGACAAGGATATATGTGACAGCTTTTATTATTTTATCCCATATTTTGTGGATTCAACATACAATTTTGCGATTCAATTTCAAAAGTTTCACACAGTTTTATCCGAAGCCTCGTCAAAATTAAAGATTTGTCCTTGTTGTTGTTTGCTGACTTTTCATTTCATGGTTTTCATATCTACGTTCGGTAATTAGTTGCTACCGTTGTCTTATGACAAGTATTTCCGTGTAAAAATGTATTGCTCTCAGCTACATATCTGGCTACATATTAAAGATTTTGAAAATAATAACAGCAACAACACAAAAACTCTGATGATATCTTGACAAATACGAGAAGTTAATAATAGCAAGCTTATTTGTCAATATAGAGCCAACCATCGAAATGTCGTATTTCAAATGGCATGGATGCTGCAAACTGCAAGTCCCAACAAGAACAACTAGGAAATTATTCACCCATCAAAAGAAATTATCAAATGCCAACTGTTACAGACGATTTTCTATTTATTAGCTAACAAGTTTGCATGTTAATGAAGCGTTACCGAGTCCTAGAAATTGGTCATCGTCATATTTCACGTATTTTTTAGAAGAAACTAAGAACTTTGGCCGGTACTGAAATTTTCTTAAAGTTATCAGATTTTCAGTACTCGGAGTTTCTTACTAGTTTCTTAGAGGTTCCATACAATCGTCAGGTTCACTACTACCTGTGCCCTCTAATGAACATTTCAAAACAAGGTTTTTTAAGCCTTTCCAATATTTAGACATTACGCAAAGGCCTTACGAGTAATGTGATACAGGAAATAAGTGAAAGTACCGTAAAGATATGTCAAGGATTTCCTTTATCAAAATAGAAAGTTTCTTAACTTATATTTTCCCAGTACTGGAGTCATAGGCGTAGGAGACAGGGGGACAAGGGGGGCTGCAGCCCCCCCCCCCCTCAACGTCAGAAAAATTTGCAAAAATCAGCCATAATCGGGCAGAAATCCGCCTCAAGTCGGGCAAAATTTTCTCAAACAATGGACTTTTTATCGGGCAGCCCACCCAAATTTTATCTCCCCCTACGCCAATGACTGGAGTTTCTTAATTTGTTGGCGATCTGAGAGTTGAGTTCCTTATGGGTAGTTTCTTATGAAAAAACTACGTGTAATGGAGTTTCTTAATTTTTTAGCGATCTGAGAGCTGAGTTTCTTATGAGCAGTTTCTTATTTAAAAAATATACGTGTAGTCGCAAACATTCGATCCAAGGAAAGGAATGATAGCATACATTGTAGATCACCAAAGTGTAACTTAGGGGTTATGAACTTTGTATTGTATATCGACAACGTTTTTAGATTCTTTAGCATTGTATGAATATACCGTATCTATGTGAGTGACTGCCTCTTTAGGGGTCTTTTAGATGCTGCGATTTAGTCTGAAATCCTATAGATGTCGAAAATTATGCAATGATTTCTTTAAAAACATGTTCCTCTCTTTCTCAATTTATCTCTGGTATAATGCCATGGACGTCAACATCCTAGCTGTTGGGCAGAAGTTTCACCAACATTTCAAGTTGAAAGACGCGAAGTGTAGTGCGATCGCCGACCTGCACTTCGAATTTCACCACAATTTCCTCTTGCACACTGCGAGTTTCCTCTCAATTTACAGATAACACTCGACGTTTACCGTCGTTGGAAATCGTGCGTTTCTCAGTTTCACCAAAATTTCCAGTTGAAACACGCGAAGTGTAGCGCGATCGCCGATCTGCACTTCGAATTTCACCATAATTTCCTCTTGCACACTGCGCTTTTCCTCTCAATTTACAGATAACACTCGACGTTTACCGTCGTTGGAAATTGCGCGTTTCATGTTTGGAAAACATAGGGAAAAGTAAACTCCCTTTTCCCGCTAGTTTCCGGGTTTGGAAATCTTACATTTCTACCACATTTCCAACTGGGGAAATCATTGGAAATGCGAAATTTCCCAACAATTTACCTACAAAACACTATGTCGAAACGTGATCATTTCTTGCCGTGGGAATAAATAGGAAAAAATGAAGTTTCGAAAACATGCAAATTTTTACATCCCCATTAAAGAGGGTATCCTTGGGCTTAACAGAAAGCAAAAATTTTCAAAATCGGACTATCCAATGATGAGAAATGGAATTTTGAAGTTTGTCAAAATTTCAAGTGGTTGTTTACATTAGAATTTCCGGTGCAATGTAGCGTTTTGCGCCAACTTTAACGTGTCATAAATCAGCCTAGAAAAAACCGATTTTCATGATTTTTGTTCGAAATGGTCAGCAATTTAGTTGTGCTCAACATATGTGAAAATGTTTTATATTGAATGTAAGATCATGGGTAGATGGACACTATTTTGATGATTACTTTTTACGACAAATTTCGTGAAAAATTGCTACTCAAAGTTGAAAACAAAAAATCTATGTAATTCTAGGTGTTAGGTATTAATGTATTAAATTACTAGAACCTATTTGGAGCATTCCTGCCAAAGGGCCCGTTTCAAATCGTTCTAATTTTGTCGCAAAAAAGTTTGAAGATTTGCATGTGACATAGGTTTTTCTTTCCTGATTTCCTTTCAAAACTGTAACAGTTCCGTGACTGTTCTCTTCAAGGCAAGAGCTCTAGATTTGCAAAATTGGTTCTCAAGAATTCAAAAGAGGTATTCTCGATGCAATGATAAAAACAATAGCCAATTTTTGTGAGAAAATAGCTTAATGCTATGAAACAATTGACCTACATTGGAAAACAGAATCTGTTGTCTCTTTCTTTCTGCAAGGTCCAACCAATTGAGATATGTGTAATACTTTGATACATCTTCTTTTTCCATAGGTCCGAATTAACTCATCTGTTCACCAAATGTTGGCCCATAACTGGGAGCTCTTTTGAGATGCTTGAGGGTGCACCAATTGCAGTTTGGTCGGAAAGTGGCTTGGAGGCCAGGAACAAGCACATCAGGAATTTTCGAAGTGGAGCTGGGTGTAGGACTAGGCATACTTCAGATAAAGTCAACCTCGAAGACAATATTGTGTGGATATTGATAACCTCATGGCCACTTGTGGCAAAATCCTGTCAAGGTATCTTAAAGAAAAGTCGTCAGTCTGCTGAACCATACGTCGAAGCAACCGTGCGTCGATAGCCTTGTGATTGATTCGATGTACTTTTTTCAAACTAAACAATTCGGTGTTGAGACGGCGAAACTGTTTTGACTCAATTAGTTCCACTAGATTTAGATATCAAGCAAATTTTAACATAGCATATATCAAAGTATTACACATATCTCAATTGGTTGGACCTTGCAGAAAGAAAGAGACAACAGATTCTGTTTTCCAATGTAGGTCAATTGTTTCATAGCATTAAGCTATTGTCTCACAAAAATTGGCTATTGTTTTTATCATTGCATCGAGAATACCTCTTTTGAATTCTTGAGAACTAATTTTGCAAATCTAGAGCTCTTGCCTTGAAGAAAACAGTCACAGCACTGTTACAGTTTTGAAAGGAAATCACATGCAATCTTCAAACTTTTTTGCGACAAAATTAGAACGATTTGAAACGGGCCCTTTGGCAGGAATGCTCCAAATAGGTTCTAGTAATTTAATATATTAATACCTAACACATAGAATTACATAGATTTTTTGTTTTCAACTTTGAGTAGCAATTTTTCACGAAATTTGTCGTAAAAAGTAAGCATCAAAATAGTGTCCATCTACCCATGATCTTACATTCAATATAAAACATTTTCACATATGTTGAGCACAACTAAATTGCTGACCATTTCGAACAAAAATCATGAAAATCGGTCTTTTCTAGGCTGATTTATGACACGTTAAAGTTGGCTCAAAACACTACATTGCACCGGAAATTCTAATGTAAACAACCACTTGAAATTTTGACAAACTTCAAAATTCCATTTCTCATCATTGGATAGTCCGATTTTGAAAATGTTTGCTTTCTGTTAAGCCCAAGGATACCCTCTTTAATGGGGATGTAAAAATCTGCATGTTTTCAAAACTTCATTTTTTCCTATTTATTCCATAATTTCGTCGATCTGGATCACTGTGCATAGGTGTAAGATAGCTCGTTTGCTAGTTTTCGTGTGTCAAGCAACGGCAGAAAACATTATTAAATTGAACTGTATCTCCGTTACGTAATTTTTAGATTTATCTGATTATTAATTGGCAGTTCTTTTCTTACATACAAACACTAGGTTATTGCCAGTTTGCTGTGAATGAAAAGTTTAGTTGAGTTTGTTTAAAACCGGATTTTTCTGGTCTTAGTCGGAGCATTTGGAAAGGATTTAAATGAATGAAATTAAAGGAATGCATTCAAAAGATCATTCGATTAAGTGTATTTAGAACCAGGAAGAGATGGTTCAAGTCATTGTATCTAGAACCAGGAAGAGGTGGTTCAAGGAAGTGTATTTAGAACCATGAAGAGATGGTTCAAGGAAGAGTATTTAGAACCATGAAGAGGTGGTTCAAGTCAGTGAATTTAGAACCAGGAAGAGATGGTTCAAGGAAGTGTATTTAGAACCATGAAGAGGTGGTTCAAGTCAGTGAATTTAGAACTATGAAGAGGTGGTTCAAGGAAGTGTATTTAGAACCACGAAGAGGTGGTTCAAGTCAGTGAATTTAGAACCAGGAAGAGATGGTTCAAGGAAGTGTATTTAGAACCACGAAGAGGTGGTTCAAGTCAGTGAATTTAGAACCAGGAAGAGACGGTTCAATTAAGTGTGGTTAGAACCAGGAAGAGGTGGTTCAATTATAAGTGAATTTAGAACCAGGAAGAGATGGTTCAAGGAAGTGTATTTAGAACCATGAAGAGGTGGTTCAAGTCAGTGAATTTAGAACTATGAAGAGGTGGTTCAAGGAAGTGTATTTAGAACCACGAAGAGGTGGTTCAAGTCAGTGAATTTAGAACCAGGAAGAGATGGTTCAAGGAAGTGTATATTTAGAACCATGAAGAGGTGGTTCAAGTCAGTGAATTTAGAACCAGGAAGAGGTGGTTCAATTAAGTGAGTTTAGAACCAGGAAGAGGTGGTTCAATTATAAGTGAGTTTAGAACCAGGAAGAGGTGGTTCAATCATAAGCGCGTTTAGAACCATGAAGAGGTGGTTCAATTATAAGTGCGTTTAGAACCATGAAGAGGTGGTTCAAGTCAGTGTATTTAGAAGCAGGAAGAGATGGTTCAATTGAGTGTATCTAGAACCATGAAGAGTGGTTCAATTATGTGCTTAGAACCATGAAGAGATGGTTCAATTGAGAGTTATTAGAAGCAGGAAGAGGTGGTTCAATTATAAGTGTGGTTAGAACCAGGAAGATGTGCTTCAAGTTAGTGAATGTGGAACCATGAAGAGGTGGTTCAAGAAGTGTATCCAGAACAAGGAAGAGTTGGTTAAAATGAGTGTACTTAGAATTATGAAGAGGTGGTTCAAGTTCATGGTGCATGTTTTTGCCAAGAGATGCATATGAGGCCTTCAAACAGTAACCATCAGCATACAGAGCTGATGTTTACCAATACATATACATTTATATACCGGGTGAGTAAAAAAAAAAAAAATGTGGGGTGTTTGGCAGACTGACGTTGCTTGTAGCCACCCGACCGTCGTGAAATAAATTTGTCCATGCAGCAAAAAGTCTAACTTAGATCATAAGCCTAACCTCATTAAAATCGGTCACTTGGTGCATTAGTTAAAACGTATTTTCTTTGTAAGGCCTTGTATGGGAGTCTTCCAAACTGATGGAATCTTTAGCCAAGGCCCTTCAGCATTTTAGCCTTACCAAAGTTACAGATACATGTGGTATTATCAGGAGAGAAAACACTATTTCCTAACTATTTCATTCTCCTCTGATAATACCACTTGTATATGTAGCTTTGGCAAGGCTAAAATGCTGAATGGCCTTGCTGGCTAAAGATTCCATCAGTTTGCAAGACTCCCATACACGGCCTTACAAAGAAAATACGTTTTAACGAATGCACCAAGTGACCGATTTTAATGGGGTAAGGCTTATAATGTAAGTTAGACCTTTGCTGCACGGAAACATTTATTTCACGACGATCGGGTGGCTACAAGCGACGTCACAATCCGCCAAACATCCCACGTTTTTTTTTTACTCACCCGGTATACAAACCAGAACAGAACTATGTAACAAACCAGAACAGAACAGAACAGAACAGAACAGAACAGAACAGAACAGAACAAAAGGCATTTGCCAACAAAATCAAACCTAACAGGATAATATTACACTATATACAAAATTTGCTCTTCTGTCACAATATGTGACTGAAATGATTTTGTTTATCTTTTAGAGTCCAACCATTTGGTGAAATCAAATAAACCTGACTGTTCTTCAGAGCCCTCATCATCATTCCCTTCAACGTTTCCAATGGTGACATCAAATATATTTTGTTGTGTTAAATTGAGGTCGTAACTACAATCCAAAGCTGCCAAGAGACTTTCACTGAGCGGGATGTTCCCATCATCAGAAATACCGGCTTCATTAATACCAGCCTCTAAACAGTCACAACTGATGTCGCAGCATTTTCCTGAGAATCATTTTCCAAGCCTTTGCATACTGCAGAGTCTACCTGGCGAATAACAACTTGGCCACTACCACTTGGCCAATATTTCGATTCAAAATTGGTCTAAGACCACCTTTAATTTCTTCAAAACCATGGTTCAATGGATCCAAGTATGTTATAGACTCTTCAAAAATTTGATCGTATTCATTGGCCTGAAACACTGATCTCAAGAATATCTTATCCAAAGCACTATCAACTGGAGGTGTCTTGTCTAATTGGCCCTTGGCATATTGACAGCCTATGTCCCTCAGTAGCCGAAAGTTAGGATCACCATCCTGAATCAATGAATCCCATGTAACATTTCTCAGTTTACGTACATAAACTTTATACATATGGAAGTATATCCTGGCAAAGAGCAACCGAAATGATCTTTTACAACACTCACTGTCAGTCAACAAGCTATTTTCATCAACAAGTGTGGTGAGCTCACCTTCTTTGCAGGCTTCATGATATACTGTTAGAGCAAGTGACGTGGTTACATGCCTTATGCCAGACTTTTGTCATTTCCAGTATAGATGCTGAGGGCACCTAGGCTTTCAATTTGATTCAAAGTTTCATTTAGATGTTCACTGGTGCCTAATAGATGATACAGTTTACCAACATGAAGATAGAAGTCCATTTTTACTTTTGAGCTAAGAGCCCTGAATTCCTCAATATTTGCTGATTCCTTGGGTTTTCTAGTTGTTTTCCCTGTTGTTACATCAACAACCTTGTTATGCACTGTACAATACAGATGGATTGAGTATTGTTCCAATAGATTTTTCAAAAGCTGATGTTTTAACAATAATATTGTGACATTATCTGCCTCAGGACAAGCAATGACTATTGAACTCCCAGTGACATAAGATGTATTCAGCAAGAAACGTTTCAAAGCAAAAACTACCACAGTGTCAGCTTCTGCATGAAAGCATGCATAATCATGAGTAAGCAAACTGACATTCCCAATGCTATCAACAGAATAAGCCACAAAGATCCCTGCATTTCCCCCAATTATGACATGTGTGAAGTTCTTTGGCAAATTTTTTCCAATCAGGAAAGACAAATTCTGGCATGAGCGCACATATGATGTTAAAATCTTTCTGCGGCCATTGTCCCTGTCTAACCATCTTGTTTTGAATGCCTTTATTTGTTCATGCTCATCAACCTATATACCACTATATTCAAGTGGTGAAACGGGAGCAGAAGCCCTTGTTACTTCAGTGCAACCTTTAGTTTGATCAGCACGCCTGTCAAAAGTTTGAATAAGGGTAAAATGCCTGTCTCTGTTTGCATATCTGCAAGCAATGGGAAGGACAGTCTTGTCTAAAATGGTATTTGCCATTTCTTTGTATGTACATGTTGGTATGTCAAGGGATCTAAACTCAAACATGCAGTCTTTAATTATACAAGTGACACTTGCCAATGATTCTGTTGTCGTGTCAAATTGATGTTGGTTCAAAAAAGCAGAATCATACTTTTTGTACAGCCACCAGGAAAGGTCAGATTTTTTTGCAAAGTGAAAACTTTTCCCATCCGTTTTAAGTAGCTGCACTGGAACACAGGAGTCTGACAGTGTCACTTGCATGCCTGTTGACTGCAGGAGTAAGTCAGTCATTGTCTCAATCTGCAAGTTTGCTTGATTTATCGGAGCTTTTTGCTGCCTTGCAGTAATTGCCCTGGGTACAGTTAAGATTTCTGAAAATCTTGGATTTTGCAAACACCAGCCATTTTCCTGTGAAATTTTTACAGCAACAAATTTTTCCAATCTGGTCTTACCAAGTTGCCTCACTGTTGCTAGCTCATCATTCAACTTATCTTGTGAATGCAATGCATGAATGCTACTTTCGGTGTTAATCTCAGCTTTATTATTCTTAAGTTCAGCAAACAATTCTCGAAGACATTTTTGCCAAGCGGCACGCAAACGAATGAAAAAGTCTGGCCTGATCTTATGTTAATTAGGCTTAGCAGTAACATTAGGGAGCATTTCTTGTTTGAAGTTTTGGTGACATTTCTCTCTTTCTTGAATTATGGAAGCCTTGTTCAATACATTTTGTACAGTGCCTAGTTTAAAACAATTCTTGACACTGTTATTGAACAGTGCTTCTAGATTTTGGTCCTGTGGTCGACAGTGGCCTGGTTCATCTGATTTATTTGACACCCAAAAAGTTTTGATTGCCATTTTTTCTGAGTTCTGTAATTGTTCCATGTCACGAATATGGTATGTTAGGGCAGGTCCGTAGTTGATACCTTGTGTGGTAAATTGCAAAGGAATGGTCAACTTTTTGAATACTGTGTCTAAATTGAAATCACCAAATTTCTGGGCTTCTAGGAGCCCTAATACTGCCATACCTTCATACAATAAGTAGTTGCTAATAAGTTTTAAAGATTGATGAAACTCAGAAAACTTGTCACAAAACTTCATGACAGTGTCAATATTGATGTCACTCAGTGCAGTACAACTTGATAAATAGTCCTCTTCAATTTCATTTTCATAACAAATAAATGCACTGAAAAGCTCAGTCAGGCCAGCTAAAATGTCATGATAGTAAAACTGATTTGCAGCCACAAAGTCTTTCATTGATAAGAGATATTGGACTTCTTTGCTGTTGGGTCATCCAAAAAAGCAACTGCATGCTTCTAAAGATGGAATTTTCCATAGCGCTTCACAAGCTTGTCGTGCAGATTTCCTAATTTGTGGAAAGACCCAAGGAAGATAGTAGATACCCATGAATATCTGAACTGATGTTTGTGCAACAGACTGTCTAAATGGGCCCATACTTGATAGTCAGCACCAAAGACTAAGGAATTTGCAGCTGGTGCATAGTCTATCCAGGTAAATGGTCGATCAAGTAAAGGCACATAGCACACATCCCATACAAAATGGCAAGTCTCCAAGGTGTTATTTCTGTCAAGGACTTCTTTCATTTTGAGGATGAAAGTGTCAAAGCTGAGAGCCTATTCTAGAGTAGGGTGTCCAACAGGGTACAAAGCCCGCAAACAATTGATAGTATCACTCAGTTCTTTGTGGTTTGCATCACTGATGTTACTCAAATACGCACAGTTAGCAAATTCCATGTTAAATTTAGTATGGAGAAAGGGAAAAGATTTCACACCCCATGTTTTCAAAAAAATGTCTTTGGCTTTTTCAAACATATTTTCTGCTTCCAAAGATCCAAGTGTGTCACGATACAGGACCAACCACTTGCCGTTGGAGACAAAGTTCATCCAGCACTGCCAACAGATATGCATGGATAGAAATAGATTAGCTCCACCATATGTGGCATTTTTCTCATGCTTGACTGGATTACTGAAGAATATCAATGATTCCAAGAATGGAAAATATTCTTGATGCTCTGAAGATGTCTGCATTTTTCTAATTTTTGCTAAAAACAACATTAAGTTATATTGATATAAACAAACACAAAAGCATGGATGCAGTATGGATTCTTTCCTGGACAGTAAAACTTATCCAGCTACCGCTTCGCCAATCTGCTATTACAACAACAGCTGTCGGCAGTCGTTATGGTTTGTTGTGGATGATAGACGGGGGCTGCAACGTATCGATGTTAAAATTGCTAATACGCATGCGTATCTACTGTATGCACGGGGGGACATTTAATTTCCGCGAACAAACCCGATCTCATCTCCCCAACAACTATGGAGTAACCATAAGTTCATAAAATTCATGATAACTGTATAGTTTTTTTCACTGCCCACGACATGTAATGAACCAAAAAGCTCAGGCTCGTGAGACCTTATATTTGAAGTCTAAGATAAAGTTGGTTTCTCAAGACTTATACAACAGAAGTGCACTTTATAGACTAAAAGTCCAGGCGAGGGGGTTCTCAAATTTCTGGTCATATAGGCATTTAGGGGTGTTTTTTTCAGAAATTATGGAAACGGGCTATACTTTCATAATCTTGTTGTGAATTTTCTGGTACTGGGGCTTATCATTTACGAGAAATTGGGACAATGTTAGGTGATTTAAAGTCCTGCTAATGCTTTGTTTACGTGAAACAAAAATATTGCAGTGGCTTTGCAGCGAAACATTTTTTTGTGGAAACGTTACTCGTAATCAAAGATTAGGTATCAAAATCTTCCCCAAATTCTGGGATTAGCTCATGACAGAAATCCTTTTGCCACACACCACACCTTACTATAACCTATTAGTGCAGTTTCCATGATCAAAAGATGGACCTCAAGCCAAAGCTTTGTATCTTAACAGTCATAAACATAAGATGCTTGTTGCTGTGATTTTAATGTAAACCATGTTAAAGCCGTGTACGATTCAAGTCATTTAAATGTTAATGTGATTGTTAGGTAATGAAATAATGCCTCTTTTTATTTAGAATTTAAACCCTCGCTATTAAAGCTGTGCAATTACAACGAAAACTATGCATTGGAACCACCCAGAAAAAAAAAATATAAAAAAAAAAATTTCTTTGTTTACACTAGGAAAGAAGAAATGTAGGGGTCTCGTGAAGTTCTACTGCTAAATATACCCCTTGACAAATATGTGCGAAATAAACAATTAAATTGATGTAAGTTCATGGAACAGATACGTTGTATAATTGGGCAGGCATTGAGGGTCAATTAAAAAAAAAGTTTATTGAAATCGGATGAATACAACTGGAGAAATGAAAATTTGAAATTGTTGATTTAGGCCCATTTCAAAGGTGATACACCGGAAATGTAAACAAAAACATGGCCTGGCAATTTTTGTCAACTTCAAAGTGCAATTTCTCTGCACTCGTTGGTCCAATTTCTATACGGATTTTTGTTCTGAATAGCTCAAAGTGTCCTCTCTATGGTAGATTTGAAAATTTTTGCATTTGCAACTATTTGTGTTTTGGCATTTATTCCATGCTCTGGATCACTGTGATAAATTTCAATGATGTTGTCAAAAACTCGGCTTTGCTTCCTTATGGACCTGCATTCTGTGTTGTAATATGACATCATTTGATTTGTTCTATCTACCCATCCATTTAGCTCTTTGTAGATAGCTGCTACTTTTGGAAGATGCGCTATGGCTGTTTCTCTTCCACTTCTGACTTCATGTGTGCTCCATTCCTTTCTTTCTGATGATACGTCATTGTCGAGAAAACATACCGAATTGTTATCATTCCAGTATGTTACATTTATTCCTTCATGGTGAAGAGATTGTGAGTAGCCTCTAGCGAAACGTCTGGCTAAGGACAACAACTCTTTATGTCGTTTCGGTAGATGGGCAGTCTTGCCTCCTTGCGTTGCTACAATCCTCGTATTCCATAATGTCCGTGCATCTTCAAGCAAATTGATTGTCGGGTATCCTCGATCTAAGACGATGGTCTTTCCTTGGTCCTTCAGTCCCTCTGTCAGTTGATCTACCACATTGTAGTTCTTGCCCTTGCGTGTGTCTGTATAGGTATGTTTCCCTACTTTATCAATATAGTCTTATAGATTTTGAGATACAACGCGACAAAGTCCATGTGGTTTTACATCCAAATTAGCAATATTTGCTGATGTCAGCACTTAATCATGTGACAAAAACAAATTACGTCATCTTGTTTGCCTTGTCATGCTTGTTACCTGTGCCAAGTTTCAAGTTAGACAAGGAGGAAATGAAAGTCCAAATCTACTCAACTTTTATTTGGATTATGCTATAAGAGCGTATTGACATCGGTGCAAGCAAGGTCTCCCTGGCCTTAACATCAAATACTCAATCCCTAATGAAGCTACCAACAGACAACAACAAAGTCAGTCACCTCAAAATGGTACATGTAATGATTGAGAGGGTGGATATGCTGATGGCATTGGAATAAATGCATGGGAAAAGGATACATTAGAAAAAAAATCTGGCTTATTGTAATTTTCGAAAGTTTTCGCATCATGCGAAAAATGCGAAATTTCGCAAAATACAAAACAGGTGCTTGAAATTGTAAAATGCCAAAGTTCTTAAATTCCTGTTAAATCAACAAATTAATGTTTCTTTGCCGTCAGTGATCAACACAAAATAAGCCAAGGACAACAGGGACAAGGCTACACAACCACCTGGTGTTGTCTTGCTTTGCTGCTGTCGTCCATGCATGCTCCATGGACTAAAAAAGTTCTGATTCCAATCGAGATCCAAAACATAGTCAATTGCTTCTTTAAGGTCGGCATTTGCCAGTGATGATCACCCTTGAAGTCAAATCCACGCCTATAAACCTCAACATTTTGTTACAAAACCTCAGAATGGGCAATTGTTAATGTTTTTGCAAATTACAAAATTCCATCAACTTTTTGTAATTTGCAAAAAATATAAAAAAGTTGCCTATAATCACAAATTCAGTTGAGTTTATGGTATTCACAAGAGTCTTTCTTATTTTGTGTAAGCATTAAAGGCATTCAAAAGATACGAGAAGTATTATAAAGCCTTGGTCAAACGCATCCAACATTTCATCCAGCATTTCATCCAGCATTTCCTTGATCGTACATCGCCTGCGCAGCAACGTGTTTATATCAATTATATCAAATCTTTCTTCATTCAAATGATGCGTTGTCGGACTATCTAAATGAAGCCGCAGTTCATCTGATTACCTGTATACGTAGGCAACTTAATTTGCTCCTTTGGTATGCAAAAGAAGATTGAATGAACAGGGAGCATCAACCTTAAAACTGCATATATGCCTCTATGTGAAAGACTTCCTGAAAAACTTAGCAAGGGCTATACTGACGGATTGTTGCTTGGAAAATCCATAAAGAAAGGAGGTGAACTTTTCAAGACATTCAATAACAGATTTTTCTCAACGTAGATACCACGCTCTTCAAAAGCATCTATGAATTCTTGACGCTTTAACATTGCTTTCCAACACATCGTTTTGCCCTTCCTATAGAATGGCGAAATGAAACGTAATCATTTCTGCAGAGAACATGCAATTCTACAAACCAGCATTCTTATCCTGACCAGGGACAAAGGTGAAAGATGTAGCATCAATAATCTTTCTTCTCCTGTAAATATTCAATTGTAAGTAATTACCATGCCACGTGTGAAGTCATGGGCGAAAAAGAAGGTGAGGATGTTGATATTGTCAGATGGAATGTGAATCGCCGCTGTTTCATCAGGTACCTGTTCCGTTATGTTCATGGCAAAAATGATACAAAGTCAAGAGACAATAATTTGTATAGTTCGCATAGGTGCGTGAAGAACACAATGCACGTTTTTTCTGACTCTTAAGTTATTTTTTTGTTTGTCGAGTGAGTTAGTAAGCATGATAGTTGAAAAAGGTTCTCTTCTCTGGCTCGTATAACTCAACATGGTGACAGGAGTGGGATACCAAACAGGCTCCTCTGCTTGAGCAAGTGCCAATAAGTTGGTGCCTCCTCTTTGTGGTTACTTGCTCGTTCTTGTCAGATATATGTTTCATAGTGGCTAATATTTGTGCACTGGCTTGTGTTTGAAAACAGACTACCTTTCCATCTAATGCATCTTTAGAATTTCCAATTGATTGTGGAATCAACCGAGCAGCATCTTCTTTTTATCACCATTTTGCAGGAGATGGTAGATACCTACTTGAGATCTTGAAATCTGTTATCGAATGTTTTGAAAACTTCACCTCTATGGATTTTCCAAAGCTACAATCACGCAGTGAAGTCTATGCTAAGCTTTTCTGAAAATCTTTAAAAAAGAGTCATAAAGTTGCAGACTAAAGGTTGTTGCTTCCTGTTCATTCAATCTTCTTTTGCATATCAAAGGAGCAAATTATGTTGCCTGCATATACAAGCAAGCAGATGAACTGAAGCTTGATTTAGACAGTCCGACAACGCATGGTTGGAATGAGGAAAGATCCGTTGTTTGGCATGATACTGTGTACCCTAACTATGTACCATGTACAAATGGAATACTCTGCGGCACTTTCAGTAACTTGGTGCTTGGAGAGGCACCAACAGGCAAATACTTTACGATGGACTGGGTTGGGAATGCCTTATGATAGAAGGTGATATAGACGTATGTGTCATTTTTACATCCTCAAAATTACGTCGTCTCTCGTGTATCTATTTGAGGACATTCCTCCTGAGCGCGATATCTTATACAATCTTGGACATGCAGTTACTTATAATCCAAACATTTAAGAACTGTTCGCTTCTCCAATACCTACTTCCACAATGCCCTATATGACTGGAATATGCTCGATCAATCAAAAACGCGGCTCCCCTTCTTGGTGAATTTAAAAGGATAGTGTTGGCAAGAGCAGATCGAGGAATCCGATATTCCATGTCCGTAATATTATTGGCATTCGACGATTGACAAAGCTTCGTGTTAAATTTAGTGATTTGAATGAGCAAAAGTTTCGGCACAATTTTGACTATTTACACCCTATTTGTGATTATGGCGAGGCGAATGAAAATAAGAAACATTTTCTCCTGCATTGCCCTAAGTATGACACATTACGACAAGATATTTTTGGTCATCTCGAAAATATTCCTGATTTAAACGTTTCGGGTATGTGGGCTCCAAATCACTTTGTAATCCATTCCTTTTTGGAAATGATTATGGAGGAAATGAAGTGCTTTATCGAAAACACGACACGAATGTAGATTAATGATCAATAGTTGGAAAGCAACAGTTTATGTTTTATGTCCCTTATTTCTTGTATTTTGTTTTCCTCAATCGTTATCAGATTTGTCTTTTCTTATTGTATTTAAATGAAGTAATATTGCAAATGCCAGTCATAGTGGAAAATTGATGACCTTGTGTCTTTTTCTGCTATTATTGGCACAGTTGAATTGTATTCTGTAGTTCTTAGCTTTTTAGATTTGATAGAGAAAAACGTACCCTGCCTGACGATGTGGCAGAGTTGCTTCTTTGTGCAGACATCTGCCAAACATCCAAACTTGAAACAGAGGATGAGTTTGATGATGAGACTGGGGACATCACTACGCACTGAAGTTCAGCAGACAATGCTAACACAGAACAAGAGCATTTAATAAAATACATTCCATTATGTTAACTGGGCTGAATTTTGGTGTGTAATGTGCCAAGTATTGATTTAACAACAATACTACTTCGAACAGTGTTTAAGCTTGAAAGAAGATATAGGGTCTTCATCGAAACGCGACTTGAGCCGGATGAGGATGGTCACAAAGACCGAATTCTTCCATGTAACATTGACTTTCTGAATCGGTACCCAGAAAATGATCAAATGCATACGCTTTGGAACAACTGAGCCAAGATGTGTTTTTCGCAAAAATGAGGCTTTAACATGGAAAAGAGGCTCACAGCGATTGAATTTATCTGTCTAATGTTGATTTTTGGAATCAGCATCCCGAAATTGACCAAATTCATATGCTTTGGAATATCTAAGTGAGGATGTCATTTTTCTCGAAAATGAGGTTTTAACATGGAATAGAGGCCAAAAGGGACCGAATTTCTCCGATAACATCGATTTTTGGAATCAGCACCCCAAACTTGACCAAAAACTCTCAATTTCATAAATTCCCTCCTCGGGTGACGATTGCCCCCCATCCCCTCCTGGTCTATAAATCCCACAAACAGTAAAAGCCATGCCAATGACGTATCGAAAAACTATCATTAAAAAATACTATTAAAGATGGCATAACGCTGTACCCACGGAGGAATCAAGTTAATCGCATTTTCTCATGTAAACCATCTGAATTTTCCAGCTCTTCAGTCACATTGCCTCAAAGTCGAAAAAGAACAACTGTTACTTTGACAAGCCTCGCAACTCTTATCCAACAAGCTTACAGCCTTCCACATAACTTAGAAATGATTCGACATGTTTTGCCATAAAGGATTGGCTTGGTTCCACATATTGCACAGATCAAGTAGCATAGTCGACCACATTCTTTTGAATTTGAACTGGAGGAAAATGGTAACGTAGGAATGATGTATCACCATTGGTCGTCTGAAGGTGATTGGAAAGGAGATGACGCAGGAAAGCCATTCTTCATCCTGGAAGGATTGCCTTCAGGCAAACCATCATTGTCGCGAGGCATGAGTCAGCAGCAGAATAGTCTTCATGTAATTGCAAGCGGGGTAAGAAGTTGTAGCCAGGGATTTACAATAAAGGAAAGAGAGTGATGGGAGAAATTTGAAGAGGAGGAGATAAACAAACGGGAGATGTGGGAGAGCATGACAGCTGAGGAGTTGGCAGTTGCAGGAAGTTTGTCTTGGTACCTTGACAGTCTTACACATTATAAAGAGCCAAATGCAGTTGAAGAATCGGAGACGCAAGATGTAGCCGCAAAAAAAAAAGAACAGTAGAACAGCTACAAGCAAATTCGAACATGTTTAAGCAGGTAATTTCACATTTGTTTTTGAATTCATATATTTGCTAGGGTTAGGGCTATCGTCATGGTTAGGGTCTTCTCAAGTCTTCTATCCTTTTTTATACTTCTGCTTGGCTTGGTGTCGATGATTAAGATAAAGATGAAGGTTGATGGTACTTATAATGATAATGATGATGATGGCAGAGTGTCCTGAGAAAGCTATATGAATCATATTTTAACAACGCTTGGAAGGTATATATAGTAAAATGAGCAAAATTGGGTCTCTGATGTTTAAAATCTACCTATTGATTTTTAGGTCACGTTGAAGAAACGGCAAGAAAGAAATAGGGCAGTGAGATGTTTTAATTTGTTAAGTATGCACTTTGATTTGTTAAGTATTCACTGTGAGCTCATCGTAACGCAACTATGGAATATAGGAATCAAACTTTTTTGGGTGCAAACATCCAAGGAGGATAAGCAGACCTTCCCACGATGCAACAGGATTCATTCAACTATACGAACCAAGGCGCATGCAAATTGCGGATTAGTTGCGATCTTTATGCAATCCAGCAACAAAACTTTTACCTGCATCATTAACAATAGCAAAGGTAATAAAAGAGTGACCTTTCTTTGATGTGCCATCACTATGCAAAGTTCTGTTCTTGTTGTCAAACCCTGCAACTAACTCGTCAAAAACTTGAATCTGTGCTGGCTCTATTTAATTTGACAATCAATCATCCAAAAACTAGATCCACACCATGTAGAATCACACAAATAATGAGTGATAATAAATGTAAATCTGGAGCAGTCTTTGACCTCATTCTGCAACTGTTGGCTTATCACTTGCCTTATGTAACTCATTTCATAATGAGCGTGATTTTGCTTTTTTTTCCTTTGTCTATAATGGATTTATAACATCTTTAGCATAAGAGAATGATCGTACTTTAACATACAAAGTTAGTAGGTTTACAAGTAGATCTTTGCCAACTGACTCTTCCATTTCAAGACTACAGGGTAAAATGGTTGAGCTTATCATTCATCTTGTTTTAAGGGCATCAAAATTTGTTTGAAGTTTTTGCACATCATCTTGCGCAACGAGCACATCCTGTTGCATTGTGCAGAAAGGCGTTTCTGGAAAAGGTGTTCACCAGTTTTGTCGCAACAAATTCCATCATTATAATTTTCCAAAAAATTTAAATACTGTTGATGCAATTCACTATGATCTTTATTTAGGTCGGTCACCGTTGATTTTAGATCACCAAACCTTTTCTCCAGTGATTTAATTTTGTTTTGAAGATTATTTGTATCCGTTTCACAGCAAGTAGGTTGGGAGATTTTAACTTTGGCTGATTTCAGTTCACTGATTGAATCGCACAGTGCTTTGTTGTCATTTTTTAAAGTCAAGATTTCAACGACATTTTCGGATCAGTCTGATGTCAACTGCGTAATTGTGATTTTAAGATTTATATTATCATTTTCTAGATTAACCAAGCGATCAAGTATTTTATCTAAAGTGTGAGCTTGGGAGTACTTATCTGATGGGTTTGCTTTCATTTTGATGATGTGATTGGTATCGATATTTAATTCGGATTCGGAATCAGAGTCATCTTTAGGCAGTGGAATGTTTTCTGGCAGAGGATTAATAGGGCTAACAATCTGCGGTCTTTCAATGAAATTTTCAAGAGAATCTTCTGGTTTTATCTACCTTCCTTAACTTTGAAAACATTCTCCATTTCAAGTTCTTTCCAGATTGACAATGATGTTTCTTGGCCCTGTGCCATGATAGTTCCCGTTGAATAAAGAGTCAAAGTGACAACTGGCTTCTTTGGTTTTTTTGCCGAATGATTAATGATAGAGAAAGAGGTCTTCTTACCATTATCATCTTTTTTTCCACTGCAAAGCCATCAAATCGATTTAGGTGATTTCCATAATGATTGTCAAAGAGCAAAATCCACGAGGGGACTTCATCCACAGGCGACACTATCGTGATGTACGTTCTTCTTTCATTCAAAGTATATTTACTCATTTCTAGTGTGCATTTGAATCCATTACGTGAATAACCAGCAAAAAATGTAAAAGAGCTTGGACAAATAGTACTACTAAATATCCACGGTAAATATAACTTGTGTTAAAACATATCAATTTTGATAAAATTCAGAGGAAACTAAAACACGTCTTCTTTCTATGGTTCCGGAAGCGTAATTGGTGGTGCTGGCGTGGATAATTGGTTAGGTTGTGGCTTCTCCTTCTTCTTCTTTGCTTTTGTGGTAGGAAGTGCGTCTGCTTGAGGGGGAGGTGATTGAGGTTTCAGTGGGTTGGTACTGGTTGGTGGTGATGGCTGCGTTGCATGGGGAGATGGTGTACTTGGATTGAATGAACGCATGGGGATGCTTCGAAAATTGTGTGCCATGTGAGCATGATGGAATTTCTATGTTCAGGGAATGTTGAGGGAGTTGCATGGATGGTATGTTGGTGGGTGGACATCGTGGATATCGTGGACTGGGTGTATATGGTGCAGGAGATGCAATATATTTTGGTGGTGGATATGAGAATGGATAGGGAGGTGGATGATGGTGCAGGCAATGATGGGGATGGTTGTTTTTTTGCAATATTCAATATAAAAATTTACAAGAACGAGGTACTTAAGACTATACTTACAAATTACTTAACTACATAACTAACATAATAACCTGGGAAACAAGAACCCATGACTATCCCAGGGTCATGACATAAAACACTAAACTAAATTACACCTAAATATACAATTACGAAAAGCTACATATAAACGATACTTAGACTGACTACATTTTGTGGTAAATTTCGCTTGTTTTCATTTGGACTTTAACCTTTCGCTCTTTGAGCGAGCAGTTACATTCAATAATTTGGTGAAATAACTCTACTGAATAGATAAAATTGCTAGCGAAAACTAGGGACAAAATGTAATAAGTCAAATGTTTACTTAAAAATACAGACAAAACGAAAAAATGGAAACAAAAATGAAAGGACTATGTGGCTGCTTTGTGGATGTATGGTGTGAAACAATGGTTTGATCTATCTTAAACAAACCAGAGTGTTTCTAAACTTTGAGCCTTCGAGCCTTGTGTTTTGAGCCTCGAGCCTTATGTTTCGAGCCTCGAGCCTTCCTGTTGTATATCATGAGCCAACAGACCTCAATCATTTAACTTTATCTTTATTTTCTGTGAGAAACTTAGGCCCAGCGTTGGCAGCCAGTTTCTTAAATTTTAGGCCATTTTTGATACCAGATGTCTCTTTCTTAAATTGTTAATAATAATGCTCCAATGCTTGAATAAATTGTTAATGCTCTAATTTTTTGGCAAAGATAATTTAATTTTGTTGAAAGGACTTCAAAAGGACCCATTAAAGCCCTATGACAAATTTCAACAGAAATCTCACTTAAAATTGCTAGGATTTGAATCACGGCAACAGCAAGAATCGCTGCAAAATCTGTGAGCACAATTGTGAGAAGACAGGTTTCTCAAGGGTGAAAAAGGCTCTTATGTCTTAAGTTCTTATGTCGTTGTTGCTTTCAATCTCATGTTCAAAATATAGTTTTCTAGGGTATTGTTAGATTTCTGTGTTCTTAGTTGATATATACCTTCATTAAAACATTTCGCCTCATTTGTTATTATGTTTAATGCAGTCAGGCAATATGTAGCCTGCAATACAAGGCTCGAGGCTCGAAAAAGGAGGCTCCAGACTAGAGGCTCGAAACACAAGGCTCGAAGGCTCGAGGCTCGAAACACAAGGCTCTAAGGCTCGAGGCTCGACATATAGAATACTCAACAAACCAACCTGTTTTGTGGATGAAATCTAAAGTCAGCTCGAGTATACTTTTATTAGCGTCACTTGAAAGGTCTTTATCACCATATAAAAAAAATTGTACAATAACGTTGTTAGAAAGGCTTTTGCTTTCAACAAATGGTCGTAATGCATCTGAAACTCCAGCGAGAAGATCTCGTCGTTGACTATCAAATGAAGGGCAAAGCAACAGAAAGTGCTCCATGTCCTCAATACCGTCATTCGTTGGGCACATCGGGTTTACGGTGTCCCTGAAGTTGTGCTTAAATTTGTGGAAATTTAGTTTGCTGAGACTGACCCTTATTTGGGAAAGATACGATAGGCCTATTGGGTTATGAATACCAAAGACAGATGTTGTAGGGGGGCAAATTATTGAAAGAAGCTTTGTCTTAAAAACAGCAACGGATGGGGCAAGCCTGATTTCAGGATCGAGTTTATTCCATTCAGATATGCAGTCATGATAGAATCTATATTTAAATTTTTCTGTTCTTGCCCTAATTCCCCCAATAGCATCTAGGTTGCGAAGGAAGTAGTTCAACTGATGAAGTGGGGGGATGGGCTCCTTTGTGTACACTCGCCGCTAGGGACATCACCCCTCCCAAGCAAAAAATATTAGAAAGAGGCCAAGGTGAACTTCAATATGAGGCTAATGTTGATCGCAATAGTGATCTTTATCTTGATTGCCACTCTTGATTCAAAGAGTGATTGCCATGTGCATCAGAAACAATGGCAGACACATAGCAGTGGAGCTGGGGAAACAAGATTACCAATTACTTAGCTTAGCATTTGGATATTATGTTTTCTGCGTATACTGTTATTCCCACTTTTGGTATCAGGTAACGGTTTTTTGGACATCTTTCATTTCAAATGTGACTATAAAGTTATGATGGATTTTTCTTGAAAACAAAAGGATGTTGCCAAAGGTGTACGAGATTTTGTGCATTAAGTAAAATTCACCTCAGTTTAGGCCCATTGAACTTGCAGATTAATTTTCAAAGCTTTGTCTCCAGAATACAATCCTGTTTGCTGCGTAAAATCCTAGATGCAATATCACAAAGACGCCTATATTGTCTCACTACTTTTGTGCTCTGCACAACACATTTTGGAGTTTCCCTGTGCACATTCAATACAACAAAAATAGCCTGCGCACAGACTTTACCGCAAAATAGTAAAGTCTGTGCGCAGGCTACAACAAAAATAACTCTAGGAAAAACCAGCAAAGTCTGCCTGGAAGAAATTCTGACAGATGTGACGTCAATAAGAATCCTACATGACGTGCGGAAGTTGTCATTGAAAGTATATGAATATAAAACAAAGAATGAAGCCAAATTGATGTAACACACTATTTTGTCTCGTTCAAATAAACAATACCATTTATTATGAAGAGATTTGAACGAAGACCAAAATGGAATGCAAAGAAAATGAGAAAATGCCAGGAGAAAACGCAGAGACCACAGGGAAGCGCAGAAAAGTTGTTTAAAGTCAAAACGGAACATAAGTTCTGCAAAATACGAGATGATTGTTGTTTTGCTGCATTCTCAATAAGAAAATACGCTGTTTTTCAAAGAGAGATAAATCAACAGCGAAATGAACCTGTGATAAAACTCCCAAAAATTAATTTCACAGTTTACCAGAAATAAGGAAATTCAAATACTTTCGATTACATTTATTGAGAAATGTTTCAAAAAGAACCATCCAACTGCGAAGTGTCTGCCATTATCTCTGATGGACACAGCAATCACTCTTTGAATCAAGGGTTGCAATCAAGATCGCGATCACCATTGCGATCAACATTAGCCTCATAATGAAGTTCACATTGGCCTCTTTTATGACGCGGTATTGGGTTCAAAAATGATTGATCGTGATTTTAGGTGTCCGTGGTGTCACATACAAGTCATGATGGTTAGTTCTCGTGATGGTGAATTGTACAGGTCGTGGTAACACTCGTTGATTGGCGTAATTGTTGTTTGTCGTGGTTACTCCCAGTGATCATTGTCGGTAGTTCATGTGCCATTAACTGCGACGAGTCATGGTGATCCTTGTTGACCGTAATCGTAATCACCTTTGTCTCGTTGGGGTAACTTCAGCATGTCGTGGTTGCTTAACCTTGTCGTGGTAGCTTTAGCCTGTCGTGGGAACTTCACCTGGTCGTGGTAACATGCGCAGTTGGAATGCGCAGTTTAAAATATATGTATCATTAGCCGGTGATGGGAAGAACATCAGCTGATCGTGGTAAAACCCGTGCTTGCCTCGTCATGGAACTTTTTTGTACAATTTCTTGTGTCTTCTAACATGCGCAAACAGCAGCTGCTGTCCGAAGGGCCTAATAAGTGGCTTCACTACAAGAAAATGGCGGTAAGTGTTGCTAAACAATTTGATTTGTAGACATCGATACTAGAGTTATTTTCCAATTGCAAAGTCGCATTTGGGGATTAGATATTAAATCCGACTGCTGGGCCAACATGGGGGACTCATGGGGGCAAAGTAAGGAAGATCTGACTGTTATTTGAGCAAAATGCGTAAGCGATGCTCAGTATTGGCGTTTAAAGTTGGGCCTAGATCGTAGTACGTCAGGGTTACGTTACGAAAGAAATGTTTACAAGAAACTCGACTCTTAGATCGCCAAAAAATAAGAAACTCCAGCACTGGGAAACCTGTACTTAACGGCAATCTGCCCCCTTCGATGAATGAAAATAAAATCGATAAAGATTTATATTGTGTATTCCAGAAGTTGGTGTTAATTCGCTTTATCCAAAGAAATCAGGGTCATAGACTATAGAGACTCAGTGATGCATGAATTTAGCTGCAGCGTAAATAAGGTAAATAAAGCAGTAACCAAGATCAGAACAATAGGGGACAGATTGCTTTTAAGAAACCATCTATTTATTTTGACAAAGAGAATCCTTAATATATTTTTACTTCATTTTCACCCGTTTCCCGTTTCATATTACTGGGAAGGTATATGAGTAAAGTCGAAGTATAGGAAAGGCTTGAAAAACTTTGTGTTGAAATGTTCTGAAGGGGGCAGGTAGTGAACATGAAGATTGTTATGGAACTTTTAAGAAACTCATATTGAAACTCCAAGAACTCAAAATCTGATAATTTTAAGATACTTTCAGTACTGGCCGAAATTCTTAGTTCTATAAAAATACGTGCATCCATTCTAGGACTCACCATTTAAATTCACAGCAGTTTTGAAACTCATTGTGAAAAGTGTACTGTTGATTCATTAAATTCATATTTGAAATTAACGAAAAGGATAAATTTCTCACATATGGTAGGGCCGCATGAAGTTGTTGATTTGGGCTTTGTTCATGAACAATAGAGACCCTATATATTTTGTTTATGCATGTTGTAACCTAGCATAATTGTTTCACAACTACTTAGCCACCCCCCCCCCCACTTCCTAGCGGCCTTCGTTCTGAAAAAAGGCGTCATGTCAGCAAATCCCTCGTTTTTTTCTTTTTCTAGTGTATAACTCCTCCACCAATTACAATCTTGCACCATGTCAAAGAAATTCTAACAAGCATTGCAAATCAAATTGAACAAGCACAGTTTGACGATACATCAATTGATGGCCTGGCTTTCCGTATTGACAATATTTTTCACATAGTAAAGCGTTACGCAGAAGTGTACACAATCCCATTGGAAGTTTTAGATTTCATGGGCAAAGCTGCAGAAATTTTTGCACGTGCAAACAAAGACGCATGGTATGGGTATGTCCCCGAAAAGGAAAAACGTGATTACAAAGGCAGGCCTGCATTTAACATCACTAAGGAACAGCTAGAACTTTATATCGCGTACGGTTTCTCAGTTTCTAAGATATCAAGAATGATTCACGTTAGCAAGAGCACTATAAAGAGGAGAATGAAACACTACGGATTTTCCATCTCCCAGCAATACTGTGACCTAAGCGATACAGAGTTGGATAAACTAGTTGAAGACATTCTCAAGGACTTCCCAAATTGCGGATACAGACGAATGAGTGGCATTTTGGAAAGCAGGAAAGTAAGAGTGCAGGAATCACGAGTCCGCTCCTCCATGAGAAATGTTGACCCTGAAGGAGTCCTACTTCGATCAATGCAAGTAAAACTCATCTATCGCAGAAAGTATAGTGTTGCTGGTCCACTCTCACTGTGGCACTTAGACGGCAACCATAAGTTAATCAGGTACACTTCATATTGTAAAATATGTACTGTAGGTCCGGTTGGTCGGTCTCCGTCAGAGCTACTGTAACAAATTTGACAACAAAAAGGCCTGTATCATACTTTATAATTTTGTCACATGTTGCGATGTCAAAAAGCTTGTTGTGGGTATTCAGCTGTAGCACTAAACAAGCAATACGAAACATTTCAGCTATTTCCAAGGGGTGCCCAAACTCATCAAATATATTGACAACAAAAGAACAATTTCACAGTAAATTTGTCCTTTCCATCTTTAGTAGCCTGTCCTAAAACATTTACCTTTGGAATTTCTAGCCTGATAACAGTTTCTTTTATCCCGGTTCCCGTTCATGTTTATTTCTTTGTCACATTTATATATTTGATGCGTCCTTTGTATATCCGATTTCAGATGGCGTCTTGTGGTCCACGGCTGTATCGATGGATATTCCCGAAAAATTATGTTCCTAAGATGTAGTTCAAACAATACTGCTCTAACCGTTCTATCGGCGTTTCTTGAAGCTGTTGAAGAACATGGACTGCCATCCCGAGTCAGAGGCGATCAAGGTATTGAAAATGTCGATGTTGCAGCATTTATGTTTAGCAATCCCATGCGTGGACCAGATAGAGGCAGTTTTATCGCTGGCAAAAGTGTCCACAACCAAAGGATTGAAAGGCTTTGGGTGGATGTTTACACGGGTGTACTATATATATACTACTGCGTATTCAGTCATTTGGAGTCAGAAGAATTATTTGACATTGATAATGAAATGCATCACTTTTGCTTGCAATTTGTATTCGTTCCTAGAATAAACAATCATTTAAACATGTTTGCTACCGGCTGGGACTCACACAAGATAAGCAGTGCTGGAAATATGACCCCAAATCAATTGTGGATCATGGGTCTGCACAACATAGTGGCTTCTAGCTCAAACATATCGCAAGAAATATGGGAGCCATCATCTGACGTAAGTTTCCAAACAACTACAGTGACTCAAACAAAATTTCCCTCTTGCTTGCTTAATCAGAATAGATTTTTCTTCTTGATCATGCATTTGGGGTCCGTTTCCCAGCTCTAAACCGGGTGTCCCAACAAAAGTAGTCCTATTTGAAAAATCGCCAAAATTTGATTTCACGACCGATCTTCAATTTTCTTCGTCTTCTTTGTCAAGAAGTATATCCAGGACCAAATTATTTTCCACTGTATAGCTGATCTTGCAATTGGCTTAAAAAGTAGCAAATTTAACTCTTTTAGGGCTATATGTTTTGAATCATACTGCAAAAAAGCACTGATGATTGCCAGATCAATTTTTTTATGCATGCAAAGCTTCCAGTTTGGTCATAATCACAAATGGCAGACCTCAATGATGATAGAAAATCTGAAAATTTTGACTCGTTTAGGCAAGATTGAGTATTTTGCTTAAAAACTATGGCTCAAAATAAGGTTTTTCAACTTGTAATTGTTCTACCTTGCTGTATCAAAAGCAAACATTTTATCATCTATGAATATTTTTGGGCCTTTGACAAAACAACTCAAAAAGGACATTTTATCAAAGGTTTGATAATCAATTTTTGGTGACTTTTTTAAACAGGAGTAATTTTTTGGGACACCCAGTAGGAAGAACTATTTTCGAAACATGCGAATACACTATGAAGATTATTTTGAAAAGTACCAAAAATGCATGAAAAACTCCTTCAATTTTTTCCCTATTAGAAAATGCACTGCATACGATTATAGCACAAGCCAGGTTGGAAAACATGCGTGATTTGGCCTACGCGTAGTAGCGAGTGAAATAAATTTGAAGGTGCGAGCTGCGAGTGGACTTTAAGAAGAGTTTAAAAAGCTGCGAGAGAAGCAAAATTAGCAATAGATCTTTCGTTCTGGCTTGTGAGAACCCATTATTGTAGCTGCGAGCAGCGAGTTTGACAGAGTTTCATAGCTGCGAGTGAAAGCAAGTTTTCCAACCTGGAGCACAAGTACTTTAGCAGCAATGATCTTCTAACAAGGAAACACTTTTTTCGGGACATCCTTATCTATTTTTAAATGACAATGTCCCCCCCCCCCCCCCCCCGTGGTAGCTCGAGGTTAAAACTGTAGTGGAGCTGAAACGAATTCAGGGAATTCAGTCGTTATGTAATGTCACAACTTTCAGAGTTTCAAAGACACATTTACAGACGACAGTATATCATACACCTTACGCAAATCAAATGCACAGCGTAATCACCAAAGATAACAAAATGCAACGGATTTCAATGGCTAAAATAGATAGTTGCTTGAGTACAGTCTTTCCAGTGCGAGAGTTTCATATTTTTTGCGATACGAGGGTTGCGATCTTTATAAAAAATAGTACGTAGATATTCCATCCCCTCAGTGTAAATTGTACTTGCTATTTCAGGAAGATGCTCAAATGTATGGAATTGACTACGAAGGACCTGCTTGCAACGAACAGGATTATGGTATAATTGTACCCACGAACAATTTTACGCTGAGCCCCAGTAATGCCCAAGCATTACAGTCTTTGGTGAATCCTTGTCAGAAGAGTGATAGCTTCGGAATTGACATCTATTTACAGACACTAGAAGCAGTACATCAACTTTTCAGCACTTAATATAATGCAATCTTTTTTCTCATACATACGATTTTATCAAGACCCATTCCACCCAAGGGGAGGCACTTCACAATTGCGCGATACATGGGGATGCGCCAAAAGGATCTCTGTTATGACGTACTCTCAGAATTTAGGCCTAGAATACAAATGAGGTTTCTACAAATGAAACAACTGTATTATTTTTGTGCAACCGTAAACAAAGTATTACCACGACTTTTGCATTACCTAACATTAAAATTCACCTAAAAAGGACATTACCAGCAATTTTAGTAAAAACTAGACCCTAATCCCAGGAAATTCCCAACAAAAGTACCCCCATTTCCAGAATTGTTTGCCAAAAGCTAACGGAACATTCATCCCAGACATGACCAGACAGTGGAATACCTCCCCTTGCCCTTCCATATTATTTTCATTCTTCAAATGTAAAACAGAACAATGTTAGCAACAAAAGTAATTATTTCTAATTCTACAATGTGCAGTCAAGCGCGGTAACAAATTAAAGCTGAACAGTAATATTATTTAGACTTGCAATCCACGACCAAGAGATATTTTTGGATTCTTAGATTAATACCCTCACATTAAAAAACTCAGACTGATCTGAGTTTCAGATCGGTTTGAAACTTGTCTCGGTTTGCGGTCAAAGCCTTTGGAGTGCTCACATGACGCAGGCGAAATGGAACTCGTATATAAACTTGATATTCATTTGGTTTCTCAGGTGGGTCTGAGTTTTCAGGTCGACCTGAAATTTTTATGTGAGCAGAAACAAGGTGTGAGTAACATTTCTTGTGTTCCTTTGGCAATCAAAGAAACCAAGATATATCTTCAACAATCCAATCATAATTGTTCTGATTGACTGGGAACGCACGCATTGTTTGTATTTAGGAAAATTTTTGTGAAATGCGCATGTGCAGAGCAAGTGAGCTAAACTCAAACCGATCTGAGAATGTTCATGTGAGGGGGAGGCAAATTAGCATACACAGCCAAACTTCGAACCGATCTGAAACTCAAGTCGGTCTGAGTTTCTCATGTGAGGGTCGTCTTAGATCCAGCTAGCTGACTTTGAATGAAATAGATTTTATCATTTTTTCACTTTAAAACAGTTAGATCAGGCTGGCTGACTTTGAATGGAATCTTGATTGTTTTGATTGCCAAAGGAACACAAGGACTCTCACTCCTATTTGTTTTGAAAATTCATTGCGCCCTGAAAAGGTCGACCTGAAAACTCAAACCAACCCGAGAAACCGAAATGAGTTTCAGGTTGACCTGATCTTCATTTTGCCAGTGTCATGTGAGAACTCCAAGGGCTTCGATTGCAAAAATGAGTTTTGAACCGATCTGAAACTCAGACCGGTCTGAGTTTCGTCATATAAGTAGTCTTAGAATCCTAGATTTTTAAGGTAGTCTTAGAATCATAGATTTGTTGGATATATTGTCATCTGTGAGTGAATTTATGACTCCAAGCCATCTAAAAATATTGGTGTGATAAGTGGTATGTGCACTTAACTGAGGAAATATGGTGCTACTGAACAAAACTCTATTACAAACAAAACGAATGCTGTGTTTAAATTGAAGACAATTAATTCAGTCAATTGCATTTAGTATCTTCCAAAGTCTAGACCTTCAAAGATATAATCAGAAAAATGTGCAATAAATTATTTTGGTGATCCAGTGTATCTTTTGGTAGTGGGAACAGTTAGGGTAGCTGCACATGTATTTGCAACTATCCTGGCCCCTGAAGATTCATCAGCACTGTGTGTCAAATTCAATATAACCTCGGGTACCAACAGCTGGTTTGTGATAAGATCCTGTAATGAACTGTAAGACATCATTGAGGAAAAGAACCCTTGTATCTCCTGGAGTTGTGTTTGATCCAACGGTTGCTATGATTTCCTGGTCATCAACTTCTACTCGGCTCTCAATGCTTTGCAGAGAAATAACATTTCTGGAAATTTTACCCTTTTTGCAACTCTTAAGAAAAGAGAACCAATTGAAAAGCACTGTCTCCTCCTTTGCTCGTTCATTGCAACCAGGGAGTCCTAGTTTTGCACTGAACATTTCTTCCATGTCCTTGACAGACAATTCTTGCTCAGTGAAAACTAGAAGTGCTTCCTTCTTGTATGCTTTTAGAATAGGGAGAACATCAAAGGTCATCAAACCAGCCTTGAAACTTTCAATTTCCTCAAAACAGGAGCTTACAATGAAGTGTTTTCCTGCTGCTTGAAACAATGCTACCTTGTCAAGACTCATTGCTGTATACCCAAAATCAAATCTTTCTTCAAGATCATCAAACATTTTATTGCATGCAGATTGATCCTTGCTCTTACTCAATGCCTCAAGCTTTTCTTTCAATGCTACTGCTTGTTCAGTATCTCCAGGCAATTCTTTGCTAATAGCATCACAATCTTCCAGTAACTCATGCTCTAAGATGTGTCGTGCCAGCACTTCAGCTAAGTAATTAGGGCCCGGCAAACCATTTAGGATTCCGATGGCAACCAATTTGCCAAACAGCTCGTACATTCTCTTATTAAGGGCCGTTTGGTCATGTGTAAAGGTCAAATATGGAGACTGACCTCTCATGAGTGGGCCTTGTACACTTTTATACAGCAGTGAGTAAAATTCACGCATTAACCCCCCAGTGTCCACACCAGCTTCGCCTACAAATACCACTCTGATTTTTGGCTTCCAGTCCTCCTCATCCATATCTTCAATTTGGGCACAAAGGTCTGGCCAGAACTGTGTTCTTCTTACATGCATATTAATGCACACATGCTCATTGTATTCATCATCAATCTCACCTTCTCTCTTGATGTCGGTTTGACGTTTTTGGCATTCATCCACCAACTTCCTTTGAAGGGCTTCAGCCAGCGTTGAGGGCTTGTCTTTACTTGAAACAGAGGAAGAACAATCATTAAACTCATCTGGACGCACAGCAGTTTCTTGAGTGTCAATATTGGGTCTTGTTGCCAAGTTTGACTTTTCTCCTGTCACTTGGGTCTCACAGCTAGCACCAGTAAGATCTGTAAGGAAGATCACATCAAGAAATTTTGCATGACACTTTGGACAATCTTTTTCCCCATGATGCACTCTTTGCCATTGACTGAGACACACCTGATGGAAAAGACAGTTGCAACTGTCAGTTGCTGCCAATAGCTCCCCATAGCCCAAACTATGAAGGCAAATAGCACAGCCCTCTGCATCATTCTGGTCTTCAACCTTGCCCTAGAACATAACAATGCATACTATAAATTCTAAATAACTAAAACTGGAATTACATTTCATGAAATTTTTTTGCCATATCTGTAACTGAGGAAACAAATGGGTTTGTGGGTGTTTCTTCAGCCTATTTATAGTGGCTACGAGTTATAGCTATGTCTATTCCCTTTCAGTTTATTTTATCTAAGATTGATTTATAGATCAGGAAGAGCATTTGGCTTCACTGTTTCCTTCCTTTCAGATAACCATGAGATTGCAGCAGATATTTCAACAGTTTAGGCTAACTCTTGTCTCTGGAAAGTTAACATTGGCAAAAAGCGTCTATAATTTGAAACAATCATCAAGGGAATACTGCTTTGGAAATAAGACAGGAACTTGATAACATAATGGCAAGATTATCACAACATTTCGCTGATTATCACTTTTAATAGGCCTAAAATCAAATTAAAATCAAGCTTTGGTCACCAAATTCAGAATAAAAAATAACATTGTGCTTATTTGACCATATTTTGCAATTTGGCTGCATTTCTTCATATTTCATTTTGCTCTATTTCGCAGTAGTTTGTTTCAGCGATTAGAAAAAGCCTAACATTTTTAAACTTACGGTTACGAGCTTCTTAAAAATAAACTGTTGTGCAGAGATGTTTTTAATTTTTAGATTTTGATGTACGATTTGGTCTTTGTTGAAGATCAGTTAGTCTCCATGTTGAAGATTTCTACAAATTTCAAAAAGAAAGCAATGTTTTAAGAGCTTTATGCAGCTCTGGCTTTTTTCCTCCTGGTAAGGCCTGGCATCTTCATAAGGATATACAACAAATGAGAACTGACATTCACCATTTTTGTTATAGTTGCCTAAACATTTTAGGGGCAAGGAGGGTGCAAGGGGATCCCTTCTCCACCCCACTTTTGCATGGCGCATGGCCCAGCAGACTCCCAATGGTAAATGCAGTTACTGTTTCTTATGAAAAAATAGATACCTTCATGTCTTTGCACTTCTTCATGTGCATTTCCATTTCTGCACTTGGAACGCTCTTGAGGCACTCCAAACATGTAAGGTCTGGGCCTGGAACACTCTTTGTGATCTAAAATGTAGGAGTTAGGCTGCATTACAAGGAAACCCCAAATATTGGGTGCAGTAAACAGACCTTGAAAATGCAGCATTACTCTCAAATATTGAGACATGAAATATTGTTTTCTTTCTGTTGTGAACATTTCCTTCCTTCAAGTGAGACATTTTTAACTGGGTATGTTTTTAGATTATATAGTTTTAACTTTTGTATCTTATATTATATTGTACACCCTGTAATTAGATCTATGCTTTCCCCAATTTATGCTACACCTAACTTTTAATTTCTTCATTAAATGTTACATGCATACTAACATACATAGATTCCTGTAATAGAGCAAATAAAGAGCAAATAAAGTCCTGTATTTCAACTGCATCCATCCATTAAAATCACCATCAGGGAGGTACAAGGTATGGTTGAAACCAAAAAATAATTTGCCCATAAAGTTTTCCAGTGTGAATTCTCGAATCTGACATTGCTCTTTTTGAGGGAAATATTTTATAACCGGGTGCGCGATCAATCGCTCCCAAACGTTCGTCTGGGCACGCGCCCCCCAGCTTTGTCATTCAAAAATAATCTACGTACTTGTGAAATTCAAAAAAATCTTTTTACAATTTTCCAAGAAGACCTGATCAATTGTATTCTCTAGAAATGGGGTGTTTCCAGCGATCTAAAGGGAGTGCGGTCATGAAAATTTCCTGGGGGCAAGTCCAAATGATTCTTTTGTCTTTTTTGCATGCCACCTGTACGAAAATACAAGGCCATGTAATAGCCATGTACAGGCCTTGTAGTTATGGCCTTGTAACCTTGTAATAGCCTGGAATAGCCTTGCTGTAACCTTGTAAATGGCTTGAAAAATGCTAATTAGCCTTGTAGAAGCCTTGTGGAAACCTTGTGTTAGACTGGTTGCAGCTTGGAATCTTACTGATAGCCTTGTAATTTTCTTCCAAGGTTAGTACAAGGTAATAACAAGGTCATAATCCCCTCTACAAGGCTAAAACTTGGCCTCCACAAGGCCAAGTTTAGCCTTGTATTTTTGTACAGGCACCTATAATAAAAGAATTGACCCTTCCATTACTAATGTGGCATAGGTGGCTTTTTTATTGGAGTTTTATTACGTAGACTATGAAAGTTTAAAAACTAAGGGGGTTATTGATATAGTTACAGTACATCATCTTTAATCATTACCTGTTTCCTCATTTCCAGGTCCAGATTTCTTTGAATTGGCCTAATGTAAATACATGCTGTTCCCACAATGCACTTTTTGATATCCTCAATATTGAACCAATTAACTTCCAATTTCTCCAAAGGCCTGCATGTTCCACCACCCCTTCCTTTGAGCAGTGTGTAGCCTCCACATGTTGACAACGCAGGGAAGACTTCTTCAATTTTCTGACAAAATTCTACATGCTTTGCTTTTTTATTTGGGAAACAAACTTTGGTTTTGCCAAGACCTGAAGCTTTGAGAAGGCTCATCACATTTGAGCTTGGTGTTTCACGTGAAAATGTGTATGGTATGCAACAAAATTCGTGTGTCCAGCTTTCTTTTACTTCATATGGAAAAAATGCTTTCTTCTGATGAGGATTTTTGGTGATAGATGTTCTGAGCTCTTTGTGCTTCACGGAAGTCGAAGATAACCCAGGAAATGATGATCTACAAAACAGCAAACAGGAGCATTACCCTAGAGTTCAGTCACTTCTTACTGAAAAGCCTAATACTTTTTCATCAGCAAAGAAGTTGTCAATAGTTTCCTTTTAGCTGATCGATGACAGTGAATTCCCAGGGGGTACTTCATTGTTAAGTGGTCATGCCGTTCATATACAGTAGGTGAGTTTTTCACATGAAATTCCCTAAAAATGGGTATATGTATTTGTAACCTTAATTCTGGTAGATGGGTGATTTTTTGCCAGAATTTCTTCTCAATGGGCCCCATAATGATTATCCACACCAAACAACTGAAAATGTCCTCGTATTTTGCTTGAAAAATGATGAATTCCAGAAAAGACAACATTTTGCGCAGCAACAATGACAACAACAGCGTCTAGCTAGTCAAAACTGAAGAAATATGGAATAGATAGACCTTGCATCTTCAAATCAACCAAATTTGAACACATGTGTTAGAAATTTCCTCATATTCATACAAATGGGTTAACAATTCTTCAATATTCTGTCATACATATATATGGGTCCTTTCTCCAAAGTCCAGAAGCAGGTCTAATGAAGTACCCCCCTGCCCCCTAGCCTGGGAGTGGAAGAAACCCTTCTGATCAATATTCATAACTCAGTCAGTAGCCATCTTGACTTTTGCAGGACCCTAATGATAACAATATTGTAAATATTGATAAGTTATCCTGTTGAAATATTCGTAAAGTATTATTATTATTATCTACTGTCCATCTCCTTTCTCTCCTAACTGTTTGTAGCATTGGTAATTAAAGCCTTTACATGGTTCGTGATTGAAAGTGTGCTGAATTTATGTATTTGACTCTGGACTCTTGTGATAAACTGGAATCTCCTTTGTTGGGGGGGGGGGGGGCAAGTCATTAAGTTGTTGTAAAATGTGTTGTTATTATAATCCCTGCCCACAACAAACTTTTCCTACAAATTTGATGAAAATGTTAACAAAGACACACTACACTTCCTGTTTTATTTGTGCTGCAGTGAAGTAAGCGACAACACCTTACCTGAAATTCGCGGCCACCCTTTGGCCAAACGAAGATGGCATGGTGTTTGCAATGCTGACGCTGATAGGCCTGCAGCTAAACCCCGCGTTTCTGCCATTAACAGAATTTGCAGATTGTGAGGACGATTGTGATGTTGTTTGCCCTACTTCTTCTTCGATCTTTTCACGTGCAGCTAGCACGAATTGCCGAGCTAGCTCGTACACAGACTTTACTTTATCGTTGTTATCGTCCATGTTTGCAGCATAGTTGGATGGTTTCCACCAAGAAGACAGCACGTGCCACGTGGCTTCTGCGCATCTGCGCATTCCAACTGCGCATGTTACCACGACCAGGTGAAGTTCCCACGACAGGCTAAAGCTACCACGACAAGGTTAAGCAACCACGACATGCTGAAGTTACCCCAACGAGACAAAGGTGATTACGATTACGGTCAACAAGGATCACCATGACTCGTCGCAGTTAATGGCACATGAACTACCGACAATGATCACTGGGAGTAACCACGACAAACAACATTTACGCCAATCAACAAGTGTTACCACGACCTGTACAATTCACCATCACGAGAACTAACCATCATGACTTGTATGTGACACCACGGACACCTAAAATCACGATCAATCATTTTTGAACCCAATACCGCGTCATACCTCTTTCTAATATTTTTTGCTTGGGAGGGGTGCTGTCCCTAGCGGCGAGTGTATGCTTTGAAGGCCTTCTGAACCTTCTGCTTCATAAGGCAGAAGGCCTGGCAGACTTGGAGAGATTCTCATTTTGCCATCATGAATCCAAAACCCGTCTTTTGGAAGATTTTGTATTTAATTAGGATATATTTTCCTGGCTCTATGAAGTCGACTATTTTCATTCTTGTGTAGGTTTTGAAAACACAACTTTGACGTTTGGAGCTACTTTCTGACACACCCTGTATGCTAGGAAACTTATTGGGTCTTTTTTTAATTGTAGGCATCAATACTGCACGAGAAATGTAACCGGGACACAATGATGGTCAGTGTAAATCCTACTGCATCAAACAAGCACTTGTCCTTGAATGTTTGGTCAACAGATGGAATTGCAAAAAAATATTACCGCAGTGTGTAACTGAAATAGATGTTCTTTCACCTATGGATCTATAGTTTCCATTTGAAGCAAATTTTATTTTCAGATAGTCTGACATTGTGGCATGCCCACAAAAACCCTGAGGAACAGTGGATCTCAGTTGTTCTCGTTGTAGATGTCAGCTCTGATCAACAGTTAAGCAGGATTGTTTACAGAAATCCTTTATATTGTTGTTAATCGAAATTTTTTGCTTAGCATCTACTGTGACACAGACTTCAGAAAATACAGTGGCTTTAACCCTATTCCACGTGGGGTCTTTGCATTCACTCCTCACGTTATGGCCCCCCCCCCCCTAATTATATGCAAAACCAATAGAGTTATGAAGTTGTAACTTGGTAGATAGTATCTCCACCCTACTGTGCATCTAATTAAGTAATTAGATTCCAATTAGTCACGTGACCTGTTGCTAGGCAACTATTTATATTGAGACCAGTCTGCAATAAGCTTATGTATGGGAACTAATATATTATCCAATATTTCTAAGAAAGCAAAGTTTATCCTAATAAATGATTTATCTTCTAGTATAGCAATATGTTTTCTCACAAAACACAAAATACAAATACAATATAGATTTCAGGGAATAATTTGATCAATTTGTGCTTCAAAATCCTGTGGCTCTTATCTAAGCTGTCAAAGAAAGTTCACTGAGAAAAAAAGAGAACAAGGTCAATTTGTAAAATATCGCACTCTTTATACCAGGAGAAGGATGTAGATTCTTCCGATATGTTACAACACAACACATAAATTGTGTAATACCTTCTCCACCATTTTAGGTTCGTTAGCAATACCATACATCAAAGTTCCGAGCTTTAAATGTGCCCAAAAGTTTGGTTTTCCAAAAAGACACATCGAGAGATACAAGGCTTCATTTCCTGCAGCTACATGGAGAGGCTCAATACCATCGTCAAGCAAATGTCTTATTTCATGACGCAACCTGAACAGAATCAGAGAAATTACAAAAGTTTCTTGGCTTTCCTAAATTCAGGAAGGGTTGTTTCTTAACTTTTGAAAAATCGAGCCAAGGGTACAGTTTCTTGTATGCAGTTTGTTGTAAAAAATAATATGTGTACATGTACCATCACACAAGAAATAGAAAAATGGGGTAAAATCCTCCATGAAATGGCAAAATGCTCATGATCGTGTGAGCAACAAACCAGTGCACAATTTAGCTTGAAGCACGACATAACTATATTTTAACAAAACAGTAATATTCTATATGTCATTCCAAAAACTACTTCAATTATGAAACTCTCTTTGTAATGTAGTATTGTTCAAATACTTCATAAGGTCACACAGTGCTTGCAATTGTGCGTACATTTGTTATTTGAATATGACAAAAGTTTAATCAAACAACAGAGCAAGGTACTGTAATCAACCTTGACTGAAGAATGCCACGGAAAGGTTGACCAGGCCCTGTAATCTCATCAGAATTGCAAAGAAATTCACAGCGACAGTTTGATTTCAGCACGCACACACCAAAGCAAATCAAATATAATACCCAATACAGATGCATTAAAAAATTGTTACTGAACTTAAACTGCCAATGAAATGTTATGGGAACTGTTTATCATCGTTGCAGCTCTCATAGCTCCTGTCCTCCTTTATTTCATACAGTATCCAGAGACGAAGATCATCAGTATTACCCTGCAATAAAAATAATATAATAAATTTACCATGAACGCAATCCATATCATAGTGAGAAAATCCACCCGTTAAAGAGAAACGAAAAACAGTGTAAACACGATCGAACGTGTTTAATCACAAACCATGGTAAAAAAACAGTTTTTACTGCCTAAGCCAATCAGCGACCTGCTTTTCTGCAAAATATTGCGTGGCAGTAATATGAGCCCTAATTTCGTTGACAGGGTGTTAATCTTACTTGATGCCTTTGGTATAGCGCTAACGCAGGAAAATCCTTATGGAATAAAAAGTGAAAGATTGTTTTATTGTGAGTTCCCTACTTCCAGGGTTGCTGAATCTTGGACAGTTCTACTATTCTAGACAAGAAGCTTTGCACACGATTGGCAAACCCGTCAAATGCTGCATTTCTCAAAATTATTCTAAATTTTTCACACAACAAACCACAACCATCCATATTCCAGATAAAAAATAGGACTGATATCCAGTCCCAGATAAAATAACAACTTACCCAGAGAACTGGCGTCTATATTCACTGCACCGTATCTTGTATTTCTTGCAAAATTTGTAGGAAGACTGACCGATTTGGTGCCAAATCTTTATGGCGGGTTAGGCATCCTACATAGCTTGGCTGGTATCCCCACGTGGTTGTCATCTTCATGTATAATGGTTCAATAATGGCCACTTCGCAGCAACGAAAACCTGAATGTTCCTGTTAATGTTACCATTAGAAAGACTTTTCAATTTAACCGGCAACAACAAACAACCTTTTATGGTTTTCTGTCCAAATCAACTCAATGCAGTCAAATGCTTTGCGATGGCCCTACTTTTGGTCATAGGTCCGCATGCGATTTCAAAAAATTGCCTCAAGCTGTGTATTACCAGCCAGTGGTGTACAATGACACATCTGCATTGTGTCTCGGTTTACGTCATGATTAAAATTTGGGGAGTTGCCGTTGCTGTTGTGACGGGCGGTCATGTTTTTTAACGTGTCGCGATAAAATAGAAAAATTGAGTGTTAGGTAGATGTAATGAAGTTTGCAAGATGAGCTTTGAGTCAATGGTCTTCAGTGATTGAGTTTTTGTAGTTAAAATCACTGTGGAATGGTAAAAACTCGCACTGGTGCCTCAACTACGCAAATAATGGAGCTCACTGCTCAAGTTAAGGCATACCTCGATAAACAGTTTGACACACTGTTACAACGCCTTGCCACAAAAGAAGATATTACAAGCTTAAAAGAAGAGGTCACATTGCTGGTAACAGAGAAACTTCAAGAACAAGAGAAGAAAATATCGTCATTAGAACAACGAATTAATGAGCTGGAAGCAAATAATGTTATTTTAGAGAGCCACGTTTCTCACTTAGGCAAGTCGTATGAAAATCAGGAGCAGTATTCCCGTCGTCTTTGCTTGAGAATAGATGGAATTGACCTCCCGCCAAAAGGTACAAACGAAACTGGTGAAACAGTTCTGGGAAAGGTCAATGACATCTTTGATGAATTGGAAGTTGATGTACCTGATGCGGTCATCAACCGCGCTCATCGCATTGGCCCTAAATCAACGGATAATAATGGCAAGTCAAGGCAACAGGTCGATAAGCCAGATATACATGACAAAGAGTTAAGGACTATATTTGCAAGAAACCTTGCCCAAGGTCAAACAAAGCTATGTGAAGTGCATGAAGCTGCAGACATCCATCGTGCAATGAAAGGAAATGAGAAAAAATATATGATCGGCTCCGATATTGGATCCAAAAGGACATCAAAAATTCTCCCTCTGTAAGCGCTAGAGAAAGACAGGAACATCCCAGTGATATCTCCAATGACCGAAACCCCTCTGTTACCTATGCCACTGCGACAGCCCAGCCAGCACACAGCCCCCCTCAAGCTGATGATGCCCCTCTCCAAACCTCAATCGCCCAATTAATCACTGCCGTCAGAAAGATTTGTGTGCTGCAGTCACAGCTCCAGGCCCGAGTAGACGAGGTGGTGGTGGTGGATACTGATATTCTGCAGACCAGTTGAACAATGCCCGTCATTGAAACCAATTGAATCAGCGCTGCTACAATTGCAACCAAGTTGGCCATTTTGCAAGATCATGCCCATGGGATTTGCAGTGCCAGTTATGCTTTGGATGGGGTCACACGCAGCAGCCTGTGTTTCTCACAAGTCTTTGACAGGATCGTATATGAGATATTACACACCCATTGGAGTTCAACCATAGGATTCCAAACAATGCCAGTTTAGGGTCAGTCTTCTCAAAGCATTTAGTAAGAATATTTATCCTTTTTATTTATCATAATTATCCTTTTCATGAGTAAAATTGTAAATGCTTTTTGCATGCCTAAATAAGCGCTATTTTGTAGTTAATTTAGCCTGATGTATCAACATTTGTTAATTCTTGTAAAGTTTCATGAATATCTATGATGATGATGACAGTATTATGTCTAAATAAGAAATATCTATAAATTGCTTACAGTATTTGTAGGTTTGCAGCTGCTTGAACTGTATTTATGTTTGATGTGTTTTGACACTACATCCTCCAATGGTTTCAGGCAGTCCACATGCGTTACTGCAATTCTAGCAATGAGTGCTACATAATTTTGTTTTTGAAGACGGTGATCGGAATCACTTGGAAAGCACATCCCATTATCAAACTTAGCCATTTTGTCTAGATCAGGCTTATCATCTGACAGGTGCTTGCTAGAAATTCGATTTTCAGTCGACATAACTGCTACCCAATGCACATCCAAATTCTGCTTACTCTCTGTCATTTCATGTGGTTGCACGTAAAAGTCAATGTTATCAAATGTTATTTTTCTCCCCATATCTTTTGGAATGAATGGATGTGGCGTAGCAAGTGTCTCTGTATCAGTCAATGATTCTTGTTCTCTGCTGAAGTTCACTATGTCCTCATTGGTAACTTGGAAAGTAGCAGATTTTTTGTGGCCTTTTCTTGCAACTGCTTATTTATTTTCATTACAAATTTATCCATCTCAGGATCTGGGAGCTCTGCTGGTTGTAGTTGTCTTTGTCTCATCTCTGCTTTGGCATGTTTTGTTTTTTCATTAACTGCTTTGTATGTGCATTGATTTCCTGATGCGTCTGTGATGACGTTGATTAGAATCTCCTGTGAAATTCGCTGACTTTCCATTTTTACTGCCTTCGTAATATGTGCTTCATGGTCAGCACCATATTCGTCCATTTTCTTGTACATGAAGGTATGAGATGTGGTGAATCGTAATGCCCGCAACCTCAATAATGTGGCCTGAAAAAAGTATAAAGGCTTATGAGAGGTATAACCACTATGAGCTGCCTGAAGTAAAGCTGTGGTTTTTTTGTCTTAGAAAACTCACACATTGTGCCAAAAAGCACCTTTTGCTACACTCAGTGTTTACTGAATGTAGGAAAAAGATTAAAGCCACTTCAAAACATTAAACTATTCTTAAAAAATTTATCGTGTTACAGAATTTCAATACCAAAGAAGGGAAGCACAATGAAATTTTGCCTGATACTTTACAAGGAGTCCGAAAAAAATAGTTAGACATTTCATTAAAGATAAAAATTAAAGATATAACGAAGAGGCTCTTTACAGTACTGATGAGATTTCTTGTATATCACGTCATATTGAGGTCTCTGGTTTCAGTTGTCGCATATATTAGATTTAATATTTTAGAGCTCATTAACTCAGTTCCGAGTGCTCTATGGATTTACGAGATTCTGGTTTTAAATTACATGAAACTTGTAGGGACACAGTTATCTTCCCATGGGCCTCTTCATGTTATCACTATTTTTCAATATTTAATCAAACTTTGGCAAATTTTTTGCCATACCCTGTAGATGAATCATTCTATTCTTGGGTATTATAATCCTAATCTGAATTTTGTTTGTGCCAATAATCTGAATTTAACCTCATGGGATTGCTTTGCACAACTTTCTGTACATGATCTTGCCAATGAAAATGAGAAATAAGAAAAAAAGCCTCTTCATACTTACCATTAATCCTGAATGTTGAATTATGGTTGTTATAAGGAGCTGTAGTGCAGTCATATAGGGAGAACGATTCTTCAAACAGACAGCGGCTGTCATACAAACTGCTGGAACATGATATTGATCTTCACTTGCCTTTTTACTTTTTCTAAGACATGCAGCTTCAAGTACAGCTCTGAACACTGGTGCCTTCCTTTCCAATTCTTTACCAAATGAAAGAAGGGAAAATTTTTGTATCTTCTCCTTCCCAGTCTCTCTTAGACAACTGGGGTCCTTTGTTGAACACAGTTTGGTACATTCATTATTGACTTCTGATAATATTTTCTTTACCATTGCAGCCCTCAACTCAGGATGTTTCCATACTGCACCAATTATTTGTTTGTAAGTTCCTCGTAAAAGCATTTTCCCGAGGGATGATAAATCTTCAGGTAGTTTTCTCTGAAATGATTGACTTGGCCAGTCCACAGAAACTGTGACAGATGCCTCCTTTTGTACCTTTACGCTATCTTTACCTTCATTGTTTTGATCATTCCTTGATACATCAGCTGCACTTGCACGTGCTAAAAATCTTCTACATGTCTGTGTAAATTTAGACTGTGTTTTATTGGTGGTGACAACGATGCTAGTTCTTTTTGGTACACCACTACTGTCTGAAGAAATAGTTATTCCTTTGTCTTTTAAAGTATGATCTGGCTTTCCAGGTCTGATAGCACTCCAAGGGCAAGGCAAACGCTCCTTGCCTCTTGGGATCTTCGCTTTGGTAGATATTGGTGTCGAGTGAACAATTGTTAATTCATTGGTCTGTCCAAGAACGATAACTTTTTGGGAGTTGAGCATTCAGCTTCTTCTGTGCGATTTTTGACACCGACGTCTGTGCTCGTTTCTTTGCGTTTATCTTTGTAATTAGCCTGTGGACAGGCCAAAAAATAAAAAAAAAAGGAAAGGAAATGAAAGGAAGGAAAGGAAGGCCTGTAGGAATGGATGCAAAATATAAATTCTATATACCCGATTTGAGGTATATGGCTCCTATTGGTTGTTTTGATGACTATTACAATGAAGTAGTTAATTATTCCACGCAAAAGGAACTCTTGCAAAAATTCAAAATGGCGGACGCTCACACTGGAGCTGCGGTCTTTTAGTGTACCATCTGCTCTAGTTCCTCGATCCTTAGTCTGTGTTTTATGATATGGTCTTCATTGAATTGAATTGGCATATGGTTGGCCTTGGAGTTGGAGGACCTGAAGAAAGCCAGGAGAGAAAATGGAGGCCGCGCTTGCACAAGCAAATTCAGAGAATGAAGACAGCATCAAGAGATTAATGGATAAGTTTCAGAACGTTAAGTCATTGCGGAAAGAGCAACGTTCTCCGATCAAAGCACTTGTTGACGACAAGCGAGATACGATGGTCCTTCTTCCAACAGGTTACGGGAAGAGCCTAATTTATCAGTTGCTTCCTGAAGTGCACAAAATAAGAGGTGATCAAAGGCGTATAGTGATCGTCGTCAGTCCGTTGACTGCTATAATGAAGGAACAGACGCAATATCTTAACAAGAATGGTGTAAGAGCTGCAATTTTGGAAGAACAACCAGTTGATAAAAACAACAAAGAAGGGGTGGATAAACGAAAAGCAGACGAGTCAAGTTTAGGCCAGGAATTCAACGTAGAGAAGGGTGATGTTGACATCGTGTTTGCAAGTGCCGAGAAGTGGTTGTCTCCAAAGTGGAAAGCCGAATTAAAGACTGGCAATCTTTCCAAACTCGTTTCCGAAATTGCCATTGATGAGGCTCACACTGTTCTTCAGTGGTAAGTTAAGTTTTAGTTACAAATAATGAAATGTGTTGAAAGGGAAAAGCAAAAGGCCTACCCCACTCACTGCCACCCCAAAAGCCAGATAGAAGATGTAAGTAGGAATGATCAAAAATAGCAATTTGTAAAGGATAATTTTCCCTGTGGCTTAGTTTTCAAAACATTTGCCATCAGCTTAATGGTTTGTCAAATTTTGTCCTGGCTTTTCAATTTGTTAAACGAGTTTCTAGACTTTTTACCCTATAACAATAATTTTTTTCTAGCTTAGTTGCCAAGGATGGTTTTTAATTTCCCAAAACCTTCTGGCCTTTTTCATAAGAAACTAAGAATTTGACCCACTTCTGAAAGTGTGTTATGGGATTCCTCAGCTAAGATAAAAACTTTCTCTGCAATTTTGCCCTGGCATTCAAACTTCTCAAGTTTTTAGTGATATGAGAGTAGATAAGATGTATACAGTATGTAGGAGTCTGGTGGAAACACTTTGGCAGTTTTGTCACACAAAAACCACTTTTGGTTATCCCCTTAGCAGTGCCGAAGGCTAAGTATTTTATCAAATGCATTCATTATCATAAATGTTTTTCTTATTGTTAGGGGCTTCAAATCTGTGAAAGGAAAACATGCCAAGAAAATGGAACCATTCAGAAAAGAATTTGGAAAAGTTGGCGATTTAAAGGCTCTTCTTCCAGAATGTCCATTGGTTGCCTTGACAGCCTCACTGAGGATGTCATTATGCAAGACCCTTCAAGAAGTGCTCCATCTAAAGGACCCTTTCAAAATTAATGCTAGTCCTAACAAAGACAATGTTCGCATGTCAGTTAATAAAGTAAAATCAAGAGAAGAGGCATTGAAAAGTCTGGACTGGTTAATTGAAGAGTTGAGGGAGAAAAGGGGAGCAGCCCCAAAAACACTGCTTTTCTGCAATGTAATAACGGACATTGCACATGTTTTGAGCTATCTACTGATGAAGTTAGGGAACGATGCTTACATGGAAAATGATGGTACTAAGCATTGGCTGCTCTAGGTGTATCATGCAAAGACATGGGAATCAACAAAGGCTACAATATCCGAAGATTTTCAGATCTTAGATGCTAAGGTTCGTGTTATTATTGCTACTTCAGCATTAAGCATGGGAGTTGACTATCCAGATGTAAGGAACATTGTTCACTTTGGATCTCCAAGTCGTACATTAGAGGGACACATTCAAGAGCTTGGCAGGGGTGGCAGGGATGGTAAACAATCCCATGATCTCGTAATTTGTACAGGAGTAGGCCTGTCAAATTGTGAGTCTGATGTGCGTAAACTGTTTAAAGATGAATCATGTTATAGATTGAACCTTTTTAAGCATTTTGATACAGATGTATCCCCTCTTCTAATAAAACACCTATGTTGCTCTCAGTGTTCTAAATCATGTGAATGTGATGGTACAACATCAAAGAAATGCTCTTATGACGTGCCAAAATTTGAGAAGATGAAAGATGCCTGTCCCAAGGTTGAGGAGCATCCTGTAAAACGTACTGTCACAGATGTTGATAGAAAAGAAATGAAAGCTGCTCTTGAAGTTGAGAGAAACAGACTAACCATTCTTGAAGGTGGAAGTAGTGTAAGTGGGGAAGACCAGCTGCATGGGTTTTCTAGCTTACTAATAGAGCAAGTTATATCAAAATTGCAATATCTTGGGACATCAAAAGATATAGTACATATGTTGCCTATTTTTTCTGTCAGCCATGCCAGAATCATCCTTGAATTGATCCAGGAATTTTTTGAGGATATAGAGAACTTTGAAAATGAAATTGAGGAGCTATGTGATGCTGAAGAATGTACAGAGGAAACAAGAGAATTATTCACATTAATGCAAGAATTTTATGAAAATGATGAAGAATTGCAGGAATTCAGTGATCTAAAAAGTGTCGATGATGAACTGGACGATTTATGTGTTGAGTCTGCATTACTTGAAGAACTTGGTCTTTCTTTGTATGCAAAAACAAGATACTGTGTAAGCAGATGGGAGTTCTATTGTGCAGAATACAACTACTGCCCCTGATTTGCTGTCCCAATATAACAATAATTGTCAGCAGTTGTGCCCAACAGCCTGTTTGTAAATTTTCTCACATCCGCATCATAATTTCATAGATTAGAAAGCTCTACTGTAAGGATTTCCTTAATTGTGAACAGTTCTGGGCTGTTGGACATGATTGCTGACCTTTATTAATAATGCGACAGCACATCATACTACAGTTCAGGCCTTGCACATATTGACATGGTTTTCCAGCCTAAAAATACTAAAGAATGTTTTTAGTTTCCTAAGAATTCTTGTTTTTAAAGTGACAGTCTTTCATATGACTGTAGAATGCTAATCATAATTTGAAGAACCCTGAAATTTGATTTAAGATCCCTTGTCATATCAAGGGGTAGTAGCTGTATAATTTTGCACAGTATAAATCCAATCTGCTTATTTTTCTCACAGCAATAGCAACCCACTAACTGACTTTAACTTCCTGTTAAAATAAGCATCTGTATATCAGGTTTAATGCATAGGGCAAGGATCAGACATAGATTTAGCCCTTTGGATTAAAATGTAATGTCAACAATGAGAAAGCAATCCAACATAATCATGTAAACCAAATATCTCATTGAGAAACACCTAGCTTTCATACACAGCAGTCCAAATTTTTAAAAGTCTGTCCATCCATCCATAATACTCATAGAAGTCCAACTTTGAAGTTATGTTCCTTTGAAATCCTTTGAAGCTTGGGTACTCCCTTCCCGGCTGGTTTTCAAAAGCTCCTACTTCGGTAATATCTCTAGTTATTGATTGTACAGTCTCTCTGAGATGTTTACTACTGTGATAACCAGACCTTCTAGTAATTTGCACATCATTATCAATGTCGTTTATTAATTCTTCCACATGACCTAATGACTGGGCTATCCTCTGTGCACCTTTAGAATCTATAGTTGCTCCCAGCTGCTTCAATGAAAGCTTGAACAGTCTCACCATGTGCTCCATTCGTAAATCAAGAAGAGAAATATTGTTGCCTGCCCCACCCTTGGTGTTCCAAAACCTGTCATGAACCAGCTCATTTGCCAAACTTTCCGGAAGCAAAGCAAAAGCTTTCACCAAATGCAAGAGAGTCACATATGCATACTTTGTTCTTTTGTACAGGTGAAATAACATCAGCAAGTATGGCAATGTCACCAACAATCGAGTCCCATCTCCTTCTTTGATTGCATCTCTCAGATCTAGATCCACAAGGCCGAATCGCAGACGGGCAATATGATAGTTTCTCATGAAATCTTCCTGGCTTTGTGTATCTTCCTGTTGGTTTTCATTTGCTTCCGACAAAACCCACATAAACTTATTGCCTTTTTCAATGACTGATCGCATTTAGACGCCATGTTACGCCATTCTGGCTAGGCCACTTTTAAATAGCAGCTCGGTAATTATGCAAGAAAAGTTGTTGCTGTTGCACTGAAAAGCGAATAATTTACGAGCAGCAGCGCATAAATTAATTCTTGGGAATTCGAAATTGCAGCCCAATCCTACAGGCTCTTTTCTTTTTCTCCTTTTTTATTTTTCATTTTGGCCTGTCCACAGGCTACTTTGTAATTTGATTTTAGTATCTCGTTTGTGCTTCGAAGCTCCTCTTTCAACTTCTTCCTTTTCTTCAAAAGATTACAGCATGGCCTACACACGTATTTCCCGTCGTTATCGATATTTATCACGAATTCCAGCGAGAGTATTTCAACTTTTGGATTGAAAAGGCCGCTCCCGTCGACTAAGTTTTTATCGTAACCTTTTTCGATAAGTTTGGAACAAACAACACAAGCGAACAAAGACATTTCATTTCCGATTACGTTTCTTCACAGACGCCATTACGAGTTCGTATCATTGTTGTTGTCGCTGCTTTGCCGGAAATATCCAGAAATATTCTGATCATGGGATTGCGCAATCTTGATAGTCTGAATGACGCAATTTCAAAAAATGCTGACGCACGCACTACGCGAAATCGGGCTGCGCTGCGCAGACTATACCTTTTCCGTCAGGGGGTATAGTCTGCACGCAGGCTAATGTTGATCTGCTTCTGAGTTTATACTGGGTATTCCTGACAAACGTCTGCAATCTTGGTTTGGTCAAGCAATGAAGATTTATCTTCAATCAATTGCTAAGGAATTTCAATGTGTTCTTCGATGGTTGACTTGAACATAAATACCCCCATTTTAAGGTATTGATTTTTTTAAAGATGAAGTATTAATGGTCAAAGTTCTACTTGCCTCGACGTACAAACCAGAGCTTTGGTAAAGTCCGGAAGTACACATCGACATTTAAAATTGTAAAAATTAAAAAGAAACAGCACAATCTTATAAAGTACATTGTTGAGTTATTTGCTTTGCTAAAATAATTTGCTTATGCCAAAAGGCCAAAGCTCTGGTTGGGACATGGAGTCAAATTGAGCTTTCAAGTTCTAAATACTAGCTTTGACTAATGAATCTCATCATTTCTTTCTAGATACATAATGGTGACACTGAGACAAGTCACGTTTCGATTAAACAAGGCCGGTGATGTGATTGAGCGTGCGTCAACTGCAGCTGTTGCTGTTAAATCGGCTTTTCAGAGGGAAGGGAAAAAATTTACCCGACCTGTACTGCCTCCTGCTCGGGTTCTTGGGAAGGCAAAGAGAACGTTGTTGGCTGAATTTCCTGATGCTGATACCACTGATATGAAAGCTGTTCTTGGCAGATTTGAGTTGCAACGCTACCAGTACCGTGGGAAAACTTTCAAATGGTTGTTAGAGAATGATGCTGCCTATGCTTCTTATCTTATTCATGGTTCTTCTGAGCCTATATTAGATTTAAGCGAAGAAGCCTATTGGAGAACGAATTTGCAGCATCTGACATTTGTAAAGGTGCACCAAATGCTGGTAGCGCATATAACTGCAGAAGCCAAGGCAGTTTCAAGCGGAGATCCTGGCGAGGTGAAGGTTGGTTTTGGAAAGTTCCATGGCATGACATATTTCCCGCTCGCGCCTTCAAACGAGCCGAAGCACGTGAGGTATATTGATCAATTCCTGCTCCCGAAAAAAGATGTCCAAAAAGGATCGGCTATGGATCGTTTTTGGGAGTACATTGTGAAGTCTAGATCGACCACTGATTCGTCAACTGGAAGAATACAGCTAGTTGCAACAACCATCATCACAGCCAGTATCGCTGGCATTGGTAACATCTTCAGAAAATTTAGCCATCACAACTGTTCCTGTCCCTCTCCTTGACAACTTTTGGCAGTGGATTCTAACAGAATTTGAATTTATATGACAAGCTGAAAAAAAAGGATTGAAATTGATGACGGAAATCTGATGTTCATATGTTCCCCGTACAAACTCCTACAACTTTTCCCCATATCTCTAGTACTAATAGATTGCTGTCTTGAAAATCTATATTCGAATTTGACTGGTTTAATATGTAATTCTACAAAAAACGAAACATAGCAACTTTAACTCATCTTGTGTTGTCATTCATCAGGTAGGAGTTGTGATTACACTCCTCGTCAAAGCTCAGCATAATCTATGCAAAATTAGCGTTTTCCTGCTGTGACGGAACACAAAAGACGACACTTTAGCTGGTTTATGGAACATTTCCAAATCTGGCCTGTGTCTATGGATTATAAAAACGCAATGCAAATGCTGAAATTCCAAGCATTTATGTAAATTTTGCAACCAGATGTGTGCATATTGAAGCAAAGGTTGCAAGAATATCGTAAAATGTCATAACCTTTTCTATATGGTGGATTTTCAGATTAACTTTTTCAATGTTATCAACATTTTGGCAGTAGATTTAGTGCTATAGATCAAAGTTACATACATAAATCAAAGTTATACCGTATAATGAAAACAGGTTAAGATAAACATTTTTAAATTGTTGTAATAAGTTATTTGTAACTGCGATTTCCATAAGTTTCACTGCCGTTGATTGAACGATTGACGATTGAAGGTTAAAACGATTGAGTCCTTTCGAATCTTTGTTGGGAAGTATAAAGCGAATAATGATTTGGTTGATGATTGCCTGTTTTTCTTCCCAGGATGAATTTGTAATTCATTTAAATCCCAGGAGAAAATGTTGAGGAAGGGGTGATATTTTACTGAAGTACTTTCGGTACTTTTATCTCTTGTTCTTATGGAAAACTACTTGTAACTTGGGAGCAGGCTGAATCACTAAAAACATGTGATGTTAAAATGTTTAAAGAGTAGAGCCTCGGCCTTTCCCAATTTTTGTTTTGCAGGATTTCCTATCAATTTCTATTGAAAATTCCTGATATTTTTCAGTAGCATTCGCTTCTTAATGCTGATGGGTGCTTGAAGGGTGTTTTCTAGCTGTAAAGAAGGTGTTTCCTACTGCTTCCTGCGTTTCCTAGCAGCAACAATGAGATAAGACCCAACATTTTACATATATCATCCCATCAACTGCACTTCGTAAACTGTATGGGTCAAAAATGGTGTGGTGGCCTGAAAACTTGGGGGGGGGGGCTCTTGGCTAAATTTTGGGCAGGGGTCGGCCTTTAGCATATTCAATATCGTACCCTTGGCTAGACTAATTTTTTACGAAAATGGTACCCTTGGCTAGACCAATAATGTTGACCATTCTCTGGACCAATATTGTCAAATTTGTACCAAATATGATATCATGACCGTTCGCAAGACCAATATTGCCAAAAATGATACCCTTGGCTAGACCGTTGATTGGCAAAAATGCAAAAAGGTACCTTGGCTAGACTAGAAGTCTGAAAAAGTATACTCTTCGTTGTGGCACATCCCCAGGTACCTTTACTATGGAAGAACCCCCCTGCCTGAAATTATTTACAAAACAACTGATGCCTGTTCTAATGTCAATTTGTATCATTAATGTTATCTTTGTCCCCTTCTGATGACAGCCCTGGCTCTGAGGAATCATCAATTAGCATAGGCCTATGACCAATCCAATACATCCTTTTGCCTCCAGTCAATGACTGCATTTGATCTTTCATCAAAAAGATATCACAGGTTATATAACCAAAAAACTGCACAGTATTTTCCTTGCAATTGGTCATGTCTTTTTCACAAGCTGCTCTTTCTTCTTCTCTCCCAAGCTCTGGTCATAACAAGGGCAATAAAGAGAGAATGTGTATATTTTTGGGCCCAAATGCTGCCATGCCACCGTGCTACAAGCATATTGCGACCTTGCATTTATTCTAATAGAGCATCCATTTGATAGGATCACAGTTCTTTGATGTTTAAAACTGTCTTCGAAGCCTTGATTGCTCTCCGTTGGAAAATTCAAACTTCTGCTGCAAACCTACTTTCTGCCATTTTGTTTGTTGCTCAGTCAGTGAGCAGAAGTGCGCAACGTGCAACACTGTATTCTTTTGTTTCTAAGAGCTCTATAATTGGCTGAAGTCCACATCAAAAGTACTGACAGCGTCCCAAATATGGGACGCTTCGGATCAAATTACTCATTAATTATTCATGAGGGCCGCAGTTCAACAAGTCTGCTTTGTAATATACTTTCCGGTAGGCTTATTACAGTTGACAAAACAGATTTGGGGCAAGTCTACCTCCTTACCCAGTTTTTGCATCAACATGAATACGTAAAGTATTATTTGTTACAAAGCTTACAATGCTTGCGCTGGTTGAAGCAAAGAATCACACACAAAACTCCATCTTGTTGTGCATGCAGAATCTCAATCTCAAATCTCATCTACAACCGGCAATCTATCAATCTCAATCTAACTCAAATCTACATGCACGTTATTTTATACTTGGATTAAATACAATAAACAGCAAATAAACAGCGAATAATAAAACTAAAATATAATTTGTATTGCAGGTGGAGCCTAGACAATGGGGTAGGAACCTCCTAGAAACATTTACATATTTTCCATAATTTTCTTGAAGTTCAAATTTCCCTTCATTAGGCCAAATATTTAGTAGAATAATGCTTCTAATGTAATTTAATTTTGTTAATAAGAGTTGTTTTATGTCCAGTCTAAATTTAGGAATAATACCAATCAGATCTTTTATTCCAGCCATGGGAATATACTTCTACCAAGGTCATTTAGCATAGTTTCATTCAAAAGTTTAATTACCTTTAATTAGGGCGTTTAATTACAATGTCATTTTTACTGACCAATAGGGAGGTTACTCAGGGGTGGTCCAGTGACATCAACTTGGTATTTTGTTCGTCCACAGACAGAAATAGATCAGTTAGAGTGGGAATCTGGAGGAAGGACGTTTGTCAGCAGAAGGTTGTTATGGAGAACAGTTCAGAGAGAATAGACACCGTGGGGTATGTAAACGATACCTATCCTAGCAAGTTGTCAAAGCAGAGGAACAAATATTTTGATGTCCAGGTATACAAGGGACAATCAGCATGCAAGAAAATAAGGATAATGGAGAGCAAGACAGTTAGTCGGAATCTGTTCCTTGAGAAGATGGAAAACAAGTCGCCGATAAAGATGAAAAGCCTGAGTCAGTCGAAGGGTGGAAGCATTGCGTTTTTTAATGCTAATATGGGAAGTCGGGTAGACGAATTGCAAGAACATTTGCCCTTTGAGATGGTTCCTATTGAACCACTGGATATTAATGAAATCTTAGAAATGGAACAAGAAAGCCTATTTTCAGTGAAGGGTGCTGTAAAGTGGAACGAAGAAGAACGATTGGTCTTCATTGGCGCAGAGCACACAGAAAAGCATATGCGAGATGCCATCTTCTAAGATCATCTAGTGCATTTAATTTTGGTAACAAGCTCAGATCAAGGTACAATATACCATCAAAACGTACTGTAACTTTAGAGTATTTGTTTCAAGTTGTTCTGCCTGACTTCCAGCCACATATATCTCTCAAAGTAAATGAGATCTGCAATATTCCATAAAAGTGAATTGTGTAGACAAAATTGCAGTCTTGTTTTCACATGTAAATTATCTACGATCAGGCAGGTGCTGGACAGTTCTTAAGTTAGAGGCAAGGCAGTTAAAGGTGTGCACACAAAGTTTAACTTCAGCACCATCCATAAGCTTGGTACCAAAGCTCCCTCGTCCTCAATTGTAATTCATGGCACTAAGTTTTCATCCAAACAAATCAATGTTGTTCACTCAATTCTTGAAATACAATAAGAAATAATAAGAAACTAGGTCTCAGAGGTAACTCCTATAAGTTTAATCCACCTTCTAACACTGGCCTACTTCGACTCCATCTAATCCTCTTTCTAATCACCTTCATATACCCTCTTACTCCTCCTCTATCCCCTCTCTCCCAGGCCCCTCGGGCCTAACGACACACCACCCTTGTCTTTCCTCTCCTACATTTTCGCGTATTTACGCCCCTGACACACCTTCTTTGGTGTCTTTTGTCCACAACCAAACTGCCTCCTCCTCCGCAATCACTACCGCTTCATCCCTCCTTCCTTCTCCTTTGCTATTCTCTACGCCATCTGTACCTAGGCCCTCCCGCCCTATCAGCCTTCCTACTTCATCTGCCCCTGCTCCTGCTCTTATAGAACGACTTCCACTGCCTCTTCCCCAGACATTGGTGTCTGACCTATCTCGACACTAGTGCTCTCTGATCTATCATAAAACCAAAGAATCTTTCTTCAATCGCAGTATAGAATCTAGTTACTTTTCACCCTTCACCAATCCTCGCTTTAACTCGGATCTTACTAAGGGATTAAGCCATAACCTCACGGTCCAGTACAATAAGGCAGTAGCAACACTTCGACAGAGTATATGCCTCATTATGAGAAATCATCACTGTGCCCTCCAACAAGAGGAGCACATCAGAATCACATCCATAACCAATAATCTGAATGAACTATATGAACCGGACCTTGTCCGGATTATAACTGAGAACGCAAAGAGAACAGCGAACGCAAAGAACTAACAAAGAGGAAATAAACAATAATTGTTATTTATTCAAGGACATTTTATATTCAGTAAATGTTATGATATTTATTATTTTAATTTTCAGTTTGAGCCTATAATAGTGTCTTCTCTTTTATCCTCTATTTGAACTACAGGTATGAGGGATGGTTCGGACATTAATGAGAAAAAGAATCGGAGAAAAACTTTATTAAGGAAAATTTGAACCAAAATCGTAAAAGGGAACATGGCACAATTGGCAAGAATGCGATTAAAAAGAAACAGCACAGAGCGATTTTGAAATACAAACCAATAGACAATATAGTCAACTTAAGCACAATTATATTAACTGAGGGGGAATCTAAACTCCTTCAAAAAGGCCTATCTTTCGTACCTACCCCAACACGGGTACCACAACACGATATTACAAAAGAAGAGATGAAATTTTATACTTTCATTCTTGCTGATATTAGTGCATGACTTTTGTTCGGTGTGCCAGCAACGCAATGAACATTACCGCCTTTTGGCTTTTTGTACCACTTCCCTCCATCATCTCGGTAGTATTACTGCCCAACTAACTTTCCTTCTCCTGCGCTTCCCTCCATCATCTCGGTAGTATTACTTCCCAACTAACTTTCCTTCTCCTGCGCTTTACATCACAACATGGAAACGAGGCAATTGGCCGCGTTTGCTCTGGAGCCGCAAAACATCATGAAGTACAGATATTTCTTTGGCGAATTACTACTTTTCTGTGCATTTTCAAACTTTTATTTTGCCTTATTCGTTTTCACAACACCTTAAATGACCAGTATAGCTAAAAACATATTTTATGTCAGGAGCACTTTAACATGGATGAGGTCACATACAAGTCATGGGTAACTGTTGACAGTACAAGCCTTGAAACAATATGTAAATCTGTTGATGATTTTACTGCAACCCTATGTGAAGCACTTCCACAACTACAAAGGCATGCATTTATTGCAAGGTCACAAGCAGCATACATGAAGGCAATTAAGGATGGGGCGATGGAAGGAAAAGTGCTAATTGTTGGGGATTTTGCTGAAAATTATTCCTTTGTACTTCAAGATGCAGCACAAGGATTCCATTGGAATAACAGCCAGGCCACAATACACCCATTCTTCATCTACCATCGTTTCCCAGTGGCTAGTGATTTGACAACAAGCCTTAAAAATCTGAGCTTTGTTATTGTCTCAGATTGCCTGACACATGACACAATAGCTGTCCATAGATTCCAACGAAAGCTTTTCGTTTATGTAAAAGACATTTTTCCAATTGAGATGGCTATTTACTTTTCCGATGGAGCAGCATCACAGTACAAGAACAGGAAGAACTTTTAAAATTTGGTTTGGCATCAACACGATTTTGGAATTCCAGCAGAGTGGCATTTCTTTGCAACATCTCATGGAAAGGGATCCTGTGATGGTATTGGTGGGACAGTGAAGCATCTTGCAGCAGGAGCAAGCCTGCAACGACCATATGCCGGCCAACTGCAAACACCCCTACAATTGTTCAGTTGGGCAAAAGGAAGTATTCCCCATGTCACATTTTCATTTGTTGGCAAGGAAGAAATTGAAGATGAAGCATGCCTGTTATCTACTCGATTTGAAAACAGCATTACCATCCATGGAACACAAAAGTTGCATGCAGTTTTACCAGTTCGTGGTTCAACTACTCAGGTGGCAGTCAGAGAATATTCGGCATCACCAAATGTAAAGAAAGTCAATGTCAGCAGATTGTTTACAAGAGAGCCCCTACAGTGGGAAGATCTGAATGGCTATGTAACATGCAAGTATGATGACCAGTGGTGGCTTGCTTACATCTTAGAAAAAAAGGAGGACACAGAAAGTGTAGAGATCTCATTTCTCCATCCAGCTGGGCCATCACCATCTTTCACATACCCCAGAAGAGTAGACAAGTTGGTCGTTCCAAGATATGCACTCTTGACAAAAGTAGAGCCAACAACTGCAACTGGCAGAACATATACTTTAACAGAGAAAGAACAAACTGAGGCTCTTGATATATTAGAGAATATTTGAAAAAGCTGTAGCGTACTGTTTTAGAGGCCCTTTACATGAGAAAAGTCAACCCGGGTGGAGTTTCACCCCGGGTTGAGTTTTGCTGAATGTTGCAAATTTGGCATGCGTTTACATGAGATTTTTCAACCCGGGGCGACTTTCAACTTTCATTGTTGTTGTTAATGCTATGGTGCCAACTCAACACACCATCGTTCTAACGTTTATTTTAAAGTTTATGCCCACAACGAACTCTCAGCGTTGCATTGCAAATGAATTTCATGATGTTGCTTCAAATCATGACTCAACAAGCATCAAGCTTTGAAGCAGGAGATTTCACGTGTCATAGAGGAAAGGAATGGTGCGTTAAAAAGATATAACCAACTTCACAGATTCTATTCTTGAGCAGAAGAGTTCTTCCACCGCCAAGTTTTGAGTAACTAAAGGTTTCTTTGGCGCTAAAACACGCAAAACCTTGATTTTCAATATTAAAGTTCTCTTCGAATTCATCAACTCGCCCCGGGTTGAGAACAATTTGCGTTTACATGCGATTTTCACCCCGGGGCGAAAATTCCACCCGGGTTGAGAAAGCGAGTTGAACTCGCCCCGGTTTGAAATTTTCTCATGTAAACGATTTTACAAATAACAAAGGTTTTGCCAGCGGCCGAGTTGAAACTCAACCCGGGGTGAAACTCCACCCGGGTTGACTTTTCTCATGTAAAGGGCCTCTTAGTATAATTATGACGAATATTTTGTCCTCCTTTAGAATTTTGCAAATAAGCATTGCAGTGAAAGTACTTAGCATTAAAACATCTCTAGCTCTAGAACAAATGCAAACACCAGGATAATCTTTGGCACATCAATACTATGGTAACTAAGGATTTCAAAAATGAAATTATTTTTTTAGGGGGTTGAACTAATTGGGCTCCAGGGGGTCCAAAGGAAAGTAACATATATTTGTTCTACAGCTGCTGTTCTGCTTAGGATTTGATGTTACAAATGCATTTTTCAGATCCTACACACAAAACCCTTTAAAATGAGCCATTCCCCACCTCTGTAGCATGTAAAATAAACAAGTTACAAGTATTTCAATAAATCCGGGGGTTCCGTTTGGGCGTGAAAGCTCAAAAGTTGGAACCCCTGTATTTTGGAAAGGGGGGCATCTATAAAGCTGAAAAATTGCACATGGTCTCGTCTCAATAGTAGAACCATGTGTACCAAATCTCATTCAAATCTAAGGACTTGAGGGAAAATACCTTCTCATGGTGTGTTGACTTCAGATGGAATGACCCATAGCCATCTTGCTCGCTTTAAGCTTCGAGAAAACACTGAAGGCAGTTTTTCTCTCTCAGCGGAGTATTTAAAAGATGGAGAAGCATCAAAGAGAACAGCTGAAAAAAGAGTTTTCATCACATACAACTCTGAAGGTATGTGACACTTAAGCAGCAAAAGTAGAGTGAAGGCAAGCAAATCAAAAGCCCAGCTGATAGAGAACCTTTCAAGCCTGCTCAGTAACCGCTTCAATGATTTCACGGTAGGAGTTTATGACCAGATGGTCATTTCTGACCCAAATAGTTGGAGCAATGAGAAAGATCACGGAAATGAGGACCTCATTCATTTTGTATCTCATTTTCAAGAAATTTTCATTTCTATGAGCGGGTCGAATTCCACAGTTGAAAGAGGATTTAGCATGCTGACGTACGTTTTATCAGACATACGGCTGTCCATGAAACATAGAAGGATGGAGTCAGTGCTGATGATTTCAGAGAACGATTAGAATGGGTCGCAAAAGGAGAGTGGTGACATCCTTGAAAGGGCAGTGGATATGTATATGGAAAAACGACAGAAAAAGACAGTGAGTGGGCCACCAAGTAAAAGGCTACATCTAGATTCAACTGTGCAAGAGCAACATAACATGAGTTTGATGAACGACAAATCTGATAGCGGGTTTTTGAATGAGTCAGAATTTTCAGACAGTGAAAGCGAGTGAACGAATAAAAGAAACGTTTCGCAACACTTTTTAATGTGTAATTTGACATGTAAAGCTAGTACTGTAATTTGACCTTGATACAGCATAATCCTGTTATGACTCAAACTATATGACCCTCTTGTTTCACAGCCATTTATCCATTGCTCGAGTACTTTTAGGATTATAATAATGGTCGTTTGCAATGATGATGTTACGTTACGTCCAAGTGCTTTTTAACAGGATTATGCTGTTTTCATAAAGCTTTTAGCTCTATATGGTTGTTTTCTCTTGTTTTTTTATCATATGCCAAGCCTGTGGCCAAGCCGTTCTTATGTTACTTCTGAATTCAACATGATTGTGTATCTATATAAATATATTTACCTAAGTGATCGCTCGTGCAAGAGAAATCACGCGAGCGTTTGTCCACTTGCGTGAGCTTATTCTTATGAAAAGGCCCGAAAAAGCATTCTCATCAATTTTCTCTCCCCCCTAGCAACATGCCCTGCAAGATGGATCGTCACCATCAACCTGGGTATTTGTGTCGCGATATGGTCCTGGAAGAAGCACAGTTTTTTGTTTGATAGAGGAAACTAAAGAAGTCCAACTCATAAATGAGGACCAAGCTCCTTTCGCCATCATCGATACGAACCTGCAAGTTCTATAGATACGTGGTTAGTAAAGCACTATCTGTTACTTGCGTTGTAACGATAAGGACCCTAAGTTTAAGATTAGCCAGAGAATTGAGATCTCTCAAGTGTTTTTGGACAAAAAGATCTGATCCGCAAATTGGAGCTTGATCAAATTGGCATAAATTGGATCAATGACATAAACAAGCCATTGATTAAGATACAGTCAGCCACATCATCAACGTTTGTTGACATAGGGAACGCTTTCTATGGGAACGATGATTTGATGACAAAGAAAATGAGTTCGAAATGCTATGTTAGCGGGATATCAATTAGGCAGGTACAAACCAAGGATGCCGTGTGATCAAAAAATGTAAAACGAGCCAATCAAGGAATGGACATTTTAAAGTTTGTGGCAGCAAGGGAATCGGAGCATGGAAATAACAACTTGCTCCCAATCCTAACAACATGGCAAAACCCAAAGGACAAAACCCAAGATTGATGGAGCAAGCAGCTGATGCAGTTGGCATTCAAATGCTCAAGAAGCCATCTGCTGAAGAAACGGCAGACATACGGGCTTTTGGAAGGTTCTCCAACTCTGAGCTGCGCATGATGTGCACTCTTTTAACCCTATTCTACATGGGTAAATCAAGCACCACTTTCTCATAAAGAGGCCTCCCCAGATTTTATAAGCAACCGTAGTGCCGATGGCAACAAAACTTGGTACACATGATTACCAAGCAATTATGATTCTCAAAAATAGCATCATATGGTAATTGGTCACATGATCCGTTGCTAGGCAACGCAAAAACAATGTAAATTTGCTGATTTTGACTCTCCTCCTAAAAACGTAATATTTTCAACCAAAAATAGTCAATAAATAACTTTAAAGTTATAAATATGATACATATTGATTGGTCTTAATGAAAACTGTCAAAAATTCTATTTTTGGAATTCTATTGTTATCACAGCTGTCAATCAAAGTCATGGTTGATACCTAAACAAATTAGTGGATGCTTTATTGGCATTGTGGAAGAAGAAAGAGTTCACCGCTGAGTTACCATAAAAGTGAAAGAGGATTTATGATGCCCAAGCAGTCTGCGAGCAATGAATGATGTACAATACAGATGCACAATATATATATTCCTCAAAAACTTAACCCTAATCCACATGGGGGGTGGATTCCACCCCCCCTCAAGGTTTTATTTGCCGCGTTTTTAAACGACATTTGCTATGTCCCCCAGCCTCCCTGACTTTTATTAATTATCTATTAGCCACATTTTGGTGGTAAAATTTTTGAACAATAGGACTCACAGGTCACGTGACATGCCCATATTTGGAAGGATGTAGCAGCAAAATCATTGTTTTCAATTATTTAAATGGAATTATTTGATTGAATTATGAAGTATTATACATCAAATGAATCAGCAAACAAAGGGCTTCAATTTGATATCGGAATTTCTAGAATTTGATGATGTCAGCATTTTTTGATAATGACGTCATTTTGGCCGCCATTTTGGACTAATTAGCATTTTTTTCAAGTTTTTTTTTTTAACTTTTTCAATGAAAAACACTCTAATGATACATTTGTCATGGATAATCATCAATTTGCAGGCTCTTTTGGTCTCTTTTTACATAGAATAAATTAATCGCACAAATGACGTAATAAGAATCGGCTAATTTCTGCCAAAATATCACTCCAAAATCATTATTTTCAATAAAACAATATTTTATCACCATTTTTGTTGACAAACTGAACCAAAAACTGCATAAAGTTCATGCAAAATCTTCATTAAACTTGAATTCAACTTGGAAGCCTGATTTTCACAGATTTTCAGCTTTGTGACGTCACTGTGACGTCACAAGGTGTGGCAGCCACCCCCAAATTACGCTACAAGCTGCAAATTACCTGTTCTACCGGGTGACCCAGAAAAAAGTGACCCAACTCAATCTGTTACAGAAAATTAAGTAAGTGGCCGATTGAAATGCTTCAAACGTTGTTCTGTCGCTATAAGGCTAGCCTATATTATGAGTATTTTTCGCAATTTTTTTGGCACGGTAAAGTTCCCAAATTAAGGATTTCGAGGAAAAGGGCATGCCTAAAATCCTCCAAAAGTCGTCAAAAACAGGGGATCGATTTACAGCCATTTCAAATCTTCAAAACAACGAGGAGTGTGTTTCATTTCATCCCGGGAATAGGTAGCCCAGTCGGAAGTCTTCAGAGCAAGTTTATAGTCCATAGGTACTTGAAAATATTCTCAGGCAGAATGAAGCACGCTCCTTCTTGTTTTGAAGATCTGAAATGGGTTCAAATCGATCCCCTGTTTTTGACGACTTTTTGAGAATTTCAAGCCTGCCCTTTTCTTCAAAATCCTTAATTCGGGAATTTTCTCATGCCCAAAAAAATTGCGAAAAATACTCATAATGTAGACTGGTCTTTTAGCGACAGAACAACGTTTGAAATATTTCAATCTGCCACTTACATTTTTTCTATAACAGATTGCGTTGGGTCACTTTTTTCTGGGTCACCTGGTATAACTGTGCCAAGTTTTATTGAATTTTGATGCGTCTAAGGCAGTTTTCAGAGGGGGGGGTGGAAAGCACCCCCCCCCCATAAATGGTAGCTCAACAAAAGCCCATATGGATTAGGGTTAAATGGAAAATAAAAATAAAAATGTAAAACCAGTTTCCTTGAATCTAATCAATTATGAGCTTTTGAGCTTGGTTTTAGATGACTGGATGGAAGGGGCTAATTTAATATCA